>OX439143.1:97745612-102545612 GCA_949318255.1 Pollenia labialis | reverse complement strand
TACGGCGAAGAGTAGTGATGAAAGGCATAGATGATCTCTGGCAAGCTGATTTAGTTGAAATGGGAAACTATTCTACATATAATAAAAAATACCGATATTTGTTAACTATCATTGATACTTTTTCAAAGTTTGCATGGGGTGTTGCACTTAAAACAAAAACAGCAACTGAAGTATTTCAAGCAATGGAAAGTATTTTAAAATTAGGTCGAGTTCCCAAAAACTTGCAGACTGATGATGGTAAAGAATTTTTCAATAAACAATTTAAAACCCTCATGGACAACCATAATATCAATCATTACTCAACATTTAGTATAATGAAAGCCTCAATAGTAGAACGATTTAATCGAACTCTAAAAGGAATGATGTGGAAAGAATTTAGTTTTAATGGTTCATATTATTGGCTTGATATTTATAAAGATCTAATTAAAAAATATAATAAAAAAGTTCATCGCACCATTAAAATGGCACCAATTGACGTTAATTCTAAAAACGAAATGAAATTATTGAAAACAGTCTATAATCATTTAAAAATATACAAAACATCAAAATTTAATGCCGGAGATTATGTACGCATAAGCAAATATAAACACATTTTTGAAAAAGGTTACACTCCCAATTGGACTACTGAAATTTTTAAAATTCAAGCAGTAAAAAATACTTTTCCCGCAACATACATATTAGAAGACTATCAAGGAAATCCAATTAAAGGTGGTTTCTATGATGATGAACTGAAAAAAACTCGATTTCCTGATACATACCTTGTAGAAAAAATTCTTAAAACTAAAGAAGACATGGCATATGTAAAATGGTTGGGATTTTCTAATCAACATAATTCTTGGATAAATAGAAATGAAATATTATAGTTTGTAAGAGTAGATATAATAATAGAATGTAAGAGTTAATGTATTGTTATTATTAAATAAGAAAAGAACAAAAAATATATGTAAATAAATTGTTTTAAATGAGGAATATTATGTTTTTTTACTTTATTTACAAACCAACAGCCGAAATGTCAATAACTCTAACTTTAAGCTCTAATTCAACTGAGTTGACGGCTAACTATTTTCCTCCAATTGAGTTGGATGGAAAATATGAATGTGCACTTACAGATTTTCATTCATACAATAGTATTCCAAATGTAGATGTATATAATAATATGTTTCATATTGGAGAACAAGTAATTGAAATTCCAATTGGTTCTTATGAGCTGAACGATATAGTTGATTATATAAAAGAAGAATATCAGCGATACAGCCCTCTAAATAAAATTAATATTGAAGCTAATAATAATACGATGCAAGTTAAAATTAAAAACTCTAATGATCCAATATACTTTAATAAGGAAAATACAATTGGCAAGCTTTTAGGATTTAAAGAAAATATTTTATTACCTAATAAAGACTATTACTCAGATCTTCCAGTTAATATTTTCAAAGTAAATCTTTTACGAATTGAGAGTAATATAGCTGTCAACACATACATGAATAACTCCCAAGCACATACTTTGCATGAATTTGCCATTAATGTCCCACCTGGCTATAAAATAGACGAGATCCCTAGGAATCTCATTTATTTGCCAGTCAACTGTCGAGAGATAAGCTCCCTTACTCTTCGAGTGGTTGATCAAAACGGTGATTTACTTAATTTCCGAGGAGAGGAAATTACAATTCGAATACATTTAAGACCAACAAAATAATGATAATTTACAAGAAGAATACGCCTAAAAACCAAATCTCACATTCTTCTTCTAACAAAATATTGAAAAATAAATTAAATTCAAAGAGTTCATTAAAACATATAAACTTAACGCAATCAAATAAAGAATTTCTAAAATCATTAAATTTAAAATTGAAGAAAGCATGAGTTCAATAATAGATGTTCTGGATAAACCTTTGTCCGATGAAAATATAATTAAAAAGGCCTACCATACGTATACCCCATATTTACAATCTTACAATAATAACGATGAAATTCGTATTACAATACAAAATCAAGACTTGTATGTTTTGCCGTCGGAAAGTTTTATATATGTAGAAGGATTTGTTAAAGATGAAAGCAATACAAAATTAGTTTCTTCTGCAGCCAACTTCAAATTAAAAAATAATTTCGTAGCACATCTATTTGATGAAATTCGTTACGAAGTAAATGGTGTTGAAATTGATCAAACGAGACATTTAGGAACATCAAGTACTATTAAAAATTTGGTTTCATTGTCCCCAATAGATAGTAATAGAATGCAAAATGCTGGCTGGAATAAACTTGATGATATTGATCTCGTAAATGGATATTTTAATTTTTATGTACCACTTAAATTGTTTTTGGGATTCGCTGAAGACTATAACAAAATATTATTGAATGCAAAACATGAATTGATACTATTACGTAATAAAAATGATGAGAATCTTGTATATTCAACTGTTTCTACCGAAAAGGCTAAATTAACAATTTCAAGTATATCGTGGAGAATTCCCCATGTACAACTATCTGATTTAAGTAAATTAAATATGATAAAAATAATAAACAATGTTAATCCAATACCAATTGCATTTAGAAGTTGGGATTGTCATATAAATCCACAACTAAATATGACAACTAATCATGTGTGGAATGTTAAGCTGGCAGCGAATAGAGAACGCCCTCGTTTTGTATTGATTGCATTCCAACATGAAAACAAATTTATCAACTGCGATTTGACTAATTTAAAAGTACATTTAAATTCAGAGTCTTATCCATATGACGACCTAAACATAAAGTTTAAGAATGAACGTTATGCAATTCTATATGATATGTATCTAAGGTTTCAGGAAAACTACTATATGCGAGACTCCCAGCCGCTTCTCACATCTCAAGAGTTTAAAAATAATTCTCCAATAATAGTAGTAGATGTTAGTTATCAAAACGAATCAATTGTGAGCGGACCAATTGATATAAAAATTGAATTTGAAACAGCTACTAATGTTCCAGCAAACACATCAGCCTATTGTATTCTCATTCACGATCGCATCATTGAATATATACCATTAAAAGGACAAGTTCGGAAAATTTTATAAATCCTAAATCATAAATAAAAAGAAGAAAAAAAAAGATGTTTTGCAAACATGTTTTCATTGATTTACAAGGTTTTAAATTAAAATCAAACAAATTTATCGTTAAAGAAGTTGCAATTGTTTTCAATTCAAAGGAATACATCAATTTCATTATAAAACCACCTTTTGATTTCAATTGCTTATCACAAAAGGAGCAAAAAGAAGCATATTGGTTAATAAAATATTTTCATCATCTTAACTGGAATACAGGAGTAGTATCATTTAAGAGTGTTTGTAAATTTTTGAAAGATAATTTAAAAAATTCTAAAATATATGTAAAAGGAACAGAAAAGAGCCAATGGTTGGAAAAAATGCTGCAGCAAAAAGTTTTAAATATAGAGGATTTTGGATGTATAAATTTAAAGGAACTTAATAAAAAGTACCTAGAAAACATAAATTGCAGTTATCACAAATATGGAGTTTGCGCTTTAAAAAATGCTATTTTACTTGAAAGGGAAAATCTAATTGGAAATAAGAACAACTAATTTAATTTTTAATTCTTATATTATAACTTTATTGATATTTTTACATAAACATTATTTTTATTATATTTACATAATTTTGATATAGTTACATAAACATTATTTTTAAGAAAACATGCAATAAAGTAATTTATTTTAACATTAATTTTATTAGAATAAGTGACTTAGATGTAATCTTATATGAAAAAAAAAAAAAAAAAATAATAATAATAAAATTTATTTTAATAAGTATAATAACAAAGCCTTTTATTTTTTGTAATCTAATTTATTGACCACTGTCATCTCATAAGTAATAAACAACCAAAATTATTCTTAATCAATTTCCATATCAATTCTATCTCTAAAGTGACCCCAAGCTCTAGTATTTACTCTATCTTCCATAATTTTTCTTTTTTCATCTGTATGATTAAGTACAACTTTATGTAGTTTTTGTGTATACAACTGATGAGCTTTAGTTCTAAATACAACCATCTCATCAGATACTATTTTCTGCTCAAATAAACACTCCTTGTAGTCGTTTAATGTAAGTTTTTTAATAACACATTTTTTGACGCCTTTAGACTTTTTAATGTCTTCTGAATTGATAGTTGATATGGAATACATCTTTGATCGTAAACCTACAAATTCAGTCATTATTCCCCCCTTATTTTCGTCTTTCATCATTCCCAGTACTTTTTTGTTTAGGAGTGGTAAATTAAAGATATTGTCTTTGGGATATTCAGATGTATCGAAATTTAAAATGACATCGCCACGAATATCATTATAAAAGTCATTGGTTTTAATTGAATATATAAACGAATCGGTATCCATATAATTTAAGGTCAGATTTTTTCTAAATTTTGGAATCATATATCTGTAATGGAAGTCATACATCTTCCATTTGGATAATTCCAACACAGAAAATCCGATATATATGGGCTTGTTGTAGTATGGTTCCATTTTCTTCAGCTCGACTGCATACAAATCATCACTAAACTTTGTCAAACTTAGAAAATTTGGTTTAGATATTAATGATCGTAAACCTAAATGGTTTTTATTACTATTTTCCCACCCTGTAGCAATACGTATATCCTTTCTTTTATCAATACTTTCCATCGTTTTTCCATAAACTGCATTATTAAGCAGTTTAAAAAAATCTTTTTCAAAATTATTTTTTGCATTAGTTCTGTGCAGCGTATTTAAATCAATATATTTTTTTAACCATGGAGACTGCTTAAACTTTAAAATTCTATGCACTTTTTTCAAAAGAAGTCCATTGTTAATACACTGTTTTAAAACTCTATAATGGATAGTATAATTTTCTTTAGGCGTCAAATCTGCTATTAATTTTTTAAATTTAGACTGTCCAGGTATTTTATTTTGTGGACAAAATGGGAGGTCATTATGAATGTCATGCAAAGAGTCAGGATATTCAAGATCAACTTCTAAAATATAACCATATTCTGAGTTATCTGATATATTTTGTACTCTAAAATTTTCAATATCTTTAGTGTTCATCCAATCAAATTCCCCATAAGGTAGATATTCTGACATTGCCCACCCATATAAATTGTTAGCATCTAAATACATCAAATACTCTGATGCTTTTTTCTCATCAAAGTTTTCCATATACTTATGGTTTGCCTTAGAATATCTTTTTGAGCATTGTACTAATCCACCTCGTATTCCATTTTGCATAAAAAGATATTTTTCACTATCAGTTAATAGCTCTAACGTTACATCCGTTGTCTTAAGCATTGCATCCCAAGAGAGACCAGGTGCAGTGTAGTACTGACAAGGGTCTAAACTATAAATACTCTTACATATTTTTCTAAAGTTTTCAAAAATGTCAGTTAAGAGAAGAACATCCGATCTTAGGTAGAGTTCTGTATAATCAAGAAGGTTCTTGCACTTGAAAAAACTCCATACTTTTTGAGCATGTTCGTAATCGACTACACTGCATTCCTCATTACTTAGAATATTGAAAAAATTATCTCTACTTGGTAGCTGATTTTCATTAAATCTTTCCATTGAATCCATGTAGGAGTATGGGAATACACCCTTCCTCCTGATTAGATTAAATTGATTATCATTAGAAAACCGTTCTCGAACAGTTCGAAAATCATTAATGTCAAGATTTTTAGCTAAGGACTCTAAGCTAGAAGACATAAATCTTATTGAATCTAAAAACCTAATTTCAAATCCCCGATTTTTATCTATTTTAATGTAAACAGATAGTGAAATATAACGCTCTTTATTCAAAGGAATAACTTTTATTGTCGCATTTTTTATTGTTGACAGCTCTTTAAAGAAAAGATGCATGTCATAAGCAGAAAGATTATGGAAGATCACTGGTATAAAATTGGGATTTTTGTATTTTAAATTACACTCATTATGAGCAGCTCCTCGAAAATTACCAGTGAGATGACAGTGGTCTCTAACTTTATCATTAAAAAGAAGTTTTTTGCAAATGTGACAATTTGTTGATTTATTAAAAATATCATTATCATTTACTTTCATGACTATTTTCACTACTTTGGACAGATATTGATGGTAAATATCTGTTGCATCTTTGACAATTTTGTCAACAAAGACTTTAGATGCATTTTCCCCAAAATAGTATCTGTCAAATTTAATCTCCTTAAAACTACATTTGATATAGTAACTAAAAGCACATGGAATGTGCTTTTGGATATTGCTTGTGTTGTTACTCACACTATAATTAATTTTTTCCAAAATGGACTCAAAATCGGCATAGATCACGAACGGAACATCCACTTGCTTCTGATGGTTTACAAACGATATGTATGCATCTTCGGGATTTGGCATCTTTGATACCTTCTTTCCACACACATTTTTATGATTTCTGGAAACTGTCTCATCATGTGTATGGTAAAGACACGTATTACAAACATAAATTTTGCTCTTATGTGAGGTAATACTGGATCGGATTAGTCTAAAAAAAAAAAAAAAAAAAAAATTTAATAAAATTTGTTTTAATTGGATTTAAAAATAAATAAATATATACATACATATATTTGTAAATGTAAAGTAAAACTTACTTGGAAATGTCATTTATGAGAACATAGTGAAACTTTTCACCGGAATGCAAAAGCAGTAAATTGATATGTATTTCTTTTTCTTCAATCGTTATATAATATGGCCCAACGATTGACTCACCATTATATCCAAATACATTTACACTTATCTCGTTTTGTTTTTCAAACTTTTTAATTGACTTCAAAGGCATAGGAAACTCCAATCCTTTAAAATTAAGTTCACATTCGCCCAAAGCAATTTTATTACTATAGATGTTAATGCCATATGAATTGCAGTTTTTTCTTTGTTTATTGCTTAAGTCTTTACGGAGTGCTGCAATTAAACTCCATTTAAAGCAAAAAACATCTTTATTTTCAACATTAATACATGCACCTTTAATATTGTTGATGCTCCTGGGCAATGGTATAAATTGGGATCCTCTTATTATGCTTGCCTTATTTACATTTACTTCTAGATGATTTATTTTAATGAGTGTCCATCCACTGTCCCTTTCCTGAAATTCAGCCATTTTAGTGACTATTTCATCCATATGTTTATCATATGACTCGGTGATGTCCTCAGCAAGCGTTATTAGCATCATTTTTGAAATATGCACAATTGATGCTAATTTTGTTTCGTCATTCACCACTTTCATGTACTCACATACCAACTCCATGTTAAATTTAAATGTAGTGTGTTTAATGCCGCACTTTTTTAATTCTTCAATTATAATTTTCTTGGCATTTTTAAAGAACTCCTCCGGAAATAGAATTTCTTCCTTTTCATTCACCAATCTATAGGTTTCAATTCTTCCTTTAAAATTACTACTTCTTACAGTTAATGTTTTATTAATGTTAACTTTATGGCAATTTTTTATATGACGATTTGTTCTCATATGCGCATTAAATGTTGTTGTTGTCGGTATTAATTCATTACACTCATTACAATGTTTCATATTACCACTTTGAAGAGGAGGTGATTGGATGGTAACGTTGTGAGTTTCCTTATGTTCTATGAGTTTTCCTGAACTCATGAAAAGTTTCTTGCAGGTGGGACAGTGGAGGTTAATGTGCACCTCAAGCATTTTTTTTGAAATAGATATCTTGCATATCGGACATACTTCATAGTGATTTGCATCAAAATTATGTGAAGCATTTTTATGCAATTCCATATGCTCTCTTAGCTTTTGTTGGGCCATAAATAACTTTTTGCATACACCGCAATGAAGGTTTAGATGAATCTTAATCATTTTTTTTGAAATAGACATTTTGCATATCGGACATACTTCATAGTGATTAGCATAAAAACCATTGGAAGTATTTCTATGCAATTCCATATGCACCTTAAGCATTTTTGGACAGCTGTGTTTGGAAGAGCAAATTGAGCAAGAAACAGGAGCCATTTTTGAGTAATTTATTTAGCACTTTTTTAACAAGATTTATTAATATAACTGTTTTTTTATTTTTTTTTTTGTTTTCTTTTGAAATTTTAAAGAATGTTTAGCTTTTTTATTTCCAACTTTAAAAGAAATACTTTTTTTTTATTTTCAATGTTATAAAAACTTTTTTTTCTCTTTAAACAATTTTATAATCAATTTTTTAAATATCGCAAAATATATCTTCACTCTAAGGAATGTTATGATATACTGATTAATGAAAAAAAGAAAATTTTCTAGGTAAATTAGAAAATCCACTTTATATAGTAGGGCAAGTGTCGTAAAATCAATATATACATATATGTACAATAAAAAAAACAAATAAAAAAAAAATTTCAGTTACACCTTTTTTCTTTTCTAATTAAAACCATAAAAAACAAAAACCAAAAAAAATGACATTGATCCTTTTTTCTTTTCTTACTTTTGTACCTGTTTTAAATTTTCTTGTCAATTGATTTTATCAAACATTTTCTTTTATGTAAGCATGGAAGTGCAGGTTCAATCATGTTTCATTCACAACATTTATTTATTTATTTATTTATATAGGTAGTATGTAAGTAGTGTTAGTTACAATAGTATCAGTTGAATATGAGTACACACGAAAGAATAAAAAGAAGAAACATATTTCTAAAGAAAATGACATACAGAAGCATGATCGAAAAATTTTTGTTTGATTTTCATGGATGCATTTTTGATGACCATTTACTTCAGATAACTGAAATCAAAAGAATGCTAGATGACTATGAAAATATGGAGCTCATTGAATCTATTTACGGAAAGCATTTTAAAAACTGTCCTTTTCTATGCCGAATTTGCGATCGTTCAAATACATGTGAATGTAATGAATTTAAGTTAAAGAAGGATAATGTAATTCATTTAATAGAAAAATATTATACATTTTTTATTACCAAAATAAATACTTAAAACGAAATTAAAAATTGTTCTTTTCTTTATAAAAATAATTATTATACTCATTCTTATACATATTTTATAATTAGTAAAATACTCCAATCACATTTTCATATCTTTTATAAAAAAATAAAAAATATATAGCTAAAGAAAACACATTTTAAGATGATCTAAGCAAAAATATGCATTCTAATTGGAATTATATTCAAGAAAATAGAGTCTTTCAAGTAATTTAGTTTTCAATAAAAGATAAATTCTCTCTCCTTGTATTCTTAATACAACCACCAATTCAGCTTCAGAATAAACACATTTCAACCATCTTGATCTTTAAACCTAAACATCACAATTTAACATTTCCACTTACAAATTTTACCTAACTATTCAATAAAAGAAAATTGCTCTATCATAATTACATTAACACAACCACCAATCATTTTTAAGTACAATACATTTCAACCATTTTCATCTTCAAACATAAAACATCACTTTACAACATTTGCACCTACATGTTTTACCTACCTATTCAACCCTTAAAATAATGCACAATATTTCAATAAAAAAAATTCTCTATTCTACTATCCTTAGAACAACCACCAATCCTTATTTAGTGCGTACATTTCAACCATCTTGATCTATAAAGAAATGCAGGTGTTAACAGCATTTTCTCACTTTTTTCTTGCCTAAACATTTTTTACCTACCAATTTCAACCCCTGAAAAAATAATACACATTCATTCTTAAATTCATATATAACACACTCTTACGCTCTCAAGTGAAAAAAACTCTCACGATCTCACCAATTCTACTTTTCCAATTGGAAATACCCATATACATTACTGATTCCCTGTCTTCATTTTGTCAGCATTCCAATTAAAAAAATAGCCATTCCAATTAGAAAAATAGTGACTACTACAGGATTCTCACGGAAAAAAAAGCTTCTTTGTTTGAGTTTAGTTTTTTTTAGAAAATAAGTTATTTTGACTCATGGTATAATAAACAAGGTAAAGCCATTATAGAAGTTTTACTCCTTTTTATGAGAGTTAATTTAATTTTACTAATGTACCTAAACATACATATGTATGTATGTATGTAAATAAAAAATAGAAACAAATTTTTAAAATTATAATAAACGTTTTATTGATTGAAAAGATGTGTTTATGAAAAAAATAGTGGCTACAACATACATATGTATCATATGTGATTATATTGCCATGCAACGTCGCCTTCATCGACGAAATAAGTGGCAAACTCTCTTTGGATTTCTTTTGCATCATCTGTGCAATTTCGTTGGTTTTGAAAACTAAACCATGTACTATCAATCTGATTTTCTGAGCGCCATTCCCCACGGCTTGCTAAATATCCCTCGTCGTCGTATTGGTCGAACGAATTGCTTGGAGCGTATTTAGCTTTGTTTGAAGTAATTAAAAAATTGTGAAGTGCGCATACAGCGAGAACTACTTTTTTGGTCTTTTCAGCATCCAAATATATTGGTTTACGTAGCACACGGAAACGTGACGACATAATTCCGAAAACATTCTCGATTATTCGGCGTGTATGACTTAATCTAAAGTTGAAGACCCGCTGAATCGTTGTCAATCCGCGCTGAGCATATGGCTTCATTATATTTTTTCTAAGGGCGAATGCATCGTCTGCTACAAGGACATAGGGAATGGGCTTTCTTCTGCGTGGTAACGCTTTCGGTGGAGGCAACCGCAGCTGATCAGTATCGAGGGCTTGACCAAATGAACAACGATTGAAGACACCACCATCTGATTGTCGCCCATTGCGACCGACATCGATATATAATAATTTGTAATCTGCATCCGCAATTCCCATCAGCACAATACTGTGCGTGCCTACATATATGTAAAAATACATATATATATTGTGCAAACATAGGCCATACTTTAATTACGAACCTTTGTAATTAAAAAACACACTTCCAGAATTGGGCGGGGCGATCATCACGACGTGCTTCCCGTCTACAGCACCAATGCAGTTAGGAAAATGCCACCTTGTATTAAACTGCTCCGACACCAGATCCCATTCTTGTTCAGTTTTTGGTAACTAAACATTATTTAACAACAAAAATATCAACAAAAGTTTTGTGCATTTGCAAAACAAAAACTCACTTTAAAATACTCTTGGACAAGTACACTGTAAATTGCATCGAGTACTTCTGGAATAATTCTTGAAATAGTCGTCTGAGGAATACGGAAAATGTACTGCAAATAAGTAAAATTTTCGCCTGTTGCCAGATAGCGCAATGCCAACGTCAACCGATTTGCTGGTGAAATGCTTAATCGCATGTTAGTGTCCTGTTTCCGTATGTGTGGCTTCACCAAATTCAGTAAGAATTCAAATTGCTCTGCAGTCATACGCACGAATCCGCGGTATAGGTGAGGTTCTTCAGCACGCAATTCGTACATTAACTTAGCACAGTACCCATCCGTATCGCGCTTTTTCAACAAATTTTTCGCCCATACATTACGCACCCTTCTTGTGTTTTCTTCTTGGCTATGTGTGCCGTCTTCTTCTCCAAAAATAAATTTAGCCAAAAAAGCAACAGCAGCCCACTTGTTTTTCGACATTTTGATGATTGTGCACGATATTTTATTTTTTCTTTAATATTTTTTCAAAACAACTAATACTACTACTGATTACATGCCGTGTACTAGAAAGTATAATGCACATGTAGATTTCGTCCATACACGCACGGTCAATTCACACGCTCGCTGCATGCCGTGTACTAGTAACATTCACGTAGTCATTTACATGTGCTACATCTGCAAATGTGTAAGCTTCGACCCCATGCGTCACATTTTAATTTTGGGACAAAATTACATATCGTGTACTACCAAAATTGTATTGCATGTAACCACTTCGTGTCATTCGAAAACTGTAAACAATATGCTAAAAAATCTCGTGACGTCAGAGCGACATGTGCATGTCGCTTTCTGCATGCCGTGTACTATAGCCTTTAGACACAAATTTGCAAAAAGATCGGTCAAAAAGTTTCTGAGTAAGAGGGGGTCAAAGTTTGACATTTTTGCCATACAGGTATTCTTTCTCATCCATGTAACTTATTAGCTATTGGTGTTAGCAAAATTTGTCACAAGTAGCTTAAATAGCTATTTCATATATTTGGGTCACTTGACATGAAATCCACCATATATATAATACGTTTTAAGAAGTGTTTATGTAGTTACTGCTACGTAACGCAAATAGTAGCGAAGAAAGCTTCTAAAGGCTCAGTTAGGCGAACGTTGCTGTACCCGTAATGTACCGCACCGTACTGTAAGCACGTTGGTGCACTTATGGAACATTTAAAAACGTGTCATATGTTTTCCCATACATAAACAAAAAGCAATAGTATACATAAAACAAAACACACAGTGATGGGAAATCAAAAATGTTCAAACGGTGACCGTAGTGCAGAAAATGTACCAGGTGATTTAAATGGTATTAAAACAGTATTTTGTGTATGTAAAAAATGTTAATAATTTAATATTGATATTATCGATTTACAATAAATAAATTTGTATTGTAGAATATATACATTTTTAGCATACATATATTGTAAATGTGCATACACCGAACAACGTTTTGATACCATTTAAAGTCTTTATATGTTTCACATTTCCATTGTATGTGTATATGCATTTGTTTATTTTAAACATTTAAACATATGTATATTTGTATATTTGGAAATATGTTGTATTGTAAGTTGTTTTGTCGCAATTCCATGGATATACTGAAAAAAGTACCAAAAAAAAAAGAGCAAAATTACCCGCATTCAATGTAACATACAAGCCGCCCATCACTGTCTTACAAATGTCAAATGTAACAACGGCATGAAATTCTATTTTAAACAGATTGGTACGTTGCAACTACGGTACATTGCATTTCGGTAAGCTTTTGTATTGGTTTTCATATAATAAAAAGCGAACAGCTGATTGATACAGTACAGATACGGTACAGCAACGTTCGCCTAACTGAGCCTTAAATAATGACTGATAGAAGCTATTCATTTTGAAAAAGTAAGCGAAGTTTTTACTGGGTAATGAAATTTTGTACATTGGTTTCAGGTTGTATGGACGAAGCCAACTGAAAATAGTGAGCATCGGCTCGTAGCCCAAATACAAACTTCTTTTCGGAGTTATGTATGTTTGTGACTATAAACCATCTTATTCAGAGGTGTCATACAAACTAATCTTATCGGTATTGGATTTGAAACAGACAATATACGTTGATGTCAAGAAATCCAATTTTATCGGTTTTTTGTTCGAACTGAAATTAATTTCGGAAACCAATGTCATCGGTTTTTTGGTACAAATTTTCCATTGAGACCGTACAGTTTAAAAATTGTCAGATCCCAACAGTGATTGAAAGACACAGTTCCAACCGTAAATGACTGAAAAATGTTAAAAAAATTGTCACATCTACCACTTCTAGCGTGTTTCCTACACGAAGAAAACTTATCTGTAACTTCCCAATAAAAATTTTTATCATTTTGCGATGCACTAATGGTACATTTGAAAAAATAAGCGCACAAATATGCACTACGCAATGAGACATACAGAAATGCATTAAAGTAAGTGAAAGAACTCTCAACAACTTTCATAAAAAAAAATAATATTTCAAGTGCTACGGCATTCCCTTACCACGAAGCAGGTTTGTAAGGGAGAATACTAAAAAATAACTTTATCAAAAAATTCACTGCCGTATTCATAAAAAATTAAAATGGATTTGAAATGAATTTTAAGAAAAATTTGTATGAAAATTTTGTCTTAAAACACATTTCAAACTAATTTTATTTTTTATGAATACGGCAGTCAGTGTTTAAGGCCGATCGTAACATACAACAATTTTTATATGCGCTGAATAATGCGCTTTATGTGTCAAAAATGTATTGCTTCAAAGTGGGAATTCCTATATAAAATTCATGTCTACCGTCAGCGCAATGGTAAGCGAAACGTTTATGTTTCTCCCTTACAAACCTGCTTCATTGAAAGCTCCATTTTTATTTAGTATTGATTCATACGTTTATGACAAAAAAAAACTAATAATGGTTCGCGAAAAAATGCGCTTTAGGCAAACAAAAACTTCGACCTCGCAAACAAAAATAGAATGGAAGTATGGAAGAATGGAACAAAGCTTAAGCCTATGTTCACACCTTTCAAATATTTGACGAAATAAAAAATTATTATGATTGATTTACTTACCCATATTACACCATACAGAATGAGAAAACACCAACATCATGCCCGATATAGTTTTTACTTTAGAAATCTTGTGTACAAGTTTAACCAAAAATATAAACTAAATGAGTATTAAGAGATCAAATTTACTTTCTTACCCTTAGTGGTACACATGAGTCTAGCCAGACCTTTTTTCGATGTGTATAAAAAATCGAAACATGCGTAAGTCGGAGGGTTAAACACAACAGAAAGTTTAATCTTTTTTCTACTTGATTTAAGAATTTTATACTTATTTACAGAAAGTCGGGGATGGATTTCCGAAAGTAATCCCATTTAGGACAGTTTTGAGTACGTTTTAGTCTTTTTCGTACTTGAATTTTGAGTAAGTACAGTAATCACAAAAACTTGATTTGTCCCGAGTGTTTTTCTTTCTGTGTAGAAACAAGAAAAAAGAAATCATTGAACATTATAATAATATTTGTGTATGTATGTATGTATATAGGATTCTAGATATATTTTCATAGAAGCAGACGTATCTTCTTCATTAAAAAATATTAAAAATTGAAATATTTCTACAAATATGTGACTTAATTGGCAACACTTGCATCATCTCTGAAAAGGTCATGGTCACATAAGGTACCGTTACGGTTTTATACCACGAACAATTTTATGGTAAGCGACAAATTTCATACAAAATATATATGAAATAAAATAAAAAAAAACTCCTGTAAAATTTGATTTTTGACGCCTACTTTATTTTCGCGATTAGGGCACGATATAGTATAAAAAAAAACAATCTTAAGAATAAGAAAAGTTTATTTTTCATAACTTCAATTGGAATAACCGCTAATACCCCTCTGTAATCAAATTAAAAAGCCGCTGGATAAACCTTAGAATTCTCCAAATATCATACATTCGGCCAAAAATTAATATTTCAAAAAATTCAAACAATTGCATAAAAATATTTTTTGTTATTTCGCGACATTTGGTTTTTTTTTGCCGATTAAGCGATTTCAAATCAATTTAGGGGTTTGTTCCAAGTTTGAAATTTCCGCGAATTTTCGCCATGTTCGCCATAGAAGCGATTTTTTCCTATAAGTTTTATGATTCGTTCCAGCTATAACGATTTTTAAGAAATATTAGACTTTGCTATCATGTCGCTGTGAGGAATTTTTCGCAAATTTCCGCTAATTTTGCAATTTTTACCAAAGTTTTGCCATTTCTTATAGTTTTAGATACTTTTAGTAAATTTTATTGCTTTTTTGATAAATTAAAAATGTTCGCGAGTTTTCGCTATTTTAGCTAGCTTTTCCGAATTTTCGCGTTAAATTTACTAATGAAATTTGTACCAATAACTTCTTTTAAAATTTCACTTTTTATTTAAAACGTATTCAGTAAATATGTTTACATTTCATTCAAAATTTCTTTAACTTTCATTTGAGTCGTCGCAAAATTTCCTATCGACTAAAACAGGGAGAATACTACTCGACGTCGACTTAGAAGCACCTTAGAAAATATCAATTGACTGTCAATAGTAATCGATTTTTGTCAATAACGACTCAGAAAATACCATTAATGCTTAGGTGCCGTCGACGTCGACTTTCATAATAGGGGTGATTAACTTTGAAATAGTTCAAAATAAGAAATATAAAAGAAATGCTAATGGCGCGGTTAAACTAGATTTAGCAAGTATGCGTTCCGTTCCGTTTATACAAATATTACTCCTAGTTGTAGTCAGAATAGATTTGCTTTTTTAGAAGATTTTAACTGTTGAGCCTTACGTAACTATTAAAGAAAAAAATAAATCCGATACACAGAAAAAAAATTATTTTCATATTTGAATACGTACATCGCATATTTGATTACAAAAATTTTTGAATTTTCTGCGATGACGATTTTTGCGGTATTGATAAAAAAAAGTTTGTAGGTATAATTATTGAATTTTTAGTCAACAACCAAGTTTATTGAATCAATATAAAAAGTTGTTGCCCAAAATAATTTTTTTCAACAAAATTCCTAATTTTTATTCTTTCCTTGGAACCCAACCATGTCATTTGCCGACCATGGCGAATTCAACTACAGGTGGTATCGGAACTACAACAATCCAAAAACAACAGAAACAACATAGGGGTTTTCGCATTGCATTTTTAGTGTTTACAGCTCGAAATGTCAACCATTCTTAGCAACACACTAACAAATCAACACAAATAGGCTCGAACTGTCAAAATCAGAAGACGTTTCGACACCACCTGTAGTTAATTCGCCCTGGGTCAGACCATCAACACAGAATACTAACAGAAATGTAAAAATTGTCGTGTGAAAAGGGACCAAATCAGTTGCGAAGGCAGCTTTCGATGAAAAAGACAGAAAGCTTTTTTTGGAAGTGAAGCGGCAATGTGTAAAAACAGGCTGCAACAATCAACACAAATGGCGTCATCAAAACAAAAATAACAAAACACAAACCACCTTTGTTCTGTGCAGAAAAAATATATTTAAGGCGACCGTACACGACAGGTATTTGTCATCTGACATGTCAAATTTCCCACTGCAAAATACATACAGGTCGTGTGTTACCTTTTTAACTTTGCTTCTGTAAAAGTCAGATGCAAAGTCATCTGAAAAAATTTCAATTAGAGCGTGCTCTATTTTCTTCTGACAAACCATCTGACATCAGAAATCTATGCCGGGAAGAAACCGGCAGCGGCGTCCACTATTGACGGAATCATTAGCCGGCTGAAGTTAATTTTTTACAATACCGAGATATGTTTGATCATCTTACCATTGAATAGAATTTATGTGAATATATAAATAAAATCAGTTTTATTATAAAATCCTAAATTGGTATCTTTGAATTAAAAGAAAAAAATGTTAAGATGGCTAAACTATTTTACGGCGCAACTTAAAAATTTCATGGCGGCAGCAAGCTATTTTAAAACCGAGCACTACTTTGGTTTCTGCAATTACAATGCGAAAAAATAGAGACAATGTCAGAAGCAAATTACATGTACGTTTGTGACCGAATATTATAAACCTTATGTAAAACAACGATTTTGACAGACATGCACAATTACATGTGACTTGAAAATTTGACATGTCAGATGACAAAAACATGTCGTCTATATGCCCCTTTAGTAATATTGTTTTGTTTTCTAATGTTATTTACTTACTTTAAATGATTTTGTTATTCGTGCTCAATTCCCAGTTTTTATTCTTGATAAAAACACTTGAAATTTATTGTTGATGGAATAAGCTATTCCTATGCGCATTTCACTGGTTGCTTAGGCCAGATCATCAGGAAACTTCATCCATAAAGATTTTAGAATAACTAAAGATATTAAACCAAATAAAACTGTTAAGTGTATAAGAATTACAGAAACAGTTCTATTTGTAACAATATCAAAGTTTAAAAAAAATTATCAACAATAAACAGTGAGTTTATCTCTCCTTACATTCCCCACGAATAACAAAATCATTTAAATTAAATTTTGTATTCCCACGAAAATTATTTTGATAATAAACTGGCAGGTGCACGGCCTAAAAAAAACTGACTGGCAACTCACCTCATAAGATGTTACAGATTAACAGAAATTAGAAAATTAAAAATACTTCAGGTGTAAATTCACTAGAAACATTTTAACATATATAAAATTATAAATTTGATTTTAAATGTACAAATATCTTGATAAATATTTCAATAAATTATTTTATGAGCACACCAAATTTTTAATAAATAAAGTTTAATTTTGTTTTTTCTTTTTACCCACTTACAACTACAATTCGAGTCGGAAAGAACCCAACCAAGGGGAATGTAAGAAAAGATAAACTCACTGTTTATTGTTGGTGTTTTGTTTTGGCTTTGATATTGTTACAAGTAAGACTTTGAGTGTTTATAATTCTTATTCGCTTTAGGGTTTTATTTGTATAATATTTTTGGCCTTTCTAAAATCTTTGAAAAAGGTTTCCTAATGAGCTGGCCTAAGCAACCAGTGAATTGCGCATAGAAGCTAGCTTTCCCTCAACAATAAATTTCAGTGTATTTATCAAATATGAAAAACTGGGAATTTAGCACGTCATACGGAAATCGTATTAATAATAAAGTTCATAAAGTTAACGGGTGTTTTGATAGGATTTTATCCCACAAATTATTACCGATTAGAATGACATTATTAATTTTTAAGGCCAGTGTATTATAAGGCTTTCCTACTTGGTTTTCTATTTCTCCTACGATAATAGATAAATTAAAAATTTTGGAAAGAAAGGTATTACGGTCTTGTATTGGCAAGAGATAAAAGATTGTAAACTACAAAAATTCAATACCAAAAATGTTGGTGGCTATCTTTTCAGATTCAGAGGAGCTGAGTGGCACTATCTGAGAAACTAAACATTGCTGATGATTAAAACTACGGTGTTCTTTGTCCAGTTCACAAAAAACTTCACTTCGTGTTGTTACCCTCTATATGTCAGGACATGCCGAACAAACATTGCAGCTGTTTCATTAAAGTGTATAACTTTATCGGCTATTCTCTGAACATAATTAATATCATAAAAAGCAATGTCATATTATTTTTAAATCAATAATGTTTATTCTTTGCATAAATAAAATAAAAATTATTCACCCTTATCGTGAATAATATTACCCTCGTAATTTGACCGCTTTTCACATTTTTGCGATATTGAAAAACTCCCATGAAAAAAATGTAATATATAATACCTATAATAACGTGAAAAAATGTTCACGGGGAAAATTCCCCTTATCGTGAAAAGTTGTTTCCCTCGTAGTTTATTCACGTTTCCCCTAGATTTCTCACTTTATTTTTACTAGGGAACAGAACATGTATGTAAGTATGAAGTTCCTCCTATAAATCGAATATTAAGGGCTGGATCCGTTAATAAGTCACAACCCGATATATTGGTCAACAAAATGCAATGCAAAAGGTCGATTGCCTGCTGCTTGTTGAAGCTTTCAAAGACGTGGTGGAATTTTGTGAAAATATTTTACTACATAAAATTTAAAAAATTGCAAAAAACTATCGTTGTAATCAAACTATCCCTATCCCTTCAACACTCAATATTTTGCTTTATTATTTTAACTTTTCTTTAAAATATACGTGTATATTTCTGAACAAAAATTTCATAGATTTTTTATTTTACATTCACTGAAACTGATAGCGTGAAAAATTGTTCACATGAGATTCACGATTGCTTTTATCCCTTTGATACCCTCCACCGACAGCTAGGATATTTCAGAAGATTGCTTTGTATCGGACCTTTGGTAAATTATGAAGCGATCTTTATGAAAGTTGACAGTGTGCTTTTGTGCTCTCTAGTCATATAAAACTGTGACAGACCAAAATTTGTTTCAAAAGCATTATTTGTTACGGTCTTACGCGCACTAAACGGTTTTCCGAGAGTATGGTTTATATGGTTTATATATACATAGAACAAATTTGTGCAGAATCGCATATCAATATGTGCATTCCGCCACAATTTACGCTAGTTTTTTAACAATATTATCCATTTTTGCTTAGGAGAATTAGAATTAATTCGACACCAACATTGGTTTCAACAGAGGGACGGAAAGACGGACATGGCTTAATCGACTTACACTTACTCAAGAACCCATACTATATATACTTTATGGAGTCTTAGATTAATATTAAAAAACTTTCACACGGAAACACAAACCAAGTCAACCCTCTTCACAACTAGTTCTGGTGGAGGGTATAAAAAGACATATTAGACGGTGGCGTGTCGTAATGTCTAACATAATTTACCAAAAAGTGTCATAAAGTCCAGATATTGTGAGACTTTTTGATGTTATTTCACTTTAAAATGTGTCAAAAAGATATAAAGTTATCTGCCAGTTTAACTATTATAACACACAAACACCGGCTCAGCTAACTAATGCTTCTAAATTCGAGATTTTTATATTTGGGAATCGGTTTATAAAGTTCGGAATTTTGAGATTCAGGATTTAACAAAATGTGGATTTTGTTACCATCCCAATTTATTAATTCGTTAAATCTTTCGTCTCTGAGCTTGACAATAACACTCTGCTAGTGCTGCCAACCGTTTTTTTCTTAGTTTGGCTCTTGTTTTCGAGATATATCCTAATTTCGAACATGGAGGAGGTTTCACAACATATATTCGATGATGTCTTGGCCTTGCTCATCACTTAATTGTCCTAGGTTTTCTGGGGAAAAAAATCTAAATGTGCATGCAGAAAATTAACTTTGGACATTCTGCATAAGTCTCAAGAAATTCATTTGCTACAACAATATAATTTTCACGTTTTTTATTTCCCAAAAAATTTTCACATAAACTAATAGCCTATTTCCGATGTTCGAAATACAATTACATTTAAAACAAAAACAAATTCTAAAAATTTTGTTTTTGTTTTCGATATTTTTTAGTTAGGCTTGAGTTCATCAAATTTAATTTCCATTAAATAATTTTTTACTGAAGGAAGGAATTTTTAGAACATGATATTTTATTCAAATTTATTGATAATTTTCTTGGCTGAGCTGACACGGGTTGAATTTACATGTCTTAAGAATCACCTCATTCTATCCTCAGAATTCTTTGACGTTCTAACCTCTGCCAACATCAATCTTTAACCAGTGGAAAAATTATCATTTTTCAATTTATTTACATGATGCCTCCATTTTCTTCTGCTTTCTCGTATTCTATATGTAAATTCAGAAAGAAAGAATTCTTTCGCACATCGGAATTAGGCAGTTATAAAGCTTATCCATGTTCTTTTTTTACACAACATTTAATTTCATTGTGAATTCTTCGTCAAGCATGATTTTGCGGATTTGAGGTCCAACAAAAATACCTAAAAATAAAAAAATAATACGATTATGGTTAGAAATCAATTAACATTTGTACCTTTTTTTATTTGGGAAAACTGATTTTAAGTGTAAAAAGGCAAGGCATTCCCTATCCATGCGTTTCACGAACTGCTTCAAGTATCCCAATTCCAGGTGTAATGTTGGCAAAATTATTTTTTCGCATACACTAGTGGAATTTTTAAGACGATTTTCTTGCCAATTTGAAAAATTGTTCTCGATGACCAGTTTTTTTGCTTGTATTGGTCTTTCCCACAACTGTCCCATTCGCAAATATAGCAAGGACAGTCCTAAAACTTATACTAGGTCACCAAGTATATTTTCACTGTAGCACCGTGTGCAATTCATTACTAAAGACATTTAAAGAAACCCACAAATAACTATAGACTGTTTAACACAGCAGACAGCTAGATTAACCATTACGATTTAATAACGACAAAAAATAAGTTTTGTAGCAGCCACCCTTGTTACTTTACGCGCTGTTCCAATAGCAAAACGTTGACTTCGCGCTATTTGGGTTTGCTTCTTAAATTTTTTTTAGCATAAGATTTTTTGACAGCTAAAAAACGCTTGATGTGGTGATTTGTATTGGTCTCATGATGAAATAAACGGGTGGCATTACTTATGGTGTTTTCTCTTCTGACAATAATGTTCATAAAAAAATTTGCAAAAATGTGAGAAGTTGTCGTTTTCCTTTCTTAGGGCCATTATTACAACTTACAAATAGTTATTTTTAGGATGCTATCTGACAGATAAATAGTTTTTGGCTATTACAAGTAAACATTAACCTAAAAAGTAACTGATAAGCTAACATCAGGTTTGTCCTCATGGTAACTTTACAAGTGAACTTTAAGAACGTGAAGATGCCATATTTTCTACTGAAGATATGGTAACTTCAATGACAGTTTTATGTCAAATTAAATTATTTAAACTTTTAAAATTAGAAAAATGGACAACAGACAGCGTTTATTTTATTTAAATGAGATAGAAAATATTTTTGAAAGCTTTCAGTGTCAAAATAGAAGACCAAAAACATTTCGAGAACAAATAGATTATTTTGGGTACTATAATGAAATGGAGTTTGTGCAAAGATTCCGATTGAGAAAAAATACATGAAAATTCATTTTAGAAAAAATTGGCAAATGCTTAGAATCAAACAGTCAGAGGTTTGTATCCACACGCAAATAGTTACTAGCAAAAATTAAAAAAAATATTCTTCCAGATATTATTCAGTATCACCTAAGACAAAATTACTACTAACGCTTAGATTTAATGCAAGTGGAAATTTTCTAATAACTGATGGTGACTTATGCAGTGTAAGTGTTTCTACTTCTTATGCTTTGGCTGCTTTTTCGAAAGATTTTATAAAGTTTCCATCGGATGCAATTGGAATGCAGGAAGTGGTGGCAGAGTTTTTTACAATCGCCAAATTTCTCAAAGTTATTGGAGCTATAGATTGCACTCACGTACGCATCCAATCACCAGGTGGAAATAACGCAGAAATATTTCGTATTAGAAAAGGATATTTCTCTTTTAACGTTCAAGCTGTGTGCAGTGCAAAACTTCTGTTTCAGGATTTGGTTGTGAGATGGCCTGGCTCGGCTTATGCCAGCAACATATTTAAAAACAGCCGTTTAAAATTCCGTTTGGAAAATGGACATTTCAATAATTAAGTTATTTTAGGTGATTCGGGATACATGCAATGTAGTTATATGATGACACCGTTATTAAATCCACGAACTAGACCAGAAAACCTACTAGACGAACTAGACCACAAAACCTTTACAATGAATCGCAAATCCGTACTCGAAACACAATTGAAAGACGTTTTGGAGTTTGGAAGAGACGTCTGTCAATATTGTCAATGGGTTTGAGACTAGCTACAGAAACCAAAATGGCTGTTATTGTGGCATGTGCCGTCCTAAAAAAAAGCAATATTTTGACAACCTTATGTGTATCACTTTGAGGGGTTTAAATAAAATATATATACATATAACAGTAACTGTATAATTTCCTTTAATTAAGTTGATGTTTTTTGTTTGGAAAGAAACTTCAACTTATAAGAAATTATTTTATAATTATTGTTATACATTTTATTTAAACCCCTCAAAATAAAAGTTTTTTATTTATACAAGATAAAATTCTTAAATAAACACTTTTTACTTCGATTTTTAGAACTAAGCCGATGAAAGAGAACATTTCTTAATAATTCTTTTAAGATATCTTAAGCTAGATTAATTAATTGGACAACAACAAAAACTTAAATAAAAGTTAAAATATGTAAATAATAATAAAAAAAAGTAATACAAAGTAAAAGTAAAAAAAATAATTCATTAAAAATATGTCTAAATTACAGTAACGTAAAACATTTTTAATATTAATTTTTGTTTTTCTTTTCTGCCAGTTCCAAACTCAGAATTTCATTCTTTAACTTGAGGGAAAGCAACTCCTGCTCGTGCTTCTCCTTAGCTCGAATGTTTTCTTCTCTATAAAACGTTTGCTGTAACAGCACTAGCTCCATTTTTTCATCATCAATATTTTTTTTTCTTTTTTTACCACAAACTATCTTCTTTGATTTTTGTTGTTTTAAATAAGCTGGCTTCCAGCTTGACCAATCCGCAGTTTCCTCTGGAGAATCATTTTCTTCGCGCTGAAAAAAAAATGCAAACCAACAAACGCTGTATTATAAGAAAAATGTTAGCACTTAGTTTTTACACAAACTTTCCTCTTTGTTACTCGTAGTACCCTGGTCAACGTTCTCAGGTTTTTCTTGATTATTTTTGCCATTTTCATTGTCTAATACTTGGGAAAAAATTAGTTTATATACAAAAATTTGAAATAATGTTAAATATAGTACAAAACTTACAATAATCACTGTCAAAGCAGTTTTCCAGTCCAGTGGCTGAATCGCCTAACATCGAGACTATTTTGGCAGATATATCACTTTTGCTGTCGATACTCCTCGTCCTGTACGGTATGTTTCGGATTTCTGTTCTGCCATTTCCGATCGAGTTTTCCTTCTAAGCATAACGTACTTGTCACGCAATGCCTTCCAATGACGGTGTACTCCCATTGTTGCTCCAAATTCTTCTGCAATCTTTCTCCATACCTCTTCTTTTTGTTTCCATACCACTGCATCTGATTTTTTGTTCTCCAATATACTTTTGTTGCTTTCCACCATATCCACCAACAGTATCTCCTCTTCCAAAGTATAGTTTTTTGCCCTTTTTCTGGCAGATTCACTTTTATTATTTAATTTCGACATTTTTTTTAACATTATAAAACACCAAAAAAAAACCATTTACCATAAAAACCAAAAATTAAGTACAAAAAATTTACTTTTGCTTTCAATTAAAGAAACAAGCAAAACTAAGGCGTTCCCACCATGTATTTTAAACGAACAAAGGTAGTCGGTATATACTGCAATGTTGCCACAGTATATAAATTACATTTTTTATTTTATCGGACAGTTGTAATAATGGAAAAAACTTATTGGTCACTTTATCGTTCAAGATAGCTATTGTTCACGTTAACTAATAGCAACTCAATCATTAGGTTGTAATAATGGCCCTTAATATGTTGCAAAAATAAATGGAAAATTTGTTCGATTTCTTATATGTACTCCCTGTTAGTGCCGGTTCACACAAGTCAAGTCAAGCCAAGTCTTGAGTTTTTAGGAGAGAAGGGAAAAGAGAATGCCATTTATTTTCCCCTCTCTCCTAAAAACTCAAGACTTGACGAGTCAAACTTGACTTGTGTGAACCGGCACTTATAATTGAGTGTCAGATAATACCCTTTTTTGCATCTGCGTTAAGTGTTACGTTAAAGAAGAAATTACGAAAATTCTTAATGATTAAGCCTTACTAATTGCATAACGTTTATGAAATTTTATCACAGTTCTGCATAACGTCATCAATATTTATTTCATATGGACAACATTTGATTCTGACAAGGTTTTCGACATGTTCATCAGTAAGTTTATTTCTGGTTTTACTTTTAATTATTTTTAGTAATGAAAATGAAGCTTCGCAAATATAAGTTGAACCAAACATTGAATACAGCTTATAAACTTCATTTTTGGTTTTTGGATATATATCCTCGTTAATATATTTCCAGAACTCTATTCCTTTTGCAAGTGGTAAGGCTAAATCGTTCCGCATTCTTATAAGTTCTTCCTTAATATCAATGGTTTGATTTTCAATATTGCATAGTAACGGATTTTCATATAGTTCAATCATATTTTCAATTTTGATGAAATCATTAAAACGGCTTCTGTAATTTGTTAATAAATTTTCAAGAACATTTATATATTCAGTTATTTTGCTAATTGAAAATTCATTGAAAACTTCTGAAGTTCCTTTTAAGCTTATCAAATTATTATTTTTTAATTGCAATATTAATGAGTCAATTTTTATTTTGAATTGCTGAACGGCGAAAACAAGCTCAAATATGTTTTTGTTTCTACCTTGCAGCTGAAGATTTAATAGATTAACTAGTTCCGTCATATCAGTTAAAAAAGCAAAGTCTACCAAAAAATTATTGTCTTTGAAATTTAAAAGTATCTCGTTTGTGTCTTTTGACGGATTGTTTTCAAAATATCAAATCACCTCTTTGCGAAGGTTAAAAAGCCTTTCGAGACAACGACCTTTACTGAGCCATCTTACTTCCGTGTGCATTAATAAATCACCGTATTCAGCATGTATTTCTTCCAGAAAGTTTTTAAATTTTCGATGGGTCATAGCATTATGTCCACCACGTATTTTATTTATTACTTTTATGGCAACTTGCATTGTCTTCATTAAATTTAGGTTTTTTGTGAATAAAGCTTGCTGATGTATTATGCAATGAAATACATATACGTTAAAACTGTATATTTCCAAGATATAATTTTTTAAACCTTAATAAATTTAAAATTTTAGATGATGAAGTTACTAATATGTAATATGTTTGATTAAATATTTTGACAAAATTTCAAGTGCTGTTGAAAAATCTATCAAGAAATATTAATATTTGAAATTGGTTCTTAACGGGCTACTAAATCGGAATTTTTAATCCATCAGTGAAAGATATTTTGAAGTAGTTTCTCATAAAAACAATACTTTTTAGATCCAGTTTTTAAAGTAATTGATAAGGGGAACGTTCGTAAATGCAGTTGTTAGGTGTCCCTTGCGCAGAAGTAAAGTTTAATGTTCATAAAAGCATCACTTGTAAGAAACTTGGCATCACTCTCATTTGTCAAAAGTTTTTTTATGCAGCAAATTTTTTTCTGATGCAATAAATTTTGCCATAAAAAAAAATCGAATTTTTTTCTTTTGCGATGCTTTTTGTTGTAATTTATAAGAACACTGTCACTTTTTTTTTTTCAATATTTTCAATAGAATTTGTCATCGTTATTGTTGATAAAATTTTTTTATTATTTTATGTTTGCCCATTAAACTTTTGAAATTTAGCTCGTGTTCAAGAATTCAAACTTTGCACAGCTGTTGTGCAGTAAAAAGTATTAACGCCAAACCATAATGTGCTTAAATTGGCTTAAGGAAATGTGCAAATACATGTAAATTAAATAAGGCAAACCATATTGAACTTAAGGAAACTTTTTGCTAAATTTAATGAAACTGTCTTTTACGTAATAGGGCCCATACACAATACTATCATGATTGTACAATAAAGTGATTGTGCAATTAAGCTTGAAGCACACAACACACCAGCATGCTGGTACAAAATTCATTTTTTACCAAAAACTGTGTGGAAAAGGTTGAAATGAATAACGATAAAATTTGTGCTGCTGTTATTATTGCTATTATCCTAAAACGAATAAGGAGTAAACAAAAAACGTGTTCTCCCGAAAATATTTTTTCTTTGGCATTCATGTTTTAAATTTTGTACTTTTTGATGTTTATGCCTTGACGATTAACCATTTATGAGCTATGTAACTTTACAGCACACGATACAATCATGCTGGTACAATCAAAAAAATATCAAACTATTTTTGATAAAGCACCATCAACTGGTACAATCACACCACAAGCTCATACACGGCCAATCAGCTGGCACAATCACTTGATTGCACAATCATGATGGTGTTGTGTATGGGCCCTATAAGCAAGCTGCGAATCTCATCGCACATTCTTTACGGAATTAAAAGTTTTTTTATTTTTGATTTTCAAAGTACATTTGAAAGACTTTTTTTTAAATGTTGACAGTAGGTTAAGCAAGGCTATGCATATTATGGTTGGGCCTTTAGCATTGCAACTGCAACTGGTAACCACGCATCAGCAACAACATTTTGCATCACTGCAGCAGTGATGCATAGCCTTTATATATATACGCACGTACCCAACGTGTTCTGAAACTTTTATGACGTGCGATGACGGAACAAAATTTTTATTTCAAAAGCAATATATATTTTTTATTTAATCTGCTGTTAAAATTATATTGTTTATTAGTTCCAAAAAACAAAATTAAAATATTTTAAATGAATAAATCTTATTATTTTTTCGACTTTTTATTTTTATTTTAAATGATTTTTAATAAATTCATTTGTTTTTACGCTTTAACATTTATTATAAATAAGTATTTATATATTTATTGGCTAAAATTAATTTTGTTGCGAGTCTTGAACTATGCATGTTTTTCCATTTCATAAAAGTTTAAAAAAATGATAGTGGCACCACTGAAATATAAATACACAATAAAAAAAACAGCTGTTTTTAATTTTTCAATTGTAGCTGTCGTCTTCAAAATAATTCAGTAGCTGTCTACACGACTGTAATTGCACCCAGCAGCATTTGTAGTCGTGTGTTCGTGTATCCTGCTGTGGTGAATGTGTTTAATGCATAAATGATGAAACAGAACTGGGGCTGAACGATGTTTGTTTTTCATACAGATTGACATAAAATTAAGCCAGAGAATGCGGTCGAGAAATAGAATCAATTTTATTTTGAGGACGTTTTTCTAATGCTCTCACATTTAGACACTTAAGGTACGGTCACATATGGCAAACAATTTTCAAATTTTGTTTGCCGGCATTTTTTTAAAATTTGTTAAAAGAAATAAAAATTTTATTTGCTGGTCACACTACGCACATTTATTTGCCCATTTTTGTTTGTTCAAACAGATATTAAATACCTTCAAATAAAAAATGGGAAAACATGTTTGCCCTGTGTTCACATATAAAAATATTTGCCTAAAAATAAATATTTGATCAAATTGTCAAAAATAAAAATTAAATAAATAAAATTACTTTTTATTAAAACTAAAAATTAACATTTTTATGCAAAATATGGAAACTTTTGTGGTTTTATGGTACAGAAGAGCGAGAACAGCAGTTTTAAAAATAAAAGAGGATTAAGATTACAAATAAAGGGATAAAGGCAATTTGGCAAAGTAATTTCCAGTCTTATACAACTAAATTAACATACATTATTAAACTAAAGTATTATTTGTTACGGTTTTAGACGCAAGCAATAAAGTGTTTTAGAGAGTGGATCTATTGTAAATTATAGACCGATCTTCACGAAATTCAGTAATATGATTTCTAGGCATATAAATTGAGTTTGTGCAAAATTTAACGATAAAAGGTGCATTCCGCCACCAATTTACGTTAGTTTTTGTAAATAAATATTGATTTTTTCAAGAGGTTGCTTCCCATTTCGCTCCATAACTCTTTTCCTACTAAGCCAAAAGTGCTGAATTTCAATCCAAACTGCTTGGACGAACTTGCGGTCAAAATTTTTATTTTTCGTCAGCATCCTTTTCTAAATTGATATAACAATGTCCATCCGTCCGGCTAGCTGTCGATGTTTACCTTATTCGCAAAGTACATGTCGCAATTTTTGAGATAATCGGGTGTGTTCTAGAATCCGAATTCACTCGAAAGTGGATTTGTTGTGTTCCACAATTCACCTCCACATGTTTTTATTCGTTTTCAATTAGATTGCTAAGGGGTTAGTGAAAGTAAAACGAATCGACTATAATTCTTATGTATATGTGAGAACATTTTTAGCAAAAAAACATAATATTGGTTTTTAGTTTGAAATGTTTATTACATAATGAAAACAATACGTATTTTCACACAAATAATGCAAATTTTTGCAAATTTCCACTGATTTAGCAATATTTACAGAATTTTTACCACGCCTTTTAGTTTGGGGGACTTTTAATCAATTTTATGGGTTGTTTGAAATATTAAAAATTTTCGCGAATTTTCGCTACTTTTGTAAATTTTTTTTTGTTTTTTCCGACATTTTGTTTTTTAACCGATTTGGCAATTTCAAATAAATTTTTGGGTTTGCAATTTTTTGTAAATGTTCGTGTTAGATGCAATTGTTTTCTCTGATTCTTTACAGCTTTAACGATTTTTAATAAATACATATTAAACTTTATTATTAGCAAATTTCCGCTAATTTAGCCACTTTTATCGAATTTTTGCCATTCCTTATAGTTTTATGGACTTTTAGTAAATTTTAAGGCTTGTTTGAAATATGAAAAATGATCGCTATTTTTGCAATTTTCGCGTATCTTTTTTGCTCATAAAAACTTATTTCTGGATAAAAGTTTTGTGCACATTTAATTTCTATGTACGTTTTCTTATGGCAAAGCAATTTCACGTGTTCTCCAGCAATATAGTCAGCAATTATTGTGCCATGGTTCTGCAGACGTTATTGCTTGTGCTTAGCAAAAAAAATTGCTACGTGGAGACCTAGCGTAAGCAATATTTGCAAAAATTTGCTGCAGAGCTGCGGCATGACTACATAAACAACTTTTGCCATATGAGAGTGATGCCAAGTTTCTTACAAGTGATGCTTTCACGAACATTAAGGCCCTTATTTTGTAAAACACAACGCAACGACAATGAATTACATTAAAAGCAAAAACAAATGCATAAATATTTTGTAATTTTGTTGTTGCCTTTAACAGAAATTCACATTGGTTTTTAAGATTTCATACGCTTCATTGCTTGTGGCGTTGAAAATTTTAAAACGGTAAATAAATTTCTGTACGAAGCAACAACAAAATTACAAAATATTTATGAATTTGTTTTTGCTTTCAATATGATACTTTGGCGTGCGTTGTGGTTTACAAAATTAGGGCCTAAACTTTAGTTCTGCGCAAGTGATAACCAACAACTGCATTTACGAACGTTCCCCTTATCAATAACTTTATAGGTAAAAACTGGATCTAAGAAGAATTGGTATTACATATTAGAAACTACTTCGAAATATTTTTCACATGATGGATTAAATTTCGATTTATTAGCCCGTTGAGAGCCAATTTCAAATATTAATATTTCTTGATAGATTTTTCAACAAAACTTGAAATTTTGTCAATATATTTAATCAAACATAATAATTTTAGGGAAGAACACTTCAAGCTTTAATATACCCTATTTTTAGTAACGCCATCATATAAAATTATAAATTTATAAGGGTTTTAAAAAATTATATCTTGAAAAATTACTCAATTTATTTATAAGTTTGAGTAAAAATATATACATATGTGGTAATAATGTATGTACTTGTTACATATTTAATTATTGTAGTACATATGTATGTACATACTCAATAAGTGTTCCGCTAGGCCGAAACCCAGCAATACAGAAAAACTTTATTAAGCAAATATCTAAGGGTTAAATAATTATTGTTATATCGACATAATTTTAAGATAAAGCCAATTTTGTAAATAAAAGTCAGCCATGGAGTATGAATATATGTATGTAGATCCGAAATTGGCTCTTAATTGCTTAATCGGTATGCTTAAAACGCCATGTGAAAAATACTTTGAAGCATTTTCCAATATTTCCCATATTGTAAAGATTTATTTTATAGCTAAATAAATATCGATAAAGTATTTTGCAACTTTTACGACCTATAACTCATAAACCAATAAAGCGTAAGCGCGAAAAAAATCTTCCTACAGAACTTCTTTCAAGGACACTAAAAAGTTATATAATTTTTTCAATTTCAAACGCATTCTTTTCTGTTAACCAAAAAAAAATTTTAAGCACTTATTCTTTAAATATTTGTTTATATTAGCAACACTTTTTCTGTTTTGTAGCGGACAAAAATAGAAATTAGTTTAATTTGACTACAACGACAAACTAAGCACAGACAACAACCTGCAGCCATGTAGCCGTGTCGTCGTGAAAATAATCATTTCTATATGCACACATGTATTCTATTTTTGACATATTGAAGTCGGTAGCTTGCTGTCTCGAATGTGTTTATAGCATTATTCCCTTAACAATGCTACCATACTTTCATTCAATTTCATACATTTTATAAACAAAGAAAAATAAGAACAAAAGAAAACAAAAGAAATGAGAGAGAATTTGAAGTTACGGCCGACGTTTTAATTATGGGCTTAAGAATTTTTGCTTGAAGTTGAAGACTCAATTCTGTTTCATCATTAAATGTTTTTGTTACATAAAAATACAAATTATTTTCTTATGCTCTCCAAGGTATATTTATAGCAGGTAGTCTCGGAAAGCCAGCTGTTTATTTTTTATTTGCTTGTTTTGCGATACGAACTGTCAAATGTTGTATAGTAAACAAGTGAACAAGTTTTTTCTCTTTATCTTTTGTCTTTTTTGTCTCTTATCAGCCCCTTTGCTTTTTGACAGTTTGTATCGCATAACAACAATAAAAAGCCCTGTTGTTTGTTTTATTGTACAATTGTTGTAATCTCGCTGCTACCTGCTATAAATATAACTTGATGCTCCCTTTATTAGTGTGAGAGCATTCGCACATGTGCGGCGTTTTGCAGATCTCTGATTTAAATAAACAGTTTTAAAAAATTGAATACGGGATTATGTTTTTCATTCTTTTTTTATCAACTTTGAAACCAACCAAAAATTCATTTTGTTTCTTATAATGTTGTTGTTGTTTCTGTTGTTTAAAAATAGTTAACGTTTTTTTCCTACCTGCTATTGTTTTTGTTTTTTTTTTACTACAAACCTCGTCACGCTATTTTATCTTCTTTCTTATTGTTGTACTTTTTTAAAGCGTCCAAAAATAGACTGCATGTGTTTTGTGTTGTTGTTCTTATATTTCACATAAAGAAGTGTTGCTTACGATCAAATAAAAAGTGCAAAAAACGACAACATTAAAGAGCGTTAAATATTTCATACAAAATTATGAAAAATTGAAACCAATAGCGCGTATATTATATTATTGAATAGTTCTCAACATTTTTGTTGGTTAAATAAAAATCAAACAAAAATAAAAAATTTGTAGAAATTAAAAAAAATTTCAAACAAATGTTTGTTTGAAAATAATTCGGCAATAATTTTTTCTGTGTGCTATCTTTATAATTCTACCATGGTTGGTCTGTTTGATAAATTGGCAATTAGTATAATTAAATATTACAAAACCTAAAATTTAAGCCAATTTGACGGCGAAATTACGAGAATTTCAAGACTGCGAGCTTTCAGAAATTTCAAAAATATTTTTTTCAAGTAACAGACGACTAGACAGTCAACTTTTCTTGAATTATGGGACTTCCGAAAATAGTCTTTAAACAGGCTCTTATTAAGATAATTTCAATTTACTGTAATACTTTATTCAAAAATTTTCACCAACAACAATATTTTTCAAAATCAAAAAATATATTGGCCTAGAGCTCAATATCTTCAAAAGTTTCTAAAGATATCAGAAGGTACAAATAATAACAAAATAGATGGGAAAAATTTTTTTTTTCTTAAATAACCACAATATCTCCTGCCGATATTGTGTTTAAATCGCTTATATCACCTTCTTCTTTAAAAAAAATCGGTTTTTAGGTAGGATTTAGTAAATAAATAGAAATTTATAGGGAGAATTTTCTTGAGTTTGAATAGTAATGATGGTTTACTATTCAAACTCACACTTTATCGAAGGATTGGGATATGTCTAGAAACCCTGCTGTGCAGTACTGTTTTTTCTCAAATGTTTCCTGCATTGTTTCAACTAAACGATGAACTTTTTCTGTGGTTCCGTGTTGTTTTCGAAATCCTAATTGGTGTGTTGGTATTAGACCTTTTGATTCAATAATGGGTGTCAGTCGTTTAAGAAATAAAGACTCAAGAACCTTTGAAAAAAGGGCAGCAAACTTATTGTAGGAAGTAAGCTGCTCTGCTGGCTTTCCAGGTTTGTGTATCATTGTTATTTGTGCAACTTTTTTGCTGTGACTAAATCATATCCTGGAGCTTTATTTATTTTTAATTTGCGGATTACGTTATAATCTTCAGATTTTGTAAATTTTTTAATCGGTAAATCAAGTTGGTGGGTTTCATTTAAAAAATTTTTTATTTGATCGGGAACTTCATCATTATTTTCTACCTTGCTTGGAGCAAATACTCCAATCTGCCAAATGATTGGCAAACATGTTTGCCTTATCCTGGTTGCTTTTATTATCAGTCTTGCGAACTGGATGGTTTACTTTATGCTGCTGTTTTACTCTATTAGTTATTTCCATAACGAAAAACCTGTAGATTTTGTACAATCCAAATTTTGCATGTCTGATTCAAATTTTTTTTCTTTGTCATTCTTTAGTGCGGGTTCACACATTTTAAGTTTGACTCATCAAGTCTTGAGATTTTAGGAGACAAGGGAAAAGAAATGGCATTCTCTTTACCCTTCTTTCATAAAAGCTCAAGACTTGACGAGTCTAACTTGATTTGTGTGAACCGGCACTTAGTAGCATTTTAGTTCTGCAGTAAGTTTATTTAAAATGGGTTTATCACCTGGAGATTTTGTTTTTTGCCAGCGTTTTGTAGCTTTACGTTTTTTTGATATATTATTTCGAATTTCGATCGAACACTTGGGATTGTTCACGTTGCTATACTGAGGAGTGGAATTCCAAGCTGATTGTTGTATTGTATTTACAAGATGTTCTACAGCATCTGTAATGTCCAAATAGCTTTTAAGTGGAAGTTGTGTGACTAAATTTTCACTTACAAGGAAACAATATCGACTCCAATCAGTTTTTTTGGTGCGGAGCTTACATGGTTGCTCAATGTTGCTAAATTTATGTTTTATATGCAATAACCGGGGAATGATCTGATGATAAGTCAAGGCATGATTCGCATGTTTGATATTTGGGTGGCATTCCTTTTGATACACAGGTTGTTGTTGGTTTTTTATTTTGTTTGTTTAATTTAAAAATTTTTTAAAACAAATTTGCGATAAAAAAATTAAAAGAACTTCCACAAAATCGTCAAATTGAGCCGATTAATTTGTTAAACAGCTGTAGAAAAAAAAAAAACAAAATTGATTTCAATTAAAAAATTTGTGATATTAATGAAATTTGCATCAGTATACAAATTTATAGTATCAATACAATATTTTTGCTATTAACAACATTTTCTATTGTAACGTTGTTGATACAAGTAAACGTCTAATTCAATTGATTAAATTTTTAATTAGTTGGAAAAAAATTCATTAGATTGTTTTCTGTGTAGGTTTGCAATCACGGAATTAATTAATTTACTATTAAATAAAGAAAGTTTAAATGTCCTTGAATTTAAATTCAATACAATTGATACGATATAAACGTTTTTTAGTTTTTTTAACTATAATATTGTGCGCTGCTGCACATGGGAATCTTTTTGATAAACTGTAATATCGCTTTTGAAGGTTGACAGAACTCACGAATGCCTTTTGTCGAACAACTCGCCGTTGGTTAAAGGAGGGATTTTGTCGGACGTATAACAAGTTATTTATTATTGTAACTTAACTTAAACCTACCCGGTAGAATGAACTGGCCATTAACGTATTTCTCACTTTAGTTTAAAGCAAAGTTGTAAAAGTAAAAAACTTTGTATACGTGGGACAAAATCCTACCTGTAACTATCGGCAAGTTGTAATAATGGCCCTTAGTGACGTTCACTATAGTAAAACACAGTACAAGCTCAGTGGGCGAAGGTTGTAATTACCTTATCGGCTCGATATCAAGAACATGCCCTCGACCTCGGCTTTCGATAAAATTCTTATTGCAAACTTTATTCAACAATAATTAATTATTAATTTTCGCACGTAATCAAGATAATTAACTACGAAATTTGTAACAGCTAACCGTAATTAAATTAAAATATTATTTTGATTTATTTGTATTTTGTTGAAATACAAATATCTTTCACACTTTCAATACTCTTCTGATTTGAAACTCATACCTTTCAAAGACTTTAATAAAAAGAAAAACTATTTTTTATGTTTAAAATAATTGATAAATTAAGTCAATTTGGCAAACAAACAAAAAGGGCAAAAATTTGTAAAAAGAATATACAAATATGGGGAAAGAACACAACATCATTGATACACAATACCTTTAAATATTTTGTATATTGAATCAAGTATAACTCACCATAAAGTCCTTTCATCTGTAAGAACAAATCATTTTAATGAGTTAATTAATTTTATCTACATTTTCATTTAATATGTTGTTTTTTCACCAGCATTCCAACATACACAGGACCTAACACAATCTTACATGCGCACACATACACACTCAGCCATTCACTTGGTAACACGATATATACACATACAGAAACAACACATTGGAAGCAAATTGCACATACAGATGTACTAGTGTTCATTTAAACATTGATCTGTCATCATCGTCATAAAAAATGTTGAATGTCAAATGTTATCCTTCATTTTCATTACATTGTTGAAAACTGACACATACATACAAGTGTATGTATATTTACATTTGGGCATATCTATGAACAACTATATACATATATGGGGGATTTCATGGCAAGTGACCCCATTTTGAAATCGATTTCTTCCTATTTGGATGAAATTTGCACCAAGGTTAGTCCTATTGAAAAGTAGTTAAGACACAACTTCTCAACAAGATCGGTCAAAATGTTTCTGAGTTAGAGGGGGTCAAAGTTTGACATACATACAGGTGTTCTTTCTCATTCATGTAACTTATTACCTATTGCTGTTAGCAAAATTTGTCCTAAGTAGCTTCTAGAGCTATTTGATTAATCTTTTCGAAATTTTTTTTCTCGTTTTTTTCTATAGCTATTTGACCATCTTTTGAAATTTTTTTTTCGTTTTTTTTTTAAATTTCTTAAAATTTTTTAGCGAGGACAGTTTTTTTGTTTTTTGCTCAAAAGAAAGCTTATGTCTTTCCTTTAAGGTAGTTTTGGTCGCTTTTTGGGATGCGAACGGCTATTGTATAAAAAAAAATAATTTCTAACTCTAGGCGAGGGGTTTTCAATTTTTAGCATAACCTTATTTTGAAGTTTTTCCTAATTGTGTTTAAGAGGTTATGTAACATACCCAACTATTATTTTATACCTTCGAATCTGTAATGCCCACAATATGTTATAATAATAATTAGGGAAGCGCTTTCCATGCAAATGCATGTTTTGTATCTATAGTCTAAGATCGATGCCGACCAATGTTCTTTCCGAATCATTGAATTTGCGTTAAAATGCATATATTTGCATATTTGGGTTTTAAATGCATATTTTAAAATTTTTGAGTGATAAATTTTTTTAAATTACCATTGTATTAAAAAAAACCTCTAATTGAAAGGGAATTATTTTTAAGAATTTTCAAATTTTGCATAGTTGATGGTAGATATTTTCAATATAATAACAAAATTAATTCTCAACAAAAAGGATTGCCTATGGTTTCTCCAGCTTCTCCTGTTGTAGCGGCTATAGTTATGGAAAAGCTACTTGATGCATGTATTAGAAGATTATCTATTAAACCAAAAATTATTACAAAATACGTAGATGATTTATTTTGTATTATTTCAGAATGTGAAATAGAAAATACGTTAAACATATATATTAAATTTACAATTGAAAGGGAATGTAATCATAAACTTCCATATTTAGACGCATTAGTTATAAAAAGGAGAATAACTTATTAGTAGATTGGTACCAAAAGCCAATTTCTTCAGGAAGAAAGGTTATTATAAATACTGCCAAAAATTTTATATATAAGGTTCTAAATATTAGTGACATAATTTTTCATAGGAATAATAAGATAAGAATCAAAAATATTTTAGGGGATTATAATTTCCCAAGGGAACTGATATGTAAATTGACTGGGCAGTACAAAGGTCGTGTGAATACGGTGTTTTCAGAACGATTGCAAAATTCTAATATTTATTATATGTATAATTATAGGATGGCTCATAAAACATATAATACATTGGATAGATTATTCAGTAAAAATGAAAGATAAGACAGAAAAATTAGATAAATCTTATATTATTATTGACAGGATACCTTGTAAGGGTAAGGATAATGAAGTATGTAGAAAAGTATATATAGACACCACAAACAACAAATTAAGAACTAGATTAGCAGGACATAGATTTGATCAAAAATACAAAAATACATCTTCTCAAAAAACTGCATTGTCATCGCATTGTGCCAATTTCAATCATCCACCAGATTTTGAAAATACAACAGTTTTAAATACAGAAACAAACTATAAACGACTCTTCATGTTAGAAATGCTGCAAATTAGAAACATGCCAATGGAACAAAGACTTAATTTTAAGACAGATACGGACAAAGTAGCTCAAAATTACAGACATTTAATTTATAAGAATAAGTAGGAAATTAAATAAGTTTTTAAAAATGTAATAGAATAATTTTTGTTTCCTGCAAGGCCCATTGAAAAGGTCTGCGCAAGAAGCCTGATGATCATTGTTTATGTTCTTTTTAGTTGTCAAAAGTTGTTTACATTTTGCTTACATGTACATGTATACGTTTGTTTACGTTTATGGTATGCCACACATACACGTTTTTTCCTTTTGCTTTGTATATGTGGTAGTAAATTTTTGACAACTAAAAAGAATCGTTTTTTGTTTTTGTACAAGTAAGCAAGGCGAATTCATAAAGGTGACCGCATCATGAGATAGAGCTATGCTAGCTATCCCTTTTTTTGAAAAAATACTATGTATTTTGTTTTTGTATAAAGTTAGAGTGAATGTCAAAATTATTTGTTTATAAAATATACACAATTGCTTTAGAAGGTAAATTTTTTTCCTGTATTGCAAATTTATTGTGGCTCCACTTATTCCTTACGCCTTTTAAAATCCTTGTGTTTCAATTTTATGTTCACTTTTTTGTTTTATGACATTTAAAAAGTTTTTTTTTTTAAAAAAGATGACTCGAAAATGTCACCTTTATGAATTCGCCTTGCAAGTAAGCAGACCTGATAGATGGACCTTGGTTTTCTGTGTATAATTTTTATCAATTTTCATAATTGACAATTTTGTTGTTTCATTAAATTTTGTTTTTTAAAAATTTGTTTGATATATGAAAAAACCAAAAATCCCTGAAGAAGCAAGCTATTCATTGAGATAGCGAAATATTGGATAAATTTTAAATAAATATTCTAAATAATTTTTTTATATCAATAAATAAATTGTTTCGAAGCTCAGAAAGATTTCGACAAAAGATCCTTAAATTTTTAACCGATGCAGCAGCTTACATTTTGCCTAAAACAATTTATCCAAAACTGTTACCCCTTGGTACCCTTAGCACCGCTGCCAGTATTAACAAGAAGGGGACCCTGGCTAGATACTTAAGAATACTTCGGATATATTGGTGAAACAATAACTAAATTAGAGGGATTTATTTCACTTAATAGTCCACTCAAATTAATTGATATGGCAGAAGGTATAATAAAACATGTGGAAGGAATAACAAACCGACAAATTAAAAAGTAATCTAAAATGTTTTGCAAAAAGATATGGGATTTCAAAAAATAACACAAATTTCAACTATTTTTGATTAAGAATCCAATGTTGGATCTGAATTAGAAAATTACTTGGCCATTTTCAAGTATGCTTTAACTTCGGTTGACGAAAGCTGTTTAACAGACAAAGGTTTACTTTTGATAATTTAAGTAAAAAAGTATTTATTTGATTATGCAAACCAAAATTTAGATGATGGAGTTATTTAAATAAAGTTTTAATAATATTAAATGTGCCTATGAATAACTATAAAATAAAAACAACAATAAAATTTTTATCTTTTTTTTTGTTGAAAATTATATTAAAAAAGCAAACGCTCTTATTGAAAATGTTTTTAGTGCAAATTTTTTTAATGCATATTTTGGAGTTTTTAGTTCATATTTAATGCTCATATTTTCGATTTTTTACTGCATGAAAACCTCATCCCTAATAATAAAAATAAAAAGATAAATAATTTAATAAAATTTAATCTTAATCACATAAGATCCTCGTATATCCTAATTTTTTACATTTAATTTGTTGTAGCTGATGAAGTGCTTAAGTTTGCAAATTTTAAAATACCCAGTCTTTCATCCTCACTATTTATCGCCCTTATTTTCTGCTTTTTTGCCAATCCTTACTTGGCGTTACTTCGTTTAGCTGTTGATTTCATAATGCAAGGCCGATCGCCGTCAATTTTCCAACGCCAAAATGGTTCCTACATAAAAAACTGTGTAGTTTTTAGCACACGTAATATTAAATGTGATTTTTGTCGTCAAAATATCAGGTGTCCCAGAGACAATTTTTTAAATCAGGTGGAAATATTTTATGCCCATTCTCCGAAATACCAGTTTATTTGAAGCTCTCTAACTCAGAAACTTTTTGACCGATCTTGTTGATCTAAATTACTATCCAATAGGGCTAACCTTGGTGTTAATTTCATCCAAATCGGAAGACATCAACATTGGGTCACTTGACATGAAATCCCCCATATATATACCAACGGCATCTACGCCATAGTTCTATATACATTTAATATGTATTCAAAAATACATATGTACTACACGTATGTATCGGTATAGAATAAATGTTTATGTATGTTCATGTGTGTAATGATATTAACTACATTCGATAACGCCAATACATTCAAGCTTTTTCTCAGTTACCTGGACAATTGGCAATTGTTGCACGAAAGTCGTTTAATGTAATTAAAGCACTTAATTTTACCAATTAATTAATTGATTTTGTAACGGTCCTTCTGAATCTTTTTCGCCAAATACAGTCGCATTAGTTATCCTGGTTGGTTTGTGCGAATGTACTAGCATGAATCGTTTGTGACCATGGCAAAATTGTCTACATTTGTGGAATATAGTATTGGCATCGTTGTACCAGCTTTTGTTAAACATTCCACACCCTGGGTGGGTAGAATGAATTCTCATTATACTGGAAAATATTTTTTTTCCTTTGTCAGCAGTTGAAACTTCATCTCATCAGTTCAATATACAGGAGATAAATTGAAAAAAAATCAATTTTATAAAAAATAATTGAAAATAAAAAACACCAGCAACACCGGGAGCAACAAATTTAATTTACAAAATAGTTAAATTATTCAAAATAAAATTTATCTTCAAAATAGTACAAAAAATTCTTAAATTTTGGGAAAGTCTAAGCCAGAGTTTTCGAAATGGGTTACTTAAAGAAGGTTTATGTTCTTTTACTCTCCATCAGTAGTAGTGAAGGTAGAGGGTATGCTAAGCTTATTATTCCGTGTGAAAGTTTTTTAATAATCCTCTAAGACCCCATAAAGTATATATATCGTGGGTCTTAAGTCGATTTGGCCATGTCTGTTCGTCTATAGCAGTGGTTTTCAACCTTTTTGGAGTCGCGGCCCCAAAATGATTTTCACGCTATCAGTTCCAGTGAATGCAACAAAAAAGAAGAAAGATTAGGAAATATTAAAAATCAATGAAATTTATGTTCAATAATATTTACGTATGTATATATTTTAAAGAAAAGAGAAAATAATAAAGCTAAATGATTAGTATTGGTTGATTGCAACGCTAGTTTTTTGCACTTTTTAAATTTTATGTAGTAAAATATTTCCCAAAATTCTGCCACCACGTCTTTAGAACGCTTTACAAATCCGCCGGCAATCAACCTCTTGTTTTGCATTTTGTTGACCAATATATCGGTTGGCGCCTTATTAACGGAAATAAACCTTAATATTCGATTTATAGGAGAAACTACTTACATACATGTTCTGTTCCTTAGCAAAAATAAAGTGAGACAATCTAAGGGGAATGTGAACAAATTACGAGGGAAAAAACGTTTCACGATAAGCGGAATTTTTTCACGTGAAAATTTTTTTATGTTAATATTCTTTTTTGAATGACATTTTTTTCATGGGAGTTTTCATGATCGCAAATATGTGAAAAGGGGAAAAATTACGAGGGAAAAATTAGTCACGATAGGGGTGATTATTAAAAAAAAGAAAATTCAATGAAAATAAAGCAAAAACATGACACTGATTGCTTGCTATCCATTGAGGTAATTTGGACGTGATTAATGTTTAGTCCACTTAACTTTTATTCTTTTCAAAACACAAGGGATTAATTAATCTGGCATAAAGAGTGTACGTGTACGCCAACTAAGAAAAATGAACAATCTCTCTTAGCTATTTTAAAAGTAGCATATCTCGTGGGTAAAAATGGAAAACCTCACACAATCGCTGAAAATCTCCGGCTGCCATAGCATGATTGACATAATGATAGGCGAAAAGGAAGCCGAGAAATAGAAATCAATTCCCCTCTCCGATAACACAATTCAACGCAGATTAAGCGATTTAGCCAATGATATTCGCGATCAAATAATAGCAAAAAGTCGAAAACATATTATTCTTCTCATTACAATTCGATAAATTAACAAATATATTTGGTAGTGCTCAGTGTGTGTGTTGTGTTCTGTTTGGAAATCATGATACTATTTCCGAAGAAATATTGTTTTGAAAATCTTTACCGAAAAACATAACTGTCAGTGTTTGTATGGAATGTTTTAAGAGGCACCAACGATTTGAACTTTGCTTGTGAACTTTGTGTTGGTATTTGCACTGACGATGCTAGGGCAATGACTGGCAATAAAAGTGGATTCGTAGCAAAACAATGATGTCGAATTGGAAGTCGAGTTTTTTCTCCATCATCAAGCCTTTGAAGTCAAGTTCTTTCCGTCAAATTTAAGCGATTTGCTTAATACTGTCATCAAAGTTGTAAATTTCATCAAAAAATCTTTACAGCCAACAATGTGTGAATACATGGTGGCTCTTTATCAAAATCTTCTATATTACACAGAGGTCAGGTAGTTTTCCAAAGGAAATATGCTGACAAGAGTAATTGAATTGAGATTGGAATTAAACATGTGTTTTCAAGAAGGAAAATCCGAATATGAAAATTTGTTTAAAAATTCTAAGTGGCCTTTGAAATTAGCATATATTGCAGACATTTTTCGTCATTTGAACACCTTAAACGCGAGTATGCAAGGAAGAGACGAACACTTTATGTCATTCAAAGTTAAAATCAAAGCATTTATTTAAAAAATTAAAACGTGGTCAACATCTTTGCAACAACCATATTTTGATTTTTACACTTGCTTTGAAATTATTGCAACATAAATTTCATCTGATGAATTGGTGAACGATTTTATTCCTACCATGATAAAAGCGGTGCAAAATTTAAAAACTATGGAACTATACCGCTATTTTTCAAAAGAGCTGCAAGAAGGTAGTAGTGATTGCTGGGTATTAAATCAATTCATAACTAATTGCGTTGAGTTCGCCGATCTTGCCAATAATTTGAAAGAAACTTTATGTGATCTGGCAGCGGACAGTATGCTAAAAATGGAATATTTATCTCAAAAAAATTCTACATTTTGGCTTAAGTGAAAGGTAGAATACCCTGAGCTAGCTAAAAAACACTTAAAATATTAATTCAAATTTCAACATCTTGTCTGTGCGAAATTACTTTTTCACAAATGGTGATCATTAAAACAAAGTAAAAAGGAATACATTAAATTTAGAAAATTATTTGATTGTTTGCGTGTCACAATTACAACCACGTTTTTTTCCTTTAATTAAAAATATGCAAACCCAGCGTTCGCATTAAAATAAGTACTTTTATGTTTTTGAATTAAAATTTGTTTATAAAAATTAAAAAAAAATCGATGCATTTTATTTAGATAAGCTCGTGATCTTCGAGAAACCCATTGGTCTATAGAAATCACACTCATTTTCGAACGGCTTAAAGAAAAGAGTATTTATTATTAGTTATATTCAAATATGCACCTTCTAGATCTTCTATGCAGTTTCGCATTGAAATCCAGCAAATAAAGAGTTATTAATACAAATCGCACTGGTTTCTCTAGAGGGGATTAAACCAAGGAATCGGGATTTTTAATTAAGAAAAACGGGATCCCGGGACGGATCGGGATTTCAAATAAATATAAAAGCCAATTTCTTAAAGTCATGTATAAGTATTAAGTATTAAAACAAATTCATTCATAAAGCAAATTAATCTCATTAGAAAATAAACCAGTTTATTGAATTCTTTTTAAAGTAATATGGAAGAATTATGTATTAGAACGTATATTTTAAAATGCTTCTAGAACAAATTAATGACGTCTGATAATCTAAACCTTATTTTATTGCAAATATATGCCGCCGACGAAACCAATGTTCGCATTAAACACTTCTGGGTGGTATCGTAAATAAATAGCTTCATATACTCTATATGACAATATTTAATTTATTTTATCTCAAATATATATGCAAGTATTATTCTTATAAAATAAACTTAAACAAACACGTGTCAAAATACCTTTGGTAGAATCCCCTAAAGTTTTTAACACCTTTTTGCACAACTTGCATTTTGCGTGCGCAGTTTTATTATCATTCACTTAGAAAAAAGACCACACCGAACTTTATCTTCTGATTTTATTTTCGGGGGTACAAAATGCATTGCATGTAACATTTATTCACTGGTGACTTCTTTTTGTAACCAGTTAAAAATTAGATTCATTGCCAATGTGATTTAATATTAAATTTTTGAAGTTATTTTCAACAGGGTTACTCACATATATTTAAATATAGTTGTATTAGATAACAACAAATTAGCACATTTTTACTAAACCTAAAATCATTTACATAAAAATCCCAGGATTCGGGACTTACATTTTTAGAATAATCCCGGCATTGGCATCCCTAGTAGAGACCAAAAACTGTTTTCCCTTTATAATACTTAAGCAATTGATCTGAGATTTTTACAGTGCGTAGATATGACCACTGTTTATCGATTTCTTGCAAAAAGTGCAAATGGAAAAATTTTGAGTTGACTCTCTTTAGAGGAACCAGTGCGAAATGTGGATCAGCTACCCAAAATATGTATATTTCTCTTAGAAAAACTAACATTAATTGGTGGCGAAATGCAGGGATTGATATTAAATTTTCTAACACACTCGTTCTACATGAATACAATCTTTACTTACCCCGTTGCACACGTTTGTTATACTTTTCTTATACTGACCCTGTTGTTTACAGAAGAACTCTCAATTATAAGACACCAGCAGCATGGCCGATATGTTATCGCAATTATTTTACTTTAAGAATTTTACGTATATAACTAAATAACTTTAACAAATAGAAAATGGGAATTTTTACAGAAATCAAGCTGGTAGTTAAATTATATCAAATTACTGAATATTCCTTTGTTTTTTACGGAGTATGTAGTTAATTTTTTGACAGTTAATTTATATAAAATAACTGAATATTCATTTGTTTTTACGGAACATGGGGTTGAATTTTTGAAAGTAAAAATTAAATGAACTTTTCGTTATTTTAAATTACATTTTCATTTAATTTGACATAAAGAAGAATTTAACTTAATCAACGGACAATATAAACTGCAACTGAAAATCCGTATTAATATCCACTTAGTGTTTTGAAAGAATGTTGGAATCAGTTAAAAATAAATTTGCTTGGAATTTTTAATGTTTATTTATTTAAAAATGACTAAACTACACTCCGTTAGGCTAATAATATCGTGAGTGTATAAAACATATTATTAAAGGACTTATGACAATACATTTTTAATGCATTGTTCAAGTTTTGGTGAACAGTGCAAATATAATGTAATAGAAAAATTTACCAAGCGCAAAGAGTTCAGCTGCATTAAGATAAATTGCACAATTTTTTTTTCTAGAATAACGATCACTAATGATTGAAATAATTTTAAATATAAACTGCTCGATATATTTTTTGTTAAAAATGACGTGGCTCGTGCCTTAGCTCGCTGGGACCATAGAAAAATTAAAATGCCTTCATTTCATATAGAGGAAGCAATCCTAATGAGAGAATTTAAGACATTAAAAAATTTGCCAGACGTTATTCGTACGCACATTTGTATGAAAAAAACCGGCGGGAATTTTGCCCAAATATTACATAAACAGACACGGTTACTATACCCTGAATCTTCAGGTAAATTATATTTCAGAAATGCATAATTTATATATCTTTTACCACTCATGACTGCCGTATGATTCAACTATCAAACAGGATATAAGCTGCAGACTTATATATTCATCCCACTATTCAAACCACAGAATGAAAAGGAGAACAAATATAATGCTGCACAGATAGGCATTATGAACTCTGTTAAACGTTGCTTCGGGGTTTGGAGGCAACGATTTCGCTGCTTGTTAGATGGGTTGACGGTTTATCTGGCAAAAGCCTAACTATGAATAAAAATTCCCCGGGAGTTTTCTTCCTTCTCCCATTTTTCCTATGTAAATTTAATTGTAAAAATGGGAAAAGGGAAAAAACTCCTGGGCAATTTGTTTTCATAATTGGGCTAATTGATTATCGCCCTAGCAGTACTTCACAACATTGCTTGTAACGAACCAAACCACAAAAGGCCCTAGCTATAAAGAGGACTTGCTACCTATAGTTACCGGCCGTGCTCGTCGAATTTTTTTTTTTTTTTTTTTTTTATTATTGAATCTTTCTTATCGAAAATTACAATATGTATTCAAATCTTAATTCTACTTGTTGTTTATTAGTTGTTACCAGTGTAACCACTAACTGCTGTATTCAAATTTTAAAACTGTCTTCTAGTTAGGCTCAAAGTATCGGTTCTTTTTAGCCTCTGGTGACCTTCGAACTGAAGCAGACCCCGAGCGAGGTAGTTAGGGTGGGCCATTAGTTTATCGATGTAGCTTATTGAATATTTTTCAATTTCCTCCTGGATAGTGGGGACGTTGAGATCTCTGTGGATAATATCAATACGTATATACCATGGGGCGCAGAATTTGTCGTAATATTCTAGACTGTCTTCTTTGAAGCTTTTGGATGTAAGATGCGCATGCAGTACCCCATAATTGGATGCCATATGTCCATATTGGTTTTATGATGGACTTGTATAAAAGAATTTTGTTGTCTAAAGACAAGTTTGAGTTTCCACCGAGAAGCCAATGTAGTTGAGCTGCTTTAAGTTTCATAGCCGTTATTTTCGCTTCAATATGACGAGACCAGGTCAAGCGTCTATCTATATGAATTCCCAAGTACTTAACATGGTTTTCTACCGGAACAGTGATGTTATTTATTTTTACTGCTGGGCACGTTTGTCTTCTGAGGGTGAAAGTTAAGTGAGCACATTTAGCCGGGTTAACCTTTATTCTCCATTTTTCTAGCCATGCCTCTAGTTCATTGATGTGGGACTGCAGATTTTGCGATGCGACTTTTGGGTCATGTTTAACACTAATAAATGCTGTGTCGTCTGCAAATGTAGAGGTATGCGTGCTCAGGTTTGTTGGCATATCCGCTGTGTATATTATATATAGAAGCGGTCCTAATATGCTGCCTTGGGGGACACCAGCAGTAATTTTCTTGAGGGGGGAGTATTTATCTTGCGACCTTACTATGAATGTTCTGCCTGTTAGATAGCTCTCCAGAAGCTGGTGAGTGTTTTGAGGAAGCATTCGTGTTATTTTGATGAGTAGCCCATCATGCCAAACTTTGTCAAATGCTTGGGAAATGTCTATAAACAGGGCTGAGCAGTATTGCTTTTTCTCAAACGCCGATCTAATAAGGGTGACAATTCTATGCACTTGTTCTATTGTACCATGTTTCGCTCTGAATCCGAACTGGTGATCCGGGATGATGTCGTGTTCATTTAGATGAGGAGTTATACTTAAAATGAATATTTTTTCGAAAAGCTTCGATAGAATTGATAATAAGCTTATCGGTCTGTACGACGCAACCTGGCTAGCATCTTTTCCTGGCTTGGGAATCATAACAATTATAGACCTCTTCTATGAGGATGGGAAGTATCCGACTCTTAATATAGCGTTAAAAATGAGCAGCAAGATTCTGGAAGCAGTCGATGGTAAGTTTCTTATCATTGACCCTGTGATGCGGTCAGGTCCGGGAGATTTTCTTATATTCACTTTTTCTATTGCAGATTTTACTTGAGTTATGTTAAATTTTAATGGATGGTATGTGTATCATGTGGCGTGAAAACTTTCTCAAGGTGACCCGCGAAAGCGTTTAATTTTTCATCTGTGTTTTTGGCCCAAGTGCGGTTTTCCAGTCTTAATGGAGATTCTTGGGTTATAGGGCATTTCATATGCCGTACAGCCTTCCATAAGCTATAATTAGAATTTGTTGTGGCATCTAGGCTGTTTAGATAGCCTTCTATTGCAGACTCGTGGTTCTGTCTCAATTTGTTGCGAAGAGTTGTCAGGCATAATTGAAGTTGGGCCTTAGTGGTTGGGGAACGACTGTTTTGCCATTGTCTTCTTAACTTCCTTTTTTCTCTGATAAGGGTCTCTATATCCGCCGATGTATTGTAAGAAGCACGTTTAATTGTCCGCTTGATTAGGGTTGCATTTCTTGCTGCAGTATCCAAGACTTCTGTAAATCGGTCGACAGCTATTTGGATGTCAGATGAATTTTTTAGGGGAATGCACTGTGATAGGTGAGAGCTCACATACATTTTATACTTTAACCAATTTGTGTTTCTGTTTGGATAGGAAATAAAGTTTGCAGCTGCGGCGTCGGAGTTACATTTTAAAATGAGGATTGAAGGTGAATGATCAGACGAAAGATCATAGGAGGAACTAACTAGTACCTGATCGCGCTTGATGTTTTTGATTACAGCAAAGTCAATAAGGTCTGGTAGCTTATTGAAGTCGGTTGGCCAATAGGTAGGCTCACCACTCGATACCACATCAAAATTATTTGCAGTTACGGTATTGTATAGCTGATTACCTCTAGGACTAATAAGTCTGGAGCCCCAATATGTATGTTTAGCGTTGTAGTCGCCAGCAGCAATGAATTTCTGACCCAATGTGGAGAAGAAGTTGAGAAATTTATCGTATACAATTTTGTGCCTCGAAGGATGTTAACGTTAACGTTAGTTTGAAATCAGTAAGATTTAAAGATGTGGCCTGGATACAATCTTCTTCGAACCCTGGCAATGGTAAGTGTCTGATGTGTTTGTGCACAATTATGGCTGTGCCACCACAAGCTCGTCCGCTGGGATGTTTAGTGTCATACGTAAGGTATCCATTTATCCATTTTTATGAGTAAAGTGTGTTTCAGAGACAAGAAGTACGTCGATTTCATGCCTATGAAGAAAGTTTGTAACTTCGTGTTTATGTTGGGATGACCCGTTTGCATTCCAGAAACATATTTTTAACTGGTTCATTTTTTGTTGAGTAGAACTTGCAGGAGCATGTTCTGGTTTCGCATCATTTCCTGAAACATGTTCTGCATAGTGGCCATGAAGTTATTCATAGTTTGAATTAAATTTTCTATTGAGGTAGGCATATTTCCAGAAGGCATTTGTAGACCTTCCCTATGAACATTAGCGTATGGAGGTTGCTTTGTGTTGGAAGTACTCGGGGGATTTTTCGCATTAGGGTTTCCTTTTAAGATTTGGGCATATGATTGATTTTGTTTATTTGCTTGTGTAGTACTAGCAATAGAGCCAGCGGATTGGCTGGGCTCATTTGACGGACCATATTGGGAGTGAGTATATTTTTGAACAAAAGCAGGTTTTTTTAAATGCAAAAAGACTTTACAACCCCTATAGTTTGCCGTGTGATTTTCGCCACAGTTGCTGCATTTCTTAACATTCTGGTCAGCTTTAGAACGATTACATTCGGCGGTTTTATGAGCGTCGCCACAAACCACACATACGTGAGGCAATTTACAATATGATTTTGTATGCCCATATTCCTGACAGTTTGTGCATTGGGAGGGGCCCTTTCGTTTTAATGGCTCCTCAACAGTTATTCTTCTGTTGAGTAGGTAGCGCAAGTTGTATATGGGATGAACTGAATTTTTGGTTTTGAGAACCGATGAATCACACGATATTTCAATGCGGTGCATTGGTTGAGGAACTTTATTTCTGTTCAAAATGTTCTGAACAGATTTTACCTCATACCCCTCTAGCTCTACGGCAGTTTTTATTTCCTCTGTAGGAACAGAACTATCTATGCCTTTTATGACAATAATCAATCCCTTAGCACTTTTTAATTGATATGTATAGTAACTTTTCTTTTCTGCGTCCAGGTGTCTTGATATAATACGAAAGTTCGTTTCTGTACTGGCTTGAATTTTGGTCTCTTGAATTTGCCCGCGTCGTATAGAAACGACGTAGAAATTATTCTTACCTACAAGTTGAGTCAACATGTTGACTTTGCTATTTGATGTTTGCTCCCGCAGATAGGTGGGTGGCGGTTTAACTTCTTTAGTGGCTGTTCCATTAGCTGATTCTGCTTCTTCATCGTCAGGTATGGATAGTACAGAGAATCTGTTACCATTTGTTGGCAAAGAGACTACGTTAGAGCTTTTGTATTGTTTGGCCATGCGCTCCTGTTGGGCGGACCTAGGGCTAGCCTTTCTCTTAGTTATTGTAATATATCTGTCCATGCCTGTTTGCACTTTAGTACTTTTTGGCACAGCTCCTGTATTTATTAATGCAGATCGAGATGTTCCAGGTTTTTCGTTATTATTCCTGTGTTCAGACGACTTCACACTTTGAACCACATTTACGGTCGGATCAACACACTTGCTCAGGTTGGGCACACTTGCACTTAAATTGCTGTATGGAAAACCAGTTGCGCTGGCAATTTTTGCACTTAAATAATTTTTATTTAATTCTGGGCATCGAATGTTTTCATTGCTCACGCTCGGGGAGCTTACCACAATATACGCATTTCTGCTATTTGTGCTGGGCCTACTCTCCTTATTGGGAGTATTTGTGAGGCTCATTCACAAATCTCTTCGGGCACACTAGTTATTGTTCTTTTTTTCACTTATGGATGTATAACAAATATTTTTTTTTTCACTTCGAATTTTTTTTATTTTTTATTTTTCTTATGCACTGATACACGTCCGTACTCGTCAAGAGCTGGTTCGCAAAAATGAGGGTGGTTCTTTCCTCTTTCTAGTTAGACTATGGTTCGAAAATTCATTTAAAATTTAGATAGCTGTAAATATTAAAGTCTACTAACCAACTAATAAAAATACATAATAATAAAACAAACAAAAACAAATAAAAGAATCTTTAAAGTATCTGCTTAGTTCAAGAGGTTTTGTTGTTATAACCTCCGTCAATTTCATTACCCTCCCTAGCCATGCTATCTTTGTTTAAAATAAATTCCCAGATAGCCCTATTTTGACTCACCTACAATTGACCTTAACTTTTCATAGAATAGAAACTTTAGAATTTCATATCGGAATCCTGAAATTTTTATTCATTTCATCCTAAACTAATTGACTATTCTTTTAATAATAATAATCTTTTAAAAATTGTTTTTGGTGTTATTATTAATTAAATTTTAATGTACAAATAAGAAAACTCGAAATTGATAAATTATTATTAACATTAAAGAAATTAGTAATGTAAATTCCTTCCATTGAAAATTAAAGGTTTGAAATTATGTTTGTGTGTATATATGTACAGTAGTTTTGACTTAACTGCCTTTTGTTTACGTGTACTTTTGACTTAACTGCACAAAATTGATATTTTTTGGAATTATTCTTTTTAATTCCATACAAATTCCTTTTTTAAGTGCACTTTCTATACCTGCACATTTAAGATAAATGCACAAAATTTTTGGTATTTTAAAATTATTTTCATACAAAAAACCAAAGTTAGCTGCACTTTGACTTAACTGCCCAAAATAAATATTTTCTGGAATTATTCTTCAAAATCCTTGTTTACGTGCATTTTGTATATCTGCACATTTTTCATATTTTTGGGCAGCTTTAAAATATTTTCATACAAAACATCAAAGTTAGCTGCACACATAAAACTATATGTTGGCCACTTTTTCACATAAATATCCAATTTAAGCTGTTTATAAAAATATAAATCGCAATAATTTTGTTTTTTATGTTTTATGTTCTTTGTGAATTCTCATTGTTTTTGTTAATGTTTCCTTTATATTAAATAAACATACATACATGTATAAAATGATCTGTTATTTCCCAGCTAGCATAGGCTGTTTGTTAGACGATTATGTTTAATATACAACTCCTAAAAGAATCTTCTGGTGATTATCCGACGAGTAACAAAAACATCTAAATCTTTTTTTAATTTATTTATTTTTTGACACGTTCGTTTTTAAATCTTGAAATGAACCTTTTGGGACTCTCTGTAAGAGTATAACAATTTCTGAGCTACCTAAATAAGACAGTTTTTGAAGTATGAAAATGCTATTGCCAATACAATTTTAATAAAACAATTCGGCCTAAGGATCTGCAAAAGAGGATTTTCCGACAAGATGGTGTTGATTTCGCGACCTTAAGGTTTGTTTTATAGAAATTGTATGAAAATTAGAAGTTTTGGCATGCAAAATACGCCTGATGCCCTTATTTAGGTAGCTTAGTCATACGGCTAATTATTTCACGAGTTGTAAAATAATACCTACATGAGTCTCATACGACTCTTAGCATGCTTTTTGAAAGACTCGTTAGATAATCTCAACATACATCATAAACGATTCCCTTTACGACTAATATAAGCGTTTTTCGCTGCGTTATGGAAGAATCTCTCACACCAATCAGCACGTGTAACAGTTTTTCCCGTGCTAGGAATCGTCTACAATTAAAAAATGAGCTCGTCGACGATCAAAAAGACTCTTAGTGAGATTCCCAGTAAGCTCCTGGGTTGAAATAAAATTTTAATAAAATATAAATTTATGTATTAAAAAAATAATTTTTTTATTCTTCTTTTAAATCAAACACTTTACTTTAGCTGCACTTTTGTGCAGGTAACCACAATTGTGTACCTGCACATTAAGGCAGGTAAATGCATTTAAGATAACTGCATTTTTGATTTACCTGCACAAAAATTCGTGCAAAGCAGATTGTGCAGCTAAGTCAAAACTACTGTATAAGATAAATCAGAAATATTTTTTTTTTAAGTTATTAAGATAAATTTTTTGAGTGAAAATTTATATTAAGTTAAAGTAAAAAATTCTAATGAACTCACCATTTTTATTTAAACCTTAAGTAGACTCCAGGCCTGTTGTCTGCAATGATTTGATGTTAAAAATGCTGTTAAATTTTCACTCAAATTATGGATTACTTCTTAGAAATTAATTAACAGGAAACAAAAGGGAAGTTGATATAACAACATGAAACAATCGTTAAATAAACAAAATAAAGATAAATATAGTAAATTAACGCACTTAAGTAATTAAATATAAGCAAACCAATGGATACTTATTTTACTGATCTTTTAATGTTGTACGTTTATGTCTGTAAACGACTATGGTTTTTTTTTGGCGTTTTGCAATTTGATTGGCATATCAGTATTGGCCCGATAGGCCCTGACCATAAAAAAAAACGTGGGTGAGATTTCTTTTATTATCTTCTCCAAAAATTGTCTTCCTATTAAGGAGTACCGTATTATACGTGTTGACTTTTCTTATGCAAATTTTAGTAACAACAGGTTTTTGAGTTTCCTCCTTTTTCCCACTACACACTGAAAAAGTTTCTAAATGTAAATAACCCTTAAATACAATTTACAACTTCTTACCTTATAATTGACGAAATGCTTGGATTGTTGCAACAATAAAACAATTAAACTAGTTGCAATCGAAAATAATAATTTGCAAGAATTTTTTTTCCCACACAATTCAAATCAAAAATTGTTTTAGTAATAAAAAAAATATCTAATATTTTGAAATTTGTTATTAAAATTTCCAAGCAACTTTGATCAATTTAAAAAAATAAAACACAGTTAAATTTTATATAGTAGAAATAAAAATACAAATAATGAAATCCACCCAACAGCCTCACATGCTATTGAAGAAAATGATATTGTTCCAGGTAAAAACATTTGAACCTAAAATATTTTGGCAGTTATATGTGGCTAAAAAAGTTTTGTTAAAACCTTGGAGGTCTTATTTTCAAAACATCTGCGTAATGTATAATAAAAATTGATGAAATTATTCTTTAAACATAAGGCTGAATAATCTCTTTTGGATCCAACTGAGTTTGAGCAGTAAAAATTTGGTATTGCTAATAAATGATTTACATATTTCGCTTCTATTCCAATTGTTTGTTTTTAAAAACAAAAAAAACCTTAAATTATTTAAAATATATCCCGTTTTAAAAACAGAAATTTATTTTAAATTGAAAACAAGACAGAAATTCACTTAAAATTCGTTCGTTGTATGATACTTGTATTCACTCCCCAGTTGTATGCATCACTATTGCAAAAATTACAATTAAAACATCATGTTGTTGCCAACATAAAAATAAAAAAGCAATATAAACGTTTAATTGTTAATCCACTCCTATTAAGCGTTTATAAATCAGACTTTTTATTAGTGGTTCATAAAACAAAAAGTGTTTGATAACTATTGTAAGCATTAAAGCTGAAACAAGAAATTTTTATGTATTAGACCGTAACACTGTACACATGGCTTAATTAAAATTGAGTTATTATGCATCATAAACTAAGGCATACTTTAAGGTGTTACAATAAATTAAGTTATCTATAACGAAAATTCTAGTATTTACAGTGGGGTTGAAGTACAATTATGCACAACAATTTTAAACTTACATCTGTTCATTGAGTTTTACACTAGAAGTGTGCATAACTAATACAATAACAATTTAAACTAATTAAATAACTACAGTATTCCACGGATAATTACCTCGACAAAAATGCCAAACTTTTTGGGTAATTATGCGGGGTAAGCATTTAAACGAATAAGCTTAACTACCTCGTTGAGGTAATTATAAGAATACGTTTAACTACCTCATTGAGGTAATTAAGCGAATACGTTTAAAAATCTCAGTGAGGTAATTAAACGTATTTATTTACTAGATATCTTAACTTTGATGTATGAAAAAAGTGTAGACATTGGAATTTTAACATGTATCAGCTAAATCTAAAGAGATAGCAATTGAAAGCAATGGGATTTGCTGTCTTACATTTAATCTGGATTTTATCATGGTTTTTCTTGTGCGACCAATAAAGGCGGAGGCAATACGTTTGTCCGTTTTAGAGCTTTTTATGAATATTGGTATCGGTTTGTTTGCGGATAATTTGCATATTTTAGCTATTGCTGCTTTTTTTTGTGCACACATATTTCACGTTTTTAAGCATATTTTAATGCATGTTCAGCAAATAAAATATTTCTAAAATTCTGGTTATCAGATATTTTGTCTGTTGCTTTAATTTCGCCATCTACATTCAATTTTCACTCCACAATTTTAAGCCAAAGCAAGTTTGTGCTAAGCAGATAAATGTTATTCCAAACTGTTATGTTTTATATATATGCAAAAATTAGGGGAAAAAAGCAATTATATAAATTTGTTCTGCTACGTAGAAATCTAGACGCATCGTTTAGTAAACCGATCGAATCAGAAACACTGTTTAAAGTGATCTCTTCGTGACCGTTCGTTAATCTGGCTGGTTGTCTGTCCATGTAAACCTTGTGCGGAAAGAAAAGTAGCTGTTTTTAGATAATTTGATAAAATTTTGTAACTACGTTTTAATTGTCATAATAACGAAACCTTTGTTAATTGTAAGAATCTATATATAATCTATAGAAAGAATCTCTATAATATCACATAGTCCCCATGCAAACTTCTTTCTTTATGTCCATAAACCATTTTGTTTTGGCCCAAAATATCTTACTGCAAATAAAATATGGTTGAGTCGGTTCAGATTTAAACATACAGCATCTATTCAAATATCAATCCCTAAAATATTCAAATATTTCATATTTTCAAATGTTAATATAATTTAAAATTTAGCGACTTTTCCTTTAATCCCTTTAAGACAACATATCTTATATATTTGGTGTATCTAGATAATATTCAGCATAAATAACTCTTATATTAATATATACATATTTACCTTATAAAATAACTTTATTCAGGAGAGCCCTGAAGAAAGTTTATTTTAATGCAAATATTAATTTGTGTAATATTTTTTGGCCATATTTTTTTTAATGTTTAGTGCATATTTTCAAATTATTTACATGTAATCTTGGTTGCATTACTTACTGTGTTGTTGCCAAATAGTACTGAGGCAATTAAACGAATGAAATTAAGGTGTAATTTTTTTTTGGGAGTTTAATTTTTAAGGCAATTACCCGAATTGGGTAATAAAGCGTAAGGTAATTAAACGTGGATTTTTGTTTGAAAAAAGGAAGAAAAAAAACTGGGATTTAAAACTCAAGATAAATAAGCGTGAAAGGCATTTAAGCGTGGGGTAATTAACCGGGTTATACTGTACCAAATACTAAATAACTGATCAACACATTGAGGCTTTGCTGCAATAGAGTAATAACTGAAAAAAAGCAAATATTTGAGCAAATGTATTTAATTCTTTAATTCCCAGAGGAACATAGGGCCGCCTCCAGGCAAAAAATGTTGAGTAAATCGCCATATCGATTCTTCATATTGTGTAAAAATTTCATACAAATATGATATATACTGAACTCTTGAGAGGAGAATTAAATTGTAAGGTGGTAGAAAAGTCAAAATTAAGATATTACTCTATTTCAGCAAAGGCTCGACATGATAAATAATAAATTAATCTAATTCTTAACATAAGTTACTTTCGTAACAGTATGTTTTTAATTGCTGAACATCAAAAAAAAGAGTGTTATTTTACAATGACGATTTTAGCAAGCCATACTGACGATTTTAACGATTTTCTATTTCAAAATTTGGAGTTTGTCGACACATTTGATCTAGCAACTATGATCGTGGATCGCACCATAGCTCCATCGAATAATGTTAAGGCATCCTTTTTTCTAGACCCATATTTATCATATTATCTTCCATTCGGTTAAAATGCCCAAGCCAATATAACCGGCGCACTTTATAAGATAATCCTCCACGAATTTTCAGCAATTCTAACCAAAAATTGTTCTTAGAACATTTCTTATGAAAATGCCCAATACAGCAGTACTGGCAGTAAAGAAGTCCCATTGTTGGTTATTTTTGTTCCCTTTGCCCACCGTTTGAAGACGTTACCACCGGAATATATACATTTTTGACTCTTATGAATATATACGTACACTTACAATATTATTACAGTAGCGGTCTGTTGTTTATTTAAGAATTATTCCGTTCAGTCATTTTGAAATAAATAAACATTTAAAATTCCAAGCAAATTTATGTTTAACTGATTCTAACAGTTATTTAAAAAACTAAGTGCATATTAATACGGATTTTCAGTTGCAGTTAATATTGTCCGTTGATTAAGATAAATTTTTCTTCAAGTAAAATTAAATGAAAACGTTATTTAAAGTAACGAACAGATCATTTAATATTTACTGTCAAAAATTCAACCGCAAATTCCGTAAAAACAAATGAATTTTCAGTTATTTTATATAAATTAACTACCAAAAAATAAATTTTTACTTTTCTTTAAAAAACGATGTGCTTGTGATATCGATACGATATGTTGAATCAGCAAATGTATGCTTAAACTCATATGTTTAAAAATAATAACAAATGCCTCTCTCAGCAAATTCAATATGTAAGGTGTCTACACTGTCTAGACGATATGCTGAAAATACTAAATTTGCCAAATTCAACATACGCCAGCAAATAATATTTCCGCAAATAAGTTAGCATACATTTTTTGTGTCTGCACGATATGTTGAATTTTGTATGTTGTTGTGTATGTTGAGTAATGAGAACATTTGTTTAAAAATTAATTTGACTATTCTCTTTTTCTATTATTTTATTTTAAATGTTTTTTTTATCAATTATCGCCTTTAGTGCAAAAATTAATAGTTTTAGTGTAATTAATACTTAATTATTAAGAGTGCTTAATTGGGCTGAGTCAAATCCGCAAAAAATTAAAATATTTGAAGACTGGATTGATCTAAAAATTATTAATAAAGTCTCACAGTTAATTAATTTATTTTAGTTTTATAATTGTATAAATTATGTGCCGACGAGCAAAATGTTTTATGGATTCGTTTGATAACCATACCACCGTAGTGTATGTAAACCCTAAAAACATTGGTCCTATAACCGATGGTTATTATACCGATCGACTCAATCACTATCTGAGTTGATATAAGGATGTCCGGCAGGCTGGCTGTCCACTTTGTAGTGCGCAAAGTACAGGTGGCAATTACTTGATTAAATTTGGTACATTGTTATTGATTGTAATTAAAAACGACGAGAAATGGTCCATAATTTCTGAAAGATCCCATACAAACTTCTTTCCGAATAAGAGTCTTTGTGCCCATAAACCATTTTCTTAGTTGGTATTAAGACTAAATCTGGGTCAACAAATTTAGTTCCCATACAAATACCGCTCCCAAACATATTACCAATACCATAACTTTTTTAAAAATGTTGGTATCGACACAAACGATAAAGTCCCGCTTTCTACGGGACCTATAGTGTGTTGTAAGACGATTATCGCAAAATTGCATCGTATTATTTCTAGTCATTTAAGGCTAAATTGGACTTTATTTCACCATAATATCGGTATTTTTACGGTTTTAGGCGTATTCAATTGATTTCCAAAAGTGGGCTTTATATTGAGCATATGGGTATTTGTGAACCGATCTTATTTGGTAGGACTTAGGCATATTATAGTATTTCCGAGAATGGGGTTTACATGAGGCCTATGGTAAATTATGGAGCGATCAATTTAGTGTAATATCTAGTCATAGAAAACGAGTTCTTGCAAAATTAAATAACAATCGGTTCATTCTGTCACCAATTTTTGTTAGTTTCTTTCTTTGTCCAGTCGAAGATCTGAAGAGAAGCTGGTGTTTGTCATACCAATTAGTTAAATAATACCCATATTGAAGCAATTACATAAAGTATATAAATTATTACCACATGTAAACTCAAACCTACACAGAAAAAATTATTGCCGAATTATTTTCAAACAAACGATTGTTTGAAATTTTTTTTAATTTCTACAAATTTTTTTACTGATTCAATTAATATTTTTGTTTGATTTTTATTTAACCAACAAAAATGTTGACAACTTTTCAATAATATAATATACGCGCTATTGGTTTCAATTTTTCATAATTTTGTATGAAATATTTAACGCTCTTTAATGTTGTCGTTTTTTGCACTTTTTATTTGATCGTAAGCAACACTTCTTTATGTGAAATATAAGAACAACAACACAAAACACATACAGTTTATTTTTGGACGCTTTAAAAAAGTACAACAAGAAGAAAGATGATAAAATAGCGCGACGAGGTTATTAGTAAAAAAACAAAAAAAAAATAACAGGTAAAAAAAAGGTTTCATTCTTTTTAAACAACAGAAACAACATTATAAGAAACAAAATAAATTTTTGGTTGGTTTCAAAGTTGGAAAAAAAAGAATGAAAAACAAAATCCCGTATTCAATTTTTGAAAACTGTTTACTTAAATACCTATGTACATCAAATACAAAAATAAAATGATGACGAAAAACATATCGAGTCGGTCTGCTGCCGTTGTTTGTTACATTTCTTCTTCTTTAGCCAAGGAAAGGATATACAGCAACAGTGAGTGATGAAGAAAAACATTGTGTGTATAAACAAGACTTCGTTCAAAAATAATTCCAACAAAACATGTGTCTCAAAGCCAGCCGCCGCTCTGCTCCTGCCTTCATCTTCTCCTTCAGTGATAGCTTGGGTGCGCGTCATTGCTTGTGCAATTCAGCAAAATTATTTGTTTGAAATTTATATGAATTTCAGTAAACTTTTTGTTTGATTCTGTAAATTATTTGTTTGAAAAAATCAGTGTTTTTTTTTTAGTAAACAAAATGCAAATAAATTGTTTGAATATGCGAATTTGTTTGTAGGACCGATTTCAAACAAAAAATGTTTTGATACTACAAATTTTTTGTTTGAATTCGAAAAATAATTTTTTCTGTGTACATATTAAACAAAAAGTTTTATAAAAATATAAATTTTTAACTTTGATAACTTAAGAATTTTATACGCTACCGTACCATGCATTCTTTTATAAAAAAAACTTGAAGCGTTTTCTAGAAAATATTATGTTTAAAAAATACCTTAATATCGACAAAATTTTGAGATTTGAGCCATTTTGACAAAATACATCAGTAACTAAAAATATTTTTTGAAATTGGTTTTCCATGGGTTAATAATTCGACCTGTTTCATATACCACGTGAAAGGAAATTGGAAACACCCTTCAACGATACCCATATTGCTGAGATCAAATTTATACTTCAATTAAAATTGGTTGAGAATTGATTAACTCTTATGGTCTATAACTCTAAAAAAATTCGTTGGCAAACATTTTTATTTTCAAAGCACTTCTAAAAGCAATTGTTTGTTTCTTGTTAGCCGATGAGCTAGAAATCTTAATAAGTTCCGGGGTTGTGTACAAAATTAAACAAGTAATTGAATGAATATCATTTTTTGTATATTTTATATGCTACCAAATTTCCCGTATGCTGAAAAGCTTGCATACAACTTTCAACAAATAACATATTTGTTAACATACGTAGAAAATTTTGTTGAAAAGAAAAAAATATTTTGTCTAGACAATAAGATATAATTGTGAACAAACGTTTGCTGAAATCGGTAACAAATGCCTGTAATATGTTGGTAAGCATACGTTTGTTGAAAAAATTTGGTGTCTACACGATATGTTGGCACTGATAGCAAATGTTTCAACATAAATTTGCTGATTCAACATATCGTGTAGAATTAGCTATAGATTGTGACTTCTTCTGTAAAACAAAAGTAAAACAAGCTTTGTAACAGGGTAAGTAAACAATGATGTTCTCTCTCTCATCAGAAAAACAAGCAAACAGGTGTCTGTCTGGTGCAGTGATGTTAACCAACCGTTCGGTAATTACCCTTTGTTAGGATAATTTTGAACCGCAAAAGGTAGCAAGGTAATTTTATTTAAAATACACAAATTTCGTTTGTGGTATATACTTACATACATATGTAGGTTTTATAATTTTAACTTTTGAGAGGTGATTTTCAATTAAAAAATAGATAAACAGTACAACATTTTTCAGTTGAGTGATTTCGGGACTCAATTCTGATAATTGCTTATGAAAGTAGACCCAAGAAGAGGAACTTCTGCATCATAAGTTTGGTCATGGTATCTCAATAAATAATTAAAAAATTAATTTGAAGTAAGTAAGTATCGTATAGGGGCATTGGTCACGTTTTAGGCTCTTTTGTTTGTCATAACTCGAGAACCACTAGTCCGAATAAGCTGAAACAAATTTAAGAAAATTAAGAATTACAATTCCTTTAATCTGTTCGTACAACGTTTCGATACATTAGTAACAGTTTCGCAGTTATAAATCAATGTATGAAGAAAAAAAATATGGTTTGCCCAAAAAATTAAAATTTTTTATTTTTAATTCATAAAATATCCAAAACGGTAAAAAAGGTGTCAAGTCCTATTACGATACTTACTAACTTCAAATTAATTTTTAAAGTATTTATTGAGGTACCATGACCAAACTAATAATGCAGAAGTTCTTCTTTTTGGATCTACAATTATCAGAATTGAGTCCCGAAATCACGTGTTGTACTGTGAAGTTAAGAACATTATGTTTCTGCAAATAAGAAAAATTAAATTACTCTTATATATTATTAATTTTATATTAAACTTTTTGTTAGTCTTAAAATCAAAAATTCTTAAGCATATAAAATAGCCCAATGTTATTAAGTTAACAATAGTTTTCGTATTGAATGTGGCTAAAGTTAAGTGTATGGTACTTGAGTAATCCGTATTTGAATTAAGCATTCTGTTCTTGATATAAGAGAATTCGTTCTTACCGTACTATTGACACCGCTTTGCCTTGATTTAAGTACGGATGGATTGGTTTTCTTCTGACTCTAACAATTCAAGAATTATTATAGTACATACATATCGAGCACAAAGCATACAGAGATGAAAAAAGTGACGTACGAAAAATGACGAAATCATTGCGAGGGCTGCTTTCGAAGAAAGAGAAAGAAAACGTTTTTTTTTGTAGTGAAGTGGCAATGTGTAAAAACACAAATTGCGTAATCAAAACAAAAAATGCAAAAAGGACAGCTTTCGAAGAATAAGACAGAACAAAATACAATCCCCTCTGTGATACCGAATCCTAACCGCGACATTATTTTCAATTTTCGTTTTTTTTTATTATATGAACTTTATTGGTAACACTTGAATCATCTTCTAAGATTTCATAAATGATTTTATATGTTATGATTTTATAGCAAGAACAATTTTATCATAAGCTACAATTTTCATACAAAATTTATATAAAATAAAATAAAAACTCTCTTGTAAAATTTGATTTTTGTCGCTTACGTTATTTTCGCTACTAGGGCTTGAGATGTATTATTACTTTTTTTTAAATGTATGTATATAATTAGATGTGTTATGAACTAATTAATTATATTTGAAATTTAACAGTATTTTTAAAGTATTTTTATGTCAGAGTTGACAAATGTGTTTTTTAATACCAAATACTGATCTGACTACAAAGTAATCAGTTCGAATTTATATTTAGGCGGTAATCGCTTGGTTATACTAACTAAACTGAGCTCCATTTTCTAATTGGACACAATTTAAATAAGTAATATTTAATTTTATCGTACCAAGGGAATAGAGTAAGTTATACTTATTTTTAATTAATTTAGAATATCATCTTTAAATCTTTGTAAATGTTCGTTTCATTGATTTTAGATAATAAAACACGCCTCGATATCTACATAAGAAAATTGTTTTATTGCTATTCCAATTTACTGATATTGGAACACAAAATTTAGTTGCTGTCGCAACATTTTTTATTATTTTATTCGCAAATCAAATGCCACGCCGAAGCAAACGCTTATCTGAAAGAGATATGTCTGCAGAGGAAGAAAATAGCCCAATAGCCTCTCCGGTTGAAAGTGACAGTGAGAAGACAATAATTGAATCGAAAGAACCCTCTATTGCCGAATTGAAGGATGAAATTTTAGCCTTAAAGCGCACATTGAGAGAATATGTATCCAGTACTTCAAATTCATCAGCCGAAATGCCTACAGAGAAGAAAATGCCTGTTGTGACAACTATCGCCGATGCCTTGCCAGGTACATCAACGTCAAATGTAACGCGCCAGCAGCAACGGCCTCGATGCAACAACAAAAGTTAGATGTATGTGAGTATTCAATGCCATTTAAATATAATTTGCCCAAGCCCTTTACTGCCGCGCGTTCGTTTGCGCCTACTACAACATTTTTGCCCTATTCTGCCGCACAACAAATCGTGCCAACCTCTATGCCCTATTCTGCCTTACAATTTGCGCCAACATCTATGCCCTATTCTGCCACACAATTTCCGCCAACCTCTACGCAATTTACTGCAACACATTCATATGTGCCTGCAACAACCGCCGTGCCTTTTATCCCTACATCGGTAGAAAACTTACGTTTTACACAAAGTAACACATCGGCACAATCGGGAACAATGCCAGTAACAACAAACTTACCACCATATGTAACATCTGCCCCTTCACATGTGCCCGTTTTACAACCTGCGAGCGAATGTCGCCAACTTCGTAAACTCCACGACTTGCCCCAATTTTCTGGTCAGCCCGAACAGTGGCCTATGTTCATAGTTGCATATAGAGAAACTACGTTAAATTATAATTATTCTAATTTAGAAAATTTAATTCGATTGCAAAAATGTTTAAAAGGGGATGCCAAAGCCAAGGTTGAGTCATTTTTGATTCACCCTGACACTGTTAGTAATGTGATCAGTGCACTCGAATTTCACTACGGTCGTCCTCAAGTATTAATCCGCAGCCAGATTGCTAAGGTGCGAACTTTTCCCCAAATATCTGAAAAGAAAATATATGATATTTTAAACTTTAATACCATGGTGTCAAACTTGACCGCATTTTTAATAAATGCAAATGCAACAACTCATCTTAGTAATCCAACGTTGCTGGACGAGTTAATCAATAAGCTGCCGTTTCAGAAACGAGAGGAATGGATGAAACACTCTGTAAATAATGTTGGCCCGTACCCAAGTGTTCATGATTTTAGTTTATGGCTGCAGGAGGTTACAACATATGTTTCCCTTTCACTTGAAGCAGACGTCAGTAAAAATGAAGTGGTGGTCAATAAAAAAGAGAAAATTAATCCGGCATTTACAATCTTATCTGAAGAAAATCGACTTACCAAGTGTCCTATGTGCCATCAGAGTCATCCGTTGTAAAATTGCGAAAAATTTAGAGGAATCCCAACAAATGAAAAGTGGCAATTTGTGAAGAATAATCACCTTTGTTTTGGATGTTTTCGAGCTGGCCACAGTTCATTGAAATGCAAAAACAGACGTCAATGTGGGTTATTTCAATGTACTAAACATCACAATAGATTGTTACACGAAGATATCAAAACAAATGTAAACAAAGGTAATACAGTTGAACGTGAAGTAAACAACACAATGAGCATAGCAAAAATAAACGGGGAAAACATTAACGGCTCTGTAAATACGATAGTTGAGGATTCTTTGGATAAAAAAACGTTATTTAAATATTTACCAGTGGAGTTGACGGGACCAAAGGGTACCATACAGGTTGTGGCTTTTATAGACGAAGGTTCTAAAATAACGCTTTTAGAGGATGAGATTGCAAATGAAATTGGACTACAGGGTATGACACATAACTTATGCCTTAGTTGGATAGGAGGAAAAACAAGTAACGAATTGTCAAGAAAAGTGAATATTGAGATTAATGGTATAAATAAAAATAATTCCAGTTTCCAAATGAAAAATGTCTTTACCACAAGAAATTTAAGATTACCTCCACAAAATCTGCAGTTTAAGAAATTTAAAACTAAATTTCCTATTATTAATGAAATTGATATTGAAGATTATCATGATTCTCGGCCTAAATTATTAATTGGTCTTCCCCACATAAGTCTCGTTCGCCCATCTAAAATTTTGAATTTAGATGGATGTTTTGCCTTACATCAAACGAGTTTGGGTAATATAATATTTGGATCCAATGAAGACTCGACTGAGGCCACAGTATTTAAAATTGATGTAGATATTTTAAATAATATCAATAAACAAGTTTTAGAATTTTTTACTCTTGAAAACTTAGGAATTAAATTATTGACACCAGTGGTATCGAACGATGATAGACGAGCTGAAGAAATACTTAGTAGTACTACAATTAAAAAAGGATCACGATTTGAAACTGGCCTTTTGTGGAAATGTGATGTTTTTGAAGCAAAAGATAGCTATCCTATGGCGCTTAAACGTTTAAACAATATGGAAGTCAAAATGCGTAAGGATAACAATTTTTCTAAATGGTATATAGAAAAAATAAATGATTACGTTGATAAATCGTATGCTAGGAAGCTATCCCCAGAAGAAGCTGCAGTTAAAAATAGCCGTACTTGGTATTTACCCCATTTTGTTGTTACGAATGCAAACAAGGAAAACAAAAGACGTCTGGTATTTGATGCTGCTGCATGTGTAGATGGTGAATCGTTTAATTCCAGGTTAATGAAGGGTCCTGATAAATACCAACCCAAATCACTGTTGTCGATATTGTTTCGTTTTCGTCAAGGGAAAATAGGAGTATGTGCCGACATTAAAGAAATGTTCCATCGTGTCAGAATTCGAGAAGAAGATCAGACGGCTCAGCGGTTTTTGTGGCGAAATGGTCAGTCTAATATACCTCCCGATGAATACGTTATGCAAGTAATGATATTTGGTTCTGTCAGCTCTCCCTGCTCTGCACAATATGTCAAGAATCTTAACGCCGCAATATACAAAGATACCAATCCCAAGGCATATAAAGCGATTGTTGACAGCCACTACGTCGATGATTACGTGGACAGTTTCGACGATGAGAACGAAGCCATCAGCGTTACAAAAGACGTAATTAAAATCCATTGTCAAGCCGGTTTTGAGCTTAGAGCTTTTCTACCAAATTCAAAAAAAGTCCTGGCTGCAATAAACAATAACGAATCTGTAAGTGATGATTTAGTTTTAGCTAAGCTATGCGAACACGAGGCTACAGCGGAAAAAATTTTGGGAATGCGCTGGAGGCAGACAAATGATAGTTTTTGTTTCGTTTTAAAGTTTACAAAGGTACCAGAAGCCGTTTTAAAGGGTGATCGAAAGCCAACAAAAAGTGAGCTCTTAAGCCTGACAATGTCAATTTTTGACCCCATCGGTTTTCTTGCAAACGTCATTATTAAATCAAAAATTTTACTACAGGAATTGTGGAGAGTTAAAATTGGTTGGGATTCGCCGATTCCAGATGAAATTTATACAAAATGGTACGCATGGTACAGGAGTCTATATGAAGTATGTGAAGTAAAAGTACCCAGGTGTTATGGACAATATTTTTTTAGTGCTGAAGCAGAAGTTGAACTGCATATCTTTGCGGATGCAAGTGAGGTTGCCTTTGCTGCTGTAGCTTATTGGAAGATATGCTACGGTGATGATGTTAATATCGTTTTTATTGCCGGCAAGTCAAGATGCGCTCCCTTGAAGCCACTTTCCATTCCGCGTCTGGAGTTACAGGCGGCAGTGCTTGGCGTAAGATTGAAAGAGACTATAATATCCTGTCATGATATAAGGCCCAAGGCCATAACATTTTGGTCAGATTCAAAAACGGTTATAAAATGGATTCGTTCTGATTGTAGAATTTATAAACAATTTGTTGCCCACCGTATTGCCGAGATACTTGAATTATCTGAGATGGAACAATGGCGATGGACACCTGGTGCACTTAATCCCGCAGACGAAGCAACAAGGCCTCAAAATTTTTCAAAGTCATATTTGACTTCTTGTTGGTTGAATGGTCCAGAATTTTTGAAGAATGAAGAGGAACATTGGCCGAAGCTCCCAAATGATATTGATAAGGATGAGTGTAACGTTGAGAAAAGGCCAAAATTTGTTTTTGTTATAAATGAGGATTCAATAACCCCATTTCAAAAGTATTCAAGCTTTAAAAGGTTGGTTAGAGTTATGTGTTGGTTTCGACGAGCTGTTAACATTTTTAAATCTTATGTCGTAGTACAAGGTGAATCAGGAGCGAAGTTTGGCTCCCAGCTAAGTTCAGAAGAAATTGACGATACAGCAGAATATTTGTGTAAAATTGCTCAACGGGACGTTTTCTGTGAGGAGTATAACCAGCTTAAAACCAATAAACCTGTGTCCAAATCCAGCCCGATTTTTAAACTTACTCCATTCTTGGACAAAGAGGGTTTAATACGTTTATCTGGCCGTATCAATAATGCCACTTGTGTTGTTCGTTGTACAAAGGAGCCAATCATTTTGCCTAAAAAGCACATTCTTACAATGCTCATAGTCAAACAATACCATGAAAATTTCAGACACCAGAACCAGGAATCAATATGTGCCGCAGTTAGAGTAAAGTACTGGATTCCATGTCTACGGCAATTAGTAAGGTCCGTGAAAAGAAATTGCCAAGTTTGCAAAAATACGTATGCTGTTCCAAGAACACCTTTAATGGGACAACATCCTGAGGACAGGGTTACCCCTTATGTTAGAGCATTCTCTTATACAGGTATCGACTATATTGGTCCATTTTTTGTTTCTATAGGCCGGCGACGTGAAAAGAGATGGGTGTCTATTTTTAGTTGCTTAACAACCAGGGCAATTCATTTGAGGATTTGTCAACGGATGCTGTGATATTGTGCTTACGAAATTTTATAAACAGAAGAGGGTTACCCGTACGAGTTTATTTTCGATGAAGCAAAATTGTTAGATGAATGCGCACAGCGTGGTATAGAATGGCGGTTTAACACCCCAGCAAATCCATCGGCAGGCGGTGTGTGGGAAAGGATGGTTCGCTCAGTAAAAAACGTGTTAGCTTTCACATTGAACGAAAAGGCTCCCCAGGTTGAGACCTTCTGCAGCCTACTAATAGAAGCGGAGAATTTAATAAATTCTCGACCATTGACACATCTTCCAATCGAGAATTCTGAAGCCGAACCGTTAACACCCAACCATTTTTTGATTGGATGTCCAAATATATTGCAAACACCAGCTGTACCTGATAAAGTTTGTTTAAAAAAACAGTGGCAAATATTACAGCAGTTAAAACAAACATTTTGGAAGAGATGGATACAAGAGTATCTCCCGGAGTTGACCCGTCGTACAAAGTGGCATGTGCCAGTTAAACCTATCCAGATTGGCGACGTGGTTATAATCTGTGATGATAATGAAACACGTGGGCAATGGAAGCGAGGTATTGTTGAGGAGGTACGTATTGCGGCAGATGGGCAGGTTCGTTCGGCGGTAGTGAGGACAACAACTGGCAAACTAAGGCGTCCTGCATCGAAGTTGGCGGTACTTGACGTTGGTGGTGAGTCTTCCAAAACGACTCACGGAGGCCGGGATGTTATGAACTAATTAATTATATTTGAAATTTAACAGTATTTTTAAAGTATTTTTATGTCAGAGTTGACAAATGTGTTTTTTAATACCAAATACTGATCTGACTACAAAGTAATCAGTTCGAATTTATATTTAGGCGGTAATCGCTTGGTTATACTAACTAAACTGAGCTCCATTTTCTAATTGGACACAATTTAAATAAGTAATATTAAATTTTATCGTACCAAGGGAATAGAGTAAGTTATACTTATTTTTAATTAATTTAGAATATCATCTTTAAATCTTTGTAAATGTTCGTTTCATTGATTTTAGATAATAAAACACGCCTCGATATCTACATAAGAAAATTGTTTTATTGCTATTCCAATTTGCTGATATTGGAACACAAAATTTAGTTGCTGTCGCAAAAAGATGAATTAAACAAAACACTAAGGGTCCTCATGATATCGTTTATAAGTCTCGTAATCTGTGCAAACTGTGCATTTTTACGCCCTCGTAAATGAACTGTCAAAAATTGTATGAGAATTCATTTACACAAACTTGGTAAATTTGCCCAACAATTTTGTCTCGTAAACTTGCGCTGTTCAATTGTGCATTTGTACAATGTTTTCTTACGAAGACAGTAGAATGAAGCAGTTTGTTTTTTAATTTTGTTTTTTCTTTTTACCCACTTACAACTACAATTCGAGTCGGAAAGAACCCAACCAATTGTAGGGGAATGTAAGAAAAGATAAACTCACTGTTTATTGTTGGTGTTTTGTTTAAGTTTTGAAATTGTTACAAGTAAGACTTTGAGTGTTTCTAATTCTTATTCGCTTTAGGGTTTTATTTGTATAATATTTTTGACTTTTCTAAAATCTTTGGAAAAGGTTTCCTGATGAGCTGGCCTAAGCAACCAGTGAAATGCGCATAGAAGCTAGCTGTCCCTCAACAATAAATTTCAGTGTATTTATCAAATATGAAAAACTGGGAATTTAGCACGTCATACGGAAATCGTATTAATAATAAATTTTTGTATTCCCGAAAATAACTTTGATAATTGTACAAACAGATCTTTTAATGATTTTAACGTCGTTTTCAATGAAAAATCCAAGTGTCTATAAATCACAAACAATAAATTCTAGCAATAATTTCAGTAAATTGGTCTTTTGGCTTTCTTTGAGCATTTTTAAAAGCGAATTTCTCATACATATTAATCACAAATTTAAACACAAATTTTTATATTTTTGAATTTTAATTTATTTTTGTATTGACGTTTCTTACAAACTGACATTAATTGTTTAAAATTACACAAAAGTAAAAAAAGGGGCTTCATGAAACAAGACTCGTAAGTTTGCGCATTTGCACAAATGGCAATTTTAAGCGACATCATGAGGACCCTTATCATTTTTTAATGTTTATTGCATTTCCGCTTAGCGTATTAAATAAAATTATTTTGAGTTTAATGAATATTTTATTCAAAGTTATTTTACTACCTTATTTATAAAAATACAATAATTTTTGTTAAATATGTATTTTAAGACAAGAATTGTCATTAAAATTTTTCTTAACACGTATTTAAAATTTAAATAAATGGCTGGCGATGGACTGAGTGCTTTTCAAACAAACTTGACAATACAATTAATCACCTGTCTTTTGGAAACAGCAAATTAATGTTTTGATTGAAAATTTTTGCGTACGGTAATTTCTTCTGAAAAAACGGTAATTTTTAGAGGGTCGTACGGTAATCTAAAAATAAAAGTTAACATCACTGGTCTGGTGTTTTTTTTTTTAGAAATTCGGCTCTTTTGTGGAGTAAACGAAAATTACTGAATTTAATAAAACAACTGAATATTTCTTTGTTTTTACGGAATATTCAGTTAATTTTTTGATTGTTGATTTATATAAAATAACTGAAAATTTATTTGTTAAAAGAACTTTTCGTTAAAAATAAAAGAAAAATAAGTAGACCGGTTTTTAACTGAATTTCCATTTTTTTTATATAACAAATTCAGTAAATTTTACGTACAGAATATTGTGAGTGTACTAACTATAACATGTTGTTAAATACTTGTCAACCGTGTTTGGTTACACAGTATTCCACGGATAATTACCTCGCCAAAAATGCCAATATTTTTGGGTAATTATGCGAGGTAAACATTTAAACGAATACGCTTAACTACCTCGTTGAGGTTTTTAAGCGAATACGGTTAAATACCTCAGTAAGGTAATTAAACGTATTTACATGATACCTTAACTTTGATGTATGAAAATAAGTTGACAGGAACTTTACATGTATCAGCTAACTCTAAAGAGATAGCAATAAAAATATTTCACATTTTTAAGCATATTTAAAAACATGTTCGGCAAATAAAAAATGCTTAAAATAATTTGCATAACATATGAATTTTCTGTTGCTCTAATTTCATCATTAAAATTTAATTTTCATCAAACAACTGTAAGCCATAGCAAGTTTTCGTTGAAGATAAATGTTATTCCAAACTGTAAAGTTTTATTAATTAATTAAGAAAAAATAAATTATGGAAATTTGTACTGATACTTTGAAATCGATCGAATCAGAAACACTTTTTAAAGTGATATTTCGTGTCCATCATAACTCATATCAAATAACTCATATTTTGTCTTTTTGGGCATATTTTTTTAAAAATGTTTAGTGAATATTTTCCAATTATTAACATGTAAACTTGGTTGCATTGCTTGCTGTGTTGTCACATAGTACTGGGGCAAATAAACGAATGAAATTTAGGTGTAATTTTGTTTTGGGATTTTAATTTTTAAGGCAATTACCCGAATTGTGTAATTAAGCGTTAGGCAGTTAAACGTGGATTTTTGTTTGAAAAAGGAATAAAAAAAAACGGGAATTTAAAACTCAAGGTAAATAAGCGTGAAAGGCATTTAAGATTGGGGTAATTAACCGGGCTATACTGTATTTTATATTTTCTTGATGGACTAACAGCCCATCATCTTTTTTCTTATCGTCGATGTTGGGAAATAGCTCAGTTCTGCTGCTTTTTGCCTACCAGTTAGGTCAATAGTTATTATCTCTAGAAAAGTTAAGAAAAATTTATAGTAAATAAGTCCAGTTTAGGTGCTTGCACAAGGGATTACAGTAGGATTTTTTTTTTGCCTCAGTTGTTTTAATTTGAGATAATTTCTTCAATCTTTTCAACACAATAAGTACGTGCAACAAATTTAAAACAAAAAGCAAAAACAGTATTCAACTTGTTATTCATTTTCTGTCGATGCTTAAAATAAGTATATCCTTGTGAGAATTATGCCTTTGTTATCTTCTGTTTTCCTTTTTTTTTATATAATTTCATAAAGTCTTGTAATTCTCCCATTCACAATTGGCTATTACGTCTATTTATGTTTTTATTAAATGAGTTTGAAATATTTTCCAATAAATTATAATCAAAATCCTTTTATCCTTTAAATTAAACAAACAACAATACTAACGAGTGTAAATCCTATTTAAATAAAAGTTCAATACGTACTTACACACAGTTAGACACACAACCTACTAACATTTATACAAAAACTCTAAGCAGATGTGCCCGGCAAGCATTTAAAGGATATTTAAGAGGTGAAAGTGACCAGCTGTCACTTTTTTTTCGCTTCGGGACGTTTCAAAGGTAGTAATATACATTTTTATCTTGTAGTTATTTTCGCCAGTTGTGGACACAGTAGAGAGCATTGTTTCAAAGAGAGCACATATTGTACAATTTTGCCATTTCCTCTTTTAAGCCAACCCTGCAAATATATATTAGACCACCTGATCCAATTTGATTTAATGGACTACTCCATGGACTGTTCCGATGTAATGCAAGAATGGACCATGCCATTGTTAAAAAGTGTTTGTAGTAACCGACATGTTTTCGTTTTTAAACGAAGTTAAAACTAATCCTCTTATGTATACAATGCAGTAGTTTTCAAACTGCTCCTTTGTAACCCAAAGTTGGGTTATATCGTCCTGCCCTAGGACAACGTAATGTTAAATATACCATGTTTTTCCATATGTTTGGGTTACTTTTGGAGTAGTCCTAGTCCCTTGTGGGCTACATTTTACACACGTGTTTGCACTAGTCCTATTATTTGCAGGGTAATGACATAAATCCGTGTTGCCAGCTCATTTTTAAAATGATTTTCGTAGAGGACTCATCGCCATATTTAATACGAATATTTAATATGTGTGTTATGTGTAGTAAGCAAAGAAGCAAACCTTGTTTTCAAAATTTTAACGGTATGAGGTAAGTGTTGACTATGTGAACACCATTTAAGGAGAAAAATTAAAATATACACACAATTTTAGTTTAACTTTATTTTGGAAATGAGTGAATGTGGCTCATCGGAGTATAATGATATTCAGATTACCAATTTGCAATATTTTTATGAAGGCACTTAACAAAGGCCAAACAAAGTGTATTCACAGACAGATGTAGAAGAAGATTTCTAACTCATATGTTTAGCTTTATAAAATATTTTTGCTTTTGTTTTATATGGATGTATGTAAAACTAAATAATTTTACATCTTAATAAACAGATGATAAAACGGATAATAAAACGATTTCGCTAAAAATTATGTTTACTTTTATTACAATTTTGGAGTTCTTAAATGAATATTCTTATAAACCGAAATATATATTTTAAAGTTATAGATAGTTTTAATATTTCTGTGCACCAATAAATTGCATACAATAGAGGTACCATTTTGCTACAAAGAGCACGACATTTCAAAACTAATTATCGAAAAGGGCTCATCTCAGGAAACTTTTATGACTATTTTCTCCTTCAAATATTATTTAAGATACTTTTCTATTATAACATGAACAGAGGTTTACAATTTTAGGAAAAATCTCTGCTTATAAAAGTCAAATGGCTTAAGAGATATTCAGCTTATTTGTGCCTCCTAAAAAATTTGTATTTTTGTGCCTGAGCCTTTTTCGAAAGAAATTGCTCATATATATGTGTACTATTTTGAGCATAAATATATTTTAAGATCTATTTAAGTACTTAGAACCAGTAGGAATACATTCTTATATACTGTATAAAATGAACTTTGTTAATATCTGTATGTAATGGATTCAGGTTTCCTTTAAGAAAAACCAATGCATCCACAAAGATTGGCCGTTTGGTGAGGGTTATGGGCTGGTGGCGTTAACAGGCCGTACTTTTTCGCAAATGTGGTCGGCCAAGCAGTTACCGTGAATAGTGTTCGCTATCGCCAGATGATAACGGATTTCTTATGACCAGACTGCCACGCCACGATCATGTGATTTTTCACCGTTGGACTTCTTTCTTTGGGGATATTTAAAAGAAACAGTATACGTCAATAAGTCAAGAACAATTCAAAAGCTTAGGATGAGATAATTCGGCACATTAACGACATTGAACCTCAACTATGGCTCAGAGACATTAAAAATATGGACCATCGGATAGAGATATATCACCGAAGCCGTAGCGAGCATTTGGCCGATATTTTGTTTCACATAAAATAGCCATATTTCCTTCTAACTATAATAATAAAAAAAATAGCTAGATATTTATCTGAAAGTTTTTTTTACAGTGTACATCGTGCGTTTTGGTTGAACCACCCTCTACAAATTATAAAAATTAACGCATCACATCATTTTGGAAAGGGCGTTTTTATGGGAACTATTGTCAATTCTGGACCCACTTTAACAAAACTTGCTAAAATAAATCGTTGTCAAATGTTAAGCATTACCGACATTTAAAAGCAGGGTAACCAGAAATATGCTCTTAAACACTTGAAAATATGCCCTGAAAATTGTTAAAAATATACCCCAAAAATTAAAAAATTTCTAATTAAAAACAAAATATTCAACAATTTAAGAACAGTTCCATTTAATAAAAACAATCCTTAATTTATAATCGTTATAGCCCGCATAATAGATGAATTTTCGAAATTTTACCCTTTTTGGGAACGATGGGCAGCCATTGGCGCACAAAAACAGAGTTATGTTAAGAGGTTAAAATGAATATAAAAGTTATTTGTGCCGAATATTATCTAGATATTAACATCTATATGAGATTTTTTTCTAAAAGGGATTTTAGGGACGGTCGCTTAATTGTTTATTAATGTTAACATTTAAAAGGAAGTTAAAGCTTTTTATATATGGGAGCCTTGGGCAAATGTGAATCGATTCTAAATGAATTTAATTTGCAGTAAAATATTTTTGGGGCGAAGTTAATCTAAATACATACCGACATAATTAAATGATTTATGGACACAAAAAGAGTATAATTTGGAAACACGTTTTTATGGGGAATATGTGAAATCGAGACCGATTATCACCATTTACATAGACCTCGTCCTCAGTACAATTAAAAATTGTATAAACCAATTTGATTGAAAATTGTACTATGCGCACAAAATTAACATGGACAGACAACCAACCAGACGGGCGGATGGTTGGTCCAGATTTCTATGTATTACACACATCGCCAAAAACGTACATAACTGCTTTTTCCTTAATTTTTTCTTATATGTACATACATACAATTTTAAAGTTTAAAATAACATTAATCTTTAACGACAACCTGCTTTGTCGTTCAATTTTCGAGTAGAAATTAAATGTAGATGGTGAAATTGAAGCAGATATTACAGAAATTTATTTAAAACAGAAAAACAAAAACAAAACAAAAATGTTTACATGTTCCGAAAGCTCTTGTTCTTGGTTCTTTCAACCAACATATGCAAAAAAAATGCTCCAAACGGTTAAATATGCAAAAATATGCACTAACAAATCGATGCCAAATTCATAAAAAACTCTAAAACGGATAAATATTTTGTTACTGCCTTCATTGTTCGCACAAGGAAAAACATGAAATTGCATTTATTGGTTTCCCTGTTTATAAGACAGTTATGGAACCAAAAGCTACTTACGGGAGTATATGAGCTATATGGACCAATTCCTATAAAATTTAGTAAGATGACTTAGGTAGAAATAACATATTTCTGGACTATAAAATAAGCACAAACAACCTTAGTCATAGAGGAGTTTCGAGTCCTCGAGTACCGATTCAAAAAGAATTTCTAAGTCAATAATACCCTCCTACTTATAAAAATTTGGAGAAAGTTAGCTGTTCTTCTTGGCCATATAGAAAAGAGTGATTTAAAATGTTTGCATAAGTAACATTTAACATCAATATTTAGATCAATTTATAAATAAGTTAAATTTTAATAGCACACATATGCGAGCTTTTGCAAATTTAAAACCAACTGCAAGGATTTTGGCATTTTTTTCTACTATCCACTATTTAACAGCAAATCTTTGCGATGCAGTCACTTTAAAATGGAAAATATGCTATTGTTGTTATTGTAAAACTACAAAATTTTCAGCATAACTACCAAATGTAATAAATTAGTAACATGCTGGTAGACAATCAAAACACACTGCTACAAGTGTTTGCTGGGTACATATAAAACTTCTTATTTTTACTGCTTTAATACATGCAAATACACATATAAATGTTTGTGTGTTTCTGAGAATACATTCTTGAATATTGGAATTCTTCACAATTTGTCCATTATCGAATTATTGCTAGAAATTCAGAGAAACTACATCTGAAATAAAAACAAGAACAAAACACAACTTAATTTGAATTTTACTCTGGGATCGATTAGCAATTTTCAAAGAAAAACAACAGAATTTTTTGCAAACATCCACTCAAGAATTTAAATATGTACTATAAAAAAAGATTGAACACGAGCAAAAGTTTACAAAAGTCATGGTTTTTTTTAAACCTTTTATTTCCTATACAGTAGAATCCCGATGATTCGTAATCGCAAGGGACTGGCCATTTTTTAACGGGGTTAAAATAAAGTAAATACGAATTAACGGGGTTTTTCAATTTATCTACTAAAACGACAAAAAAAAAACATAAAAACAATTGTTAAAAATAAAATATGTATATAAAAATTGTATATAAAAATTATTCATGTAACAAACTGATCTTAAGAAAATAAACACACACGCAAGCAAAAACCCAAAATAGCGGTGAACAAAAAATCATCCTTTTCATGTTTCTATTGTTTTTATTACGAATTATAAGTGGTAGTTAGCAAACAATTACGATTTATAAGAGGCTAAGAAGATTTTATTTGAAAAAAAAAATTACGAATTAGCGAGGGGACCATAATGTATGGAAATTTTACGAATTAACGAGATTTTTTCAAGGGACCGACAGTTTATTACGAATTATCGGGAATTACGATTTATCGGAGTACGAATTATCGGGATTTGACTGTACTACCATATTGTAACGAATTTTGTTCTATTCCTGAAAACTATGGAAACATTTTTATTCTGATAAAACTGAGAGTATTTTATTGTTTAAAGTTATAAATAAAATTTTTAAATAACGGCAATATTAGAATACTGATGGAGTTGTATATGTCGCTGCGAGTTCCATATTCAAATCAATCCGAAGCGGTATTATTTAATATTATGGTGAGTACGAATTTTCTTGGGAATTAGGGGAATTTGTCACGTCTTAGGCCATTTTGTTTGTCATAACTCGAGAACCCCTAGTCCGAATTAGCTGAGAGATTAATAATTACAGTTCCTTTAATCTGTTCACACAACATTTCGCTACATAAGCAACAGTTTCGCAGTTATAAATAAATGTATGAAGAAAAAAAATATTTTTTGCCCAAAAAATTTAAATTTTTTATTTTTAATTCATAAAAAATCCTTTGGAAAAACATTGATGACTTTTTTATTGATTCTTTATTTTGCATGAAAATATACATTCCGATTCATATTACAGCTTTTCTTGCACAGAAAATATGCGATTTTTATATCTTATATATGCATTGAAACAAAATTTAGAACCTTTTCAATTATTGTCACTATCCATCCTCGTTGTAGTTGACGCTTGTAGTTCTGATGACCTTATTTTCTTCGTAGGTTGTTCATATTCATGCTCTGAGTCTGCATCATCATCCGAGATAGACGTAATATTCAAGGGCATGTTTTGTTCAGTGTGTCCACAAATTTCAAACTGCATAATTTTAGAACTCCACCAACAAACCTCCGCAAGCAATGCATCCAATTGTTTGCCTTTGAATCGCTTTTCCATTGGCATGGTCACCTGGTGGAACCACTCTCCTTGTTCGTCCGATTTCTGAGGTAATTGTGCCAAAAAGGTTTCAAGGTGGAAATGCAAGAAATGTAATTTTAACGTCATGGATGCATTGGTTTTTTCAAAATAATACAGCAAGTTGTCCACTCGTGTCTGTATGTCATCTCGATGTACACGGTTCTTTCCTAAAACGCCTACGATGACTTGTTTCATTGCGCCCCATGCACATAGGTGGTTATAATGGCTCGAAAGCATATTTGTGAAAGATTCGCTTTTCATTAATTTTCGTATATCCGGTCCATTGAGAATACCTGTTTGAAATATAAAAAAAACATTTACGAAAAAATTATTGGTAATGCGAATATATCGAAGTGAACAAATTTAGATATGACAATATTAAAATACTGACAACGATACGTACCTTTTCTAATTTTAGCATCACTGAGTTAATTGTCCACTCACATTTATTAACGCTTATTACTTTGCTACCGTAATCATATAAATCAAACAACCTTTTGTTTATTACTTTTTTTTTATTCTGAGAATCATAAAAAAGTCATCAATGTTTTTTCCAAAGAATTTTGTGGATATCTCGAGCAAATTTTTGAAATTTATTTATTTATAACTGCGAAACTGTTGCTTATGTAGCGAAACGTTGTATGAACAGATTAAAGGAATTGTAATTCTTAATTTTTTTCAATTTGTTTCAGCTTATTCGGACTAGTGGTTCTCGAGTTATGACAAACAATAGAGCCTAAAACGTGACAAATTCCCCTATACAATACTTACTAACTTCAAATTAATTTTTAAATTATTAGTTGATGTACCAAACTAATGATGCAGAAGTTCTTCTTTTTGGGTCTACTTTCATAACCAATTATCAGAATTGTGTCCCGAAATCATGTATTGTACTGTGATATTCAATCCCGATTTCGTACTTGAAATAATCCGAAAATGAGATTGATTTAACTAAAACTAAGATTGAATTAATCTCAAAATGCGTTTGATTAAAGTAGTATAAAGTTCATTTTATCCCGAACTAGAAAGTAAAAGTTATTATGATTGATTTACTTACCCGTATTACACCGTACAGAATGATAAAACACCAACATCATGCTCGATATGGTTTTTACTTTAGAAGTACTTAAGTAACGAAGAGAAAAGTTCGGCAATTATGGATGAAAAATTCTATCTGGCAAAAGTCCACCACGAGCACGCTGACAGATGTCGATTCTCTTATCAATGCTTTTTAATCCATTCGATTAGCTCCGTATGGACTCTGTCCTTAACAAAGTCCCATAAAAAATAATCCAGTGGTGTTAAATCACACAATCTGGCTGATGTTCGGGAAATATGCGATCGGGAAATTTGGTTTGCAATAAATTAATTAAAAAAACGGTCCAATAACGCCTCCACACCACATAGCGCACCATCAAATTCGCTTCGATGTTGGCACATTTTGTATCGAGCCTATCAAATTCAATTTAACGACTAAATTCTTAATAACGGTCTCAGAAGGACGATTATGTTGTCCGAAAATATCACGAATTTTACGAAATGTAACTTTAACAGCACCACCATTTTCATAGTAGTTTTTAATTATTTTAATGCGATTTTTTAGCGACTCGTTAATATCCGGTTTATTGACAAAATTATCTTTCTGTTCACACATACACAATTTAGCTTACTCAATTAAGGCGACCGTACACGACATGTATTAGTTATCTGACATGTAAAATTTCCCACTGCAAAATACATACATACATGTCGTGTGTTACCTTTAAAACATTGCTTCTGTAAAAGTCAGATGCAAACTCATCTGACAAAATTTCAATTAGAGCGTGCTCTATTTTCATCTGACAAACCATCTGACTTCAGAAATCTATGCCGGGAAGAGACCTTCAGCGGCGTCCACTTTTGTTATTTTACAATACCGATAAATGTATGTTCTTTTAACCTTTCACTATTATACCCAAAATTGGCATCTTCGAGTTTAAAGAAAACAATTTTAAGATGGCTGAACTCTTTTACGGCGCAAATAAAAATGTTTGTAGCGGCAGCACGTTATTTTCAATCCGAGAACTACTTTGGTTTCTGCAATTACTATGAAAAAAAACAGAGACGATGTCAGAAGCAAATTACATGTACATTTGTGACCGAATATTATAAACCTTATGTAAACCAGCAATTTTGACAGACATGCAAAATTACATGTGACTTTAAAATTTGACATGTTAGATGACAAAAACATGTCGTGTACATTCAGCTTTAGCAATTAACTCAAGCAAAATGTGAACAACTTTTGACATCTTTAAAGAATAAGCAACAAAAAAAACATATTGATTTATGCAGACCTAATGGATAGCCTTTGTGTTGTTGGCATTTCAGTTTCCGAATGTCAAAACACTTTGTGTAGTGAGTTGTGTTTTGCTCACTTATCATACTTGCCACAGTGTTGCATTTTAATTTTACTCAATATTTATAACAATGATAATAGAGCTCTATTGGCAATTGATTAATTTCAAATATAAAACAAAGAAACATTTTTGGGTACATACTTTTCATTGCAGCTTCAAATGTATACAACATTGATTTCTATATAAAATATATTCAGTATAAATGTGTACAACATCATTATACAGTTCGTGTATACCAACCACCCATGAGGCAACAACACAAGTATTTTAGACACATTTGCACCATAAAAGTTATTAAAATTTAAATGTTTTTTCTATTTTTCATCGTCGTACTCTTTTTTATTTAATTTTTTTACTCATTTTTACAAGAGAATCGTTGGAGAAATGAAGAATGCAGTACGTGAGGTAATTTTACGGTTGTAACGCCAAATTACGTAAAAAGGACACAGGAAATACAATCACACACAAACACATACTAAATAAATGAGTTATCCTAGTCATACAAATGCAAAATGAATTTACACAAGTACACACACACACTAGTTTCATAGTCATACATTTACACTCATACCTAGAAATAAAAACAATAAACATGTTAAAAAGTAAAATGTCTTGAAGAATATGGTTGGAGCACTGTAAATTGTTAAAAGGCGATGAAGGAGAAAAACAAGATGTAAAAGGGTTTGTAACGCACGTACGTATGTTTTCTTTACGTGTCTAAGAAAAATAACATTGTTGTCGTAGCAAGAACAACAACAAACATTTTATCAGGTGAAAACAGGAGGCGTTTGTTTAGATTTACGTGTTTGGGTCAACAACATGAATATTAAGTGAGACAGTTCAAAAGCATATTTAAAAGTAATTTTTCTTTTACTTCACTTCTTTCTCCACATCTTTAAATCTTTAACTGCGTTCACTCTCACTATCGTTAAGCCTTCTGCTAATACATTTTCTGCTCCTGCAATATTAAACTAATTTTTTTTATTTAACCCCTAAAGCTAAATGAAAGAACATGACTTCCTTATGATCAGGGCAAGTTTTTTAAGTACAAAAATAAAAATAAAAATAGTGTGCAATCGAAAGAAAAGGTATGCTTCAAAATATGCATAACAGCATAGATATGCTTACAAAAAATGTGTAGTAAGTTTAAGCTAAAAAAAAGAGAACAACATTTTCAATCGTTTTTTTAATTACACGGTGAAAGAAACCTTTTTTCATACATGTTTTGCAATTCAGCATAAGTGGGCGTCTGAAAATACTGCCGAAATTCGATCTAATTTTTTTTATTCCTTCAATAATTATTTAACATTTACGTTATATGTAATAAATAAATAAGATAAAATATATATGCAGATACATTTCAACTCCTAGTCGGAAAAATGTTGCCTGAATATAATGTAACCCTTATGTGAATGGAAAAATAACACCCCGTATGAGTATTGGAAACTAAAATTTTTTGTCGACATGTATGTGAATAATCACGGAAAATAACTCTGAGTATTAAAAAAGATGTAATTTTCAGTAAATTTTAAATTTTTGTATACGCACTGGGCTATGCAACATATTAATGCTCCGACATGCGAAATTCAAATTTAACGAAAATTTTATTTTATTCATATCTAAGTTAGCAAATGTGAAACAAAAAACTTGTAAATATTACTTCTGTGATTTCCCTTATTGCAAAGATGATGTAGTTGAATTTTTGTATGTGTATTATTTTATCTTAGACTTTGACCGAGTGAAGGTAACACACATTTAATGTATGAAGGTACCCGGGTACCTTGCTATACCGTTAAGGGTTTAAGATGAAAACTGCTAAACCACGCCTTTTCAAAATAATTTTAAATCTAAATAATAATAATTTTTTAAAATTTATTAAAAGTTAGGAGTTCTCAAGAAGTTTTAAATATGTAAACCAACTGTTTATTGAAAAAAATTAGGTTAAAAATGCCAATGGAACCAGGGTACCTCGCCATTCACACAAGGGTTAATCAGCTGAAATGATCTTTTGTTGGATACATCAGTCAAAAAGGTTGGTTAGTTCACACTCCATCTTCTGGACAATTGCCAGCCACCTTTGCCTTATATGATACTTTCTCGGAGAATAAACTTAAGCCAACTTACTTATCCGAGAGGTACCAAAAATGGCATTTCTACACTTGACTTGAGGATCAATAATTTCATATTTGGTCATGCCTTTTTACAAAAAAATGGATTGATAAGTGTTACGATATAAAATTTAAATGTTAAATATATGTGTATTTTGTAGCCCCTGAAGATGTTCATCGATGTATGGCCAAAATATCGGATGAAAAATAAAAAAAAACAAAATTAAAAATACAAAAATTTTTGGATTTTTTATTTATAGTTTTTATATGACCTTAAGCCAAACATAAAACAACATAGATAATCGACACAGGTCAACAATAGATATTGAACATTATCTTAAATTTATTAATCGTTAGGAGTTCTTAAGTAGTTTTAAATATGTGGATCATCTGTTTATTTAAAAAAATAGTTAAAAATGCCAAAGGTACTCGGGTACCTTGCCATCAGTGTTGCCAAAACTTATTGAGGAAAAAATGCCAGAATTTGTTAAAATAAATGCTAGAATAAATGCTAAAAAAATTTTTATAAAAAATAAAGAAAAATCTTCATTAAAGTAAGGGCCAAGCACATTTTTTATAAAATTCTCCATTTTGTCCTTCAGCTTTCGCGATGAGGTGTCAAATTGCCTTTTACAAAGGTTTATCAGATGATCGAAAAGCGCAATTGAACTGTGCGCAGCACTTAAACATAATACCGCCTCTGCACAAAAAAAGTTTTCAAAAAATTATTCAATTAAATAATTAATTGGAGTACAATAATTATTCAATTAGTTTTTTGTTTGCTGCAATTGATTTTTTTAATGTGTGGTGTATTTTTTTGTTTATGCAATTAATTTTTTAATTGACTAAATTTGTATCCCATGGCTCGAAAATACAAATCCGTTAATTGATATGATCAATTCCTTTGCAGGGGCAAGATTAGTAAAATATTTAATTGTCTGAACGAATTGTTTAATTAAAGTCGACTTTCTATTTTTTCTGAATCTTTTTTTCTATGCTGAAAGTTGTAACAAGTTCTTTTAAAAGGGACTGGATGGTTTTAAGTTATGCCCGTAGCATTTTTGTGCTTCCTTGTTGCTTCAGGCCACTAAATTTAGAAACAATATCACATTTGCAGTAATTTCAAAAGGTTTTTCATCTGTTTCCTTCGCCCATTCTTTTAACTTTAAGTGTTTAAGCCAATCCTTGTGAAACTTTTTGAATAGGTTTTACTAATTTTTTAAATTTTTTTCCTTTCTTGATTTTTATTTCAGTTTATTTATATTCACATAAATATAGATAGAACTATACAGGGTATTTATCTGATGTTTGGGTAAATACCGGGAATATTCTTTTTATGGGAATTTATTTGGGTATATATAAAACACAAATGAATATGGCAATCATTAACTGTCAATAAAATTAATTTAGTTTTAAATTACTTTTCGTTTTTTTTCTAAACGTCGTTAAATACTAAAAAGCTGGTTAAATAGCACTAAACCTACAATAATAAACCGGAGCATATTGATTTAAACATGTGAACAAGGTATGTGTTTATTAGTGAAGTCAATGTTGATCAAAATATTAAATTTTTTACAAAACGTTTGTACCCACATATCCTTTACCAATTATTTTCCCTAGCATAATTTACCAATTGGATATATTTTCCCTCCTCCCATCTATACACATTAATGAGCATTTACATTCATCGTTAGAATCATTCATTTTTTTCTTTGATATTTGTATTAAAATTAAACATTAATGCAAAATATTAAAAATACCACAAGAACTAAAAAATGCTAGAAATTTTTAAATAATGCTAGAAAAAATGCTAGATGCTAAATCAGTTTTTTTCATGCCAAATGACTTTAAAAAATGCTAGATCTAGCATGAAAAATGCCATATTGGCAACACTGCTTGCCATTCACATAAGGGTTAAAAAAACATGAATAACTTTTAAGAAATGTCAATAGCTAATCTCTACTGATTTAATATTTACTTTAACACCAGTTCTTCTGACCAACTGCAGTCCCGATAATGTTTTGCGTTGTGATATACACATTAAACATGTGCTTGTCATTTAAATCCACTACTGACCTTAGTGCTATCGATATTTGATTTGAAATCGGCGACCTCAAATTTGTAAACATTTGCTATAAAGTTCCAGGCCGGAAAACGACTGTTCCGCAGTGTAATGAAAGTGAATAAAGCAATTGCTTTAATTTAAATACCTGCGTATACTGGTAAACTCTAAATATTATGTAGTGATTGATTTGATTTTTACATTAATTTTTAAATTTTTTATTTATTAAACAGCATATTCCTTAAAATTTAATAGCTCTTATTTTTAAAAATTATATTTTAATCGACAAAAATCAAACTGCATAACAAGATAAAAACGAAAAAAAATTATTTTTTGGAAGTTTATTTTTTGAATTACAAACATAAATGTTAAAAAATAAAATTGTTCGTAAAATAATTTTTTTTCAGTTTTAACGGTACGGAAAACGAATTTAATAACCCACAATCACTAAATGTAATATGAGTGTATGTTTTTGTCTAAATGACACGTTAATGAATTAAGTTTTTAAAATTATCAAAATAATTTTCGTGGGAATACAAAATTTAATTTAAAATGATTTTGTTATTCGTAAGAAAAGATAAACTCACTGCTTATTGTTGATGTTTTTGTGTAAACTTTGATATTGTTACAAGTAGAACTGTTGCTTATAATTCTTATATGCTTAACGGTTTTATTTGGTTTAATACAGGTGGTTAAATCTGGTGAACGCGAAGACCATTTAAAATCACTTGTACGCGTAATAATTCGATAAAACAATGGATCTTTGAGTTAAAAAATAAAGCTCAATAATTTGGGCACGTTGTTCAATTGCGTACTGCTCTATTTTAAATTCCCCAAGTCTTCTTTACAAAATAGTGAAAAGAAAAGAAAAAAAATTATAAGAACAAATTTATAAGCAATTCAAACCCCTTTGGTAATTTTGGGCCACCCTGTATCTTAAGTTTTTCTAAAATCTTTTTGGATGAAGTTTCCTGATGAGCTGGCCTAAGCAACCAGTGAAATGCGCATAGGAATAGCTTATCCCATTAACAGTAAATTTCAGTGTTTTTATCAAGAATAAAAATTGGGAACTAAGCGCGAATAACAAAAGAATTTTAAAGTTTTTAAAATTATTAAAAAAATGTGAACAAGTCCGAACTTTAATTTACTTTAAATCTTTTTATAATAACAACTTCTCTTTTTTCTTAAAACCAGACGACACTGGTGTGAATTTTGGGCTGGCGGAGTGGAGTCATCTGTTTATATTTCTTTGAGAACGATGTTGGTCAGACCATCACTGTCAACGGCAAGCACTATAGGTCGATTACTACCAACTTCTTTTTACCTGAATTGGATGACCTGGATACCAACGACATGTGGTTTAAACGTGACGGCACAACGTGCCACACAGCCCATGCCACATAGGATATTCTGCTCAAGCGATTTGATGGCATGTCATCTCACGTGGAGGTGTTAGACTTTTTCTTGTTGGTTTTTCTTAAGTCGCAGGTGTATGCGAAAACCCCACACACAGTGAACCTTAAAGCAAACATTACATTTGCCATCAGTCAAATTCTTCCTGATTTATCCGCCAGAGTCATAAAAAATTGGATATTTCGGATGCGCTCCGCTCAAAGAAGCCTCGTTTAACATTTGAACGATGTTCTGTAGTCTTAATTGCATCAATAGGTATTTTAAAGGAATAAACCATTTCGATGATTTCTCACACACACTTTGTTTAATTTTTAAATTTAAAAATGGGAAGATCCTTCAGTATGATATCAAACATGATTTTTTCCTTAACTTTTGTTATTTTTTAAGTTTTTTTTAAAAATATCAGTGTTTTTAACAAGAACTTTGTTTTCTAGAACCAAATAAAACAAAAAATTTAGATGCAGATAATTAAAATGTTTAACGTTTTACGAAGAGAAAAGTTTGGCAATTTAGAATGACAAATGATATCTGGCAAATGTCCACCACCACGAGCATGCGGACAGATGTCATTCTTTCATCAAAGTTTTCAATCACTTTTTGGCAAAATGGCTGGTCTATTTCGTTAATCACATCAAGGATTTTCATAATCCCAAATGCGGCAATTTTGCTTGTTGTCATACCCTGACAAGGCAATGGTATTTAGATTGTTATAGATTGCCCTCAAGATCTAAATTGTTCAAAACGGTATAAGATTTAATATTCTAAGTATTAAATTCCAAGCCAAAAGCTCAAAAACTTGCAATTTTTCTTAAAAAGAAGTATTTATGAATGATTTATTGTATGACTGGAAATTCTTTTATCAAGTTTCATGCTGACTGATCGTTGCGAAATTTACCTTGATTTTATATAAGATAACATTTTTGGTGTTGTAATAAAAGTTGGTTATACATTAGAGCGACTCACCAAAAAAGTGCTCGATGTACCCTTCTAAAACTAAACCTATTTTAAGATACCATTTTAAATATTTCGGCTTCAGCTTTGACCTCTCGTGAGCTGGACCATTGTGAAAAAGGGTCTATTTTTGCATGTTTTGTTAAGTTGAGAATCTGTTTCCTTACCAACATATACAAATTGGGTATCGTAAGAAAGGGGTTTTTAAGGCGCGTCCAACTGTATATACAATTTGTCCAAGGACGATCATCCATGTCCTTTTTTAAAGAATTTTCTGTAAAAAAAACGGTTTTTGAATTTTTTGTTCGGGGTTGTTTGTAATAAAAATGCCAAATTAACATATTTTAATCTTTAGTCGATTTAATTAAATACGTGTTTCCGCTTTTTTGGAAATTCGTGCTAGTTCGCGTTTTGACAAAAAAAATGTAATAGGGTGGCAACCCTTCGTTTTAAATAGAGCAATATGTGTATCAAATTTTTTCTTTTGCCAAGTACATCTTCTTCTTCTTATTTTTGCAAATTAGATTCATTTCAGCACCACTCCAACCAAATTCCAATTTCCAACTGAAAAGTGTAGTGAACCCATGATTAGATCTACATTAATATTAAGTTTGCCGTTGCAGCGAAATATTTGTTAATAACTTGATAAAAAAAAATTCAATGAAAATAATGTTAAACACAATTTATGCTTTTATACAATACAACGTTTTATTGTGAATAAATAAAAAGATTGTAAACAACAACATTAAATATTTGATATTAAAACATTCTGCTCGTTGTTAAAAATTAATATAATAATTAAATAAAAACCAAACTTTGTAAATAATTACGAATCGGCTTGATAAACAATTTTTTTATAAATAAATAATAAAAAAAAAACAAAGGAAGGAGTGTTAAAACAACAACACTGGTTAATATGTTTTTAATATATTTTAACTGGAGCTACGCAATTAATAATTGATTTACTATTAAAATTTGTTTACATACAAATGTCCTCCAGACATAAGGACCCCTAAGAGAGGAGTATGTTTCCTGTTTTTTTAATTTGTCATATTTTTTATCTTGTGTTTACAAGGCTATTAATTAGGATCTGATATTGTTGATTTGCGCGGACAAAAAAATCTCTAACATGTATTTAAAACAAATATCAGCAATAAAAGAAAATAGTTTTTATTTTTGTACCCTTCATCGCAGGCGAAAGCAATATTCGTTATATTTCTGGATTCTTAAAAGTAGCGGAACTGATTTAACGATGTCAGTCTGTCCGTTTGGTTTGCCCGTCCGCATGTGTTGGTTAAAATCGGGTTTCCGAAGAACCAAGATATGATGATATTTACGTCCCATATTATCTGAAAGAGTTTGCTATGGAAATTAAGACATATCGGACCATAAGGGACTGAGATATGAGCAAAAACAAATAATACCTGCAAATTTTACCTTTAAAACTTCATTTTTTGACGTCTGTTTATAGTTTATGAACTTTATATTTTCACTTTCACCTCTAATAAGACTTGTTGAATACCGGTAATAGGAAGTCGTTTAAAAAAATACCGACTTATAAGCTAAAAGCTCAAAGTTGCATTGCAATAACTGGGTAACTGAAAAATATAAGTGATAAGCAGGGAACCCAAAAATATGCGATTGCATGTTTTCCTTGTGCGACCAATTAAGGCAGAAACAATAAATTTATCCGCTTAAATGCTTTTATTGAATTTTGATTTGTTAGTGCATAATTTTGCATATTTTACCGTGCAGAGCATTTTTTTTAAGTTTTTAGCGCATATTTTGCCTTTTTGAAGCATATTTTGATAGATGTTAAATTTGTTTACAATTTTTGATGAACTTTTTTATTTGCTTTAAATTAAAGTTGTTTCTTTAGTTATTTGAAACGCACTCCGTTTTTTTTTTCATCAGCTCTAGCGATAAAGCGTTATGTAAAAATAAATGCTCAAACTTTTGCGATATCTCTGAAAGTACTGTGCAGATTTAGGTTTACTCGTCGTAAACAGAAACTTTTTGTCGAATTTCGGATTTTTTTGAATGAATAGAGCAAATCCTTCTCAAGTTTTGCTAATATATGTATGTACAGCAAGTAATTTTACTTTTGATTTAACGCATAACCATGTGTAATGATTTTTCAGGTCATATTATCATGTATGGACCGATTATCAAGAAATTCGGTAGGGTAATTTCTAATATTAAAAATAATGTCGACGAAATTTCAATACAGTAATTAAGTGTTTTTCGGAAGCCGCTTTAAGGCAATATCACAATATCATTATTCATTGCGGTTTTAGCCAAGTTCTTCGAGAATTGGCTTTATATGGAGCTTATGGTATATTATGAACCTTCTTCTAGTATTTAACGGTTTCGCTTAAGTTGATCAATTATGTTGATGTTTGTGACGTTAATGAAATTTTTGAAGTGATTGTCGTTAGTTCGTCTTATATCTTTAATCGATTTTCGTCATGTATTTACCCTAAATACATGTGTGGGTGGTTTCATTTCGGTTAGCAAAAATATAAATTTGGTATTCAATTAAAACGGTAAAACGGATTTTTTTGGAAAGGGGTCATCAATTTCACTTTATAGGCAAACCCGAAAGAAACCAAATTTATTCGAAAATATTTAAAATCGTTATGCATATCAAAAGCCAACAGGTTTTCAAGGTATCACGATCATTATTTCTTGGCGCTATCAGCACCAGCAGAAACCTATAACACCTAAGCCGCCTATTATGGTATAGGGGAGAAAAGGTTTAATCGTCGGCTTATGCCACATAATGTGGTGACAATTATTTGCTGTTTTGTGGTCAATTATAAATATAACAAAATCTTATTTATTATTGATGATAAAGTAATTATTTATAAAATTGTTAATATTCTGATTTATTGTAATTAATATGAAAAAGAAATTTACACTCGCCAATTATACAACTACAAAACGACATTAACATTTTTTTAACCCTCGAATGGTGTTGCCAGTCTATGCTAGTTGTTATGTTTTCGTACTCTACCAGCAAAAAACTATGCTACCTCGGAAGTGACCTAAGGGAAAATTCCGCATACACTTCTTACGAACTCCGAAATACGTAAATAATTAAAGTGATTATAAATAAATGTGCTATATCCGGCTGTGCCGAATTTCATTTGCTCTTAAACATAGTATCAAAATTCGTCCCAAAACCTTAAATTCGGGAGTCACTTGTAAGGGGACCAGGTGAAATAATGGACTGATTTGATTTATTTTTTGTATTTAGGGAATTTAAAGTGGAGCAGTACTCAATTGAATCAACCAACCCTTGTTTTGACTCAGCGTGCATATCGTCGTTATTTTAATGTTTTTTAATGTAATTTGAATTGGCCTCCGCGTTCACCGGACATAACCGCCCAAGACTGTTTTCTTTGGGGTTTTTGAAAGGAAAAGTCTACATTAATAAGCCTAGAACCATCCAGCAATTAAAAAGCAATATATGCGACGAAATGAACAACATAACACCTGAAGTTTTGCGAATGGTTATGGAAAATGTGTTGGAAAGAGCACGAATTTGCGAAGCAGCAAATGGCCACCACTTGCGAGATATTATTTTTTATAACTAAATTAAAAATATTCCCCATTTATATACTGTATTTAAAAAATTAATAATTATTTCTTAAATAAAAAGTTATAATGAATTCAAACCCCTTCGTTAATTTCGAGCCAGCCCTGTATGAATAAGGATCAAATTTAGCGACCCTTCTTCTCATATGGTATAAGTGCTATTGCGCCAGAAGAAATAGGTAGGTACCCTATGCGACATGAAACATTAAAAAAAAATTTGATTCGTTATGGCCCCCTACTAGAAGAACAGTCGAAATTTAAAATTCTATGGAAAAATTTATTTAAAAAATGTAATCATTAGTGAGAAAGGGGTTATTTAATTTCCTTACAAGCAGTGCTCCGTAACTTGAAATAAATTGTCTTTTTAGTCGCGCTACTGTTATTTTTTCATATGAACTCATCGGCTTCAAAACAATTTATACTGCAATGCTGAAAAATATTTTCCCTTTTTTTTTGGCAAAATTGGAAAATTTTTGTTTTTTAAAAACTTATAAAAAATTTATAATGGAAAAAACTTACTATTTATAGAACTTTCTTAAAACTAAGTATATTTCAAATAAAACAAAATTTTTCTTGAAAATCGATAGATAAATACTGATTTTATTGCAAATAATGTGAAATATCCTGATTTTATCCACCAAAGTAAAAATTTGGTTTAAAGATTAATGTTTGACTATTGGCTGCCGACGTCGATAGCGGTAAGTGTTAAATGATTTCTGAAGAAATTGTGTGATTACCGTAAACGTGGGTTCTATTCTCTGGTCAGTCAAGCCTGAAAAATTATCGATACATTTTAATTAATTTCATGTTGTAAAATTCCTTTCTTCATAAAAGTAATTTGATGAAAATTAAATTCAATGAACTTTAGCCTGATTAAAATATAAAAATTTGGATTTAAAACTATAAACAGTTCAATAAAAACCACAATACAAATTATCCTCATTTTGTACAACTTTTATAAAGTATCTACATCCAATTTTGTTAAACATTAACTTTTAAGTTATTGTTTATAAACTGATTGGTGTCAGAGTGATTTCCGAAAAAAAAAATTTTGAAAATTCATAAAAATAATACAAAGAGTGTTTTTGTAATTATGAGTTAGAGAACCCATTTCAACATATACACGGATAGACAATCCGACTAACGGATAGACGGCCATCGCTAAACCCATTCTGCTAATCATAAAGGTGGAAGTACATAACACGCGTTAGCTCTCACGCGGACTCTAAAGACTTCTGTCAAAAAAAGGTTAAGGTAGTCCTTTTTCAAAGAACAAGTTACATGCAAAATATTTTGACGCGTTCGCGACAGAAAGTTGGTTATTTTTGAACTTTTTATGACATTATAAATAAAAACTTGCATTTACACGCTTACAAGGTGCAATTAACTTATGAACTAAAGCCTCTTGACCATTCGAAACGTCGTAGATGGTCAGGATGGTGGCAAGAAATGGCAACAGTGGATGATTAATTTTCTAAGAAAATCATCTTCAGTGATGAGGCACATTTTCACTTTGGTGGATTCTTCAAAAAATCAGAATTGCCGCATTTGGGCGAATGATAATTTAACAGTGATTGTCGTAAAACCACACGTGGTGGCGATGTCAATTGGCCGCCAAGATCATGTTATTTGACACCGGTAGGATTCCTTCTTTGTGGTTATTTAAAAGAAAAGGTGTACGTCGATAAGCCAGCAACCATTCAAAAGCTTAAGGATGAGATAATTCGGCACATTAACGGCATAGAACCTCAATTATGCCTCAGCGTCGTCGAAAATTTGGACCATCAGACGAGGTCGCGGCGGCCATTTGGCCGATGTTTTGTTCCGAACATGATTGAACCATATTATATTATCATAATAAAAAGAAATTAAACATATTTCCAAAATAATTTGTGTTTTATTTAAAATCAACATCGGCCCTTTAAATTTAACCACACTTTACATAAATAAAATTAAAAAAAATCTAAAAAATTCGAATTCATTTTCAGTGTACAGATAAGTAAACAAATGAAAAACAGCTGACAGGAATGGCTTTTATAACGCTAGTTGTGGTGCTTGCAATTTTGCATGCGCTAAAGTTTTTAAGAGCACGTCACATAAAGCTCATATCGAGTAATGCGCAATGAGGCAAATTTTTACCTCAACGGTCATGTGAATTAACAAAATTGCAGAATTTGGGGCACCCAAAGTCCAGGAATAATTGTTTAACAACAAAGTTATTTTACAAAGTATGGCTTTGAAAAACTTCAGAAAAGATCATTGGACCTTACTTTTTTCGAAAACGACGATGAAGGTGAAGTTGAACATTTTTTAAGGCTCGGGGTAGAGAACAATCCGACTATGCCTCTACTGCGCGAAATTTTTAACTATCGAATAATATCGCGATTTTTCTAATTTTAACTGGCCACCGCGTTCGACCGATTTAACGGGCTCCAGATATTTTTCTTTGGGATTACCTAAAGAGCAAGGTGTATAGCAATAAACCAAGAACAATCAATCCAACACGTTAAGGCGAAAAGCCGAGAAGAATATCATGTGTCTTCCTTTTATATGTTTTACACAATTTAATTCATTGCTAAACTAGCTAAACTTAAACATGTAACAGGAAGATGCCAGATAATCTTGTAGTGTATCGAATCATTTCCAAGTATAAGTAAATATCTAAAGCTTCCATGTTAACCAAAGGTTGGCTTTAGCAAAAATAAGTGAAATATTGAGGGAATAGAACTATTGCAAGAAAGCTTCATTATAAATTAAAAGTTGACGCAAAGAAGAACATGCGAGAAAAATTTAAAAAAAAATAACATTTTTAGACTTTTATAAAAAAAAATATTTTATTTCTGTATATTTTAGTCTTAATTTTGTAGTTTTCTTTAAAATTATTAATGAATTCATTGTTTCAGTGAAGCACTAGAAAACCCAAATAAAAAGCGATTCCTTTTTTTTTACCCTGCATATACCTTGATTGCTTACCAAATTTCAAAAAGTTTGCTTTGGGCTTTGAAGCTCTGTCTAAGGATGTTTGTTAACAATAATGTTTGAAAATCGATTTCGAAGTAGAATCGCTTCTGACCGTTAATGGGTTAATTTTTTATGTGCAAACACGTAAGTACACATGTTTACTAAGCACACAGTCAAACATGTGCTCATGAGTAAATATTTTCTGGATTAAAACATTACCAATGCAGCAATACAGGAAGTTTTATCAATAAATGTTTATTTACAAATTCATGCATTTGTTATCGAATTTTTAAAAGCTTGTATTGTAAATAAAATTTTAAAATAACACTGTGCATCACTTTTGAAGTCATCGAGTGCAAATTTCTCGAAGAACTTATCGAAATTTGTTTAGCTGTTGTTCGGAATTTATGGCCTCATGTATATTTTTTGTTAAAGCTAGCATTTTCGGAAGAACATCCATTCGTTCGCGTATATATCTCGGAAAGCTATTGAAATTTTGTTTTCCTGTCTTGGGCACTATTGCAGCTATAGACTAAATCAGGAGAAAAAAATTGTCTAACAAGCTGACCCGAAAAACTGCATTTAAAGTTAATTTAAAAAGTTAATTTTTTTAATGTTATAACCATTTTTAGTCCATAGCTGGCAAACTGAGGGATATTAAGTAAAGCAATCACCGCCATTGATGACGGTAATTAACGGCAAAGCTCTCTGTAGAGATTGTGTGGTTACAATCGAAACGTAAGGGCAACCTGTCCGTGAATTGCAGCTCAGTCAAGAATGTTGCAAAATTCCTTTCTTCACAAAAAATATAAATTATACATAATAGTAAATAAATAATACAAAAATTTAAATATACACAAATTTATTATTGAAAATGGTATGTATGTATCTTTTTATTTTTGATAGGTTATGTCAAATGTATTTACATCGTTCATAATCATGGTAGAATAAGTGCAAGGTATAGCCATTAGAATTTTTGTTCTCAATTTCAAAACCCATCTGAATAGCAGCTAAAGCTGCATGTACACGACATATTTTTTACATCTGACTTGTCAAATTTACCACTGCAAAATACATACATGTCGTGTGTTACCTTTAAAACATTGCTGCTGTAAAAATCAGATGCAAAGTCACCTGACAAAATTTCAATTAAAGCGTGCTCTATTTTCTTCTGACAAACCACCTGCCATCAGTCCACTATTGACGGATTCATTAGCCGGCAGAAGTAAATATTTTACAATACCGAGATATGTATGATCATCTCACCATTGAACATAAATTATTAAAATAAATGTGTAAAAAAAGGTTCATTATAATATCCTAAATTCGTATCTTTGAAATAAAAGAAAATACGTTAAGATGGCTAAACTATTTTACGGCGCAAATAAAATTTTTTGTGGCGGCAGCAAGCTATTTTGAAACCTAGAACTACTTTGGTTTCTGCAATAAATATTGTAAACCACGCACAATTATATGTGACTTGAAAAGTTGACAAGTCAGATGTAAAATACCTGTCGCATGTACACTAGGGTGTCCCAAAAAATTATTTATTTATGATTTTCATTGGTGCTCAATCAAAATTTAAAAGCTTATAGGGTAAAGTATTTTGGTTTTTTTTTAAGAATTTTCGGAATAGGTTTAGAGGTCGCGCAAATGGAGGTTTCATAAAAAACCGGAGTTTTCGGCCTTTTTTTTAACTTTACGGATAACTTGGTTAATACCACGAGTTTCTGCACTCCTGAGGAAACAGTTTTAAAGAAAATTATCCAAGCTTTATTCCTGTGTGAAAAACTTATAAGTTTTGGTGATGAGGTTACTCATTTAGATACCCTTAATTGCAATTTGTCGTAGTTTTTTCAAAAATTTTGTAATAACGCTTTACAACTTTTTAAATTTAAATGAAAACGAAAAAAACTAATGATGCAGTTTGAAAGACAAATTAATTCTAATTAATATGAATAAACAATTTTTAAATTTATTCTTACCGTTCCTGAGTTATACCCGTTTTTATCTTTATACCCAGTATATTTTATTAAAAAATCTTTGCAGCATTTGCATTTTTGTCGGCGGTTTGGAGGGATCAAGGGCATCTAAAATTTTTCCCACAAGCCACACATTTCTTGTTTTCACAAAATTCATATATATTTTGAATAAAATTACACATTTTTGAACTAACAAAAAAATAAAAAAAAAATCCTTACCGGTACGTCGACGAAAACTTTTATACATATATGTGACGCGCAAATATAAAGGGACATAAGGGAAAAACCCGGTTTTGTTCAGGAGAGTCATTTTGGTGTACCATCACTTCATAAAACGCGCATATCTCTGGGAGGGAACACTTTTGGTTCATAGGATCGGTCTCATTCGATGCTCAGATGATGTCCCCATCAAAAAAAAAAAGTAAAAATTAATTTTTTTACCCTTAGGTCCCTTTCTCTATGCGCTGCCACATACACAAAAAACTTTTCTATTTGATTCGTCGGCCAGCTAAATCAAAAAATTGTGTTATGTAAAATCGTATAACGACAATATTATAGCGGAGAATACACATAAAATAGAAAGTGAAAATGACAGCGTGTAACGATTTAGATCAATAAATGTCAGAAGTTAATGACAATTAAAACCCAACTATAAAAATTTATGGAAATATACAATAATTATAACGAAAAAAGTATCACCATTTTTAAGGTACAAACTATAAAAATAGTGTAACTCGGAAACTGTAGGACAATATTCCATTTTTGTTTTTCTTAATTGTTTAGAACTTATCGGTATTTAAAATCGCGTCACTAGTTTTTATACCTTTCATATAAATTTGGGAAGTTCTTAAACCGTTTTTTGCAGAATTTGTTAAAAAATTACAAAAATACTTAATATGTGGAATCGTAATGGACAAAAATATTGCCGGAACTTAAAGTTTTTGCATATGGAAATAAAGTTTGGGAAATTTTCTTTAGAAATATTCGGTCAAAAAATTAAATGAACGTGGTTATTGACAAAGTTATGAGTCAAGTTTGAAAAAAGCCCGAAACCCCAGATTTTTAACAAAGACTTGAATTGCGCGACCTCTAAACCTCTTCCTAAAAATCTAAAAAAAAATTCAAAAATACTGGACCCTATAAGCTTTCAAATTATGCACGAGCCTCTGACAAAAAAAATTTTTGGGACACCCTAATGTACACCTTAACAAGCAAACCCCAATGGGGTATAACACAATGAAACAATTTTTAAAACATTTTTGCATGCACAAACAAATCCCAGTTAAAATTTGAGCTTATTGGTAAGCAGTTTTGGAAGGGAGAGAATCACAATACCTCCTTACAAGCCTGCTTACAAGAGACATGATTTTTATATGGCGAATTCCCACTTGGAAGTACTACTTCTTCCGTCTCTGCTAAAAAGCAACTTGATTGCGTTATGAACAAAATGTAATTTCTATGTTCGGTAATATTTTATAATCACTGCAGTAGAACCTGCTTCCATGAAAGGGAATAACAGAAGCACTAAGAACATTATTCGTGAATTTTTATCATTAAAACAAACAATTGTATTAATTATTCACCTACAACCTGCTAACTTATAAGAGATAATGCGAAGTTATTCAATAATATTTTTTTGTTTAAATTAAAGATTCACTTCAATGGTATTCGTTTCTTTTCTTCTTCTTGGTAGTATGTAATAGCCAGCGCATATATCAGCGCTCTGGGATACTTTAATTACGCTTAAACTTATGAAACATTCATATTCAATCATCGTTCTCGGTTTTTAGGATAACCCTGCAAATAATATTGGACTACCTGATCCATGTTGATAAAATGGACTGGTCCAATGAAATGAAAGAGTGGAGATAAATGGCAAGTATGTTTAGAGAAAATGTTAGGAACAAAAAACTAATTACGGTTGGTCATACATTTTATTCCCATAGAGGCGACTCCTCGGCAGTTATCGGGCTTTTTCTTTAATATATTTCTAGTCGGTGGGTAGGAATGTTAGAAATAAGTGATTAAGATGAAAAATAAGGTGGGATTGGTCATACATTTGACCCATCTAGGGGCATCCTAGGCACTGCAGCAGCCAAATTTAAAAATTTCAACCATACAAATATGGCGGCTTAATAAAATTCTTAACTTTGGCCTCTGCCGTGCTAGAAGTGAATTCGTTAAATATTTGGCCATACCTCCCATACGTGTACGACTCCCGAAAATTACTTTCACTTCCATAAATTCCCTAGACATACATAAATAATGCTGATTCATTTGGCAAAAGTAACTTTTATTGTATAGAAGAAATTATTGTATACATGGATCTAAACGTCATAACAAAATTTTATGTTATTTGCATTACAAAGAAAAAACTCAAAAGTTGATGTGCAACTTTATTGTCTTCGTCTAAATTTCTACTATCACTATACTTCAAGTTTTCTTCTTAACCGTCATATTTTTAAAAGGAGTTGTCTCAATCACACTACAATCTACCTTTACTAATGTGAATATAGAACGTACCATCTTATACGTATACATTAGGGTTACTACAAGGGTATTAATTTCCATTAATAAGCGGGAAACATATTTTTAAAATGACCGGACATTTTTAGTCAGGAAATTTCAGTAATTTTCTTAAAAAGTTTTTAGCCAAAATTTTAGCTTTTGTTACAGAAAATAGTACTAATTTTTTTAATAAAGGAAATTATAATGTATCTTAGAGCAACTCTGTTTTAAATACAGGGTGTAATTTCCAACATCTTTTGAAAAATTGTAAGAGTTATGGGAATTAATCGTGGGGCTTAAAAGCAAAGGCGTACAAGTGCCAAATATCAAACATCTGTATTACATGCAAGAATCAATACATTATACTGATATATATCACTCGACAAAAATCAGACCTGTGTGAAAATCTCAAAGGACGGTATGTACCAGAAACAAAAAATATTATGTATTAAATGCATTGGAACAAACAACTTAAAAGCTTATTTACCCCCCGTTTCCACATGCAAGTGCAAGTTCGAAAAACTCAATACACTAACACTTTTTCACTAACATTCACACAAATTTTGTACTTTCACCCAATCGGCTGTTTCTCGATTTTTCGTTGATAATGCGTATACACTACACTGAGAAAATTGAATCGTAAAATCAAAGAATATACACTTTGTTGCAAAGACTTTTATTGGTCAGATTGTGCCCAAAGATAAAACATATTTACCGGAAAGGCGCAAAGATCTTTAGATTCCCATGAAATATATACTTAAAATCAAAGACTTAAAATCGTGTGGCAAGGATGTGCGTCTTTGGAAACACATGAAAAAAGCCCTTAAACTAAGGAAAAAGTATTTTGGAACAAAGACTTTCATTCGTTAGTCTTAAGACATGAATTTTTGATTTTAAGTACAATTTTCATTGTAACAAAGAGGTAATTTTAACATTATTACAAAGAAACGCAATTAAATTCAACGAAATAATTCTTTGAATTACTACAGACTGATATGCAGAAACAAAGGCAATTTTGAAATCTGCTATAGAAATGTTTTAAAAAATTAAAATTTTTCTGCAAAATAAAATATCTAATGAAACCAAACACAGCATTTTTATACAATTTTTTTATTTCAGTTTAATGTAATAAAAATAAAAAATAGTTCATATACAGCATAACTTTACTTAATTAATTAAAATCTAACAACATTTTTAGACGTTGACTCTAATACTGACTCTAGACATGTTTAATGTTAAAAGAGTTATAATACATTTTTTTTATTTAAGTACTAAATTCTTTAAAGATACAGACTTTATCTTTATTTTTTTTTAACCGCTCTTGTTTACCGTTGCAAGCAAACATGTGTGAACAAGCAAACATGTTCACTTATGCATTGAAGACAAAACTCTTTAAAGTTACAGAATTTATCTTTGTAGCAAGGATGCTTAGCTTTAAAAAAACAAAGAAAAGTGTTTAATTTTAAATACGTTTTTCAATCCCTTATAAGCAAAGAAATAATTCGTTGTAGCAAATATTTTATCTTTACGGAAAAGATAATTTCTTTGATTAAGCTTCAAAGAATTTTAGTCGTTTATGTTGAATACGCACCATTTGCTTGTTTAAAGAGTAAATCATTGATGCAAGGATTTTTTCCTTATAACAAAGATATTTTCGTTACAATTTTACAAAGTCGTTTTTTCTTTGATTTTAAAGCTTTTAATTTTCTCAGTGTACTTGCTAGTAATTACTTGCATTTGGAAACGTAGGGTTACTTAGCATTTTGTTTTTGGGCGTGTATCCCTTTGCTTTTAAGCCCCACAATTATAAATATAAGGGTGATTCAAGAAAAGTGTCTAATAAAAAAAAATCTTTAAGCTATTTCAACGACTCTGGTACGTAAGAGAATTTACATAACATTTGACTAATTGCAACATAATAAAAAAAGGGAATATCAAACCTTCTGTTCTTAGAAGAAAACCGGAAAATGTCAAACCCAAAACTTCTCAAAGTAAGTTTTTGGCACAATATTTTGATGAATGGACTCTAATGAATAAGGCACATTTCAAAAATTGCAAGCGATATAGTTTTCATGGATTACGCACATCTTATTGCTTAGGCCTTCATACCCAACCTTCGTCGAAACGACGAACACCGGATACAAATAGTGCTATTTCTTTTTTGCAAGATTCATAATTTCTGGATATATTAGATTCTCAAAATGCAAGGTGGCAATTTGTGGTAAGCATAAAATTGATTTCTAGACAAAATTATATGATCTCAAAAAATAATTTTATTCTTCCCAAAATCTTTCTCGGGAAAATGGCAAAGCTAGGGAAATAAGAAACCCTAGTGTACATAAAAGATATCTTAGCAACTTGAATGAGTGGTATACATTTATGTCTTTTTCTGGTTTGTGTGGGTGCGATTAAATACATTTTAAGGAGAAACATGCAAATGAAAGCAGCTCAACACTCCTTCAGGTGGCATTAAAATAATGCACGTGCACTAAACTTTATCCGCTGTTTTCTGCTAAGATTTTATACACAGGAACGTGAGTAGAAAAATAATTATAATGCCGCACAGTTGTCCTCAGCTAATTAGAAGCAATATATTGTTCTATATTTCAAATCAAAACTAAGCGAATTATTTTCAATCGAATCCAATATGAAAAAATGTGCTATTGAGATGAAAATATTTTTTTTAATGGCAAAAATCTTACTAAATTTTTGGTATCGAGACAAAATTTGGTACAAATATATATACTAAGGGAAATCACGATGGGTAGTGCAACTGCAAACAAAAATACACTCGTTTGTACCACACAACAACAAAATATACGTATTTGAAGTTTGCTCTTTTATAATTCCTTTGCACTAAAAAAATCATGTGCAAAATTATTAGTGCATATTTTCTCAGTTGCAAACAAATGTAAACAATAACATTTGACATATAAGCCGCCATTTTGTTTTCAGATTTTTTACAGTGGTGCCAGAAGTTTTTAGTGTTGTAAGAATACATTTTTAGAAAAATAGCATATTTCCACAAAAAATAATGGTGGTATGCTCACGATCAATCATAAAATGCACTGCAAATTTACAAATTGCAAATTTGCACAATGACCATCGTGATTACCCTTACTATTTAAGTCAAAATCGCATCAAAAACACTATGTTCTTGTGCTGGGATACCATCGATATTTTCTACTATCGATATTTATCGATAGCTCAAATTATCGATATTACTATCGACTGAATATTTGTCCCTGAGCAGGAAAACTTTACCTAATTTTTCATCAGGCTATATATAGTTCGTTGTTTTTAGCACTTTATTGAAAGTATATGTATAATCTTATATATTAGTACACGGCATGTAAAAAGCCACATGCGGATGTAATTCTGACGTAATTTTGACAATACTACAAAGCCACAATAACAAGTTCGTGTTGTGTGATGACGACAAAATTACGTCAGAACCACATGCGCTTGTAGCTTTTTACATTCCGTGTGCTATAGGCTTAAGAGATTTGTATGCATGTACCCACTTTATTTTAGATGCCAGTTTTTGAAAAATTAAGCTATTGTCAGTTAAAAATTATTTTTTTCTAGTATTAAATTTGTATAATAATTAAAACTACTTTCAAATAATGAATAAAAACAAAAGACATCAGCTATTTGATAAGAAATATATTTTTTTGTAAAACACAAGCTTGTCCACCTTATTTGGTTTCAGGCATATTCTTATGTTATTTAATATTTTATTGGCAGCTGAAAAGCCCTTTCTGAAGGAACCGAAGTAACAGAGACTATAAGATATTTTATTGTTACTTTTGATCATCTTCTAAATTGGTTTTAATTTTCCACCCAAAATCGGCCTGTCATGCAGGCGAATTCACTCGTGTGCGTAACATAACGCCGCACATTGGTTGAAGAGTGGCCAAAATTCATTTTTTTCATGTTCGCCGATTTGGATAATTTTTTGGTATTTTGTTGGCAGATATCTGAATATTATGGTTCCGTAATATAAGCCTGATATATTTATTATTTGTTTGGACAGACACGATCAAAGTTCATATATGTTCGCTTGTTTAAAATGGCATGCAAATTTACTGTATATTTAATCTTTTGGTACAATCACAGTAAACTTATAATTTGACTTTGTTGTATATTTTCGTAAATGACAATTGTCAAAGATGAGATTTGCATTAAAAAAAGTTGGAAAAAGTGCCACATAAAAAATTTTGTGGAACAAAATATAAACAACATCAAAATTTCAATGTTCATCAACTTCAATAGGCTGTATCTTTTTAGCGCTGTGGAGCGCTGTTTAACGAATGATGTCAAATTACAGCTTGAAGTCTCAGCTAAAAGTAAAAAAAAATTCAGCTGCACATATTTGCACTTTTTCAAAAAAAAACAGTAAAAACTATAAAGTGATAAAATAACAAAACATGAATTTTCGTTCATGCTTGTTGTTGTTGCCATAATTCTTAACTGTTTAAAATTATTACAACATGTAATTTACATACTAGTCAATAGTGTTAATTATACATTTCATTCTTGAAAAAAGCATAAGCTTCAATTCAATTTGAATTGTTGTTTTCTAATTTACATTAAATTGGCAAGTGCAGCGATAAGTGGTGTATTATTAAGTGATATCAATATTTAATTTTATTAATTATGGAAAATTTAACAATTTCTAAATATTTGCGAAATATTGATTGATACCAAAATGGATATTGATATTACTGTCGAAGTCACTGCAAGTAACAATGAAGAAATTACTGCTGAGGATGTTGAAGTCTTTACTAGATTTTTGAAAAAAGACTATTTTACAAAGTTCAAAGATAGATGGCAAAAAGCATTTCGCATGAAAACCAGATTTCTCAATCTAAATGCTTTGATTTCAATGATTTGATTTTGATTTTTTACATTTTAATTAATTATTTGTATCAGGTATGCTGTCCGAAGAAGCTCAGGAAGCAAGGAATAATGACTATAGAGCCTACAGATTACATCACTCACGAAGAACTGGACGTTTAGCCACTAATGAAGACGTAATGCATAATCTTTTATTGTCTTCAGACCCATTTATAAACACATTTCGCTCAAAGCTGCAAATCAAAAAATTGGAGTACGATAATGATGTAAAAAAATTATTAAAAGACTATGCTTAAAATTCATATTCATGTTTTTCTATTTGTTTTTTCTGTGGGAGGTGGGCGTAAAAGTGGGCGGATCATTTTGATTTTTCCATTTTTTCTTGATTCAAACAAAAAATGACTATGTGCCAAGTTTTATTGTGCTTCGACAACTTCTTCTATTTTTAGCCGCTCGTTATATGAACTTCAACCAATGTGCGCCGTCTTATCAAACTTTTTGGGGGTTTCATCCAGCATCGCCGGTGTCACACACATACACATACAAACATATTTTTACTTATACAATGCTTGACGAGTATTTTGGTCTTTATGCCGCTATTGCATTTGCATTTTTTTCCTGAAACTTTCCACACCAATGTTTACCAAAAATTGTGAAAATTTGCAAATATTTAAAACTTTCAAACTTTTATTTTAAATTTTAAAAATTTGGACTTTCTAGATTAAAGCGTTTTTAAACAGGTGGTATTGATTTTACAACATTACAAAAATATTTGACAAATCTGTGATTATAGCTGCTGTTACATCGAGCCGTTTTTGCGATTATATCGTAAGCGACAAAAGCCAAATTTTACAGGAGAGGGTTTGTATTTATTTTTACTTTCGACGTGCAGCACTTTATTTGGTTTCATATTATGAATTTATTTATTTTTAAAATTTTAATAACACATTCGATTGTGCATGCTGAGATTCAATAGATCATAGTACTTGTCGTTTACGATAGTTTTAATAGTGTCGCTAACGATATAATCGAAAAAAGGGCTCGACATGTGTATATAGCTGTATTATGAATAATACTATCGATATTGATATTTTTCATATCGATATTTTCAATAATTTAAGACTATCGATAGTACTATCTATAGTTTCCCAGCACTACTATGTTCACATTTTGGCTTATAAACGCGTTTAAGCACCTCGAACGCGATTAAGCTATAATCACATCAAAATATCATCACCCATACACTGAAGTTATTTGTTGATCACTTCCCTGAAGGAAACCTGGGTCACCAAATTTGTAGACTATTTTGGTGACATTGTCAACGAAAAGTCTACACTACATTTGCCACTATATTTGGCTTTAATACGAAACATTTTTTACCAAAAACAACTGAGAAGTACAATTCCTATAAAAGTTAAAGAAATAATAAAAAAGATTGTTATGATTTCGTATTCGTACGAAAAATGTAGACTACATTTACTAAAATGTACTAGTGATTCTCTGGTTCCAATGGCTACATATGTTCCCAAAAGAACTACCTAGTCAGTAGTACAAACGTCAGTACTGACTGACACGCACATGTTAAATGTATATAGTAAATAACACTGTCCGGGGTATAATAAGTCAATAAGTCAATCAGTACAGATTCACTATAGGCATTTTCTTTTGTAGCAAGTGCCGGGCCTGCAAGTGTTGCCGCGACGGCAAAAACAATCTTTGTAAGAAATGTTACAATGAACTCAAACTCAGACGTAATGGAAACCCCACAAGTAAAGAGTTGTCGAAAGCCTCAAATACAAGTTGGTATGGACAGGTTGTAACAGTGCTTAAGCGGGGTCGCAGCCCTACTTCTTCAGCTGTTGCTTCGGCCATTGACAAAATCGTTTTGCAATTCTGGAGGATTAATCCTCAGAAGCACCAAACGTGATAAAATCGACCAAGCCTCCCTCGAAATATATTAGGGAGCAAATTTCAAATAAGCTTATAAGGAGTTTGGTCTCGGTGATAGGCAAAAATTCGTTTTACGTAGCGGCAGTCAAGCGTGATAGTATAAACGAAACGAAAATTCATGTACGTCATGAGAATGATTTTCGCAAAATTACTAACCAATTTGAAGCACTAAAAAAAGTTTTTGTACATAACAACTGAAGAGCAGCAAAGGTCTTCAGGTAGTGATTAAGGGAACTGACTCATGTGTGGGCCCAGAGGAAATAAAATCATTCCTAGAAGAGAAAGGCTTTAAAATAAAACATGTCGTTAATCTTAAAAATAGAGAAAAAAAACATGGAAACATTAGTGCAAACAGTAAATAATCTTACGAACAAAATGGGTAATATAATATGATGCAGAAAATTCTTAGAATTCAATCGATGATATTGAAAGCTGTACTCAACAAGCCATGAACAGTTGAAAATTTTTTTTTGGAACGCAAACGGCATCCGCCAACATAAAAATGAATTAGAATATTTGCTTAAAAGTAAACAAATTGAAACTCATTTGACCTCAAGAAATACTTTAAAAATTAATGGTTATATACTTTATGATACCAAGGACCCTCAAGATAGAGCTTGTGGATCATCATGAGGATTATCTGCAAGCAACAAACATTTGGGTTGAAGAGCTAAATCGAAACGTAGTAATTTCATCCTTTCAATATCAGAAAGCCAATATTGTGAATATTATAAATCACTAGGACCCTTCTGGGGGTCACGACTTATAACACCAAAGGGTCGTGTTTTGTTTAATACAATATCTAAAATGGTTTTAAATGTGGTCGCGAGCGGACTACCAACTTATTGGCCTACTGATCATCAAAACATTCCAGATGTTATAGATTTTGGCGTGGTTAAAAACATCCCCACAGAAACGATTCATGTTGAAGCTTCCTCAGAATTATCTTTCGACCACACACCTACAGTTGCTACCATAATGAACCCCAATAGAATTGTATCTCCGACTGGTTACTTAGCGACGTCAGCCACACAAATAAATTGGTTAAAATATAAAAAATTTCTCAGTACCCATTGCACAGAAAATATTCCGCTTAGAACACCGGAGAATGTAGATCGCTCTATTGTGAATTTTGACAGTTATCTGAAACTAGCTGTTCAACATTCTAGTACTGCCCCCAAAAAAACAAAAAATATTAAAATATATTCCACAGATGTCGAACGGCTCTTGACTGAAAAAAGGAGAGTTCGAAGAGAGCGGCAACTTTACAGATCCCCGCAACTTAAGAACTTACTAAAAGGGTGTACAAAAAGGCTAAGAAAGTAACTGTAGACTCAGAAAACGGCTTCTCTGGCAAAATATCTCTAGGAACAGGATGCAGCTCCACAATCAGACTACTCATTATGGCGTGCAGCTAGAAATCTCAAAAGGCCAGTTGTCTCTAAACCACCATTAAGGAACTTGAATGGATGTTGGGCAAGAAATGATGTTGAAAAAGGAAATCTGTTTGTTAATCATTTAAAAAACGTATTAACACCAAATATATCTAACAATATTGCGGTCCAGTTACCACCTCTTGCTGCTAGAGCAGCAATTCCCATAAGCTTTGAAATAAGAGATATCGAAAAGGCTATTTGTGACTTAAACCCTAAGAAGGCAGCTGGTATTGATAAGATCAGTAATAAAATGCTTTTAGAGCTACCTCGCATAGCAAAGAAAATTATTCTTTTTATTTTTAATGCTATTTTACGGCTTGAGAACTACCCTCAAGAATGGAAGGCCTATTAGCTTATTATCAAATATGTCAAAGCTGTTTGAGAAATTATTAGTTTCAAAATTAACACCAATTTTAAGTAACAATAGATGTATTCCAAACCATCAGTTGGGATTTAGAAAAAAATAATAGTCAATGTCATAAGAAAAGCATTTGAACAAAAAAAAATATTGCTCAGCACTCTTCATCGATGTTTCGCAAGCTTTTGATTAAGACTGGCATAAAGGCTTATTACATAAATTATAGCAACGTTTACCAGCAAACACACAAAAGCTGTAAGAAAGCTACTTAGTCGGCAGTCAATTTATTATTAAAGAAGGAAATTTTTTAAGTTCACCTCAGCCAATTGGTGCTGGAGTTCCACAAGGCAGCATCCTGGGCCCTCTATTATACTTAATTTATACTTCGGCCATGCCAACAAAGAACTAAACCCAAACTTCAACATTTGCAGACGATACAGCTTTTCTAAGCGTCCACGAAAACAGTTATGAAGCATCTCGTTATTTACAAGATCATATATTTCAACTAGAAATATGGCTAAGGCAATGGAGGATAATGGTAAATAAGCAAAAAAAACGTACATATAATATTCACCTTGCACCGGGAATCTTGCCCCCCTATTACAATAAATAATCAAGAGGAAAAATTTTTACATAAAATGTGTTAATATAAAAAACAACAGCAATTTTTTAACGAAAAAAATGTTAATTCAAAAAACAAGAGCAGTCATAAAAATGTAAAATCGATCAATCAATGAGTTGACAAATTAGTTTTTTGGGTAAACATCTTGCCCGCGCGATTACCTCAAAATATTTATTGCAGTAAATAATTTTGGCATAAAACTGACATCTACGAAAATAATGTTATTATTGACTCAAGTAAAAGTTTCGTTTTAGGGTTTTAAAATTTAAGTTAATTGTTTGTTTTAAAGAGGTTTTTTACTTTTAATTTATTTTTTAATAGTTAAAATAGTTATTTAATTGTGTAATGAAAATTGGCAAGATTTTATATCATAGTGCCGGTCCAGAGCTGCAATTTTTGTTGCAGCAATTCTTGAGTCTATTGGTGAGAAAATTAGATGACTATCATTATGGCTGCGGATGCTTCCTAAAACCCAACATACTACTGTCTGAAAAGAATTCCATATATCATAGTTTAATATTCATATCACCTATAGAATTTAAACTCAGATTTAAATCAACTTCTTCAATATCTGATATTACTTTTAATGCTGGAGGTTTACGCTTTAGGAATGGAGATAAATTGATTTATATCCGGATAGAGAACATATCCATTTTTCCGCTGTGCACCCTGGTCATGCAGATATAGCAATCAGTCATATGATCAATTGGATCCCTACATTCAACTAGCTCACCGAATGATAAATAATTTTAATTGTAATTTCAGAATAAAATACGTTTCGAGTCCATGGCCTATTGGCTTTGTACCGAAAATAAAATTTATAAGATTCCAAAAATATTTTGGTCAACTTTCTTCAGACACTTTTTTATAATGTTGACAGACCACAAACAGCTCGCTTTATTGGAAAATTATTTTGATAATAAGCTGGCAGGTGCACGGCCTGAAAAAAAACTGACTGGCAACCCGCTTTTTAAATAAAGCGAGTTGTTTTTGTTTTTATTTTGTTTTTTCTTAACCTACTTACAACTACAATTAATGTTGGAAGAATTCCAATCAATTGTATTGGGGAATGTAAGGAGAGATAAACTCACTGTTTATTGTTGATGATTTTGTTTAAACTTTGATATTGTTACAAGTAGAACTGTTGCTGTAATTCTTATACGCTTAACAGTTTTATTTTGTTAATATCTTTAGTTTTTCTAAAATCTTTATTGATGTGGTTTCCTGAGCAACCAGTGAAATGCGCATAGGAATAGCTTATCCCATCAACAATAAATTTCAGTGTTTTAATCAAATAATAAAAATTGGGAATCAAGCACGAATAACAAAATCATTTAAATTCTTATTTATTTTAATAAAAAAGTTTAATACGCATACAACTTTTTTTTTCAAGAAAAACGATAACTAATGTTTGAATTAATTCTAAATATAAACTGCTCGATAGGTTTTTTTGTTAAAAATAACGTGGGTCGCGAGATATATTTTCTGTTGAAACTTTAAGTCGTTATAACTTTTTGCACAAAGTATAAAAGGCTTTTAAGATTTATTTAAAAAATTGCAAACTTTTTTTAACCATTCATTAACCTTTTATTTAATATCTTCCAAATATGTAAAGCATTTGTTAAAGCAAACACAAAGTAGAAACCACATTGTGTATCGTGTGTTGGTTACTGGTTTGCCGCACTGAACAAAAATGTTTTGTTCTACATGCTTTGAATGAATCTCTTAATATATTCCAGAGTCAACTATCAAACTTGAAATCGGAGAGTATTTTGTTGGGAGACTCAGACTATAAGCTGCAGACTTATTTATTCACCCCAATATCCAAGCCAAAGAATGAAAAGAAGAACAAATGTAATACTGCACAGATTGGCACTAGAAACTCTGTTAAACGTTGATTCGGGGTTTTGAAGCAAAAATTTCGCTGATTGTTAGATAGGTTGACGGTTTATCTGGAAAAAGGTTAAACGTTTCAGTCTGTCAAACGAAACACTTCCAAACATGTCGAGTGCCGATGTTCTTTGTTGTTTGTAACTTTTCGTTTTTTGCTTTTGCCTTCACTACGTCTGTTTTCATTTAATTTTCGTCCAATGAAAAATCAGTGGAAGTGGAAGAAAAAGCAATTTTTTGATTTTGACTGCAGCTTTTTAAACCCTGCTTGTATTTACTCGTATCGTTTTATCCCTAGTTGTATGCATCACTATTACAAATTTTACATAAACAACATAAAAATACAAAAGTAATATAAACGTTTAATTGTTAATCCACTCCTATTAAGCGTTTATAAATCAGACTTTTTAATAATGGTTTATAAAACAAAAAGTGTTTGATAACTATTGTAAGCATTAAAGCTGAAGCAAGAAATTTTTATGAATTAGAATTTTATGAAAATACAAAAATCTGAAGATCCCAGTGCTTAAAATTTTCTTTACAAAACCAAAAATTTGTATTTAACTTGACAGTAAATTACAAATTTTTTTAAAATCTAATTTGATAATTAATATTATTCTTATAAATTGTAAACTTTCTTTACGAAATTTCAAAAACAATATGCGTCGTACCTACCGAAAACCCCCACAGATTCAACAGGAGATGTGGAAAATATGTTGTTTTCATTAAATGAGTGTTCCTTAATTAAGCTTGAACTTTGCAAGAACTCCTACCAACGTGGGCAGTTCATTGTCACTGGCAAAAGTTCGTCGACGAGAAACAAATACATAAAATAAATAATTAAGAAAATGTTGAAACAACAATGTCATTTGCACGTTACACATTTACGCTCGGCTTTTGTTAAACTTGTGTTAATTTGTTTGTAAATTTTAATAGAAATAAGTTTTCTTTTGTTGGTTTTAAGTTTTCTTTGTTGCATTGTCTAAACGGGGCATATTGTTGACAAATTATGACTGTGCGGTCTGGTCTGTTTTCTTTCATATTTTCTGCAGTTTTCATTTATCCAATTTTCTACGTTTATTGTGTTGTACGTATGTATGTATGTATGTATTTATTTATGTAAGTATGAAAATAATTTCATTACGACAATGACCGATAATATAAATGAAATTAATGTCTATGGTAGTGTAAAAGTTACCATTTGTACTGTAATTTTTAATTAATTTAATAAATGAAACAAACGTTTTAAATAAATTTGTTATAAGCAGACCTGTTATTATCAACAGATTCAAAAATTAGTTCTTAAATTAAATTACTTTTAACGCAGTTTGGTCTGAAATAAAATTATCGTTGTAAATGTCAAAATTAATGGATTTGTAAGATAAACATGGTTAATGATTTTATACTCTTCTAACTTGAACTTGATATCGTTGTTTATTTGCTGGGAATCATAAATATTTGAAAACAATAATATAATTTGCCAAAAACGAAAATTTGGAACAATTGGTTACAACATGGGCTTAATTTAAAGAATATATAAATGAAGAATAACACATTGTAAGTGAGCTTATTTAAATATGGTGCAAAATATAAAAAAAAAACAGCAATAAACTTTTCTCTTTGAGGCAATCGTCGTCGTAAACATAAAAACTAAAGTAACCTATTTTAAAGGGTACTATCAGCACTCTCGATTTATACAGAGCAAAAATTGTAATGCTTTATGACATTAGTAAAGGTGAAATTAAAAAAAAAACATGCTACCCTTTGAAAGAGCCAAACATTTTTAAGAAACGAATATCAAATTACATTTTTTAAATAAAATGTTACATGTTTTGTAAAAAAGAAAACATCATTAGAATCGTTTAAAATTTTAAATAATTATTTATTTTATGATCTGAGAATGTCATAAGTAGGATATTCATTCGGTTAACCGATTAATTTCTACCCGATTAACTGATCGCTGAATTCACAATTTACAATTTTCGATTAACCGATTAATCGATGCAACAACATTTTTAATTTTTTGTAGCATTATAACATAGTTTTTGTACTTTACGGCCAATTTCACCAGGTTCAGTTATAATTAACTATCAGTAATAAATGTCAACTCTTAACTGTAAGTTAAAGTAATAGTAAGTTTTAACCCAGCTTGGTGAAATTGGCCGTTAAATTATTTGTTTCGTCTCATAAACAAAAGGTATGTATTTAGAAAATTTTTTTTCATACAAAATATTTTCTTCTAGCGATATATTCTTAAAATACAGTACAAAAACAGAAATAAGGAATTCGAAAATAAACTTCTTTGCAGAATGTTCGGTGCTGAGCTTTGCAAGAATGAGGCAGACGATGACCTTACAACAGAAGAAACTCTTGATAGTAACACAAACAATCTATTAAAAGAATTGACTGAAACAATTAAAAGTAAAAAAATATTACAACAGTACTCAAATGGCATAATGGAAGATTTTGTATGTTAAGAGAAATCAAGGAAAAGGACTGAGAAATTAGATATTCTGTATTATGGGTTGCTTTCGAATTCTCCAACATTTTCGATAAGTGAAATAATGTTTTCGAAGTCAAATTTTATCAAAACTTAAGATAATAATCGCTTAAAACCTAAACATTTGAGCCAAATTATTTTTCTAAAAGATTATTTAATGAGATTTCCTTAAACTATCGAAATAACTAATAAAGTGATCTCACAGTTTATTGTATTATGTATTAATTTGAAAATATGTATTACATATTTTTGAATTATTTTTTTGTTTGCTTGTTTTAGTGCTATAATTGTTATGTTTTTGGTTTTTTTTTGTACTAATAAACACAAAAAATAAATAATTTATGCATTTTTATTTATTGAAATTACTTAATTTCCCAAAAAAACTTTATTAATCGGTTAACCGATCAATAATAAAATTAACTGGTCGTTAACCGATTAAACCAAAATCTCGAGCGATTAACTGATTAAAGCAAAAGCCCGATTAAATGCATACCCTAGTCATAAGTGAATTGTAAAAACTTTATGAAAAAATATCAATAATGAACTTTTATTTTTGCAAAATAAAAATATGAAAATAACAATTATGTCTGCAAAAACAAATTAATTAGTGTTAATAATTAATAAAACTAAGATTTTTTCCGCATTTTATTTGACATTTTTCAATTTTAGACTAGCTCAATTTCAACCATGGAAAGTAACAGAACCGAGCAACGCGTTAAAATTATTAAGGCTTATTATGACAATGTGCGTTTAAATCAAAATGCATATCGTACTCTTCCTGATTTTTTCGATCAATATAATCGTCCAAATGTGCGTACATTCGGAAAAATCTTGCAAAAATTTGAGCAAACCAGGTCTGTAGGAGATGTCAAAACACCAGTGCATGCTCGTGCAGCTCGTATTGCAGAAAATAATACTGCTGTTCGCGATAGTGTGGCTGAACTCGGCGTCGTGCACAAAAATTGCACCTCTCACGCTCGTCGTTGATGAACATTATGCATAAAGACTTGCAGTTACACGCTTACAAAGTGCAATGTAACCAATGCACCCATAAAGAGTGTCTGTTTGGTGAGTGTTTATGGGCTGTCGGCAACATCGGGCCGTATTTTTTCCAAAATGAGGCCAATTAGGCAATTACTGTGAATGTTGTTCGCTATCGTGAGATGATAACGAACTTTTTATGGTCCGATTTGGAAGATATGGATGCGGACGATATGTGGTTTCACCTGGATGGTGCCACTTGCCAAACAGCTAACGAAACAATGGCTCTTTTGCGCGACGAATTCAATGGCCGTGTTATCTCACGTGGTGGCGATGTCAAGTGGCCGCCAAGATCATGTGATTTGACACCGTTTGACTTCTTTCTTTGGGTATATTTAAAAGAAAAAGTGTACGTAGATAAGCCAGCAACAATTCAAGAGCTTAAGGATGAGATAATTCGGCACATTAACGCATAGAACCTCAATTATGCCTCAGCGGCATCGAAAATTTGGAACATCGGATGGAGGTGTGCCGCCGAGGTCTCGGCGGACCTTTAGCCGATATTTTGTTCCATACATAATTGAACCATACCAATATTATCATAATAAAAAGAAAAGACAATAATTTCCTAAATAATTTGTGTTTTATTAAAAATCGACATCAGCCATTAAAATTTAACTACCCTTAATTTATCTCGATTTTTATCTAATTTTAACTTTTAGTCAAATTTACTATGCAGTTTCAGTTGATTTTCCCCATGTTTTCCTTTATATTATTTTTGACTACTTTTCCTAATGGCAACCTACCAATCACAAACATATAACGGGAAGTTTTAAGTTGCCGAAAGGAGAACAGGCCACATTATATGTGGATAACGAGCAAAACTGAGTAAATGACAATGCCATAATTTTTTTTTTAATTATTTATTTATACCCATATTCATAAAAAAAATTTTATTTAATAAAGGCTTACAGAAAAAATTTTCTGTGAAAATTTTCCTAAATAAACGTTTGTTGAATTTAATAATCGCTTGTGAATACGGGGGTAAATCTTTTAATATCATATTGGATATGCATTTTTAAATATAATGAAGAATATTTGCTAAAAGTTTCATAAGACTTCCTTTATTGTTAACCATTTTATGAGCCGTTTGATACAATTTTGTCGACAATGTACTCACTTTTACTCTCTACTATAAAACATTTGTTGTCCCTTTTTTGGTATTTTTATACAACTCTGGTTAATGGTATAAAAAGAACGATTAAACGGATAACGGGTCACTTTTAAATATCGAACGGAAATGACTGGTCACTTAAATGAACGATATGGCACAAGACTGTTGGTGAGCTTAATTCTTATGTCTACACCCACATACCTGGGTATGTTTTTTTATTTTAAAATTGATATATGTGTCAGTTTCAGTTAAAAGGGACCTATGGATGAAAAAATTGATTTTTACTTTGTGGTGATTTTTAATACGGTCTATCTAATGCAGCAATCCGAAGTTTTCTTACTGCATAACTATTGTCATAAGTAAGCTTTAAAATACACCTTTGGAAAGAAAAGAAACGGATAAGAACCCGATGTAACAATTTTTTTTTTATTGTTGGTGTTTTGTTTTGGCTTTGATATTGTTACAAGTAAGACTTTGAGTGTTTATAATTCTTATTCGCTTTAGGTTTTTATTTGTATAATATTTTTAGCTTTTCTAAAATCTTTGGAAAAGGTTTCCTGATGAGCTGGCCTAAGCAACCAGTGAAATGCGCATAGAAGCTAGCTTTCCCTCAACAATAAATTTCAGTGTATTTATCAAATATGAAAAACTGGGAATTTAGCACGTCATACGAAAATCGTATTAATAATAAATTTTGTATTCCCGAAAATAACTTTGATAATATACATACTTGCATGTGCCCGTGCAAAAAACTGAATTGGCAAATTGTTTTTTTTTTTGTTGTTTTCTTACGAAGACAGTAGAATGAAGCAGTTTGTTTTTTAATTTTTGTTTTTTCTTTTTACCCACTTACAACTACAATTCGAGTCGGAAAGAACCCGACCAATTGTAGGGGAATGTAAGAAGAGATAAACTCACTGCTTATTGTTGGTGTTTTGTTTTGGCTTTGATATTGTTACAAGTAAGACTTTGAGTGTTTATAATTCTAGAAGCTAGCTTTCCCTCAACAATAAATTTCAGTGTATTTATCAAATATGAAAAACTGGGAATTTAGCACGTCATACGGAAATCGTATTAATAATAAATTTTGTATTCCCGAAAATAACTTTGATAATATACATAATTGCATGTGCCCGCAGGGCTGCCAGTTTAGGGGTTTTGACCCCAAATTAGGGGTTTTCTTGTTGCTAAAAGGGACAGAAAATTTTATTTGGGGTTTGGGGTTTGCATTGGGGATATTAAAAAAAAACTTAGGATTTTTTGGGGAAATAAAAAATATGAGCTTAATTTTATGCAAATAAGTTTAATGCATACATAGTATGTGTTACATTAGGGTGGTTATTAGCTATATCGAAAAATTTTTTTCCTTAATTTTTTTCATACTCTCGTATCCCAAATCGATTGGTATTATGGAAAAACTATCCTTAAAAAAAATTTCAGACGAATCAGTTTAGATTAAGACATGTCGCCACGCCCTCCAATGTTTGAACAATTTTTTTTTTTATTTATGTCTCATAATTTAAAAAATATTAATTTTATTAAAAATAATTACTTCAAAAAGTTATTGTCCGTGATGTTAGTAACAACATATGTAGCTCTAAACAACTTTTCTGTAAATCGTATATTTAGAAAATTAACTACAAATTATCGAAAAAAGCCCTTTACTTTATATTAACATGTTCATAAAATGCCCATTTGCTTCACAAACAGTGTTCTTTAGATTTTCATAAGGCCATACATATGAAAGAATGAATGGTTGAAGCCCTTAAGAATGGTGGTGACGTTGATCAAAATATAAAGCGACCCATTATTGCTAATCAAAATATTTCAACCATCATAGACAATGGAATGGAACAATTTGTGTCCATGGAAACAAAACTTTTTCGAAAGATTCCTTATAGATCAAGAGTTCTTAAAATCAAGCTCTGAAGATTGGGATGGGATTGCTTCTTTTGTTAAAGACAAAGAAATTATTGGGCAATTAAGGGTAGTCAACGACACTGCGGAAAGAGGAGTCAAACTAATGGAAGAATATAATTCATTACTGACAAAAAATGAAGAGCAAAAACAATATGTACTAAAAGTTGTCCAAGATTATAGACGCAAATATCCCGGATGTACTAAAAAAACTAAAACAAACTAGCATGTAAACAAAATTATAATATTTAGTAAAATAAAAATAAACAAGTTGAATTTAAATTTGTTAATAGTTATCCGATAATAACGAGTTTTCTTGATGAGTAAGTTAAAATATCAATATTGGTATTTTTGTTAGTAGGGCGTTTTGCTTTTTGGGTGACGATATGTTTATGCAGGATATGTCAAAAAGCTATTAGTAAACCAAAAATATTTGTTATGAATAAAGAAGTAAATATTTATTAAAGTATAATTTAATTTTTGAAATTTTAGCCAAAAATTAAGGATTTTCTCAAACTTCAGTGGGCTGGCGACGCACAGTGCTTTGTCCCCATATAACGAAGGGACATAAATAGAAGGAGTTGTCAGAAATTTTTGAAATTTGGTACACTAGCATAAAATAGCTTAGTTAAGAAATATATGAATTTTTGGACAAATCGGTCCAAGGACACGCCTACCTCCCATGTGTCCGAAATGGAAAAATGTAATTTTAGCTTCAATAATGCCCACAAAACTACAAAAAAAATGGGCATGCTAATACGCACACAACTAGCAACGTGTGTGCAAATTTTCACTTAAATCTGAAGAAGGACTCAAGGTCCTGCCATATATCCTTTTTCTTAAAAATGCTATAGTACCTACAAAAATTATCCAATCGTAATAAAATTTGGTATGGAAATTGATAGTTGTTAGAGAAATATGTGTGCCGAATTTTGGTAGAATCGGATTATTAATGTGAAAAATACAAAAACATCATTAAATGAAAAATGAGTTAAAAACGCTTCAAATGCTCTTGCAAAAATAACAAGTAAGAAAGTATAATCAGTCAAACCCGACCATGTGATACCCTATAGTATAGTATTTAAAAACAAATTTCCTAGAGTGTAATCTATTTGGGACCCATGGGCAATCATGGACCCGCCAGAACAAAATTATGTTATGAGGTTAAGATTCGTTCTTTCTTTCCGAATATTGTTTAGATATCTTAAGCGCCGTATATGAGTTTTTTGGATGAGGGTTTATATGGAACCTATAGTTTATTTTAGACCTATCTGGACAACATTTTGTCATGACTTAGTAGCTATCGTAAAAATCACTGTCGCCAATTTGTATGTAAATACTTATATTTTTAAGGAAGCTGGCATTAAAAGCTTTTTCGGGAGAATGATTTGTATGGGAGCTACGTTCTAAAATAAAAAGATTCCAATACAATTTGATGATATATAAATATTGTTGGTGAAATAGGCCCTAAGTTTAAAAAAAAAGAAATATTTGTAATAAAGGGGTATGGTGCACAATTTGACTTTAATATTTTCTCAGTATTTCTTTCTTAAATGTTTTTTCATATAGCTTGTAACTTTACTTAAACATTTTAGCTCTATAATAAAAAAACTTTAAAAAAATTTGTGAAATTAGACCTATTTAAAGTGCATTTTTTGTTAAGTTGCGGTCAAAAACCGGCACTAATCTTTTTACGGTCCTTTTAAGAACACTATTTGCTAAGAAAAAACGAAATAAAAATATGTCTGATTTTATATGATTTTTTTTAAAGTTCAAAAAAAAGTTTTGTAATTTTTGGATTTTTTTGAAAAAAATATATTTTTTTTTGAGCGATAAAAACTAACTTAAGTTAATATTTTTAATAAAAACTGTATTATTGCCAAATTTTGAACATACCAAGGATCACAAAAAAAATAACATTAAACTCTTTTTTAAAAAAATTAATTTTTGAGAGTTATTTTCTTGAAGCAATTCAATTCATTTTTTTTTATTCATTAATTCTTTCTTAAATTTGACTGAATTAAGCGACCTCTGGCGGAGTCTAGGAGAGTCACACGAAATCAATTCCAAAAAATGTTTATGAGTTGTGTTGTTATCTATCGATCAATATATCTTTTATCACATTTTGAGACTAAAATTTTTTTTTGATTTTTGTCTATGGGACAAAGCACCGTGCGACGTGCCTTAATCTTCTCTGATGGACCAAACATTTTTGTTTTTGTAGTTTTTTACTAATAACCACCGATTTAGAATTTGAGACTTGATAAAATCCAACTTTTAATTATAAGAACCACCCTAGTGTTACATACACATTAAAGTGGTTATATTTGCACCATCACTTGATATCAATGAGCACCGGGCAAAAAAAGTTTCGTTTTTATTAAAAAAATTACCGGATAAGTTTGCAGTTAATCTGTCAATAATTTGATTATGTACAAAAAGTCCAAAATTTGCATTTTCCTGGACAACTTCATGTGTATAAGAGGCAGTGTTGCCACTTTGTGGGTAATTACCCGAATTTGGTATAATTTTTACTGTCCTGGGTAGAGCGTGGGTAATTTCTCGTAGGTGTTATTTGAAATTCCTACTTCAGATACCTAAAAAATCAATATTCGATTTCAGTGATGACATTTATTTATTTTTCAATATTGTTGCTAAAAAAACGCAGTCTTCTAATACCAAAGTTGCGGTTTATTTTCAAGAAAATACTTCAATCATTAAATATATATATTTAGAAGTTCGGTAATGATTGTCGCAAGATGGATGAATGAATCATAGTGATTTAGAACCTGAAAGTTATTGAAAACTAATTATGTTTCCAATATTCCAACATATAATTAATGTTAACTTTATTTTGCAACTTTTAAATGTTTATTTTGAAGAATATTTAACCCCCTTTACAGTTGCAAAACTAAATTACGAAAGGGTCAGTTGTACAAAACTCTGCAGTCATTTAGTTTACTAAATAAGGTATAAAGGGTATTTTTTAAGACCATGAAACATAAAATGGTAGACAACAAAAAAAATTTATTTTAATCGCAGATTGATATACGGCTTTACCATTCAATTTCGAACAAATGGGCCCCGTGCGCCTGTTCTTGATAAAACGCATTGCAGACGTCCAAATTTGTTTCTCTTTTTCGAGCATAGCTGGCTGCATGTCACGAATAAAATTAACATGACGTCAATTGTTGCTGGTTTATCAGCATAAACCAGTGACTTCACAGGCCTACGGAAAACAATCAAGAGGTGTCACATCGCACGTCCATGAAATCTAATTGACAATTCGTTTTTTCTAAATCAACACATCGCCTTCATTTGTGAAAAAATAGTTCGCGTTAGCTTTATAATAAAGTTGCCTATAAGTTGCGAAAATCGATGGCTGATTTTCAAAGTAAATTTCGATAATTTGGTGGCGTTGTTCAAGCATGAATCTATTCATTATGATGTGCCTGAGCCAGAAGAGAAAGCAGTATGACAGTTCGTTTCACTGCTAACCTTTCGTATGCTCTAACGAGATTAAAAAACACCCATTGTAAAGGAATGGCTATGAGCATTTTGAACATTCCCTAGATATACTCAACCGAATGTAGAAGTTAAACTCATTAATTCAGGAGTATCTTAAGTTCTTTTAATTAATTTTAAGTTTTTAATGTTATTTTAAATTACAATAAGAATCTTAACAGTTTGACTTATATTGATATTCTTTCAATGAGTTTGTTGTGTTTTTGCTTCTTTGAAATTTTATATCAGGTGTAATTTCATTGAAATTGGGTAATTTTGTTTCATCTCAAGTGTAATTTTGAATTTTGCTGGTGGGAACACTGATAAGAGGTGATCAAAAAATTAAAGTTTACTCTAAAGCAGCCATCGGCAACCTATACTATTACATTTTGCGATTATATGCGTTGTATGAATTTTACGTATGTTGTTTTTAATGTTGTTAAATTCTCTGCAATATGTGTGCACATGTACGTAATAAAAGAGCATACAAGAGAATAAAAGAGAAAAGAGAAAACGCGGCGCCCTGATTTTGCCGATGGCTGCTCTAAAGCCAATGGGCTTATTGGTTCCTTTGTATATAAAAACATTTAATATGAAGTTTGGTGACGATTGGGTAAAGAAAAGTCGATTGAAATGTCAAATAGTGTGTACAAGGCAAAACAATCACTTATTTAAGTTTTTGGAACATTTTTTTAAATGTCGTAAACGTTTTTAGTCTAGATCATAGATAATTCGAAATAAACATACCATTATGTTTTTAAAAAAGAAATAAAAAAAAATTTGGTTTAGAACTAGTAATGAATGATACCCCAGACCACTTACATATGTGTCAATTATGACTTGACCTAGAAATGCGAACGCACACCTTAAATAGTTTTAAAATTGATTTGTGCAATATAATTTTTTATTCAAAAGACTAAAAATTGTCAAATAATAATTACGCATTACAGAAAATACAGTACGTTACGGAACGTTACATTGCCTTGCACAACATTTACGGTCGACTAAAGCAACCTTAATTCTTAAAATGAAGAATGCAAGCAATTAAGCGCGCAAAAACCTTTAAACCTGTATTTGTAGAGAAACAAATAAAGCAATTCTCAAATGGATAACTGCTGCACGTGGGAATGCAATCCAAACTAGAACAGCCTCATTATTTTTTAATAAAATTGTAAATAAAATTAATTTTGTATAATAAACTTTCTTAAAAATTAAGTGATTTTGTGGTCCCATGCAAATTCATTATAGGAAAGTTATATTTAAAAAACAACTACGTGTTTCCTTTCGATAAAAATTATATCTTGTAGAACATGGTACAAGGAAAACTCAATTAAATAGTTAAATTATCCGTTAAAAATTATGTATTTTTTTACAGGGGCTTATTATGGGGATTCTTTCTTTTATCTGGGGATATTTGGGGAAATTTATTTTTTAATTTGGGGAGAACGAAAAAAAGTACCTGGCAGCCCTGTGTGCCCGTGCAAAAAAACTGAATTGCCAAATTGGTTTTTTTTTGTTGTTTTCTTACGAAGACAACTACAATTCGAGTCGGAAAGAACCCAACCAATTGTAGGGGAATGTAAGAAAAGATAAACTCACTGTTTATTGTTGGTGTTTTGTTTTGGCTTTGATATTGTTACAAGTAAGACTTTGAGTGTTTATAATTCTTATTCGCTTTAGGGTTTTATTTGTATAATATTTTTGGCCTTTCTAAAATCTTTGGAAAAGGTTTCCTGATGAGCTGGCCTAAGCAACCAGTGAAATGCGCATAGAAGCTAGCTTCCCCTCAACAATAAATTTCAGTGTATTTATCAAATATGAAAAACTGGGAATTTAGCACGTCTTACGAAAATCGTATTAATAAAAAATTTTTTATAATTGCTCTAATTTACTTGAAACTCGCCTTTCGGCTTTCTGCGGTTTTCGGAGCCGACGATTTGAATATGGTATTAGATTTTGAAATTCAAAATCAAATATGGCGGACTTTTTTTTGTAAAGTTAACAAGTCGACAAGCTTCAATGCCTTGAAACTAGTTATCCGGGGGCTATGAACTCTTTAAAATAACAAAAAAAGTCCGCCACATTAAGTCCACCATGTTGAATTTTTAAAATCTTAAACCAGATTCGTAATCTTCTACCCCAAAAACAACGAGTTTAAAGTCATCCACTTGTTTCAAACAAATCCAATAACATTATAAAAAATATTCACCAAATTGCATCCGGCATTTTGAATTTTCAAAATCAAAAACCACCAAAACCGCCTTACAACGGGTTTCGAGCTTTAAAAGCGTTCAGGCGATTCAAAATTATCTTGTTAACTTCAAAATCGTTTTTCTCCAAAACCCATTTTTTGCCTATGGGTCCCTTTTAACTGAAACTGATACATATATTGAGTTTTAGATAATGTTCCGACATCAAATTTTAAATTAAGAATGTTGTTTTTAATTTTTATTTAAGCAAAAATTTATGAGTAATCTCAGGTCAGTCAAGAATGAATGATTATCAATAACAATTTTAATTAATTTTCATGTTGTAAAATTCCTTCCTTCATGAAAAAAAAAAAAAAAATATTTAATGAAAAATTAAATTTGATGAACTTAAGCCTGATTAAAATATTAAAAATTTGGATTAAAAACCATAAATAGTTCAACAAAATAACCACAATTCTAATTATTGTTAAAGCTAAGGCACGAGCTCTATGTGTGCATTTGTACTTCAAGTTGTGCTGAAAAAGGTCAACAAGAAAAAAGAAAGACAAAATGGAAAAACAGAAAAAGAAAAAAAAATGTACTTTGGACTTCAAGAAGAATTCTTGACATACATAATTACGGAAAAAACAGAAGTTAGGAAAAACATGTAAAATCAATTAAAATGGATAATCATTCAAAAAAGCAAATTTCGATCTACCAAAGGTTAAAGTACAATTTGGTTTAAGGATTGATGTTTGACTATTGACGTCAGCAGTCATCGATGGCTGCAAGTGTAAGACGGCAAATCAATCTGAGGAGATCAAGTGGTTGTGATCGAAACATGTCATGGTAACCAGCCGCCTGGGTTCGAATCTCAGGTCAGTCAAGAATGAATGATTATCAATAACAATTTTAATTAATTTTCATGTTGTAAAATTCCTTTCTTCATAAAAAAAATAATTTAATGAAAAATTAAATTTGATGAACTTAAGCCTGATTAAAATATTAAAAATTTGGATTTATGAGTAATTTTATAAATTTCAACAGCTTATTTGCACTCAGCGTAGACAGGTAGGCTTGTAATGAAGTTTGGGCAGGGACCGTAAATAACAGTTATTCGGAAAATTTAAACATAAAAACTCTTCATGTTAGTGCCAACGGAGACTTATAGTGTCATATATGAATAGATTCAAGCTGACGAGCTCTTTCAGAATCTGTGGTGATCTTAAAAAAAAAGAGTTTTATTTTTTCCTTCAAAAATAAAACTCATTTTAGGAGTTTTATTTTTTCCGTCTAAAATAAAACTTAAACGAGTTTTATTTTTTCCGTCTAAAATAAAACTCATTTTAGGAGTTTTATTTTAGACGGAAAAAATAAAACTCCTAAAATGAGTTTTATTTTAGACGGAAAAAATAAAACTCCAAAAATGAGTTTTACTTTAGACGGAAAAAATAAAACTCGTTTAAGTTTTATTATTTTAGACGGATAAAATAAAACTCATTTATGATGGCAAAATAAAACTTCATTTTTAAGAGTTTGTTCCGACCTTTTATTTTTACGTTGAAAAATAACTGTTAAAGATTGAGTTTTTTTTTTAATTCTTAAAATAACTGTTATTAAATAACTTTTTTGATATCACTTATAACCGTTACGGTCTCTGAGTTTGGGCACTGCTGGTAATAATTAATAAAAAAAATTTTGGCGAGATTTGGTTCATATTTAAATGGTTTGTATACAAACATATAAAAAATATATGTTTTTTTTATAATGTAAATTATACACACACTTTTAAAACTTTCCTTCAAATGGCCATTTAAACATATTCATAGGGTGGAATTCCTCCATTTATTTTTATAATAAACGTATAGCATATGGCCACCAATGAGTATTGAGTAACTTCGATTAACCGCGTATAATTGAGTATGCTGGTTGTTTGCATACGTACTTTTTTTAGCTTTGGACATTTAAGCTATTTAATTTATTATTTAGTCTACAAACCTTTGCTGCGCACACTTAGGGCTCTTCGATGAGGACGATGTCTACTTCGTCTTTCGTAAGGCAAAGCATTGGGGCAACCGAGGGAGCTTTACTGTGGTGCAGATTTATTTGCAGCTGATTTATCATCCGCTGCAAGGTTTATCTACACGACTTTGTTGTAAGCCTGCAATTAAGAAGGTCACTGTCGCTACCTAGTTCAGTATGTACAAACCTCCGGCATCACCAAGTAGATCAGAGTCCTCCTCTGCCATACCATAGCCTTCTTAGTCACTATGGGCACGACCTCCCCCACAATGTTTCACCCACTGCATCGAAAGTAGTCAGAGAGAGAACTTGATCACTCTTGTATACCATTAAGTTAACCTTTTCAAAGGCGGACCTGGCTAGGAAAAGGAGGGTTTCAGCATTAAGTATTTCCAATTCTGAGTTGGAAGATAGGGATTGCTGTCCTTCTACATTCATATTATCCTGTCAACAGAGTTTGGGTATACCGGTATCCAAGTATGAGCGCTTGGTTGTTAAACCCAACATCCAAATTTGCACTATCCCAGATCTCTCCCAGTCCCCTGACAGGAACTTTGTAAAAGTCCACTCTGGTTTCCAAAAGCCATCCGCTTTACCCTGCCTTGGTACCCTTTGGCATCCTGATAGATAGGAACTGTGACAAGTAAGTAATGGAATAATATTGCTAGTCCAGCCTTGACCGTACCCCATTTCTCCATGGGAATGGACCCATGCCAGCTCCCCTGAAAATAACGGTCAGTACAAAGTTGTCTTTGACAACCTCATTAAACGAGCTCGGGCCAACATTTCTGACTACTTTATGGCATTAAAGTAACCGTTTCTCATCCAGAGCACGCAGTCTTTTACCAGGAGACTTAAACGTCGTATTTGAGGCATTGCGATTTTAGTCCATTAGAGCGCAGATTTTCCGCTTCCGTGAGGGTCAAGTGATATCAACCTGGTGTAGCCTTAGACGTCTAAACTGTGGCCGGGTAACCTGATTCTTCGACCATAGGACCTCTCGTATTTCCTTTGCCTTTATCGTTTGTTGTCATGTTACCGGATTATCCATTCTTGTTGTTGTTTTTGAAAAGTTGGTAATTATTGGGTCAAACGAGTATAGGGGTACTGGATGTCCGTTAAAGCAAAGGCCTCGGAAACGTGGTAAGGGCGTAGTCTGTTATCTAAAGTGCCCAGTTATCAGCACAGCCTCAACTTTAGTCCCCACATCGAAACAAGGTCATTACCAAAGGTGGTAAAAAATGTTCAAATCTATGTCCCTGGTGAAAGTCTAAGCAAAAACATAGCAAAATTGGGCTGAACTTACCAAATTTTTTTTTACTAATTTCACCCCCCGAAAGGCCAACTTTAAAAATGTACTTTTTATGTGACATGACACTGTGTTTATAGAAATCCATACAAGCAACCATTTTTTATTTTGGATCGCAAAATTATTTGAAAAAAAACTTGTTTACAAAAAGTACCAAAACGACGAGTTTTAGCCTGTTTTGGGTCTTAAAGTAAAATGTTTCAAACATATGTTTAACATTGGTGAAAGTTTAGGCATACAAATTAATTAACTTCTAAAATTTAGAAGTCTAAATGGAGACCTGAAACTTCCACTTTAACCATTTTGCGTGTTGTGATACCAAATTTAGAAACTTCTGCAGATATTTATACTTTTTTATTGGCCTTGAATGGGAATTTCCCAATTTTACTTGCGTTTTGACAATTGTTTTGTATTGATAATCCAACTTTTTCTTCCAAATTAGGAGACTGTTAGTGTAACCGTTCGGTAAATAGCGGAACGTGTATTTGGTGTTGACTGTGCTGCAATTGACATGTTGGCGTATTGATTTTTGCATGTTGTTGCTAGTGCTACCAAGTTTTAAAAAGTTTTTGCCCCACTTCTTGCGGTTTATGTATGTGAGGTGCCACGCCCGCTTTAAAATTTTCAAATATTTATAGCCTATATTAAGTGTCGGGTTTTAAGTTTGTAGGAGAGAAGAAATTGAAGAATAAGGCTAAGAACACTCTTTGCTGAACTTTAGAGTACTGGCAAAGGTGCTTTTTTCGTTCTTCATTGGATTTGGTTGCATCTTTTGCGCATGAATAATTGAAATATAGTGTATGGAAAATTTAAAAAACTTAAGACGCAACTATAATATGCTTATTGCTTGTGCGAATACATGAATAAAATATTTTTGGATTTTATTTATGCTTTCGAGAGGCTTTTTGTTAATTTTTGACAGTAGCTTAAGACTGCTTCTTATACATATTATAGTTGGACCTTTTGTCAAAGTTAACTTTGCTTATGCCAGAAAAACTATGCGTGCATATTTTTTGATATAAAATTGTTTAAAATAATGATAAAATTTAATATTTCTATTAGATTTTATTTTATATAGAACTTTATCGTTAAGTCGGCTGATAATAAACTTTTCATAATTTTTGCATATTCTTCTTCTTAACAATTCCATATTAAAATTCTCAGAATTGCCGGGAAAACAGAAAAGGAAAAACAGTTAATTTTTCCAGGAATCCAGGAACGCATTCCCTAATGACGCCCTGTTGTCTGCGTTACTTAAAAATTAAACAAGAAAGAAACCTTTTTTCATTATCTATGAAATTTTTACTTTTTTGCACTTTGTCCCTGTAATGAAAAAATGTGTCGTATCAAGAGCAAATAAACGAATCCACATAGCCATGGCTGAACTCACACATACATATGTACTCAGTTAAAGCTGAAAGTGCGCGACTAAAAGTCTTCGTTTTTGGTTCATTGCTAGTTAGAAATTTAATCAAGGGCTTGTTATGTGCTCATAAAGGCAACGGTACTTGTTTTTTATGCCGCAGTTGTTGTTGCTGCATGAAATGAAAGTATTGCTCCAACAAGCACAAGGAATGTGATACTCTTTTGTTGCAATCTTGAACATTTTTGTTGATAGTTAGTCCCTGTCGTGCACACATACAAACACATTGTACCAGGAGAAAAGCACAAGAAAAGCAAAATTCATAAATTAACAAAAAAAAAAAAAAAATACAAAACAAACGAGTACCTATAACAACAAGAATAGGGATAAAACAAAAGATAATAGCCTGAGATACCTAACACTTGTGATATTGTTGAGGCTGCCTCTCTGCTGCAGCATTCTTCATTCATGCATATTATTATTGTTGCACGTGTGCACATGTGTGTTTTTCTTTCTATCTTTTGTGGAGCGAGCAGAGATGTTAAAGTTGCTAAAATTTGTTACGATTTTTTCAATTATTCTTATGCTGGTACTTTATCACACGTTTGTATTGTTGTAGTTGTTATTATTGCAATAGCACCCAATCAATAAATTCTATTTTCATGTAATTTTTTCAAGCTAAGTGCGAGAGGGTGTGTGTGCCTTTTCCTTGCATTTAGAAGTTGAGCTATACTTTTGAATGCAATATTCAAAAGTTGTAAGTCAGACATCCACACAAATTTTTTGCTTTATATTCAAAGCATCTGTTACGGATAAAGTAACATAAGTTTTTAAAATTCGCGTACACCAGCACACCCGCATAAGCATATATTTTAAATAAAACACACAACATGAAATGAACACTTGCAACATACGAGGAAACAAATTCGCGCTTTCTTTCCTCTAAAGCACAGACAGATATACACCAGAGCAGGAATTTAAACAATTGCACTACATTTAACAATTACGCTTTAAGCTTTCTCAAACAAACGCAAACAAAGTACAAACACGTGCTTGTATGCAAGTACAGTCAAATCCCGATAATTCGTACCCCGATAAATCGTAATTCCCGATAATTCGTAATAATCTGTCGGTCCCTTGAAAAAATCTCGTTAATCCGTAAATTTTCCATACATTTTGGTCGCTAATTCGTAATTTTTTTTTCAAATAAAATCTTCTTTACCTCTTATAAATCGTAGTTGTTTGCTAACTACCACTTATAATTCGTCATAAAAACAACAGACACATGGAATAAACGATTTTTTCTTTACCGCTATTTTTGCGTGGGTTTTTGGTTTGCTTGTGTGTGTTTATTTTCTTAAGATCAGTTTTTATATACCTATTTTATTTTTTACAATTGTTTTTTATGTTTTCTTATAGTTTTAGTAAATAAATTGAAAACCCCCGATAATTCGTGTTAATTTTATTTTAACCCCGTTAAATCGAAACAGCGCTAAATCGAAAACACCTATAATTCGTAAGAAATGGCAGGTCCCTTGCGATTACGAATTATCGATGTTTTTACTGTACTTATGAACTCTGCTGAATTCCATACATTTATGCATTTTCAATTTTCCAAATTAAAATAATCAAAGTAGCCTGATTAAAGGTGAACTTTTGTATTTAAACTTTTCATAAAACTTACTGAAATAGAACTTACAGGCCATTGGACTTATTTTATAAGTTCTTTATACAAAAAAAAAAACATTTTCAATTTGTTGATTTCGAGTCAGTAGAATAAATCAAGTATCCTATAATTAAAATACTTTATACTACGTTTTTTCGAATAATTGCAAAATTACAATAAGTAAGAAATTTTAGTAAGCACTGAATAATGGTAAAATTTTTTTGAGAGTGTAACCTTTTTGGCAGCCATGTGTAATTGAACAAATTTATGTTATGGAGTTAACATTTGTTTGACATTTTTTAGTCCTTAACTTAATTCTGGATCTACCAGCACAAAATTTGCGTTGACATAGTATCGTCGGCTAAAAATTAACGCATATAGTAAACAGCAACGCAGCAGAGATGAATTTATTTTTTACAAAGATAAACGCCAAATCAACAAGAACACATACGGATTTTTATTTTATGTTGGCACTAATGGCGAATTTATTTTTCGATTGTCTTATTGCTGCATAAAAAAACTACTTAAACTGCTACCTGTACTACTGCTTTTTAATACTTAAAAGAGAAAGTGTTAAAGAGTCTACATAAACAAAAATAAATAAACTACAACAAATTTTCTTATTTTGCGATGTGCTAATGGTTTATTTTACGCAATAAGACATCCGGAGAATCAGTTACTTTAGTACACAAATTTTACCAAAAATAAACAATAACACTTATTATCGAAACTTAAGCTGATCGTTGAGGTTTTCATATACGCTGAAAAGAGCGCTTTCTCCATCAAAAAGTATCGTTTCAAAATCGCAACTCGTCCTATAAAATGCATGCCTTTCATAAGCAGCAGGGTAAGCGAAACTATTACATTTCTTTATAACAAACAAATCACCTTCAAAAAACTTACGTGATTACCCTTGTGTGTGGTTTTCCACACATATGCAATGTCTGTCTACTTTGCTGTGACACCACAGTTCGTTTGTAATTAAAGCCAAGATTTACGTAACATTAATTTGCAAGTATTTTATATAAGCACTCACTTTATTAAACAAACATTGCTTTTAGTTCGCAACAATATCAAAAATATTCACACTTGCCGACAGAAAATTTTTGTCTCTAGTGCAAATTACAAAGAAACTACATATGTGCGGAAAATCACACAGGAGGGTAACATACGTCAGTTCTGAAATATTTCGTTACTAAAAAATATTTTTTAATTGAAAAATGGGTTTTCAGTACTTAATTGAAAGTCAATAAGTTTGTTTAGTGCATCTCAATAATTTTTTAGTTTATCGTGTAAAAATGTTTCATTTTGTGTAAGTTTTCACACAAGGGTAACTTAAAGGATTTGCGGTATAATGTGTTGGCAATTATTCGCTATGTTGTTTTGATTATAGTGTATGGTTTTTTATTAAAAGATACGGCATATTTAAATTGAAACCATTGTTCCTCATATTGCACAATATAGTGCAAAGTGGAAATAAAATGGCGCTTAACTAAATGAAATTAACTTAAACATTTTTATATACGTAAGACAATAGTGTTAAAAAACATTTCTTTTTGTTGCAAAAGAGTTAGGTTAAAAAAAATTGGCATTAAAAAGCCCAATTATCTTAAATGATTTCCCACCAAAAGACAAATTGTTCCTGCTTTAATGCCCTTAAAATCGTTTTTATTACTTCCAGAAAATTTATTTATTTATCTGTGTAATTTGACAGTGAAACTAAAATCTCTTACTGGCGAGAATGATTAAAAAAGTAACGGATTATAAAGTATGAAGTATAATTGAGGCGCTCAACGCCAAAACGGCCTAACCCTCATTTTCAAACAATTCAAACTGACTTTGCTGATGTAACCGGAACCTTCTGATATAAATATTAAAAAAACTCCCTATTGCATAGCATTACACAAGGTTATACTACCTGCTAAAAACTGTTTTTCCTCTATGCAAAGTTCAAAAAAATGTGGATGCCATAATGGCCTAAGCCGCTTAGGCCAAATCGAATCCTTGAAACAAAAATATGTGTGGGTCAGGCCAAAAACGTATGTTAAAGTAAAAACCATAGTTTAAGTAATAAAGCTTAATTACGCCATCACTTGTTGCGATTTTGACCCAAAGTGCATTTTAATCAACCTTGGTTTCATAGTTGGTTTTGATTTTTGCGTCTACCCATTAAATGTCAAACTGTTATTTGAATAGATCGTTAAATAATTATTTTTGTTTTAATAATAAATCCATTAGTTTGTCTAAGGAAAGTTCATAAGATATATTGAAGTGAGTTATCAATTTTTTTAATTGAAAATGTATTAGCAAGAAAAAAAATAGTACGTGAATAAACATGTCTGATGCTGACTCCATGAGTTTACAAGACTTCGAAAATTCTGGATCGGAGTACGTCCCAACACCAAGAGGGTCATCAATTTCATCGCGCTCTTCCGAACATACATTGCCTGGGCCATCGGGACTTGCGGCAACAGAATCCCAGATCGGAATAACAGATATAATATCTACTAGAAAACGGATTGGCAGGAAATCTAACTGGCAAAAACACGTAAGTAAAGTTCAGAGAAATTCCGGAAAATCGTATAAAACTGTGAAAGGAGTTATAAAGCCAGCTAAAACACTTAATGCACTTGAATGTCCATGTCCGTTAAAATGTCATCGGCATTTCAGTAAGAATAATTTGCGAAATAGTTTTGAAAATTTTTATAAAATTGGTGATCATGATTTCCAAAATTCTTATTTATGTGGACAAATTGCAGTAATTGAAACAAGAAGATCTTATAAGAAGTCTATTGGCGAAAGCCGAAGATCTAGTACAAGAATTTACAAACTTCCTGGAGTAAATAATGTCGGAATGCATGTCTGCAAAAGATATTTTAAGCAGATCTTACAAATAACCGATGGTCGTATTACACGTGCACTTAAGCATAGAGCACCTGGAAGTGTCACAACTACACCAAAGTTCGACCAAAGAGGAAGACACCCACCTCAAAATAAGACCAGCGTTGAAGCTACAGAAATTGTGAAAGAATTTATACCCACTATTCAAGAAATAAGAATTTTCAAAAAGAATTTCTCACACCTACCTTAAACATAACGATTATGTACAACCTATATCGTGGAACTGTAGAAATGGACAAAGTTGTATCAAAATTCGTTTTCACCAAAATCTTTTCAGAAAACTTTAATTTGCATTTTCGAGTTCCAATTTCCGACAGTTGCAAAAAATGTGATTCTTTTAAAGTAAAAATCGAAGCCGCAGGTGATCCTTTTGAAAAGGAAAGGATTACGAGCGAAAGAGATTTACATCACCGAAAGGCTGAATCAGCTAGAACTGGGATGCATTTGGACTCGCAACTTAACAAGGAAGAATATGCAGTTATAGCATTCGATCTTATGAAAACTCTGCCGACACTAGTCATTTCCACAGGGGTAGCTTACTACAAAAGACAGCTATGGACCTATTGTCTTGGTATTCATAACCTTATCACGACCAAGTCATTCATGTATACCTGGAATGAGGGAATAGCTTCACGTGGCCCACAGGAAATAGGGTCTTGCATTATGCATTACGTGCAAGCCAATGTCAAATGTAAGAACTTAATAATGTATAGCGATCAATGTGGTGGCCAAAACCGGAACATAAGAATGAGCACTATTTGCACATACATGGTCAATAATTCGACCTTCCCAGTGGAACAGATAGACCACAAATTTTTAGTATCTGGCCACTCATTCCTACCATGCGATCAAGATTTTGGTCTCATTGAAAAGGAAAAAAAATATTATAAGGACATTTTTACGCCTGATGATTGGGATCGTGTAATCATCACGGCAAAAAAAAGGGAATCATTTCGCTTGGTAAAAATGACGGCAGATGATATTAAAAGCATATCCTTAATCGAGAAACTAGTGACAAACAGAAAAATCTCCACAGACAAGACTTCAAAAGTTGAATGGCTTAAGATTCAGGGGCTTCGATTCCAAAATGTGAAGTCATTTATAATTCAATACAAATATTCAAATAACATAGATGTTTCATTTCAAGAAGTTGATATTTCAAAGAGGAACTCCAGCAAGTTCGTAAATTTGGAATTGGAACCGCTTTATCCTGGAGGAAGATTCATTGAAGCTGCAAAGTTTAAGGATTTACAGGAACTCAAAGAGTTCATACCTCCTATAAACCATGCATTTTATAATAATTTAAAAACAAATTCGAGAGCCAAAGAAGAAGATATTCAGGAAGAAGAAGTATAATTATTATTATTAATTTGTATTATTTAAAACGCTAAAAATTATTTTTATTATTTGTCTGAAGAAATTTTTTATGTTTTAATAAATGGAGCCAAAATGGCCTAACCCTCAGTTCTCATAAATATATCAATATATCAATGAATTCCAAAATGGCCTAAGCCACTTTAATTTTTGTATTAACTGTTTAAAACAGTATTTAACTAAATTAATTAAGACCTAATTTTCTGATGACTGTGCCTCGCTTGGTTTAACATCACCTAATACTTTGAATCCTACACACTTCACTACGACTACTAATACACTTTTGGATTTTTTTCTCGTGAGTAATGAAACTAATATACTGCTCTATGATCAATTATCTGCGTCATGTTTCTCTAAACATGACCTAATTTTTATGATTTATAATTTCCAACTTGTAATACCAGTTGAGAGAATTACTTTTCGAGATTTCAAGAATATTGATTTCAGATTACTCGGGGATGAATTTCTTAAAATCAATTGGAATATTTTTTATTCTTTATATTCGGTAGATGACCAACTCCTTTTTCCAGAACAAAGCCTAAATTATCTGTTTGATCTAACTGTACCAATAAAGACAAAAATTATTGGTAATAAACAAAAACCCTGGATTTCTTCTGAAATTAAAGATTATATGAATCAAAGAGATTTTGCGTATGCACGTTGGAAAAGATTTAAAACTACAACATTACATGAGGATTATATGACTGCTAAAAGAAAAACAAATAAAATGATTAAAAGGGCCAAGTCCGTTTTTTACGCTGAAAAATTTTCTTCGGCCATTGACTCCAAAAGAACATGGCAAACGATGCGCGAAGTTGGTATCGGTAAATCTACGAACCCAGAACCATGTCCAATTGATGCCGATGAAATCAATAAGAAGTTTTTAAATATCCCTATTGTGCAAGCAGATCAAAATTATTATACCAATAACCATTCGAATAACAATTCTAGCTCTTTTTTTCTTTTGCTGCAGTAGACCAATGTGACGTTTTATCTAGCCTATTGTCTATAAAATCCAACTCTATAGGAGTGGACGGGATTAATCCAAAGTTTCTAAAGATTCTTTTACCTCAAATTCTTCCTATTATTACATTTTTCTTTAACAAAATATTAACCACAAGTTACTTTCCCTCGAACTGGAAAATAGCTAAAATAGTTCCAATACCTAAAACTGGTTCCGATTTTAGACCAATAGCCATTCTTCCATTTCTCTCCAAAGTATTTGAACGTATTATGCATAACCAAATGACTTGTTTTTTGGATAACAATAACTTACCAACAGATCGTCAATCTGGGTTCAGAAAGAAAAACAGCTGCATAACAGCGTTAGTTGATGTTACGGAGGAGATTAGGGCGAAACTTGATGATGGCAAGACTACATTTTTAATACTTTTGGATCATTCAAAAGCGTTTGATACTGTGGATCATAGCATTCTCTGTTACAAACTTAAACATTTTTTCAATTTCTCTTCGACCGCTACTCAGTTATTGTCCACATACTTGGGTAACAGGTATCAGTATGTTGAAACTGGAATACGGAAATCCAGGGCACTGCCTGTAACTAGAGGGGTACCTCAGGGGTCCATTGTTGGACCACTATTATTCTCACTGTATTCAAATGACCTCCCAGGCGTCCTAATGAATTGTAATGTAAGAATGTACGCGGATGACGTTCAACTTTATACCAGTTGTAATAATGCCTTAATCGACCAGTGTATTATATCTCTTAATCAACAACTTCATCGTATTTTTACGTGGGCAACGGCAAATGGCTTGGAAATAAATCCAAAAAAATCTAAATGCATAGTTATTCAAAGGCGACTAAATAAACTTAATATTATACCTAATATATTTATAAATAATCAGCAGATTGAAATAGTAAAATCTGCTAAGAATCTTGGAATATTTTTCAATGACACTCTTACGTGGTCGAACCACATTAACTATGCTTGTGGTCGCACCTTTTCAATGATTAGAACTCTTTGGCGGACCCAGCATTGTACACCTTTAAGAATAAGAATGCTTCTTGCTAAAACTTATCTGATGCCAGTGTTACTGTATGGCTGTGAGCTATTTGCTAAATCTGATACGATTAGTAAGGCGAAATTGAACGTTGAGTTTAACAATATTGTACGGTACGTGTATGGACTTAAAATGCGTTCTAGTGTTTCTTTGTATTCATCTCGGCTTTATGGCCTTTCCTTAGGTAATCTGCTGAACATGAGAGTTTTAGTTTTTTTACATAAGATAATATATACCCACAAACCTGAGCACTTGTACGGTAAACTTTGTATTTCTGACATAAGCAGAGGGAAAAGAATTAGATCGTTCGGGTATAAAAGTTTAATTTCTGAGTGGCATTTCTACATATTCGCAGTATCTCTCTGGAATTCTATACCATATAGCATGCAACTTTTAAGTAACGCACGAAAATTCAGGGAAAATATTTTTAAACTGTTTTCAGCATAGCACTTTGAAACATAATTACTTGAGATTAAAATATATTAAATTATCTAAATTTTTGATTATTAAAATATATTGTTTTATGCTTTTTTAAATATTTAAATTATATTATCTAAATTTTTTTTTCTTTATTTTTTATTGTTTTATTGTTTAAATTAAATTGTTTTTTGATTACTTATATAAAAATTGTAGTTAGTTATTAAGTTATTAATTAATTAATGATTTAAAGTTTAACATATTCTCAGTTCCATGCTGCATAATAAGACTCTTAGTCTTGTGTATGGAGCAATTCAATTAATAAATAAATAAATAAAAATAAATAAAATAAATAACCTAAAACAAATATTACAACTAATATTTATTTACGATTAATAAAAAAAAAAAATAAAAATTTGTTAAAAGCTTATTTTCTTTTAAATTCGTTTTTCTCAGAATCATTTTTTTGGGCTTAGGCCGTTTTGGCGCTGATAAAAAATATTAACTTAAAGTTATTTTATGACACTAAAGAGGTTATTCAGAATGGTAACAAGAACAGAGAAATCAATATATAAAACTTGCTCACAGTTTAATATATATTCAGAGCACATTTTCCGTATATGATCAAAATTAGTATACTTAGACCAAAAGTATTGAAGGCTAAGGAAAACAAAATTTCTAGAAGGCTCAATTTTACACAGTAGGAACTCTTAAGCACCATTCAACAAATGTGGCCAAAAAGTGGAACATGTGAAAGATCGGCTATAAAAGTTGTTTAATTCGAATTTTTTGTTTTTTTTTATTTTTATTAAAAAAAAGTAAAACAAAGACTTCAAGCCCAATCTTTTGTGAAAATGGATGTCTATATAATGGCTTTAACAAGCACTTTTAATCTTCACTTTATAAAATTGTGTTTTAAGCTTAATTTGGGTGACTTTCCAATCTGTCTTAAATTTTAAAACTTCAAAACGGAATATTTAAAATTTTTTTTTTGCGTTGTACAAACTAAATTGAATGATCTCTGATGTTAACTTTATATAAGATACGTTCAATTGTGGATTAGCCGATAAAGAACTTTTTCGCCTGGCTTTTTTAACTTTTTTAAAACCTCAACCTCTAGCAGTGAATGGGAGTATACCAAGTTAATCATTCCGTATGAAATTTTTTCCAGCAATTTGTGAAAAGGACTTTGGGAATTAATTATGAATAACTATGTATACAATTGCACAAAAACAAATACAATTGAATCAAAATTTTGCGAAAATTTAGGGTACTTTATTAAAATGCAGTAATAATAACACTGGCTCGAAATTGACACTTTGTTTAGACAAGCTGGGAGGGTACGCTGAATCCAATGGTGCTTGCCGTTTTTTTAGGTAAGCTCTTGTTTTCGAGGTATACCGTTATTTCGAAAATGGAGGACTTTGCACAGCATATGTTCGCGTAACTGAAAAACGGTTTAGTTGATTGAAATTACTAAAAAAACAAACTTCCCTAATAAAATTTCGACCTCAATTAGTTTTTTTCCCTTAACATTTTCTCGTGACATACTTGCCCCTTATCACTACTTCTTAGGGGGCTCCAATTCAAATATTGCGTTTTATTAAATTCTAAAATAAATTTAAATTTTCGACTTTTGTGAATAACATCAAAAGTTGCTAACAGATTTTAATCACTGATGGCTTGTTTTGTTTGTAATTTTGTTTTTTAGACGTCTGGAAGCCTAACTGTATTTTCTAATTTATTATGAATTTTTAAAAAACAAAAATTTCGAAATTTCGATAAAAAAATTTTGTTTTTTTTTTGAAAAAACATGTTTCTAAAACGACTGCGCATTAGGGGTATAACTTTTGAACAATTTTTTAAATTATCAAAAAATACCTATCCATGCCATATAGACCATGAAAATCTATGATAAAAATTGGGGTCACTTTTTCGCGGGCGTTAAAAAAGTTCCCCCCCAAATCACTTTGAAGTTTAGTATTTGTATTTTTTTTTTTGTTAATTAAAAATACAATATCTCTATTGTAAAAACAAAAAACATTCAGTTCTATTTTACTATTTCACAAATAAGCCTTATACCACCAATTATACTACATCCAAACAGTTAAAATTATGTTAAAATAACACGGAAACTCTTTTTTTGAACAAAATGGAAAAAACGGTTTTGGGGGGAGGTTTTTTATCCAAATTGATCTCAAAAAACTGTTTTCTTGATATATACATCAGTGGCCACCCCGTCGTGATAGGTATTTTTTTTGGTTATACCCCTACTGCGCATATTAAAAAAAGTTTTACCTTTTATAATGGAAATTTTATTGTGAAATTTCGGTTTTCTTAGTAATGTTAATAAACTAAACCGTTTTTAAGTTACACGAATATATGTTGTGCAACCTCCTCCATTTTCGAAATAACGGTATATCTCGAAAACAAGAGCTAACCTTAAAAAAACGGTTAACACAATTGGATTTAGCGTACCCAAATTATGTTAAAACGCCTTGTGCTCGGCTTGTCTATTTTTTTAACTAGCACAGTGTTATCGCACAAAAAAAATTATAAGTTATTTAAATCATATAGCGCATTCTGCGCCACCTTGTATGTCTACATTCTGGATTTGAATTCTAGTGAAAACTCGTTTTATTCGAAAGGCTCAAAAGAGAAGAACAACATTGATGTCAAATTCTTTCTAATTCTCCTAAGAAGGTTGGGTTTGGTAGGGAAACAGTTATGAACCTTAATGTGTGTTAATGCCAAAATGCACTATTGTGCCCTTTGCATTAACAACTGAGATGAGCAGTTTTCCCCCCTTTTTGAAATATATATTTAAGCTGAAAGTTATTAAAATAGTCCTTTCTCTTTCCCGTATAATGCCTAAATCCTAATGTCAAACGGCGAGAATGCAAAAGATTTTGTTTCCGGTTTAACATTACATTTTTTTTACTCACTTACTTTTTAGCAGCGATACAATAAGGTAAACATAAGTGAAATAAATTAATAAATTCCTTTTATCCAAATTCTAAAATATTTGTTTTTTCATTTGTCTTTTTACAACCTTAATATTCCAATTGGGGTTTTGCGTTTTTGGATACAACAAATTAAATTGATTAATTTGTTGTATTAATTCATCACTCGGAGATTAATTTGTATTTCCAATATCCAAGGCTTCCTAAATTAGTTCTGCACTTCAACATTTGGTCCCATTCGAACCGGATTGGAAGAAGACAAAACTATTCTCTGAGACACTGTGGTCATACATAAGAAGACAAACCTACATAAACACACGTTCCAGTTTTTGCATTGTTCTTTATTCCAAAAACACATAAAAAAAGGTACGTTTTGTTTTTTGCTTTTATCGTGGTTTCAGTCTATAAAGTGCATTTAGATAAACAAATAATTTATATTCGCGTGATTAATTTTTTTTCTTTCGGTAAAATTCTTTAACATACATACATAAATTATGTAAAATATGACAAAAGAAATTTAAGTGAAGTGAAATACCTAGAATAAAGTTAAGGAAAGAAATTATTAACAACATAACTAGTGTTTATTTATATAAACAGAGTTTTTAAGGAAAAGTGCTACATTAGAAGGGATAGATAGCAGATTTCACTAATAGAGAAGGTTTTCATCGATCACTATCATTTCCAGTAAGTCAATAATTAGCTTTATTGTTTACCAATTTCATTTCTTTTTGTTAAAAAAAAAAAAAAAAACGTGCGATTTCTTTGAATACCGTGTGAAGTGCGTTACATATCGGTGTAGGGTATTTTCTCTTTTTTTTTGTTGTCGGTATTATCGCGCGCTTTTATTTCAGATATTCCGCAATATACGTATGTATATATGTATATGCATGTATGTTAAATTTATTCCCCTTTTCAGCTCTTGTTTAATTTCTTAGTGTTTAATTACTCTTTTGTTAAATCGCGGCTTTAATTGTTCGTTCTCTTTTTTCCGATTTCCCCGTGTCCCAGTAATTTTGTGGGTCTTCATTTAACTTCATCCCTCATTTCGTATACTTTTATATGAGCATTCTCTTAATTTTTCCTTTCAACTTACATTTGCATATATGCTCCAAGATATCGAACAAAATTACATAAATTAATTTTATTTTTATTGGTTTAAGCTGTAATTCGAGCAGAACCCCACCTAAATTAATTTATTTTCTAACATAACATATACATTCTGAAACGAACAAAGAGCTCTAGTTTCTGTAGCTTACTGAATTTAATTTAAATATTTCCGGATTGTAGGATTTATTAATTAAGTTTTCATTACAGTTTAATTATTAAATTTTACCCACAAAACAAAAAAAACAAATTTAAATCCCAGTTCGTCTAAAGTTTTTGTGGCAACATTGTTTTGTTTTGAGAGACTCTCTTTTCCTAATATTGGGGAATATTTGGAAAATTTCATAAAATTTTGGAAATTTTCCAATTTGAAATAGGTTGCTTCGGGACAATTTGTTTTTAAATTTGTTTGTATGGAAAATATTTTATAAATATACATACTTATTTATCATAGATGTAAATTAAATATCTGTATATTTAATTTGATTTGACCCAATTACCACAAAATTAATACATATGGTCGTTTGCTAGTATTTCACTCCCGCTTTGTTTAAAAATTTTCTATATTTTATACTTTCAAAATTATTCCTGGCTGCATTTCGAAAAAGTATCTTCGTAAATACATACATATTTATTTTAATTAGAATTGTGGTTATTTATTTTAAATAAAAATTAATAATGGTATTCTTGAAAATATTCGGCTGTTTTTTGAACAACCTATGCATGTGAACGAACCTATTATTCGCCAACTTCCTGGAAGATTTACTTGTTTTCCCATTGGTAAAAGGTTAATGACCTTTTTATAAATTTATTCCCGTGAACAGCTGATCCACATTTCATGCACCTAAATAAGTGCATTCATTTTAGTATCAGAGGCTGAAATGTATGAATTGTTTTTTCGTGTTTTTATTTAAATACAATATTTTTGAGCGACCGTAAAGCGCAAAAAGTACACTCAAAATATTATGTGGTTAAAAGAAACCTGAAAATTCATTTGAAAAAAAAACGGATCATTTAAAACAAATGACTTTAACATAAATTTTTTTAAAATTTTTATTTATTAAACTGCATATTCCTTAAAATTAAATAGTTGTTACGTTTGAAAAATATTTTTTAGCCGACAACCAGCAAACTAAATAAACAAACAAAATAAATACGATTAAACACTATTTTTTGGCAGTTTGTTTTTTTTTTAATAACAAACATAAAGGTTTAAAAATAAAATTATTCGTAAAATAACTATATTTTTATTCAGTTTTAACAGTACGGAAAAAGAATTTAATAACCCACAATCAGTTACGGTAGTAATTTATAGGTGCTGCTTATAATTGTTTTGCATTTTTTTTGTACTTTTAAATTTTTTACACATTATTGGGGTCTTTATTGGTACAAACTAAGCAAAGTACTTTTTACTCTAATTTTTGTTTGCTTGTTATATCCGAGTAAATATACAGTGTTTTGTTATTTTTTAATGTAAAAAAAATCCAACAAGTCAACTCATTTATTAGTTTGTCAATTAGTTCAGTTTTTTCTACTTAAATATTTCGTCATGTCGTTGGATCAATTTATACGCCTGGCTGATAGCATCGTTGAGTTCGAAGCTGACCTTAACGATAATCAGTACCCAGTAACCTCAATACATTCGCTCGAGGTTCACCGCTGTGAGCTTCGGTCAGACTGGAGTAGAGTTAAGGCAGCTTACGACACACTTTTGCTAGAAGCTGACAAGGAAACTGATAAAGACGAAGACCCAATCGATGTAGAATCATTTAAACTTAAATATAAAAGCACTTATACTACGTACTGCAAGTGTTTAACCAGATTGTCTGAACTTTCTGATGCTTTACTATTAGCATCGCCTACACAGCCTGAGGCGGCAGCACATGCAAATACAAACCCTTCTGTTCCTACTTCCTTAAATTTACGTAGTCTTCACTTGCCTCCTATTGAAATTCAAACGTTCCATGGCGATTATGCTTCCTGGCCAACATTCCGTGACATGTTTTCCGCTGTGGTATCAAACTCTAGGTCTAGTAACGTGGAAAAATTGTTTTACTTAACTCAAAAAACCAAGGGTGAAGCTAGGGAGATAGTGGAAAAATGTCCACTTACACACCAAGGGTTCGATATGGCATGGGAAAACTTATGTTTGAGGTACGATAACCGCCGTGTTTTAGTGAATGGTCAGTTGAAAATCCTTTTCAACCTCCAGACTATCATTGCTGAATCAGGCAAGGCTTTGAAAGGATTACAAAGAGACATTAATTCCTGCATTTCGGTGCTGAAACTCCACAATATTGATGTCGCTAGCTGGGATCCAATTTTCGTGTTTATCTGCACAGATAAACTTCCGGAAAATACGTTGACACTTTGGGAACAACAATTAAGGGATAAAACAGCTATTCCGAAATGGTCCGAATTGGATGAATTCCTCACCAACCGGCATAGAACACTAGAGTCCGTCTCCGAAATTCGCGGCACTAACCATGCTAGGAATAGTGAGACCAAGTCCAAATCAAATTCGAATTCCAGTTCTAATAAGAAGGTTCATAGCTTTCAAGTAAAAGTTTCAGGTCCGAAATGTCAATTATGCCCTCAAGAAATCCATCCAATCCGAAAATGTCCTAAATTTCTTAAGATGGACTATCAACATCGATTAGACGAAATAAAAAAAGAGGGCTTATGTCTTAACTGTTTTTCAAAAACGCATGGCGTAAGGAATTGCCCAAGTAAACACAGTTGCTTCAAGTGTCTCAAAAAACACAACACTCTTTTACATAAAGAAGTGGAAAATCAAAGTCCACCTCTTCCAACTCCTAGTACAAGTAGTGCTACAATTCTTAATCCGAATTCAGCTTCATTTTCCAGATCCAATTCAAATAATATACAGTCCACTATTAGTTCGAATAGAGTTCAGTCTTGTTTTGCAACTCATTCCAAGAGTGTTTTATTGGGAACAGCATGGGTAAACATCTGTCATTTAGGTACCAAATACCAGGTTCGTGCATTAATAGACTCTGGGTCGGAAGGAACTTTCATTACGGAACGTATTTTTAAGTTACTTAAACTTCCCTCTGAGTCAGTTAATGCACAAATTTCTGGCTTAAATCGCAGTGTTTCCGCCAATGTTCAGCATCAGTGTTCTTTGGTACTAGGTTCACATGTGCACGACGATCTGGATATTTCGGTTACAGCACTTGTAGTTCCCCACTTGTCAAACAACCTCCCATCCCAGACCATCTCAAATTCAAAATTTTCAAACCTTCCAGAAATCCCATTAGCAGATCCAAAATTCTACTCCAGTTCTAAAATTGATATGTTGATTGGTGGTGACATTTTTCCTTCAATTGTTTGTTCAGGGATAAGACATAATGTTTGTGGTTCCCTTATTGCTCAAGAAACCATTTTCGGATGGATTCTTACAGGCCCAGTTTCAGATAGTTCGAATTCCCGTCGCACCATCGTATCAAATTTTTGTGAAATTTCTTTGGATAAAGAAATTTCACGCTTTTGGGAGGTGGAGAATCTTCCAAGGAAGAACTTTATGTCTCCATCCGATCAATTTTGTGAGGATCTGTTTATCCGCACTACCAAAAGGAATCATGAGGGTAGATATATAGTGTCACTTCCTTTTAAGGAAGGATTCCCGAACTCACTAGCATTAGGAATATGAGGAATTGTCTCACATGTCTAGGGTATCTCCACCGGATATGTCCCGGGTTTCAAATTTTTATTATTTACCACATCATGCGGTTATAAAACCCGAAAGTAGCTCCACAAAAGTTCGAGTAGTTTTTAATGCTGCTGCTCCTTCATCCAATGGACAAAGCTTGAATTCATTGCTTCACGTCGGACCAATTCTGCAGAATGACCTTACAATTTTGATTCTTAAATGGCGATTTTTCCGATTCGTATTTAATGCTGATATTCAGAAAATGTATAGGCAGATCCTAGTCAATCCTGACCATACTCCATTACAACGAATTCTTTTCCGAAGTAATCCGAATTCCCCTATTTGCGATTACGAACTAAAAACAGTTACCTTTGGGGTCAGTTGCGCACCGTATCTTGCTATTCGAACACTGTTACAACTAGCCGATGATGTCCAACACCGTTATCCAATTGCAAGCACGATTCTCCGGAAATCAATGTATGTTGATGACGTCCTTGCAGGATTCCATACGAAGCAAGATTCTATTAAGGCAAAAAACGAGCTTATCCAAGCTTTAGATTCCGCTGGGTTTTCGCTGAGAAAGTGGACATCAAACTCTGTGGACATACTTTCCGATGTTCCACCAGACCATCGACTTCATGAAGATTTCTTAAAATTTGAAGACAGCAGCTCTGCGAAAACTTTAGGCATTCGATGGAACGCGTGTTCGGATGACTTTTACTTTGTAGCGGAGTCATTCCCAGAGAATTCTTTATACACCAAAAGGGAAGTTTTGTCCAGAATTGCAAAATTATTTGATCCTGCTGGGTGGCTATCTCCTTGTATAATTGTGGCTAAAATCCTGATGCAAAAGATATGGGTAGATGGTACTGGTTGGGATGAAATCCTTTCTACTGATGCGCTCAGTCAGTGGAAAACCTTTGAGTCTAATTACTCCGCTATCAATACCATTCGAATCCCTCGATGGATTGATTATTGTCCAAATGCAAAAATCCAATTCCATGGATTCTGTGATGCTTCAGAAAAAGCATACGCAGCGGCATTATATGTACGAATAGTTGGTCCTGGTTCTATTTCAACACACCTTATATCGTCCAAAACAAAAGTTGCTCCTATCAAGACATTGTCAATTCCAAGATTGGAACTTTGTGGAGCGGTCCTTTTAGCAGAAATGATGGACAATATTTTGCCACAATTAGAAATAGACAATTTTTCTGTGTTTTGCTGGACCGATTCCTCCATTGTACTTTCTTGGCTAGCTAAACCTCCTTGTAGTTGGCTTACATTCGTCGCCAATCGAGTCTCGAAAATTATTCAAATAGTGAACTATACACAGTGGAGACACGTAAGTTCTGAGGATAATCCCGCAGATATTGCTAGTAGAGGTATTTGTCCACAAGATTTACATAGTAATGATTTATGGTGGTTCGGTCCCCACTGGCTCAAGGGACATGAAGTACAGTGGCCAAAAACTGATGTGTCTACCATTTCTCGGACTATCATGGAAGTGAAACCGATAAAGGTGCATTTTACTTATTTTACGAACTTTGAAGATGTCTTGGAACGGTTTTCCTCTTACAATAAGGCAATGCGAGTCATGGCATATGTATATCGTTTTTTCTATAGAACCCATCCTAGATACCGATATAGTTTCTTCAAGGATTCCATTTCGTTGTCCAATTCCGAAATAAGCTCCATTCGAAACCAACTGATTTCCGTGTGTCAAAAGGCGTTCTATCCTAATGAATATAAATGTCTTTCCACTAGACGAATTATACCTAAATCTAGTAGCATTTTAAACTTAAATCCCTTTTTGGATGCAGAGGGAATTATTCGTTCCAGTGGTCGGCTAGAGTCCTCCCATGGTTTAACCTACGACGAGAAACACCCTATCATTATTCCATACAGTTCGCAGTTTTCCAGGATTTTGGTAAAATTTATTCATGACATTAGCCTTCACGGAGGAAACCAATTAGTTCTTCGATTACTCAGAACACAGTACTGGATCCCAAAAGCAAAAAATCTAATAAAAACAACAATAAATAAATGTAAGGTTTGCGTCATTTACAAAAGAAAATGTCAGCAGCAGATAATGGCGGCTTTACCACCTGAGCGATCGGAAATAACTCGTCCGTTCCTACACACTGGTCTAGACTTCGCGGGTCCTTTAGATGTCAAGAGTTACTCCGGTCGAGCTTGTCGCATTACCAAAGGATATGTGTGCGTGTTTGTGTGTTTTTCAACCAAGGCAATACATTTAGAAGCAACATCTGATTTGTCCACTGAAACGTTTATGGCTGCTTTTAACCGATTTGTTTCTCGTCGAGGATGTCCCTTGCACCTTCACTCTGACAACGGAACCACCTTCGTAGGTGCTTCAAGAGTCCTAGCACGACAATTCCTCCAAACCACACAACAACGCATCCTCGCTAATTATTCACATCAAAACATTTCCTGGCATTTCATTCCAGCAGGAGCTCCGCATATGGGAGGACTATGGGAAGCCGGCGTGAAAAGTTTTAAGAATCATTTCAGAAAGATTGCAGGTTGCTACAAATACACATTTGAAGAGCTTGCGACGCTTCTGTCCAAAATTGAAGCGTGTCTGAACTCCAGACCAATCTCTCCTATTTCGACTGATCCAAATGACCTTTGCGCACTTACCCCAGGGCATTTTCTTATTGGTACTCCAATTCTAGCACCTGTAGAGCCGCAGGTTAACGATTCACCAACTTCGGTAATCAATCGATGGCAGAAACTTAAGTTAATCCACCAAAAGTTTTGCTTCCGCTGGAAAAATGAGTACTTAAAAGAAATGAGCAAGAGAGTCAAATGGCGACGACCTGAGGTAGATATACAAGTAGGGGCAATGGTAGTGGTCAAAGATGAAAACCTCCCACCGAATTCGTGGCGGCTAGGTAGAGTTGTTAAGACTTTCTCGGGTTCAGATAATCGAGTACGTGTAGCGGAAGTAAAGACACAACGGGGCTTATTGACTCGTCCAATTGTCAAATTAATATTATTGCCCGTTGAGTCCTAAAAAAAAATTCGTTAGAAAACTTCTTATTTTATTCTATAATACTTATTATTTTCCAGATCAGCATGCCTAAAATTTCCTCAAACTCAAAATCGTCCTCCGAGAGCCACGTCAAACCATCTAAAGCATATACATGCCGTATTTGTAAACGTCCTCATCCGCTCCGAACGTGCCGCAAATTTCTGGCAATGAACATGTCCGATCGTATTCGTGCAGTCCGTGCCAACAAATATTGTTCGAACTGTCTTGCCCATGATCATTCCCAGGGTACGTGTATTTCCAAGCACGGATGCAAACAGTGCCATAAATCTCACCACACATTACTGCATGTAAATCCCCGGCTTGTCAAAGACTTGTTGCCTTCACGTTCCCGATCCCGCTCACGTTCACCGATTCCGCGAGCTTCAACACCAGCTAAACGGCAAGATTCCACTAATGGTAATTCAAGACGCGATTCAGCTCCGCCCACAACGTCAAAGTCGGCATCCTTATCAGCGATCCTAAAACAAAACACCTTGGTTTTGCTCCCAACAGCGTTGGTCAAAATTGGATCAACGACGTCACATGCGCGATGCCTGTTGGACTCGGGATCGCCGATCAGTCGCGTGTCGAAGCGGTTAGTCGATAAGCTGAATCTGACCGCTTACACGCTACGGGAAGAAACAATTTGTCCAATTGTTTTAAAGTCTCGGTTTGATTCGTCGTCCAAAATCGATGGCACATTCCGTGTTGACAATCGGATTTCATTGCAAACTCCGGCGCATTCGCTTCCAGAGTCCTACAAAAAGAATTTTCGCGATCTGTTTCTCGCCGATTCTAAATTTTATGAATCCGCCTCGATTGATATTGTAGTTGGCGTGGATCTGTATCCCAAGGTAATGTGTCAGGGAGTATTTTCTAGGACTGGCTTTCCGACAGCCCAGAGTACAATTTTCGGTTGGACTATCTATGGTCCTTGTATGTTATAGATAAATGCACTTTTTAGGCCAAATAGCAAAAAACATAACGTAATCAATTTTCCAATCCTATTTTTCTACTTACTATGTATATACCTTTTTTTCCATGAATTAAAAAAAAAAAAAAAAAACAGAATTGAATTATAGACCCATTTTCGAAGGTTAATTTTTTAATTTTATTATGCAATTATTATTAAGGTTAAGTTCTTAGTTCTATTCGGAAATAAAATCTTTGACATAAAAATAGGACACATATTTGTTTCCTTCTTTGCATATCCTGCAAGGCGGGCGGCAATGTTAATGCCAAAATGCACTATTGTGCCCTTTGCATTAACAACTGAGATGAGCAGTTTTCCCCCCTTTTTGAAATATATATTTAAGCTGAAAGTTATTAAAATAGTCCTTTCTCTTTCCCGTATAATGCCTAAATCCTAATGTCAAACGGCGAGAATGCAAAAGATTTTGTTTCCGGTTTAACATTACATTTTTTTTACTCACTTACTTTTTAGCAGCGATACAATAAGGTAAACATAAGTGAAATAAATTAATAAATTCCTTTTATCCAAATTCTAAAATATTTGTTTTTTCATTTGTCTTTTTACAACCTTAATATTCCAATTGGGGTTTTGCGTTTTTGGATACAACAAATTAAATTGATTAATTTGTTGTATTAATTCATCACTCGGAGATTAATTTGTATTTCCAATATCCAAGGCTTCCTAAATTAGTTCTGCACTTCAACAATGTGGAACAACAACTAACATAAATTGTTGACAGAATGCACCGATTCTCCTTATAAGTCTGGTAATCATACTACAAAATTTTGTGATCATGGGCCCATAATTTACCACAGGCACCATATGAAGATAACTCTCGGAAAATAATTAAGTACTCTTAAGCCATAATATATATTGATACTGCAGAAAAATTAATCCTGTCAGAGTTTCATAAGATAAGAAATCACTCTGCCAAATATTGTTAAGACCGGTCAAGAATTTACCGCAGGCCCCATGGAAAGCCCACTCTGGGAAATCATTTAAATACTTAGCAAGTTACATATATAGAGAAATTAGGTCCAGTTTATTATGTGGCTAGAAATAACCCCATGCAATTTTATAATAATCGGTCTATAATTTACCATAGGTCCAATATAAAATCCCGTAATTAAAATCACTTTAAAACGCCTAATAATATTTCTGAAACAAATCATGATATTTTATTGAAATTAAGCTAAGATTTATAATACTGTGAGGTCAGGTTTTCTAAAGACTTACTCATATTTTTGTGGTCTCATAAAAAGTCCACTCCTGAAATATTCAAACTGTCGGTGGAGGGTATAATAAATACGGCACTCTTACTTGTTTGTTTACCCTTCTTCGAATGTAAAAGGGTACACAGAGAAAACAGATTCGTGATCACAACCGAATTTGGCGCCAATCGAATTTTGTCGGCTGCATGTACTATTACACAATTCGGTTACAATTACTGAAAATTTCGTTGCTAAGCATAATATTTTTGATAGCTACATTTGAATTTTAGTACACTATCAGTTATAACAACAGATATTGTTAGTTGTAAGTATGATTATTAGAAATCAAAAATATGCTTACAGCCGAATATAAGATAGATGCAACTGAATAAACACAAATTTGGTGTTCATAACAAAAGATTTGATTGTCCTTATCAATACTTTTTTTTAACCGGTTTCATAAACCATTTTCACGATTTATTAGAAAGGAAATCAAAATAATTCCAATAAACTCAATTTTTTGTTAGTATATTTATTTATTAATATTTTTATGTACAGTTTACAACTTATTTAATTTTATACAAACACATACATGCAGCTTTCCACATCATCCAACGGATTTCCAAAGGTGTACAGCTTATCCCCTAAAGTACCAACAAAAACAATCTTTGGCTTCAATTCAACGCAATCTAGTGTCTGAAGTAAAACAGAATAATTAACATGTGGATTTTACAAATCGAACAGTGATTGAGCTGTAAATTAATATGAAAATCACTAAAAAACTGAGCGATTTTCATTTAATGTATTTATAACATATTTGTTTGACCAATGTACACGCGGAGGAAAATATAAACAATATGTACATGTATATGTATTGTACATATCGTTGGCTTAATATGGAAAAGGCCTATCTAATTTTTTCTTACTTTACAGGAGAAGGAAAAAACTTAATAAAACCTAAAAAAAAATGGATACACAAATTTTTTTAATGCAATTTTTTTTAAAAACAGACAGTTTTAGATATTGCAAGTGGTCCCACTTTTGTTTTGATATTGCTATTTTCTCTTTAAAAAGACACTCAGGGGACATGGTTTCTATAACAGAATTCGATCTATTGGGAAGTAACTCATATTCGTCCGTTATATTTGTTTTGAAATAAATTAATCCTGACGAATGATATCCTAAGGCTCGAAGCATGTTTACTGTTGGATCGCCAATTCTTGTGCCTAAAATTTAAAATAAAGGTTTGGATATTTATAGATATATATATAGAGTTTCTTAAGTCCGTAATGTGATGAATCTCAGGAGATTGGTCATGAAACTTTTTTAAGTGCTTAATAATACAAGTTGCAAAAACAGAAGATACCAAATTTCCATCTGTTTCATCCCAAATATAATTATCTGATTCGTGCGTTACAATATTATAGATTGTAAAATTATTGGTTGCATTAAAATGTATTTAATGATAAAGATAAGGGAAGTCCCTTTATTATTTCAAAACCAAAATATTAATTTCAATTTCAAATAAGTTAGGCCTTTTTTTTTCTTTAAAAAAAATTAAATTAGTTAGGCCTTTTTTTTAAATCGCTATAAATCCGTAATTCGCAATCATAGGTCACTGGATTTTTTAAGGGAGATGTGTTTGAGTGCGTTTTACCAGAAAATGGCAAAAACTCGATTTCGAAAAAAAATTAGATAGGCCTTTTCCATATTAAGCCAACGATATGTATGTATGTCTAAGATATTGCCCAGATAGCATCGGATGTTTGTTAGTCGATTGTCTAACTCCTCAAAGAATCTTCTGATGATTTGATGGGTAGCAATAATAAAAACATCTAAATTTTTTATTTATTAGTTTTGTATACATTTTCTGACACGCTTGCCTTCTAATCTTGGAATGAACCTTTTGCGGCTCTCCTTATGAGTCATATAACAATTACTGAGCTACCTAAATAAGAGCGTTTTTAAAACATGAAAATTCACTAGTTCATACAATTTTATTTAAACCAGCCGACGTAAGGATCTGTCAAATAAGATTTTCCAACAGGATTGTTGTTGAATTCCTGATCTAAAGGTTTGTTTCGTATAAATTGTATGAAAAAGAAGATTGATGCTCTTGTTTCGGTGGCTCAGTTATATGTGTAAGCATTCCACAAGTTGTAAGTGAATTCCTATAAGAGTCTCATAAGATTCTTGATGTGCTTTCTGAAAGCCTCATTAGAAAATTTTTACAGAAATCTCAAACGAATTCGTCTACGATCAATACACTGTGCAACAAAAAAACACCCTCAATACTTGCAACGCGAAATGAAACTAGAATATTGGTAGAGCAAATCTGCCATAGGGTTTTGAAAAGTCAGCTTGGGTTCCCGAAATGTGGGCCCCTAAAGTTTTTGGAAAAAAAATACACTAAATGTACTTCTGAGCTAAAATGCTATTTCAGATGTATTCAGTAAAATTGTATGGTGATTCTCTGCTTAGAATATATTAACTTTCTAACACAAATTTAAATGGAATTTTTGTCCTTTTTTTAACTTCCCAACAAAAGTATACTAAAACGGCACTTTAGAAGGTTAAAATAAAATACGAATATTCCACGAACCCAAGCTGACTTTTCAAAACCCTTTGGCAGATTTGCTCTACCGGTATTCTAGTTTTATTTCGCGTTGCAAGTGTTGAGGCTGGCGGCAATGACCCGAATTTTTTTGCACTGTGATATAAGCATATTTCGAAGTGTTGTAGAAGTATCTCGCAGAGGAATCAGCCTGCGTAACAGTTTCTCCCGTGAGAGGAATCTTTTACGATTAAAAATTGCGCTCGTGGACGATTAATGCTCTTCATGAGATTCACAGTAGATTCTTTCGATTGAAAATGCTAGCTGGATACATATACATATGTATGTATTTATAAGAAATATCCCTGTAGTAAATTAAATAGTCAGTTGCAGAAAACACTAACTATAAGTTAACTATTTTTCAAATGACTACAAATTGGTTTAATTCACATGCAGATATCAACCAAACATATTGCATAGCGGCACACGTAAAACACAAATAAAAGCAAAATAAGTAAAACAAGCATGCCATGAAGTCAAATGAAAAAAATATATAAAAATTTATTAAAATAATTAAAAATTAAAACCAAGGCCTATTGAAAAGGTCTGTACAAGAAGCCTGATGATCATTGTTTATGTTCTTTTTAGTTGTCAAAAGTTGTTTACATGTGCATGTATACGTTTATGGTATCCCAGCAAATAAAATTGGACCACCTGACCCATTTTGATAAAATGGACTACTCCATGGACTGGTCCGATGTAATGCAAGCATGGACCATGTCATTGTTAAAAAGTGTTTGTAGTGAGACGACATGTCTTCGTTTTTTAACGACGTGCTTTCGTTTTTAAACGACTTCAAAACTAATCCTCTTGAGTATACCATGGAGTAGTTTTAAAACTACTCCTTAGTGGTCCAAAGGTGGGTTATATACCATGGAGTAGTTTTAAAACTACTCCTTAGTGGTCCAAAGGTGGGTTATATGATCCTCTCCTAGGACATCGTAATGTTAAATAGACCAGGCTTTTCCATACGTTTGGGTTACTTTTGGACTAGTCCTGGTCCTTTGTTGACTACTCTTTACACGCGTGTTTGGACTGGTCCTATTATTTGCAGGGGTGCCACACATACTCGTTTTTTCCTTTTGCTTTGTATATGTGGTAGTAAATTTTTGACAACTAAAAAGAATCGTATTTTGTTTTTGTACAAGTAAGCAGACCTGATAGATGGGCCTTGATTAAAACGATTCAAATCTGTTAATGTTCTAGAAATTATGAAGCGTATTTATTTCAGCACACTTATACATTATTATTTAAAGCAATTTGATGCAAAATGTTCTTAAATATTAATTTCTATATAAAAATATGCATGTTTGTTCATAGGAACACATATTTTTTTTACAAAAATTATTTCAAATTTAAATAATTTATTATAAACCGACTATACTATTAATTAACTACAAATAGGTTGAACAATAAGTAGTAAGTAGTCAGTTTAAAAGTCATGCAAAGATGGCCAATTGACTACTGCCTATGGCATGCCTATGTTAAAATAATGAGTCGGCGACAAGGAAAAAAGTCACTTAATCAACTAGATGTGGTTATTAATAAACCAGTTAGAAGTTACTTAATAATGTGTTTGACTTCCTACAGGGATAATACATACATACATACATACATACATATGTACTTGTATACCATAATTATAAAAAAAAATAAATAATTAACCCTATTTATTAAGTTTTTCCACTTTTTTGAGTTTTTGAACGCAAAATTATTTATTTTAATATAAATTTAAAATTATTTTTTTATATTTAATGTTCTGACAGAAAATTTAGTAAACAATTGGGACATATACATAGCTTCTTTTTGGTTGTGAATACCAAATAATTATATTTTCATTTGTTGTACTCGAATTGAAACTATACTTGCAATCGATAATTGGCTGCAATAAATGAATTAACATTTATATTACAAAATTTATTGACGAAAGCAAATTATTAAATGCAAAGACCAATATTCAGTATTGCCCCGTATTAAATTCGGTTGTGATTCTAACCATTTGTACTAATTTTTAGAACTAAATTAAATAAGTTATCATAACTAATAAAAGAATTGAAGGAATCATATTTCAGTTATAATAACGTTTTAATAATCAAGAGAATTAAAAATCAGTTAGAACTATACATTTTTAATATTTGCAATAATAAATTGTGTTACTTGATCAATATTTTATTACTGCAACCGTTTCCCAACCAATTTGTTTTCTGTGTGTATATATTAGTTTGTCATTCCGTTTGTAATTTCTACAATATTGATCTTAAACCCTTTAAGACCTTAAGACTCCTGAATTGATGAGGAGTTGGTAGTTATACATTTATGTTACATTTAGTCCGGAATTGTTTGATATTAAAACTCAGCCTAATGGGTCCAGAAATAGTTGAGATATGACTGCCTCTAATTTTATCCAAAAAATCTCTTATTGTTGCTGTTTTTATTATTTTATTTTTGTGTATATGTGAAAAGGAGTTTCCAAAATAGGTAAAACCATCTTGGTTATTAAAACTCATCATCCGACAAAATGTACCCGCAATTGGACAAGTCGGCGTGGCACTACTTATACAAATATATTATAGATTTTTGTAAATCTGTAGAACAGAAAGATCTAAGATTTTTAAATAAGGGTGAAGCACCTTGGTTAACAATACAAAGCATCCGTCGAAATGTTTGCGGGTTTGGAGAGAGAGGCGCAAAGTTGATTAATTTATATCTAAATAACGGTATTTATATAACTTTGCACGCAGAGAAAAAATATGGTTGGACATGGTTACGGAAACAAAACTATGTTTAATATAACAATATATTGTTGTCGTACACAAATAATTGTTACTTTTTTTTAATATCAACAATATTATAGTTACTGTAAACATATCAACGTTTATCGCAATTATAAATTTGAGTATTGTTGAACGAAAAATAATTATTTTTCTAACAACTAAATTATGATAACTTTCGAAACATATTATATTACTCACAACCATATAATGATATTTAATAGCCATAACATGATAACTTTCTATACATTTATCATATTATGTATAAGATGCAATCAAACCATGTTAAGTCTAATAATATTATGTTAGCGCCATTTGTAAAATAATTTTGTATTAGTTGTGTCGTTAATTTTATTTGTGAGCGTTTAAACAATTTAAAGATAAATTCCCATAAAAAAAAAGATTAAAGAATTTAAAAAAATTAAAATGTTAGCGGAGTTCATTCAGTTTAGTGATTTAATAGTGCAAATGGAAATTATCGTAGTTTTTTTGTAAAATCCAACAACAAAACACATAGAGATTTCGTTATATTTTATAAAAGTGTTTTGATATTTCTGTTGTTTTCTTAGGCAACTGCGTATGTCTTAAAACACAATTGTCAGGAGAGCCGAAAAACCATTCTAGATTAAACTATTGGATAGGTATTGTTCACCACGTTAAAAAATCGGAATTAATACATCTTTTTTCAAAAGTTTTTAGAATCCTGTTAAGAGCAATTAAAATTAGGCAATATGGCATCAACATCTCAAAATCGGAAAAGGAAAATAAGAAAAAATAGACAAACGCGGTTGCCCATGAAAACCACAGATTTTGGATTTTCTCTTTTGCAAGCCTTATATTGAACTCCGCTATTTGATTTACATTAAGAAAAATTGTAAAAAGCCACAAAATAAAAAATCGATGCAAGAAAATTTTAATTTATTTTATATTTTTATGACAGTTATGAAAGGTGCTGCATCATAATATGATTGCTTCTAAATTTATTATGATTAACATGATAATAATATGATTACTTCTTAGCTTATTATGATTAACATGACAATAATATGAATAATTTCTTAGCTTGTTATCATTAACATGATAATAATATGATTGCTTCTTAACTTATTATGATTAACATGGCAATAATATGATTGCTTCTTAACTTATTATGATTAACATGACAGTAATTTAATTACTTCTTGACTTAGTATGATTAACAGAATAATAATATGATTAAGGGGAAAAAAATATGATTTAATATTACGAATATATTTGGTCATAATATGATTCAATAATTATCATAATATAGTGACTACAATCATGAATCTTATCATAATATGTTGCTCTTAGAATATGTTTACCACAACCATGTTTTTTCTCTGCGTGTGTGTAACTATCGTACCATCGTGAAGGGTACATACGATTCGGCATAGCCGGATATAGCACTCTTACTTGTTATTTTTTACTGTTTGCCAAAAAAATTGTTGGTTTTAATAACACCAGAAATGGAAAACTAATCACAAACAAATCAATAACATTTTCATAGGAAAACTTATCGTTCAGATAAATAACCAAAGTATCTTTAACATTCGAGAAAACATACATTTTCAAATATACTTATTACATCTCTATCGTAACTTTTTTTGACAATCTTTAATAAAACCTCATCTAGATATATGTCGTTTCCAGGATAGTTCATTCTATTCAATGAACATTAATAATGCAAGCAAATGATTTTTCCTTGAATATTGTGTTGAACAGCAATATGAATATCCGTTTCACTAGAATCAATTAAAATGGTGTTGCTGTAGCAGTTTGACTTTCTCTTAACTTAGCATCAAATATATTGACAATACCCGAATATTTTGGCTGGTTAAAATAAACATTCAGATCGGAACAGCTCGCTTTTAAATAAATATTAAAAGGACTTCAGAAGAAAAACTAACACATAGACACGAACGTATAAATAGAATGCCTTAACCATAATTGCAGAACATTATTATTTTTCGTCAGCCATGATGGGCGTTAAAACCTTGTGTGACTTGTGGAAATTTGCCAGATGAATGGAAAAAATGCTTTGTGAGATTTTTTTGGTTTTTTGGCAATTTCGCAGGATTTTGGTCGTTTAAGTCAACAAACATTCTTTGCTACATCCATGTTTAATAGCACAATAGTCATACATAACAACACTTAAAGAAATCTCAAGAGAAATTAGGTTTGTGTAACTTAACTGAATTTTCATAATTTAAAGGTAAAATAAACGTTTAGAATTATTTATAGTTTTAAATATCGTTTCCTCAGAAAAACAACTCTTTTTTTCTCAGTGTATTTATTGCACATGCAACATACCTACAAACGTTTTCACAGGAATGTAGAAAAGAGTTGCACATATTACTACCAAAAATATGCAATACAAAAATTTAGGGTATTTTTTTTGTGTGTGGATTCCATAAAGAGATTATTTGAATTGTACAGAAGTCAATATATGCTACAATATTATGAATATGTATGTGAATATGTGTGTTTGCTGGAGCGAATAAGTTTATTTGTGTATGTGAAAATGTTTTGAAACAAAACTCCCAAGGGACATGTCCGAAAAATGTCGCGTCTATTGTTACGATTGGAAATAAACTGCAGTGAAATCAATAAAAAAAATTAGTTTACATTCAAATGTGAATTGAACTGCAATGCCAATTTGGTACAATTTGTATTTTGTTACTTACTCAACGACCCCACCATTAGTGTTGGTAGATTTTTTTACCTCTTCAATGAATGTAGAGTTTCTGTATGCCAAAAGTTATTTATTAAGACATAAGAGAAAAATTTAGAGGAATGCTAGAATATACAAAGGTCGTGCAATTTTGAAAATCTTTTAAGGAAGAGAAAAACATAAAAAGGGGAAAATAATAAAAAGCTTTTTTAAGTTATTGTTGTTTTTATAGTTTTTATAGTCAGACATAAAAAAACCAAATGATCAAAAATTAATTATAATTCATGGTCTTAATAATAAATATATGCTTCCCCGGTTTTTCCAATATATTGGTCAGTCACAAATTTTTGGATTATATAAAACGCATGTAGTTGAAGAAAATACAGCTCAGTGGGCAAAATATTTTAAGGCTTTTAAACTGTATTGGAAACCTGCAAAGCTGTTAAGTAGATTTGGAAGAGCTAGTGTGGGTAGCGTATATGGTATCAATAAGGGATTGGAGAAAACTGGTATAAGACATGATATTCAAACTTTAAATGAAACTGATATTATTGTATTGCAATCAAATGAAAAAAAAACTTAATATTATACCCGTATACAAACGTGGAGAAAATTGAGATTTAGAATTTGAGGACGTTAAAACCTTTTTCCGGGAAACTCCAAATTCAAGTTTTATAGGGATGGGCGATATGAATGTGAGAATTGGAAACATGCAGCAAGTTATACTAAGTAGATGGAAATTACAACGGCAAATTTACGTCAGGTTTGGAGACAAGAAATGCAAAAGATGAAATGGTGAATGCGAAAGGAAGAAAATTTAAAGAATTTTGTGAAGATTATGGGTTATTAGTGCTTAATGGAAGAGCAATAGGAGATATAGATGGTAACTTTAAATTTTTCAGTACAGTAACTCAATCTGTAAGTGATGAAGTTTTAGAATTCGTTTAATGATTTGAAGTTGAGTCAAAGATCTAGTCCGATCATATGCCACTAAAAAATACCCTTAATTTTGATAAAGGAATTGAAGAGTTAACTTGTATGAATTTATTATCGAAACAATGTGGAAGGATTCAGAAAATTCGCGATACTTGCAAAAGTTAAATACAAACCTTATTTTACAAAAAAAAAAGCAAGGAAAAGTAACCAATCTGAATGATTTGGTAAATATAATAAAAATTTCTGTCCACTTTGTAGTGCGAAAAGTACAGGACGCAATTATTTGATGACATTTGGTACATTGGTTCTAATTATTTATTGTAATTAAACGGAGAGGCACGGTAAATAATTTCTCAAAGATCTAAATATTCGGCGTAAAAAACTCTTATGATTCATATGATTCATAACCTTATTTTGTTGTATCTATCATGATTTGTATCAGTTTAGCCGAATCTAAGAGATATTTGGTTTTTTTGGTCGGGTGAGTAATTTTTAGTATTAAAAACATAAATTAGACCAAATTTCAATACAATTATGCAAGTTTTTTAACCGTTTTTAAGTCCCGCTTTCTTACGGACACATAGTGAGTTGTATGCCGATAATCCAAAAATTGCATCGTGTTATTTCTAGCCATTTAAAGCAAAATTAGACTATATTTTACCACAATATCGTTTTTTTTACTGTTTCAGGCGTATTTAAATGATTTCCCAGAGTGGGCGTTATATGGAACCTATGGTAAATTGTTGCCGATCTTCTCCAAATTTAGTTGTGTGATTTCTAGTTTTATTAAACTATAACAGACCAAATTTTACTATTATAGCGTTATTCGGTAAGTCTTAGGTATATTTAAGTTTTTCCGAGAATGGATTTTACATGGGGCCTATGGGAAGTTTGGAGCGATCATCTTAGTGTTATATCTAGTCATAGAAAATGAGTTCTTGCAAAATTAAATAACAATCGGTTCATTCTGTCACCAATTCTTGTTAGTTTCTTTAACAGAAATATCAATTTTTAAGGGTGTTTGGGTTGTGGTTTCAAAGAAAAAAATTAACTAAGCTGAGCGAAGCCGGTGCTTGATATTGCATTAAATTAAGAACCCTTTTGTCTAGTCGATGACCAGCAATAAAGAAAATAATTATTAAGCAAAGCTGGTGTTTGTCATAACATATACATAGTTAAATAATTCCCATATTGGAGAAATTACATAAAGTACATAAATTATTACCAAATGTTAACTCAAACCTACATATTAAACAAAAAGATTTATTATAACATAAATTTTTAACTTTAATAATTTTAGAATTTTATACGCTACCGTACCATGCATTCTATTATATGAACGCTTAAAGCGTTCTCTAGAAAATATTATATGTAAAAACATACCTTAATATCAACAAAATTTTGAGGTTTGCACCATTTTAATAAAATACATTAGTAAATAAAAATATTTTTTGCAATTGGTTCTTAATGGGTTAATAATTCGGAATGTTTTATATACCATGTAAAAGGTATTTGGAAACACTCTTCAGCGATACCCATATTGCTGAGATCAGAATTATACTGCAAGATATATTGGTTAAGAAATTATCAACTTTTATTGTCTAAAACTCTAAAACCAAGTTCATTGGCCAACATTTTTATTTTCAAAGCACTTCTAAATGCATTTTTTTTTGTTCCTTGCTTGCCGATGATCTAGAAATCTTGATAAGTTACGGGGTTGTGTACAAAATTAAACAAGAAATTGAATGAATATCATTTCTTGTATATTTTATATGATACCAAATTTACCGTATGCTGAAAAGCTTGAATACGACTTTCAACTAATAACAGATTTGTCAACATACGTAGCAAATTTATTGAAAATTTAATATATTGTGTCCAGACGATATGCTATAATTGTGAACAAACGTTTGCTGACTTCGTTTACAAATGCCTGTAATATGTTGGTAAGCATACGTTTGTTGAAAAAATTTTGTGTCTACACGATATGTTGGCGCTGAAAGCAAATTTTTCAACATTAATTTGCTGATTCAACATGTCGTGAAGACTAAGCTTTATAAATCAATACGTAAATAGAAAAAGAATGAATATCAGGCAGAGATGGAGCAAATAATTAATATGTCAAATGATGCAAAAGATTGGTGGAAAATACACTCTTATATACACTCTTAAATCCGATACAATGTTCAAGTTTATGATGATCTGGATAAGGAAATTAGTAAAGATGAAATGTGCAAAACTCTATACAAAGCAAAATTAAACAAAGCACCAGGAATTGACAGAGTGCCATATGAATTTTTTAAAAATATAACTGGAAAAATTAGATTATACATTTAATGAAACTATTATCTTCCCAATATATTAAAAAGGTAATGCGGATTCTCCCTTTAATTACAGGGGAATTACTTTCATGAACCCCGTGGCTTAAATTCTAATGGGTATTTTTAACTCAAGAATTCAAAAATGGGTAGAAAAACACCAAATACTTAATGAATTCCAAGCTGGATTTAGACCTAACTATTCTACTATAGATAATATTTATAACATCAATTGTACGCCTGAAATTGGAAGAAAGAAAGAAGGTTTATTCCTTTGACAAAGTGGCAAGAAAGTTATTGATATACGAATTACTTATGCTAGATTTATCCACAAAAATGATAAATCTAATTGAAAATATATACTGAAAACACTAAATCAGCAGTATGGACTGGTAAAGAACTTTCAGAAAACTTAAACACATATTCTGGTGTACGCCAAGACTGTCCGTTTTCCCCTCTGTTATTTACTTTGTACCAAAACGATCAACATACTACATTAGAAGGAGGTTTAAGGGTATGAGGAACCCATATACGGTAACTTCTTCACGCATACGATATAGTTCTGCTGTCAGATAACATGCATATAATGCAACAAATGATAAATTAATTAGAAGCTTATTGTACTGAGTGGAACATGGAGGTAAATCTAGAAAAATCTGCTTTAATGGTGTTTAGGCAAGGTGGTCGGCTATCAACGCAAGAGAGACGGATTTACAAAGGACAGCAAGTCAAAATCGAAAATAAGTTTAATTACCTCGGCGTAATTCTCACACCAAAAATGTCATTTGTGACACAATTAGAGCAAAGAAATGTTTTGGCTAAGCAGAGTATAAACCAGGGCTGTGGAGTCGTCCAAAAAAAGTACCAACTCCGACTCCGACTCCAAATGCTGAAATTTTTTAATTGCGACTCCGACTCCGACTCCTACTATAATCTTGATGCTAAATGTATATGAGACTCAGTGATGTTAACTTTTATATTTTCATTACCGTACGGCCTTCTAAAAATTAGAGTTTTTGAGAAGCAATTACCGTACGCAAACATTAATGTGCTGTTTCCAAATGACAGGCGATTGATTATGTAGCAAAATTTAGCAGTGTGTTGAAAATCGCAAACGCAAAACGCAAGAATTTGGAAGTTGTTTTTAATAAACTTTAAACCTAACTCTTATAATTTTTGGTTTAAAATCCTGTTTAATAGGAAAATATTTGTCATAAAATTCTTTTATTACAAAAATCTTATTTAAAAACGACTTTTAAAATTCTTGCGTTTTACGTTTGCGATTTCCAGCACACCCCTGTATATGAAAAGCACTCAGTCCATCGCCTGTCATTTGGAAAAAGCACATAAGAGCAGTATTCATAAACCATTTATTTAAATTTAAAATGTGTTTTAAGAAGATAATTTTTATTTTGGAAATTTTTTTTAAATTTTTTATGCCGAAAAACTTTGGAGTCGGAGTCGCGAGTTTTTCTGGGTATTACGACTCCGACTCCGGCACAAAAACATCAACTCCGACTCCACAGCCCTGGTATAAAATGTACTTGGCAAAACAACAATATCACTAAAATCAAAATGGCAGCTTTTCCAAGCTGTGTTGGTGAAAGGCAAAATATGTTAGCCGCTGCTAATATGTCTGATGAAGATGATGATACTGGCTTATTAACCTCAACAAACTAATATTTTCTTTTCAAACTAATATTTTCTTTTCAATATAAATACAAGGTATTTTTCTAATTTAAATTTATTTAGTTGTTATATAAAAGAAACATTTAATATATTATCAATTAATGCCAGAAGTATTTCTTCAATTGATAAATTTAATAAATTTCGTACAAACTTATGTCAAATGTTGATAATACCGGAAGTTATTTATTTTATTACAGACTATCTTAGTGTATTAACATAATAAGGGTCCTCATGATGTCGCTTAAAATTGCCATTTGTGCAAATGCGCAAACTTACGAGTCTTGTTTCATGAAGCCCCTTTTTTTACTTTTGTGTAATTTTAAACAATTAATGTCAGTTTGTAAGAAACGTCAATACAAAAATAAATTAAAAATTAAAATTCAAAAATATAAAAATTTGTGTTTAAATTTGTGATTAATAAGTATGAGAAATTTGCTTTTAAAAATGCTCAAAGAAAGCCAAAAGACCAATTTACTGAAATTATTGCTAGAATTTATTGTTTGTGATTTATAGACACCTGGATTTTTCATTGAAAACGACGTTAAAATCATTAAAAGATCTGTTTGTATAAATGCACAATTGAACAGCGCAAGTTTACGAGACAAAATTGTTGGGCAAATTTACCAAGTTTGTGTAAATTAATTCTCATACAATTTTTGACATTTCATTTACGAGGGCGTAAAAATACACAGTTTGCACAGATTACGAGACTTATAAACGATATCATGAGGACCCTAAATAATTTATTTATTCAAGCAAAGAAAGAAAGATTAGAATAAACATTATTGATTTAAATATAATATGATATTGCTTTTTATGATATTAATGTTCAGAGAATAGTCGATAAAGTTATACAATTCATTGAAACAGCTGCATAATTTTCTTATTGGATCTGACATCGCAAACTTTGTTCGGCATGTCCTGACATATAGAGGATTGCAAAAACGAAGTGAAGGTTAAGTAATATTAAAAATAACGTTACTCAATAAAAATTCGAAATGTGTACTACCATTTATAAGATTGGCCATAAAAGAGATATTTAGCATCATTCGGCGGCTTTTTAACGTTGGTTAATTTATTTCAGCTAGTCCTGTAGGCATCCTCTGTAATCACTTCCTTAGCAGAAAATAAGAAATTGTTTTTGAACTGATTCGATACACTCATATTATAAATCGGGTCCCAAATAATGCTGCCGTATTCCAAAATTTGTCTGAAAAGCGAAGTAAAAAGACTTTTTGTGGTTCAGGGATCGTTTGCCCATCTTTTAATAAAAGCCAGAACACTGCGGGATTTATTAACAGTCATCGTTATATGCTGAATAAAGTTAAGTTTTCTGTCTAACATTATTCCCAAATCCATTATTTCACTAACATTTTGTAAAGTACAGCCATCAAGAACGTAGGAGCAAGCACACTTTTTTACTCTGGAAAACTGCATATGTTTGCATTTATTGAAATTTAGATCCATCAAATTAAGTTTACACCATTTGTCAAAACTATCCAGGTCATTTTGTAGATGTTGTTGATCACAAGGAAGTTTAACAGACAAAAATAATTTTACATCGTCTGCATACATCAATACATTACAATGTTGAATTGCTTCAGGCAAATCATTAATAAAAAGAAGGAACAAAATTGGACCAATGTGGCTACCCTGAGGTACTTCAGATTTTACATTGATTTTTTCCGAATCAGAATTTTACAGATTGAGTTCTACATGACAAATATGATTGATGAGCCCATTACATCCAGTTTTTTCAACAATAGAAATAAGACCAAATTTATCAGATTCAAACCTTATATTGGCAGAAATGAGGAGCCTATGAAAGTACATGTTGATGGCAACTTAATATGTGAATCTGCAAATGTTAAATATCTCGGCATATATTTATATCAAAATTTACTATGGGATAACCACATGAATAGCATAAAGGCAATGATTTCTTCAGGAATTGGAATTATTTACATATTAAAAAAAAATTGGATACTTAAACCAAACTTCTGCTTTACCAGTCCTTAATTCATTCGCATTTAACATAACTTCCTTTGATTTATGGGTTTCGAACAAACACTAGCTTAAAGATGTTGCAATCAGCTCACAATAAGGCGCTGAAAATCGTTTTCAACCTACCACTACGGTTTTCGACAATAAATCTATATCAAGACTATGCCAAAATGTACTTCCTGCAAGAGGACTCTATAAGCAACAGTTACTACTATATGGTTTTAAGTGTTTAAAAGGAATTGGCTCACATACTGTTTCATTTCCCCGGAAACATCAATAACACAGTTGTTACGAGACAGTCAAGTAATTTGCATACTATAAGGTGTCGTCTTGAACTCACTAAACAACGCATTGATTACAGTGGACTTACTGAATATAATAGATTGCCAGAAAGCTTAAAGACTATTCCGTTAATATCAACTTTTAAAAATAAATTAAAAGAACACTTGTTGTAAAACACAGAAATACTTCTTAGATCTAATCAAATTAATACAAACAACAATTGAAAATCTGTATATATGTACATATTCATTTAGACATGTAGGTAACATATCTCTTTTATTCTTTTTATAATATTTATAATATATTTTAAAAAAAATTTAAATAGTTGCCTTAAGCTTCTATAAAGCCAATTCGGCGCTGAGACAAAATATTGTTATATTGTAATAACACTATGGAATAGTTTTGGGATTATTGTCTGGGGGGTGAGAAATTCCAAGTCAGGGTGATGGTACTAGGTCAGTATAGTAAAACTCTCAAAGGGTTTGGCGTTCATATGTATCAGTTTTTTTTTATGACATTTTAAATTTGTTCCTTATCTTGATGTTTTTTTGTTTAACATAACTCGAGAACCACTTGTCCGATTTTGCTTAAACAAACTGAAAAAAATTTAGAAGTACAATTTCTTTAATCCGTTCATATAACGTTTTTCTTTATAATCAACAGTTTTGCCGGTAAAAATAAATTTGTGGAGAAAAAAAAAATATTTTTTGCCTAAAATTTAAATTTTTTTTCCATAGTGTACTTTTAGGCAAAAAATATTTTTTTTTTCTCCACAAATTTATTTTTACCGGCAAAACTGTTGATTATAAAGAAAAACGTTATATGAACGGATTAAAGAAATTGTAATTTTTTTCAGTTTGTTTAAGCAAAATCGGACAAGTGGTTCTCGAGTTATGTTAAACAAAAAAACATCAAGATAAGGAACAAATTTAAAATGTCATAAAAAAACTGACACATATGAACGCCAAACCCTTTGAGAGTTTTACTATACTGACCTAGTACCATCACCCTGACTTGGAATTTCTCACCCCCAGATTGGCTGTTGTACTGTGTAATCAATTGAAAATAAATAAAAATAAAAAAAAACAAAAAAAAACGAATTCCGAATAAGGTATTTTGGGAAAAAAAAACATTGAAGAGAATGAGTTGATCGATATTTTAAATTGTTACTTACATGATGGTTGGAATAGAATCTACAATTATGTTACAAGTGCTTTGCTGTATAGAAAATTATAAGTTGATGAGTTCCATTAATAATAAAAAAAAAATTAAGAAAGTAAAAATTATATATGACGGACGGTTTTATAGTCATTGCCAGTTAAATTCTTTTTTTTTAAATTGTATGTATTTTGTTTAAGTTTTTAAATTTTTAAGGAACTCCAATGTAATGATTAAGGAAAACAAAATAAAGATTATTATTATTAGTCAGGTTGGGTGCTAAAGCTTGTAGTGCATAAATATATTAGTCCTTAACCAATCTTTTAGTATACCTATTGATTGTGTACAAAGGCAGGGGCCAAATAATTTCGATATCGAACGAAATTACAATAAAACTTAAATGGGAATTTCGATCGATGTTGAATACCGTAATTTAGTTAGCTGACCAATGATAAGACTATTTCAATGGTGATATTCGGATCATGGGTTGTCCTATTATTTTTTAATCAAATGCAGGCCAACAACCACAGTCAAAAGCCAAGAGCAAAAAGATGCATTTTGGTGTTTGGAATTTTAAAAACATCCAAAACCTTTTAATATTGTTAAAATGTTCCAAAAATTTATAGTATTTTTTTACAGCAAAAATTCCCGCAATTCCAGGAACTTCCCTATCCACCGGAAGTAAAGAAGTTCAGAAATAAAAATAATTTTAGGTCTAACAAAAAATCAAAATCAACACGCCAATCGTAACGTTTTCTTTCGCCTAGCTCTAACGATGTGTTTGCTCGTACCTGTGGTTGTTGCAATGTCGTACCGTAAAAGACAGGAAATAACGAGTTTAAATTGAAATTTTCTAACTTCTACATAATTTTTTAATTTTCTTTTTATCGAGAAAAACCTATGGCGTACTTATCATATTGTAAAACTCTTATTATGTGCTCTTTATCAGTTTAAATATTTAGTTTAAAAATAAAAATGGCAACACCTCCCTATAACTCGAAATACTTCACACACTTATTCATATCTACTACAACTATAGTTATGCCAAATAAAAAGGAATTCCAACAAAATTTTTTTTATTGAATCGAACTTTTTTAGTACCTACATACATTTGGGAGCAATATTTATAATAGATTTCTGATGGAATTGCAAATGTGCGTGGTCTCTAGTAAGGCCAATTACACTGTGCAACAAAAAAAAACAGCTTCAATACTTGCAACGCCAAAGGGTTTTGAAAAGTTAGCTCGGGTTTTCGAAACAGTACACTTTTGGTCTTAGAAGACTGCTAATAAAATTAGATGCAAAAAATATTCTTCAATGTGGAAATTGAAAAAAGGTAAAAAATGGCACCTACAAATTAGTGTTAGAGAGTTAATATACTCTAAGGAAAGAATCGCCATACAATTCTATTGAAGAAATCTGAAATAGTATTTTAGCTCAGAAGTATATTTATTACATTTTTTTTTGACTTATACCTTTTCAAAAAATGTATAAACTTTTGGGGTCGATATTTATTCCGGGAGCCCCAGCTAACTTTTCAATTTCGGGAGCCCAAGCTAACTTTTCAAACCCCTTTGGTAGATTTGCTCTATCAATAGTCTAGTTTAATTTCGCGTTGCAATTGTTGCACTGTGTTATTTAACGAATGCCACAAAATTTTGAAGAAAGCTGATTTTAACCAACAATTTTGGTTGTTTAAATAAATAAGTACTTTTTAAAAGTAAAACTTTGTCTTGTACTTGAAGGACGCCAAAGCATTTTGAAAAAATTTATTTTCAGATCCCACTTTGGTTCCAGAACAAATCAAAAATATTTGAAATTTTTGATGTTTTGAATCCGTAATTTTTTTTGCATAACGTGTTTGATTTTTTTTTCAATTTGTCGGGTAGAGTATTCTTCCTTCCACATTGTTAGTTTTACTTTCTGCAATATGAATTTATTTGACTAGAGTATTAAGTGAACTCAATTAAATTTAATATTTCTTTTCCTTCTTTAATTTCACAATCATCGGCATCAAAAAGCTCTTCTAACATTCTTGAATTACTAAGTGTTTTGAAATGAACTCTGAAGCATCTAGCCGGTCCACTATTTTGCTACGACTGGCTGCGTTGGAAGAGGAACATTCCATTTACAATTGCAATATTATCGAATTGGCTTCTAAATTATCTGCAACGCAGTATAACGCATGTGACAAGCAAGTAATTTGTATAGTTTTGAATAAAATATTTTAAACACATTGGTAGCCTTAACCATGTAAGGTGTAACATTGGCTAAAAATGGAAGAATCTATTGTAGAAATCTTGTTTTTAAAACAGAGCTCCAAAGTAATTAATTTATTGACCCTGCAAATAATAGGACCAGTCCAAACACGCGTGTAAAGGGTAGTCCACAAAGGACCAGGACTAGTCCAAAAGTAACCCAAACGTATGGAAAAAACCTGGTCTATTTAACATTACGATGTCCTAGGAGAGGATCATATAACCCACCTTTGGACCACTAAGGAGTAGTTTAAAAACTACTCCATGGTATACTAAAGAGGATTAGTTTTGAAGTCGTTTAAAAACGAAAGCACGTCGTTAAAAAACGAAGACATGTCGTCTCACTACAAACACTTTTTAACAATGACATGGTCCATGCTTGCATTACATCGGACCAGTCCATGGAGTAGTCCATTTTATCAAAATGGGTCAGGTGGTCCAATTTTATTTGCTGGGGATTTATAAAATTTTTTGGAGTTTTTTTTTGTATTTAAAAATTGTTTTTAAGAATTGTTTTATAATATGAAAATTAAAAAAAATACCTAAAAAATTTTAAAATATGCATTTAAACGCTAAATATGCAAAAATATGCATTTGAACCAACTTATGCAACAATATGCAAAAACATCGATGCCATTTTAACGGGAATTTAATAATTCGGAAAGATAATTGATCGACATCGTTCTTAGACTATCGACAAAAACATGCATTTGCATGGAAATCACATCCCTAATTATTAAGTTTCCTTAATTCCTGAAATATAAAAACGGAAAAACTTGTAACTTCATTTTTCGAAAAAAAAACCCGGTAACTGACATTGGTTTTGGGTGTAAATTTCCAAAAATGAGTTCAATGGAACCAGAAATCTTGAACATTATTTAACAATAATGTTTTGTTTAATAACATAGCGGCCACACGATCAAGTTTTGCCTTTCAATTCCATTCAATTTACTCAACTCTCTCATTTTTTTACTAACACACTCACACTTTTTAAATTGACCACGAGATGGCTTTCAATTTCACCTTTCCATTTGTTTGACAATTTACTTTCAATTTAACAGCTGAGTACATGTTTGTCTTTATAAATTGTTTTTTTTTATGGCATCTTGAAAGTAAATTGAGTGCCACCTACGTCACAGCTCTCAATTTTTGTAAATTTTGACAAGCAGTATATGTAAAAGACTATCAAGAACAACTTGATCGTGTGGCCTCAGGGTAATGCGCAGATAATTAAAAAAAAAATAAAAAAATTCGATGACTAATTAGGAAATCATTTTTTGAATAAGGGGAAATTTCTAACCCATAAACAGAAACTCTGTTAAAGGGGGAAAACGAATTTAAGCTTGCATCAAGTTGAAAAGTAAAATAAAAAACATTATAACAGTTACAAATTATATGATGAAAATTTAAAGTTATTTTGTAACAACTTTGCTCTATTGTCACTTTTTTCTCCACATTTTGTTTAAAGGTTCAAACGACGCAGTGAAAGAAAAAAAACATTTTAGTTCAACAAAATCAAATACAATTAATAACATTTAAATGCCATTCTTGGTGAACAGTTTTTGAAGCAAATCATTGATATAAATTAGCCAAATCATGTTCCATCGTAAAGACTTGTGGAAATCTTGTGAAAATTACATGGCAAATTAACACATAAACACACATTCATCATTAAACATGTAAATGACCGTTTAAACATAATGTTTACCAAATACATACTGTACGATCTTTAATAAACATGTGTACATACATCTACATACACAAGTGTACGGATGATTCTGATGGATACAATATTTGTACACTCGTTGTAATCAGTTTGTTGATGAGCTTAATTGGCGTATAGAATGAAATCAAAAATGCAAAACAAAATCATTATTAAGAAACACAAGCAACAACGATATTAAAAAGCAAACAGAAAACAAAAAACATCAAACAATAACCTTGTCAAATGGCGACCAAGCGCCATAAATCATTATATGTGACCTTCTCCGAGAAAAGGGACCTAGTGTGAAAATGAAGTTTTGAGAAAAACGCATTTCATCTTATTGTACACCCTTTTAGGTACCAGAATCCACTCTTAAGCCCAACCCGTTTTTTTTTTTGACACATTTGGTCCCTTTTGTCGGAGAAGGTCACATTTGATGAATTTGTTCATGACTTCTACCACTTCTTATGTTACAATCATAATAAGGTTCACACTTTGAAGTTGAAATGATTCGCGGCGCATTTGTCTCAATTTTAATCTTGCAATTTCGGTGCTGCAAATTTTTAAAATTCTGCTTTGAAATTGCATTAGTGTCTGGATAATGAAATTCAAGTCTTTAAAATTTTGTATTTTAATCTAGTCTTTCCCCTTCTCCTATTTATTTCTTACATATAAACATCATTACGCTTACAGCCAACTTCAAGTTGAAAAGTGGGAGAATTACAAAACAAGATGTTCAGAATATATGACACTGAATACCCCTTACAAATCTTCTCACCCCTCTCACCAATTAACTCAAGAATTGCTGCAACAAAAGTTGCAAGTCTGGACGATGACTTATATTGGCAGAATTAACAGAAAAGTTTTTTAATTCTTTTTTTATATGTATGTGTATCCCAAGTTAAATATTATTTAAATAAAAGAAATTTATCTGTATATTTAGAACTTTTATAAAAAAATTTCTTAGAAAGTACAATTATTCACTTGTTCACCAAAAGTGTAAACGAGCATTTTGGAAAAAATCGACAAGTTACATCTGACCGCTGTAAAAATTTAGTGTTACTTTGTCTACTTTATGGTAATGAAACATTTGGTTTAAAAATTTGTTTTATATGCCTTAAATAATAAATTTAAAATTGTTTTGCTTCTACTCAACATTTTTTTAATTTTGAGTTTAAACAGTATTGTTAAACAAATGCGATATATATATAAAATAAAATACTGGGGGCTAATTCTGGCAGTCGTGATCGAATTCTTTTTCGATTCCAAACCAATTTTATTTCTATTCTTTCATTCGATACTGACGAATCGAAATTATTTATTTTTTTGTGATCTAAATTTATTTAAGTTTTTAAGTTTTCACAAAAATTTTGAATCGTTCAGTATCGACTGCAATAAATTTGCTTTCGAATCGAAAAAGTATTCGATCAAAAAGTATTAGCCCCCTGGAATTAACAACAAAAAAGTTTGACGATTTTGTATTCGAAAAAATAAAAAAATTCCGATATTTTGTAAAAGAATAGTCTAGTTACTAATCCAACAAAAAGTTCTTTGTACTTGTATTGGAGCATAAATTCAACGGAATTAAAATTGCTTTAAACTAAGACCAATGTTTGATTTCTAAAATTAAACTTAAGTGCAATTCAGTGAGGTTCGAAACAACTGTATGAAGAACTGGTCAAAGCTCTAAACACTGTGTCGTTAAACGTCCTTGCCGTTGTTTTCCAAATCGCATTATGCAGCCATGTCCTAAAAATCGAAATAGAATTCGAGTGAAGTTAATATTGCGCAAATTTTAAATTTATTTGTTTTAAATGTTCGTAAAAAAAATTAGTATTGTGGTTATTTTGTTGAACTATTTATGGTTTTTAATCCACATTTTGATATTATAATTAATCTAAAGTCCATCAAATTTAATTTTCATTAAATTATTTTTATGAAGAAGGAATTTTACAACATGAAAATTAATAAAAATTTATTGATAATTTTTCATTCTTAACTGCTGCTGGGCTCGAACCCAGGCTTTTTTGGACAGGTTACCCCTACATGTTTCGATTGCAACCACTCAATCTCTTCAGAGGGTTTTGCCGTTTAACACTCGCAGTTCGGTTTGTGCTTTGTTGTGATACAGATGTGTATTCTTAACCCCGCATACAATTTGAATTATAAATTAATTACATTTGATTTTTGTAAAATAAATATTTAGCGAATGGACGCAAAATGTATGATTTTTAAATACATTATTTAACATAAAAGTGAACAATGATCAAAAACAAAATATAAAATAGAGAAAAAAAATGTATATACATGAATGTATTTACATACATACTTATGTATGTATACATATTCCTGCAAAAACATTTAAGTTTAAAATTCTTATTTTTGATGTTGTTGTGAAGAACAATAAAAATATTTAAAGCACAGCAAAACGGTAAAAAAAAACAAAAACATAATTTTGTAAGAACTAGAGGTCTGCAAGAATAAATAAAAAGCAATTTCAACACACCCATTTGTTTTTTAATTACAATGTGTCGATCACCCAATGATAACGAAACAAATGAAAAAATAACCAGAGACAAAACAACAAAAACTCATTCTATTCAGTCAACTCAAGTCAAATGAGTAAATTATTCAAAAATAATTTGAATGTAAAATATGTGTACCTACACATTATGTATGTATGTGTAAGCTTAACTCTTATAAATAAAAGAAGCCACAAGCTTACACACATATTATGGCAAGGTATTCAAATAAATGTATGCACATTCAATAATTCAAAAATTATTTGAATATTTTTTGTAAACTTGCTCTCTCTAACGGGTCATTCCAATGTTTTGTTATCTATAAATGCCTCTCATATTCATTTACAGTAAACAAGTTCTTTATTCAATTCATTCATTCTTATTTTTGTATATGGTTTACTCTCTTCTTATCTTTTTAAATGTTTTATAATTGAATAAATGTTGTGCACTTTGGATAAAGGCAAACAAGTGAGTTATTCAAAGCAGACCTCTAGTAAGAACAATGAAACAACAATAAAGCTAAATGAAAGAAATGTGTATGTAACAGTTCATGCAAACGAAAATTATGCTGAAATAAATAAAACAAAATAATATTAGCTACCTAACGGATAAGCCAATTATTTGCCCACGTTCCCTTTCACCCTCGGTGTTTACATAAACGGTGGATAGTGATATATTAAAAAATATAAAGCTAGGTCTGGTAACAAGTGTTGCCGAGCCTGCAAAGGCTTCTGATCCCGCAAGTATTGCCGCAACGGCAAAAACAATTTTAGTAGGAAATAATACCATGAACTCAAACCAATCCAATGGAAAACCTGTAACGAATCTCACGTATAAGGCCTTGCCTCTGAATGGTAGTGGGCTATCTGATTTTACCAGCCGTGCTCAGTCTGGGGGTGGTTCTTTCCCATCAAAAGCAAGTGATGATTCATAACATAAACGATAAGTTTTAAAGATAGCTCTTCAGCAAACAAAAAAAAAAAAAAATATATATATATATATATAAAGTAAAAGCAAAACCAAAAATTTAGTATATTGGGAATCATGGAAACTTTCGAATTACCCTCCCTCCTATGACAGCACTACAATTTCCCATTGCTATCCCTCGTATATAAGGTTATCTATTTAACATACCTTTCGTGATTAAAAGAACAGTTAGTTTAAAAATTCATTATAAAAACAAACTTAATTTATTTATTTTCATAAGTTAAACACAACAAAAAAAAAAGATAATTAATTTAATAGTCATTAACAATCTTGTTCAGAAAAAATAATTTAAAAAAAAACTAGTTATAAAAAAAAATAATTTATCCATTAATATTAAATTAACAAAATTATTTTCTCGAGGGTATTGTCGAAAATCAAAATTTGGATGCTTTTCTTTTAGATTTATACGTATCAAAATGTAAAAATGTACTTACATTTCATTCGAAATCCACCGTCGACAAGCGCTTGCTGACAAGGATTTTGGAAAAGAGAATATTATTTCGGTATGTAGTGTGGTGAATTTTGGTGATTATGATATTTTACTATAATGTTGCGTTCAAATGAAAAATATTTTTAAGTAAATTATTTCTTTTTAGATTACAATAACAAAAGTATAAAAAAAATGAAAAATAATTACTTATACGTAATGTAAAACAACAAAGTTAAATATTATTGGAGAGAATTTTCTCTTTGAAAATTAACTAAAGAACATTAAAGCATTTAGTAGAGTTCTAAATACATTAATGTTACCGTAATTAAAATGATTAAAGACGAATAAAATAAAAAAAAAATAGAAACAGTTAAACTTAAATTAATTAAGATCCATATTAATTTAAGAAAAATTCAGTATTAAATTAAGTTAAAAAGGCACTATTAAATATTGTTTGCTATTTATAAATCGTGGCGATGATAGTTAGTTTTGGGATCTTGAGTTTTAAGTAAGTTTATGGAAAGTTAAAGTAAGTTTATGCCATGGAATATTTTATCTTTCAGTACAGTAGCAGAACATTAAATGCGCGAGTACACCGTTTGAATTAAATAAGGTATTAATTTGTATCCGTATTTTGTTCACCTTTCTGTCAACACACAGCTTGTTACGTACCCTGTTCAATGACAAAAGAGATTCACACACCTTTGCTATTTTTGAAACCTTATTCTTTGGAGATTAAAATAAGATTGATTGGAGATTGGCAATGCTGTAGGTATAGAATACCTACAGCAGCATTAATTCCGTTATCAATTCTTGAACGGCGCTGACTTTTAGGAAATAACGAACTTCATATCTAGGAATTAGCAAAATTATTCCCAATCTTTTAATGCTATAAATTATATTTTGTAATGTTACCTCTATTAGTTACGATAATGCCCAACTCCGCCTCAAGGCGGGCTTTACAGTTTGACCCCTTATAGGTCAATGAGTACTCAAAAGAAAAAAAAAGGTCAGTTTCATGTTTATCACCCTAAAATTAGCTTAATTTGATTTTTTCAAGGCAAACAAAAAATGTGGCAGGGTTTAGTTTACCTCAGCTAATTGGCGCTGGAGTCCCACAAGGCAGCATCCTAGGACCTATTTTATACTTGATTTATACATCGAACATTCCAATAAGCAATTCCAGCAAAAACTCAACATTTGCAGACGATACAACTTTCCTAAGCATCCACGAAAACCGTTATGAAGCATCTCGATACTTACAGGATCATATATTTCAACTAGAAATATGGCATGGAGGATAATGGTAAATGAGCAAAAATTCGTACATATAACATTCACCTTGCGCCGGGAATCTTGCCCCCCCTAGTACAATCAATAATCATATAATTCCTCAACATTCGCATGTAAAATATCTCGGTATACATCTGGATCAGCGATTAACGTGGAAATGCCATAAAGAGGCAAAATTAAATCAAATGAAACTTAAAGCCATTCAAATTCATTGGCTTATTGGAAGAAATTCTGTCCTTAGTCTCGATTGCAAGCTTATACTTTAAAACTCTATCTTTAAGCCCATCTGGTGCTACGGTATTCAACTATGGGGCACTGCCTCGGCCTCTAATATCGAAAAAATTCAAAATAAACTTCTTCGAATAGTCACAGCCGCTCCCTGGTATATTAAAAACTCAAATATTCATAAGGATCTCAATGTGCCATTAGTAAAAACTATGATTACAAAATATGCAGTAAAATATTTAAAAAGGCTTGAACAACACCCAAATCCACTGGCTCGGAATTTTTTGAATCATGGCGGCCACACTCGCTTAAGAAGAAAAGACACTGCAGCACTTACCCAATTAGATGAGCAAAAAAATATAAAATAAACCTAAAACCAAAGTTAAGACTATTGCAATATGCCTTAAATACAATAAATCTTATAAATTTAAAAAAAAGTTATATAATAAATAATTTAATTATTTCGTTTTTCAAACAAACCTTAAAAACAACCAAAACAAAAAAAAGGAGAGAAGAAAAACAATAAAAAATTTCTTTGTTATTAAGAGTAAAAAACTAAGAAGTCTAATCCACTCAATTTATTAAAATACGCGCGAAACCCTCTTTGTATAAATTTAGACGGATGTTTTGCCTTGCATCAAACGAGTTTGGGTAACACAATATTTGGATCGAACGAATACTTGAGTGTAGCCGCAGTGTATCAAATTGATGAGGGTATTTTAAATAATATTCATAATCAAGTTTCCGATTACTTTGGAGAATTTGGGAATTAAATTATTAGAACCACTTGTATCACATGATGACTGACGAACTGGAAAAATACTATCGACTACTACAGTAAAAAAGGGTTTTCAATTTGAAACTGGTCTTTTATGGAAGCATAATTTTGAAATGAAGGAGAGTTTTACGATTGCACTGAAACGTCTTAATAGTATGGAAGTCAAAATGAACAAAGACGTAACCTTAGCTGAATGGTATACAGCTCAAATAAACGATTACGTGGCTAAATCTTATGCCAGGAAATTATTTCCGGAGGATTCTATACTATTGCTTTTTGTTTATGTATGGGAAAAACATATGACACGTTTTTAAATGTTCTATAAATGCACCAACATGCTTGCAGTACGGTGCGGTACATTAAGGCCATGCCAGATAAAACTTTTGCTTCGCGTTGTGTTAGAGATTCGCTCTGACATCCAAGATGAAACATTAATACTTATACGAAACATGTCACATAAAGTACTGTTAACGCAGAGCGAATCGAAAAGTTAGGCAACTTTAATTTTTTGCGCGCCTTGACAGTCTGCTAGTATATTTTTTTTATTTATTTTTTGTTCAACAAACAATTCGTGTGTGTTGTCAAAGTGTTTGTTGTGACTTACACCTTTTGCGTTGGGGGGTGGGGTTTTTTCACAGAGGTGCACTTCGGTGTGGAACGCTATCTGCCTGCTATTCACTTGGGAATAGCAAGAAGCAATTCCTCTGCTGGATTGCCCAAGCAGCTCACTACTTCCGGTCCTTTGGCCAAGTATCCCCTGGTAATGACGTTCAGAAACCCGTCTGATGTCAGCTAGAGTGAGAAGGCGTACAGATATGAGTAACCTGAATGGCATGCTAACACCGGTGCGTCTCAGGTAATTAGGTGGTAATCCAGACTACATTTTACCTCTGAAACTCAGCTGTATTTTTTTTGCCTGCCTAGAGGTAGTTGGCAGCCCCAACACTAGGATCGGAGTGCAGTGGTCCAATCAGCCCTCACTCTTAAACTACTATGATTACAGAAACGTCAATAAATTTAAATAATGATCCCCCCTCGATGACGACTAGACGCCCTATGTTCACACTGAACTTTATTTAAGTATTTATGGTATTCAGTAATTGTAATTCTATTTATATTTAGATAAATAAAGGACATATATATATATATACACCTTTTGCGTTACGGTATTCTGTCAAAGTTAGAAACGTCACGCAAAGCGATGAAGTGTTTTCTGACATGGCCTTTACGGGTACAGCAACGTTCGCCAAACTGGGCCTTTAATTTGACATTTCTTTGCTTCGGTGTTTGATAAATTCAACCATGGAGAGGTACACAATTGAGCTTCGCGTTAAAATATTGAAGTCTTTTACAAAAATGGGCATTCATATTAAAATGAATTTCGTTATTTTTTTGGTCAGCATAATCCACATAGTTCACAATCGAAAGAATTGTGCGCAAATTTCAGCAAACCGGCTCTGTGTCGCCCAGTTCGTTCTGCGTCATAGGGCCCTGCACTGAAAGCAAAACGCTTCATATATTTAATGAATCATTTTCATCAAGTTGTGCACCGATTGCAATGAAATAAAGCTTATTTCCAAACTTATTTTTGGGAATACAAAATTTATTATTAATAAGATTTCTGTATGACGTGCTAAATTCCCAATTTTTGGTATATGATAAATACACTGAAATGTATTGTTAAGGGAATATGTGTGATTAAATATGTTTATTAAATGTTTTTCGACTAGGGTTTTTTCCCGAGATGTCCAGTCCCGGGAATTCCCGGGAGTTTCGATTATTTTCTTTCCCGTTTTCCCGGGATTTTTGTTGCGGGATCCCGGGAAATAAAAGTTCCTCGTAGTTTCAGAAAAAAGCTATTTAAACTTTGAAATTTAGTTTTATATTCTCTAAAAATAAGCATCTGTTGATGGGTTGTCGATTAGATCAATAACAAGAAGTGAGTACGTTCGTAAATCAATGTCTACTGACGCAATAAATCTACCAAAAGCAGAATGTGCCGTGCAACAGTTGATAATTAATAAATTTAGTGAAGTGAAGAGTTAATAAAGAACATAAATTCAAAATAAGATGCAGGCAGTAAATTTTAATTGTCCATGGACAAGTTTTAAAAATAGGAGATATCCAAAAATATCGCTCCTTTATTGCAGCAAAGTCATATCTACAAAATGGCAAAATGCGATTAAAGTTAAAATGTACCGATTTAAAGATACATATATTTTGCTATAACTTCGGTTCAGTTTGAGGTAAAAACCGATGTTTTGTTACGAGAAAGTAGAAGGAACACTTTGCTTAATTAACTTAATATTGAAAAAAAATTTTGAGATATGACGATATGTTTATAAGGTGATAAACATACATTTGTTTCATTTTGTGACGGCTTATATAACTGGGAAGTGCTGGGAAACAGAAATAAAAAAAAAACTATGGAAACTCGTGTAAGATACTACAACATACAATTTTAAAAACACATTGTCCTAAATATTACAGGTGGATCTTGTAAGAAGAAGTCCGTTTGATGCTATTTTTTGCATCAATCTTGTCATACATTTGGCTGATATAGACGTTGTTTATAAAAAAGAAAAATTACTTCGGATTGCGAATTAGAAATATGCAACAAACTTAAACATTTGCACTTTAAACTATTTGTCCAATCTCGGTAAAAAAGTGAACGAAATTTTTCGGAAACATGGTAATAAGTAAATAAAATAAGAAATATACTCTTTGCCGACTTTCTAAACGCATTGAGTGTGTCTTAATGTTATTTCCTATGCTGTTAAAAAATGTTGTTAATATATTTAAAAAACATATTTATTTAAAATATTTTATCTATTTTATAAATTTACTTTTTGATCTCAAAACTTGCGTACCATAATTTTTGTTTGTTTTTATTATTGTTTTATGAATTAAATTTTTATGTTTATGTTATCTTTTTATCTTGTATCTAGAGCATAATGATACGAAACATGTACATATAAAAGCGTAAGGTAATAATAATTCAAGTTCCCCTTTCAACCTTTAATCAGTTTTTGGGAGTACTTAGGCATTTCTTTTACTTACTTTGTAAACAAGTTCTCTTACGCTTTTTTAAAAAAAAAAGTTTTTTTTTTCATTAATTTAAAACAAATTTACTTTGTATTATTCCTATGGAGCGGGATCCCGGGAAATTTAAAAATGTTTCCCGTTTTCCCGGGAACCGAAAAACTCCGAGGAAAAAAAAACTCTATTTACGACCAAAACTGTAAATTTTGTCACATTAATTTGTAAAGAACAAAAAAAAATTTATAATTGTTATTTTTTTTTTCAAAACTTCAACCATTTCTCTGAAACTACTGGGCAAATTTAAAAACAATGTAAACAAGGCTTACAGTTAATATTTTTCCAGAGTTTAATAAAGTGATCCGTTTTCAATTTATTCCAATATATGTAGTGAAAGTGCCTTAATTTTGGTATTTCTCGAAAAGTCCAGTTTATAGAGAAAAATTTTAAATCTTTTACTTTAATTTAAAATCAGCGAATTCAAATTAGTAAAAATTTGAACTAAAGTTCCAGGCCGCATAATGACTGTTCGCCAGTGTTATTTTAAAAGTACAAAAACAGCCACTTTAGACTTCGTTTATCTTCCGTCAAACCATCAGCGAATTACCTTTTACGACTCTCTGAAAGAATCACATAACCAGTGTGACCCTTTTAGCATTTTCGCTGCTAAAATTAGCAATATTTATTTTGATTTAGCTGCGAATTTTTCAATTGCATTTAGCATAATTTCACAGCATTTTTTTAATATTCGAATAGCATTCTTTAGCATTTTTTAATCTTATAAATTTTATATATTGCTATTTCACAATATAACTTAACATTTCTGTCAATCTCTATCATTGTATTTTGTCATTTATTCGTTTATAAAAATGCATAATAATAGCATCCCAGTAAACACCAAAAAAAATTTAAAGAGTAAATGGTGATTTTACTACAGAATAAATAACGCTTTTGGAACAGCAATGGCAAAAGCTGAATGCATACGAATGGATGAACCAAAGTTGAACTTTTGAACTCTGGATAGGTGTTTATGAGTACAGAAACGCTTTACAAGAAAATGCTTTCAACGAGTTAGCTTCTTTTGTTATGAAGTTGTTGGTTTTACCATTTAGTTATGTTATATTTTGTAGATAGGGCCTTTTGTTTTTTTTTTTTTTTTGGTAAAAAATCGCTAACCTTTGTCAAACTATTCCAAAATATTTGTGAACATTTGTGTTGATGCAATACATAAGAATCAATGAAAAAGTCGATTTTTAAATTTTGGTAAGTTAGGGATTTTTAGGGATATTGAATTTTATAATAAACTAGCTGACCCGGTCCGCGTTGTTGGCCCTAAGCAAACATTAGTGTTGTATTACCACACGATTTAAATTGAGCATTTAACGGAATTTACGGCCATTAAAATAAAAATCCATGGAATACCTATCATAAAGTTTTTTTACAAAATAACTTACATACGGTGTAGATATGGGCTCAATCAAAAAAGAAACGCATGTATTTAAGGCAAATTGGAAATTATAGTTATTAATTACTTCATCTTAAGGCCAGCGCATAGACAATGTTTTTTGTTTTTTTTGTTTGGTGTAAAGAGCCGTTTTCGGATTTAAGGTAAATCGAAAAAAGGGGGTGGGGCAAAATTTTCTTTCCGTAAAAACCTAAGTTGGACCATGGCGATCATTTTAAAGTAAAAATCATCCAACCGTTCTCAAATTATGCGCTTAATAGAAAAAGTGGGCGTAAAAGTAGGCGTGGTAATTTTTTCATTCGATGATAACGTAAAATGGATTAATACGAACAGTTAAAAGAAAAATAAGTCAAATCGATGGAGCTGTTTTTTGATTTTAGGTAAATCGGAAAAAGTGGGCGGGGCAAAATTTTCTTTCCGTAAAAACCTAAGTTGGACCATGGCGATCATTTTAAAGAAATAATCGTTCAAATCGGTCAAGCCGTTCTCAATTTATGCGCATAATAGAAAAAGTGGGCGTAAAAGTAGGCGTGGTAAATTTTTCTTTCGATGAAAACTTAAAGTTGATTAATACGAACATTTGGAAGAAAAACTAGTCAACTCGATGGAGTCGTTTTCTGATTTTAGGTAAATCAAAAAAAGTGGGCGTAAAAGTGGGCGGGCAAAATTTTCTTTCCGTAAAAACCTAAGTTTGACTATGGCGATAATTTTAAAGAAATAATCGTTCAAATCGGTCAAGCCATTCTCAAGTTATGGATTTTGCCACGCCCCTCCACCCCCAGACCGAAAATCAAAAATCAGACTTCACAGTGTCACCCGCCTGAATATTCTGAAGATTCCCTGAAAATTTCATCAAAATCGGCCCAGCCGTTTTGGAGTCCATACGTTTCATACACACACACATTCACACATCCTATTTTATATACATATATGTACATATATAGATTTTTTTAAATATTTTATGTACCATAATGTTCATATTAATTCGAATGTGTATTCTAATGCCCGTAATTTCTATAAATAGATATCTAGCTGTGTATCTATGGTGTAACGAATTTTTAATAATTTTAACACGCATGTCTTATCTACTGATTAAACTGTAGTGTATTCTGCCCCATCGATTTTTGACAGTTAATTCAAAAAATTAATAAAAATACAAATGTTGCCATATTTTTAAAGAAAATTTAAAGGAAAAAACACGTAGGCAAATTTATCATTGAAATTACCAAACTAGTTTTATAGGATAGGTAAAGATAACTATTAGGTACTGTTATGTCTTTGATATTTATAGAGAGGCTAACTTTATTCAGAGTAAATGAAATTAACAATTCAAAATGTAATAGAATAAGACTTATAGTAATAGAGTATTAATGATATTTTATGGTATTTCTGATGTGCTTTAATGCAGGAATATCCAATATATATCACGTTTACTTTATCTCTCACTTTAGGTTAAAGTAAAGTTGTAATAATGGAACACTTTTTTTAATACCGGTTAAAGTCTACTTTTAGCTATCGGCAAGTTGTGAAAACGGGCCTTATACCTTTAATATTTTTCAGGAATATTTTCTATGCACTATCAGAATAATTTTTTGTACCTATTCATTTGTAGAAAAGACTTAAAGAAATATTTGCATATTTTACGCAAATTCATATGTTTACATGTATGTAAATATGTACTTAATTTACTTTGTTTATGTTCCTGAATTGTTTTTTTAAATAAATATAATATTTGCAGGTAAATGAATATATAAATCATTCATTATAATAACACAATTATTGAAGAAAATTTAGCAATTTCAATTTTTTTCAAGCATTTTTAACATGTTTTAAGCCCCATTTAGCATCCAATTTTTTTTCAATGGTGGTCACACTGCACATAACAATTATACGGCTGAGCATTTTACGAGTTGTAAGATAATCCCAAAACAAGTCTCATACGATTGTTGATTTTGTTGATTTACACACATCTCAAGCGCTGCACTAAGGAATCAGCTCGTTTAACAGTTTCCCCAGTACGATGAATCTTCTACGAAAAAAAATTGCGCTCGTCGACGATCAAAAATGCTCTTCATTGGATGCTCAGTAGACTCTTAAACGATTCATTGGATACAGGGCTGTGGAGTCGTCCGAAAAAAGGTACTAAGTCCGACTCCAAATTCTGAAATTTTTTAAGTGCGACTCCGACTCCTACTCCGACTCCTACTATAATCTTAATGCTAAATGTATATGAGACTCAGTGATGTTAACTTTTATTTTTTCATTACCGTACGGCCTTCTAAAAAACCGTACGCAAACATTAATGTGCTGTTTCCAAATGACAGGCGATTGATTATGTAGCAAAATTTAGCAGGGGTGTGTTGGAAATAGCAAACGCAAAACGCAAGAAATTACAAGTTGTTTTTAATAAACTTTAAACCTAATTCTTATAATTTTTGGTTTAAAATCCTGTTTAATAGGAAAATATTTGTTAAATATTTGTCATAAAATTCTTCTATTACAAAAATCTTATTTAAAAACGACTTTTAAAATTCTTGCGTTTTACGTTTGCGATTTCCAGCACACCCCTGTATATGAAAAGCACTCAGTCTATCGCCTGTCATTTGGAAACAGCACATAAGAGCAGTATTCATAAACCATTTATTTAAATTTTAAATGTGTTTTAAGAAGATAATTTTTATTTTGGAAATTTTTTTTAAATTTTTTATGCCGAAAAGCTTTGGAGTCGGAGTCGCGAGTTTTTGTGGTTACTACGACTCCGACTCCGGCACAAAAACATCAACTCCGACTCTTCAACTCCGACTCCGACTCCACAGCCCTGATTGGATACCCAGTAGACTCTTAAACGATTGAAAATGCTAGCTGGGTTAGTTCTGATTAGTTCTGAAATAGACTGGGTGTGCATATCGAGGTGCAAAAATATAAACGCTTAAATCATTTCATATGCTAATAAGGGACTCTCTTTTTGCATGTTTGTTAATAATGGCTGAGATGATGTTGATGAAGACTATAACGATGGCAAAAGGATTACCTTATATTCAAAGTATTCATGTGTACGTGTGTACTAATGTGTAAATAAATATATGTAGGTATGTAAGCAAATGTGTAAACTGTTGCTACTTCTGCCACACACGCCAATTCCAAGCATTGAAGACATGGTAATAATGTGGCTTGGGTTGAATGTACTAATATTATAGCAAAGTGTACTAGACAACAAACACTACTGCACAAAACTACATTAACTCGCTCATATGTACACATATTAACAAAATGCTCTAAATTTTCTTCGCACTGCAATACACGAGCAAATCGTTGCCATTGTAAGTGTATGAGAGCACATTTACGTTTTGTAAATGATTTAAGAAAAGTTTGCTAGTGAAGTGCAGCCACAGCAGCATTAAGATCAACAACAACAAAAAAACAAGAGTAATAATATCAACATTAGCAAAACAATAAAGAAATATTCAGAAACACTCGTAAAGCAAATATGTGGATGTGCATGAGCATGCAACTCAACCTGCAACAAAATAAACAAACACAATAGTATTAAAAAAGCCCACACTACCTACAGACAAACAAAAGCATTTTTCCTTGCATGATATTGTGGTCGTTATCCTGTTGGTTCTTGGCTGGCTGTTGCATCCAGCATCACCTTCAAATCGGAGCCGCATAAATGCTTTCGGCACTTTTATTTATTTATTTAGACAAGAACAGTTAAAGTAAAGATTTTAGACAAAATGAAAGTTTTATAAACTGAAGCACATGCACGTGTTATCTTTATTTAATACGAGTACATCTAGTTAAGAGTGTGTCTGAACAACCCCTATTTTCAAAAACAAATTGCTTTTGCAATAACATACCAATACCCACTTAAGAATATTGATTCAAAATTTAGCAAATATTATTTTTGTGCAAAACCTTTCAGCAAAATTTGGAGGTAATACAACAATAAAAAACCAATGGTACACGCAGAGAAAAAACATGGTTGAAGTATGGTGTAAATCATATTATGGTCCCTGCAATGGCAACAAAAAAATTTTGTTGTCTTTAACAAAACTTTTTTCACGATGGCTAATATTTTGTTTCTGTTTAACAATAAAGTGTTTACCCCCCTTGAAACATCAAATATGGTTGAATTTAACAATATAATGTTTTAATAACATAAAGCTACAACTATACATTTAAACATATTATGTTTTCCTTAACCATATTATTATCACGGCAACCATATTATGGTTAAATTCATCTATCCAAAAGCTATAACCATATTATGAATGCCTCCAAAAATGTTATGATCTTTAAATTGTAACCTCAGAAAATGATTTTATGTTGATCGGTACTAAAAAGTAGATCCAAAACCAATATTTGCATGTGCTACGCAAATCATCACAAACTTAAAATATCCACTTCAGCTTGGTGGTGTGGGCATAGAAATAATTTTTTAAAATACGACAATAATTAAAATAAAAAGTTTTTTCGAGCTCGAGGCCAATTATTTTAAAAAATAAATATATTATTTATTAAATTATTTGTTCCAATATTTCGATATCCTTCGGATATCATTATCAAGGAATGAGTTACAGGTACATATATTTGCAAGAGACTTATTACTGTCGACATTTAATATCGATATTTTAATTAAAGAAAGGTCGAAGAAATAATAAGATTTAATTTAATATGACAATAATTTTAGATATAACAATCGGTAACAACTTTTGAGAACACCTACTCATTATTCTATTTACCAAGGCTAACTTACCAAATTACTGCTCCATCCCATCCACTATTAAGTGAACAAACTACAATTAACCAATTTCTTAATTGGTAGAGTAAAAAGCAGTATGTAACTATAAAAATATACACCCAGAGAAAAACATGTTTAAATATGGGCACCTTCAAAAAAGTTATTTTTAAAGCAAATTTTTACCATATTATGTTTAATTTAACCATATTATAGTCACCGATAACTATATAATGGCATCCATCAAAAAGCCACAACCATATTATGGTTGCCTCCGAACATGTTTTGGTTAATAATGACTTAATAAAGGGTGGTTGAATTTTAAGGGCCGATGTTGAATGTGAACCACACCTAAACGTCAAGTTTTTTTGCATTTAATTTGACATTTCTTAATTTCAGACTACCTCAATTTAAACCATGGAAAAACACACTATCGAGCAGCGCGTTAAAGTTATTCAGGCTTATTATGAAAATGGGCGTTCAAATCAAAATGCATATCGTGCACTTCGTGGTTGAGTGATGAGGCACATTTTCGCCTCAGTAGATTCGTCAAAAAGCAGAATTGCCGCATTTGGGCGAATGATAATTCAAGAGTGATTGTCGAAAAACCAATGCACCCAAAAGGAGTGACTGTGATGGAGGCGGCATCATCGGGCCGTACTTTTTTTTCAAAATGAGGAAATGTAAATAGTGTTCGCTATCGTGAGTTGATAACGAACTTTTTATGGCCCAAATTGAAAGATATGGCTGTGGACGATATGTGGTTTCAACAGGACAGTGCCACTTACCACACAGCTAACGAAACAATGACTCTTTTGCGCGATGAATTCAATGGCCGTGTTATCTCACGTGGTGGCGATGTCAATTGGCCGCCAAGATCATGTGAATTGACACCGTTGGACTTCTTTCTTTGGGACTATTCCATAATAAAACGCAAAAATTTCATTTTAATTTTTTTTTTGTTTTTACCCACCTTAAAGTATACCGATCTATTCAGAATCACTTTCTGAGTCGAACTAACGATGTCCGTCCGGCTGGCTGGCTGTCCATGTAACCTTGTGCGCAAAGTACAGGTCGCAATTTTGGAGATAATTTGATCAAATTTGGGTCATAGGTTCTTATTGGCACAAGGACCAAGCCTATTGAAAATGTGCTGAATCGTAGCACCACGAGGGAAGAAAGGGGGAAATTTCTTCCTCTCAAAAACTATCAAACCGATTTTAATGAAATTTAAAACATAGATAGAACCATATCTATATGGACACATTACCTATACAGTTTTTCAAAAATAGGACCACAACGGGAGGTAGAGGGTAATTTCTGCCTCTCACAAACTTTCAAACCGATTTTCATGAAGTTTATAAACATAGATAAATCCATATTTATATGGACACATAAGCATGATGTGTTTTTAAATACTGTGGTGTAGGGTATCATATGGTCGGGCTTGACCGACTATACTTTCTTACTTGTTGATGTTATGTTATCAAGTTGCAAATGAATGCCTGCTTATCAACACGGATTTCGAAAAGGAAGTTCCACAACTACAAATCTTTTACAATTTATTTTTGCTGTAATGACTGTAATTTCTACAAACAGATATCTAGATAGCTGAGTATAGATGTCTATGGTGTAACGAGTTTTTGATAATTTTAACATGTCTTACTTTCTGGTTGAACCAGAGTTCCCAGTTTTATTTTAAGCCAAATCCCCAATTTGTGATTTTTCATCCCCAAAAATCCCAAAAATAGCCATTTTCTTATCCCCAAAAATCCCCACATTTTCTTAAAAATAAAATACATAATATTATGTCAATGGAAAAATATGCATACAACGATTTATATAAATAAATCCTTTTGTGTAATATAATTAAAACTAATGGTTTTTATTCTTTGAGTTCTACGTATCTATGTGTACACATGTATTGAATGTAACAAAGGTAACGTAAAAACGCAAAAGAAAAATAATTATGCGTCAATACATATTTATCATTTCCAAAACTAGGGAATCCATAATCTTCTAAGTCATAAGCCAATGCAATTTTGTTTTACATGTTGTTTGTTTAAAATGTGCATTTAAGGTTGTTGAATAAATGTGTCACAGCAAGCTGCATTATTTTAAAGTGTACAAACTTCTATTCTAAGAAGAGCTCCTTATAACTCATATTGTATTCTGTTGCAAATATTGATTTTGGTTGTATTCATTACAGAAAAAAGCTAGTTCAACAGAAGAAACGCTTGTTGGTACAAAAAGCATATTTAAACCTATTTCAACAAGTTCTTAAAATAGTTTAAAACCGGGAAAAGACTAAAATTTGTACCCACATATTGACCAAATCAGTCTTGCCATTGGAAAAATGATATTTAGAATAATATATTATCCCCAAAAATCCCCAGCGAAAAAGTGCTTTTCCCCAAAAAATCCCCTGGGGATTTTCACGAAATTTTTATCCCCAATTACAAAAACACCTGGGTTGAACTGTAGTGTATTGTACACCATAAATTTCTGACAGTTTATTAAAAATATTAATAATAATAGAAATGTTGCCATATTTTGAATGAAAACTTAAAGGAAAAAACTCGTAGGCAAAATTAACGTTGAAATAACCAAACTATTTTTACCGGATAGGTAAAGATAACTATTAGGTACGAACACGACCAGATATCTGTTTGTTGAAATTACGGGAATAAATTGCGGGTCTTTTAAAGGAATCAGACTGATTTCAAGAATCTGTGCAATTAAAATTATTGAGGTAAAATGAAAAACATTAAGGCCCGTTTTCACAACTTACCGATAGCTAAAAATGGGATTTTATCGGTCGCATAAAAAGTGTTCCATTACTACAACTTTACTTTTACCTACCAGGTAGGATGAACCTTAATTTACTTTGTCGCTCACTTAAGGTTAAAGTTAAGTTTTAATAAAGGAACACTTTTATATGGCCTTTTAAAGACTACTTTCAGTCATCGGTAAGTAAGAAAACGACCCTTAATATTTTTTTAAATTATTAAATTTTGTGTACTTAATTTTAAAAGTTTAAGTTTAATTTATTGCAGGTCAAAAACAACAACACCTGATTGGTACGAAAAGCTGGCGATTTTTTTAAATTAATTTGTTTTCTATAAATATTTAATTTTTGTTAATTTTATTTATTTATCGCGGTTTTTTTTGTGCTAAATTTAACCTTTTTTATCAAAATGTTCAAAAAACGTTTTTTGTTGGAATACCTTTTTCCGATTGATGCGTAGCTTTTTAAATGCGGGAACATATTCGGAATTCAGAATAAGGGTAAGCAAAATTATTACCAATTTTTAATATGCATAAAAGGCTATGCTTACCTTCCAAAATTTTTTAAAAAAAAGGTCAACAAGAAAAAGAAAGACAAAATGAAAAAACAAAAAAATGTACTTTGGACTTCAAGAAGAATTCTTGACATAAGTACGGAAAAAACAGAAGTTAGGAAAAACACGTAAAATCAATTAAAATGGATAATCATTCAAAAAAAGCAAATTTCGATCTACCAAAGGTTAAAATACAATTTGGTTTAAGGATTGATGTTTGACTTTTGACGTCAGCAGTCGTCGATGGCTGCGAGTGTAAGACGGCAAATCCATCTGAGGAGATCAAGTGGCTGTGATCGAAACATGTCATGGAAACCAGCCGCCTGTGTTCGAATCTCAGGTCAGTCAAGAATGAATGATTATCAATAACAATTTTAATTAATTTTCATGTTGTAAAATTCCTTTCTTCATAAAAATAATTTAATGAAAATTAAATTTGATGAACTTAAGCCTGATTAAAATATTAAAAAATTTGGATTAAAAAACATTAATAGTTCAACAAAATAACCACAATTCTAATTATTTTTAAAAAAAGTTTAACTTCAAAAGTGTAACATGTGATCGGGCTGGCCCGACCAAGTCACATTTAACAAGGTAGACTCATTTCGTTTATCATTACAAAAAAAAACCCGGAATTGCCTCCTTAAAAACAAAAACTGTTAACGTACACATGCACATATTTTAGCTCATACATACGAAATTTTAAAATTGGATATTATGCCTGTCCCCTAATGAGTCGAAATGTGCCTTGGACCCAACTAAACCTTTTAACTGGGTTTTGCTTAAGAAAAAAACACAGCAAAATTTCTCCCAAAACTTACTTTGAACTTTTTATATGTAAAGATTCCGAGATTGACTTTGCATACAGTGCAAAACGTGATAGTTATGAACTTCTTACATTTGTTCCAATAGCTTGTAAAATATTTATATAAAATGTATACGTACATTTATGACGTGAAAATAAGTAAAATTAATTAACAATAATTTGTTTAGGAAAAGCTGCATCAAAAATTTCTTTATGAATAATTTGTGTTTTTGCCTTTGTAGTGCAATTATTGAAATTATAATAAACTCAAAGATATTTGAAAACAAATTCCGAACGCTTTTGGAAAATCTTTACATGTTGTGGACAAGTTTCATGTTTGGGATCGTTTTGACAACGAAAATAGCTTTAATATAAGATAAAAGAGCACAAATTCGAATCTCCTGCTGGGTCTGCTAATGCCTGGTATGTGGCAAAAGTATCTGTTTTTGTTAGACCATTCATGTAAGTATCACAGAGATTCACTATACGTATATTAAATATGTACAACGTATTGTGCATAACACACACAAAATCTGCCATTTACATGCATGTGCATTAGGGTGGCTACTTTATGAAAAATCGAGGGGAAAAGAGTAAAATCATTTGATTCAATAAAAGCTGAAAGTGGTTTTAGTTTTCGCTCTGGGATCGTACAAACTGCTTTACGAGCCATATTGAGATACTAATCGTAAATAAATAGAAACTTCTTGGCTGATTTGTAGAAAAGAAACTGTAGTTTATTTTTTGGCTGTCTCTCAAAACTTTAAGTTACAAATCTATAAGTAAAATATGTACGCTAAAAAAAGCAACAGTTTTAAAATTTTTGTTTTCGTTTTAAATGTATTTTACTCGTAGATTTCTAACTTGTAGTTTTGAGAAAACTGGGCCTGGTATAAAACATGTTTATGCTAAAAAAGTTTAGTCAGTTAAGCCCGTAGTTATTGAACCCTACACCACAGTATACAAAACCAAATTATCTAGAGTGTATTCCATTTGGGACCCATGGACAATCACATGCCCGCAAGATCAACATTTTGTTATGAGGTTAAAATTCACGTAAAAGTTCTATGTTGCGAACATTATTTAGATATCTTCACCCATATGAGATTTGTTTGCTTTTTAGTGATATACGGAAGGGGATTTATTTGAGACCTATGGCTAAAATCTTGTACCTGCCAGCACAATATTTGGTCTTGATATAGTAACTATCGTAATAGTTATGGTCGCCAATTTGTATGTCACTAGCAATTTTTAGTTTTGGTATTTAAAGCTTTTTTCGGAAGTAGTAATCATATGGGAGCTGTGGTGAAATTTGGACCGATTCTAATAAACTGTGGTAAGATGATTAAGATTGCAAGAAAATAAGTTCGTACCAAATTTATTCTTTGTACCAACTAGTGCTGGGATACTATCGATATTTTCACAATCGATACTATCGATATTATTATCGACTGAATGTTTGTACTTGAGTAAGAAATTTCCAACATTTTTTTATTTGTTTTTATTGAAAGTACATATCGTTAGCTAAAATCCAAAAAGGCGTAACTAACAAAAATAAAATTTGACAAGAGAAGCAAAAAACTTTATAAAATGAAAACTATAAACATGTCAGAAAACATGCATTGATAAGTCGTCCATGGAATTTTAAAAGGAAACCATTTTGTTAGAAAAAAATGGATTATTACGTTAGTTTGCATTTATAAAATAAACCTCCCTATGTTTTTTGTTAGTTACTCCTTTTTGCATTTTAGCTAACGATATGTACGTATATATAATTTTTATTGCATATGTATGTATGTATAAAATCACATTATTTTAGATGACAGTTTTTTAAATATTTTGCTGGTGTCACTTTAACAATTTTTTTTCTTTTTTTTTTTAAAGAATTATATTTTTATAACAACTAAAATTAATTTCAATAAGGGAAATTACGATGGGTACACAGAAAAAATTATTGCCGAATTATTTTCAAACAAACGCTTGTTTGAAATTTTTTTTATTTTCTACAACTTTTTTTACTGATTCAATTAATATTTTTGTTTGATTTTTATTTAAAAAACAAAAATGTTGACAACTATTCAATAATATAATATACGCGCTATTGGTTTCAAGTTTTCATAGTGTTGTTGTCGTTTTTTGCATTTTTTATTTGATCGTTAAGGCCGTTACACACTATCCCACAAAGTCTTACGTATTTTTCAAATATGCTTCCCTGATCTAATTATTCTTTGAACATTTTCAAAAAACAATAACAACTTGTCATGACATGGTTGCATTTTCGTAAATTACTAAAGACTTTGTGGGATAGTGTAAAATGGCCTTTAGCAACACTTCCTTATGTGAAATATAAGAACAACAACACAAAACACATACAGTCTATTTTTGGACGCTTTAAAAAAGTACAACAATAAGAAAGATGAGAAAATAGCGTGACGAGGGTTGTAGTAAAAAAAACAACAACATTATAAGAAACAAAATAAATTTTTGGTTAGTTTCAAAATTGGTAAAAAAAGAATGAAAAACAAAATCCCGTATTCAATTTTTTAAAACTGTTTAGTTAAATACAGCAAATAACTACAAAAATAGAACGATGACGAAAAAGATATCGAGTCGGTCTGCTGCCGTTTTGGTTACATTTCTTCTTCTTTTGCCATGGAAAGGATACAGCAACAGTGAGTGATGAGGAAAACATTGTGTGTATAAACAAGACTTCGTTCAAAAATTATTCCAACAAAAAATGTGTCTTAAAGCCAGCTGCCGCTCTGCTTCTGCCTTCATCTTCCCCTTCAGTGATAGCTTGGGTGCGCGGCGCGTCATTGCTTGTGCACAAACTTTTGTTTGATTCAGCAAAATTATTTGTTTGAAATTTATATGAATTTCAGTAAACTTTTTATTTGATTCTGTTAATTATTTGTTTGAAAAAGTGTTTTTTTTCAATAAACAAAATGCAAATAATTTGTCTGAATATGCAAATTTGTTTATAGGACCGATTTCAAACAAAAAATGTTTTGATTCTACAAATATTTTGTTTGAATTGGATAAATAATTTTTTCTGTGTAGTGCAAAGTTTGCAAACGATGCAAATGCGTGCAAAAATAACCACATTTGCACAACACAACAACAAAATGTACGTATTTGCAATTTGCTCTATTATACTTCGTTTGCACTTAAAAAAACCATGAGCAAAATTAGTAGTACATATTTGCCCAGTTTCAAAAAAATGTAAGCAATAACATTTGTCATAATAAGCGTCATATTGTTTTTAAGGAAACTTTTAAATTTAACATTTACGGGGGTTTTAAGATTAAATAGAGAATTAAATTTAAACTAATTCAAAAGAACACATTTATTTAAATGCAGATATGTAAAGATTTATTTGAAAAGAAACCCATACACATAATACTTTATTAAAAAAAAAACAATAAGTAAATAAATAGAACTAAACTTAACGTTTAAACGAAAATATCATTTCATTTTCATAATTTTATATTAACCATTTTTTCGAATGTAATTCTGTGAGCTGAATTTCAATTTTAAAAGCTTTTTGCAATAGTTTTATTTCCTCAATATTTTACATACTTTTTGCTTAAGGCAACCTTTGGATAAAATTGATAATAATTTAATGTTCTAAATTGCGGCAAAAAAAACTGTGATTATAGCTGCTGTTACATGTTTTCATAGCTGTATATTAAATAATACTCATATCGATATCGTTATTTTAAGACTATCGATAGTAGCGATAGTACTATCGATAGTTTCCCAGCACTAGTACCAACATAATAAGATGGGCTATGGGCACAAAGACTCTATTCTGGAAAGAAGCTTTTATAGGTGCTAGTTATGTAAATTTATGGGCGATTCCTGCCATTTCTTGTGTCAGCTAGAACGTATGTACCAAATGTAATCAAATTATCTTTAAAATTACGATATATACTCTGCGCACAAGTTTAACATGGACAGACATTGTTAGATCAATTCAAAAATTGATTATAAATCATTCGGTATAGCAAAAGGTAAGTCTACGACCAATATTTTAAGGTGTTACGAATTTTAGCATAAACGCATAATATCCCCTCCACTATTGTGGTATGAGTATTAAAAGGTCTGCCAAGTGTTTTTCTTTTTTGGACCACCTTTATCTACATGTGTTAGGAAGTACGTGTTGATGTGTTTGTATTGGAAAAAAAAACATTCATACATGTGACATTTTAAAGTGACACATGTGCAAAAAATCAAATTAAATATTGTATACCCACAAACACACAGTTTATTGTACTATATTGCCATACATATCCATATAAAGATTTTTCACAGATTAAGGATATAAAATAAAACAACAACTAAAACACAGTATCTCGCAGAAGTTGTAAAAAGTGAAAAAGCTTTGAAAATTTATTAAGTGTATTGTTTGCAAAATGTCTTATTATAATTTAGTTATATTGAATCAATTTTTTATTAAAATTTCTTTTTGCATATATCACAGTTATTATGCTTTTAATATTAAAATAATAATAAAATTAACTTATCGAATATGTTTTGAAGCTCTTTAAATTTAAGAAAACCAAATATTTTAAAAAAAAACTCTACTTTACCTTTGAATTAATCTTGATATCATATGGCTTTAGAAAATGGTTCATTAACAAAAAAAGAAATTAAACTTTAAAACTAAACTTAATTTAAATTGGATGAAATTTCGATTTAAGATAATTTTTTCTTCAAAATAAGTTTCCTTTGTCTAATTATTCATATTTTTCCTAATATTTAAAACTTTCGATGTGTCTGATGATATAAAAGAAGAAAAACAACGGCAGTTCTTAAATGTTAGATTTAAGTAGATAAGCTGGATTAGATTATCCACCAATTCATTCCATTTTGGAGAACGGATGACACCAGAATATTATCTAAAAATATATAACAAAATTTTAACATCAAAAATTTATTTTATTCAGGATATATTTATCATATTTTTTAGTGTTTTAGCAAAGTGTCAAAAAAAGAGGAAAATTTTTGGTCATTCGTCCTTCCAAATTATTGTTATTTATACCTTTTACCACAGGTGTAAAGCACATACACGTATTCCACGGATAATTACCTCGCCAAAAATGCCAATATGTTTAAAATATGTGTGGTAAGCATTTAAACGAATACGCTTAACTACCTCGTTTAGGTAATTATAAGAATACGTTTAACAACCTCATTGAGTAAATTAAGCGAAAACGTTTAAATACCTCAGTGAGGTAATTAAGCGTATTTATTTACAAACTATCAACATAGGAATTTTTACTCGAATAAGCTTAATCTAAAGAGAAAGCAATAAAAGTCAATGGGATTTGTTGTCATACATTTTATCTGTAATGTTTTTTGAGAATATCCTGTCATATCCTACTTACAAAAGCGTACTCATACATAGAAAGTTATGATCAGGGAAAGCGTAAATTTGCAAGTGCATGGTTTTTCTTGTGCGACCAATAAAGGCAGAACAAAATTATTTATCCGTTTGAGAACTTTTATTGAATTTTGGTATCGATTCGCTTTTGAATAATTTGCATATTTTAGCTATTGCTGCGTTTTTCAAGCATATTTTTATATATGTTAAGTAAATAAAAAAAATGCTTAAAATTCTGGTTAACAGATGAATTTTCCGTTGCTTTGATAGATAGCGTCATCTATATTTAATTTTCACTCTACAATTGTAAGCCAATGCTAAGCCAAAGATAAATGTTATTCCAAACTGTAAAGTTTAATAAACCAATCGAATCAGACACACTTTTTAAAGTTATCTTTTCGTGTCCGTCCGTATGTATATAGATTTAAAATGCCACTCTTTATTGCTTGGCAGAGTACTTTAAAAAAACCGTTTTAATCGATTGTCTCAGAATTTTGTTTTATCGCTATAGCGGACTTTGCAAGCGGACTACTCATGAGTATGGGTATGGGTATTTCTACAGGAAAGTATACTTTTTGTCACGTTACGCCTCCAAGTATTGTAATTTGTTTCGCAAAGAATTATTCATATATTATTTAATTTATTTTATTATTTTGGTGTAAAGCGAAATTTAGTGAAAGAGGGGAAAAATTTGAACAACGTGGGTCTTAAATACAGGATAAATTGCTTGGTAGCGTAACGTAACACTTCCGTGAAAGTGCCCATATGGATATCACATATAGTCCGCAATAGTTTGCTATTGAAACTCAGCCAGATCGGTCTACATGGCTAAGCTAAAGGCTAAAAAACAACGACTGCCTTTAATTCTTACCCATACACCTTTAGTTTTTAAAACCTTATTGTATTTTTATCAATTTTTTTAACTTTTACTTAAAATAATCTTGATGGAATATTTATAGTGAAAATAAGAAAATCGGTTCAAAAATAACAGATTTATAGGCAATTAACTAAATTTTTTCATTAAATAATGGCTTTGGCACAATTTCGCCCATACCATATGAAATTGGGGGACAAAATTTGTTTCAGATAAAATTTAAAGTCAATAGGGCATATGATAAATTATCGCACGATCTGCACTAAACTTGGTAGGCAAATTGCTTGTCTTGACAGACCAGGTTTCACAATAAAAGCGTTATTCGTTATGATTTTAGACGGATTTTCCGGGAGCGTGCTTTACATAGGGCCACCGTTTCCGGATAAATTTGTGAAAGAATCGTTAATTTCCTGAGAAAACATAAAAAAACGTCATTCTCGTTTTAAAAAATCGTTTAAAAAAATCGGACAACTTAAAATTTAGACTTTTTTTTAACAATTTTTGTTTGATTTTTATAAAAAAAGAAATACATTCAAACAAAATCATAACTTCCCAGCCAGCAAAATACTTCGACATTGTCTGAATCAGACATTTCGTGCAAATGTCTAACTTAATTCTTAGAGACTTCGTTCAGATTTCTGTCAGACATTGAATATACTTACGGTATGGCCGATTTCTGATCGATTTCGCATGGATATATCGGGGGGAATTTATGTACAGATATGTCCAATAGAATTCCGACGGAATTCTTTCAGATTTGTCTAACGAGACTTATCATTTTTTTAAAATAATGGCAATTGTCTTTCTGTTGGAAATAATTTTAATTTTATTTTATTTGTTTTTTTTTGATTTGATTTTTTTTTTTTTTATTCATTATTTATTTATTGAATCTTCATATATTTAATATGAACAAACAATAATTATTCAAATCTTATCCTTATACATTATATGTATATGTCCAGCCAGTGCCAGACAAAATTTCGTCATAACGGTTTATGTTCACATATGTGGGTGTTTATCGCTCTTCTGATTCGGTGAGTGCTGCAGTATCTCTTCTTCTTAAGCGAGTGTGCCCGCCATGATTTAAAATATTCCGAGCTAGTGGATTTGGGTGTTGTGCAAGCCTTTTCAAATATTTTACCGCATATTTTGTAATCATAGTTTTTACTAATGGCACATTGAGATCCTTATGAATGTTTGAATTTTTAACGTACCAGGGAGCGGCTGTGATTATTCGAAGAATTTTATTTTGACGCCTTTGAATTTTTTCGATATTAGAGGCCGAGGCAGTGCCCCATAGTTAAATACCTTATCCCCAGATAGGCTTTAAGATAGAGTTGTAAAGTAGAAGCTTGCAATCGAGACTAAGGACAGAGTTTCTTCCAATAAGCCAATGAATTTGAATGGCTTTAAGTTTCATTTGAGTTAATGTTGCCTCTATATGGCAGTTCCACGTTAATCGCCGATCCAGATGTATACCGAGATATTTTACATGCAAATGTTGAGGAATTATTTGATTATTGATTTTAATAGGTGGGCAAGATTCCTGGCGCAAGGTGAATGTTATATGAACGCATTTTTGCTCATTTACCATTATCCTCCATTGTCTCAGCCATATTTCTAGTTGAGTTATATGATCCTGTAAATAACGAGATGCTTCATAACTGTTTTCGTGGACGCTTAGTTCAAGATAAAAAGCATAAAAAAGGTACGTACGTGTAAAATTTATAATTATGTACATATATTTTGCAATAAAATTATTTCTTTCAGGTATCAGTTCGAAAGCAAAAAAAATCTCGGCTAACACATCAGAACTTCCCATGCCTTTTTCATTAGATTTCTGTTAGATATCTATCAGAAATGCCGACAAAAAACCAAAATTTCCCACGACATGTCTGTCAGAATTCGTGTCAACCACTTCATACGTTTTTGGGTCAGAAATCTGACAGAATTCGTATACGATTCCGACTTTTTTGCCGACGTCTCTCTCAGATATCTGAACGACGTCGGATTATTTTGCTGGCTGGGTTCATACCCAGCCAGCATTTTCAATCGTGTAAGAGCTAATGGGAGTTTCATAAAGAGCGTTTTTATTCGTTGATGAGCGCATGTTTTAATCAGGGTTGTGAACTATTTCTAATCAAAAAGCGCCGTGACCCCAATCAAAAAGCGCTAAAAAGCGCTTAATGAAATTTAAATAAAATACTTAATGAAATGTTGTCACTGGTTGTCAAAAAGAGATCGTTTTAAATAAAAATATATGAAATACAAAGATTTTACAGCGTTAAATTCAAATCCGTTTTCAGTTTTTTCTATAATGTTTAGTTTTTTTATGAACTAGACTCATTTTCGACCGAAATAAAGCGGTTATGGTTCATACATTTTATCATAATTTGAGATCTATTTGTGCGTTTTTGATCTTTTACAAATGATTATTTTCCACACTGACTTTTTTTGTATTTTGCCCAACTGTGTTAATAAAACATTAAAAGTTTTAAAAAGGCTTTACTGATATTTCAGGAAAACTAAAGTAATATAATTTCAAATATGCAAAGAAAGAATTGTTTACTAAATCACCAGAAAATATGTCTTAAACCAAGAAAATGTTGCTCTCACTATTCTTGTCAAAGCCAAAAATTTCTTACTGTAAATGTGTGGCTTGGTTTAAGAAAAAAGTAGTGACTCAAAGCGACATTAAATTTACTTAGCTGCAGCTAAAAAAATTTATTTTTATTCTATAGTTACTTAAATCTATATGATATAAAAATAAGAAACTTTTGCTAGATTTGCCACATGTCTTTCCATATAAAAATTAATTAAATCAAACCAAGTTTTTAATAAAAATAAGCTACTTTTGTATTCGTGTTTTAAGAAATTTTTGATCATACATTTACCAAAAACATGAATTTTTTGATCATGAGAAAATATTTTTTATTTAAGAAAGTTTCACTTAATATAAAAACAAAGCAATTTAAAATCAGGAAATATTTTTTTGGATTTTCTTGTTTTAAGAAAAGAACTAGATTTCTTTAGAAAATATACTTCTTTCCGTGCAATAGTATGCATTTCAGAGTACTATATGAATCGTTCAGTGGATAAAGGGAATGAGTCCATTTTTGGCTTTTTTGAGATTTAGCGTGGATACACTTCCTTTTATGACTAACGATGTATGGTAAAAATTTTGTTTTCGAATTTCAACGGAAACCCCCTTTTAAACACAAAACATTTTTTTGTACGAAACACAAAATTTTTATTTTCAGTGGAAAAAGGGAATAAGTCCACGCTTGCATTTATATTGCATTAATCACTTGTTAACTTTGCTTTTAATCGCTCTTATTTGTTTATATTTCTTGCCTCTCTTCGATCTTTTGCTACTTGCCAATTTTTTATGTTCTTTAAATTGTTGTTGTACTAAGTTAATTGCTGCAAGAGAGCAGCAATCGAAAGCGTAACTGTAATCGAACTTTATGCTTTATTACATATGAATTCGACCTTTGATCGCTGTTATGATATCGCTGTGGTTAGAATAGTTTCTAATTTAGTAAGTGCAGTGAGTGCAGATCGGTCGTAACCTTCTTCGTAAGTTACAAACTTCCTGCTAATGCCCGTAATTTCTATAAAGATGTATATATCAAGCTGTGTATAGATATCTATGGTGTAACGAATTTTTCATAACTTTAACACGTATGTCTTACCTACTGGATAAACTGTAGTGTATTTTACGTCATCGATTTTTGACAGTTAATTCTAAAAATTAATACAAATACAAATGTTCAGATTTTTAAAAGCAAACTTAAAGGAAAAAACACGCATGCAAAATTAACGTTGAAATAACCAAAATAGTTTTCCCGGATAGGTAAAGATAACTGATAGGAACGAACACGACCAGATATCTGCTTGTAGAAATTACGGAAATAAAAAGCATTTGAAAAAGATTTCGTAAAAATATTTTTAATTATTTGACCTGCGCATATTAGGTAAGTAAGTTGAATAGTATTTTTTTAAATATTAAAAATATTAAAATTTACTATTTATAGTAAGCCAATATTTAGGTGGATATTTTTTCTTTTTATTTTCGAACGAATGCTCAAAGTCAAAACATAATTAATTTGCATTTTTACGCTATCGATGGTAACAACAAAAAATTTGGTGGACTTATTCCCTTTTTCCACTGAAACTCTTATCAATAAAAATGTATTTGTATCATATTAACAGGTTTTGTGAACACATACACTTACATACTAACATTATATATTTACAAGATGTAAAAGAAGCCATTATAATTAATTTTGCAATTTTAGTTTTGAGTTTTGTTGTAACAACTAGTTTTAAAGTCAACGTCAACTGTTCTGTCGTTTTTCTTCATTTCAAATTTTTGGACTCATTCCCTTTATCCACTGAACGACTCATATATCAAAAGTATTTGAAAAACGGAAACAAATTTTGAATTAATGTGTCTTGATTTTTATGTATTCAAATAAAAGTACAAAAATGTCGGGAATCTATAAAAGCGCTAATTTAGCGCTCTTTTAAAAAAAAGCGCTAAGGGAAAAATATGCGCATTTTCGACAGTTAAAAAGCCTTAAATCTAGCGCCAAAGGCGCTAAATTGGCAACCCTGGTTTTAATCGTAGAAGATTCCGCACTTGGGAGAAACTGTAACACGAGTGATATTCTTCTATAACACAGCAAAAGACGCTTAATTTAATCGTTGTGGGAATCGTTTGAGATGTGGGTAAAGATTATCTGACGAGTCTTTCAACAAGCGTGGCACGTATACTCGCTATATAATTGTTAAAAATACGATTTATACAGAAGGTCAGAAAAGGCTAGTTCGATGATTGTTCGACGAAACATAAACAAAGTGTAACATTGGTGATTTTTATATTCTGGAAATAATCATTTAGAATTTTTAAAGATGTTACAGCCGTACTTAAACAATAGTGGCACCCGTTTTTCTAATTATCAAAAATTGTCCTCCCCATACAATATGAAGCATCCCTTACTAGCGCGGCCTCAACACTTTGTATTTGGAACATCATTAATAAATAATGACAATTTAGCTTTTTTGGTCAATCTTGCGTTTTTATCTTTAGGTATGTCATATCAGCGTAAAAGCTAAGCGAAAGAAAACATTCCGGCTTCCGTTCTTGTTTATCAACGGTTGTTTAGCATTCTAAGAATAAAATATATACCCTTGTCCACCTGTGGTGAAGGGTATAAAAACGAACGTGTCAGAAAATGTTATGATTTATTTAAATTGACTACACTCTAAATTCCTTCTAAATTGAAAAAAAAGAAAAAACTTCATTAAAATATCACGTGTCAGGGAACAGTTTTTTCCCCATAAAATTTTTAGGGAAAAAAACCTAAATAATTAAGCTGTTTCTTTTTATAAATTTGTTTTCTGTGCTGCTTCATATAAATATATAAGCATACATATATACGATCTTTATGGATTTCAGTATATTTGGGTTTATAAATCCTTTCCTACTAAACCAATTGTGCAGGATTTAATTCCCAAATTGCCTAAAATAACTAGAAACCATTTGACACCAAAATTGTTCTTGACTTTTGAGTCGTTCGCATGTAAGATCAATTTTAACAGACGTTCAGATAGGCTAAATCGGTCTAGAATAACACAAGGACCAATAATATATGTATATACTTTATAGAATGTACATACGTACATATGCCCTCCTTCACCACTACTGGTGCAGGGCATGCTGACTGATTTAAAATATTCAGAAGCTTTTGTGAAGCACCTAAATGCGACATCTTGAATTTTCTACTTTTTAGAAAAGGTATGAGTTCGTTTTCCTTCTTTTTTCTTTCACTATAAAGTAATAAAATTTAATTAAGGAATCTCAAATATAAGACATTTTTATAATGTAATTACTTTAAGAAGACCAATAAATGTTTAAAAATACTTGATGCATCACCTTATGAGAGACACTATACATGCAACATTCACAGACACATAGTGCAACAAATTCTAGAATGTACTAGTCTTTAAAATACTTATCTTGTTGATATTTCTTTAACAGAATTTTAATTTGATTTATTAGTATCATTAAGTTTCTTTGATACTTTTAACAAAGTCATGCTGGTCAAATCTAGTTGTTCATATTTGCTCATTTCCTCTTAATTAAGGATTTTAAAAATTGCATGACATTATCATGGGTTTTGTTGTCTCATGTCGTTAAAGCAAAACAAAAAAAAACCAAGAGAGAAATATTAAAAACTTTATGAAATATAGAAGAATTATAATAAAACTTGTTGTTGCTGGTGTTTGGACAAAGTAAAAGAAAGTGGAAAACATATTGCCAATTCATTTATTTAATTATTCGTTAACATGCAATTTTTATAATTAAATAATATTCATATAAATGTTTAAGAATATTTATGAATAAGTCAGCAATATTAAATTTTGCCTCGCTATAGAAACATGTTACAATTAGATTCTGAAATAACTTTATTTTGACAATTCATTACATTTGCCAAATTTTAACGCACAGCTACCCCATTATTGATGGGACATCTTATAAAAATACTTAGTCATCGTCCAGACTTACAATTTCTGTTGCAGCAATTCTTGAATTTATGGGTGAGAGAGGTGAGAAGTTTGGGTAGGGGTACTCAGTTTCATGTACTCTGCAATTCGGGTTTGTTTCGTTAATCTTAGACTTTTCAAATTGAAGTTGGCTGTAGGTGTATTTGTATTTGTATTTAAAAAATTGCAACTTAAGAATTTCATAATCAGGACACTAGTGCATTTTAAAAGCAGAATTTTAATTTAAAATTGCAGCAGCAAAAATTGCAATTCTGGACAATGACTTATGTAGTTTACATCTTTATGTTTATGTTATCTTATGTTTGTAATTTAATTCATACAAAATTAAATTAATTTAGTGAAAATTCTTAAATTAAACTAATGCTTTTATTTGGAGTTCAAAACATAAGGCTTCTTCTATGTGTCCGGTGCTGCCATACTTTTTTTACAAAAACCGACAATTTCTAAAACTAAATCTGTTTTTTATGGAAAGAACTGTTCCTTTGAAAATTCAATAAAAGTGATAAAATTATATTAACAAGTGTTTTCCTAATGGTCGAAATTCGGCCATATATTTTTCTTTGATATGAAGAATATATAGTACATATATCTAAATATATTATTTTTTTCCGTCTTAGTGGATCGATTTGGCGACGGACCAACATCCGGTTCATATGGTGTGTTCCACGTGAGTGGTTGACAAACAAATAAAGATATCGTTCTTAACTGGTTTACCTGTGCCGATTTATATAGTCGAAATATTCGAAAACCGGTTTCTTGAAAATTTCGAATAACCGACCTTCCAAAATATTCATTACACATTCGCTATCCCCTTCTTTAAGAAGGGAGAAAGGAAGTTGTTCAATTTTAATTTTTTTTTTGTTTTTAGTGACATTCTGTACTCCCTTAGGGAAGGGAAAGAAGTTGTTCAATTTTTATCTTATTTTATTTTTTGGTCAATAACAATTTAAAAACCATTTTATACATTTCTTTTTGCACGTGATCTTGTTCTTATAACGGTTTTTTATTTTTGTTCCGTCGTCGTTTGTCTTATGTAAACGTATACGTTGCAGATCAGCTGTTTCGCTTTTCCTACTAAGTTTTAGTAGAATAAGTAATAATAACTCCTATGTTAACATGACGTTGCATTGCGGAAGAAAAGAATTTTATCTGACAATAAAAAATTGAAAAGTTTATAAAACATACAGTATTATATGAAATAAAGAGCTGAAGCTTGGAATTCTTTAAAAAACTTTTAAACAAATAAAAAACTGCTGAAAAAAAGCTTTTATAACGCGCGTTGTGTATATTGCTATTTTTCATGCTGTTTAAAATAGCACAAAGTGTTGCTAAAACGCATCCTGGCTAATAGTATTTTTTATTCTTATTATTGTAATCTAAAACTAATCATAAAACCGTATTGTATTTGAATTTAAATTGTAACCGTCCGGTAAATGAATTTCTAAGTATTAACTTTATAGTTTAAAAGCCTCTGAATTGCAATACTCACATATGTATTTTAAACTAATGTTATTGTGCGGATAAAGATGACATCTACTATTGTCATTTTTATCGCCTTGTAGATAGCCATCTTTTTTTCTTGACCCAACTTTCGTGGTTGGTTATCAGTATATTTAAAATCACTTGCTGTTCAAACATTAAAGCACATACATCGTGTGTTAACTTACCTTTTTAAACTCTTGTAAATACAATTTGTACTTTAAATACCTACGGTCATTATAAATTTATTATAAACGTGAAATTTAACTACAAGTTATTCAATAAAATCCAATCTTTGAAGTTCAATAATCTTGGCTAAGTGTATTTATTTATGAAAGCATTGGTACTCTGCCCGATCTAACCTTCTGCCCAGTGGTCCAACTTGGAGGTTCTACCCAGTTTGTGTGTCATCATCCATACATACCTACATATATAATACAGTCCACTTCTCTATTCCTGGTCACATAACCAGTCGTTTAAATAAATCTCTTAAGTTTATATCGCTAATTTAATCTATCCCCTTTGCCATAAGATTACTCTTAACCACCTATACATCTTCACCCTTATTTAATCAACATACCTTAAAGACACATACTCTTGTTCACATGCACTAAAGTTTTTAAACGCCTTTAAGGAAAAGACTCTTGATTAGGAGAATTTTTATCCGCCATTGGCAGGTCGTAAACTTAAGAATTAAATTAAGATTTGAATAATTTTTTTTATTTCATATACTTTATATGTACATGAAGATTGTGATTACTCATATTTTTGAGCAAAAATCGTTTTTCGTTAAGAAAATCGTTTGATCGAAAGCAAAAGTTTATTTTGTGATCACACAAAATAAGCGTATAATAGAATAATCACCAAAAATCGTATTTTTATATTGAAAATACAAAAATAATTAAAATGGCTTATAACTCCTTAAAAAAGAGTTTGATCGATAATAAAAGCTTGTCTTGTGATCAAACATATTTTTTGGGTAAAGTTGTTTTTTGATAAAAAAAAAAAACATTTGCTTGTAACTTCCAAACGGAAAAATTAGTTTTTTTCACCACTCATATTTTTAATCAACAATCAATTTTTAATAGAAACCTTTAAAACGCTGGTTATTCCTTTAATAAGTTTTTATATTAAAAAATTCGATCATTTTGTGATCAATAGTATTTTTTTTTTTAAATCAATTGTTTTAGAAATGTTAAACGTTTGCAATTATTTTCCCTATGAATAGCTTATTTTTTAGAATAAGATCACGCATTAAAATAAATGTAAAATCTTTTTCTAAAAATGTTGGAGAACAGTTTAAAAATCTACTTGACAAATTAAATATGTTTTATATAAAGGAATCTTGGAATTTTTTATTATAATTTTGAAAATAATTGTTCTGTGAACTGTTAAAAAATTCATTTAAAACATAAATTTAATCCAACTAGGACATTTTCAATGCAAAATGGAGAAGAAAAATATGAATTAAAAGATGTGGTAGCTTTTCCAATCGGTAGCTCTTTCCTTTTAATTCCTATTTTGCATTTTTTACCATTGAAATTGTATGCATACTAAATGTCTATGAATGTAAAACTAAAATTTTCAGAAGTCCTTTTAAAAAACCTTTTTTTATAGGTATTCGATATGTACTTCTTTTGTATGTTTTCATAGAGTACTTTAATAGAAGCCATTTTTCAGTACACCTTTGTAATACCTTTTAACAGTCCTTTATTAACAGGCGTTCTTAAAGACATGCATCAGAAGGGCTAACAAAAGAGCTTCTTTTGAAAGCCTTTTATAATTACTGTAAGAAGAAGGGAGTGTGGAAGGCCTTGCTCCCAATGACAACCTGTATAAAAATATATGAGTATGGAATGCGAAGTGGAGAGCTTGTGTCTGCTAAATAAGGCCTTCTATTAGGCCTATTTACTCATTCTTTTTACCGCTGGGTTATAACTCGGAAAATATTGAACAGATTTTAATCAAATATATATTGTGCACTTCTAGCAGTAAATAACTTTCAAATGGTGTACTTTTTATTCTAGTCGCTGGGCAAACAAAAGAGAAAAGTGTTCTTAACTGTTTTGCCTTAGCCGATTTATGTATAGATGTAGATGTATTTTTTTTTTAATAATTTTTGTTGAAACAAAAAAAAATCTATTATATTAATAAGATTTTGTTTGCCGTGCTTAATTCCCAATTTTTGTATTTAAATGTAACCGATTGGTGAGTTAAGTTACATTTTAGTGCTTAGTGAACAACAGAATTTTTTATTTAAAACGATTGTAAATATAAATGCGATACAATGTCAAAACGAATCATATCTTTAAAAAAATGTGTAAAAAATTCAAAATTCGAGGCCTATTTGTGATTATGTCGTAAGCGAAAAAAGGAAAATTTTGCAGAAGAAGAAGGGTTTTTATTAATTTTTTTCTTAGGCATTGCAATACTTTATTTGGATTTAGTTGGGCTTGTTCTCCGCAACGGTACATGGTCCTAACCTGTTGCGCAACCCGAGGTCGTACTGTATTATCTATATTTATGTATATGTTTATAAATTAAAAACGTTTGTCTGTTTGTTTGTAGACATATAGACTCCTAAACTACTGAACCAATTTTCCTAAAATTTTTACGTGAGCCAAAAATAAAATAGGCTACATATAGTGGCAGGGGAAATGGTACCCTCCAAAGGGTGCCAATGTTTAGTGTCGCGTATCTTAAGACCCGTTACACAAATTTGCTTGAACTTTTTGTAGTAGAATCTTCTGAGCCCCGAAATTGAAAAAAGATAGCAGCAGGGTAAGAGGTGGTCCCCGTAGGAATCCAGAGAATATTCAAACTTAGTAGAAGTAACTCTTATGGTAAGCTACACCTATGAAAATAAAGAGGGTAGGCACAGGGCTAGCAATTCCCCCATGGGATGCATATATTAAATATCGCGTAACTGAAGAACTATTATAGCGAGAGTCTTCAAACCAGGTTAAAGCCACGACTTTTGTAAACTATAAATTTAAAAATAGAAATGGCTAAGTGGGAAGAATATGAGCTGTAACCTCCAAATTAAAATAAAGGGGGAAGGTGCAAGAGGAGCAATAAATAATCACCCTTATTCTACTTGGAGTCGACAATAGCAGCGGCAATTTTATGGCAACAGCAATTCTAATCATAGACAACATCAATTCTATGTTAATTTGGTATTTTGTAAGAGTATTATGACGCCGTTGACTGTTTATCGGTAATGTTAATAAAGTACAGCACACATCTCTAGTGTTAAAGTCAGCTGATTCATTTTGTTTACAGTTTTTGATAAAAAAAAAGTTCTGTCCTGTTTGTGAAAAATAAAAAGTTAAATAAAAATTTGTTTGTAAAAAAGGTTAAGCTTTAAGCTTCGTTCACAATAGGCAGCAACATTTTCACTAGTGTTCATAATAGAGCAACAATTTTTTTCGCGACCACAGACATTTTAAATAAAGAAACCGTTTCCAAAATGTTTCCAGAACAATATTCCGTATTTATTATTATTTGTTGGAACATTTTGTTAAAATTTTCATTCAAAACTCAATAAAATTATTACAATCGCCGTAAACAACTTCATACAAATTATTACTGAAGTTGAAGTTGATTCAACTTTTTGAAAAAACTTTCGGTACATTTTTGTTTGAAAAATGAAAGAAAAATATATGAAATAATTTGGGAAGAAATAATATGGAAGAAAAAATAAAATTGTTGCTCTGATTGTAAACAAAGCTTAAATAAAAAGGTTTTTTATTTCTGATTCGGACTAGTGACGAAGAAAACAAAATAATTTAATAATGGAAAGAAGATTGCTTAGACAGAAATCTTCTTTTTAATATGCCGATGGTCCTGTTGGCGCTAAAGCTGTTGATGGCACTGTTGTTGGCGCTGTAAATTGCTAAACATCAATGGACTGCAATAATGTGGACCTACTTTTGCAAAAATATGTATTATCAGTTCAGCTGATTTCAAGAAGTAAACATCAACTGTGTCTTCAGTGTTTGGGACTTCTTGAACCATTCCCTCAGGATTTATTTGTTTTTGGAACTGCACCAAATTTGCCTCAGCTTTCTCTAAGGGGATCAGCATTACCTGTTTAAATACATCACCTCCAGTAGCTTTACTTTCTGCTTTATTTGTGGCCATATTTTTTTACTTTGAATTTTTAAATCCCTCCAAATCTGTAAAAAGAATTTCAACGCGTATTCAACTATAGGTGGTGTCGAAACTACAACAATCCAAAAACAACAGAAACAACATAGGGTTTTATGCATTGCATTGTTAGTGCTTATAGCTCGAAATGTCAACCATTCTTAGCAAAACACTAACAATTCAAAACAAATAAGCTCGAACTGTCAAAATAAGATGCCGATTCGACACCACCTGTAGTTACCAAGAGAATTTATCCCAGTGGCACTAGTCGCCAACTGCTTCTTAAAATTATTAGGAACAGAGCTCCTGCTAAACCCTCTGGCTTGTGATGGAGTCTTTTCAAGCGCTACCACTAGCTTCTCGAACTGGCACTTACTTGTTGTTTTAATTGTTTCCATTATTTCCACAAAAATATATTAAGAACACAACACAAATGTAGAAAAATATCAAACCGCCGTAAAAATCAAAATTAAAGCTAACAATCACTTTAAATTTTTTAAAAATTTTTTAAACACAACACAAAGCAGCTCAAGACAACACTAAGAACGCCGACGACAAAATCAAAGGCAATTACAGACAAAAGCAACGCCAATTTTTTCTTACAAAATACCAAAGATTTGTAATAAACAGGGCCACGACTTTTATGCAGTTAAAATCGCGTTTAATGCGCATAAAAAATGCAATCAAATTAGAAATATATGCGCTAAAAATTTTAAAAATATGCAGTTAAAATTATCTTAAATGTGTTTATTGGTGATAGGTTAGGTTAGGTTGAAAGGCTGGTGTGAAGTCTCCTTCACACCCTCACCCAGAGACCGGTATGGTCCATTGTGACGCCTTAATTAGAGAAAGATATGTAAAGAAGGAAAATAGGTGAAATAAAACAGCGAAAGCACAAGTCAGAAAAGAAAGATGGATAGAAAAGAATGTTTCGGACCAGCCCCGAAAGAAATCCTGACCAACCAAATTCGACCTACGTGTGGCCAGCACCCAGCCTCCTCTCGCGCAGCCAGGCCATCCCCATTACGAATCCTATCAGACTCCCAAGTCCACAACCCGGGACATCCCCTAATTCGTTCAGGAATCTACTGCCCAGCCACCTCAGCCTGCTGCCCTGCAACCTGGGACAGTGGCACAGAAAGTGCTCAACTGTCTCTAACTCCTCAGGGTCCTCACACAACCTGCACATATCCGATAATTCGGATCCCATCCTCACCGCCATCCTGCCTATCATACAGTGGCCCGTGATCATTCCTATCATGGTCCTCACGCTGACCCTACTCATGCCCAGCAGCAACCCCGAATCGGACTTGCTAAGCACCGGCCACAGCGTCCGTGATACCCGGCAGTCCGTCCGGTTCCCCCAGGCCCGATTGGTCGCGCCCAGAATCCACTCCCTAATCCTTCCAAAATAGAAGCCTATTGGAGGTCTAACCGCCTCCATACAGTTAGGGTCCTCCATCTCTGAGCCCTGTCTTGCTAACCCGTCAGCAACTTCATTGCCACCTATGTCGCAGTGACCCGGCACCCAGCACAACCTTAGCGTATACTCCCCTAAGACTTCCTCCAAAGCCCTCCTACAATCATCAACTAGCTTTGAGTTCACATAACAGCCCCTTACGGCCATAAGTGCCGCCTGGCTGTCCACATATATAGTGACCTCAGAGCCCCTATCAATGTTGTCCCTCATAAGTTCCACGGCCCTCAATACCCCCAGAACCTCCGCCTGAAAGACACTACAGTCGTTAGGAAGCCTATATGACCTTCTGATGTCCAGATCCTCAATGTAGACTCCCGCACCCGTGCCCCTCATCTTCGAGCCATCAGTGAAAATAGCAAATCCACTAAATAATCTGCTCCTACCTGACCAGCTCTCCCTAGAAGGCACTATTACCTCCGGCGACCGCCCAAAGTCCACCCTGGTGCCCACATAATCAGTGGAGCCGGGTAGTCCCAGGCAGTAGCCACAATCCTCAATCACACTCAGGATCCGTGAGTGACCCTGCGTGACATTCCCTATCAATCCTAACTCCCTCAGTCTAAGAATGCTCCTGGCCGCCATTCCCATCACATACTGCTCAATAGGCAGAAGATGTAGAATGACGTCCAGGGCAGCCTGAGGAGTACTTCTCATGGCACCTGTCATGCCAATTGAAGCGCACCTCTGAGCCTTAGAAAGAAGGTTCCTACGACTAGCAAATCCCAATGACTCCCACCAAACACAGCATCCATACGTAAGAATGGGTCTAACCACCGAAGTGTACAGCCATCCCACTACTGACGGCCGGAGTCCCCAGCTCCTACCTATCGATGATCTGCAAGCATAGTAGGCATTGAGACCCCTCTTAAGTCTCTCCTGAGTATTTCTTCCCCATGACAGCTTGCTGTCCAGAAATACCCCCAGATATTTAGCACAATCAGACAATCTAAGCTCCAATCCTCCCAGCACCGGTAGCCTGAAATTCTCCACCTTGTACCTCCTAGTGAAAAGAACCAACTCCGTCTTCTCCGGATTAACTCCCAATCCCTTATCATTAGCCCATGCCGATAGTTCGCCCAGTGCCCCTTGCATGATGTCGCTTATTGTCGGCAGAAACTTGCCCGACACCAATATAACTACATCATCCGCGTAGGCCACAACCTTCTGACCCATTCTGTCAAAACGTCTCAGAACGACATTGACGGCCAAGAGCCACAATAAGGGAGAGAGAACTCCCCCCTGTGGGGTCCCCCTAGTCACCGATTTCCTTAAGCGTTCACTTCCCCAGTCAGAGTGAATAACTCTGCTGTTAAGCATCATAGTTATCCACTCGACCAAGAACAGCGGAACCCCTAGGTCAACCAGTGCCTGCCTGATAGCCTCTATCCTCAAATTGTTAAAGGCGCCCTCTATATCCAGGAATGCCGCCAAGGTGTATTCCTTGTTTCGCAAACCCCGCTCCACATAACCAACCACATCATGCAGCGCACTCTCAACAGACCTACCCTTAAGATAGGCGTGTTGAGCACCGCTGACGATGCCGGCGTCAATCTTCGTCCTCAAATGTAGATCAATCAGTCTTTCCAAAGTCTTCAGAAGAAAAGACGACAAGCTGATTGGTCTAAAATCCTTGGGTTTAGAGTGACCGGTTCTACCCGCCTTTGGTATAAAGACAACCCTAACCTCCCTCCACCTTCTAGGAATGTACCCGTTCAGCACACATACCCTAAACAGTTCCACCAACAACAGGAGTGATGATTTCCCGATATTCTGTAACATCGCCGGAAAGATACCATCTGGTCCCGCCGATTTGTAGGACCCAAAGGTATTTACCGCCCATGTTACCTTATCCAAGGTAATCATCTCCCCCACCGTCTCCCTTTCCTCAACGCCCGAGCCTGACCCAGAGAAGGGGTCACCACATACAGCCTGTTCTCCCGACCCCGGATCCATGCACCCCGGAAAGTGAGTCTCCATTAGCAAACAGAGAGATTCAGAGCCAGATTCCGTCCATGAGCCGTCCGGTCTCTGAATAAATCCAGGGACTACCGGGTCCTTGGATAAAATTCTCCTGAACCTAGACATCTCATTCACGGATTCGACTGACTCGCTAAACTTAATCCACGAGTCCCTTTTCGCCCTTCTAATATCTCCCTTATACTTCCCGTAACTTACCCTGAAGTTACTCCAATCTTCCTCCCTACGCGTATACTTCGCCCTATTGAACAGCTTTCTGACAGTGGACCTTTGAGTCCTCAACTCGTCTGTCCACCATCTTGGCTGTGTGCGTCTGCCCGGAAAATTTAACGGACAGGATCGCTCATAGCTACTGGTCAATACACCCGTGAAGGTGTCTACCAGTTGCTCCACACCGGCCGGATTCGACCCCCAGTTCCGTGTAACCCTAAGGTTCCTTTGCACCAGTCCCGAAAACGAATCCCAATCCGTCCTTCTCGGATTCCTATACGGACACCCTTTCGACCTCTCAAACATTAGACTAAAGGACAGACGACTATGGTCAGAGAAGGAAAAATCCAAAGCCACCCTCCAGTCCTCTACTAATTCCCTACAGTTCGTCAATGTTATATCTATCACTGCCTCTCTATCCCTAGTTCTGAACGTTGGCGTATTCCCCCTATTACAGATAAAGAGATTGCTGGCAATAATAAAATCAAACATAGACTCACCTCTTTTGTTGATGTCGGCACTTCCCCATTGGGTGTGGTGTGCATTGGCGTCACAACCCAGTACCAGTCTCGAGCCGCTTCTGCCCGAGTGCTCCACCAACTCCCGTACTTTATCACCAGGTGGATCGGTAGCCTCGTACGGCAAGTATACCGATGCCAGTGCCAGAACCGTTCTGTCCCTGGCCTCTCCTGTCACGACCGTGAGGTCTCCATTACTGAAAGAATAAGAAATCATAAATTTAAACTCAGTTCTTGCCAGTATACAAGTTCGTACCTTATCATCTGTGTGGGGTACGAACAAGGTATACCCCGTGACCTTTAATCCAACTACCCGGTTTTTATTAATCCAGGGCTCTTGGATTAAGGCCACGTCCACGTTGTTGTCAATGAGGTGGGTTGCTAATTCGGTTGAGGCTGCTTCGCAGTGGTGCAGGTTTATCTGCACCACTTTCAGCCTCTTAGGGTCTATCATCTTTAGGAAACCTAAATTTGATAGACCCCAACCCGAACACAGCAACCCCTCCCATTGACTTCAGCCTTTTGAGAGACTCCTGGTCTACTGCGAACCTGAAGTCTCTCCCTTGGTTCTCCTTACAGCCCAGTGAAGCTATCAATTTCCACTGGCCTGTAGTGAGACCATCGTTCTGGTTGTCCAGTAACCCCAGTATGACCTCCACCGGTTTTATAGGTGGAGGTATCCACACCGTGACTACTGGCCTCAATGGCAACTCAGACGCTAGTATGACGTCCAATCTGGCTTCAGGGAAAGCGCTGCCACACCTGCCAATTGCAGCCTTTAAAAACTCAAAGGTTTTTTGATTGCCGCAACTGACAGTTTTGACACCTCTTGCCCAGTCAGCCCCTTTGAACGATACTTCGTCCGGCCTTCCTTTCACGCTGAAGATTTCGTCGAGTAGTTTGTTCTCTAGCACCTGCCATTTCTCGACACTGATCCTTCCATCGGGATCCATACGATCAATGACAGCCGCCAGAATACCGTCCTTACCCGACGACTCCCTCAGCTTCCTTGACGTGGAGGACTGGTCCTCTCTGGAGACAGTCCTCTTAGTGGTCTCCTTGCGGAGATCCTTAAGAGGGCCGGCACCAGCCTGACTAGTCCTCTTAGCCGCTGGAGATTTCTGGTCATCACCAGACCTAACTCTCTTGACAACCCCTTTATTGGGGGGCTTAGCAGAGTTCTGTCGGTGATCACCCGATTTCCCTGCAGATGTTGACTGGTTTGTCCCGGTAATTCCTTTAGTGACTCCCTTTTGGGGGTGACTATCGGAGATTATCAGGACTTTCCCAGTCCTCATCGCGCGACTAGTACTGGGTGTTTCGTCCGCAGTCTTAGCTCCTTTAGCCGTGACCATGCTGTCGCGGTTAAGAGGAACAGGTGCGGACTTATTACCCTCCTTTTTTCTTTTCGCTCCTTTTTTGGAGGATTCCTCAGCAAGGGTTGGTGAGGATTCGTTGTCTTTACTGACAACTTTTGAGTCCTCAGCAGCTCTTGCTGTGTATCCCGCAGGATAGGGAATGCCTAGGATATCACCGACAGAACCGTGGATTCGTTCGAATCTAGCAACGTTCTTCCGGTGCTTCCTCAGCAGATGCCTATCCCGCCCATCGTGCAGTGAGGAGTCTTTCTTAGCTATCTTTTCTAGAAAGGCTAAGGAGGCTCTCACACCACTCTTGGCTTTTTCTAAACTCGTTCGGCTATCTGATGTGACCTGTTCTGTCGCATCCTGCCGAACAATGTGTTTTGATGCACTCGCCAATCCACTTTCCATCTCGAGTGTAACCTCAGAGGCCGCTGGTCCAGCCCTTATTGGTGATAAAAAAAGTCAAAACCATATTGAACTCAAGAAAACGTTTGTTAAATGTCTAAAACTGTCATTCGCTTAAGCAAAGTGCAAAACTGATCGCAATTACATACGAATCAAATATTTATTGATTTTGTTTTTTAAAATGCCTTTAAAGATATATTTGACCCTAAATTTTTTTAAAATAATGCTGACGTTTCTCGGTGCTATATTCATTTTCATTACGCTTTTTTCGAAAACAATTTAAATTAAATATGCAAGCAGTTAAGGATATAAAACAATAAATTTAAATCTTTGATTTTTGTTTAATCTTTACCAAGCTTGCTAGGAATTTGGTTACTTAAGTTGCCGTCCAATAAATACATCTTATGTATGGCAATATCAATTAAACTAAATTCACCACTGTTGAATCCCTTTACCACATCTTTGAATTGACAAATGTTTTCAGTAAAATACATAATTGCTTTCAGCCACTTCCCCAATCTGGTTCTTATAGGCTGTAGAGGAAAACATTAATCCGGAAATTTCTTTTTATATGCGGCAACACGCGAAGGTGCTTTACAAGATATTTTTTTCCATTAGAAATCTATAAATAAATATCATCGAAGTTGTCTTTTACCGCTTCTGCGGAAGGGTGCATGGCTAAATAAAGCAATTAAAACAATTTTTTTCAAAATATGCAACAAAAATAAGCAATATCAGCAATATATGCAACAATATGCATTCATAGCAAAATATGCACTAACAAATCGATGAATTGCTTGATTCGCAAAGATATTTTGTTTATGGTAATCTCCGACTGCCGACAACAAATATGCATTTGCATAAAAATCCGGGCCTTGGTTATTAGTCATTGAATTATGACAATATTGACAATGGGAATACGAAATTGAAACAAAACATAAAAAACGGTGTTGTGTTCTGTTGTCGACGCCAAATAGAATAAGGGTGATTATATAGTAAATGATAAAGCGTATAAAATTTTGTTCCATATATACTCCTTTACTACTGAACCGAATTTCCTAAAATGTGTACAGTAATTTTCTGATTTCCCAACGCTTAACAGAGGCGACTAATAATTTTTAATATTTCAGTGAGCGTCGCACCTCCCATACAATGACAATAATGATTTCTTCATATGTGGATTGCTGTAGTAGTGAAAGTATTCCATTTTGTACAAATAGTTTACAAAATAACACAAAACATTTTTTAAAAGTAGGTTCAATGGGAAAAGTGGACATTGCACCTCCCCTACGAACACATTTGAAATTTCTGTAGAACGGTTACCGTAAAATCCTTAAAATTAAGTACGAGATGCATTCTTAACAACACACGAGATCTTTTATATAAAATCAATACTAATTTTATATCAATGGAAGTAGCAAAGCGCGCCGGGTTAAGCTACTTTAAGTGCAAATAGCCCTTGTATTACATGCAATCGAAAATAAATTTTTTGTTTTATTCAATTAGCAAAAGGCATTTTAAATTTGGTTATATTTCTTCACATATGGTAAATCTTTAAAAAATTTTGGTTGTTACTATTTTTTGGGAGATTTTCCAAAGGTTTTTTGGGAATTGTGGAACTCCAATTGAAATTTTTTTAAATAAGTTTACCTGGGCCCAAATTACGAGCCCAAACAATAAAATTTGATACAATGTGAATAGAAATTTCAATCGATATCGAATGCTTTATTTTGGCCCCTGGTTTGAATGAAGCATTTAATTGTAAATTATTATTAGCAAAGTTTTTTTGGCATAAATAAAAATTTATATTATTAATAAAAATTCAAAAAAGAAAACTTTTTTTTGCAAAATTTCTTCAATGAAAAATAACTTTGATAATATACTTGCATGTGCCCGTGCAAAAAACTGAACTGGCAAATTGGTTCTTGTTTTGTTGCTTTCTTACGATGGCAATAAAATGAAGCAATTTGTTTTTTAATTTTGTTTTTTCTTTTTACCCACTTACAACTACAATTCGAGTTGGAAAAAAGCCAACCAATTGTAGGGGAATTTATGAAAAGATCAACTCACTGTTTATTGTTGGTATTTTGTTTAAGTTTTAATATTGTTACAAGTAAGACTTTGAGTGTTTATAGTTCTTATTCGCCTTAAGGTTTTATTTGTATAATATTTTTAGCTTTACTAAAATCTTTGGAAAAGGTTTCCTGATGAGCTGGCCTAAGCAACCAGTGAAATGAGCATAGAACCTAGCTTTCCATCAACAATAAATTTTAGTGTTTTCATCAAATATGAAAAATTAGGAATTTAGCACGTCATTCAGAAATCTTTTTAATAATAAATTTTGATAATTTTGTTTTGGTTTTCTAACAATTGAAAATTCTTTGAAAATTTAAAATCAACTTCCTTCTATTTCCCTGATTGTAATCAGTGTTGCCAAAACTTTTGGAGGTAAAATTAGCAAAAATATAACACAATTTTTCTACAAAAGATTGCGCCAAGACTTGGGCAATCTTCAATAAATCTCCAGAACACATTTATAAACATTTTTTGCAGTTTATTTAGAAAAAGATACACCAAGTCATTTCAAAATATACGCCCAATGTTCTGGAATGGTAGTTTTAAAAATAGTTTTGGTAAATATCTATAAGTGGTCCTCGAAGTACGAGGCATAAAAAAGGTGATATTTTTTTAAACTTTCTTCAACACAGGAAAGTTTTAAAAATTTGTTCGGCTTAATTTTGACCCTAGATTGTTTTTAAGAACATGGTTAATAATTGTTGTATATTTTTACATTAAAAATATCTTTCCAAATTTAATTACTCAGGCAGAGTAAGGATTAATCACATCTTTGTTATTCTAAACAACAAATTAAAAGTTAATTGCTTGACATGCGTGACGTGTCAAAGAAGATAATGCGAATTTTTATTTTTTTGTAATAAAATTCCTTCTAACGAATCTATTTTCTTACGGTTCATTCATTGATATTTTTCGTTTATCAATACAAGAAGTGGAAATAGAACAAACATAAGTGACAATGTAAAGAAGTTTCCACCGAGCTAAAAACCTGCAATTTTAAACCAAAAATATGGATATTGGCAATTTTGGGGTTAAAAGACATCAAAATGCAGATAAATCTGCACTTCTGGCATCACTTATTGTAATAAAGAATGCATTAAAATATTAATTTATTATTTGCTGACCAGCCAAAAAGTATGCTGTAAGGTTTAATTTTGAGTTTGTGGCTGTCGATTATGACGAATAGATGGCGCTGCACGAAATGCAAAAAGTTAAACATTTAAATTGTTGCTAAATATTTCTTATAAAAAAACAGAAACGGAACTCCTTGCTAGCATTTGGAAGATCGTGTTTTTTCAAAAATCATCGGTATGAGGCTTTTTTGTGTACTTTAGATGATTAAAAACTGATTAATCAAGTGCACGCTTAAAAATCGACACAGAAATGACTCGCGCTTATGATTTAAAAGGGTTTGAATAAAATTCAATAACAAAAACTATTAAAAAAAGAGTCGAAAATGTCTCTTAACTAATAATAAAACTAATCATATATGACTTTTCAAGAAAAGTATCATTTATGATCAGAAAATGAGCGCATATTCTGGTATTTTAATGGCGCTAAAGAGCCAAAAAGACTCGAATATGATTAACAATTTGAAAAAAATGCTAACTGGGATAAAAACTTTAGTAAAAACATATATTTTTATATATTTTAAAAACTATTAAATTTTTTATTAATTCGACAATTTGTGGTACTACAAAAAATTACAAACGAATACCGGAACCGTTATATCAGCGATACTTCTTTAGGTTTGCCGATATCGCGGCTATATTTAACCCCGCGAAGCTCTGCGCTTGTCTGCAGGAAAGAAACCAGAGTCTCTGGCGGGAATCGAACCCGCAACCCCGGAGCTAATAGACTAGCTCACTACCAGCTAGGCTACCGGGGCACTCAACTAACTGCTGTGGGCAACCGCTTATAATTTAGATTTCTACTGTATAGTTATGACGAATCAATAAACACAGCATTACAATATTTATTTTGTTTGAAACACAACAATATTTTTTTTAAACAATTGTTAAATATTATTTAGGACATTAGACGATATGACTTGATGCACTACTTGTGAATCCCCCAAATATTTTTTTTAAAAAAACTTTAATGCTATCTTATCTCGACTTAAGATGTTTTGTCAAAATGCAGCAGATATGTATAAACATGTGTATATGTATTTTGGTCTAATACTATGTTCACGCGTTTAAGCAACTCGAACATGATAAACTCTAATCACAATAAAATCGAGATGATTACTCATATATTGAAGTGATTTGTTAATCACTTTAAATTGACATAATAACAACTAAATCACTTCATTAATCCCATAGAATCCACTGAACATGCCTCAAAATTAGTATAATGTAGAATCGGCCAAAATGAGCGTATACAACCGGCCACGATTTCTGCTGAATTTTTCCTAAAATAATTCATAAATTTTCACAATTTCATCATTAAAGTGATTGACATAATCCTCTGATAACTTTATAAAAGTATTTTTATCAATTTTTAATATTTTAATGAAATATAAATTTGTTTGTTTTGTTTTTTCTTAATCAACTGTCATCTAAATGATCTCGAATGTAATGTGAACGGCTTTCATTAACTAAATCAATATTTTGCCTAAACGCGTTTAAAAACCTAAGTGTGAACATAGCATTATTTAAGAAATCAAATTTATTTTATTCTTTGATAAGATTTCTTGTTAAAAAAAAAAGGAAAATCTAAAAGTGGCAGAGGCAGGCAGGCACCACGGAGTCTGAGACAGAGACAAAAAACTTTTTGTATTTCGTATTTGCAGCTTAAGAGGAAAATCAAAAATATAGATGGTTTTAAACAATGCAAGACTCAAATTGAAGAAAAACTACATGCTGGTCTACGAGGCGTATCTTTTCTCTACCACATGGGATCAAAATCTCAATTTACTTAAAAAGTGGATTGATCAGGTTTGCATATTAAGCCGACGATATGGAAGAAACTTGTTATTGAGCTATTTTACACAAGGTTGACCCCACATCTAGTAAAAGTTCTGATAAGTCTGACCTTTGGGGAATTTGTGAAAATCTTTTAAGAAAGTTTCGAGAAGGATGACTCTCCATCCATCCTTCGCTCGATCTTCAAATTTGTCTAGGGACTTTGATCCGCTTGTTTATTGGCGCAATGAAAAGTTATACCTAAAATATAAGAACATGGTGCAGAAATGTGTTCAGAAATATCTGAGAGATAATTTTCCACTCTAGGTCGAATTCATGCAGATTTTCGGAAACGGCTTTTTCTGCAAAAGTTAAGAATGCCTTGTTTTTTTAAAAAATCTTATAATTATTAATTTTAAGGCCATGTCAGATTAAACTTCATCGTTTTGCGTGACGTTTCTAACTTTAACAGAAAAGCGTAACGCAAAAGGTGTATGTCACAATAAACACTTTGACAACACACACGAATTGTTTGTTAAAAAAAATTAAAACAAAATTATACTAGCAAACTGCCAAAGCGCGCAAAAAGATAAGAGTCGCCAAACTTTTCGCTTCTTTTTATGAAGTTTATGTGACATGATTCGTATGAGTATGAATATTTCATCTTGGGTTGTTAGATGTGACGGTTTTTCGTAATTTTGACGATTTTTTTGTGAAAAGACAGTAAAATGACGATTGAGGATTGTTGTACTACATAAAATTAATAGTGTTATGACAATTTTCTGGCATCAATAAAAACAACAAGAAATATTTGCAATTATATTGGGAGCAGTCCAAATCGTAACCATCAATTTTTCCAAATAAAAAAATTATTGGAAATTAAACAAAAAAAAAAAATTCTTCCCTCTTCGCAAACCAGATAGCTTTTATTAGAAGCCTAAGTAATTCGAAAACAACAATTGTATGAATGGTATCGATACTGCAAAAAATATACACTAGAGCCCCGATTTGCGTCGGTCCTATTTGCGTAATTTTTTATAAATTGGTTAAACTGCTTTACGCTTTGATGATTCCGATATGCGTCGCTAAAAACGATTGGATCTTTTCACCAAAGTCATAATCAGTACAAAGAAAAGAAAATGCATTAGTTTTTTGTGAATATGGATGAATTAAATAAATAAATTTATGTTATGTTTTTATGAAAATATTTTGGGGAATGTATTAAAGATAAACTCATTGATTATTGTTGTTGTTTTTGTTAAAGCTTTGATATTGCTACAAGTATAACTATTGCTTATAATTCTTATTCGCTTAACAGTTTTATTTTTTTTAATATCTTTAGTTTTTCTAAAATCATTTGATGAAGAGTCCTGATGATCTGGCCTAAGCAACCACCCATTAAAAAATGGAGCTTACAACGAAGCAGGTTTGTAAGGTAGAAACATAAACGTTTCGCTTACCATTGCGCTGACGGAAGACATGAATTTTATATGGCGAGTTCCCACTTTGAAGCAATACGTTTTTGATACGTAAAGTGCATTATTCAGCGCATATAAAAATTGTTGTATGTAACGATCGGTCTTACACACTAAATGTTTTGATACAGTTATTTTTTAGAATTCTCCCTTACAAAACTGCTTCGTAGTAAGGGAATGCCGTAGCACTTGAAATGTTATTTTTTTTTTATAAAAATTGTTGAGAGTTCTTTCACTTACTTTACTGCATTTATGTATGTCTTATTGCGTAGCCAGTGTGACCATATTAGCTTTTTTCGAGCTAAATTTAGCTTTATTTTTTCATGTTTAGCTTTAGATATTTCATTTAGCTTTAAGCTTTTTTTTCGGCTTTTTTCAACAATGCATTTAGCTTTTTTAGCCTTTTTAATTTTAATTTCGTGTTTATTTATATTTCAAAATAAATAAAACAGTTTATCCAAATAAACTTATTTGTGATTTAGTTAAAAGAGTAATAGTGTGACAGTGCAGAAGTAATCGCTTTTGCAGATTTGAACTACATACATACATAACAGTGCTGCAGGGCAAGAATAAAAATGTTACGATATTTTTCAAAAAATTCAAAAATTTTTGTCAAAAGTTACAATTCAAAATATTTCTTGAATAAATAGTAAGTTTATATGATTTGTAAAAACCAAATACATATTTCTATTCAATATTTCAGTGATAATAGCAAGACTATCAATTATGAATAGAACAAAAGCAAAGCAAAGAGTAAGTTTCAAGCATATGCCCACTGCATGAGAATTAAAAAAAAGATTTAAGCATACAGTACTTTTCGTATCTAGTCCAAACTTTAGCGATTCCAATTTATCTATTTTGCTGCCGTTGTAAGTAAAAATAAGATTTACATGATAGTTCATTAAGGGATGTAAGCATATTTGCCATATATTCCATCTATAAGCGGCCAGCAAAGGCAAAAGTAAATCGAATTATGTTCATTATAGTCACATTGGCAAAACGTTCTACCATATTAAAGAACTAAAATTAAATCGTTTAATTTTTGTCATCAACACTCAACTTGAAAAAATTAGTTTTTGGTTTAGGTATCAGGGTAAAAATATATTATTTGGCCGACGGATTTTTTATTTATGTATTTTACATTGTCGTTGTCGGGATTTTGAAATCGACAAAAATTTCAAACGACTACGACTTCGATCACGAAAACGCATCGTCAACTATTTTTTTTAAAAATTTATTGAAAACATCTGATAGTTAAATTTTTACCAGCAATAATTATTTAACCTGTTTCATATTTTTATTAAAAAAAAAATTATTTTCAAAATTTTTAAATTAAAAGTCTTTCAATCACATAAAATATTTATTTGATTAAAATCTACGAATTATATTCTTCGGCAAATGGTTTAAAACAATTAAATTAATTACGATATAATCTCTTTTATTACATCTGAAGAGTGTCGATATGACCAACTTGCTAGTTTTTGGTGGTAAAGCGTTTATTTCCTTTTTTATTTTTTTGAGTAAATGGGAGAACATTTTGTAAATTCTGCTAATAATTAAACACATTTATTATATGTCTAAGTCAAAGTTGATAAGTAAGGTTTGGAGATATTCTAAGCTACATACATATAATAAAAAAAATTTTTATAAAAACTTTAACCAGGTAGGATTTTATCGGGCCTAAATGATATTTTTAAATGTGACCTTTAAGAACAAAGCCAAGGATATTATACATATATACTCATTTAAACATTTATGAAAAATATCGAAATATGTAAAAGTTACTACAAGAAGCTATAAAAAAAATTAAGCTTTATTTTTTGGCTTTAAATTTCCTTTTTTTGCTTTTTTTTAGCTCTATTTAAAGCATGATTTAGCTTTATATTTTTTAAAAATCTGGTCACACTGTGCGTAGCGCATAATTGTGCGCTTATTTTTTAAATGTACCATTAGTGCCTCTCAAAATAATAAAATTTTTTATTGGGCAGTGAAGTGCGCATAGCTTATCCCTTCAACAACAAAGTTCAGAGTTTTTATCAAGAATAAAAATTGGGAATTAAGCAAGACATACAAAATCTTGTTAATTAAAATTATTTTTTTTCTTATGTATTTGTTTTCAAATGATAAACATATGTTTACTTATTTGTTATAATATCTAAGCCCACTTGCTGAAACCAATAGAATACAACGTAACCATATCACTTTTTTTAACATAAATATTGCTAAACATTTATATAAATTTCCTCTGATTTGTAAAATTTAAATATCCGACGATTTTGTTAAATGTTCGGGACGATTTTGACGAATTTTGTTAAAACTTACAACCCTGCTTGGATGTCAAAGCGAATCTCTAACGCAACGCGAAGCAAAAGTTTTATCTGACATGGCTTTTACAAAACTTTTTTGTATAATAAAAAAAAATTGCTCTACTTTAGTATCGTTTTTTGTACCTTGAATTAAAATTTTATATTCTTATCGGTATCTGTATCGCAGATATTTATTTTTGGCTATCGGCATCGTGTCGGCATTGAGACGTTTTGTTACACATCTAATAGTAATACATAAATGGGTTGTTTCAAATGTTCCTTAATGAACACAATAACTTTGTATTGAAATAATTTTCATTACTGGGAATATTAAATTAACAGAAAGTTAAAAACATTAAAGACGTTCTGTCCTGATGAAAAATGTTTATCTTTAATTTCTGAATTCGGTTTAAAAATAAATCAAGGAAACTGGTAAAGAATTGCTTATTCTCGATCCAATCCTAATATGGACCCATATATAACAGATAATCAGCCCAATTATGAATAAAAATTACCCGGGAGTTTTATTTCTTTTCACATTTTAGCAATTAAATCTACATAGGAAAAATGGCAGAAGGGAGAAAACCCCCGGGGAATTTTTATTCATAATTGGACTAAATATGATTATCTATCCTCAATAAGAGTAATAATAATAGTAGTGAAAAGAGGGAATAAAAACAGGGGGGAAAAGTAAAGATCACACTTGTTGGTTTTTAACATTTAAATAAATAAAATAAGATACGTCTAGTATTTTTTTTTGTGCAATTTACCAAACTTCATTTTTTAAAAATTTTTTTTTAATTAAGTGCTAACTAACTCACACGTAAGTTTACTTTATCGAAAAAAACCTATAACACTACTTAAAAATTATATTTTTTAGCGATGATCTGATACTTGAAGCTTAGCGCCCATTCCCTAAATTCCCCCAAATAAAAGCCTATTGGAGGTCCGACTGTCTCTACACAGTCAGTATCCCTATTTACGAGCCGACTTTCGCCAACTCAGCGGCCAGTACATTACCGGTACTGTTGCAGTGACCCGGTACCCAGTATAGCCTTTTAGAAAATGACTATTTTAAACATTTCTTGAAAAAAAAACTTTAAAAAATGAGTGTAATGGTATGTAATCGTGCAAAATTTTTGAGTGTATAAATATTTCGATTCGAAAAACATATTGAAAGAAAAAATTCTTGGTTACTTATATGTACCCGTATTTTTCTATTACAGATGAATTTAAATCAATTTGTATTTGTGAGCTGCATTAAATTGGAACAAGAACAATCCTTGTTATAAAAAAAATTGATGTTCATACAAACATTTACATACATAAATATGAAAAGCTTTTTTTAATTTCAATGGAACTATTTACAAGCAAAAAAATTTTAATCAATTTTCTAAATTTAATTAAAGAAATATTTAATTTTAATAAAAATTTAGTTAACTATGAGCACAAAATGATTCGTGACCGAAAATCCTTAAAAAAAATCCGTCAAACGTCGTTGAATGTTTCATCTAAACTGACTTGTGTTTGTTAAAATTTTAAGAATAAACAAGAAAAATTAAAAAAGAGACATAAATAATAGTAAAATCATTTTAAAGGTGCAAAAGAGTAAAATGGCAATAAATAAAGTTCTCGAATTAAAAGTTTTTCCAGCTCGATTAAAATTCTCATAGTCCAATAAAATTAACAAAAAAAAAACACGACTACAATCAATTAGATGAAACATGTTCAGCAACAAAAAGTTTTTTTCATCTCAGTATTTTCGAATTTTAATCTTCCACAAAACTGGCTGAATGAGTTGTATGGAATTTCGAAAATGTTTCGAATATGTTTAAACTCTCTTAAAATAAGGTTGTATGTTGCTTGAGGTTCGATACAAACATTAATGTTACATCAAACTTTCTTTTCCACACTTAGTTAACATACAAGTTTGACATTTAGTAAGTTGATGCAACAGGTTTGATGGTGTTTGCTGGCATACAAATTCAAGTGAAAACTTAACAATTCGAATAATGTTAGCAAAGTCATAATTATTCTAATAGGACTTCTGGATGATAGTCAATGTTTTTGTCGTTGTAGTTGTTGCTGTCGCCATTCCTGTCAAGTGTCTGCATGTGAATTCGTTACTTGAATCTTAAAGCAAGTCAAATATTTTATGTATACAAATGGAATATTTTATTCGTCCGTTTGCTTCTGGATTCATGTTGATGGCAAATGTGCACCATATGTGCCGCAATAATTCGAATTCTATGCAATCCAATGACTATATGTATGTACATTAAAATATCATATACTAAGAAAAACTTACTTACGTACATATGTGGATTTATTTCTCATGTTTTTTTTTATTCATAATTTACTTCTGTATTTGCTAGATCCTCTTAAATGTGATAATACAATTTTGTTGTTATTTATTTTTTTTACCAAAATAACTAATAATACATATTATTTATTTAATAAATTAATTTGAAATTTCAACTAAGGCAACATTAACGATGAATGCATTCGAAATGTGTAACAAAATCATTTGCATTGCTTTTAATATTTAATAACATTTAATTAAAAATTTTAATAATAAAGGAAATAGAAATGCAACGACTCAATATTAAAAACTACGTTGTGAATTTATTAAGGAAGTAAATAAGATTTACTTTATTTACAATAAATTTTTGTTTTCAAATTTCATCATAATTTATAAAACTAGTTCTTATTGAAAAGTAGAAAATTGAAAGTAATATTCAACAATGTTTTCATAAAACGTCTGTCGATAACATTAAAAAAAAAACTTTAAAATTATTTTACAAAATAGCTAATTATATTCTTGTGTTAAAAAATTTCGATAATGTAATGCTGACTTTAGATAACCAACCAATCTTTCCCAATCTGAATTTGTCTCACCATTAAGTATATCAATCATTTCAGTGTAAAATAAATTCGGTTTTTCAAAACTTACAATTCGGAACTCCTTGAGGACTGGACAAACACCTGGAAAATGTTCAAATGCTTCCATTGTAACCATATTACAAAGCTTGCATTTTTTGTTCTCAGTTGTCGCCCCGAATGTGTTGTAATTTAGTTTAATGAGACCACATCTTGCTTTGCAGACCCACGTTATTTTAGATTGATTCATGTTGTCGATAAGATAATTTGAACCTCTTTCGAAATCTAAATCTTTATATGTTCTTGAGGTTGCAGCTTTATTCTGTAACAACAGATTATGCAGATGTTGTTTTATTCTATTTGTTAGTTCCTTGCTTTGGGTGATCCATTGTTGTTTATTTGGTTGTGTACCGGACCATGAAATATTTAGATTGTCTGCAAACTTTTGCAATTCTTTAAAGCAAAACAAATTTTTTCGGGCAAGTATATGTGCAATTTGAAACGGTAACCTATTAGCCGGGTATTGAAACAGAACTCGAAATAGGGATGGGCAAGTTGAAAAAATATATCGATACATAGCGAATCGATATTTTTTAGAGTATCGATATTTATTATTTCAAAAATATCGATATATCGAACGTATTTTACTGAAACTATTACAAAATTAAAAAATTCGGTATACCTTTGTACAAACATATGTATGAACAAATTAATTATATGTAATTACATTGTTACTTTTAATTGTTTCATTTTATTTAAAAAAATTAATAAAAACAAAAAAATTTAATCAAAACAAAAAATTCAATTATAAAAAAAACAAAAGGGAAGAATACAAAAAACCATAAGAAAAAAAATAAATTACGAAAAATTAAATTGGAAGTAAATAAGTCATGGAAGCACCAACTTTCCTTAAAATTTGAATTGCACCCCAAAAGTACCAACGGGTTTTAGTCAAACCAGTAATCATCAGATATGGACATCAGGAGCACTCTCTGTTTTATGTGCACTCCAGGCAATCTGCTTCTTATTTTTTTTCCTTTATTTATTCCACTTGGGAACATAGGGCTTCTACAAGTAAATTCCAACTTATTCTATCATTACATACATCTTTTATTTCATTAAACGATTTGTTCTGCATATTGAGTTCTTGTATGACTGTTCTACGCCAGGTGTTCTTTGGGCGGCCAGAGCGTCTGCTACCTTGAGGATTCCATTCCAATGCCGTTCTTGTGATACTGCCAACTGGTCGTCGCAATGTGTGCCCTATCCACTTCCACTTTCGTCTTGCAATTTGGCGAATAATGGGAACTTCGTTTGTCAATCGCCAGAGATCGATGTTGGTGATTACGTTTGGCCAAAAGATAAGGCATATTATGCGCAAACATTTGTTTACAAAAACTTGCAGTTTTCTCGCTATATTACTCGTCATAAGCCATGTCTCGCTTCCATATAGCAGTGTGGATTTCACACAGGCATTGAATATACGAATTTTTGTATTCTTTGAGATTTGGGGGGATCGCCATGTTTTATTTAGCCGACCAAAAGCTGATCTTGCTTTGTTTAACCTGAGTGAAACGTCTTCTTCCACTCCTCCATCTACCGACATCATGCATCCTAGATAACAAAAGGATTTTACATATTTTATACGTTGGTTTTGTACTACAATATGGTTGTCAGTTGCGTTATTTATACGCATTGCATGTGTTTTGGCAATATTAACTTCCAGCCCAACTCTATTTGCTAGCGCGACCAAATCATTTACTTTGCTCTGCATATCATTAAACTTATGCGATATAAGACAAATATCGTCGGCAAAGTCCAAGTCTTCTAGATGCTTTTGGAAATCCCAGACAATGCCTCTTTTTTTCTTGCATAATTGTGACATAACCTCATCCAAAACAACGGCGAACAGTAATGGTGAAAGGGGCAACCTTGTTTAACTCCAGCGTTTGTCATAAAGGGTTCGCTGATCATACCATTGTGGCGAACTTGCAGTGTGGTATTGTTGTACATAGCTTTAATCAAATTTATTAATTTTGTTGGTACACCTTTTGCTTTAAGTGCATCCCATATAGCACTACGTTTTATCGAGTCAAATGCTTTCCTAAAGTCTATAAATACCAAATAAAGCGGTGTGCGCCACTCGACCGATTGTTCTATTATTACACGGAGGGTATTGGTTTCATCTACACAGTTGCGATGTGGTCGGAAGCCTGCTTGTTCATCGCGTAATGATTTTTCGATTATTTGTAGTCGGATATTTATTATAGTAGTAATTACCTTGTATACAGTGTTGAGCAGAGTAATACCTCGCCAATTATCACACTCAGTCAAGTCATTTTTCTTTGGAAGCTTTACTATTTGACCTTTTGTCCACGTGTTAGGCTACTGTTCGATTACCCAAGCATCACGTATATAGGGATGAATTATTTCCGCGGCTACTACTGGGTTAGCTTGGAGTAGCTCCGAGGGTATCCCATCTTCGCCTGGCGCTTTGTTTCTTTTAAGTTTTTCTACAGCGCATGTAATCTCTTCAATACTAGGCGGGTCTATAGATATTGTGTTGTTGGTTGCCGTAAACGGTTCGGTGGAGCTTTCTACGTTATCGTCGACAATGTTGCTGATTTCTTCCATCTCCATCTTTGTGTTTGTTCTTCGACGTTCGTTAGCAGCTGACCGTCTTATAATCTTATAATTCTTATAAATGCCAATTATTTTAGATCTTCATCAAGGTATATTTATAGCAGGTAGCCGCGAGATTACAACAATTGAACAATAAAACAAACAACAGGGCTTTTTATTGTTGTTATGCAATACAAACTGTCAAAAAGCAAAGGGGCTGATAAGAGACAAAAAAGACAAAAGATAAAGACAAAAAACTTGTTTACTTGTTTACTATACAACATTTGACAGTTCGTATCGCAAAACAAGCAAATAAAAAATAAACAGCTGGCTTTCCGAGACTACCTGCTATAAATATACCATGATCTTCATATTTGTTTAAAAAAACATATGATGCATGCAATGATGCCAATTCTTAAAAAACATATTGTTTGAAAAACGGCTAAAATTTTGAGTTCTTAATGAAGACTGACTTTAAAAAATATCGAATTCGATAGTCGTATTTCAATATCGATACATCGGTATTTATAATATCGGCGATATATATCGATTATATTTTTTGCCCATTCCTAACTCGAAATAAGTACAGCAGATTTAGTTCAAATGTATATACAGGTAACCCTCTATTTACGCGGTTTGTTGGGACCGAAGAAAGCACGTGTAAATCAAATTCACGTAAAACAAGGTTCAGGACTGGTACAAATTCAAAAAATGGTTGATATTATTGATGCGTGTTATATCTAAATCGCGTAAATGGAGTACCGTGCAAATCAAGGGATACCTGTAAATGGTTGCTTACCGCGGTAGTTTCAAGCCTCAGAATTTGGTGTGAAATCAGGCAGCATCAAAACTTTTGCAGGAAATATCTTTGAAGTAAATGAATCTCCTCAAAATACCCATAACCCCAAACTTGAGCTGCATATGATTTAATCGACCTGCAAACAGCTAAAAAGAGATTCCACTTTTGTGTCAATTGAATTTGTCTTTTAGATATAAAGTTTTTCCAAGTACAATTAATAGCTGTTTTTGCCTGTGTATTTCTACTCGCCACATGTTTGGTAAATTTCATTTTCGGTGTAAGAATTACTCCTACACATAGATAAAAATCAATGTAAAATCGTCGAAAACAAGGTTGATTTAACCGTTTTCGGTGGTGATTTTGCTTTAAAGTTACTTCATGTTAATTTAACATGATTTTACAATAACTTGCGAACAAAATTTTTTTCTTTTAAAAAAAATATAATTCATGTTAATTTAACATTGCAGTAAAGTTAGAGAAAAATGTCGTTTATTTTGAAATAACAATCCGTTGAATGAAAGTTATTTCAAGTTGAAACAACGTTAACTTCATGTAGAATCAAATTGGCTTGAGTGTGATATATAACAGTGAGAAGAAGCTTCAGAGACAACATATGCATTAATTCAAGAATAATTCAAAACACTTACCCCTGTATACATGTGTTATAACACACACATGTTTCACTTATTTTGTATTTCCCTTTGTTAACAGAAGAATCAGCAGAATGGCCCGATATGGTTTTCGTCATCATTCTACTTTGAAAACTTGATGTACTATTTAACTAAATTATTTTAACTAAAAGAATATGGGAATTATCTTATTTTAAACCATATTTTAAACATTAAAATAAAAAATTTATGTTTTCCATTTTATGGTGTTGTTTTGTTGCATGTTAATTTAACAAGATAAACTTTTGATTTTAATATAAAACAGGTTTTTATGGATTCAATATTGAACAATGTTATTTTAACAGTGAATAATATTTAATAAACGTGATTTAAAGTTATCTAAATATTTTTCATTTAAAATTAATATAAAATAACGATAAATTTAAATAAAGGGCATACTTTTGCAGAAAAATACTATGGGGGTAATTTTGTTGTTCACTTCACCTTGCATTGAGAAAATTTTCATATAAAAGTAAGGTGAAGTGAACAACAAAATTACCCCCTTAGATTCTCAATCAACATTTCGCCATGTTAATTTAACATTGGTATTTTTTTCTGTGTGCACTCATTGGTGATTTTAATATTGTTTCCTTTGAACTGCCATTGCTCTTGTAATTTTATTCTACCACCATTTCTGAATACAACTATTTCCGATTTATTAAAGTTTACCTCTAGATTCCATAGATCGCAATATTTTTCTAGGTTAAACATCATCTCTTGAAGAGAGCCGGATATTTATACCTTCTACTAGTATTCCACCACCTAGGGATTCATCTAAATCGTTTATATAAAGCGAAAATAGAAGTGGGGATAGTAAACATCCTTGCTTAACACCTGAATTGGTTTGAAAATACTCTGAGAACTCTTCGCCATTCCATACAGTGGATTTCGTATCTGTATAAATATCCTCCATTTTTTTTTAATTTATAGGAAATACCAATTGAATATAATTTATATATAAATGATTTTCTTGCCACTTTATCGAAGGCTGCTTTGAAGTCGAAAGAAAATGCATATTACTTTTTCTTTTCGGCGAACTTTATACTAACGATACCAGCCAGATTGAATATATTGTCAACTGTTGAATACTTTTTTCGGAAACAAGTTTGATATTCAGTTAAAACTTGATTCTCTTCCACCCAGTTATATAACCTGTTGCTTTTCTGGCGCATTCGGATCAGAGATCAGCAATGAGTAGTGAAAAAGTGAGTAGAGCTGAATCATGACTCATAAATTCATGTACTTATACGTTCTCATACTTATTGCAATGATATTCAAGATCATATTCACTCAGAAGTTTGATTTTATTAATCGCACTCATACTTAGCAACATTTGTAGTGGTTGATTTAGATTCAAGATTTGTCCCCGAAATAGCAAAGTGATGACGATTTGGCAATTACAGTTTACTAAAGTAACCTGTATGAAGTGGACGATTGTTCGGCAAATTTATCTGGCAGCGCTGATTATGAAGTTGTGTGTTTGATCTATTGTGTTAAAACGGTAAATAGATGAGCTGAATGAGTTGAATCATTGTGAGTAGATATTGTAAGTATTTTCCTGAAATTATAAATCAAACCGAGGTCATTTATGAATATGCGTATAATGTCGACGTCGCACTCATATTAATTTCGGATCTCCTTTTTAAAATATAGGAAAAACCACTGTTTTACTAAAAACTTTATTTATTTTACCCTCATTAACATTTTGTTGAAAGAATTTAACAGATGTACATATTTGGAAATCTTCTGACGAGTTTATAATAAACTCGTATAGGATTCCATCCTCTGCAGGGGCTTTGTTTACCTTTGCGTTTTTTAGAATGTGATTTTATTATAAATTTTTCAATTAAGTAATTCCAACAAATATTTTTCTTATTGAAAAGATTTCTTATATTGTATCGAAATTTGCGCACGCATTAGATGCACTAATTTAAAGGTTTTCAGTTTTTCTTTTTAGTTTTCAAGTATATACATTAAGGTAGGTCGAAGAAAAGATGTGCCAGTCACCTCCTGGAATGAAGTTCCTAAAACAAGAAACATTTTTTTTCTGCCACGCCCCCAAATACAACCCTTTTGGTTTTTTTATGTAGCGATGCCATTTAAAGTCCGATCTCACCATATCGTTGTTCATGGCTTGACAGTGGCTTCATTTTTGAATTTCTAATCCGACTTCAAATTCTGGGAGCCACTTATGCCATTTCGGATCCTTCCGCCAAATGAAAATTTTTTCACGTGCAAAAAAGAGGCCTTCTAAAACTTAGTGTGTATAGCTTTAAATATGCTCACTTTTATCACACGCCTCCAATTAAGCCCCTTTTTCACATGCATATTACGTTAAACCAGGTAGAAGCCAATACAAACCAAAAAAAAATCCATCAGTTACGCCCTAGAATAAAATATGTATTTATTAAGTTAAAAGAACTCTTTTTGTCCTAAAGTGAAAATCACTCATGGGGGGGGGGGGGGGTTCAATTAGGATTCAAAAAACTGTAGTCGAAACCAAAAACTGTTGAGTTGAGTTGGATTGACAGCGATTGTTAACCTGTGTTCAATTCTGGACCTTCCAACATAATATATTTTCGAGATATAAAGTTATTGTCGCCAAATTTTTTGTCAACATTTATAAGGCAGTTATCATTAAAAGCTTTTTTCGGAAGCAGTATTTGTATGAAACCTATAGAATATAGACCGATTCTAATAAAATTTGGTAAGACGATTTAAATTGCAATAAAACTAGTTAGGACGATATTTAATGTTAATATGAACATAATGAGATGGTTTATTGGCGCAAATACCCTGTTCCGGAAAAAATCATGTATGCGGGCTAAGTTAAAGACCGATCCTTACCATCGTCAATAGGCTTGGTCCTTGTTACAATAAAAAACTAAGTACTAAATTTCACAAACTATCTCTAAAACTGCGAAAAGGTGGGTCTATGGCAGTGTTGCCAAAACTTGAAGACCAAAAATGGATAAATTTATGAGAAAAAATGGCTAAAAAATGGCTGAAAATGGGCTAAAAAATGGCTAAAATTTTTTTTTCAAATAAAACACATTCACATTCAATAACAAAACAAAAAAATTCATTTAAAGTTGTTTACGATGAAATTGTAAGTTAAGATCAATTTCTTAAATAAGAATAAACGTTATTTATTATTTTGAAAGATATTTAAAAAATTAAATCATCGATACATTTTATGTCGTTATTGTTCTTCTCATAGGAATCACTCGTGCCTATTAGTTTTAAAAAATTTGAAGGTAAATAGTAATCACGACAACATTTACCCAACATTTTGAATCCAGATCTACAATAAAAAACAAGTAAGAAAATATAGTCGGTAAACCCCGACTATATGATACCCTACACCTCATTAGTACCTGTGTACAAAATTTTATTAAAATATCTGCAAATTTGCGATCTGTACTTTACGCACAAGGTTTACATGGACAGCCAGCCAGCCGGACAAACATCGTTTATTCGACTCAGAAAGTGGTTCTGAGTCAATCGGTATACGAAAAGGTGCCAATATTTTAAGGTGTTACAAACATCAGCACAAACGCATAGTACCCTCTCCACTATTGTGGTGTTGGTATAAATATTTCATTGATAAAATCGAATTAACGGTTGCTTAATGTAACCTATTTTTCAAATTACTTTTAACGATGTTTACTTGGCGAAATACCCTCTCTACTTCGGCATTAGACCATGGAAGAGAGAGCAACTTTATAGTAAATTCTGAAATTTCAAAAAAAAAATTGTTGCCGCCTACATCTCTTTATTGAAATATTTGCAACCAGAAAGAAACACCGATGTTTGTGTTGATCCATTTTTTAAATTTAATATTGGAATACTGTTCCTTTATTTTGAAAGATGTTTCATCATCATCGTTTATAGCAATTTTCAACATTTGTAAAAGTTGTGATTTAAATTAAAGGCATTTTAATTGTTAAAAATGTTTATTTTGCTTTTATAAATTTTTATAATAAAATAAAAATTATTCTTTTAAAAGCAAAACGGCAAGAAAAATTTTATGGCTAAACAAGTTGAAAAATGGCTAAAAAATGGCTAATGGCTAAACGCATTTTTTAATGGCTAAAGAGGGTGAAAAATGGCTAAATCTAGCCACTAAATGGCTAAATTGGCAACACTGGTCTATGGCCAACATTTTTTGGGGTTGCAAACATCAGCACAAACGCATAATACTTTTTTGCTATAAGGGAGTTAGTTAATTTTTGATGTCGTAGCCAGTGATGCCATGCCAGAAGTGCAGCTTTATCTGCATTTTGCAGATTTTATACCCCAAATTTTCCAAAATGCAGATTTGAAGATTTTTGGTATAAAATTGCAGATTTTTTAGCTCGGTAGAAACTTCGTTACATTGAGACTTATGTTTGTATTATTTCCACTTCTTGCATTGATATACGAAATATATCAACCATTCATGAAAGAACCGATTCATTAGTTGGAATTTCATTCACAAAAGATTACTAAAAAATCCAAAATTCGCATTGTCTTGACACATTTATATCGCCTTATGTCATCTGTTTTTACACGAAATAATATACATATTACGTATAAAATTATATGAACTTATGTATAAATATCTTAAATAGTTTCAATATTCGATCTCTTGTAAATTTACAATAAGCCCCTTGATTGTTTAAATAATATGTCAAGCAATTAACTTTTAATTTGTTGTTTAAAATAACAAAGATGTTATTAATCCATACTCAGCCTGAGTAATTAAATTTGGAATGATATTTTTAATGAAAAATTAATCCAAAAATTATCAGCCAAGTTCTGAAAATCGCATTAGGGTTAAATTAAAATTAAACAAATTTTAAAACTTTTCTGTGTGCATACTGCGAGGACCACTTATAGATATTTACCAGAAAATTTGACATATACATATTTTGAAATGACATTATATTTTTTTCTAAATAAACTAGATCAAAAAGTAATAAATCTGTTATAAAGATTTATTGAAGATTTTTCAAATCTTGGCGCAGATTTTTTGATGAAAAATTATGGGTTTTTGCTGATTTTACATCTAAAAGTTCTGGCAACACTGGTCGTAGCGCCGATATTTTACCAAAATGCAATCAAAGAGTTTGTACTAAACTTTCCCGCAATTCTAAAAAAAATTTTTCTGATAAGTTTTTCCAACTTTAAGCCCAATTATTCGAAGAAAATCAACAGTGGGAAAGATATCCTTCTGTTTTAGTTTTATTCTTTTTTATTTATTTATTTACTTAATTCGAAAATGAAACTAACATTTCTTACTGGCTAGTAAATATGCTTTATCTAAATAAATCTAGATACCTCAAACGAAAATAATCAAGGACCTCGAGCTTGATTATTTATTTCGTTTGAGATTCCATTAAGAAAAGGTCGAATTAAAAAACCAACTTTTATTATAAATCTAAATACTTTAGTTATATATACGGTGACCATATTTTTCAAACAAAAATAAAGGACATTTCGAAATGTAGTAAAAATGATAAAGAGTAGTAAAGAATAGGATATTAGCAAGTTATTACTATTCAAACATATGGGGGATTTCATGTAAAGTGACCCAATTTTTAAATCGATGTCTTCCGATTTGGATGAAGTTTACATCAAGTTTAGTTATTTTGATTGGATAGTAGTTTTAGACAAAATTTTCAAAGTTTCTGAATTAAAGTGATTTTTCAGTAACCCTTTTTTAATTGGGACTTTTCAATAATCCAAAAATTATAAGCAATTGAAAGTAATCTTTTTGTTGGCGCACTAAATTTAAACTCCTTTAAAGTAAGAGCAGCCTCAGGCATTGAAATATGTTGTGACTCTAGACGAGAAATATATTTAAGGAATATAGAGGCTTGGATATGTGCCAGAAGTAACAGCACATGCATCACCAAAATAATTCTTTTAATGGAACGCACAATTTTAGAATTCGATATAATGCTGGCATTAATGTTAACCAGCGTGTTTTGTTGTATTAATGTTGGAATTTTGGGGTTTTTGAGTTTAAAGAAAAAGTCATAATCTAACAAAAGGACAATTCAGTAAAAAAAAGGACAATATACTGTCGTTTTTTTTGAAAAAAAATTTTTAAAAAAAAATACTGTCCTCTTAAAAAAAGGACGAATGGTCACTGTAGTGAAACCAGGGCTGCCAGACTTGCGGATTTGTCCCCAACGTTGGGGATTTCATGCGAGCAAGAATTACAAAGAAAGTCATTTGGGGATTGGGGAATTTTTTTGGGGATTTAAAAACAATTCGGGTGTTTTTTGAGGATTTTAAACATTTTTAACATATTTTCCCTTCTTTAATTATTTACGCTTATTTTTCTTGGTATCGTATATAAAATATGAAAAAAGTAGCAAAACTTTTATCTTTTTCTTAGCAACAATTTATATGGAATACCATTTTTATTAAGTGTGTACAAGGTACTCAAAAAACTAATGTTATTATTCTTGAGTGAAGGTTTTAAAAAAGAAAAATTTAAAAACGAATCTTAAACCTTTGACAACACATTCATTTTTTTAATTTTTTAAAGACAATTTTCAAGCAAATATAGCTTCCCCAAAAAAAGTAATAAAAAAGTTTGGGAAATTTATATTTTTATTTTTGATTTAAGGAATAGCTAAAACCGATTGAACAAGCTCCAAATTCTTAAAAATTGGCTCATTCGTGTTCAAAAATAGCATATTGTTTTGCTTGTAATACGTCACTAGAATAGAATGCTAAACATTTTTATTTAGGGATTTTTGGGGATTTCTTATTAAAATTTGTCTTAGTATTTTTAAAAAAAATTTATAATTTGGTTAAGGTTTTGTTTTTTAATTTGGGATTTTTGGAGATTTTTTTTAATTTTTTATGGACAAGGAAAAAAAGTACCTGACAGCCCTGAGTGGAATCAATATACTTATAACAATTGTTAAATTCGGAGCTCAATCTGTAGATAGGTTCAAACTTTGCCTATTTAGACCGAAAGTAGTCTGAGGGGAATATAATTTCTGGAAGGACGAATAGGAATTGAAAACTCCACCTTACGATGTAGGAATTCTGAGACAATTTAACCATTTAACAAATTCAGGAGGAGATGTTCATATATATCCTCTGATTTTCTAAGGATGGTAGATTAATTAGTTTTGTAACGGCTTTCATACGTAGGTAAATTGATATTTGGATTGGACACAATGAAAGAACCTCATACTGGGAGTCCCAGACGACCAAGGCGTATTATAGAATAGGTCTCTTGAAATGTATAATTATGACAAAGGGATCGTCAAACTGCTGCCCCCAGCGTTTGTTATATCTAAGGACACCTTTGGCCTTGTTGATAGTCTGCGATATATACGCATTAAAACACAATTTATGATCAAGTAAAACACCCAGTTGATGTTCAAATTCAGTTCCACCAAATTGAAATCACCCCATAAGTTCAAACTGTTTAGATCATCTTGGAGTAGGGAAGACATTGTTGAGTCTTTGTAGCTAAGAAAAGGTTTTACATCATCTGCATACATTAACATTTTCGAATATTAAATACATGATGATAAATCATTAATGAATAATAGGAATAATACTGGACCCAAGTGACTACCTTGATCGAACAGGTTAAGCTTTAGAATTACAGCTGCGAAACAATATACAGTAATAAATCCCTTTAGATAAATTGACATCCATTTAAGAAGTATAGAAAAGAGGACAATTTTATCCAACTTGTACATTATAAGCTCATGAGATACTTTATCAAATGCATTACCAAAATCCGTATAAATGGCATCAGTTTGAATCCCAGGATAATATGAGGATATCAGCGAACTTGTAAATTCCAAAAGATAAGTAGAAGTCGAACGTTCTTTTTTAAATCCATGTTGGAATGGTGATAACAAGGAAGAAGATTAATGCGATGTATTAATAATCACGATTATTTTAAAGAGTTTAGGGGCAACACATAATTTAGCTATCAGGGTTGTTCTGGAAATCGAAAACGAAAAACGCTAAAATTTGCAAGTAGTTTTTAATACACTTTTAATCGAATGTTTATAATTTTTGTTATAAAATTATTAGGGTGTTCAATTAATCGGGTTTTATTTTTGTTCGATTAAACGATTAATCGATATTTGACATTTTTAACTTATTCGATTAAACGAATACAATTATAAAATTAATCGATTAATCAAATAATTCTAAGTCCAGAAATTTTATAAACGACGAGATTTTTTTTTGGAAAAAATTAGTACTTGAGTAAATAAACATTCTTTTTAAAAAAAAACTTGTCAATGTAGCTCCAAATTCTCGCTTCACTTTCGGGCACTTAGATTTTAAAAGAGTCAATATATAAACTTGAATTTTTTTGGAACTTTTCACTTTTCATCCTCTGCTATGTTTTGCAAATAGTTTCCTCTAGAGAATCGATAGAAGTATCTTGTTAAAAATATTTAATCATTGGACCACTTGTAGCGCCCTTTGATTTTGTTGGTGGTGCATCTTCTTCAAAGACTTTTTTATAGTCACTGTATAAGTAAGTGGTAAATTAGTGAAGTTGTTGAAGAACATTTACGTAAATACATTTTTGGACACCTGTTAGATTTAGCATTATTAGATTTATCCTTTTAAAACAAACTCATTGTAAAAAGAGAAACGCATGAACTATTTTGTTAAAAAATACGGGCGTGTTCTAGAAATCAAAATCATGTGGATTTAAAATCAAGAAAATTTTAAAAACGACCTTGTAACGAAAGTTCATAAAAATATTCCATTTAATCTACTTCATTCTTTAAGTATCTATTATTTTTACAAGAACAACACTTAAAACTACGAAAAACTACGGTCAAAATGACGGTGATGTGTAAATAATAATTAAATTTAAGCTATAGTTCGATATTAAGTTCCCTTCATTAAATTGTGTTGAACAAGTTCAACAAACATATAATCTAAATTACTCACTAAACATGACGGTTTTTTCAATTCCAACGGACACATACATTTGGTTTGTTTATTCGACTTTAAACTTTAAATAAATGTAACAATTTACAGATATGTATATGTATTAGGGTGATCGATTATTCGACTTTTTTCAATAACCGGTTTTAGAATAGTCCGAATAGTTGATATTTTAAAAAACCGGTTTTCGGTTAAGCATTTTAAAACTAACCAGTTAACCGGTTTTAATTCGAATACATAAAAATACAAAAATCAAATTAGTTTTTGTAATAAAAAGTTAATTAAAATAAAAACAAAACAATTCACGAAGGTAAGGAACCAACAAAATACATATATATGTATATGTATATATATATATATGTTCCCGTCGATCCTATAAGGCCTCAATGCATATATATGAACTTAAGGTATGTTCAGACGATAAAATCAAAAAAAGCTTTAGAATTTTTGAAATAAAATGCCATCAATGTTTTCCAAAGAACTTTGTGGATATCTCGAGCAAATTTTTGAAATTCATACCTTTACTTAATTGTGAATAAAAGCGAAACGCGTTCAACAATTTGTATGATTTATGTGTAATTTTGTTCATAGGTTATGCGACTTTATTTGAAAGTAATGGGACTTGACGCTTTTTTACCGTTTTGGATTTTTTATGAATTAAAAATAAAAAAATTTAAATTTTTTGGGCAAAAAATATTTTTTTTCTTCATACAATTATTTATAACTGCGAAACTGTGGCTTATGTAGTGAAACGTTGTATGAACAGATTAAAGGAATTGTAATTCTTAATTCTTTTTTCAGCTTATTCGTTATGTTATGATAAACAAAAGAGCCTAAAACTTGACAAATGCCCCTATACGATACTTACTAACTTCAAATTAATTTTTAAATTATTATTTGAGCCACCTTGACCAAACTAATGATGCAGAAGTTCTTCTTTTTTTGTCTACTTTCATAAACAATTATTAGAATTGTGTCCCGAAATCATGTGTTGTGCTGTATTATTTGCAGTCTCTTAAAAACTACTTGGAACTGGGTCAAGTTTTACTAGGCGTATATTTATGTCAAGCTTGTAGTCCAATTAAAAGTGATTAATAAGTCGTGACGTTGAAGAACCTTTGCAACTTATAATTTTAGGGCCGTTTAAGCACAATTTTCTTTTAAGTCAGTTCGAAATATCACCAGAGATGGCATCTTTATAAAGATATATATAGTATTTAGAATACTGTCAAATTGCTAACTACTTTTTAAGCTGAACTTTTTTGACGTACTTTAAATTGTTTTTGGTTTTTGTTACAAGAACACACCCTTATATAAGCGATTTGTATTTACATTGCTCATAACGGTTTTTTAATTTTGTTTTGACATTTGTTTATAAAAAGTTTAAGTTTGCCAAATATTCAATTAGAAAAATACTTAAATTACGGGTACATTTATAACAAAAGTAAGGAAAACGTATATAAATTACACATTACCAAAATAACCGGTTTATTTTACTAAAATAACCGGTTTATTCGATATTCGAAAAATCGACATTTTAAAATATTCGACTTGGGCAAAACTAAAATAACCGGTTAAAACCGGTCGAATACTATTCGATCAATCACCTTAATATGTATATATTTTATTATTATTCGAATAATTGGTATAAATTCTTCGATTGATCCTTTAATCGAAATTGGCAATTTTAAATTATTTTAACAATTAATCGTCTAAAATTGTTCGATTAATCGAACAAGAATTATTCGATTGGACACCCTAAAACTTATATTAAATAGAGAAATATTTGTATAATATTTGTGCAGAATGTACTAATAAAGTGGCCTCACAAGCGCAGCTGTTTGCAGTGATTTTGTTCGTGTGTGACGTTTGTCGTCATTTTTTTTGTTTATTTACATTTTTTATAAAGGCATTTTGACATTTGCCGTCTCAATTCTAGCAACAAAATGCCTGTTGTTTTTTCTATTGTTTCATTATTGTAGTACTGAGGTCACTTTGTTAATACATTTTGATATTTGTCATACGATTTTTTATTGCTAAAAAATTTATTAAAAACGACGTTTAAAATTCCTGCGTTTTGCATTTTCGATATATTAGATCTACATCCGGATTTAAACAAAGGTATAATGAAGGTATTTTTAAAAGTAAAACGTTTTATAAATACATATGTACGTTAATGGCGAAATTATTGAACATAAAATTGTCTGAAGTATACAACTAGGAACACTATCATTTTCATAAATTTTAGAGTATTTATTGCCTTTGACAGCATTCATAACAGTTGTTTCATGTAATATTGAACATTTTATTTGGTATGCGATATGGATAATCGAATAAAAGATTCATTTTCTTATTAGAATATGAAGAGGAAAAAAATCAAGTAAACATGTCACATATATTTGGAAAATTTGAGGATTTTATGTCAGCAAGTTTCATTTTAGAGGGATAACCAGATATTCGTTACTATGAAATCAAATAGTTATACAAAGGTCTTGGATCGCTTCTAAAGTTTTCCTTAATTACAGAGAGATAATCATTGTAACACTGGATATTTGTTAAATTGTAAGCTGATCTTATCGTTGCGTACCGAGTATAGTCTCTTGATTAAGACGACTTTTTCTTGCATCGGAGTTTTCAACAAGAACATTTTCGTAAAATTCTTGATATTTTCGACCAACACGACAAATCCAATTTGCCGATCGCATAATTTCACGAACATCAGCTGTTTAGTGGCCAGCTAGAACGTGTGATTTAACACAACTGGATTATTTTATGTTTGTTTTTGTTAAGGACAGAATTTATACGGAGCCAATCGAAAGAATCGACATCTGTCAGCGTGCCCGTGGTGGACATTTGCCAGATATAATTTTTTATTCATAATTTCTTTTCGTAATACAATAAAAATTTGAATCATCTTCATCTTAATTTTTTGATTTAAAAAAACAAAGTACTTTTGATTGGAATAGATGTTCTAAAGATATTTCATAAGCCTGCATAAAACTGTTTCAAAATAGAATAAATTTTGGTGGGAGATAAATAATTTGGTGGATAATAAGTAAACCAATTGTCATTAGCAAGTAAGTGATTTTATTTACTAAAGTCATCATTTCCAAAGTCAAAAACCATGTCCTCGTTGGTACTAGTATTTGGGATCATTAAAATGTTTTAGCATGGACTACAATTTTTCTACAGGACATTTATGGCTTGCATAAATTAAATTATTTTTCTGGTAAAAAGTATGAGGGGTCGTTCACAACAGTCATATTTTTTCAAGTTATTATTTTAAGACATATGACTTTATGACAACTTGTGAGTATAAATCAAAAAGTAAACTAACGCTCAGCAATAATATTAATTTTTTTACCACATTGAATAATTTATTTTTAATTGCTTGAATTGTAAGAGATAAAGAATCTTTTAAAGAAAAGATACATGACGTAAATGTATATTCAACTTGATTTAATTCCACTCAATTTTTTGTATAATTTTTTTTAATGTTGTGTTAAAATAATTTGAAAGATTGATATTTAATGTACTATTTTTTGGTACTTTAAATTCAGTATTATAATCAGTTTTTAATTTTTCATAACTCCTGTGCATTGTTGACGAGCTTAAAGTGTGTTTAGAATGAAACTTCATAAATATTTTTTTTTAATTTATCACTGTTTTGTTTTACTTCCCTTCGCTTAAAAGCCAGTTATATTTGCTTTTGCTTGTGATATGTGTGTTTAAGTGAATGATTGTAAGAAAATACTTGCGGGTAAAAATATAGACTGATCAGAATTATAGAAAATAACAGATACTTCCTGAACGCACGCCTTAGCAATTATCTACAATACATGAAGATAATTTAGAAAAATTGTTTATAGTAGATATCGATAATTTAGCCGGGGTTTTTGATATGAAGTTTAAACTTAGCTAAAGGTTGTCTGAAAATCAGATTTTTCCGATTGGTCCGTCAAAATTTTGTATACAAACTTGGTAATGGCGGCACAAATCTATTTTCAGATTAAGAGTCTAAACACAATGTAACGATAATATACTGCGGTGCGATTTTTCATACGATTTTGATGTAAAAAACCGCAGTGCGGAACGAAATAAAATTAAAATCTATTTTATTTTCATTGCGGACTTTCTTTCTTTTCCAACAAAGCGAATTTAATTCGCCTTGTCTCTCAATTTTTGAATGTCGTTCTCTTTCTGATGTTGCCATAGTTTTTGAATAATTGGCTATGTTCACAACAATATTGAAAACAAACAACATGATAAAAATTTATGCACAAATAAATTAATAAAAATTTAAAAAAAAAATGACAACTATTTCCGTCGCCGTCTTCCGTTGTATTATGTTTATTTTTCTCTCCCGCAACGAGAAATCGCACCGCACCGCAAACATTGTGTTTAGACTCTAACTTAACCTAGTTTAACTGAGATCTATGAACCCCATTTTGGAAAACTTGAAATTCAGTTCAAATAAAAACGATTGTTAAATCTAACAAACCTTTATTAATGAACATTTTCCTAGATAATGTGTTTAGTAGGACCTTAAAACTTTTAAAATATTCATGCATTAAGCGTTTGCTATTTATATTTATATACCCATTACCTAAAAGATGGGGCTTATTGATTTCGTCACTGCGTTTGTAGCGCATTGAAATAATCACCGGACCTCCTTCAAGTATGAATATTCTGGATCGTTTTGAAATTCTAAGATGGCCGCAATAAAAGATTAGTCTTTCCTTTTTCCGTAACATGAATGATTGATTAATTTTTTGGAAAAAAAATCTTTTTTTTAAATTTTGTAATCAAAACTGCTGTTATGTTGACCACATCTGCTTTTTCTGATTTTTTTTTTGGATTTTTGTCGAATTGTTGTTTTTTGCTTAGAGTTTTTCCTTTTTCTGTCTTGTGTAAATGTATTGTGTACTTGTAATCAGAGCACTTGTCAGTCACAACAAACTCGTATAAGAGAAAATATATCGACATAAATATACATTTTTCTGACTGTTTTTGTAACTGACTGGCTGACTGACAACTGGCTGTATGACTTTGGCATGGTTGTCTGTTGTCTATATTTGTTTGGGTTGTCAAGCGTTAACTTATTAAATATTGCGGCAAACGTGAGTCAATATGAGTGTTTATGGCACCCACTCCCACCACTTGTTGTTGGCTATTGCGATTGGGGGTTTTTGCGGGATTTTCATTTCGTTTGCTTTAAATTTCTGGAAATATAATGCGAGGTTCTCGGAAAGTGGTTTAAGTAAACATTTCAAAAATAGGGAATAAATTAAATTACTTCGCTAATATATTCAGAAAAAAAATATTTCGTTGATATTTAACTAGTATTTGCGACTTATTTTAAATTCTTTACGCTTTTCATAATTAAAAAAAGATTTTATTTTAGCACGGTTAAATTTGTTATCTGCTGAAAATTTACATTTGTTCACATTTAAGCTTTTAGGAATGTTTTACTAAAATTTAACTCAACTTTTGCTACACCATTTACCCCCAATTTCAACAAGTTCAGTTAAAACTATCTATTACTTCAACTTTCAGTTAACAATATGTTTTGACAGCTTTAATTAATAGTTAATTATAATTTAACTTGGTGGAATTGGGGGTCAAAGTGCTTAAAAGAGTCAAAAAGTTTCTTTATAACGAATATTCATTAAAAATATGTTTTTTTCAATCCATAGTTAAATAAGACAACTGAGAAAAATTGTATTTTTAGGTATTTTTTAGGTAACATACAACAAAAAGAAAAAAGAAAGCCGAATGTTTAATTGAATCCTAAATTAGTCTACAAACTCATGCGGACTGGCACCATCAACTCAACTCCTCTTTCGCTGTATGGCGCCGTAAATGGGGACGCTAACACCTTTTGCTATCTGGGCAGTCGGATTTCGCAGAATGGTGGTTCTGGTATGGACATAACGAGCGAACAATATTTCTGTGACCACAAAAATTTAAATATTTAATTGCAGTGCGCTACATGGAACACAACGAAAACGACATTCACAATTTGTGAATCGTTGCCTTGGACAAATTCTGCGCATATTCTGGCCACATTTGGTGACTCATGAACAACTTTTGTACATTGGCAAATTTATAGCCTTGATTGGCCATATTCTATGTAGGCCATGTAACGAAATTAACAGAAATTCACTCGTTTGGAATCCGCAAGGTCACCGCCTGTATTGTCGCCCACGAAACACTTGTGTGAGGATGGTAAGCAGAGAAGCCAAAGGCTACAACAAGTCGTGGAACCAAGTCAAAGATAGAGATTCCAAAAGAAGTTAATTTACGGACGCCCTACTTTCAACATGAACTGTTATATAATTAAGAGATATGTACACAGAAAGAAAAACACTCGGGATAACTCAGGTTTTTTATGACTTATTTAAAAGATTAAACATTTCGTTGCGTTTGCTAAAATCATTCGAATGTTTAAAGGTGTTGAGGATTTCACTGCCCACAGATTACGTAGCATACCATAAACTCTCCCTACAACAGAGTTGATGTGGGTTGACCAAGTAAATTCATTATTAAATGTTACTCCCAGATTTTTTGAAGAATTTACGAAGTTAATTATGTTGTTGTTAACCTTAAATAGGGCCAAGCTTACCAGAGCACCAGAGGATTGGAACAATCACAGGGTGCAGTTCAACAAGTATAAGGCGAATCTGAAAAGAGCAAAGCGACTATCATGGAGGCAATTTTGTGCATCCATTGATAATGTCAACGAGTTGTCAAGATTCCGACGGATCTTCTCCAAGGACCCTAAAGCCCTTGGTTACATCCAAAGGAATGACGGCTCATGGACTGAGTCAAGCTCTGAGACCCTGACCTTACTTATGGAGACGCACTTTCCCGGGTGCAGGGAAACCGGAGGTATGGAAGACGGTCAATGGGACGTGACGTCCATGACATCGGATTTTACTTCCGCCTGCGTTGAGGAAATGGTCACAGGAGAGAAGCTGGCGTGGGCGGTCAATACTTTTGACCCATATAAATCACCGGGTCCGGACGGTATTTTTCCGGCCATGCTCTGCAACATTCCGGACGGTGCATCACTTCTACTGATGGATGTATTCAGGAAGTGCCTCAGTAGGAGGTATCTGCCTAGGGGGTGGAGAGAGGTCAGGGTTATTTTTATACCCAAGGCTGGTAAAGCGGGCCACTCGAAACCGGGGGATTTTAGACCTATTAGTCAGTCTTCATTTTTGTTGAAGACTCTTGAAAGGCTAATAGATTTATATCTCAGGAGCAATATTGAGACCCGCCTTATTAGTAACGCTCAACATGCTTACCTGAAGGGTAAATCGGTTGAGAGCGCGTTACATGAGGTGGTTGGTTGTATTGAGCACGGTCTGAGGCATAAGGAATATACTCTCGCCGCGTTTCTGGACATAGAAGGAGCCTTTAATAACATTAAGATCGAGGCGATTAGAGATTCGTTGTTAGAGTTGGGAGTGGAGGACTTTCTGGTGGAGTGGATAGTCTGCGTGCTTGGCAGTAGGATTATAAACTCGAGCCTGGGGGATCATGTGATAAGGAGGAGGGTTACCAGGGGGACACCACAAGGGGGGGTTCTATCACCTCTACTGTGGTTGCTTGCGGTCAACGGGATTCTTAGGTCATTTGATTCCATGGGCAGGAAAGTTGTTGCCTATGCGGACGACATTGTTCTGCTGGTCAGGGGGAAATTTTTGTCCACGATCGGGGAAATTATGCAGGTGATGCTGGGTGAACTCTCGGCTTGGGCAAAGGATAGGGGACTGGGTGTTAACCCTGTGAAGACTGAGCTGGTGCTATTTACCAGAAGGTATAGGATAGAGGAATTTAGGAGGCCAGTGCTAGATGGCGTCGAGTTACCTCTATCGGACGGAGCAAAGTATTTGGGTAACTTTCTGGACTGCAAACTGTCTTGGAAGAGAAATACTCAGGAAAGGATGAAAAGGGGACTCAATGCATACTACACATGCAGGAACTCCATTGGTAAGAACTGGGGTCTAAGGCCGGATATGGTAAACTGGATTTACACATCGGTTGTTAGGCCTATACTTACCTATGGATGCACTGTTTGGTGGGGTGCGTTGGGAGTGGATAGCTATAGGAAGATGCTCAGCAAGGTTCAAAGAAGTGCATCTCTTGGCATCACAGGGGCAAGGAGAAGCACTCCGCAGGCAGCGCTGGACATCCTACTATATCTGTCACCTATTGAACAGTACGTAAGGAGTGTGGCCGCTAGGAACTTAATTAGACTTTACGAGTCGTCGTTAGTTAGACCTAGGCGGGATGATCACACGAGAATCTTGTACGAGATGGGTCTGCTTGATCAGGGTATTTCTCTCGGGAGAATTTCGGATCATATGACTATGACCCTGGACTTCGGTGCAACACCACCAGTAGAGTTCCCGGATAGGGAAGTTTGGAGTGGATCCAATGGACTGTTTGAGGGGTGGGCAGTATTTACGGATGGATCCAAGATGGAAACCGGCACTGGTGCCGGTGTATATATAGCGGACACCGAGGTGAAGAGGTCATTCAGACTCCCCGATGAGTGCAGTGTCTTCCAGGCTGAGATCCTAGCGATCTGGAGGGCGACGGAGGTGATACTGGAACACATCGTGGGTGGATCTGAGGTGACAATTTACGTCGATAGTCAGGCGGCGCTTAGGGCATTGACGAATTATACGGTGCGATCGTGCCTGGTCGCTCGGTGTAGGAATGCTCTTGGTGGACTCATGGAGGCATTCAATGTGAGGCTGTGTTGGGTACCTGGACACTGCATGGTTGAGGGAAATGAGGTGGCGGACGAACTCGCGAGAGGGGGTTCGAGTATGGACTTAGTGGTAAGGGACAGGGGGGTAAAGCCTCCCCTATGTTACTACTATGGTGTGATACGGGGGAAATTCCGTGATGACGTTAACCGATCCTGGGGGGACAGAGTGGATTGCAGGGTGTCTAGGGCATTATGGCCCGGATTGGACGCGGGGGCAACCAGGGTTCTATTGGGATTGGATAGGAGTAGTCTTAGAACGCTTATAGGGTTCTTGACGGGTCATTGTCCGGTCAGGGCTTTTGTAGGCAGATGGGACAATGCCATACCGGACTTCTGCAGATTGTGCGAGGATTCGGAGGAGCTGGAGACGATCGAGCAGGTACTTTGCCATTGTCCCAGGGTGCAGGGCCTCAGACAGAAGTGGCTAGGAAATAGGTTTCACGACGAACTGGGGTGCATCGCTGGATGTAGTCCAGCTGATCTACTGGGGTTTGTCAGGGAAATAGTGCGGTTGTTTCTGTTGAGGGGACAGTAGAGAGGGAATTTTGTTCTTCACATCACCTACTAACTTTCCTATATTCTATACTCTATCTACCTCATACTTCTTTTCTTAACCTTTCTCTTTTTCTATCTTCTTTATCTATTCTTCATCATGTTGAAGGGATTCACAATGGACCGTACTGGTCTCCGAGTGGAAGTGTGCCCTTGGGCACATAACCCTTCTGAACCGAACCTAACCTAACCTAACCTTAATTTAAAATTGATCACCTAATGTTGTTTTACTTTTTGAAAGGAAAATACATTTGGATTTGGAAGGATTAATGAGTAGAGCTGCAAAACTATCGATAGTCGCACCATCGATAGTTTCGATAGTTTTAAAATGAACTATCGATACTATCGATACTATCGAATTTTTTTTAACATACATACATATGTATGTACTTTGTAGTACATTAAAACAAATCAGGGTAGCATTACCAATTTCTTTTATATGTATTTACACTGGATTCTCTTATTGTAATTTACTTGCTCTTATTTTACATTAAGTAAATGCAAACATAATGTTTTTAAAGACAAATTAGAAAAAAATACAAAAATTTACCGGCGGCGAAAAGCCTGTGTTGAGTAAGTATGCTTTTAAAATTTTCCGATAGTATCGCTGTCGATAGTCGCACCATCGATAGTCAGCCAAAAATAAAACTATCGATACTATCGATAGTACTATCGATTGTTTTGCAGCTCTATTAATGAGTAGAACATTGTCATGAGCCCAGTTGTTGACGTGATTTAAATCAGTGTTAATGTTATTTACACATGATAGAATGTCAGCGACATTGGTGCTGGTAAAAAGTTGTACATCATCTGCATACATGTGTACTTTGGTGTAAATCGTAACTTCTGGTAAATCGTGTATATATAAACAAAATAGGAGGGGCCCAAGAATTGATAATTGTGGAACGCCTCTGTTGACATCAAGCGGGTTGGAAAGTTTACCATTTAATTCTACGACTTGGGATCTGTTAGTAAGATATGAAGATAGTAAACTACATGCGGAGTTTGAAAAATAAGACAGTTTTTCGAGTTTCTTTATTAAGATTGGATGGATAACTGTATCAAATGCTTTGTTATGGTCTAGAAGAATAAGGAAGGAAACCATATTTTGATCGAGACTCGACCTGAGATCCTCAATAACGTCTACAAGTGCTGTGATACAAATTCTTGCTTTCACAAAGCCGGATTGGCGATCACATAGTAGCTTTTTTGGGCTCAAGTATTGATTTATTTGTCTGCACATTATATTTTCCATCACTTTTAAAAAATATGGAAGAATTGCTATCGGTCGGTAATCATTGTTAGGCTTGGGAGTTGGTATAATCTTAGACACCTTCCATCCATCTGAAAATACTGATTTTGTTAAAATAGAGTTAAACAGATGGGTAACGTACGACAATATCTTCGGAATTATCGCTTTTAGGAAAGTAGGATTCGTACTGTCCATGACAACTGCATTTGATTTGATGGATAGAAAACTCTCAAGTACATCACACTGATCAACACAAAGAAAGCTGAAACAATTCTCAATAGATACACTGCAGATGCCATCATAAATGTTTTGGGTCTGTGGTGGGATATTAACATTTACAAACTTGGTGTTAAACGCATTTACAGCGACGACCTGATTACTAGTGAAATTTCTGCCCTATACTAATGTGCCGAATTTCCTTCCATTTAGTTTTGCTTTCAATAGCTGAGGAGAACTTACTTTGATAAAACGATGTTTTTGCTTGCTGAATATGTTTTACGACATCTCTTCTAGCAGATTAAACCTTTTCCACCTGCCATAAGCAGCACCTCTTTCTTTAATTAGTTGTTTGATTTGCGAATTAAACCAAGGCTGCTGATTAGCTTTTATTAATTTAGTTTCCATGGGAACACAGAACTCAAATACTTTTTTGACATTATTCTCAATTAAAGTCAATTGATCATTCACATTGTCCAAAGAATAAAGATGACTCCAGTGTATGTTTTCAATGAGTTGATTTAAAAAAGGGTAATCAATATTACGGAAATCACGATAGTTAATAAGGGTGTCCTGACTATTCATACAAAAATCATATGTCAAGAATATAATGTCGTGTTTTGAAAAAACAGGTGCTGACAGCTGATCATAGAGAAGAGCCTTTGATTTGCGGTTGACAAACACAGGATCTATTAAGCTATTTGATGTACTATGAAAGTGTGTTGGAGATATAGTATTAACAGAAAACAGATTTAATATACGCATTGGTTCAATTAGAGGATTATCATCAAATAACGTGGCAAATCAGCTGATTCATTTTTTTGTATGTTAAGCAATTAGAACGATTACAGTTAGCAGTAAGATGTTACGTCGCAATGTGTAAGAAATAGATTGGTCTTACGGTAAGGTTACTGTTACTGTTACTCCCGGCTAACTGAGCCTTAATCCCGCGAAGCTCTACGCTTACCTGCAGCAGACCAGAGTCTCCGGCGGGAATCGAACCCCTGCATTGATAATTTAAGTCACTACCAAATAGCCTACCAGGGTGTTGATAGACTAATCCAGTCCAAAGTTAAGCACAAACAAGTAAGAAAGTAGTCGGTCAAGCCCGACCATATGATACGCTACACCACAGAATTTAAAACCACATCATGCTTATGTGTCCATATTAATATGGATTTATCTGTGTTTATAATGCCCCTATTACGGTTTGCAACTCAACTCAGTTGAGTTGTAATTAGGACAACCAGTTGTAATTTTTGTTTTGTTTTTGTTCACTGCAATATAGCAAAGTTGTAAACCAAAATACAAAACTTAAAAAATTACAACTCTACAGAGTTGAGCTGTAGAGATGCAGAAATTTACCAATATCTTCCCCCGTGGTCCCACCTTTCGGCCCATTTTCAATAGGCTTGGTCCTTGTGGCACTAATAACCAATGTCCCAAAATTGATCAAATTATCTCCAAAGCTGTGACCTGTACTTTCATCGTTAGTTCTACTCAGAAAGGCCTAGAACCAATATTTTAAGGTGTTACACACATCAGCACAAATGCATACTACCCTCTCCACTGTTGTGGTGTGGGTACTTAGCATATAACTGAATGTTGTAGCAACGTAATCTTATAGAGCTTCTCCTACAAAAGTCACTTTTTTCACTTACTATGTTTTGGAATTGAACTGTCGATATGTACACAGAAAAACAATAACAAAAGTTATTAAGTAATTAAAGAAAATTTGTTAAATCTTTTTAATAATTTTAACAATTTCTTTAATTAACATGTTTGTAAATTGTCATATTAACAATTTGTTTTTTTTAGAAAATAAATGTGTATATCATAGAAAAAATATTTTGTGTCAAAAAGAAAAACCATAAAAAAAATTCTTTTTTTTCCATTTTAAATCTTTAAAAGAATGAACGATGTGGCGATTGTTCTGAAATTGTACCAATCTATACGGTCAGTTAAATTATTATTTAATTATTCATAAATAAATTTTAACGGGGTTTCTATAAATTCTAGCTTTCAAAATAATAATATTTATGATGGCAAGATTCCGTTTTGTGTTGATGTCAGAAACTCGCATGCAGGACTATGTTTGTTCCTTAATGAGTTATAATCGTTTTTGTGATGTAATTTTTTATGAATTTTATTAAAACGTTAATAAAAACAACTTTTAAATGCATCTTTAATTTTAATTTAGTTAGTAACAAAGTATTTTGTTAATATGACAATTTAGTAATAAAATTTTTTATTTAATTGTTAACAAATATTTTATTCCATATTACAAACTCATTGTTAAAAATATTTGTTGAATTTTAACAATTTTCATTAACAAAATAGTTTTTTGTATTTACAAATTCAGTTGTTGGTGCCTTTTCAATTAAAAAGTTAATTGTTTTGACGAATATGGTATTCAATATGACAATTGATTTGTCGTAATTTTTTTTGTGTAGTATGTAGTTGCATAGAAAAAATATATTCTATATTCGTTTTAATCCAAGGAAATATTTGAATAAAGTGTCAACTCCAACTTTTCTTGAACTAGAAGAAAAAAACTGGCCTAAAAATCTGTTTAGAGAATATTTTATACGGGATGAAAACATGGATTAAATCGTCAGAGGCTTTGAAGGTGGCCTTAATTTTTAATTTTAACTCAACTATTACTGCTATTTATATCTGATGCTTTATCAAAGTCTATAGCGACTAAAGCTATAAGCTTTCTATTTTAAAAACCATTTGAATAACAGATTTTAATTTTTGTAAAGGACCATATTTACATTATGCAATTAACGCCGCAACTTTCGCATGCAACTTTTTGTTTGTTAGCAAGAGGTGTAGGAAAAAATACGGGGTTGAAAAAGTTGAGAAAATGCTTGAAAAAAATTTCTGAGGAGATCAAGTGGTTGTGATCGAAACATGTCATGGTAACCAGCCACCTGGGTTCGAATCTCAGGTCAGTCAAGAATGAATGATTATCAATAACAATTTTAATTAATTTTCATGTTGTAAAATTCCTTTCTTCATAAAAATAATTTAATGAAAATTTAATTTGATGAACTTAAGCCTGATTAAAATATTAAAAATTTGGATTAAAAATTTAAATGTAAATGTGAAAAGAGTTTCGTAGCAACTACTTTAAAAGAAAATAGAAAAAACTCGGCGTTAATTGCATAGTCTAACTGCTAACTAACTAACTAACTTTTTTAAGTTACTCTTTTAAGGATTGTAATGGAAAAAAAATACTTGTTGCGTTTATCGGGGTGTTACGAATCGAGCTCGTGCTGTATTACTGTTTCCGTACAAGATACAAATGGTACAAGAAATTTTTCGCAAGACTATGCAACCCGCTTAAGATGTTATGAAAAAGTGATAAAATTATTAACAGATGTTCAGCGCTTTTCGCTCACCCTGTATGTAGATGCTGATATCTAGCATAAGTTAACATACACAAATTTGAAATATGCTCATATAGCATGCATTTGTTCCATACAAAATATCGTCCCCTTAATATAACAATAGCATATGTGCTCATCCGCTATTATTTTTTTATTGCATATTTAGATTCTCCATCGTTCATTTTATGTCTGGTCAAAATTTCGTCAAATTCTACTTCCAAAAAGTGGGTCAAAATGTCGTTGGAAAAAATGTATAATTTCTTGTTCAAAATTTTCCTTCAATAAGTGTGTAAGCTGATATGCGCTATTTTATTTGAAATTGCCACTCCAAAATTGTTGAAAGAATAATAGTGTTACGCATTATACTCCATTTTAGTCTGTAGAAAATAAATAAAATTTATGAAAACTTTAACTCATAAAATAGCTTATAATAATATACACTATTGTTTGAGAAATAGTCGCATTTCCAACCATGGAAAGCTGCATAATCTCCAAAATTTGTGCAAGAAGAATGTAATTCGTCGTGGCTCGCAGTCATTTTTTTTATAACTTACAAGGTGGAAAGAAGCGAAATTGTTTAGATGAGCCAGATGAAGCAGAGGAAGAGAAAGAAGACGAATGAACTTCTAGTTATTTTTGATTTACGCAATGTATACCTTTATTTGTCACAATTTTTTGTTTTTAATAACCCAAATTGAAAAGTAATGAATAATTGCCACTGAATTATCAAAACTATGAATTAATCACTGTTTTATAATGTTACAAATTTATATTTTTGAGATCAAATATTTTAATAAAAATACCGTAAAATTATTGAATAAAACAGCGTATACCATACAAAATAAAATAGTGTATCAGATTCATCATACGAATTCCTTAAAAAATAAAATAGCCTATATGGAGGACTTGCACTTTGAATGACATATGGATGGTCTTAAAGGATGCGTAGAATAAAAAAAATGGTAAATTTAAAGTCAAGAAACGGTATTATGTACTCGTCGAAAAATCCAATATGAAGAATTTTTATTTACCGCGATATTGAGGTTTTAATAGACATCCGATTTGACAAAAACTTTAAACACGATTTTCTCAAAACCCCAAAAAAATTATACACTATTGTTATATTGAGGGGACGATATACAAAATGAAAAACACATGTGTGCCCTTCTAAAGCCTATAGTACACGGAATGTAAAAAAACCACATGCGCATGTTGTTCTGACGTAATTTTAACGTCACCACAAAGCAGTGATGCCAATAGTAGGGAATTTTCCCTTTTTGTAGGAATTTTTTTCGGAAAATTGCAAGCGTAGGGATAAAAGGACAAAATATTATCTCATTTTCATTATGTTGTCTAAAAATACGTATATATTGAGTTTGTTTCCATTTGTAAATTAAATTTTTTTATATTAAATAGCATTTTTAAACAGAAACCCTATACAATGAGTCAATCTCAACAATTGCCAAAACCATGTACCCGAATATTCGTCGCCCACCCTAATATACAATTAGGAGCCTACGAACATTCGCGTTCGCATTTGCGAACTATAGAAAGATCGAAGATCTAATGGACGAGATTTCTACATAGAAATTAATTTGTAAAACAAAAACAATCACACCTTATGAACTAAGAGAAAAATCAATATTATCTCAAATTTTTAATGAAAACTTTTAGGGATAAGGAATGATATATTTTTAAAATGACTTTTTTTATTTTAGTTCAGGGAACAGAAGAAAACATTTGTTCAAATGTTACAGAGCCTTCTCTTTTATTTGGTATTAACTTTGCTAAAAATTATTAGATACTTATAATAAAAAAAAATTATTTAAAATAAGTATTCTTGAAAAATATAAAGCTCTTTAAAAAGGACATAAGATGAAGAAATAAAAAATCAAATACGAAGCTTGACTATGTTTTGTCTCTATATTCAACGATATATACAGGCACTTCTGCCAAAAAGAAAATTTTAAATTTTTCACACAGTGTTATTTTTAAAATTTAATTTTTTTACGTCCGTGTATGACATTTTATTTATGTTTTTCTTGTTGTTAATAAATGTTTTTATTATAATTGGGGTATTCACAAGGTGTGCTATCATGTTATATTGTCATAATGTTCTAACATTTTACAATGGTTTAAAAAAATTGTTGTTGCTTTGTAAACAAACAGTGTCTTAAATTAATAGAACTTTGCTTGGTATGTTTATTGCGCTGTCGTAATTAATCAGAAGAGACCTGCGCTGAGCGGCTAAGCCGAACCGCATTAGTTCTTGTAGCCGTCGCCGTTGATGGTATAGTTTTATCCGGCTAACATCCGAATTGAACCTGCGGCTAGCAATTTTTGCAACAAAACACTTGCGGCGTCAAATTAGATCGGCTTAGGACTCTGATGTTTAGTAAGCAAACAAAATAAAATTCATTTGTGATTTGCGTCTGAAAAATGGAAAACAGTCAGGAAAGATCTAATTTAATTTATTAATTCATGGATTAGAATTAAAAAATATTTTTATTTTTGGTAAATATTTATTTTTTATATTTGTTTTAAATCAACTGACTTAAATTCAAAATAGCACACTAAATTATGAGGGGTTGTTCACAACAGTCGTATATTTTCATGTCAATATTTTAAGACTTATGACTTTATGACCCCCTGTGAATCCCCCAAATATGTACAAAATTTTAACAAATTATGTGTTTGTTTGCCTGTTGCTAAAAACAATTAATTTTTAACGTAGGGAAAAGTGTAGGGAACATTTTTTAGTTGTAGGGAAAAAATGGATTATTGTCTTAGACACGTAGGGAATTGTTGAAATTTCTCCTGGCATCACTGCTACAAAGCCACAATAGCAAGTTCGTGTTAGGTGATGACGACAAAATTACGTCAGAACCACATGCGCATGTGACTTTTTACATTCCGTGTACTATAGGCTTAATACATACATACCATAGATGGGGGTAGTGCACTCATTTTGCAGTTTCAACTCACACTTAGTGATTAATTGAAAATATGAAGCCTCACTAAACATGAGTGATAGTGATGTTAAAAAACTTTGAACTCAAAAAAAATAGTTTGATTTAAAAAAAAGCAATCATCAGTTTTTTGCAACTTTTTTTTCTTCACTCATTTGAGTGCAACTAAAATTGTTGCACTTAATTTAAAATCAAAAACTTGTTTTTTCATGATTAAAGCCAATCATTTTACCGTTATTGACAAACTTTTACTTTTTTGAATGTTCTTTGCTTATGCATATCCTCCAAAAAAAAATCAAAAACCATACAAATACAAAGTTACATTTTTTAAATTTTAGTGATACAATATTTGTATGCAGCTTTTTTGATTGCAAGTCCAAATTTTGCACTATTTGAATTGAGTGCAGATTTTTGCATTCAATCTGCGTTTAGTGATAGGGAAAAATTTGCAATATCACTTAAAAAATTTTAGTGGTAGTTAAAAAATTGCAATCATCACAATAGCTGGTAAAAAACAGTGCAAACTAATTTCTTTGCAGTTTTATTTAGTGATAGTGCACTGCTGATTTAAATCAATATTTAGAGCACTACCCCCAACTATGATACATACTTATGTATTTATGTTAGTCTTGCAAGTATGCACTTAAGTGTATCGTATAAAATGCAAATTTAATAAGGTTTTCATCTATTCCAAGTTGTTGTTGTTGACGTCGTTTCGTTTCTTTTCTCTTGCTTGTTTATTTATTTGCTATTGCATTTCATTTATTTTTATTTTTCTTTATTTCTAAAACTCTTAACATTTGTTTGCATGTATTATTTTACCCTTCGCGACCACAAGTTGTAAAGCCCAGTATTCCCGTCCTGGGATTTTTTTGCGAAATTTCATTGATTTCAATTCCTGCTTTTCAGGGAATTAAATGCAATTTCCCAAGAAAATTTGTCGCAGTAAAAATAAAGAAACTGAAGAAAATATTTCTTTGTTGCATTTTATAAAAAGCTTAATTGAATTGAAATTCAGAAACAGTTACACTTTGGACTCGAAGCATTGCCCGCTGTTTTCTGAACAATTCCCTAAATTTCATCAAACAAAAAATCGACCCATTTTGTAAACTACTGTGTACGTACTTGGCTTTATATTGTAAATTAATACGTATTTTTACTATTATTATGGAAAGGTCAAAATAGAATTAAAAGTTATATTCGAGTCTCTGTTGGCAATCGAACTCTCCCTGATACACCAGAGGCCAAAATTTGGCATTCGATATCGATCTAAATTCGCAATTAAATTGTATTGTAATTTTGACCGATAACGAATACCGTACTTTAGCCGCAGTTCACTTCTCACAAGGCTACCGGGTTAACCGATTACTCAATAAGGGAATGATCACTAGGTGAACACGATTTTTTGATTTCCAGACTGTTTTGTAAGATTTGAAAAAATAAATGATGCAAAAAAGTGGGGCAGGAGTGCAATGACGAGAGAAAAAATTCCATAACTATCACAGAGTCACTCCCTCAGAAAATACCCTTACCGATATTTTCCCGAACATATTTACCCCTCATACTCACCATTTCTTAAGGGGCTTCCATACAAAAAATGTTAAATAAAACAAGTAAGAGTGCTATATTCGGCAATGCCGAATCTTATATACCACTCACCATGGCGCAAAAAAAACAGAAAGATATACAAATACCGTTTTTTAAATATAAATAATTAAACTTTTTGCCGGGCCCACTTGTCCAATTCCGTCCACATTTTGACAGATATTGTGAATTGATAACCAATATGCTTTTACCTAATTAAGGCCCTAATTTTGTAAAACACAACGCACGCCAAAGTATTGCATTGAAAGCAAAAACAAATTCATAAATATTTTGTAATTTTGTTGTTGCTTTGTACAGAAATTTATTTACCGTTTTAAAATTTTCAACGCCACAAACAATGAGGCGTATGAAATCTTAAAAACCAATGTGAATTTCTGTTAGAGGCAACAACAAAATATTTATGAATTTGTTTTTGCTTTCAATGTAATTCTTTGTCGTTGCGATGTGTTTTACAAAATTATGGCCTAAGTATCTTTGGGTTATGCTCTAGAAAAAAAATAAAACATGTTAGAGTGCTATATTCGGCTGTGCCGAATCTTTGATACCCTCCACCGACAGTTCGAATATTTCAGGAGTGATATCTATATAATATCTATTTTTTTATTATTGTGTTTTCTTTATAGCATTAAAATTGGTTGCGCTTTAGATCCATATTAAATTATTGACCGACCATCTGAAAGTTGTATGCTTTTTTGTAGCAATTTTAACAAGCTTGAGCCGAACTTAAATGATTTTCAGTAGGGGAATTTATTATGGAGCCATGGTAAGTTATGAACCCAAATTCTGCAGAGTGATATCTAGTATTAAAAAACATATATTTAAATACAGTTGTGAAATAAGTTTTAGCGTTTACAGTGAATTTCAGGAGGCTACTAAATATGAAATCAAAAGTAAGTTATGGACCGTAAATCACAAAATTGCAAGAAATTTTTTCTGGTCATATGAAACTAAGTTGGAAGAAATGTTACCACCATAAATATATCTGCTACGGTTTTAGGCGTATTTAATTAATTTACCAAAGATGGTTTTATATGGGGCCTAAAGTAAATTATGGACTGATCATAAGGAAATTTATTAGTGTGATTTCTAGTCCTATAAAACTGTGAAGTATTAAATTTTATTCTGATAACATTATTAATTACGGTTTTAGGGGTACTAAATTGTTTTCCGGGAGTAGGGTTTATATGGGGCCTAGGGTAAATTATGGAACGAAGTTTATAAAATTTCATAAAGTTATAATTTTGCAATGGCTAAATTCGTTTTTTATTTTGCCGATATATTTACAGTGCATGTCCTTAATAAATATTATTTTAATTCTTGGTTGAGTGTTTCTAAGATTCATCACAGCCGTATTCAACATTGTAACTACTGGTCATGGGTAGATATATATTTTTTTTTGTGGATGATGTACAATATGAGGGAATTTACTTCTTACATTTATTAACATATTTACAATAATTTCATTCAACTTGTTGTTCTTATGAATTGAACGTATTTATCTGCAAATATCTGGGTCCATACAAAGTGTTAATGATATTCCTATTATTGTTATACGCTTCACCACAGGTGGGAAGGTTAAATAAGGTATACATATTATGGACCCATATCAGACCTGAAAGATTTGCACTACTTTGGTATTACTATTCAATTTATCAAAAAGAATTTTATTGCAAAACTATTGCATTACCAGCAATGTTAACCATTTAAATGCACTATATTTCGGACTAGATTATTTTCTTATCAAAGAAGAGAGCAATAATAAGTATTTAAAAACCACTAAACTGTATGTCAATTAATAGACTAACATTGCATTAATATTAAAACACATAGTGCATTATTATTGCATATTCATTAGAAATAGTGTGAACTAGCAAACAATTGGCTTTTTATGCAATGGCAAAGGGTATATAAAATTCGTCACAGTCATATACAGCACTTTCACTGGATTTTATTTAGCCTTATTTATTTCGGCTTAAATAAAAAGATGACAACAACAAATAACAAACAAAAACAAGTAGATGGTACACATCATAAGTAATGAAAAGATATGAATGAATATGAAGCACAGAAAATATAATAAAATTAAAAACACAAGCAAAATAATAAAAATACAAATCCCTTCATAATTATTCTTTTCCTAAACGCATATATTTAGATAAATGAAGAATACTTAGAAATGTTTGTGTGCGAGCGTTCATATATATGTACCTACGTGTGTTTGTTGTACTAAAATCATCTATTTAAAACAGCGTAATATAATTAATATATGGTTAATTCCGTGTAAAATCGACAAAGAGTGGGACCCCGAATTAGAGTTGCCAATTATTCGCCTATCAACTTTGTTCGAATAATTCAAATAATTTTTGTTGTTCGTTCGATCAAACGATTAAATTGTAAAAAAATTATTTGATTAATCGATAAGGGCACCGCAGTGGTGCAGTGGGTAGAACACAAAGATCTTCTGACGATAGAAAGTGGTGTTTCTTGAAACATGTAAAGATCAACCCGGGTTCAAATCCCAGCTCAGCCAAGAAAAATTATCAATAAATTTTAATAAAAATTCCAAGTTGTAAAATTCCTTCCCTCAGTGAAAATAATTTAATGAAAATTAAATTTGATGAACTCAAGCCTAATTAAAGAATATCAAAAATTAAAAATTAACAGTTCAACTAAAAATCAAAATTGTTCTTGGAATAAAAAAATAATTTTTACAAAAAAATTACATATTTTAAATAAGATACATCCGTTCATTCAATTTCAACATGGAAAATCTTATATATTTTTCTTTCTTTTGCTCAAATCTTGATTTTAACTCAATATCGTTTTATAACTTAAAGATATCGTAAAACCCTTAATTCTTAAATAATCGGATACTACTTTGTATTTTCGAAAGGCGTTTGCAGACCTAGCATCTTTAGCCAACAATTTATTCTATAGAACAACCGCTATCTCTCTTTATATATTTGTCCATTGGAACTAGTTCGGCATTTTTTGATGTCGTTGGGTTATCTTACACTAAACCGTTTTCAATGGTAACAAATTGCAGAGAAATAAATAATTTATAAATATATGTACATATATAGGTGTATATTAGGTTGGGTCACTGATGTATAAGAAAAAATAAAATATAATATATAATAATAATTAGAATTGTGGTTATTTTTGTTGAACTATTTATGGTGTTTAATCCAAATTTTTAATATTTTAATCAGGCTTAAGTTCATCAAATTTTATTTTCATTAAATTATTTTTGTGAAGAAAGGAATTTTACAACATGAAAATCTATTAAAATTGTTATTGATAATCATTCATTCTTGACTGACCTGAGATTCGAACCCAGGCGGTTGGTTACCATGACATGTTTCGATCACAACCACTTAATCTCCTCAGATGGATTTCAATATTACACTCGCAGCCATCGACGACTGCTGACGTCAATAGTCAAACATCAATCCTTAAACCAAATTGTGTTTTAGCCTTTGGTAGATCGAAATTTGCTTTTTTTTTAATGATTATCAATTTTTAATTGATTTTACATGTTTTTCCTAACTTCTGTTTTTTCTGTACTAATATATAATAGCAATATTTTTTTGTCTTACTTTAAGGCCGAGTTTTTGAGATGTGGATTAAGATTAAACTTAGTTTAACTTAGTCTGAAACTAGGATTTTTTCGGCAAAATGTAATTTTTTTGTTATTATTTCATTAAAGTCCAACATATTTAGCAAAACTTACCCAGCAAAAACTTACGTTGCAAAGTAACCCAGCAAAAACTTGGTAATGACTTGCCATTACTGAACAACTAACTTTTAAATGACTACTTCATACCATCTGCATTACATAGAAGTAGTTTAGTAATGGCTGACATATAATCTGATACCTAAGTACTTGTGTATGAGTTGATTAATTAATTTAATCTCATGTTTACGCTTTTAATTGAGTAAAAAACATAGTTTTTTTATCCAAAAAATCCAGTAGACAAGCTGGTAGTGAGCTAGTCTATCAGCACCAAGGTTGCGCGATCAAATCCCACCAGGGACAGAAAAAAAATAAAAAATTAAATAAGTAAAACAAAATAAGTAAAATAAAATAAGAAAAAATAGAAAAAAAATAAAATAAAGTAAAATAAGAAAAAATAGAAAAAAAAAATTTTTTTTTCTTTATTGAAAGTATTCATCCAATGAACTTACTTAACTCCCTATTTGTAAGCGAGGGTGGTAATGACTTATTCAACTCCCTATTTGTAAGCGAGGGTGGTAAGTACTTGCCTCCAATGACATCGCTGTGTTAAAATAATGAGTTAAAATGCCAATGTGTAATTAGTGAAGAGTCGTTATACTAGCTTTTTAACTCATTACTTTGCAATGTAAGTTTTTGCTGGGAATGAGTTAAAAAGCTAATATAACGACTTTTCACTACTTATTCATTGGCATTTTAACTCATTATTCTAACACGGTGATGTCATTGGAGACAAGTCTCGTCTCGATTCAAGTTTCGTCTATATTAAACCTTCTCCGGTTTTTTTATCCCATATGCGTCTGACACTGTTTTCACGAACTTTAAAGTTGTAAGAATATTGTAATATGCTTTTCTTCCATACAATGCTATGTTGTTATATTTCAAATTTAACAAAATTGAAGGTCAAAGCGCGGGCCATTACACTAAAAAAATTAATAATATTTTACAGGGGTCTAATTCAGACAAAAAAAAACATATTTACGCTTTCAGAAGACGATAAGAGAAAAAAAAATTATTTGACCCACCCTAGTTTATATACAATAACAACATTTACTATTTTCATGATATCATTTACATAAATCAATTCTTAATTTTATAGATTTATGTTTATTTATTATTTATGTTTAAACTACATATAAATTTAATTTTTGTTCAACTTAACCAGCGTTAAACATTCATTGATTTATTTGCCATAAAGCCTAGTACTCTGTTCAAATTAGTGAAAAAATGTTGAGTAACATTAATTATTTCACACGAAAAAGTTGATATGTATCAATGTTACCTATCATGCGAGTTTATACAATTTGACGTTTTTATTCCTGCAAAGTATGCGACATTGTTTTGCGTATGTAAACAAACCCCACATGTATTTAACTAAAAATTTTTTTTTAATAAAAAAGAAAGTAAATCAGTTCATACTTTTTTGCCTTTGCTTTAAATTCCACGTGAAATAAGTGCAGCTTACATTATTTCACAGTTGTAAAAAAATGTTGCCAGAAACATTTCGGAACTTTTTCACAAAATGAACAGAGTAGGTACAACTCTATCAATATTATTTCATAGATATTCCGCACAAGTTTTTTTCATATGCGTTCTGACAGCATTTCACGTGAAATGTTGAATAGAGTAGCAGGATAAAATCATAAACATCTAAAACACACTGATTTTTTTTTAAATATTTCTTTCTTATAGATTTGTACCACCGCGGTGCCGCGTGGGTAATAACGCATTTATTTGCTTACTTACACATGTATCATCTATTTTGAATCAAGGTTACATTTTTAAACACACTTTAATTTATTTATTTATGTTTTACACTGATTGTTATTATTTTTCTTTTTTGTTGTTGTTTTTATTTATAATTTTTAATTTTATCTTTTACACATGTTTAACTTCCATTTCTGTGTGTGTTTCCTTATTTATTCAACTTAAAATCCGGGTGTAAATTTTCATTACACGAAATTGTTGTTTTTCCATCATCTTTTTTGTTAACGGCAATGCAGTCGCCTTCATCTTTATCCTCGCATCGTCTTGTTAATTTTACTGTAGAACACAGGTATAACGTACACCAGTTATAACATATACCGATAACAGTGGACTTCTTCACCCACAACAAAATTTTTGGGAAATGTACCGATATAATACTATTTTTATAACGAGCTAAATTTTAAGACTGTTCGAGTTCGTTTAATTTATGTTCTACTATGTTTTATCTTTACTGTTCATAATAATATCAATTCATCACTCTGCATGTGCCTATCTATGTGTGTATATAGTATAGTGTAAAACTGGATCGTATGTTGTTCGTTATACCTAGGGCGGAAAATTTCCTGTATTTGTTATTGAAAAAATATGCACGTAAGACATGCTTAATATGCTCTAGAAATGCATAAAATATGGAAATATTATTTAAAGGAAGGGAGTCAATACAAACTTTCAGTAAATACACGTTACTTATTTTTATGAAAACAAAAATCCTTTGAAATAAAGCCAAAATCATTTAAAATTTAACAAAAAAGAAAAAAAATATTTTATTCAGCAAAAATAAACATAGTACACCGATACCTTACTTTGCGTCGTGGTTACGTTAAAAAAAAGCGCTACACAAACTGAAACGACGCAAAGTGAATTATGATTTTCTATAGCAAACTATGTAAAGATCGAAACTAGGTTCCAGGGTTGCGAAAATAATACTTTTTAAAAAGAAAATTGAACAAAGTTAACATTTAAACAACAAAAATAATATACAATTTTATTACATGCATACAACAAACAAAAAATAAACCAATTTAATTAATATATAAACACAAAATAAATATTAATCACTGTCTGATGTCAATAGTGGCTGTTGTCGTTAGTCGGATTTCTTTCGAAAAAAAAATTGGTTCAATGTTCTTTTAGAAAAAAAAGAAAATTAAAGACTCAACCCCAAAACATCGCAACTTCAAAAATCTAACGACGCACAATAAAAATAAGTACTAAATCAGCAGCGACGCAACTATGAAATAACGCAAAACGAAACGCCGCAAAGCGAGGTATTGGTGTATGCAATTTTTATTTTATCCCTGCAAATAATAGGACCAGTCCAAACACGCGTGTAAAGAATAGTCCACAAAGGACCAGGACTAGTCCAAAAGTAACCCAAACGTATGGAAAAAACCTGGTCTATTTAACATTACGATGTCCTAGGAGAGGATCAGATAACCCACCTTCGGACCACTAAGGAGTAGTTTTAAAACTACTCCATGGTATATAACCCACCTTTGGACCACTAAGGAGTAGTTTTAAAACTACTCCATGGTATACTCAAGAGCATTAGTTTTGAAGTCGTTTAAAAACGAAAGCACGTCGTTAAAAAACGAAGACATGTCGTCTCACTACAAACACTTTTTAACAATGACATGGTCCATGCTTGCATTACATCGGACCAGTCCATGGAGTAGTCCATTTTATCAAAATGGGTCAGGTGGTCCAATTTTATTTGCTGGGATGACAAACAAAATAAAGCGATGGCATTTTTCAGTAAAATGTGTTACCAGTACCCATGTTCTGTAAATTTAGTGAGAACTTCTCGCGTCGAAAAGATGTGGAACAAAATATTCCATCGTTTCTCGAAAAGTGAGAAAAAAGTGTGTCTGTAAGTGCCGGTTCACACAAGTCAAGTCTTGAGTTTTTACGAGAGAGGGGAAAAGAAATGACATTCTCTTTTCCCTTCTCTCCTAAAAACTCAAGACTTGGCTTGACTTGACTTGTGTGAACCGGCACTAACTCATGTCGAAAACTATCAAAAGAGTTTACGTCGTTACGTTATAAATGTCATAACATTGCACTCGAAGCCGATGTGACATTGCAGACGGTGAGAACGCCAGTAACACACATCGTTAACGGCGACTAAAATTTACTAAAGTGAAAACTTTTTCAACGACGGCGGTGAAAATACAACCGTCGGCTGTACCAAATAATGTAAAGTGCGTCTTTAATGTTTGTTGTTTGCAAACTAGCTTTGAAAATATTCATATATTTTATAAAAATGTTAAAAGTAAAAGAATAAAACTAAATAAAAAATGTGCCAAGAACAAAATATTATTATTATTATTCTTTGTGATTTTTTTTTTTTTTAGTTGAACTGTTAATTTTTAATTTTTGATATTCTTTAATTAGGCTTGAGTTCATCAAATTTAATTTTCATTAAATTATTTTCACTGAGGGAAGGAATTTTACAACTTGAAATTTTTTTATTAAAATTTATTGATAATTTTTCTTGGCTGAGCTGGGATTTGAACCCGGGTTGATCTTTACATGTTGCAAGAAACACCACTTTCTATCGTCAGAAGATCTTTGTGTTCTACCCACTGCACCTCTGCGGTGCCCGTTAGCCAACAGTCAAACATCAATCTTTAACCAGTAGTACTGGTGGTTCGAAATTTGCTGTTATTATCACTTAAATTTCAAATTACATGTTCCCTCCTTTTTCCTCTGTTTTTCGTATTCTTTCTGTCAAGACTTTGTCTTGAAAACCTGAATACATTCGTTTATTTTTTTTGTCCACTTTCATCGACATTTTTATTTGTACAAATTAAAGTACAAATGTAAACATTAGAGCTTGTGCCATAGCTATTTCTAAGAACAATTTTGATTTTTTTTTTTTTAGTTGAACTGTTAATTTTTAATTTTTGATATTCTTTAATTAGGCTTGAGCTCATCAAATTTAATTTTCATTAAATTTTTTTCAATGAGGGAAGGAATTTTACAACTTGGAATTTTTTTATTAAAATTTATTGATAATTTTTCTTGGCTGAGCCTAATTAAAGAATATCAAAAATTATTCTTTGTGTTTTGCATTTTTAATTGTTTTTTAGTGTTAAAATTTTTTCTCGCCCCATTTTTATTCGTTTTTTTGACAGTTCAAAGCGGGAACTTTTCTCACAAAAAATGTTACAGACACACTTTTTCTGTAATTGGCGAGTAATTTCCTTAGGCTATGTTCATAAGACGCTATAAACCACTGGTTTCGCTCTCTGAAACTAGATTGACAAACATGCTGTTCATACGATTCGTTCTTGTTTCATTTTGACATTTTTTTGTGTTGTTAGGTTGATGTTTTTTAAAATAGATAAAAAAAGTAAATATAACTTAAAAATGTATTATTTAATACTTTTATTAATATTATTATGTTATTAATATCACTTTATTTTATTAAACATCCATTTTTATTTTGTTTTTTTCTTTGTTTTGATTTTATTTGAGAGCTAGTTCAGATAAACTAACGATAATTGTTATCAAAATTGGAGATGATAGTACATTTTTCCTGTTTCGCAGCCTGTTTCAAAATGATACGACCTGTTATGCTCTCAAAATTTTGTATGGGGAAACAAGTCGTTTCAATCATGTTTGGGGCGCGAAACAGGAATTAGAGAGCGAAACTCGAATATTTCTGCCCGTGTGAACATGGTATTACGTGACAGCTAGAACTCGCCAATAAAATTACAGACACAGTTTAGTGAGAAAAACAGCTGTTTGTTTCAACATATGGCATTTTTGTTTCATTTCACGCATTTCAATCGAAAAGTGTCTCGACGCGAGAGTTACAGAACACGGGCACAGGATAGACAGCTTATTCACTTAGCCCATTACGCAAAAAGAGTTAGAGTACACATTAACTTGCCAATACATTAAGGGCCATTATAAGAACTTACAAATAGTTGTTGTTAGGATGCTATCTGGCAGATAAATGGTTTTTGGTTATTACAAGTTAACACCAGCCTAAAAAATTACTGACAAGCTTACACCAGGTTTATCCTCATGGTTACTTTTCAAGTGAACTTTAAGAATTTAAAGCGGTCATATTATCTGCTGAAGATATGCTTACTTCAATAAAAGTTTTATGTTAAATTAAATTACTCAAACTTAAAAAAAACACAAAATTTAATACAAAAAACAAAGCATTTTTGCATTAAAATCTTAAATAAAGTACAAAAATTTACTGTTGTTTTCATTTAAAGAAAAAAAAGGAAGTCGTCTTTCAAACAACAAAAAGTAGTCGGTATACATAGCAATGTTGCCACAGTATATAAATTACATTTCTCATTTTATTAGATAGTTCTACCCTGCAGATACCGATCCTAGTCCATACATGCATGTAAAGAGTAGTCCATAAAGGAGCAGGAGTACTCCAAATGTATGGTTAAAAGGTGGTCTATTTAACATTACGATGTCCTAAGAGTGGACCATATAACCCAGTTTTGCATCAACGGAGTAGTCTTAAAACTACTCCATTTTTATACATACTCTAGTGGACTAGTTTTGAAACTACTCCATGGTATACTCCAGTGGATTAGTTTTAACTTCGTTTAAAAACGAAAACATGTCGTTAAAAAACGAAGTCATGTCGTCTCACTACAAACACTTTTTAACAATGACATGGTCCATGCTTGCATAACATTGGACCAGTTCAGGGAGTAGTCCATTTCATCAAATTGGATCACGTAGTCCAAAAATATCTGCAGGGTAATTACAGAGAAAGCTTAATCAGCACACTATCATTCATAGCTATTGTTCACGTATGCGCTTAATGTATTTGTTAACTAATGTAAACCTTAAATTTTTTTCACTAAAGTTGGTATGATCCGAATTATATCCAAAATTGCGACCAGTAATTTGGGAACAAAGTTTACATGGAAAGCTAGCCAGCCTGCCAGCAGCACAGACATAGTTAGATCGAAAGCGAATCTTAGTCGATCGGTATACTTAAAGGTGGGTCTATGATAATATTTTATATAACCATTAGGTGTTAGAAACATCAGCACAAACACCATTATTGTGGTATGGGTATAATAATGAAGTTGACATTAAAAAGAGTCAGTTTGTAAATACCGAAGAAAAAATATAATTTATAAGACAAATTTCAATAATGATCTTACCTCGATATCGTTGTTCAAAAAGACAAATAATTGATTTATTCCGAAAAGGGCGCAGGTACAAGTTTTTTGGAAATTGAGTTTCTTGCTGTTTTTGAAGGTAAATAACAAACCGATATAATGTGAGAATGAAAGGTTATATATACCTTCCACAGCCGTGAAAAACAGGTGACTTTTTTAAAATAAAATTTCGAAAAGGGCTCATCGCCATGTTTATTAATTATATTAAATATGTGTGTTTTAACTAGCAATGGACTTTGCATTAAAAATGTTTAAAGTTACAGCTAAGTTTGAATTACGTGGTCCATTTGCTATAAAAAATTATTTTTGATTTTGCCAACTGGAGAAGTAAACACCGTTTCAGGAGAATAATTAAAATAAAAACACAATTTTTGTTTTCCTTCATTTTGAAAATGTGTGAATGCAGCTGTTTGGAGGATAATGATAACCAAATTTCCGATTTCCAAAATTTGTATTGAGATTTTCTGCAATGGCCAACCGACATGTATTCACAAGCACATATAAAAAGAACAAAAAAAAAAAAATTTTCACCATCAAAAATAAAATCAGTTTTAATTAAAAGTGTAATCAAATGAATTAAACGTTTAATCAAGCGAATTAAACTTTTAATCAAGTAAGCGTTTAATTAACTTGATTAATTTTTTTAATTAAAACTGATTTAATTTTTGATTAATGCCTTAATTGGGGAACAATTGTTTTTCTGTGAAGAAGATTTCTAATTCATATTTCTATTTTGATGAAATACACTAAAGATGCCATTTTGCCAGAAAAAATGCGAAAATTCAAAAATAATTTTCGAAAAGGAATCGTCTCCAGAAACTGTTATGACCAGGGAAACCATAAATATGCTTTAAATAACACGTTTTATGCGCATTAAATATGCAGTAAAAACTTGAAAATAAGCCCTGAAAATTTATAACAATGTGCCTCAAAAAATCATAAATGGCTTATTCGAAGACAAAATATTCTATAATTTTATAACAATTTCATTTAATGAAAACAATCCTAAAATTATAAGCGACACGATTTTCGAATTTACCCTATTTGGAAACTATTAACATCAACACGAGATTTTTTGTCTTAAAAGGATTTAGGGATGGTCGCTAAATTGTTCATTAATGTTAGCATTTAAAAGAAAGTTAACGCTATTTCCCAATAAAAAATTGAGCTTCACTCGAAGCAGGTTTGTAAGGGAGAAATGTAAGAGTTTCGCTTACCATGCTGCTTACGGAAGACATGAATTTTATATGGCGTGTTCCCATTTTGAAGCAATACATTTTTGCCACAAAAAGCCCTTTATTCAACGCATATACAAATAGATGAACGTATCTACGTATTAGCTTTATGCACTAAATGTTTTATAACAGTTATTTATGATGTTCGCCCTTACAAACCTGCTTCGTAGTATGGGAATTTCGTGGCACTTGAAATCAAAGGAAGCTTTATTAGTGAAGTGTTAAATTTGTCCGAGTTTCCAAACTTTTATTGTTTATTTATTTAATGGTCAGAGATTTTGACCGAAATATTGGAAAAATATAAAAAAAAATAAATAAAAATAAAATTAAAATTTTTTGAAGACCTCAAGCCAAAATAATAAGACAATATTATTTTTTCTCTAATGAAACTTGTTAAGAGTTTCTTCACTTACTTTACTACATGTCTGTATGTCTTATTGCGTAATTTGCAGTCAATAATTTTTGGGGCGAATTTTATCTAAAAACCAACATAATTAGATGGTTTACGGACGCAACGAGTCTACTTTGTAAAGATGGTTTTGTGGGGAATATCTAAAATGATCAGATTCTCACGATTTACATAAAATTCGATCTTAGTACAATTAAAATGTATTAACCAAATTTGATCGAGTTATCTACAAGATTGCAACTTGCACTTTGCGAACATAGTTTACAGACGGAGGGGAGGGATGGTTATCATTCGATCACTTTAAACAGTGAATCTAAACCGGTAGGGATATAGCACACACAGATATATAAATCTGGACCAAAACGCCAAAAACTTATAAAATTGGGCTCCTTGAGTAATTCCAAGTCGATTTAGCCATGTCCGTCTGTCTATTCATCTGTCCGTCTGTTGAAAACACGCTCACTTTCGTAAAACTCAAAAGAAATTAACAAACTTGGTGTCAAATTGCTTGTAGTTATTCTAAGCAGTTTGGGATTGAAAATCGCTTCAGTAGGATCAGAGCTATGAATCAAAATGTAGAACCACCACCTTAACAGATTGCTAATTTTGTTATAAAAACTAGCCGAAAAGGTAAAATAATGCACGGAATGATAAAAGATTTTGCAAAAATTCGTTTTTTTCGATTATAAATCACGCTGTAAAATTTCGTGAAGATCGGTTCTTAATTTACCCTAGGCCTAGGGTTATAAACCCTACTCCCGGAAAGAAGTTTAGTACGCCTAATGCCCGTAATTTCTACAAAAAGAAAGCAGGTCTTGTTCGTACCTAACAGTTATCTTTACCTATTTCAACGTTTATTTTGCCTACGTGTTTTTACATTCAGTTTTCCTTTAATCTATGACAGCTTTTACACCATTGATTTCTATACACAGCTAGAATTCTTTTTGTAGAAATTACGGGCATAAAAGCGTAATAAATAATGCTATCAAAATAAAATTTAATACTTTACAGTTTTATATGACTAGAAATTTCACTAACAAATTTCGTGATGATCGGTCCATAACTTACAATAGGCGCCATATAAAGCCCACTCTGGAAAATTAAATAAATACGCCTAAAACCGTAGCAGATATGGATATTGCGGTAAAATTACTTCCAACTCAGCTTCATATGGCCAGAAAAAATTTCATGTAATTTTGTTATATACGGTCAGGGCTGGGCAGTATTTGAAATTAATGTATTTGAAATACGTATTTAATATACAAATACGTATTTTGTATTTGTATTTTAAATACATGACGTGCAAGTATTTTGTATTTTAAATACATGCAATAAATAGAAGTATATTTTAAATACATAAAAAAATTGTAGTATTTTGTATTTTAAAAACGTTGTTTGCAAAATATATTTTGTTAGCTTTTTGATGGTTGTTTGCATTTTGATCTACCAAAAACTAGAATCTCTAAAAAATGTTATTATCAGAATATGAAAATATCCGAAGTAGAAGCACCAGTAAAGAAGACGATGATTTTGTTGTAGATAGGAATGATGATGAATCTAGGACATCAAATTTGTAGTTGGAATTTTTCAGTTTCCTCAGTAACAAGAGCAAAGGCATTATCACTCTTTTCAGCTATCCAAATACAAAAACAGCATTCTTAGAATTTAATACAAGTTTGTGCTCATCAGGACCTGTATTTTGCCCAACACTGTATACGGTCCATTATTTACCTAAGATCCCATATTTTGCAGCCTTCTGAAATTCACTGTAAACGTTAAAACTAATATTATCGCTGTATTGAAATTTATGTTTTTTAATACCAGATGTCAATCTGCCGAATTGCGGTATGATTGGCTCCAATATAAATTCCCCCCTGAAAATCATTTAAGTTCGGCTTAAACTGTTACAAATTTTACAATTTTACTCAAGCTTGTTAAAATTGCTAAAAATAAAAGCACAAAACTTTCTGATTTTTATATAAAAAAGAACTCAAGCTTAAACAAATTAATATACATTTAAAAAAGTCGAAAAATGTAACATGTATTAAATGTTCCTCAAAATTATTATGCAAAAAAAAAATGCAGCAAACGGTAAAATTTGCAAAAATTTGCTCTACAAATCGATGCCAAATTCATAAAAAGCTCTTAAGCGGTTAAATATATTGTGTCTGCCTTCATTGGTCGTTCAAGGAAAACCATGCAATAGCATATTTATTGTTTCCCTGCTGATAACAAAATATGCTTACTTTTCGGCACTTCTGTACTCAAAGTAGCCTGTACATTGAGATCGAAACATGTCTGGAAGTGTTGGCTCTAATATTGCATCAAAATTTGTTTAAAATAAAATGTAAGTATGTAGTTGTAGTTGGTAGTTGTGCAAGGGTGTACTTTACTTTGATTATAAGCAAAATCTCGAAAATTTTAAGTGTAGAAAAAAACTTATAAAATTTTTTTAGGCAATGGTTTTTTCGACATACATATGTATGGCAGAACTTAAGCTAAAACTACAATTTAAATAACTCATCATAAATAACTTCTGGAACCCCTAAAATTTTTCTCATAAAAACTGGTGGTACAAACTGATGTTTGCACAAATCGTTTATGCTTATTTTTCAAGTTGATATCATAAAACAATCAAGTTTACTTATGTACAAAGTTTTTAAAGCAAACAAGCCAAACTTGAGAATAGCACTTTCAGTACCATCCGAGATTAAATTTTAACATTTTTGTTTAAATAAGATAAAAACTTGAAATGCACATTCAATCTGACTGACACTTTTCACAAGATAATGAATGGAAAAATGAATTTCGTATTCCATGCACCAAATGTGTGCGTGACATAATTTCCAACTTTAATATACAACAAAAATACGAGTGCAATACAAAAGAACAGGTAATTATCACACAATCTTAGAATTTTACTAAATTTTGAGATGTCAAACAAACCATAACAAAAAATTAACGACTCTAATTGTGTTTATACTGGAAGATTTCATTTATATATCATATTTTTGTATACATATTTCATGAGTGTGCATAGACAAATTAAGATAAAAAGGCCTTTACATAAACCGTTTTGTGGAAATAAACACAAAGTCTTTCATGGTCATGCTGCTCTGCTGCATTTGCATTCATTAGAATATTTTTAGGTGAATAATAGAAGAAAGTGAAAAAGAAAAATTCAAAAAAGTCACAACTTGCAATATCCAAAAGCAGAGAAAAACCCAAAGAAATGTGGGAAAATTCGTCAACATATAACTGAAGCATTTAACAACAATAACAAAATATAACAAGAATTTAATATGCATTCACACAAACACGCCAATAGATAGACTAATGGACGGACGGACGGGCACACAGTTAAAGAAAATTACAAACGTGATGCGACATACGCGACAATTTCTTTTAATTTTCAACAAACAACATGATTGGCAAATTCCAAAGTTCTAAACATAAAACCATTGAAATAAAATGGAAAAGATGAAAACGTATATTCCAGCAACATTGAGCCAAAGCGTTAATTAAGCAAAGTCAAAGTCTCACACGTACGTTCAGACAACCCTCGATGATATGACCATTTAAGAATAAATAACAAAGAAAGTAAAAGAACAAGAAAAGGAAAATATTGAAGCAGACAAAACCAAATCAAGATGACTCTTTGCTGCATCCAAATACTCAACATTGTAAAATGCTGCATCATCATCCGTCGCATCATTCTCACCGACGCATCATTATTGTCGCAATAGAAAAATATCGTAACTGAAGTATTTTTTTGTTGATACTCGACCGTCCTCATGCACAAACTCCTTCGAATAGAAAAAGATTCAAGCTTATTATTTTTTACCAGCACATTGTGAATGGATGTTATCTGTCCTTTGGAGAGCAGGTTCCGTAGGAGACAAAAATAAAGAGAGTGAGTCTGACGATGATGAAAACGGCAGATTTTATGATTACGGTGGATACAAATGCCACTCGAGATTATGACAAAGTCAATGACGTTGTTACGATTACCATTGCCGTCTTCGTTATCACAGTTAGTGTTGCCTACCTGCTGTGGTGTTGTGTCCCCGTGCGACAAAGAAGTCATTGGAGCGCACACACATGACTGATAATCAGCAGCATCCACAAAAGTCAATGTTGTCAGAGAAATATGATTAAAGAGTGTAGAGGCAGAAGGAGCAACAGAAAATAGAATGCAACGAAATGTCAAGCGCCAACAGTTTCCATATAGATGGGCGGAAAATTGCACAGTAATCACAATAGAGTTTCAAGGATTTTGAGTATGCAGCAGTTGCTGTTTTACACACACATATTAACTTAAAATTATTCACACACTCTGTCACTAACATATACGAAGATTAGAGTTTGTTCAAGGGAATTTTATTATTTCAATTCCCGCTTTCCCGGGAACTAATTGCCGGATTTTCGGGAAATTTGGAAGAAAAACTTATTTCAAAATTTAAGTAAATCTTTGTGAAACTCGCGTCATTAGTTGTTTTGCCAAATAAATTTCACCAGCATATTATAATTTGCTGAAGTGAAAGGCTAGTTAAGCTAATTTTTGAAGACCTATCTACACGAAATTTTATTTCTTGTCTTAGCAAACTGTTGTGGGCTAAATTTTTTAACAATTATGTTAAGTTTTGCGTTATAAGGCGAAGTGAAGTGTTTTTCACAAAATCATGTCTAGTGATTTTGAGTCTTACACGCTACGCTTTTAGCCATTCTTACATGATTTTCGAGATTGGTCTTAATAAATTATGGACCGACCTTCACAAAATTTGGTTACACACAGTGCTGCCACAATCAATACAAATTTTACAACCAACATTTTTTAAAAAGTTACCATATGTTTAAAAATATAACCAAATTTAAAATGCCTTTTATTAATTGAGAAAATCATTAAAATTTATTTCAAGTTGCTTTGTAATACAAAGGTTATTTGCAGTTTATAGTAAAACAAGCTGACCCGGAGCGCGTTACTGGCCCTAAGCAAACGTTAGTGTTGTATTACCACACGATTTAATTTGAGCTTTTAACGAAATTAACGGCCTTTGAATAAAATTCCATGGGATACCTATCATTAAGTTTTTTTTACAGAATAACTTGCATATGGTAGATATGGGCTCAATCAAAAAGAAACGCATGTATTTAAGGCAAATTGGAAATTATATTTATTTATTACTTCATCTTAAGGCCAGCGGATAGACAATGTTTTTTGTTTTTTTATTTGGTGCAAAAACGTATTCATTTTTATGGCGTGCCAACTCGGGAGCAAGCCACATACAACTGTCCGTGTGAAAAACATGAATTTTTCCAAAATTAAGCCAGCAATAGCCAATGATTGGTCCTGTGCTTTGTTGATGGGTATAGCAATGGCAAGACGCAAAGGGAATTGGAGCCGCTTGAATCGGAATGCTTAATCTTTGGCAATCATCGGAATTCGTGGAGTAAGTACGTCTTCACATTTGAATCTGTCACCGATGATTGTTGCCACGATTAAATTTGGTGAACAGTTTTTGATGTAAATAAACCGAAAACTCGGATTTTTTAATGCAACTTTTCGAAATCCTTAAAATTTTGATATTGGATCATTATTAACACAGGTTTTTTGTAAATATTTTCGGAACTGCACAACCGATTTAAGAGTTTGATATCTCGTTTTCAAAAACATGACAACGGCTTTCAAAAAAAAATTAAATAAAAAAAGCAAAAAAAAAATAAATAAATGTATACATACATACATATGTATGTATGTCATTGGTGGTGCAATATGAAAATTGGGTTTTTACCACGCCCCTCCGCCCGCAGCCCGAAAATCAAAAATCAGACTTCACATTGTCACCTACCTGAATATTCCATACGTTACATACATACATACATACACACATCCTGTTTTATATATATATGTAGATAATAATTATAAATCTGGAAAACATAATTAATTTTTGCTCATTGATCATTAGCCTCCATTGTTTTAACCATATTTCTAGTTGAAATATATGATGCTGTAAGTAATGTGATGCTTCATGACGGTTTTCGTGCACGCTTAGAAAAGGTGTGTCGTCCGCAAATGATGAAGTTTGTGTGTAGTTGTTTGTTGACATGTCCGAAGTATAAATTAAGTATAATAGAGGCCCCATGATGCTGTCTTAAGGGACTCCAGCGCCAATTGGCTGAGGTGAACTTAAAAAAGTTTCTTCTTTAATAATAAATTGAATTGAGCTTTTGAACAATTTTGCTTCAATTAATGTAATAAGCCTTCATGCCAGACTTTATCGAAAGCTTTCGAAACATCGATGAAGAGTGCTGATCAATACTTTTCTTCTTAAAAGGCTTTTCTTATGGCGTTTACTATTCGATGGGGCCGAATTAGTGGTTGGGAAGACCTCTATTTTAATTTGGAGTTAATTTTGACACTAACAGCTTCTCAAACAGCGTTGATATATTAGAAAGTAAGCATATAGGGCTATATGACTCAACTTTTGTGCGATCCTTGCCTGGTTTAGGTATCATAGTGACTTGGGAAACCTTCCATTTTTGAGGATAGCATTCAAGGCGTAAAATAGCATTAACAATTAAGAGAATAATTTTCGTTGCTATACTGGGTTGTTCTAAAAGCATTTGTTGCTGATCTTATCGAAACCAGGAGCCTTCTCTTCTCTCAAATCTTAGGGGAACAGCCGCTCTGGCAGCAACAGATGGTAACTCGACCGCAATATCGTTTAATATTTGGAGTAAATACGTTTTTCAAATGGTTAAAAAACAGATTTCGTTTATCATTATCATTTCTTACCCAACTTCCATTCAAGTTTCTTAATAGTGGTTTAGAGACAATTGGCCTTTTGAGTAGGGCTGCCAGAAATTTTCAGCAAAAAATCTTAATTTCACCAAAAAAAATCTTATTTTTGAAGAAAAAATCTTATTTTTCAAAAAAAAATCTTATTTTTGAAAAAAGTAGTTTTTTTTATTAAGGGTCCTCATGATGTCGCTTAAAATTGCCATTTGTGCAAATGCGCAAACTTACGAGTCTTGTTTCATGAAGCCCCTTTTTTTACTTTTGTGTAATTTTAAACAATTAATGTCAGTTTGTAAGAAACGTCAATACAAAAATAAATTAAAAATTAAAATTCAAAAATATACAAATTTGTGTTTAAATTTGTGATTAATATGTATGTATGAGAAACTTGCTTTTAAAAATGCTCAAAGAAAGCCAAAAGACCAATTTACTGAAATTATTGCTAGAATTTATTGTTTGTGATTTATAGACACTTGGATTTTTCATTGAAAACGACGTTAAAATCATTAAAAGATCTGTTTGTATAAATGCACAATTGAACAGCGCAAGTTTACGAGACAAAATTGTTGGGCAAATTTACCAAGTTTGTGTAAATGAATTCTCATACAATTTTTGACAGTTCATTTACGAGGGCGTACAAATGCACAGTTTGCACAGATTACGAGACTTATAAATTAATAGACCCTTATTATAAATAATAAAAACAATTCATATTTTATTTAATACATAAAAAAAAACAAAAAAAACATTACAAAAAATTTAATGTCTTATACTAAATTGTTTTATTGCGTTTAACAATTTTTAAATGGGAACAAGGAAGGTTTTTTTTTATTGAACCTAACCTTCGTCTAGACATAACAAAAAGTCTTGTTTTTGGGGAAAAAATCTAAAAATCTTTTTTCGGTTAAAAAATCTTTAAAAATAAGGTAAAATCTTACTTCTGGCAGCGCTGCTTTTGAGATTTCTAGCTGCACGCCATAATGAGTAGTCTGATTGTGGAGTTGCATCCAGTTCCTAGAGATATTGTTCCAGAGAAGCCGTTTTCTGAGTCTGCAGTAGCTTTCTTAGACTTTTTGTACACTCTTTTAGTAAGTTCTTAAGTTGAGGGGATCTCTGCAATTGCCACTCTCTTCGAGCTCTTCTTTTTTCAATATATTTTAATATTTCCTGTTTTTTGGGTACAATACTGGAATGTTGAACAGCTTGTTTCAGAAAACTGACAAAATTAACAAAAGAGCTTTCTCCGTTTTATATTTTAACATGTTTTCTGTTTATTCTTATGTAACAAATTGATCTCAATTTACAATTTTATTGTAAAAAAATGTTTTATGATTTATTTTTGTTTTGTTATTGAGGTTTAGTGTGTTTTTGTTTAAAACAGTTTTTAGCCATTTTGTTAAGATTATTTCCCAAAGGCCCCATATAAAGCTTTACTCGGAAAACACTTTGGCAGACAGAAACCCGTAACGAATACCACGACTGCTCTAAATTATAGTTTATTAAGACTAAAAATTACACCACCAAATTTCGTTAAGATCGACCTATAATTTCCGATAAGCCCTATAAAAAGCTAACTCTGGGAAATCATTTCATTATATATATATATATGTCCTTTATTTATTTTAATATTTATACAAAGTATGTGTTTTAAAATAAAAGTTCAGGTGAACATAGGGCGTTTACAATTTCTCTCCATCTGCTTCGATTATTGGCAAGGGCTTTAATTTGGTTCCATGATTTGTTGATAGCACTGCATTCTCGATTTATCGTTCTCATCCAGGTGTTTTGTGGTCGTCCGGGTCTGCTATTACCTTGAGGGTTCCACTGAAGTGCAGCGCGAGTTATGTCATTTTGCGGTCTTCTTAAAATATGGCCTTTCCACGTCCACTTACGTTTCATTATTTCTGCTTCTATTGTAGTGTTTTCTGTAAGCTGTAAGAGTTCGGTTGTAGATATAGTGTTGGGCCAGAAAATGCGAAGGATGCGGCGTAAACATCGGTTAACAAAACCTTGGAGTTTTTTCATATTTGTCTGCGTTACTCCCCAAGTTGTAGAACCATATAATAAAACAGATTTAACGCTACAGTCAAAGATGCGAAGTTTGGTTTTGCTGCTGATAGAGTTCGACTTCCACAGCTTATGCATTGATTGAAAGGCCACTCTTGCCTTGTTTATACGGGATCTTATAACTGCTGTTGTGCCGCCATCTTTAGTAATCACGCTTCCCAGGTAATTGAACGATTCAACGTCCTCGATTACAACATTTTCAAGTTTCAGTGGTGTAGTTGAGCTTGTTCCTATACGCATTAGTTTGGTTTTTTTCAGGTTGTTTTTAAGTCCAAATTTCATAGCGTTCACTGAGAGTTTCTTTAACTTATCTTCGATGTCGTTGAAACGGTGAGCCATTAAACAAATATCGTCTGCGTAATCGATGTCGTTAAGCTTTTCAGATATGTTCCACTGAATACCGTTTTGAGCCTCGGTATTTGTTTTCTCCAGTACACTGTCAAGGAGCAGCAGAAAAAGGGTTGGAGACAGAATACAGCCCTGCTTAACGCCTGTAGTGGATGAAAATGGTTGACTATCTTTACCATTGAAACGTACTCGACTAGAAGACTCTCTATATAACTCACGTATAAGCGTTACGATTTTATCAGGGATGCCTTTGGACGATAGCGTGGGCCACAGAAGATCGCTAGATACTGTGTCGAAGGCCCTTTCAAAATCGACGAAGAGAAGGTACAGGTGTGTGTTGCATTCTTTAGTCTGTTCTATAATGATGCGGAGTGTATTTATATGGTCCGCGCATGATCTACCCGTCCTAAAACCTGCCTGCTCGTTACGAAACATCAAATCTACTGCTGGTGCAATACGTCCGAGTAGAATTGTTGCCAATAATTTTCAGATGGCATTGAGCAACGTGATACCTCTCCAATTTTTGCAATCACTTAAATCTCCTTTTTTGGGAATCGTGATTACCACTCCTTCTTTCCATTCATTTGGTATTTGGTTTGAAGTCCACACTTTTTTAATAATGGGAGCAAGTCTTTCAGCCAATATTGGTGCACCATATTTAATCAGTTCTGCAGGAATATCGTCCGGGCCCGCCGATTTTCCATTTTTAAGTTTTTCAATGCACAGTTTAATTTCTGATACTGATGGCGGGGCTGTGGAAATGTCTCTTCGCTGGTTACGTCTGCTAGGTTGTTGTTGTTCGTTTACGGTATCGGTGTTTTGTGATGTTGCGTTTTCGGTGAAGAATTCACGCCATCGGTTGAGTTGTTGGTCCGGGGCAGTCAGGAATCATTTCATTACGCCTAAAATTTAGCTGTGTATGGCCATGAAATTTTGAAATAATCGGTCAAATAATACAGTGCTATTTGAAAAAACAGACAAACTGGGCACCTGTCGCTTTGACATTATTCGGGTACGATGAATCCATTGGTGCTTGCCGTTTTTTTTTAGGTTAGCTCAGGTTTTCGAGATATACCGTTATTTCGAAAATGGATAAGGTTGCACAACATATGTTCGCGCAACTCAAAACATTTTAGCTTCTTAAAATTTTCTTAAAACAAACATGCAATATATCTCCACCCCTTAAATTTGGCCCCTGCCGTGAGTAGGATGCTTCAAGATGGGTCAAATGTATGACCAACCCCACTTTATTTTTTCATCTCAATCATCCATTTCTAATATACCTACGCGCTGCGCTATCTTCATTCCTTAAGGCTGCTATCATACAAAATGTTCAATGCAGACTAGAGATATATTGAAGAAAAAGTCCCATAAATGCCTAAGAGTCGCCCCTAGTTGGATATAATGTATGATTGAAATCAATAAATTGTTTATCCTTAACATTTTCTCGAGACATACTTGCTCCTTATCCCCACTTCTTAGGGGGGCTCCCATACAAATATTGCGTTTTATGAAATTCTTAAATTAATTTAAATTTTTCGACTTTTGTGAAAATTTTAATCATTTATGGCTTGTTTTGTTTGCAGCTTCGTTTTTTATATGTCTGCAAAAAATTTTCCAATTTTTTATGAATTTTTAAAAAACAAAAATTTCGAAATTTTGATAAGAAAAATATGTTTCTAAGCCGACTGCGCATGTTAGTTTTACTTTTCTTAAAGGAAATATTATTGCGGAATTTCGGTTTTTTTAGTTGTTTTCAATAAGCTAAAGCTTTTTTGAGTTACGCGAACACATGTTGTACAACCTTCTCCATTTTCGAAATAACGGCATATCTCGAAAACCAGAGCAAACCTAAAAAAACGGAAAACATTGCAGGATTCAGCGTTAGGTTAAAATGCCAAGTGCCCAGTTTGTCTCCAAAAAAGTGTCAATGTCTAGCACAATGTAATCAGTCATAGATCCTCTGACCTTTTTGGACGGCCGCAAAAATTGCCCTTGGCAGTTAACTTATAACTTTTACCCCAAAACGGTTTCCCTCTATTTACTTGAAAGATAATACCTTACAAATCTTTAACAAATTTCAATAGTTTGATTTTTTAAATCCTATTGAGCTATCTTGGCTAAAATATATTTTGTATTTCTGTTTATTATCATTTTGCTGGCAACAGTAATTACGATTAGAGGCTTTTAACAGCATTGTCAATTGTTTAAGTTCGAAAAAATATGAAATTAAAAACCTTCTGCAACTCGATTAATTTTATTAGCATAACTTATTCGATTTGTACAATTATTTGCAAGGAGATTTTACAAAAGGTTTCAATGTAATTTACATTTTAAATCCTTTAATTTATAGGCATTTCTAAAATAACGAATTTTCAAAAATTTAAAATTAATAAAACTAATTTAGCAAATTCTTTTATCGAAAAAACATCTAAAAATTAATTTATTTTAAAAATCAATCACAAAAAATTGGCCATCCCCTTTAGGTGCGTTAAAGGAATTTTGTGTCGATAAATACTTTTAACAATATACATTTTTTGCTGAGCGATAAGATTTTGATAGCATTTAAAGAAAAATTCCTTAGTCGAACAATTCTCAAACTCATTCATACATGACTGAACATTAACTAGACAAGACACATTCAAACCCCTTTTGAAATTTATCTAAAACTTGTACGAAGTATCCTTTCAGTCAGTTTCAACATGAGTGATAATCAGTGAATCGCTAAATATGTGTTAAATTAAATTTTTAAAATAGTATAATCCAATATTTTTTAGTATCACAGCAGTTTTTTTGCTAATAAAATTGAAAAATGTATTTGACTTAAACCATAAAAGCATGACTGGACTACCAAGCTGAGTCGTAATAAAATTAATTTAAAATAATATAATTACGAATTTCTATATCGGGTACCCCAGTAGCCCAGTTGGTAGTGATAAAGTCTTTCTGTGTAAGGATTGCGAATTAGACTCCTGTTAGAGACTTTGAGTTTTTTTAATTTTAAGCAAATACTTATGGAAACCAGAAATAGTTTTTTGTTTGGCTACGCTGAATTTTTAGTACCTTCACCTTACGTAATCCAGCGTCTTAGACCACTAAAACACATTAACAAACAGAATTTAAAAATTAGTATATATTTTCGAAACAATTCATTTATGTACATATGTAATACATTTTATGTCAGTGTTTCTTATGTGTAAAAAAGCAAACAAAATAAAAAGAAGAAAGAAAGAATGTATTGTGTACAGTATATACAGGACAACATTTTGTCCTGACGTAGAAGCAATCGTAAAAGTTATTATAGCCAATTTTTAAGTTAATACCAATATTTATAAGGAAGTTATGGATTTAAGTGCTATTCCCGGAAGCAGTATGTGTATGGCAATGGTCAAATATGTTCCGATTCCAATCAAATTTGGGAAAAGTTTTAACCAAGTTTTATCAAAATATCAGCATAACAGGATGGTTAATTGGCGCAAAGATCCTATTACGATAAGAAGCTTGTATGGGACTACGTAATATTATGGACCGATTTGCCCCATTTGCAATGGGTTTAGTCCTTGTGTGTGTTGGTATAAAAAACAACAACAGGACGATCAGGTTAAATTTCAATAGCTTACATTTACGGAGTTGATGTGAAAAAAATTATGTAAGAACCCAGAAAAAGCCCATTTGAAGTATTAAATTTTATTTTGATAGCAATACTAATTACGGTTTTAGGCATACTAAACTGTTTTCCGGTTGTAGGGCTTATTAGGGGCCAAGGGTCTGTGCCGATCTTCACAAAATTTTACAGCGTGATTTCCTGTCGAATGAAATGAATTTTTGGAAAATATTATATCATTCCGTGCATTGTTCCACCATTTATGTTAGGTTTTGTAACAAAATTATCAATTTTTTAAGGTGGTGGTTCCACATTTTAATTCATAGCTCTGATCCTTCTGAACCGATTTTGCTGGATTTCAATACCAAACTGCTTAGGATAACTACAAGCGATTTGAAAACAAGTTTGTTTATTTCTTTTGAGTTTTTCCAAAGTGAGCGTGTTTTCAACAGCCGGACAGAAGGACTGAATATATACACTTTATGCCGTCTGAGATGAATAATAAAAGAGTTTCACACGAAATTACAAACTTAAGGTATACTAAGTTTAAAACTAATTGTGGTGGAGGGTATAATAAGTTAAGAAGTAATGATAATATGATACAAAGTAATTATGTTATGCTTAAAAGTAATCATAACATATCTGAAAGATTCATATTATGATTCAAAATATGGTTACTGTTATCATATTATAATCGAAGGTTATCCTAATATCGTTTTTCGTATGTCGCAATTATTTATAAATTGTTTTATAGAATTATCTTTCTTGTTCTATTAAAATAACAGTAAACTTACATGCAATTGTAATATTTTCGCACATTTGCAATAATAAAAAATAGTATTAAAATTTGTTTAGTAATGCTTTTTTAAAGAGAACAACTTGTTAACTTTTTTTAATTTCTTCAAAATATTGCGACAGAATTGATGCATGTTATATTACACAGTACAACATTTTTCTGGTGATTGATTCGGGACTCAATTCTGATAATTGCTTATTAAAGTAGACCCAAAAAGAAGAACTTCTGCATCATTATTTGGTCATGGTACCTCAATAAATAATTTAAAAATTAATTTGAAGTTAGTAAGTATCATATAGGGGCATTTGTCACGTTTTAGGCTCTTTTGTTTCTCATAACCACTAGTCCGAATAAGCTGAAAAAAATTTAAAAAAATCAAGAATTACAATTCCTTTAATCTATTAATACAACGTTTCGATACATAAGCAACAGTTTCGCAGTTATAAATAAATGTATGAAGAAAAAAAATATTTTTTGCCCAAAAAATTTAAATTTTTTATTTTTAATTCATAAAAAATCCAAAACGGTAAAAAATTTGCTCGAGATATCCACAAAACTCTTTGGAAAAAACATTGATGACTTTTTTTTGATTCTTTATTTTGCATGAAAATAAACATTCCGATTCATATTACAGCTATTCTTTCACAGAAAATATGCAATTTTTATATGTTATCCATGCATGGAAACAAAATTTAGAACATTTTCAATTATTGTCATTATTCATCCACGATGAAGTTGACCTTATTTTCTTCGTAGGATGTTCACATTCATGTTCTAAGTCTGCATCATCATCCGAGATAGACGTAATATTCAAGGGCATGTTTTGTTTAGTGTGTCCACAAATTTCAAACTTCATAATTTTAGAACTTCGCCAACAAACTTCCGGAAGCAATGCATCCAATTATAAAGGAATTGTAGTTCTTAATTTTTTTTCAGCTTATTTGGACTAGTGGTTCTCGAGTTATAACAAACAAAAGAGCCTTAAACGTGACAAATTCCCCTATACGATACTTACTAACTTCAAATTAATTTTTAAATTATTTATTGAGGTACCATGACCAAACTAATGATGCAGAAGTTCTTCTTTTTGGGTATAATTTCATAAGCAATTATCAGAATTGAGTCCCGAAATCATGTGTTGTACTGTGTCATGTAATCGCTATAAAATATCATTAAATGGTTGTAAGTAATATATGTAATATGTTTTCAAAGTTATCATTATTTAGTTGTAGAAAAATAATTAATTTTCTATCAACAACTCAAATTTATAATATTGCTTAAAATAAACAAAATTAAAAAATGTTTGTGTACGAAAACAATATACAATGAGATTTGGTGTATTAAATGGAATTCAGCGACGAGCGCTAAGTTTTATATTAATAAAGCTATAAGCGATGGAAGCCGATTTCGATTCCAGAAAGTATTTAATTTGTAATAAAATATTTTCGGGCGAATTTAATTTGAAAACGGACATAATTATTTGATTTAAGGACACGAAGAGTCTAATTCAGAAAGAAGTTTGTATTGGGACTTTGAACTTATTACAATTAAAACGTATTTAACAAATTTTATTAAATTATCTTAATAACTACAACTTGTACTTTGCGCCCAAGTTTGACTTGGACAGACAGAAGCTTGAGGTATATTTTATACAAAAATAATTGTTTTATTATACATATTTGGGGGATTCACTAGGTGTGATATTAAGTCATATCGTCATAATATCCTAAAGAATATTTTACAATTGTTTAAAAAAATACTGTTGTGTTTCAAACAAAATAAACATTTTAATGCTGTGTTCATTGATTCATCATAACTGTACAGATGTAATTTAAAGCGCTTGCCCACAGCAGTCATATATATTTCTTGTTATTATAATAAGACACATGATTTTACCACTTTATGACTACCTTGTGAATCCTTCAATTATTTGTTTTGTTTTATTAAAATAAAATTAAAATTTGTATGTAATAGTGTTTTCACACTTAAGGTTTTACCACAAATTTTGGTTTTAACGATAAAACCAATCATTAAACCAGGTTTTACCATACAAAATAATTTTGTTAAAACCATCTTAAAACCTTTTTTGATTTGGTTTTAAGTAGATTTTATGAAATACAACCATGTTTTAGTTGTACTAAATTCAGTGCTACCAAGTTAAAAAGATTAAAAACAGCTGATAATGTTTAATCCCAGCTAGCATTTTATATCACAATCGAATCTTTTAGGAATGAGCTTATATTTCGATCATAACTGATACTCTTGTTGGAAGAAAAAGCTACACTACCGATCAATCACCTCAAAGAATTATTCGTGATGCAATTATCTGATTCTTTTTTAATCAATTTAATGGTAGGTTTTATAATCATTAGTTAGTAGTTTTCGTCGCAGTTTTTAATCGTAAATTATAAAGCTTTTAATTATATTTTACAAAATTTTTAAATTTTCATGTTTTGAATGTTTTTTTGGATTTCTTTGTTAAAAGTAACCCCTGATTATTTGAACAAATTTTATTATGAGCCAAACAAATTTTATTGTGTTCTCGAAAAGGAAATAAGAAACTATATTTTTCTCTTTTAATTTGACAAGACGAATGAACAAAAATACAAAATATAAAGAAATAATTATTATAACATATTGACGATTTTATCGGTACCAAAAACGCAAAAGACCCTATCTAACATCTGGAAAGTTTTACATGAGAAGCAAAAAAACTATTTAAAATAATAAATTGAGAAATCTACTTAAAATGTTTATAATTAATTTTTCATCTATTTTCCTAGTAAAATCCCTTTTCAGCCATTTAGCGTTAATCATTTACGGCCTAATTTATAAAAAATAAAACAGGTTAATAAAGAGTTTATAAATTGGATTCATACAAAATCTGTTTCATAAACCCTTTATTAACATGTTTTGTTTTTTATAAATAAGGCAGTTAATCTTTTGCATATTGGGTCGTTGATTTTTTGTTTATAAAATCGCAACTTTTTGTCGAAAGATTCCAAAATTTCCAAATTATGAGTACATTTGTGTTAATGCAATACATCAGAATCAATGATTTTTAATTTTTTGTCAATAAGGCCTTTTGCGTTTTAGGTAACGGTATATGAACTAGCAATCGTTCAAGTGATAAATCAGGATTTAATCATCAAATAGGATCTAAGAAGCCTCATTTAGGTAATATTTACAAAATATTATCACCCAAATGCTAGCTGGGATGGCGCTTAATAAAAATAAATAAATTTAAAAAAATAAAAAACGTCAAACCGATGAAATATTCTAAAATTAATTATTTATACAAAAATGTTTGATTTCCAAGCATTCAATTCATTCACTTCTTTTAGAAATTTTCTTATTCCTACTAGAAATTAATTTTATTTTGGAGAAAATAATTAGCCAAACTGTGATTTAAAACCTGATTTAATAAAACTTGTAATGTGAACGCAAAATCAGCTGTTAATAGATTTAATGTTAAAATCAGGTTTTAACTTTAGGTGTGAAAACACTATAAACAAAACCTCAAGCTTAAAAAATTGTTATGAATTTAAAAAAAATAAAGGTCAAATAATAAACCAATTTATTAAAAAAATTATTTTTTCAATTTTATTTTACAAAAAGTAAAAAAAAAGTTTTATTTAATTATTTATTTGAATTCGTTTACTCCAATTTTAATTTGCTACCATTTAACAAACTAAATTTATTTTTCACACAATTTGCTTCGATTTTTGTCCTTTTTGGCGGCATTTCTATTAAATCTCCAACTCAATTGACAATAAAATTTGACGTTTGATGTTAGCAACATATGTTAACGAAAACTGATCAGCAATTGTTGCACCAGAAATTGCCGGCAAAAAATATGTACATAAAAGTGCTGTCTGCATTAAAGATAACATAATTTTGACATTTACTGCAATATATTATCGGCTTAATATGCAAACCTTCTAACTCCCTATCAGCACATTTTACAGGAGAGACAAACCATTTTTTTATTTTGCAGCTTGAGAGGAAAACCAATAATATAGTAGGTTTTACACACTTCAAGACTTAAATTGAAGAAAAACTACATGTTGGTCGGCGAGGCGTATCATTACCTTCCACACGGCATCAAAATCGCAATTAACTTAAACATCGGATTTAGCCGACGATGTGTCGCAATATTTATCTTTGATAGGTTCCGCCCGTATGGGAAATCTAATCGAAACCAACTACACTCATATGAAAAATCAATCCATCCCTACTCAAATTCGTACAAATTTTCTTAAATCAAGTACAGAAATATTGAATAATGTAAAGTATTCATGTTCAATCCCGAATTCGTATATGAAATAATGCGAAAATGTGATTGATCTAAGTAAAACTAAGTTTGAACCAACCCCAAAATGCGAATGATTCAAATACGACAAAGTTGATTCAATCCCGAATTCGAACTTGAAATAAACCAAAAGTGGAATTATAAGAAGAATTTTATTATAAGTGATTTACTTTCCCATTTTACACCTTACAGAATTTAAATTATAAAACACCAGCATAATTCCCGATATGGTTTTTAAGTTTAAAAACTGAAAAACTATTTAAAAATATTTGCTAAATGAGAACTCTTGCTTTCAATTTTACTTTTTAAACATGAAAATAATGTGTTTTTTAACTACTTGTATGGTGGTTTTGACACTACAATAACAACTTTGATAATTAATAAGAGATTTAAACGCTCAATTTGTAATTTTACTCTTAAGCTGGGATCACACGATTGCCGCAAATGCACCAATATGACCGAATTTTTATTGTGCTTTATTGACGCACAATAATGAAATTGCACCAATCAAATATTCTGAAATCACACGATTGCCCTGTTTTAAACAAATTTAATTGCCGCTAGTTGGTACAAATCAAAATGGGTGCAAGGATTGTCGCAGCACAGTCACACGATTGTTCTTACTTGTGTTAACTGCGAAAACCGCTGTTGTGTAGCTTTTTTTATTTGTTTGAAAGTTCTTGTTGGTTTTTTTCATTAAAAAAACAATTAAATTTGTATCATATTCTTACGCTGGGTCTCCACGTAGCAATTTTTATTGATAAGTACAAGCAATAACGTCGGCAGAACAATGACAGAACAATGGAGCAATAATTGCTGACTATATTGCTGGAGAACACGTGAAATTGATTTGCCACGTACAGAGAAATGAAATGTCAGATAAATGACAACTCATTTTGCAGCAGATTGCTAAGCAATAATTGCTCAAGCAATAAGAAGAGCAATCATTGCGCAATGGATTGCAACTCATGGCAATATGCGGTCTATACGTCGCAAATTTTATGGAGCAATCAAATTTGACGTTTGCCGCAATAAATATTGCTACGTGGAGACCCGGGGTTAAACAAATTTTCGTTGAATAGTTTTATTTAAATTGTTTAAGAAATTCAAAAAAAAAACATTCTGTTCAACAATTTCGTATGTTAAGGTTCGCATAAAAATATCTTTAATAAAAATATTCGCGCTAAACAGTTAAATATGCTTGTGAACATGCAATACATATTTTTTTAATAGCAATAATTAAAAAAAAAATTAAATCCATAATAAATCAATGCATATTTATTTTCACAAAAAAGGAAATTTATTAAAAAAAGGCAAATATTGGCGCGTATTGTGTTGTTTGATTGCCGCACAAGAATACAATAAATATTGGTGAATTTTTGTTATTTTTATTGACTCGCGGTTGCATAGCAAACAGTCACACGATTGCCGCACCAGGGTTGCATTTGGTTGGTAAAAGTAAGCACAATATTGCCCTCGTTTGGTACATGAGCCATTTGGTTGTGCAGTCACACGATATTAAAAAGTGTGAAAATTGGTGCATTGCGGCAATCGTTTCATCCCAGCTTTAGAGTGACATTACCAATGAGTGGTTCAAACTTTTTTTATTTTCTTGGTTTAAGAATTATTTTAAGCAATTTCGGGATTGATTTTCGAAAGTAATCCCATTTAGGATTGTTACTTTATTTTCGAAAATCAATCCCGGAATTTGTTGAAATAAGTATAAAATTCTTAAACCAAGTAACAAAAAGATTGAACTTTTCGTTGTGTTTAACCCTCCGTCTTACGCATGTTTTGAGTTTCTATATACATACATTGAAACCAATTCTGGAAGGACTTATGTGTACCACGAAGGGTTAAAAAGTAAATTTGAACTCTTGCATCTCATTTAGTTTATATTATTGGTTAAATATGCACATAAGATTTCTAAAGTAAAAACCATATCAGGCGATGTTGGTGTTTTATCAATCTGTATATAACTTACAGATTGATAAAACACGGGTTAGTAAATCAATCATAATAACTTTTTATTTCTAATTTCCAGCGTTGCCAGAATTAAGATTTTTTTCGCCAAATGAAGATTTTCCTTCCAAATCTTCTGGCAACGCTGGTCTTGACTTTTTTGTTTTTTGCCGACCAGTGTTACTATAAAATTTTTTTTTATGTTTTTATATTATTAATAAGATTTTGTTTGTCGTGCTAATTCCCAATTTTTATTCTCCATAAATACACTGAAATTTATTGTTGGAGGATAAGGTTTTTATACTATGTATTTATAAAATATTATTTGAAATATTAAATAAGTTGAACACAATAAGTGGAAAAAACATAATTTGGTTTACATAGTTAAATTTAAAAGAGAACCTCCTTTTTTAAAATACGCCTTTTGATGGCACTTTTTTTTAGATATCTCCATTTTTTTGTACTCTTGGAAAATAACCAACGGTAACGCTGGTCACTCATAAAGATGAGCATACGATATTTTATCACCTTTCTCATTTTTCGATGCCTAAGAACTAGTAATGAACTAGTCTGAAGGGATTTTTTTAATGGCAAATCGTTCCCTGCAAATAATAGGACGAGTCCATACACGCGTGTAAAGAGTAGTCCACAAGGGACTAGGACTAGTCCAAAAGTAACACAAACGTATGGAAAAAACATGGTCTATTTAATATTACGATGTCCTAGGGCAGGACCATTTAACTCAGCTTTGGACTACAAAGGAGTAGTTTTAAAACTACTTCATTGTATACACAAGAGGATTAGTTTTAACTTCGTTTTAAAACGAAAACATGTCGTTTAAAAACGAAGTCATGTCGTCTCACTACAAACACTTTTTAACGATGACACGGTGCATGCTTGCATTACATCAGACCAGTCCATGGAGTAGTCCATTTCATGAAATTTGATCAGGTGGTCCAATAATATTTGCAGGGTTGTATATGTTTTTTGGTTGTGTACAATTGGTGAAAGGAAAAAAATGAAATTCAACACATTACAACAATCTTCCTTATTTTAAAAGAAAAAACAAACAACAACTACGAAAACATTGCCAAACTGCATTTCGAAATTCTCCCATCAATTAGCTGTAAAATAATTTTGGGCACCAATGTTCTAGAACCAATACATTTATTTCTTACACATATCAGCACAAACGCATATTACCCACTTCACTGTTGTGGCGTGGGTATAAAAAGTACATGAATACATAAAATTTTAAGTATTGAAATAATCTTCTCAATTTTTACTACAAAAAAAAAAAAAAATAACTTTGGTAATGATGCAAGTCTATCACTAAACAATATTAATCTTCAAAATGAACTTTCTTATTACATGTTGTTCATTTTAATGCACATACGTATTCTAGCAGCTGCTGTAGTAGAGGCTTTAATTTGCCTTGTATTAAAAAAGAGAGAGAGGAAGAGCAAATCCCACTTCAACCAATAATTCCATAAAAATCCTTAAATTTTTCAACTCTTTGAACTCATTTATACTTGTATGTTTGTGAGCATATCACTGTTCTTGTATAAAAAATTACCACCTTCATTAGTACGAGGGTTGTTTCAAACACATTTTTAACAAGAGATAATGATAAAACGTAAAGTTATTGTCAAAAAACTGATGAAACGCGCTACGCAATTTGTTGGCTTTTTTTGTTTGTTTGTTAACGCTCCTTCTGCTGCACTTTATTTGTCTGAAGTTTGTTAAAAGGGCAACAGGAAAACAAAGAAAGAGCAGAAAGAATCTGTAGAAATAATTCCACATTAAAAATATAGAACATAATTATCAATTGAAAAACAGCTATAATCCGATTAAAGCTTCTTCAAAATCAATTATTTTACAAACGGAAAACACTTTGCAGCTTATTAAAAACTACTACTGTTATTGCTTTTGTTGTTAATAGTTGATGTATTACTGCTGAAACAAAATCCACTGCTACTGATGATGCTGCTGCTGCTCTGTTGATGTTGATGCTCTGACTGTTGCTGTTAGTGCCACTTATAAAGAAAGTTTTAGCAAAAAAAAAAAAAAAAAACAAAAAACGCACAAATAAATACTTACATAAAAAAATTGAAAAACAACTCGTAAAAAACTTGGCTAAAACACTCTTGGCTTTTAATTATTTAACACATGAATAAACAGACACACACACACCCAATCACACATTAATGCATACAAAATAATATCAATTCATTCGTATTTGTAGAGCCAGCAGACAGTGGGAAATATATTTTATAATCATAAATATTCTCACTATTTTGCATCTTCCGATTAAGTTGAACATATGGTTATATAATTTTAATTAAGTAGAAATAAATTTTTTTAAAGACACTGCGAAATTTTAAGAGTATTTTGCTGTCTGTCTTTTTTTCGCACTATTGGTTTGGTCCAAAACTCTCAACTTAGCTAATATTTTAATATTAATTAGTCCCTGTGACAACTGAAACGTAAGAAATTTCATCAAATTATCTTCAAGATTACGACCTGTTCGTTGCACACATTTTTACATGGACAGACAGCCGGATGGACGAACGGACATCACTTAATCTACTCTCATTTTGAGTCTATCGTTAAAATAAAAGGTGGGTCCTAGGACCGATATTTTTCAGTGTTACATACATTAGCACAAACGCATTATGCCCTCCCCGCGATTGTGGTGCAAGTATATTTAAAAAGCTATCGTCTGTACAAAATTGAAGCAGAGCCGCCAATAACATTGTAAAAACCGCCGTTAACATAATAATAAAAACGAAATGGTTTTAAAAGTCGTTTGCGTAAAAATTGTATTATTATCATATTTAATAATCTAAAGAAAGTTAAAATAAATAATCCTGTATGTTAAAATATGTTTTTGCTCTCCTGAAAAATAATTATTTTGTAACTCAAAACATTATTCGCGGCTGTGCTTTGATTTATCATAATGAAATTATTTACCATGTACTGTATCATAAGTTTTCAACAAACTCGAATTGACTGAAAATTTTAGTTTGTAAATAACATAGTTCGTTATATCCGTAGATACCGGTAGGTCCCCTCTCTAAAATCGCTTTAAGACAAACAAATCTTATTTGGTTATAGATATCTAGATAAATAGCCGCACAAATAACTCTAACTCTATTACTAGGGTATTCATTTAATCGGGCTTTTACACTAATCGGTTAATCGATCGATTAATTGATCGAGGTTTTGGTTTAATCGGGTAATTTTTTTATTGATCGGTTAACCGATTAATACATTTTTTTTATAAATTATGTGATTTCAATAAATCAAAATGAAAAACTATTTATTATTTGGAGTTTATTAGTAAAACAAACAATAACATAAAAAAGATAACAATTCTTGAACTAAAACAGCAAACAAAAAATAAAAATAAATATATGTATGTATGTATACATATATATATATATATATACATTTATATATATTATATATATATTATATATATTTTAACAAACTTAATTATAAAAAAAAGAATAATTTTTGGGAATTCAGTATTTTGGTTATAACTCAGACATTTTTAACCGATTTGACAAAAAGAAATTTACCATTTACTTGAGTTATAAAGCTTGGACTCGGGAAGATCTGTAGTTCCCGAAAGTGAGTATTTAAAAAAAAATTTTTAATTTTGGACAAAACTTTTTTGTATCAGAACCGATTTTTCGAGTTTTTTATAGAATATGTTCCACTAATATTTTTTTTCCGATATTTTGGTGTATAAGTCATATCCATAGGACGTATGGCAGCCCTAAAATTTAGGTTTCTATACAATTTTTATTTTTTTGGTTCGGGAGGTACCACGCCCACTTCTCCAATCCCGCCCACATTTTGTAGGAAGGTGTTAATTGACAACCTAAATGTGTGTACCTAATTTGGGAACTTTGACTTTTGCCGTTCCCCAGATATAGAGCAAAAAGTAATAAAAATACAACAACCACAAGGGATTTTTGGGAAAAATTAGAGGTAGTCGTGGCTTTTCGGTCATATCTCAGCCATTTGTAGACCGATCTTGCTGAATTTCAATATATGTGACATAAATGTAAAGCAATCTAGCCGCTATCATGTCTGGAGTCTCTGGAAAACACATATCAAACGTAAGACGGACAGACGGACGGATATCGTTAAATCAACTTCTCTCCTCATAAGGACCCAGAATATATACACTTTATAGGGTCTAAGATCAATATTGTAGAATTTACAAACGGAATGACAAACTTATATATACCCTTTTTACCTTCGGTGAAGGGTATAAAAATACCAGTTGCAGAACCAAAAATCTAAAGAAAAATATCAAATTTCCCGTATTCCTTTGTTGGGTACAATTTTTCCCCCATTAAAGCAGCCCATTATTTAGTATAAAAATGTCAATGAATGGAGAAAAATGTTTTATAAAAAAAGTACCAAAAAAGTACTAAATTCGTATTCGTATTTTTTTTTGATAAATTTCGAATGTGGTATTTACTTTGTTTCTATATTTATTTGTTTTATTCAGGGCTGTGGAGCCGTCTGAAAAAAGGACTAACTCCGACTCCAACTCCTACTATAATCTTGATGCTAAATATATATGAGACTCAGTGATGTTAACTTTTATTTTTTCATTACCGTACGGCCTTCTAAAAATTAGAGTTTTTGAGAAGAAATCACCGTACGCTAACATTAATGTGCTGTTTCCAAATGGCAGGCGATTGATTATGTAGTAAAATTTATATGAAAAGCACTCAGTCCATCTCCTCTCATTTGGAAGCAGCACATAAAAGCAGTATTCATAAACCATTTATTTAAATTTTAAATGTGTTTTAAGAAGATAATTTTTATTTTGGAACATTTTTTTCAATTTTTTATGCCGCAAATAATTGGAGTCGGAGTCGCGAGTTTTTGTGGGCACTACGACTTCGGCACAAAAACCTCAACTCCGTCTCCACAGCCCTGGTATTAATTATTCAAATTTTTAACACTTCTAATTGTTTCGGTTAACTCTGTTGTTTTATTGCTATCGAAAGTTTCTTCTGTTGTCAGGTCATCATCTAACTCATCCTGGCAAAGCTAAGCACCGAATATTCTAAATAATAAGTTTCGACTTTCAGACTTTCCGACTTTTTTAATTTCTGTTTTTGTACTTTATTTGTAGAAGAAAATATATTGTATGCAAAAATATTTATAAACACAACGTTTTTGGTTCACTTTGGTAACATTTTGTGTGAATACAGATAACGTTTTCAAATTCTACATGGTTGCATTGTAGAATGCATTTAAAAAAGCGAGTTGCTTAAATCAGACGTTTTGGAACTCTACCATATTTTAAAACACAAAAAGATGTGGTTTAATACTACAAAAAATTTATATTTTTTATATTAACCGATCAGTTAAACGGGTAGCAATTAATCGTTTAACCGATAAACGGTTAACCGTTAACCCTAATTATTACATATGGGTCCCAAACATGGTATACTCGCGAAAAATTGTTCGTATGAACGGTACACCACAGTGTAGGGTATCAAATGGTTGGGCTTTACCGATAATACTTTTTTACCTGGATTGTGTCAAAGACTTGCCAAAAAATCAGCTCAACTTGTTTGAATTATAAAAAATAATTTGGCTTAGCCTGCCATATGAATTTTACCCGAAAAATGTTTTTAGGACATTATATGTAGGTATTCCACTCTAGTTCATTTTGTAATTTCATTTGCGTACAGATACAAAAATATAACTAGGGGGGCATAAATTTTTTACTTTTTTCCCACTGTCCAGTTTATCGTCTTGTTAAGGAAGCATAAAGTCAAAAATTTATTGAATTATTACAGAGCATGAAATAATCAATGCGTAGTTGAGTCTTTAATTGTGCAGATGATGATGATGTATTTCTTTTGTTTATAAAATTTATGTGCAATTAAAATTGAATGAAATTCTGTCTGTGTAAAAGAATGTACGTGAATACCTTTATGAATGTATACGTATGAATGTGTGTAGAGAATAACGGCTAATTAAAGTTTTAATACTCGAATATATGTATGTATGTATGAGTATTTGTGTTTATGGATAAGTTTGCATAAATTAGTAAGGGAATGTAGGTAACAAGTCTTTGCACTCTTATTTACTTGTGAATATAAAAAGTATAGCAAATACTCATAATAAAAGCAGCTGCTACCACTCAATAGAACTTTTGCTACTGCTCGTTGCTGTTTTCGCTTCGTTTTAAAATCTTGAAACTTGATTATTTTAAGAGTTCGTGTCTTAAAATAAAATGTTTATTGATTTAAATTGTACTTAACATTCAATTTCGAATTAACTGCCAACCCTCCAACAACGTGGAAAAACAAGAAAATAATCCTGGTAAGAATTATGTCAAAACTCAACATCTCCATTTTGTACTACATTTTTATTTTACAAAACAATCCATATCGGGTGTAAAAGAAAAGATTGAGAAGAAAACAAATAAATTTCAAGAAGTTTGATAAAAGCGAAAACTAAAGTAAATATTCAATCTACTGGTGGTTGTTTTCAAAATATCCACGGTTGCAGATGCCAACCGCCCACCACTCTACCCACAACCGTCATCATCGACAAGCAAACGTAAAAAATTAATAAATCAGAATCAGAGTATTAGACAAAAAACAAAAGTCCACGCATTGGAATTTTAAAGAAGAAAAATAAACTTATTACTTTTGTGGATATTGTTTAAATTTTACTATCTATCACCAACAAAATCAATTGTGGCAGAAAGTTATTAAAGATAGAAAAAAAAATTTCAAGATGAAAAAATTACAAATATTACAGCAAGCAATGCAAAAGCATTTAAGTGCTTACAAATTTATTTTCAAAATTTTTTTTGTACATTGGTACAGTAAAATTTTAAATTTGCTTTAAATTTTGTTTGAATAAAAATATCAAACAAGAGAAAATAGATTAAAAAGTTTTGTAAGTACCCTAGGGGAAAGCGAACTGACAATTAAGTAGTCTTGTGATAGGTTCTTTGGTGGAAGAGACCGGCTCTACTTGTCTTACTTTATATGAATAAGACCTATCACCTTTACATGTAGTTTTCACTTGACCACTCACACATCTATTCTCTATAAACGTGTTTAGTGTTTGTAACTAAAATACTAGTCCTTGATGTTATTCCAATTAAACAAGTCCTAAAATGTATTTAAGGAACCAATTTTTAAATAGACCCCAAGAAATGTATCACACCACCGGTGAATACTGAAAATTTAAATAAAAAATTAAAATAGATTTGAAATGTTTTTTAAGAAAAATTTTGCCATAAAACACATTTCAAACTTGTTTTATTTTTTATGAATACGGTAGTAGTAATATTTTAAATTTTTATAATGGCCTGTTCATCCATTTCCAACAAAAACTTCGTTTGCTTAACTTTTATACATATAAAACTAAACCAGTATTTAATACAGTCAAATGTCGATAGTTTGTACCCCGATAAATCATAATTCCCGATAATTCGTAATAAACTGTCGGTCCCTTGAACAAATCTCGTTAATTTGTAAAATTTCTATACATTTTTGTTCCCTCGCGAATTCGTAATAGTTTTTCAAATAAAGTCTTCTTTACCTCTTATAAATCGTAAATGCCCGGTGATGAACGTCATGATGATTCATCATGAAACATACTGACAATGTTAAATCATCAATGCCATATTCTGAATTTTTTTTGGCGTCATAAATGAAATTTAAGCAACTGTCCAATATATCGTAGATGACCAAAACTGATTTTGTTCGTTAGGCTTCCGCGTATTAGTGACTCCTAACAGACAATATAATCGATATTCAGACAATGTTGTCATGTTCCATTGAGGCATTGAATCGTAAGAACGACGGGGCCATTGAACAGGACCTCTTCTGGAAATAAAGTTATCACCAAATTGATTTTGCAAATAAATCGATTGTTAAGAACGCTGTATTGTACGTTGCGCCCTCGTCCTGGTGGAAGCATGTCGTGTGTACCCTTTAGAGGGTTAAGTAGTTATGATTGGTTGGCAACGCCAACGTTGGAAATAGGGAAAATAGACAGAACTAGAAATAAAGAGTGAAAGGGAAATATTTGTTAAATAAGAAGAAGAATTTGAGAAAAGGTAAACAAACAGACAAACAATTAGGAATTTAAATTGCTGAAAATTGTCTGGTTGAAAAATGGAAGAAATGTAAAAAATAATGAGTAGATAAACTCATTAGGGTTTACACAATAGGAAGGTGATGGTAAGATGAATGTTAGATTTTGGGACGACTCAAAAATTATTTTCCCAGGTCGTCAAGGTGAAGTCCAGCCGGATTTCTAGCGGGAGGGAAAGAGTTGGCAAAACATCCACCAACTCAACTCCTAGGTAAGAGGTGCAACAGGTGAGTATACGGTGCAAAATGATTTAAAAGTTTCAATAAATTCGTTTTTTTTTTGGTCTACGTTCACTTTCGGGCTCCTTTAATTTTCTTTTTGTTTTTTTTTTTTTATTCCAAATTGGCTGGCAAGGGTCTGATTGGTTGGCAATAACCACCCCAATACGGCGAGCCCTAGCCGGACTTACGCCAGCATGCCAGCGCCGCCAACAATCTGGCCACACCTGACCTTATGGTTTTCATTTGTGTTTTTTTTTATAAAACAACAGCTGCTAGTGCTACAACCAATAGGAAGTGTTCTGACGAAATTAGGGATCTGGTTCCCAAGACCCTACGTTTGTTCATAATACACGTTTTTCGTCAAGAGCCCATTATTTTGTGGTCGATTGGCCAGCGAATCGTACAACTCATTACAGGGAAAATTCGGTTTTTGGCCGGACTCTTCGTATGTGAATAATGTCGAATGTTCCTCCATCCTATAACCTTTAGTTCCAACCTAGTTCCAACACAATGCAATGCATAAGTAGGGGTCATCCCCTCAGTGCTTTTCCTAAAAAAAAAAAAAACTAATAGAAACTGGGAATTATTTCCTTTAATAGGTTACTTTTTATTATATTCAACATTTTTTATTTTATTCTATGAGCTTAATTTCAGTTATATATGTATTTTATAAAGCTTTTTTGTAATAGTCCTATTCCTTTAATTTTTTAGGAAGATGCAATATAATAGTCTGGTAGTGTATAATGTCATTCAAAAAAAATTAAAGGAATAGGACTATTACAAAAAAGCTTTATAAAATACATAACTGAAATTTAGCTCATAGAATAAATTCGAAAAAGTAAAAAATATTGAATATAAAAAAAACTAAACTTATACAAAATTTAGTAACTTTTTTAAGTTGATTCTTCTTTTTTAATATACCAGTTAAGTGATGAGTTCTCCTTTCACTGGTCATGAGATCTTTATTTTTGTTCTTATTCTATTTTCACAAATTCCGGAACCAGTTCTGTTAAAGCAATTGACACAATTTTCTCGCAGTTCTTTTAAGAAAACTCTTAGTCTATTCTTTTGATATTTTGCGAAACTAGCAAATTCAATTGAAACTTAATTCGCAGTAAAAACTTGGCCTACAAAATAATGTGTTAAGTAATCAGGAAAAGTAAGAATACTACTTGCAATTCAACTGAAAGAACCAATGAATTTTACAAGGCATGCCCCAAAATGAATCTGAAAAATAAGTAGTTATAGAAGTAATTATAGTAGACGAAAAAAAAATTTGTTTCACAATAATAATGAATTTTGACGTTAATCCCATGAAAAATTGCAATAAAAAGGAACCTATGCAGCGCTTCGTAGGATAAATGAAACCTGATTCATTAAAATGTATTTAATGAAACATAACATTAGATCTATGAATATTATTCATTGGCTGATTAAATATATTTTTATTAGATTCAATGATTTTATTTCATAATATTCATTAATTTGATGATAATTGTACAAGATTTAAATGACACAATTTCATTAAAAATAATATTTCTTATCACTATTTTAAGGAAGACTTAAAATTTTTTTTTATTTTTCTTTTATTAATTCCCTAAGCTCATCCAGCGAAGCTTTGCGCTTTTCTGCAGGAACCAGAGTGAGTCTCTGGCGGGAATCGATCCCGCAACTCCGGCGTTGATAGACTAGCTTTGAATAAAAAAACTATGTTTTTTTTACTCAATTAAGAGCATAAATATGAGATTGAATTGTCCATAACAATAATAGCAACGTTGATTTTTTTGCTAGCGTGCATTAAATTAAAGAAAACTAAAAACATACATATTTATGGATTGAAAATTTAGTTGCATTACTATAATGACATTTTTCATTGTCATAATGAAAATTTTAATTTATGAAGGCATGCTTTTTCGAAACATTTTTATACTTTTAATTATTGGGACTAAAGAGTTATTTGAATATTAAAAATAACTTTTTTTACAATTATTGAAATATGTTGCTTCTATAAAAAAATTATTGATTTCATAAATTAAATGGCATATTACATTAGATGTATGAAATAATTAAATCTTACATTTTTTAATTAACAATTAAACATTTTTTAAGGAAACTATAATTTTGTATTAATTTATGAATAAAGTTATATTTGTATATTGTTTTTTTATGTTCCCAATTAAAATTTTTTGTTTGACTTGGACAACCCTAAGTTTTCATATATCCAATGAAAATGTTTAACTTAATTACGAAATACAAGGAAGCGATTTTAACGAAAATACTTCATTATAACTATGAAATTCCATTAAGATAATAAAAATTTTCATTTAACCAAAAATGATTCATTAAATATATGAAGCATTTTTCTTTCAGTGTAGTTATATAGGAAAAAGCTACTAAATAATGAGTGAAAGAAGCAATTAATTCAAAAAAAGTAGGCGAAGTTTTTAATGGGATTAACATAAATATTAAAAAACTTTTTATTTTTTGTACGATAAAAATCATAACTTAACCAAAAATACTTTGTAGCAAATCAATTTTTCAAAATATAAGAATCACCACCTCTTTAAGATAGGGATGTTACCAATACTGATATATTGGCGATACTTAAGGTTTGCCGATATACCGAACTCGGCGATATTTTACTGTCGATAAGACGATAATTGTTACATTTTTTTTTAAGTTTTTTAACAAACAATTTTATTTGCAATGCTAATTTTATGCAAAACGACCACCTGCGCTAACTAAATAAGAGCGGTAAGCGTTTTTTTTCATAAAAGTTCTATCTCCGACCAGTCAAATAAGATTTTTCAGCCGGGTGGGGTTGAATTCGCGTGTTAAAGGTCTGTTTCATAAAAACTGTATGAAATTAAGAAGTTCGTTCGATCAGCTAATTCGACTGCTGCCGAAAATCGATTTTAGTTCATAATAGGCACCAATGTTTTTTACTTGCATCACTATTTTTTGATCTTTCTTAAAAATATTTTGGAAATAATTGTTCCTACAAGTGCTTTACCAAGGACACAAAATTATTTTATAATTTTCCTTTCCCGTCAAAATTTTTAATTTTGCATGAAAAAATGCCAAATTTTATTAAGATCCGTCCATAACTTACCAGAGTTACGGTATTAAGGTAACATTTTGTTTGTCATAGCTCCTTTATACTGCACCTTTTTAAGTACAAACTGAGAAAATTCAAATTTATATCTAGAAAAACTAATTGATGTTGAGGAAATACAAATTGATATTAAGAAATCCAAATTGATGGGTAGAAAATACAAATTGGTATTGACAAAACCCAAGTTAATATTAAAAAAACCAAATTAGTAATGAAATATAAACTTGGCAAATAATACGTAATACATATTGGCATTGATAATCCAAGTAGATGTGTATCTGCTATTGATGTTAAAATTCTTTATTAATCTTCCATTTATATACAATGCCGCTTTTTATGACAATCTGCAACCACTGAATTTGCCTACTGGAGAGTTTAATTTGCAATGTTTTACACCCTTAGATGTTGCTGAAGGATTTATAAAGGTTAAATCTAACGCGATTGGCTTAGATAACATTAATCCTAGGTTTATAAAACTTATTCTTCCATGGATAATACAATTTATAACACATTTATTTAATACAATTATTCACCCCTATCGCAAACAACTACTCCCATGAAAATATTTCCAATTTTTTGTGAATGATTCCCACAACAAATTTTTTGGGAATAAATTCCCAAACGTGAAAAATTAGGCATCGCCAATAATTACTCCCGTGACTTTTATTACTAAATAAATTCCCATACTCCCTGGTATCGCTCTCTGAAACTAGATTGGCAAACATGCTGTTCATACGATTTATTCCTGTTTCATTTTGAAATTTTTGTTGTGTTGTTAGTGTGATTTTTTGTTAAATAGATAAAAAAGTAAATAAAACTTAAGAATATATTATTTAATACTTTTATTAATATTATTATATTATAATTATCACTTTATTTTATTCAAAATCAATTTTTATTTTGTTTTTTCTTTGTTTTGATATTTTTTGAGAGCTAGTTCAGATAAACTAACGATAACTGTTATCTAAATTGGAGATGATAGTACATTTTTCCTGTTTCGCAGCCTGTTTCAAAATGAAACGACCTGTTTCGCCCTCTAAATTTTGTATGGGAAAACAAGTCGTTTCAACCATGTTTGGGGCGCGAAACAGGAATAAAAGAGCGAAACACGAATATTGCTGTCCGTGTGAACATGGTATAAGACAGATAAGGAATATCGCCCTATCTCAATCCTGCCATATCTTTCCAAAGGCTTTGAACACTTAATACAGAAACAAGTATTTGAATATTTGAACTCAAAAAATCTATTGACAGAACGCCAATCGGGTTTTAGACCAATGAACAGTTGTATAACTGCTCTTACTGATGTTGTCGAGGAAATGATGGGTAATTTGGATAATGGAGATAAATCGTTTCAAGTCTTCCTGGATCATTCCAAAGCGTTTGATACTGTTGACCATGATATACTTTGCCTTAAACTGGCTAAAATGCTTATATTTTCTTCATTGGCCGTGAAATTGATGTACTATACATATTAAACTAATAGGTGGCAAAGTGTCTCAAATCTAGGGACTATTTCTAAACCACCGCAAGTTGTCAGAGATGTACCTCAAGGCTCGATACTTGGACCACTATTATATTCAATTTATTCCAATGATAAACCAAAACAATTTAAATATTCAAGTGTTTAATTGGATGACATTCAAATGTACCTTAAAAGTTCTAAATATTGCATTAACTCCAAAGTAAATGAATTAAATTACGATTTAAACCAAATGTTTTTTTAGGCATCGGCTAATAGATTACGCCCCAATCCAACAAATTTAAAATGTGTTATTATCACCAAAAAATCTGTGGAAATTGATGTTGAAATTAACGTAGTGTTGGGAGATACTAAAATTGAAGAAGTAAGCTCGGTCAGAATTCTCGGAGTTGCCTTTGACAGCACACTTACCTGGTCTGATCACATTAGCCTGGCATGTGGTAGAGTGAACAGTATGCTGCGGAATTTGTGGATGTGCAGTACTTTACACCACCCAAAGTAAGACTTTTGCTGGCAAAAACTTATCTTCTACCTACTCTTCCTAATGCATCGGAGATATTTTCTGGGTGTAACTTAAAGACTTTAACCGAAATTTAATAACATTGTACGCTATATTTATAGCTTAAAAAAATTTGATCACGTATCTCAATACTCCTGTTGTGTGATCAACGTTAGCTTCGAAGACTATCTAAAATTAAAAAACCTTTTGTTCTTACACAAAATTATAACGACAATGAATCCAAAAAATCTATTTGACCGTCTACAGTTCATGAGGTCCTCGAGAGTAAACAGCCTAGTCCAACTTCGACATCGTGATGCAGCGTCTCTGGAACCAACTTCCATGTATCTTTACAAAATTCAACCAACACAACTAAATTTAAAAATTTATAGCAATCGAAATAATAAACTTAATTGTAAAATTTTATTATTTATGTTTTTTAATAAAGTTTTCTGTTAATTGTAATTATTGATCTGAATTATTTTATTTATGAAGTCTCGTACACATGTTAAAACTAACTTCTCTGATTCTAATACTTTAATTATAAACTAGAAAATCATTGAAGAAATAAATAATAATAATAATATAAATACAACGTTTTATTAATATTAGGCAAAGAAAATTAAGAGTTTAAAAAAATAAAGGAAAATATTTGAAAATCAAGTAGTATATGAACAAAAAGTTATTCACCAACAGGCATATTCTCCAATTATATTGCCCTTTGGTAAAATGTTGTAGGGGAGAGGGGGGCACCTTTGAACACTTTTTGCTTTCAATCCTCATAAAAATTAATTTTGTTTAATTATTAACTTTTTACATAACTCAACTAATGTGTATGGATATAATCTTTAGTTTATGTATACAAGTAACTTATTTTTAGTTCGGCTTAAATTTTTATTTATTTTTTAATGGATGAAGTCATTGTGTTCAAATGTGCCCCCGATACGGGGCAGCTTTGAACTAGGCTGGGGCAGCTTTGAACGGCAATTTTTTCTTATAGCGTTTATGTACAAAAATACCATAAATAGTTCTATTTTTTTTATAAAATAAATTAGATTTATTTATTAAGAAATAAAGTTAAAATATATAATATATAATACCCATTAACATTTAAAAATAAAAAAATTCAGTTCACAAATGAGTTTTATACATACATGTTAAGTAATGATTAGCTAATGCTAATGATTGCTAATTAACATTCTTTTGTGAAATTCTCTAATTGATCAAACAATTAGAATTAGTTCAACTAATTCCCATTAGCTAATTGAAATTTTTATTCCAATGGTAAAACTAATTGCAATTAGTTGCCATTAGCAAAAAAAATTGGTTTACCTTTACAATTAGAAATCTAATTGACTTCTGCTAATGCAATTAGATATTCAATTAGGAAATTTAATTTATTGTAATTCGAGCTAATTGAATATCTAATTGCATTAGCAGAAGTCAATTAGATTTCTAATTGTAAAGGTTAACCAATTTTTTTTGCTAATGGCAGCTAATTGCAATTAGTTTTACCATTGGAATAAAAATTTCAATTAGCTAATGGGAATTAGTTGAACTAATTCTAATTGTTTGATCAATTAGAGAATATAAACTAATTGCATCAATTGCTAATTCTAATTGGAATTTGAACATGTTCAAAGGTGCCCCCTTCTTTTTGTTCAAAGCTGAACCCGCGTGCTATTTCACGGAAAATTTATAATATTTTTTTTTTGTTTACATAATTATTAAAGAACTTACATTAATTCGGCGAAAAACGTATTTTAGATTGCAATAAATTTATTTCACGAAAGAAAGCGATTACCAAATGCTTCTCACACTCTTACAAAAAAAAATTGAAAAATTTACAATGGCACTATAAAAATGTGTTCACCCAACTACATTTCGTCGACGACTGAAAAAACTAGCGAAAGTTGTTGACGTTGCTAGAAAACAAGGTTGTCATGTGAAAAACTCAGTTAATGGTCGGAAAAAATTTGCAACAGAGATTTTATTAACATTGTTCAAAGGTGCCCCGCGTTCAAAGGTGCCCCCCTCTCCCCTACCACTCTCAACTGTTGGTTTAAAAGACTTAGCTTCATCGATAATACCTTTTAAATAATTAAGACGTTGTTTGCAAACACTAGGAGGACACACTTTTGGTATACTTTATGTGTGTGTTTTTATTTTGGAGCATATAAACTCAATTGGATTCAACATTGGTCTACAAGGAGCCAATCGATGAAGAGTCGCTGATAATTTTTTAAATTAAATTCATTAAGCAGATTAGCCACTCTCTTGCGTCTTGCATTTTAAATGACCCTCGTCATAAGAATAATTTCAGAGGATGATATTCCCCCGATTAGGTGGACATTTTTACCTCGGGAAGATGGTACGTGTATTTTAGCTCTTGAGCCTTTCTTAGGCCTGCCACGAGTTCTTCTGCAGAGCAAGTTGAAGTTTGTTTCGTCAATCCAAATTATTTGTTTTCCACTATGAATGAAATAATTTAAATATTTTAAATATTACAATAAAAAATCTCAATATTAATTTGCTTTATTTCAATTTATATTTACTTAATACTAATACTAATTTCAATTTCTTATTCCGTACTTTTCGCTTATAGTCCACTACTATAGTTGCACAACTTTTGTGGACTATAAAACTTTGTATAATCCACATTTTGGACTATAAAAAAAATAATTTTCAAACAAAAGAAAAGTTTATTTGAAACATAACCCAATATTAATTTAATTTAAGTAAATAGTTAAAACAAAAATCTTTTTTATTAATTAATTTAAATGCTTTAAAAGTTTACAATAAAAACAAAAATGTAAATAATTTCAATGCTCCATAAGCCTGAAGTATGAGATTAATTTTCATTCTTTGGATGACGAAACCACAACATAAATATCAATTTCATTGGTTCTTTACATGGGGTCTCCACTGCCTATAAAAAAAACTATAATATTTTTGTCAGCGTTTTTTTTTTATGAAGTTTGACGTTTATTATGACAAAAAATTGTCAGATGTAGACATAATTTTATGAATTATATATTGCGAAATTTGGTATTTAAAATAGTTACCAGAAATGTAAACAAAAACACGTTGACAGTTGATAAAAAAATATAAAAAACAGAGTGGACTATAAGCGAACAATTTTGCATTAAGAATTATATTCGCATGCTTAGAAAATGCGGCTTTTAAACGAAAATGGACTACAAACGAAATGGACCTTAGGACAAATAATTTGTATGAAATTCGAAAAAATCTGCATGTGAATATGACAGTTTTGGCTTATATCCGTTTTTGGCCTTTAAGCGGAATGGACTATAAGTGAAAAGTACTGTAGCAATTTGTATTTTCTGAATATCAATTTGGATTTCTTAATATTAATTTGTATTTTCTCAATATTTATTTGGATTTTCTCAGTTTCAACTTAAAAAGGTGTACAAATCATTTTACCGAATTTCGTGATGATGGGTCTTAAATTTTTCATAGCTCCAGTATAAGACCTCCTCCCAACTAAAAGTCTCTGGGATGGCCCGCACATTATTTATTTAAAATATTCCAACTCATGGTGGGGGTATCAAAGATTTGGCAACCCAATCTGGCACTTTAACTTGTTTCAACTGACTTGAGTATAAATCTTATTTTCACTATCGTGAAACCTGTAAAAACTATAACATTATAAAACTTTTTGTTGTTAGTTGTATGTAGGGCAAATACTTATTTTGCAAATGTTTTGATGTTTAGTCTGTAAAATATTATTTTGGTAAAATCTTTTCAATAACGGAAATATTTTTAATTGAGAAAAGTCCAAATTAAAAAAAAAATTCAAAGAAGCTTCAATAAAATCTTTTATAATTTTATTTTAACAATTTTTGCCAAATATAAATAAAATTCAGTTCCTTTTTTTTTTGAACAAAATTCTAAATTTCCAAAAATACTTTTAAATATTTTATTAAGAAACTTTTAATTAAACAAACTTCAGATGATGAAAACTTAATGTTAATTTAAAAGGTTATGACTTTTAAGCAGCACGACTTTATGCGTGTCATACATTTGTAATGCATTAAAGCAACATTTCTGATCCATTTGTTATCATTTGATTGATTAGTTCTTCAATATTTTACGATCTGTTACACACTTACAAATTAAACGAATGCAACTGCAAGTTTTTAATTCAACTGCTTTTAATTTCAATTGAACATTTTATTTTACGATGAAACAAACCCACATTTAAAAAGTTTTCTGATCCCATTAATCCCGAAGGGGACTTTACTCTGATAATCCCTTCCATTTAATTAGAGCACACGCCACGGCGATGTGGGAAATGCAACCAACATACATTTGTAAGTATTTTTAATTGTTGAAAGTACCCAGTCAGCATGTGAAAGATTGTTTTGAGAAAAAATCATTAAAATGATTCTTTTAAGACTACCTTAGATGATCAAAAACCGATAAATCAGTTGTGTGCTTAAAACACGAATGACTAGTTATAAAATAAAAATACAATTTGCAGAATGTGCGCAATCGTAAAACGGAAATTAAAATGTGTCGTAATTGATCAGAAACCCGAGTCATAAAAGACTATTTCAGAAGAGTAGCGGATGGAGTACCATTTTTCCCCGAAAGAAGAGTCGTTTTCGACACAAAAACGAGCCCATAAGTGATTATTTGGTTAACATTTTCAAAAATGCTAGCTGGGTAAATTGTTAAGTTATCTGTGTATAAATGTATGCATTTAATCCAATGTCCCTACCGCAGAAAACAAAAGTCGTCATTTAATTTAGATCATCATACTACTGATAATAAAATTGTTCTTAGAACTTTAAAAGGTGAGAATTGGTTGAAATAAATGTGTTACGGATCAATCCGGATGGGTTAAAAAACGCTGATCAAACAGAAATGGGCTACTGTGATACAAGTCGACTCTTGGGTAAACAAATCCGATTCCCGAATTACTATACGTCTTTCGTGGCTAAAATCATGGCTCTAATGGATAAAGGAAATTCATATTAAAGCTCAGATACGTATTTTTACTAATAATCAGGAGGTCACCAAAAGTCTGGATGACGCCAATATTAAATATAGGAATGTAATCATGTGCCAGAAAAAAAGAAATTTCTATTCTGATTGTATAAGTTTGCTGATAAAATGGGTAACAGTGGGAACGAAAAGGCATTCCAAAATTGGGATATACCTGAACATGACAAATATAGAGAACGGTAAAGTGTTTAAATATGCAGTTCAAATGTGAACTCAATGAATGGCCGTTAAAGGAACAAAACCAATGAGAATTTCTGTTAGAGGCAACAACAAAATTACAAAATATATATGAATTTGTTTTTGCTTTCAATGTAATTCTTTGTCGTTGCGTTGTGTTTTACAAAATTAGGGCCTTAAAATTCTATAAGAAAGTGAAAATTGAAAGGAAACCCTTAAAAGACAAAATAGAGGCAACTTTGTTCTTAAACTAGCATTGAATATGGCTTTTGGCTTATCTACAATATACCAAGCTCGCATAGGTGTATTCTCAAATGGGTATCGGTGAAGCATCAATCCCCTGTTTCAAACCTTACCTATCCTGCATACTTTTATTTAAATAGCATTCCTTTCGAAAGAAAATAGTCTCTGATTTATATTTATATTATATTTTCCCAAACTTTTTGTAAGACAACCGTGATAAACGTAACAAGTGATTGTTACATTTTAAAAATGATCTTAACCCGTATTCTCCCGGTTTATGAAATAATCATCCGATTATTATAATATTTGATTCACGGCATGTCTAGGATACCTTTAGTATGTATTTATTTATTTATTTATTTATTTGCTTTCCAAAACAACAAGATTAAACATCTTATAATTAAAGTAATGGATTTTTATAACGTAAATTATTACAAAGTTTTAATAATCTGTTTGGTACAAATTACAAAAAATTTCAAAAAATAAAAATTAATATACAATTATTGAATTAGTTTAAAACATTATTGTGTAACACAAATTTTGCTAGTATAAAACAATATATGTATATAAATAATAAATATTAAACATAAAAAATTAATGAAAATCCAAATTAAAATAGAAAATCAATTTGTAGCATACAATTTAAAAATTTCATTTTTAAACTGCCGAGCGTTGCTTATAAATTTAATATTCGTAGGTAGCGAATTCCAAAGACGGACTGAATGAATATAAAATTGCAATTTTGATACAGAATTTGTATAACGAACATGTACGATATTATTTGTTCTTTCAGAACGTGTAAACAATAATCTCTCAAACAAGTAAGTTGGGTGTCGAGAGTGTATGATTTTATGCAAAAGAATCAATGTTCTGATATATAGAAGATCTACAAAAGTAACTCCATATAGTTTCGTTGTGTAATGGGAAATATGGTCATATTTCCCTAGACTAAATACATATCTCAATATTGAGTTAAAGGTAGATGTAAGCTTTCTACGACTTGCAGCATCAAATTTGCGTATATCTCGCATCCATATAGCAAAGTTGGCATGAGGTATGTTTTTGCTAGAAGAATTCGAATTTTGAGTGGGGTAAAATACTGGGTATGCCATAACGCTCGTAACATTGAGTATGTTTTCCCTGTTGCGACGTTAATATGATCTGACCATGTAAGAAAACGATTAAATGTGATTCCAAGATTTTTTGCCGTTGATACTATCTCGATTTTCTTATTATTAAGCAATATTGCCGGTTCTTCGTTTAAAGTAATTGTCTTCTTTGTAATTTAGCCATTTGCACTCGCCCATTCATATATTTGGCCTAGATCCATATTTAAGTTCTCAATGCATCGGCTCATATCATCAAGGCTACTACTAATATATAGTTGTACATCATCAGCATACATATGAACACTGCAATACTTTAGATGTTGGGGAAGGTCATTAGTATATATAGTAAAAAGTAGTGGACCTAGTATTGATCCCTGTGGCACTCCTTTCAGAACTGGTAGAGATTTTGAAGTATTGTTGTTGGCAAAGAGGGACTGACGGCGTCCTGTTAAGTACGATAACATTAATGTTGTTGATGACGTAGAGAAATTGAACATTTTTAGCAACTTAAAACGAAGTACATCATGATCTACCGTATCAAAGGCTTTAGAATGATCGAGAAGTACAAGGAAAGAAACATCACCAACATCAATACGCTGTCGCAGTTCTTCAGAAACATCTATTAAGGCTGTTATACAACTATGTTTCGGTCGAAACCCAGATTGCTTCCTAGTTAATAAACCCTTATCATTTACGTATTTGCTTATTTGGTGGTGTAGTAAACGTTCAAATACTTTTGATAAATATGGTAAAATGGCAATAGGGCGGTATTCATTTTTAGATTTTGGTATTGGTATTATTTTTGCAAATTTCCAGTTTTCTGGGTAAACACTTTTTGTAATTATAGTGTTAAATATATGTGTGATATATGGCAGCATACGCAAAATGATTATTTTTAAAAACTTTGGATAAATCTCATCAAACCCAACAGCATTTGATTTAATTGCAACTAGATAGTACATCTGATTCGCATACACAATCAAAGTAGAATGGATTATCCATAATATGTGTAGTTTGTTCATAAAAACCAAGATTTGATTGAACAGCAGGGAGATTTGTAAAAGACTCATTAATTTCATCAACATCTATATCAATAACATCAACAAAGGGTCTACCAACGCCTATCTCACGAAAAGAAAAATATAAAGGTATAAAATTGTTCATATGGATTTTAGTTTTCAAACTTTTATTTGTACTTCAGTGTCAATTCAATAAATTTGTCATCAAAAAAAGCTCAAAATACTGAACTGCAGTCAGGCCTTCCTCAAAATTATTAACAGGTGCTTGAAATTCTGCGATTTGAGATTTTTTTCCCCCTAGTTTCCAATTGGTTTCCTTTTTTTTCATGCACTTTTTTTCTTTTGATGTATTGTTCTTCGGTGATTGTGGGAAGCTCATCATTGGTTCTTCGTATTGCAGCAGGTGCAGGACAAAGAATTTATGTTTCCTTCAATGTCCTCATCTGAGTCTTCATCAGTCAAAACGTCAACATCTGGAGGTTCGATGTAAAACTCGGTTGTTCCATTTTCTTCCTCTAAAATATCTAAAATGAATATATAAAACGAAAACAAAAAAAAATATTATATCACATAGTACTCGTTGTATCATAGTGTCGTCATTTGACGACAACCAAATATATTCCCAAAAAAATTATATTTCTTCTACAACTCGAATAAATTTTTTTAGCAGGAATCTTGTAAACTAGTATTAATTTTCATTTTATGGTACTTTTACGGCACATTTATAAAATTTATTAAGTTTTTAACACTTACTTTCCAACCGAACTCATAATTTTGATTTTTTTGAAAAAACTCTCACAATACCAAATTTACCATACGCGAACTGTTTGAATCACAACGTTGAACTTAATTTTTTATGAAAAAACAATTAACGCACAAGACAATTGTCTTTGGTTTATTTGTTTCTATGCAATAATAACGGTGCACCAGCCACTTGAAACTGCCAATGTTTTTGTCGTCATATGACGACACTAGGAGAATTCGGGTTAATCAAACATTTAAAGATCAGCTATGCCACATTTCCCGGTGTTGCAGCAGCGTTATATACGTAAGTGTGTTTGATATAAATATTTATATAGAAAATTAAATGTTTTGACGTCTTAACGCGCTTACCGCTCTTATATATTACGGTTGGACTGTAAGTACATAGATACAAATCAAACAAGCCAAAAAGTGTAGTTGTTCAAGCCAAAAAATTGGAAACAAGGCTTACGAAAAGCTTGACATTAATGTAAATGACTGTAGTTTGAATGAGGAAAATGCAAATCGTCTGCCTCCACTGTTTTAGGGTCACGGATCGCTATGAGTAAAAATCTGGTAATAAAGGTAATGCTGTTTATGTTTTGTTAATAGAGTTATATAATAAATTAAATATATAATTTGTACATTAATAAAAAAATGTTAATTTGAAATAAAAATTAAAATAAAAAAGGAGTATTATTTTATAAAGGTAAGCTTTGCCGGATATTTTATTTAGATGTGACTGTTGGTTCCAACCAATATCTACGCTATGATTGACTAGTTAGTGATAAATAATATTAACGTTATTACTAACTAGTAATATTTAACCAATATTTACGTAATAAATGACTAATAAAAAGCAGCAGAGTAAACAGTATGACTTTCAATGCGACTTTGTTAATTCTTTTGCTATTTATCACTCTTTTAAAAATTCAAAATCGAATAATCGTTAAGAAACCAATTCCCATGGCTCTTTTTGACAATTATTTTTCGACGTTTTTAAAAAATACACTATAAGTGCAGGCCAAAGATATATAACAAGATCTATAACGATTACTTTTTCTTGAAAATGTAATGGAAAAATGTTTAAAATTCTGGTGTAGCTTCAAAATTTAAATTTTTTTCTTAATCTTGACACGCATTGAAAATGTTGGACAATCAAACAAGTCTGGCAACCCTATAGATAAATTCACTAGCTCGGCAGATAAATTAGTAAAAGAACTGTGTTTTATCCCTGCAAATATTATTGGACCACCTGATCCAATTTCATAAAATGGACTACTCCATGGACTGGTCCGATGTAATGCAAGCATGGACTATGTCATTGTTAAAATGTGTTTGTAGTGAGACGACATGTCTTTGTTTTTTAACGACATGTTTTCGTTTTTAAACGAAGTTAAAACTAATCCTCTTGTGTACACAATGGAGTAGTTTTAAAACTACTCCTTTGTAGTCCAAAGATGGGTTATATGGTCCTGCCCTAGGACATCGTAATGTTAAATAGACCATGTTTTTTCCATACGTTTGGGTTACTTTTGGACTAGTCCTAGTCCCTTGTGGACTACTCTTTTGGACTGGTCCTATTATTAGCAGGGATTATTGCAAAATCTGTGCTGTCTCTTTAAAACAATGTACTTTGCCTCTGTTGCGTTTTCTTCTTGTTGACATCTGGAAATGACAGTGAATATAAAATCAGATGTCATAAATACATCTGCAATTTTTTTTGGTTTTTGTAAAGTAGTTCTTTTAATCCTCCAGAAGTGTAGAAAAAGTGACGCCAGATCATTTCCTGCTTTCAAAAATTTTCTAAATACTAGCTGGGATTGCGTGTCCATAAGTATGTGTGTATTTGATAGTGCATATAAATAAAGTGAGAATTTGAATTTATCTTTCGAAGACATCAAATATGAATGAAGCATTTGTATTTTATACTTCCGTTGAGGCGCAGAAAGACGGAATGCTTAATTGAATTCATGTTTGTGCTGAAAGGAGTATAATTTGCTATAAGTAATGGAAATAATATACAACTAGGGTTCCTATTGGAAAATATTTTTAGAAATTCCAGGGAAAACAAGTTTAAAAATTCACGAAAATTGTAGTATTGGAAATTTCTCGCATAATTGTGCGGGTATACACAAAATTTTTGTGAAGAAAGGATTGTTTTTAATTTTTGATGCTTACGACCAGGGAAACTATAAATGTGCAATTGCATGTTTTTCCTTGTGAGACCGATGAAGACACAAACAATATATTTATCCCTTTTATAGCCTTTTATGAATTTTCGCATCGATTTGTTACTGCGTATTTTTTCCGTTTGTAGCATTTTTGTGCATTATTTAGTTAAACGAGCGTTTTTCCAGCATATTTTAAGTTTATAGCGCATATTTTGAGTTTTTTGAGGCATATTTTGATACATGTTCAATATTTTTAGATGCTTAGAGGAGCTTTCTCATAAAATTATTTTTGTTTCGAAATTCAGTTACTCCAATTTCGCCATCTACATTTAATTTTTACTCTCAAATTGTAAGACAAAGCAGGTTGTCATCAAGGATCGATGTTATGATATGTAGAAAATATAAAGAAATGTAGACCAGTCATTTAGTATACCGATCGACTATTTTTAGGTTTTATTTTTAAATTTTCTTATTATATTGTTTAATATTTAACATTTTTGAGGGCATATTTCCAATTATGACTGCATATTTGATGCGCATAAAACGTGTTTTTTAGAGAGTATTTCTGGTGTCCTTCATCCCAATTGTGGACACAAACCTCCTCGTGGTGCCTCCTGGGGTAGCTACCTTTACCATCCGATAAGGGTAGTGAGCTAAAATGTGCCGCGCGTTCATCCTAAAGAACGATAAAAAGTGGGTTGAGGCGTCGGGTTAGTAGCCCACCCTTGGAAAAGAACATTATTACTATGAAAAAACGAAGAAGAAAATTAATGAACTCCTCTAATGATGACGACCCCCGCAAACGTTTAAAGGACCACGATCTGCGTATATGCACCTGGAATGTAAGAACTCTCTATAGAGAAGGTGCAGTGTACGCACTGGCGGACGTACTTCAAAAGTACAAGGCCGATATTACCGCCTTACAGGAAATGCGATGGAATGGGACAGGCGTAACAACAACACCCAAAGGCGACGTATTGTACTATAGCTGCCATAACACTAGACATGAGTTTGGCTGTGGATTTGTGGTAAGCCGGAGATTGAAACACCTAGTATCTAGATTCACTCCGGTGGATGAGAGACTGGCCACAATCCGAATAAAAGCCAAGTTCTTTAACATCAGTCTAATTTGTGCCCATGCCCCGACCGAAGAAAAGGACGAACTGATCAAAGATACATTCCATGAGCGCCTAGAGAGAGAATATGACCGCTGCCCCGACCATGACATTAAAATAGTGCTAGGGGATTTTAATGCTAAAATAGGAAGGGAGAATATCTTTGGTCCAACAGTCGGAAAATTTAGCCTTCACGAAGAAACTTCCGATAACGGAATGAGGTTAATAGACTTCGCAGCGGCAAAAAATATGGTAGTTAGCAGCACCAGATTTAAACATCTCGACATTCATAAGGCCACGTGGTTGTCCCCGGATCAAACAACGAGTAACCAAATTGATCATGTTGTGATTGATGGAAGGCATTCATCCAGTGTGTTGGACGTACGAACGATCCGAGGTGCCAACATAGATTCGGATCATTACCTTGTAGCAGCAAAGGTTCGCACTCGCCTTAATGTAGCGCGAAACGTACGATCTGACGCAGCAAGGAAGCTGGACATCGGAAAGCTGCAGACACAACAGACAGCTACGGCATACTCCACTCGACTGACCCAACTGCTAGAAGAAAGCACTCCTCGTCCCGATAATATAACAGCACAATGGCAAATCATTGCCCACTCCATGGAAAATGCAGCAAAATCCGTACTTGGGTACCAAGGGCCTCCCCAAAGGAACCCATGGTACGACCAAGAGTGCCGTAATGCTACTGAAGCAAAAAATGTCGCATATATGGCAACGTTGCAATCGGTAGCAACACGTAATGCGAAGGAGAGGTATCGGGAGAAAAGGAGAGAGGAGAAACGCCTTTTCCGAAAGAAAAAGAGAGAAATGGAAAGGCGGGAGTGTGAGCAAATCGAGATGTACAGGAGTCAAAATGAAGTCCGAAAATTTTACCAAAGAGTAAAACATCAAACCGAAGGCTTTGGTACAGGCACATTCTCCTGCAGAGATAAAGAAGGTAATCTGGTGACTGAAACAGAAAGTGTGCTGAGGATGTGGAAAGATCACTTTTCCGAACTTTTGGTATCTGGTTGTAGCGGCGACGAAGATACTTCAGAACCAATCACAGAGGACGGTATTGAGTGCATACCGCCTTGCCAAAATGAGGTGAAAGCAGCAATATCTCGGCTAAAGAACAATAAGGCAGCAGGAGCCGATGGACTACCAGCTGAGCTGTTTAAGACCGGAGGTGACATGCTGATAAGGCGCATGCATCAGCTTATTTGTTCTATTTGGCAAGAAGAACGCATGCCCGATGATTGGAACCTCAGCATACTATGTCCCGTGCACAAAAAAGGAGACAAGACAATATGTGCCAATTACAGAGGAATAAGTCTCCTGCCCATTGCATATAAAATAATTTCGAGCGTATTGTGTGACAGACTTAAATCTAAAGTCGGAGAGATAATTGGGCCATATCAATGCGGCTTTAGACCTGGCAAATCCACCATCGACCAGATTTTCACACTACGCCAAATCCTGGAAAAGACTCAAGAGAAACAAATCGACACCTTCCACCTTTTTGTCGACTACAAAGCCGCCTTCGACAGCCCCATACGATCAAAGGTGTTTCAGGCCATGTCTGAGTTTGGTATCCCGGCAAAACTTATACGACTTTGCAGAATGAGTCTTACTGATACGCGATCTTCAGTTAAAATAGGAAAAAACCTCTCCGGGCCATTCAGTACCAAGCGAGGTTTCAGACAAGGAGATAGTCTCTCGTGTGACCTCTTTAATATCCTGCTGGAAAAGGTTATACGAGACGCAGATGTGAATAGAACTGGCACACTATACACAAAACAACACATGCTACTTGCATACGCTGACGATATTGACATCATGGGTCGCACACTGCGAGCAGTAACTGCCACCTTTGAAAAAGTCGAAAAGGAATCTGCTAAAGTGGGTTTGGTGGTAAACGCAGATAAAACAAAGTTGATGGTATCAACGCACAGGACGTCCAGTAGACTCGGGCCAACAGTGGAAGTTGAAAACTATAACTTTGAATTAGTCAACGATTTTATCTACCTCGGCACCGCCATAAACAAAACGAACAACATCAGTTTTGAAATTAAGAGAAGAACTATACTGGCTAATAGATGCTACTTTGGACTAAGTAAGCAGTTTAAGAGCAAAGCCATCTCTCGACAGACAAAAATCACTTTATACAAGTCACTGATACTACCCGTGCTGTTGTATGGCTCTGAAGCATGGGTACTTGCGAAAGCAGACGAGGCAGTACTTGGAGTATTCGAGAGAAAAATTCTTCGTAAAATTTATGGACCCATCTGCGTTGACGGAGCATATCGGTGTCGTATGAACCATGAGCTGTATGAGCTGTATGCCGACATTGACATTGTGAAACGTATAAAACTACACCGATTGCGTTGGCTAGGTCATGTTGTGCGAATGGAGGAAAATGCTCCAGCTAAAAAGGCATTCGAATACGCGCCTGGTGATGGTTCACGCAGAAGAGGAAGACCAAAACTTCGATGGAAAGATCAGGTGGAGGAAGACATTTCAAAGCTTGGTGTAATAAATTGGAGAAGGAGTGCGGAAGATCGAGGCGCATGGAAGAATATACTTCGTTCGGCTACTGGAACAAACGTTCTGTAATAGCCATTTAAGTAAGTAAGTAAGTAAGTATTTCTGGTGTCCCTACTTATGACGTTAATGTACAAAAAATCTAGCAATTTAATTCCTATGATATATACCACTTAGGGTTGCCAGACGGCCTGGATTGTCCAGTTTTTTGGGTGTTGTGCAGGTTCCAGCTAAAATGCAATTTGTACAGTTAAAAAACTTTATTAATTTTTAAAAATTACTATTTTTATTAATTATATATTTATTACTGTTTAAAACAAAATCATATACTAAGAAAACATTTTAAGGAAACAATTTCTAATTTGCCGACAGACATTCCAATTAATGAGATAGAGACAGGTAAAGTTTTTCAAAAATGCGATAAAAACAACGTAAAAAACTTATATAAATTGATCTCGTTTGTTGGTCATGTCAACTAGCAATACATTTTGTGCAATGACTTAAGGTGTTTCTGATAACACTGCTCTGCAAAAAATAATTTTTTGTCTTTCCGTTAATTAAAACTATGTGAACTATATTATATGGATTTTGATGCGCTGAACCCAAATCCTTTCTCGGTTTTTTTCCATCAGATCGAGATTTTGTTTAATGGGCGTGGCAAATTTTTTGCCCTTAATTAGTCAGGTACGGAGACATATTTCATCCTAACTCGAGAACCAGTCATTCGATTTTCAAAAGTGAAACCAGAAGATGTGTAACAAAATTGTATTTTTTTTAGTCGAACACAATTTTTCTGTATCTCTTATCGTTTTGGAATTATTCAGAAATTAATGGAGAAAAAATTTTTGTGCAAAATTCGTAATATTTTTCAATTTAAAAATGGAATTAAAAAAAATATAAAGCAAGTATTACACATTTTGCACTTTTTTCTAAGAGCTACTTATCTTAAAAATAAAAAAAGCCATAAACCATACAAATCGGTTAAACAATTTAGATATTATTGTCAATTTACCGCAGGTACCCAATATTGACCAAATATGTGTAATGCAGCAAACAACGTCAGAGTGGGCGCACTAAACCGCCTTGTAGCAGCAATGAATGGCAACTCTTTACTTCTATCTATTTTCGTGCAACAAAATCAAATACAAGCAAAAAAATTGTCTCCATTAATTTCTGAATAATTCCAAAACGATAAGAGATACAGAAAAATTGTGTTCGACTAAATACAATTTTGTTACACATCTTCTGGTGTTTCACTTTTGAAAATCAAATGACTGGTTCTCGAGTTAGGATGAAATATGTCTCCGTACCTGACTAATTAAGGGCAAAAAATTTGCCACGCCCATTAAACAAAATCTCGATCTGATGGAAAAAACCGAGAACGGATTTGAGTTCAGCGCATCAAAATCCATATAGTCCATATAGTTTTATTTAACGGAGGATTTTGCTGCTGAGCAGTGTAATCTTTACTCACAAAAATCCACTCATATAACCGAATAAAGGGTACAATTTTAATAAGAATAAACTTTGATGAAGGTTGCAAAATGTTTCAAAGATTTTTCTTACAACTTAAGTCATAGAGTTCTTAAATTTTTCAAATAACAATAAAAATTATATATATGTGGATAAACAAAAAGTTATCATCCATGTTCGGCAAATCGAATTCCAGTGAATTCAAAATCGAGCAAACTTTTAAAACGGTCCAGTGTTTTAAGATCATTAAATAATTTTGTTTTATAAACTTCATACTAATAAAAATAAAAATCGACGGTAATTTAACGAAAAATTTAACTGATAATCTCTATTGTTTCCAATCAGCGTTGCCGTTGAGACACTAAAGTATCATTTTTGACCCTTTTTCATGCCAATGGCCCTTTTTGTGACCCTTTTTTTAATATATCCCTTTGTATCATTTTAACAAAATTTAGGACACTTTATGAAACATTTTGAAAATAACTACACGTTTTCATATTCCTAACGAAAGTTCTCATGATTTTTAGTGAGCATATGTGCATATAAAAATTGGTAGCATGTCATAACGTCCAGTGTCATTATGTCCACGGACACTATTTACAAACAAACTTAAAATAGAAACTTGTGAGTCCATGCTTTCCTCTCACAATTTGCCCGAATCGGAGCTAGAAGAATGGACTCCAAGTGAAGAATGAATATACAGAATATAATTAAAATATAGAATGAGTATTTCTAAACAGTGATCAATCAACATTATATTGAAATGTTCCAGTGGATTGTTTCTTAGTTTTAACATTGATTTATAATTCAAGTATGTTTAACTACTATTATTTTAGTCTAATGTATTTAAATAATACATGCTAATAAACTTGACCCTGTTTTACTTTAAAATACCCCTTTTTTTACCCTTTTTTCTTAAATATGACACTTTTTCGAAATTTTCAACGGCAACCCTGTTTCCAATTTCACTCGATCCATAACAAAGCTGTTTATGTACTTTTATATTTGATTCAATTTAATATATACCAAGTTGAGTTTATATATACTGTGGCAGCAATACTATAACAAAACAAAGACCACAGAAACAGCAGATGTTTACGGCTCGAAATGTCAACTATTTATAAATAAAATATTATGAAACCAAAACAAATTGGTTCGAACTGTCAAAGTCAGCGGGCTTTTCGCTGCCACTTTTAGTGAATTCGCCCTCCTTATAATTTTGTAATATAATATTACTGAATTTTAAGTGTTACATTTCCTTGCTTTTTAAAATTTTTTTTTATTGCAAAATAAAATCTGAAGTAAAATTTTATTTTTCGTATATTAAAAACAAATTTAAATGTTTTATTATAGGTATCAATATAAATATATTTAAAAGAAATGTTTTTGTCGACATTGTGCGCCAGGCAGTAAAAGCTATAATTTAAAATTGTTTTTATTTTTGTTCCTTTTAAAATTGACTTTTGTCAATTGGAAGAAGTCAAGTAACACGGATGGGAAAATACTCTGCAAACAATTTCATTCGAAAAATAATCGAAATAGTGTCCCCATTTAGTAAAAATATATCGCTTTTGCTATTCAATTCTTACTGATGCTGTAACATCGTTCGGAAAGAAGTGTCCCACTATGGTAATATTAACTTTGAGAATCTACTTAGTGTCTATATTTTATGGCGAATTAGAACGCTTTTGGATCTAAAACGTACGTTTTCGAAGTAATTTTTTTCCTTGTTGTTCTTTATGATAAAAAGTGGGCCATTTTACAGTTTATCTTTGTTTGTTTTTGTTAGGCAAGTTAAATAAAAAATAACTCTACAGTATATTTAATCAAAATGGACACATTTTTTTAAAGGAATTTGCAGTAAGTCGCAAATTTGTTAAAACAACCTTTTCAAAAATGTATTATATTACAACTAGCATATTTTGTTAATGCTTTGCAAAACTTATTTTATAATTTTTTTGCACTGATAACGTTGATTTTCACTACAAAATTAGAGTAAATAAAAATTATTAAAGTCATTAAATAAACAAACAGTTCAAACAATCACTAAAATCCTTTAAAAATATATTTTTTAGTTTACATATTTTCAGACTTATTGAACAGATTTCCTATGAAATGTATAAGAAATTATTAAAAAATTACCCAATCTATGTTATTTGTGCTCTCATTTTTAAAACTTTTGCGTACTAGAACGCTCTTCGGTAACTTTTGGTTCTAGCGGGGTCCTAACTTTATGTACAATATAACTATTTTGTTTTGCAATTTTATTAAAAACTGTCATAATTAAGCCAAATTGCTTTTGTACTTGGTATTAACTTTTTAACTGCAAATCGTTGCGAAGTAGTCAATAATATATGGGCAATGTTCACAACAATTATCCGAACAACTCTTTAAGGGGACCAAAAGCATAATTTTGGAACTCATTATTCGATTCTAACGTATTTTGTTATTGTTAAATTCCGCAAAATCGACTGTTTAACAAGCAAAGTAGGCGAAGTAGTTTAAATTTCGTAGACAATCGAAAATAACTCTACCAATTGCTTGGAGGGTAAAATCTGGGTATGCAAGTGTGTAATTCCTACAATACTGATCCGTCTGTTCGTCTGTCACTTTGTCTGCACGTGTACTGTTGAAATTGGGGTTTTGAATTGGCTTTGAGTCTTAAATATGACTTTCATCATATTTTAGTTTATAATTTTAAGGTTCAAATTTAGAACAAATATTTTAAAATATATTCATTTCTAAAATCACAGAAATCGCAAAACTGCATAATCAAAAAAATGGCTGTTAGTAGGGCAAATCCGAATATGTCATTCTTACTTCTGATAGCTACTTTTTCTGGAAAATTTATTTAAATTTGGAGTTTTTTTGTTTTATATCTTTTATAATTTACAGGGAAAACACAAAACAGTAAAATTTTTTCTAAAAGAGTTTTAATGTAGTCATATTCTGAATAACACAAAACGAATGGTCACTGTATGTAGAACTGTAGTATGTATGCCACATAAGGTGCAGCATGTATTTGTGTGTATGTATAAGTATAAAATATACAAACAGATAATACTACTATGTAACTTTAGTAAACAAGGATATAAATTTACTAGCTTTACTATCTCTGAGAATGGACGTCACATTATCATTCATTTGTGTTGGCACGACTTATTATTAAAAAATATAAATTTATCAGACAAAGAACTTTCTTTATCGTGATGAGTCACAGTGACATAATAAGTATTCTCATTTATCCGCTTAAATATGCACTAATTCACGTAGAAAAAAGTTAAAATTTACATTTAAGCTTTAAATTTATAAAGAAAATATTTAAAGTACAAGTAACGGAGTTTGTGTCCAATATGATTGAAGGCATGCATTTAATCGAAAACACCCAGCAAACCTGTTGATCCCATCTCAAATTCACAAATTAGAACCTCTCAGAAATATTGGAAAACTTTTCGGTAACAATCCCAAAATGGTCTTCTTTTGTATAAAGAAACATTTTCTAAAAACTTCGAGATTCAAGGTCGTTAAGCTGATTAAAATCGTAAATTTTGTGTTTGCAGGGCAAGTGCAAATTTCTGAGCATGTATGTATGTGTTTGAGTGTGCACACAACCGACAAATAAATTTTAATTAATTCATTTAACTGAAAATGCCTGATGTCCACTGTAAAATGCCTATGGATAAGTGAGTGAGTTTTTATTTGTGTGTGTGTGTGAAGTGACTTAACAGCAAACACTTTATTCTTAAACTTTTTATTTTCATTTCAGTTTTGTGACTATTTTTGTACATATCTGCAGCCTTATGGGAGTTTATGAACCAACTTGTATGTGTTCTTTGAGTTATGGGTCAATGGTCTCCATGCTGTCCATTTTCATGATTTTATTTTTAATTAGTTTTAATTTAATTGTCGCGCCTTGCGTGCGTATTTATTAAAACATAAAATACAACAAAAATATAAAAACAACAACTTCAGCAGCAACAAAAATATTATCCATGGTGTTCATTAAAAAAATTTTAAATTAAAAAAAATACTGAAAATACTAAAATTACAAAAATATTTCAATTCTACGAATCGTGATCATAAACAGTAAATTGTCAGTTTTTTTCAATTAGTGCGCACAATTTTTTACTTGGTTTTAAAAAAAAAAATGTTTCAAAATGCACATTAATGATCATTATTCATATATTAAAATTAAAAACGCCACATAAAATAATTATTTAAATGATAGATTGATAAGTATAAAATGATGAATTCCATGATTTCGGTTGAATTTCAAGATTGCACGCATTTAAATTTTAGTCAAAAGGTTAAATTGCAGTTCAAATTCTATTCGAAAAAAAAACAAACGTTGAAATCAAAATCTTTTTCGCCCTGCGAGTTGTCACTTATATACACACTAGAGTATCCACTAATCGAAAAACGGTTAATCGAGGATTTTTTCCACCTTTATTTGATCGAATAAGTAAAATAGCCAATTTAAATAACGAATAACTCGAACAATTTATGTCAATTAATCGATTGAGATTAATAGTTATAGTAACCCCTATCAATAAAAGTATTTTTTAACTATTGTATTACAAAAAAAGTCTTTTTAATAAGTCAGCATTTTTTTAATTTTTTTTGCTTTATAACAAAATCACATTTCCGTTCTTAAAAACGAAAATGCAATTTTGTGCAACTAAAGAAAAAATGCAGACGGATTTCGAAGAAATATTTACAAATTAAAAAATGTATTTTTTTTGTTTTGTCTTTTCTATTTGATATTTAAAAAAAAAGCTAAAAGACAAAAGGGAGCAGTTGTAATGGAAACTTGACAGAAAGATGTTGTGAAGAAAAAATAAAGAATTTAAAAATAATTGTGTTTTGAGTTTTTATTTAAAATTAAGTTAAGTTATTTAACTGGCGACGAGGATGGGATGGCATATTAATGTCATCAAAACGGATTAATTAAAAGAAACATTTTAAAGGGTGAAAAATAAAAAAAGGAAAGACCAATTCCAAAATTTTTTTTATCCCTTTTTAAGTGAAAAGTGTTATATAAAAGAAGGACCAATTCTTTTAAAATTAAAATAAAAGGAAAGACCAATTCCAAAATTTTTTTTCAAGTGAAAAGTGTTATATAAAAGAAAGACCAATTCTTTTAAAATTAAAATAAAAAAAAAAGGAAAGACCAATTCCAAAATTTTTTGAAAAGTGTTATATAAAAGAAAGAGCAATTCCTTATAAAACAAAAACAAGGAAAGACCAATTCCAAAGAAATTTTTTTTATCCGTGTAAAGTGGAAAGAAAGTTTTATATAAAAGAAAGACCAATTCTTATAAAAATAAAACAAAGCAAGGAAAGACCAATTCCAAAGAAATTTTTATTTATCCGTGTAAAGTGGAAAGTTTATATAAAAGAAAGACAAAGTCTTATACAGATAAAACCATAAAAGAATTTTTTTTTTAAGAAAAAGAAAATAGAATAACTACATTTATAAGTGTAATTAATAACAAAAGAAATCCGTTTGATTACCAATAACTTTTACAAGGTAGTCAACATACTGAAAAACAAAACCGAAACAACTACATAAACGCAAATAAATACAAAACTGTGTAAGAAACTAAAGAAGGTGCTATTGCAATTAAATACCAACAAAAAAAACGTGCCAAAGAAGAAACTTATTGATCAGAAGAAGATACTTATCAGAATTCAAAAACAACAGTGAATCAAGCCGAGAATTGGGAACCAAAAGGAAGCATTATCCCTGAGAGAGAAAGAGCCATTGTATAGACGACCGACAAGAAAGAGACCATCATTAACAAGTAATATATTAAGCATTTAATATCACTTAAATTTTCTTTGATTATATACATAATATATATAAATGATATACAGCTAAATTTCTTTAAAAATACAGGCATATACACACATACATAAAACAATAAAATTGTAAACAGTTGAGTAGAATATATTTTTTTTTTTTTTTTTAAATAAAAGTAATCCACACGAAAAAGTTTAAAAATGGATGAGTTGGTACAGATCAATATAGACCCTGTTAAATATCTTTCAAATCTACCAGAATTCACTGGGGATTATAAAGACCTCCATACCTTTATAAGTTTAGTAGACAGATTTCAGCCACTTTTGCAGGGATACAACCATCTATCCCAACAGATTTTTTCAGATTTAATAAAAAGTAAGCTTAAGAATAAGGCAAGAGAGGTAATTGAAATCAATTGCCAAGCAATCACATGGGAAGAAATAAAGGAAGTGTTAATTAATAACTTTGGAGAACGATTGTCTTCTGACGAATTATTTGACGAGTTAAGGGCAACAACTTTCAAAACCAATAGTATAGAATTCTTTAACGAAATAAAGAACAAACTAAGACGCCTTAACAACAAAACGATGACCATGTTCGGTGAGGGTGCTGCAATGAACGCCATTGCTGATAATAACATGCGAAGCGCTCTCAATATATTCAAGTCAAAAATCCCAGAGCCAATGCGAACCATTCTTACATGCAGGAATCCCAATTCCCTAGAAACAGCCATGAACATTTTGTTCGAAGCAGGGTACGCTGATTTAGATATAAACGGGAAACCTTTTAATAGATTCAATAGAAGACCGAATGACCAACAGAGCCACAGACAAATAGATAGGTATAATAATACACAGGGCAACCGACGTCATAACAACGACAGACGCGATTATAATGAAAACGGACGAAACTATAATGATAGGAACATAAACAATGACAGACGCAACTATAATGAAAACAGACAAAACTATAATTATAGGAATACAAACAATGACGGACGCAACTATAATGAAAACAGACAAAACTATAGGAATACAAACAATGACCGACGCGAATATAACAGACAAAACTATAATAGTTATAATAATAGGAATATCAACAATGACAGACCAATATATGAGAATAGACGGAATTACAACAACCAAGCTCCAAATCACTTCCCACAAGGACAGAATTTTCCGAGGGTCCAAAACCAACCAATTCTCCCTCAACCAGAGCCCATGGATGTCAATATAATCCAAAATTTTCCTCCAACAGCCTCCAGGGAGAATTACCATGTATAGAAGTGAAAACTAAAGCAGGATCCCTTAAATTATTAGTAGACAGTGGAGCGACCCACTCTATTATTAAACCTGGGATATGTGACCCGAAGTGGTCTGAACTTATCAAACCTACACAATTAAAAACTCTTAACCATATTATAGAAATTAAGGAAAAAGTAATTATCCCTCTTTTTGAAGAACTAGGGAATACAAACCAAAGAGTAGAATTTTTTATATGTAAATTTAATGGCCAACATGACGGCATCATTGGAATGAACATTTTAAGACCATTAAAGGCAAATATAAATTTAAAAAAAGGAGTGTTAGAAATAAATAACAAGGAAGTTCCCTTACATTTTTCTGACAAAACGGTAACTTATCATTTTGAAAACGAGGGACTATATGAAATAAATATTCCCGTTAAGTGCGAAAATGGTTTAGTTTACCAACCAAAAATGAAAACAAATGATAATAAAGTAGAAATTATTGAAGGAGTTTATGAAGCCAACAATTTTTATATTAATGCTCTAGTAAAGAACACCGATGAAAACCCAAAAGATGTAACCATCAAAAGGCAAGACACTACAGGAGTTACAAAAGAAAATTTTTGTATTTACTATTTTAATAATGAAGAAACACTCTCTTCACAAGATATATTAGACCAAATAAGAATACAACATCTCTCAGACACAGAGAAAAATAAACTCATACCCCTTATAAAAAAATTTAAAAGTATATTTTATTTAGAAGGTAGTGATTTATCATTCACTAATGCTGTTAAACACAGCATAAGAACAATTAATGATATACCAATATCAGCTCACACTTATCGCTATCCGTATATTCATAAGGACGAAGTCCAAAAACAGATTAGGGAAATGTTGCAAAACGGCATAATTAGACCAAGTCACTCCCCTTACTCCGCCCCAGTTTGGGTTGTCCCCAAAAAAACCGACGCCAGCGGAAAAAAGAAATGGCGTTTGGTTATTGATTACCGGAAGTTAAACGAAAGCACAATTGATGACAAATACCCAATCCCCAATATTGACGAAATATTGGAGAAGTTGGGTAGATGTCACTATTTCACGACGCTCGATCTGGCGAAAGGATTCCACCAGATCGAGATCGAAGAGAGGGATATTCATAAGACGGCGTTTCGCGTGGAAGGCGGACATTACGAGTTTCTTCGTATGCCGTTTGGGCTTAAAACGGCCCCAGCGACCTTCCAACGCCTGATGAACAACGTCTTGGGAGACCTTGTAAATACAATATGTCTCGTCTACCTAGACGACATAATTGTTTTTTCAACCTCTTTAGAAGAACATATAGAATCGTTAACAAAAGTTTTTAAACGGCTTAAAGACGCCAATTTGAAAGTCCAATTAGACAAAAGTGAGTTTTTGAAACTACAAACTGAATTCTTAGGGCATATCGTATCATCAGAGGGCATAAGGCCTAATCCAGAAAAAATTAAATGTGTAAAGGACTTCCCTTTACCGAACACACAAAAAAAAATCAAACAGTTCCTAGGCCTTACGGGCTATTATAGGAAATTTATCAGAGACTACGCTAAAATTGCTAGTCCAATGATAAAATATTTGAGAAAAGATTCAGAACTTAATGTAGAAGATCCTGAATATAAAAACAGTTTCCAAACCCTCAAGAATATGCTAATTAATGATCCGATTCTAAAATATCCAGACTTCAATAAGAGCTTTATTCTACAAACGGATGCTAGCAATTTTGCACTGGGTGCCATCTTATCACAAGATAACCACCCCATTTGTTTTGCAAGTCGCACGCTAAATAACCACGAGAGAAATTATAGCACGATCGAGAAGGAGTTGTTGGCAGTCGTCTGGGCCACAAAACACTTCCGACCATATCTTTTCGGCAGAAGATTTCTGATAGAGACAGACCACAGACCACTAACATGGTTATTCTCAATGAAGGAACCGAACTCAAAACTGGTGCGCTGGAGACTCCGTTTGCAAGAGTTCGATTACGAGATAAGATATAAGAAAGGGATACAAAATGGTAACGCGGATTGTCTCTCCCGAATTGAAGTTAATACAAATGAAACTCCAGCATTTCTAATCAACGAAACCACAAAAGCAATTAATTTGTACAAATTCCAAATCACTCTCAACAAAAGTGAATCAGGCTCACTAAGAATAAAAACTAGACAAATATTTAATTCATATCGCAAAATAATTCACTCTAAAAATTACGACGAAAATACATTGATCACCATTATTAAAAACCATTTTAACCCAGATAAAACCAACGCTGTTTACATTGAAGATAATGAAATTAAAGAAAAATTCAAACAAATCGTTGGGAAGTATTTTACTAATAGCAAAATAATTATGTGCACGAAATTATTACAGGATATTATCGATGAAAACGAGTTAGCGACATTAATAGAGACAGAACATTTAAAGAATAATCATAGGGGGATAAACGAAAATTATTCACAAATGAAACACAATTTTTACCACCCAAAACTAAAAAAGAGAATTACACAATATATAAACAATTGCGTTGTATGCAATAAAGAGAAATATGATAGGAAACCCATTAAACCAGAATTTAAATTAACAGAAACCCCTAACCAACCAAGAGAAATAGTTCACATGGATGTCTTCTATAGTTTAGATAAAACACTCTTTTTAACGATTATTGATAAGTTTTCAAAATTTGCTCAGGCTATCAAAATAAGCAACAGATCCTGGGTTGAATTTAAAAGAGCTCTGGCTCAATACCTAAGTAATATAGGACACGTCGATAAAATAATAATCGATAACGAATTAGGCTTTAAAGCTCTTCCCCTTACTGAGTATCTTAGACAACAAAATATCGAAGTACACTACACCTCAAATAATAATCACACCTCCAATTCAGATGTTGAACGTCTCCACAACACAATCAACGAACACATTAGACTACTTAAACACGACCCGAACAAAGCCATAGACACTGTTGAGGAAAAAATTTACAAAATAATCAACTACTATAATAATACAATACACTCAACAACAGGCATAAAACCCATCGATTTCAATAACGGTAAGATCGAAAGAGCACAATATCCCTTAATAAAAGAAAAAATATTAAAAACTAAAGAAAGGAACATTAACAAATTAAACAAAAATAGAGAAGAAGTTGAAATACAAACGGGACCCATTTTTCTTAAAGAAATACGAGGAGGTAAAAATCACTCCAAATTTCGCCAGATAGAAGTACAAAAATTAGATAACGAGCATGTAATAACTAAAAGAGGACTTAAATATTATAAGTCCCACATTAAGAGAAATAAAAAATACCAAAACTCACAAGAGAATGGACAAAACGATACGGACGTACGAAACGATATAGAAACTTAAGTGAACAATTTTCAATATTTTTTTTTTATCATATTACAGATAAAATGGACCTGCTACATAAATTAATAATACTGATGGCAACTATTTACCTTACAATTGGACAAATGATTGACATACAAGACTTAACGAAAAACGAAGGATACCTACCAATAAAAAAGGAAAACATCAAAATCATCAACTTCTACCAAAAAGTACTTCACATCATAAACGTGACGAAATATGAACAGACCACACAAATAATATCGGAAAATATAGATGTATTATCTAACTCCTTATTTAATAGCAACCCACTATTATACTCGATCAACAAAAGCTTTATACTTCTACAGGCAAAAATAGATAATATGATACCTAAGTTTAGGCTAAAACGAGGATTAATGAATTTTGTTGGAAAAGGACTAAAAGTTTTAGCTGGTACCATGGACAGTGATGACGAAAAAGACATTAGGGATGCTTTAAACATTTTGACAAACAATAGTATAACTCTTTTCAATAACGTAGAATCTGTAACATATATTAGCAATTCACTCATAACAAGAATAGATAATATTACCACCCATATAAATACACAGCAAAATATAGTCCAAAACTACATAAACAGATTCAAAGCCGAGATACAAAATAAAATAAACGATATGGAAGATGAAATACAATTTTTAGAACACATATATAGGATACAAAATGACATTTTACTTCTCAAGGACCACGTAGACGACATCGAACAAATTATATTTACAAGCAAATTAGGAATCGCACCGACAGATCTACTTACTGAAAACGAACTCGAAATAGTACACGACTATGATACTTACATGAACGTTAAAACATCTGTTGCATTCCACGATAATAATATAATACTTACTTTATCTATTCCCAAATTCGTAAAGAAAGCCTTCACAAGAATTACACTAGAACCTGTACCAAACAGTCAAAATAAAAGCCTTTATTTAGAAGATAATGAAATTTTATTGGACGAGGAAAATAATGCATACGAAGTTAATGTAAGCGGTAATCTATTTAGTAATCTAAAAAAAATAAAAAGCGAATGTATTAATAATATTATTCACAAAGAAGTAGCAAACTGTGTTTTTAAGAATGACAACAAACAAGTTGTTAAAGAAATTTCTCCAGGATTACTCTTATTTAAAAATTTCTACAATAAAAATATAACCTCAAACTGTATGAAAAAACACCCGAAATTGTCCGAAAATTTTATAATTAAATTTGAAAACTGTATTTTGAAAATAGATAATAAAAATTATACAAACGAAATAATAAAAATTCATGAACAAATAATATTACCACACCTAATTACCGAATTAAAAGAAAACTACACTATTGATGAATTGAAAATAGAAGACATTTATTTAAATCAAATTAAGAATGAAAATATAATAAAAGAAATCATAAAAGAGTCTAAAAGTAATAATGTCATTAACTATGTAATAAATTTTAGCACATTTTGTACGTTTTGTATTATCAGTATATTTATAATTTATATGTTAAAATTAAAGAAACGGTCCTTACATATTTCGGCGGGGCCTCAATCCAACGATGGGGGAGTTATAGTAACCCCTATCAATAAAAGTATTTTTTAACTATTGTATTACAAAAAAAGTCTTTTTAATAAGTCAGCATTTTTTTAATTTTTTTTGCTTTATAACAAAATCACATTTCCGTTCTTAAAAACGAAAATGCAATTTTGTGCAACTAAAGAAAAAATGCAGACGGATTTCGAAGAAATATTTACAAATTAAAAAATGTATTTTTTTTGTTTTGTCTTTTCTATTTGATATTTAAAAAAAAAGCTAAAAGACAAAAGGGAGCAGTTGTAATGGAAACTTGACAGAAAGATGTTGTGAAGAAAAAATAAAGAATTTAAAAATAATTGTGTTTTGAGTTTTTATTTAAAATTAAGTTAAGTTATTTAACTATTAATATCTTAAAAAATTCTACTTTTTTAATATATAAATATTTGTTTTTTTAGATTTTTAACTCTTAAAAATAATTTAAAACTAAATTACATGTTCTTAACATCTGCATTTATATTATTTATTTGTAGAAGTGGGTTTAAGAGAGACAAATTATGTATATCATTATAATCGTCAAATTCCTTTCGTTATGATTGTGGTACATTTTTATATAAAGTTTGACATTTATCGTAAAAAAGGTGTATATTGAAAGAGATTACAAAAATTTTTATAAGTTATCAGTGAAATCAAGGTAGAAGAATACGGTGATTTAAAAAAATAAATTAATTGAGAATGTCCAACGAATTCAATTTTACTCGATTTGCAGAAATATTAATTTGGTTTTAACGGTTTTTCAAGAAGTGCCGGAACTAAAAAGAGAAAAATATTATAAACAAATAAAAAATTATTTTAAAAATATATGAGCTAAAGCATATATTAATTACACGCTTTAAGTTAATTCGAATAATTCGAACAATTTAAAACCCTTACTAGATTAATGGAGCAATTTTTAAATTCAAAAATCGATTAATTCCTTACTTGAACAAAACCAAAAGTCAAATTATTGGATACTCTAATACACACATACATATATACATTAATGCTTCAAACGAATCAACTTTAACAATAACGATAGAGTTTTTCTTTTCCCGGACATTTTCATCTCCCGGGATAGCGGGATTTACTTTTCAATTTCCAGGGATCCCGTGTATTCCCGCTCAATACAATTCGATGGACAATATTATTTAATTTATTTGAAAAAACAAGTAAGAGCCGAATATTATATACCATTCACCATTGTGCGAGCAGAATACAGAGCAACTAGACAAAAACTAAATAATTTTTACATATACATATATATACATATACATATTTACAATACTTCAAACCTCATACAAACTTATAACCAACAATTCAAGTATTTATACAATTGTTTATGTTTTCTGTACGGTAGGTACCACGCCTACTTCTTCAATCCCGCCCACAGTTTGTGGGATGCTGTCTATTGATAGCCTTAATGTTTGTACCTAATTTAGAAAATTTGGCTCTTGCCGTTCTCCAGATAAACAGAAAACATAAATAAAAAAAACACACAACAACAAGGGATTTTTGGGAAAAATTGGAGGTAGTCGTTGTTTTTTGCTCATATCTCAGATATTTGCGGTCCGATCTTGCTGAATTTTAATAGCAAGAAACGGTGGACTATATGTGATTCAAATGTAAAACAACCCAGCCCCTATCATGTCTGAGGTATTCGGAAAACACATATAAAACGTAAGATGGACAGACGGACGGACAACGTTTATTCAACTTTGCTTTTCATAAGGCCCCGAAATATATATACTTTATAGGGTCTTAGATCAATATTGTACAAATTACAAACGGAATGGCAAACTTATATATCGTCGTTGCTGAAAATTTTGAAATTTATTTTATTACAACCTTTGAAACCTTTGTTAATGATACAAACCGTTTAATGATATCTGGTTCAGAAGTTAACAAAAGTATGTCAAAGTGTGTAACCCATATACAGAATGTTCGTACAAAAACAGATATGCGTAAAAATTCACTTAACTGTTTTTCACAACATATAGATTACAACTAATATTTCACTTATTTTATTTCAAAAAAGGGTGCCCGGTAGGCTTGTTGGAAGTAAGCTGTTCAATGGCAGGGGTTTCGATGCCCACCAGATTATCTGGCTCGGTAAATTTAGTTTAAACATTATTTGCATTTGTACCCGTTTGCGCACGCTTCTTTAACATCCCATGTGGATAAAACCCAAAAATAATGAAAAACTACAAAACATAACAAACTTCATTCAGTTGTTTTTTTTTTGGAGGGAACCATATGGTTGTGGCTTCTAGATGGATAACTACTTTAACCATAGTATGGTTGCCGGTGTCTATATTATGGTTAATAATCCACAATATGCTTAAAATTTCGTTAGTAACAATTTTGTTGGAGGTGCCCATATTGTGAAATATGTTTGGTCTGGTGGTCTGGGTGCTGTTAATAGAAGGATTAAAATATGGAAGTCTGCAATCATTAAAAAATATATGCATAAAGATTACCACGCAGTTTATGATAATTTAAATCATTTGCTCTCAATTTTATAAAATTTTGAATGTTCTATTTTTGAAAAACTAAATACATTCCTTTCGGCTCTTTTCCCAAAATTAATTAGCATTAACCCATTATTAGTCAGAACTTTTTTTTGGAATTGTGGAATGAAACACATTGACCTTTTTGTCCAAAATACATACTTTGTTCAGCGACTTCGCGGGTATAATTTGGTAATTTGTGTTTACACCCGGCAACTTAAGATGCCAGTGGGCATGCAGCTATCAACTTTGTTAATCAACTGTGGTTTACTCCTTAACTTCAATTCCTTGGAAACACGATGTCCGATTTATCGGTAGAATGATATCTATATCTGCATATTTCAATTTTATCTAAAGTTAAAATTCTTTAAAGTTTCAACATTTTTCTATTCTTTAAAGTCCTTAAACTATTATATTAAAATATTCATTCTTTCTTCAAACCAAAACAGCGATGTGTAAAAAAATTTAAAAATATTTATTTAAAATGCTCCAACAAAATGAGTTATGAGCAGTTTTTCGAAAAAATTTGTTATAGCCTGCTTTAAAAATATATGCCAAGGTAACTACATAAAACGGTTTTTTTGCTCTCCTGGAAAACCAGTAAAAAACACATAGGTGATTTTGTCGGAGCAACGACGATATACCCTTTTCCACCTGTGGTGAAGAGTATAATAACATGTCCCGAGATCAAGTAAAAAAGTTTATAAATGCATTCAACTTTTTCTGTGGCAAAAAGGAAAAGGTGCTTAATGCCACCTTTAAATCTTCATGTATAAAATTACATGTGGCCAAAATTTCAATTACTTTTGGTATTTTTTTTCAATGGAATAATAAAAACATGCGATCTGTGACATTGAGAGCGTTTATGAATAAAAACTAAAAAAAAAACTATAACCGCAGAGAACTTATGATTATGACAATATTAAGTTCGGAGCAAATTTCCAAATACCACATTTGAAGTATTAAATTATTCTCCTATAAAACTTATCAAATAGACTAAATCACTTATTGCAATAGCTCAGAATTAGCATTAACAGAATCGTTTGAAAGCCTAACATTAACATTAAATATTGCCTTACTTACCGGATATGAATTGACATCTCATTGGCGTTTGGCAAAAATGTCTTAAGTCAAAAACTGTAGTTTTTCGTTATGTTAAAAATATAAATATGTTTTGTATATAATATTTATTTTATTCAACCTTTATTATATTCAAGAATTATTTAATTGTTAAGCGTTTTTAAAACTTTATATGTTTATTTATATGTTTTATTAACAGCGTTTAAAAAATCGGTAATTTTTGATTGAGTATAACAGGGCGTTTACATTTGCCAGTACTGGCAAGACAGTATGAACCAATTTTCGAAAATAAACAGTTCATTATTTAGCGTTCGGTTCACACACCCGAGAACGATATCTATTTTTTGTAGTGATTGTGTGGACGAACACACCCCTTAATACCGTTCGTAACTATTTTCAAGAGAGAACCGAACATTATATTGTGTTCTATTCTTCGTTAAAAAAACAGAACAATTGTAGTGACACTGTAGACAAACATTATATCTTATTGATCTATAATGTTTCTTTTTTACATTGATAAAAAAAAAATTTTTAGCAACGACCGCAGCACGAGGTTTGGTTTTTTACCAGCCAAAAGTGACGGATATTAATGAGCCGAACCGAAAACAATGAAGTTTGTGGATTTAAAATAACCGAACGGAATTAAATGTTTTCATCTTTTGTTGAGTTTGATAAAAAAAAATTTATAATGTTGATAGAGTTGTACTCTGTTCATTTTGTGAAAAAGTTAGGAAATGTTTCTGGCAACATTTTTTTACAACTGCGAAATAATGTAAGCTGCACTTATTTCACGTGGAATTTTAAGCAAAAGCAACAAAGTATCAACTTAATATTAAATAAGAAATAAACAATTAAAATAACACAAACGGTTACCGTTTTTTATCCATATTTATATTCTTTTTTATTAAATTTTTTTATAAAAAAGTAATTTTTAGTTACATAAATACATGTGCGGTTTGTTTACATACGCAAAACAATGTCGCATACTTTGCAGGAATAAAAACGTCAAATTGTACAAACTCGCATGAAAGGTAACAGATACATGTCAAAATTTTCGTGTAAAATAATTAATGTTGCTCAACATTTTTCACAAATTTGAGCAGAGTACCAGGCTTAAGAGGCTACGAGGTGGAAAGAAATTTTAGAAAAATAAATATTTTTGTAATTGTCGTAAGAAATTTAACGATTTTTGTAATTTCAGTTAAGATTTTTTTCCAAATAAACTCCAAATCTTTTTTGTTTGTTAAATTCTTATTTAATAAAATTTGTAACATGTACAGATATTTATTCAATTAGCATTTAAACAATTCATACTAGTCGCTAAGTATTCGCTGCTTTTGGGAGTAAAATGTAAACTAAATTTGCAGAAGACATGCATGATCTTTCGTTACACTCAGAATCACTTTCTGACTCGATCATGCCATGTCCATCCGTCCAGCTGGTTGGCTGGCTGGTGGTCAGTCTATGTAACTAACTGCGCAAAATACAGGTCGCAATTTGATGAAATTTTGTACATAAGTCTTAATTGTCATATGGACAAAGCCTATCGAAACTTGTGAGTATCGGTCGATAATTCCGTGTTTGTGCCCATTAAAACTCTTATAATGCTTGTATTAAGATTAAATTAGGTCCAAAAATACTTTATTGCAATATAAATCGGATCATATTTGACCATAACGTCTAAGCAAATTGCACTTACGAAAATACATAGTACCATAACTCGCTTAAAAATTTTTATATTGATATACATGGGTCAATTTCAAAAAAAAACGCAATTTTTGTGTCCCCGTACTTTACACTTCTATTTTAGGTAAAAAAAAACCCAAAAACAAAACAAAAATGTCAGAGTGATCAGCGAGGAATATGTAACAAAAAAACGTAATTCTCAAATTTGTATAATTGTTTTTTTGTTTATTCAGAATGGTGTTTTGTTTCTCCCTCTGACTCCTTCCATACAAAAGCATGTTTCCCCCGTTAGAATTTTTAGTAAACAAAATAAAATAAAACCAAGAAAAAAGTAAATATGCAACATTTAATAACAGTTTTCGAATTATTGCGTTTCTATCTTGTGTTTTGATTTGTTATAGTCGTCAAAACTGAATTAGTGCGAATTTGGCGTTGCAAACAAAGGTTGTCCCCACAATTTGCATTGAGCGTCACTTTTTTATAATTCAAGTAATATTACTAGTTATTAATTTTCATTTTAATAAAGTAAATAAAGTAAGGAAAGTACAAACTTAAATTATTACAATAGTGAAAAAGCGAAAAAAAATTAATTAAAAAAAGTGTCCATTTGCGTAGTTTTTGTGAACGCCATGGTAAGGGCGCGATAAAATTTCATGAGCGTCACGCTAATTTTTTTAATAGTGAATATATTAAATGTAAAAAATTGAAGTTGACAATCATTGTTTACATGGTTTCAACTCATTTTTTATAATTTGTGAATTTGAGAAAAAAATTGCCTACGAAAAAAAACCAAAATAGGCAAACATTTCATGAGCGTCACTTTTGATATATATTGCTTCATAGCTTAAAATGCTTAATTTTGATTTTATTTTTGTATTTACAAGAGTAAAACAACAAAATTAATAGCGGTTGAAAGAGCACGAAGATATAGAGAGAATATAAAGCTCGATAAAGCGCGTAATGGCGAATGGAAAAGAAAGAAAGGTATAATCGATATTCACCATATAATTACAAAATCCAGAGGTGAATTGATTTACAGATCTCGCTCGTGCTTTTGCAATTTAAACCTTTGGGGGCCGGAAACTGAATGAGAATGAGAAAAACAAAACCATTTGTCATTTCATAAAGAATTCGAATGAAAATGTATAAATTAAATTAAGTTAAGTTATTGTTTTGCGTCAAATATTTACATATGTGTATAAGTTTCTTCAAGAATTACTTCCTTTTTTCCATTTTTGTTAAAGACATCAAAGAATATGTATGTTTAGTTTTGTATGAACATTTTTGTTTTTTGAAGAATTTTTGTTTTTTTTTTATTAAATTTTTGTAAAAGAATACACTTTTTTTCGTTAAACTTTAAATTAGGCATTATTTCTTGTTTACGTGCAACAAAATCTCTTGATCGTCACAAAATATCTTGAGCGTCACACTTAGATTTTTTCCCTTAAAACGCTTATAATTGCAGTTTTTTTTAAATACATTAATACAAGCCTATTACTTTGCTATTAACCTCTAAGTTCAAGTCTTTTTTAACAAAAATTTACATATTTTCATCTTAAAATTTTAAAATAACGAGTCACTTTTAAAAAAAATTAAAAATCAAAGTGAATCGTGATTTTGTGTTTATAATCGAAAAGGTGATTTTCACAAAAGTCAATCTTGAGAAACAAAAGAACATCGTAGTAAGCTTGAATTTCAAATATTTTTGCATTTTTAGCGATTTCTCATACATATTTGGTGTGTGACGCTCAAGGTCGAAACCATAGAAAACCTAAAAAATATCAAAAAATATTGATTTTTTTGATTCTTCATCAATTTCTACATTAATTTGCCACTCTTACAGGCGAATTGAAAAAACTTTAAAAATAAGGAAAAAAACTCGATGTGTACGTTTTTTTTGAAATTGACCCACATACAATTTAGCAACGATAGCTTTCATATTAGCTACTATGTCATGGCGAAATGTTAACCTGGTAGGTCCAAAATTGACCAATGGTTCCATATGAATCCCTTCTTAAAAATCGTTTTAAGATCTCATATGGATGTTCAATATTTAAATAATATTCGGCACAATGATCTCTCCCTTTAAATTTCAGCTTTATAATATAATTTTTTTACCGGGTCTATTATTGGCCATGGGTCCCAAATAGGGTTTAATCTCGAAAATGTTGTTATATGTGGTACACAAAAAAATTATTTTTCCAGTTCAAACAAAAAATTTGTAGAATCAAAACATTTTTTGTCTCAAATCGGTTCTATAAATTTAAACTGAATCAAGCAAAAAGTTTACTGAAATTCATATAAATTTCCAACAAATAATTTTGCTGAATCAAACAAAAATGTTCTCTTTTTGCACAAGCAATGACGCGCACCCAAGCAAGCACTGAAGGAGAAGATAAAGGCAAAGCAGAGCGGCGGTGGCTTTGAGACACATTTTTTTTTTGTTGAAATAATTTGTTAACCAAGTCTTGTTTATACACACAATGTTTATCTTCATCACTCACTGTTGCTGTATCCTTTCCTTGACTAAAGAAGAAGAAATGTCAACCAAAATCGCCAGCAGACCGACTCAATATGTTTTTCGTCATCATTCTATTTTTTTTAATTTGATTGTATTAAATTAAAAAAAATTTTAAAAATAGAATACGGGATTTTTTTCATTGTTGTTTAAAGAGTGAAACGTTTTTTTCCCTACTATTGTTTATGTTTTTTTTTACTATAAACCTCGTCACGCTATTTGATTGTCTTTCGTATTGTGGTACATTTTTAAGGCGTACAAAAATAGACTGTATGTGTTTTTTGCTGTTGTATATATTAATTTGTTTAAGCTTAAGGTCTTTTTTTATAAAAATATTAATTTTATTAATTTTTTATTTGTTAAAGTAAAATTAATATTTTTATATAAAAAAGAACTCAAATTTTAACAATTTAATATACATTTAAATAACAAAGATCGAATAAGATAGAAATTATATTAATAAAAATAATTTTTCTATTTTTATTTTAGTGTTTATTAAATTCTTTAATTTAATTCTTTTACTTCAATTATAATTTGCTATCATTTCACAAATTTAATTTCTTTCTCACACAATTTGCTTATATTTGTTTTCTTTTTGCTTCTTGTTTTTAGTTGGCAACCAAATTGGACGTTTTATATGAGCAATAATTGTCAACGAAAATGGACTAATAATTATTGCAACATAAATTGCCTGCAATAAAGATAACATAATTTTGACATTTACTGCAATATATGTCGAAATAATTATCTCTGGTATAGACAGGCAGTTAAATATTTCATGCAAAACTATTAAAAATTGAAGCCAATACCGCGTATATTATATTTTTGAATAGTTGTCAACATTTTTGTTGTTTAAACAAAAATCAAACAAAATCATTAATTGAAACAGTAAAAAAATATTTTGAAATTAAAACAATTTTCAAACAAGCGTTTGTTTGAAAATAATTTAGCAATAATTTTTTCTGTGTATATGGTATCAAATTGTTGGGCTTGACTTTCTATACTTTCTTACTTGTTTTCAATTGTTGTTGTCGCTTATAAAATAATTAAGCAGCCAGCTGCATTTAAAGTCGTGTAGCCTGCTGCTGTCTATGTGTATAAAGCATAAAGGTCAGCGAACGCTTTTCTTACGAGGATCTAACTTTTACCAAGCTCTTTACCGCCTCAATTCCAAGGTATGAATCAGTACATACTTGTTCTCCCAATCAGTTTAGGACTTAAATCCAGCATAATCGATTTGATGATACAATTTATTTAAAGAGTCGTCACACTATGTAAAATGTTAAGCTTCTGCCGATTACAAATTTAAACAAATCTAGTTGCACCTGATCATGGCAGCAAGAAGAGAAATTTCAACTTGCGCATAAGTAAATGGTTTTTTTCATATCGAGCCCTAATCGCGAAAATAACGTAAGCGCCAAAAATCAAATTTTACAGGAGAGAGTTTTTTTTATTTTATTTCATACAAATTTCGCTTACGATAAAATTGTTTTTGCTATAACGGTACCTTTAACCATGAGATTAAGGAGATGATGCTAGTGTTGCCAAAACAGTCATTTATAAAAAAACAGGGAAAATTAATAATGATGAAGGTCACGTTATTTTCGCGGTTAGGGCTCGATATTTAAGTTAAGTTAGTCTAATAAATAATTAACACGAATTTTATTTTATGACACAAGATCTTAAAAAAGATTTAAAGGAACCGAAAATTACTGTAATATGTTTTAAATAGCTTTCTAAATTATGTTCAAAATTCTGTTTCGTCATAAACAACCAAAACAAAAAATTTTTCTTTAAGATCCTTAAAGTAAAAGATCGTTATCCGCCAAATAGGACTCAAATTCAGAAAATGCAGACTAAACGTATTTTAAATTTATGGTTTCAACTTTTAACTTAAAGTTTAAACTTCTTAGTCAAATTGATTTTAATTTTAATTATTGTTAATAATTAAACTCAAAAGTTGACATTTTTAACAAACGTTTTTTTTAACTTAAGTTCTAAGAAGAGCGTTTATTATATTAAAATGTGCTAGAAAATTAACATGCACACATTTCTTGGAATGATTATGATTTAGTATTCAAAATGTGTCTAGTTAATTTTTTTCCATTCTCTACTTTTATTGGTTTTATTACATTTTGTGCGTTAAATACTCAACGCACAATTTAAATGTAAATGCCAGCATTTACAATGTGAAAATTTTAATATCGTTCCCAACCTCAGCTTATCCCTCCCCCGGTCAGTACTTAATTTAAATTTATTTTATGTTGGTCTTTTTGTTTGTTGTTGGCAACGGTTGGTTACTTTAAAATGTTTTAATTGATGCTTCAGCCAGTTCTCACTAGAGAGTATTTGACCCCTCTACCACAACTACTATTTCGATGTAGAAACATTTTCTTCATCCACTATTTCCAGAACTTTACTGATACTGCGTATGTACATACTTTAATAATGTAATGAACATTTTTATTACATCTAAAGAACAATTTCACGTAATTAGAAAACTTTCAAACTCTTTTGAGAATTTTCTTCTTCATTTATATTTTTTCCGCCTTAGTGTACCCCATTGTTATTGACACAAGCGTTGCGAGTATCCTTGTATAAAGGTGTTTCATTTAATTTTCGTCAGATGAACATTCCTGGATAATCGAAGGCAATCTACGGCTATATGCAATACGCTACGTACTTTGGTAACAACATTTATATTTTGAAAAAAAAAATAAGTTAAACAATTAAGCAACTTGAATGGAATCTGTTACCGAAATGATATTGAACAAGTAAGGCTGTGCCGAAACTTTTATGCCCTCCACGGAGAATTAGAATACTTAAAGAGTAGGCTTTTTATTGTGTGAATTTTAGTCATAAGAAACTATGACAAGCCAAATTTTACTACAGTAGCATTATTCATTACAGTTTGAGCCGTTCTTAAGATTTCCAAGAGTGGGCTTTATGTGGGGCCTATGGTATATTATGGACCGATCATCGCGAAATTTAGCAGTTTGATTTTTAGCCAAAAGTTCTTTGTGCAAAATTTAATAACAATCTGAGCATTCCGCCATCAATTAAAATGCGCTTTTCTAACAGAAATATCAAAATATTTGGGTGCTAGGTTCACATTTGGATTCATAACTTGGGATGTGCAAATTGAAACAATATATCGATATTTTTTAAGAACGATATATCGAACGTATTTTGCTGAAATTATTACCAAATTAAAAAATTGTATATACCTTTGTACATACATATTTTTGAACAAATGATTGGTTTACTCAAACCAGTAATCATCTGATATGAACACCAAGAGCACTCTCTGTTTTGTGTGCTCTCCTTTCAATCTGCTTCTTGTATACGGTGCTGCTTCTTAAAAATGCCAATCATTTTAGATCTTCGTTTTAAAAAACTTAAAAAAATATCGAATTCGATAGTCGTACTTCAATATTGATTTATCGGTATTTCAAATATTGGCGATATATATCGATGTTTTTTCTATGTTTCGATATTTTAATATATCGAATTTTCCCCCATTCCTATTCATAACTACTATCCTGCCGAACCAATTGTGCTGCATTCCACTCTTAAGCTGCTTAGGAGAACTAGTAAGAATTGGACGCAAATATTGTTCTTTTCTTTTGAGTCGTTCGTAAGTGAGACGGACATTGCTAAATCGAAAGCCACATTTTGATGTGAGAGCAGCTATTCCCATAAGATTTGAGAAAAGCGGAATCGAAAAGGAAACTTGTGACTTTAGCCCCAAGCAAGCCCCTGGTATTGATAAGATCAGTACAAAATGCTTTTGGAGCTACTTCACATAGAGAAGAAAATGTTTCTCTTAAATGTGTTTGCTTTTGTATGCCTTAAATACTACCCCCAAGTATAGATGGTTTCCTTAGGTTCTTTGATACCAAAACCAGGAAAACATCATACAAAAGTTCAGTCATATATTCCCATCAGCCTTTTATCTAATATTTCAAAGGTATTTGAGAAACTATTAGTGTCTAGATAAACTCCGATTGCAAATGAAAATAGATGTATTCCAAACTACCAATTCGGTTTTAGAAGAAAAAACAGCACACAATCATAAGAAAAGCCTTTAAAGAAAAAAATATTGCAGTGCACATAAATTAAATCTAAATTTCCAAGTAAACTCACACAAGCTGTTGAAAGCTACTAAGAAGGCTTTTTCAATTGCTTCTCCGCCAGTTAATGCTGGACTTTAACAAGGAAGCATCTTGGGATCTCTATTGTACTTTATACATACTTTAGTCATACCAAGAAACAACATCTCGTGTAGCTAAATGTGGTTAAAACAATGGAAAAAATATCAACGAGCAGAAATGCGTATATATGTATAACATTCACTTTGAGTCGGGAATCGTGCCTCCCTATTAAAATCACAATCAAACAATAACTCAACACTCGTTCGTAAAATATCTCGGTATAAATCTAGATCAGCGTCTAACGTGGAAATGCCATAAATAAACCAAAATGAACACAAATGAAACTAAAAGCAATTCAAATTAATTGGCTTGTTTTAAAAAATTCTGTCCTTGGCCTAGATTTGAAACATTTACTTTAAAACTCTATCTTAAAGCCATTCTGGTGCTACGTTTTAAGTTCAGTTTTGGGGCACTGCCTCGGCCTCTTATATTAAAAAAAAATCAAAGGCGCCAAAATAATGTTCTTTGAATAATCACAGCGGTTCCCTGTTATGTTAAAAACTTAATGATGAAAAATCTATGATCACAAATATGTAAATTGATATTTTCATGCCGTGTTGTAGAGAATGATCCGCCTCGACAACCATTATGCAGTTTTTCTTCAATTTAAGTCTTTCAAGCTCCATCTATGATATATCCCAGTAAAAACTTCGCTTACTTTTTGAAAATGAATAACTTCTCTCACTCATTATTTAGTAGCTTTCTTCTATAACTGCTTTTACAACAACTTCTATAACTACCTTTTTCTGGATGTATGTAGATAAAAAAATAATGACTTACTTTTGAATGCGTTCATTTTGGGACATGCCTTGTAAAATTCATTGGTTCTTTCAGTAGAATTGTAAGTAGTGCTTTTAAGTTTTTCTGATTACTTAACCCATTATTTTTTTACTGGGATAAAAAGTTTTTGTCTCTCCTGTAAAATGTGCTGTAAGGTAGTTAGCAGATTTGCATATTAAGCCGACGAAATATTGTGAGAAATTATATATTTTTTGACATTCTCTTTTGCCAAGGAAAATGTTGGTTTATCGGTCCTGATCACGGTAAAATATCAAGTTATATTGCAATTTCCCAGATTGTCCCTTAACTTACGTTTCCACATGCAAGTAATTACTTTCAAGTAGTGTATACGTATTAGCGTAGGCTTAAACTCATTTTCAAATAATGATTAGCTTAAAAAGAGACAATAAAATGTAAAAAAGTTAGAAATACAAAAGCTAATACTGCCTCAATTAAAAAAAAAATGCTATGAATATCAATTTTAAATATTCGCGAATACGAATATCTGTGCCAATATACGCTGACTACGAATATCCAATCTGAAATTAAACTCCACTCTACACGGAAAAAAAGTTTATTTTCTTAACTAATTAATTTCATTTCTTAATTTATTTAAACTTATTTTGTTCTTATTAAATAAAATTTTCTAAATTAAAGAAATATTTTGCTTAAAATAAGCCACACTACATTTCCACATGAAATTAATTACTTGCAAGTAGTGTATACGAATCATCAACAAAAAATCGAGGAAACAGCCGATTGGCTGAAAGTACAAAAATTGTGTAAATGTAAATGCACTTGCATGCGGAAACAGGGGGTTACCGAATCTGACCTTAGAAAAAGGCTGTGGAATACCTTAAGTAGTGGCAAGCTGATCTTTGGCATCTCATGTAGTATTTACCATGAATGTCCTTGACCAAAATTAGTCTAAATGTTAAATATTCCATTTTATTCACCACTCGTGAAACGCTAAGGTAATCTGTAGGATGGGGTATTTCAGGCATTTTTGTTTTTGACAAAATACAGTATAAAGTGTTAAAAACCAAGAAATATTCATCTAAGACTCCATAAATTAGATAAACTCTAGATCCTCGAGTAATTCTAAGTCAATTTAACCATGTTACTCCGTCTTCTAGTCTCTTAAAACAAATGCCCTTCCAAACGACACAACAGAAATCCAAGATTTTTGTGTATGATTCTGGGATAGTGTATCCCAGAAAGTCTTTAGTAATTCACGAAAATGCAACCCTGCCATGATAAGTTGTTATTGTTTTTTGAAAATGTTCAAAGAATAATTAGATCAGGGAAGCATTTTTGAAAAATACGTAAGACTTTGTGGGATAGTGTGTAACGGCCTTAAGCAGTTTGGAATTGAAATCCAGTACAATCAGTTCAGTATGGAAAAGAACTTTTCTAAAAGTTTTATAACTCTCACAATATCTTTTTACCAAAATAAAAGAAATGTTTGTTCCTCTAAAATTTCGGTACTAAATTTAAAAAAGTCTATATGCCTGCATTATACAATTAACCTCCAAGGTAATTTTTAATACAGGAACTGAAGTAATTATACAGTTGAAACTCGATTCTTGCACATACACTCGCTAATTGCACTCCCCGATTTTCGCTCCTGCCCTAATCAGTTACATGCAAAATTTGAAAATTTTAACTTCTATAATTGGAAAATTTTTTACATGATATTTAAAGGAAATAAATGCGGATTATTCTATCAATCAAAGCAATAGCTAATGTTTTTCACATGCATATAACTACAATAGTACGTAACCAGAAAAAGGAATCAATAACAAATGTATTGAATGAAATTATAATATTTAAAAAGTTTTCAAAATGTATGAAAAGTAAAGGTGGGTACACACTTTTGAACTTGATTTACAGTCAAAGAGCTCATCAGTCAACATTCAAACCAGCGATGCCAGAAGTGCAGATTTGATTCCCAAAATTGTCAAAACGCAGATTTGAAGATTTTTGGTTTAACTTTGCAGATTTTTTAGCTCGGTGGAAACTTCTTTGTCATATTTGTACTATTTCCACTTCTTGCATTGATAGATAAATATAATATATCAACTATTCATTGAAGAACCGTGTGCAAATAGATTAATTAGTAGGAATATTATTCACAAAACATCAACAATTACAAATTCGCATTGTCTTGACACATTATTACCGCATATATTGAATAATAACCATATTTGCGGTATTGATAACAACTTTGTATGTATAGTTATTGAATTTTAAGTCAACAACCGAGTTTATTGCGTCAATAAAAATTTGTTTCAAAATAATTTTTTTTTCAACAAAATGTTTACAAAATTTGTTGATATACATAATTGTTGGAAATGATGAATAAATCAAATAAAATGTTTATCGAATCTTTATTTATTTATTCATAAATGATGATGTGTTGAATTCCCAATTTTAATTTTTTGATACATACACTATAATTTATTATGGGAGAATAAGGTAGTTCCTATGCGTATTTCGCTGGCTGCTTATGCTGGATCATCAGGAAATCTTTTTCCAAAAACGTTGGCAAAACTAAATATATCATCCAAACAAAACTGTAAAGCGAATGAGAATTATGAGCTATTGTACAAGAGTTGTAAAAATACTGTTTTTACTTTGATTCAAATATTTTTTTTATTGAATATAAAGAAATATTTAATTATTAAATACATGTTTTATTGAGTGCTATTTTGCAAAGTGGAAATTTGATAAATTTTTTCATTGAATCAAAAAAAAAAGTTTTTTGACCTAAAATTGTATTCTTAACAAACTGTGTTGTTAAAAATTTTCTGTGTACGTATGTTGCAATATTTGATATCTTGTTAATTTTGTAAATTTTCAAAAAGACCCTTGATAATTTAAATAACATGTCAAGCAATTAACTTTTAATTTGTTGTTTAAATTTTAAACTTTAAAATAATCAAGATGTGATTAATCCGTATTCAACCTGAGTAATTAAATTTGGATAGATATTTTTAATGTAAAAATATCAAAAAATTATCAACCATGTTCTGAAAATCGCGTTTGAGTCAAATTAAAATCGAACAAATTTTTAAAAATTTCTGTGTTGAAAGTTTAAAATAATATTTCCTTCGTTTTTTGCCTCATACTTTTAAAACTACCATCGATTTTAAACTCCAGAACATTGGCCATATATTTTGAATTCTTTTTTAAAAAAAAAACTAAAAGATTTATTAAATGTGTGTTGAAGATTTATTGAAGATTTTTAAAACCTTGACGCAGACTGTACAAATTTTATGAAAAATTATGTTTTTTTTAACTTTTTCGCTAAAAGTTCTGGCAACACTGATTCCACCACAAATTCATTTGCGTTTGACTGTTGGCTGACGAAAATTAACAGCCACACTCTCGAGCAATAATCGAGTTTCTACTGTAATAGTATTTTCATACTTTTTGTTTTAATCTAAGCACAGTATTATCTTGGGTGCAATTAAACGTTTTGTAAGGTACCAGTAGTATTTACATTGCCACATAAAATGTGTATAACTTGTTGTAACGTCCTACCTTTAATTTTTCTTTTTTCCTTCCTGTCATCCATTCAGATATTGCGACTGTGTGCTTGGATGTCTGGGTAGCAAATACATTTTTAGAGAGTTCTATACAGAGTTTATTAATAATAACTTTACAACTTTTCCCGCTGATTGCTTCTGTTTTGCTGTTCAGACTAGAGTGTGTACTTTGAACGACGAGTTGATATCGAATAGATACATTTAATAATTCTTATGTAATACTGCAATTGATACTTTGACACTCATTAAATTAAGAAATAAACAAATGGCAAACGACCCCACCACTCCCTGTTTGACAGTGTTTTGCAAACAAGACTATGCTTTAAAGAGCTGTTATTGTAATGTTATTCGGTCTCTTTTTTTATTTACCAACATAAACGGGGTTAAAGGTGTAACTTTGATATATTCTCAAATTTCATAAATTTGTCTTTTTAACTCCTACTAAAGAAATTTTAATGTTTGGAAATTGCAGGTCGCATGTTTTTTATTGCATGCTGTCTGAAAATGAAGTGTGGCATCAGAAATACATATTTTGTTTTCAATTGCAAACATAACCTTCCTTTATTGCAACATAGCCATATCTCAAAAAATTAAAAATTTTAAGATACTTTAGCCCTATATCAGCATTGTATCTCAAATTAAACCGAAGTTATAGCAAAATATATTTTTTTAAATCTGCATAAAGGGTGGTTAAAGTATAAGGGCGGATGTTGAATTTGAATAAAACACAAATTATTAAGGAAATTACTGTGATTTATTTTATTTTGATAATATTGGTATGGTTAAATTATGCATGGAACAGGCGGCACACCTCCATCCAACGTTCAAAATATTCGATGACGCTGAGGCATATGTGAGGTTCTATGCCGTTAATGTGCCGAATTATCTCATTATTTAGCTTTTGAACTGCTGCTGGCTTATCGACGTACACATTTTCTTTCAAATAACCCCAAAGAAAGAACTCCAACGGAGTCAAATCACGTGATCTTGGCGGCCAATTGACATCGCCACCACGTGAGATAACACGGCCATTGAATTTGTCGCGCAAAAGAGCCATTGTTTCGATAGCTGTGTGACAAGTTCACCGTCCTGTTGAAACCACATATCGTCGACATCCACATCTTCCACTTCGGGCCATAAAAAGCTTGTCATCATCTCACGATAGCGAACGCCATTCACAATAACTGCCTGACCGGCCTCATTTTGGAAAAAATACGGCCCGAAGTTGCCGCCAGCCCATAAACCGCACCAAAGAGTCACTCTTTGTGGGTGCAATGGTTTTTCGACAATCACTCTTGGATTATCTTGCGCCCAAATGCGGCACTTCTGCTTATTGACGAGTCCACTGAGGTGAAAATGTTCCTCATCACTGAATCACGAAGTCCACGATATGCATTTTGATTAGAATAAGCCTGAATAATTTAACGCGTTCCTCGATTGTGTATCTTTCCATGGTTCAAATTAGCTCTGTTTCTTTACTCTACTTTGGGATCCCGAGGGATCCCAATTTGTACGAAAAGCGTTCCCGTACTTTTAATTTGTGTAAATGAGAGCGGATTTAAGAGAATAAAATTCTTCTTCTTCTTGCACGAAACAGCCCAGAATTTTTCTTCGTGCAAATTGTGTAAATTGTCAAACAGCTGTAAAACATAAACAAAACAAAAAAAAAAGGGAAAAAAGTTCATGATTCAAATTCTGGAAAAAGTGTTCTGGAATAAAACAATGTACTTAAATAAAAAGTTTTGTACTGAAGTATTAGGGAAACATAATGTTAGTTATTGTAAAAGTGTTTGTTTTGTTTTATTTTGAGTAAAAGTTGTTTAATTCTAGAGCCAATATAAAATTTTTCAAAAGTGGCGCAATTTTTGTTGGCGTTTTAAAGACTGTCAAACCACAGAATTTTTATTTCGTGCTTAAAATTTTGTTTTTTCTGTTCCCGTACTTTCGTGTAATGTTGTCTTTTTATGAGAGAAATTTATGCTTGCTCTCATTTGCACGAACTTTACCCAAAAAGTAAAGAAACAGAGCTATTGAGTAAGTCTGAAATTGAGAAATGTCAAATGAAATGCAAAAAAAAACTTGACGTTTTGGTGTGATTCACATTCAACATCGGCCCTTAAAATCCACCCTATTTTGAAAACTTTAATCGCATTTTGCCAAGTTTGATTTTTTTTTAGAAATGACCATGTTGCAATAAATAAGCGATATGTTTTCGATTTATTTACAGAGTGTTGTGTCATAAAACCAATAATTTAATCCTTGCACGAAAGTTAAAACCAAAAACGAACGATTAAGTAAGTCGGTCAAACTCGACCATTTGATGAAGTGTACCCTACTTCTACACTAAAAGGAAGGCAAAGGTCGGGCATAAATAAGTATGTTCCCTATTTGGAACCCATTGACAATGAAGCATCTGCCAAAATCTACATCTACAAAATTTTATTTTTAGGCTCATAGCCTACTTCCGATGTGCGAAGGAATTCTTTCTTTTGCACAACTACATTAAAATAAGCGATTACCGAAATCAGACTTTCTGAAGAACGCGCCAACAAGGCTTGTCAGGTGCTTGAAATAAACACATTTCCAATCCATATGTAGATGTGCAGATACGAAAACCAATTTCTCTGAGAATACGGATCATTTGCGGTTGACTTTTACCAAGCATCTTTTAAAGGTTTGCCTTATTTTTTTGTTTACTGCTTATATTTTGCATCAGGAGATGCAATTGCTGTACAGCTTTGATAGCTCGAGATTTTATGTGAGTGGTCCAGATAACCGTATCCAAAGACTGTCACTAATATAAAAGCTAATAAAGTTAGTGCTAAGACCATTATAAAGATATTTCAACATACAACAAAAAGTTGTTAGGAAAACATTTATTGGCTTTGTTGTAAACGCATTTGAGGAGGATATTGATAATGACGTTGATGTGTCAATTGATGCGAAGGCACTATCATCAATAGTTCTAAAAGCTTTGACAAATTTTAGTCTTGACCTATAAAATTGTGTAGGAAATGGAACAGATGGGTGTCCTCTGATGTCAGCAGAAAATTGAGCTGTTATAAAATTCTGGACAAATGCAAAACAAACGCCTTGCTATTCCCATAAATCAAACAACTCAATTTTTAAAAGCAACAAGTGCCATTAATACAATAATTCGTACCATTTGTTAAAGAAACGACAATTTTTTTTAAATATCATCATCCCAAGCGAAACGCAGTTTTAGCAAGGTATTTGAGAGCCAAACTCTCCACATTATGCGAGACAAGATGGTTTACACTTTGCAACAAGTGTACATCATATAGTAGAAGCTTTGGAAAAAATATCTGAGTGGAAAGGTAGAGATACTTCATCAAAAGCCTTATATTAAGGAACTCGCTTAGTACTTTTGAATTCATTTACGGAATAAACATATTAAGTGTGGTACTTATTGTATCACAGCCGCTTAGTATCATTTTACAAAAGCACGATATAGATCTTCAAAAAGGATCAAGCCTTATCAAAACTTAAATCATGTGCCTTGAAGAGAAAAGAAATAAAGCCGCAGAACTATTTAAAGCGATTTTTGAAAAAGTTAAAGTTATCTGCGTTCAAATCGAGGTTCCAATCGCATTCAAAATGTTGAAGAAGAAGATCCCAAAACACGTTTCCCAATAGATATCCTAAATGTATTGAACATACCTAAACTTCTACCTCAAAGTGTAATCAAGTCAAATACAGATACAACAAGCTGATGAGCTGATTATGTTTGATAAAAGAGACGGATATACACCTACATATTAACATCTAAACTTGAGTCTGAACTGTTGCATTGGCAACAAGCATGGAAAATATCTGAAAATCTATCAGGTAACGTTGTAGATGCTTTAATAAACTGTGATGAAGATATCTACCGATATCTAAGAATAATATTTAAAATTTTCGTTTCAATGCTCGTCCGCAGGGCAAGTTTAAAATGACACGAAAAATAGTTAAAAATGGCTGGCAAAATGGACGAAAAAGTATAAAAAATGGCACGACAAATGGCAAAAATAAACATGTTATTTAAGAAATATTTATTTTATTTATTCTTCAAATAGTTAAAAAAAAAAATCTGGGGGCAAAACGCACAAATTTGGAAGTTGTTTTTAATACACTTTTAATCTAATTTTTGTTATAAAATTCTGTTTAATAAAGAACTATTTTTATAATATTTGTCATAAAATTGATTTATCAGGGAAATCTTATTAAAAAACGACGTTTAAAATGCTTGCGTTTTGCGTCTTCGATTTCAAGAACACCCTTGATAATCTCCTGTTATCACATAAAACAGTTCTGTAAATGAAAAACACTCTTTCAACATCGCAAAATGTAACTGGAGCATATTTGAACACTAAAAGTTCAGATGGAGAAAGGTTGCCGATAAATTCATCCGTCTCACTTTCATTCAAACAAAATTGTGAGAAAATCGATTAAAACACTTTTTTAAAATTGAAATGCCAAGCCATACAGATTTTTTTTAGAAGTATTGAATAATTTACCACACGTATTACGATCTAAAACGTTTTTAAACTTTTCAACAAAATCTTTTTTACTGACATCTTGTATTATTTTCCTTAGCACTGTCAATCAGGCCAAAGCTTTCATTCATAGAAATCCCTTTCGTTTGTAACTTCAACATGCTTAAGCAGATGCATTGAAAGCACTTTTTACGTCCGATTTTTGCATTATTCAGTAAGAATTTCGAATATATTCTGCCTCATATTCGCTAAGCTTATTTAAAATTTTCTATTTTGCAAAAAGGTGTTCTTTTGCAAGCTGGACCAAAAATTGCTTTTTAAAAAAATAATTGAAGAAATGGCAAAAAATGGCATATGCCATAAAAAACTTGCCCTACTCGTCAGTAATGCTACGAGAGAGAGGTCATTTCGTACCCGTAGTCTAATAAGAACATGGGTCAGACCACCAATGACAGAGGAAATCATAAATTGCTTATTTAAAAAAATTCATTTATATTGAACTGATCTTATATTTCATTTAACCTAATTGTTCAGTTTTTTTTAATATAATATACACACATATAATATAATATAATAATATAATATAATATAATGCGTCCTTCCAAAAAGCAAACTCCTAAAATATTCGAACTCTCAATGGAGGGAGGCACATCCGAATTTCCATTCTAGATGGTTTTTATTGTATTTAATCCCATCTGATGGCCAATAATTCATTTCATCGTTTATACTTAAAAAAATTTCCAGGAATTACCGGAAATAAGGTAAAGTTTTAAGCACTGCAGAAAATATATAAAGTCCAGAAAATTAGAAACCTTTCCAAATTACTTTTAAACTGTTTGCCATTTTTTGTCCATCAAAAGTGAAAGGTAAATCCACCAAGTCAGGTGAGAGAAAAGATCCCTTAACTGTCGATTTTTTTTGCCCCGAATTTTTAATAATACAAATTATTGCGAACACATTTTATTATTTTTTAAAAAAATAAAAATAATTTTTACGCAATCATGCAGTATTAAACCTTTCCACTTATATAAACATGTATTTACTTGTTGTATGTGCTAAAATGTATAAGTAAATGGCTGCGTGTATAGTTTTCCATGGAAAAGACTCATCATGACGAATATCTGTTGATATTCTTGGTGCTTTCTAGTCTCCTGTTTCCATCATTTAGATATCTTAAACACATTTGCATAAAAACACTGGAGAACTACAAATTGTACAGAAAACCAGAAGATACATCGTGACATTTGTCTTGATAGACAGTAAGAGGTTACACCCTTCTCATCGGTCTGTTATGCTTGTGGACACAGTTCCAACAATATTATATGCAAACCAGTAAAACAGAAACAGAGACTACTAGAATTACACATTCATGAGAATGTAAACGTCTATCTCTGTATCTGTATCAACATAAATGCCCAATTTTACTCATGTTACTGTTTATAGTATACAACTTTATACTCACACCACAATAGTGAAGAGTGTGTTATTTTATTTTGAGTTAAATGTATTTTGTGAATTTGTATTAATAACACTGGTCGGCAAAACAAATGTTTTCAATAAAAATATATGGAATATATGGATTACGCAGTTATTCAGAAATTAGTGGCAGTATATTTTTTTCATGGAAAATAAGTGCTATTTCATAAGGGCAAACATTTTACGTTTGTATCAATATATCGCCATTACTGCAAAAACACCTTAAGCGACATCATTTTAAATTTTCCTATTTTTTTTAATTAATGACTTTATTGGCAACACTTGCATCATCTCCTAAAATGTCATGGGCACACAACAAAGGAACTCCACCTGAGATATGATACAAAATTTTTATATCAGCAAAAGTCAAATTCAATCGAGAGAGTTTTATCTGACGTGCAAAGTTGTCACGCCAAAAAAAAAAATTTTAACCAAAATGTAAAAATAAAGTAACCAAATGCAATTGACAATCTGTTAAAAAATCGCTAAAATAATATAAATGGTAAAAATAGTCAAGTAAATCCAATAGCCAGTTATATCAAAAATCGCAAAAAAAAAAATTAGTTCGTCAGTCGCTAAATGGAAAATCCCACTGCCAATCACGTTTCAAAATCACTACGTTTGGCAAAAAATCGCCAAAATTGATTTGTATGGTTATGATTATGTTCGTTATATGGGGCCTTGACCTGACAATTGTTTGTCATAATAAACGTCAAACTTCATATAAAAAAAAACGCTGACAAAAATTTTAGATTTTTTTTTATAGACTTTGACGTTTGGTATAACAAAAAATTGTCAGGTGAAGACCCCATGTTATGGTAAGCATAGTTGGGCACATTCCAGTACCAGTAAAATTTCAATTACCAGTAAATTGTTTTACTGGTAATTGAAATAAACTTCAAGTACCAGTAAATTTTTAATGGTAATGAAAATGAAATTCCATTACCAGTAAATTTTTACTGATAATTAAATGAAAATTGCTGTACCAGTAAAAATTTACTGGTAATTAAAAAAAAATATGCATTACCAGTTAATATTAACTGGTAATTAAAAAAAATAGCAGTACCAGTAAAAATTTAATAAAATTAAAAAAAAATTTATGCATATTCAAAAAAAATATATTTTTTTAGAAGTTTATATTAATGTAAATTATATTGAGACAATTCAATCAAAATTAAAAAAAAAAACAGAAAAAGAAACAAAATTACTTCAAATTTAATCTCACACAGAAATATAAGTTTTGAGTACACGTTAAATGCGCCACTATGTGCTATTTGCTTTCCTTAGAACTAAAATTTCAAAATTCGTATCATTTAGCTTTTGTCTACGTGAACGATTGACGATTCCTGCAAACGAGAAAAGGCGCTCCACTGGAGCAGATGAGGGAAGAGCCGTGTTGTACTTCATAAAAAGCTTTTTTACAATTGGGTGATTGTGAAGGGATTCAATGTTTTGACCTTCATCGGTAAGGTAAGCTGCTATTTCTGGCAACATCATTCCTGCTCCATTTGAAATGTTTTCTATGTCATTTTCTAGAAGGCAGTATCAAAGTGTTAGGGAAAAGATTAATCCATTTAATTGAAAAGAAAATAATAAAAGAACATTACCTTCAGACTCTTTACCGAAATCTAAGAATGACACTTTTGTATTTGAAAATTTTGTACCACATCGATTAACATTGTCGTCTGATTTAAACTCTCTCGCGTACTCGTTTAATTTAAGCCTAAATTCATCTTCGGAATGCGTTACTGCAGTTTCCAACAACGTTTTGACAAATCTTAATTTAATGTTTGGTATAACAATTGCTGCAATAACTGCGTCCCAGGCTTCAGGCTCAACTAAGAAATATTTTTCAAACCTTTTAATCAAAGACTTTTGCATTTCTTTATTAGCTTTGCTCAGAAACATCAGCTCTTGCGAATCCAACCGCCGAAGTTTAACTTGTATAGACACCAATGTAGGAAGAAAATACCCAAAAAACATATTTTGCTCGCTTTGCAGGAAATCAATCGCCTCGGCAATTGGTTTCATGATTTTAACGTACTCTTCTAAATAGAGAATTTCAGTGGCTTCAAATGTTGGAACATCCAAGCGGTAGCACAATATATTTAATTTAGACCTATAATCAAGTAGTTTCTTCACTGCGTCGTACAATGAGTTCCATCTAGTAACACAAGGTGTTAAAAGATGCGTAGAAAGAACAGAATGTATGATTTCAGCTGTCTTGGGCCTATTGCATTTTCTCCAAATTTGTGAACATCTGAGAAAAAAAATATATATATATATGTATGTACTCTTAAAATGCTACCCAGGAACTTTTTGGTTCCATAGTATACTTAAACTAATTATTACCGGTTAAAACATGTTTTGTGAATTCGTTTTAATTCGGCGCTTGATGAACTTAAAATTGCATTAAAATCCGTTGTTGCCAATAGATTTAGAGTGTGACTAGCACATCGAAAATGCTTTGAAAGTCTTGGAGTCACAGGAACAAACCTTGGAACCGCATCGTCCGAAAAATCATCAGAATCTGAGTCTTCATCACTATCATTAACAATGTTTATATCACCTTAAAATGTAAAAAAAAAGAAATTATTTTCATAGTAATTAAAAGTATGTAAGCAATCATACCTAAATTAAGACCAAATTCTTTAAACGCTTTAACAAAATTTGAGTCGTTGTCAGTTATTGTATAAACAATTTTTTCAATTGGCAATTTATATTGGTCATTTATTACACATATAATATCAGTTATACTGTCAAATGTGTGAGATCCTTTAAATCTACGACAACCTAATGCTGCTGACTTTCTTATTAGCGTCTCAGTGTCAATCCAATGGCAAGTATACCCAAAGAATGATTTTCTGCCTCCAGACCAAACGTCTGCAGTAGTACAAACGTAATTTATTTCGCTGATCTTATTTGCCAAAGTATCAACATTTTCCAAATGGCTTTCAGAAAGAAGTCTTGTAATTGATCGCCTACTGGGTATGTTTTTCCCTGGAAACAGTTTTAAAAAACTTGGGGCCTCTAATATTGAAAGTGAGGAACATGTGTGGCAAATAAAATTAAGCAAGTCCCGATTAAATGTATTTTTCCGTCCTGCGTTCTGCCGACATTTTTTTTCTGGCTCTGAAACTCTAAAAATTTTTGCGGGTGCTTATTTTTGAGGTGTTTTATATAATTAGAGCTGACGCCAAGGGACCCTTTTACACGTTTTGAACATACTTGGCAAATACAAATTATCCCATCCATATTTTTTTGTCTGTTTGTGAGTCACTTGAAAAACGTATTTACACCAAATTTATCTAACGATACTGTGGTCGAGTTACCACCTGTTGCTGCTAGAGCTGCTATTCCCATAAGATTTGAAATAAGAGATATCGAAAAGGCTATTTGTGACTTAAACACTAAGAAGGCACCTGGTATTGATAAGATCAGTAATAAAATGCTTTTAGAGCTACCTCGCACAGCAAAGAAAATTATTGTTTTTATTTTTAATGCTATTTTACGGCTTGAATACTACCCGCAAGAATGGAAGGTTTCCTTAGTTACCATGATACCAAAGCCAGGGAAAGATCATACAAAAGTTGAGTCATATAGGCCTATTAGCTTATTATCAAATATGTCAAAGCTGTTAGAGAAATTATTAGTTTCAAAATTAACACCAATTTTAAATGACAATAGTTGTATTCCAAACCATCAGTTTGGATTTAGAAGAAAACACAGCACAATTGAACAAACTCATCGAATAGTAAATGTCATAAGAAAAGCATTTGAAGAAAAAAAATATTGCTCAGCACTCTTCATCGATGTTTCGCAAGCGTTTGATAAAGTCTGGCATGAAGGCTTGCTACATAAGTTGAAGCAAAATTTACCAGCAAACACTCACAAACTGTTAGAAAGCTACTTAGTCGGCCGTCAATTTATTATTAAAGAAGGAGATTTCTTAAGTTCACCTCAGCCAATTGGCGCTGGAGTTCCACAAGGCAGCATCCTTGGCCCTCTTTTATACTTAATTTATACTTCGGACATGCCAACAAACAACTACACACAGACTTCAACATTTGCAGACGATACAGCTTTTCTAAGCGTACACGAAAACAGTTATGAAGCATCTCGTTATTTACAGGATCATATATTTCAACTAGAAATATGGCTAAGACAATGGAGGATAATGGTAAATGAGCAAAAATGCGTACATATAACATTCACCTTGCGCCGGGAATCTTGCCCCCCTATTACAATCAATAATCAAATAATTCCTCAACATTCGCATGTAAAATATCTCGGTTTACATCTGGATCGGCGATTAACGTGGAAATGCCATATAGAGGCAAAATTAACTCAAATGAAACTTAAAGCCATTCAAATTCATTGGCTTATCGGAAGAAACTCTGTCCTTAGTCTCGATTGCAAGCTTCTACTTTACAACTCTATCTTAAAGCCTATCTGGTGCTACGGTATTCAACTATGGGGCACTGCCTCGGCCTCTAATATCGAAAAAATTCAAAGGCGTCAAAATAAACTTCTTCGAATAATCACAGCCGCTCCCTGGTACGTTAAAAATTCAAACATTCATAAGGATCTCAATGTGCCATTAGTAAAAACTATGATTACAAAATATGCAGTAAAATATTTAAAAAGGCTTGAACAACACCCAAATCCACTAGCTCGAAATATTCTAAATCATGCCGGCCACACTCGCTTAAGAAGAAGAGACACTGCAGCACTTACCCAACTAGAAGAACGATAAGCACCTATATATGTGAACAGAACCCGTGAAGAAAAAAATTTTTGTCTGGCACTGGCAGGACATAAATAAAGAATTAGAATAAGATTTGATTAATTATTGTTAGTTCATATTTAATATATGAAGATTCAATAAATAAACAATGAAAAAAAAAAAAAAAAAAAAAAAAATATTTTTTTGATGTGTCGTTCTGCGAATCTATTATTAAAATTTTAATAATGTCAAAATTAAAATTTTTATATACACTTTGCTGCACTGCTTATTTTAGCAGCTATGGTTGCGCAAAGAAAGTATACTTACCTTTTCAATAATCGTAAAAAATGTGCCATTAAAAAGCAGTTTATTTACACCCAGCAACTCGTGCTCATTCGCGAAATTTGTTAAATCACTGTAAAATTAATTAATTATTTATGTTTACTAATTAAAAAGAAAAAAAAACTTAACTACCTTGAACTTTGAGATTCTATAAAAGCACTTTCTTTTGAACCACTGGGAACATCATCCCGAGAAACGTCTGATCTATCATTTAGAGAATAATTCTTTGCATCAACTGTAAGATCATATGATTTATCAATCATCGAATCATCCTCATCAAAATCACTTAAATCACTCATTTTTATTTATTTTTTTTAAATTTTATCAAGACTCTTCATTCAACAGGTATCACTTTAAAAATTGGAACTCAACTAATACTCAAAACAACTTTTCAATTAAGTATGAAACGACAGCTTCATTAGCAGTACCGTTAGAATTACAGTTTATCACATTTTGCATTCACAGATGCCAGATTTGACGAATTATCTTAATTTTGATGATGTTTTTTATCTTCCAATCTGGCAAAAGTGGTTGCATTTATTAAAACATCAGAAAAACACGGTAGGCACGTGTCATTATTGGATAAGTCCGACCATATGATGCCCTTCTTTAGGTTATATGAATACGAGTCATCGATCACTTTTAGATCGATTATGCATTTTTTTACACGACAAAATTACTATTTATTTTTTTCTAAAAATTAATTTGTTTAACATTACAAAATATACTGCATTACTATTTCCATTACCAATAAACTTTTACTGGTACTGCAATTTTTCATTTAATTACAAGTAAATGTTTACTGGTAATGTAATTTTTGTTTAATTAGAAATAAATATTTACTGGTACTGGAATTTAATCTTCATTACCAGTAAAAATTTACTGGTAATTAAATGAAAAATTGCAGTACCAGTAAAAGTTTATTGGTAATGGAAATAGTAATGCAGTACTTTTTTAATGGTTTTTGCCCATCTATGATGGTAAGTCACCTATAATCAAATACAGTGTTGTCCATAAGGTTGGTTTAAATAGCTGAAATAAAATAAAACAAACATTCTCCTGTTAACTTTTCTTTTTATTCGATAATGACTCGATATGTCAACCGATTTACATGGTTTATGGCTTATTTTATTCGTAAGCTTTTCGTAAGGTATAAAAATTTAAGATTTTGCCCTTTTTATGAATTTTTGAAAACAAAAACAATCATATTACATTAAAAACAATTTGACCGCTATTATTTTCCGAATATCACCGAAACTTTGGAAAACAAAAAATTATTGTTAAGATGACATAAAGCGAATTTAAGTCCAAGTTATCTGGTGGTAATTTTATCAATATCAGATAAATCGTTCTTAATCGCCTTATTTCGGGCGAAATATTAACCATGCCAATAATCTAACGGTCTAATTCATAAAAATTTCTTGTTTCAGCTTTAATGCTTCAATAGTTATCAAACACTTTTTGTTTTATAAACCATTAATAAAAAGTCTAATTTATAAACGTTTAATAGGAGTAGATTAACAATAAAACGTTTATATTGCTTTTTTATTTTTGTGTTGAAATTTTTGCAATAGTGATGCATACAACTGGGGATGAAACGATACGAGTGAATACAAGTATCATACAACGAACGAATTTTAAGTGAATTTCTGTTTTGTTTTCAATTTAAAATGAATTTCTGTTTTTTAAAACGGAATATATTTTAAATAATTTTATATTTTTTTGTTTTTAAAAACAAACAATTGGAATAGAAGCGAAATATGTAAATCATTTATTAGCAATACCAAATTTTTACTGCTCAAACTCTGTTGGTTCCAAAAGAGATTAAACAGCTTTATGTTTAAAGAATAATTTCATCAATTTTTATTATACATTACGCAGATGTTTTGAAAATAAAACATCCAATGTTTTAACAAAACTTGATTAGCCACTTTTTTAGGTTCAAATGTTTTTACCTGGAACAATATCATTTTCTTCAATAGCAATGTTGTGAAGTACTGCTAGGGCGATAATCAATTAGCCCAATCATGAAAACAAATTGCCCGGGAGCTTTTTCCCTTTTCCCATTTTTACAATTAATTTTACATAGGAAAAATGGGAGAAGGAAGAAAACTCCCGGGGAATTTTTATTCATAAGCAACGTTTAACAGAGTTTCTAGTGCATATCTGTGCAGCATTATATTTGTTCTCCTTTTCATTCTGTGATTTGGATAGTGGGGTGAATAAATAAGTCTGCAGCTTATATCCTGAGTCTCCCAACAAATTACCTTTGAACCCTCCGCTTTCAAGTTTGATAGTTGAATCATTTAAAATACGGCAGTTATGAGTGGTAAAAGATATATAAATTATGCATTTCTGAAATATAATTTACCTGAACATTCAGGGTATAGTAACCGTTTCTGTTTATGTAATATTTGGGCTAAATTCACGCCGGTTTTTTTGATACAAATGTGCGTACGAATAACGTCTGGAAAATTTTTAAATGTCTTAAATTCTCTCATTAGGATTGCTTCCTCTATATGGGATGAAGGCATTTTAATTTTTTTAAGGCGCCAGCGAGCTTAGGCACGAGCCACTCTGGCTGAAATTCTACACACTTTTGCTTGAGAGAACCCAATATGTGCTGCATGTTCCATTCAAAGCATGTAGAACAAAACATTTTTGTTTCGTGCGGCAAGCCATAACCAACACACGATACACTATGTGGTTTCTACTTTGTGTTTGCTTTAACAAATACTTTACCTATTTGAAAGACAATATGTATATAACAAATTTTAGTAGGTAACAAAAAAAAATTGGCTGATTTAATTTTTTTTATATATTACATTTCCAAGAAGAAATTTGATGCTAAAAATGATGGCGAGTATTTAAAAAAAAAAAATTCGAGATTTTGGACGATTGTTTGTCGAAATTTTTTTTCGAAAGAAATCTATTTTTTGACCAAACTCATTCAAAACAATCTTTTTTCGAAAAACTGATATCATAATTTCTTTTAAATGAGCTATTTGATATAGAAGAAAATACTTAGAAATTGGTTTGGAGCCTTAAAAATAACATAAAAGAGTAAAAAATCGAAATAAACGTTTTTCGACAAAAACTCGTCTAAAAACCAAAAAGAAAAAATTTTTTTATGTAAAAATTACATCGCCATCGTTTTAAGCGTACAATTTTACCTTGGATAGGATATAAATAGAAAATTACGCATGTCATTGGACATTGGCAATCGAAATTGAACATGTTTTCATCCGAAAAAATTACTCAGCGTCAATCCTTATCTGTTAGTTGTCTTTGTTCATCTCATGTCATATGATCTTTGGCAAATTGAAGGCGCTGCTCTTGACGGGTTGCATTTAATGGAGGTTTTTCTTCAGCTTTCGGAGCTGTTAATGTTTACTGCTTAATATAGCGCTACGAACTGTTGATTAACTTGCTCTAGCACTTCTTAAATGCCTAATTTTAGAGGAAAATGGTGTCTGAATTCAAGGCAATTCGAAGAAATTTTCTCATGTCGTGTGGTGTAAGAGCTGCGCAAGTACCTTCTTTGGAATTTTTATTATATGTGTCTCTATTTTTTTTTATAATTCATTACCACATTATGACTTTGTCCGATTTTTCTAGCGATTTCGCGAAAAAAATACCTTCCAGAATGGTAAACATCAGTTTTCATTATATTCGACGACTTAAAATAACTTTTTCTTCGCATGTTGATTTTGCAAACTGCAGTCACAAACTGAAATTATAATCTTATTTGGTTATTGTAAAGCTTTATCAAAACCTCCTACTGATTTAAGTTAAAAGTTTAACTGGTTCTACTCCGTTAAACCAAAAAATAAATTGAAAACTTTATAGTTGACTACAAAAAAAGAAAAAAATAAATTCAGTTTTAATCCATTGTCGAACTATTTTATGTATTTAAATTGTCATTGGAAGTATCAATTATATTTCTGCACGCCAAACTCATTTTATTTTATCCTTATTTGCAATTAATACAGCTGCTCTTAATTTTTCGCAATTTGGTGTTTGTTACATTTCAGAACAAACAATTAAAAATTAAATAGAAAACGAAATATTTGGTTAAATTGTTTACTACAGTGTTGTATTATTTTTGAAATAACGTTAAAATCTTTTTCCTTGGATTACTTGGTGGTCACACGATCAAGTTTTACCTTTCAATTCCATTCAATTTGCAATACACTCTCACGTTTTTACTAACACATGCACACTTTTTAAATTGACCACGAGATTGCTTTCAATATCACCTTTCCATTTGTTTGGCAATTTTAGTTTCAATTTAACAGCTGATTACATGTTTGTCTTTATAAATTGTTTTCTTGATGACATCTTGAAAGTAAATTGCTTACAAATTAAGTGCAGCCTACGTCACAGCTTTCAATTTATGTAAATTTTGACAAGCAGTATTTGTAAAAGACTATCAAGAACAACTTGATCGTGTGACCGCAGGGTCATAGATTCTTATTATCAGGAAAACCAGAAATATGCTCTAAAAAACTCGTTTTATGCGCATTACATGTGTAGTAAAAACTTAAAAATATGCTTAGAAAATTGTTTAAAATATTCCCCAAAAAATTCAAAAATTGCTTAACAATTTAATAACAGATCCATTTAATAAAAACAATCCTAATTTTAATCGGTAAAGTCTTAACTTTATGTTAAGAGGTTTAAATGCATATAAGAGTTATTTGTGCCGAATATTATCCCGATATTACCATATATATGTCTAAAAGGGATTTGAGGGACGGTCGCTAAAATGTTTATTAATGTACACATTTAAAAGGAACAAATCTGGACCGATTCTAAAAGAATTTAATTTGCAGTAAAATATTTTTGGGGCGAATTTTATCAAAATACCAACATAATTAAATGGATTATCAACAGAAAGAGTCTAATTTGGAAAGAAGTTTAAATGGGGAATATGTGAAATTATAGACCGGTTCTCACCATTTACATAGACTTCGTCTTTAGGACAATGAAATAATCTACAAGATTGCAACTTGTACTTTGCGCACAAGGATGGATATTGTTATATCACGTTAAAAAGTGATTCTGAGTCGATATACTAAAATATTAGTCCAGATTTCTATGTATTACATACATCGCCCAAAACGTACATAATTGCTTTTTCCTTAACTTTTTCTTATATATAAAATTGTAAAGTTTAAAATATATTAAAATTATATCTCTAATGACAATCTGCTTTGTCTTACAATTTTCGAGTAAAATGAAATGTTGATGTTACAATTGAAGCAACATATTGAGAAAACAGATAGATGTTTAAACCAGAAATGTCAAAATATTTCATTGCGAAAGCTCTAGTGGTCATCCAAAAAATTTAACATGTATCAAAATATGCCTCAAAAATGCAAAATATGCTGCACAAAGGCTCTTTCAACCAAATTATGCAAAAAAGGCTCCAAACGGTAAAATATGCAAAAATATGCACTAAGAAATCGATGCCATAATTCATAAAAAGCTATAAAACGGATAAATATATTGTTACTGCCTTCATTGGTCTCACAAGGATAAACATGCAATTGCATATTTTTGGTTTCCCTGGTTATTATAATCAAAAATTTGAATTAAAAATGGTTAAATTGAAATTGTTGATATTTTTAATTAGATTAAGTTCGTTCATCAATACTAATTTTAATTTTAATCAAACTATTTTTTAATAAAGGAAGAAATTTTATTAAATGAAATTAATTTAAATTTGTTTGATAATTTTAATTCTTGACTCAACTGCGGCGGCTGCCAGTTTTAAAGTTAGTTAAAATTAATTTAAAAAAAAATGGTGAATCTATTTTGTTATCTTTTGTAGCATCGTCTGTAAGACATCTTCGAAGGCGGATGCAATACAATATTAATTTCTACACGACGTGCGAGGGATAGCCAAAAGAAATAGCCAGCGATGTTTTCGATTTATTTCAGACAATTTTTCCATGTGCTTTTCTTGAAAACATGTAAAATCAATTAAAAAAAAAAAAAAAAATGGATAATGATTCAAAGAAGCAAATTTCGATCTACCAAAAGGTTAAAAATACAATTTGGTTTAAGGATTGATATTTGACTATTGACGTCAGCAGTCGTCGATGGCTGCGAGTGTAAGACGGCAAATCCATCTGAGGAGATCGAGTGGTTGCGATCGAAACATGTCATGGTAACCAGCCGCCTGGGTTCGAATCTCAGGTCAGTCAAGAATGAATGATTATCAATAACAATTTTAATTGATTTTCATGTTGTAAAATTCCTTTCTTCATAAAAATAATTTAATGAAAATTAAATTTGATGAACTTAAGCCTGATTAAAAATTAAAAATTTGGATTAAAAACCATAAATAGTTCAACAAAATAACCACAATTCTAATTATTGTTAAAGCTAAGGCACGAGCTCTATGTGTACATTTGTCTTTCAAGTTGTGCTGAAAAAGGTCAACAAGAAAAAGAAAGACAAAATGAAAAAACCAACAAAAAAAAAATGTACTTTGGACTTCAAGAAGAATTCTTGACATAAGTACGGAAAAAACAGAAGTTAGGAAAAACATGTAAAATCAATTAAAAAAAAAAAAAAAAAAAATGGATAATGATTCAAAGAAGCAAATTTCGATCTACCAAAAGGTTAAAAATACAATTTGGTTTAAGGATTGATATTTGACTATTGACGTCAGCAGTCGTCGATGGCTGCGAGTGTAAGACGGCAAATCCATCTGAGGAGATCGAGTGGTTGCGATCGAAACATGTCATGGTAACCAGCCGCCTGGGTTCGAATCTCAGGTCAGTCAAGAATGAATGATTATCAATAACAATTTTAATTGATTTTCATGTTGTAAAATTCCTTTCTTCATAAAAATAATTTAATGAAAATTAAATTTGATGAACTTAAGCCTGATTAAAAATTAAAAATTTGGATTAAAAACCATAAATAGTTCAACAAAATAACCACAATTCTAATTATTTAGTATTATTGCAATTTTATTTCGCTTTTTTATTTCTATTGGATGTTGTAGATTCGAGTTTTATAAACAATCCTTAAATGTAGTCTTTTTCCAGCTCGCGACTACCTTCATTAAAATTGTTTTCGTTTTAGTGGTGTGTGCTACTTTTTGTTATACAATACAACTTATAAGACAATGTCACTCATACTTGGCGGAGCAAAGATTAAAATCAGCCTGCTACGAAAAACGTCAACATTTGTTAGTTTGGGTGTTAACCCTAGTCCTAGTATGTATCAAACCTCCTAAGCCGCTTAATATTTTTGCTGAAATATTGAGGATCTAGGGAGATAGTGCGAATCTGCGACGATTCACACATCAACTACTGTCCTAGTTCAAGTCCTTGAGGAGGTATGAGCCTCCAAATTCGAAACCCCCAAAAACGTATACCCGAGTATAATATTATAATAATTAATTATTATTAGGGATGCGATTTCCATGCAAATGCATTTTTTTAGTCAAAAGATCCTTCTATTTTAAATCGTTAAGGCTTCTAATGGGGCTTAAATATTATAGTCCAAACTCTGACAAGTTACTTGCTTAGAAGATGGGTTATACCGCATTGCAAAGGAAATTAGAAGCTCGATAATATTGCAATTTTTAATGAAATGTATCCCTTGGTTCTCCTTCTACCGCAGCCAGTAGTAACAAGATAAGTTTTTGGCTATACGCTTCAGAATTTAAACCAAAATTTTTGAATAATTTAAGAATGCTAAAAGATCTTGTTGAAACCGATGATAGATTAGGTCAGCTATTAAGAGACAGCTCACTTGGGTCGTTTATTGGTCCCTTTGTGATACCCAGCGCCAATGCCCATCCTATAGAGAAGTTACTCAGATGACGTCACTGCAGAATCGAACCAATTCGTCTTCCTAATGAAGAGAAGAAGCGGTTTCTGTTCTATCCTGGATAGATCCCCTAGGCAGGCAAACACCGGCTTCCCCAGGTATTTTCCCCTAATGTCCCGCAACCCAGGGCATTGACAGAGAAAATGAAGCACATTCTCCTCATCCTCCTCGTCCCGACAACCTCTGCAGTAGTCGTTAAATTACAGACCCTTTCTTCCAGTATGAGCTCCACCGGCCAGTGACCAGTCAAAACCGATATCCCTGTCCTAATCTGGTCCCTGTTGAACCTAAGTAGAGAGCTAGTTCTCCTTTCATCATATCCAGGCCATAGTAGCCTGGATATCGAGCACAAGTCCACCGCATTTGCGTAACTCTATAAGACTCGTGCCTGATAAGTGACCTACAGTGAGCCATTGGAAGACAAACAAATTGATCAATGAATCCATCAACCATGCGACCACCTTGTTTGGCCAGCCCATCTGCTACCTGATTACCCGGTCACTCTGAGTGCCCCGGGATCCATGTTAGCGTTACCCTTGAATGTTCGCAATCTCATTCAAAGACATCCGACATTCTACAGTAAATCTAAAAATCGCGTAGACACCCGCTAGGGAAGCAACGGCAGACTTGCTGTCAGTAAATATACGTATAACTCCTGATATGCGATGATACCTCAGCCAATTTGCCGCTCGCCATATAGCCGAGATCTCCGCCAGCAGGACACTACATCCATCCGGCAGACGAAAGGAAACTTTCACAACCAGTTCCTCTATGAAGAAACCTCCGCCAACTCTTTCGACTTTCCTCGAATAAACCCCTAGGGTAAGTTCGTGGAGAGTACCCGACAGCACATTAACGAGCGCCGTCTGTGTTACGAACCCCGTGCCAAAGAAAGGCCATCTGTCTGGCCGTGATGTCTACCGGGAGCCAGTTCAATATCGTGAACAGCGCTCTCGTAGGAGTAGATCGTAGAAAGCCCGAAATATTCAAAAAAAAAATATCAAAGACTTTTTGCAAACAAAAAAAAAACAAAATAAATTTCAAATATTTGCGATCTGATCTTGAATCAAAGTGGAATCTGAAAATATTTTTTTTTTAAATGCATTGACATTCTCCAAGAACAATATAAAATTTTACTTTTAATAAAACAGTAATTATTTGTTTAAACAAACAAAAATTAAAATAAGTTATTTAAGTTTTATAAACGATTTTTTATGGAAATTTTTTAAGTTTTAAGTGCATATTTTTTTATTTTTTGAGTGCATATTTTAGACTTTTAGGTGCATGAAAATCTTATCCCTCCTTATTATAATTTAAAACATTTAAATTTTGTCCTCCGAATTGTGATTTGATGTCAATAAAAAAGAGTGACTTTTTAGGATGTTGACAAAATGGGTGTTGAAGTTATCTCGATCACATTGTATTATTATGACCACTTAAAATGTTCGTAATCATAATCAGCTGCAAGACAGCATTATAAAAAAATTATTTTTCTTGGGTATCCGTTTTTGTAGTAAAAGTTGGGTTTACCGGCTAGGGTTAAGGCGTCGTTACTCTTACGTAAACGTACACTCATAAATTTGTTTTCCGTACTGTTAAAATTTAATATAAATATAGTTATTTTACGAATAATTTTATTTTTTAACATTTATGTTTGTTATATTAAAAACAAACAAATAATGGTTTTCCGTACTTATTTTATTCTGTAGTTTGATTTTTGTCGGTTAAAATTTATTTTTTAAAAATAAAAACTAAAATTTTACGGAATTTAAATTTAAAAATTTATTTAAATTTCCTTTTTTAAATGAAATGTAAATGACCCGTTTTTTAATGAATTTTAAGTTGTTTAAAATGAATTTCCGTTTAAATTTAACTACATAATATTTTGAGTGTATACGATGGTAATCAGTAGTTCCGATTTCCTTATTAAACTTATGTATAAATAGATACTCTTACGTTAACGTGACTTTGCTTTGGGTATGGAACTGATTAAAATGCAATTTTTCTTTTTAATGTATCAGCTGATATGGGATTTGATGTTTTTTTTTGTTTTTTGCGAATATCCCGTCGAAAACGACGGCTTTTATATAAATAGACAGAAAAAAATAAAAATTGATTTCAATTAATATATTTGTGATATTAATAAAAAAATTAATTAAATTTGAACCAGTAATCTTGATAAAACGTCTTATTCACTTAATTAAACGTTTTATTAACTTGATTAAGCGGTAAATTCACTTGACCAATTTTTTAATTAAAACTGATTTTATTGTTGATTAGTGCTTTAACTGGTGAAACATTTTGGAGAATTTTTCTGTGTACAAAACGCACAAATCACAATATCTAAAAATTATAAATTATTATTATCAATTTTGACAAAATTTCTGTTTTCTTTTAGTAACTTCTACCATTAAAGGCGACAACATCGATTAATCTGAAACTTTTACTTAGAGTAACGAGGCCCCACTCTCTCTCCAAGACTGTATTATTCATTTCACAGTTAACACGTGTTTTGCACATACAAGTTCATTTATTGTTATATGTAACAAAAAATAACAATCTCAGTACAAATTTGAACTAGGATCTTTAATTTATTGTTGATTTTTTAGTTTTAGCTACTTAAAAGTCTGTGTTGTATAAACTACGAAAACAAAACTTTATAAATTAACGTTAATGTAAGTCTGCTTTCACACGTTTCATCTTTTGATGCTCAACTCTTATGTTTTTAGGTGAGAGAAGAAAGAAGAAAGGGGGTTAGTACGGAGATGCCTGCACTCGGTCAGTACGCTTTGTGTTTTTATTCGTTGGTATATGCACAACGATGGCTGCATGTAATTTTTTTCTTTTTCTCTTTGATTCGCTATTAATAAAATTGTTGTTGTTTTGTACCGAAAAAAGTTGAAACCGATTGCTGCGTGCAAATATATTGGCATCCTTAAAAGGGAATTGAAAAGAAGTTGAGCATCAAAAGATGAAACGTGTAAATTCAGACTAATACTGTGAGTGGCGATAAGGTTTAAAAAGACAATGCGTTTAGGAAGTTCTTACAAAGGTGAAGTAAATGAATATTTTGCTGGGATATATAAAGTAACCGACTTTAACAAAAGGTTTTGGAAAATTCTGACAAACGCACAAGACAATATTTAGTAAGATGTTTGTTAAAAATTTATAATCTTCATTTTTTATTTCCACATATTTTTGATATGGAGTTCATTTATCATTATTAACTACGCAATTGCCTTAATACCTTAAGTTAACATGAAACGTTTATTTCTGAAACTTTAATAAGTTTTATTAAAACTTAAACTACACTAATATAAATATAATAAATATAGTGGATACAACTTAAGGCATTCACGTATCTGTATACCCAGGAAACAAATTACAGTGGACGTGTGATATTTCAAACATCATAGTTAAATTACAATTAAGCCATTAGACACGCCTGTTTTCCTACAATAAAATATTTTGCTACTCAACTTTAAAAACGTTGTGAGTAATGTGATGATTTTATTATAATTTGCAGCAAAATAAGTGAGTGCAACAACACCAATAGGCCAGGCCAGGCCGATCAACTTACTAAATCCAGCGGCAATTGCAGCATAACAATAGGAATAGCACAAAAAGCCATAGCAGAACAATAAACTCTAACTCCGATTGCCTGGGCTCTGGTGGCTTGTGTGGCTACTTGGATGGATGGCTGCATTTTTGGTTGGCAACAAAATGTTTTGAAAATAAACATTGCAAAGGATAATAAACGACAATACTTATTTCAACACACCAATACAGACGCATTTCGTTTAACAACATTCTCGTCCTGCAACAGCAGTGCCACAACAAGAAGCTAAAGCCTCAACAACGGCAACAAATAAACAAACAAAAAACATTAACAATAATAATCAACAACATTAGTAATTAAGATATTTCGCATGGTTACATTTAAAGTTAAATTTAAATAAATGCCTGACGTTATATAACATTGCATTTGTATGCAGTCACACAAGCACAATAACATTTCTCGACCGTCTATCAACAAATTCCATACACCATTTCCACAATTTCATATCTGTTTCTTATGTAAAAATATTTTATTACAACCTGCTGCTTTTCGTGGCCATTTATTTCAACGAGAGTAGTGATGCGCATTTGGTTATGCAAGCACATAATAAAAATTAGGTGTAAATTTGCTTATTCTGCAATCACACTCAAAGGAAAAAAACCGATTTGGTACAACGATAGAACCTCACTATGAGCTTTCTTTTTTCCGGAATTTTGGACCAGCATTTTGGAAACCATTTTTTTAATAAACTCCTTATTCTCTAAAGAGGGTAAAAGTGCGAAAAAGGGAAATATTACATTTTAAATCGACCCCGTTGAAACTATCTTTACACCTTTTTTTAACTGTTTCTTTATTTACAATCTATCCAAGAGATAATAAGCAAATACATATGTTGATATTTTTAAAAATAACAGATATTATGTAGCTCCAATGAGTTACATAATTTACAAGTAAATATTTTCGTTTTTCAAGAATGATGGAATTTATAACAACATACGTATGTATGTAGACATCTTTACTAAATGTTAGGCGCGAAATGGAAGATCCAATACGTGGTTTCGCTTAAGGCGTCGGATTTCGTGGGTACTGTCCAATAATGAGATAGCATAGCATATGCCCATACTGGTTTCAGGATAATTTTGTATATTCTTATATTATTATTTACATTTAGTTGGGATGTAGGATTTAATTTTATTTAGTTTTAAGTCTGAAAAGTTGAAGTTTATTCTTAATGTGAGTTTTCCAGGTTAGTCGTCTGTCAAGTGCAATACCTACGTACTTTACTGTTTCCTTTTTTGGAATTATGTTTCCATTTATAAAAACACTAGGGCAGTCTTCCTTCCTCAGTTCAAAAGTTATGTGGCTGGATTTATCAGAATTCACCTTAATATTCCATTTGATAAGCCATTTATCGAGTTCCTTTAGCTCGTTTTGCACAAATAACGATGCTTTGAATGGCGAATCACTCTTGGCAATAATAGCTGTGGCGTCTGCGAAGGTGGAAAACAATATGTTTTCAACTTGGGTATGTCTGCAGAATAAATAGTATTTATATAGGACTGGTCCTAGCACACTACCCTGTGGTATTCCCGCATTTATCTCATATAAATTGGATTTTTCACATTTATTTTTACGTAAAAATGTCGATCTGATAAGTAACTTTTGAAAAGTAAAAAATAAGGTGCTGGTAAAAAATTTTTATTTTATAAAGAAGACCCATATGCCACAATCTATCAGAAGCCTGCGGAATATCTAGAAAAGCCGAAGAGCAATATTTTTTTTCTTCAAAAGTACTGGTTATAAAATCCACAATTCGATGTATTTGTTAGCCTTCGCAAGAGAATTTTTTAAAATATTTTAAAGATAATTGCGAGTAGACTTATTGGTTTTTGTATCATTATTATCTCAGCACTCTTCCATTGTGAAGGAAAATGGTTAAGTCTTAGAATCGAATTGAAAATTGTTGTTAAGAATACGTTACACTTGCGACTAAAGTTACGAATAACAATTGCGGGTAGACTCTTCCTTAAGTTAAAGCTTTTTATTTCTGTTTTAACTTCGTTGGGAGTTATAAATTGAATAGGAAAGTCCATTTATTTTTTTTTTTACCACGAACCATCGGAATTTTTTAAAACGATATTTCTTTTTGTTGGTCTTTTATGGTATTTTATAGCTCTCCAGAGTAAATATTCATCATGCTTAGAATTATTTTTTTCTTTAAGAAATATTGATGTTTTAGTATTTTTATGATCTTGCAGTAAAGAACAAAGATCTGTGGATGCTTTATTAAATAGAGATTTCTCATTTGGATGTCTACTGTTTTGCCAACTACTACGACATATTCTTTTTTTTTTCTTTTTTTTTTTGAATCTCATCTTTAACCTTAACAAGAAACATAAATGAATCGCAACGTGACGGAAGGGAACTACTCCAAACATTCATTTAAAGATAATTAATTAAAATTTTGACATGTATCAATATTACCTATCACGCGAGTTTATACAACTTCACGTTTTTATTCCTGCCAAGTAGTTATGCAAAATTGTTTTGCGTATGTAAACGAACCCGGCATGTATTTTACAAAAAATATTTTTTTTAATAAAAAGTTTAATAAAAAAAGTAAATATGGATTAAAAACTGTTACCGGTTGTGTTATTTTTATTTATTATTTTTTTATTTAAAATCAGTTCAAACTTTTTTGCTTTTCCTTAAAAGTCCACCTGAAATAAGTGCATCTTACATTATTTCGCAGTTGTAAAAAAATGTTGCCAGAAACATTTCGGAACTTTTTCACAAAATAAACAGAGTACAACTTTATCAACATTATTTCAAGATATTCCGCACAAGTTTTTTTCGCGTGAAATGTTGAACAGAGTACCAGGCTTTATGCCATAAAATGTGTAAAAAGGAAAGCAAGTGTCCGTTTTTAAAGCATACTAATGAGTTGCATTTTTTAAAAACTCCATTAAAAATATCTGCTTTGAAAAGCCAAACAAAAAGGACAAAAAACGGTAAAAATTTGTATTCTTTGTTATTTTAATTAATTTTATGAAAGTTTTAAAAAAAAATATTAAAGTAGAATCCAAATTTTATTAGATTGGTTTATAAAAAATACATTATACAATGAAAAGGAATGAAAGTGGAAAATCTGAATTTTAAGTTTCTCTAAAATTAATAATCACGAGACTTGTAGTTTTTAAAATTGGTATATATTCACTAGAAAACATCACAAGGAAAGTTAATTAATAAAATCTTACATTGTTGGGACAAAAAAGGTACAATTTTAAACACTGAGTACTTTTTCTTAAAAACCATTCTTCCCAAATTAATTTTAATTAAGTTTACAAGAATGTGTTTATGTTAGTTAGACTTATTGTAAATTATGTACCGATATTCACGAAATTTTGTGATGTAGATTCGAGTTGAATGAAAAGAATTTGTGCAAAATTTAATAACAATCGGTGCTGGTTGTTTTTGTTACGAGAATATCAATTTTTTTAGATCTTGTTCCACATTTGGGTCATTCATTATTCTTTTTATTTTTACAATTTTGCTTGTCTTCCAAATTCTTTATGGAACCAAAAATATAATTTTTTTAAATTAAATTTTATGAATTTCTAAACAAATGCATGGCTCAACCAAAATGGACCACAAAATCGCCATGGCGCTAAATCGAAAATTAGGTCGTCAAACAAGTTGGAAAATCGCCACGTTTAGCGAAAAATCGCCACATCTGACAGCCCTGGTTAGCAGGACGAACGGACGAAATCATTAGATCAATTTAGAAAGTGATTAAAAAATTACTACAAATTTTTTTGAATAGGACTATTTGTAGGGTACAAACAGAACGAGTCAGAACTAATAAAAAATAGCAAATCAAAAATGACTCATTAAGAAGGGTCGCGGGTAGCGTTCCATTTTCTGCGGTTAAAAGTATCTTTAATTATCAGAAAATGAGCGCATATTCCTGTTTTTCATTGCACAAAAAGTGAAAACCGGCAAGAATTTTATTGTAAATTTAAAAAAGTGTTTGTTTTTCTCAACCTTCGGTTTCACAGAGGTGGTAAGGTATACGGTAACTGTTACCGAAAGCCAAGTTAATTGATTTAGTGTGAAGCTAGTCTATGTGCTCGGTAGTCTTTATTTGTAGCATTTTTGGAAAAAAAAGTTTAATAAAAAGAAATTCCATAAATACAGGGTCCGACATTTTCTAAAAATTCTAAACTGTTTTGGGAACTAACACGTTAAACAAATTATTTACAGCACCCCCCAGACCCTACTTTTCAAACGACCATCTCCTGGCCGGTAGTCTACAAATGTGGACAGCATATAAAATTGATAGAACTTAACATCACTATTTTACTAACTCACATGATTTTTGAATGCGGCATGTCAAACGTACACGCAGAGAAAAAACATGTTTAAATATGGTCACCTCCAACAAAACTAAAAGAAAAACTAAAGAAAATTTTAAACATATTATTGTTAATATAACCATATTATTGGCACCTAGAACCATATAACTGGTTGAATTAGTCCTCCATCAAGAAGCCACAACCATATTATTGTTGCCTCTAAAAATGTAATAGTTAAATATCACATCAATTTGTTTTAAAATTAACAATAGTATTTTCAACTTTTCCAATAGCAACGTGTTACGGTTGAAAACCAACCATGCTTTTATAAGGGTTAAACATATGTTAGCTATTTTTCACCATAACTTGTTTGAAGGCAACCATAAATGGTTGTGGCTTCATGATGGAGGACTAATTCAACCATAATATGGTTGTCGATGACAACAATATTGTTAAATGTATCATAATATGTTAATTTTTTTTTTAAATTGTGCAAAATTTAGGTAATTTTCGGATCAAAAATATGTAACTTTTGAATGGGTGTGTATTTTTCTAAGATTCTTTTTTTTGTTCAATAAGCTTTAAGCTTTAATTTGTATTTTCATTCTTAAAAATTTAATAAAATTACAAAAGTTATAAACGGTTAAAAATACATTTTTGATTTTTTTTAATTTTTGTATAAAAGTTAAATGTTTAAGACAAGTAAAAAAGGTGTTTGTATGTATTTTATTTAATAGTTTTCATTGTATTAGCAACTGACATTTGTTAATAGCTTTTTAGCTTATATTTTTTTAGAAATTGTTGCCAACTTTTAAGTCCCAAAATTTGCAAGGGCTAAAATATGCCTTTTTTTTAAACATGTTCAGCTGCAGTAGAGTTACAATAAAATTTAATTGTCAACAACTGTAAGATACTTGAAAAATTCGTATGAAGTTTAAAGTTTAGATTTTTTTATTTTGGTGATTATTTGAAAAAGTTTTTGGTACGAAATAGTTTGATAATTATTTCTTACAATGAAATAAATAAATTTTGCTGGATTTTGCCAAACTGTATAGCCTGTATCTTCATCTACAAGTTTAATAGAAATTATGTTAGTTTCCTCGAGAAATGGTTCTTTATATTCACTTTGTTCTAACAAACTATCACACACCCATTTACATTAGAGAGTTATGATTTGTAATTTGCAGAGACCCTCTCATTACAATCCTGGCTGTTGTGTGATCAAGAAGATCTTGTAGAGATTTTACTTTAGAAAATTTTCTTTCCAAAAAAAGATTTCGTAAATACTAGGGAGATCCATTATTTGACTTTTTTCAAAAACCGGGTTTCGAATATTCCGAATAGTTGCTATTTCAAAAAAAACCTGTTTTCGGTTAAGCATTTTAATAATAACCGGTTAACCGATTTTAATTCGAATACATAAAAATACAAAAATCAAATTAGTTTTTGTAATAAAAAGTTAATTGCAATAAAAACAAAACATTTCACGAAGCTAAGGAACCAACAGAATACATATGTAGATATGACTTAAGGTATGTTCAGACCTAACAAGTATTTCACGATAAAATATTTATTTCCTAAATTTATGTCTAAGATGTTAAATGTATTTATGTTTAATGTAGTTTAAAAACCGTTAAATAATGTTTGCTCTAGCCAAACAATTCTTTAAGCAAAATAATGGTTACGTGTAGGACGTCAAATATTTAATAGGTGTGAACGTAACTGTAGAAATTTGGAAAAACTTTGGATTTAAAAAATTATATGAATTTAATAAATTTGTCATTCGACATATTCTCCCAAATTTATTTTAAATAAGTTTTAATTTGTTGGTGGCTAAGCATGTCTATATGAATCAGTAGACTTCAAGCATATTTTTGAAAAGTTGCAAACAAAACCTCTTATCCAGGATAATATATTTAAATTTTGTTTGTTTCAGCGCTATAGAAACAATAGTAATATGAACATGCTTTTTGTCAATTCGTCGATCAGAATTCAAACCCTTCCATGAGATTGTTTGATCCTTAAATTTTGTTTTAAGTTCTTGGAAATTTAATAAAAAAAAACTGAAGAGTTTTTCCATATCGTTGATTTCGCCGGTATGGTGTAGTTTTAAACATGAAGATATGCTAGAACTACTTAAAGGCCCAACAGCAGTGTACTTAAGTTGGCTTAAGCAAATGTGCGAATGCATGTTAATTATATGAGGCAAGCCATATTGAACTTTAGGAATCTTTTTGCACAGTTTAATGAAACTGTAATTTTCTTAAGCAAGGGGCGAATCTTATCGCACATTCCGTAAGGAATCAAATTTTTTTTATTTTGTTTTCGTTTTTTAAATATATTTGAGAGACTTTTTGTTAATTTTTGACAGTAGGTTAAGAAAGGCTATGCATAATGTGGTTAGGTCTTTAGAGTTGTTTCATTATTCATTATTGGCAGGATATAGTAAAGAATTATTTGCAGTCTCTTAAAAACTAATTGGAACAGAGTTAAGTTTATGTCAAGCTTGTAGACTAATTGAAAGTGATTAATAAGTAGTGGCGTTGAAGAACCTTAGCAATTTATCATTTTAGACCCGTTAAAGCACCATTATCTTTTATATCAGTTCGATATTATCACCATAGATGACATTTTTATTAAGATATGTATATATAGTATTTAGAATACTGTCAAATTGTTAATTACTTTTTAAGCTGAACTTTTTTTGTAGTACATATTTTGAATTCTTTTTGGTTTTTGTTATGTATATAAATTACACATTACTAAAATAACCGGTTTATTTTACTAAAATAACCGGTTTATTCGATATTCGAAATATGGACATTTTAAAATATTTGACTTGGGCAAAACTAAAATAACCGGTTAAAACCGGTCGAATGCTATTCGATCGATCTCCGTTCTAAAAAATTGTATTGACTTTTTGTTATATTTAAATCAATTTATTAAATGCTTGAGTAATTTCAGGCTCTTCCTGAGTTTCTAGAACCTCCTTCTTTTTGGCTTTTGTAAAAGACCTCAATAGTCCAATAATTTTTGATTCATTTACTTCACCAACTGACCGCGATCCTTGGGTATGCACATTATGAAGATGTTATAATCCATTATCTTTAAATAAGGAAGTATTTTATGTTTTGCTGTTGAGTTCGACGTTATCTGATAAGAGCTGCTTGGTTTTCATTGTTTTTGTAAAGAGTTTAAGCTCATGCTAGCAAATTAAGAAACAAGTCTGTATATAACCAAGCAAATATAGTACTTGATGACAGATCTGGTATTTTAATTCCTTTTCAATGTACTCCAATAGATGGCTTATGCCCGTAATTTCTACAAGCAGATATCTAGCTGTGTAAAGATATCTAAGGTGTAACGAATTTTTGGTAATTTAAACATGTTTGTCTTACCTACTAGTTGAACTGTAGTGTATTTTACACCATCGATTTTGACAGTTAATTAAAAATATTAATAAAAATACAAATGTTGCCATATTTTAAAAGAAAACTTAAAGGAAAAAACACGTAGGCAAAATTAACGTTGAAATTACCAAACTATTTTTACCGGATAGGTAAAGATAACTGTTAGGTAAGAACACCAACAGATATCTGTTTGTTGAAATTACGGGCATTAGAGGAAGAATTTGAGTCCAGTTTATTTACAAAAATGCATTTGGATGAAACTACGGGAATATTTATTATAATATATGTAAATCAGATTCATCACTTGCCCCTTCAGGTTATTCAGTGCTATATGAAATTGAAAATGAAGCAAATGCTGTTAATCCAACCTGTTCATTCAAAACAACACTGGATTCACAGTCAGGGATCGTTTCGATAAAAAAGAAGCTGTAAGAATTGAGTTGACAGCAGTGATTGGGAGCGCAATAAAATAAAAAAAGCACGTGAAAAAGGAAAGTCTTATTGTAGCTTAAGTCGAAAAAAGGATATAACTGTTCACATGTTTTGAGAAATGAACGAAAAATTAATTCAAGATGTACGTCAAAAAAAAGTACAGCAAGAAAAATCAAAAAGTGCAATGAAAAGGGAGATGAAATTCTTGAAAGGGAGATGAAAAAATGTCTAATTCACCTTGTGCCTTGTAACTTCGTTAAATTAATTGAAGAATCGAGACAAAAAACCCATTCATACACATTTTTTTAAACTTGAAACTTTTTAATCGATTCGGTCTGGAAATAACTGTATTACAGATACGAGGATTAAAATATAGCAACGATAAGATAATGTTTAAACTATCTTTCGATAACGAATTGCTAGTTCTTCATCAACGTTAAAACAGAAAATAATATTTTGGGTCCGAAATTATAGACTTATTTTCAGAAGAAACTCCTTTATCTAGTCAAAAGTATAACGATTTGCAATCTCTTTAAACATTTATACCGAAGGATTAGCACATTTTTTTGATAGTTTAAAATAGAAGAATGAGAAATAAACAACGAATATTTTATCTATCTTCTATCTTCTATATATATAAAAATGAAAAATGTTTGTATGTTTGTGTGTTTGTTTGTTTGTTTGTTTGTTTGTTTGTTGGCTTATAGACTCCGAAAATACTGAACCGATTTTCTTGAAATTTTTACAGTAACATCACGTGAGCCCTAAAAATAAAATAGGCTACTTATTTTTTCGATAGGGGCAGGGGAATTGGTACCCCCCATAGGATGCCAATATTTATTATCGCATATCTTAAGAGCCGCTGGCGGCATTTTGCTGAACTTTTTGTAGTAGGATCTTCTGAGCCCCGAAATTGAAATAAAATAGCAGCGGGGGTATTTGAATCCCCCATAGGACGCCAATGTTTAACATCGCATATCTTAAGAACTGTTATAGTGAGAATGTTCAAACTTTCTAGAAGTCACTCTTATGGTATACTACACTTATGAAAATAAAAATAAAGCGGGTAGGCGCAGGGGGGGAAATACCTCCCATAGGATGCATATATTAAATATCGCTCAACTGAAGAACTATTAAAGGGAGAGTCTTCAAACGTGGTTTAAGCTACTATTATAGTAAACTATAAATTTCAATATAAAAATGTGCGGGGTAGACAGGGGAGCAGCAGTACCCCTCATAGAAGACATATATATAAGAGCAACTGCACGCATTTTGTTGAACTTTTGGTAGTAGGATCTTCTGAACCCCAAAATTGGAATAACATAGCAGCGGAGGAAGTGATGCCCATCATAGGACGCCAATGTTTAATATCGGATATCTTAAAAACTGTTATAGTGAGAAAGTTCAAACTTTCTAGAAGTCACTCTTATGGTATAGTACACTTTTGAAAATAAAAATAAAGCGGATAGGCGCAGGGGGGAAATACCTCCCATAGGATGCATACATTAAATATCGCTCAACTGAAGAACTATTAAAGCGAGAGTCTTCAAACGTAGTTAAAGCTACTATTATGGTAAACTATAAATTTCAATATAGAAATGGGCGGGGTAGCCAGAGGAGGAGCAGTACCCCTCACAGATAGAAATATTAATAAGAGCCACTGCAAGCAATTTGTTGAACTTTTGGTAGTAGGATTTTCTGAGCCCCAAAATTGAAATAAAATAGCAGCGGGGGAAGTGTTACCCACCATAGGACGCCAATGTTTAATATCGGATATCTTAAAAACTGTTATAGTGAGAAAGTTCAAACTTTGTAGAAGTCACTCTTATGGTATACTTCACTTTGAAAATTAAAATAAAGCGGGTAGGCGCAGGGGGGAACTACCTTCCATAGGATGCATATATTAAATATCACTCAACCGATAAAGTGGTTAAAGCAGTGTAGCGAAGCGCACCGGGTTAAGCTAGTTAATAATAAAAATAATAATAGCAATACTGATGTACAAAAAAAATCATTAAAATATAATTAAAAAAAGTTGGTTATAATTAAAAAAAATTAATAAAAATAATCAGGGGTGTCATGGAAATCGAAAACGTAAAACGAAAGAATTTTAAGAGACGTTTTTCAATAAGGTTTCTGTAATGAAAACATTTTATGGCAATTATTATACAAATAATGCTCTATTAAACAGAATTCTTTAACAAAAATTGCAAAAATAAGATTTAAAGTTTAATAAAAAGGACTGCCAAATTCTTTCGTTTTACGTTTTTGATTTCCATGACACCCCTGAATATATGGATTTAATAATATCGAGCCCTTATAGCAAAAATGATGTACCAACAATAATATAATTTTCCAGGAGGTTTTTTTTTTTTTTAAATTCCTAAGAGAAACCAGAGTTTCTGGCGGGAAATCGAACCCGCAACCCAGGCGCTGATAGACTAGCTCACTACCAGCTAGACTACCGGGGAACTCTTCAAGTCGAGGTTTTCGTTTGAAATTGCTTTTGCTCTTATTTCGTAACGTTATGCATTCAAGTATAACACTCTTTATACTAGTGATTTTTATTGATTATATTTGCTACAAATGTGGACTACCGACCGCCAAGGTAAGTTTAAAATCACGAGCACATAAAGGTAAGTTTGGGCTTAGCACTGAAGTTAAAGAAATTGACAAAAATCTATCGATAATGGACTATAATCTCAAAGTACCCAACAAAAATCTTCTAAAAACTTTCCAAAGCTAAAACTATTTGTACGCCTAAACAGCTCCAACAGTTGTCCATTTTCTTAACTGCAAAATCGAGTAAATGGTGTAAAAGCAAAAATTCTAGAACTGCTTATAAGAATGGTCATGAAGAAAAATTCCTGGTTAACAATCGTACATGCAAACAATAAACAAAGATCCAGAACAAATGTCGTTTTGGGTAAAATGCATATTTCTACTCTTGAAACTACTCACACAACCATCTCCTTAAGGAGCGAAACAAACCCGGTAGTTTGAATTGAAGCAATAGGAAATAGTAGTTATAATACGAATTTGACCATTGATGATACGTTCAAACCTAATTTTAAAGAGCCTAAAATAAGCTTGTGTTAATTATCTTTTTTATTTTTTCATAAAATTGTTCAAAAGACTACAAGAAGAATTCTTTCTTTTAGAAAGAATTAAAACGTCATCAAGGTGGACTTATCGACATGTTTAGCAAGAACATGGATTGCTGGGTACTTTCCTAGCTACACATAAATATAAAAGTGAGTATGCATGTGCGTGTTCGGTAAAAATAAATGTTTTCCCATATTTGTGTATTTTGTGTAGACCATTGCTGAGTCGTATCTTTGTAACCGTTTCCGTTTGTTGCATTATTTGTGCATTTTAATTTTAATAATAAATAAAATCCTTTCTGAATAATCCAAATGAAACAAAACGAAAAAAAAACAAACAACAGCAGCATTATAAATAAAATCGTACTCGCAACACTTAATTCCACCACAAGAAGCACTTAGCGCTACAACTAACGTGTTATTGTGCTTCAACAAAATGGAGCGAGAGCGAGCCCGTTGCACTTAAGTCTGGTTTAATGGAGTGCAAGTTTCTCTGGTTTTTGTTTTTTCTTTTGTCCCCTCTCCAAATACAATGCTGGATCAAATATGGCCGCGACATTATGGCGGTGTTCTGTTCAGCCACGAAGAAAAGCTTATAAATTAAGAACAAAATATTTATTTGTGTTGGTCTAAGGGCTTGTTTGTGTTCGTTTATGGGTGGCAACCAAGGCGGCGTTGCACAATTTGGCCATCAAACCATGAATGAATATTTCTAAGAAATATACGTAGTGTATATTTCAAAAGTTATCGTTAAATTTTGTGTTTTTGGGTGGTGGGGAGAGTTTTTTGTAAGCACTTTTAATACTGATGCCGAAAAGCTTACTTTTGAATTTTGCGTTTGCTTTTTTTGCAGCAAATAAAATGATAAAAACATGGTTCTGAAATGCAAAGGAAATGTGTTTGAAGGTATTATATTTTCAGCCAAGGGGAAAGAGACCGTACCCATTTTGAAAATAGATAATCCATTGCGAATAGAACGATTAATTATAATTTAGGCAAACTTTATCCAGCATTTCGGCCGTTATCTCATCAATGGTAGCTGTTATGTTATCTTCTAGGATTGGAATGGTAGTTTTGTTTTACCAATTAACGAGAGACTTCCCGTATCCCCACAAAAATATAGTCTAGTGGGGTCAAAGCGCATAATATTGGTGGCCAACTGACTGTTCTAAAAAGGGAAATTAAGTCGATTAATCGCATCTCAATAGGTTTATGGTATCGCGGCCAAATTCTTTAATTTTTGGCAAAAAAAAAGGTCGGTTATCATCGCATGGCACCTTGCTCCATTAACTTAAACGTTGTGATTGGTATTGTTCTTAATGACACATAGCGCACCAAACAGTGCATCTTACAGGATGCATTGGCAGCTCTTCGCACTAAATAAAAAAAAATTATTGGTTTGCGAGCGTTACTTATTCTTAAGTCTATTCATTGTAAAGTGGCAAACCTTACTAAGCTTACTATTTTCCTCTTTCAGACGATATCTATACTGTGTTTATCGGAAGAAAATTCACTGAATTACTTTCCTTAAGATTGGAAAAAACTGATTTTTTCTAATTAGCAAAAACTTCCAAATTTAAATGTTCAATAAAAAATTTTTGTTTCTTCGTTGCGTTGATTGGATTAGGATTAAGTGTTAGGAGACAATTTGATTTCTTTGCATAATTCTATTTCTGGTGAAACATTTTATATTTTTCCTCTTCGATTTATCCGTTTATGTTGCGATTGCGTTTCACGAATTTGCATCCAGTAGTACTATGATCTGATCCCAATGGCGCTGATAACGATTTCCCATTCATAAACTTCAAATAATATTGATTTATTTTATTTATTTGATACATATTAGCCTATGGCATTAAAGTCTTCCATCACATTACGAATTTGTTGACTATCATTTTGGCTTCTGTTGTTTGCTAAAAACAAATTTTCTACTTTCTGGAAAGATTATCTTGGAGCGATTGCGATAGTAAAAAAATGCGTGTCTCTGTGTCCGAAAATCCTCTCTCATTCTCACGTGAAGCGAGTAATTTTGAGTTCTCTTTTGAAAAGTTTAAGTCACGATGTAAATCATTAGGTGCGCATCGACTCATATTTTAATATTTGTAACCCCTCTAGAATTAAAGCTAATATTTAAATCTTCTTCTTCATTAGCTGATGTTACTTTTAGTGCTACAGGTTTTCGCTTTAGGAATGGAGACCAATTGATTTATATTCGGATAAATAGCATAGACATTTTTTCAACTTTGCGCTTTGGTCATGCAGATATAGCAATCAGTCATATCATCCATTGGATTCCTCCATTCAACTGGCTCACCGAATGACAAATACTCCTTCATGCGCTTACCAAATTTAGTTAATTTAACAAAACACGTAGAACAATCGAGTCCATGGCTTATTGACAAATCTGGCAAAGTACCGAAAATAAAATTCATAAGATTCAAAAACCTTTTGGTCAACTCTCTTCGGATACTACTGCTCCGGATTTTCCAAATAAAAAAGAAAATTTAATACTGAGGAATTTTGTTAATAACTCTAACAAAGCTCTATAACAGGTAAAAATTTTATCAGGAAACTTACTTTTGCTTATAATAAATATATTTTGTAAATTTTAGCCAAATCGTATCATAAGAGAAACCTGGCTCCCGACTAAAATAATTTACTGTCCAAATTTGGTGTCAATCGGTCCCGCGGTTCTTGAGTTTTAGGAGCACATACACGGCACAAACGTTTTTATATTATAGAATAAGATATTCAATGTAATTTAGAAATTTCAAAAGTTAATAAAACAACAAAAGCGGGACAATGACTTCATGCAACATAGTTTCAATTTTCGGGAGGGCCTTTTCAATGGGACCTGTGATAAATTACGGATTATGTTCTCAAAATATTATTGGATCAAATTTTACTACAACATCATTGGTTGCAACAGTTTTTGACATATTTATTGCGATTTTGATACCATCTGTTGGAAATTTTAGAACGTATTTTCCTTAAAATGCCTTAAAAACACTAAACATTCTTTAAAAACCACGAAAATATCAATTGGTTAATTATTTATGTCAACACTTTAAAAGTTTTTTAACTGCTTTAAAATCTTTGAGATTTAAAAGATTTACCGTATTTTTTAACTTAAACTTAACATTTTAAGTCATTAATGTCTTAGATCATCTCTGCATTGCCATATAAAGGGTGTTCTAACCAAAACGCACCATGTTAATTGTAAACAAAACAAAAAGTTTACAGAAAATTATCTTAATATTTTTGATTATGATAGAAGGATCTATGATAACAAATCCGATTGTCCATACTTTCAATTACTCTAATACATAATTGAGGTTTAATGGCGTTAATGTGCCTAATTATCTCGTTTTCTTTTAAATATTCCTAAAGGAAGAAGTCCAACGGTGTCAAATCATATGATCGTCACGACGTGAGATAGAACGGCCATTGAATTTCTCGCAAAAAGCAGCCACTGTTTCGTTGGCTGTGTTGAAACCACATATCGTCCAGGTCCATATCCTCAATTACTCGATACAAGAAGACCGTTATCATCACGCAATAAAAAACACCATTCACGGTAACTGAATTTCGAAGAAGTACGGCCCGATGGCGCCGCCAGCCCATTAACCGTACCAAACATTTGCCCGAATGCGGCAATTCTGCTTGTTAACGAATCCACTGAAGTGAAAGGGTTCCCCATTGAAGTGCACGAAATGCATTTTTATTTGAACGCCCTTTTTCATAAAAGGCTTCAACAATCTTAACGCGCTGCTCAATTGTGTACCTCTCCATGGTTGAATTTGTCAAACACTGAAACCAAGAAATGTGGGCAAAAAACTTGACGATAAGGTGCGACTCACAATTTACATCTTGCATTATGGTTGGAGCACCCTTTACTATATATGTTGATACATATTTATAAGAAAATGTTTATACTTTGAAAATGAAATAGATGATAACCCACAAACTAATGGGTTTGAAAGTCATGATAATGGCTAGACTTAGAAAAATTTTACCAAATACAAATTAAACTTTCAGTTTTTGGCAAAATATATAAAACTGTTTTAAAAACAAATTCACTTAATTTCATTTTTTTATAAGAACTTAAAAGTGTTTACTTTCACACGACAAACAAATAAATATTCAGACACACACGAACATTACAAAATATTTCGTTAAAACATCAACATGTGTCAAAATATGCGTACGGCAAACAAGACAAAGTGTTTTTTTTTCTTTTTCAGTAAAGAATGTGAAATATATCGTACTGTCTTATTATTTTTAAGCCCTACACTACCATTGGTGAGGAGAGTATTATGCGTTTTTGCATATGTTTATAACGCCTTAAAAATATGCGACACATATTTTTGTCGTATAAATTTAAGTATGTTATCGTCCACTACAATCGATAAAGAATATATGGTCAGAAAGGTACTTTTGTAGATTTACACAATATAAAAAATGTGTTTTGGCTTGAAAGCCAAAAATGAATTGCAATATAGTTTTAATTGCTTTTTGTTTCGTAAAACTTGCAAACAAACATACATAAAAAGTGATTTTTGCTGGAGCAGCTCTTATGCCCAATTTTCAGGATTGATATTAAAACACATTTATGTTTAAAATCGTTTTAAATACAAAATTCTCTTTTCCACTAAAAACTTAAGTGGAACTTAAGTCACCGATGTTGTACACTTAATTTCAACTTAAGTTTCCATTGTAATATTTTAGCAAGGTGGCCTCAATATCACAACAATGCAACAACAACAGGCAAAGCATTAACAGTCAGCTGTTTTTTCAGACCACCTTGTAAATAATTACACTTTTTTATATTTTTTTTTTTATTTAGTTGTGCTACCATACTTTTATCTTAATTAAATAAGACTTTTCAAATAAAACTCAAAAAACCAATCTGTTTTTAAATACCATTTAAGTTTGTTATGAAAATTAACTTAATATAGATTTAAATACAATCCTGAAAATTGGGCGATACAACATTTAGTTGTATACTGTGTACTTGTTTATGAATAACTTTCGATTTGAAAAGCCGATTAACACCAAAATTTGACAGAATTAATTTTGAGCAATACTTAATTCAAAACCGTAAAAAATTTAAAAATTTGCTAAGCAGACATATCATGATTTGAAATTGAGCTGTCGATATATAAACGTTTAAAAGCCCTATATATTTTTTATACTTTGTTCACACTTGGGTTTTTAAAAGCGTTTAAGCACCCCAAAAGTTATTAAGCTCTAATCACATCAAAATCGAGATGATTAACATGCATTGTAGTGATTTGTCAATCACTTCAATATATTTCAACCAAGGTATATTTATAGCAGGTAGCCGCGAGATTACAACAATTGTACAATAAAACAAACAAGAGGGCTTTTTATTTTTGTTATGAGATACGAACTGTCAAACAGCAAAGGGGTTGATAAGAGACAAAAAAGACAAAACACTTGTTTACTTGTTTGCTAAACAACATTTGACAGTTTGTATCACAAAACAAGCAAATAAAAATAAACAGCTGGTTTTCCGAGACTACCTTCTATAAATATACCTTGATTGCAACTAAATCGTTTCATATATCACATTGAATCCTCTGAACAAACCTCAAATCAGTGTTGCTAATGAAGAATTCGGAAATTACACATGACTGTGTTCCAAATAACACATTTGAAGAAAAATTAGACATATTAAATCGAAAAATTATTTTTGACAGAATGAATTCAACTTGCAAAACCTTATTGATATTCCATATTTGCAATTAAATGGTTAGGTTAACAAAAAAGCAAAGCTTACCAATTGGTGTAGGAAGAAAGAATTGCATTAACATCAAACAACAGCTTTGTGTGATTGCAAAAAAATCGTATTTTATGAAAACTATAAAATTCACTCTTTTACTTTCATACAATCAAACATGCTGAGTCACACACATTCCCTGCTGATATTCAATCATTTAAATAATGCACGGCATATTTTGCGGTCTACACATGGACATTATAACTTGTTTACATTTTTTGCATTCCAACCAATTGGTTGTAGTGGGGAATGCAATAAAAGATAAACTCACTGTTTATTATTGATGTTTTTGTTTAAAAAAAAAAGTAGAACTGTTGCTTATAATTCTTATACGCTTAACAGTTTTATTTGGTTTAATATCTTTAGTTTTTCTAAAATCTTTGCATGAAGTTTCCTGACGATCTGGCCTAAGCAACGAGTGAAATGCGCATTGGAATAGCTTATCCCATCAACAATTAATTTCAGTGTTTTTATCAGGAATAAAAATTGGGAATTAAGGACGACGAACAAAATCTTGCAAATTCAAATTTTTTTATTCCCAAAAGTTATTTTGATTTTTTGCAATATCAAAATGGTCCTAGCATAGTCGAATAGACCACTGAAAATCATTAAAAAAATTATATTACTTTTTCGCGGTTGCCAAATAAGGTCACCCTCAAAACGCAATAAAATTTTGAAATCAGATTATAATTTTTTTATTTATTTATCAAAAAAAAACGCAAATATGTTTTTCAATTAATGTGTTATAATTTAACAACATTTTTTATTTTACTATTTTAGTTATCAATATGTAATTATTAAACAACATTTTTCACTTTACTATTTCAGGTATTAATAACATTTAAAATTTTTTTTTAAATTAATGTACTTTTTTTAAGAGATATTACAAAATCGGCCTTGTGGGTGAGTTTTTATTTCAAAATGACCCGAAAAATTTATTTTTTGTAAAAAGCACAACATTCGCAATTGTGTGGTACTGGGGCCAAAATTTGGTTATAGTTCTACTGGACACAAGGTGTTAGCCTTGTTTCACACTATGAAAGTCTTTTTGCAGATAGTTTATGTTTATTGTTGAGAGTGAAAGCTTTCAATTGTGTCAATTGGTTTTGAGGCACTTATCCCGTGACAAGTGAAAACAGGTTTAAAATTAAAAGGAACGAATTGTGATAGGTTAAAACAGAACATGTAACTAAACTGGTGAAAATGTGTTTATAGAGTAGTTAGTCCAGAAGGTAATTGGCAAACAATTTGTCATGTAACTGGATTTTGTGTGGGTAATGACTGATTGATTCTAGCTGGTTCTATTACTTTAAATGAAGGGTATCCGTCCTAATAACATGGTTCATTTGGGACAATATCTGCGACAGGCATTATTCAAACTGAAATTGAATGTGTCCATTTAGGTTGTTGCTGTGACCTGTTACAAAACGTCAAAAAGGTGCCAATTAACCCCCTCGTAGGACATCGCCATGTTAAAGTGACAAGCCCCCTTCATACGAAGTGTCCTATCACTATTGAACTGTCACGTGACAAGTTTAGTGTTAGTTTCCTTTCCTCTAGGAAGAGAACATGTTATGGAAAGTGAAAAAAGTTAGGTTTAAGGTAAGTTTGACTGTGATGGAAACAAATCTTGTCTGTCAAAAATGAATCGAAAAGTATAACATAAATTAAAATTACACACAAATAACACATGGCACTAATTACACATGGGCTACACATGCAAGTAAAAATTACACAAAATATGTGTGACTACACTTGGATTGGCAACACAGCCACAAACTACGTATAATGTTGAATCGGCAACAATAAACGTATCGTAAACGTAATTAACCGACCACGATTTCTTCCTTATGTTTTTATTCCGTATAACACTACGTGACAGTTTTTTCCAAATGTATCTAACATTTAATCTTTACGTAAGTGTCCGCTTAATCCGATTTTAAAGTCAGAATTGTCAAAAGTAGATCAGTTTTCGAGATATTCTTAAATTACCGTTATTTGTGTTTTTATAAAAAATGATGTGACTTAAATGCAAATATCTTCAAAAATATTAACTGGATTATGTTTTACTTTCTTTTAGTGAAAGGTAATAAAGTTACTAAAAAAAGCAATGGATCGCTTGTGAAGATAAGTCAAGAAATGACAGAGTGGAAAAAATTTTAAACTTCATGATTGATTTAAATTTAACAAAAGCTCAATACATGTATTAAAAAAACTTTTTTTGAAAAAAAATTTTGTGTATTTCCACCATATGTACAATTCAGCAAGCTAAACAAAGTTGCTTTCCACCTCCGGCATCAATAGAAATTACAAATACGTATGCCAAAGTCTACAAGATCTACTTGATCACACAACATCTAGAATTGTTAATAAGTCTGTGGAAATTAAAAATCTTTTTTAAGATTAATCCTGTAATGTAAATGGGGCTGTGATGTGGTGCTAGCCGTTTTTTAGGTTAGCTCTTGTTTTCGAGACATACCGTTATTTCGATAATGGAAGAGGTTGCACAACATATGTTCGCTTTAGCTTATTGAACAAAACCAAAAAAAAAACGAAATTCCGCAATAAGCGCAGTCGTTTTAGGAACATAATTTTGGGAAAAAAAAATTTTTTTATCAAAATTTCGAAATTTTTGTTTTGTAAAAACTCATAAAAAATTGGAGAATGCAGCTATGCTTCTAATTTTATAAAAAAAGAAGTTGCAAACAAAACAAGTTATACATGATTAAAATCTGTTAACAACTTTTGACTTAATTCACAAAATTATTCGTAAAACAAAATATTTGAATGGAAGCTCCCGTAAAAAGTAGTGATAAAGGGCACGATTGTCTTGAGCGAATGAGGTTAAAACGCCATGTGTCCAGCTTGTCTGTTTTTTTCACTAGCACAGTGTATATGTATATCAAACTATTTTGTACCAAAAACTTATTCAAATAATCACCAAAATAAAAAATATAAACTTTAAATTTCATCAGCATTTTTTTAAGTATCTTCATTTCCTTCCGATGAAATTTTATTGTAATTCTACTGCAGCTGAATATCTTTTTAAAAAATGCAACCTTTGGCCCTTGTAAATACATATGGTGGCTTGAAAGTGCTCTTGCCGAAGGTTGTCTATTTCTTAAAAAAATCTAAGCTAAAAAACTATTTACAAATGTCAGTTGTTAATAAAATTAAAACTAATAAAAAAAAAACATTAAAAAACTTTGTTTACTTGTCTTAAAACAAAGGTTGGTTAGATTTTAAGGGCCGATGTTGAACGTTTACCACACCTAAACGTCAAGTTTTTTTCTGCATTTCATTTGACATTTCTCAATTTCAGACTAATTCAATTTAAACCATGGAAAGACGCGTTAAAATGGGCGTTCAAATCCAAATGCATATCGTCCAAATGCGCGTAAAATCAGAAAAATCGCGCAAAAATTAGAGCAAACCGGGTATGTAGGAGATGAGAACACAACAATGCATGCTCGTACAGCTCGTACTGCAGAAAATAATGCTCCTGTTCGCGATAATGTGGCTGAAGATCAGTACACATAAACTCGTCGTCGTGCCCAACAATTGCACCTCTCACGCTCGTCGTTGATGAACATTGTGCATAAATACTAACACGCTTACAAGGTGCAGTTGACTCAAGAACTAAATCCTCTTGACCATTCCAAACGTCGTCAATGGTCAGAATGGTGGCAAGAAATTACAACAGTGGATGATAAATTTTCGAAGAAAATCATCTTCAGTGATGAGGCACATTTTCACCTCAGTGGATTTGTCAATAAGCATAATTGCCGCCACAAAAAGTGACTGTTTGGTGGGGTTTATGGGCTGGCGGCATCATCGGGCCGTATTTTTACCAAAATGAGGCCGGTCAGGCAGTTACTGTGAATGGTGTTCACTGTCGTGAGATGATAAGGAACTTTTTTTTAACCCGAATTGGAAGATATGGATGTGGACGATATGTTGTTTTAACAGGACGGTGCCACTTGGCACACAGCTAACGAAACAATGTCTCTTTTTTGCGACAAATTCAATGGCCGTGTTATCTCACGTGGTGGTGATATCAATTGGCCGCCAAGATCGTGTGATTTGACTCCGTTGGACTTCTTTCTTTGGGGTTATTTAAAAGAAATGTTGTACGTCGATAAGCCAGCAACAATTCAAGAGCTAAAGGATGAGATATTTCGGCACATTAACATAGAACCTCAATTATGCCTCAGCGTCATCGACCATTTGGACCAACGGATGGATGTGTGCCCCCGAGGTCGCGGCGGCCATTTGATCGATAATTTGTTTCATACATAATTGAACCATACCATAATATTGGTAATAAAAATAAATGACAATAATTTCGTACATAATATGTGTTTTATTCAAAATCATCAATCTCATCGTTTATAACTTTTTTTCTATTATTAGATTTTTTGAGTGCCCCGGTAGGCTAGCTTGTTGTTAGTAAGCTAGTCTATCAGCGCTGTGGTTACGGGTTCGATTTCCGCCAAAGCCTCTGGTTTCCGGCAGACAAGCGTAGAGCTTCGCGCGATTAGCTTAGGAAAATTAAAAAAAATAAATAACATATCATCTAAATACCACTTTTCTATGCAGATTTAAGCCTATATTTCGCGACCTTAGGACAACAAGGTTCTATCTGTACCTAAACTACATGTACTATAGAACCTTGTTATCCTAAGGTCACGATTTAACAAAAAAAAAAAACTGCAACAGTAGAAGCTTAAAGTTGGTGGTATACAAATAATACCACTGCTTTAATGAGTTTAATAAATAAATGCAACTATTTTACTCGTTTATTTTACTCACATCTAGAGTTTTTTTCCGGACTTTTTCGATTCCCGGGAAAGCAAGAAATTTTTTTTAAATTTCCCGTGATCCCGGGATCCCGCATCATATAAATAATACAAAGTAAATTTTTTTTTAATTAATGAAAAAAATAATTGAAGATTGAAATAGGAACTTGAATTATTATAACCTCACGCTTTTATAACATGAACATTAGGGTGATCGATTATTCGACTTTTTTCAATAACCGGTTTTCGAATATTCCGAATAGTTGCTATTTTAAAAAACCCGGTTTTCGGTTAAGCATTTTAAAAATAACCGGTTAACCGGTTTGAATTCGAATACATAAAAATACAAAAATCAAATTAGTTTTTGTAATAAAAAGTTAATTGAATAAAAGCAAAACAACTCACGAAGGTAAGGAACCAACAAAATACATATATGTACATACATACATATGTTCCCGTCAATCCTATAAGGAGCATAGGGCCTCAATATGTTCAAACCACAAATATTTGACGATAAAATAAAAAAAAAGCGTTACCAGTAAATTGATTAAACTTAAGCATTATTTTAAACAATTTCTAGTTATTATTATAATGTAGTTAAGAAACCCTTAAATAATGTTTGCTCTAGCCAAACGTTTTGCAAAAGCAAACAATTATTTAAGAAAACTAGTGTTTATGTTAGGAGTCAAATATTTAATAGGTAATTTTGGTTTTAAAAATATACGAATTTAATAAATTTATTATTTGACATAGTTTCTAAAATTTATTGCAATTCAGTTTTAATTTGTTGCTGGTTAAGCATGTCTATATGAAGCAGTAAACTTCAGCCATATTTTTGAAAAGTGGCAAACAAAACCTCTTATCCATGATTATATATTTCCATTTTTTGTTTGTTTCAGCATTATAGAAACAATAGTAATATGAACATGCTTTTTATGTGAAATATTTGTCAATTCGTCGATCACACAATTTAAACCCTCCCAGAACATTTTTGATTCCTTCAATTTTATTTTAAGTTCCTGGTGTTTTAATAAATAAAACTGATTAATTTTCCCATATTGTTGATTCCGCCGGTATGTTCTTGTTTTAAGCATGAAGATATGCTAGAACTACTTAAGAGTTTTTCATTCATTATTGACAGTCAGTTCGAAATATCACCAGAGAAGACATCTTTATAAAGATATATGTACATATGTAGTATTTATAATACTGTCAAATTGCTATTTTTTTTTTAAGCTGAACTTTTTTTGTAGTACTTTATATTGTTTTTGGTTTTTGTTACAAGAACACACGCTTATATAAGCGATTTGTATTTACATTGCTCATAATGTTTTTTTGACTTTTGTTTCATTTTGTTTTGACATTTTTTATGAAAAGTTAAAGTTTGCCAAATATTCAATTAGAAAAATACTTAAATTAAGGGTACATTTATAACAAAAGTAAGGAAAACGTATATAAATTACACATTACTTAAGTAACCGGTTTATTTTACTTAAATAACCGGTTTCTTCGATATTCGAAAAATGGACATTTTAAAATATTCGACTTGGGCAAACCTAAAATAACCGGTTAAAACCGGTCGAATACAATTCGATCGATCACCCTTATGAACATAACAATTTAATTCATAAAACAATAATAAAAACAAAATAAAAATTGAGGTACTCAAGATATGAGATCAAAAAGTTAAATAATAAAATAGATAAAATATTTTAAATAAATATATAACATTCTAACAGCTTAGGAAATAACTTTCTGACACACTCAAAGCGCTTAGTAGGTCGTCAAAAAGTATATTTCTGATTTTATTTACGAATTTTCATGTTACCGAAAAATTTCATTCATTTTTTACCGAGGTTGGACAAATAGTTAAAAGTGCACCGTTGTAGCAGTCTTCGGATTCACAATCAGAAGCAATTTTTTCTTTTATATAAACAACGTCTATATCAGTCAAATGCATGTCAAGTTTTTTCAAGGTAGTATCTTACACGAGTCCCCAAAATGTTATTTAATTTCGGTTTCCCCGCACTTCACTGTTATATAAACCAACACAAATTTAAAAAATGTGTGTTTTTCACCTAATAAACATTGCATCATAGTCATATCTCAAAAAATCAAAAATTTTAAGTAACTTTAGCAAAGTTTTCCTTCACACCTTCTCGTATTATATCTCAAACTGAACCGAAGTTATAGCAAAATATATCTTTAAATCGGTACATTTTGAAAAATTTAATCGCATTTTGCCAAGATCGTTTGTTTTTGTAGATATGACTATGTTGCAATAAAGGAGCGACATGTTTAGGTATCTTCTATTTTTAAGACATGTTCATGGACAATGAAACTTTACTGCCTGCGTATTAATTTGAATTAATGTACTTTATTAACTCTTCACTTCACTAAATGTAATAGTTATCAACTGTTGCACTGCCCATTCTGCTTTTTGTAGATTTATTGCATCAGGAGACATTGATTTAAATATGTACTCACTTCTTGTAATTGATCTAATCCGCAACCCATCCATAGATGCTAATTTTAAGAGAATAGAAAACGAAAGTTTAAAGTATAAATAGCTGCTTTATGAAATTATGAGGAATTTTTTATTTCGCGGGATCCCGCAAGAAAATCCCGGGAAAACGGGAAATAAAATAATTGAAATAATTCCCGGGACGGGAAATCCCGGGAAAAAACCCTACTCACATCTAACATCTACCATCAAACAAAAATTTCACCATTTTTGAAAAAAAAAATTTTTTATATAAAAAATGATTATTTCTACAAATTTAAAAAGAAAACACAAAAATGGTTTTGAAGTCCAATTTGTTTAAAAATATAAAAAATTCTTTACAAAAAACGATTACAATAATAGAGAAAACTTGACAAATGGAAATACTGCGTTCAAAACAAACTTCTTTTTGTCAGTGATGCCACAATAATAATAGAACTTATTGCCACTTTTCTTCGCAAATTGTGGCAAATTGATGTAAGATGTTGATCAGTGCAAAGCGGCTATTAAGCGCGGTGGTATACCAATTATACCAAATCCTTTCAGTTTTTTAAATTTTTTTTAAAAAATACTTTAAAAAAAAAAAAAAAAAATTAAAATCGGAAGGAGTTCGCATGTTAAGAGATCCAACTTTTGATTTTAACGGTTCCCCTTATAAACATATCTATAGCTTCAATGTTAACGAAAATATTGACAGATTTTTTAAAGTTTAAAATGTTTGAGCTCATTTTGACCCAAAGTGTATTTTAGGGCTAATCTCCATTTTTGCACTGTTTTGTCTTCGTATGACCTGCTATCAAAAACATTAAAAAAAAGTTATATCGAAACGCGTAAATGTGTATATTAAGATAACATTGATTTCAAATTTTTCTTGAAATACTCGTATTCTAAGTCCTGTTTAAAAATCGAATATTTTTCTTAATGTATTGTAGTGTAGGGTATCATGTGATCGAGGTTTCACGACTATACCTTTTTTTGATTGTTGTTGCTGCTAAATCTGTATCTCATTTAACTTTCAGTTCATGTCTTTAATCAAACTCAGCAAGCGAATTTAACAGATTGAAAAGTCCGGATAAAATAAAAACATAAACATACATATGTATATGAATGCATATATGTGTGTCTGATCATATGTGTGTGTGAGATCCCGGCAAACATTTTAGTAAAAGTAACATCATCTAGGCAATTGAAAACCACAACACTATTGAAGAGCAATCTATCTGTACCTTCGTCTGTCCGTATGTATGTTAAAATCAAGATAGATCTACCAAGATGGACTTTAGTAAATCTATTTTCTAGACGATAAATTCGTTAACTACAGAAAATGGACACAATAAGCACATTACTTTGTTTAACTTCCCGTGCAACTGTCCATTCGGTTTTTTCTTCTTACTATGATTTAAAAGTTACTTAAAACGTTCACTCTTAGAATTCACATTTATTTATCGGTCCGACAAAATCCGACTTTTAACCATTGGCAAGTTGTAATAATGGCCCTTAAAGATACAAAATTAATATAATAAATAATTATTTCATTAATTTTAATCTTGGCTTACACATATAATACGTTATTAGAAGTAGTTATGTTATTGCTGGTACGTATTGCAAATAGTAGCAAAGAAAGCTACTCAATAATAAGTGAAAGAAGCTACTCATATTGAAATGCTAGCTTTGTACTTATCAAATATAAAAATAAAAATTGGGAATTCAGCACGTCATTCAAAAAATTAACAGAATACCGATTGGCAATTATAAGGTGCGTTTGTTTACTTTTCCAGTAAAATCCAGTAGGTGAGTAAATTTTGCGCAAAATGAAAATTTAACTCTCAAAACTGGCTCTTGCGCAAAAAAGTAAACGAACGGAAAAATTGCAAAAACTTGAAGGTTAATTCAAACATACGACCGCTAAAAAGCTAAGTGTTGTAAAATGTATGTTATTTGGACTACCCAGTATATATTGTTTTTGATACTTGATACATTGCCATTAATAAATTATAAATTCGTAGCAAATTTATTAAACTTCTGTAAAAGCTTTTAGACTTGTTTATTTTGTACATGACTTTTATTGGATTTTGTTTCTAGTTAAATAACAAACGAATACTTGATTTTTGATATTCGGTACCCTGAATGATATGCAGTAAAAAGTATTTATATTTATTGGGTAACATCTCTAAAATATTAATGCAATGTTATTTATATTAAATTTTATTTACTTTTCAAAAATACATATTAGAAAACTAGTTTTAAGTTTATGCTGCACTTTTATTCAGTTTTTGTTCTTTTAAATGTTTTTTTTTTGACAAATTGTGGACTTTTTGTTTGCAAATTGTATGTTTTTTGCTTTTTTACTATATTGAAATATATGTTTTTGTCCTCTACTGGATTTACTGGCAAACATTTTTTCAGTTAAAACTTGCAGGGTTTATGTTGACAACTGTCACTTTACTCTCTCAGTAGATGCTCTCTTTTGCAAATATATGTGTACGCGAACGCATTTCAGTAAAATCCAGTACAAATTTGTACAAATTTTTGCAAAATTTGGGGTAAACGAACGCAGCTTAAGTTACCCAAATACTTGCGGGGATATTAGATAAATTTGTGTGTATATGAAGGTATCCTGCGAATCAGCGTGTGTAATTTAAAAAAAAGGTAAGAAGAGCATACATCAAACAAATTTTAAAAAGTTAAAAAAAAGCTTCTTATGCAGAATTATTTATATATGGTATATTTATATGTAGCAGCTTAATGTAACATAAAGGAAATCTCTAGCTCCTACCAAAATTAAGTGCATATACAAATACATGCGTGTGTGTGTTAGTTAGTATGAAGTAACGGTAGATTTCTGAAAATATAAAATTTTTTTCTAATTTTTTAAAGGTATAAACTTTACAAAAACAAAGTTAAGAAAAGAACTGCCAAACTTTTCCGTTGTTATTGTATTTTACCCAAAAAAAACAAAGCTATAAAAATAAAATAAAAAAAAAAATAATTGGGAGGTGCTTTAAAATTTTAGCACAATTTACGCCAAAACCTTTGTGTCCCATTCTAAAACTAATGCATTCATAAAACTTTTCGTGGTAATTTTCATAAAATATTGCTATTTTTACGCGAAAACTTTTTAAAATCATGTTCAAATAAGTGAAAATACCCAAATACACATGCACACAAACAAACTTGATAAAATTGTATTTAGATACCCGTACAAATATACAACAATTTACCAAGGACTTGATAGCTGAAAACAAAAACAACAAAAAAAGGATAATATAACGGAACAAAATAGCATGGAATAGAACATGACACCCGAAGGTAATGTGCATTCAAAACTTAACTGAAAACTCAGTTAATTGCAAATAATTTATTAGTTGTGCGATAATAATTTATTAGCTGCGATTGCACATACTAAAAGTTTTGGGGCTCATTTAAATTAAAAACAAATTTATAAAAACAAAAATTATTCTTCTGATTCTGCCACTTGCACCACAGCTATGAAATTGTGGTATTAAAATTTTAATAAAATATATTTTGAAATTTAATTTCAATATATAATGATCTAATATAAAATAGAAAATTGTATTAATTAAATAATTTTAAGTCAGATACTGAAAATGTAGCACAAAATTATAGACATTTAATTTATAAAAATAGAAACGGAAGGTAAACAATTTTTGTATATTGTAATAGATCAAGTTTGTATTGAAAAATATTTTTTATTCCATTCCAAAAAATTTTTTAATTTTGTCAATTTTTGTTAAATTTGTTTTAAATTAAAATATTGTTAATTTTTTTGTTAAAAAGAAAAAGAAAAAAAACCCTGAAGAAGGCACTCAAAGAAGTGCCGAAATATTGGTTTTAAATAAATTTGTGAAAAGTTTTTTTATATAAAAAATAAGACCTTAAGCTCGAGAATTTAATTTATATATTAAAATAATAAAGGTCGAAGAAAATACATATTAGATAAATAAAATCTAGTTGAAACAAGTAAAAAAGTATAGCCGGTCATGCCCAAACAAATGATACCTTACACCATTATAATTACACGCAAATTTCGAGAAAAATCGTGAGTGTGCGCTATTTGAGATCCACGGGTGATCATACATACATTTACATATATATATATATATATATATGTATATGTATATAATCCTCTAATGCCTAGTTGGAATACGAATATTCCATAGTCCAAATCGATTAATTTTGTTCATGCTTCAAGTCGTCGCCATTTAATTTATTTCATTTATACTGCTTTCATTAAACAATCTTATTTCGGATGAGTGGAGATTGGCCCTCTCTATCCTAGGCTGATGCTGGGACTGCCAACTTATTGCTTCCAGCTTGACGTATTCGTTGCTCACACTAGCTAGCATTATAACGGGCGTAATAATGCCATTGCCCGGTGTCCACCTGCCTCAAAGATTTGTTTGTTTGTTATAAAGTCTTTTTAAGAAGAAGGAAGGTGCCATATACCTTTGGTGAATTCTGGACCTACCAGCCATGCCATAGTAGCTGTAGTAAAAGTCGCCAAACTTTAAGTCAATACTAACCTCTATAATATAAGAAATTTATGGCATAAAAAGCTATATTCGGAAGTGATATTTGTATGGGTCAAATATGGACCGAGTAACAGTGTGAGTTTTTGTACTTTTGGGTGGCCTTGTTGATTTTTTGATATGTGATAGACAGAAGTACAGGTGATACATAAGTATGATGATAAGAAGAAGAAAAGGAATGGTGACGAATACAACGGTTATCAAATAGTTGCTATTGCTGTCTTATCTCGACTTAAGATGTTATGTATATCAAAATGCCGCAGATATATATTTTAACCAAAAACTAAAGGGTGGTTAAACTTTAAGGGCCGATGTTGATTTTGAATAAAACACAAATTGAGCCATAATTGAGGTTCTATACGGCCCGATGATGCCGCCAGCCCATAAACCGCACCAAATAGTCACTCTTTGTGGGTACACTCACTGAGGTGATAATGTACCTCATCATTAAATTAACCGAAAAAATCACAATGTGCACGATATGCATTATGATTTGAACGCCCATTTTCATAATAAGTCTGAATAAATTTAACGCGTTGCTCGATTATGTATCTTCCCATGCACACTGGTCGGAGCTGTATGGAGTCGGCGGCCATAAATACTTTTAGTATAGGTATAATCGTGAAAATTTGGTCACGGCTTTATAAATATGTCAGAACTATTAAAACATAAAATGGGAGCGGTTGATGACTTCTACCCACCCCAACCGTACCCTATCACCCACATTCACCCCACATAGGAAAAAAATTAAGAAAAAATGTACGAAACTTGTTTTTAATTATCAACTTTTTTTTACAAGATTAGTTTTAAAAAATAAAAATATTGTCTAATTATATATAAAATAATATGTAATACAAAATTATAAAAAGATTAAGGGGGATTGAGACTAGAGTCGTTTTTTTAGTTACAACCCCCTTAAATAAAAATCGACTTTAAAATTAATCTAGCAATTCAAAAACAGATTTTAATAAAATGGATTTGGCCTTGCATGGTAACTTTCGTTGTCCCGTTATAAAAGGATCCGAAGTTAAAAGTAAACGATTAAACAAATCAGTATTTGTTGAAATGCGTGAAATTTTACGCGTGTGCTGGAGTCGAAATTTCTTTATATCTTTGTTTTTAGACTCTGCAGCTTCTTCAGAGAGCTCTCCAATCGAAACCAGTGCATGTTCAATAACATCTGAAGCATGAATTAAAATTTTGTGGACTAAGGGGGGAAGATAGTACCACGAATATTTATTTGTCAGCTACTTAGCAGTGTCCAGCGCATATTTCCTAAATTTTTCGACATTAATATTATACCCTGACGACAAAGCTTGTAATAATGTTGCACATCTCTCAATTAATTCTTTATCAATTCCTGTTATTTCTGCAGACAAGCCAGCATTTTTAAAGAATTCTCGTGCAGTATTTCCATCATTGGAAGACCCACCCCCTCCAGTTTTTGGCTTGTCGACTATTAGTCCCATGATATTTTTGATATTCTTTAATTAGGCTTGAGTTCATCAAATTTAATTTTCATTAAGTTATTTTCACTGAGGGAAGGAATTTTACAACTTGGAATTTTCCATTAAAATGTATCTTGGCTGAGCTGGGATTTGAACCCGGGTTGATCTTTACATGTTTCAAGAAACACCACTTTCTATCGTCAGAAGATCTTTGTGTTCTACCTACTGCACCACTGAGGTGCCCCCTAACGGGGGAAATGGAAAATTCCAAGTTGTAAAATTCCTTCCCTCAGTGAAAATAATTTAATGAAAATTAAATTTGATGAACTCAAGCCTAATTAAAGAACATCAAAAATTGAAAATAAACAGTTCAACTACAAATCAAAATTGTTCTTAGAAATAGCTATGGCACAAGCTCTAATGTTTACATATGTACTTTAATTTGTACAATTAAAAATGTCGACGAAAGTGGACAAAAAAACATAATAAACAAATGTATTCAGGTTTTCAAGACAAAGTCTTGACAGAAAGAATACGAAAAAACAGAGGAAAAAGGAGGCAACATGTAATTTGAAATTTAAGTGATAATAGCAGCAAATTTGGAACCACCAGTACTACTGGTTAAAGATTGATGTTTGACTGTTGGCTAACGGGCACTGCAGTGGTGTAGTGGGTAGAACACAAAGATCTTCTGACGATAGAAAGTGGTGTTTCTTGAAACATGTAAAGATCAACCCGGGTTCAAATCCCAGCTCAGCCAAGAAAAATTATCAATAAATTTTAATAAAAAAATTCCAAGTTGTAAAATTCCTTCCCTCAGTGAAAATAATTTAATGAAAATTAAATTTAATGAACTCAAGCCTAATTAAAGAATATCAAAAGTTTGTAATGGAAAATAATCTGTCATGTAACTACTTAAGATTTGTTTCATAAATTTTTTGACAAATTAAATTTTTAACATAACATTTAAATGGTCTTTTTTCAAAAGTTTAATTTCATGTAAGCTTTTAAAAAAATGTTAACGTTTGGCAAACCAAATGTAAACATATTTGAATACACTAAAGGTGGTTAATTTACTAGGACTTATTTCATATTTCGTACAGTTGCGTAATCTGAATAATATAATTTTTGCAGATTCCGAAATGCTTTGAAAAAAATGGAATTTTTTTTTAAATTTTATAAAGGCGCCCGTCTGACATGTCAAATTTCCCACTGCAAAATACATACATGTCGTGGGTTACCTTTTTAACTTTGCTTCTGCAAAAGTCAGACGCAAAGTCATCTGAAAAAATTTCAATATTTTCAATAGCGGTAAATGTATGTTATTTAAATCTTTTTAAAAAAATAATGTGCATACATATATAAAAAACGTTCCATCTTCGAATTTAAAGAAAGCATTTTTAAGATGGCAGAACTATTTTACGGCGAAAATGTTTGTGGCAGCAGCACGTTATTTTCAAACCAAGAACTACTTTGGTTTCTGCAATAACTATGCAAAAAAACAATGACTATGTCAGAAGAAAATTACATGTACGTTTGTGACTGAATATTATAAACCTTATGTAAAATAGCAATTTTGACAGACATGCACAATTACATGTGACTTAAAAATTTGACATGTCAGATGACAAAAACATGTCGTGTGCATTCAGCTTAAAACAACTATCAAAAAACTCCAATATGTCTTAAATAAAGTTGATGCGTCTGAGATTGAGGGATTGAGACTGAGATTGAGTGGAGAAGATTCGCCTTTTCTGCAAGTATATATAAACAAAATGCATAAAATTAGAAGAAGAAAAAATTTTAAAAATGAAAACTTTTCATGGCTAAATGGCAAGATATCTTTCCAAATTATAACTTCTTCTTCCACTGTGAGACGTCCAGAGGTTCCATTTTGCAAAAAGTCGGAACATGGGAAAAGAAAAGCAGCAGCGGAGCTTTCAACGACTATATTAGGGCAAACTGATTTACTCGTACAAGCAGCAGCAACCTCAGCTAGGAAGGAAGGAAATACTAACTTAGCTGCAGTTCTTAAGCAAACCATAGCAAGTCTAACAAGACCTTCCACAAAAGATGTACTCAGAAAGTCAACCTAAACCAATTGCTTTTTTTGCAGATGAAGCGTTAACTTTTTTCATAGGAAACAGTTTTACAACAGTATAACGCAATACGTCGTGAAAGTAAATCGAAAACTGTGACATGTATCCTCACTTTAACCAAATTCTAGCTGCGAAGTCAAAATGCCGACCAGAAGGTATCAAAGTTACTGAGACGGTAGCAAGAGCTCCTTTAGAATCTGTTGTGTTACATACTGTTTTTGAAGCCGTATTGATTCTGATCAATTAAAATGTGAGCTAATTTTAAGATACGGATTTGTCAGTAGCACAGGCCAGATGTTTTATACAACAGACTCATCCAATAATTCTGACGCTTCGCTTTTAGCCACAAAAATTATACCAATAATAATCGTACTCTCCTCTGGAACACCTATTTGGAATAATAATACGCCCCAGTCAACAAGGTTTTGTCGGCCCATTAAGTTGGCATTCGTTAAGGAAATTAAGGAATCTATTTTGAGAGAAGAATTCGAAACTCCAACGACGGAAATACAGCCCGTTATGCTTTCTCTAGTGATGTTATTTTCGCTTATATCACAGGTGCTAATCATAATCTATTATATTTTAATCTTTAGATGTATATATTGTCCCGTTCAGGCGCGGATTCAGGGGGGGGGAAATAAGGAAATTTCCCCCCCCCCCTAAATTATAAAAATATGTTTGGCTTATCTCGATAATACAAGAATTCCCAATAATAATATTTTTTTATATGCACAAAATTTAAGGAAATCCCAGCAAGGTTTTTTTTGTTTTTTTTTTATTGAATCTAACGAAATTTACAATAAGTATCCAAAACTTAATTCTAATAGTATTCAAATACTTATTATTCTACATTCAATCCCAGCAGGTGGCATCTATTTATATCCAAAGAATAAATTTTGACTTGAAAATGCGGTTGAATTATTAATAAGCCTTTATTATATGAATCAAAATTCTATTCGATAATTTTTGACGGAAACACAGATTTTTCGAGGAAAACCCAGATTTCCTTATCTTAAAGATATTTCAACATACAAGAAAAAAATATTAAAAAAATTATAAAACAAGTTTTATTAAATATAATAATCCCAAGCGAAACGCAGTTTTAGCAAAGTATTTGGGAGCCAAACTCTCTACATTATGCGAGACAAGATGGTTGGATCGTCACGACTCAATTTTACACTTTGCAACTAGTGTACATCATATAGTAGAAGCTTTGGAAAAAATATCTGATTAAAAAGTTAGAGATACTTCATCAAAAGCCTTATATTAAGGAACTCGCTTAGTACTTTTGAATTCATTTACGGAATTAACATATTAAATGTGATACTTATTGTATCACAGCCGCTTAGTATCATTTTACACAAGCACGATATAGATCTTCAAAAAGGATCAAGCCTTATCAAAACTACAATCCCTGAAGAGAAAAGAAATAAAGCCGAAGAACTATTTAAAGCGATTTTTTTAAAAGTTAAAGTTATCTGCGTTCAAATCAAGGTTCAAATCACATTAAAAATGTTGAAGATTACTACCCAGTTGTAGGTTACATTCCTCTTTTTGCATTTATTTCAGAAAATCGCAAAACACGTTTCCCAATAGATATCCTAAATGTATTGAACATACCTAAACTTCTACCTCAAAGTGTAATCAAGTCAAATACAGATAAAAAACTTTTAAAATCACAACTAGCTGATGAGCTGATTATGTTTGATAAAAGAGATAAACACCTACTTACATTTAAACTTGAGTCTGACCTGTTGCATTTGCAACAAACATGGGAAATATCTGAAAATCTATCATATAACATTGTAGATGCTTTAATAAACTGTGATGAAAATATCTACCGAAGTCTAAGAAAAATATTTCAAATTTTCGTTTCAATGCTCGTCAGCAGGGCAAGTTTAAAATGGCACGAAAATGGTTAAAAATGGCTGGCAAAATGGCACGAAAAATGGCAAAAATAAACATGTTATTTAAGAAACATTTATTTTATTACAATAGTATGTTTCTTTAAATTGTCAAAAAAAAAATTCTTGTGGCCAGACGCAAGAATTTGGAAGTTGTTTTTAATACACTTTAATCTAATTTTTGTTATAAAATTCTGTTTAATAATGGAATGTAAGATGAGATAAAGCCACTGTTTATTGTTGATGTTGTTTTGTTTAAGCTTTGATATTATTACAAGTAGAACTGTTGCTATAAGTCTTATACGTTTAACATTTTTATTTGGTTTAATATCTTTAGTTTTTCTAAAATCTTTATGGATGAAGTTTCCTGATGATCTGGCCTAAGCAACCAGTGAAATGCGCATAGGAATAGCTTATCCCATCAACAATAAATTTCAAGTGTTTTTATCAAGAATAAAAACTGGGAATTGAGCACGAATAACAAAATCTTTTGAAATTAAAAATTTTGTATTCCCAAAAATTGAAATTACTTTTTGATAATAAAGAAATATTTTTATAATATCAGGGAAATCTGATTAAATAACGACGTTTAAAATTCTTGCGTTTTGAGTCTTCGATTTCTAGAATACCCCTGATTTTTTCCTGTTATCACATAAAACAGTTCTATAAATGAAAAACACTCTTTCAACGTCGCGAGATGTAACTGGAGCATATTTGAACACTAAAAGTTCAGATGGAGAAAGGTTGTCAATAAATTCATCCGTCTCACTTTCATTAAATCAAAATTGTGAGAAAATCGATTAAAACACTTTATTTAAAATTGAAATGCCAAGCCATATAGATTTTTCAGGAGTATTGAATAATTTACCGACAACTTTTCAACAAAATCTTTTTTACTGACATCTTGTATTATTTTCCTTAGCACTGCCAATTAAGCCAAAGCTTTCATTCATAGAAATCGCTTTCGTTTGTAACTTCAAGAGGCTTGAGCAGATGCATTGAAATACTTTTTACGTCCGATTTTTGCATTATTCAGCTAGCATTTTTAATAGATTCTGCCTCATATTCGCTAAGCTTATTTAAACATTTTTTTCCAGGTTGCAAAACACTATTCTTTGGCAAGCTGGACCAAAAATTTCTATTTAAAAATATATGTATGTGAAGAAATGGCAAAAATGGGATATGCAATAAAAAACTTGCTTTCATTTAACCATATTGTTGAGTTTTTTTTAAAAACAAATTTTTTACTTTTTTGTATCAAAAAAAAATTTCCCCCCCCTAAGGCTCGAGCTGGATCCGCGCCTGGTCCCGTTGTTCCTTTTAGGAGCATAGGGCCTCTTTAGATACCTACGATTCAATAATTTCGACAAAATACTTAATCAGGCGCATGCAATAACATAACACTTTAAACCTTCCACATGAAGTTATAGAGCTTCTAAGTTCCAATGATATAAATGAAAATGTGGATGTAGAAAACCACAACGAACAAGGCGAATTTATATCCCCTTCAATAAATATTTTTAGTCAAATGTGTCTAGAAAATTAAATGCAGTTAACTAATACAGTCAATTTGACTGAAAACTAAAGTAAATTAGCTTTTTTTAATAAAAAAATAATAGTGAAATAAATTGACATTTTTGCATCTTTTTCTAAGATTTATCAAAGAAATGCCTGTCTTTAGCTTCCCTCTCAATGTAGCTCCAAAAAGTTTAATATTTTAAAAACTATTAATTTCGCTTGGAAAAAGTAGTGCAGTGGTTTGAAATTTTTTTAATACAGTATTTTTCTTACGTGCATACTCGTGGGACCAAAAACTGGACAAACTGAAAAACCAAAGAGAAAAGGACGCGATTTTAGGACGCAGTGCAGGGAATGTCTCTGACAACTCTGCAGACTCTGAGTCAGATCCGGACTCCGACTGGCTGAGTATTCACAGGGATATTCTGCTGCAGAAAAGTCAGTTAGTAACATAACTGACAGAGACGGACGCGATGGACTCACTAGTCCGCTCCCCATCTCGAACAGGTGCTTCGGAAAGGCTCGGTGATCTAACTCTGGGCTCTGATGATGAGCACGAAATCACAATGATTTCGGCTGATGATCAGGACCAAAGGGCTGGACCATCGGCTTCTGAGGTTACACTCGAGATGGAAAGTGGATTGGCGAGTGTATCAAAACACATTGTTCGGCAGGATGCGACAGAACAGGTCACATCAGATAGCCGAACGAGCTTAGAAAAAGCCAAGAGTGGTGTGAGAGCCTCCTTAGCCTTTCTAGAAAAGATAGCTAAGAAAGACTCCTCATTGCACGATGGGCGGGATAGGCATCTGCTGAGGAAGCACCTGAAGAACGTTGCTAGATTCGAACGAATCCACGGTTCCGTCGGTGATATCCTAGGCATTCCCTATCCTGCGGGATACACAGCAAGGGCTGCTGAGGACTCAAAAGTTGTCAGTAAAGACAACGAATCCTCACCAGCCTCTGCTGAGGAATCCTCCAATAAAGGAGCGAAGGAAAAAAAGGAGGGTAATAAGTCAGCACCTGTTCCTCTTAACCGTGACAGCATGGTCACGGCTAAAGGAGCTTAGACTGCGAACGAAACAACCAGTACTAGTCGCGCAAAGAGGACTGGGAAAGTCCTGATAATCTCCGACATTCACCCCCAAAAGGGAGTCACTAAAGGAATTACCGGGACAAACCAGTCAACATTTGCAGGGAAATCGGGTGATCACCGACAAAGCTCTGCTAAGGCCCCCAATAGAGGTGTTGTTAAGAGAGTTAAGTCTGGTGATGACCAGAAATCCCCGGCGGCTAAGAGGACTAGTCAGGCTGGTGCCGGCCCTCTTAAGGATCTCCGCAAGGAGACCACTAAGAGGACTGTCTCCAGAGATGACCAGTCCTCCACGTCAAGGAAGCTGAAGGAGTCGTCGGGTAAGGACGGTATTCTGGCGGATTGTCATTGATCGTATGGATCCCGATGGAAGGATCAGTGTCGAGAAATGGCAGGTGCTATAGAAAAAACTACTCGACGAACTCTTCAGCGTGAAAGAAAGGCCGGACGAAGTATCGTTCAAAGGGGCTGACTGGGCAAGAGGTGTCAAAACTGTCAGTTGCGGCAATCAAAAAACCTTTGAGTTTTTAAAGGCTACAATTGGCAAGTGTGGCAGCGCTTTACCTGAAGCCAGATTGGACGTCATACTAGAGTCTGAGTTGCCATTGAGGCCAGTAGTCACGGTGTGGATACCTCCACCTATAAAACCGGTGGAGGTCATACTGGGGTTACTGGACAACCAGAACGATGGTCTCACTACAGGCCAGTGGAAATTGATAGCTTCACTGGGCTGTAAGGAGAACCAATGGAGAGACTTCAGGTTCGCAGTGGACCAGGAGTCTCTCAAAAGGCTGAAGTCAATGGGAGGGGTTGTTGTGTTCGGGTTGGGGTCTATCAAATTTAGGTTTCCTAAAGATGATAGACCCTAAGAGGCTGAAAGTGGTGCAGATAAACCTGACAGGAGAGGCCAAGGGCAGAACGGTTCTGGCACTAGCATCGGTATACTTGCAGTACGAGGCTACCGATCCACCTGGTGATAAAGTACGGGAGTTGGTGGAGCACTCGGGCAGAAACGGCTCGAGACTGGTACTGGGTTGTGACGCCAATGTACACCACACCCAATGGGGAAGTGCCGACATCAACAAAATAGGTGAGTCTATGTTTGATTTTATTTTTGCCAGCAATCTCTTTATCAGTAATAGGGGGAATACGCCAACGTTCGGAACTAGGGATAGAGAGGCAGTGATAGATATTACATTGACGAACTGCAGGGAATTAGTAGAGGACTGGAGGGTGGCTGTAGATTTTTCCTTTTCTGACCATAGTCGTCTGTGCTTTAGTCTAATGTTTGAGAGGTCGAAAAGGTGTCCGTATAGGAATCCGAGAAGGACGGACTGGGATTCGTTTTCGGGACTGGTGCAAAGGAACCTTAGGGTTACACGGAACTGGGGGTCGAATCCGGCCGGTGTGGAGCAACTGGTAAACACCTTCACGGGTGTATTGACCAGTAGCTATGAACGATCCTGTCCGTTAAATTTTCCGGGCAGGCGTACACAGCCAAGATGGTGGACAGACGAGTTGAGGACTCAAAGGTCCACTGTCAGAAGGCTGTTCAATAGGGCGAAGTTTACGCGTAGGGAGGAATATTGGAGTAACTTCAGGGTAAGTTACGGGTGGTACAAGGGAGATATTAGAAGGGTGAAAAGGGACTCGTGGATTAAGTTTAGCGAGTCAGTCGAATCCGTGAATGAGATATCTAGGTTCAGGAGGATTTTATCTAAGGACCCGGTAGTCCCTGGATTTATTCAAAGACCGGACGGCTCATGGACGGAATCTTGTTCTGAATCTCTCTGTTTGCTAATGGAGACTCACTTTCCGGGGTTTGTGGATCATGGGTCGGGGGAACAGGCTGTATGTGGTGACCCCTTCACTGGGTCAGGCTCGGGCGTTGAGGAAAGGGAGACGTTGGGGGATATGATTACCTTGGATAAGGTAACATGGGCGGCAAATACCTTTGGGTCCTACAAATCGGCGGGACCAGATGGTATCTTTCCGGCGATGTTACAGAATATCGGGAAATCATCACTCCTGTTGTAGAACCGGTCACTCTAAACCCAAGGATTTTAGACCAATCAGCTTGTCGTCTTTTCTCTTGAAGACGTTGGAAAGACTGATTGATCTACATTTGAGGACGAAGATTGACGCCGGCATCATCAGCGGTGCTCAACACGCCTATCTTAAGGGTAGGTCTGTTGAGAGTGCGCTGCATGATGTGGTTAGTTATGTGGTGCGGGGCTTGCGAAACAAGGAATACACCTTGGCGGCATTCCTGGATATAGAGGGCGCCTTTAAAAATTTGAGGATAGAGGCTATCAGGCAGGCACTGGTTGACCTAGGGGTTCCGTCGGAATGGCTGTACACTTCGGTGGTTAGACCCATTCTTACGTATAGATGCTGTGTTTGGTGGGAGTCATTGGGATTTGCTAGTCGTAGGAACCTTCTTTCTAAGGCTCCGAGGTGTTCTTCAATTGGCATTACAGGTGCCATGAGAAGTACTCCTCAGGCTGCCCTGGACGTCATTCTACATCTTCTGCCTATTGAGCAGTATGTGATGGGAATGGCGGCCAGGAGCATTCTTAGACTGAGGGAGTTAGGATTGATAGGGAATGTCACGCAGGGCCACTCACGGATCCTGGGTGTGATTGAGGATTGTGGCTATTGCCTGGGACCACCCGGCTCCACTGATTATGTAAGCACCAGAGTGGACTTTAGGTGGTCGCCGGGGGTAATAGTGCCTTCTAGGGAGAGCTGGTCAGGTAGGAGCAGATTATTTAGTGGATTTGCTATTTTCACTGATGGCTCGAAGATGAGGGGCACGGGTGCGGGAGTCTACATTGAGGATCTGGACATCAGAAGGTCATATAGGCTTCCTGACGACTGTAGTGTCTTTCAGGCGGAGGTTCTGGGAGTCTTGAGGGCCGTGAAACTGATGAGGGACAACATTGATAGGGGCTCTGAGGTCACTATATATGTGGACAGCCAGGCGGCTCTTATGGCCGTAAGGGGCTGTTATGTGAACTCAAAGCTAGTTGATGATTGTAGGAGGGCTTTGGAAGAAGTCTTAGGGGAGTATACGCTTAGGTTGTGCTGGGTGCCGGGTCACTGCGGCAAAGGTGGCAATGAGGTTGCTGACAAGTTAGCAAGACAGGGCTAAGAGATGGAGGACCCTAACTATATGGAGGCGGTTAGACCTCCAATAGGCTTCTATTTTGGAAGGATCAGGGAGTGGATTCTGGGCGCGACCAATCGGGTCTGGGGGAAGTGGACGGACTGACGGGTATCACGGACGCTGTGGCCGGTGCTTAGGAAGTCCGATTCGGGGTTGCTGCTGGGCAGGAGTAGGGTCTGCGTTAGGACCATGATAGGAATGATCACGGGCTAATGTATGATAGGCAGGATGGCGGTGAGGATGGGATCCGAATTATCGGATATGTGCAGGTTGTGTGAGGACCCTGAGGAGTTAGAGACAGTTGAGCACTTTCTGTGCCACTGTCCCAGGTTGCAGGGCTGCAGGCTGAGGTGGCTGGGCAGTAGATTCCTGAACGAATTAGGGGATGTCTCGGGTTGTGGACTTGAGAATCTGATAGGATTCGTAATGGGGATGGCCTGGCTGCGCGTGAGGAGGGTGGGTGCTGGCCACACGTAGGTCGAATTTGGTTGGTCAGGATTTCTTTCGGGGCTGGTCCGAAACCTCTTTTCTGACTTGTGCTTTCGCTGTTTATTTCACCTACTTTCCTTCTCTACATATCTTTCTCTAATTAAGGCGTCGCAATGGACCATACTGGTCTCTGGGTGAAAGTGTGAGGGAGACTTCACACCAGCCTTTCTACCTACCTACCTACCTAATATATATGTAAATGGGGAATATTTTTAGTTTAGTTATGAAAAATAATATCTCGCAAGTGGTGGCCATTATCTGATTCGCAAATTCGTGTTCTATCCAACACATTTTCCATAACCCCCGTGTTCATTTTCAAAAACTTAGGTTGGTGTATTTCTCGCTGTTGAACTACTCTCGGATTTTCCGTAGCCCATATCCTGCAGTTTTGCGTATAAACGAACCCACCTAATCGGAAATTATGAATAAAATTATGAATTAATAAAGCTCAACAATTTGGGCACGTTGTTTAATTGAGTACTGCTCCAATTTAAATTCCCCAAGTCTTCTATACAAAATACTGAAAAGGAAAGGAAAAAAAAGATATAAGCAATTCAAACCCGTTCGGTTATTTTGGGCCACTCTGTATAAGCGTGTGTTCTTGTAACAAAACCCAATAACAACCCTCCATTACTCAACATCTTAAAATTACAAATTTTCAATTAATTCACAAATTTGTAAGAAATGGTTTTTATATATTCAAAGTAATGAAGTGGTACTATATTCAGAAAAAAAATTATAACAATATACGCTAAGGATTTGCAGATAAAAGCAAAAATAGGGGCTGGCGTGTCGTTAAAAAAACAGAAGTGGATTTTGACTTGCATTACTAAATTGAATAAGACTGCGAATTGAGATAGACGTTTTGTATAAAACCTTTTTAGTAACCTTTGGACTTATGTAGATTTATTTTTCAAGCTATCAAATTTAAAAATCTTGCTTAAAGGTACATATGGGGATTTTCAGGGAAAAGTCTACTTGTTTATGTAACGCTACAATGCAAATAAGGTTATATTTTAGGAACATGTTGTTCAACCGTTATCCCTTTTGTTACTAAATGTATCACTAGTTGCACTTTATTCCAAAATATAAAAAAGTAAACTTAACATATAACATTTTTTGAGAAACAATTTAAATCATAATTTGTGAGTCTTATCAAAAAAGTGTGGCTGTTGAACATTCCAAGATTAAAAAACGAAAGTGTCAGAAAATTTAATGTTTTATTCAGACTTTGGAGACTGAAAAAATCGTCACTTTTTAGAAAAATCATCAGTTTGCTAATTCCAGAACAAAAATCGCCAAAATGACGATAATTCATCAAATCTGGCAGCCCTTATTTCAATCATTCTTTCTGCAAAAGGCCCATAAGAATACAAATATCTTTAAAATATAATTTTTAAGGAAAAATTAAAATCACTTTGCCGCAAGAAATGTCCTTCCAGAAAATGCATACACGTTAGAAGACTTATAAGGCCTCACGCAGAATCTTAAATAGAATTTCTGGTTCGCATTTTTATAAGATCATCTGTATAAACGGCACAAGCGATTTAAATTTGATTTCATTGTAGGCCTCCCTACTACCAGTTGTATTGTAGCATATAAAATTTGGTCAAAAGAAAAAAAGATTATATTTTTAATACCAAGTTTTTTAAAGGGTATAAACTACATATAATTTTAAAATTATTAATATTGAACTTATTTTAACAATAAAACAAAACAAAATTGAGATCGAAATGGTGATGTTGAATGTTGGTGTGTTGTGTTGTGGGTACATATTTGTTAGTGTTGGTAATAGAGGAGATGTTCAAAGTTAGGGAATGATTTTAATGTTCTACTATGAAGGGTTGTAAAAGGAATATAAGTATAAAATTCCACTTGACTTGGTGTAAACAATTGAACAGTATCGTAAAATAATGAATTAAAGTTGGTTGGTTGGTTGGTTGGTTTGCTGGCTGACTGGCTGGCTGTTTTCAATTGAAGTATTTTTGTTGGGAGGTTTAAGAGTTTGCAATGCAAGGCATTTGATTCTAAAGCTATAAAATACATTAGTTTAACTTTAGAGAGTTGTTGTGGAAAACAAAACGGAAATGGCATAAAGGGAGCATTTATGCGAAAGCAATCGTTGACTACTGATAACAATTTACTTACTTGTTTGTATGTGTGTGTATATAAAATTTAAAAACCTCAACTGCATACACAGCCACAAATTCCTTTTTGTTTTTTTGTAACAGCGCTTTTCATTTAACATTATGTTAGATAAAACTTGGGGTAGGGGTTCCCTCACTAATGCGCATTTCCGTCTCATACTTAGTTCCCTGAAATGTTTTTCTGCCACTTGTATAATTCCATTTTAGCAGTCAACACTTTAACACAAAACGTTCTTATATGGCAAAGTTTTTCTTATACATATTTCAAACTCGTATCACATGTTTCAGCTCGCATGGAGTATCAAGGAATTATTTCGTAAGTATTTTATTTATTTGTTTATTTTTATACCCACATAACAATGGTGAAGATGGTATTATGCGTTTGTTTTTATGTGTGTTACAAATAAAAAATATTAGTCCTAGTATACAAATCAACTCAGATTCACTTTCTGAATCGGTCTTACTATGCCCATCCGTCCGACCGGCAGGTTGGCAGACGACTGGCTGGTTATTTTTCAATGTTATCTTGTGCGCAAACACAGAACAAAAAACAACATTACAAAATTGCCAACCTATAAGTGTATTCGTATGGGAGCAATGGTCAAATATGGACCGGTTCTAATAAAATTTGTAGGTTGCAATAAAATATTTTTGGACCTAATTAAGCCCAAATGTCAATAAAACAAGATGGTTAATGGCCACAAAACCCGATTCCGGAAAGAAATTTGCATGTGGGCTATGAAAAATAAATAACCGCTTCTCCGCTTTTGAAAAGGATTTGACCTTGTGACAATAAACGCATAAGTGCAAAATTTGATAAAATTATTTGCAAAATACCGACCTGTAATTTGCGCACAAGATAACTTGGATAGACAACCAGGCTGGCTGATAGAAGGACGGACCTCGTTAGATGGATACTGAAATTGATTTGGAGTTAATCTGTATTCTAAAGGGTGGATCCAGAACTTATATTTAAAAGTGCTACACACATTTGCACATTTTAAGGGCCGGTGCATGGTGAAATTACTACAAGGTGGCAGCGCTAGGTGTTGTTGTACAACAATACAACAAAAACAGGCAAATTTGTTTGTGTAATAAACTCCGTGCTGTCAAAAATTATGTGCAACAACGTTGCCATTGTTTGTCTTTTCCGACAAAATTTGGTCGGATAATTTTCGCTTAGTCGGATGGTAGGCTAACCTTAGGGTAATGTGACACATTTAATAAATACATGCATATAAAACAACAACGAAAAAAAAATTAAGATTAAAACTATTTCAAGATATTAAAGGGGTTATTTTTGATGCTAATAGGATCATAGAAATCAATATACGTATAAACATTGTCAAATTCATAGCTCATTTGCAAAATGAGAAAAAATATAGTAGTCTAAGGGGAATGTTATTTCTGGAAGGGCGAATAGTAATAGAAAACTAAACATTACAAAGTAATAATTCTGAAACAATTTCGTTATTTAACAAATTGTCCATTAAGGAGAAATTAAATTTATTAAAATAAATAAATTTTTTCAACGGTTTTATACCCTTAATCAGTCGTGGTGTATCAATCTATGTGAATCTTTTTTCCCCATAAAGTATATACATATGTATGTATATTCTGGGTGTTCTAAGTCGATTTAGCCGTTAGGGTTTCAAATTGTTTCTAGTTCTTCAAAGATGTTTTTATTAGGAAAAGAGTTATGCTCCCAAATGTAAACTACCTCCCTAAAAACTTACATAAATTTGTAGCGGAATGCACTGATTGTCATTAAATTTCAAAAAACCCTTTTTTATGTCACCAAATATGGTGAAGGTTAACAATTTTTTTCAATAATGTAAACATAAACAAAAAAAAAATGGCATCTTTGGGTTCTCACCACAGTTAAGCAAAAAATTCCCAGATGCCCTAGTGATGCCACCTTATAGTAATTTCACCATGGGCCGGTGTTGATTTTAAATAAAACACAAATTATTTAGGAAATTATTGTCATTTCTTTTTATTATGATAATATTGGTATGGTTCAATTATGTATGGAACAAAATATCGGCCAAACGACCGCTGCGACCTCGGCGGCACATCTCCAACCGATGGTTTCGATGACGCTGAGGCATAATTTAGGTTCTATGCCGTTAATGTGCCGAATTATCTCATTATTTAGCTCTTGAAATGTTGCTGGCTTATCAACGTACATCTTGTCTTTCAAATAACACCAAAGAAAGAAGTCCAACGGAGTCAAATCACATGATCTTGGCGGCCAATTGGCATCGCCACCACGTGAGATAACACGGCCATTGAATTTGTCGCAAAAAAGGGCCATTGTTTCGTTAGCTGTGTGCCAAGTGGCACTGTCCTGTTAAAACAACATATCGTCCACTTCCATATCCTCCAATTCAGATAGCGAGCACCAATCACAGTAACTGCCTGACCGGCCTCATTTTGGAAAAAAATATGGCCCCACAGCCTTTAAACCACACCAAACAGTCACTCTTTGTGGTTGCATTGGTTTTTCGACAATCACGGCCAAATGCGGCAATTCTGCTTTTTGACGAATCCACTGAGGTGAAAATGTGCCTCATCATTAAATTGACCGAAAAAAAATCTTTATCGTGTTGCTCGTTTGTGTATCTATCCATGGTTCAAATTGAATTAGTCTGAAATTGAGAAATGTCAAATGAAATGCAGAAAAAAACTTGACTGTTGCGTGTAGTTCACATCCAACATCGGCCCTTAAAATTTGTCGTTAATATTTCTAAACAAAAATATTTGTTTATATAAAATAGGGAATAACAAATTCGTTAAAGTAACCGAGATTTCTCGTTACTTAACGATTTCGGTAGTTAAATTAAAAAAGTTACAGGATTGAGGTACTGATGGCAAATTAACGGTTTATTTTATAAAAAAAAGTTTACAAAATAAAATAAGAATATATTCACAGTGTTCATTTGTTAGGACCCATAGGCAATTATGGACCTAGCAAAACAAAAGCTTGATAAGATATCAACATCGATATCACATTTTTCTTTTCTTAATAAATTAAATTCATGTGCAGGTTTCAGTCTATCGTATCAGTCTGTTTCGTAAATCAATTTCACAAATGTAGAGGGCGCTAATTATTTACATATTTATTATTTTTATTTTATCATTGCAAACATCTCTTCCTGTAGCTTATTTTAATAATTAACAACTTTTTCCAAAAAACTTTAAATTCTAAGTCACTATGCCGGCTCATTGAAATCTAGTAGTCCATCTGGGGCCATTCACTTGAAATCAAATCATTTTATTTTTTATTTAAAAACAAAAGATTTTCCCATAACACCTGATCCACACCTAAAGGAAATTACCCACGCTCTACCCACGACAATAAAAATTACATTCAACTCTGGTGTAATTACCAGCACTGTATTAAAGAGATAAAACTACAAATATAATTGTTGAGGACTTTTGCTTAATATTTTCTATTTTGAACGTTTAATAGCAGAAATTATTCCAAAATTTCCTTTCGAAAATAATATGAAGGTAATTAAAACCATAAACTTTTTATTGTTCTTTTTTCATGAAATATGTGAAATTTAATTTTTTTTTTAAAACATAAAAAATATATATTTACATATACACAACGTAAATTTTTTATTGGTTGTGCTCAGAATGTATTATTCTTTCCTATACTGAGTTTAATATGTTGTCGAAATGACAACTGAATTTTGAGAATACACCAACGGTGTGTTGTCAAAAATGAAAACAACACTTTGTCATACTGACACCATTATATTGAAAATATATTAACGCTTTGTTGTTAGAACGAAACCAAATGGTGACGAAATGACAACAAGGTAAATTAAAAAAATGCCAGCAAAATGACACAAATCAATATCGGCCAAGAAAATGTGTGAAAAATCGCCCAAACAAACAACCATCCAATTTTTATTTTAAAATTTTTATTTAATAATTCTTACAAAAAAGACTTCAATTCTACATTCATATTTGGGTTGGGGTCATATGCCCGAAACTCAAAATCTTGAAACCAAAATTCAGAATTTCTAAGTCCGGACTCGAATTAAGAAGCTTTAGTTGGTGAAGCCAGTGTAGGAGAAAGAAGAAGCTCCTTGCGCCCGGCTGCAGGCCGGTAATGCAGAGAAGCTTTTGTTAGCGATTTGGGATTTTAATGAATAATAACTCTGTGCTCGAAATTTACATTTTTTTATACAAGCCGGGCACATGGCGTGTTAACAAAATTCGGGTACGTTGAATCCAATGGTGCTAACCGTTTTTTTTTTAGGTTAGCTCTTGTTTTCGAGTTATACCGTTATTACGAAATTAGGTTGCACAACATAAATTCGCGTAACTCAAAAACGGTTTAGCTTATTGAAATTACTAAAAAAAACCAAAATTCTTTAAGAAAAGTAAAACTCTTTTAATATGAGCAGTCGTTTTAGGAACATGATATTTTTTTTTGATTTTTAAAAATTCATAAAAAATTTGCAGATATATAAAATACGAAGCTGCAAACAAAACAAGCCATAAGTGATTAAAATCTGTTTACAACTTTTGATTTTATTTACAAAATTCGACAAATTTTAATTAATTTAAGAATTTCATAAAGCGCAATATTTGTATGGGAGCCCCCTAAGAAGTTGGGATTAGGGGAAAGTATGTCTCAAGAAAATGTTAAGGACAAAAAACTAAATAAGGCATTTATGGGACTTTTTCTTCAATATATCTCTAGTCTGCATTGAACATTTTGTATGGGAGCCCCCTTAAAGAATGGTGATAGCGGGTAGATATGTCGGAAATAAATGATTGAGATGAAAAATAAAGTGGGGCTGATAGAAAAATTCATATCCATATTGATGATACCCTAACATCAGAATTGTGACATCAATTTTACTACAAATGGCATTAATGATGCAAAAAGTAACATCAATCCAATGACTAACGTCTTCGTACAATTTTGTCATTTTTTACTTGTCATCTATTTTATGCCTATAGCCACATCAATTCGATGCCACATTTTGTATATTATTTACATTATTTTCATGATTACAATGTATTATAAGAAGCAAAAATTCCTATATTCTATTTTTTTTAAATTATTAAGTTAAATACATCAAATTTTCAAAGTAGAATGATTACGAACACCATATGTGGCATGGTGCCAAAGGTCGTAATTCAACAAACGTGAAACGAACATCTGTAACGGGTAAGTAAATAATAATATTTTGACTTTGACTTAAGTCAATTCCAATGCCTTTGACTTAATGACAAACTGTCATTAAATTGATGCTAATGTTACTGCGTCATCGCACTGAGAACATGTTCGTCATTTCTGTGATGCCGATGTGTCATCCCATTGATGACATAATTTTATTTTGGCCCTGATGACACGTTGGCCAAGTGATGTTAAGGTTGACATCACAATGATGAAAAGTATCATGGGGTCAAAAACGAAGACACTTGTCATAGTACTGATGCCAAAATACATCAGAGTTAAGACGCATTTTCTATCAATGTAGGGTATCCTTGGTCCTGCAGTATCAAAACATAAGAATTTTATTAAACCGCCACATGTGTATTTTTGAATTTTATAGCTTAAGAATCAAATGCCTTGCATAGCAAACTCTTTAACTTGTCTAATTTTGCAACGTATATCAGTCTTAATTTTTTGTTTTCTCATTGTAGAATTTCAATTTAATATTTCCAGTGCAAAATCACCCGAAATTGAACACAAACGTATTTGGCTCACTTTTGACGACGAATTTTGAAGATAATTTTATGGAAATCGGTATATTCGTTTAAATTGTTTTAAGGACGAAGTCTTTTGAAAGTAGTGGAAATCGTGAGCATAGCTCACGTACAAATAACACTCCAGAATATAGCTTTAATTGTACTAACTTCCTTTTTAATGTTGATGTTAATATCAAATTTGAAAACAATAAGTTTTATAAAAGCAACTATGTCATGGCGGGGCCAAAATCGCTCAAAGGTCCCATAAAAACTCCCTCTCAGAAATCTCTTTATGACGAACAAATCTCATACAGATGTTGATATTTAAATAATTTTCGCCACAAATATCTCCTTTGAGTATAAAATTTATATAGAGTTTTGTGCAATCTCGAGAATAGGGTAGGGTATCAAACTGTTGGTCTTGACCGTCTAAACTTTCTTGCTGGTTTTATTTTGTTTTTATTTATTGTTTCGATTTGTGGTCGTAATACATTACAAATAGATTTTATTACCAAAAGCACCACAAACAAAAAAAGTTATCAAGTAACGGCTGTATTAATACTTAAAATATTAAACTGATGGTGGGCATATCGCTTTACAATTGAATACTCATTCTACTTTCAGCTGCCATTTTTATGGAGAGTTTTCATTCTAACTAATTAATTGATTCGCTACAGATGAATATACACAATCGATGAATTCATGGTTAAACAAGTTCAGACATAAATTTAAATAAAAACGCGAAAGATTCCTTTTACTCTCATGTATTCATGTGTGAGAACAATGGGCTATTTTTCGTGAGTATATGAAGGGCTTGTTTTATAAAAACTTAATTCCTTGGATTTTTTATTGTATTTATAATTAAGAAATGTATTATGTATAGATTTTATCTGACAACACTTTAAGATGCAATAAATTTGTTGTTTGTTTTTGTTATTGAACCTTTTGTAACGATTCATTTTATATTCAGTCTATTGGGAACGGAACTACCAATAAATTCGGCTATACTCGTCGTTGGGGTGGGTGTGATATGTTCCCTTTCGAAAGTAGTTAACGAAGTTACGAATCTATTACAAAAGAATTAAATTAAAGGTAGTAAATTCAAAGCAACAGGATAGCGATAAACAAAATAAGAAGTTGATTATTGGGTCGATGTTTGTTGTGTATCTCCATGCTGACATAATTATAATATAGTAAGTCAGCCCAATAATAAAATGAATAAAAACAAAATTAAAATTTCCTAACTACCCCACACCTGGTTCTTTACCTTTCGTAATAATTAAGAACAAATTTAAAACTTCATGTTTTAAAAAAAAAATTAAAGCACTTAAACATATTTATTAAAGATAAGTTAACTCACTAATTAAATAGTTATTAATTTCATCTAACTTTAATTATATTTATATTTTTCTTGTATTAATAACCACGAAATTATCTAATTATAATGTAATGCGGTGACGTTAGTTGTTGGGTAAAATTTAACCGAGATTAATAGAATGTAGGGTAGAAATTAATAAGTATTGAAGGATCAAACGTCATATGAATATTAAAAAAAAAAAAAACAATTTTAAAATAATTATTAGAGCTGAATATTCATATTTAAAAGATATGTATTTTCAAAATTTGGTTGATAAAACAATAAAACTCAACTTACAGTAACAGTAATTTGTCCATCGATGTCAGCTGGTGCCAGGAGACTTATAAGTAGGTTCGTATTATATTAAAATAAGATCAACCAAACCCAAAGCTTAAACCCCCTTTCAGACTCGGTAAGTTACTTGCGCAAGTAACTTGCGCAACTCTTGGTGTCGGGTAAAGGGAAAAACATTTGAGTACAGACTTTGTTGTACTAGGCCAGTTACTTGCTCAAGTAACTTGCCGAGTCTGAAAGGGTGTATGTGGTGTATGAGGTAAGTTGTAATGGGTTTGAATGAAAGTTAATGTGTGTTTGATGTAATTTTTGAATGTAGGATTTTGAATAACACTTTTGTGTTTTCAACTCAAAGAAATTTAGGTGACCATAGGCAATTAAGAGTTTTGAGAATTTGAAATTTAGGAACTTCTAGAATAAGGTAGAATTAGGAAATTAGAGATTTAAAATTTAGGAACTAAAAAAATTTTAAATTTAGAAAATTGGAAATTGGAAATTAGCTAAATTTATGTTTTTGAACTATAAAAAAATTATTTAAAATAATCGATGTAAAAGTAATGTATCTGCAGTTTGGATGGTTATGGATTTAAAAATAAAATAAACGATTCAGAACCAAAGTGTAAATTTTAAATTCAGCGTAAATCTATACATGCGAATAAACGCTTGAATAGAAAGATTGGCCTTCGTATTGCTTTGTTCGGTATAATTGTCAGGTTCTTATTATGCAATTTCACAATATATTGGCTTGTTTGAACGTTGCCGCATGCATGTTTTGCCAGTTAGATAGCACTCAAGGAGTTTGTGAGTGTTTTGAGGAAGCATTCGTGTTATTTTGATGAGGAGCCCATCATGCCAACTTTGTCGAATTATTGGGAAATTTCTGAACCATATTCCTTTTCTCAAACGCCGATCTAATTTGGGTGACAATTATATGCACTTGTTCGATAGCACCATGCCTTGATGATCCGGAGTGATTGCGGGTTCATTTGACAAGCGTCTTTTCCTGACAATTGTAGAGCTTTTCCAAGAGGATGGAAAGTAGCCAACTCGTAATATCGCATTAAAGATGAGCAGCAAGATTCTTGAAGTAGACGTTCGTAAGTTTCTTATCATTGAACCTGTGATGCGGTCAGATCCTGGAGATATCCATGTGTTAATTTAAATTTTATTGGATTGTTTACGGTATCAGGAATAATTGGACGACATGATCAAGAATGTGCATCATCTGACGTGAAAACTTACTTGGAGAAAGGCTCGCAAAGTCGTTTTTTCATTTGTTTCATTTTATTTGTTGAGCAATTTTGTGTCTACAAGGAAAATATACGGATCAAAACATGATTTTTTAATCTGTAAGGTTAATAGAAGTAGCCTGGATACATTATTCCTAGAACTGCTGCATTGGAAAGTGTCTAACGTGTTTAGTGCACAATTATGACTGTGACACCTCAAGCCCGACCTAAAAAAACCTGCACGCGTTTTCTAGTTTTTAAATAGAGCGGCCTCAACGCTTTGCAACTAGAAAATACCGATTTTGAGTGAAGGTTGCCGCTATTGTTAATAAATAATGGAATTTTTTTTTGTTATTATTATTATTATTAATATTTAATTTACAGAAAATGTAAAAAGAGAAAAGGACTGGCTGCCAAGGCCTTCGCCTTTAATAAATTGAGATTTTAAGTATTTACATGGATAATTGGTTACAAAAGAATATATGTATAATAAAAAGTATAGAAAGGTTTATAATTTGTTTACTACGTCCTAAGGTAGGTGTTTTTTTAGGTGGTTATAATCAAAGTTCTGTATGGATTCCGTTAGAGATGTTATTTGGTTGTTTTTGTTGAAGCAGGATAAGAGGTGATCCATAGTTAAGATGTTGCCGCAGTTAGGGCATGTTGGTTTTGACGAGCTGTTCTTAAGGATGTATTCATGGGTTAATTTTGAGTGACCTAGTCTCAGCCTTGTTAAAATTTTTTGTTGTTGCTTAGTAAATTTGGTAGGATATGTTGGTTTTTGTAAAAGAGGGTTTATTTTTTTGTAGTATGTATTTGGTAAAGTGTTATTGTTTTGATGTTGTTTTATTTTTACTAGATTTTGAATGTCTTTTTTTGTGTAGTTATTAATTAATATGGTTGGAGATTTGTTAGTGATTTTAGCAATCGTGTCTGCAAATTCATTTCCTTTAATGTTCATGTGAGCCGGTGTATAGAGTATTTTCGTGTGTTTGCTACGAACAAGATTTTCTTTGATGCGGGAGATTAGGGGATCAGAGTGCTTATAGGATTTCAAGGCGTTAACGGATGATAGGCTATCCGTGCATATTAGGAGGTTCACTCCAGGTGGTTTAAGTTTGATTGCTTCTTCTATGGCTGTTATTTCTGATGTAAATATTGAAGTAAAGTCAGGAAGAATCCCAGTTTTGACTATGGTATTGCTTTCGTCTACTACAGCAAATGCATTGCCACTGGCGGTTTTGGAGCCATCACAGTACCAGATTATGTAGTTTTGGTTTTTATAAGTGTTTATTTGTTCAAGGTGTTGCTGAATAATCTGGTCTGAATTATAGTTCTTTTTGGTGATATTTTTGGTTTTTATAAAATGCGTTTCTGTATTAGCCCAGGGCGGAAAGTGTACTCTGAAATTTAAAGTTTGTTGAATGAAATTGATAGATTATTGGCTGATTTTGTGATTGATGCAATGGTAGTGTCAATTTTAGGTTTTCTTTTCAATTTTGAGAAGTTGGTAGCGTCATTAAATATAACGTTATTTTTGATTTGTGAAATTTTTATTATTTGGTTGCTGATTAGTTTACAATATCTGTCTTCTATAGTTGGTAGCCCCAATTCTGTAAGTATGTTCATTATTGCTGTGGTTCTAAAAGCTTGTGAAATGATTCGTAATGCGTGATGATAGTATTTTTTAATAATTGACAGCTGTGTTTTGGGTGCTTTTCCATATATTATGAGGGCATAGTCAATTTTGCTTAGTATAATTGATTTAAAAACATGAGTTAAACTGTTAATGTGGCTTTCACTTGAAAGACCGCAAATACTTTTAAGGACATTTATTCTTTTAGAGAGATCACCTGCTAGAAACGCAATATGACTATTCCAATTACATGTTTTATTGAATATAAGGCCGAGAACTTTGAGTTCTTTGACATTAGTAAAAGCTGCTCTGTTTATTTGGAATCGATCTATAGAACATCTGTGTTTACGACATATATGTAAATGTTTACTTTTTTCTTGTGATATTGAAGCGCCAGATATCTTACACCATTTGTTGAGGTCGGTAAAAATTTTGTTTAATGAAGTTTGAACTTCTTATGGGTTTTTTGTTTTAGCAAACAAATAAAAATCATCAGCATATAAGCAGTGATGTATCCGTTTGTGATTTTCCATTATTTGGTTGATTTTTTTAAACGCTATTAAGAATAAGATGACCGATAGTGGAGATCCCTGTGGGATACCATTTTCAAGTTTGGTTAATTTTGAAAAGTGCCCGTTTGACCTTACAGAAAAAGTTCGGTTGCTAAGAAAAGCTTTTACGTAGTTATATATATTTTTCCCCACATTCCATTCCTTTAGTTGGCCAAGAATGTTGTGAATGCCGATTTTATCGAAGGCTTTTTCGAAATCAATACTAAAGATTGAGCAGTGATTACGTGAAGATATTGTTTTTGCAAGAAAGTATTCAATGTGAATTAGAGCATCTGTTGTTGAGCTGTTCTGTTTAAAACCAGTTTGTTTAACGTGGATTAAATTGTTTTGAGTTAGAAACCATGCAATTCGTTTAGCTATTATTTTTTCTAATAGTTTGCTGGTACAAGAAATTAACGAAATTGGCCGATAAGACTCTGGTTCTAGTTTGTTTTTTGTGGGTTTAGGTATACAAATTATATTTGATCTTTTCCATACATGTGGAATGGTACCAGTTTTGAGAATGTTATTAAATAAATCTAGGAGTCTTTTTTTAAACGCTTCAGGAGCATTTTTAATCATAGAGTACGTTACTCTATCAGGGCCGGGATTGTTATCTTTGGTGGACTTCAGAGCTAGGTGTAGTTCATATTTTGTGATTTGTTCTTCAATTAGTTTAGCATTTTTACTGATGTTTAGAGGCGAATAATTTTCAGATAAATATATGGTTTTTTCTCTTAAAAATTCGTTTGAGTAATTCAAATTAGATGAAATATTAGAGAATTGAAAAGCAAGTATTTCGGTAATATCTTCGGGTGATGTTGTAACATTGCCATCAAGCCTTTTTAATGCTTTTATATTTTGAATTGTTGGAGTTTTGTCTGAGAAACATTTAATTGTTCTCCACATGTGGGTAATTTTCATTTTAGGGTTAATTTTAGACGTGAAGTCTTTATATGCTTTTTGTTTGGCCGTTTTAACATTTTTCCTAAAAATAGCGTTCGCTTTTTTGTACTCGATACTCAAGGTAAGAGTTGGGGTTTTGTTTAGTTGGTGCAATAATTTCATTTTGTTATCTCTAAGGGTGTTTAGTTCTTTGTTCCACCAATATGTGTTGTGGCTTTATTTTCTAGGTTTATTTTGAGGAATACTTACATTTGCTGCTGATAGTATAGACATGGTGAGTAAGGCGTTTTCTTTGTTGTTGTTGTCAGATTGTTTTCTTCTACTCAGCTCATATTCTATTCTATTGCAATAAAGAGCCCAATTAACATATTGGGGTTTGAATGTAGGATTAAACGGTATTGTAGTATTGTTTCTCTCGAAATGTAAGATTATAGGATTGTGGTCACTTCCATGGAGGTCTTCTTCGATATCCCATATAATTTTTGTTGATAGATTAGTGTTGCATGCAGACACATCAATTGACGTAAAGGAGTTGTGTGTTGAATAATGGGTACTCTTACCATTGTTAAGAACGAATAAATTATTCAAATTTAAAAAATTTTCAAAAGTTTTGCCACGATCATTACTTTTGGCTGAACCCCATAAAGGGGGACCAACCGTTTACATCACCTAATATAAAGGAGTTTTCTAAGTCCGGTTTTGTTATTTTCATATTAGGGGGCAAGTACATATATGTTTTGTATAAGTAGTTCTTGTGCCATTTGTACTTTAAATGATTGAATTTGGTAGTTAACTGGAAGGTTTTGATCAAACAAAGAGTGATGTATGTTTTTTTTGATCATAAATGCTTACCCTTGTTTGATTTGATTTTGGGTATTATGAAAGTAAATGTGATATTGTTTTGGATGCTTTCGTTTGATGTTCATTGGAACATGCGTTTCTTGGAGAACCACTATGTCAGGCTTATATTTTTTTAATAGGATTTTAAGGTTGTCGTAGTTATTTATATATCCATTTATATTCCATTGTATTATTATCATTAATAGTGATAATAAAGGGTAAGGTGTAGTGGTTAGAGTAAAGAAGGAAAAATTTATCGGTTGATAAATTATTCTGTTATCATTGTTTCATCATCACTGACATCAGATGATAATTGTTGTAGTGACGTTGTAAGAGATTTTGTTGTTTTATTAGTTTTATTTTGTATTTCATTTTTATTGAGAATACTTAGTACTTTGTCGTTTAATATGTGGTTAGATGCTAAGAGAGTATTTGATAGTTTTATTGTTGTGTTTGGTTTTGCTTTTGCTATATTTTTTGATAATATGGAAACCTGAAGGTTCTGCTTTGGGTAACTGTTTTGTAGATTTTGTTGTTTGTGTTTTTTCATTGTTGGTTTGTTTTGTATTATTTGAGTTGATTGATTTTGTTAAAATTGTTTTTTCGGAATTGTTTGTTGTTACTGTTTCTTCTTCTTTGCTTGTTTCGTTATTTTTATCAGTTTCGTTTTTTTTATTAATTTCGTTTTTTTTTATTTTCCATTATTTCTTCTAAAGTTTCTATTGGAGTATTTTTTGTAAAGTTATCGGCTGCGAAGTTTAAATTGATGTATTCAGTTGCTTCTGCAATTGATGTTCTATTTATGGTGGAGTGTTTTATTATTTCTTGCCTTTTTTTTATTTTAGGACAATTTTTGTTTGTGGACCTGTGTTGCATACTGCAATTAATGCATTTTACTTGGGTACAGAGTTCTTCTCCGTTATGTAATGTTAGTGAACAGATTGGACAGGTTGCGAAGTTTTGACAGCGTTTCTGTGTGTGCCCAATTTTGTTGCAGTTTTTGCATTGCATAGGTTTTGGTACATAGTGATCAACTTTGTACAGTTGAAAACCAATTTTTATTTCTGAAGGGAGTTTGTACAGATCGAAAAGAAGTATATGTAGTGGAGTGTTAGTTTCTTTACCATCTACCATTTTTTTAATTTTTTGAACTTCTGTGACGTTTTGATCAGAAAGGCCGAATTTAAATTCGTCTTCAGTTAGGTCTTTTAACTCGGGGCAGAAGATTACACCTTTCACAGTATTCAGATTATCATGATACGAACATGTGATATCACAAACGTTAGCTAGCTTTTTGGTTTTAATGAGCAAATCTGCTTGTCTTTTGGTTTTTGTAAGAATCAGTATGTTTCCGTCACGTGTGAATTTTGTAAAAATTCGATTGCTTTCACTTATAACACCATTAAGAGCCTTACTTAGAAGAAATATATTAATTTTGTTTAAAGGTTTTTCAGCGTCTGTAGATTTCATAGAAACAAATTTTGGATTGTCTTGTTGGTTTGTTTTTAATGAAAGGTATGGAAAATTGATTTCCGTTTCAATGTACGCTTTGTGTTTAGATTTTTTTCTTGGAGGGGAGTCTCTATAGAGACCACCTCCTCTTCCCCCTGGAGGCGTCGTCACTTTTTAGAAAAAAATCAGCAAATCGACACGCTAATTTCGGAACAAATAATCGTCAAATCTGGCAGCCCAGGCTATATGAGAATTAACTTTTGGTACCTAAGTTTGGCGAAAATTATAATTTTTTCTAAAAAGAATGAATTCCAAAATGTAAATATTTTGATGGTAGGAAGCAACAAGCCAATTTTTTTACCTAAGTCTGCTTCTTCTATTTTTGTCAAGTTTTTTTTAACATCTAAGCCCTGTGAACCGATATTTATTATATCATAGAGGAGAAAATCCTTGCGCCTGATCGAATGTAGGCTTTGCAATGAAGCTTTTGTTAGCGAAGCCGGTTTTTGTTATAACATATAGGAGAAAATCCTTTTGAACGGCCGAAGGCCGTCTAAGCATAAAAGCTTAAGTTAGCAAAGCCGATGCTGGTTATAGAAGGAATTTATCTCTATGGTTTAACAAACACTGGCTTCGCTTACTTATGCTTTTAAATTTGCGATTTGATATGGGATTATAAACCTTAGCTTTTCAAGGTTCGAGATTTAAAAAAAATTTTAACATATCGGGATTTTGATGCTATCCCAATCTAATAACGTTTTATTTACATATATAAAGGGTGGCACAGAATGAGCATTTTGGGTCGAGTTCTTCTTTATTATTATATATTTTGGTTTTTTCACTTTTTGCAAAAAAGACTGGGATTAAATTATGATTAACTATGCAATCGAACAAAAATAAAAGTACCCGAAATTTTGCGAAAAGTTATGGAAAATATGTTAAAAAATAGTACGTATACGAGAACGAGTGCGGCTTCCGATGTCGATCTAAATTCCCATTTAAATTGTGTTGTAATTTGGATCGACATCGAATGCTGTAATTCGGCCCCTGTTAAGTATTTAAATACCCATGCCCTGTTCCAGGTGTGGGAAGAGCGAAATCTTTTTTTTTAATTCCAATCAACTTCTATAAATTCCCTTACATACATATGTACATACGTAAAAATTTATTTAAAATAGTAAGTTCCACATTAAGATCCACAGAAAGGCATTAATTGGTTAAAGAAGTTGTAGTTCATAATTTAAAATAAATAAGAATATTTCAAAAAGAAAATATTTGGTTTTTAATTTAAATAAACGGATTATTCTAGAAATTAGGAAACGGAAAAGAACATGTAGATATTAGTATGAAACGCAAAAACAAAAATAATTTATTTTTTGGAATAAATACTTCTTAAATGCAGCTGCCATAATTTAATCACAAATTCCCTTCCCGGGAATTTTTTAGAAAAAAACCCGTATGAAAAATAATAGACGTAATGTTATCGTCTTATTGAGAAAAGTGAGAAGTTACCAAAAGTTGTCCGAATACTGCTTTTCATTTATGAATTGAAGACGTAATTGAGATAAAATATGTTACAAAAGCTTGCAAATTGATAATTATCAAATCCCCAAAAATTACTCTTTTTATACCCTTCACCGAAGGTAAAAAGCGTATATATAACTTATTTTAACAAAGTTAATTATAAAAAAGAGTAATTTTTGGGGATTCAGTATTTCGGTTATAGCTCGGCCATTTTCAACCGATTTGACAGAATTATATACCGACGTCTTTAAGAAGAAATTTACCATTTACTTAAGTTATAAAGCTTGGACTAGGGGAGATCTATGGTTCCCGAAAGTGGGTATTTAAAAAAAAAAATTAAATTTTGGTCATAACTTTTTTGTATCTGAACCGATTTTTCCGAGTTTTTTATAATAAAATAAAAAAAAATCCGATATTTTGGTATATAAGTCATATCCACGTATGGCAGCCCTAAAATTTAGGATTTATAAAAATTTTGATGTTTTTTAGCCCATTTTTCAAATCGAAATATCTCGATTCCTAGACGTGACCCAGATATAACATTTCCCGTTGGTTTCATCCCATCCCGATTTTGACTGTCGCATAGTGTAACCAAACCAATGGCTTCCAGAGATTTTATGGATATTTTGCCATTTGCCTTAATCTTGTTAGTTCTTGTACTTCTTTGTATGCTTTTTAGTTGTTTTCCTTTTGTTACTTTAATGCGTCTATAATTATAAATACGGGATTTTTTGCGAACTTTGAGCATTTATTGTGGAACATTGTCCAAATACATACAATTTATTTATCTATCAACATATGGATTCCGCACCAAAAGAACCGTTAATTTTTAAGGCCGTGCGCTGTCATGATAAAATATTGCGGCTTATTATTTGATAACATATTTCGGGCGTTTTGTGACCAATACTTGCCTCAAACGAATCCATTGTGGTTGTCTGACCCGTTTTAGCAGCTCATAAAAGATGGGACCTATCCCATAACACCAAGTATATTTGGCAATAGCGTTGATTTGTTTTGTTGGCCAGGCTTCACATACGATTTCTTGCGCCAATATTTATTGTAATGGATCCAGTTTTCATCGCCAGTAATGATTCGATACAAAAATTACATATTTTTATAGTGTTACGGTAGTATTTAAGACTTTTCAAGCTAAATCTCGAGCTTTCCTGCGTCTCTCAACTTCAACTAGTGAAATACCCAATTTTATTGTTTTTCGTTGCATTCTGTTGCCTGCAAACGTTTTGAAGTAGTTACTTGAGTGGCCATTTCTTGACAACAATTGACCTATTTTAAGGAACAACTACTTTTTGGGAATCTTTTTTTAATTATTTGTATATATTTTAAACTTTAACCTAACTATTGTTTTAAAGCCTACAGTGCCAAAGTAGGCAAGCTGGTAGTAAGCACGTCTATCAGCGCCGGGGTTGCGGGTTCGGTTCTCGCCAGAGACTCTGGTTTCTTTCCTGCAGACAAGTGCAGAGATTCGCGGGGCTTAGCTTAGGGGATAAAAAAAATTAACATTAAGCAAGAATTTGTGTCCACATTTTTAGAGAGCCTGTTAAGTATAAATAATTGCAGTTAAAATTTTTTATCTGGATCGCAATTTTAAAGAACTAAATTTTTTTTTTATAAATAGTAGAAATAGTGAATATTTTATACTTGGTCGTGTGAAAAAGGCCCAAATCAGTCGCGACTGCAGTTTTCGAAAAAAGACAGAAAGCTTTTCTTGGTAGTAAGTGGCAATGTGTAAAAACAGGCAGCAACAATCAACACAAATGGTGTGATCAAGACAAAAATAACACAACACAAACCACGTTAAACAAATGCATTAGTTCAACAAACGTTGTGTTTTGTACAAAAAAAAATGTATTTATTAATATTTTTTGTTATTTATTGTTATTAAGGCCCATTTTCACAAATTATCGATAGCTAAAGGTAGGATTTTACCGGCCGTATAAAAAGTGTTCCATTATTAAAACTTAACTTTAACCTACCAGGTAGGATGAACCTTAATCTAGTTTATCACTCACTTTTGGTTAAAGTAAAGTTTTAATAATGGAACACTTTTTATAAGGCCGGTTAAAGTCTACTTTTATCTATCGGTTAGTTGTGAAAACGGGCCTCACTTACTTAAATATTATTTACTCGTGCTGTGGTTAACTTTAAAGTCAATTTTTACAACAGCTTTGCAAATAAATCTAAACTAAATAAATTTGTGTTCATAGTACTGCGGCATAAAAGATGATGCAAAGAGAGAGCTTTCAAAGAAAGAGACAAAAGAAAACGCAAAATCTTCCGTCTCATGACATACATACATATATGTTTTGTAATCTGTGATCACAGTCATTTAATGGTTTATTACGGGTACTATCCAAAAATGTTTTTAAGCATCCATAATATTCTATATTTTTGTTAATGCTAATGCACACACATACATATGTATATATATAAACTGTCTTTATCCTTTGCTTATGCAAATTGTTTGCAAAAAAAATCAGTATAGTATAGACAAAAAGGTACCGAAAGATAAATCCCTTCAAAAATTATACCCGACCATATTTATGTATAGAAATAGATACACAAGATGCGTAACTTTCAGGCAGCATTGACCTTAATCTTTAAAGGTTAACAATTTACCTGTATTAAGCATAAAGCTGAAACAAAAAAAAATAATACACACGAGTATGTACTTATTATGAATCTACATGTCCTGCAAACATTTATGCATATGTTGGTGTATTTCTGGCTGTGCCCCGTAAACAATTTTTGCCGACTTTTGTCAGAAATTGTTTCGGCTGTATGCATAAGTTGTTGTTTTAGCTTTGATTAACATTAAAATAATTATAACGCTAAGAGCCATTATTACAACTTGCCGTTGGTTAAAGGTAGTATTTTGGCCCACGCATAACAGATTTTTAACTATTACAACATTTATTTAAACTACATATGTTAAATATGTTAAAGGTAAGTTCATCCTACCGGGTAGGTTAAAGTTAAACTGAAATAACAAACAACTTGTTATAACAGGTTCTTTGGTGGTAGAGACCGGACCTAGTTCTAACACTTTATATAAATGGGACCTATCACTGTGGTTGTCATTGGAAGAGCTTAGCTTACACCTAAAAGCTACCATTTGACCAGCCACACATCTATTCTCAATGAACGTGTTTAGAGTAAGTTACTACAATGCAAGTCCTTGGTTCCAATAACATTCCCTTCAACAAGTTCTAGAACTTGTGGTAAGAAACAATTTTAAATAGTCTCAAGAAAATGTATCACACCAGCGTGAAACACTGAGCCTGTTACAAAAACAGTCCTTATAATTAAACAGAAAATCACTTTTAAATTTTATAAATAAAAATGTAGTAAATTAGCAAATCTGATAAATAAATACGTAACATTTTTGAGGGGTGCATGTTTTTCAAAAGTTTTAAATTGAGTAAAAAATTTATTAAAATTTAATACTTCACATTTACATACATTTTCATACTTCAAAAACTGTCTTATTTAGGTAGCTCAGTAATTGTTATACGACTCTTACAGAGAGTCCCAAAAGGTTAATTTCAAGATTTAAAGACGAGCAAGTCAAAAAATAAATAAAAAAACTAATTAATTAATAAAAGATTTAGATGTTTTTGTTACTCGTCAGATAATCACCAGAAGATTATTTTAGGAGTTGTATATTAAACATAATCGTCTAACAAACAGCCTATGCTAGCTGGGAAATAACAGATCATTTTATACATGTATGTACATATGTTTATTTAATATAAAGGAAACATTAACAAAAACAATGAGAATTCACAAAGAACATAAAACATAAAAAACAAAATTATTGCGATTTATATTTTTATAAACAGCTTAAATTGGATATTTATGTGAAAAACTGGCCACCATGTATTTTTATGTGTGCAGCTAACTTTGATGTTTTGTATCAAAATATTTTAAAGCTGCCCAAAAATATGAAAAATGTGCAGGTATACAAAATGCACGTAAACAAGGAATTTGAAGAATAATTCCAGAAAATATTTATTTTGGGCAGTTAAGTCAAAGTGCAGCTAACTTTGATTTTTTGTATGAAAATAATTTTAAAATGCCAAAAATGTTGTGCATTTATCTTAAATGTGCAGGTATAGAAAGTGCAATTAAAAAAGGAATTTGTATGGAATTAGAAAGAATAATTCCAAAAATGATCAATTTTGTGCAGTTAAAAGTGCACGTAAACAAAAGGCAGTTAAGTCAAAACTACTGTATCAGCTTAGTGATGAGATCTTCTTTCTTTTTGTTATCCCTTTTCTATTTTCACAAGCCCGAGGACAAGTTCGGTTTGGACAATTGACACAAATTTGCCGCAGGTTAACAAAAATAGTAATTTGTTTTTTAAATGTCCGGGATATTTTAAAATAAGTCACACATGTGCAGAAATATAGTACAAATTTTAGGAAATTACATAAAATGTCTTAAGAAGAATATCACTGTGGTCGAATTTGACTCTTTTTTTTGCCAACAAGCGGGGCACGAGTGGTACTAACCGATTTTTAGGTTAGCTCTTGTTTTCGAGATATGTATACCATTATTTTGAAAATGGAGGAGGTTGCAGAACATAAACATATTCGCGTAAAACAGTTTAGTTTATTGAATCCACTAACTAGACCGAAATTCCGCAATAAAATTACCTTTAGCAAAGCCTTAACTTTTTTTTTTAACGGTAAACTTGCAAAATGCAGCTATGCTGTTAGCCCATATCGTCCCAATGTTCGATTTTTCGAACAGTAAATTTTACGTGTTTTTGTATTTTGTACTCTTTTAAGGTTAGATAAAGAACAAATTTTTTTAAACAATTAAATATTGTAAGTTGTTCGCTACAAATATAAAAATAAAAGTTCTTAATCACTTCGATCCTCCTTTTCATAACAAGGGGAAAGAAAAACATTAATTTTAGCATTATTTTAAAAACTGAAACTTTTGTATAAATTATAAAAAAATAAAAAAAAGTGAAAATGTAGTTCCATTGAAAAACGATTTAGCTTTCAACAACAGCAAAAAAATGTCCGTGTTTTTCCATTGTTTTTTTTGTTATTTGACTTTTAAAAGCTATGATCGATTTGTCGAACACTGGGCACTATAAAGCACTTTTGTTTTTTCCCAGAAAGGCTAACTGAATCATCGGATAATATATATTTTTCACGCATTTGAATTAACGGATATAATTTTATTTTGTTTTTGCTGATTAATAAAATGTTTATGTCCATGGTAACCTCGCACCTTGTTTTTTTCTTTTTTTTTACATTGCATTGCATTGTGATAGAACTAGGTTACGGGAAGTTGGAGAGACAGAGTAGTGCTTGTTAATGTTCGACATGAACTTATTGAAAGTAAGAGGGTTATTCCACATACGAACAGTCTGGCCATAAAACGAATTTTCCTGTAATGCGTTGTACGTTTTACCGGCCAATCGACCACAAAAGGATGAGATCTTGAGGAAAAACGTTTATTATAGCACCAACGCCGGATACGCTTGGCCTATAATCAAATGAATACGAGTGGCAAAATAGTAGATAGGGTTGGAAGTTTGACAAAGGAAGTCAATTAGAAAAATTAGAAATAAAGAAAGAGAAAGAACGGAGCCTTGCGGCACCCCTGAATGAATTTTGAACTCGTTTGACGAAACGCCATCTTTAACAAATCGTTTAGTGCGATCTCTGTGAAAACTCGATATAAATCGAGAGAAATTATCACCGAAACCAAATGCAACAAGTTTCTTGTCAAAACGTGCACCATGCCAGACTCTGCCAAACGCCTTGGAAATATCTAAAGCAGGAGTATCCACCACAAGTTCCTTATGGAAGAGCAAACACCAATACATTTAAAGAACAACTAATTTTTATTGAATATTTTTTGCTGTAAAAAGCAATACATACAAAGAAAAAAAATATTTCATAAACATATTCGGCAAAAAATTTAAATTGCATTTTTTGTAAAAATTATCTGAAATGAAAAAATTTTAGTGCGTGTAAATTTTATTTCAATCCCGTACTTACCAATCGAAATGGCCTTTAAGTCTTACATGATCCTTCCAATAAATTATCCAAATTTATGTCAATGTCAGTTGTAGATAATTTTAGTAAGGACTCCAATTTTTCGTTGCTCATTCTACTTATGTTCTTCCAAACATGGAATTTTTTTTTTCCGTACGATGGAACGGGGAGGTTTAACCACAGTGACAGGTACCGCGACCAGGTTAGGTCTATTGTATCCACTCCCCTTAGTTGGCCAAAAGACCCTCTGATTCCCATAGGAACCCAACCAGGGCCTTTGCCGGTATATCACCGATTTGGGACGTACACATTGTACCATGCCCCAAGTGCCTCCTCCTGGCCCATGCCAGCGCCGGGCAGTCACACAGTACATGCTCAGTCGTCTCGTCCCCGTCTAGACATAGTCTACATTCCTGATCCTCAGCCAGGCCCATCCGCTAAAGGTGGTATTTGACCGTGTAGTGACCAGTCAAGTAGGCCACCAGCAGTCGCAGATCCCGTCTGCCGAGACCATTCGTCCTCATTACTTTCCCGAGAGAGATAAATCTCCTTGCCTGACGCATTCCCGGAAGCGATACCCAGTATCCTCTATGTTCGCCCAGAGCCCAGTCCTCCATGACGGACTGAACCCCTGCCCAACTTAGTCCACAGAAGGGCTCGGGACCAACCATCTGCGCGTTAGAACCAGCCCTGGCCAGTTCATCAGCCATATTATTACCCGGGATCCCTGAGTGCCCCGGCACCCAGCAGAGCGTCAATCTGCTCCTTGTCCCCAGCTCCTGTAGCTTTCCACGGCACTCCGCCACCAGCTTCGAGGACATTCTCCAAGAAGAGAGTGCTTTGATGGCCGCTTGGCTATCAGTGAAAACCACATTACCGCCACCAACCATTCCCCTATCAAGAATGTTGCTGCAACAAACATCATTGGCGAAAATCTCGGCCTGAAAAACACTTGGTGATTCGCCCATTGCCATCGAGAGTCGTGTATTTGGTCCAAAGACCCCTGCACCCACTCCGTGCTCCGATTTTGAACCGTCAGTATACCAGTGCAATTCATGGTTTCCCCGACATGGATTCCCAACATTCCAGGACCTTTCGTCCGGAAAGATTGCCCTGAACCTTCTGTTGAAGACCAGTTCCGTGGTCATTATGTCTGCCCTTGTACAGACAGATAGACACGGAGCCCATCAAGCAAGCATGCCCCTGGACCTCAGCAAGTCCCGATGTTAGCTTGATCCTAAGGAGACCGGACATAGCAGTCCTCCTTATATGGATGTGTAGTGGAAATATGCCCACTATAACCTCAAATGCTGCCGTGGGACATGTGCGCATTACCCCTGTTAGGGCCAGACACACCATCCGCTGCAGCCTGTTGCACTTCCTCACTGCAGTCTCCTGCCGAATCTTAGGCCACCATACCAATGATCCGTAAGTGATTATCGGTCTGACCATCATAAAGTATAGCCATTTTACCATACCTGGACTAAAACCCCAAGTTCTCCCAAAGAAGCTCTTGCATGCCCAGAAGGCCCTTACTGCCTTCCCGAGGGTTTGATCCAAGTGCGAGTTCCAATTGAGCCGTCTGTCCAGAACAATTCCCAGATATTTGACCTCATTGGAATACTCAACCTCAATTCCGTCCACTACTAGCTTCTCAAGCATTTAGTTGTACCTCCTCGTTTCACCCTATCAAAAATTGGACTTGTTTGTCTGGCGATATATAAAGTATTGGGTCTTCAGGAATAACATGGCCAACATATGCATGATATCATTTTCAAACAGTAAATGCCATAAATTGTTCTTTTTACCGATAATACAAATTTGGTATTAAGATCTTTAAGTCTCGTTTTGAAACAAAATGTGGATTTCCGAAAATCCACTTATTTGTGCACTTTACTAAAATTTATTATTTGTTGCAATCAGGCTTATAATTGTTATAATGTAATGTCTTTAATATTCTTTGTTATCTATATATCTTTGTTTTCTTCATATTGACGGTATTTGCTAATAGTTTTCCTTCAAAATTATAAATTATTTATAAATATACTTGAATTTTTGTTATTAACCTATTAATATTTAAGATATAAGGCAAAGCCATTTCTGTGCAATATTTGTTTCCTTAGAAGGTAAGAAATTATGTAACTTACTATTAAATAAATAAATAAATAATACCATCTTATTTTACATTATAATTCAAACCTCACTATGAATCACCCGATAAATCTATCAACCACTTTTTTTATTATCCGTGCGTAGCCCGGTCCTGTGCTAGCCGGATAATCGAGGGTCAATTGTATATTTTTAACTTAAATAAATGTCTTGTTCTATTTTTCTTTATTTAAATAAAATGAATAAATTTCAGTTCATAAAAAACTTAAATGCTAAATAGTGCCCAATGTTCGATTAATCGCACACCATTTTTCTCAAAAACAAAAATCTAATGGTGTTTTCTTTTCTACAAAAAAATGTGATATTTTATTTTTTTAAAAATGGAATTTTGTGTTCGTTTTTAAAAATGTTTTGCTCTCTAAAAGGAAGCATGTTTTATTCTAAACAATCACCCTTCTTATGGCATAAGGCATTGCACTTTTCACCCCGAATAAATCCAGAGTGTTGTTTGTGCCCTGTAAAATGTTGATATATGATGTTCATATATGGAGCTTATCTATGGGGTTCTTTTTAATAACGGCGATTTTTGCCTCAAAGAGCAACAAAGCTACGCGAAAAATTGATTAAAAGTCCCTTAGACAATTGGAATAACAAAAATTCGTTATCAATTGCTAAATTAGCGGAAATTGGCAAAAAGTTGCTAATATCGGCAGGATAGCAAAGTCTAAACTTTATTAAAAATCATTAAAGCTCTAAAAAATCATAAAACTTAAAGTAAAAATCACGTCTATCGCGAACATGGCTAAAATTCGCGAAAAATTGCAATATTGGAAACAAACCCAAAAATTTAAAAACAAAATGTCAGAAAATAATGAAAACAATGAGTTAAAAATTAGCTATACTGATGAAGAACAATTTTCGTCATATGTTAAAAATATGGCATTTTACTTATTCATATCTTGTGATTTGTTCTTGTCAACTATCAAATAGCATTATTACAGGGCTGGCAATACATTTTATACATGCCCCAGCAAAAAATTTTCAAGAATTGGAAGCAATAAATACGTTTACTGCATCCCAACTGCTTCCTTTTTTGCTTCTAAAATTTACTGCCTTACTATACTGCTGTAATATAAGGCATACAGTCCTGCAGTTTTTAAATGCGGTGCTCAATACTGGAAGATAGTCGCTGGTTATTCGTTTGTTTAGAGCACATATTTTACTGCTTCACTGAAGAAGTGAAATCATGAGTTCTTTTGTTAAAAAATATAAAACTTAATCATACAAATATTAAAAAAATTTATTAAAAGATCTAAAACAAATTCGATTGAAATTGCAAATACGGAATAAAAACATTTAAAAAGTAAGTATTTTATTTTATTTGTAAAATCTATTTAAAAAAAATTTTTATTGAAATTTTGTTTTAAAATACGATTGAAATCTAAATTATTTTTTATGAATACGACTGTACATATTTTTATGTACATTATACATACATACATAGGTATTTGCTTTATAAAAATATAAAAAAATAATAAATAAAAATTTAAGACAATAGAAACATAAGTTACAACGGTTATTTTTATTATTGCAAAATACTTACATAGGTACATACTAACATATGCATACATATATGTAGGTATATTTTTTTTATATAAATTAACCTTTAATAAGAGTAAGAGAGAAAATTTTTAAGTACAGTGCTCGTCTTATGCAATTTTTTTATTTTGCCTTATTTTAGTGCTTCACGGAAGCTTTATTGTAAGGCGATGCTTACTTTTAAAACATTTTCTTTAAGAAAAAACGAATAAACTACTTTAAGAACAAAAATGAAAGTTGTTCAACTTATTTTATTGCTTCGAGGAAGCAATAACGTAAGGCAACAATTTAAAATATATTCAACGATCAACTACGAATATTAGTAAATTTTTGGAAAAAAATACGAAAGTTAGTAGCACATTAAATGCGCAATTTTTAAATTATTCTCAGTTGTGACAAGATATTCCTCTAAAAAAGTAAGTGGCGCATAAAACGCACAATTGTTTAAATATAAGAAAGCATAACTGTTAAAAGTACAAAAACAAAAAGAACGCAAATATACAAAAAATACACGTGAAAAAGTGGAAGTTGAAACAAAAGTAATACGTAAGAGGTAATTTGTATAGATTTATAAAATTATATGTGATTTTTTATAAATTAAAATTTATATTTAAATATAACAAAGCCATAAAACAAATTATAGGAAAATATGGAATTAAAAAAAAATTAATATGCATCTTTGACGAATCACTTTTAACTTCAATATAATGTAGATGGAAGACAAAACAAAAAGCGTATACTGGACTACCCATAGCTAATGAACCTTATTTGTAGTAAGTAATTTTTTAGTTTTATTAAACAACTTCGCTTTTAAAATTTTAGAGAAAAAAAAATCAAAAATTATATTTCTCAAATTGTTTTCTTCTTTAATTATATAAGTAGAAAGTTTATTTACTACATTATTTTTAAATTTATGTTTATTATTTGTTTTGCAGGATCTGCATATAAGCGGGAGATGTTAACAAAGAAAAGCTTTTTGGATGAAATTAGAAAAGCAATACGCCTTATTAAAAAAAGGACATTACAAAAACGTGTCCTGTAAAAAATTACGAGAAGAGCAACTTACCAACTAATGAAGAAAACAATATTGAAACCACAAATGTAAAGAAAAAATATTATATTTTTTTGATCTCTAATTATTTAAATATTTATTTTGGACCGTGTTACTATCAATTTACATAAGTTCTAAATGCCATTATTTTATGCTTTTTATACATTAAACGATGCATAATTATTTTTGGTTTACAAAAATATAGTTTCTCGTAAGAATTCTTTCACAACAAGCTTTTTATACATAATAATAATTTTTTTTTTGATGTCAAATTTTATTTGATTGTTAACTTGTTGTTGTACTATTATTATATAATAACTGAAGATCTCTTAAAAAAATGTGCATTTAATAAAAGTAAATATTAATAAAAACTTATTTTGGTTTCATTTAAATTCATAGTATACTTTTTGTTATAAAATACCGCTACAATAAGGCATTATACGAATGAATAAATTCATATATTAAAAGAATGCATGATAAGTTTACTTTGTGAAAGGCATGATATCCTTAATTATTAGTTGCAGTAAAAGATGCAACTAAAATATGCATCGAAAAATGCATGAAATAGACATTTTTCGATGCTTAATTTTTTCACTTACTTTATTGGCAAATTTCATGTCAGTTTTCAAAGCGTGAAATAAGCATATTTTGGATCTCTATGGCAGAGCTTCTACGCGAGGAATTTCAAACAAAAATCATGTAATATTTCATAAGAAGTGTAAGCGGTACATAGCGTATTCTCCCTTACATTACTGCTTCCGGAGAAGCATAATTTTTTGCTGGGCACCCTTTTAGAAGGCGAAATTTGTTGTGTAGAAAAGAAAACACCATAAGAAAAATTTGGACTTCAGATTCGTGTTTTCTAGTCCCAAATTATCTATCAACCACCAAGTTTTATAAAGTTACTCGAAAAAAAATCTATCTACACGTATAGAAAACAAAGTTCCAAACAAAACAAGCCGTAGTTGATTATAATCTGTGCACAAATTTTATTTTTATTTATAAAAATTAAAAGTTTTTTATTTATACGTATTCCACGGATAATTACCCCGACAAAAATGCCAAACTTTTTGGGTAATTATGCGGGGTAAGCATTTAAACGAATACGCTTAACTACCTCGTTGAGGTAATTATAAGAATATGTTTAAAAATCTCAGTGAGGTAATTAAACGTATTTATTTACTAGATATCTTAACTTTGATGTATGAAAAAAGTGTAGACATTGTAATTTAACATGTATCAGCTAAATCTAAAGAGATAGCAATTAAAAGCAATGGGATTTGCTATCTTAAATTTTATCTGTAATGGTTTTTGGGATGTCCTGTCATATCCTACTGACAAAAGCGTACTCATACATTCAAACTTATGATCATGGAAACAGTAAATATGCAATTGCATGGTTTTTTTGTTTGTCCGTTTTAGAGCTTTTTATGAATATTGGTATCGGTTTGTTTGCGGATAATTTGCTGCTTTTTTTTTGCACACATGTTTCACGTTTTGAAGCATATTTTAATGTACATATGTTCAGCAAATAAAATATTTCTAAAATTCTGGTTATCAGATATTTTGTCTGTTGCCTTCATTTCGCCATCTAAATTCATTTTTCACTCCACAATTTTAAGCCAAAGCAAGTTTTCGCTAAGAAGATAAATGTTATTCCAAACTGTTATGTTTTATATATACATATGCAAACAAAAAAGCAATTATATAAATTTGTTCTGCTACATAGAAATCTAGACGCATCGTTTAGTTAACCGATCGAATCAGAAACACTGTTTAAAGTGATATCTTCGTGTCCGTTCGTTAATCTGGCTGGTTGTCTGTCCATGTAAACCTTGTACGGAAAGAAAAGTAGCTGTTTTTAGATAATTTGATAAAATTTTGTAGCTACGTTTTAATTGTCATAATATCGAAACCTATGTAAATTGTAAGAATCGCTCTATAATATCACATAGTCCCCATGCAAACTTCTTTCTTCATGTCCATACACCATTTTGTTTTGGCCCAAAATATCTTACTGCAAATAAAATATGGTTGAGTCGGTTTATACAGCTTCTATTCAAATATCAATCCCTAAAATATTCAAACTATTTCATCTTTTAAAATGTTAATATAATTTAAAATTTAGCCATATTTCCTTTAATCCCTTTAAGACAAAATATCTTATATATTTGGTGTATCTAGATAATATTCAGCACAAATAACTCGTATATGATTTTTTACCTTATAACATAACTTTATTCTGGTGAGCCCTGAAGAAAGTTTATTTTAATGCAAATATTAATTTGGGCCATATTTTTTTTAATGTTTAGTGCATATTTTCAAATTATTAACATGTAATCTTGGTTGCATTACTGTGTTGTTGCCAAATAGTACTGAGGCAATTAAACGAATGAAATTAAGGTGTAATTTTGTTTTGGGAGTTTAATTTTTAAGGCAATTACCCGAATTGGGTAATAAAGCGTAAAGCAATTAAACGTGGATTTTTGTTTGAAAAAAGGATCAAAAAAACGGGGATTTAAAACTCAAAGTAAATAAGCGTGAAAGGCATTTAAGCGTGGGGTAATTAACCGGGTTATACTGTAAAAATAAAAAATTAACTCCCGTATTCACAAACGATTATTAAATTTAACAAACGTTTATTAAGGATAATTTTCATAGTAAATCTGTTCTTTAAACCTTTACTGAATTTTAAAAATGTTTGTGAATACAAGCATAAAACTTCAAAAATTGTTAACATTTATTTTTGTTGTTATCTACAGTTTAAGTTTTTAATAAGAAATTTATTCTTTTTCCTCATGCAGAATTAAAAAATAAAATCATAAGCTTTTACATATTTGTAGTTTATTGTGCGGACAAAACCGCACAAATCGGTCTGCGAAAAAACTTAAGTAACTTATTCTGTTGTTATTCCTGTAGAAACATAAACCAGGTAGAAACATAAACCACCCAGACATAGGGTTTTGTATAAAATATGGTCATTAAGGTTTCGACGGGTTCTTTTTTCAAAAAAATTACTGTGTAAATAAGTGTTCCTCAACCAGTTCGTTGTCATATGGAAAGTGCTAGCGATAGTTAATAGCGAAGTTTAAAGTCTTTGACACTCTTGTTTCTAATCGGTTATATTGGATGCCTGCGAATGTGTACAACGTGCATTTACGGTTTAAACAAGTGGAAACAATGAAGACGCCATGCCCTTTGGTGTTCCAATGATATGAACTGATCCCATACTCCATATTGAAGAAGAGTGTTATGTTTTCATTAATCATACAACTGGAATAAACTGAAGAAAAAGTGGTTATATATCTTATACTGCAACTACTTATGCTCAATTTGCGCTGCCACATATTTGAACCGGCTGTTTCAATCAAACATCACGATTCCATGCACTCACAACGATATAACCCAAAATAATCTTGATGTAATGGTACGACGCACAGTGCAAAATTTCTTGAGTTTAGCGGAACTTAATTATTTAAACCAGTAAACCAGTTCTATTTGTGATTTTTTTAAATTTTTAATAAAAATTAATGTGTTTTTTTTAAGTCTTTGAGTTGCATTTTTTTTTATAGAAATTATGCTAAATTTCGACTGGATTCCCACCACCTTTTATGTATTTTACAAACTAGCGCACGAACAGGTGCCTTTAAACTGTACAGAGCGTCAGATGTTAGCACTGGTAAGCCTATTTTTTCCAAAACAAAACCAATGATGGCTTCCGATGTCGGTTCTTCCTTCCACTTTTAGAAAATACAGTTATATGAAGTTTGCAAAGTCATTCTGGAAAAAGTTTAATTTAAAAGAAGATCGCAAAATATCGCAGAAGATATTTTGTGTTCCCAATAGAGGAAAAACATACCTTTAAAATGTTGTGGGTTTTAAGATGGTATTATGCGGTATCACCTTTTAAAGTCTCCAACGAAGTTAAAAAACTAAATTTACTTACTTCTTAAAAATCACTTTTTTAACGAACAAATCACACACGAGTACGAAACGATTTTGCAATTATTTAAATGCCAATAATTGACAATTTTCTTATAAAATAAATTATGTAAAAATCATGGCCTACTGCACTGCCGTTTGTATGTACCACTCTATTAACTGAAACAAATCGAAAATCCTTCTGTATGCAAAAAGTATAATTGAATAAAAAATGCAACTTTCAGGTGTATTTTGGAGTTGTTTCGCAGGGTAAATCCCCAAACCGAGTATGAGGTTTTTGAGGTGGGATATTAAGCAACCGCAATAATGAGTAATCTTATGCATTTTATGTATTTAAAAAATTTAATAAAGTTCCGCTAAACTTCCTGAATTTCGCACTGTGCGACGCCTAAAATTATCGCAAACAGAGCGTTTTCTTGTCAATGTAGAGCATTATTTTGCCAAGATTTAAAACAAGCTAATGGTTTGGCATCAGATCTACAAATATTCGGGGCTAGCAATCTCCATCCTCGCTTTACGACTTTTTTTAAGATCTATTGAGCATAATTTTCAGGAGTATTCCTCAGACATCCGCAGCTTGGTTCTAGCAAGAGTGGCTCTTTTTAGATGCATGCAATTTGGCTATACCAAAAATATGTGCTTCATGTGCTTATGGAACACCCGTCATCAAGACCCGACCAATAAACGGGATTTGGCTTTACGTGAGGAAAGCGGCTTGCATAGAAATAATATTATTGAATTTCCACTTGTACCGATGGAAAAGATTTAGCTTTTTGCAGTTCACATTGAACCCAAAGTGGATTGCTTTTAGCTGTTTTTAATTTATACGAATTCTAAATGGATCGGACATTCGTCGTCTAATGAAGTACCAACAATTTGAAACTGCATTGAACAATATCGAGTTATTGTCCTCCAGGAATTGTGTGAAATCAGTAATAAAAAATGTAATAAAAAAATCTAGAAAATCATCGGTCTGAAAATTGGCGAATTTTAATTGAAACAAAGCTAACCGCATTTCAAAACATCAGCATTAAAATGTCATTTAAAATATATTTTTTCGCATTGTCATGCAGACAAATTTAGTGAACAATCACGAGCCGAGACTAATGAACATGGCGAGAGATTTCACCAACAAGCAGCCCGACTCGAACACTGGTATAGTGGCAAAAAAAACTTGTAATTTTTCGACTAGCCTTTCTTAAAGGAAATTTTATTGCGGAATTTCGGTTTATTTAGTCTATTCATTAATCTAAACTGTTATTGATTAACGCGAATATATGTTGGGCAACTTCCTGCATTTTGGAGATAACGGCATATCTCGAAAGCAAAAGTTAACCTAAAAACGGACAGCACCACTGGACTCAGCGTAGTCGAGTAAAGTTTCCCCAGGTGTTTTTTTCAACTAGCACAGTGTATTTAAATAAAATTGTTAGCTGGGTGCTAACAAAAGCATTTATATATTTATGTATGTGTCTGTCAGGTTACAGAATGGTTTGAAAATACTTTCTGAATACAAGCGGTTGGTTGTTCTATTTGTGAGTTGGAAAAATAATTGAAAGTTGCTAAAATTTTGAAAGATAATTTGTTTTGGTTATGTCTGTATGTGCGTAAGTATAATAAACATTCATGTAGAATACGTATGCATGAGTATGTGTTCTATCTAATACTCCATCATCTGCTCATTTAAGTAGACCAGGTATTGTGATGACAATGATGGAGAACTAATGTCACTGTTTCAACGTAAAAAAGGTGCGAACAAGCCAACAGACGCGCTTAGCAAAAAGGTGCGTAGAAGTAGGCAAAGTTATCAATGAGTTTCTTCCTACTTGTATGTAGGACACTGTTAAGCTCTTAATTAAATTGTTTACTGGTATTAACATTTACTAACTGATCCTTTTGTTTCTTGTTAGATAGCACAACCTTGCATTGAAACAGGATTAAAAAGAAACCATATTAATGATTCATTCCGTTTTAAAGTGAGAGAATTGTGTTATTTAACTTAACGTCAAATATTGTCCTAATAACACAATATTACTTTTTTACCCTTTTTATATTTTTTGTAATAAGTGGAAATTCGTAATATTTAATAACCCTTAAAAGCTAAAAATTTTTTATTAATACATTTAATACTTTAATGTTTGCATTGATACATTAAAAACGGCTAAGGTTTTAAAATATAAAAAAATTGACTTATTTTTAATAAAAATGCAAAAACTGAAATTTTTTAAAACTTTAAACAAATCGCACTAGTTCAACAATACTGTCTTAACTTCAAATTTAAATATTTTCACTAGAATTTATAATTTTACATTAGAGGCATATGAAAAAGAATTTTTAAGCCTACCATTTCATTAGCAAAATAAAGGCAAAATAGAATAGAACGATATGTTTACAGCGGTTAGATATGAATATTACGTATCGATATCACAGCCCGAACTCTCACCGATGGTGAAAAATCAGACTTTGACGTGAGCGGGCCCCTACCCGCGACTTTGGGTTTAAGCCACAGCCACCACGTGTACTCATTATTAGCGTCCCTCCAAAGGGCATCGACTTCCACAAAACAATCAACCTGAAAGACAGGAAGCATCTCTTGTAAGAAGTCCACTACACAGAGACCTCAACCACCCGTCAGCCCGGCTTACGCCGGGGCAGCTGACGCCAAACGAACTCTAGCTTTCGATAGTTTTAGTGACGCTATCAAGCAGCATACGCTTAGTTATGGTCATATAAGACTCATTTGGAGTGCCAGTACACATATTGTCAAGGATAAACCAAGACCGCTCTAAGCCAATTGCCACCTTTCGGATCCCAGGGATGACCGCAACCAGATTGTGTTAACCCAACCGACTCGCCCTCTAATTCAAAACTCTAGACGGGTAAGCGATATTGTGTTATTAACGCTTTCAAATCATCACTATACAAGAGGTGTGCAACTCTCCAAGTATTTTAACTAACCTTCCTTAGAAGAGTAGTGTGTTAATACAGCAATATTCGTGTTTCGCTCTCTTATTCCCGTTTCGCACCCCAAGCATGATTGAAACGACTTGTTTTTCCATACAAAATTTTTAGAGCGAAATAGGTCGTTTCATTTGAAACAGGCTGCGAAACAGGAAAAATGTACTATCATCTCCAATTTTGATAACAGTTATCGTTAGTTTATCTGAACTAGCTCTCAAAAAAAATCAAAACAAAGAAAACAACAAAATAAAAATTGATGTTTAATAAAATAAAGTGATAATAATAACCTAATAATATTAATAAAAGTATTAAATAATATATTTTTAAGTTTTATTTACTTTTTTATATGTTTTAAAAAGAATCACACTAACAACACGAAAAAAATGTAAAATTGAAACAAGAACGAATCGTATGAACAGCATGTTTGGCAATCTAGTTTCAGAGAGCGAAACCAGTGGTTTATATCGTCGTATGAACATAGCATAACGTTTTTTTCAACTAGTGCTTATTTCGTGAATGGTAACACTTAGCTCATGTCTGATTTGACGGATAATTAGTCTTATCCTTCCGCTGAACGAATATGGCTGTGTATACGTTTGAACAACGCGTTGCAACGCTGGGAAATATTGCGACATTACTTTGAAAATCATAGTAATGTTGCAGAATGTGTGCGAAAATTGCGTACGGATTTTGGAAGAAGAGAAGCACCGTCAGCTCCGTATGTTCGTTATCTTGTGAAAAAAGTGAAAAAAATTGGCATCCTCATCGATAAACCAAAGCGTGAAAAGCCAAAAACAGTGCGTATACCCGAGAATATTGCTGCTGTGGCAGAAAGTGTGCGTGAAGCGCCATCAACATCAATTCACCGTCGTTTTCAACAATTAAACATTTCGGAGACATCATTGAGACGAATTTTGCATAAAGACCTTTGTATGACGCCTTACAAAGTCCAATTGGTTCAGGAGTTGAAGCCAACTGACCATCCAATGCGTTTTCGCTTCGCTAAGTGGGCCTGCGATCGACTTACAGAAGATGCAGATTTTGCCAAAAAAAATCATCTTTTCAGACGAAGCTCATTTTGATCTTGTCATGTATGTAAACAAGCAAAATTGTCGCACTTGGGGCACAGAAAACCCGCACGCATACATTGAAAAGCCGTAGCACCCAAAACGAGTCAGTTTTTGGTGCGGATTTTGATCCAGAGGCAAAATTGGTCCATTTTTCTTCGAAAATGAGCGAGGAGTGGCCGTTACAGTCAATGGCGATCGTTATCGGGCCATGTTGAATGTTGGCAACATTTGCTTTCAACAGGGCGGCGCTACGTGCCACACAGCCGAAGCAACACTCGATGTTTTGCGCCCTCTTTTTGAAGATCGCACTATCAGCCGCAAAGCTGATGTCGTTTGGCCACCTCGGATTTGACACCGTTGAACTATTATTTGTGGAGTGCCGTCAAAGATAAGTGTTACGCCGACAAGCCAGAGCCAATTGACGCTTTAAAGGACAATATTCGTGAAGCCATTGGTGAAATACAGCTGCACACAATCGATAATGTGCTTAAAAATTGGACCGATCGTGTAGGGTACTGCATGGCCGCCGAGGCAGCCATTTGAATGAAATTATTTTCCATTATTAACCGGAAGGATTGTACTTTCAAATAAAAAAGAAATTTTTAGAAAATGTTCAGTAGTTTTTTTTATAGCATTTTCAAAAAAAAAAGTTATTTGACGTTTATATGTCCCTGCTTGCCTACGCATGAGGTATAGACTCCATCGTCTCTTTTTAAAAGCTGAAGTCAGTAACCACTATACCGTGAGGTTGATTTCCAAAAAATATTTTCCATCTGCCCTTCTAAGAAGGGCAGTGTGTTCACAGACCTGTGTAACCCTGTTCCTTAGCCAACTGAAAATATACAGTCATTTCTAGGACCCGCCGTGAGGATGCAGAACAAGGGTGCTTGATACCGATTTGATGGCTTACCAGGTACATCAAATTGACATCTTAGACTCCCTGTGGGCCAGATAGTAAAAATTTTGGGTTAATACACTAATGTAGAACAAGTGGATTTATCCTGAAGAAATCTATCGTATAAAAAAAAACAATTGTGCGCCTTGTTTATATTGTGGACCAAGGCATTAAAACTAATTTGTGGCTTTAAATCAGTGTTCGAAAATAAACAGTACATTATTTAGCGTTCGGCTCACATACCCAAGAACAATATTTCTTTAGCGATTGTGCAGACAAACACAACCCTTAATGCCGTTTGTAACTATTTTCAGGAAAGAGCCGAACATTATATCGTATATGCCAATTTTTTTTGAAATCGAGTTTTTGATGCAATCTTGTTCTACATTCAAAGAGACGTCAGCTGACAAAATATTGTAGGCGAATTCCACTTCGTCTTATCTTATTTTATTTAAGAACATGTATACTTTCATTTTGCTGTTGCAAGCGAAAGCAGAGAAAAGTAGAAAAATGGCTGTCCTGTAAAATTTGGTATTTGTAACATACGATAATTTCGCGCAAAGGGGTCGATATATTGTTCTGTTCTTCGTTAAAAAACAGAACAATTGTAGTGATACTTAAGACAAACATAATATTTTAATGTTCTATAATGTTTCTTTTTTACATTGGTAAAGAAATGAACAACAAGCAATGACCGCACCACGAACAGCTTGTGTGTGTATTGTTTTTATTTTTTCAAAACTGTTGCCAATTTAGAGAGTTTCCCGCTAAATCTAGCGCGTTTGAAATGTCCATCGCGGTAAGCGGGAAATCTAGCGATTTTTGAACATCCATTATCAATTTCAAAAACCTTTCTTAAATTTTAAATATACAGATTTTATACCTTTTTTATTAATTTTTTTTTGGTTTTTCTGGATAAAAACTTATAGTTTATGTTCACCGTCTTACAAACTTTTGCAGTTGTAGTGAACTGAAGATTGTATGTGGCATTTTTTTCGATTTTCAGTTAATATATTGTTAGGGCTGACAATTCGCAACTCTAAGCTCGCTAAAAATTTTGAAACAAAAGGTAAGGTATGAATCTAAATTGTATCGATAGATCGCAAGCAATACATTTCACTGACTTTCATCTAAGTAATTTTATCAAATTATTGTCAAAAATAGCGAAAATGTATTAAACTTCTTTGCGTTTTTATAAAGAAATTGCTATACCCTACACCACAACTAGCTGTGATAAGGGTATACCAAGTTTGTCATTCCGGGTGAAACTGTTTGAAAAAAACAGCTTTATATAACTAATACTCACACTGTACATTTTCTGGATTATCAGTCCATAAAGCTCCATATAAAGCCCATTCTCGGAAAACATCTAAGTACGTTTAAAACCGTAACAAATAATGCTGTTGTAATAAATTTTGGTACGTTACAGGTTTATATGACTATAAATCACACTGTCAACTTTCGTTCTGATCGGTCGATACCTTACCATTGTCCCCTTATAAGGCCTTCTCTCGGAAAAACTTTAGTAAGCGTAAAACCGTAACGCTTTTAGTCTGTGTTCTATTATAAAAAAATTTGGTCAGCCATAGTTGTATAAGACTGTAAATTACTTGTAGGGTATCAAAGATTCTTGGGAATAAAATAGCTAGGGAAGTTTGAAACCTGGGTATGTAACGTAATCTGAGAGTCATATATCTTTAAAAAAGCAGACTTTGTCTAGATTTATATAAAACTTTTAAAAATGTTTAGGTTTTAGCGATATTTTTAAAAAAATTCTCGCTAATTTTTAATATTTAGCGGTTTCTAGCGGTTTTGAAGTCCGATTTGGCGGGAAGTGTTCAAAAAAAGATGGCAATTGTGATGTTTTGCTTGTGTAAAATTATTTTGTTTTTTTTCGTATGAGTATTTTGTTTTTGTAAAAAATGTTTGGTTTTTTACCAGCCAAAAACGACGAACCTTAATGAGCCGAACCTAACACAATGAAGTTTGTGGATTTAAAAAAACGAATGGAAATAAATGTTCTCATCTTTTTGAGTTTGATAAAAACAGTATTATTTCTGCGTTCGAAAGATCATTTGCGGAGAAACATTCACCCCTATTGTGAATAATTTTTCCTTCGTAATTTTTCCCCTTTTCACATATTTGCAATCATGAAAAAAAGTAATTCAAAGGAGAATAATAACGTGAAAAAATGTTCACAGGAATAAATTCCCCTTATCGTGGAAAGTTTCTTCACTCGTAATTTGTTCACATTTCCCTCAGATCTTCTCACTTTATTTTTGCTAGGGAACAGAACATGTATGTAAGTAGTTCCTCCTATAAATCGAATATTAAGGGATATTTCCGTTAATAAGGCACCAACCGATATATTAGTCAACAAAATGCAAAACAAGAGGTTGATTGCTGGCGGATTTGTAAAGCTTTCGAAAGACTTGGTGGCAGAATTTTGGGAAATATTTTACTACATAAAATTTAAAAAGTGCAATCCTAATCATTTAGCTTTATTATTTCAACTTTTCTTTTAAATATATACGTGCATATTTTTGAACATAAATTTCATTGATTTTTATATTTCCTAATCTTTCTTCTTTTTTGTTACATTCACTGGAACTGATAGCGTGAAAAATTTTACACATGAGATTCATGATTGCTTTTTTCCCTTCGAGGGGAATGAAAATTTCATGGGAACAAAAATTCCACTTGTTATTCACGATAGGGGTGATTATTTTTTTTTAATGATTTTCTACACAAACACTATTAGCGCGTGTGTTTTTCGAACACCGCTTTAAATACTAATTTGATACTAATTTTTTTTTTAAGTTCCAAGCATATTTCAATGAGATTTTTTTTTTAAATAAGCTTAGCGTACCGACCACAATTATTGGCACCCATAAGAAATTTTCGACTTGTTTTATGGGATATACCGTCTGGTTGTATGAGAGCCTATCTTTTGTTATTTTTGTTTAATTTTTTTTGATATGTTTTCTATTAGAAACAGTTTTTGACATAATGATATAAACTCTGTGCGATTTTTAGTAACTAAAATAAAAATAACCTTTAAAAAAATAGAGTTATTGGCACTCAAGTACAACTATTGGCACATTAAATTATATAGTCATTGGCACTTGACTACAATTATTGGCCCTTTAAAAATTATAATTATTGGCACATTACCATAATTATTAACACCCCTAAAAGTTGAATTATTGGCACCATGGTAACTCAAAAAACTCAAAAAACTTAACTAGCTAGCTAGCCAAAAATGTCAGAAGCAGCTACATTGGCACTGGCGGATGACACGGTACGGTGGTTCTAAATGCTAATGTTGGATGCCGCTTTAAAAATGAAGTAAACCATCCTTTACCCGGCAAATTTTCTTCTCCAAAAGGGTGTTGCCACGTATTTACATCGAGGAAGTCTTTAACGGCATTTAACGTTTTACTTTCATTTGGGAAAACCTTTCCGCCAATCGACAATGGCTTCTTCGTCTGCTTCTGTTAAAATGGTTGGTGGACCTGGTCGAATTTTGGAAAATTTAGGGCCTAAACGAAATTGTAGCGTGGACCACCTGCCAATAATAGAAATTTTAGTTATTTGGAACCAGTTGTTGGCACTGATGTTTTATTACAATACTTTGGAAATATTGTGCTTATTAAGGTAAAATAAGATTTATTAATGTTTAAGTATGTCAATGAATCAAAAGTCTTAAATAAAAAATCTATAAATAAAAAAATAATGGTACTTACCAAACTTCTGCTCGCTATCGAAATCCACACTAAAACCCACGCACAAACTTCCTTTAAAAACGCCCTTCTTATTTGGAAGATTACAAGCAACTGAGCGTTTTAATGTTTTGCATCAGTTCCAGTGTTGCCACTTTGTGGGTAATTACCCGAATTTGGTATAATTTTTACCGTCGTGGGTAGAGCGTGGGTAATTTCTCTTAGGTGTTATTCCGGTACTATTTGAAATTCTAACTTTAGATAGCCAAATAAAATGAAGATTTTATTTAAGTGATGACATTTATTTATTTTAAATATTGGTGCTAAAAAATGCAGTCTTTTAGACCAAAGTTTCGGTTTATTTTTAAGAAAAGACTTCAATCAATAAATATATATTTTCAAAGGCTTTGTAAAGAATGGTCCCTTAGATTTGGATAAAGATGCCTCTTATATTTATTTAGAACCTAAAGTTTATTTAAAAAAGTTGTTCAAACTGAAATTAGCCTGGGGGATGAAATGTTTCCAATATTTCAACATGTAATTAATTTTATTTTTATCTAGCAACTTTCAAATGCTTTAGTTTAAAGAAAAAAAAATTTTAATCGCAGATTAATACACGGCATTACTAATTGAAACTGATTTTAAACAAATAGGCACCGCACCTGTCCTTAACGAAACGCCTTGCAGACGTCCAATTTTGCTCCTCTTTTTTCAACCTTTGCTGGCTGCCTGTCACGAATAAAATGAACACTGTTGACCTCCAAGACGTCAATTGCTACTGTTTTATCAGTATAAACCAGTGACTACACAGCCCTACGAAAAACAATCCAGAGATGTCACATCGTACGGCCTTAAAGTCAAATTGATAGCTTATTTTCTCTAAATCAACACATCGCCTTCATTTGTGCAAAAAAAATAAGTTGCGTCAGTTTAATCATGAAGTTGCCTATAAGTTCGAAAATCGATGGCTAATTTGCAAAGTAAATTTGGATAATTTGGTGGCGTTGTTCAAGCATGAATCTAATCATGATGATGTGCCTGAGTAAAAAGTGAAAGCAGTATGACAGATCGTTTGACAGCTAACCTTTCTCTATTGCTCTATTGGGCTAAAAACACCCATTATAAAGGAAGTGCAATGAGCATTTTAAACCTTCCCTAGATATATGCAACCAACTGTGGAAGCTAAACTCATTATTTTTGGATTTTTATTTTACGTTTTATTAATTGTTTTTAAGTATTTTTTGTTAATTTATTTCAAATTACGATAAGAATCTTAACAGTTTGACTAATATTGATCTTTATTCAATGAGTTTGTTGTGTTTTTTCTTTTTTGTAAATATCTTTTTATTAAATAAAACTTAAATTTTATATCAGAGACCTAATTCTGGCAGTCGTGATTGAGTATTTCACTCGATTCGAAAGCAATTTTATTTCAGTCGATACTGAACGAATCCAAATTATTTTTTTTAATATTGTGCTTTACAACACCGAAAAAATAATTCCGATTCGTTCAGTATTGACTGAAATAATTAGATATCAAATAGCTTTAGAATCGAGAAAGTACTCGATCACGACTTCCAGAATCAAGCCCCAGGTGTAATTTCATTTAAATCGGGTAATTTTGCTTCAGCTCAAGTGTAATTTTGAATTTTGCTGGTGGTAACACTGATCAGTTCAGAAAAAATGATGAAAAGAGATCACAGAGTGAGAAAAAATTAACTTAGAAACAACCGGATTTTAACGATGTCTCATAAATGCTATGCAAGTAGGAGGTGCCAATAATTAGGCCAATATTTTGTAGTGCCAATAATTGTAGTCGGTACGCTATTTTAGCTGCAAAATGCTTTTAAAAACTTTTAGGAGTCACTTTTCAATTTCGTTTTAGATATATCGTGGTTTATTTTTAATTCTCTTTATATTGCTCTCAAATTATTGTTGAAGATGTTTGATCTTGGGGACTGCACGTGACGTACACTTTTGGTAAATATTAGTCTCGTTTAAGAGAGTTAATATGATTGTAATTAGGGTGATCGATTATTCGACTTTTTTCAAAACCAGGTTTTCGAATATTCCGAATAGCTTGTATTTACAAAAAACCCCGGTTTTCGGTAAGGCATTTTAAAAATAACCGGTTAACTGGTTTTAATTCATGAATTAATTTAAAACAAAACAATTCGCGAAGGTAAGGAACCAACAAACTACATAGATATGACACCTACGCCATAAACAGGTTATTGTTGTTTATGATGATAACCTAGTTTGAGAAACTTGTTTATCCATTCAAATTATAAACACGTTTGTAACTTGCTTTTGAGATAAACTAGATACCAACAACCAGTTTTTGTTAATGCAACTCTGTTTTTTCAAATTTTGTTCTGGCAACGCTAGTAATATTTGACATTTCATCAAGAATAAAAAATAAAAGTGAAAACAAATTACTTTTTTCTGTAAAAAAAAAACAATAAGAAAAATAAAATAAACAAAGAAAATTGCAAATTTATAAGAATTGTTAGATTTTTTAGAAAGTTTTTTTTAATAAGGACAACGGAAATAAGGTATGCATCAAAGTTTTTTTTTGTAAATATTGGAGCTAAAAATATTTTGACTTTTTAAAGATAAACAACTTAACTGTCTAAAATACTGATATAAATTGTATAGTTTATGAAAGTAGCTTACGGTCATAAGCTAGTTTGAAAATTACAAGTGTAAATGCACTATTAAGGTATGTTTAGATCTAAAAAATATTTTACGATAAAATCAAAAAAAGCGTGGCCAGTAAATTGATAAAAACTTGAGCTTTATTTTTAACAATTTCTATTTATTTACTTAACTTTATTTCTAAGATGGTGATTGTATAATGTAATTTAAAAGCTGTTAAATAATGTTAGCTCTGGCCAAATCAGTAGATTTCAACCATATTTTTGAAAAGTTGCAAACAAAACCTCTTAGCCAGGATTATATATTTCAAGTTTTAGCATTAAACAAACGAATAGTAATATGAAACTGCTTTTTGTATGAAATATCTGTCAATTTATCGATCAAAATTTAAACCCTTCCATGACATTGTTTGATTCCTTAAATTTTGTTTTAATTTCTTGGTGTTTAAATAAACAAAACTGATGAATTTTCCTATATCGTTGACTCCGCCGGTATGTTGTTGTTTTAAGCATGACAATGCAGTTTGAAATCGTTGATATGTTTATAAAGTTCTTGTATTCGGTGCCACGCCCACCAAAATTTTTAAAAATTATTGTTTATACCAGTTTAGAAAACAAAAAAACCCGAACGAATTTGATGATGAAGATCAAACTCTTTGTTAGAAGAATTGCTTATAATTTCTCTACGATTACTTTAATTTAAATTAAAAAAAAAATTAAAAATTAAATAAACTATGATAAAATGCCACATTTCAGTTTAAAGTTGTTTTGATTTTAGTACTAAAACGTAGAACCTAATTTACGTTTTTACAAACTCAATCCAGAAGTCCACACCAAATTTCGTTCGTGATTAAAAATGCCTAACAAATTCTGTGCCTTGAACTGAACAAGATTTTTCAACTTCTTTTTTTTTAATGACATCAAAAATGTCGTGAAACAGCAATAACTTTACAAAAATCGTATAAAATAAATGAAAATGCTAATTTTTGGCAAGTTTTTTTCAAACATTTCTGTTAATAGAAGTAAAAAATATATGAATAGAGCAAACACGAATTATCTTTACCCTGCACAAAGTTGGTTCGAATTTTTTTGTATTTTATTTGAATTCTTGGCGTTGTTTTGATTTTTTACAAACCAAATTATTGATAAATTTTTAGATTTACGAAAGGGATGTAAATATCAAGTGAATTAAAATTCTTTTTAAGTAGCGAACAACATTTATAGTACAGCATTTATCACTTATTTGCACGTCATTTTGTTCTTTTTAAGAAAACTCGCTTATATGCATACCCAGTGCTTTACCTTCGCCTTACCAAAGATTTTTATGTACATCGTTTAACAATGCCCACTCGAATGTTACTGCATGTTAATAAGCGATGAGAACAGGGTTTCGTCATACAAATTTCTTTTCAGTTTTTTTAATTAATTAAAAGCTTTCTTTCAAATGAAGCAAATTTAAGAAGCTTTTAAAGAAATAAAACCAAAATTGTCACCCGGGTATTGGTAAGGTGAAAGTTTAGAAAACTTCGCTAAATATCATCAACACCATAAACAAAAACGACCATTTGCATCCAAAGTTTATGTATACATTCGAAGTTTAATAAACATCTTATGGAATTGACCCAAAGGAATAAACTTTTTTTTTAAACTATTTATTAATTTGGGGTATTCACAAGGTATGCTATCATGCTATATTGTCATAATGTTCTAACATTTTACAATAGTTTAAAAATATTGTTGTTGATTTGTAAACAAAAAAGGTCTTAAATAAATAGAACTTTGCTTGCTATGTTTATTGTGTTGTCGTAATTAATCTGAAGAGACCTGCGCTGAATGGCTGAGCTGAGCCGCATTATTTTTTGTAAGCCGTCGCCGTTGATGGTAAAATTGTATCCGGCTTACATCCGAATTGAACCTGCGGCTAGAAACTTTTGCAAAAATTCACTTGCGGCGTCAAATTTGATCGGCTTAGGACTCTGTCGTTTGGTAAACAAACAAAATAAAATTTATTTCTGATTTGCGTCTGAAAACAGGAAAAAAACAGGTAACATATAATTTAAATTTTTAATTTATGGATTAGAATTAAAAAATATTTTTATTTAAGGTAAATATTTATTTTTTATGTTTGGTTTTAATCAGCTGATTAAAATTCAAAATACCACAAGGAATTATGAGGGGTTGATCACAACAGTCGTAATTTTTCATGTTATTATTTTAAGACATATGACTTAATGACACCTTGTGAATCCCGCAATTATATTTTAAATAGTAAACTATAATTGCACAAGTTGAAATGAAAAAGAAATAAATACTGTACAGGTATGAATAGATTTTTGAGACCGAACAAAGTGCGTGTAAATCAAATTAGCGTCAAATTAAGTCGAGGATAAGTAAAACATCGTTTTTTGGGGCCAAGAATTTAACATAGCATAAATGAAAATATCAGATACAAAGGAAATTTAAGATTGAGACTTAAAATCGAGTTAAATTAAAAACATACATTTGCCGTATTCACAAAACCGCTAGAATCATTGCATCGATTGTGTGTTGTATTAAAATACATACTTCACTGTTGTTTATTTATACAACATACAATCGATACAACGATAGAATGGGTTTTGTAAATAGGCAAAATTAAGTTTATCTATTTGTAAATTAAAATTAATACAGATTTAAATGGGGTTTCAATATTATTTTTACCAACGACTTCCGGTTAAATGTTTTACAACAGACATTTAGTTGAAACGTTTTTAACTTTTTAAAGATTTTATTGCAATCTAAAAATAAAATAACTTTCCATAACTCTAAAGGGCAGAGTTTTATATTAACTTTTAATTAGTCTTAGTCTTAAATGTGGAAATAATGCCCTGACTTTTTATGCTCTACAAAAAAACTATTAACTCAGAATTTCCAAACGTTTAAATTTAGTATTATAGGAATATGAACAAGAATTTTAAAAACCAACAGTTTCATTACCAAAAAGTAGACAAAATAGCACGATATTTTTAAAGCGGTTAGATAAAGGGCTGCCAATCGGGACTGGATTTCGCAAGTCCTGGGATTCGGGATTACAAAAAATTATTTTTCAGAATACCGGGATCCGGCCCAAGCAACCAGTGAAATGCGCACAGGAATAGCGTATCCCATCAACAATAAATTTCAGTTTATCAATAGTATTAAATGGGAATTTTGCATATGTAGTGTGTTGGTCACATTTGTTCATTGTAGTCTGTTGGTCACATTTGCATTGCTCAAAAATGCATTTGTTACACTTCAAAATAATATAAACAATAAGTATTCATGACCTACAAATTGTAACGGCGCGAGGAATCAAATTGCACAAATTATCAAAATGCAATAAGTACGAATTAGTAAAATGCTGAAGTAAGAATAACCTACCACACTCTACGCTGAATGTAAATGTAAACAAATAGAATTTATTATTAGGTCATAAGTATAGATATGTAAAGATTTTAGATTTAAGAATTCTTATAAATAGCTGTAAGATGAATAAAAGAAATCAGAATAAATTGGATAATCAAAACGGATTGTAAGCTGTAAAATAATTCTTTATTTTTTATTAATACGATTTCCGTGCTAAATTCCCAGTTTTTCATATTTCATAAATACACTGAAATTTATTGTTGAGGGAAAGCTAGCTTCTATGCGCATTTCACTGGTTGCTTAGGCCAGCTTACAGGAAACCTTTTCCAAAGACTTTAGAAAGGCCAAAAATATTATACAAATAAAACCCTAAAGCGAATAAGAATTATAAACACTCAAAGTCTTACTTGTAACAATATCAAAGCCAAAACAAAACACCAACAATAAACAGTGAGTTTATCTTTTCTTATATTCCCCTACAATTGGTTGGGTTTTTTCCGACTCGAATTGTAGTTGTAAGTGGGTAAAAAGAAAAAACAAAATTAAAAAACAAACTGCTTGATTCTACTGTCTTCGTAAGAAAACAACAAAAAAAAAACCAATTTTCCAATTCAGTTTTTTGCACGGGCACATGCAAGTATGTATATTATCAAAGTTATTTTCGGGAATACAAAATTTATTATTAATACGATTTCCGTATGACGTGCTAAATTCCCAGTTTTTCATATTTGATAAATACACTGAAATTTATTGTTGAGGGAAAGCTAGCTTCTATGCGCATTTCACTGGTTACTTTATTTTATTATCTACAAAACTGCGGCTTATTAGCCATACCCAAGTGGCGTGCTCGCCTTAATAATAAGCAACCCATAATCCTTCCAATTAAAACAAAACATCCTTCAGTACACATATTTAAACGAAACCTTGTTAATAATACTACTACTTCATGCTTTTGTGTTGCCTCTCCTTAATCCTTATAAATAAAAAGACGTTAATGTATTTTCTTGATCTATATAACTAACAGTTCATCTTCAGGATCTATACCAATTACAATAATAAGTCTTATTAATTTATATATTTACATAAGTATTATTGATAACTAAGATTTGTAAAAATTGAAAAATTCTGATTTTTTCTTAATTAATTATTAAAAAAAAAATGTGATAAAAAAACAAAGTACTATTTCACACAATATGTTAATTGATTCAATTAAAAAATAATTACCATAAAATGTATACGTTACTCATTACCTCAGTTGATTCAAATTAAAAAAAATAATATTGTAATTGAATACAGCAAACTAGTAATTGATTTATTTGTAAGATTCTATTAAAATTTTATTTAATGAACTAAAACGAATAATTGAAATTTGAATTCGATATTAATTAACAAAATCAATTTATTTAGTTAAACATAAAAATCTTATTTTAACAAAAGCACATTATTATAAGCACGAAAACTAGTGGTAGGAACTATGTAGTGTATAAAATACACTACTTAATTTCGTGAAATCACTCCATAAATTACCAAAGGTCCTATGCTCACTCTCGGAAAACACTTAAGCAATCCGACCCTGTAAAGTAGAGTTAAAATTTTAAATGTGGTGTGTATTCCAAAAGACATTTCTAATTTAATTATTTTCCGCACTTCTCACGTTAAAATTTCTTTATAATTGTTTGAAAGAATAAGTATAAGTTTTTTCTTTCGTTTTTAATTACAGTATTAACAGAGTTGTTCAAATAAATATTAAAGATCCCTATCTTCTCAAGAGGAATGCCACGATGAATTTCTTTTTATCAAAAAACGTTAAACAAAAAAAAAAAATTAAGTGAACAGTTTCGGAACTGAATAAATCCCGAAAATCCCAAGCATTTGGCATCCCTAGTTGGGTATGAATATTAAGTGTAAATCTTTTTCAAAAAGTGAACAATAAAAATTTCGAGTTAATAAACTATTGTTGTACGCATTGTTGAATAATTTCGTAAAATATACGAATTGTTTTCATAATTTATTAAAAAAAATATATTTTACGCACAATTTCGTATTATGCATGCAAAAATTTTGTGGTTTTGCACCAAGTTCCTTAAAATATTCGACAGTTTTCATAAAGATTTTTCCAATAGATTTTTTTCAATGTAAATAAAATCTACACTCACAATATTATTACAGTAACGGACTGTAGTTTATTTAAGAAATATTCCGTTCAGTCATTTTTAAATAAATAAACATTTAAAATTCCAAACAAATTTATTTTTAACTGATTGTAACAGTTATTCAAAAAACTAAGTGCATATTAATACGGATTTTCAGTTGCAGTTAATATTGTCCGTTGATTGAGTTAAATTCTTCTTTATGTTAAAGTAAATAAAAATGTAATTTAAAGCAACGAAAAGTTCATTTAATTTTTACTGTCAAAAATTCAACCGCGAATTCCGTAAAAACAAATCAATATTCAGTTATCTTTTATAAATTAACTGTCAAAAAATTAACTACATATTCCGTAAAAACAAATAAATATGCAGTTATTTTATAAAATTTTACTGTCAAAAATTCAACACCATATTCAGTAAAAACAATTAAATATTCAGTTATTTTATATAATTTTATTACCAAAAATTAATTTTTACTTATCTATTTGTGTAAGCAATACCCATTTTCTATTTGTTAAAATAATTAAGTTAAATAGGTACATCAAATTTTAAAAGTAAAATAATTGCGAAGCCATATCGGTCATGCTGCTGGTGTCTTATAATTGAGAGTTCTTCTGTAAACAACGTGGTCAGTACAACAGAAGTAAAACAAACGTGTGTAACTGGGTAAGTAAATAAAAATATTCTCCCTCTCTCGCTTATAAGAAAAACAAGCGGACAGGTGTCTGTCTGGAATTTTTTAGAAATTCGGCTCTTTTGTGGAGTAAACGAAAATTTAATAAAATAACTGAATATTAAATTGTTTTTACTAAATATGGGGTCAATTTGACAGTAAAATTTTAATAAATAACTGAATATTTAATCGTTTTTACTGAATATGGTGTTGAATTTTTGACAGTAAAATTTTACAAAATAACTGAATATTTATTTGATTTTACGGAATATGGTGTTGAATTTTTGACAGTAAAAATTAAATGAACTTTTTGTTAAAAATAAATGAAAAATATGTAGACCGGTTTTTAATTGAACTTTCATTCATTTTATATTACAATTTCAGTTAATTTTACGTACAGAATATTGTGAGTGTACTCCTGAACGACGCTTTATGCAGTAGTTACCTTTTAAGTTGTCATTAAAACACAAAGTGGACATAATATTCACGATTTGTATTACTTCTGTTATTCACTTTTCGAAAGTAACCCATATGGAGTGAATTTTAAAAACTCTGGTAAAGCCCATGGTACACGGAATGTAAAAAGCTACATGCGCATGAGGTTCTGACGTAATTTTGTCGTCATCACAGAACACGAACTTGCTATTGTGGCTTTGTAGTGTCGTCAAAATTACGTCAAAATAACATGCGCATGTAGCTTTTTACATCCCGTGTACTATAGGCTTTAGATGGAAAATACACTTCACAAATCTCAGATCCCGTAGTTGATTATAAAATACTGGTTTGACCGAGTTAAAAACTTGAATTTTTGTATACAACTTTGTTTATTTTGCCATAAACTTTGCAAGAATAAAAAGTAATTAAAAAACTGACTGTTTGGCCAAAATACAGCAAGAAAATTTTTAACCGAAATAATATATTTTCAATAGCCAACAATGGTTTCTATTAAATAAAAAAAAAACTCTTTATTGTTTGAACCCAAAATGCATGAGCCACCTTTAAATGATTTATTTAAAGCGGAAAATTTACAAGCTAAAATGCGTAAATTATTCCTTCAGTTTGTTTAAATGTTACCAACGACACCATAAACCTACAATGCACGGTAAAAAGTATAAGTTGGAGGATGTAATTAGGATGAAGGCAAATAGTTAATGGATTGATGAAGGAACAAAGTGAAAATGATGAGGGTATACATATAGACAAATAAGGATGATAGAAAAAAATCTCGCTTCAATGTTTATTCTCTTAATAATTAAAGAAGATACCCGGACAAAAAGGCAACAATCTAACACTCGTCGCTTTAAAAAAAAAAAATTTTAATACAACCATGAAAATTAAAGTCATCTTCATTAAATGAAACATGCGTAAGTAAAACAACAAAAAATACTGAAAAGAAGGCAAGAACTACGAAGAATATTTCGATTAGTCGAAAAAAAAACAGAATATTTGGTCAACTTATGCAAATGAAAATCTGATGAATATTTCATGAATCGGCATTAGTGGCAGTAGCAGTACGGGTATCAGTGTTAATGACAACGAAATGAAATATTTAAAATGACATTGCTTTCATTACATTCACAAAAAAGTTCAAGCGAAAATGTTCATTAAAGATATTTTGTCAATTGGTAAAAATCATAATAATAATAATAAATATAAACATTAAAGTTTACCTTACTCAAGTTATGGTCTTCATTTCGGCTTTTGATATTCTGTTCCCTGTCACAAAGTGTCATAAAAATCTCTAATATGCCCAAAATACTTTTCAAACAAGGATCTCGTCGTAATTGTGGGTTAGATTGTGAATGTGTTACATGTGGCCAAATGCGATTCAACTTAACTCCAACACAACTAGAAGTATATTTAATATAACATAAAAAAAAACAACTAAATTCCGACTGTTTCTTCAGACAATCACCAACTCAACTCGACTTGATGTTTTTGACATAAAATCCGTTTATTTATATTCTTTACGCCACCAAACGCAACAAACACGGGTATGCACAACCATACGCACACTGTAACAACCGCTGCTTACATGTACTTAAACCAAGTAAGTACAAGCACATTAGGATTTTGCAAAACCCCTTTTTGTACGTTTGAGTATACGAATGAGTTTTTTAAAAATAAAAAATAAAAAACAACAACCATCTAAACCTTTATGAATGAACTGCGCAAAAATTTCATAGAAAAACCTCAAAATTCCATTACTGATAAAAGTACCAAAAAAATAAAAAAACAGAAGCAACACACGACTTGAAAACAATAAAAATGGATTTTCAAAACAAATACTTATACAGCAGCAGCCCAGTTAAACAAAACCAACAGCCACTTGAAAATTTCACGAAAATACAATACATAAGTACACATGTAGAACCCCTTTATTTTAGGACCTTCTCAAAACTGCTAACAGTGAGTATCAAAAAACATTTAAAAAAAAACCAAATCGTATTGAACTCGCATAGTTCATTTTGTGCGAATTCAAATTTAAGCGGTTTTTACATTTTAAGACATTTTTTATTCATTAACCAAAAAAAAAACAGCTGATGAGATAAATGTATATACGGGTAACTATAAAAATAAACATATTGAAAATACGGAATATATTGAATCCTTTAGAAAATAGAAAAATCTTGGTAAAATACTTAAGTGAGCTACCTAAATAAGCATTTTTTGTATGACAAAACTTCTCATTTGCATTCAATTTATACGAAACAAACCTTTAGAATGCGAATTAGACACCACCCGGATGGAACATTTTAATTGAGAGATCGATATGCCGGTTTGTTTTATTGAAATTGTATTAGAAATAGAAATGTTTAAAAAACACTTGCCGCTCTTGTTTAAGTAGCTCAGTAAGGCTGTAAGTGATTTACAAAATTAAATTCTTGATATGGATCGATTTGAAAAAGCATTAAATCTCCAACAGTATTTTTTCAGGATATCGTCAGATGTAGGGATGTATAAGTTTTATAATAATCGCCCACGTGCTGAGAATCATCACAAAAATGCGTATACAATTTTAAGTCACTAAATTGGTTTGTTGGAAATCGCAATTACAAAATATTTTGTTATTGTGGGTCATGCAATGGAAATAACAACTAGTGTACCATATTTGGGACCCATAGGCAATCATGGACCCACCTTAACTAAATTATGTTATGAGATTAAAATTTACGTAAAAGCTCTTTGTGTTGCACAACATTTTCTCATAGTAGCTATTGTAAAAGTTATTATCGTCAATTTGTATGTTGATACCAACACTTATAAGGATGTTATGGCAATAGAAGCCTTTTTCGGGAGATGTATTTGCATGGGATCTATAGCCAAATATTGACCGATCCCAATAAAATTAGATAAGATGATTTTGATTGCACTAAAAAAGTGTTGATCATATAAAATCGAAATACCAGAATTACAAAATGGTTTATGGGCACAAACACCCTATTCCGGAACGAAACTTATTTGGGGGCTATGTGAAATTATGGACCGCCCTTTTTTGAGCTGATTTGTTCCTTGTTCTAATTAAAACCTATGTTCTGAATTCCATCAAACTATCTCCGAAATCGCGATCATTACTTTGCACAAAAGGTTTACATGGGCTGCCAGCCAGCCGGACGGACATCGTTAATTCGACTTAGAGAGTGAATTTGAGCGGATCGATGTACCTAAATACAATATTTTGAGGTGTTACAAACATCGGCGCTCTCCTCTACTGTGGTGTGGTTATGAAAATTCAAAATGTTTATCAATTTCAAGAAATAACATTTACTTCCCATAGTATTCAACTATGGGGGACTGCCTCGGCCTCTAATATCGATAACATTCAAAGGCGCCAAAATACTCTTTTTCGAATAATCACAGCCGCTCCGTGGTACGTTAACAACTCAAACATTGATAAGGATCTCAATATGCCATTAGTAAAAACTATGATACACGACATGTTTATTACATCTGACTTGTCAAAATTTCCCGCTGCCAATTGTAACATGTCGTGTTTTACCTTAATAACATTGCTTCTGTAGAAGTCAAGGTAGAAGTACATAACACGCGTTAGTGCGCGCGCGCTCTGCAGACTTCTGTCAAAAAAAGTTAAACTAGTTAGTGTATTTTAATAGAGCAAGCTACATGCAAGCTACACAATCAGCTGACAATAAAAAAAAATTCAACAAATTTGCGAATCGTAAAAGAAAAATTTATTGAAGAGCTTCAAAAACATACAATTTTTTTATAAAAATAATAAATTCAATAAATCGAATCCGTTTTCAATGCACAAATAAGTAAACAAATAAAAAACAGCTGACAGGAACGGCTTTTGTAACGAGTGTTGTGTAACTTGCAATTTTTCAAGCGCTAACATTTTTAAACGCACGACAAACGTCGACGAATGAACGCGTGTTATGTACTTCTACCTTCAGATTCAAAGTCTTTTTTTTCATGTTCGCCGATTTGGATAATTTTTTAGTATTTTGTTGTCAGATATCTGAATATTATGATTCCGTAATATAAGGCTGATATATTTATTATTTATCTGGACAGACACGCTTAAAGTTCATATATGTTCACTTGTTTAAAATGGCATGCAAACTTACAGTACCCTACAAGAAACGAATGAGCGAGTAGTCACATTTTTCATTTTGGTGTTAAGAAAATGAAAAATGTGACTTCTCGCTCATTCGTTTCTTGTAGGGTATATTCAATATTTTGGTACATTCTAGGGATGTACAAAAAGCATCGATGTTTTTAAAACACTCGATGTATTGTGTCGAAACATCGATATAATCTGATGTTTTTTTGCTCCTAAACAATCGGAAAACATCGATGTTTTCTTTTGATGCATCGAAATGACAAATTGTATACAGAACGTGTAGATTGATATATAAACGTGTATACATATCTATACGTGTTGGCATTACTGAAGTTTGTATATGTAAACGTGGTAAATATTATGCGAACAACTGTCAATACTATTATATGCGGCGAATAAGTTTGGGTTTGGCATCTTAACTCCCAACATACAGCTTGATACCCACGCGTAATTAAAATAAAAGCTAACAAATTATGCACAAGTTCAACAAAGGAAAATATTTTGCTGTTTGTTTATTGTTTACAGTATTGAAAACAAGTATTGGGAGATGTAAAATAAACTAAAGATTTTTCGAAAACATAATAATAATAATAATAATAATAATAATAATAATAATAATAATAATAATAATAAATAATTAAGAAACAATCGATGTATAAAAAACATCGATGTATTTTATGAAATATCGATGCAACATCGATGTATGTTTGCGATGCATCGCATCGAAAAAAACATCGATGTTTTTTTACAGTGTCCATCCCTAGTACATTCACAGTAAACTTATCATTTGACTTTGTTGTATATTTTCGTAAATAACAATTGTCATGGACAGGGTTGTTAGACTTTTTTCTTCAAAAATCGTCAAAAGTTTTAACAAAATTCGTCAAATCATCACGAATATTTAACAAAATCGTCAAATATTTAAATTTTACAAATTAGAGCCAGTTTATTGCATTATTTGGTTCAAAAATATAAATATTTAGCAAGAAATTCTATTTGTGACGACGAAAGTTATATGGTTAAGTTTTATTCTATTTATTTCAGCAAGTGGACATTTGAAAAGAAATACATAAGAAAAAATATACAGTAGAATCTTACGAATTATAGGGGTTTTCGATTTAGCGGGGTTTCGATTTAACGGGGTTAAAATAAAATAAATTCGAATTAACGGGGTTTTTCAATTTCTTAACTAAAACGATAAAAAAACATTAAAAAATGGTTAAAAAGAAAAAATATATAAAAATTGTTCATGTAACAAACTGATCTTAAGAAATTAAAGAAACACGCAAGAAAAAAAAACCCACGCAAAAAAAAATAGCAGTAAAGAAAAAATCATTCTTTCCATGTTTCTGTTGTTTTTATTACGAATTATAAGTGGTAGTTAGCAAACAATTACGATTTATAAGAGGCAAAGAAGATTTTATTTGAAACAAAAATTACGAATTAGCGAGGGGACCAAAATGCATGGAAATTTTACGAATTAACGAGATTTTTTCAAGGGACCGACAGTTTATTACGAATTATCGGGAATTACGATTTATCGGGGTACGAATTATTGGGATTTGACTGTATTTTCGTAAATGCATAGCAAAAATTTATATATTTCATTTATCCATATTCACAAATCCTTTAAATCAAAAATAAAATCTCATTTGCTTTTAAGTCGAGCTATCTTTAAATGATTAATTTTTAGCGCTATCACTTTTGCAAATTGTTGTTACTGTTGAAGGTGCTAAACCAAGGGTTCCGTTTATATCAACAGTCTTTTTACCCAACTTGAAACGTTTTATTACGTCCAATTTAAGTTCCAAACTAAGTAAGTGATGGTTCACACTCTTCAAGTTTTAGCCGTCAAGTCTTGAGTTTTTGGAGAGAGAGGAAAAGAAATGAAATTCGCTTTTCCCTTCTCCCCTAAAAGCTCAAGACTCGACGGCTAATACTTGAAGAGTTAGAAAAATGCAATCGTATGTAGAAATCGAAATCATAAAAACGCAAAGCGAATTTAACCTATTTTTAATAAGCGGACCAAATAAAACCGACGCAAATCAGGGCTCTAGTGTATATTTTTTGCAGTATCGATGGCATTTATATAATTGTAGAATTTTAATTACTAATACTTCTAAATGAAAGCCACCTGGTTTGTGATGGGGGAAGAATTTTTTTTTGTTTAATTTCCAAAAAAAAAAGCCACCTGGTTTGTGATGGGGGAAGAATTTTTTTTGTTTAATTTCCAAAAAAAAATTTCGAAAAATCGTCATAACACTATTACTTTTAGTCAAAAAATCGTCAATCGTCATTTTACTGTTTATTCTCAAAAAAATCGTCAAAATGACGAAAAATCGTCACATCTAACAACCCTGGTCATGGATGAGCTTTGCATCAAAAAAATTGGAAAAAGTGCCCTAAAAAATTTTGTAGAACAAAATATGTATAAGCAACTTCAAAATTGCAATGTTCATCAACTTCAGTGGACTGCATATTTTTAAAAAATTCAGCTACTCCTACCTGCTCCTTTCCAAAAAAAATAGTAAAAACTAAAAAATTATGAAGTAACAAAACATGAATTTTCGTTCAATCTTTGTTGTTGTTGCCATTATTCTTTACTGTTTAAAATTATTACATTATGTAATATACATACCAGTCAATAGTGTAGATTGTTATATATTTCATTGTTGAAAAAAGCATTTTTGTTTTTTACATTTTAATTGATTATTTCTATCAGGTATGCTGTCCGAGGAAGCGAGGAATAAACCCTATAGAGCCTATAGATAACATAATTCGCGAAGAATTGGACGTGTAGCCACTAATGAAGACGTAATGCAAAATCGTTTATTGTTTTCAGCCCCATTTATAAATAGATTTCGCTCAAAGCTGCAAATCAAAAAAATTGGAGTACGATAATGATGTTAAAAATTTATTAAAAGACTATGTTTAAATTACGTATTCATGTTTTTTCTATTTGGTTTTTCTATGGAAGGTGGGCGTAAAAGTGGGGTGATTGGGTATATAATTTAAGGAGCCTATTCTACAATTATAATATTTATAATGATGCATTAAACATCAAGGGAGTTATGCCACTTTTTCAATACAAGTTGTATGGGAAGTGGGTGGAATTTTTCAAATTTCACACAAATGATTCGGAGTGTTTAAAAATGATATGTGCCAAAAAAAAAATGCCGTAGGCCAAAATTTAATTTTCACTTTGCATGGGATGTGGGCGGATCATTTTGATTTTCCATTTTTTTCTTGATTCAAACAAAAAATGCCTATGTGCCAAGTTTCATTGTCCTTCGGACACTTCATCTATTTTTTGCCGCTCGTTCTATGAACTTCAACCAATGTGTGCCGTGGCACATGAAAGGTTACTTTTTTATAAAACTTGTTAATAGTTCGTTCACTTTCTTTATTTGATTAATAATTGTGCGCTCATTTTTCAAATGTACCATTAGAGCTTCGCAAAATGATAGAATTTTTATTGGGTCGTCCTAGACCTACACGCAGAGAAAAAACATGAAAAAGTATGGTAAAAAAAACATATTATAGTCCCTGCAATGGCAACAAACAAACTTTTGTTGTTTCAAATAAAACTTTTTTCAAATATGGTTGAATTCAACAATACATTGTTTTAATTAAATAAAGCTACAACCATACACTTAAACATATTATGGTAACCTTAACCATATTATTATGGCGGCAACCATATTATGGTTAAATTCATCCATCGAAAAGCTATAACCATATTATGGTTTCCTCCAAACATGTTTTGGTTAATATTTAATAACAATAAGATGTTCGAAATTATAACACTTTTAAACATTGTCGCCCGTATTCATAAACGATTATTAAATTGACCAAGCGTTTATTAAGGAAATACAAAATTTGTTTTATAAACCTTTATTAAATTGTTAAAATTATTATGAATACAGACATGTATGTTTAATTTTAAATTCAAAATGATATGTTAAAAAAGCAACAACATTCTGGTCGTTTGCATTTTACTTGGTTTGCTTAAAATTCTCATTCATTTTATTTTAATTATTGATTAAAATACATTAATTTAAGTAGAATAAACTTGTAGAACAGAAAAAATGGTAATAAAGGTCGCCACAGGCTGGAATATGAATCAAAGGGAAATTTTAATAAAAGTGGAACATAACGCCTATCAGGAATAAACAATTTAATAAAATTATAATTTGACACTTAACAAACAAATTGAAAAGAAATGGATGAAATAAATAACCATCATATGATTGACATTGATCATATTATTGTTAATTCTGACCATAATATGGTTACTTTCGTCAAAATTCTGCGAAATTTTGACCATATAATGGTTAATTTTGAACATAATATTATTAGTTTTGACCATAATTATGGTTAATATTGACCAAAATATGGTTAATTTTGATATTAAGTTTGATTTCGGGTAATTTTTTGATATTTTAACCATAATATGGTAATATTTAAACATTGACATTGTTTAATTCCAACATTAGAATGTTGCTCTTAGAATATGGTTACCTCCAACCATATTTTTCAACGTGTAGAAATTTGTCATAGATTAGGCTTTATAATAGGGCTTATGGTAAATAATTGACCGATCTTCACGAAATTTGAATCGGTGGTGATATGGAACGAATTAATGCAAAATTTAATATCGATCTGTTCATTATACCGCCATTTATAAATTTACATACCGAACAATCTCGACTCGAAAACTTGCGCTGTATGTATACAAACAGATTTTTTTAATGCTTTTACCGCCGTTTTCAATGAAAAATCCAAGTGCTTCTTAATCACATACAATAAATTCTTATTGTTTTAGCGAATAAGTCGTTTGGCTTTCTTTACGCATTTTTAAAAACAAATTTTACATTTAATTCACAAATTTAAAATATTATTTTTTGTTATAAATTCTTAAAGCCTAATACAAATGAGTATTTAACTTAAATATAATATTACGTTTCACAATATTTATATGATATAAATTATATCTAGAGAAAAATCAACAAATTCAAACATTTCATTAAAGCAACAACAAAAACAACATAGCGCTGTTCACCAAATAAACCGTATCACAAACTTAATCAAGTCCAACAAACAATTAAAAAAATCTACAGGCTTAATTGTTTTAGACATCGAGAAGGCTTTTGACACCGTTTGGCACAACGGTATTATTTATAAACTGCTGCAAGCCAATATACCAAAATATTTGTGCAAAATTATTGCAGATTTTCTCACCGAGAGAACATTCACAGTAGCTATCAACGAAACATATTCGTATCCAAAACAAATTACTGCAGGTCTGCCACAAGGTTCCATATTATCACCACTATTGTATTCAATTTACACATCTGATTTCTTTCCCCATTCGTACATGAAAGTTGCTTACTATGCCGACGATACGGCCCTCATAACGTCTAGCAAACTTACCAAATCACTGTTAAAGAAAATGGAAAAGGGATTTGCTGCCTGTAACAAATATTTTTATAAATGGAAAATAAAAATAAACCCTTGTAAAACTCATGCTATTATTTTCCCTTACAATAACTCCCCTAAGCGCGTACCAAGTCGTCAGTTAAGTTTCCAAAATGAAAGACTGGAAATCCAAAACCATATCAAATATCTTGGCGTTTGCCTCGACAAAAAACTAAATTTTGCAAACCACATTGGCGAAATATGTAAAAAATCCATGAACGCTATTAGAGCTTTGTGGCCAATTCTTAATAGACGTTCAACCCTCAACCTTAAGAACAAAAACCTAATATTCAAGTGCGTAATCAGACGAATTTTAACTTATGCAAGTCCTATCTGGTACAATGCTGCAAAACACATTTAAAAAACTGCAGATTATTCAAAACAAATGTCTGAAAATCATAAATAACAAAAACTGGAGATATTCAACTCAACTTCTCCACAAAGAAACTGGATATGAGCTTATCATCGACTTCATAAGAAAACTCAACAACAAATATTTTGAATCCAATCATTTTTCTCCTTATCATCTGATAGGAGAATGTACACAATGGGCCTGACTACATCTCCGAAAAACTAGTTATTAAATTGAAAATGGCAAGTATACGTACGTTATCATTTAGATAACTCCATTGTATATTTGTATATTTTCTAACTATATTTAAAATCATTTTCTTTTTTTTCTCATATAAGGGTTTTACCTATTTTTCCTTTTAACAATGTCATAATTAAACAAATTTTATCAGGATTATTTCGACATTATAATCACTCGTTGTAGTATCTTTAGATAAAATCTCGAAAATTGTAAATATTTGTATACTAAGTATAAAATGTAAATAAAGGTGAAATATAAATAAATAAAAAAAATAAAAAATTAAAGCAACAACACAGTTTTCTAAATGGGTTTGCCATAGCGTAGTTAGTTCGGAAAGTTTTTATAAATAAGGGATTATAGTACCGTACCGTACGTCGTGGAATGTTAAATGATAATCTACTTAATTAAAAATTGGAACATACTTTTCCATTTATTAAGTTAATTACAAATGAGACATTTAGCATAACTCTGCGACTTTTCAGTGTTGGCAAACGTATTAACGATAATCTTGTAGAATATGAGGGGAGATTGTCATATCCTCAATATGTATCTCTCAGACAAAAAAGCAAAAATTGTTTTTGAATGGATTCAATATGATCATTATGAACCATATAATGCGGATCCCATACAATCGAACCGTATTCCATTATTGGTCTAACGAGAGATGTGTAAAGTTGTTTGGTGACGAAAGGATCATTGAATTCTTTCGCCCAACTTTTAATTAATGCCAGAGTACAACGAGCCCTGTTGACAGTCATTGTTATGTGTTGAATAACATCCAATTTTACATTTAATAAAATGCCAAGACCCATAAGTGTGTCCACTATCTCGATTTTATAGTCACCGAGTTTATAGTTATTTATAATACTACGTTTTCTTAAAAAGCGCATATGTTTACATTTAATTACACTGTGTGTAATTTTTTAAGTCATGGAAAAATAACCATATACGGATAAAAAAAAAACCATAAAGGACAAAAAAAAAGACCCGTGTCTCCCAGTTTTGCCCAAAGTCATGCATTTTTTTTTGTGGGCCCTTAAAGATTTGGGGCCACGGTGTCATTTTTGCAAAAAAGTGATCATATTCTCAGGCTCATATCTTGCAAACCGTTCGGAATAACAATTTGAAACAAAGTTGTAGCTCTTGCTATAAAGAACAAAAGTTGTGAACACATAACATCTAAAAAAATTCACCTTTCAGAAAAACTTTAAAAAATTCGATTTTTTATTGTTACCTTTTTCCCCCTGCTTGGGTCCATAGGTAGCAAGCCGTTCAAAATTCAAGGAAACAATCAACTACAAAAATATACTTAAGATCTCAATAAACAACTTTCTAGAACATATGAACTTCCTAGGAATGATTCCTAACACCGTTGGGGAAGGAAATTAAAAAATTTTCGGGAAATTTTTCACTTTTGCGGCTACCTTAACGGTGTTAAAAAATATTCGTAGGAAGTTCATATACTTGAATTTTGAACGGTTTGCTACCTATGGACCTAAACAGGGGAAAAAGGTAAAAAAATCGAATTTTTTAAAGTTTTTTGCGATTTTGATCTGGTAGATGAATTTTTTTAGATTTTTCTAACTAATTTCAATACAACTTTTGTGTAGGGTTTAATTGAATTCTTTAACTCCGTTAGCCCATTTATATCATCAAAACGAATATCAACAAAATTTTATATTTCCAGGCTTCTTTGTAAGTGCACGGTAGTTGAAAATTCCTTAGTCCGGAAGGACATTAGAATATAAAATAATGAGTTTATATGATAAAACAGAATTGAGTCTTCAACTTCAGGCAAAAATTCTAAAGCCCATAATTAAAACGTCGGCAGTAACTTCAAATTCTCTCTCAGTTCTTTTGTTTTCTTTTGTTCTTATTTTTAATTGTTTTTAAAATGTATGAAATTTAATGAAAGTATGGTAGCATTGTTAAGAGAATAAGTGTCTATATGAGAAAGCATTAGAAAAAACGTCCTAAAAATAAATGATAAAACAGAATTGAGTCTTCAACTTCAATGATGAAACAGAATTGAGTCTTCAACTTCAAGCAAAAATTCTTAAGCCCATAATTAAAACGTCGGCCGTAACTTCAAATTCTCTCTCATTTCTCTTGTTTTCTTTTGTTCTTATTTTTCTTTGTTTATAAAATGTATGAAATTGAATGAAAGTATGGTAGCATTGTTAAGAGAATAAGTGTCTATATGTGAGAACATTAGAAAAAACGTCCTCAAAATAAAATTGGTTCTATTTCTCGACCGCATTCTCTGGCTTAATTTTATGTCAAACTGTATGAAAAACATCGTTCAGCCCCAGTTCTGTTTCATCATTATGGCAGTACCATACAATGTAGCAAATTATGGCTGAATTCTAATTTAAGCCTACACTCACAATATTCTCTTCATAAAATTATCTGAATTTGTAATATAAAATAAATAAAATTTCAGTTAAAAACTGGTCTACTTATTTTTCATTTATTTTTAACGAAAAGTTCATTTAATTTTTACTATCAAAAATTAAATTCAATGTTCCGTAAAAACAAATGAATTTTTAGTTATTTTTTATTAAATAACTATCCAAAAATTATCTGAATATTCCGTAAAAACAAAGGAATATTTAGTTGTTTCATTAAATTCAGTCATTTTTGTTTACTCCACAAAAGACCCGAATTTCCAAAGAATACCAGACAGACACCTGTCCGCTTGTTTTTCTAATGGCAGAGAGAACATTATTGTTTACTTACCCTGTTGCACAGGCTTGTTTTACTTTCGTTATACTGACCTCGTTTGTTTACAGAAGAACTCACAATCATAAGATACCAGCAGAATGACCGATATGGCTTCGCAATTATTTTACTTTTAAAATTTGATCTATTGAACTAAATTATTGTTGTAACAAATAGAAACTGGGAATTGTTTTACACAAAACAAGCAAATCGTTTTTTTTATAGATAAGCTAACATTTTTTTTGGTAGTTAAATTATATAAAATAACTAAATGCATTCATGTTCATTTGTTTTAACGGAATATGTAGTTAATTTTTTGACAGTTTATTTATATAAAGTAACTGAATACTCATGTGTTTTACCGAATTCGCGGTTGAATTTTTGACAGTAAAAATTAAATGAACTTTTCGTTACTTTAAACTAAATTTTTATTTAATTTTACATATAGAAGAAATTAACTTAATCAACGGACAATATTAACTGTATGTACTTAGTTTTTTTTTATAAATGTTAGAATCAGTTAAATAAAATTTGCTTGGAATTTTAAATGTTTATTTATTTAAAAATTACTGAATGGAATACTTCTTAAATACACTACAGCCCGTTACTCTAATAATATTGTGAGTGTTGTATGCCTGTATTTAAAAGAGGACAAGTAAGAAATTACAGTTCTAGCTCGATTCTCGCATCCTCCAATTATTACAAGACCCCCGTTCCCACAATATTTTTACGTCACGTTCTTAAAAACTTCAACTATTTAAAAAAAATCTCAATAAGTGCAACACAAATTAATTAATTTGTTAATTTACAATTTGTATTTCTTGTTCAAAAAGTGGCTTATGTTTAGTTTGGAAGTTTTTATTATAAAAATTATTACAATTGGCAGCTGCATTAAATTTGGATAATTTTGATATTTGTTGGTCACATTTTGGTAAGAAAAAAGCAATTTTGTTTCAGGTTTTGGTATATTTAAAAAACAAAATTTTTAACAGAAAAAATCAGAAACATTTTCGATATACATAAATACATATTATGCCCCAAAAAATTAAAATTAAGCCCCAAAAAAAAAAATTCCCCAAAATTGCGTGTTGTTGGGTCACATGTAAAATTTTGTGGCTGTTCTTCACTTTCCTGTTGGGGCCATATTTCCTGGGGTCATTTTGCACAACGCCCTAAAATTTATTATAACATCTATCTATCTTTCTTCTTCTATATATATAATCTTCAGAAAATTAAGGCGGGTGACACTGTGAAGTGTGGTTTTTCCAATTTTCATATTGCACCACCAATACAAAATTCATAAATTTATTTTTTTTGCTTTTTTTATTTTATTTTTTGAAAGCCGTTGTGATGTTTTTCAAAACGAGATATCAAACTCTTAAATCGGTTATGTAGTTCCGAAGATATTTTCAAAAAACCTACGTTAATAATGATCCAATATCAAAATTTTAAAACTTTCGAAAATATTTGAGCAAAAACAAATTGATCGACACAGTAATGGATGAAGAACAAGCCGTCACTTATCCCACTGAATTTTTTAATTCATTGGAACCACTCGGAATGCCACCGCATGTACTAACATTAAAGGTTGGATCACCGGTAATTCTTATTCGCAACTTAAACTCACCAAAGTTATGTAACGGAACCAGATAGACCATCAATCATCATCGGTGCCAGATTCAAAGGCGAATACGTACTTATTCCACGAATTCCGATGATTTCCAACGATTTACCATTCCAATTCAAGCGGCTCCAATTCCCTTTGCATCTTGCCTTTGCTATTACCATCAACAAAGCACAAGGCCAATCATTGACTATTGCTGGCTTAATTTTGGAAAATTCATGTTTTTAACACGACCACTGTATGTGGCTTGCTCCCGAGTTGGCACGCCAAAAAATTTATACAATTTTACACCAAATAAAAAAAAACAAAAAACATTCAGGGGCGTGCTGGAAATAGCAAACGTAAAACGCAAGAATTTTAAACGTCGTTTTTTAATAAGATTTCTGTAATAAAAGAATTTTTTGACAAATATTTCCCTATAAAAGAGTAAAGCCAAGAATTATAAGAATAAGGTTTAAAGTTTATTAAAAACAACTTTCAAATTCTTGCGTGTTGCGTTTGCGATTTCCAGCACACCCCTGATTGTCTATCCGCTGGCCATAAGATAAAGTAATAAATAAATTTAATTTTCAATTTGCCTTAAATACATGCGTTTCTTTTTTGATTAAGCCCATATCTACACCATATGTAAGTTATTCTGTAAAAAAAACTTTATGATAGGTATTCCAGGGATTTTTATTTAAAGGCTGTAAATTTCGTTAAAATCTCAATTAAAATCGTGTGGTAATACAACACTAAGGTTTGCTTAGGGCCAGCAACGCGGACCGGGTCAGCAAGTATTTATATATTTAAGGATCATTATATAAAAATTTAAAATAAAGAAATTATTAATTATTTGTTAAAGAAATTATAGTAGAACATTATTTTCACTCACTGTACTTACATACATTCATTTATTTACATATAAATCTACTCCTAACTATTTAAATAAGTTGTATGCTTGTGTTTGTGTAACTTGTGAAAAGGCATTTTCATACGTGCGAATGTAAAGGAATGGCGATCTTTTCACACTGATAAGCCAGCTGTTAGCACCGTTGTTGATTGCCATTGAAATTGCACTTCCTGTGTAAAGAACAAATACTACATACACATACATGAACACATATTCACAGATTCATATGCATGAGCATAAGCTTTTGTGATATTGTTGTTTTACAATTCCTTAGCCCGTCCTAAGCGACCGCGTATTATTATTTTTTTTTTAATTTTTGGTTAGTTCAAGTTCCTACAATACGTACGTAGTACGTTCTTTTATGACTACACGCTTATTTTGTGTGGAAATATACTTGTACATCTATACATACTGAGATACTCGCAGCCATTCACATTCAAATTTAGTTTTTGCATTAACATTCTACTTCTGTTCGGATGTTCTATAGAGGCTATTATTTGAATTTTCAAAAGTGTTAACACTTAAACCCTTTTTAATTCTTTTGCCTTTCAACTACTTAAATTGTTTGCTTTGCCTACTGGGAACGGATATACCTCCATTTCAAGAAGTGCTTATTTGATTATTTGTGCTGCATACGCCACGCATTATTTTGCATACACAGACACCGTTATTGCGGACGTTAATATGTTGTAGTAACTGTTTCCACATAAACACGCATGCAAACCATAAAATAAATGGGAAGAACATATTTCATTAATCGTTTCTTATTTAAGTACACTTTATATATTAATAGATTTAACTATAAAAATGATTTTAATTGATTTCAAAGTATTTCCTTCTTTTATTTTTGTTACACAAAAATCGTTTGAATGGAGTTCGATTTATATTTTAAAAAAATTTTAAAACAATTTTCCCTCAACAATAAATTTCAGAGTATTTATCAAAAAAAAAAAAAAAAATTGGAATTTAGCACGTCAAATTTATTTATAAATTTTCATATGAATTAGAATAATAAGCTGCAGACTATAAACTAATTTATTTATATCAAGTGTTTCTACAAACCTAAAAAATAAGTTTAATGTTCTAAATTTAGGTTATTTCCAAAAGAATATTGAAATACATATTTGAAAATAGACATAGGAATTTTAAAGATTTTACATTGATTTATCAATATTATTTTTAAATTTATGGAATTTTCTTTAGGAAATGGCTGTAAGTTTAAGAAATTTTAAATTTTACTGGATAAAACTTGTCGGTATGTATATTTATTTAAGGTTTTTTAAGATAATTATTTGATAAAGAAAACTTTTGACTCCCAGTCACATACTTTTCCCCCATTGAATGTACTTTACGAAAGGCGAATTTGTTTATATTCGCCATAAATTTTACAATGATTCACAAAATATTTCAAATAGAACAATTTTGAAACAGTTATTTATAATAAGAATTGTAAATTTGAAATCAAATTTACACACAAGAGAAACAAGTTTTTATAATATTTTAGATACATGTAAATTAGAAAATATTTTCATAAAATGCATTTCGGATATCGTCAAACGTAAATTTCGACACAAGGATTAAGAAATCGCCCCATTTGAAAGCTAAAAAGCGGAAAACAATTTTCCATTTTTGTTTTTTATAACTGGCATATTAAAAAATATTCAATTTATTAACTTTCAATATAGTGAATTTTGAACGGAAATTTAATGGGTTTAAATCTTTTAAAACAAAAAAAAATTTTTTACGAAAAAAGTCTCAAATAAATAAAAACTTTTAATAAGTTTTTCGTTATTTTTTTAATATGTAAGAGAAAAACATTTCTTGTTTTGTTTTCCTGATTTATAATTATTATTTTACTATAAAGTGCAAATAACCGTTGTATTGCAATGCAACTTAAAATAAATTTAAATCGAGAACACAAAAGTTTTTACTATTTTTTACTGCATTTTACGAAATTGCGTTCGAGTATATAAAATACAGTAAATGAGAACACAAATTAAGAGCGTAAAGTGACAGTTCTTGACTGAGTACTTACAAATTTTAACTGCAGAAATTTTTGCAGTAAAATTTAGTAAATCCAAAAAAACATATGATTCAAAAGGTAAATAAAAGAAAAGATGAAATAAAAATTAAACCAAAACAAAAAGTGAATAAATGTAAATAAATTAAACTTGTTTGTGAAGCATTTATTTCGCTAAATACAAACTTTTGAAATATTTTTTGTTAACCCTTTCGGTACTTCTTTTTTGTTTTTGATTAAAAATTTTTTTTTTTCGATTTTATAACTCTTAAACCTTATGCTAATAACAATCAATGATCGTTTTTTTTTAAATTTTGTATCAAAAGTGGTTTTTGAGCATCATTCCATATGGCAAAGAATGTATTTAAAAGAAAAAAAAGAAAATAATTTTAATTAAAATTTTTAATGCAATTTCTAAAATTTTATAATCAGAAAGTTGTATAAGAGATTTATTTTATATAAAAACTATTCAAATGCATTTTCTTTATAAAATAAAGCTATTCTTCTAGAATCAGAAAGACAAATTAATTAAAAAACACGATAATTTTTATTAAATATTTGTACATATGTATATTTCTATGTTATTATTTTTTTCCTTTGAATAAAATCTATGCCAAATGGCATAGTATGATTAAAAAAAAATCGGACACCTTCTTTGAACAACACTTGGGATCTAACTTTTTCTCCACTTATTAAGGCAATGGTAATCTGCTAAAAACCTTATGGAAAGTTATAAAATAACATTATTTTCATAACAATATTTACAAAATTACAAAGTGATTTTTTTCGTAAATTACAAATCTCGAAAGGCATGTTTGCTTTCTGGCCCATCAGAATGCATTGGGTGTACCAATCAAAATATTTTATTTTTCAATTTCTATAAAAAGCATTAAATAAAAATACAAAATTATCAAAAAAATTAATTTCTAACTATTTTGCCCCAAACAGGGGCTTGCAAAAAGCACCATGCCATATGGCATAGAATAACCGAAAGGGTTAAGTTAATTGTTTAGAGTTTTAAAAGGGTGAAGTATTTGGGTACTTAAGTAATCGATAGCAAAAAAATTATACATGTTCATTTTAATAATTTTACATGCTACAAATTTTCCAAAAATTTTCGTGTTATAAAAAGTATTTAATCGAGTACCGATAAGAAAACGTGTTAAGTAGTCAAAAGTGTAAACATTTTTCAACTCTTCAATTATTTTCCATCAGCTGTTGCCTTTATTTTACGAATTTTTACAAATTTTGCGTTCGCGTACTTTTTTGGACAACAGCTTTTTGTGAGAGCAAATTTTTCAGTTTACTCAGTTACTGCATTTTACTGTAAAAGTTAGTGAAAAACTTCATTCACTTTTCATACAATTGAGTCGTTCAGTGGATAAAGGGAATGAGTCCTAAAATTTGAAATGGAGAAAAACGACAAAACAGTTGACGTTGACTTTAAAACTAGTTGTTACAACAAAACTCAAAACTAAAATTGCAAAATTGATTATTAGGGCTTCTTTTGCAATTTGTAATTATATAATGTTAGTATGTAAGTGTATGTGTTCACAAAACCTGTTAATATAATACATATACCTTTTTATTGATAAGAGTTTCAGTGGAAAAAGGGAATAAGTCCACCAAATTTTTGATGTTAAAATCGATAGCGTAAAAATGCAAATTAATTACGTTTTGACTTTGAGCAATCGTTCGGAAATAAAAAGAAAAAATATCCATCTAAATATTGGCTTACCTCGTGAAGTGTTTTAATTGAATTAGTATATTTTGGAAAGAGTACATTTTTTATAATTTTGCAAAAAAAAAGGCTGCAGATAATTTGTTTTTTAGTTCAGTACATTCGCACAGTTTTATTTTTAATGAACTTAAAAAAATAACATAAAACATTTCTTCTTTTTAACACAAAAAATAACTAAAAAAATTTCTTCCTATATTTAACAAAATAGTATGTCTTCTTCAGAATAATCTTTCTGACTTGATACTGTTTTCAAGTTCTTATAAAAAGTATGGTGCACGGGAGGAATATATTTTAATAAATCAATCATATCCTTTTTCTTTTCTTTTGTTATAGCTCTAGTTTCAGGATACAATAGACTTTGACTCACGCTATTCAATAACATTAACTTACCTTTCTTTCTTATGTTTATATTTTCAAATTCAAAATTTTCATCGAAATTATTTTTATATTGTATTACCCATGGTTTCGATCTCTATAGTTTGATCCACCTCATTTGGAGCCAGTTTACCGGCTTTCCCGCGGTATTGGTTTTGCGATTGCAAACGTTATTTTCCAAAGATTTTGTAGAGAAAAAATTAAAATGGGTCATTTTAACCACTCGAAACTGTTCCTTTCTTTTGCATGTTGCGATTATATTTATCCAATCATTTGGCGAATAAATGTGCTGAATTTTTTTTGCGTTTGACTCAATAATGGCGTCATTTGGTAAGTAGGTATGTCCGCTTACTAAAAATTTCATTTCAATCGACTTAGCTTTTATATCAGTACTTTGAACTAATTTGATCAAACTTAAGAAAGTCTTGATATTTCTATTTTGTCCAATACATGAGTCAGACCACAAAACAATCTGATCGTGCGTATCAGCAAACATTTTTATGTATTTGACCAAACAAGATGCGATTTCTTGCGAGCCTCTTGATCCCTCAGTTTCTGGCCAAACAAACATGTCTCTAGCATTGTTTTGAAACTCATGAACTCCTAAGTTATATACGTACAAATTACGTTTGTAATAAGCACTTGATGTGGTTAACTTGGGAAAAGCTAAGGCTTTTTGCAAATCGAAACAAAACACATAAGTGCTTTCGGAAGCAGTTAGCTTATCCGCTGCCATTTGGCTTCATGCGGTTTGAGCTTTTAATAAGTGGCACTCCTTTTCTTGTATTGAGATAATATTGTCAACCGATGACATGATTCTCATTTCTAGTAAATCGCACATTTGACAAGTATCTTTGGATGGGTGTTTGAAATGTAAGTTGAATTTCGTAGAAAAAATATGGTAGTAAAATTTTTCTTTTACAGGTTCAAGACTGCCCGACTTACACTTCTCGACATAAAGGTCGTACATTTTTCTAATGTTTAAGTTGGAATTTAAATACTTGCGCTGCGGATTATGCGATCTGCTGTAATGGCTAGTATAAGCCGGAAATGAGTTTATATGATTAATGATGGGTATGTCATCAATTTTATTAGTTCGAATGTGTTTTCCCCGCTGGTCTATTAATTCCGAAACCTGATTTTTTTGACAGCAATCAAAAAGTCGTTTATTGCTTATGTGGTATATGTCCAAAAAATACTTTTTGCAGGCAGGAATGTCGCCTTGGTCTGGTATTCGAATAGAATACGAAAAAGTACGAAATCTCGGCTTTGGATTATCATTTCTTGGACGATGTCTTTCAACCATTTTCGACGCAACTCAACCTCTAATAAAAATATTTTGTTGTGTATGGGAGTTTAAGTTAAAAAAGGATGTAAACGCTGCTTTTCTTTGGTCAACTGTAATTGTGGTATTACAGTTACGTTTGCATCGACAAACAACATCCGCAAATGTTTTTGCTGATACAATAGAGCCTGAGCTATTTGTGTATTGCAAAACTTTGATTCGACGAAACTTTCTTACATTTTTTCCCAGTCAATACTATTTCGTCGTCGCTTTTGCCCAACTGAGATCGTTGCCAAGTCATCATCATTATTTGATGATAAATCCGAGGATATAATTCTTGTCACTCGCCTTTTTGAGAAACGTAGAAAGCCAACTGATGAACAATCGGAATAACCACTTTCGACATTGACCCCATTGTTGTTGTTGTCCGATATACACTCACTGCACTTACTAAATTAGAAACTCTTCTAACCACAGCGATATCATAACAGCGATCAAAGGACGAATTTATGTAATAAAGCAAAAAGTTGGATTACAGTTACGCTTCTGATTGCTGCTCTCATGCAGCATTGAACTAAGTACAACAACAATTTAAAGAACACAAAAAATTGGCTGGTAGCGAAAGCTCGAAGAGGGGTAAGAAATAGAAACAAATAAAAGTGATTAAAAGCAAAGTTAACAAACAAGTGATTAATGCAATATTAATGCAAGCGTGGACTTATTCCCTTTTTCCACTGAAAATAAAAATTTTGTGTTTCGTACAAAAAAATGTTTTGTATTTAAAAGGGGGTTTCCGTTGAAATTCGAAAACAAAATTTTTACCATACATCGTTAGTCACAAAAGGAAGTGTATCCACGCTAAATCTCAAAAAGCCAAAAATGGACTCATTCCCTTTATCCACTGAACGATTCAATTGTAGAATAAAAAGTGATTTACCACCTGAAAGATCGACAGTCATTGCACCTTTGATAAAATTAGCTGCCACATTAAAATGTTTGGCACAAGTTGTATACCAACATCAGATTGGCCAAGATCGTCTTGTGGGACTTTCACACTCATCAGTTTCCACATGCTTATCTGAGGTATTCGAAATAATCTAGCAAAAGATGTTTTCTTTTTAAATGTGCAATACCTGAAGTAATTGGAGCAGTAAACGGAACTCAGATTCAAGTAATAAAGCCATGTAACGATGAGCAGTTATACTTCAACCGAAAAGAGACATTTAGCGTTAACGTGTTGCTTATAGTCTTCGCATACCTAGTAACATAGTTAGCACTTTGTGAAGATTGTTAACACAATATCGATTAACTGAAAACTCACTTTTTCTAGTTTACGATACGGTGGACCGCATCTTAATCCTTTGACAGTCCCTTTGACTTGCTTTTACCCCCATTGCTCAATCTGCATGTGCAATTATAAAATCAACATTGCTTTGTTTGAGTTTTCCCTAAAGCAACCCAAATATAAATGGCTATACATATACTAAACAAAAAGTTGTGACAATAAATTCTTAAAATAGAGGAAATCTTATGTTTTAAATTGTATATAACAGTTTTTGTAAAAAGTTTTATTTAATTACTTACATTTTTAAATTTTTATTGTTTTCGCAAACACAGCCACTTTCGAATAATTTACGAAAAATATTAATGAACTGACATTTGCTTTCGTATAACATAATTGCAATTGTAAAAGTAAATATTTCCGAACGTTCGAAAATAAATTTTCGAAAAACGTACTACATAATAGAATTTGTGTGGATTCGTAAATCTTTTCTTTTGAATCGTATTACATTATTACCTCCCAGCACTTACACATAAAAAAGTCTCCACCTATTGTGGATTCAAGTAGCAAGCAACAAAAACATTACAAATGTATACATGTGCATCAAAATATGGGACAGCATAAGCCGTTGAATATTTTATTCACATCAACTAGATATTGCATAACTAATGGTGTTTTCTTTTCTACAAAAAAATTTGCCTTTTTTTTAAAAAAAAATTCAATTTGATGTCTTTTTCTTAAAAATTTTGCTCCCGAAAAGGGTGGCTTGTTTTATTCTAAAAACTCATGCTTTTCGGGAGCAAAATTTTTAAGAAAAAGACACCAAATTGAATTTTTTTAAAAAACGCACATTTTTTTGTAGAAAAGAAAACACAATAACTCTTTTTACAATTAATAGTGAGAGCTGCTTTCAATTACCAGCTTCAAATTATCTTATCTTCTTAATTAAAAATTATATTTTCCAAAAAATTACTTTGATAAAATACAAGAACTGTGTAATTTTTGTAGTTTATTTCAAAAGGGTTTTTTATCTACACCACAAAAGTGGTGTGAAACACCTTAAATATTGGTCCTACCTTAAAGTATACCGATCGACTCAGAATCGCTTTCTGAGTCGAACTAACGTGTCCGCCCGGCTGGCTTGCTGTCCATGTAACTTTGTGTGCAAAGTACAGGTCGCAAATTTGGAGGTAATTTGATAAAGTTAGGCATATATGTAGGTTATTATTGGCACAAGGACCAAGCCGAATTGTAGGATTACGAGGGGTAAATATATTCCTCTCAGAAACTATCAAACCGATTTTAATAAAGTTCATAAGCATAGAAAAATTCATATTTATTTATTTATGGATAGAAACATATTTATATGGCCAGAAAAGGTATGCAGTTTTTCAAAAATAGGACCACAAGGGGAGGTAGGGGGAAATTTCTGTCTCTCACAAACTTTCAAACCGATTTTAAGGAAGTTTATAAACATAGATAAATCTATATTTATATGGACACATAAACATGTTGGTTTTTTAAATACTGTGGTGTAGGGGATCATATGGTTCGGCTTGTTTAATAACCAAGTTTCAATATTAAACAATGCAAAAAAAATACACGTGCTTTCGGGTGTTTTTAGCAAATTATTTTTTATAGGTATTTCATGTATTTTCATTATATATAAAATATATAGTTAAAAGACATTTCAAAATAAAGGTGCTTATTATGTCATGCACCTCATATTTTTTCCTATAATACATACTTGTGCTATTTTTATTCAGAAAAAATTTTGTAAACAGTCTCGGCGGATATTTTTATTTTATTATATTTTTTTGTTTTCTGTTCTTTAACGTTACAATGTTACTGCTGTATTTTGTGCCGTGTCAGATATTGACACATTAGTGTCAATTGTTTGTTCATAAATGCAAATATGACAAATGCTTCTGTGTGCACAGGGAAACATTCTAATAACTACAATTGCACATTCAGTATATATTTGTATGTTATAAATACGGGCTGGTATATTGTGCATTTATTATTGAAAATATGCGCATAAAAGATGTTTCAAAAGATTCAATATTCGTATTTTTAGGAATATTAGAGTTTTTTGTTAATATTGTTGTCACCGGCAACCAGATTATGTTTAAATTAGTCCTCCATCAAAAAGCCACAACTATATTTTGGTTGCTCTAAGGGCTAAAAAATCAGAGCAAGTTAAACTCTCTTTTTGTTTCAAAATGCGTTTAAACCAACAAATCTATCACTTAACATGTAAACCAGGGATTTCCAAAATTTTTTTGCTTGTGTATTAGTGAGTACCAGAGAGTAAGCAAATTGAGAGAATGCATTTATTTACAGCCGAAATAAAATGTTAGTAATATATTTTATAAGTATAACACAAAGGTACAAAATTAAAAATTTTTTGTGTTGATAAAAAATTTGTAGCAATTCTTTACCAATTCAATGTCGCTGATTTTAAAACTACACTTTTTTTTATTCGGAAGCTTTTTGACTCTAAATCAGTTTCAAATATCTTATCAAACAATTGTAAAAAATTAAAGATTTTTATGTTTTAAAAATTCATAAAAAATAAATATTGCACGCAAATCACAGCTGATACACGCAGAGAAAAAACATGATTAATGAGTGGTCACTACCACCATTTTTATTTATATTAGCCAAATATGTTTACCCTAATAAATTTATTATAGTCCTAATATAACTTGAACAAATATTTTTTGTCCTTTACATTTTTAAATTCACTATAATAATATTATATGGTGTTTTACACCTAAAAAGTTACTCTGATCTAGCTAAACATTTTAAAATATGTGAAATGTTTGCTAGTAAAATATTTTTATTTTCAACTTACAATTAAAATCATAATATAAGTTGCACACAAAAGTTATGTTTAATACTATAATTAATGTTTGCTTTAAAATACATTTTCTAAATTAACAAACATTTATGGTCAGTGTGTATTATTTATACGCGAGCGTCAGTTAGAATGATTACAAAATAAATAAAACTTTTTTCGGGGAGAAAAAGGCCACGCTGCCTTTCAAAACTAACGGAATAAATTATTATATGTTTATCGAAACAGGTAAGATTTTTATATATACATAATTATAAAAATACATACATACATTCATAAATATGCAATTACTTTGTCTTTCTTGCAGCCAACAAAAGCAACAACATTAAAACCGGCATAGAAATTAGACGCAAAATTTTGTCATTAGCCCCGAATATTTTCCAATAAAAAAATAAAAGGTTAGTTTGTGTTATTTTTACTAGTCTTGAATGTATGTATGTATTCAATTAAATTTTTTTACATATGCTAAGTATGTATATGTACATAAATATGTATTTTTAATAAAAAATAAATTTTTAAAATAAAATTGTTTATTGGTTTTATTGTGAGAACCATATAACATGGTGAAAAAGACATTTTGCATGGTGTTGGGATATAAAGAAACAGGGTTGAAGATATTGTTTACGTTTTTCTTCTGAACATAATAATATGTTTGGGGCAATAATTAGCTATTTACGTTATGTCTAAACATATATTGTTGCTTAAAACGTGTTTAACACAATCATAATCACAAACATTAATGATAGTTTGCGATTGTGATTGTATCAACCATTCTTTCTTTGCGTGTAGAAAACAAAGTGCAGTTTTAAAATCAGCGACATTGAATTGGTAAAGAACTGCTACAAATTTTCTAGCAACACAAAAAATTTTTTAATTTTTTTTCCTTGTGTTATGCAAGTTATAAAATAAAATCTTATAAATTTATACTTTTATGGCAGTTTGGTAATAGTAGAATGCTTTTCAAATGGGATGAACCTAATTTATTACGTTGCTTGGAACAAATAAATTTTAAATCCGAAAAAATTTGTTCGCATAGGTAAGTAGTGCCGAATAAAGAGAGGCACCTCAATGAATTTTTTTTTAGTTCAGGATAGAACTCGCCATCCAAATCTTTCCAGAACTCTACAATATTATTTTCGTCTGGGGCATTTACTTCGCTTCGTAGTATGATTAGTTCTGATTGAATATCAAATTCGTAGCGGTTGTAAAATTACAAAATCTTGAAACCTGTCTTGAAAATTATTGAAAAGTGTTTCAAATATTTCGGCATATTCATATCTATTGTCGATTTCGAGATTTCTGTAAACAAGTGAAGTTTTTGGAAAGTTGGAAAAATCACCACTTTTAATTTGGGAAAAAATTAGAAAAAGTTTTGTTTTAAAATTGTGAATGATTTTTGACAAGTCGCATATATTGCATTCCTTTCCCTGCAATTCCAAATTAAGTTCATTTAACATACTTGTCGTGTCTGCCAAAAAAGCTAAAAAGTCTAAAATAAAATTATTGTCTTTTAAACACTGGACTAAAACTTTTTCTATTTTCTCAGTTTCTAGAAACTGAAGAACTTCTTCTCTTAAATCATAAAGTCAATTCAGGCAATCACCGCGACTTAGCCACCAATTTCTGTAAACATTTTCCGGTCACAATTCACAGCATTTTTGTTTTTCAAAAAGGTTACAAATTTTCGGTGGGTAAGCGCTTGATGTCCGCCTCGAATTTTATTTATTATATCCTCTGCTGTCTTCATAGCTGGGGTATCATTTATGAATTTCGATGCAAGAGCGGTCTGTTGAATTATGCAGTGAAAATTATGAACTGCAAATTCGTGTTTTTTTAATTGGCCTATAAGTCCATTATATTTGCCCAACATTACATTGGCTCCATCTGTGCAGACTCCAGCAAATTTACGTTAAATAGTTACCATAAATTGGTAAGGTTAAAGGAAGAATTATTCTTTACTTTCTGTTTCTGTTCCGTGCCGTTCTGTTTCCGTTTCTGTAGCAACTAATTAGCCATTTATGACAAATTTATTAGTTTTGCACCATCCATTGTTTTATTTCAATAACTTTTATGCACATAAATTTTAAGAAATAAAATTTAATTAATGTATTTTTTATTATTTATTTTGCGGTCACTTACCATTACTTTACAAGTTTTTGATTTTATCAAACTGAACCGCAACAGAACAGGACAACTAATCAATTTCACAGGTTTTTTAATAACAAAAACAAATCAGCTGGTTTGTAACAGAACTGATTGAGTCTTCCATGGAATTCTTTAAACAATTTTCAAAGGAAACCATTTCATTATAATTTGTTGAAAAAAATAAGAAACTACGTAGTTTTTCATTAATAAAATAAACACGCTCGTAGTTACGTCCCTTTGTTTTTTGTTAATAAAAGCGCAATTTTTGATCGCAGAAGTGTAAAATTTTTTGAAGGCATGTAGTTCAATGGCATTAATAATAATCAATCAAAAACACGATTTTGAATTTTTTGTTCGTTACGCCTTTTTGCATTTTAGCTAACGAAATACATACATATATATGGGCTACTTCAAATTTTTTGAGCACCTGCTGAAACCGACTTACTATAGCTCTTATTTCGTTAAGTTTTATGAATTGAAAAAACCGTTGTACAGGGTTTGGATGACTATACTTGAAGGATATGACGTGCAAAGTTTTACGTTGAAAAGTCCTCACCTTAAGAATTGGTGGTCATCTAAAATTCGAAAAATTAAAAAAACGACTTGAAACTTGCAAGAGTTTTTTCATTCATTCCGTTTTCTTTGTAATAGTTTTAAGCTTTCAGATCCAAACCCATACAAAATATAGTCACTAGACATGGAGGATATTTCCACTAAAAAAAAAATTTTGCTATCGCTGCTGGGAGAAAAGTTGCATGGTGTGTTAAAGTGAAACCAAAATTTTTCGAATTTTGAAATTTTTGAAGATTTTACATAGAGTTTTTGCGCGCCGTTTAATAAAAATGAGTTTTAAGCGCAGAATTAAAAAAACTGCGTAATTTTATAAAGTTTGAGGTGTATCAAGTTGGTGTCAACGCATCACAAACTTAAAAGAAATTAGCGTAAATTTTTTTAAAATGTATCCTTTTTTGCGTCTGACAATCTGAATTGCCTTTTAAGTTGGCTAGTGTATTGCGTGATGTGAGTAACTTCGTAAAGGGCACCTCCGAGGCGAAAACGCACTTGAAAATTTTTAAACGCAAAAATTTTATGAACTTTTGAAAATTTTTGCAAAAAAACAATTTATTTTTAAGCTTTTTTTTATATCAAAACATGTTATGGGAACATGTTTAGGTATCTAAATAGATTCTTCGCGACGGACTAAACTGATAAAGTGCAAAAGAAAATAATTTTTTTCAACCCTGGCGCGTGCAGCGGCAGTTTTTTCCAAACACATTTCGCTTTGTGACAACTGAAGCGCTGTATCAATTCCGCTCAAACGTACATCGAATAGAAGACTTTACTGAGCTTGATACTTAAATTGAAAACGCACCAAAAAATTTTAAGGATTTAAAATTTTATGGAGGAAACAAAATGTTTCTAACCTCAAAAAGCATCCTTGTATGAAATATTTGATTTGGTTTCAGATTATACATTTTAAAAGTTTTTTTTCCCAAAATATTGCAAATTATGTCTTATACTAGCCGTAATTTTGTAAAATGTTTAACAATTTTAAATAAATTTTTATATAAATACACGATCAAAAAAAATTTTTTTATATTTTTTTCCAGTGTATTTTAAAAAGTATTCAAGCTTTTACAAATATTTTAGTGTGCTAAGAAAGCCCTTAAGGGGTATTATCCACACGCGTTATCCTTTTTCAATTTTAACAAAAACTGTAATTTTTATATTTTTTTTTTTAATTTTTAACTTTAAACCGCAGTAAAATTTGCGCCGTGTAATAAAAATGATTAACGCGAACGGATTTCACATGCTCAAATATCGGTTTATACACACACAAATCAACATTGATGTCAGACAAAAAAAAAAAATTAAAAAAAAAAATGTCTAGGTGTCGTAAATTTTTGAAGTTGCTCATATATATTTTTGAGATTACTAATAAGTAGTTTTTAATTATACTATTTTACTTTCCATATCTGCCATAATTGACTTTATTTTAAATTTTAAGGACCAATGTTGATTTTGAATAAAACAAAAATTATTTTGTATTCCCGAAAATAACTTTGAAAATTACTGTCGTTTCTTTTTATTATGATACTATTGGTTCAATAATGTTTGGAACAATATACGGCCAAATGGCCTCCGCGACCTCGGCGGCACACCACCATCCGATTGTCCAAATTTTCGATAACGCTTAGGCATAATTGAGCTCTTGAATTGTTGCTGGCTATTGACGTACACCTTTTCTTTCAAATAGCCCCAAAGAAAGAAGTCCAACAGTGTCAAATCGCATGACCTTGGCGGCCAATTGACATCGCCGCCACGTAAGATAACATGGTCAGTGCTATAATTCGCCCAATTGCGGCAATTCTGCTTATTGACGTATCGAAAATTGATCATCTACTGTTGCCATTTCTTGCCCTTGTAAGCGTGTTAATGTAAGCATTTATGCCGAGCGTGAGACGTGCAATTGTTGGGCACGACAACGAGTTGAGGTCGACCGCTTATCAGCCACACTATCGCGAACAGCAGCAATATTTTCTGCAGAACGAGCACGCACTAGTGTTTTCACATCGCCTACAGACCCGCTTTGCTCAAATTTTGCACGATTTTTCCGATTGTACGAACATTTGGACGATTAAATTTACCGAAAAATTCAAGAAGTGCACGATATGCAATTTGATTTGAACGCCCATTTGCATAATAAGCCTGAATAACTTTAACGCGTTGCTCGGTTGTGTAGTTATTATTATATATTGCTTGAAAATTGATCATATACGCACTTCCCCTAATTGGACCGAATTTCATTTTATTCTTTGTTCTTGTTAATCAGTATTTATATATGTCCTTGTGATATTTTTTATGCTCGGGGGAGCGAATGAATTCAGATTGTGTATTATTAGATTTTATTAATATGCTTATTTTTTATACTATGCTATGTAATATATATTTGGCCTCAGTGGCTTATATTACGAAACTATTAAATAAATAAATAAATAATAAAAAAAAATTGAGTTAGTTTGAAATGCAGAAAAAAAATTTGACGCTTAGGTTTATAAAGATTAACACAACAGCTGATAAAAACAAAACAGTTGCCACATAAATCGCATTGCGTGTAATTTGAATTGAGAAACGTATAAAATGCACAAAAAGTACCAAGCGCGTCAATGCATGAACGAACACATGGTGTGGACCTTCAGCTTAAGAAATTTAAAATATTACCAAAGCACACAAAACGTCTTGCGAAGTCATTAAAAGTAACACATTTTGATATTTTTTTTAATAATGTGCGCTACATGAACAAAAGCGGATCGCAAACCGATGTTCGATGTCTTTGCATATCGGAAATGCTGCTTCAAGCATACAAATTGGGCCCTTTTATTATACCCTTCACCTCAGGTGGAAAAGGGTATATATAAGTTTGTCATTCCGTTTTTAATTTCTACAATATTGATCTTAGACCCTATAAAGTATATATATTCCGGGTCCTTATGAGGAGAGAATTTGATTCAACGATACCCGTCCGTCCGTCCATCCGTCTGTCCGTCTTACGTTTGATATGTGTTTTCCGGAGTCTCCAGAAATGATAGCGGCTAGGTTGTTTTACATTTATGTCACATATAGTCTACCATCGGTTGCTATTGAAATTCAGCAAGATCGATCCACAAATGGCTGAGATATGAGCAAAAAACCACGACTACCTCTAATATTTTCCAAAAATCCCTTGTGGTTGTTGTAATTTTATTACTTTTTGCTGTATATCTGGGGAACGGCAAAAGCCAAAGTTTCCAAATTAGGTACACGCATTTAGGTAGCCAATACATACCATCCCACAAAATGTGGGCGGGATTGGAGAAGTGGGCGTGGTACCTCCCATAGATCTCCCAGAGTCCAAGCTTTATAACTCAGCTAAATGGTAAATTTCTTTCTAAATAATTCTGTCAAATCGGTTAAAAAATGGCTGAGTTATAACCAAAATACTGAATTCCCAAAAATTACTCATTTTTATTTATAATTAAGTTTGTTAAAATATATACAAGTGTATATAAATGTATATAAATTATTCCTTAACACGCGTATATAAAACAATCAAATCGGTTAGATAATGGGCAATTTATTAGCAAAATACTCCAAAAATGAGCTAAAAAACATCAAAATTTTTATACAATCCTACATTTTAGGGCTGCCATATGACCTATGGAAACGACTTATGTATCAAAACATCGGCAATTTTTAGTAGAACATATTTCCCAAAAAATTGGTTGTTAAAACACAACATCCGACATAATGTGGACGGTTTGGATAAGTGGGCGTGGCACAAAATATAATTATTTATATCTTAAGAATGGTTTTCACATAATTTTTTGTTCTTATTGCACCATGGTGAAGGGTATATAAGATTCGGCACAGCCGAATATAGCACTCTTACTTGTTTGAATTAAAATGATTTATTTTTCACAATTTTAAAAATAAATTATAAAATTGTTAAAGTGCCACAAATCGTTCTTTTAATACCAAAAAAATTATTTTAAATATGTATTTCGTAAGAAATAATACTTTTTAGGCAATTCATACCGATTAACGTCATAGACGTACTATTTTATTAAAACAAGTTAAAGGTCTTAGTTACTATATATCGGTTAATTAAGTTAAAGTACAATTTGTAAGTCTTGTAAATAAAAAAATGAATTAACATATGCAAAAATATTCTACTTCTTAGCAAAAACTGTGATTACTATAAACAAATACAATTCGAAGTCTTGAAAAGTTCGATATAAAATTTTCCATTTGCATATAATTTTACTTCCTAGTTTTAACTTTTAAGTAACATAATTTATGTTAATACATACGTAACCACACTCTACATACACACATAAACATTTAATTGCTAATTGCGTATCAATTTAGTGCAATACATGTCTCAATAGACTGTGTTTATTATTATTATTTTCATTTTTTTGCTGCCTTTTCTCACTTTTTCTGGGCCATTTTTGTATTTGTCACAAATGCACAAATAATTAACAAAACTATTTTCTATAACAAATGACAGAATATATCGATGCCAAATAAACTGCAATAAAAAAATTGTACAGTAAAGTCTTTCAAATCGATAAGCGTATATTTTATCTATTTTTTACTATTGGCTTATGAATTAAATTGTTATGTTTATGTTATCTTTTTATCTTCTATCTAGAGCATAGTGATACAAGATTATTTTCTTCAGCAGGTTTCATTTATTCTCCAACAAGAAACTGTTTGTCTGATGCTACATTCAAAAATCTGATATTTATGAAAGGAAACAATTGTTTTGTTAATTATGTAGTTTTATCTAATGTATTTTTTGGTTTTAATAAAAATTGTGTATTTCGTATTTAAATTTACATGTAAATGACAAGGAAGTATTTTGTATTTGAAATACGTACAATAAATGGAAGAATTTTGTATTTTAAATACATGACCAGCAAGTATTTTGTATTTTAAATACCGAAAACCATGTATTTTGCCCAACACTGATATCAAAGCTGTTTGAGTAGCTGTTAGTTTCAAAATTGACCCCCATTTTAAATGAAAATAGATGTATTCCTAACCACAAATTCAGCTTTAAAAGAAAACACAGCACAATTGGGCAAACCCTTCGAATAGTAAACGCCATAAGAAAAGCATTTGAAGAAAGAAAATATTGTTCCGCTCTCCTCATCATTTACTGCTGACAAGCCAATGGCTTAGCGGGGTTAGAATTAAAAACGTTGTAAAATTATATTATATGACCAATAAATGAATTTTGAATTTTTGAAATTGTTTGAAATGGTAAATCGTTTACCCGAAAATCTTTACGTAAGAGTTCGACGCAGATTTCATTTTCCTAAAAGTTGTGTAAATTATATCAATATATAAATACTATCAATATTTTCTTAAGCTAATATAAAAGAACTTCCAATGAACTTGAGTTAAATTTTAATATTGATTGATTGCCGCTTGTTAAAGGTTCGAATAGACAAAAAAAAAAACACGCGCCACTAATGTTCTTTTAAACTTATTTTACTCTGTAAATTTACCGATACCACAATTACGGAAAGGGTATTATTATGCTTTTGTGCTAATGTTTCGATGTTCGACTAGAATTCCAGTATCGATTTTGTTGGAGCATGCTGTTGAATTTCAGTGTAATTAAAGGCTTGGAAATAGAAAATAGGATTGGAATTACACTTGAATTTCAGCAAAACTGCGTTTTTTTGGAAATATTTTGTAGTAAAATGGCTTATTTAAAAAAGAGTTCACTGTAATAATTATTATAATATTACGTATGTATATATGAATATCTGAAGAGAATAAATGTATGTATTTGTATGTGTTAGTACATGGTGCCTTATGCAGTCAGGGATGTTAGATGTGACGATTTTACGTCATTTTGACGATTTTTTCGATGAATTTACCAAAATGACGATTGACGATTTTTGATGTAGAGTCACTAATGTTTTGACGATTTAATCCCGTCAATAAATTTACTTTAAACTTTAATCTGGCATCAATTTTATAACACTTTTATCTGGCAAGCAGGTTTGGTAGATGTGACGATTTTTCGTAATTTTAACGATTTTTTTGAGAAAATACAATAATATGACGATTGACGATTTTTTGACTAAATGTAATACATAGTGTTATGACGATTTTCTGGCATCGATAAAACACAAGAAATATTTACAATTATATTGAAAACAGTCCAAAACTTAAAAATCAATTTTTTATATTTGACGTTTTGTTGACGATTTTGTTCAATTTTCGTGACGCTTTTGACGAATTTTGTTAAAACTTTTGACGATTTTTGAGGAAAAAAGTCTAACAACCCTGTATGCAGTAACTGTTGTTACTTAACAAATAAACATGTGTATATAAATTTACTAATGAATTTTATGAATATCCATACACTATTTGTAAAGTTTACATAAACATACATTTACATACACAAAAGATTAATATCAGCTTAAACGCCAACATTCACAAACGGTTAAAAATCCCATGAGTATTTGTGGGTACGAGTTTATCGATGGATTTGTAATGATCGATGTCTTTTTAATGGCATTTGTTTCCTATATAAATTTTCATATTATTCGAATGTGTATTCTAAGTCAAATTACAATCCTCAAAAGCTTTTTTACTTTAAGAGTCTTATTCCTTTAAAATTTTCCAGGAATATTTTCTATGCATTATCAGAATTTTCGTTTGCATATTTACACTCACACATTAACAAACACGATGTAGGTATAAGTGTGCGTGTTTATGTACACAGCAAATAGTTGGACTAGTCGAAAAACGCGTGTAAAATGTAGCCCACAAGGGACTAGGACTAATCAAAAAGTAACCCATACGTAGGAAAAAACCATGGTCTATTTAACATTACGATGTCCAAGGGCAGGACCATATTACCCAGCTTTGGATTACAAAGGAGTAGTCTTAAAACTACTCCATATTATACTCTAGAGGATTAGTTTTAACTTCGTCTAAAAACGAAAACATGTCGTTAAAAACGAAGACATGTCGTTTTAATACAAACCTTATTTTAACAATGACATGGTCCATGCTTGCATTACATCGGACCAGTCTAGGGAGTAGTCCATTTGATCAAAATGGATCAGGTAGTACAATATAATTTGCTTGGTAGGCAACATTGGTATTATGGCCACACAATCATGAAATATATTTATGTATTTAGTAAATTATTTTTGCCGATATTTCTAAAGCCAAAGTCCTTTTACGTTAACTCAACCTGCATTTATTCTAACGTTTCAAGCGACAAATTTAAGAAGAGTACATTTAACAGAGAAGTTTCATTGATTTCTGTCTAAGATATCCAAATATATACATTACCGACTTATATTAAGTATGTCGTCATTAAAAATATATGACGTTTGTAATATTTATACATTTCCTGAAAAGTTTTTAAGACTTTTAACCCAGCTAGCGTTTTCAATCGTCTAGGAGTCTACTGGGTATCTCATAAAGAGTGTTTTTGATCGTCAACGAGCTAATTTTTTAATTGTAGACGATTCCTCGCACGGGAGAAACTGTTACTTGTGCTGATTCGTATGAGAGATTCTTCCATAACACAGCAAAAGACGGTTTTATTAATAATAAAGGGAATCGTTTATGATGCATGAAGGGATTATCTAACGATTCATTCAAAAAGCATGCCAAGAGTCGTAAGAGACTCATGTAGGGAATATTTTACAACTGGTGAAATGCTCAGCCATAAAACTGAGCTACCTAAATAAGGGCATCAAGCCTTTTTTTTAAGTCAAAACTTCTAGTTTTCATACAATTTATATAAACCATACCTTAAGAACGCGAAATCAACACCATACAGTCGGAAAATCCTTTTTTACAGATCCTAAGGCCGGTTTGTTTTATTGAAATTGTAATGACAATAGAATTTTCATATGTCAAAAACGTTCTTATTCAGGTAGCTCAGTAATTGATATACGACTCTTACAGAGTGTCGCAAAAGGTTCATTCCAAGATTTAAGGACGAGCGTGTCAAAAATAAATAAAAAAGTGCTTAATAAAAAAATTGAGATGTTTTTGTTACTCGTCTGTTATCATCAGAAGATTCTTTTGGGAGTTGTATATTAAACATAATCGTAATATTTTGTAATTGTATTTGAAAGATATACACAACAAATAAATCAATTTTGACAAATCTGCAGGTAATACTGTACGACAAAATCGACTTAAGCCACTTGCTCTATACCGCTCCCTATCGTCCCTTAATAGCCTTTTTACACTGATCAACATCTAACATCTAAATACCATCAATTTTCCACAATTTGCGAAGACGTTAACATCTTTCCATAAGAAATATATAGGGCTAAAAACCAACATCTTTAAAAAATTTTCCTATCTCATTTTATTCCATTCTACATCTTTCGATTATTTTAGTGCCATCGATAAAACAGTGTCAATAAGTTCTACTATTATCGTGGCATCACTGACAAAAAAAAATTGGTTTTGAAAGCAGCGTTGCCATTTGTCAAGTTTTCTCTTTTATTGCAATGATTTTTTGCTAGGTTTTTTTTATATTTTTATACAAACTGAACTTCAAATAAATTTTTGTGTTTTCTTATTACATTTTGGCATTTTTGTAGAAAAAAACATTTTTTATTTTAACCTTTTTATTCAAAAATGGTGACATTTTATATTAATACGATTTCCGTATGACGTGCTAAATTCCCAGTTTTTCATATTTGATAAATACACTGAAATTTATTGTTGAGGGAAAGCTAGCTTCTATGCGCATTTCACTGGTTGCTTAGGCCAGCTCATCAGGAAACCTTTTCCGAAGATTTTAGAAAGGCCAAAAATATTATACAAATAAAACCCTAAAGCGAATAAGAATTATAAACACTAACTAACACTAAATTTTTGTTTGATGGTAGATGTTAGATGTGACCAATGTAAACGAGTGTTTCACATTTTCTACATCTTTGATGGTAGATGTTAGATGTTGATCAGTGTAAAAAGACTATAAGCCATGCAAATACATAAATGGGTTTAAATGTTAAAAATATTTACTTTAAAATTCTACTAAAGAAGCATAAATGCCTGAAATTATCAAATGAGTTAAAGATTTAATATCATACTTTTTCACTATTGATTTTAAAATGTCGCAAAAACAGATTTTTAAGGGTTATTACAACCACTGCACTTTTTTATTTCTTTAAGTAAATTACTGAAATTTGATATTCATATTAAGAATAAAAGAATAACATACTTGCTAAAATTTTAGGTATGCAGATACAGGGGTTGGCCTTTTAAGCATCGACGACACAAAAGTATTGAACAAAATTTAAAAAATTGGTATTGAATCTATGATTACTAGGGAGATCGAACGGGGTTAGTATTCGCCCGGTTTTAACCGGATATTTTGGTTTTGCCCAAGTCGGATACTATTTTAAAATGTCCATTTTTCGAATATCAAAAAAAAACGGTTATTTTGCTTAAATATGCCGGTTATATTATGATTTGTCATTTAAATACGTTTTCCTAACTTTTTTTATAATTGTACCCGTAATTTATGTATTTTTCTAATTGAATATTTGGCAAATTTAAACGTTTTATGAAAATATTATGAGCAATGTAAATTAGTACTGGGATACTATCGATATTTTCTACTGTCGATATTTATCGATATTTCAGATTTCACTATCGATATATCGACTTTACTATCGACTGAATGTTTATACATGAGCAGGAAAACTTTAACTAGTTTTTTATCAGGCTACAGTTCGTTGTTTTTATCACTTTATTGACCGTATAAGACGTATGTATGGTATGTACGCACTTTATTTTAGATGACAGTTTTCAAAAATTGTGGGGCTGAAAGGCACCTTTTTAAACGAACCGAAGAAGGAGGGACTAAACGGTATTTTATTAAAACTTTAGATAATGTTCCAAATTGGTTTTGTTTCTCAACACAAAATGTATTCAATCTAGCGGACTTTTCCTCTAATGATCGATCATTAGGGGAACTCAGTGTTTGGTGCAAATGGTCTAGCATCGTAGCATTTGCAAAATGGTATAGTGAATACTGTAGTATACTTTTGATCGGCTTGGTTCACTGAATGTTAGCTGTCGGTTTGCAAGCAAGTGTTGCAAAAGTCGAGTAAATATAAACTGTTGGATTTAGGCGTTGCATATTTGCAAAAGAGTAGCAAGTTCATTGCTGTATATTTTGTTGGTGTAGAGTAAACATATACTGCACCATTTTACTATAACCCCAAAAGTATGCTATAGTATTTACTTACCCATTTTGCAAATGCTACGATGCAAAATTTTGCAAGCCTAATACTGTTCTAAATTGGTTTTGATTCTCAACCCAAAAGGTATTCGGACTTTTCCTCTAATGGTCGATCAATGTTTTATTCTATACTCGCAATTGCAATTGTCTTTGTATTTGCAATTTTTTTACAACATTAAAAATATATGTCACATTTCAGTCCCTTTGTTCAGTCCCTATACAAATTTCGAAGTAAAAGCCTTTAATTAGCAGTAAAAAAGCCCATCTAAGCAATCCATACCACCTGCCATTCTTGTTGTTTAAATTCATTGCTGTAATTCAGCGCGAATTAATAATAGCAAGCAATGTGTATAGCTGCTGTTACATATCTTTCTAGCTGTATTTTAAATAATAATAATATCGATATCGATATTTTCGATATTTTCAGACTATCGATAGCACTATCGATAGTTTCCCAGCACTAATTTAAATACTATAATTACTACCCGATTAAATAAAAAAAATAAATTAACGATTAAACCGGTTTTAAAAAATTAATTATTGCTAAGTTCCAAATCTTCAGTTTTAAAGAAACCCCCTTTTTTAAATGCGTTCTACAATGCAATTATGTAGACTTTTGCAATGTTATCTGTACCAAAGTTCACTAAACAAGCTATCAAAAGTGCACCAAAAAAGTTGTGTTTAGAAATATTTTTCCATAAAATATATTTCCTTGTAGCAATACAATTTTAAAATACAGTACAAAAATAGAAGTTAAGAAATTTGGAAATGAACTTTTTTCAGAATTTAGAAGTATTAAAAATTCTGAAACATTAAAACAGGACTCTACTGGCGAAAAGGAAGATTTTATATGTTTAAAAAAATCCACGAAAAGGACTAAATATTCTGTATTATGGGCAGCGTTGTCACGACCAAAAAAAAATTGTAACCAAAATGTAAAAATAAAGCAACCAAAAGCGAAAGAAAGTAACCAAAATCATTTTGTATCAAATGTACTATTTTCTTCGAATCGGACATACGAATCGGAAGTTACACATGGCTGTATTCTTAAACTTACAATCAAGTTACCCTGCAACTATAACTTAAATTACTCCACCGACCCGTCACATCTCCTATACGAATGCCCACTGTTCAACAGCCAAAGATCTAGATGGTTTAACAATATATACCCCAACAGATGAAAATATTTCACCAATAGTAATTTATCTAAAATCAATTGATATATACAATTGCATTTAACTACAAAAATCATACTAATCTACTTAAAATACAAACAATTATGTAAAATATTACTTTGTTACAAGACTTGTTCAACTTTACAAAATAACACCATTATTATGTTACATTATACACTTTTGAGCTGAAGGCCCTAGTTGCTATTCAGTTGCACTTCAGTTGAAATATATATTTAAAGAAGGAATTGTGTTTGTTTGTTTGTTTGTTTGTTTGTTTGTTTGTTTTTTTAGCATCATAAACCATTGGACCGATTTTTTAAGGTTTAACCGTTTTATGCCGATTGTCTGTAAAGAATACTCCTATACAAAGTTAACACTAATTTTCATAAATTTTATCACCTAGAGCTTTCAACCTTTTTATATGAATGGCTCTTGCAAGTAAAACTTTTTAAGTCTTGCTGTGTTAAAATGGTATTAGAGTGCAATACTGAAGTAAATTATGCGGTAGATCTTTTATTTATTTAAGATGCTTTTTGCCCGGCAGAAATAGAATCCTATTTAACGGGATGGAATCGGAAGAACCTTTGACCTTATCGATTATCAAAAAAGTGTTTCAGTTAGACCTATGAAGAATTAAATTAGCAGGTAATGGCTTTAAATTATATACTTTATATGGTTAAGTTGATAGTCTGTTAAATTTTAAGCTCATTTAAGTAGATTGAAAAAAGTACTGGTATTGGTTGCACAAACATAACACACAATTTTTAAGGGTCAAAAAAGCGGAGCGGGTAATTCTTTTTCCCAAACGAAAAATCGGTTGTTTTAAGTTAAAAAAAAGTAACCAAAATGAAAAAAAGAACACAAGTACACATTGGAAAAGAAAGTAACCAACATCTACGTCAAGTTAAAGAATTTTTTCTAAGTCAAAACTTATCAAAACTGAAGAAAAGATTCGTTTAAGTCCGTAAAATTTTAACAAAATTATTTTTCTAAAAGATTATTTTATTTTTTTCATTTTTATTGAAATTACTTATAAAATGATCACACAATGTATTTTTTAATAAATGCATAATCGAGCATGTTCTGTCAATCGAAATGAAGTGATTTAAAGTCGCACATATTTTGAAAACGAGCCTGAAAAAAATGTTCATGAAAATATTCATTTTATATACTTCATACTTTTAGTACTAATTATCTCTACAAGAACCACTGTTGAAAATATATACATAATTGTTCGTTTAGTTCAAGAATTGTTATGTTATTGTTATTTATTACTTAGCAACTCCAAATAATAAATACTCTTACATTTTTATTCATTGAAATTACTAAGTTTATAAAAAACTTAATTAACCGGTTAACCGATTAATATCAAAATTAACCGATTATTACCCGATTCAGTCAAAACCTCGATTAAATGAAAACTGATAGAAAAGGCGTCATAACGCTGATGTATTTTGACATCAGTACTATGACAAGTGTCTTCGTTTTTGACCCCATCATCGTTGTGATGGCAACCTTAACATCATTTAGACAAAGTGTCATCAGGGTCAAAATGAAATTATGTCATCAATGGAACGACATATCAGTATCACAAAAATGACGAACATGTCGCCAGTGCGATGAGCAGTAACATCGGAGATAGAACACATTAGCATAAATAAGTGGCAGTTTGTCATTAAGTTAAAGTCATTGGAATTGACTTATGTAAGTCAAAGTGTGAGAATATTATTATTTACTTACCCGTTACAGATGTTCGTTTCACGTTTGTTGAATTACGACCTTTGTTTACAGCAGAAGTTTACGGCCGGGCGCAAGGATTTTCTCCTCTATGATATAACAAACACCGGCTACGCTAGCTAAAGGTTCTCAGTATAGCCGGCCTTCGGCCGGGCGCAAGAATTTTCTATTGTATGGTATAACTAAGACTGCTATCGCTAATTAAGCTTCTTAAATCTGCCTTGTTTTCGAACGAAGGCCGACTACGCAGAGAAGCTTTAGTTAGCGAAGCCGGTGTTTGTAATACCGTAGATGAGAAAATCCTTGCGCCCGGCCGAAGGCCGGCTATACAAAGAAGCTGGTGTTTGTTATACCATAAAGGAGAAAATCCTTGCGCCAGCTAAAGGCCGGCTGTGCAGATAAGCTTAAGTTAGCGAAGCCGGTATTTGCTATACCATAGAGGAAAAAATCGTTTAGCCCGGCCAAAGGCCGGCTATGATCCCAAATTTGTTCAGATTCTCGCTTGCAAGAATTTTTGGCTTGTGGACATTATGACACTTTGAAAACTGTCATAACGTCCGTGGATGTTATGTTACATTGATGGACGTTAAGACACTTTTTGGAGTGTCGTAGTGTCCATGGACACTTTGACATGCCACCATTTTTTCAATGTTTCGAATGAAAAAATCATTTTTTTTTACTTTGTTTTTGCAAAATCAAAAACCACGTCATACAGAAATCTTTATAATTGTAAATGCTGTATTCCCTAAAATAACTTTGATGAAATACTTCCAAGTGCCCGTGCAAAAAACTGAACTGAAAATTTGTTTTTTAATTTAGTTTTTTTCTCTTTACCCACCTACAATTCGAGTCGGAAAAAGCCAACGAATTATAGGGGAATGTAAGAAAAGATAAACTCACTGCTTATTGTTGGTGTTTTGTTCAAGCTTTGATATTGTTGCAGGCGAGACTTTGAGTGTTTTTAATTTTCATTCGCTTCAAGGTTTAATTTGTATAATATTTTTAGCTGTTCTAAAACCTTTGGTTCTAAAACCGTGATAAAAATAGAAGTAGTTGTTGTGGCCATGTATAAAAGGGCGCAATTCAGAGAAACCTGGCACAATTTTTCAGTCAAACTATTTTCAGAATTTTACATAACAATGTAACATTAAAATGTCCTTGGTTTGATTCCAAAATCTTTTATATTTTTTTTAAGCCAAAATCAGGTTCGATACGTGACATTTCAAACGTGAAATATTTTCCATAATAATTTACCTGAAAAATGATTAAAACAAAATAAAAATTTTCCGTTAATCGGAATAACATATTTCTCTTTGAACTCTTCCTTAGATTACAAACCATTTAAGAGAGAATTCTTTTGGAAAAATTGTTATCAAAAAAAACATACAATAAAACATTCTCACAAATTACAAATTACGTTTGTGCAACTTTGCAGTCTGTTTGTTCGTATTAGTGAACGAATTTATTGGGGAATTAATTAAATTTGTAAAATCTAAATATTTCTCTACAACAAACTCAAAAAAGAATATGCTTTTAATAACTTTTGCATTTTCGGTCATGGTGGACCTTTAGAAAGAAATGCTCACCTGCATTATTTTGATTTTTTTTTTGCAATTCCTTTCTTGGCGTTTTTATGTTCAGCTTTTCATTTTGCTGCTGGTTTCTTGTTTGGCTTTGAAAAGAAAACCCATTGAGTAGAGGCAGAAAACTTTTTCAAATTGATCCTTCCATCTACAAGCAGTATAAAAGCATGGTATTGATCGTTGCCATCGAGCATCAAATCTGCTCTTCAGTGTTTTAAATGTTTTCTTATGATCATCTTTGCTAATAAAAACTATTTTAATTTCTTTACAATAATTATTTTCCAAATAGAGTAAAGCAGTCGCATCTAAGATGCGATCTTGATGAGAGCACTGGAGGCTATACTTCGCTGCATTTCTTTTAAGGTTTGCTCCAATAACATCACATGTTCCTTTACCATGAGCAGTAGGATGAAAATGCCCCTCAGGTGGAATTCCAAAATCTTTTTTATAACCTATAAGATTTGCGAAGCTACTTTTGTTGAATCTTCTGGTTCTAATAAACTACAACGGTATCATGCTGTAAATCGTCGGATGTGATTGTTATACCATGACTTTTTATTCAAAGAGCAATGGTCACAATTCATGGATTTGAAGATACATTTAAAGTACTCAAAATTCAAGACATGTAAAATTTCATAAAATTGAGCAGTTGACAACTGCACATCTGTTTTCCCTATATCCCCTACTTTGCACCATTAGGTGGGTTATACTGTTAAGGATAAATGAGTAGTCAGTCTTTTTTATCCTACGCCACAACACTTCTATGGAGAGTATTAGAAAGTCTACATACAAAAGTATTCCCACCAGAGAGCAGACTGAATACATCTGGCTTAAGCAACCATTGAAATGCAGTTTATCAATCATAAGAATTGGGAATTGAGCACATTAAAACTAAATCTTATTAATGGAATACATTTACGTTTGCTGCATTTTCATAAAGTCATATATAAGATTAACTATGGGAACCTTTTCCCAATTTTGGACACCCAAGTGTTATACAAAATATTTGTACTATTCAAAGCATAAATTTTTAAGTTCAACTACATATCGCTCTTGATCATAAAGTGGGTATTAACTCAAAATGTTTATTTTTTTACTTCTAGGAAAAATTCGACAGGTAATATTTATATCTACGCGCTGTAAAAATAACGTTCTATTTTGGCTACTTTTTTAGTAAAATGCTTGGTTTAAAAATATATTTTTTATATGCCTTTAATATTAAAGTGAAAATTGTTTTGCTTCTACCGAAAATTTTAAAATTTCGCGTTAATGTCCTCTTCTTGATCAAGTGCGATATGTAAGTACTTATAGCCAATAGAAATACATTTTTGTATATTATGTACGTATCCGCATGCAGTGAAATCTGGTTTCTTCAAAATAATCAATAGTTAAGGCCTCGTTACAATTACGCATACGTTGCGGATCAGCTGATCCGTTTCCCTTACCAAACGTTTGTATTAATACATATGTACAGCCGAGGAGGTACATATAAAAAGAATTGGACATTTATAATCAATTTCTAATAAAATAGTTGTGTTTTAATGTAAAAGTTTGTTTTTCCCTAGTTGCCATAATTTCTCCTTCCGTAATAAGTTAAAATGTTTAATAAAAACACCCATAGCTAAATGCTAATTAATCTGTTGTAATGATTATAATTATACATGCTTTTAATACTTAAGCAAACGAATTCGAACAGAAACAATTATAATTTGTAACATACCTAAATGCTTGTTTAGTTACACTTGCCAGAGTCAGCAGATACAAATCGATAACACACACGCGCTATCGTTTATACGCTTTCATGAACACAGATCTAAACATATGTACATGCTTAATCACATAAATAAACATAGGTATACTTATATGCATGTATATATGTAACAAGTAAGACGGTACAGATGGGCTAACCATAAGTTACCCTACATCTTTTCAGAGTATTTCAAAATGATTTTCATAAGTGAACACACCAGCATAAAATTTTATTTTGCGGTTTATAAAAAAGTTATTTATGTTGATTCCTTGTTGATGACAAGAAGTTTAAAAGTGGGACCATATAAGTCTAATAGTGAATTCTTGCTCTAAAGTCGCCAAAAAAAACTCTTTATCTTTGCACATAAAATAAATATTAACATTTCGTTAGTGATATTCGAATTAAAGCACAAGCCTATAATGAGAAGGTTGGTGAACACTAACAGCCGTATTCATAATGAAAATTTGACATGAAGTTAGCAAAAAGTTTATTTATAAAACACTAACCAAATTCTGGCTAACGATTTGCTAAACTCTTGTTAACAAGCTGCCAAACGATTGCCAACTTGTGAAAAACAGCCGTTTAATGGCAAATAATTTTGTTGGTTTTTATTTAAATTAACTGTGTTTTTTTAATTTACTGTCTTTTACTTAATTTATTTTAATTTTAAAAACTTTTTAAAATATTTATATGTGAAGGGAAAAACAAAAAAAAAAAAGGAAAAAATGACAAATTCAACGATGATTAATGCAAAACGTGTTGCATTTTTAGGGAAATACCATGTGGCATCATAAAAATTCAGAGTTGATTTATTAAAAGTTGGCAGATGGAGAAAAGTTCGTTATGAATTAACTCTGTGCCAACAAGCTGCTAAGCTTAACCGGCATTCTAGTTAGCAGCTCGTTGTACGTAGTGTACAAACTGTGGCTATCTTTTTGTTATAAATACGGCTGTAAAGCTCTATTCTAATATATATGTATGTGATAGTTTCAGTTAAAAGGGACCTATGGATGAAAAAATCGATTTTTACTTTTTTTGGTGATTCTTAAAATAGACAATACGCTCTTTCTAATGAAGCAACCCGCATTTTTCTAACTTCATTACTTTTGTCATAAGTAAGCTGTAAAATACACCTTTGATTAGAAAAAAATTTACTTGTAAACTTCAAAATCGCAGGAGGCCAAAGGACCGCCGGGACCAGTTGATATGGTTTACTATATCCGCACTAGATCCTCCATTGTTGCTGATAATACTGCCGAGATAGCAGAAGCTGTTAATATTCTCTACCACGATACCATTCATCTCAATATGCTGGTTGTTGTCGGTGTTCACACGCATGGATTAAGTCTTGGATATGTTTATTTTCAGTCCTGCTTTCGCTGTTGCCACTTCTAGCAGCCTTAGCTTTCGAGACATGTCGCTGTAGGTGTGTGCCAAGACACAGATGTCATCGGCGTAATCTAAGTCGCCTAGCCGATTGTGTAGGCTCAATTGAATTTCAGAGGAGTTTTCTGCAGCGGTCTTCATCACCACATGAAGAGCAATGTTTAAAAGTGAGGTGACATAACGTAACCCTGCCGTACCCCGGTGTTTTCATAAAGTTTATGAAAACTTGATATAAGGTGGATCTCCACTCCACGGACTGTTCAACGATTTCTCTTAGGGTATTCACTTGGTAAACACAGGAGTTTCGTAGTGGAAAGCTAGCTTGTGCCGGACGGAGATCTGGTTCCCAGGCACTGAGTCGGCCTGTGATGATATGCGCTACCACCTTATTTACCATACTCAGAAGAGTGATTCCTCTCCAGTTGTTGCATTCCGACAAATTTCCCTTTTTTGGTACTTTAACAATGATTCTCTACTTAAGCTCATCATGCAGGCACTCCGTTCTCCAAAGTTCTTCGATTATCGGGAGGATTAATCGCGAACTGACATTAGGATCTGCTTTTAACATTTTTGGCCAATGATGTCGGTTTCCGGGGCTTTGTTAAGCTTTAAGGCCTTGAAAGCTTTGCTAACTTCCATCAGTGATGGGCTATCAGTAGATATATCAGGCCTTACCGGATGTCCTCCACAGTTGCATATGTTTACGTTGGGTTGACTTGGTGTTTTAAGGAGTTCCGTGTAGTGATTTGTCCAAATCTCCAGTTGTTGTATTTTTGAGGTCACTAGTTCGCCCGAGCTGTTCTTTAGCGGTCTTGTGGAAGCGATAGATGTTGTAGTCAACTTCTTTGCTATGGGGTAGAGATCTCTGGTGCGGTTTGCAGCAGCTTCTTTCTCCAGACCGTCAGTATACGCTCTTTTATCTCGACGTGCACTTCACTTGACCTGTTTGTCTAGGGTACTAAGTGTTCTTGTAAACTCAGACTTTTGGCTACGCGTTTTTGCACTATTTAGCAAACCTTTAGCTGACTTCCTGTCTTCAATCAGCTGCCGCGTTAGTTCGGACATCCACGGTTTTCTTTTATGCTGAAAATGACCCACATGTTTGTCAGCAACGTCCAGAAGGTATGCTTTACTTGGTATCAGTAATGCAGGTTTATAACATTGTTTTCGACGCAGCTCTGCGACAGGGGCATGAGACAATTAAGCCACGTCGAACTTACGTGCAGTAGTCTAGATGGATTTTGTTGATGGCTGCTAGCTGAATGCGCATTGCACCCACTAGGAGATGATGGTCGCTGCTGATGTCTGCAACCCTTTGGTTTCGCACGTCCAAAAGAGATCACCTACACACTTTACTTATGGCTATGTAGTTGATCTGATTTTCAGTCACGTGATCAGGGGACACCCACGTTTCTTTATGTATGGTCCTGCGTGGGAACAATGTGCCCCCGATAACCATGCTATATTTAGCACAAAACTCTGTAATAAGATCCCCATTCCTATTCATGGAGCCGATACCGTGTCTATCCATCACGTTTTCTAGGTTGGTGTTTAAGGAACCAACTTGTCTCCCATCAGAAACATGACGTCGCTTTGGTGGACAGACGATATAGTCCTATCTAGCTGACTATAGAACTCTTCCTTAAGGCTACCCTCCGCCAACTCTGTGGGTACGTAGCACTGTATGCAAGTAAGCTTTCGGGTTCTTGTTCGGAATCTAGCAGTAATGATTCTATCGCTGTGTGGTTTTCAGTCGATAAGTGAATCGGAAGCCTCTTTGGATAAGAGAAAGCCGACTCCAATAGACCTTGGTTCGGATGTATGTTTTCCTGAGTATTAAAAAGTAAGTCCATATGAGGCTTTAACTTCGTCGGATTCAAGCCAACGAGTTTCACTAAGCCTTAATATTAACAGCTTGTATTCCAAGAATACACTGCATAATTGAGTGAGGCTGGAAGGTTCGCTGAGTATCCGTACATTCCATGCATTCGATCCGTTTTCAATACATTTTGTGTGGTTTCATTAATCAATTTCAGTTCAGGGTGTACCGGTGATTAGCAGTTAGCGTCCGAGTCTGGTATCGGGCTGTGAGCCTCCAGACATGCTTTTGCTATCACAACAAGCGTTGTAAGATTGGGTTTACAATGGCGTTAATTGCTCGCCATGAAATTACAAGGATAAAAGGCGTACTCAGTATTTTTGGAGAAGATCATAAAAATAATGTTGTATGTATTGTTATCCGCGAAAAGATTTTAACTAAGGCCAGTTATTTTAATTTAAAACATGCTTGATCCTTGGGCCAATAAAAGCTTGTGTACAAATGTCCTTGTAGCACCGTGTTCTTATAATCGTAGAACCTTGAAATTTGGCTAAAATAATAACTTTGAACGGACAGACAGACATGCTTAGATCAAGTTAGAAAATTATTCTAATTAAAGGTGGATATAAAACCAATATTTTTATATGTTACAAAATTTAGCACAAATGTACGATAACCACCCTACCAACTTAATTTGATGTAGGGTATTACAATGTAATTTGAGTCAGTGAATTTCTGTAACCATTAGGAGCATATCAATCAATCTAGGCAAAATATTTAACATATTTTGCGTGGAAGACATGTCTTTTTTTGGCATATTAAAATTGATCAGCACATAAGTGGCACTTTTATAAATTTGGCACAATAGTAATCTACAGTGACAGAAGAAATATGCTCTAAAAATGCGTTAAATGCACATTAAATATGCAGTGAAATCTTGAAAATATGCAGTGAAAGTTGTTAAAAATATGTCCAAAATAATTAAAAATTGTTAATTTGAAAACAAAATATTCATCAATTTACATTTTCATTAAAAAACAATTCTAAAATTATAATCGGTAAAATTATAATAGTATTAACAGATGAATTTGCGAGAATTTACATTATTTGGAAACGATAAGGAGTCACAAAAACAAGTTATGTTATAAGGTAAAAATGCATATAACAGTTATGTTTGCCGAATATTATCTTAATATTAACATAAATATGAGATTTTTTGCCTTAAAGCGTTTATTAATGTTTATTAAGTTTACTAATGTTAACAGTGGCTTTGGGCAAATGTCTACCGATTCAAAAAGAATTTTATTTGCAGTAAATTATTTCTTGGCCGAATTTAATCTAAATACCAACATTCAATTAGAAAAGAAGTTTTTTTTTGGGGAAAATGTGAAATTATAGACCGATTCTCACCATTTACATAGACCACGTCCTTAGTACAATTAAAATGTATTTACCAAATTTGATTAAAATTTCTCCAAATTGCAACTTGTTCACAGAAAAAATTTTGCACCAGCAAAAGCATTAATCAAAAATAAAATCAGTTTTAAATAAAAATAAAATCAATTGAATTAAACGTTTAAGCAAGTGAATTAAAGGTTTGGTCAATTGAATTAAACGTTTAATTGAAATTATTAATTTGTTTCACTTTTAATACACTTGATTAAAAGTTGAATGCATTTGATTAAACGTTTAGTTCACTTGATTAAATTTTAATAAAAACTGATTTTATTTTTTGATTAATGCTTTTACTGGTGTAAAATTTTTTTTTGTAAACTTTGCGCAAAAGGTGAACATGGACAGACAACCAGCCCGATGGACGGACATCGTTAGATCACTTAAAAAAGTGATTCTGAATCGATCAGCAAACTATAAGATTAGTCCAAATTTCTATGTATCGTCAATTGCTTTTTCCTTAAAATTTTAAATAACATCTTTAATGACAACCTGCTTTGCCTTACACTTTAAGAGTAAAAATTAAATGCAGATGGCGAAATTAAGGCAACATGTTGGGTATATTATTTTAATATTTTAAACAGAAAGCCATCTGCTTACGAGAATTTAAAAACAAAATCTATCACGCCTGTTTCAATTGTGGTCGGGACGGCTCCACGAAAAGCCCCCCAATGAAATAACGCCCAGGAAATAACCCCCAATGAAATAAATCCCAAAAAATAGGAAATAACACCCAAAAACAGTGAATGAAATAACATCGAAAAATAAATGAAATAAGCCCCAAAGCGATACCGGAACAACCCCCAACATTTGGGAGTTATTTCATATGAAATAACACCCAATGATGAAAATAAAATAAACCCCAATGAAATAAACCCCATCAGCAACAAAAATGAAATTATGCCCAAAATGCATAAAAGAGTCAGTTTCAGCAAGGATAACCCCCAAAAACCAACAGCTTTAAAAATGAAATAACCCCCGAATAAAAAATGAAATAACACCCAAATTATATACGCTATGAAACAAGCCCCGAATTTTAAAAATTTGTTGGGTGTTATTTCATTGGAGATTATTTCATAATTTGAAAACCCCAAATGAGGAATGAAATAATTCCCAAAACAAAATGTAAAAGGGCCCAAAAAAATTGGGTGTTATTTCATATGAAATAACACCCAAAAATGTATTGAAAAAATTTGGGGAATATTTCATTACTCGTTTGGGTGTTATTTCATTGGGGGGCTTTTCGTGGAGCCGTCGGGACTGTAAGAAGAGATAAACTCACTGTTTATTGTTGTTGTTTTTGTTTTAGATTTGAAATTGTTACAAGTAAAACTGTTGCTTATAATTCTAATTCGCTTAACAGCTTTATTTGTTAAGTATCTTTAGTTTTTCTTAAATCTTTGGATGAAGTTTCCCGACGATCTGGCCTAAGCAACCAGTGAAATTTTTTTTTATTCCCTACGCAAATCCCGCGAAGCTCTACGCTTGTCTGCAGGAAAGAAAGTCTCTGGCTGGAATCGAACCCGCAACCCCGGCGCTGATAGACTAGCTCACTACCAGCTAGCCTACCGAGGCATAGGAATAGCTTATCACATATCCCATAGCTTATCAACAATAAATTTCAGTTTATCAATAGTATGAAATGTGAATTTAGAACATTTAAACAAAATCTTGTTAATTACATTTTTTGAATCCCAAGAAAAACGTTGATAACAATTTTTTTATTTGCTGCGATAGCTCTTGTAGGCATCTATAAAACTTTAACGTATATCAAAACATGCCTCAAAAAGGCAAAATTTGCGCTACAAACTTAAAAATGCTTTTTTAACTAAATTATGCACAAAAATGCTGCAAATGGTAAAAATATCCAAAAATGTGCACTAACAAATTGATGCCAAGATTCATTCAAAACTTTATAACGGATAAAAATATTGTTTCTGCCTTCATTGATCGCACAAGGAAAAACATTCAATTGCGTATATATGGTTTCCCTGTTAATCACTCATCTTAGCAAATTTCTTAATTCATATATGAAAAAGCAATACCAAATTTCAATCTAACAAATTTAAATAATATTCGTTTTTATATTTGCAGGTCTAAAAATTATGATTGTATAACTGCTGACATTGTAATCGACTAAACAAATGTTTACAGAAAAAATTCTTCAACATTTTTCAAAAATTAAAGCATTAATCAAAAATAAACTCAATTTGAATAACATTTTAATCAAATTAATTAAGTGTTTTATAAACTGAGTTAAACGTTTAATTGATATTATTAATTTGTTTACTGGTGCAAATTTAATTAATTTTTTAATTAATATTTCTTAATATTTTTAATTGAATTATTATTATTTTTTTTTTTTTTTGTATTTTGTATTTGTATTTATATCTCACAATATCTTATAAATTACAGCATTAGAATCAGACAAGTTAAAGTATACATTGATAAAAAATATTTTTTAAAAACTACATAGATTATATTTAAATTTAAATAGAGTAAAATAAATAAAGTAAACAACCCACTAAATATTGTAAAAATTATTTAATTTTGTCCCCATTTATTAGCCTGCTAAATATTTAACGTATTTCTATGCACTTTGCTGCTATGAAAGTTACCGCCCTAATGTTAAACCAAATGTATGTATTTATGTCAATATTCATGTACATATTTTGTGTAAGTATTTATTTTAACTTGAACTCGTTGGTACTTATAACTTTTAAGTTCTTATGTGAACAAACCACTTTACAAACATTAAAATTAGCAAATTTTTGTGGGTGTCGTGTCCCAATTTTTTTTCGTGCAAAAAGGGTGCAGCGGTCAAAAGTTAGCGCCGCGTGACTTTTTCGCTTGCCAAACAAAGAATAATCATATAACAAGTGAACAACATGCTACAACAGCAAATAACATTAATAATATGAACAATGTAATTTAGAAATATATAAACACATACACTTGCTTATTCGCTTTTCAATGGCAAAGTCAAGAAAATCCATTAAAAGCAACGTCAGATGAAAAAGCATAAAGCATAAAAACATTGTAATACAAGTAAAATAAACATAACTTAAATTAATAGATTGAATAAACAGATGGGAAACCACTTCCCCTTGCTACCTTTTTAGGTCAAGTTCGGCATACTGAGCGGTTTAATTGCGCAAACTTGGATATTGACAGTAAAATTTAGCAAAATGATTAACAATGCAATAAAATTAGTTTGAATCAAATTTAATCTAAGACAAACATTATAATAAGATGCTTTATAGCCATAAAGTGTATATTCCAGAAAAAGCTTGCAATTGGGCTATACGAAGTTATGGACCAGATACCACCATCGTACTAAAGAGTGTGTCTATTTTAAGGTGTTAAATACACCAGCAGAAACACAAATATCTTCTCCACTATTGTGGTGTGGTTATACATATTGAATTAATTATCCGTTTGAAATTGTAGATTTATTTCCCGTTTTTAAATAAAAATAACTTGTAATGCTTTTTTCATTTATTTATTAATACTATAATAAGTAACACCCAATTTAATTAGGGTTCAAAAATTTCTTACGCGCACAGTAAATAAATAAATTCAAAACAAAACCAAAATACAAACAATAATAATAAAGGAAAAATTTATTGTTTAACAATTATTTACACAATCTTTAAATTTATTTAAAAAAAAAAGGTATAAGGTTGTAGCAAAAAAGTGTCACTTTGAATTTATGCTTGAATAATGAACTCACTCAAGTCGAGTGTATTTAACTTGGCCAATGAAATACTTACCAACATTCAAATCGGCATCAACACCGGCAACGAACCAAACAGCTACAAAAAATATCAATAAATAAACATAAATATCCTTTTTTATTAGTAACATTTTTTTTTTGTTATTTTATTTCGTTTGCTTTTGAAATTGAGATTCAATGACCAAAACAGTATTTGTCGAGACACAATCATATTTTCCACCTCAACGCCTTTTTACCTTCTGAATTGAACTAAACAGAACTGAATATCGCCTCCAAAAGAACTTGTAGTCATTTAACGAAATCGCGCCACCTGTTGTTAATGGTTACTTTGCCTATTGTTTCATAAATAATTTAACATTTTTTCTACATGAACTTGTTTGCATTGAAAAAGAAAATAACGAAGAAAGGAAATATTTTATTTGATATTAACAAGTTGAACTTTTTTTGGTTTTACAAAGTGGAAAAAAATTTAAGAAAGTTTTTGTATGAAAAAAAGCTACGCTGCCGTCTTAAAATTTTATGTATGTAGATCCACAATTGGGGCCTACATGAACCCCCTTAACTCACTTATAGACAAAAAAATCTCATATAAATAGATGTATGTAGGTATCAAGTTAATATTCCGAAATAAGAACTTTTTCATGAATCTTAACCACATAACTTAATTTTGTTGTGGCGGGCCCTGATTAGCCATGGGTTCCAGATATGGAATTTTCTCTAGAACTTGTCTTTATATACTGTGGTGCAATGTATCATATGGTCGTAAGGGAAAACTTGAACTGAAAATTACAATTTTTATAAATTACTTGAACTGCGACTGCAGTAGCTGGTACATGTAGCTCGTGAGCAAAATACCAATAATTATAGTTATTGTATGACTGATGTTGGTTAAATTGATGATTGGAAAAATTAATTGTTCCTTCTCTTTAGTTTATGGCTGACTTAAATGATGATACATATATATTATCTATAAAGATTTTAAACATGTAAGAACGCTGTATTTGGCCTTGCCGAAACTTTTATACCGTTCAACATTGCAGATCTTCCAAAGGTTTATTGTAAAATTTAAGGCACAGAGGTTCTGAAAGTAATAGTGGAAGCTCAAAACTAGATTTAATTAACAACTTTTAGGTTTTTCTGTTAAAATTTGAATCTAATTTTGGTATTTTTTTTTTTGGTATGGACATAGTAATAAAAATATCAATTCCCGGAGAACATTTGTATGGGGGCGATGTGAAATAATAGGCCGCTTTCTTTAATAGTCAGTACTATAAATAGCTTATGCACAAAAAAACAAATTTTTTATCTGTGTATGCTCCTGTATGTCTTCATCCTTGTTATAATCTTCTATCCCTCTTTAATCTGCATCGGGGTCTTGCTATGTACATTCGAACTGAAGTTGTGTTTCAGTGTAAGCAATCAAGAAGCATGTTTAATGCTGTATTGGGTTGAATTCAAAATTAATGCACACTATTTGCTACTATTTACAGAAGTCCAAATGCGGTAAGAGTTATTACTTTTGCATAATTAGTTTGGTCATGATACCTCAATAAATAATTTAAAAATTAATTTGAAGTTAGTAAGTATCGTATAGAGGAATTTGTCACGTTTTAGGCTCTTTTGTTTGTCATGAAATTCTATGAAACTTTATCCAATTTTTTCAATGCATGCATTCCCAAATTAGTAATACGTACAAAATCTGGTCCTCCGTGGTGCACAAAAGAATTATCCAGACATAAAAACATAAAAAATAAACGCTTTAAAAACTATAAAACAACTGGATTGCTGTCTGATTCTATAACTACTTATTTCTGGATGTATGCTTGTAAAAAAATAATGACTTACTTTTGAATGCGTTCATTTTGGGACATCCCTTGTAAAATTCATTGGTTCTTTCAGTAGAATTGTAAGTACTGCTTTTAAGTTTTTCTGATTACTTAACACATTATTTTGTAGGCGAAGTTTTTACTGGGTATCTAATATGAAACAAAATTTTAACTGTGACCCGAAATCTTTTTATAAATTTGTTAATTCCAAAAAGAAATCTGGTGGCTTCCCTAAAACAATGAAGTACGGTGCTAACGAATCTAGTGACGATCAGATAATAAGTGCCTAACTTGTTTGCTGATTTTTTTCCACCACTTACTCTGATTCCCAATATAATTTAAATGACTACCCACATCCAATTGCGGGCCATCAAATGATACACTTTTATCCAATTTACACAAATCAGATTTTAGACACTTTAAAATCATTTAAGTCCTCATACCACATGGGTCCTGATGGTGTTCCCAGTTGTATCCTGAAGAATTGTGCACATGCAATAGCTACTCCATTAAGCATAATATTTAATTTATCCTTAAAATATAGTTATTTTCCTCAGTTGTGGAAAGACTCATTCATTATTCCGCTATTTAAATCTGGCAGCAAGTCATGTGTCACAAACTATAGAGGCATAGCAAAGTAAAGTGCTATCCCTAAACTTTTTGAAAAGTGCGTTACCGATAATCTCCTTCATCAAATTTCGTCCCTACTATCTTCCTGTCAACATGGTTTAAGAAAAGTTCGTTCACCAATAACTAATCTTATGCAGCTGACTACTATAGTAAATCGTGGATCACAGATTGTATTTACACGGACTTTAGTAAAGCTTTTGATAAAGTCAATCATAAATTACTTCTGATAAAGTTTCATGCTATGGGTCTTACACTCGGGAGTTTAAATTGGATTAAATCATATTTAACAAACCGAAAACAAAATGTTGTTTTTAATTGTAGTATTATGTAGTTCTGGAGTGCCCCAAGGTAGCCACATTGGTCCAATTTTATTTTCCTTATTCATCAATGACCTGCCGTGCGTATATTGTAACGTCTTAATGTATTTCATAGCTATGGCAATAACATTGAAAAAAATTTTCTGAAACATGATTTGGATAAACTTTTTCAATGGTACGAGCTAAATTTAATGGAACTCAATTTAAAAAAATGTAAACATATAACGCTTTATTTATCTTTTCACTGAGTGGACATCAACTTGAACTGGTTACGGAGTTTTCAGATCTTGGAATACTTTTGGATCCTAAATTAAATTTCCAGAAACACTTACATATATATGATGGTAAACAAAGCTCGCGGTGTGTTAGCTTTTATAAAACGATGGGCTAAGGAGTTTATTGAACCAACAATTAAATTACTTAACGGTTATATACATCTTTAGTCAGACCAATCTTGGAATATGGATCTGTTATTTGGGATCCGAATGTGGATTATCTCAAAAACATTATTGAATCAGTCCAAAAACCATTCCTTCTTTTTTGCTTGGGTAATTCAACATGGAATCCTAACGTCATTATTTCGCCTTATACTAAAAGGCTTGCATTAATAAAATTCCCAACGTTGGAGAGCAGAATAACTATGCTTAGCGTTTCATTTTTATTCAACCTAATAAATGGCGCAGTCCGTTCTGACATCCTACTCAGCAACATAAATTTTAATGTATGTACCTCATCGATCAACTCGATTCTACATTCTAATATATTTACAACTTTTCCAAACTAATTTAGCATAATTAGTCTGATCCCCTAAGAAAATTGTGTAAGCATTATAATGATTATTATTTTCTTATTGATTTTTCTGTTAAGGTTAATGTCATTAAACGTAATATTATTTTGCACCTTAAGCAGAGTAATTAAATGGATGTCTAAATCTTTTTTTTATATTGTATATTATGTAAATTTTTTATAATTGGTCTGTAGGGATTTATTCCGTAAATTTTTTATTTTTAATTCATAAAAATCCAAACCGGTAAAAAAAGTGTCAAGTCCTATTACTTTCACGTAAAGTGAAATTTGTTGGTGGAGTTCTAAAATTATGCAGTTTGAAATTTGTGGGCACACTGAACAAAACATGCCCTTGAATATTACGTCTATCTCGGATGATGATGCAGACTTAGAACATGAATATAAACAACCTACGAAGAAAATAAGGTCATCAGAACCACAAGGGTCAACTTCAACGAGGATGGATAGTGACAATAATTGGAAATGCTCTAAATTTTGTTTGCATGCATAGATTACATATAAAACTTGCATATTTTCTGTGTAAGAATAGCTGTAATATGAATCGGAATGTTTATTTTCATGCAAAATAAAGAATCAATAAAAAAGTCATCGATGTTTTTTCCAAAGAATTTTGTGGATATCTCGAGCAAATTTTTTAAATTCATTCCTTTAATTAATTGTGAATAAAAGCGAAACGCGTTCATCGATTTTCATGATTAATGTGTCATTTTGTTCATAGGTTATGCGACTTTACGTGAAAGTAATAGTACTTGACACTTTTTTTTTACCGTTTTGAATTTTTTATGAATAAAAAATAAAAAATTTAAATTTTTTGCGCAAAAAATATTTTTTTTCTTCATACATTTATTTATAACTGCGAAACTGTTGCTTATGTAGCGAAACCTTGTATGAACAGATTAATTCTTAATTCTTAATTTTTTTAAATTAGCTTATTCGGACTAGTGGTTCTCGAGTTATGACAAACAAAAGAGCCTAAAACGTGACAAATTCCCCTATACGATACTTACTAACTTCAAATTAATTTTTAAATTATTTATTGAGGTACCATGACCGAACTAATGATGCAGAAGTTCTTCCATTTGGGTCTACTTTCATAAGCAATTATCAGAATTGAGTTCCGAAATCATGTGTTGTTGTGTTATGAAAGCCAATATGTTGAGCTATTTACCGCGCACAACAAACTCGCGCAACTGGTGTATGAACCAATCCAAACTGCATGTGTTAACGTGAATTAACACAAAACGCTTGAACTTTTCCTCGCTTCTTAAGTATAAAGTGTAAGTTCTAGCACCTGCCGGTTACTCGGAACATTTCAAAACTTTCGCCTCTTTGCGTTCACCGAACTTCCAAACATATCAGGACAAGGTACGAAACACTCTTACTTTTTTATGTAAAAGTATTTTTGGCTGAGCTCAATTATGTACTTTTTGTTGCATTTTAATTGAAAAATTTTTCCCAGGACAATTAAGTCAGTGCACGTAGAGAAAAAGCATGTTTAAATATGGTCACCTCCAAAAAAACTATTTCCAAAGAAAATTTTAAACATATTATTGTTAATATAACCATATAATTGTCAGCGACAACCATATTATGGTTAAATTAGTTTTCCATTCATATTATGGTTGCCTCTAAAAATGTTATGGTTAAATATGATAATTTGTCTTTAAATTTACAATAGTATTTTCCTCTTTTCCTCTTCGTGTGCAAAGTACAAAAACCTTTAAAACTCTTCACGGGAAACGTCTTCATACTTGTTGCATTTGGTGTCAGCGATAATTTCTCTCGAGCTCTGTCAGAGCTCGGATTATACGGGTTGTTATAAATGGTGTTTTGTCAAACGAGTTCAAGAGAATGGAAAACAGCTCTAATTTATGGGCTTCAAAGTCTACTTTGAAGCTTTTCGACAGCGTGCAGGAGAGGGCGAAGAATATTTTGGACAAATTTTTCTCCTGTTGTGAAGACGTGATTACGACAAATACAGAAAACCCTGGGCCATTTTATATGAAAAGTGCGCGTTTGGACTGTCCAGACATCACCTCAGAAATCTAAATGCAGTTATAACTGGCCACAAGCCCATTGGAAAACACGCCCAAAAAAATAGTAAAAGAATCATCGAGGACAAAATTTGATTCTCTGACATTGATTTAAACAGGATTCATTCCTTCATTAAATCAACTGGATGGCTGGGTTAGAATGTCAACAGCCTACTAAGGAAGAAATTTTACTGAACGCACGTGAGCTGTGCCTAAATGCGGCTACCAGTGCAACCTAACCTTGTACATATATATCTCGGCTATTTAAGCACAATTATTTGCTAGCAAACATTTAACGTCAAATATTTTTTTTGTAATTTTTAAGCAAATAAATATTTGTTCATACAAAAATTTTGTAAGACCAAACAGCGGCAAATAAAAAGCTTTAAAATAAAAATTATTGAAAAATTATTTATGTAAAAATTTTTTCTTGTGTTCTCTTTTTAGCAAAGAGTTGCGCGATAAGTAGGATTCAAGATATTACAAAATACATTTTACTTAAGTAAAAAGGTAATTTATTTAATATGGGTATAATATATGAACCAATGTTTTGAATTATGCATTGCAAGCATGGAGTATCTATATATATAGATACATTTTCGAGAGTGTACCAGTTTGGGGTCAGTGGACAATCATGGACCCGCCAAAATAAAATTATAAAATGAATTTAAGATTTATAAAACTAATTAGTGCCGAATAATTCACCGTCATCGACTAAGCTAGAACCAATTCTCGGCCTACCAAGACAAAATTTTGTCACGGCATACATCGACCGATTCTTTCCAACTCTTATGACAGGGCAAACGTAAACACCAAATTTCATTACTATCAGGTGTGTTCTAGGTATCGACTCGTATTGAAAACGAAAATTTTTCGAATCCGCAAAATTCAGAAATTGGTGTTCTGAAATCCGCATGTTTTTGTGTATTCGAAGTTCTTGTTCAAAAAAAAAAAAAAAAAATTTTTATGATGTTTTCTTTGATAGTGCCCTGTAAAATAGGTGACTACGGTTTATATATGGGGCTATCTTAATAATAGCGACAATTGCCGAAAAGAGCAACAAAGACATTTCAAACAAGCCATAACATTGATTAAAAGTTGATAAAACTATAACGAATGGCGAAAATTCTGTAAAAATTGCTTTATCAGTGGAAATTTTCAAAAATTCGCGATATTTGTGTAAAATTACATATTGTGTTCATTAAATTGAATAAAGAACATTTTAAACTAAAAACCAAAATTATGTTTTTGCTAAAATTGTTCTCACATATAAGAATAAAAGTCGATTCGTTTTACTTTCACTAACCCCTTACTACTCTAATTGAAAATAAATAAAAACATGTGGATGTGAATTGCAGAACACAAAAAATGTTAAAGTACCCCACTTTTGAGTGAATTCGAATTCTAGAAAAATTGCGACATGTACTTTGCGAATAAGATTAACATGGACAGCTAGCCGGACGGATGGACATTGTAATATCGATTAAGAAAAGGATGCTGACGAAAAATAAAAATTTTGGTGGCAAGTTCGATCAAGTTATTCCAAGCAGTTTGGATTACAATTCAGCACTTTTGGTTCAGTAAGAAAAGAGTTATGGACCAAATGTGAAACAACCTCCCGTAAAAATCGATATTTCTGTTACAAAAACTAACGTTAATTGGTGGCGGAATGCACCTTTTATCGTTAAATTTTGCACAAACTCAATGTATATGCCTAGAAATCATATACTAAATTTCGTGAAGATCGGTCTTAAAACACTTTAACGAATAATGCTTTAGTTTCATAATTTAGTTTAATTAAGTTGTATAAAGGTACGTTCAGACTAATGAAATATTTGACAAAAATATTTGTTCTGATATTTGCTTCAAACTGTGTGAAACAAAAAAATATTTTGTTTGATGTTCAAACTAAGCTCAAATATTTGACAATTTTTGTTTGTTGAAACAGTTGGCAAATAGTGTCAAATAAAATAAATTAATTCATGTTTGCCATGCGTTCAGACTTAAACAAATATTTGCATCAAATAATTATTTAATCAAAGTGTTCAAAAATGAAAATATATTTCACAAATAGTAAAATTCGCGCAGAAGCCTAATTATTTATTTTATTCCGTGGAGCAGCATCTATTATATTGTTAGAACAGGAGTATGTAAAAGAAAAACCAAACTGGAAGACAATGGTTAACGGAAACATGGCTAAAATTTGCGAAAAATTGGAAACAACCCCTAAAATATATAATACGGTTAAAAACAAAATGATGGGAAAAGAACAAAAAAAATGTTGCAAAAACAGCGAAAATACGCGAAAAATTTTGATATTTCAAACAAGCCATAAAATTGATTAAAAGTCCCTAAAAGTATAAGGAATGGCAAAAATTTGGTAAAAAAAAAAATTTTGCATGATAGCAAAGTCTAATAATTATTAAAAATCTTTAAAACTGTAAAAAATCCGAAAACTTACAGGAAAAATTGCTTCTATCGGGTACATGGCTAAAATTATTTGTCGTTGTTTGCTCTTACAAGTTTTTTGTAATATCAAATAAATTTTTGTTTGTGCAAACAGATATTAAATAGCTTCAAATAAAAAAAAGGAAAACATGTTTACCCCCTGTTCACATATATGTATGTTCACAAATATTTGCCTAAAAAAAATATTTGAACAAATTGTCAAAAATAAAAATTCAATAAATAAAATTACTTTTTATTAAAACTAAAAATTAACATTTTTAAGCAAAATATTGAAACTTTTATGGTTTTATGGTACAGAAGATAGAGAACAGCAGTTTTAAAAGTAAAAGAGGATTAAGAAAACAAATTAAGGGATAAAGACAATTTGGCGAAGTAATTTCCAGTCTTAAGGTACGTTCAGACTGATTAAATATTTGATAGCAAACATCAAATATTTCATTAACGTAGTCTAAACACAAAATATATTTGAGTGTCAAATAAAATAACAGCTGATTTTGAGCAAATAAAAGTATTTGCCGACAAACAAATAGTTGTCCAATGTGAACAAAGTGTGAACACAAAAAATCAAATATTTTAGTAATTTTTTTACATAAAACGACTACCCGATTTATAATTTTTCGCATAAATATTTTTAAGCATCATTTTGTATGCATGTAATTAATTTTGTATTTTTAGAATTCTGTAATTTCTTTAGTTTGTTTTTAGTTCTTGTTTAAACTCTGTTGCACCTAAACGTCAAGTTGTTAACCCACTTATTCTGCATTTCTTTGTTTTGGTGTTTGAAAAAAATCAACAATGGAGAGGTACTAGAGTTTTTTTTCCCTGAATTTTTAATTTCATTTAAAAAGTACTTAATGGCACCTAAAGATCTTCATGCTCAGAAGTACACATGGGCAAAATGTCTATTAATTTGTAGGATTTTTCTGGAAGTTGCAGCAAAATTACATTTTGGTTATCTTTTTTCAATGTGCAATAACATTAGGAATAATAAAAACTTCCGATTTGTGACATTTTAAGTGTTTAATAATAAAAATAAAAGCCGCAGAGAACTGATGATTATATTAAATTCGGAGTAAATTTTAAAAGCCACCTTTAAAGTTTAAAATTGTTCTTCCATAAAACTAAACAAATAGACTTGAGCACTTATTGCCACAGATTTAATGCAAAGCCAACAGGATTTTTATAGAACCAAAGAAGTTAAATTATTCAAACAAATTATAACAAAATATTTCTTTTAAAATAGAATTCTAGTTCAGAATAAGCATTTACAGAATCGTTTGAAAGCCAATTTTTAACATTTATCAAAAAGATTTTAATGAAAATACACGTTTTCTTTCTACGGAAGTTTGCCTTTATAGTCAAAGTAAGATTATAAATATAATCTCTATACACTTTCAGGTTTCTTAGCAAAACTTGTAATTCCTTTTGAAAGCAATTATTTTCTTCGAATCGAATAAGCGTTTTCTCTATTAATAACTCTTGTCATCATCTCTTACAGAATCTAATCCGAAAAATCTTTTTTGCAGCTGTAGTGCGATTCTGTAATTAATTTTAACAATAGTAGTCATTGTTAAAAAATTTATCAAGCAAATTAACGATATTGCTATTCTGTAACATTTTAAACAACACTTGTTATAGTTAAGTCAATGTCAGGGAGACAAGTTTTGTCCCTAAGGTTCGACCAAACAGTTTGAGTCTTAGGACTCCGAATGCTGAACATGAACAGAAAAGATATTCCGGCGTCTCTGCCTCTGCCCAGTTTAATACGGAATTAGGTAACAGAGGGGCAGCCTGGACAGCATCAAAGTCCTCTGAGTCCTTTCTTCATCTATATTGAGCAAGATTTTTCTAGCTCCCCCACAGGAAGTTTCATCAAACCATCTCTGACTGGCAAAAAGACGAAACTTGTATGCAATGAAATGCTTACTCCTCAGGAATGTTGAACCGTTCCATAAGGTTTCCATGTATTCCCCTGTGTCCAGGAACCCATTTAAGGGTTACCACTGAATATCTCGCTAACTGCTCCAGAGACATCCGGCATTCTTGGACAATTTTCGAAGTGATAAACACATTCTTCTGCTAGATATTTCACCATACCAGATGTCTCTGGCGGCTGTGTAGACGGCCGCGTTAGTAAAATTATTTTCAATTCTAAAGCAGAATTGCCGAATTAGGGCAAATGAGAATCCACGAGTAATTGTTGAAAAACTGATGCAGCCACAAACAGTGACAGTTTATTGCGGTTTATGGGCTGGCGGCGATATCGAGCAAATGGGTTCGGCCAAGCAGTTACTGTGAATGGTTTTCGCTATCAAGAGATGATAACGGACTTCTTGCGGCCAGAAATTGAGGATGTGGACCTGGACGATATGTGATTCCAACAGGATGGTGCCAGTTACGCAGCCAACGAAACAATGGCTCTTTTGCGCTAGAAATTCAATGACCGTGTTATCTCACGTCGTGGCGATGTTAATTGGCCTCTACGATCATCTGATTTGACACCGCTGGACTTTCTTCTTTGGGGATATTTAAAATAAAAAGTGTGCGCCAATAAGCCAAAAGCAATTCTTAGCTCTTGAGGTTAAGATCATTCGGCATTTTACCGACATTGAACCCCAATTATGTCTCAGATTCATTGAAAATATAGACCATCGGATAGAGAAATGCCACTAAAGCCGTGGCGAGCATTTTACCATTATTTTGTTTCACACATAATTGTTACAGATTCTTCTATCATAAAAAAAAATATTAAGATAAGTTTCTAAAAACTTTTTGCTATTCAATATGTGCAATTTTAAATGTAAAACCGTTTGTGACGTGTTTTTTATTATTGTTCCTCTTTACATACCCTGAAGATGAGATCCAGTGGATTTCGAAATATTGGAAACATTTTTTAAATAAATAAAAAAATAAAAAAACTGACCTTGAGCTTAACTAATTATTTCACATTAAAACTTTTTGCTATATTTATAATTAATATCGTGCGTTTTGGTTGTACCACCTTTTATATTGGTATTTTAAGTGAACTGACGAAACGGAAAACAGAAAGAAAGCGAATGTGAATTAAGGCACATTCATACACTGAAAGATTTTTTTCCCAGATCCAATGGATTTTGACATAAATCCAATGAAAAATTGCATTCAATTTCAAGCTATGTTACCCTTCATTGAATCAATGAAGAATGCTACATTAAAGTAAACGACAACTTTTTTAGCGTTGTTTATTTATTGTTAAATGTCGAAAAAATAAAAAAATTTTGTTTAAAGAAATAATATATGTAACTTGTATATGGCAATTAAATATTTTGCATTTAATTTAATAGTAAAATGTTTGGCTTATCTTCTTAAAAAACAAAAAAAATTATGTTTAATTTTAATAATTTTATTTGTTTTTCTTATTCCTCTTTGTGTTTTTCGTTATTTTGCCATTTTTTTGACAGTGATGCCACTTGACGTAAATTTGTATCTATGTCGTTAACAACAATTTACAGAATCACATACATAATCGTTAGTGCAAACAACAAATCAGGTTGACAATTATAACAACTTTTGTTATTGTTAAAATTTACAGAATCCCACTACTGATCTGCTAATCTGATCACTAAGTCTGGGTTTTTAAACATATTAAAAATTCTGTAAATTTTTCCTCTTCTTATTTCGAAATTTCAGAGCACTAAACATTTAGGATTGCCTTATTTATCCGATTGAATTGACATCTCTTTGGCGTTTGGCAACACTGTGTTAAGTAAGAAACTGTAATTTTTCGTTATGTTAAATTGAAAAATATTTTTAAGGTGTATTCCAAAGGCTTTTTTCCTAAGAGCATATGATAACGATTGGAAGCAGTTGTGCTCGATTAAAGTGATTTAAACCAAACAAAAGAAAAAAAAATTAATTAAACCCAAGTAAAACCCAAAATGCGTTTTTTTTCCTTACGACCTTTTTGCCGGCTTAGATCTATTTTATGGCACAACTTATTTACAATTATATCAGCAGTAAAGTTTCCATTATTAAATTAAAAAAAAATCCCGGAAATTCCCGCGCAAATTTCCCGGGAATTTTCCCGAAAAATGGGATTTTTGTCCCGGGAAATCCCGTATGAAAAACAGTAAGAGGTTCACAATTGCGCAGCGCCAGAAATTGTGAATATGGACCTGGACGATATGTGGTTTCAACAGGATGGTTCCGCTTGCCACACAGCCAACGAAACAATTTCTCTTTTACGCGAGAAATTCAATGGTCGTGTTATATCACGTAGTGACGATGTCAATTGGCCGCGACGATCATGTGTTTTGACACCGTTGGGCTTAATTCTTTGGAGATATTTAAAAGAAAAAGTGTACGTCAATAATGCAAGAACAGTTCAAGAGCTAAAGGGTGAGATGATTCGGCACATTACCGATATTTAACATCAATTTTGTCTCAGAGTCATTGAAAATTTGATTCATCGGAAAGAGGCTTTCCACCGAAGCCGTGGCGAGCATTTGGCTGATAGTTTTTTTCACACATAATTGTCATGGATCCTGCTAAAATAATAAATAATTATTAAGATAATTCTTTCATTATAGGGGTGACTGGTGTACATAGTAAACTCTGTATAGCAATTCTTTTACGGAAGGAATTGAAATTGAGAAATGTTTCGTAAGATTCCCGGAATCTTATGGAGTCCAAAATTTAACTAACAAAATCCTATTTTAAAGCAATAACTTGAGAAAATGTTTTATCACAAAAGCATTTTGTTAGCTTTTAAATTGATGTTTCTACAAAATGAAATTATTTTATCAAGAAGTTAATATTGGATTACAGTGTAAAAAATACAAACAAGAGTTTTCCAAATGTAATTTAATTACATTTACAATTACTTTGTTTTGCCCTCGTAAATCTAACTTCCCAAACTTTTCTTTTGGTAATAATCTGTGCTTTCCCTTTTTAGCTATAAATTATTTATTAACCGAAATTACATTTTGTTACAAATACTAATGTCAATTTGTCCAGACTATTGTAACTAATTTAAAGAACATTACTTAACGAAATCCCTTGAATTATTTATTGATACAATTTAAAACTTATTTAAACAACATTAACACTAGAAATAAAGGCACTAACCCATTGAAACGTACGTTACATTCACATACACTAAATTACGCATACGTATACACATATCGTTAACATTTATTTCACAAGCGCACGCTCGAAAAAACACACTTATAAATGAAAAAGTTTTGTTTCTTACCAAACATACAAACATAAATAAAGGACGTGATGTAATTTACAAACGAAAATATCAATCTCTCTACAAATCTACAAGCAGAGAAAAGACATGATTGAGGCATGTTCAAAAATCTTTAACGAAAATTATAATATGTTCTCTGTAATAGCCACAAACAAATTATAGTTGATAGAAAAACAACTGCTATCACTGCACTATAGTGGTTCTGACGACCACTTTCTTTGGCCAAGGCTGTTTTAGGGCGCAGTTATTCACCGAGTCTTATGAATCTTTGTAAAAATAGCGAATTCTATTTGTTTTTCTGCTTGCACATGCCACTGCGAGTTAAATTTCGAAATGTTGTTAAAGAAAATTTGTTACTTCTCAAATTAAACAAGTTAGAGTGCTATATTCGGCTGTTCCGAATATTAAATACCCTCCACCGACTGTTCGAATATTTCAGGAGGGATATCTACATGATATCTTTTTATTATAAATTTATCTTTATAAAAACAGACATCAGCATTAAAATTGGTTGGTTTGAGGTTTAGATCTATATTAAATTATTTAGCAATTTAAACTAGCTTGAGTAACTGTTTCAATTAAAATTTTGTTATGATAGCATTATTTTTTACGGCTTGAGGCGTACTAAACTGTTTTCCGGTAGTAGGGTTTATATGGGGCCTAAGGTAAATTATGGACCGATCTTCACGAAATTTCACAGTGTTATTTCTAGTCCTAAAAAACTGTGATTTACCAAATTTTGTTATGATATCATTATTTTTTACGGTTTTAGGCGTACTAAACTGTTTTCCGGGAGTAGTGTTTATATGGGGCCTAGGGTAAATTATGGACGGATCTTCACGAAATTTTACAGCGTGATTTCCAGTCGAATAAAACGAATTTTTCGAAAATCGTATCTCATTCTGTGCCTTGTTCCACCATTTATGTTATTTTTTGTTACAAAATTGTCATTTTTTTAGGTGGTGGTTCCACATTTTGATTCATAGCTCTGATCCTACTGCACCGATTTTGCTGAATTTCAATCCCAAACTGCTTAGGATAAATACAAGCAATTTGGCACGAAGTTTGTTCATTTCTTTTGAGTTGTTCGAAAGTGAGCATATTTTCAACAGACGGACAGACGGAAAGACACTCGGACGTGGCTACATCGACTTAGAATCACTCAAGGACCCAGAATATATATACTTTATGGGGTCTGAGATGAATAATAAAAAAGTTTGACACGGAATGACAAACTTCATATACCATCTTCACAACTAATTGTGGTGGAGGGTATAAAAAAGTACCAGAAAAGAAATTATAGTTACCGAGTTAATCATAAAGGCATATTTTTGGAGAAATGGCTTAAATTTATTTATATTAGTTAGCATTATTTTAAACAGTGTTCAAAAATAAACAGAACATTATTTAGTGTTCGGCTCACACACCCAGAAACGATATCCATTTTTAAGTGTTTGTGTAGACGAATACAACACTTAATACCGTTCGTTACAATTTTCAAGAATGAGCATACTTGTCGTTATAACACCGAAAACTTGTAGTTGTACTGTAGATATACATTATATTTTAATGTTCTATAGTGTTTATTTTTTACATCGCTTAAGAAATGAGCAAATAATTAGCAACGATCACAGAACGAATAGCTTTAAAGTATGTATTGTGCACATGTTCTGTTTGTGTAAAATTTCTTCGCTGGCTTTTTGTTTTTCGTATATGAGTTTTGTTTTTGTAAAAAATATTTGGTTTTTTTACTTGCCAAATGGCTGCTAGGCACAACTGAAACGAACAAACATTAACAACAAAAATTGTGGTTGAAAAAAAACAGAGCGCAATTTAATGTTCTCATCTTTTTGTTATTGAGACCCTTATCAGAGAAAAAAGGAAGTTAAGAAGACAATGGCAAAACAGTCGTTCCCCAACCACTAAGGCTCAACTTCAATTATGCCTGACAACTCTTCGCAACAAATTGAGACAGAACCACGAGTCTGCAATAGAAGGCTATCTAAACAGCCTAGATGCCACAAAAAACTCTAATTATAGCTTATGGAAGGCTGTACGGCATAGGTATGAAATGCCCTATAACCCAAGAATCTCCATTAAGACTGGAAAACCGCACTTGGGCCAAAAACACAGATGAAAAATTAAACGCTTTCGCGGGTCACCTTGAGAAAGTTTTCACGCCACATGATACACATACTTGTTCCAGTCGTCCAATCATTCCTAATAAGGTAAACCATCCATTAAAATTTAACATAACTCAAGTAAAATCTGCAATAGAAAAAGTGAATATAAGAAAATCTCCCGGACCTGACCGCATCACAGGGTCAATGATAAGAAACTTACCATCGACTGCTTCCAGAATCTTGCTGCTCATTTTTAACGCTATATTTAGAGTCGGATACTTCCCATCCTCATGGAAGAGGTCTATAATTGTTATGATTCCCAAGCCAGGAAAAGATGCTAGCCAGGTTGCGTCGTACAGACCGATAAGCTTATTATCAATTCTATCGAAGCTTTTCGAAAAAATATTCATTTTAAGTATAACTCCTCATCTAAATAAACACGACATCAGCCCGGATCACCAGTTCGGATTCAGAGCGAAACATGGTACAATAGAACAAGTGCATAGAATTGTCACCCTTATTAGATCGGCGTTTGAGAAAAAGCAATACTGCTCAGCCCTGTTTATAGACATTTCCCAAGCATTTGACAAAGTTTGGCATGATGGGCTACTCATCAAAATAACACGAATGCTTCCTCAAAGCACTCACAAGCTTCTGGAGAGCTATCTAACAGGCAGAACATTCATAGTAAGGTCGCAAGATAAATACTCCCCCCTCAAGAAAATTACTGCTGGTGTCCCCCAAGGCAGCATATTAGGACCGCTTCTATATATAATATACACAGCGGATATGCCAACAAACCTGAGCACGCACACCTCTACATTTGCAGACGACACAGCATTTATTAGTGTTAACCATGACCCAAAAGTCGCATCGCAAAATCTGCAGTCCCACATCAATGAACTAGAGGCATGGCTAGAAAAATGGAGAATAAAGGTTAACCCGGCTAAATGTGCTCACTTAACTTTCACTCTCAGAAGACAAACGTGCCCAGCAGTAAAAATAAATAACATCACTGTTCCGGTAGAAAACCATGTTAAGTACTTGGGAATTCATATAGATAGACGCTTGACCTGGTCTCGTCATATTGAAGCGAAAATAACGGCTATGAAACTTAAAGCAACAAAATTCTTTTATACAAGTCCATCATAAAACCAACATGGACATATGGCATCCAATTATGGGGTACTGCATGCGCATCTAACATCCAAAAGCTTCAAAGAAGACAGTCAAGAATATTACGACAAATTGTCTGCGCCCCATGGTATATACGTAATGATATTATCCACAGAGATCTCAAAATTAAAAAATATTCAATAAGCTACATCGATAAACTAATGGCCCACCCTAACTACCTCGCTCGGGGTCTGCTTCAGTTCGAAGGTCACCAGAGGCTAAAAAGAACCGATACTTTGAGCCTAACTAGAAGACAGTTTTAAAATTTGAATACAGCAATTAGTGGTTACACTGGTAACAACTAATAAACAACAAGTAGAATTAAGATTTGAATACATATTGTAAATTTCGATAAGAAAGATTCAATAATAAAAATAAAAATTTAAAAAAAAAAAAAAAAAAAAAAAAAAATCTTTTTGTTGAGTTTGTTAAAAACAGTATTATTTTTGTGTTCAGAGATCACAAACAGAGAAACGTTCTTTTTTCTAATGATTTACTTTACAAACATTATTAACGTTTGTGTTTTCCAGAAACCTACCGAAAGCCTAGAAACGAGTTACAACTTTAATTGCAATTTCACAATTATCCAATAAATTTCCATTTAATTTTTAACAGAGTAACATTGTTTATCGTTTTGACATTTAATGGCATTTAAGTGCGAAAAATGTGAGTTAGAGTTGTGTCGTTCCGGAAGGAACTAGTTCCATTGAACGATTCACTAAAATGAACGGTCCGGACTTTTTCAATAGTTCTTTTTTTAATCGTTCCTCGTTCCGCAAATGCAAATCGTTGGATCATTACATGTATTTCTGTAGGTTAATTTTTTGTATTTTGATTAGTGTTGCCGACTTTTGTGTATTTATATCGTTACATATAAAAAAAATATAAATCAATGAATTACTAATGTGATCCAAAGCAATATATTTTAGCATTATACCACTTGCTCACCACCAGAAACGACATTAGGGTACGCGAAGATTAAAACAGTTACAAATTTAGGAAATTCCTAAAACATTTTTAAAATATATTTAATTAGTTATTTTTTTACTAACTTTAAAAAAATATATAATTCTTTCTTATTTATGTGGTTGTTACGCCACACCATAAAAACAAACACTTACAATTACATATTTGTTGGTTGACGTTTATACGAACGACAGGGAAGATTGTTCAAACTTAAAAACAGGAACGATAAACGAAAGGAACGACCTAGTTCCTTTTATCTTTTGGATCGATCGGAACGGAACGATGTGTTAAATATGATTTTTATTTCTTGTGCATGGAAATATTTTTAGTGCTTTATGGAAAAAACCAAAGTTGCATTACTAAGTATTACTACTAAATTTTCAGTAGATTTCGTCAAAATCTAGTCATGTTTTGTATAGGAGATCTAGTAAACAAAAACAGCTATATTTTGCTTTTTTACTTAAAAGATGTACAGACTAGATTTCGTTGAAGTGTAAATGGTCTTTAGTAAAATAATGGTTTTTAATAAAGTATCTCTGCAGTTGTTGAGTGCTTAAAAATTACCGAATTGTTTTTCTTTTAGTTGTTCATTTAAATAACTAGATGAAATTTGCATAATTGTCGAGAAAGGTATGGCATACACACGTTTTTGACGATACAATTTTTTTTGTGCCCAAGAAAAAAAGACACACAATAAATTGTTATTGTTTTTTATAACAGAAAAGATACAAAACACTTGGTCGTGTCTGCAAACCCCTTTGTTTACCCATTTCTTGAGCGCCCATCCCATCTTAGAAGAATACGACCAATAAACAAAGAAATTGAAACAACTTGACTCAAAAATTACATTTAAATTTTAAAACCTATTGTCTGGAATCATATTATTATAATATGTCGCTTGTTGCTTTTGGCTTATAATCACTGATACTAAATCAATGGCCAAAGTATAATGGACTGCAACCGCTAAATAAAATAATAGTTTGTAAGTTTCGCTTTTAGTCAACTCCAACTAAATTTTTTCGACGTGTACATATGAACGTGTGAGTTCCTGTGCATGTAATGAATGAAAATTATAGCAAATCTACAGGAAACAAGGACATGATAGAAAATATTTGGAAAGTTTCACAAAAACAAAGCAAAACAAACCAAATCAGGTAAAATTTTATTTTAGTAAATTAAAAATCCCATTTACACCCAAAAAGTATTTATGGATTAAAGAGTGATGGACGGATTATTTGCAAAAGTTTTGTTAGAAAATAAATTTGAGCAAAAAACAAAATACACACGCCAACAGCATAAAGGATCTTCAAATAGGTATGAGCAGACAAATAACAATAAGTGACAAATATAAATGCGGTTAATAACAACAACTGTAACAAAAACCAAGCAAAACAACAACAAAAAACATACAAACCACTTGTGGTCACCAGCAAATGTCAATTCATATTCGTTTTATCTTGTACAAAATTTGTGCATGTGAGTAATGTTTGTGTTTGTGTGCTACAGGTATTACTTATCCATTCTACAGGACAGTTAATGAAACAGGTCAATCACTCACTTTTTCTACACCACCATATTTTTCTCCATTTATCAACAAATTGTTGTATTTCCAGGAATATTTCATTACAATAATCACATATCCAACTTGCATTGAATTTACTAAGTAAATTAAATCACACAGAGCAGATACAAACTACTCGTAAGTACTAAAACTAAAACAACAGCAAGAGGAATTGAAAAAGAAGTGCAGGGAACACTGCAAAATTTATTATTCAAACCCTTGATGCAAAAGATACCGTACGAGAGTTGAGTTTGATGAGGTTTAAATCCATTTATGTTTATTTTGTATATATGCATTTGTATGTATGTGTTAACCAGAATCAGAATTACAAAAATAAAAAAAAATAGTTTTTTTGTTGCTTTAATTGTTGTTGTTGTTGTTAAGTAGCGATAGTGGGAATTGGAAATTTATCGGTCACACTTGAGCTCATTTGTTTTAAATGTGAGAAATGCTATGAGAACCTCTTTTAATTTATACGTGTCTTTAATAAAGTGAAAATATCGAAGACAGTGCTGGCCAACCAAATGAACCATATCGGATTTTAATATTGTACAAATTTATATTCGTTGATGCATTGAAAAAGCAAATGTGACATCATCACAAAACATTTGAACTAAAAAGAAATCTCATGGACCCGAAATTAGCTCATTCAAACAAAAGTTTTGATACTGATTTCAAAATAAAACCCGAATCGTGGAAGGCAGACGGTTCGCAAGGTAATAGATATATAGATAGCCACAGTTACTCGAAACACTCTATTCTTTAGTCGTTATAAAGAAAATAACATAGAAATTCGCTTACAGTAGTACTCGAATCTATCTGCCTGTTCAATAATTTCGAACGATAACGTTCGTATAAAAAATACTTAGTTTTAAAAATATATTCCATATAAAATTCTATGATCTTCTATATTCTTACAGCCATATTCATAATAAGTTCTTATTTTAAGCTTATAGCATGTAATATCTATCAAACGCTTTTTGTCTAATAAACCTCCCATAAAAATTTGTATTCATAAACATACATTAACAGTAGGGATTCCAATACCGATATTACCGATACCGAAATACCGGTATTACCGGCTAAAATCGAGTACCGAAATACCGCATGCAGAATACCGGCATTTTTTAGTTTTTAAAATTCTTCTTTGAAAATGCATCAGTGTCCCGATTTAGAAACTCTCGTTTGCACTTATTTATATTTTATATATGGGCATTTCTCCAGAAATGTCAACCACAGCCAAAAAATTCAAAGTCTATAAAAGTATGTTGTTTTAACATATTTTTATAGGGAATCTATCAACTTTTAAAAATGTAAACAAATTATACATTAAATCACAACATACTTTGAAATATTCAAATGCAAAGTCGAACAAGTGCTAAAGTTCTGTTTTGAACATTTCTATTGACCGTGTTGTTTTGCTAAATGATCCTAATGGGAAACATTATGCATTGACAATTGCTTTTTAAATCTCGGTTTATATCCAAACAATATAAGAAAAATGCAAACGGAACGATGCGATAGCCAGTTACGGCAATTATTTTGTAGCGTGCGACATTGAAAAAGAACATTTGTTATCAGTGCGTCGAGGGTATTTGTACCATGCTCATCAAATATTAGTAACAAACAGATATTTTTGTTGCAAATTTTATAAAAAAAATTTTGCTGGAAAATAATCATTTGTTTTCTCTTGGTACTTATTTTAAATTTGTAGCGTGCGACATCGTAAGTGTAAAATGCATAAATTAAAAAAAAAAAATTTTCTAAAATATCTTTATTTGCGATGGCCAATAACTACAAGCAGCAAGGATAGCTTATTCCATTAAAAAACTTTATTTGAGAATAGCAATTCTTTTTTCAGTTAAGTTAGTTTTTGTTCTATATTTGTATTTTTCTTTATTGACGATATTTTTTTTAAGTTTATAATTTTTGGTCGGAAAATAAATATATAAAATGTATTTAAAATAAAGTAGAATCATCTTACGGATGTCTTATTACATAAAAAGTAAAAACGTAAACATAAAAGTAAGATGGAACAAAATGTCGCATGCAACATGTAGCGTGCGACGGTGATTAAAATTAAATTAAAAATATGCTACACAATATTTTTGAATCAAATAAAAAGCATTATTAAGATACATCAATGCATAATATTTTAAAATTAGTCGCATTAAAATATTTCATCAGGTTTCGCTGAAATCAGTGTTTGAACTGTTTGCCGTAAAAGCGACTTCTGTTTTTGTCGCATGCAAATGCCTTGGTTTTTTTTTAATTTTCTTGAAAACGCACAATTGCTCAAAACCAACATTTAGCACAAATTATGGAGCTAATCAAGAGCTATAAGTTTCGCCTTTTGTCAAAATAAAATTAATGTTTTGGTATATGTTTTTTTCACTTTTAAGGCGTACGAATGTCGCATTCGACATTAGAGAAATGCCCATATACATATATATACTTATGTTTGTACATCTGTGAAGGGCACTTTTGCTCATATTTCGAATCCGAAAATATTTGCAAAATGTGTATAATTTCCTTATGACCGTTCGTCCTACAAGTGTAGAATCTAAGCGCGCGTTTTCCGCAGCAGGATTAATCTGCTCGAAAATAAGATCACGCCTTTCGGATGAAAGCATCAACAATTTATGTTTTCTTCGAGCATATTTTAATTCACAAAAAGGAAATAAAAAAACTTTGGGTACTTTACCTCTGAATTAATTGCTATGTAAATATTATATTTAATTTTTAATTGTTTTGCTTTATTTTTAATATCAACCTGTTTTGTCTTTTTTTAATAACCACATATGTATGTATGTATAAATGAATTTATTTTTTTTTAATTTCTTGATATTCTTTTATTAGGCGTGAGTTCATCAAATTTAATTTTCATTAAATTATTTTCACTGAAGAAGGAATTTTTTACAACTTGGAATTTTTTATTAAAATTTATTGATAAATAATAAATTGGATTGAATAATATAATATAATTGGAAAATTGTTTTATTCTTGGTGCTTTATATTTACATACATATAAATTTTTATTTCATAAATAATACCGAAAATACCGGTAATACCGGAATCGAGATTTCCTCAATACCGAAAGGCCTTCGGTATTGGAATCCCTAATTAACAGTTTTATTACTTTGAACTTTTTGTAGTGATTTTGTAAGTATGGCAACTTTCTTTATATTTAGCTGCCATTTTGTTGCTAGTGATACATGAAAATTCTATTCGGTTCACATGATATCCATTATTTAATTTTGTTTATAATTTTTTTTTATTTAAGAACTTAAAAATTATTCTTATCAAATAAAACTACATTTTATTTTAGTTTCTGAACAAAATGTTGCCGAAAGGTATTATAAGCACTTTTGTTTGAACCTTTTTTAAATATACGTTAAGAAAGTATTCGAATTAAAAGTTCGTATACTGCGAGGTTATCATTAATTTAACTTCCTACCTTAAAAAGCCGAAGGACTATGCTAAATGTGGCATTTCTGATTAATTTGATTAATGGCGATGTCTTCTTCGTACTTTCTTCTTCGTAACATAAATTTTAAAATTCCACGACGTTTTACCCGACAGTTAATACCTCTGCACCTTCCTGTTGCTCAAACAAATTATGCCGATGCTAATCCTTTGAGGAGAATATGCAAAAATTTCAATGAATTGTATAGCTTAATCGATTTTTCTATTAACGTAAATGTAATTAAACGCAATATTATCCTGGTTTTAAATACTTAATATGTCTTAACAAAAAAAAAAAGATAAATAATAATCATGACAACATTTACCCACCATTTTGAGTCCAAATCTGCTACAAAAAAAACAAGTAAGAAAGTATAGTCGCTCAAACCCGACTATAAGATACCCTACACCACACTATAACATATGTACCCAATTATCTTTTAAATGGACAGCCAGCCAGACAGCCGGATGGGCTTCGATAATTCGACTCAGAAAGTGATTCTGAGTCGATTGGTATAATTAAAGGTGGGTCTAGGACCAATAATTTAAAGTGTTACAAACATCAGCCCAAATGCATGGTACCCTCTCCTGGCTAAAAATATTTAGGGGGTAATTTTGTTGTTCACTTCACCTTGCGTTTTGAAAATTTTCATATAAAATTTTTTAAATTTTCAAAAATTCAAAAAATTTTATATGAAAATTTTCTCAGCGCAAGGTGAAGTGAACAACAAAATTACCCCCTTAATTGTTATGGTTAAAATATTTACCAAATTGATATCGCACAAACGGTGGCATGTCATAACGTCCAGTGTCCAAAAAGTGTCATAACGTCCACGGACACTGTGACACTTTTTAAATTGTCACAATGTCCGTGGGCATTATGACACTTTGCAAATGGACATTATGACACTTACAAAAGTGTCATAAGGTTCGTAATTACTAAAAAGGTTAAATACAAAAAAAAGATCTACATGCACGCTGAGAAAAACATGTTTTATTATTGTCACAACCTACAAAACTATTTTTAAAGAAACTAATTTAACCATAATATGGTTGTCGGTTACAATAATTTGGTTAAATTAAACATATTAAAGTTAAATTTTTTTAAAAATGGTTTTGTTGTTTTTTCTCTGGGTGTATAAATTAAATATATAACCAAAACACTTTTGGGCTAACGGATTTTTTTCTCTATGGTATAACAAATACCGGCTTCGCTAACTAAAGCTTCTCAGAATAGCCGGCCTTCGGTCGGGCGCAAGGATTTTCTCCTTTACGGTATAACAAACACTGGCTTGCGCCCGGCCGAAGGCCGGCTATGACCCCAAATTTGTTCAGATTTTCGCTTGCAAGAATTTTCGGCATTATACGTTGTGGACATTATGACACTTTGCATAGTGTCATAACGTCCGTGGACGTTATGTCACTTTTATGATGGACATTATGACACTTTTAAAAGTGTCATAAAGTCCATGGACACTGTGACACTTTTGAAAGTGTCATAGTGTCCATGGACACTATGACACTGGACGTTATGACATGCCACCGAACAAACAGTTGCTAAATGTAAACTTTTTCTAAAATTACTTTTAACGATGTTTAATAGGCTAAATACCCTCTCTACTTCAGCAGTAGACAATGTAAAAGAGCAACTTTATAGTAATTTCAGAAATTTCTAAAAGTTTTTTGTTGCCTCCTGCATCTCTATATTGAAATACTTGCGACCAGAAAGAATCCGTGTTGTTTGTGTTGATCCATTTTATAAATTTAATATTGGAATACTGTTCCTTTATTTTTAAAGATGTTTCATGATCATCGCTTTTAGGGATTTTCAACATTTGTAAAAGTTTTGATTTAAATTTAATGCATTTTTATTGTTTCAAATATTTATTTTACTTCTATAAATTTTTTTAAGAAAATAAAAATTATTATTTTAAAGAAAAACGGTAAAAAAGTTTTAATGGCTAAACAAGTTGAAAAATGGCTAAAAAATGGCTTATGGCTAAACTTATTTTTTAATGGCTAAACAAGGTGATAAATGGCTAAATCTAAGCACTAAATGGCATTTATAACAATACTCTTACTCGATTTGTTGCAGTTGTTTTCGCGTCTCCCCATGTAAGTCATATTCTCTTGAAGTTTCGTGCGCCTCCATGTATTCTTTGGCTGACCATGGCTTCCTTAGAAGTTATGTCTAACATTATAGAAAAATTTGTTGAAAAATAAGTGAACATTTTTGTTTTTATAGGCATAAAGATTTTTGGAGAAAATATTTTTCGATTATACGATCTTTCGTTCTTTATAGATTTATAATCACCGCAATATGTCTAGAGGTATTCGATATTTGTACAGGCATGCCAGTGTAGTACATACCTGAATTACACTTTGGTCCAACTGAGGTCATTGCTTTATTAACTGAATGAGTCTTGATGTCGTCATAGTGCATGTAGGTTTGTCTGCTCATCTAATTGTTGCAATTGCTTCTTTTCTTAGCATTTGCATGACTTAATTTCTAAAGTCAAAAGGGAAAAATGTTAAATACCTACCACTTATGTATATTTAAGCAAAATATTCGTAACTTTTAAATGAAAACAAGTATGTATAAGTACTTACATACATATGTACATACCTGTACGTATATGTAAGAACCAAACTAAAATAATTAAAAAAAAAATATCTCAAAAGCTGACAAAATAAATTCAACTTTAAAAGATGCATGCAACTAATTACAAGTTGAACTGAACAGTATCTAAAAATTTTACATTAGTGATTATAATAATGATGGTGATGTTTAAAGTCTTCTTCAACTCCATCTTCTTGCAGTTGATTTTACTAACGACGAATCGGGTGACATGAATTAATTTCGAATTTTATTTAGCATAAAAGTAGTTTCAATGAATTGTGTAATTCAGTTCTCAGATAAATGATTAATAATATTTAAAAACTATTTTTAAGCATTTATCACAGGCCTAAATGTGCTGCATAGAAGTGTTGCCTTTAACATGCAAAAGCCAACAAGATCCTGTAGCAAACAAATACAACATTATGAATTATTGCATGTTGCAAGTATAAATTATCTCGTCTCTATGATTAAATATCTGAAGTGGAATTTTAAATATGTATGTGTTTGTATGTATGTGAGTGTAACTGTATTAAATGGGGGATATCGACAAGTGTTGTAATGGAAAAGGTTAAAGAACTGAAATGTGCAAACACAGCGAAGAGATGTGTTTACAACCCGCGCCCTATTTATGAAAATTATATTGTTTTATTATTTATTCAGGAAAGATTTATAATAGTTTTTCAATACTCAAGTATATTCTAAAATGCAGCGAATAATTTAAAATAAAGGATTTAATCTGGGATTTAAGGAATAGAGTGCAATTACTATTAAGAATTATTGAAACAGCTTATAAAATCGTTGCTTTATTGCGAGCAAATTACAATTTAATCGAATTCCAGGACAATTATTTGAACTTAATCATTTTATTTTTCTCATTAACTTTTTAGACACCAACAGTTTTTAAAGTTATTTAAAAGTCAATTGAAGTAGAATTTTTGAATAGTTAGCACAAATTCGCAAAAATATGAAGGTGGTAACTGTAGCTATTTTCTTACAGCAATTAAAAAAAATGTTAAATACATTTTATGCAATAAATGTTGGATATGTCATTATATTTCGTTGCAATATTCCCGATTAACTTTTGCTATGAACGGCACATTTTTACTATGTGCACTCCATATTGTCATTATATTAAATTCCATATCGAGCAAAAATTAGAGTTACTTGAAATAAAAATTTTACATTTTAAGTTAACTTATTAGTTACTTGCAAGAATGATAGAATAGAAGATTACGCCATCCCGAAAACAAAATTGCAATCTTCTGCACACGTCGCACATATGACGTCCAGTGTGACCATATTAGCTTTTTCGAGCTTGAAATATTTAATTTAGCTTTTTTCCAGCTTCTTTCAAAAATCTATTTAGCTTTTTCTTCAATTTGAATTTTGTGTTATTAATTCATATTTCAAAATTTATAAAACGGTTTATTAGAATAAATTTATATACCAATAAAGTAGGTAAAATGTTTTGTAGAACTTATTTTTTCCATTTAATTATTATAAAAGCAATTTTTAATGTTTAAATTTAAATGCATTTATTTTTAAACATACTTATGTATTTTAAAAATTTGTATGTATGCATATATTTTCTGCAACGTCGTAATAACCCTGCCCCCTTGCGAAACAGGGGTCTAATCACCGTATACGATATCAGTACTCATTAGGCTCAATTTATTTATTTATTTATTTCAGTCTATGGAAAACAAAATTCCTTACAGACCATGCAACTAGCTTACATAGAAAAATATATTACATAGTTAAAAATAGTTAATAATTGGTATATATACAAATATATTAAATTTATAAAATCTGAAAAGAATTAACTTAAAATCATCTTTTGATGTGCAAAATTCTATATGCGAATGCGAGCAAAATTGATCGAAATTATTTATTTTGGTATCATGAATCTAGATATAAAATAAAATTTATTGAATTTGAAATTATGATATTCGATATCGAGTAACTCGACATTACATTTCTCGAGTTTTCATTCGATACGTCAGTGTCTATCGTATGCAAAAAGATTCAATAGTTTATTCGATACGAAAGTATCGAATGCGGTGATTAGACCCCTGAGCTTAATTTCTAAGTAAACAGTTGGCATTTATATTTATTAATACTTTTTCAAATGCAATTTAAGTTTTAAAACTTAAATCTATTGTCTTCTTTTTTATATTTGCAAAAAAAAAACAAGAAATATTAATTTTACTTAAAAAAAGAGTAACAACTAGTTTAGTCTATGAAAAATATCGAAATAATTAAAAATTAATATTAGAAAACTAAAAAAAAAATTTAGCTTTACTTTTTGGCTCTATATTTTCTTTTTTAGTTCTTTTTAGCTCTATTTTAAACATGGTTAAGCTTTATATTACATATTTCAAAATCTGTTCACACTGATGACGTCACGTAAACTGCGTTCCTATTGGCTACTACTTTCAAGTTGTCAAATCAAAAATAGTTGTTTTAATTTAACAGTGTAACAATTTATTATTTTATTCTTTAAAATATTTTGTAGTGCAATATTGTTATAATTTTTTGTTACACATTGAGTTGTTGTACCACTTCAAACATACTCTTATGCTCTTTCGTTTAATCGTCATTGCAGTGATGCCAAATCTTGAGGCACTAAGCGCGTAAAGGCATTGGAAAACTGGACTACATCGAAAAATTACAGGTTTAGTATCGCCAATAAGAGCGTTTCTTTAAAAACAATTAAAAATTTTAATAAATAAAATATTATTCATACTCAATAATATTTTATTTATTAAAATTTTTAATTATCATTATTTACGTCTTGTTTGTTACGTCGAAATTACGTTTTTAACAAAGCACGTCAGGTATTTAGAAGATGCAACCACAACGATTATATCTACTGAACATATTTAATAGGAATAAAATGTCTTCAACAAAATTTTATTATTAAACAGATTCATGACATTAAAAGTCTGCTCAACTTAAGCGTTTAGGTGCAGATATTTCAATATATTTATAACAAAGCTATAAACTTCGATCCAAAACTGCTATGATCTTTCCATTTGCAAGTTTTTAAATTGTTAATAAAGATTTTACAATTCGATATTGCCATAGAAACAGAAAATATTTCCATACCAAACCAAAAGGAAATATGGGCTAAAAGGCAAAAAGCGCTAAATATAGCAAGACAAAAGCTAAGTCAATAAATGAAGAGTGCACATGCCGCGGATGCTTTTATGCTTTTTAATTTCTGCAATAAATACTATTAATTCCTATAGTTCCAGTGTGGAACAGAGAGCCGCAACAAAGTTGATTCAGTTTTACATATCTTGCGCCTTTAACATCACTTTCGGCCAGGTCACTCCCACAGACCTTATCCCTTCTCCTGCTGCCTTGCGGATTCTACGATGCTGCCATTTTCGCCACATCGTCACTTGGTCTCCTAAGGATACGGCCGATCCACTTCCTTTTCCTTTTTGCTACGCGGAGTTTTGGGTATGATTTGTCGATGTGATGACTCTTCTTACATTTGTGGCCATCGACTACTACGTTGAACAGCTGTGGGGGGAGTTCCTTGACATACTCCTGTGCTCACACTGAAATTCCTGCTAAGTAATCGTTCCAGCAGCACTTTTGTTGAAACTCGGTAAAAGGCTTTAATAAGATCGAATATTTTGCCAAATCGCTTGGTGGTAGAGGGTGTTAAAAGCACTTGCAAAGTCAACAAATGTGCAATTTCGGGGGAACGCTATTTGCCCGACGGCTTGACGTCGATACGGAGGCTGTTTACGTAGTCCAGTTTGAATTAATAAGGGCACCCAGAACTTTGTTGATCATAGGTAGAAGTTATGACCTTAAAGTTTTCCGCATACTGTCAGGTCCCTCTTTTTAGGGCCTGCAAACGGTGTGGTAAGTTTATATAAATAAACCTTATCCACCTGTTGTGAAGAGTAACAGAATATATTACCGATTATTTAGCTACTTGCTTATGTATATGCTTAGCAAAGATACTCTTTTTTAATTTATTCTACCTTAAATTTAACTTCTTTATAATACTTTCCATCAAAAACAGGTTTATCCCTACCAAAGTTTATTTTCAATTTCCCATTCACTTCAACATCATATATTTGTCGGGAGTTGTATGTTTGTTCATATAAAAGTACATACAGATATTAGTGTGAGTATACACATTTATCTTTATGTCTGTCCGTCTGTCTGTCTTTTCATTCATAAAAGTGCGGGAATCTTCTCACCAACCTGACCGTATTTAAAAATAAAAACTTTTTTTCACAGCCACACACTTAAAAAAGTTTTTTTTTTATATTGTGTTAAATGTTATTTGCCTCATACACTTACAGATTCATGCCACAAGAGCTATTGAAATAAAAGAAATTCGCAAGAAAGTGCAACAACTTTAAAGTTCTAATTGAAAACTGGATTTGAAAGTCTTTTTTTATTTATAACTTTATGAATGAAACTATTCCTATTTCTGGAACAGAAATTGTACATTAAAACAGTCTGTTACAACAGTAACATTCTACAGGGTGACCATTTATTTGAATTTTGGAGCAGCTACTAAGTTCTCAAAATCTGATCCTATTTTCAAATTTTTTAAGTTAATCATAAAATTCCTGCAAATAAAAATTTATTTGGCACTTCATTAATTAGAATTTTGCATTTTATGAAATACGACTGCCAATTTCTTTCTTTATTTCTAATATTTAAATTTTATTTATATTTTGTATTTTAAACCCTATTTTTTATACCCTTCACTACAGTTGGAAAGGGTATAAACAAGTTTGTCATTCCACTTTTAATTTTCACAATATTGATTTTGCCCAATAAAAAATTGAGTTTTAAACGAAGGAGGTTCGTAAGGGAGAAATGTAAGAGTTTCTCTTACCATTTTGCTAACGGAAGGCATGAATTTTATATGGTGAGTTCCCACTTTGAAGCAATAAATTTTTGTAATACAAAGCGCAATCAGCTTTACACACTGAATGTTCTTTTACAGTTATTTTTTTGGTATTCTCCCCTACAAACCTGCTTCGTAGTAAGGCAATGCCGTGGTATTTAAAGTGTTATTTTGTCTTTTATAAAACCTGTTAAGACTTCACTTACTTTACTGCATCTCTGTATCTCTTAATGCGTAGCTCATAATTGTGCGCTAATTTTTTTAAATGACCATTAGCTTCGTAAAATGATGAAATTTTTTATTGGATACAATCTTTACAGTATACATATATGTATATTGTGGATCCTTATAAGTAGTGAAGTCGATTTAACTTTGTCAGTCTGTCCGTGTAAATGTTGAAATGGGATTTCCGAAGACCCCAATATTTATGGAAACTAGACTGTTTTATATTTATCGTACATATACAACTTGCTCTTGAAATTCATTCCGATCGTTCCATAAATGACTGAGATATAAAAAAAAACAACGGCAAGAGCAAAAGCCTCCAATTTGTACCGAGAAGTGGGCGTGACACAAAATGGATGTATTTATGCCAAATAACGGTCAGAGAAAAATTTTCCAAATTTGGTACACATAGCTGGGTTATCAATTCATAACCTACCAAAAAATTGGGTGGGATTGGAGAAGTGGGCGTGAAACTACAAATTGATACTTGTATGTCTGGAGATAAGTGCAGGGCTTGCAAAGCGCACCGGGTTATGAGTACATAAATATATATGTATTTATTCACCATGGAGAAGGGTATGTTAGATTCGGCATAGCCGAATATAAGATTATCATTAGTTTTAAATCCAATTACAGTAAATAAAAAGCCTAACACATTTTTTAGTTTAATTGCATTAAGAGTATTTGGCTTTGGTAGGATTTTTGAAGTACAATCTATTAGGAAACATGATAAAAGGCACATGCATACTTATCAAATTGCATTGGTCACCTTAACAATCTAGTATGCTCTAAGTTTCAAGTTGTGAAAGCCAACTTATTACATATTGATCCCTACGTCGTGCTCAATAGTATTCCCCATCTACAGCACGAAATAACACATACATATGTACACATATACACACTAGCATGTACACATGTAAATAGTTAGTGCAACCAGAATTATGACAACCTGTAGGTTTCTCTCAATTATTTTTATCAATCCATTTTCAAATTAATATTTAACTAAATTACGTTCTTAGCAAAAAACGACAGCTTTATCCTGGTTTTAATTGATTTTACCCAGAACATGTAAACGAATAGGGTGCACAAGACATGGCTTAATTTATGTAGAAAATATTTATATTTAACTTCTGTGCAACAATGTATTTTTTTTTTCATTTACTTACTTCAATAAAGTTGTACAATAAATAAAGAAGAACATTCAAATACAGGTGTTTACGCGTACCATCAGTTAACTTTCATGTAACAAACACCCTTTTTATATTTGTTCGCTTTTAATAATTTTTTTTTTTTTTGTTTTTTTGTTCTTATTGAAACTGTTTATGAACCTTTTTTATGGTAACACTTTTAAAACAGAAGCAATTTAAAGAAAAATAAGTTAGTTTTATTAACTTGTCGATTTTTGAAAATTAGTAATCGGTTATTTATATGTTAAAAATACCTCAAGTTTATTCTTCTAGAATCAGTTGAACCGAAAAAAGTAGAAATCTTGAGTTTTGAGGTAATAGTAGTAATCAAGGCCCGGCTTTTTATGCAAATGCATATTTTTTCTCGTCAGTCTGAGATGACCTTCTTCGAGAAAATCGGGTTTGGACTTAAGAGTGGATTCTGGTAACTAAAAGGGTGTTATGAAACTTAAAATGCGTTTTTCTCAAAAATTCATGTTCACACACTAGGTCCCTTTTCTCGGAGAAGGTCTAATATACTTAATATCTTTTCAAATGAAGAAATTTGCAGTAAAATGGCATCGATTTGTTAGTGTATATTTTAGCTTATTTTGCTGTATCAGCATATTTTTGCATATATTGCTGATACTGCATATTTTGAAAAAAAAAACTTGATTTTATTGCTTTATTTTGCTATTCACCCTGTTGCAGAAGAGATAAGAAACAACGTCGATAATATTTATTTACTGATTTTTTCAGGGTTCAAAAAACTGCAGTCAAAAAACTGTCGAACAAACAACGAAAATTTGTGTACAACTTTTCGCTTTTTGAGTTATTTTGATTGTGACTGTTTACATTTAATGAATTATAAGTTAAAGCAACTGTTTTTTTTTTTTGCCAATGACAAATACAGAAGTACATGAAATAGCAGTTTTTCTACTTTGACTGCAATTTTTTTAGTGCTGGATTTCACATTTTGGGAAAAAATACTTTGTAAAGCACCTTCGGGTGTTGCCGCATACAAAGAGAAGTATCCGGATTAAAGTCTTACTCCATATCCTATAACAACCAGGTGGTGAACGTGGTTGGAAGCAATTATGTTCAATGCTGAAAACATTTATTAATTCAAAGATGTGGTGAAAGTATTCAACAATGGTGATGCATTAGCAATAAAAAATTTTAGATTTAAGTAAAGAAATTCGAAATGAAGGATTTAAAACAATAAAACAAACTGCTTGCATATTATATTTTTTACGAAAACAGCGTTGTGAAAATGAATTCACCACAAAGGAACTATCCGAATTTTATCATGCGCCTATTACTTCCGTTTTATTTACTTTTGAAAATATTAAAAACAAATTAATGATCTTAATTAATTTTTGTAGGTTCAAATATTTATCTAAAAAGTGCCTTAATTTACTTGATTGTTTTACTTTTGGTTTTTTTATATTTTTGTGTTTTACTTTATTTTAACTTCTAGTTTTGTGGTGTGTGTTTCTTACTTATGTTTATGAGACTGAATTTTAAAGTTTTGTATGTTATTTATTGTTTGTTCCTGTTATTTATAAGTTTTTCCAGCACTGATAAAAAAAATTTAAAATGTTGATTTTGTAAAAACACAAATAACTTAGCAAAGTATTGTTATTTCTTTTTATTTTAATAAGATTGGTTTGTTTCAATTATGCCAAATTGACGCCGCAACCTCGACGGCACACCTCCATTCAATGGTCCAAATTTTCGATGAGGTTAATGTGCCGAATTATCGCATCCTTTAGCTCTTGCTGGTTTATCGACGTACACCTTTTCCTTCAAATAACCCCAAAGAAAGAAGTCAAACGGTGTCAAATCAATGATATTGGCGGCCAATTGACATCGCCACCACGTGAGATAACCCGGCCATTGAATTAGTCGCGCAAAAGAGCCTTTGTTTCATTAGCTGTGTGGCAAGTGGCCCGTCCTGTTGAAACCAGATATCGTCCACATCCACATCTTCCAATGCAGGCCATAAAAAGTTCGTTATCATTTCACGATAGCGAACACCATTCACAGTAACTGCCTGACCGGCTTGATAATGTCGAACAAAGTATTATCTGAGTTTGGTATGATCAAGAGTTGCAACTCAAAAAACAGTACGATTGCGATGCTTTAAGGTAATCAGTTTGAACAAATGTTCCACTGTTGAATCGACAACATAAATATGCATACGACACTCTCAGGAAAGTTATGAAAGATGAAGCTAGACGCTCCCAGAGGAACTGGGAAAACTGTTTTAATCGCGTTAATTTTGGCAAGGATAAGCTCGCGGAATGATATTGTACTTGCACTCGCATCGTTAGAAATTGGATCTACATTGTTGAAAGGCGGTCGAACTGCTCATTTACCACTTATGTTGCCATTAAATATGCAAACGAAGAAAATCCAACATGCAACATATCGAAGAACAGTGCGATGGCCAAAGATTTATGCAAACTGGTCGTTTGGGATGAATGTACAATGGCGCATTAAAAATCTTTGGAGACGTTTTGTCTTAACGTTGCAAGATTAACGAAACAGTCAAGGCCAATTTGAAAGTACGATGATTCTGTTGGCAGGTGATTTTCGGCAAACACTGCTAGTGATACCACGATCAACGCCTTCCGATGAAGTCGGGTCAAGCTGCAGAACAATCAAGTGGATAATACGACCGGCATTCAAATTCCCGGTGGTTTTTCCAAACATTTCACAAAATTACAGATATTACATGATTGGTTGAGCGAACGTCCTATTTAACTGCAAAAAACGTTGATGTCGACGAATTAAATTTTAAGATTCAAAGTGAAATCGCTGGCAAATTGAAACAAAAAATGTCGTATATCACAAGGCATGGCATTGAACAAAATGATGGTTTATAATTTGGACAGGACAGTGGCTGTCGGGTCAGCTAGTAATTAATAAATATGTAATTTTTCAAAATTATTTTTTTAACTGGATAAATTGTATTTTAAGGCCATTTCAAGCTGTCTGGCAATCCTAATCAGGGATGAAATAAGTAAATTATTATCAGGGAAACCAGAAACATGCTATAAAAACACGTTTTATGCGCATTAAATATGCAGTATAAACTTGAAGATATGCCCTGAAAATTGTTAAAAATATGACCAAAAAAATTAAAAAAATTGCTAGTTTAAAAACAAAATATTCAACAATTTAATAACAGTTCTCTTTAATCAAAACAATCCTAAAATTATAAGCGGTAAAGCCCAAACACTACAGTATTAATAGACGAATTTTCGAGATTTTACCCCATTTGGAAACGATAAGCAGTAATCGGCTCAAAAATAACAAAGTTATGTAAAGAGGTTAAAATTCATATAAGAGTTATTTGTGCCGAATGCTATCTAGATATTAACATTCACACGAGTTTTTTTGTCTTAAAGGGATTTTAGGGACGGTCCCTAAATTGTTTATTAATGTTAACATTTAAGGGGAAGTTTAAGCTTTATATAGATGGGAGCTTTGGGCAAATGTGAACCGATTCTAAATGAATTTAATTTGCAGTTAAATATTTTTAGGGCGAAGTTAATCTAAATACATACCGACATAATTAAATGATTTATGGACACAAAAAGAGTCTAATTTGGAAACACGTTTTTATGGGGAATATGTGAAATTATAGACCGATTCTCACCATTTACATAGACTTCGTCCTCAGTACAATTAAAAATTGTATAAACCAAATTTGATCAAATTATCTACAAGATTGCAATTGTACTATTCGCACAAAATTGACATGGACAGGCAACCAGCCAGACGGACGGATTGTTATAGTTAGGTCGCGTTAAAAAGTAATTCTAAATCGATCGGTATACTAAAGGATTGGTCCAGATTTCTATGTATTAAACACACCACCAAGAACATATATAATTGATTTTTGCCTTTACATAAAATTCTAAATTCTAAAATAACATTTATCTTTTATGACAACCTGTTTTGTCTTACAATTTTTGAGTAAATATTAAATGTACATAGATGGCGAAATTGAAGCAACACGTTGGGTATACAGATAGATATATAAAACAGAAAAGCCAAAATTTCGCAAAAAGAATTTTTTTTGCAACGAAACCTCTTGCAGGCTTCTTAAAAAAAATTTATTAAAATATGCCTCAAAAATGCTGTAAAAAAGCTCTTTTAACTAAATTATGCAAAAAAAAATGATGCAAACGGTAAAATATACAAAATATGCACTAACAAATCAATGCCGAAATTCATAAAAAGCTTTAAAACGGATAAATATAGTGTTTCTGCCTTCATTGGTCGCACAAGGAAAAATATTCAATTGCATATTTTTTGTTTCCCTGATTATTATTATTTAAACTATTTTTTTTCTACTCTATGTTACTCTGTTGTCTGCAGTCGGTGTAATTTATATGCTTTTTTCTTTTCTATATTCACATAAAATAATAAAATTCGAATTTCGTTATGGTCCCATTTGCGACTAAAAGATGTAAATATAAGCGAAAAGTACTGTATCCATATACATAGAAACTGCTGAATACAAATTTGTGGCACTTTTGTCTATATCTGCTGCTTTATATGTGTAAATTAAACAACTGCTACTGATTTCTACCTTTATATTGTTGGCTCTCATACTCATTTCAACGACGCGCTTTTCTTTAACTGATGACTTGCATTCGTTTCTATTAAGTTCAATCTAAAGACATTTACTAATTGTTTATTTTCTTGAATAATTGAATGAATAATTATTGCCTTAAGCACATGCTACGGCATGATACTCGCAAAGTGTTCGAATAATTAAACGCACTAGTTGCAGAACACTGACGCAGGGTTCATATTGAATCTGTGCGTGGGGCGTGTTTGTTTGCCTTTATTTTGTTATTGCATCTTCCAAATGCGTACACACCAAATGTTTCTGCGTTATTTACGAGTACCAATGTGCAATAAATGCTTACATTTGTATACACGGATATTAATATGCAGTGCTGCCAGATTAGGGAATTTTTTCCCAAACTCGGGATCTTAGAATTTAAAAAAAGATTTTTGTGGAAAGAAACTAATTTTTTTTTTTAAATAATTAATTTATGTAAAAAAGCAGATTCAGATTAAATAAACATGTTCTCCAAAAAAAAATCTGTATAATTTTCGCAATTATACCATTTTGCGCTGTTAGTTTTATGGCTTCTTAGGGCAAAGATGTTATATTTTCGATTTATCTATAATAAATGTTTTTACTTAAAAAACTTGTCATCAATGTTTTTTTTTAACATTTGGCTCCTTTTTTTTGAATATTTTTGCCATAAAGGGTTAAGGGGAAGTTAGAATCAGCATATTGTCAATATTTTGAATGAAAATTAGAAATGAATAAGTTTAATTTAGAGTTCATAACTAATGTGTTAGTGTATGCAATAATTTATGTAATAAATTAGGCACAAAATTAGGAAGTTTAATGTTTAGATGGTGACATTACCCAAAAGGTTTCTGGCAACACTGGTAGAACTAATATGAGTTTGGTTAAGCATTAGTTTTCTCTTGCTGTTACTTTATTTCTTTAATAACCGGTTAATTTGAATACATGAAGTGTTAATGGCGAACACGAATTGAAAGCAATTTATATATTTGAACGTGTACGAGGTTTGGTGCGTTAATAAATAATAACGATTTCTTAATCACTATTAAGAAATAAAATAATAAATAGTATTTTAAAAGTAAAATGTACAAGATTATTTCTTCCCAGAAAGTTAAATTTCGATTATTTATTTTAAATTTACTAAAAATTAACGTTTTGCTTTTTCGCTAATAGATAAATGGTTTCTTTAATAACACACACTACCATTTATAATTTTTCTTTATTTACGTGAATATAAAAGATACCAGTAGGCCATTAATTCATTTAAATTTTGCATAGGGTGCAAATGTATCGGCCTTTTGAAGGTGGAGGTTTAAAAAACCATTTGAGTAAGATTGTCTTATAAGACTGCTAAGAAAATTTGATTAAATACTAATTTTTTACTTTTTAACAACTTTACAAAAGATCAGAGTCGTTAAGTAAATTTTTTAAATGATACTTATATCATCCACGTTGCTCATTTAAAGTCCATTTTATGGCGATTTCTTTTTAAAGAAATATGTCGCATATACATATATTAGGTGTGTTCCACAAGATCTCGGGCAAGTTCGGACTAATGAGAGTAAAATGAAAATTACTCTCTAAATTTGCCGAAACTACCCAAAATTGCTGGAACGCAAAAAACCATTTTTGGACATCTTCAAATACTAATGCTGCTTACTTTTCAAATTAAGATCTATTTAAGTGATTTAAGACGCTTAAAAGTCATAACATTATAAAACTAAAACATTTGCATCATTGTAATTTTTTATATTTTGTTTTTTTTTATATTAAAGATTAAGGGAAATATGTATGCAATAACGTTTTAACCACTTTCATTTTTCACAAAAACCTTACATTTTGCTTTTTAATATGTTTTTAATTAAAACTAAACTTTTCCTTTTGCTTGTGTAAATTTCCTGAATTATTTATCAGTTTCATATGTAAACAAAAACAGCTGATTGTTTTTTCTTGTCCGAACTTACCCAAAGAAAAAGTTCGTGCAAATTTGTACAGGAAATGAAAAAAATTACTCTCTCAATTACTCTCTTTATTGCACAAAAATTGTTATGTGGAACGCTTTTGGGTAATTTTGTGCAAGTTCGGACTGTTTCCTTATGCATGTGGAACAGAGCTATTACATGTTCCAAATTTTAGTGTTCTTTTGTACAAATAATACAACTGTGGGGAAAATGTTTAAGATTTTTGTGAATATGTTAATGTAAACCATGCAAAAAACTCGTCTCTTCAAAAACAATGTCCTCTCTGTGCTGCTTTATGGATGCGAAACTTGGCTCACGTCTGTTGAAATTAACAACAAGTTGCAAACCTTTGTCAACAGATCCCTGCGTCATATTCTTCACATATGGTGGCCACACAACTGGGTATCAAATGAGGAGCTATACCGTAGAACCAAAATAAAACTAGTTGCTGTTGAAATACGGTTTAGTTAATGGAGATGGACACGTGCTACGTAAACCAGCCAATGACACATATATAGACAGGCCTTTGATTGGAATCCTCAAGGTACACGAAGAAGACGCAGACCACGAGGAAGCTGGAGACGAAGTCTTGAAGAAGAGATAAACCTGCATTCGGGAAATTTATCATGGAATAGAGTAAAACCCTTAAGTTCAAATAGAAATGATTGGAATAATTTTGTATTGGCACTATGCGCCCACGATTTGGCGTAAATGCAACAAATAATAAACCATGCAAAACATGTTGCTTATTTTATTCACACTTTTATTTAAGGTGTTAATGCTGCCCTATTTTACAACTTTGACACCTACTACTGTGCTAATACAACCAAGGTTTTCTTTTGTTTTCCATAATACATAGTGCAATGTTCACACTTCGGTTTTTAAACGAGTTTAAGCAAAATATTGATTAAGTTAATCAAAGCCGTTCACATTACATTTAAGATAGTTAAGATGACAGATAATTACGAAAAAACATAGCAAACAAATATACATATATTTCTTTTAAGTATTAACAATCATTTTATTGATGATATTGTGAAAATTTACGCATTATTTAAGGGAAAAAATAAAAACCTTAACAAATCACTTCAATGTATAGTAAATCATCTCGATTTTAATGTGATTAGAGCTTCCCTGCAGATAACGAGACTAGTCCATAGATGCATGTAAAGAGTAGGCCATAAAGGAGTAGGAGTACTCCAAAACTACTCAAAATATATTTGTTGAAGGTGGTCCATTTAACATTACGATGTCCTAGGAGGGGACCAAATAACCCACCGAAGTAGTCCCTTAACTACTCCATGGAGTGCTAAAGTGAGTTAGTTTTAAAAGTACTCCAAGTCACTACAGTACACCAGTAGTGCGATTCACGAACTTTTATAACGATAATCGAATCGTTAAAATAAATATAACGAAAATTTATCGAATATGCTATTCAGTAAAATTTTTTACGATATTCGCTGTCGTTAAAAGTCAGCTGTTACTTTAAGCAATTTTTTGTCGATATTTAATCGATAAAATGTATTTTATGTTTAAAATAACTTACATACATACAAAGATATATTCATGTGTATATGTATGAACAAAAACACAGTTCTAAATGTAAAATTACAAAATAAGCAAATTAGGAACCAAAACAAAATTCTAAATGTAAAATTCACAAATAAAAATATAAAACCACAAATTAACCCTTCGTCTTACTCATGAGTCTGGCCAGATCTTTATCAAGGTGTGCAATCGGGGGGTTAAGAACAATTTCATTTGTTTTTATTTTATTCTCTTTTGTGCTTTTCGTTTTTTTTTTAACATTTTGTAGACAGAGATGTTACAAAAAAACAGCTGTTAACACTCGTTAAAAATAAGTTACCCTACAACCCTACAAGAAATGAATGAGAGAGTAGTCACATTTTTCATTTTCTTAACACCAAAATGAAAAATGTGACTACTCGCTCATTCATTTGTTGTAGGGTCGTTACTGCAAGCTAATATGTATGTCGGCAAATATAACGATTGTCGGGTCGTTAAAAGTTAGTGAATCGCACCACAGAGGGGTAGTTTCAAAAGTACTCCATGTCACTACTCCATGGATTAACTAGAAGGGTTACTTTCAAAAGTACTCCATGTCACTACTGAATGGAGTGCACTTAAGAGGTAGTTTGAAAACTACTTCATGCCACTTCTGAACGCAAGACTAAAAATAACTTTATGATTAAGCTTTTTTATTTTTGTTTATTAAACATAAAAAAAACAATCCTTTTATTTTATTTTATTTATAATAGTGTTATTTTGAACAAAATATTTATTTACTAAAAAAATTTGTCTTCCATTTTGTTCTAAATTATCCTTATAAAAAAACCTAAGTTAAATTAGTTAATTTGTCGTTTAGAAAAAAAAAACCTAATTACTAAAATATATTTAGTATCATATTTCATGCCTTTTTTCACAAATTTCACAAACTTTCCTCTTTGACTTTCAAATAAACAATTAATAATGGACACTATCAGGGCTAACCAATGTATTATACTGTAAACTATAGAAAAGCATACATCATGCAGTTGTTGGCAGCACTGCATATTAATTTCTTATAGTCTATTTAGGCCACAATGGACCACGTAGTCCAATATTATCTGTAGGGTTAATCACGTTCGAGTTGCTTAAACGCGGTTAAGAACCCAAGTGTGAACATAGTAAATATAAGGCTCCTAACTCTGTGAAAAGATGGTTTAAAAACAAAAAAATATATTGTTATCGCTTAATTTTTTCCAAGCAATAAGTGATGTTATGGTGTGCAGAAACCACTCAAACCTTTTTAAAAATCGCTAATGAAGTAAATTAATGATTAAAGTGAAATAGTTTAAAATAAAGGCAGCTGATTTTGTTCGATTGAAGTTGAGTTTCACAACATGCAACTCCGAATAATTATAGGTAGGGATATCGATCGAATATTTGTTTTTATTTAAATGTTATTAATATAAATTTAAAATATTAACAATATCTAAAGCCTGGTACTCTGTTCAACACTTCACGTGAAATACTGTCAAAACGCATATGAAATAATGTTGATAGAGTTGTACTCTGTTCATATTGTCAAAATGTTCCGAAATGTTTCTGGCTGCAATTATTTCACGTGGAATTTTAAGCAAAAAAGTTTTAACTGATTATTAAATTAGAAATAAAAAAATAAAATTACACAACCGGTTAAGTTTTTTATCGATATTTATTTTCTTTTTTATTTAAAAAAATAATTTTTAGTTAAATATATGTGGGGTTTGTTTACATACGCAAAACAATGTCGCATACTTTGTAGGAATCAAAACGTCAAATTGTACAAACTCGCATGATAGGTGGCATTGATACATGTCAAAATTTTCGTGTAAAATAATTAATGTAGCTCAACATTTTTCACAAATTTGAACAGAGTACTAGGCTTAACGCTGTTATTTTGCACAATTAAAAATTACTTACGTGAGTTTTGTAAATTTTAATTTGAAGTCCAATTTAATATGCGTATCGGTATCGCCGACATTTCTTTTTAAGTAACGGCACGTATCGAAAAAGAGGGGTATCGTTACTTCCCTAATAATAATCGCATAATGTGACCTCAGATAAAATTAATAGTCGAACATTTGTTGAGTTGTGTAACATAAATAAAAATTTATTGCATTTTCATGTGCAACGGCCGTAATTATTACTACCAATATTCTTCACCTCAACATTTAAGGTTATAAACACATTGTCATTCCGTTTATAATTCAACAATATTGACCTTGGACCCCTTAAAGTAAATATGTATATTGGCGGTTCTTATAAGTAGCGAAATTGACTTAAAGATGCTGACTGTTAGTGTGTAAGTTGAAAACAACACATCCAATGCACCAGATGTGCTTAGATCTTCACATTTATTCTGGAATAAAAAGTCTTTTAAATTCAGCCAGACCGGTCAAAAAAACTAAAATAAAATATAAGAAAAAAAAAAAAATTTCTATTACAATATTTTTACTTTACTTTTTCACATTCAGCTTTATTAGGTGTAGTCAAATGTTCTTGGAACAACTTTCCCGTGACCATTGAACACGATATTTTCATAAAAAGGAACGAACTTAACTGTTGACAATGTTACTACAAAACGTAGTAGCTGATTGTAACTTGCTCTATTACTTTATATGTATGAAGGAAAGCTATAATTTAAACATGGTTCACTAGGGACAATTATTTTAAACGAAATTGAATTTGTCCATTTTTGTTATTTCAGTGACATGTTACAAAGTGTTAAAACCCCTTCCTAGGACATAATCATGTTAAAGTGACAAGTCCTCTTTATATGAATTGTTGGAACTAGAACCAGCCCCTTCCACTTTAGAAATGTCATGTGGCAAGTTTGGTGTTAGTTCCCTTTCCCTAGGGCAAATACTAGTATTATAGTTATAGCAATCGACTTACATACTAAAGACCTGCACGAGTGTATCAGTAAGTATTGTTGAAACAGATACACCAGATATTTATCTGTTACTACTGATATAAATGAGAGAATGAGTGTAACTGATATTGTATGGTTTTGCTTTTGTCCACTCACCATATCTTAAAAACAAAAACAGTTGTTTATGGTTTTGGATTGAGTATGACATAAAATTTTTTGCTTGCTTACAAATATCTGTTGTCACCATAAGTATTTCTACAATATCTGTGGTTATCTGTTGTATATTAAATTATTGTAGTAGATGAAAATAAGAAAGTTTATAAAAACTTGTATACGATCTCAACCAGGGGTACCAGATGGTTTCGGTAAGAAATCGGCATATTTTCAAAACCAAATCGGAACTTAAATTAAAAAAAATCGGCAAACTAAAATTACTGTTTTAAACACAATAAAACATTTTATTAATGACAAAAAAGCAAAACAAAGCAAAACAATTAACCATTACCTAATGCTTTAAAAAAAGAGTTTGTCATCCAGATGTCTTCTGTCGAGAAGAACCCACTGTTCAAAACGGAGCCTTGTTTTTCGAGAATTTAAAAAAAAATTATCCAGTTATGTCATGAGTGAATAAGGCACACACACCAAACAGATCCTGGGGCAATGTAATTGTTTTTTATGTTTCAATCGAGGGTTGCAGGGTTCTTGGAGAACAGTAACGGCAGTTTTGCTTGTCGACGTGTCCGTTTAAGTGAAAATTAGCTTTGAACAAAATTGTCGACGAGCAATTACTTAAGAATCATTACTCTTAAAAAATGTATCTACGGCGAACGCGCGATGCCCACTCGACCTCAGCGGCATCGTGAATGACAAATCCGCACAATCGATAATTCCAACGGCGCCAACCTCCCTCCGCACCGCTTATTCCTTAATAATCGAATTTAAAAATATAAATTTGCCGCCAGACACTTAAGGGTAAATTGCACGGACCGTTAATAAGAGTTATCCATAAAATTATTAGTATTGTGGTTATTTTATTGAACTATTGATGGTTTTTAATCCAAATTTTTAATATTTTTAATTAGGCTTAAGTTCATTAAATTTAATTTTCATTAAATTATTTTTATGAAGAAAGGAATTTTACAACATGAAAATTAATTAAAATTTTTATTGATACTTTTTCATTCTTGACTCAATCTGGGCTCGAACCCAGGTGTTTACGGACAGGTTACCCTGACATGTTTCGATTGCAACCACTCAATCTCTTCAGAGGGCTTGCCGTTTAACACTCGCAGCCATCGACGACTGCTGACGTCATTAGTCAAACATCAATCCTTAAACTAAATTGTATTCAACCTTTTGGTAGATCGAAAATTTTAAAATATAAGAGTCAACGGAGACATATACTGTCATATACACAAAGGCTCGTCCTTAAGTGCTCTTTAAGAACCTATGGTAATCTAGAAAAAAAACGATCTCAACTCCACAACTAAAAATTATTTTTCACCGAAAAAATAAAAGTTCGATTGAACTCTTAAAAAGAAAGTTTTATTTCGCAGTCATAAAATATTCGGCCTTAAATAAAACTCACTTCGCCGTCAACAAATTAAACTCTTATAAGGATTTTTATTTGTACTTCTAAAATAACAATCATTTTGTTTTTCTTCTTTTTTAATGACTATTAGTTTAATTGCAGTGCGAGCTGATAAGATAACACCGCTTTACAAATTTTAGTGAAATGACCAGCGACAAGCTTTGGGTGTCAATGAGTTTTATTTTTTGACGGCTGAATAAAATTCCGGTTTTAAGAGTTTTATTTATGTATGTCTTAATTTATGACGGCTTAATAAAACACTCTTTTTTAGAGTTACATTTGACCTTTAATTTTAACGTTGAAAAATAACTGTTTTATATGGACTTTTTTTGTTTTTAATAACCTCAGTAATTATTTGGTTACAGATATCTATTGGAAAAAATTATTTATTTTTCTGGTTACAAATATCGTTTTTAAACAAACAATTTAATTTTTTGGTTACAAATATCCAATTTAACCAAATAAGAAAGTATAGTCCGTCAATCCGGCCCTATTATACTACACACCACAACATTTAGACAACTTTTCAAGAGTTACCTTATTTGGGACCTATGGGCAATCATTGACCCAGGAAAACAAATTATATTATAAAGTTAAGATTCAGGTCAATGTTCTCACCATTTGCCATAGGCTTGATTCTAAGGACAATTAGAACCTACTTTTTACCGAATTTCACCAAATTATCTTCAAAATTGGACTTAAACTTTGCGTACAAGGTTTACATAGACAGCCGGATGGGTGGATTTCTTTAGATCGATTCCCCTTGTGCTTTAAGCCCCTCATATGTAGTTGTGCATTTTTCAAAATGTGTTTGTTGGATTCAACATACAATACAAATACTGCATATATTGAATATTGTATATAACAATTTGTTCCTTAAGTATAAGCACATGTGTTGTAAATGTTTCTCAAAACATAGGCACTTTGATAATTAAGAGGCAAAAAATCCTCAAAATGCAGATAAATCGTTAAGTACGGCAGGCCTGACCACAACGCTTCTCTTTAGTGTTGTTGTTGTTGCTCGGCAATGTGTACCCTGCAAATAATAGGACCAGTCCAAACACGCGTGTATATTTGTTGATCATTGACTATCTTTAACCAGGTAGTACAACAACCGGTTTAAAGACACATGGTAATATGCATTCTTTGGACAATTATTGTAAAACAAGGAAAATTACTATACTACACTGAGTGTAAAAACATTTCAAAAGTAAAATTTATGTGGAGTCTATAAGTTGTGAAACAATTTCAAGAAAAAATGATATGTAAATATACTAAAAATACGTCTCCAAAAATTGGCTTTATATGAGGACAATGAATTTGTACAATGAATTGCAATTCACTTCAACAAATTCATTTGAATTGGAAACGAATTGCAGTTCATTTTACAGATTCATTTCAATTTGAATGAAATTAATTTCTTGCTAATTCAAAATCAAAAATTAATGATTCATTTACAGCTCTGGCCTATTGTATGTCCTTAACCGATCTTCCCGAAATTCGGACTTATAAAATAATAACATACCAAATTACGTACTGAAGTATTTTCTTAGAGTGGACTTTATATGGGGCCAATCGCAAATTATGGACCGATCTTAACGAAATTTTATGGTTTGATTTTTAGTCTGATTAAATTACAACAGACCAAATTTTACTGCAATAAGTTTATTCGTTACGGTTTTAGTCGTTCCAGAGTTTTTCAGAGAAAGTAATATGGACCAATCTTCACAAAATGTATCTGTAGGATTTCTACTCATAGGTATAAAACAATTTTGTGTAAAATTTAATGATAAGTTGTACATTCCACCCATTTGATGTTAGTTTTTTAATAGAAATTTCAATTTTATAGGCTGTTTGTTCCACAATTGTTCTACAATTGTGACCCTTTCCCTACTAAACCGATTGTGCTGGATTTCAACCCCATACGACCTGGGATAACTAGAAATAATTTGACACCAAAATGTTTTTTTTCTGTTAAGTGCTTTGGATGTGAGCGTATTTTTAACAGACAGACATACCCATAATATAAATACATACTTTATGGGGTCTCAGATAAATATAAAGATGGTCTCATTCGGAATGACAAATTCTGTATACCACCATTGAAAACTAGTGGTGGAGGATATACAAATTATTTAAATGCCCAAAATAGGTTTTGAGGTATTTAAGGTTTTCATTAAAAATCACTTTTACAGAAAATTAAATTTTGTTTTTAAATTCTGTTCTTAAAACAAAACCTTTACTTTAATTGTTAAGGCAAACTTTTTAAATTGATCTAAAATAATTTCAATTAAATTGCAAATTACACAAAAAAAAAAATAAATATAAATGCTTAAGTTTAATATTATCGCTTTCCTCTTCATTAAAATGTAAACAATATCTCTCAACGAGCAAATTATATAGAACTGACAGCGAATGTTTGTTCGAAAGCTTGAATTTATAATAAATTATTAAAACGACTAGTCTTGTTCCTATATTTTAATTTCCTGTATACAATTCTAAAATACTTTCATTAAGGATGGCATTTAAACTTCAGATAAGCGACACGTACTACTCTGCTACAACAATAAAAACAAGCAATAGCAGCAGCGGCAGCAACAACCACAATCAACTTAAACTTAGTAAACAGAACTAATTTTTACTAATACAAAGAAATGAAAAACAAATTCAGTTAAGAAGCACAACAACAAAAAAAAACAAGAAGAACAAAAACACTGGATAACCGGTCTCTCAAACTAATTAAAACTTTGAAAAAAAACTCAACTTGTTTTGGCTGTTGTTGTTGTTGCTAAAGAAGATGACAATGATGATGTTGAGGCAACATAAGAAGATGAAACAAAACTACAGCAACAAGACACAACTAAGTGGAAACAATATTATGAAAGCGCCAACGTGACGACAGAGAACGCGCGGATGCGCAATTGTACTTCCTGTTTTTTTTTAAGTGCAAGATGAAGTATGAACGAGTATTTGGTCATCTTGTTACAATGTGCATGCGTACGATAACTTGTATTGAATGTGGATGCAACATACATATTATATTCACTTGCATACATCCGTATAAATAATTGTAAAAATAAGGGCAAGTTTTTATTTGCACTATAAAAATTTCAATATGCAAGCCAAAAAGCTTAAAAAAACAATTAAATACGCTCAGGAATGTGGAACAAGAAACATGCCTGCTTAAAGCTTTTTGTGTTTTTTTACACAGAGGCCATCGTATTAATCACGAGCTGTATTGACATAGTAAGTGCTACCAGAACACAACAACTAAGCCATGTTGTAAGAATGGATGAAGATGCTTTAGCTAGAAAATTACTCCAATACGGACCTGGCTTCGGCACACGCAGGAGGAACTACCAAAACTTCGATGGCAAGACCAAGTGGAGAAAACTTGGTGTCAAAAGTTGAAAAAGCAGCACAGAACATCGAGGCGCTTGGATATATCTTTAACGTTTAGATAAAGGGGCTTACTTCCAGTATCAGCCACCTAAGAAAGTAGTTAAGCAAGTAAGCTAATGATATAAGTTTGTTCAAAATACTTGCTGTTAAGCCACCCCTTTTCCTCTCAATTCAGCGGTCGTAGGCCAAAAATCTTAGATTCGACTACTTTAGGCTATGCTTCATTGTAAGGATTATATGCTAAGCAATTTTCAACTTCCTATCTCATGAGGGGTCTTTAATATAAGCTTAAATTGTAAGAAAATTTAATTTTGCCACCCCCTTTTTTTAATTATCCACCCAAAGAACAAAAATCTGGCTACGTTAGAATTTGGCCTAGGTGTTTTACTAAGTGCGTGCCAATTTTCAGCTTTCTAGCCTATCATGTATTTGTAAGGTATGAAAATAGATTGTAAGGTATATTTCATATCGCTAGATGGCGTTATATATGGCAAAACGGGTAAAAGCTCTTCCTTCATATATCTTCTCAACTTATCAACCAGTTTTCTTAAAATTTGGCATGCGGACACTGTAACATCTGGAAAAAATAAGTTATACGGCAGAACAACGTTTGCCGGGTCAGCTATATATTTGGAGGATTCACAAGGTTGTCATAAAGTTGTAAAGTCATATCTCTTACAAGAAATTTATGTGTATGTATGACTGCCGTGGGCACCAGGGGAAACCAGGAATATGCTCTAAAAAATGCGTTATATGCGCATTAAATATGCAGCAAAAATTCGAAAATATGCCCTCAAAATTGATAAAAATATGCTACAAAAAAATCAAGAATTGCTCAAAATATTCAACATATTTTTGAGCGAATTCAATCTAAATGGCAACATAATTAGATGGCTTACAAACACAAAGAGTCCAATTTGGAAAGAAGTTTTTATGGGGAATATAACGGGTCCGCCATATTACGTTTTTTTTTCAACTAGTGCTTATTTCGTGAATGGTAACACTTAGCTCATGTCTGATTTGACAGATAATTAGTTTTATCCTTCCGCTGAACGTATATGGTTGTGTATACGCTTGAACAACTCTGGGAAACGTTTTCGCTTCGCTAAGTGGGCCTGCGATCGACTTACAGAAGATGCCGATTTTGCCAAAAAAATCATATTTTCAGATGAAGATCATTGGGGCACAGAAAACCCGCACGCATACATACATTGAAAAGCCGATGCACCCAAAACGAGTCACTGTTTGGTGCGGATTTTGGTCCAAAGGCATAATTGGGCCATTTTTCTTCGAAAATGAGCGAGGAGTGGCCGTTACAGTCAATTTCGATCGTTATCGGGCCATGTTGAACGAATTTTTGTTCACAAAAATTGAAGAGGAGGATATTGGCAACATTTGGCTTCAACAGGACGGCGCTACTGTGCCACACAGCCGAAGCTATACTCGATGTTTTGCGCCCTGTTTTTAAAGATCGCATTATCAACCACAGAGCTGATGTCGTTTGGCCACCTCGGAACTGCGATTTGACACCATTAGATTATTATTTGTGGGGTGCCGTCAAAGATAAGTGTTACGCCGACAAGCCAGAGACAATTGACGCTTTAAAGGACAATATTCGTGAAGCCATTGGTGAAATACAGCTGCACACAATCGATAATGTGCTTAAAAATTGGACCGATCGTGTAGGCTACTGCATAGCCAGCCGAGGCAGCCAATTGAATGAAATTATTTTCCATTATTAACCGGAAGGATTGTACTTTCAAATAAAAAAAAAAAAATGAGAAAAAAATCAGTAGCTTTTTTATAGCATTTTCAAAAAAAAAAAAAGTTATTTGGCGGACCCTTTATTAGATAAAAGATCGATTCTCACCATTTACATGGACTTCGTCCTTGGTACAATTAAAATATATTTACCAAATTTGATCAAATTATGTACAAAATTGCAAGTTGTACTTCACGCACAAGGTAAACATGTACAGATAACCGGCCAGACGGACAGGTGGGCATCGTTAAATCACTTTAAAATTGATTCTCAGTCGATCGGTGCACTATAAGATTGGCTCAGATTTCTATGTATTGCACACATCGCCAAACAAGTATGTTCATAATTACTTTTTCCTTATGGTGATTTCTTTTCTAAAAAAAAATGTGCCTTTTTTAAAAAAAAATTCAATTTGGTGTCTTTTTCTTAAAAATTTTGCTCCCGAAAAGGGTGGCTGGTTTTATTCTAAAAAACTCATGGTTTTCGGGAGCAAAATTTTTAAGAAACAGACACCAAATTGCATTTTTTTTAAAAAAAAGGCACATTTTTTTGTAGAAAAGAAAACACCATTAGTTTTTGTTTTTATGTAAAATTTAAAAGTTTACAATAACATTATCTTTAATGACAACCTGCTTTGTCTTCATTCTAGAGTAAAAATTAAATGTGGATGGCGAAATTAAAGCAACACGTTGGGTATACAGATAGATATTTTAAGCAGAAAAAAACATATATTTATCTGTTAACCAGCATTTCGAACAAAAAAAAGTAAGACTTTGAGTATTTATAATTCTTATTCGCTTTAGGGTTTTATTTGTATAATATTTTTGGTCTTTCTAAAATCTTTGGAAAAGGTTTCCTGATGAGCTGGCCTAACAGTAAAATGCGCATAGAAGCTAGCTTTCCTTCAACAATAAATTTCAGTGTATTTATCAAATATGAAAAACTAGGAATTTAGCACGTCATACGAAAATCGTATTAATAATAAATTTTGTATTCCCGAAAATAACTTTGATAATAAATTGTTTTTTAATTTGCTACAAAAGCTTAAAGGAATCTAAAAATATGTATCAAAATATGCGCTTAAAACCTAAAAAATGCTGCAAAAAGGCTCTTTTAACTAAATTATTCAAAAATATGCTTCAAGCGGTAAAATGTGCAAAAATATGCACTAACAAATCGGTGTCAAAATTCATAAAAAGCTCTAAAACTGATAGATATGAAATTCCTGCCTTTATTGGTCGCACAAGGAAAAACATGCAATTGCATATTTGTGGTTTCCCTGGTTATGACGAATCAATGCACACGACATTAAAATTTTTATTTTGTTTAAAACACAACAATATTTTTTTTATACAATTTTAAAATAGTTTTTAAGGACATTATGACGATATGACTTGATAGCACACCTTGTGAATCCCCCAATTCTCTTAATACCAATTACGTCGCCAAAATTCGGCATTAGAATTTCCATAGTCGGATTTTCGTCTGCCCAATATAGTCCTTTGAAAAATATGCAATTATATTCAAATAAAGCGTTTCTCAAAAAATTTTGTGAATTCCTTTATCACTTTCAATCAAATAATAGAATTGAAAAGCTTTCCCTGGTAAAAAGATTAAATAGCAATATTTAAAGCAACAACACGAGCAACAAATGTTTCTACAGCGACTGTGGACTTACAAGTTGTCCATTAATGTGGAAATTTTGTAATTTGTTTTATTTTTTTGTTGCTTTTCAATTTAGAATTTTAAAATTTAATTGGCTTAAGGAAAAACGATACTCGTTTTGAATTTTTATTTTTTTTTTGTTTTCAATATTTTAATTAATTATTTTTACCAGTTATTATCAAAGTGTCATTTGTTTCCAAATCCCCAACGTCCTAAATCCAGCCCAACCAGCGTTTTTCGGTTTAAAGTCAAATGAATTAAATTTAATTATTTTTGATTTCCTCTTTAAAAAAAACCCGATCAAAATGGTTAGAAGATATAGTTTCAAAATCGCCGGGTTTTTTGTTTCTAACGACGTCAATGTTCACAACAATGTTTTAAATTGAGTTCCCTGGAGACAATAAAATAAACGATTAAGCGCATTATTTGATTTTGTGTTGTTGTGCATTTTTGGGCCCACAAAGGAGCGGTCGGCTTTTAACACATCGGAAAAAGAAAGTATAATAAAAAAGCAAATTCATACAAGATGGTCTTAATAACGGTTACTACACTGTAAAATACTTTAACGTTGTGTCAAAATAATACAACACTGTAGTAAACTATTCAAACAAACATTTATTTTGGTTTTTAATTTAAAACTGTGTGATTTGAAATGTAATAATTTAAAAACGTTTCATATTTCATAACTCTAAGTGAAAATATTAGAATTTATAAAAGGTTCTCCAGAACGGTATACCATTTTGACACAACGGTATACCATGGTCATGGTCAGCTGATGATTACGTAGCAAGGTGCGAATCCGCCTCGAAAGTGACGATACTTTTACATTTACAAGCGCTTGTTAGCTTATTTGATCGTGCACTTTAAAGGCCTTCCACCAAAAAACAATCCGCAAATTTGGATTTTAATTAAAGATTTATTTTTAATTTCAAATAAGATATTCTGCACTTTTCAAAAAAAAAATATGTTTTTAAAACTTGGAAAAATTTGTTATTTTGCACTCTGAGTATTAATTTCTAATATTAACTAATGTGTTTTTTTTATTTTATTTTCCTCCATTATTATGCGTGATACTTGCAACAAATTTTCCAAGTATTGGCAACAAAAAAGAAGTGCAAGCATGATGAAATAGACTACCTATTGAAATCTGATAACTAGGCTCTCGATTACAAATGCAACAAGTGCAAATTGTAGCCACAGATGTTCGTGTAGCAGAAACCGGTTTAAGTTTCTTAATACAGTTTCTTTTTCCTGTGCACAAATGATGATCATCAGAATGCATGTATCTAAGAAAAGTGCCCAGTTCTAGGACTGGAATAAGGAGAATTATTAGCTTCCAACTTCTTGTCATGGTCATGGGCTTGTAATGCAACAACACTTACTTACTTTCCGTTTTTTTTTTCATTTGATAAGTTTAATGGAATCATTGGATTCTATGCCTTTATACGAACATCGCTGTGCACTTATCTCTCCATTCGTCCACCGTTTTATATTTGAAAAAAAAAAACAGCGATCACATAATACACACAAGTTTATTTTTGCGGATACATGTGTTTGTCCAGAGGAGATGAAAAACGAGTGCTGCTGGTTTATTTGGATTTTATCATATTTGCTGAGCTGTTTTTGATGTGAGCAATTTGTTAACTTGGCTGACAAAGTGCTGGACTCATATTGGTGGATATACGAGCCCGTTTAAGGTGCGTAGAAAGTGGGCTCACAACTGCAATTGAATGTTTGGGTGCACTGACCACTTACCATGCAATTCATTCAGTCACTCAGTCATTCATTCATGCCATCTGAATAGTTGTTGCTACAAATCTTGTTGCATCGTTGTTCTTGTTCAAGTTTTTTTGTTGTTTTTTTTCGTCCATCATTTACTCACACAATTGCTCAACACCAACACTAACGACACAGGGATTTAAATTCATTCATAAAATGACCGTCGCGTTGACGCCTCTAATCAAGTTTGAACTGTATCGTAACCAAATACGAGTAAATAAACTGAAGCGTGTGTTTGTGCGTTAGAGAGCTGATAAAGGGATGCATACAACTTTAGTAATGCATGAGAATGTAATGAATGGGGCTCATAACCTTTAAAAATCTGTCAGCTACTCGTTTGGACTCGTACCTTTCTATTTGTTACAAAAATAAAGCAAAAGCAAAACAAGAAACATATCTGTTTCTTTCAGTTTATTCTGTTGCTGTTCATTTATCTTGTTTAACCAAGAAAGGGAGAAAAACCTGATTGCATCTTAATTGATGCTGTGATGTTCTTCTTTTGCACTTATCGTTGGACTGCATCTGTGAGTCGTTTTTCAATTGAACCAGTTTTGATAGCTTGCAAGACCTTAGCGAAAAAAAGGATCACTGTGTTATTATAATCATTTGATGGTCTTGTTTCCTTCCTATCGATCTTTTAATTCTCCACTAACTACGTTGTAGCGCAGAGTCAACCAAGTACTGAACACATAGTCAAATTCGCACATGTAAACGTCCCTGTTTAATCTTTTTTATTCTTCCACCCATTCATCCATCTTTGTTGAATTTTCTTTTGGAAGGCCGCTTATCGTTGCTGTCGTCCGGTTTTGCGTCTATTTTTATCTTGAAATCTTGGCAGAGAATACACGGTTGCCAACATGTTTCCGATTGCCATCAACGTCGAAGCGTGCCGCGATTCTGTATAATTTGAAATCGATTGCCACAACTTTACACTTTCATAATTTGTTTATTGCAAACAAAACAACAACCTAAAAGAGGGAACAAATAAATACTTTAAATATGCAGTTTTAAAAGCTGGGTTGGTATAAAAACCTAATTTCCAAAAAAATTTTGTTTTTCAATAGCAGTTAGACTTTCCTAAAAACTAGTAGTGCACTGGCGGTTGTGGAAGGCTTACCAAAACATTAAAAGAGACAAAAAGGCTTATTATTATAACATTGCACAGTGGTCAATTCCGGGCAAAAATCCATAACTTTTTTATTTCTTTACGTAAATGGCTGAAATTTGGTCAACTTAAGAAAAGCATGTTTGATTTCTAGGAAAAATTTTGGACACGTACATACGGGGGTTGACCACGTAGTCATTGATGAAGCAAAAGTATCGAACAAAATTAAAAAAGGGCTTTGGAGGTGTAATCAAATATGACCATTTGTAGCGATTATATTAATAGTTTGTAGAATATCTATATATGCTCATCTCTTGTCCCCATCTTTTTGCCTAGCTCAGCAAATAAAAATAGATATGATCATATATGACTATAATATAATTTGTAAACTTGTGTGATTATATACATAAACATAACATATTGCTGAAATTTGGCATTCCAATATTGGGCATATATTCAGTATAAAAATAAAAATAGCTTAATAGAAAAAAGTACCACCGATATTTATATATTCGAATTTCCAAAAGGTACCAAAATTTGTATGAGAGCTTTTAAAGAGAAGAGAACACAATCATTTTAAATGTTATAATTATCTTTATTACTTTAGCTGGAGGTCCATATCACGCGTTTTCGCCTCCACGCAGTGCATGCTTTTCTAACCTTACTTGCGTTGTTTTTATGCAGCAGCAGGACAAGTAAAAATAAAATTTAATTTGTCAACATCGGCTGATTTGTTAGAACGCTGCTTGTGACGCTTACAAAAGTAGCAAGTAAACCTACTTTTCGCTTCAAGGCATCTAGGCTTTTGTACATGTAACTTGCTACGTATACCTACACAGATTCTACTTTTATGACATCTGCGTATGCAGCGAAAAAGTGAGTAATGCGTGGTGTAGACCTCCAGCTTTAAGAATATAAATTGTTTACAAAAAAAGTATCAACATTATATTTTTGCCCTTTTTTATACTCAAAATGTGCAAATTTTAAAAAAGTACCAAACAAATGACAATTTAATTTTCGATTTAATAATGAAATTTTTTGAATTTTGCGTTTACCTGTGTTAGATCACGAGATATAATGTTGTCGATTTTAGCCGTTTTTACCCATTTATTACACCTTATGAATTGAATTTCCCAAAGTCTCTACTTTTTTTATTTGCACATTGGGAGGGCAGTCTACATACAAAATTTCAAGTGTCTGGCTTAAGTTGTATGGGCTGGGCGATGATCATCCAGTCAGTCACGCTTATCTTATAAAAATATATGAAGTCACTAAAAATGATCTGGTTACTGGGGTGGCAGGTGGTGGCAGCTGAAATGTATAGTACATGCTTTTGATACCTAACAGTACTAGATATAATTATCACCTAACCTCCCCTAGCCTAATCTTTCTAGTTATGGTTTTATTTATTTTAAAATAACTCAAAATCACTTCACTTATCAAAAAAAAAAAAAAAAATAATGAGCACAAAATCACAATTATCACATGTAATGATTGATTACTAATACGGTTTAGGCATAACGTGCTTATTTACAAGGAAAAAATCATAACTTACTTTTATTTCAAAGTACAAAAATCAACTTTGAAACCCTTAAATTCGAAAAAAAATATATCTACTCTGCTCCACTAATACCAGTAAAATAGTTATCCATGAGCCAAATTGAGAAATGAGTTGTATCTTTTAAAATGTTCGCTATAATCTTTCATCAAAATTTTATTGAAATTAAAAAAAAAATCATTTTTTGCCGGAATTGACCAGTGTGCATTGTGGGCCTTATCATGGTAAATTATGGTCGATCTTCAATTTAAAACTGACTTCTAGTCATATAAAACGAATTTGCGCAATCCGTGCATTATACCACCATTTATGTTTTTTCAGGTTAGTGGATTCACATTTGAACTCATAACTCTTATCCTAATGAACCGATTTTGCTGGATTGTAATCCCAAACTGCCTCAGATAACTAGACATCAATATTTTATTATTATTTTCATATAAGTAATTCAAAGGTGAGCATTAGGCTTGGTCAAAAAAATGTTTTTCAGTAAGGAACTTTCCTGGTTCCGGCAGTCTACGAACTGTCCACACGTTTGACAATATTTAAGTGGTACAGGAGAGTATTCGGGAGGATCCAGGAACATCAACCAGGAGACGTTCGACACAACTTGGCCTCTCAAGAGGGTCGCTGCAGCGAATTTTGCATACCATAAAAATGTTTCCATACAAAATTCAACTTGTCCAAGAATTGAAACCGACAGATTACCAGCAACGACTTGACTATGCAATTTATTTCCAGCAAAAAGCACAAGGGAATCCTAATTTTATTCATAACTTAGTTGTGAGTGACGAAGCCCATTTCCAATTAAATGGGTTCGTTAACAAGCAAAACTGTAGGATATGGGCTACGGAAAACCCGAGAGTACTTCATCAACGACAATAACACCCAGTTAAGTGTACTGTTTGGTGCGGTGTTTCTTCAGAAAGGATCATTGGCCCATATTTTTTTGGAAAATGAACGAGGTGTCGCCATTTCCATCAATGGTGATCGATATCGGGCCATGTTGCTGATCTTTTATTGGATCGTTTCTTATTAATGTTACCCTAAAGTAATATTTTGGATTCTAAATTTAATTCTAATATTCTCTTTCAATATCCCAATTTTGCAATAGACTCTGAAACTGTTTTTTAGATTCTTAAGTTTTTGAGAAATATTATTTAATAATTATTTTATTTAGTCGAAATTTTGTAAACAGATAAGTCTTAGTGCCCATTCACATTATACGATTTTTGTCGTTGCGATTCTTACTTAATAGGAAAGAGGGGTGAGAGGAATTAAAAGGGGTACACAAGCGAGTGTACTCTTCGATTCGTTTTGTTCGCTCATTCGTTCTCTCATTTGACGAAAAATGTATTGAAGTTCGGTTGCACAGAAAAAGTCGTAACGACAAAAATCGTACAATGTAAACATCAGACCGACTTCAAAGAGGAAACGACAATAATCGCAACGACAAAAATCGTATAATGTGAATTGGGACTTATGGGCTTCGTTAAAAAAAAAAAATATAAACATAATTTCGACAATGAAACTAGGAAACCATAACATGACAACTGGAAGGTGTTCACTTTCATGTCTGTCATTAAAACGTTGACGTTGACTCGACTTGCCAATTAATTTTTGCCGCCGTCAAGTATAATGATGACATTTTCAATGAATACCCGTAGCATAAACAACTAACCGTAAACGGTCATTACAAAGGACGACAAAACCATGAGAAGCCTTTTTACTCAAAGTCATTATATGTAAACACAATGAAGAGTTCCCAGTATTAAGCGAAACGATTTGTTTTTTGAACGAACATAAATAGAAACACAAAACAAATAAAAAGATTAGAAGAACAGTTCCGAGTTTATTTTTAAATTCATTAACCTTGCAACATTGACACTAATTTTAGTTTATTGTGGCGCATGTTTACATACAATCTCAGCGGGGTGCTACACTCACTGTCTGCCTGTCACAACATAATAAAAATTACGCATCACAACGGTAGGTACCACAAAAAAAAAGGAATTCTCGAACAAGAGTCAACGTCTTGTTCTTCAAGTACTGAGTTTGGGCGTGTGTGTGACAGTCTGACAATATTTTTTTTAATGTTTTTAATCAGAAAAACATTTATCAATTTATAACAATTGAAAATCGGCGTAGTGGTGTTACAGCACAAACAAAAATGACAAAATATCCAAATATTTATTTTTGTTCCTTGAAACTCGTATTTTTGGTGTTAAAATAAATTTTAATGTTTATTTTGACTGTTTGTGTTACAAACATTAATTTTAAACACAACTCAAATTTCAACAGCAAATATTTTTAGTAATATTCAATTATGTAATAATATTTATGTCTCTAAATATATTTACTAACTATTATTCCTTATTTTATTTTCGGAAACGTATAAAAACTATTTTTCATTTCTTTAAGGAATTATATTAAAAAAGTAGTTTAGATTAAAACAGTTATTAAGAACTTATTGTCTTTTCACTTACAAAATATGCTTTATTAATATGTTTTCTTTTCTGACAATAATGTTTTAATTTTTTTTGGCGCAAAATTTTTAACAAATACTGACTTTAATTATTGAAAATCAGTGCTGTAAACACTTATTGTAATTCAAAGAAAATATAGTGTTGAAAATTTCTACAACCGTGGTGAATATCGCTTGTTAGTACAAACTTTGCATTCAATATTTAACACGCTAAATACACATTAGTGTCGAGTGTAAAATGTAGTTTTTATTTTGTTCCATTGTAACTTAGAAAAATGTATCATTTGTAAGGGTGCGTTAAACCTGATAAATATATTACACAATTATAATGCTGTATTACTTTTTAGAAAAGAAAACACCATAAGCGAATTGTTGAGAATCTTTGACGATATTAGAACTCGACACTTATTATTCTTCTTTTAAACTAAAATTATTGACATTGTCGTCAAATCATAACGGATGCGATTGTTAGTTATTATGACAGTGTTTGCGCTCAAAAGAACCTCTAACCAGGAAGTTTTATACAATTTAACCTAAAGCACCCCATACACGTTTCAATCCAATTGGCAACTGAGTCGGTTGTTGTCCAAATCAATGCGTGTATGGCCCTGTCAATTGACTAGTTTGGCAGTTTTCGACTTGGTTGAAGAAAACTCAAAAGATTTTGATTTTTTCAAGTTGACTACCAAGTCTTTTAATTCGATTGGGCTGTGTGTGTTCGAGTCTTTTGATCAGCTGTCAAAATTTATTTTTGCAGTTTTTCTTTTGAAAAGAAAAAGTTAAGTATTTTTAAAATTGTCTTTAATTTCATTGAATTTTAATTGCCAAATATAAAAATGACCGATTCTCTTGTTTTCAGTTCCCTTATTAAATATTCATTTTCCTGTTCTTCGACCAAATTCTTTGTCGCTTTTCTTTTTTTCATCATCAATGCCTTCTGCAATAACCATTATTGCAACTATTTTTCTTTTTTCAGCCATTGCAATAGAAGCTTGAATTTTTTAATTTTCAATTGTAAAAGAAATTAAAATTAAACAGTTGAATAAAAATTTTTCAATCCAGTCTATGAAGTGTGTGGCCAAGAATTATCAATTCAATTGAAAGACTCAATTGACAATTGAATTGAAACGTGTATGGTGTGCTTTATTCCTATCAAATATAACCAGGGGCCGAACATTATAATTCTTTTTCAATTTTTAACGGTAAAAGGCAACAACAAAAACATATCGGAAAGCATAGTCAAGAATACCATTTTGATTGATTTCAAATATATTTAAAAAAAATGTGCTTTTGTAATTCTAAAATCTTATTTTTTGGCAAAAATAATTTTTTTTTATCTAATTTTTATTGCTTTTTTGGCAGAAATAATTATTATTTCTTGATTTCTATACCCACACCACAATAGTGGAGAGGGTATTTTACGTTTGTGCTGATGTTTGTAACACCTTTAATGCCAGGGCTGTGGAGTCGGAGTTTGAGTTGAAGAGTCGGAGTTGAGGTTTTTGTGCCGGAGTCGGAGTCGTAGTACCCACAAAAACTCCCGCCTCCGACTCCAAAGTTTTTCGGCATAAAAAATTTCCAAAATAAAAATGATCTTCTTAAAACACATTTAAAATGTAATGGTTTATGAATACTGCTTTTATGTGCTGTTTCCAAATGACAGGCGATGGACTGAGTGCTTTTCATATAAATTTTACTACATAATCAATCGCCTGTCATTTGGAAACAGCACATTAATGTTTGCGTACGGTAATTTCTTCTCAAAAGCTCTATTTTTAAGAAGGCCGTACGGTAATGAAAAAATAAAAGTTGACTCTCTGATGTCTCATATACATTTAGCATCAAGATTATAGTAGGAGTCGAGACTCGGAGTAGCACTTAAAAAATTTCAGCGTTTGGAGTCGGAGTCGGAGTTAGTACTTTTTTCGGACGACTCCACAGCCCTGTTTAATTCAGCCGGCTTACTGGCTAGCTGGCTGGTCGACTGCCCATTTAAGCCTTGTGCGTAAAGTACAGTTCGAAATTTCGGAGAATGGTGAGTATCGGTCTTAATTATGTTAGTATTAAGATTAAATATGGTCCAAATTTCTATTTCAATCTAAATCATTCTACCAAATTTTATTGGTGTCGGTAGTTACAAATGCTACTTCCGAAAATAGCTTTTAGAGCCATAACTTCCTTATAAATGTTGGTTTTGACAAATAAATTGGCAACAATATCTTACGATAGCTAAATGGTGTACTGGTAGGTCTAAAATCAACCATAGGTCCCACACAAACCCCTTCAAAAATCACTTAGAAGCAAACATCGACATCTAAATAATATTTGTCCCAAAGAACATTTTCCTGAATCTTAACCTGATAATATAAATTTTATTCTAGAGGTTTCATGATTGACCATGGGCTGAAAAAGGGGAAGATTTGTTTTTTAATTGGTTTTTAAATACTGTGGTATAGGGTATCATAAGACCAGGCTCGACCGACTATACTTTCTACTATCTATTTTTCTGTCTGCCAGAAAAAAATTATATTTGTTCACTCCCCTTTCATTTTCTGACCCTAAATCGTTTAAAGTTTAACAAGTTTGTCATTTCGTTTGTAATTTCTACAAAATTGGTATAAGACCCTATAAATTATATATACATACTTTATAGTTATTTTAATGGTGTCCGTCTGTACGTTTAAATGAGGTTTTCGAAGATCCCAAATATATATCATGATGAGGCACCAGGTTGTTATATACTCACATATCGTTAATATGCAAACCTGCTTACTCCCTTTCAGCACATTTTACAGGAGAGACAAAAGGCTTCCTTTATTTCATATTTGCAGCCTGAGAGGAAAACCAAAAATATAGTTGGTTTTACACATTGCAAGACTCAAATTGAAGAATAACTACACTCACAATATTATTACAGTAACGGACTGTAGTTTATTTAAGAAGTATTCCGTTCAGTCATTTTTAAATAAATATACATTTAAAATTCCAATCAAATTTATTTTTAACTGATTCTAGCAGTTATTTAAAAAACTATGTGCATATTAATACGGATTTTCAGTTGTAGTTAATATTGTCCGTTGATTAAGTTAAATTTTTCTTTATGTAAAATTAAATGAAAATGTAATTTAAAGTAACGAAAAGTTCATTTAATTTTTACTGTTAAAAATTCAACCGCGAATTCCGTAAAAACAAATGAATTTTCGTACAGAATATTGTAAGTGTATATACCAGGACAACATTGTCATGACATAATTATCGTATAAGTTATTATATCCAATTTTTATGTTAATACCAACATTCTAACCAAAAACTTAGACTGCAAAGTAATGAGTTATAAAACTAATATAACTACTCTTCACTACTTATGCATTGGCATTTAACTCATTTTTTTAACATGGTGATGACATTGGAGGCAAGTACTTACCGCCCTCGCTTACAAATAGGGAGTTTAATAAGTCATTACTTCATTCGCTTACAAATAGGTACTTCACATTGGTATCAACAAAACTGAATGTATCAAACAAATTATGTTTTTAATTTAATTCACTTTTTAATGCAAAATTCGACCATCATGCTTTAAGGACATATTCATAACCAATAAACCAGAGAACGATATGATTGCAAATGATATTTTCTATGATATTTTCATGGAAAGGTACAATTTAAATACTGTCGCTTATACAAGATTGATATCACTAGGCGATATCGCTAAAATATCGTTTGGTTGATTGTGTAGTTTAGTTTTTATTTAAATTTTTAATTTAAAAATACAAACATATTAAAATCAATTATATATTTAAATTTTTCACATTCAAATCTATTACGAATTGTTGTTGTGTGTGTATAACAAATAAAAAAAAACAAATTGTAAGATCAAATATTTTAAATCAATTTGTATTAGATTTTAATAAAACAAACCTTAGATATATTTTATTATGAATTAATTATAAATTTCGTTAATCAAGTCATAAGCAAGTTCTAATGCATCAGATTATATGTCAACCATTACTAAACTACTTCTATGTAATGCAGATGGTATAAAGTAGTCATTGAAAAATAATTTGTTCAGTAATAGTTATTTTATTTATTTATTTAATTTAAGTCTATGGACAAATTCCTTACAGACTATCTTAATGTATTAACATAATAATTTATTTTTTTAAGCAAAGAAAGAACAATTAGTATAAACATTATTGATTTAAATATAATATGATATTGCTTTTTATGATATTTATGTTCAGAGAATAGTCGATAAAGTTATACATTTCATTGAAACAGCTGCATAATTTTCTTATTGGATCTGACATCGCAAAGTTTGTTCGGCATGTCCTGACATATAGAGGGTTGAAAAAACGAAGTGAACGTTGAGGAATATTAAAAGTAACGTTACTCAATAAAAATTCGGAATGTGTACTACCATTTATAAGATTAAACATAAAAGATATATTTAGCATCATTCGCCGGCTTTTTAACGTTGGTAAATTTATTTCAGCTAGTCTTGTTGAATATGAAGGTAATACCAGGCATCCTCTATAATCACTTCTTAAGCAGAAAATAAGAAATTGTTTTTGAACTGATTCGATACGATCATTATGAATATTATAGATCGGGTCCCAAATAATGCTGCCGTATTCCAAAATTGGTCTGACGAGCGAAGTAAAAAGACGTTTTGTGATTAAGGGATCGTTGAATTCTTTTGCCCATCTTTTAATAAAAGCCAGAACACTGCGGGATTTATTAACAGTCATCGTTATATGTTGAATAAACTCAAGTTTTTTGTCCAACAATATTCCCAAATCCATTATTTCACTAACATATTGTAAAGTAAAGCCATCAATAACGTAGGAGTAAGCAAGTCATTAACAAATTTTTGCTGGGTTTATAAGGAATTTATGGCAGCAAAAGCTATTTTTGGGAGTAGTATTTGTTTGGAAACTATGATCAAATATGGGTTGGTTCCAATAAAATTTGGTAAGATGATTTTTATTTTAACATAATAAGTTTGGACCAAATTAAATCTAAACACCAACATAATAATATGATTTATTGGCACAAAGATCATCCATGTCGCTATTTTCAATAGGCTTTGTGCTTGTGCTAAATAAAACGTATATCAAATGTCATCAAATTATCTCCAAAATTGCGAACTGTACTTTGCGCACAAGGTTAACATGCATGGAAAGAATTATTTACTTAATCACCAGAAAATATGGGTTGAACTAAGAAAATTATATGTACATGACCTCGCCCAAGCCAAAAATTACTTATTCTTAATATATGTGTGGATTGGTTTAGGAAAAATGTTTCCGTTTTTAAGGAAATTGTACTAAATACGAAAGAAATAACCCAGTAGCAACTTCGCCTACAAAATAATGTGTTTAGTAAACAGAAAAACAAAAAAGCATCACCTACAATTCTACTGAAAGATCCAATGAATTTGACATGGGAGGTCCGAAAATGAACGCATTAAAAAGTAAGTTATAATTGTTTTACCTACATACATCCAGAAAAAAGTATTTAGTTATAGAATTTGCAATAGAAGTAAATAGTTATCGAAGAAAGCTACTCAATTATGAGTGGAAGAAGCTATTCATTTTGAAAAAGTCAGCCAAGTTTTTAGTGGGAAGTTAAAATCAAGAAATTATTTTGCATTTTGGATTTTCTTGTTTACGGAAACGAAATTCATCACTTTAGAAAATAAACTTCTGTCTGTGTGGACAGCTAGCTGAAAGGAGATCATTAGATCGAATTATAAAGTGATTCTGAGGCGATCGGTATACATAAATGTGGGTCTAGAACCAATATTCATCAGCACAAATGCATAATGCCTTCTCCACTATTGTGGTGTGGTATTAAAACCATTGAAAATCAGACAAATTGGTTATTTCACCCCGCCCCCATTCAAATGTCCTATCGAGCTAAGATTTTTTGTGCGATAGAGTTCATACAAAACAAGATTTTTTGTGCGATAGAGTTCATACAAAACAATTTAGCTAATTTAGCTTGATAAAATTGAAGGCAAATATTCTTAGTGTATAAAATTTGTTTGGTTTTCGAAATCAGTAAAATAAACCTAATATTTCAAAGCCCTTAGAAATTTAGTCCTGGAATAAGGATTATACCAATGGCGACCGTACTTTATGAGCTAGGGGACGAAATCTGGCGAAGATATTTCTCAAATATAAAGATCGTTAAATATTAAAAATTAGCCCAATCGTTCCATTATTTCACCTTGCCAATATACAAGTGTCCTCAAGAATTTAGAGTTTGAAACAAAAGTATCCATAAATATCAAGGTCAAATATTCTCTTTAGAAATCAGCGAAATCAACATATCGAGCCCTAACCGCGAAAATAGTGTGAGCGCCAAAAATCAAATTTTACAGGAGAGAGCTTTTTTATTTTATTTCATAAAAATTTTGTATGAAGTTTATCGCTTACAATAAAATTGTTCTTGCTATAAAATCGTAACGGTACCTTATGTGACCATGACATTTTAGGAGATGATGCAAGTGTTGCCAATAAAGTAATTTATTTACAAAAAAACGAAAACTGAAATTTATGTCGCTTACACTATTTTCGCGGTTAGGGCTCGATATAATTTCACCCAGCGCCTGTACAAATATGCTAGCGGAATAAGAATTTCGATACGATAGAATCCATACCGTTTGAGCTGGAGAACAATTTGGGTTTTAATACCATGGTAAAGGGTATATAAGATTCCGCACAATAGTACATTTGCATTTTTTCTTTTTCTTAAATGTGCGAAAATTAAAATATTCTTTGGATTACGTTCAAATGCAAGTGAGCAACAATGTAAGTAAGTTAATAAATATTTATTTACACCAGCATTAATATGATATTTGATAATCAATTTACAGCTCATATCCATGTATCTTTGTGTACCACTTAAGTGTCATTTACGTTTATGCCTTGTTCATTTGTTTGTTTGCTTTTTGCCTGTTCTGTAACCAGTAGAAGAAGCAACATCCAACTCGCATTATGTGTAGCGGTAGCAACTCATGTGTACGCTAAATACCTCACACACAAGAGTATTCTATGGATATAGATTTGATCCGTGGGGTATTTTATTGCTTTGATTCAATTCGATTGCCTACAGCGAAATTTATTATTTTTGTTTTTGTTGACTTTTACTTCTGTTTATTAAAATAGTCGTTTTTATGTGATTCGAAAGTTTTTTTTTGTTTGTTTGTTTTGTATCTTTATTATTATATAAATAAAAATAAGTAATAATGCTGTATTCGTATAATAATATGCCAAATCTTTGCTACCCTTCACCAAGAATAAGAAATAAAATTATTAAGAATTTATCGCTGTAACATGTTAAGTTGATTTTACACGACATGTACATATTATCAATATGTAAAGGTACTTTTACACGGCATGTATTTTGCAGTGGCTTTGTCAGGTGTAAAATCCATTCGTAAATGCACATGTCTACCAATATTTACAAATAGATTTTTTTTTTGGTTTAATCTGGCATATCCTAAATATAATATACCGAATTATTTTTCTATTCACTTTTAATTGTATTTCGGTGCATTAAAAAGTTTGTTTTTAAAAATTATTTGTCAAAAAATAGATTTAAATGTAAATTTGCCTACACAAACAAATGACGTGCAAAACAGCTGATGTCAGATGGTTTGTCAGTTCAAGTTAGAACAAACTCTAATTGAGAATTTTTACATTGCAATTTGGAGCGAACATTTACAGAAGGACATTTTATTTGCTTTAACACGTCATTAATGCATTTTGCAGTGGGAAATTTGATAAACTCACTGCTAAATGCATGTCGTCTAAACCCACATTTAACGAAATTATTCGCAATGATTTAAAAAAATTTATTACAATTGAGAAACAGCATTTTCCGAAAGCGAGTTCTATATGTCAAGAAATTCGAAAGTTTGATTTTTAGTCCTACAGTACTAGGGATTCCAATACCGATATTACCGATACCGAAATACCGGTATTACCGGCTAAAATCGAATACCGAAATACCGCATGCAGAATACCGGCATTTTTTTAGTTGTTAAAATTCTTCTTTGATATTGCATCACTGTCCCGATTTAGAAATTCTCGTTTGCACTTATTTATTTTTTATATATACATATATATACTTATGTTTATACATCTGTGAAGGGCACTTTTGCTCATATTTCGAAACTGAAAATATTTGCAAAATGTGTATAATTTCCTTATGACCGTTCGTCCTACAAGTGTAGAATCTGAGCGTGCGTTTTCCGCAGCAGGATTAATCTGCACGAAAATAAGATCACGCCTTTCGGATGAAAGCATCAACAATTTATGTTTTCTTCGAGCATATATTAATTCACAAAAAGGAAATAAAAAAACTTTGGGTACTTTACCTCTGAATTAATTACTATGTACATATATATTATATTTAATTTTTAATTGTTTTGCTTTATTTTTAATATCAACCTGTTTTGTCTTTTTTTAATAACTACATATGTATGTATGTATAAATGAATTAATTTTTTTTTAATTTCTTGATATTCTTTAATTAGGCGTGAGTTCATCAAATTAAATTTTCATTAAATTATTTTCACTGAAGAAGGAATTTTTTACAACTTTTTTATTAAAATTTATTGATAATTTTTCTTGGCTGAGCTGTGATTTTCAATAAATATTTTAAATAAATAATAAATTGGATTGAATAATATAATATAATTGGAAAATTTGTTTTATTCTTAGTGCTTTGTATTTACATACACATAAATTTTTATTCCATAAATAATACCGAAAATACCGGTATCGAGATTTCCTCAATATCGAAATACCGAAATACCGAAAGGCCTTCGGTATTGGAATCCCTATACAGTACATAACGATTACAAAAAAATCATAAAATTTAAAAAAAAATTTCTTAAAAGCGTGTTATTTGCAATTATTTCTTATGGGAAAGTTTTTCTTATAAATGTTAATACTGTTAAAAGAATTTTTTATAACGATAGTAAACCAAATTAAATAATTTTTGTATATTTTGTGTAGGAAAATGCAGAATTTCTGTGCAAAAAACTTTCTTTAAAACGTATTTTCATTATTGGTGCATGGCAATTTATTTTGTGTATCGGATTTTTTCTTAAAGCGTTTTGTTATACTGAATACTTTTGATATTGAAAAAGATATTGTGCTTCTGCAATACTTTCTTATAAGCGGGGTTATTTTTTCTGTGTTATAAAAGTTCTTTTCGTAATTGGGCTTTACATGAACGTGTAACAATATATTGCAAGAATACATACAAAATTTCGTTAACTCTAATTCAATATTGCATTTATTTAAAAAATATTATAGAAGTGTGTAAAAAGTCAATATGATATTTGTAAAGATTGGTCTATATTTTTTCCAGCCGGTTAAGATGGATTCCAATCCAAAATTTCTGGTTTTCTGTTCGGCATTTCCAGTGTGTTAATTTAATTTGTGAAATTTGGAATCTGTTGTTGCTATGATACTTTTGATTAATCAAAAAAAACTAATTTTTATTTAGACAGGGAATGTAAGAAAAGATAAACTTACTGTTTTTTGTTCTTTTGCTAAGCTTTAATATCGTTACAAATAAGGCTTGAGTATTTGTAGTTCTCATTCGCTTTACAGTTTTATTTGTATGATATCTTTAGCTTTTCTAAAGTCTTTGAATAAAGATTTCCTGATGATCTGGCCTTAGCAACCATTAAAATGCGCATAGAAACTAGCTTATCCCATTAACAATATTAAATTTAATAATATAATAAAAAATTTCAGTGGGTCTATCAAGTTTACGAATTGGGAAGTACGCACATTTAAACGAAATCTTAGTAACAAAGAGGAGGATTTTAAATAGTTTTTTCAAATAGTTCCAGTTGTTGTGGGGATTTTGGTGATAAGTATGGAATTCAGCTTTATGATCATCCGAAACCAAAGGAATTCCGAAAGCGAATGCATACAAACTTTGCAGTGGTAGAAAATTCAGTAATTTGGTACTATTTTCAGTACTTTTTAATTTATTTTATAAATACCACAGTACCCCTACGTCATTTAAAGTAACATTTTTTTATGCTTCCTTAAAAAATCCAACGTTGATATTTGTTTTAAACATTGGGCCTCGTGAATAAACAGCTATTACTAGAATTATTGAAGTTTAAACAAGATTTGAGGTGAATAAAAATTTAAGTTAAAACTAGTACTTTATACTGAGTAGTAGAAACTGGGTTTTCTAGCGTTGACTCAAACAAATTGTGAATAAAAACGAGTGAATGCTTTAAAAGACTAGTTAATGCTTTATTTATTAGTTTATGATTGAGGGGCTTGAAGTTTGTGTTTCGCTACTATTTTAAAAAAAAAATTTTTTCTTAATTAAATATTAGTATGTCTGATATTATGAAAGTTCGCCAAAGGAAAGATGGAAAAATGTTAAAATTGCTTTAAATATAGTAAATACAATTATTTAAGTAAGTAAATATGTTACAGTTTACCAAAGTGATTATCCCTAATTTTAAAAAAAAATTATAAATTTTGTAAAACAAGTTTAACAATAACATTGTGCAATACTTGCATCGCGAAATAAAACTGGATTATTAGTAAAGCAAATCTACCAAAGGTTTTTGAAAAGTTAGCTCGGGTTCCCGAAATATCGGCCCCTAAATTTTTTAAATTGTTGAAAAGGCGTTTGGTATAAGTCAAAAAAAAAAATAAACTAAATGTACTTTAGAGCTAAAAGACTATTCCAGATGTATTCACTAGAATTGCATGGCGATTCTTTTTTTAGAATATATTAACCGTCTAACACTAATTTTAAGGGGTAATTTTTGTCCTTTTTTTAACTTCCAGACAAAAGTATACCAAAAAAAAAGTAAAATGGTTAACGAATATTTGGTCTTCTAAGACCAAATCGTGCAATGTATGAAAAACGAAAATTCGAAAAACCGTTTTACATTCATTGCACGAACTTTTTACCCCTATTAAAATTTGATGCAGAAAATATTCCTGGAACATTTTAACAATCTCAAGTGCCGTTTTAGTATACTTTTGTGTGGTAGTTAAAATAAGAACAAAAATTAACCTTAAAATGAGTGTTAGAGGGTTAACATATTCTATGACAATTCTACTAAAGACATCTGATATAGCATTTAAGCTCAGAAGTACATTTCGTATATTTTATTGACTTATACCAAACGCCTTTTAAAAAAATTCAAAAACTTTAGGGGCCGATATTTCGGGATCCCGAGCTGTCGGCGCTGACCTGAGTTTTCTTGAAATGTGTAAGAAATAACAATCAATGACATTGCCACTAAGTTTTTTATGATCTACCCCTGCCAAAGAAAGTCTGTTGCATTTTTTAAATAAAATAAAAAGCTTTGTATAAAAGAAAAAATGTATAAAAAAATAAATATACAAATATATACATTAGGGTGGGTCACTGATGTATGAGAAAAAATAAAAGTTCTCGAATCATATTCTAATAGCAATATTTTTTTGTATTACGTTAAAACAAATAAAAATTGCAAAAAAAAAAGTTCAAAAAAGTCTCATCTTGAGCCCGCGCATGAGCTCCTAAGAATTAAGAATATTTGAAAAAAGTCAATTTTTTAAATTTGAATATTTTATTTACTATCAATTATTATTAATTAAAACTAAAAACATTTTGAATTAAACTTGAAAAAAAAATAAAAATTTGGTTCTAATGCAACATAAAACAATAAAATCAGTTTTGGTCACAAAATCTTGTTTACTGTCAAATCCCTCGTCTCGATTCAAGTTTCGTCTATATTAAACCATCGCTTGACTTTTTTAGCGCAAAGAGTCATGAAGGCTTCTGACACTATTTTCACGAACCTAAAAGTCGCTAAAATACAGTTATATGCTTTTCTGCAATACAATGCTATTGTTGCTATATTAAAAATTTAACAAAATTGAAGGTCAAAGCGCGGGCTCTTACATTAAAAATAAATTAATAATATTTTACAGGGATCTAATTCAGACAAAAATACAACATATTTACGCTATTAGAAGTCGATAAGAGAAAAAATATTTTTTTGACCCAGCCTAATATACATATGTATTTCATACACTCGCATACAAACTAAAACAATTACATTTAGAGTTAACAAAAAATCAACCAATTGTAATCGCGGCTGCAAGAAAAGATAAACTCACTGTTTATTGTTGTTTTATTTGTTTAAACTTTGATATTGTTACAAGTAAAACTGAAGTTTATAATTCTTATTCGCTTAACAGTTTTATTTGTATCATATCTTTAGCTTTTCTAAAATCTTTGGATGAAGTTTCCTGACGATCTGGCCTAAGTAACCAGTGAAATGCGCATAGGAATAGCTTATCCCTTCAACAATGAATTTCAGTTTCTCAATAATATGAAATGGGATTTTAGCACATTTGAAAGAAACCTTGTTAATTAATTTTTAAATCCCAAAAAAAACTTTGACATTTACAGGGAAGTTTTTTTTTTTTTGGAAAATATCAATACTTGTTCCACGCCTCAAAACGTTTTTGTTCTTATATTCTGTGTTATACATTAATATTTTTTAAAATAAGTTTAAAAAAAATTAAATTTGTGACATTTTTTAATTAATTTTGTTTTCGTGCAAGAACTAAAAAATAAGAAAATGTGGTAACTTCAGAACGATTTTTGGCAGCTGATTTAATAGTCACATTTTCCAGCTTATGCTTCCTCTTTTTAGCACTAGCTATATATAACTAGCATAGCTAGTACTGAAAAGTTAAAGCTAGTCAAAGTTCTTAAAAAAATACCTTTTTATTCACTCGACCAATTGACAACATTTCCTACGTGCCATACAATTTATTGTTCTTTTCCGGTCATATTTTTTGTTGCAAAAAAATTGATATTCTTCAAGCGCCAATGTAATTTTAAATGCGTTTTCATGTACTTTCGATAACAGTATAACAACGTATGTATTTACTATTTTTACTCCCCAATAGTTAACAAACATATTTTGAACGCCATTAGAAAATATCGGGAATTAAGAACGAAAATAAAAAGATGCTTTGAAATTTGGCAAAAGCTCGAGGCTGCTTCCAATGCGTATATTTGCTTATATTTTTATATAAAAATTAATTAACTTTTAAGCTTCGTTCACAATAGGCAGCAACATTTTCACTGGTGTTCAAAATATAGCAACAATTTTTTTCACAAACTCACACATTTCACATTAAGAACCCGCTTGCAAATTTTGCCCACAACAATATCACTTATTTATTATTATTTTTTAAAACAGTTTGTTACATTTTTCATTGAAAACTAAAAAAAAATAATTATAAACGTAATTTTCAACTTCATACAAATTGTTGCTTTTGTTAACTTTTTTAAACAACTTTAGTTAGATTTTTGTTCGAGAAATGAAAGGAAAATATATGAAATACGTTGGAAAAAAATAAGATAGAAGAAAACACGAAATTGTTTCTCTCATTGTGAACAAAGCTTTAAGGTCCACCTATAATATGCTTAAATTTGCTTAAGCAGTGTTCATATCCATATTGAACATAAGAAAACTTTTTGGTTAATTTAGGACAGGCTTAGGGACTTAGGGTATTTAACCAGTCGTATGTTGGGGATGGAACAGGTTTAGGGATTTAAGGTATTTCACATGTCGTAGGTTAGTGATGGGACAAATGTACCCCTATTTGGCTTAACAGCGTGCCATATTATCGTTTAGGCGATATTAAATATAATCATTTCACCTTGCTTTCTTTTTGTGTTACGATTATTTTTTTTCCTATGTTATAACTACTGATATTTTAAACATACTTCCAGGGGTATGAAGTATGTTATATGCCTACGTGCCAAACCCTGGTTCAGATCAATTTTGCTTACTGAGCTAGCGGGCCAGCTTTTTACCTCCTTAACCGGTTTTTTGGATCGTTAAGTAGTTCTTTTTACGTTTTTTAACGGCGCGTAACATATTTTTATGTTATTTTTGACAGTAGCTCGAGCCAGCTTACGCATATTATAGTTGGGCCTCAAGTTTGTTAACCAAAATTTTATATATTTTTTTATTTAAAATGAATTAATTTTTTTTTGTTTTGGTTTTTTTAAAGTATATTTTAAAATAAAAAATAGGGTTAATAAAATGTACCAAAATGTTGATTAAAGTACTCTTTTACTTGGTGGTCTGTACCATAATTTTTTAAATTTTCCATCACTGATACAGACAACAAAATCAACGTGGAATTTTACAAGGCCCCAGGATATTTATACTATATGGCGTTTAAGTGGAATAATTCTTAGTTTGGACATGGGATGACAAACTCAATATACTCTGATTGTGGAGAGTATAAAAGGCATGCCTGCACATTTAAATAAATCTTTATTCGTGCATATAAAATAGTAATAAATTGTTTAAACGTGAGTATGAGTGTCTTTTAATAGTTCATGTCATAAAAAACTGTTGGGGACTAATCATTAAATTAATGTTCTTGTCTTCAAAGTATATGTCCTCGTAAAATTTTATATTAAGTAAAGTTTACCAAACTTTATGTGGTATACGTGTGTGTATGTTTTTAATTCATCCGAACTGTAGATTTAGTTCTGTCCAGACATAATAAAACTTTCCTTAATGTCTTTTGTCGTCTGCTTGTCTAACAGCACACCTTATAAATGTGAAAAGCAAATACACCTTCCCATTCATATTTCGTATACATATTAATTGTTTCAGTCTCTAATTTTTGCAAGTAATTTAGTCATCAGCTTGACTAAAATTATTCACTGAATAAAATTTTATGTTGAGTTAAAGGACTTGTGATTATGTAAAATTAATTCAATTGTTGATTAACTAAATGAACACACGCATACTTATTTGCGAAGCACTATTAGTAAACTTTAAAAAGTAATCGCACATTTATGCGCTACGCAAAATGACATACAGATTTGCAGTACGGTAAGTGAACGAATTCTTAATAAATTAAAAAAAGAACATTTATAACATTTAAAGCTCCACGACATTCCCTTACAACGAAGCAAGTTTATAAGGGTGCATATTAAACAATAACGGTAACAACGAAAAATTCAGTTTGCAAAGTTGATCGTTACATTCACTAATTTTCGTATGCGCTGAATAAAGCGCTTTCTGTGTCAAAAATTTATTGCTTCAAAGTGGGAATTCGCCATATAAAATTCATGACTTCCGTATGCGATATGGTAAGCGAAACTTTTACGATTTTCCCTTTCTTATTGGGATGTACCAGTTTTTTTTAACTAAATAAATAAATTAAATAAATAATTACATATTTTGATTCTTGGTAAAATAACAAAATAAATTATTTTTTGTTTAAATATCTGTACCCATGTTCTGTAACTTTATTGAGAACTGCTCGCATCAAAAAGATGTGAAACAAAATATTCCATCGTATCTCGAAAAGCGAGAAAAAACTGTGCCTATAACTCATGTCGAAGACTATCAAAAGAGATTACGCGTTACGTTATAAATGTCATAACATTGAACTCGAAGCCGATGTGACATTGTAGACGCCAATAACACATATCGTTGACGGCGGCCAAAATTTACCACAATTAAAAAATTTTCAATGACGGTGGCAAAAACACAACCGTTGGCTATACGAAATAATGTAAAGTGCGACTTTTATGCTTGTTGTTTGCAAACGAGCTTTAAAAACATTCGTACATTTTATAAAAATGTTAAAAGCAAAATAATTAAACAATTAAAAATGTGCCAAGAACAACATATTATTATTGTAATTCTTTGCATTTTTAATTATTTTTTAGTGTTGAAATTTTTTTTCGCCTCTTTTTTTATTCGTGAGCTTATTTGACAGCTCTCATCAAAATATTACAGACACACTTTGTCTGTAAATTGGCAGTAAGTTCCATACGTGACAGCTAGAACAAGCCAAAAAAAAAGTTACAGATACAGTTTAGTGAGAAAACACTTGTTTTTCAATAAGATTTCTGTAATAAAAGAATTTTATGACGCATATTTTTTGTATATAACTCTACTAAACAGAACTGCATAACAAAAATTATAAACATTTCATTAACAGTGTATTAAAAACAACTTCCAAATTCTTGCGTTTTCGATTTCCAGAACACTCCTGTATGGAATTTTTATTTTATTTCACACTTTACAATCGAAAAGTTTCTCGACGCGAGAGTTACAGAACGTGGACACTGATTACACTGGCCTGCATGGAGGTCGTCCTTTGAATAAGAATGTGATGAATTCGTATTTGTATTTTCTATCACGCGCAGACCATTCTTAAAAGACATTTCTAGATTTAAGTTTTAAAAAAGAATGGGGTTTTTCACAAATTGAATCAAAGCTTAAGAATGAATTTACCAATTGGAACCTAAATAATCATTTATGTATATAATTTCATTCAATCCATTTTGACAGTGTATTTTATTCTGCTTGAAAGTTTCAAAGTTATTTTTAATTTTTCTTAGCTGATGTTAAATGCAAAAACTGTTTATTTTAAAAAATTTTAAAAAAATTTGATCGGCAAACACGGCAAGTTTGAACTTCATAATGAAGAGGCTTTATAAATTGGAAACGTAGGCTTCTGTTTTGAGTACATTCGATAAACGATTTTCGCTGTTTATCGAACATCGAATATCGACTTCAAAAAATGTGTATTCTAAGTTGACAGTACTGCCGATAATTTCGTTGTGCGTCGAATTTTTAGCAAAAGAAATTATCCTTTTGACGCTGCAAATAATCTAAAAAAAATTTTTTTTTTTTTTTATTTATTTATTGAATCTTCATATATGTATTAAATATGCACTAACAATAATTAATCAAATCTTAACCATATACTTTATTTTATGTCCTGCCAGTGCCAGACAAAAATTTTCTTCATCACGGGTTCCGTTCACATATGGAGGTGTTTATCGTTCATCTAATTGGATAAGTGTCTCTTCTTCTTAAGCGAGTGGGGCCGCTATCATTTAAAATATTGCGAGCTAGTGGATTCGGATGCAATTCGAGTCTTTTTAAATATTTTACTGCATATTTCGTTTTCACACTTTTTACTAATGGAACATTAGTTCCAGCTGTGATTATTCGAAGAAGTTTATTTCGGCGCCTTTGAATTTTTTCGATATAAGAGGCCGAGGCAGTGCCCAATAACTGATTGGTGCTATGGTAAAAAAACTTGTGGAAAATGTAAGCATTTGTAAATGTTTTTGTTTTGGGGACCAAATACCACTTAATTATTTCTGTCAGCTAATATTAGGGGAGTCTAAGTTGTTTAATAGTAAAAAGATTTTGGAAAATCTAGTTTTCCTTATGAAACAAAATTCTTTATTGGCAAAACAAATAGATACCGTTGCTAATCCAAGACTAAGACTATTTTATTTTCCAACGCTAAGTTGGTACGCTCCCTTCCCTATTGCCAAATTCATTATGCTTGGGAATAACTTACGTAGAAGTTTACTACGTCGTAATTTTATTAATCTCTAATTTTAAATTTGTAAACAAAAAGTTTTTATCTAAAGTGCCAGCTGATGGAAATTTACTACTGTGAATAAGCAAAATCAGTAAAATTCACAATAGTGCTTTTTTATCGAATGTACGCCATAAAACTAAATAAAAATTGCGTAAATAGAAGCATGAATTAAATATTTAAGTTCCGTTATTAATGCTACTAAATAAGTTGGCAAGGGCATATGTTAAGTGTCACATATCGCACTCGTTCAACAATACTGTATTAACTCAAAATTTTTATTTTTTCACTTTTTGGAAAAAATGGATACGTAATATTCATATCTACCCACTGTAAAAATATTGTGAAATTTTGTCCACTTTTTTGTAATGAAACGGCTGCTTTAAAAATTCTTTTTCATATGCCTGTAATGTTAAATTGAAAATTGTTTTGCTTCTACTGAAAATTTTTAAATTTTGAGTTAATACAGTATTGTTGAACGGGTGCGATATGTATGTTGTCGGCTTTTTTTAGTTATTGCCTAAATTATAAAAAGCGAAGGTATAACGAATTTGTTTCGTATATATTGAAATTTTGTTTCACCAAACTTTTACTGATACATATGCACAACGAATCATTAGCAATAACAAAGAATTTTTCGATTTCTTTTAGCTTCGTTTTATCGAATTCATCAAATTTGACCTTAATTAACACAACTAACACCTACTTAGTAGGCCAGCAAATAACATTGAAAATATCCATTCACTACTTATTGTTGGTGTGAAAAGCTGATTATTTTTGTTAAAAAGGGTAGAAAAAATTCATAGGTCCCTCCTAACAATTGTTCTTTTTAGGACCGTTTTGTTTGAAACAAAAAATTTTTTTTAATCTGTTGTAAAATGCAGAGTGGAGCAGATGAGCTATTCGGATTTAATGGCTTATAACATTTTTATTTATTCGGACATTTTTTTTAATTAAATAGCTTTGAAATAAATACGAGATCCTGTTAGTGATATTTATTTTATGCTTCGGACTTACGTGCTTTTTTCCATAACTTTCGCCTGTAATGCCCATGATTTTATTTTGAATGTTGGTTTTAAATTGGTGTTCTTAGCTTGTTAACTCACACTCTTTCTGGCCAGTTAAAATCACTACCTTACTCAAGTCATTGAGGCACCTGCAGTATGTGCTAATGTACTAAAAACTCTCACAAAAGTCATATGTACTCAAACGATAGCCATGATAGGCAAAGTTGTTTCAAACGTCTCCTTGTTGATGTTGAGGGAATTTGCTGTACGCTATCCAGTAGACGTACAGTATTTTGAGCTGTGTTCACGGTACGTACTAGGTAGATCGATTATTCGACTTTTTCAAAAACCGGTTTTCGAATATTCCAAATAGCTGCTATTTTAAAAAAATCCGATTTTAAAAATAACCGGTTAACAGGTTTTGATTCGAATACATAAAAATAAAAAAATTAAATTAGTTTTTGTAATAAAAGTTAATTTAGAATAAAAAAAAAACAATTCCCATAGATATGACTTAAGCTATGTTCAGGATCTGAACTTCAGACTTAACAAATATTTGACGATAAAATCATTAAAACCTTAAATTTAAGGTTTATTTTTAGCAATTTCTATTTAATTTCTAAACTTGATGTCCTTAAACTACAAGGAATAGCAAATATTCGATAGAAATTGCAATATTAGCGGAAATTCGCAAAAATTTGCTAATAGCGGTATGATAGCAAAGTCTACTATTTATTAAAAATCGTTAAAGCTTTAAAGATTCACACGGAAAAGTCGCTTCTTCGCGAGCATGGCTAAAATTCGCGAAAAATTGCAAGCCTGGAAACAACACCTAAAATTAATTTGAAATTAGTTTAAAAAAAACAAACCGTCGGAAAATAAAATAAAAAAAATTTTTTTTAAAAAATTGCGAAAATTCGCGAAAATTTTATATATTTCAAACAAGCCATAAAATTGATTAAAAGTCCCTAAAAGTATACGGAATGGCAAAAATTCAATAAAAATTGCTAAATTAGCGGAAATTTGCAAAAATTTGTTAATAGCGGCATGATAGCAAAGTCTAATAATTATTAAACTGTAAAGAATCCGAAAACTTACACGAAAATTTCTTTCTATCGGGAACATGGCTAAACTTATTTGTCGTTGTTTGCTCTTACAATTTTTTTGTAATATCAAATAAATGTTTGCTCAAAAATTACTAAAATATTTGATTTTTTGTGTTCACACTATGAAAATCAGCTGTTATTTTATTTGACACTCAAAAATATTTTGTGTTCAGAACGTAACTTAAGAAAACTAGTGGTTACGTGTAGTACATCAAATATTTAATAAGTGTGAACATAACTTTATAAATTTTGAAAAACTTTGGTTTTAAAAAATTATAGGAATTTAATAAATTTGTCATTTGAGATCTTCTCCCAAATTTATTTTAAATGAGTTTTAATTTTTGGGTGGTTAAGCATGTCTATATGAATCAGTAGACTTCTACAATATTTTTGAGAAGTTGCAAACAAAACCTCTTAGCCAGGATTATATATTTTTGAAATTATTTTGTTTCAGCATTATAGAAACGAAATTTAATATGAATATGCTTTTTGTATAAAGTATTCGTCAATTCGTCGATCACAATTTAAGACCTTCCATGACGTTGTTTGATTTCTTAATTTTGTTTTAAGTTCTCGGTTTTCGTTGCTTCCGCCGGTATGTTGTAACTTTCCGTCCTCGGCAACACAACAGGCTAATATTTCATTCAATTATTCATTTTTGGCAGCATATTTTAGTAAATTATTATTTGCAGTCTTTTTAGAACTACTTGGAACAGAGTTAAGTTTTACTTGGCGTATATTTATGTCAAGCTTGTGGACTAACTAAAGGTGATTAATAAGTCGTGACGTTAAAGAACCCTTGTAACTTATCATTTAAGGGACCTTTAAACACCGTTGTGTTTTAAATCAGTTCAAAAAATCACTAGAGATGACATCTTCTTACAAATATATGTATATAATACTTAGGTCCATTTTAACAACTTACCGATAGCTAAAAGTAGATTTTAACAGGCCTTATAAAAAGTGTTCCATTATTAAAACTTTACTTTGACCTAAAGTGAGCGATAAAGTAAATTACGGTTTATCCTACCTGGCAGGTTAAAGTAAAGTTGTAATAATGGAACACTTTTTTAAGGCCGATAAAATCCTACCTTTAGCTATCGGTACGTTGTGAAAATGGGCCTTAGAATACTTTTAAATTGCTAATTACTTTTAAAGCTGAACTTTTTTTTTGTAGTATTTTGAGTTGCTTTTGGTTTTTGTTACAAGAACACACGCTAATTAAAATGATTTGTATTTACATTGCTCATAATGTTTTTTGACTTTTGTTACATTTTGTGTGACATTCTTTATAAAAATTTAAAGTTTGCCCAATATTCAATTAGAATATTATGGGTGCATTTATAATAAAAGTAAGGAAAACGTATATAAATTACACTTTACTAAAATACCCGGTTTATTTTACCAAAATAACAGGTTTGTTCGATATTCGAAAAATGGACATTTTAAAACATCCGACTTGGGCAAAACTTAACGTACCGGTTAAAACCGGTCGAATACTATCCGATCGATCTCTCTAGTACGTACTCTTTCGGCACCAGGTTCTTACAGACCCATGTTGACTAAAATTTCCATTCAATTGTTTATTGCTGACATTGTGGGTGCAATGCGCATATTAAAACGACGACTGCCAAAAGGCGAAATAAACCACAGAAACGGTTTAGCAAACACATGAAAAACTATGAAGCACGTTTGTGCAAAAACTCATACAAATTTTGTTTGTTGTTGTTGTCAAACCGCTTGTGAAGTTGTTTTTGGCCATTAAAGGCCGTTACACACTATCCCACAAAGTCTTACGTATTTTTCAAAAATTCTTCCCTGATCTAATTATTCTTTGAACATTTTCAAAAAACAATAACAACTTATCATGACAGGGTTGCATTTTCGTAAATTACTAAAGACTTTGTGGGATAGTGTAAAACGGCTTTAAGTAACAGATGTTGTTTCACATATAAAAAATAATATTCTTTATATTCAGGCTTCGATTTTTAACAGGAAATAGTTTTACTTCGGCTTTTAGACTTTTTTTTTACCCGTAATGGAATAATACAGGCATCAATCTTGGTTATTTTCTGCGTTATTAAATTTAAAACTTGAGTTTGCTACTAAAATCATTTAATTAAAAAAAATATTACTGTGAGAAATCTGATTGACTTTAATTTGGTACATTAAAATTTAACTTGTTCAACCCCCTAAATTCATTAAAACTGTACTATTTAACCCATTTCTAAGAAAAAAAAACAGTTTTACCAAACAAACTTTCATTGTTTAAAATCTTTCTCATCATAAAACTTTAAATCAATTAGAAAATTTCAATTAAGTTTTCACTCCCCCTCCCAAACGATTATGTACATACTTATTTGTCAAGTGGTTGATGGACCCCGAAGATAACTTGGTCGGCATGAAAATGACTTTAGCTCATTACAGTTCACTCGTACACTGTCATTATTCAATAGATGAACTCACCAATTCACAAGACATTCACTGATTCACTTGTGCTACACTGAATGAAGGGATTAAAATTAAAAAAAAAAAATCGAAGAAAAAAGCAAAAAACCAAATTAACTTAATAAATAAATTCCTAATTTATGTCATGATTGTTCTCGTCGTTAGAAATAGAACGTAATTGTTATCAAAATCGTACAAACAAAAAAAGAAAAATTTTCAATATTTTAAGAAATAAATTTCTTTATGCTGAATTATGAAAAGTTGTGTTGATTGTCAGAGAAATTTGTAAATTTAAAATTCCAAGTTGCATTTAATGTATGTGTGAAGTTGCTTAAATATTGTTGTTATTGTTGTCTGTCGGTCGGTCGGTAGTATTGTTGGATGTTTCCACTTGCCACTGTTAAAGAGTTGAACGGAGCTGTAATGGTTTTTGTAATTACAACATTTTAAAACATTTATCATCATAATTTAAATGTTCGTGGCTGTATTTATTATTATTATTGTTGTTGTTACTGCTGGTGCTGCTGCTGCTTATGATGTCGCTGTTGGTCGGTTGGTCGTCATTTGGTTGTACTTGGTTGATGTCTTTGTACATCATCAACATGCTGTTGTTGCAATGTTAACACATGTTGTTGTGGTTGGAAAAAAGGGGGTCGGGTTGGTTAAAGCAAACAATTTTTTTTTTCAGACAAGAAAAAAATACATAAAAATGCACAAGAATTGGAGAAAAATTTTAAAACTATTTATGCAACACTTGAATTATGTACATGCAACATGAATTATACACACAAAAATCATGCAACATTGGAATTATGTAGTTTGTAGCATTGTAATAATGTCATTTAATTCCATTATAAGAATCATAAGTGTTGTCCAAATAAACTTATGACAACAACGCTCAAACACACACACGCACGCACATGAATGACACATATAAAAGACAATTATTAAAATGTAAAAATAAAAAAAAACATATAAATGAAATACAAATTGTAGAGCCATTTGCATACAAAGATAGACGAGTGAGTATTTAAGTAGAAACATAAATGTCAAATTGTTGTAATTTGTTGTAAAGTGTCAAAAAGACGAATTTTATTACAACTACTACAAGTACTGCGTTCCACTAGCAGCAATTGAGCAGCACATCCATCAGATACAAATGCTAACTGACTCCCAAACGAACAAACCATCATTCATGTCTTTCACATAAACACACACACCCACAGATACGCACTCATTCCGTAGCAATGAACGAAATGAAGCCCCAAATGTGGTGGCAGGCTGACTGACTGAATGGCTACACTGTGAATTGTTATTGCAAACAAACCAGCAGCAGAACAAGTGCAACTGCTGCACAATCAACTGTTCCACAAACATTTCTGTCATCTCTACAGATGTGCGCCTAAGTAAGTCTATACCCAGCAAATAAAATTGGACCACCTGACCCATTTTGATAAAATGGACTACTCCATGGACTGGTCCGATGTAATGCAAGCATGGACCATGTCATTGTTAAAAAGTGTTTGTAGTGAGACGACATGTCTTCGTTTTTAAACGACGTGCTTTCGTTTTTAAACGACTTCAAAACTAATCCTCTTGAGTATACCATGGAGTAGTTTTAAAACTACTCCTTAGTGGTCCAAAGGTGGGTTATATACCATGGAGTAGTTTTAAAACTACTCCTTAGTGGTCCAAAGGTGGGTTATATGGTCCTGCCCTAGGACATCGTAATGTTAAATAGACCAGGTTTTTTCCATACGTTTGGGTTACTTTTGGACTAGTCCTGGTCCTTTGTGGACTACTCTTTACACGCGTGTTTGGACTGGTCCTATTATTTGCAGGGTATATATGCACATACATTCATACACATAAAAAAAACTTATGTTTATATGTATGTGTATGTATCTACGTGCGAATGTTTAAATAAATGTGTGTATAAGTTTGTATTTGGCATGGGAATCATCAGGCATCGCATAATTAATTCCCACGAATATACGTATTAAACACATGCAGCTAAAGCATATACGTAGATAGGAAAGAGAGGCTGGGGCCAAAGAAAAGGGTAGAAAAAACTCGAGCAAATCAAGGCAACAAAAAAAAACAACATAACCAAAACACAACTCATCACATATTTACTGGAAACAACCAAAAAGAAACGCTGGTACTTTGTTGAAAAAATGTTTGCACTCTGTGGTACCAATTGCTCTACAGGATAAAATAGTCGATGAGATTTGCTCGGACATACTGAACAATTACTAAAGCTATGTTCACACCTTTTAAATATTTGACGTCCTACACCGAACCACTAGTTTTCTTAAAGAATTGTTCGCTTATGCAAAAAGTTTGGCTAGACAGACATTATTTAACGGTTTCTTAACTGCATTATACATAAATACAATTTCATCTTAGACATTAAGTTTAGCAAATAAATAGAAATTGTTAAAAATAAAGTTTAATCAATTTACTGGTCACGCTTTTTTATTTTTTATTATCGTCAAATATTTGTTAGGTCTGAACATACCTTAAGCAACAAAAAATTATTTAGGACGATTATGAAAAGCCCATTATAATTCTACTAATGAATTGCAAATTTTTTAAAGTGATATTGAATTAAAGTGTAAATGAGATGGAATTAAAAACTGGAGGGCTCAAAGCCGAAGCGAACCAATTCAGAAAAAGACAATTCGAAAATATTTGGAGGTTGAGAGTCATTGGAAACATTTTTTGACTTATCCAGTTACAGAACTCAACAGAGTTAATCTTAGCGGAGTATTTCGCACTAGTTTTGAAATATAGTTCAAGACTTGGTTCGGCTTATCTGTGAGCTATGTTTATTAAACTAAGATAACGACGGAATGATTTTTCAAAAAATAATTAACAATAATTGTATATTTGACCGTGCTTAAACTTTCTTGGAATTTATAACGAAAGTTGAAATCTAAAAAAATTACCTGACGTATTTTTAATACATACGTATATTCGTCCACCCTTCGTTCTATGAAAAAATACGATGTCTTTCGAAGGACGAAGATATAAAACTATTCATCAGAACATTAATGAAAGATTTTTCTAAAATAGGAGAATTTGGATATCGCTAAAGATTTGTGTCAAACCCGAAAAAGAACTTAAATAACACAAGGAAACAAGGTTTTCGTTGATTAAGAACTGCATGTCGTTTTAAAGCATAGATGGGGGTAGTGCACTCATTTTGCAGTTTCAGCTCACAGTTAGTGATAGATATTGCAATCATTTCGTTGGTGTTTTTAATTTTTTTTTTTTCATTATTTATTTATTGAATCTTCATATATTAAATATGAGCTAACAATAATTAATCAAATCTTAACCTAATACTTTATTTGATGTCCGGCCAGTGTCAGATTAAAATGTTCTTCATCACGGGTTCTCTTCACATATGGAGGTGGTTATCGCTCATCTAAATGGATAAGTGCTGCAGTATCTCTTCTCCTTAAGCGAGTGTGGCCGGTATCATTTAAAATATTTCGGGCTTGTGGGTTCGGATGCAATTCGAGCCTTTTTAAGTATTTTACTGCATATTTTTATTTATTTATTTAATCAATGGATATTATTCTTACTGACTAATAACAATGTTGCTTTAAAATTAATGAATAACAATATGCATTTTAAAATATACTACAACTTTACAGAATACAGAACATATACATAAAAATTTACGAATTAAGAAAAACAATAATTTTATGTTTTATGGAATTTAAACATAAATGATTTTGTAATCATAGTTTTAACGAATGGAACATTTAGATCCTTGTGAATATTTGTGTTTTTTACATACCAAGGGGCAGCTGTAATTATAAGAAGAAGTTTATTTTGGCGCCCTTAAATTTTTTCGAAATTAGAGGCCATGGCAGTGCCCCATAACTAAAAACCATAGCACCAGATTTGTTTTAAGATGGAGTTGTAAAGTAGAAGTTTGCAGTCGAGATTAGGGACAGAGTTTCTTCCAATTAGCCAATGAATCTGGATGGCTTTTAGTTGCATTTGAGTTAATTTTGCCTCTATATGGCTTTTCCACGTCAAACGGCGATCTAAATGTATACCGAGATATTTTACATGCGAATTTTGAGGAATTATTTGATTATTGATTTTGATAAAGGGCATGATTCCCGACGCAATGTGAATGTTATATGTACGCATTTTTGCCCATTGACCTTTATCCTCCATTGTTTTAACCATATTTCTAGTTGAAATATGTATATGATGCTGTGAGTAACGTGATGCTTCATTTCGGTTTTCGTGCACGCTTAGAAAAGCTGTGTCGTCCGCAAATGTTGAAGTTTGTGTGTCATTGTTGGTTGGCATGTCCGAAGTATAAATTAAGTATAATAGAGGGCCCAGGATGATGCCTTGTGGAACTCCAGCGCCAATAGGCTGAGGTGAACTTGAGAAATGTCCTCCTTTAATAATAAATTGACGGCCGACTAAGTAGCTTTCTAATAGCTTGTGTGTGTTTGCTGGTAAATTTTGCTTCAATTTATGTAGTAAGCCTTCATGCCAGACTTCATCAAAAGTGTTAAAATTGTAATTAATTTAAGAATTTCATAAAACGCAATATTTGTATGGGAGCCCTAAGAAGTGATGATAAAGGGCAAGTATGTCTCGAGAAAATGTTTAGGCCAAAAAATTAATTGAGGTCGGTCACACATTATATCCCACTAGGGGCGACTCTTAGACTTTTTTGGTACTTTTTCTTCAATATATCTGTAGTCTGCATTGAACATTTTGTATGGTAGCAGTTTAAAGGAATGGAGATAGCGCGTAGGTATATTAGAAATGGATGATTGAGGTGAAAAAATAAAGTAGGGTTGGTCATACATTTGACCCATCTAGGGGCATCCTATTAATTAATTGAACGCCCTACCATTTTTGGACGGTTTTTCCTTCACTTGAAAATGAGGTACCTTCAATGTTAATTGTGAATAAAAGCGAAACGCGTTTATCGATTTTTATGATCTATGTCTCATTTTGCTCATAGGTTATCTGACTTTACGTGAAAGTAATAAGACTTTAACGTTTTATAATTTTGTATGATGGTTTTTTAAAATACAAAATTTGTAATTTCTTTTTTTTTATTTTATTTTACGTAAACAACCATTAATCAATCAGCCATTTCAAAAATTTTATTGTCAACAATAAGATTAGAACATGTAACTAAAAATGCTGTTGGATAAAAACGGAGATAAGATTTAAAATCAGCGACTTAAAATTAATAAAAAATTGTATTAAATTTAAAGAAACATAAAAAATTTTCGATTTTGTTCCCTTGTGTAATGATTGTATAAACAATAAACTTTTCTGCAATTTATAACGAAAGTTGATGTCTAACAAAATTACCTCCTTTCTATGACAAAACATGATCTCTTTCAAAGGACGAAGATATAAAACTATTCATCAGAATATTAATGAAAGATTTTTCTTAAATAGGAGAATTTGGATATCGCTAAAGAGTTGCGTGAAACCCAAATAATACTACAATAATTATTGGAAGTAACAATTCAGAGGGTGATAAAAGAAATGTTGTGATTGAAGAGTATGAATCAAAAACAACTCAAGCGCACTGCTCTAATAATTTAAAAAAACTGATTGGCATATAAGTCTTATCCCTAAAAATGACTGTAACTCGTAAATGGGGTTTCATGCAGCGCTTTCTGTCTTTAAATTTAAACAAAACAATGCATGTATGATGTAAAATAAAAGGTCTAACGATGCCAATATGTATAGAAAATAACATCATTCAAATGAGTAGTTCACTTGCAAAGTCCGCTATATTAATTAGAACAAAATTTTAAGAAAATCGATTAAAACTTCTAGTCCTAAATAATTAGCTTTATTCTATTTGGCGTCGTCGACAGAAAACAACGCCGTTTGTTAAGTTTTGTTTCAATTTCGTATGACTGTGTTGACATATGTTTGGTATTTTGTAAGAAAACTTGGCGTTGTTGTTATTTTGACATGCCTTCGATATTGTCGTAGCCGTTTTTAGTGTTGTCTTGTGCTGATTTGTGTTGTGTTTTGAAAATTTAAAAAAAAATCAAGGTTATTATTGGCTCGAAGAGCAACAAAGCTGCCCGAAAATTGCAACAACTCGGAAAACAAAAATAGCAAAATTAGCTAAAAAAAAAAAAAAATTAAAAGCCCCTAAAACCATAGAAAATTGAAAATGACTTAAATTCACGATAAGTTGCAATATTGAAAACCAACGATACCTGGGCAAAAAAACGTAATGTTGCTGGCAATTTTACTGTGTTTAGAACTTTTTTTTATAAAAAAAAGTAAACAAAACGAATCATCTGACTCTAATATTAGAGATATTAGCTGTATTTTATTAACATTATTGATACACAGTCAACGGCGTCGAAATACTCTTACAAAATACCAAATAAACATGGAATTGATGTTGTCTTTGATTAGAATTATTGTTGCCTTAAAATTGCCGTTGTTGAATATGTTTAACTTTTCAATTATGTGTACATATGTCGTAATATCAATTATAAAAAATTCATTTTAGACCTTGAAGTGTTAATCTATAAATTTTTATAGATCCGTTTAAAGACTAAAAGTGTTTATCGATTTTCTGAACTTTACAAAAGACAATTACAAAAGAGGACTTTGTAAGTGAAGTGCTCAAACATCCGCATCAGCTTTGCAACATGTCGCGCACCGAACACGTCTAATTAGTTGGCTTTGAAGGTCGTTATTGCTTGTTAGCATAGAGCTGCAAATCAAGAAAACCCTATAGAAAAAGGTATGCCCTATTAAGGTTAGAAATTAAGCTCTGTTATTTGAACGTGTTGTTAACCGTTTAATCCATCCATGGTGGTTTGGCAAAACAGACTGAATAAATGACAGCCAATTGACAGAAGCGGCTTCAGCAATATAGCCGCTATCAACTCTAAAAGTTCGGAAGTCCCTTAATAAATATTCTCTATGCTCCTATTGCGATTCATACCTATCTCGACAATGTTTCGAACTTAAATTATATTTTAAACGACACTCAAAAGAAAAATCAATCCATTTGTACTTAAATCAATCCGAAGCGGTATTAATAGTACGGTGAATACGGGTTTTCATGAATCAAGTACAGTAAGATTGATTCAAGTACGGATTTTCAATCGCAAAATACTTAAATTATCCATATTCAAACCCGATTTCGCACTTGAAATAATCCGAAAATGAGTTTGATTTAATCTCAAAGTGCGCTTGATTCAAGTATAATAACGTTGATTTTATCCTGAAATCTTGAAAAAAATCAAAAAGGAAATTAGAAAGAAAAAGTTATTATAATTGATTTACTGACCCATATTACACCTTACTGAATGATAAAACACCAACATCTTATGTACATATTTAACCAAATATATAAACTAAAGGAGAAGCAAGACTTCAAATTTACTTTCGTGTTACACATGAGTCTGGCCAGACCTTTTTTTCAATGTGTATAGAAAATCAAACCATGCGTAAGCCGGAGGGTTAAACATGAAAATAATGAATGTTTTTCTTCTTGTTCTGTTGTTTTTGTTGTTTAAAAAATTTTAAACTTTTTTTGATTGATTTAGCAATTTTATTTTAAGAAATTCCGGGATTGATTTTCAAAAGTAATCCCGTTTAGGATTGTTTTGAGCACGTTTTAGTGTTATTCGTACATAAATTTGTGAGTACGACTCGTACGTAGAGTAAAAATAACCTTGATTTATCCCGAATGGTTTTCTCGTAGTCGCATGACTTTTATCGTATCTCTATCGATATTGAATGATATGATTTTAGAACCTTGAGGTATCAGATTTCATAATATATTATTGATCTACAGGGCACTGTATATGGCAGAAATTGTAAATGTACCAATTTTTTTTTTTGTTAAGCTTGTTTTGCATCTCTGCCACGTATTGGAATAAACAAAAAATTCATGATTTCACTCATACATAAAAATTAAGAAGAAACATGCTGCTTGAGACAACCTAAAGTAATCACAGCAGTTTAAAATATATGATTTTTTTGAAGGAAAAGATGGAGGAATTAATACTAACGCACTCGCATACATCTACTTGTATATGTATTATACAAGTATGTACGTATGTATGGATGTATGTATGTGTTTTATTGTATTTTAAATATGTACATCTTCTTGCTGTTTTCTTTTAATTTATTATTTTTTTTTTTTTTTTTTTTTAAATACAGTGTCGAAGTCGCTGAACAGCTCCCAACAGGAACATTGAATATGAGCTGTTTGCATCTGGCAGTAAAGTGTGAAAATACGTTTTTCACATACACAAACAGAGGTGGATTACTGACTTCCCCACTGGGCGTATTTAAAAAGTTCTTCTACTTTATATTACCAAACTTATAGATAATTCTTAAAGTAAGCAAGATTACTTTATACTAGAATGGAAAAATTTGTTAGAATCTAATTAGTACACTAGAAGGCAATACTTTCTACAGGCATCATAATGAAAGAGATGATTTCCTACTAAAGGAGGGCGAAATTTTTGCGGATTTTAACAGATTAAACTCTATTTATTTTTATTAACTCTTGCCATACACTTTCTTACAGACTTCTTTGGACTCAAGTTTTATAAAATAAGACTTGCTCGTTAACACAGTCGTAAATAGTACTCCAACATGTAAAAACAGGTACAAAGCCATTGTTTCGCTTCAATTATTAGACAAGGCATTTGAATAGAGTAACCATTAATACTGTTTAATCCCTGAAGCTCAAACATCTCTAATATCTATTCACAGTTGCCTTAAATGCTACAATGTTATGGACTTGAATGTTTAATATATGATTCTTAACGTTTGCAGATCAAATTATTACCACACAAAAGTGACAGATATGGTTTTGATAAACGTGAGCACCTGTCGTTTGGCCTTATCTCACAGTGAATCTCCGCAACTTGGTGAGTTCATATTAAGCTCTTACTTAATGCTCCTGTTGTTAGGTGGCAACGTGGAGTGTATAAACCCACCAAAGTTTACACACTCGTCCCTTTTTTGAGGACCGAAGCTATATAGCCTCCGCTGCGTTTACTTGAATTCTGGCAGCATCTGTCGAATAGCAACAGTACCCAGGAACAGCCCGAACTTTCCCCGAAGGTAAAAAATCAGAATTTGACGAGACGAGTCCCTACCCGTGACTTTGTGTTTAAATAACAGGCACTACGTGTTCTCCGTATTAGCATCCCTTAGCAGCAGGGCATAGACTGCCAGTTAAACAGAGACCTCAACCGCCAATCCGTCCGACTTGCGCCAGGGGCAGCTGACACCCGTAGTGCCTACAGTTGCAGTCCTTATGTCAGACCTTTTGTTAATCTGGTCCGCGGACCAAACCAACTCTGTCTTTCGATAGTTTCATTTGCGCTATCAAGCAGCATTCATACACATCTAGTCAAGGATAAACTAAGACTGCAACCTGATTATGTTAAGCTAACCTACACCCCAACTAATTTATAATAATAGACGGATAAGCAAGATTAAATTAGTTTCTTCTATCAATTCATTACTATACAAAGAGGTTATTTTATCGCTCCAAGTATTTTTACTACTCCTCATTAATAAAATAATAGTGCAATCATTCCAAATTTACTAGCCCTGTCCCTTAGCCATCTAGAAGTATCTAGATATTACCAGCAAGTATCTCAAGGCGGCGTTCCATTGGCACTTGTTGCCGAATTGTAGTCATTCCGGAAGGCTTCCTTCTTGACTCGAAAACTTAGCTTGCCAGAAATATTGGCAGAAATCACCCTTTTAACTGTCGTTAAAACGATGTCTTAATAATCGTTAAAATCATAATGGATTTCAGAGACAATTTAACGCGTTTGCCTCTCAGCAGTTTTTTTGCGGTTTGTCCAAACTGAGGAACAAAAGAACATATTTCACACATATGACATGAGTTTTGCCAAACATATTCTTAACCCTACGTCTATACGCGCAATTTGTATTTGTTAACATAAGCAATAACGTCGGCAGAATGACGTCACAGAAATGTTCTATGATTAATATTTTTTTCCGAGTGGAGTAAACGTGTGTCTTAACACAAAACATGAAATTGTATGTAAATAAATACTTACATTTTCTTTGGCAACCAATTTATTTTTTTATTATAAATTTGTAAATTTTGTATTTAAGTTTTATATTTTTAAGTTTAAAATTTTTCTTTTTTGTTACTGATAATTGATTTTGACAGCTTGTGTTAAAAGATAATTGCTCAGCAATGTATTATGGCATATGTTGCTGAACATGTGTTCACATACATATTTGTGCAGTCCACACGTTGATATCTAGTGTTGGCAATAGAATTTGATAGTTGCTACAGCAATAATTGCCAAACAAATTGCTCGTATAGACTTAAGGTAAAAGAAACTGTTTGTCACTTCTAAATGACATGAGTTGTAAGTAAAATTGGTATGTTTCACATAAATATTTATATTAGTCACTAAATAGGCTCGATTGCTATTTATGTATGTAGAAATTTTATTACCTATATTAAATTTTAAAACAATAATATGCGCATAATCCAATTAATTTCCTAGTACACATATTTAAGTAATTGCTATCAAATATTTGCATAAAATATTATATTTTAGGGCCTCCACATCAATTTAAATCCAACTTACTTTGGCTTGAGACTTAAGAATTTCCACTTCAGGTAATGTTTCTCTTTTTCTGATAACGAAGTACAAAATTTTGATATTTTTCTGTTACAGTTCGCCAAATATACAAAAATCCATATTGGATGTGTTTTAAAGGTGCCAAGCTATTTCCTTTAATCCAGCCTACTTTGGCATTTTGAATTTAAACTAAATTATGAATATCAAATTTGTAAATTTTTACTGGAGATGTTCTCCAGATGTACGTTAATGTATATTGTCTTTGTATAGGAAGTAACACGCCCACTTCTAAAATCCAGCCAACTTGTTTACAGATGTTTTGTATTAATAACCAAGCTATTTTTTTATATGGATACGTTTTTCGGAGATAGAGAAATGTATTTTATTTTTGTGTGGTAGGTGTCACGCCCACTTAACAGCATATGTCAAGTTAAGTCATGCAAATAAAAACTCTTTCAAAGTAAGCTTTTATAAAAAATATAAAGCATAATCACATTCTGGAAGTACCTAAAATAAATGGCAATTTTTTAAATAACTCCTGAGACCATATCCAAACCGCAGAAAATATTTTTAAATCACATTGTTGCAACCAAGGCGAATTCATAAAGGTGACATTTTCGAGTCATCTGTTTAATGTTTATTTCCTTGTGTGTATACTGAATGTCAAGCGTTGTTTACATTTTATTGAAAAAATTGTTAAAATTTAAAATTCAATAAAAATATAAATTCTTGAAAAAAACTTATTTAAATGTCATAAAACAAAAAAGAGAACATACAATTTAAACACAAGGATTTTAAAAGACGTAAGGAATAAGTGGAGACACAATAAATTTGCAATACAGGAAAAAAATTTACCAATTGTGTATACTATTTTGTAAACAAATAATTTTGACATTCACTCTAACTTTTTACAAAAACAAAATACATAGTATTTTTTCAAAAAAAGGGATAACTAGCATAGCTCTATCTCATATTGCGGTCGGTCACCTTTATGAATTCGCCTTGGTTGCAACAAACTTTCACGAAATCACAGGCAACTAAATCCAGGCTTCTCCCAGGTCTGTGAAGCAAACTGCTTTTAGTAATTATTATTCCAGTTTTAATCAGATTCCATGAACGCTCCTGTTTGTTCAGTTAAATCAAGTATGTCACATTAAAATGCATGGCTTTTGTAAAAGTCATTGCGCCACCTTAATGAATTCCTTGAAGTTGCACTTGTTTCAAATGTGTATGTATGTACAATACGAGTACGAATGCGAGTTTGATTTGCTTTTTCTTTACTTTTCGCTGTTTCTGTTTTTCTTTATTTGTTTTCAATAAAAGAAATTCACAACCAGCCAAACGCAGTTTTTATACAGTTGCTAACAACCGTTTTGTCCAATTTGCAACTTTCAGCTTAAATCACAACCAACAAACATAAAAACACACATGCAACATCCCAGTCAGCATGTGAAAGATCGAATCACCAAACTGAGTCTTTTAAGACAACCTTTGATGATCAAAAACTGATTTATCTTGTCTGCGCTTAAATCAAGACTCGAAAATGAATCCCAAAAATGCTTAAAAAGTGACTTCCTTCAAAAACAAATCATGCAGATGATCGAAATGTGACTGTTATGTTTCTTTTGGTATTGTTTCTGTTTATAACGAGACCATTTCTTACAGATTTCGAAACAAGTGAGTTTCGTAAACTTAGGCTTATTTATGTCAGTCAGCTCATGGAATAAAACTGACATTAAATTTAACTTGATTTGTGCCAACAACAAAAAGAAAGACACAAAATTTAAAAAACAAAAAAATGTACTTTGGACTTCGAAAAGCATTCTTGACAAAAAGTACGAAAAAACAGAAGTTAGAAGGAACATGTTAAATCAATTAAAATAGATAATACCAAAGGTTAAATACAATTTGGTTTAAATATTAATCTTTTACTATTGACTGCCAGCAGTCGTCGATGGCTGCGAGTGTTAAACGGCAAACTCCTCTGAAGAGATTGAGTGGTTGCAATCGAGACATGTAAGGGCAACCTGCCCGTAAAAACGCCTGGGTTCGACCCTCAGGTCAGTCAAGAATGAAAAATTATCAATAAACTTTAATTAATTTCATGTTGTTAAATTTCTTTCTTCATAAAAATAATTTAATGAAAATTAAATTTAATGTCTTGAGCCGAATTAAATATCAACATTTGGATTAAAAACCATAGAACAGTTCAACAAAATAACCACAATACTTATTATTATAAAAAAGTAATGTCAAAGTAGTAGCACAAAATGTCGCAATTGAGTCACAAAGACACTCTTTCAGAAGAGTCGCGGGTGGGGTACCAATTCCTCCCGAATAAAAAGTAATTTTCGACTCAAAAACGAGCGCATAAATGATTATTGTAATCGCGCAGGGGAGTCATAATAGACTCGAATATGATCAATACTTAAAAAAAAAACGCTGACTGGGTTACGAGTATTTCCATACATACATACATATTGTTACCTAAAACGTAAAAGGCCCCAACATACCAAAAATTAACAATTGACATTTTCATTGATTCTGATGTATTGCATCGACACAAATGTCCACAATAAATTTTGGAACCTTTTTACGAAAATGAGCGATTTTATTTAACAAAAACAAGCGGCCCTATCTACAAAATATTATATGATACGAGCTAGAACCCTTACAAACAGTTTGCATAATATGCAACATTGTCAATTGTCAAAACAACTGGTAGGTTTTACAATAAAAATAGAAGAAAAATAAAGTATAAACAGTTTAAGGCAATTTATCAATAAACATTTTAAATAATTCTTTGCTTCTCTTCTAAACTTTTTAAAATGTAAGATAAGGCGTTTAGCGTTTTAGGTAACGATATATACATGTATACATGTTCTATATCCAAACTAGCATTTTGTATCATAATCTAATCATTTAGGAGTCAGCTTCAAGGGCAAAATGCGCTTATATATGTATATGCCCAGCTAGCATTTGGCTGATTATTTTTTGTAAAAATCACCCAAATGATTCTTTTCACATCAGCTTTAATGATTAAAAACTGATTTATCACTTGAGTGATTGAAAAAGGATTCATATAAGTTTCATTTATGTGTATGTTTAAATAATGGTTTTTATATATTTTTAATTTTTGTTTTTGCTAAACGAAATAAATAAGTAGCTTGGCCAAAAAAGAAGCCCAAAAATTATTGACAATTTATGAACATAAATGTTTTTGCAAATTGATTCTTCTCTTCTTTGCGAAAAATCGATCATTTTTGTTTGGTTAAAAATAAAGCCAAAATGGTGCCACACTTCTTCTTTGTTTGGCTAACACGAAAGTTTCTATTTTAATTTTTTTCATTTGGCAAAAACAAAAATTCAAAATTTTTTAAAATCATTATTTTAACATCTCAATGAATCATATATGAATCCTTTTTCCATCACTAATGCGATAAATCATCAAAACTGATCTGAAAAGACTCATTTAGGTAATTTTTACTTAAAATAATACAAACAAGAATCAAAAACTACCTAATGTGTGATCATCGTGAAGATTATCTCTAAGCAACGAACATTTGCGTTGAGGAATTAATTAGAAACGTAGTAATCTCATCTTTATACTCCCCACCTAGATATTCAATATCAGAAGTCCAATATTTTAAATCATTAGGACCATGTTTCCTAGCCGCTGGCGACTATAACGCTAAACATACCTTCTGGGGGTCACGACTTATAACACCAAAAGGTCGTGTTTTGTTTAACACAATTTCTAAAATGGATTTAAATGTGGTAGCGAGCGGTCAACCAACTTATTGGCCTAATGATCATCAACAAATTCCAGATGTCATTGATTTTGGCGTGGTTAAAAACATCCCCATAGAAACGATTCATGTTGAAGCTTCCTTAGAATTATCTTTCGACCACACACCAACAATTGTTACTTTAATGAACGTCAATAGAATTGTATCTCCGACTGGTTACTTAGCGACGTCAGCTACACAAATAAATTGGTTAAAATATAACAAATTTCTAAATACTCATTGCACAGAAAATATTCCGCTTAGTACACCGGAGAATGAAGATCGCTCTTTTGTTAATTTTGACAGTTATGTAAAACTAGCTGTTCAACATTCTAGTACTGCCCCCAAAAAAACAAAAAATATTAAAATATATTCCACAGATGTCGAGCGTCTCTTGTCTGAAAAAGGAGGGCTCGAAGAGAGTGGCAATTGCACAGATCCCCTCAATTTAAGAACCTTCCAAAAAAAGTGTACAAGAAGACTAAGAAAGTTATTGCATCTCTGGAAAAATATCTTAAGGAACTTGATGCAACTCCACAATCAGACTACTCATTATGGCGTGCAGCTAGAAATCTCAAAAGGCCAGTTGTCTCTTAAACCCCAAGAAGGCTCCTGGTTTTGATAAGATCAGCAACAAAATGCTTTTGGAGCTACCCAGCTTAGCAAAGAAAATTATTCTTTTAATTTTTAATGCAATTTTACGCCTTGAATGCTATCCTCAAAAGTGGAAGGTTTCCTTAGTCACCATGATACCTACACCAGGAAAGGATCACACATAAGTTGAGTCATATAGGCGCCTATTAGCTTATTATCTAATATATCAAAGCTGTTTGAGAAGCTGTTAGCGTCGAAATTAACGCCAATTTTAAGTGAAAATAGATGTATTCCTAACCACCAATTCGGCTTTAGAAGAGAACACAGAACAATTGAACAAACCCATCGTATAGTAAACGCAATAAGAAAAACCTTTGAAGAAAGAAAATATTGTTCCGCTCCCTTAATCGATGTTTCTCAAGCTTTTGATAAAACCTGGCATGAAGGCTTGTTACATAAATTGAAGCTAAACTTACCAGTAAACACACACAAGCTGTTAGAAAGCTACTTAGTCGGTCGAAAGTTTATTATTAAAGAAGGTGATTATTTTAGCTCTCCTCTGCTATTTGACGCTGGAGTCCCTCAGGGAAGCATCCTGGGCCCACATTTATACTTAATATACACCTCGGATATGCCAACAAACAACTACACCCAAACTTCAACATTTGCTGATGATACAGCTTTTCTAAGCGTGCACGAAAACAGTCAATAAGCATCTCGATACCTACAGGATCATATATTTCAACTCGATCTATGGTTAAAGCAATGGAGGATAAAGGTCAATGAGCAAAAATGCGAACATACATATAACATTCACCTTGCGTCGGGAATCTTGCCCCCTATTAAAATCAATAATCAAAATACCTCAAAATTCTCATGTAAAATGCCTCGGTATTCAGCTAGATCGCCGTTTTACGTGGAAAATCCATATAGAGGCAACATTAACTCAAATGAAACTAAAAGCCATCCAAATTCATTGGATTATTGGAAGAAACTCTGTTCTTAGTCTCGACTGCAAACTCCTACTTTACAACTCCATCTTAAAGCCAAACTGGTGCTATGGTATTCAGTTATGTGGCACTGCCTCGGCCTCTAACATCGAAAAAATTCAAAGGCGCCAAAATAAACTTCTTCGAATAATCAAAGCTGTCCCTTGGTATGTTAAAAACTCAAATATTCACAAGGATCTCAATGGTCCATTAGTTAAAACTGTGTTTCTAAATATGCAGTAAAAATAATTAGAATTGTGGTTATTTTGTTGAACTATTTATGGTTTTTAATCCAAATTTTTAATATTTTAATCAGGCTTAAGTTCATCAAATTTAATTTTCATTAAATTATTTTTATGAAGAAAGGAATTTTACAACATGAAAATTAATTAAAATTGTTATTGATAATCATTCATTCTTGACTGACCTGAGATTCGAACCCAGGCGGCTGGTTACCATGACATGTTTCGATCACAACCACTTGATCTCCTCAGATGGATTTACCGTCTTGCACTGCAGTAAAATACTTAAAAAGACACGACTTGCATCCGAACACACTAGCTCGATTTATTTTAAATGATAGCGGCCACACTCGCTTAAGAAGAAGAGACACTGCAGCACTTGTCCAATTAGATGAGGGATAAACACCTCCATATCTGAACAGAACCCGTGATGAAAAAATTTTTGTCTGGCACTCGCAGGACATAAAATAAAGTATTAGGTTAAGATTTGATTAATTAGTGTGAGTTCATACATATTTAATATCTGAAGATTCAATAAATAAATAATGAAAAAAAAAATAATAATAATCACCCAAATGCTATCTGGGATGTTTAAAAATCATACATATACATATGTAAATGTATACAATTAATTCCTTAACTTTTTCAATTCTTTGTTTGCTCTCATCCTTTATAAACAAACTTACATGATTTTTAACAACAAAAAGGAAACAAAAAACACGATGTTTTTTATTTTTGTTCCTTTTTATCTTTGACAAGGACACCATGTGTTGGGATTTGTGATTTTCTATGCCGTTGAGTTTGAGTACGATTATTTACTTTATTTTAAGGTAAAAATTGCAATTATCTTACATCTCCTGCAACATCTACCTCTAGGAGGGCAGTCCCAAAATAAGCCGACCTAACAGAGAAAACACAACAAATTTGGGGGAAATGTGTTTTAATTTTATCACAACATAATCGCCTTTTAGCTGGATGCACTTCAGCCAGGGATACATTATCGCTTAAAGTCCCTGCTTATAGTTAGTAAGAATTGCCTAACTCCTTAAAAAAAAACGTAATCAAACGCAGACTCCATCTATTCATTGTTGGCCATTTTTTCCAGTTTGGAAATAAAAAATAATCTGAGGAAGCTTAATCTGTCGAATAAGCTGCTCGGTGAATCAATTCAAATTGTATCTCATTGATTTTGACCATCGTAATTGTGAATGTGCCCTAGTGAACTGGTTCATTGTCTGGATATGACAACACTTTATTGTTCGCTCCATGCGGCCCTTTTCCTTTATTTCATTAATTAACGCTGCCATATGTTGACTGTTTTTCCTTTTTAAAAGTTATCAATAAAAATTATCCAACAGGTGGTGATCCCATGTATCATCCGCGGTTACAAATAATCAATGCAAAATTTATCAATGCTTTATTTAGGTGAAACCTCGGCAAACACTCTATTCAAACCCCTTTACAACGTTGTTTTTGTTTAATTGTTAGCAAACGTGGCACCCATCTTGCGCATAGCTCTCCTATCATTAAATATGCGGCTAATATGCGTTGTCTGGCACTTTCTGAAAGACCTATTATTATAGTTGGTTCACGCACATTGAGCCGAAGATCATCCAATTATAGTTTTTGGAACGTGGCGCTTTGAAACTAAAAATATTTGTTTGTTTCACCAAAGTATTTCAGTCATCTACACATCAGCAGCCATATTCTGTTTTTCGTTTAGCTAAAGCCAAATTTCGATCGCTTAAATGCCTTATGGCCGTTTTCTCATAAGGGGATTATCTTTTTCCCGACAAAAAACTGGATATTAAAGAAATTTGATTTTTTTTAATGTCTCATTTGCTTCTTTTCTCTCGCAAAATTAACCGGCACTCATCTGCCAATTATTTATTTCCCGTTTATTTGCATGCATTTTGAGAGGAGTTGCCAACTGAAAACAATTTTTTTGTCGGTATATTGAAAATATCAAAATCGTTAACGGATAGTTTATCTATTTATCGTTAACGGAGAGTTTATCGGTTTAATAAATTTATGTCGACATTAAGTAACAGGCAGTTTGTCGAAACATTGAGAAAACTGCCATCAGAGAATACAAAATTTTAGCGATGACATTAAAAACTAAAATGTCGGCGAATTTAGCAATGGCATTTTCAAATTTAGCAATGCACGTTACAGAATTGTATACGTATCCAAAAATCACTTTATCAACTTTATAGATTTTAAGCGATAGAGATTTAGCTATAGCGAATTACAGAATACGACTGCAGGTCAGCTAATTTTGGGACCGCTCTCGTACCACTACCAGAACGACCACTTGTTCATTCCTCATTGTGCTCACACCCTCGTTTTAAGTTGTTGGTTGTTGTTAGTAAATAATCTGTTTAATAAAATCAAGGATTTACTGAGGTGTGTTTGATGTTGAAGTCCTAAATTGAAGGTTGTTTGTCTATGTGTGTATGTATAGCCCTGTGATTGAGCGTGTGTGTGTTTATGCGATAATAAAACATGCATAAAAAGCCCTCATTTTATGAAATGAAATATTCTGATTAGAAGGTTTTCTTCTTGTATAAATTATATACAAAGTCTGATTAAAAAGAAGTCATTTATTTATGCATGTATTACAGAGCATCAACACGGTGTCATGTGTTAAAAAAATCTACTTTGTGAACGCATGTATAAACAAATTACAAAGAGCCATTCGCAAGAGTAGTAAATTTCATTATCTTAAATAATGTTTTTGTTGCTTTAAAAGTTATTTTGGTTTAATTATACCCACCCCACAATAGTGGAGAGGGTATTATGCATTTGTGCTGATGTGTGTAACACCTTAAAGTATTGGACCCACCTTAAAGTATACCGATAGATTTAGAATAAATTTCTGAGTCGATCTAACAATGTCCGTCCAGCTGGCTGTCCATGTAACCTTGTGCGCAAAGTACAGGTCGCAATTTTGAAGAGAATTTGAAAATATTTGGCATATTGGTTCTTATTATCACAAGGACCAAGCCTATTGACAATGGGCCGAATTGTAGGACCACGAGGGGAGATAGAGCAATTTCTTCCTCTCAAAAACTATCAAACCGATTTTAATGAAATTTAAAACATATATGTATAGATTCATATTTATATGGACACACAAGCATGGTTCTCCATGGGTCCAGAATAGGGTGCACTCTCGTTATTGTGTTTGAAAAAATAGTGGTGGTGTAGGGTATCATATAGTCGGGATTGACCGACTGTACTTTCTTACCTGTTTTTTTTAAATCGTTGTTAAATTAGGAAATTTTAATAAATTTCGCAACATACTACAATCTTAAAACAAGCGAAGTATAGTCGTTCAAGCCGAACATATGATACCCTACACCACAGTATTAAGAGGCAATTTTTGAGAGTGGACAATATTTGGGATCCATAAGCAGTCATGGACCTGCCAGAACAAAATTATGTTATGAACTTAAGAGTTATATAATAATTCTTTGTATTGAATCGGCCAATAGGAGAGTTTTTCATCTTTAAGGGATTTTTAAGAGGAAATTATAAGGTACCTTTTGTTCATTCAGGACCTACCAGCACAACATTTTGTCATGACATAGTAGTTATCGTAAAAGTTACTATCGCAGAATTGTATGTCAATACCAACCAAATTTCATTAAATTATCGCAAAATGGCGATCAGTTCTTTGCGCACAAGAAGGTTTACATGGACAGCCAGCCAGCTGGACGGACGGACATCGTCAGAAAGTTATCCTGAGTCGATCGGTATTCTTAAAGATGGGTGTAGACCAAACATAGGCACAAACGGCCTGGATTTTTCAGTGTTATTGGGCCTTGTCCAGGTAACAGCTAAAATACAATTTATCCAGTTGAAAAATTTATTTAATTTTAAAAAATTTCTATTTTATTAATTATATTTTTTAATGATTACCTTAATATTTTTCAGAACAAAATCGTATACAATTTTAATTTCCGAAAGACATTCAAATTAACATGATATGGTCCAGTTTGAAAAATGTATAAGATTTGGCCCAAGTTCGTTCATATTTTTAAATTTCGTGATCGGTCCATAATGCATAATAGGCCCCACATAAAGCCATCTCTCGGAAGAGTCTGGTAATGCCCACTCTGGGAAATTAATTAGCATATATAGACGTTGTGGTAACATTTGGTCCAATTAAGTTTTATATGGCCAGAAATAATACCATACAATTTTGTAATAATTGGTCCATAATTTACCTGAGGTCCCGTAATAAGCAGCCTTCTGAAAACAACTTTAAAACTACCATATCGAAATTCGTTTTAATTTAGGTTTTTTTTTACCAGATTTTGTTTGTCGTGCTTATTCCCAAATTTTATTCTTGATAAAAATACTGAAATTTATTGTTGATGGGATAAGCTATTCATATGCGCATTTCACTGGTTGCTTAGGCCAGATCATCAGGAAACTTCATCCAAAGATTTTAGAAAAACTAAAGATATTAAACCAAATAAAACTGTTAAGCGTATAAGAATTATAAGCAACATTTCTACTTGTAACAATATCAAAGTTTAAACAAAAACATCAACAATAAACAATTACATTCCCCACTACAATTGGTTGGAATTCTTCCAATATTAATTGTAGTTGTAAGTAGGTTAAGAGAAAACAAACACTCAAGAGGGTTTTGTGATAATTGGTCCATAATTTACAATTGATCCAATATAAATTCCCCTTCCGAAAATTTTATAATATAAGTCAAAAAATTACCATATGCAGGTCTAAGCCCCGAGGAATTTCAATAGTAAACTCCGTTTTTATAAAGTTTAATTAATAATTTATAGACCCCATACAGGGCCCACGCCTGAAATATGCTGACTACCGGTGGAAGGTATCGGAGATTCGGCACAGCCTTTTATAGCACTATTGCCTGTTTTTTTTTGAAATTTGCATATTCTTCAGAATCACTGAAATATTTTTCGCCTAAAGAAACAATTTAATATTTTATTATTGTTAATTTCTGCAGAAAATAGTTGATTTACGCTGTGTATATTTTGACATCTATAACCTAAGTTTAACTGGTCAGTTTTCAGTTAAACTCAAATTAAAACAAAATATACTGGAACTAAAAAACATTATTTTAAGTTTAAACTATGTTTAACCAATAAACCGAAAAAATGCGCCGTTAGATTTAAAGTGATTCCTATTGAATTCAGATTTTAGAAATTGGTGATGACAAAAAATTGGACTTTTGGCGGATGAAATTAAATTGTCGTCTCCGATTTCTGTAAAGAACTATGTTTCGGCTTAAGGCTTTGTACAGCAACAACTTGTATGCAATTTTTTAAGACATTTTAATAATTTTGTGTAGTTTTGAATGAAAATTAGAAAAGCATGTTGTTAACTCTTTGCACAATATCAACAACGGGTAATCTTGCTCACATCAAAATCCATTCTTTACGGTCTAAAGTATCACAGAAGAAAAATTATATATTTGAAGAGTTGTTAAAGGAATTGTTGACCTATTCCACATTCATCAGGCAATGTCAAACGAAAAATTATTTTATAAATAACTTTTTTTTAATATGTAACTGATCCCTAGAACTGCAATGACTTATAATTTTTGTTAAATTTTGCTCTGAATATATAATAAAAATGGTCTAAAATGAAAATTTTGTTTTCATAGTTGCTACAAAAACATAAAAGCCATTTTCCATCCCTGGTTTTCTCTATCGATAGATATAAGCAAACATTAAATTCTTTAACAACGATTACGAAACACTAGATTCAAATGTTAATTTTATCAGGTTCATTCTTAATGCAACGTCACGTTAACATTAAAGTACCAATTTAGACATAAGTTTTGTAAGGAAGACGGAACAGCTGATGCGCAATGTAAACGATAATGTTAGAGTAACGAGGCCTTGAACGGAGCGTGTTTTCACGGCGATATGTGTCTTGCACAGAATTACAATACATATTCAAAAATCTATTATATAGAAAAAAAATTTCTTTATCTTTTTCTTTCTTGATTTATAAAAATCTACTGAAAGTGATACAGACAAACCGTAGCCAACCATTTCTCATTAATGATCATTTAATTAACTCTGAACTGTTAAGATGCCTTTTGTTGTTGCCTTACAATTAAAAGAAACTAAAAAAAAAGCTCAGGGGCAAAGCGATTTAGATGAAATTTGCCGCAACTTTTTTTTTTGGAAAATGACCCCAAAACGTACTGATTAACATTAATTACCAATTAAATGTTGTAACTTTATACTTTTATACCAAAGCTGCAGTTAAATGCAACAACCAATAGAGTGTTACATGTTGCAGCCATAAATAATTAATTATCTTTTAACACAGACATACTTACGTTTGTAATGCCGCAACCATCGCGATGGTAGAAAATAAAACAAATTTTCTTTTTTTTTTAATTTCTTTAATGAATTTTTAATTTTTTGTTTTAAAAAAAATTTTAATATTTTTTACTTAAATTCATACGTATATATGTATGAATATTATTATTTAAACTGTACAATTACATAAATTTAATTTACACTGACCGCCATAATTAATGAAACACTTGACAAGATAATATTTTAACATTAAGGGAGCGAGTAAATGGGAATTGAATGGGATTGTGGGTGTGAATCGTCGCATATTTTGTGGCATGGAGCTTGTACAACTGATTAAATTTATTGTCATTTCAATTATTTCTCGAAACCGAAAAGTTCTTGGTGCTCAACTTAAAAATTTATTAAAGTTAAAACTTATAATTAAAAATAATGAATACAATTACAAAATTAAAAATTATGATTTTTTACACAAACTAAAAATAATTATACTAAAATAATAATTGTATTCTTGTTCTTACTTATTGACATATGAGATGAGATTTTTTGAATTATAATTTATTTCTATTAAAAAAAAACGATTTAATTCAATTTATTTTACGACTTGTTTTTTAATTAGTTTTTTTCTTCTTTTAATCAATAACTAAAGAAAATTATTTACTTTAAATGGGAAAATAATCAAAGTACTTTAAGGCATGGTCACACTTGACAAATATTTGAAATACCATACGAAACCACTAGTTTTATTGAACAATTGTTTGTTTTTGCATCATTTAATCCTAGAATGTCATCCTTATTTTTTGTATTCTAACGTCATCCTATAAAATACGCCGTGAGTAAAAATTGGCACCAAAATTTATTTATTATTTACAACTTTAAGTTATTTTTTAATCAATATTTATAAATAAAATCGCTCGTGATTGCTTTAAGAAAGGAAATAACTGTATTTTAAATTTTTTTGCAAATGAAGTTTAGGAAATCACGTTTTTTTCGGATTTGTTCGTGAAATATTTGTTAAGTGTGAACATACCTTTAGAATTGTCTTGTGAGGGTGGAGGTTTATTTGGAATGCTATTTCTGTTTCTCTTAGTTTGTTTCATTCGAATATAATTAAAATTTTGTTACCTTATTTGAGTCTTTTGTTTTTACTTTTCTTTATTTTTTTTGTGTAAAATTCGGTGTAAATATAATTATACTAAATTTTTGTTGTTATAATAATGTAATTTTTGTTTTTAATATTTATGTTGGATTTTATTTTGAAATTGTTCGTCTTTGGGACTTCAAAAAGAATAAAAGATTTTTTTGAAACAATATTTGTAATTAACTTTATCATTCTTTTTTCGGTTTTTTGTTTTAACTTTTTTTAAATTGCAAAAAAAAAACTTTCCACCGGCTAAAGAACAATTTTAATTCGAATTCTTTTGAAAAGAAATAGATATTTTTGTTTGTGTTTGTATGGATATGTGCAAGCCCTGCCAGCATTTGGAAGATTGTATAGTTGCCAACAGTCTAGATGTCACTTTTTAGAGACTTCTAGCTGAAAGAAGAAGTGATGAAATTTACAGTACTGCCATGGCGGACACTTTTACTTAACAGAAGAAAAGTTAATTCTGCCGCTTTTTTGACAAATTATAGGACAAAGAAACAAATATCATAACTTCTAGAAGTGGCATCTACGATTCCAATTACACACAAGATTGTTTGGGATGGCTTTAACCATAAAAAATGCTTGCAGGGTATGAATGATGAGCGTGAGTAAGAGAGAATTTGTGTGAATGTGTTGTAAGTGTATGTTTGCGTGTGGGTTTCTTAATATTTTTAGATCTACATATAAAGACTAAGAATAATTTTCAAGATTTTATTAGAATGAATAAAAGTTGCATACTTGTCTTGCGCTTTTTACATCTATTACTAAAATAACTTTAAAATTACTTAAATTTTCTTTTAGAGTTTGATAATTTTATCTTATAATTTAGGTTTTTCTTTTTTTTTTTTTTCTTTTAATTTTTGTAAAATATAAAACTACGTTTTGAAAAAGAAACCGGCTCAAATGTAAGAGGACAGAAAGACATCGTATTAGTCTACCTAAACAGCAAAAAGCAACGCGCATGATTGATGAGTGATTGCTGGTGGAGCAGCAAAAGACTGATGATCACTTTCATGTAACTTCCAGCCATTCATCTATTAAATGGTACCATCTGTATCATCTGATGATTGTACGAGAACATGTTCTAAGAGTACCAATGAGTCTTTGTGAGTGTATAAATATGTGTTTGCTTAGGTTTTAAGGTAAAGTGCTGCTGATGACGCCTTTTAGTTTGCGTGCAAACGGCACTTGTTCCTTATGTTCCATCTCTGTGTGTACGTTCTGGTCTCTAGCAAACATTTAAGCAGGTATTATTCTTCTTCTTTTTTATCACAGCCTTAGGCACAAACGTTTGAATTTGTTTTTGTTGTTGTTGGTTATGTTTGTGTTGTTTTGTATAATAAAACGGGTTTCGAACACGGGCTTATGTCTGTTACCCCTCTGTCGAATTTAATTCGTATCGTTTGTACATCTATAATTGATTCGATTATTTTGTTGTTTTTGTGTTTTTGATTTTTAGTTTCGTTTCGTCATTTGTTATTTTTTGAGAGCGAAATGTATAATTTTTACTTTTGAGTTAATGTTGTGTGGTATAATTTATCAGTCAGTCTAGTACTTGAGAGAAGCTCTAAGAGTTTCCTTATTGGTATTTGAAGATGCGGGCCATCGGGAAAAGACTCTACTGCTGCAGGGTTAATCAGCTTCAGTAGGCCTAAATTAGCCACGCTTTAGTATTTATACAAAATATTTACAATTTGGCATGCTAAACGCGTATACTCACCACAGGTGGATACGAGATGTACTTGTCGCTCATATTAAAATATGAGCCATCTGGTGGCGGAGCTGGTGATGGCGAAGATATGTAACTGCCTTTAATTACCAGCGAAGAGGCGGGCGATGGCGAAGGTATATACATGCCATTGGACATAAGCATGTGATCATCTTTGGATCGTGTGGGCTCTGGCATACCACTACGGTTGCTGTGACGTTTGGGATTTGGTAGAGTGCGTGTAAAGTCTGGATTACACATGTAGGGCGGACTGCACATGGAACTCTCTTGATATTTAGGTGGGTAGGCGGTCGATTGTATGATGTCGACATTTTCCACCAGATAAGTGGATGTGGCTTGTTTTTGGACATCGGCCTGCAAAGCAGAAATTGGCAACTGTGAAAAGAATTTATTAAAGGTTAAACGAAGTTAGCAGGTGTTAGATCAAATTTGAAATTAACTTTTAAATTATTAATCAATTAGTTTGAATTAGAAAATTTAAGAAAAAAATTCACCCACCTTATAAACAGACTGGTTGTCTTCTTTGGAATAGGCATCATCGTTGGGAGTTTCTGTTTCGGTGGAATTCTTATTCTGTCTTCGTATAACAAACCAGGCCACCAAAGCAGCATTTAACACCAATAACACCATGGCAGCTGAAGTAATTCCGATAATCATCATATTGGGCATTTCATCCTTTTCATTCAATTCCGCTGAATAAGGTTGGGATCCTTTGGAAATTAATATTGGTAAATTTACAAGATTAAATTAAATCTCTCTATTTATGACATCTTGATCCTCTTACCTTTCGTTAATGTAAGTTTAATGTCTGGTAAAAATTTACTGCCTCCCGCTTCGTTAGCAGCCATCACAGAGAACACATACGTGCTGCCTGCCTTTAAACCATCAATTGTTATGTTTATACTTCCAGGCTTGGCATCCACATATTTGTATTTGTCTTCATTGAATATTTTAAATCTCAAACGGTAGTAGACTGGTAAACCGCCATCGAACCCCGGAGTCCATGATAAATCCACTCCATCATCAGTAACATTATTCACTTGTATACCCAAAGGTGTATCAGGTCGCATGGGTTTTGAAAATTCTAAGGTGGAACTAGCCTGGCCATGAGTATTGCGTGCCACACATTCGTACTGGCCATAATCATCAGCAGAGGTATTCTCAATAATTAGCGATGCTTCATATGTAAGAGCATTAAGCTTACGATCCAAGTTCTTGAATTTACTGCGGCGCATTTTCAAGTCTTTGCCGTTACGACGCCATACGAAACTGGGCTGGGGAGCTGCCGTAGCACGGCATACTATACGACCTCTGTCGCCCATACGAGAAGCGAATCGTGTAAAAGCAGGCGAATGATCCAATTCAGGGGCAGCTATTTCAAAAACAGAACGAAACTGTAAAACAAATCACTTACTCTCTAATGCTTTAAAACCTACATTGAACGACTAGCAAAACATCTCTTTGAGCTGGAGGCCCTCTTTGATTTTCGGCCACACAGGTAAAGTTTCCGATGTCAGAACGTTGAACATTGCTGATGTGAAGATATGACGTTCCATTATCATACGTTATGGAGGTCCTTTGTGACATGTCATAGCCGGCTCTAATCCAGGTGACATGTTCAGCCGACAAAGGCCGAGCTAAAATATTACAAGCCAAAACAGCATCTTCTCCCTCAGCAAAACTGGAATTTTCCGTTACCGATTCAATAGAAGGAGGGTCTAAATGTTCAAAATAATGAAAATTGCCCTCTTTTAAAAAACAAATTAAAGGTTTACAACTTACATTCCACCACTATTTGAATTTCCATAATTGCGGTACCCTGGGAATTCATGGCTTCACAAATGTAACTGCCGGCATCATTACGCGAGAGCTTATTGATGTTGAGTGTGGAGCCATCTGATATGATACGCTGACCTTGGGCATTATTCATTATGGGCAAACCGTCTTTGGTCCAAGTGTATGACATTGACATGGGATTACCACTAGCGTGTAACTCAATTCGCAATTGCTCTCCTTCCACACCCAAATACGAGGACATTTGAGAGTTATCAAACTTGGGAGGATCTAAAAATTATCATACACACAAATTGCTTAGTTCCGCCGGTAAGAACCCCCATGTAGGTAAATACTTACATAGTATATCCAAACTAACAGTTTCATGAACACTTCGTTGCAGGACCTCATTGATAGACTGACAAGTATAAATTATGCCATCTAAATCTTGAGTTATGTTAACGTATACCTCAAGAGTAGATACTGAACCGCCCCACAAGCCGGGTTTGGTGGAGAGATTAATACCTTCCACGGGTATGCCATCCTTCCACCAGGATACCTTCGCTGGTGGATTGCTTGAGCTAGAATCACAAATCAATTTCGCTCTAATTCCAGGCACTAAGTTTTTTGGTTCCACGGAAATTTTCACTGTTTCTGGCGGAACTGAAATAAAAAAATGACCTGTCAAAAACCCATACTCTTGCAAAAAACAGTTTCCCACTTACAATGAACACTCAACGTTTTGGTGGAAAATAAGGGAATCTCAATAGCTGGACTTTGAATTTCACACTTGTAGATGGCATTGTTGTCGGAGGAATTAACTAGTATGGTTAATTCGGAAGTTATTTTCGAATCCTGAACTCTGCTTTGGGTATTAAGTTTTTTATCATTCTTATACCAAATTAAAGAGGGAGGAGGGTTACCACCCGATGAAGAGCATTGCAATTTCTTAACTGAACCAGAAGTGATGACATCACCATCATTGTAGCCCGTCAACAAGGGTGGAGAGGGTGGATCTAAATATTGCACGGCACATAAATAAAAAATAAATACAATAAAGGGGAGAGACAGAAACAAGAAAATACATTAATTAAACATTCATTTTACGTTTTTTTTTTTGCCAGACACTCACATAAAACATTAACACTGTGAGAACCCACAACATTCTGTGTAAGTTCAACGTTGAGAGCATGACAGACCGCAACAAACGTACGGGAGTTTGCATCGATGTTGATGGAAACATTTGAAGTACTAAACCAACCACCTTCAACACTTTTTTGCGACTTAAATGTTGAGTTACTTAGGGGGCGACCATTCAAAGACCAACTTATGCGGGCTGGTGGATTGGATGGCGCTGTTACACAAGTCAGTTGCACAACATCTCCCACTTTGGCCTCTGTGGCGCCACTAATGACGACTTCTTTGGGGGCAACTAAATTTATATTTAATAATAAATAAAGTCAAAGGAGAATTGATTAATCAACTTATTAAAGTTTTTCAATATCTTTAATATGGTGCTTACACAAAACAGTCAAATTCAGTTCAGCTTTGAAAGCAGTATTCGATAAAATATTTTTAGCTTCACACACCAAGTTGGCGCCATTATCTACAGCCTCAGCTATAAAACTATACACATTCTCCGATAAGCGACCCGAAGTTCTGAGTTTAAGAAATTTTTAATTTTATAAATCACGTTCAAATTTATTTCTTTTCTATGTGTTTTTACCTTTGAGGAGAACTGATGGGCTCGCCATTTTTATACCAAACTAATTGAGCTGGAGGATTGCCACCACGACTACGACAAGCGATTTTTATATTTTGACCTCTTCTTAATGTCTCACCCTGGGTATAGCCCTCAAAAAATGGTGGACCAGGAGGATCTATGTTATTAATCGATTTCTTTTATTAAAACTGTTTTTATTTTTCTGAAAAAAAACTTACATAAAACAGAAAGCTGTATAGATGAGCGCATGGGAACATCTGGAGGCAAGGCTTTGTGTTTTGCTTCACACGAAAAATCTTTAAAATCATCATCAGCCCGAGGCTGTATGGTTATTGTCGATATAGTAGTGTAACGCTTAGCGGCACCTTCTGTGATCACAACATGAGGTTTAACTGCAAAACGTTATTAGTTTAACCTCTAATAAATTTCTAAACACTTTAGTTATCTCTAAAACTAAACTTACCTCCCATCAAAGGTACATTATTACTGTTCCATATTAAATTCGCTGCAGGGTTTGCATTCTCAGCAATGCACTTGAGCGTAAGATTTTGTCTCTCAACAACCTCAACTTTGGCATTGGAAGCATAGCCATCAATGGCAATTGAACTCGGGGCTGCTACTATGCTTAGTTTGGCATTTGCTCTGATCGCAGGATTGCCTGCAGCGGGACCCACCTGACACTGATACTCGGCATCATCTTCTAGGGAGGCGTTTTTGATTTGCAAATTGTAAATGCCATTAACACCATCTACCAGCACTGAATAGCGCGGAAAACCATGAATAACTGCTGAGAATCCTAAGGCAAACCCATCTTTAGTCCATTGCACCTGTCCAGCACGATTGGCCACTTCACAGCGCATTAGTGTATCGGTACCCTCCAGTATCTGTAAATCATGTGGCGTCACACGAAACTTTTGTACCGTAGACATTGATTGTGCCACTGTCAATGGAACTACTGTTAATGGACAAAAAGGAAAAGAAAAGATATTATTTAATTTTTCTGTTTAATATTCAATATTAACTTTTACTATTTATTAAATAACAAAATCTTAACATCTAACTTTGGTGGCAACCCACTTTATTTTTAAATTTACATGTTTCCATGTCATTTACATCAAACTAATCATCCCACGGTTTTTTCGATTTGTGATTTATTTTTTTCTTTTTTTATATTTTTTAAAATACAAATACACCCACATTAAAAAATTTCTGTTGGGTAAATTAAGATTGTTTTGTGAACTAATTTTCAACTATTAACACTAAACTACAACTCAAATAAATACAAAAACACACAAAAATACTCAAACAAAGAAATCCTAATAGAGAAATTAAATAGATAACAAAATCAACAACAACAACAACAACATAATCAAAACAAATAGTATTGTAGAGTTGCACAAGAATTGTATTTTATTCAGTTGTGCTGGGTAGTGTTCTTTCTAACAGCCCAGACAGTCACAGCCTACTCAAACGTTTACTCATTCATTCAGGTGACCCAAACACTACAATACAACAACTACAACAACAACAACAATAAAACTAATTAGCATACGAAACTTGAAAATCGGTCGAGACAAAATAGAGTCCTAAAGACACACTAATCATTTTACGAATGCATGAATGTGTACTTAAAAGTCGGGCTATGAATGTGTGTGACAATCAGAAAAATATATTCATTGAGATAAGAAAATAAATTTATTCCCATGACTTTAACTAGATACACGCAAAGAAAAAACCGGGTTATGGTAAACATATTCTAAGACCAACATATTATGATAAGATTCATGATTGCTGTCACCACATTACGATTGCTATTGAATCATATTATGACTAAACGTATTCGTAATAGTACACCATATTAGTTTTCCCTTAATCATATTATTTTCATGTTAATCATTATAAGATAAGATGTAGCCATATTATTATGATGTTAATCATAATATGTTAAGAAGTTATCATATTAATGTCATGTTAATCATAACAAAATTAGAAGTAATCATATTATGCTCTCACAACAATTAAACATTTTTTTATTTTTTTGCATTGATTTTTTATTTTGTGGCACTTTTCAATTTTTTTTAATGTTACTTAATTTTTGTTTTTTAAATTGTTTTTTTAATTCGTATTTTTCTTTTTAAATGTTGAACCACTCGCTAGCAAATAATTCGATAGGGATATGTAAAACAAACAGCATAACTGATGGAAAATTATTCTACAAATGGCGCTAACAAAATATTATTAGAGTAAAAATATTTTGATTGCATCTTAAACATATCATGATAAATGTATAGAATGTTATCATGTTATGGCTACTAAATTTGTTTGAAAGTTATCATTATAAAATTTTTAGAAAAATTATAATTGTTTAGTCAACAATACTCAAATTGTTAATTGTGATAAACCTTTAAATGTTTGCAGTAACTATAATAAATAAAATTAACAATTATTTGTGTACGACAACAATATATTGTTACAATAAACACAGTGCAGTTGCCGTAACCATGCCAACCATATGTTTTCTCTGCGTGTATATGTATGTATATTTGGTACTGGTGTCTTGTTTTACGGGCACATATTTAAAAATTTCCCACAATTTGTTCACAATGACATCTGCTGAAAAGATTTATGAACATGCCCTGAGGTGTAATCTATGGCTTATCTCAATCATTGGGTGACAAATAATGCTTTCAGCAACCGCCTTTAAGTGTGAAAGCAACCAGCACACCCAGGTAGAAATTTGAGTGCATAATCCGGCAGGATTATAAACTCGCCCCCTGGTTTAGGAGCTGGAGCTATCCAATCTCCGCTGCTTCTCGAAAAATGCCAGCAGCACGTGTTAAGAAGCAACAACCTCTAGGGATAGTGCTTCTTAAGACTGAAGTGTTATCAAATAAGACCTTGAGTGGAGTTTTCATACCCCGAAACGCCGAGGGTATCGTTTCAGTGGAAAGGCGAAACGTCCGCAAACACTATATTAATGAAAGACCTAAAGCATTTTATACAAGAAGCAAACTAACGAAGGCCAGTAGTCAGTCCGGTGCCGTGACACCAGGGGCTACTGACTCCAGTGGTACCATATAGGATCTCTGGCCAACCGCGATCAAAAGACCGTGAAAATCTCTTTAGATCAATCAATGTATGCCTTGGAGGATGAAAAACCAAGAGAAACACCTCCGAAGGAGATTCCAATAACATTAGCACTGAAAAAGAAACGTAGAAAAATGATCTGATTTCAATGGCCATATTTACTGATAAAAATGTTCACGTCTTCAATCTAGACAAAACTTTCACATGTAAGCGTAAAATAAATTGCCGATTTGGAAAATGTTAAATAATAATAAAGGTTTCAAAAAACAAATCGCCTTGACTCTTCTCTAGTACTCGAGTTACAAGATATATAGACACCCGATTGCAAACATTCAACAACATATGTCTCAGGAATATTCTGGGTATATGGTAGCCCAACCGTATAAGCAATAATGACCTGTGGGTGCGGATCAATAAAAAACCAGTTGCCATAGAAATAAAAGAGCAAAAGGGCGTTGGATTGGTCACACTCTTCATAGACCTAGTAGCAATATCGCCCGACAAACATTAAGAAGGAATCCGCAAGGTGCACCCTTAAAGACCTGGCGGAGAAGTATTGATAACAAATTGCGTGCAAGTTATAGCTAGAATGACATCACAAGCAAGGCCAAAATACATAAGAATGCTCTAGTGGAAGAGACGGATGACAGAAGAAGACTCGAGTTACAGTCGATTTTGAATTGTTAGATGGTCTTAGACTAAAAACTTCGATGTGCTACAAATTTTATTACAAAATCAATATGTTTATATCTATTTAATGATTTCAAATGTCTATCACAAAGAAAATATATCATATATTCATTGCGGTAGACCAGGGTCAGGTGTAAGACATGTTGAGCAACATTAATAGATTAATTGATTATTAGCCTTATTTTAATGGTCATTCTCTTATATTTGGTCGGCACGATTCATTTCCGTTGAGAATAATAATCTGTGGTAATTGAAATAAAAAAATGTCATCTTTTGAAACCCCAAAAATACAACAGGATAGCAAAAACTCCAAAACTACAACTTGCAACCTGCTTCAGTAAGTTTTAGACGATTGTACAGGGAGTACGAGAAAGGGAATATGTGTGTGTGTGTGTGTGTGTGCAACAATAGTAAATACCACAACTCATTCATATACAGTAACCACTACGAATGAGGCCATTAAGTTTCAAAGTGTAAATTGGGAATGTACAGGAATTTGATTAAAATGACCCAAATGATGATGGTTTTCCACAAATAGAAACAAACCAGCAAAAAACTTATTTATTTTTTGGTTTTTTCATTACAATTTTTAGGTCTGTGGTTTTTAAAAGTTCTAGCTAAAACGATTAATGTTGTCTTCCTCCCCTCGTATTTGTTACACTTCATTCTCAATTTCTTGTGTCAAATGTGACAAAGGGGTTGTTTTTTGGTTGTTGTTATTTGTCATTATTGTTTTTGTTGCTGTAACAAAAACTCCTTCGAGTGTGACGCGTTAAAGTTAAAAAACAAGTTAAATTAATTTTTGTTTTTAAGTTTTAACCAGCAAAGAATTGTTTGTTAACACTTGACAGGCTTCTTTCTTCCGGAGTTTGCAATTCATTCATAAATATGCTCATACACAGAGTCATGGATGTATGTTTGTGGGTCTTAAATTACACTTGTGTTAGTTCAAAATGTCGCTTTCCTTTTTCACAATTTAATTCGCTTTTATTTTTGTAAAAGCTTATTAACTCTAACTTTTTGTTTATTCTTTTGATTGTTTTTGTTAAAAGTCACAAGCATTTAAACCGAAGTTTCTAGAAAATTATTTGCAGTTGATCCCTAACCACTTACACGAACACACATACATACAACTTTCATCAATAGTTGTTTAATTTATTAAATAAATAAAGGTCAACAGTTTTAGGAAAGTCCGATAAGAAAATAGCCAGAAAATTATTTGGCTACAAACAAACTTTAAAATCATATTTTTTTTAATTTAAAAAAAGATACAACAAAATCAAAAACTTGGTAGGTTTGCTTTACAGTAGTTTTGTCTTAACTGCACAAAATTAATACTTTTGTGATAATTTTTTAAAATACCATACCTTTTTTAAGTGCACTTTCTATACCCGCACATTTAAGATAAATGCACAAAATTTTAGGCATTTTAACATTATTTTCATGCAAAAAATATCAGTTAGCTGCAATTGGACTTAACTACCCAAAACACATATTTTCTGTAATTATTCTTCAAAATCCTTGCTTACGTGCCTTTTGTGTACCTGCATATGTATCATATTTTTGGAAGTTTTAAAATATTTTCATAGAAATCATTAAAGTTAGCTGCACAGATAAAAAATATGGTGTCCACTTTTTCACTTAAACATCCAATTTAAGCTGATTATAAAAACAAAAATCGCAAACAAGTCAAGTTGACATCATTATAATTCATTTATTTTGTTTGCATTTACCTACATTTATGCATATGGTTTGTGGTTACAGCAACTTTGCCACGATAATATGAGAGGAATAGCAAATCTTAGGCCTGGAACAGAATAAAGTAGTTGTAGAAGTATTTGAAACACACGAATGCTCTGTAGCGCAACAAAGTTCGAATATTGCGCTACGACTGCAACGACTACTACAACTACGTATTCTGTTGACACTACTTAGAAACTGCCGTTTTTATTGTTATAATCAATTTATGAATAAAAACATTGTTACTCCTCTTTCAAACACTTTACTTTAGCTGCACTTTTATGCAGAAAACCGCTATTGTGTACCTGCACATTAGGGCAGCTTAATACATTTAAGGTGCATTTTTGATTTATCATTTAGTCAAGTCAAAATTGCTGTATTAACTTTTTTGCAACCTCGAAAAATTACAAAAAGATATGTTTATACCCTCCGTATGAAACTATTTTAGTGTTGACTTAGAACCCATTAAAGTAATTCTAAGTCGATATAGTCCCGCCCGTCTGAGCGAACGAACAGCTCACTTTCGAATGATTCAAAAGAAAAGAACTAGTCTGGTGTCAAATTGTTTTTAGTTATCCTAAGCTGTTTAGTATTTCAATTTAGCACAATTGGTTAAGTCGCCATTATATTTCGTGATCGGTCCATAATTTAGCATAGGCCTAATATACAGCCCACTCTAGGAAAACCTTTTGAGACGCCTATGAGACTATTATGACTCTTACGAATAACACTACTTAATGTTGTACAATTTGGTCCGTAGTATACAGAAAATATTTTTGATCAAAATTATTCAATTAAATAATTAATTGGTGCACATTAATTACTCAATTAATTTTTTTTTGCTGCAGTTAATTTTTTTTAATCAAACCACATACATTTAAATGTTATTATGTGTTGTGTATTTTTTAGTTTATGCAATTATTTTTTTAATTGACTCATTTAGTGTTGCATTACTCGAAAATACAAATCCGTTAATTGATATGATCAATTCTTTTGCAGGGGAAAAATTAGTAAAATATTTATTTGTCTGAACGAATTATTAAATTTAAGTCGATTTTCCAATTTTTTTCTGTGTAGCTTTATAAGGTTAGAAATCACAATACAAAATTTTGTTAAGATCGGTGCTTCATTTACAATAGTTCTCTTATAAAAGCCCACTTCTGAAATGTTCTTACTCTAGGTTGAGGGTATCGGCACTGCCAAATATAGCACTTTCACTTTTTTATATAAAATTAAGATTTTCGGAAGAGCAATTTTTATTACAAACTTAAATAACCTCTCATTAGTTTTTTTAATTTAAAATCTTCGCAATAATACTTTTAGAATACTTTGTATGGCTATTTGGAAATACGCCCGCCCTTACCTACAGCAATGAAGTTACATTATTAATGGTAATCACGATGGCCATTGTGTAAATTTGCAATGTGTAAATTATAAATTATATTATTATTGATCGCAAGCATACCACTTTTATTTTTCGTTCAAATGTGCAATTTTTCTAAAAATTCATTCTGGCAACACTAAAAACTTTTGGCAGCACTGTAAAAAATCTGCATATGTTTAATATTAAAATGAATTTTTTCTTTTTAATTAATTTAAATTTAATTCTCCACGGAAATTATCAATTTATAAGTTTCCTTAAAAACAATATGGCGGCTAATATGTCAAATGTTATTGTTTACATTTGGTTGCAACTGAGCAAATATGCACTACTAATTTGCTGATGGTTTTTTTAGTGCAAACAAAGTATAATAGAGCAAATTTCAAATACGTACATTTTGTTGTTGTGTTGTGTAAATGAGTGTATTTTTGCATACTTTGCACTACCCAACAGATTTCCCTTACTATAAATAAAAGCTAATGCAAATTTTTAAATGCCTATTTTTTATATGAATGTATGGTTTTGAAAACAAAATTTAACTACCCAGCGGAACGAATGTGGCAGGCATCTATACTCCTTTCTAAAAGATTCGCTTTGTATCCTGCCTTCATAAGTATGCATTCTAAAAGGTATAAATTTCCTTTTGAAAGACCTTTGAAAATATTCGGTACAGATTAAGAAGGGAGAAAGGAAGATGTTCAGCCTTATTTTGTTTTTAGTTACCTTCCTTTCTGCCTTCTTTGGGAAAGGAACGAAGTTGCTATTGAAGAAAGTGTGGAAAGGCTTTCTCCCAATGACAAAATATGAAAAAAATAAATAAGTATAGAACGCGTCGAGGAGGGCTTGTGTCTGCCAAATAAAGCCTTATATTAGGCTTCTTGACTCATTCTTGTTACCGCTGGGTAAAAATTGCAGCATAAACGCACTAGATTTGAAAGAAGATTTTAAATGAATGCTACTTGATTTTCTTGTAATTTAAACGGGCAATAACTATTTTTCATTTTAAATATTTCTATCTCCATATTTATACTTTTTTTTTATCAAACTCTTTAAATTCCTCTTTTCTTGATCCTTTAAATACATAAAGTTTTCCTTTCAAATCCCAACCCAGATTTAATATATTTCACAAAAAATCAATAGAAGCAATATGTCAACTACTCGACCAAAACTTAAACTGCAAAAAAAATCTTTTAATCCCCCATAAAGGAACCCAAGAAGTTAAAAAAAGAACAAATAAGAAACTTAAGTAGTTTTTGCTTTGAACAAAGAAAGAAATCTCAATAAAAAAAATCATTTTACATATGGCTACGAACGAGTACTGACTTAAAGGTAGTCAAGTGATCAAGTTTGGACTATAGGAATCCAAGCAAAAAGTACTTTAAATGAAACAAAAAAACAAATAAAGTAGACAACAGGCTTCAAAACATAAAAAATGGTAGTCGCATAGAAACGTATGTAAAACTGAGCTGAGTTGTGTTGGTATGGTAATAACACACCGGATGTCACACTAATGGTCACTTTCAGTTTATTTTTTCATAAAACTTGGTATTATACTGGAACTGTTTAGCTGTGTGTAATGAATGCATGAACCTCCCCAAAAACAAAAAACACAACCTTAAAAAACAACTTCAGTAAATTCATTCATAAAATGAGTGGACGTAAGAAACGTACCCGACAAAAGTTGGCCTGAACTTTTGATGTGGCTTAACTCGATTCTATGAAGTGCGTATGCATGTGTGTATACTCGATCATATTAAGGTTTGTATGTATGTTTGCATGTAGATATAAAAAGTAATAAAAAAGATTTAATTTTGTTAATGAATATTTAGAAATCTTCCTTTCATTGGTATTTTTTGTTTTTTTTTTTTTAATTTTAGCCTGTTTTTATATTCAGTTTTGCTCATCTTTTTCATTTTTCGTAAAATGAGTTAATGACTTGAATGAAGAGATACAAACTATCGGATGTAACTTAGTCAAGAACAGTACTGAACTGAACTGGAAAAACCCTAAGACTAGTGGTTTTTCTACTCCACTGAAACTATTACTTAACTTGAGTTGTTCGTTTTGGTTACATTAATGGCATGTAGCTTCCATTTCTCTTCTGTCCATTACTCCTCTTGATAAAATTTTCTTTTTAAATTTTTTTTTGTTGTTGTTGTTAATTATTTTCTTTATTCCTCTTAAAACCAGCCTTTGAACATGAACATATGTGTATGTATGTATGTATGTATGGCTGAATGAATGGTTGGATGGACTTTGGGCCAGGACATAATGGTTATTAATGTTTTAAGTATTTGTGTATCTGTATATGAGAGTGGTTGCAACAAAAGGAAGTAAGCAATTCAATGTGTCCATTAGCAACTAAAAAAGTGTAAAAATAAAATGTAACTATCTACAACTGCATTTTTTGCAATTTTTTAGCCCTAGTGCAACGCATTGCAACGTTAAGGTACTGTAATGTTGAGGCAAAGTATTTAAAATAAAGTTGTTGCAATGCTTTGCAGCAACAAGTTGAAAATATTTGATTACAAAGAGAAAAAAAACAAATTTTAAGAAATTTTTCTCTAAAAATTATTACAAAATGCCAAATTTCAATGGGAGTTTCATGCTGCACGATGGGGAATTGAAAGAAACCGTAAATTTGTAAAACACTACCAAGATTCTTCTTTAAAGTAGAAACGTAGAAAAAGAAATCGTCGTTTTTCGAATGAGCTTCTATGAGTGCAATTTAACTTTTTAAAGCTTGCTTAATGGTGTTTTCTTTTCTACAAAAAAATGTGCGTTTTTTTTTTTTAATTCAATTTGGTGTCTGTTTCATAAAAATTTTTCTCCCGAAAAGCATGAGTTTTTTAGAATAAAACAAGCCACCCTTTTCGGGAGCAAAATTTTTAAGAAAAAGACACCAAATTGAATATTTTTAAAAAAAAGGCACATTTTTTGTAGAAAAGAAAACACCATAAGTTATGTTCAGACCTAACAAATATTTGATGAAATAATCCAAGATTTTGAAACATATCAAAGCATCTTATTATATTCGTTATAAATTCCCGAACAAAAAGTTTATTGCATATTTTCTAGTGCTATTCAAAATATGTTTGTTTACTATTGGTGAGTAAAATTAGTAAATACATACTTTGTTATATTGTTATCAAAACCATGTAGTTAAAGCACCTTTAAATTGACATTGGTGCAACAAAAAAATTAATGAAGAACAACAATACATTGTATGTGAACCCCGTTTGTTATTGACACTTAGGAAATGTTATCAATGTTCAAAAAATAGCAATGGCAGGCTTCTTAACAAGGAAGCATAACAAGGAGTATTTAAACCGACGTGGTGGTTCTGTGGTATTTATAAAAAGAAAAATTACGGAAAATAGTACCATAGTACTTAATTTTCCATCACTGGTACAGAAGCGCATTTGAAAAATGTTTATTATAATAAAAATAATATATTAACACAAAAAAAAAATCCCAAATTATATTTTATTTAACAAATGTTACAAATACAAATTATATTCCAACTTTATATACCGAGCAACAGTAACGTAGACATATTCAGCTCGCTGTAGTGAAAGAGACTAGAGTTCATGCTTGAATCAACCTGCAACACTCCCTCTGGTAAACTAGCTCGCTATCCAGTAGCCTTTCGGAACGCCCTACTTTGATAGCTTGAACTTTAAAGAAGACTTAAAACAGCAAAATATAATTCAGAACTAATATTTTTATAAAAGCTAACATTAACAGGTGAAGCTGTAAGCAAAATTTTGAACCCCTTGCAAACTGAATGTGTTCCAGACAAATTATTTCCCTTTAATCATTGAGGTGACCCCTTCGAGAGGCCATTTACACGGAGATTGGGTTGAATAAATTAAATCTGTCGTTTTCATCCAGTATTCATTTCCATCCATTACGTACAAAACAAACCCAAAATCTTAACAAAAAGGCCCCCAGAATAAGAGCTTTGGCACTTAAGAGTCACCATTATTTACATACCACTATTTTCAATTAAATACTCGTTTAATTATTCACGGTTTTTTAAATTAAGATAAAATCCTTAATATGAACAATATGACATGAAGAAGAAAAAACTAGTCACAAAATATAAGAGTAGTTAACAAGAATCGTTCAAGTTTCTAACTACATACTTTTATGAGTTTTTGAATTATCTTTAGAGAAAAAACTACAACTGCCAACACTTGTATCACCGGAAATCCGCTTAATTTCACTTGTAATCAAGAAACTTATAAATAATACAAGTACAGACACAGAAACTCTGCTTACCTAGACCGCTAGACAGGCAACCGAATCAAAGCAGGCAAAACAGGCTGAGACTGTGAGCATAACAGGGCACACATCTTCATACAAGTCCAGGAATACAGAGGATCATAAACAAAAGAAGCTTTAATTCACTTGTGGCCTGTGTGAATGCGAAAATTAAGAAAACATGTATGCGTGTGTGTGTGTGTGTGTGTGTAAAAACAAAGTTTTATTCAAATCCTGTTGAACTAGTTGTATTTTTGTTTTGATTTTTTTTTAGTTTACAACAGAGACATTTACGTATATGAAGATGTTAAGCAGATAGCAAAACTTGTAAACGGGAACTGTATGTATGAATATATAAATGGAATTGCGTGTACTCTAACCTTTTTGCGTTTTGTGTTTTTATTTAGTAAAAAAATTTTGCATGTTAATAACTTAATTAAATAAGTTAAAATATTTAAATGTTTTCTTGTTTTTTCTACTCATTCCGCCACTTGTTAAAGGGCTTTCCATTGTAATGAACTCATAGAAATTGATTGCCGGCATAATATTGTTTTAAATACTTTTGCACACACACACACACTGGCAAATAGCACAACATTCACACGCTCAATTGAACGTTCAAGTATGAGAGAATAAAAGTTTTATAGAATGTTTTTCAATTTTTATTAACACATTTTATTCAAATTGAATTTATATTAAAAAAAAATACCAAGTGAAAAAAAAAGTTAAAATTTCTTGGTTTAAGGCCGTTTTACACTATAACACAAGTCTTAGGTATTTTAACGAAAATGCTACCCTGATCTAATTATTGTTTGAAAATTTTCAAAAAACAATAAAACAGGATTGTCTTTTCTCCAAAATATGAAAGACTTGTGTGATAGTGTGAAGTACCCTTTAAAGATATCGATAAATAAAAATATAAAAAAAAATTGATTCTGTCCTTAAAGACAAATAAAATTTTTAGTAAATTTTTCTTATACTCATATCGATTCCTTAATTTGGACGGTAAAACAAATTAGTATGTACAAGATTTTGAACAATATTTCAAATTTGTTTAGTGTTTAGTAGGGGCCTGCACAATTCCATTGGAACACATATTCAAGTCATTGAAAACTTTTTAGACTCTGAAGTGTTGTGAAAAATATACGCAGCAATGAGAGTGGGAACAAAAAATACTGAAATTTTCTATTTTTGATATGTGAGTTTGTGATATGTGTGTACGAAATATTTTGTATATTAAATTCTTTAATAATATTGCAACAAAAATGTTTTGCGAAAACAATTCTTTATATGCGTGTGCCACATACGAAACACAAGTAAACATCACACAAGGTAATTTTTAAATACTAGGAGTAGAGACAAAATTTGTTTACTGTATTGAAAGGTTTTAAAAGAACAAGTACAGTCTGGAATGTAGTTCTTTGCATTTTTGTACCCTCACAATGCTATTTAAATAGTGCGACGAACATCAATGCATAGCATTTGTCATTGTGTTTGATTTTCCAATACGTATGTATCTGCAGCCCTTAAGTGTTTAGTTCAGTTAATGCATTATAACACTTCTCTATGTTAATACTTTTTCTATAGACTGTAGCGGAAATTGTATGAGTACATGGGCTGTCTTATGGATTTTTAGGCAGAGATAGCAATGGAAGGACGGGTTATTTAGCCTTAGGGACTTATGTTATCTAGTCCATTGTCTTAACTTCACGAGTTTTATTATAATTTTTGCTTATGTTTTTTGTTTTCCTTGTTTTGTTTTGATTTTAGTATCAGTTTTCTTGTTTTTTTTTTAAGCTACCTTAACTTTAAATTTATTGTAACGTGAATTCTATCAAAGGAAGACAGGATCACCATTTTTTCTGAGAACAGTCGTATAAAGTCTCGTCGTCCGTTAGATACATAATTTATGTTAGATATCAAGGTATGGGAGGGTAAAGAATACAAAAGAGGAACCAACACCTAAACCTCTTTGACTATTTTTTGTTGTTGTTTGTTTTGTTTAATTTTAAATTCATTTAATTTGTTGGTCGATTTTGCAAATAGCTACCTGTTATTAAATAATAAAGGGATAAGATCCACCCCAATTTCCATGAGCACGGCCGGTATCAAAAGTAGCATTGTCCCTTACGAGATGTAGCCAACAGAGTTCGGTTCAATTTCCAAATTCATGAACAGAAACATATTTTTTGTTCTTCTTTAAAATATTTGCCCAATTCACAAGCTCCGACATATTGCTTATCCAGCGATGCCAACTTAGTGCTTTTGGCACTATTATTTGATGTCTCAAAACGCCAAAATTTTATCCTTGGTGCCAAACCTAGAAAAAGCACTAACTTGGTGCTTTTTCAATGCACTAATTTAGTGGTTTTTACAATTTTAATTTTTTTCCTACCATTTTTTAAAACTACGATTATAGACGATGATTAAGATTTGGATTAACATTTTGAGAAAGCCTGTAAAGATTTTAAGATTTCAAGTTATAAAAAAGTGATAAAAGAAAGTTGCATTCGTTTTGCCAAAAACTTTATTTACGAGGTAGGAGCTAGGCTGCCTAGCAATTTAGAAATTTTACAAAACGTTTCACTTTTTAGCGATGACAACATATTTAGTATGTAATCGTAATAAAAACGATGTATTTGTTTGCGATAAACATTTTTTTAAAGATGTAGACACTGTGTCAAAAATAGAAAATGGCTTCGAAAATATTAGGAATTGTGTATGGACAAATAAACAACGATTCTGAGTCATGTGGAAAAGTTAAAAAACATGCAGTAGGAAACCGTTCTAAAGAACGCAAAGACGTTAAAAACAAAAAAAGAGTCGTAACTTTGTATAAGCAAAGAGCTAAATAAATTAAAAACAGCTGACAGGAAATGCTTTTATAACGAGCGTTGTGTAACCTGCCATTTTTTATGCACTTTAGTTTTCAAACGCACAACACTCGTCTCCAAATAACCGCGTGTTGTGCACTTCTACCTCTAGTGCTATTGCAAAAAGGTTTGACTAAGTATCAGAATGCAAACATACATGTTTTTTCTATTTTACACCTTATGTGTTTTTTTTATTCAGAAGCGTGCATAGGTTAAAATAATTGGATAATATTATACGCCAATTGTTTTATTAAACTCTGCTCGATTTTATTTTAGATTTATTTAAACGATAAAATATAAAGATTCTTTATTAAAATAAAGGCTGTCATTAGGTTTTATAAACAATGGTCGGTCATTGCAAATTTTCGGTGATTGCAACGGGCAAGATTTTTCGAGTTACTCTATTACATTAAAACGGGTTTATGGCCAATTCAAACATAGCTGATGGGTCATCATGATTTGGATGATATTATTTTTATTGAAGATAATAATAATACAATTAAAAATGTTTTTATACAAATGTAAATGGTCCCCATAAACGCCATCGCCCTTTTTTTAAATTTTGAAGGTATATAATATTCGGCATAGCCAAATGGCACTTGTTTTGTGTTTAATTAAATTTTAAAAATGGCTTACAGCTTTTTTACGCGTTTTTGTTCTCGAAATAGTGCTTTTTTAAATTTTTAAAGTGCTTTTTGCTCTTAAAAAGTTGGCATCACTGGGCTTATCGTCAAAAAAAATAATATTTTTGTTTATGCACTTGTGAACAGATTAATATGTTGTATGGCCACTATATCGTATTGCCAAATATCAAAAATTGAACATGTCACTTCCATGAACATAGTGAATTCACTTTTTAAGAGGATCAACAAATTTCTTTTTGTTAATAATAAAAAATATGTGAAAATTTTAACGAAAAAGGTTATTAGTAATATTTTTTAATTCACTTTCGGTTTTTATTTATTTAAGAAGGAGAATTCAATTTGTCAATTTATTGCAGATTTTGATGAATTCACCAAACAAATCGAACATTTCCAGGCCTGGTATAAATACAATATTTCTCAAAACACCCTTTTCACCCTTTGTATTAAGTATACAATTCTGCTTTACTTAATACGGTTTTATGCTACAAAGTGTGAGTGTCTTTTTCGTATGTATTGTAAATAAATTAATTTTCTAAGTGAGAGAAAGAGACAGATAGAGTTTCGGCAACTGTTTTATTCTGGGTTATTAGCTTTTTGTTGGATTTTTCAACCACAGTGTAGTAAATTTTAGTCTATTACATTTTGTTGATGCACTGCTGTAGATCGTAGTACTTTAACTAAATTAATAAGATTAACAAGGTCTACAGGGGGCATGATTATACCACACTTTTGTATGAAAAATACCAAAAACAAATATACAACATTGTATAATTATACGATTACACCAAATATACGACTATAATGCGAGCTTGTGAATTAGACAAGTATATATTTTTTTTTTTTTTTTGTCATAAATCAAGACCTTCGGTTACAACTTTTTTCATGTTGGAGCAAGAGTGCGTAGGTGTGGGCATTGCAGTCGTTTATTCGCATAAATAAAAACAAGAAAAAAGCCATTCGTATGGTTGTCTGTTGGTTGGGTTTTATTTTCATTTAAAACACTTAAAACCAACACATTCAATATCAACAGAATCAGTCACTTTGCTTTTACCTAAACAATTGAAATGTCTTCTTCATTCATTTCTTTTCTTCCTGTCTGTCCAACCAACCACCCGTCCGTCCATCCATCCATCCGGCTGTCTGTCTGTCTGTCTAGTTAGTGTTGACTTGTCTGTAGGCTGGCAATCATCATTATCATCATCATTCTCAATGGCATGAGTCAATAATAATTGTGTTGTTTTCTCTTGAACAAACTTTGATCTTTAAATTAGTTTTAATTTATTATTAATATGCCAAAGTATTCTTCATTTAATATTTTATTTAGCCTGTTTTCTTCTTCACTCGACTTTAATTTTAGGAGTTAAATTTGATTAACAACAAACTTCAACACAAGTTTGATTGACAGTTGATTTCGGGTTTGAAATGAATGAAAAAAAAATATGAAAAATTAATTCAATTAAAGACATTTATAAAATTCTAGGGAAACATATTTTCTAGCAAAATTAAATTAATTAATTGCAGCCACATACAAAAATTGGGCAATTATTAAATAAAAAGAATTTTAAAAAATCTAGAAGAGTACAATACATATCCCAGCAAACACAGAAATACTACATTTGTATTGCCAAACGTATTGCCTGGATGAAAAATATTATTGCGGCAATAATCGATTTCGTATTGCGGCAGATACTTCCTTCGGGAAGAAACGTGTCTCGATAGCAATACTCCTAAGCAATACGAAAGCGATTCTTCTAGATGATAAACTTGCAATATTGCCAGATAACCACTTATAAGAAAATAGGAAGATATCGCCAAAATATTATTAGGATGATAAAAAGAAGATCTTGCATATCCAAAAAAATAATTTACACACATTTTTATTTTAAATTATAATGTTTATTATATTACATACATATACATATGTAGTTAAAAATAATACAATTTATAAAAAAAATAAAGTATTCTAACAAAAATTGAGAAAGAATAGAGAACATTATGTTTATTTACCCGTTTTTCGACCATTAATTTAGCAGCTTTTCTCTTGGTTAGTTCTCCAATATCTGTAATATTTGTTTTCGTGGAAATTACGCATTTTTTATACATACATGCATATGTACATATATATTTTTTGATGTACCAAAAATGTTAATGGATGTATAATTATAAATAATATAAATTTTTTTCTGTCTATGTTTTTTAATTTTTTTAAAAACTATAAATGAAAGGAAATGAAAATTTACTTTAATTATTTTCTTCTAGATGACAATTTTGGGATATTGCTTAACTATTGCCTCAGGTGATATCTTCCATTTGTTTGCAGGGATATGTACGTATATGTTTCTATATTTTATGTATAAGTATATGTTTTATGTGCATTTATGTGTGCACGCATTTAATATTTTATGTAGTTCAAGAATCGAAGAGCAAATACCAGAAATACAATCCAGCACCTCAAATTATAGCGTAATGGGGCACAAAAAACAAAAGGTTCAAGACGGATTTGTAATAAACTTCATACACAGAGCCATTACTGTAATCGACAATCAGTTGGAAACGACAACAAAAAAGTTCAAAACCAACAAAACCATACGATTCAATAAGTTCGAAGCGTTTTAACCCAGAACAAAATTAAGATATATAAACGGAAGTTTGAAACAAGTTAGATGTTATTCGACTTTGTTTTTAATTTAATGGTATTAAACATAGAAAACAACAAGAATAGAAAGAGAGCGAATTAAAATTCTCTCCAAATCTAGTACATGTCAAGCTATAGACTGTTGCAGCTAAATTCGTAACTAGTATGGTTTTGGACTAGTTGATCACTAGTTGTTGCGAGAATAACAATGAGAAATATTATGAAATTGCAACTGCACAGCTTTAGTTGTTAAAAAGCCATTGTCTAAAGTTTTAACGCGAAAATCGTATTAATATTTATAAGAATTTAATGCGTTTAAGAAAACAAAGCAGATTTGGTGTTCATCCTATAAATCAAGCAAGGCGACATTACGGCAAATTTAACAATTTTTTTACAAATCTATGTAAACTTCCAAACAGATTTTGGCAAATACTGCCACATGTCTGTGAAATCCTTTGATTTGCAGTTGCAAAAAGTTAATCTAATCTTTCTTGCCATAATAGCGGTCGGCTTTGTACACATGAAATTATAAGCTTCACATTTACTTTTGCCATGTTTATTTTTTGACGCTCAGAAACAACTAAAAATTAGAACAAGTGTTATTCCTGAGCGGCATCGCTTAGACGTTCAGAAATGCCCCTCATTGCGTAGCTACTTCAGTAGTATTTCATACGCTTTATTTTTTTGTCGCTTAGTGCGTGGCCTTGTTCTTATACGTGACGACGTTTGATTTAAAAAGTCCAAAAACACTCAAAAGTGAGTAAAAAAGATTTACTTGTTTGTTGTATACAAAAAAAAAAAAAGATATTTCAATTGCAAAATTTTGTATTAACTTAAATTTGCACTAGTAAACAATTAAAAGCATTAATTAAATATTTGTGTATATGAAACTAATGCTAATAATTAATTAATTAATTTAATATTAATATTATTAAAAACATTTTCTGCAGTAATGTTGTTGATATAAGAAACCTTTAATTCACTTGATTAAATTTTTAATTAAAACTTGATTTATTTTTGATTAATGGTGTAGGAACTACAACAACACTACAAAAATAGATAAAAACTATGAACTTGTTTATTGTATAAACAACCACAACACTACAAAAAGTAAAATATAATTAACAAGGTTTCGTTTAAACGTGCTTAATTCGCATTTCATACCATTGATAAACTGAAATTTGTTGTTGATGGAATAGGCTTAAAAATTTTAGAAAAGCTATTATACAAATATTATACAAATAAAACTGTTAAGCGAATAAGAATTATAAACCCCAGTTTTACTTGTAACAATATCAAAGCTTAAACAAAAACAACAACAATAAACAGTGCGTTTATCTTTTCTTACAGTCCCGACATAATTGTTTTTTTTCATGTTTTAAAAAAAAAAATTTTCAAAGATACGGAAAAATTCCCCATTTCTTTTTGTTGAAATTATTTAGTTAAATGCACAAAATTTTTAAAGTAGAATAATGGCAAAACAAAATTTGATGGTGGTGAAACATATGTCACAATAAAAAATAATAATCTCTCCCTCTCTGGTTCCAGGGGTAAATGTTAAGAATTATTCTAAAATAAATACATACATATCGCACCCTAAATACTAAAGGGTCACAACTCAAAATTCTTAAATTTTCAGTAGAGGCAAAAAACGGGTTTCTTTTTATATGAACTCTAATACTACAAAGAAGGATTAAATTGTATTTTCTTCGCAAAATACTAGAGAAATTTATCTAAGATATCTATAGTGCGTAGATATGACCACTGTGCATCGATTTATTACAAAAAGTGAAAATAGAAAAATTTTGAGTGTGACCCTTTAGTATTAAGGGTGCGATATGATGTCTAAAGCTTCACTTCTCACTTCTTAATAGTAACATTTTATGTTTTGATACTCATACTACATATAAAGCAACTAGTCTTTAACTATTATAAAACTGCATAAAAAAGGAACTAGTTGGTTCCCTATAACAACCAATGTTAAATACGATAGTTTGATATATTAAAAATATCAAGAGTGCAACTCGTCTAAATAAAACACCAACTAGTATGTTTCTAGCTAAATACTAGTTTATTTGTCAGCAGCGATACCTATCTTAACAACACAATCATAGAGTAAAGTTTTTATCTCTGTTAAAGTCATCATTTATGCTATTTATTTTTCTCACAAGCACATAAATAAAAAGTATTGTTTTAAAGAGGTCGAGCGTATTCCTAAATTAAACCTTCTCTTCTAGTTCTTCTCCTTTTCCAGCTATACGACACTGTCTATTCATTAGGAAAATGTTGTATTTATTAGAAAATAAATTTATGAATTCTTTGGTAAAATTTTACTTTGTTTTCAAAATACAAAACTGATACCTACTTACTGTTCACTTTGTAATAAATATAAAAAAGAGATTTTTGTAACAAACTAATACATTTAAATTAAGAACATATTTGACAACTAAATTCCTTTTGATTCTGACAAGTTTTTCAATAAATCAAATGTACACTGAATTTATTTTCATTCTACAAAAATTTGACAATGGTCCGACAATTTGCGATAGAAGTAGATATAATAAGTAATCCATCATATTTCGGTTTTGTATACAAAGGACCAGTCTGGGTATTTTTTTAAGCAAATCCAAGCAAACAAACAATCTGGACCATAGAAACATCAAACAAAATGATTTTTTTTTCTTCAGCTACTTGTTTTTCGGTCCCAAAACTAAATAAAAAAAAATGTATAAAACTCACAAATTCTTGTTGAATGGAACTGGATAAAATAAAACACAGAATTATAAATTCCCTCTTCCCGCTTTTTTTTAATTATAGAAAAAAATAACATTCAAACATTCATCAGAGGATAGAAAATTTGTTAGGAAAATACAGAAAAAACTGTTGAACTTTACAAAAGATAATTAAGGCTTTGAAAAGCAGTGAACCCAGAAGACGTTATTTTTTGGAATTAACGACAAAAATCTAAAATAAAACGAAAGAAAACAACTTGAACGTTAAATTAAAAAAAAGAGAGAGAAAAAAGTGACCTTTTCATGTGAACTCATAAAAGTATTTAGAATATTTATACACGAACACAAAACGGCACCACTAAAAATATTTATTATTAACAACCACCAAATTAAATACCACCATCATCATCATGAGCAGCATTAAAAAAAAACATCACCGTTGCCTGAGTCAGAGTCAGAGTCAGAGCCAGCAACATTCAACAGAAACATCAGAAGTATGATTACTAATGCACCACCACACATACAAAACACTTAAAATGTAATCTAAAAGTGTGTGTGAGTTTTTTTTTATTTACAAGGTCCTCTAGTCATAATTGTAGTTGATGCATTCGTGCAACCAAAAATTATTCCAAATGCTGCAACAATTATAAAAGAACTTTGTAATAAATATATATTTATGGTTTATTTCTAACCAAACAAACACACTCTTACACACACATGTGTATTCGAGAAAACTCTTAGGCAACATGCAGATTGTTTTTTTTTTGTAATTTACACCAGAAAAAATTTAAAACTCATGCCGTGAAAAAATAATAAAATGTTGACCTTTTAATTAAAGTCTATATCATACTCGGTATTTGTCCATGCCACAGTTAATGCAACACTTGGATTGACTGACACACACACACACACACAGCCAGTTACAATCAGTGCTGCCACCACAATATTTTTATTCATGTGCAGCCCATGTGTAATTGACTGCATGTGTAATTCATGTGTAATTTAATATTTTAACGTTTTGCAGCACTGATTTTTGTCATTATTTCTTCACAAGAAGTAAAAAGGTTTATTATTCTTAGCAAAACTTAAAAATTGAATTAAGAGAATGGAAGCATTTAGACAAGCATTGGCATTTGGACAGGCATTTCTCAAAAGCACAATTATAGATAAAGAGATTCATTTTTTCGAATCTAGTTGGATTTGCATCAGACACACCTAATGTTATATTTAGACCGTATAATTCAGAAGCTAAGTTGCTAAAAGACGAAAAGCCAGTTATTATTTTGATAAAATGCTGGAGCCACCAAATACATTTGGTAGCGTCGAAGGCCTGTCTGAACCTTCCAACATATTTTGAAGATTTACTTTGTAATATTAGATCTTGTTTTATTTGAAGTAAAGCTGGGCAGATAAAACTTAAGAAGTTTCAAGAATATTTTCGCGACAACATGCACTTTAACATTTTGAAAAACTTGAGCTTCATAGTAATTTGAAGGTAGACTATTATGGGAAAAAGGTTTTAAAATAAAAAATTCCTTTGGAGACGGATTTTTTCCTACTTTGCAAATAGTTAATTTTGTTTTAATCCTTTAAATGTAAAATGAAAATATTATTTTTTGCATTAAAAGCAAATAAAGAGATATTTCAAAAATATTTTTGTGTTGGATAAGTAAAATATATAAAAATATCCTGCATATCCAATGTTGGAGCAATAGAGGAACTGAATTAACATTCCGTTGAAAAATTGCGTCGACGACATTTGAGGGATGCATCAGATCCTTTATCATACCCAAATGAAATGTATGTTACATATCGTCACCTAAAATGCAAAAGGGCTAAACAACAAAATAATTCGAAATAAGAGTTTTTGATTGAGTTTTGTTCATTTTATTAAACTTTATGTTCACAAATAAATTTAGATTAAAAATTGGTGACTTTGTTAAAGAAATTAAAAAGCCAATTGCACCTTATTGTTATTGATTTTGTAAAGTTGTTTGCTTCTCCTGTTAAAAAAAAAATGTTGTTACGCCCTTTTGCATTAAAGGTGACGATATTTATGTTTATTTGTTTGCAAACAAAAATTCTATACATAAGTATTATCGGTTTTAGCTTCATACATTTTTAGTAGTTTGTACGAAATAAAAAGCTGTCAATAATAATTATTTTGGTATGTATGCTGCTTAAAATATCAATTCCACTTAGAAAATTGAAATTGGCTTAAGTTTTCTGAAAAAGCCAAATACGGTTTTAATTTCACTGTTTTTATCGAAATTTGTGTCTGTGACATGCGTAAAAGGATAGCATGTGTAATTCGAATTATCATGTGTAATTTTGGCGTGATCCATGTGTAATTTACCATTTCGTTGGTGGCAACACTGGTTACAATCCAACACATACTCTTAATAACGAAGCAGCATGAAATTTGATTTTGTATTTTTGTTTATTGAACAATGAAAATTGAAAAAGACAACCAGAAAAAACAATTTAAAAAAAAACAAAACAACTTAAATAAATATAAGACAACAATTCAATTGTTTATTTGTTTTTTAAAATTAAACTGAAATTTAAAAGAATTAAATCTTTTTTTTTATTAAAAAAGCTTTAAAATGAAAATATCTAAAGATGAAAGTACATTACACGCTTGAATACGCTGATAAGTATCGTGCCTTTAAAAAGTTTTACGGATAAAAAAATTGCGCCTCCACGCATTGCATGATTTTTATACCTTTCTTTCGTTGAACGCTTCAAGTTTCATGCAACGATTTTGATGCGACATCACCACAAGTGAAAATAAAATTTAACTTGTCAAAATCAGCAGATTTGTTCGAACGCTGCTTGTGACGCTTACAAAAGAAGAATGTAAACCTACTTTTCACATTTAACGCCCCACATTCAACGTAAAACAGCACAGATCTTACCTTTTCGTCAACTGCGTAGGCAGCAAAAAGACGTGAAACACGTGGTGTTGAACTCCAGCTTAACTTTGCTTAAAGAATTTTAGTTTGGCTTTTTTGTTTTAACAATAAATGTTTCCTCCAGGCTTAAACATTTTTTTTAAATTATTCTTTTTTATTGTCAGCTGATTACACAACGCTTTAAAAAGTTTAAAATTTCTGCCGCAAGCGCGTCGAAATGTCTTTTCTGTAAATTTTCTGACAGAAGCTTACAACGCGCCCACGCACTAACGCATGTTATGTTGTCTACCTTAAGAGTACGAGTTTTTTTTTTTTTTGTTTCAACAAAAATTTTACATTCTTTCAAGGGCCTGCTTGAACAACTTAATCTTTGTAACTGATTGTCTGGGTTTTTTGCAAATGACATAAATTTTGTTGCTGTCTGTCCTTCCGTCTGTTCGTTTGCTCATGTGTATATGAGCAAATTGTTGTTTTCCGTTCAATATCTTTGAAGCACAAGATTTAAATGCCAATAGTGGCATTTAAAAATCATTTGTTGTTGGCTGGCAACATTAGAACAAGTGATCTTTGAGTGTGTAAGTGTCATGTTTTTTTCATAAATTCAAGTCTCTTTGCCAATGTACGGAATTCCAAATAAATTGTATACAATTTAACGTTAAATAGGTAGGTATACAAAATAATTGTAAGTGTATTTAAATGTAACTGCATGCAATACACATCCAATAACAAACGGTACCTTAGAACAAAATTGTTAGACGAAGACCTAAACTTTAAGACGGATCTATTTCATAAAAAAAATGTTTGGTTTAGTTCACTTTTTCTAGAGTTTGGCTATAATATTAGCCAGGCTAAGATGTACTTATTAAAAACACTTGCTTATTTTAATAAAACTATGAAAATGTATTTGAGAGCTTTTAGCACCAGAGAATCTATTATTTTTGTATAGATTCTGCAAATGAATAAATGTTTTAAAGCTTCAACCAAATTAAAAACCATTAAGTAAAGTTTAATGGAGGACTGTTTTTTCTTCACAGTACAACAAAAATTTATTGTAGATACCAACACACACGCACGCATTTGTGTTTTCACAGGTTTTTTTCGTATATTTTTACCACAAACTATTAAATGTTAACGAGATGCAAACCCACTTGAAAATTTATGTTTTTAGTTTGCAAACTTTTCATTTTTATAATTATTTTGCAATAAAATAAATTGCCATATAGAAAATAGCTGAGGTGTTTCTTACACCTGTTGCAAGAGATAAGATACAAAAACTAGGGAAAATTCGCTTTTTTTTAATTTATTGAACGCAAAAAAAGTAGTGATTTGTTTTTAAAAATTATTTATACATAAAAGTAAATTTGGTTTTAGAGTATTGAAAGTAAACTAAAGTTGAAATGCGGTTTACGCAAGGCACACAATTGTATCGTACGTCGTAGGAACGTAGGACGTGTCACCGTAAATTTCTACAAAAACTCTTCGATTATCCACAATTTCGTCGTAAACGTATTTTGTTTTCTATTGAAAATAATCTTAGAAAATTCCATTTTAATTTCAATTGTTGTTAATTTTTGTTCTCCTTTTATTTTCTTTTCAACTACATACATACGTATGTACATACCCAGCCAGCAAAATCCTCGGACGATGTCTGAATCAGACATTTCATGAAAATGTCTGACTTCATTCTTAGAGACTTCGTACAGATTTCTTTATACATTTTTGGGTCACAAGTCTGACAGAAAACGTATACGATTCGAACTTTTTTGGCGACGTTTCTATTAGATATCTGGAAGACGTCGGACTATTTTGCTTGCTGGGTATTGAACACAAAAATAAATACATTTTAATTTTCTCTTTCTATGACAAACGAATTTTGGTTGATGTTTGTTTTTAAAAAAGTGATGCCACATTTCTCTCCATATTGATTTTCCCTAATCCTTTTTTTTAATATACACTTTTTAGACGCACCTTTACTAAAGTTTTTTTGGAGTGATACAACTTTGAGTTGGCATCACTGCTTTATTTGACCACCCATTAAGGGCGACCGCACACGACATGTATTTGTCATCTGACATGTCAAATTTCCCACTGCAAAATACATACATGTCGTGTGTTACCTTTTTAACTCTGCTTCTGTAAAAGTCAGACACAAAGTCATCTGACAAAATTTCAATTAGAACGTGCTCTATTTTCTTCTGACAACCTATCTGACATCAGAAATTATAAAATTTATGTAAAACAGCAATTTTGACAGACATGCACAATTACATGTGACTTGAAATTTGACAAGTCAGATGTAAAAAACACGTCGTACCTAAAAGGGTGTAGAATAAGATGAAATGCGTTTTTCTCAAAACTTCATTTTCACACACTAGGTCCTTTGTTCCTTTTACTCCGTTGGGGAGTACAGTGCGATGTTTGACTTTGTTCCACTGTAGTCATAGTTTGGATAGTTCGGTTGTGATTTGGAATTTCCAAATGTGCGATTATCTTCCGATGCGCCTGCTTCCCTGGGGGGTTCAGTCTATGGCATTCATAGTAATATCCTCTAATGGCGCTCCGAGAGTTGTGTGTTCTTATTTCCATCTCAACTGGTTGCCGGTTTGTGTCTGACCAGAGTTGGGAATTTTATATTAAGGAGGGCCAGTTAACACGCAAGACTCTACTCAGGCATTCGTTAGCAAACACCTGACTAGACTGAGTATCACGCGGTGGCAAATTCCACGTTTCGCAACCGTTCAATAATGTGTATTTAACGTTGGAATTGAAAATGTTACTGCATCTCGATATGTTCGACGATTTTCAAACAGGGAAAATGCATTGCGACTGGCAGCATCTGCTAATGAACCACCAGATGTATCGATTATACTGCTTAGATTGCGGAAGGACTCCACATCATCGATTTCCTTGCGCTAGCATTTGTCCTGAGTGTTTTGGTTTTGGGGATGCTTATCTTCAATACATCTAGCTTTGCGGTTTCGCTAAATAGATTTAGCTTTGACTGCATGTCAGAGAAAGAATGACTTAGTAAGAATATATCATCCGCATAGTCCAGGTCTTCTAATCTGTCTTACAGCCCCGATGTAATTCCTCTATTATGACTTTTTGACTTTTGCAGCACTGCATCCAGGATACAGTTAAAGAGGAGTGGGTTTTTTGATGTTTTTTCAGTTGTTTTTCATGTTTCGGTATGTTGGATTGTTGAACAGTGTCTTTATTAGGTTTATTATTTTAGTATTGACCTGGTCGGCGCAAGATTTGTCAGAGCGGAAGACTGTTTGTTCCATTCTGAGAAAAATGGCGTTTGACAGTTAAAACGTCAATAAATGCTTTTTTTAACCTGGTGTCAACAGTGTGCATTTAAAATTTTATAGCGCTTCAAAATTAAATCAAAGACAAAACACCTTATTTTAAAATTGTTTCATTCTTAATTTAATACTGTTTTATTTTTATTTCTAAAAAATATATTTCATTTCAATAGCTTTACACATTGTTTCAATAAGACGACAATTGTTCCATATTGAAACAAGAAATTTTAACATTACTAGACTTACGTTAATGTTTCTTATTGATTCAATGTCGTTTTTATTGATTTTAAGTCGTTTTTTTCTGGATATACTAAGCAAAGCTTAAAAACCTGCAGACAAAGTAGAAAAACGACCATTCCTTCCTTCCACTTCTTCATATGTCATTGGCCAAGAAAAACTTTTGCTTTTACTTCTGATTCATTAAATGTAAACAATCGCTGTCAAACCAACTCAAAAAGCGAAAAGTTGAACACAAATTATCGTTTTCTGTTTGGCAGCTTTTGGTTTCGACCACAGTTTTTTAAATCCTGCTATTAAGCAAAATTTTCAAAATTGTTCCAACCGTTTTATGACAACCGAACTTTAACTCTTGCTCAGGTACCGCTGTTAGTCTAGTAATTTATGAAGTCACTGTTATAATATGGTCTCTGTTGGATCTATTCTTAGTTCCATCCGTTCTATTTAAACAATAAGACCACGCTATTTAAACATTTTTTATTTAATTACACTTCATTTCCTACAGGGTTCTATAAAATTTTTCCCCCTTCTTATAACAACAATCAGAAAAACTATTGAAATAAACACTAAAGTTACAAAAAAAAATTATACATTTAACATTACAACTACAACATGTTTTACTAGTTCTTGCGCAAAAATTAAAAAATATAGCAAAAAAAAACTAAAACTCAGAAGCTAATACGAAAATATGCTGGATAAAATAGATGGCTTAAAGCTGTTACGAAGTGGTAGAAGAAGTTTAAGAAGCTAAAAAAACATCAGAAAGAAACAACAACAACAATATTATAAAGAACTTGGCAAGCCAGTCAGTCATCATTATTATTTTACAACCAGGTGCGTATTGGACATGGCTAAAATACACATCAATTTCAAATATAAAGTACAGTACAGGGAATACACTATACATCTATAAGACAGATATACATATGTATGTATGTTTGTATGTACGTCATAAAGCATGTATCTTTGTTAGATGTTTCTTTGGCTATAAATTCAAATTAAATTCAATATGAAGCGTTGTGGCAAACGTAAATGTGTTGCATTAAGAAGAAGAAAAAATCTTGTGATTTTAATACAGTGGAACATGGGCTATTTTTTAATAGTTTTCTGAGATATTTTTTCGAATTTTTAAGACAAATAAAACAGATTTTACTGTCCGCTTGATTGTAGAAAAAAGCGAAACTCTACAACAACAACACCAAAAAAACTTAAAGTTAGTTCATGCTGGTTGTTTCGGCTTAAGATACAACCAACCAACAACAAAAATAATAACTTTTTTTTACTATCAAACCTACGTTTGCTTTTGTAACCAATATTTAAGCCAAACAATCTTACCTACACTTACTTACGATTAACTATCCATCTATGTGCACATACACATTCGCAAACCCATACATACAACTTCGGTTTCATTCATACCTTCATTCATAAAGCTAAGCGAAGCTTAATGCTGTGCTTCTTGCTGCTGTTTCTTTGTAGCTTTTTGCTGTTGGTGGAGTATTTAAAGAAACCTGCCACAATTTAAGCTTGAAACCCGTGGGCTGTTTGTTGGTTGAACTGGTTTTTTTAGTTTCTTTGATCATTTTGTTTTATTTCTTATAAATTTTTCTTTTTTTTTTAATATCATATTTGATTTGATATTTTGTTTGTTTTTTTGTTCTTTTTTATTTATTTAGTGTAAATGTATGTAAATCTACCTCTGTTCCGATTTACTAGCACAAACTTTGAATACAACTACAATTATAACTCACACACACACACTCACAGATCTTTGACAAGTATCTGTGTGGCTATCTTTATTAGATATCTGTCGAATGAATTGTATAACTGTTCTTATGTGATTTGAAATGTTCATTTAATACTTTTTCGTTTCATAAGATTTAGTTATTTAGTTTCGGAATATATTTTTTCAATTTTAATGATGGCCAGAACTGATTAATAGTTTGACCGTGTGGAAATGTTAATTATTTTGCTACAAAGTCTTAAGTTAAACCAAAAGATTCGTTTGTCTGTTGCTGTTTGGTTTCAAGAGATTTAATGTTGGTATTCATTAGTGATAGATATTAATATGTTTATGCAAGTTCCTAAAACTAATACTTATACAACTATTACTATTAGGTTCTAATGGAGCGTATTGACTTGGATGGATTTTTTTTTTATTTTTAAGTTCATTTGCTCTCAACCAAGATAATTCTAGTTCATAAGTTTTATTTAAATATTTTCTAAATAGCAAAGTTTGTCAATAAAATACTTGAAGAATTGTTATACAGGGGTGTGCTGTAAATAGAAAACATAAAAAGCATGAATTTTAAAAGTAGTTTTTTACCAAGATTTCTGTAATAAAATAATTGTCGAACAAATACAAAAATTATTAAAATTAGATTTAAAAAGTCGTAAAAACAACTTCCAAATTTTGCGTTTTACGTTTTCCATTTAAAGGACACCCCTGATTATTTTAGTTTTAGAAAATTAATTAAATATTTTTATCAAAAAAAAAAAAAATATTCTAATTTCAGTTTTAGAAAAATAATTGTGGTTTGTTTTTCATTATCTTTTCAGAAATTAATTAAAATATTTATGCACAAAAATCGTGACTTAAATAAAATATCAATCAAGAGTGAGTTTGAAAATTTACACACGTGATTGGCTGTAAGCATTTAGTCCCTGGCTGGCTGTAAGCATTAAGTCGCTGAATAATGATTTAAAGATACATGTTTATCACTATACAAAACGCTAGTCTAAGGAAACTTTAATGGACCAACTTTTGCTACAATATCGTTATTCGTTAACGTTTTAGGCTCTTGAAAGTATTTTCCAAAAGTGGACTTTATATGTGGTCTATGGGTCGAGTTAAACAAAATGGGTACTTGTTTGTTTGTGAGATGAGCTACTTCTTCAGGTTAATAAACAAAAAGTTATTACTCGGGGTATTTCGCAATCAAATTCAATGGATTTTTTCCATGGAAACTGTAATACTGCCTAGGTTGTGTCCCTAAGGATTCTTTGGCCAAACGGTTTGAGTCTTAGGTCTCAAAATGCCGGGAAATGACAGACTCCTCCTCCTCCTCGTTGCCGCAACTTCCACATAGGGCATTCAGGTGTGTTTCCCAAATGGGCCAATGGGCAGTTATAGCCGCAATTAGTTTGTTGAGTTGAAGTCTGGCCTAATATTACGCTCACCGTGTCCTCTTTTAATCTATGATGGGCCTGGTTCCCCACATGTAGTTTTATCAAATTACCTCTGACTGGCACTGAGATGATATTTGTGTGCAGTAAGTTGCTTACTCCGTGGGAGCACAACACCTATATCAAATGTTGAACCGATATTCAAGGTGGTTGCTTCATTCGCCAATGAGTCAGCCATATCGTTTTGATGTGTGCCTGTGTCCAGGGACCTTATAACGGGTAAAACCAATGAATGTCTCGCTATCCCCTCCAGAGACATCTTCGGACAATTTTCAATGTAATAAGCACACTTTCCAGGGATATTATGGCCGCTTTACTATCGGTAATAATGTGAATACCCCTGCCAGATATCTCACTACACCGAATGTGCAGATGGCCATTAACTCTTAAATTTCTTTAAGCCCCGAAAAAACACTGTTTTGACCTGTGTTCGCAAATAACCACTTAATATTGCTCCTTAGTGTTCGGTTCGGTAGATTTGTGGAAAACACAAACGCTAATAGTGTTTGTGAAGAAAATCATTAAAAAAATAACGTTTCCCTTTTTGTCATCTTTCAAACACAAAAATAATATTGTTTTTATCCAACTCAACAAAAGATGAGAACATTTTATTAAGTTCGGTTTTTTTTAAATCCACAAACTTCATTGTGTTCGGTTCGGCTCATTAATGTTCGTCCCTTTTGGCTGGTAAAAAAAAACAAAAATTTTTTACAAAAACCAAAACCCAGCAAAAAAATGTTACACAAACAAAACATATACACAATACGCACACAGCTGTTCGTTTCATTTCTTTATCAATGTAAAAAAAGAATCACTTTAGAACATTAAACTATAATGTTTGTCTACAGTATCACTACAATTTTTCTGTTGTTTTTAACGCAGAACAGAACACTATAAGTGTAATGTTCGGCTCTTCCTTACAAATAATTTGGAACGGTATTAAGGTTTTGTGTTCGTCAATACGAACAATAAAAAAATAGATATCGTTCTTGGGTGTGTGATCCAAATGCTAAATATTGTACTGTTTACTTTCGAACACTGGTTTTGACTGTTGTTTGATCTCTGTATTATTGCGGTGAATGCACGTTGCGTCCACGGTTACAAAACAGCGCAACAACACGTCCATATTGCGATTGAACAAAGCCAAACACTTCCGAGAAGTTGTTACACGATTGCATTTGTGGTCGATTGCTGGCAAACGCGGCACCTATGTTGAGAAAAACTTTCCTATACCCAAGTGATCATTTAAAGTTAAGGCCACTGAGCCAAGTAAGATGTCTTCCAAAATCTCGTGCACTTATTATCTCCGATCGGCTTCTTCCGTGCTTGTGAGGCCACAACGAAATTTAGTAAACCACTTCTTTAACATTGAAATTGGTTGTGCAGAGTTACCATAGTATTTATTTAGTATTTTTATTGGTTTAAGTAACGGTTTTTTTCGAAAAAAAAATAATTCTTAGTGAGCACACGAAATTCACATATCCTCAATGCTGTAGTTTCCTATCAATATCTGTCAAACACAAACTAGATGACATAAATAGCTACTACAAATTTTGACAGGAGTCAACTGGCAGATGCCTGTTGGCAATAGCAGTGTGCCTCTTTTAGTTAGTAGGTAGGAAAAATACAAACCGTCGATGTATTTGACCACTAATTTATGTTAGTTTTTGAAATAGAACCTTAGGAAGGGGGTTTCACATTTGGTTCCACTCTTTTTCTGCTAAATCAATTGTGCTTGTATTAAATCTCAAACTGTTTAGGAAACAATTGGGCATCACTTTTCAGACGTTAAAAAGTTAGCGTGATTTCAACAGACGGACATGGCTTAAAATTATTCAAGCACCCAGAATATGGGACATTAGGTGAATATTAAAAAAGTTTCACACTTGATAGCCTCATTCATCACTCGGGTCTTTAAAAGAAATCCGTAATTGCAAAAAAGTCTTAAGTTTTTGTTTACCAAATAAAATTCATCTTAAACTTTAATCCAACTTTTTAAATATTTTACAAGACAAAATTTCTTTGTTGATCTCTAAAATATTTCAACTCTTTTTTATTTAAAAAAATTCATTTATAAAACTTGTTTTATTTATTGTTTGTACTCTCTGTGTCATTTGTTAGTTTAGTTTTGAACAAGTTTTAAACTAAATACAAGAATGTAGCAATTTATTTAAGTAAAAACATGTAATTTAATTAAATCTTATTAAAACATTTGTTAAGACCTTGTTTTATTCTCCATTTAAAAGATGATCTAGATCATCTTTACAAATTATTTTAAATGTTCAACAAAGATTTCTACTTAATTACAATCTTCGTTTAAACGAATTCTTAACTAAAAAAAAATTATTTAATTATATGTATGTACATAATTATAAATATAAACAAATTTTAACACTTTTCTTTCTCAGACAAAAAAAAATAGCAAATCAACACATTTCAAAACAAAAAAAAACTCGAATCAAATCCCAGCAAAATGTTATTAACCTTTCCATCTTAAATGTATTAGTGACTCTTTTTTCATCATCTTTCAAAATAAAATCCATCATTTGTCATCAGGGATTTGATGAGCCGCTAAAAACATAAAAAAATCATTAACAATTAGCACAAGCAAAATGACAAAAGAAAAATTTATCTTTTAACAAAAACAGTCTAAATCAAAACGTTTTTAAACTTGGCAAACACAAAACAATTAATTTTTCATTTTTTTGCTTTTTTTTTTTTGTTTAATTGGTACCACCTCAACTTGTTTCAATATATTTTTTGATTTTTTTCTGTAAATTTTGATTTTTTATTGAGTGAAATTAAAAATTTGCCATGGTTGTTTATTAGTTTTGTTCATTTTGCTAATAAATATACGAGGGCGGTGGGAAAATTGGCCCACCTAAAAAAGAAAACACAACAAGTTTGGGAAAAAATGTTCTTTATTTGTCAATTTAATCTCCTTTTAGCTAAAAACACTTTACCCAGTAATATTCAATAGCGCTAATATCATGTTTATAGTTTCAACAGTCTAGCTTTACAAAATGGCCATCAAGCGCAAACTCTATATTTTAAGCGTTGGCAAATGATATCACCGAGAATTTTTTCAAGTTTGGAAATAGAAACTAATGTGAGGGAGTTAAATCTGCCGAATAATGTGCTCAATGAAGCAATTCAAATTTTAACTAGTTAATTTTGGGCATCGCAATAGTGGATATCTTCATGCAAAAAACACATCCTGTTGCACTAAAAAGGGTCTTTCCATTCAATTATTTAAATGATGCAATAAGTTGATTGTTTTTTATTTTTTGAAAGTATTCATACAAATAATCCCTTGCTGCCATCTATACGTCAAGTCGACTAATTTAAAGACCGCCCTCGTTTCTATTAATATAATAGAAAACAAATTTGTTTATATGTTTATTAATAAAGTTTTTTAAAACATCTTGGATGTGTTTAAAAGCTTTCAATAAATCAAATTTAAGCTTGTTCGTTTGTTTTTTCTTTTACGTTTTTAAGCCTTTTCGCAAAGCATCAATTAAAACCTTTGCAGCGATGGAAAAATCCAATTTATCTTCTCGCTATATTAATAAAACTTCAACAATATTGTGATTTTAAATATTAATAATTATTGATTACAAAATTTTAATAAAAAAATTTGAATAATTTATTTAAATCTGCAACCAGGTCTAGTTGTTAGTCCTTTTTTGGGTCGATACTTTAAAAAAAACTCTGACAATCGTCATACACACCTGTTTTAAGTAAAATTTTATTTTTTCCATTTTTCATTTCGTTTAGAAAACAAAAATTAATCGTTTTCAATAATTTTTCAAAAAATTCCTATTTTATCGGAAATAGTTGTTTTCCATTCAATGGAGTTGAAGAGGAAAAGAAAAAGCCAAACTTATTTATTAAATCAACAGAGCAATCTTTCAAAAGTAAATGAAAAGTTTTCTTACTTGTAAAAATGTTAAAATGTATTTAAGGGCAGGTAAGTTTTCACTTAACGTTGAGTGTAAGTAAAGTTTTTTTGAGTTGAACTAAAAACTGCAAGTAGAACCGTTTTGATGCTGCAAAAAATCTGGGAATAATAATAAACAATAAACTTAACTAGTCCAGTCACGTTAACTTCATATGTGAAAAACTTACTCCATGCTAAGAAATCTTTGGACCACGCAATATTTTACTCCGTTTAGTATACGCATTCTTCTTGAAAAGGCATTTTTACTGCCGGCCCTTCTATATTGTTGCAAAATTTTTTCTAGCTGGAATTCGCTATGTAAGAGCAAGCTCAACATGACATATAACAATGTTGCAAGATATATTTATGGTAGAACTAGATATATTAGAATCTCACAGTTTTCTTATCACATTTTAATTGTGATACTTTTTTATTTTTTAATTGATATTTACTGATATTTTTATATTGAATTTACAAAATTAAAATAACTCACGTGGAAAGTAAAATATGAACCGGAGGTTGGTTTTCGCCAAATCGATCCGCTAAGACGGAGGAAATACATGCCGAAACATGTAAATTCATGGATACTTAGAAGTGCTATGTTTTCTTCATATGTACATAAAAATATCTGATCGAATATTGACCATAAGGCTTATAATTTAACCATATTATTGTCTCCGACAACCATGTTGTGGTTAAATTAGGCCCCCATCAAGAACACAGAACCATATTATGGTTGCCTCCAAACATGTTATGTTTAATAATAATTAAAATATGTTTAACATTTAAAATAGCATAGTTTGTTTTCAACCACAGCATGTTGCTCTTGAAAAAATGGAAAATACTGTTATTTTAAAAACAAATTATTGTCATATTTAACCATAACATGTTTTGAGGGAACTATAATATGGTTGCGGCCTTTTCATGGTGGACCAATTTAACCATATTATGGCTGTCGGTGACAATAATATAGTTAAATTAAGCATAATATGTTTAAAATGTTCTTTAAAAAAAAGTTTTGTTTTTTTTCTCTGCGTGTAGTGACAAATACGACGTATGTACCAAATTTCAGCAAATTATCTTAAAAATTGGGACATCTACTTTGCGCACAAGATTACATGGACAGCCAGTTAGCCACCCAGCCAGTCGGACGGACAGGCGGAGCACTATTGCGGTGTGGTTATAAAAATAGAGTTGTAAATTAAACATTATTTCAACTGAATTTTAATGTGACCACCCCAAAGGAAAATATCAATCCGAAATTTTTATTTTCCATTTAACAAGAACAACAACTTCCTTAACACATTAACACATTGGCACTCGCAGCATTGCATTGAACCAATTCATAAAGCATTTTCTCTAAAAAAATTAACAAAGATATAACATTTCTAGCAAAAATCTCATATGAGGCAGTGAATTTTTTTACAGATAATAGATGGACCCTGGGTTCATATCAAAGCTCAGCCTAGTTTATGTGTTTATGCAATTAAAAATGTTGTGATATTAATTAAAAATTATTTTAATTTGCAGCATTAAGCAAATTAATTGTATCAATTAAACGTTTAATTCACTTGATTAGGTTTATTATTACAACTGATTTTATATTTGATTTATGCTTAAATTGGTGAACATTTTTGGAAAATGTTTTCTGTGCACTTTGTCAGAAGGAAAGCTTTTTCTGGGATGTTCTTAAAGCCATTAAGCTGTCTATGGAACTCTTCTTTAGCTCTTTTGTTCTTTCTCTATTGTTCAATTGCCTGCTGAACAATTTCACTTTAAACGGAAGTGTTTTTAATTTTTGTTAAACTTTATCCAAATCAAATGTTAATATAATCTTTAAACATTTGCTATAAAACTTTATAGTAAATTTAATTACTATCTACTGTTTTAAAAACCAACTCGACAAGAATGGAGGAATTAGCTCAATGAATAAATGTTAAACAATCTCTTCGTTTACTGAAACCGTTAAAATCGTAGACTCTTAAGAGCCATCATTAACTTGGCAGACCCGACCCAGAACTTCATTTATCAATTACGTATACATAACAAATATCTAATGAAAACCAAAAAAAAAACGGAAAAGAACTTTAATTATTTATACTTAAATTAATCATCATCACATGCTTCCACATGACTCAAAAGACGGCAAGGTGGAAAAATGCACAAACAGTGTGTGATAAAAAAAATTAACCCTTATTTGAGACTTGAACAAATATTTTCATTGAATAAAAAGTGAAGAAAATAAAAAAAAGAGTCATTGATACGATTACAAGTAGTAACTTCTGCTATATTTTATCTCCAATCATCAAACTGACCAACCACTTTTATTATATTTTTTTTTTGTCTTATTTTTTTATAACACTTGACCAGGTTTAAAGGTAAACATGTTCTACTCATACGAAAATTTCGTTGGTTAGTGAACAAAAAAAGAATGAACAGAACGAAATTGTTAAAATTATTGAATAAACTTAAGGTTGGGTTATATGAACGAACGATCGAAGAAAGAACGTCGAACCACAAAAGTATCTTTCAGTTCCCATCCATTGACTTTTGCATAAGTCTGGTTTTTTCGCCTTTTTTATTTCTTCGTATTCATTTTAATGCGCAAGGGATGAGTGGTGGAAAAAGTTTTTAATTGAAGCAGAATACAAATACAACCACAACTTTAGCAACAGCAGCAGTAAGAAAGCAGGGAAAAAGAAACTCTATTGCAACCAGTTAAGAAAAAGGCGAAGAAAAAAACCGGCTTAAAGATATTGTCTGAATGTACACTAAGAGTGTGAGTGAGTGAGTTTGTGTGTGTGTGTGTGTAGCGATGTGCAACAACATTTGGTGTTTAAAGTTTAAACACACATGTGTTGCATATTGTATTTGGTGCACTATAATATGCTGCTCGCTACCAAATGCGAACTATGAATATGTAGAGTACTCATACACACGCACGTGCATACAAACTTTTGTAAAATGTTGCCCTGGTCGTGTAGAGTGTTGTATGTTTGTTATAATTTTTTGCTGGTGTTTCTTTAAGACTTTTTAAGTGTGCACCTGCTCAAGTTTAGTGGCCGTTGGTGAACGTGTTTTTTTCTGTTTGCTGCCTCTGGTTTTCTACTTTTCTGACTTTATAACTTCAATTCTGGTTTAGACGTTCATTGATGTTTTCAGTTGCAGTTGTTTTTTGTTATTTCCAGGATTCTTTTAGCAGTTTATATTGATGGGAGTTTTGTTTTTTTCTGTTTTGTTTTAGCTTTAAACATAGTATTTCATAAAGAATACAAAAATCAGGCAACAGCAGAGAGACAGACAGACAGACAGACAGACAGACAAAAGAATATGAAAAAAAGGAACAAAAATCAAAACACTAAAGTTAACACATGCTTTAGTTGGCCGGCTGGTTGTTTGTTTATTTGTATGTATGAGAGTCTAAAGTTACTTAAACAACCTACTGCTGCTGTTGTCCAGCACTTTTTTATTCCAAGCTGCTGATGATATAAGGAGTTGCAGTGATTTTTTGATATGAGATTTTTTTCAATTTCCTTTAATTTCCTTTTTTTTTTATTTTTGTAGTTGTACTTTTTGTTATTGTTGGGCCCTGCTGTGTTTGTATGTAACTTTGAGTTTATTTTGGTCAAGTTAATTTAAAGCAGAAGAAGAGATGACGATAATAATAATAATAATAATGACGTCGACATTGATTGCTTCCTGTGCTGCTAACGACCTCTTTTTTCCTGGCTCTTCACAACTTGGTAGTAGGTTTTGAGCCAGTGTATATCATTAGCGCTTTAATTTTTTTACAAGGGCTTAAATAAACATAAACACACCGGTATGTGAACAACAGAGTTTCATATGATTTTCATATTGGAAGCTGGCCATAAAATCTTTGTGTTTGAGCAATTTTTCTCTCATATAAAAAAAATCCCTAAAAGAAAACATGATTTTATGAATGAATTGCAAACAATGACAAAATATATTGTTTTACTGCATTGTACGATAACAACAACGACATTAATGTGGCATTAACAACAACCTCAAAATAAATATAAAAAAAACTAATTTTTATCTGCTGATAACCCAGTAAACATGACAAAGAAGAAAATATATCGCACAAGATACAAATTTTTATTAGCATTAGCATATTAAGTGCCCCGGTAGGCTAGCTGTAAGTGAGCTAGTCTATCAGCGTCGGGGTTGCGGGTTCGATTCCCGTCAGGGACTCTGGTTTCGTTCCTGCAGACAAGCGTAGAGCTTCGCGGGATTAACTTAGGGAATTAAAAAAAATATATATACATTTTGAAAGAAACTTTCTTTTAAGCAAGGAGGGATGGAACTGAATGCAGGATGTCTAGGGCTTTATCACCCGGCTTGGACGCAGGGGCAACCAGGGTTTTATTAGGAGTGGATAGGAGTGGTCTCAGGACGCTTATGTGGTTCTTTGGACGCATAACCCTTTCTAACCTAACCCTAAGCTTCTTTTAAGCATGTCGTTAAAAATTTTCCGGAAACAGCAAAATAATTTTGATACAAGTTGATTTCAGCAAGGACAAAATTATTTATTTGAGAGATAAAGTTTCCTGATAAAAATGCTTTAACTTGATCTACAGATTCCCCAGAAAACACAACAAGAAAGAAAACATATCATCCATGACGAAATTATCGAGCCCGCAAAAAAAAGCTTAAGCGACAAAAACACAAATTTACAGAAGAAGGTTTTTTCATTACATTTCAAAAAAAAAATTGTATGAAGGTTGGCGCTTAAGCTAAAATCGTTTTTGCTATAAAATCATAACGTTACCGTATGTGACCATGACATTTTAGGAGATGATGCAATTGTTGCCAATAAATTGTTTAATTTAAAAAAAAACAAAAATTAAAAATTATGTCGCTTAAGCTACTTTTGGGAAAAGGGCTCTTTATTATGACAGCAAAAAAAAGCTCGTATAAAAATAACATTTTAACCAAATCAGAATCTTTAAGTAATTTGTGGAACAAGAGCAATTTCTTAAGTTCTTACGAACTTGTAAAATGTTTCTTGCAAAAAATTTGCAACAAAATTTGACAAAGAAAATATGCTTTTTTTAAATACTCTTAAAAAAAATTTTATATAAAAAACATTATTTCTTTAAGTGTATTTTTGTAAATCTCTTAATTGCATTTGAACATTCGTAAATCTATTTATATGCGGCAAGTAGCAATAACAGTAAGTCGTATTACCGGTCTGTAAAAAATACGTATTACAACACAGCGTATTCGATTGCAAATGTATTTCGATTGAAGTGCGTGTGTGTGGGTATTATGTATGTGCGGTTATGTATGGATGTGTAGATTAATAACAAAAAAAGGAAGTCATAAATAAATAGTGATAACTTTTGCAACAAAATTACAACAAATACCAATACATTTTACCTGCAACCACATTAATGCCAACAAACAAACTCTTATGCGACTCATTCACACAAACACACACACGCACACACATATACATTTGAAGCATTATTTGCATTAAAAGTTTGCTTGTTGGTTTATAATTTTCCCGTTGTTGGTTTCATGATTGTAGTTGTTGCTGTTGCATGATTAACCAAAGTGCAAATTAAAAATGAATTTTTATTTATCAATTAAAATCTTTTAACACACAAACTCAGCCACACACACACACACATACATACTTGCATTTTTATACAGAGAAATGAGTTTGCTATAGGGAAAAGTGCTTAACTATTACAAATTATTGTATTACAGACATAAAAAGAGCAAAGTCATAAATAAAATTAATAAAAATAATAATAAAAATAAAAATATTGTGAGATCAAAAACAAAAAAAGAAAATAAATAATAATGATGATTGAACAGCAATTAACATCAATCAATGAATTACAGATACAGATTTCATAAAGATTTTAGTTAATTAATAAATTTATCAAACAAACTGACACACACACACATACTTATTCATTTGGCCAATAAACGCTTACACATGTTAAAACAATTTAAATATTTAAATAATCATGTTTTACAGTCTGGTGGGAATAAAGACACAACAAGACACCAAGAAAACCCCACCGATCAGCCAGACATCCAACCGACGAACAACCAACATAAACAATCCAATAAACCCTACCTACAAACAAACTTTAAAGGAAAGTCATAGAGTTAATATTTTGTAAATTAAAGGTTATAATCGCACTCAATGGGTTAACTATGCAAGACAAGTGGAAACAGGAAATTTATACAGCACAACAGCACACAAATACACCGATATTTACAACTATTTTATCTTGTACATATTTATGTATTTATATTCCCTAAATAACAATTCTATAAAGTTTAAAGCAACAACTACAAGTTTGTCTTAAAACTTCCGGCCTTGCATTAACTTATGCCAACTTTAAATTGGTATCTCTACGAGTATTTTAACATTTGGGAACATCTTTGTATGCACATGTGTGTGTGTGTATCTTTATGTTGAATAAATTATTTATTTATTTTATACGGTAGTATTAAAGGTTAAATGTGGCAAATATTCATATTTAAAATATTCATTGAAGTTTATTTCAACTAAAATTCTTAATGCAAAATTATGTAAAATCTGTAGCTGAGAAAGATGAAATCTGAAACTCGTAAAATCTTAAGACAAAGTTTATCTTACAAGCAGTTTTTTCATATTAGTTTGATGTTTGCAAATGACGTTTTTTTCCTTTTTTTTACTTGAAAAGAAACTTTATACTTTGTATATCAGAAAATGTTGGTTTTTTTGCTTAAAATTTATTTAAAATCCAAAATCTGATGGAATTTTTGATCGATCCCTAAAAACACACAAGCTTAACTTCCTGGACAAATTGCAAAAAAAAAAACAAAATATTCTTGGGAAAATATTTTGTATGTTGCCATAAATATTTATTTTTTTGTATTAAATATAGAACCATTACAGTTAGAATCCTTTATTTATAAAATCTAAAGTGCCAAGATTATAAGATTTTTAAAATCACGAAACTTATTCGAAAATCAGTATTGAGCCTGTTGCCAGGACCGTTATCTTAAACTGCTCCAAGCAATACTTGTGAACATTGAGTAGTGGTTAGGGTGTTCAATTAATCGGGTTTTGTTCGATTAGACGAGTTTTTGGGGTTTTTAACTTATTCGATTAAGCGAATAAAATTTTAAAATTAACCGATTAATCGAATATTTCAAAAACCAGAAATTTTATAAATTACAAGATTTTTTTTTGATAATTTTAGAAAAAATTAGTACTCGAGTAATTAAACAATCTTTTTTAAATAAAACTTCTCAATGTGGCTCCAAATTGTTGCTTCAAAACTTTTACGTTAATCCTTCGTACAGTATTTTTCAACCAAACTCATTCAGAAGAGAGCAACGCATGAGCTATTTTGTCAAAAAAAAAATACGGGCGTGTTCTAGAAATCAAAATGAAGTGGATTTAAAATCGAGCAAATTTTAAAAACGGCACTGTATAGAAAGTTCATAAAAATATTCCATTTTCTCTACTTCATTCTTTTTTTGTATCTATTATTTTTGCAAGAACAACACTTAAAACCATGAAAAAGTACGGTCATTTTGTAAAAAGTAATTGAACTTAAATTATCGTTCGATTTAAATTTCACTTCATTTAGATTTCTAGAGCATACCCGATAAATTAATATCTGTGGCATATTGCCAAAACATCTTAAGTCGAGATAAGATAGCAAAATAAAGTTTTTACAAAAAAATTTGTGAAAAAATCATTGTGTTTTAAATAAAAAAAATAAACCAAAATTGAAGAAAATTTTAAAAACGTAAACAAAAATGTTTTTTAATGAAAACTCGTACGATTATCAAAATTTTTTTTACTTTTTAAATTTGACTTAATTACATAGATATACCGCTCATTTGCTGCAAGAGCGGCATAAATCAAATTTGGAGTTAGTGATGCAGAATTGTTCTCTATGTTTTTCTTTATATTGTGTATAAAATGCATCTTTATATCTTTTATACCTTCCCCATTTGAAGAGAATGTATCGTTATTTTTTTCGAAGTGATTAGAGCAAATGAAAAACTTTACACGCGGTTTTCTTAAAATGCATTTTTTTTTTACTTATGCCGGTCTTGCAGCAAATGAGCGATATGTATGTAAATCTATGAGTTAACCTTTGCCGTTTTTTCTTTTTTTAAATGAATTATGAAATTGTGTTGAAAAAATTTAACAAAAATATAAGCAAAATGAATCACTAAACATGACTGTTTTTTTAATTCCAACGTACAAATACCTTTGTTTTGTTTATTCGACTTTAAACTTTAAAAAAAATATACATTTAACAGAAATACTACCCAATAAAAAAATGAGCTTCAAACGAAGCAGGTTTGTAAGGGAGAAATGTAAGAGTTTTGCCTACCATACCGCTTACGGAAGACATGAAGTTTATTTTCGACACAAACAGCGCTTTATTCTTTGCATATAAAAACAGGTGAACGTAGCTATCAGCTTGACACATTAAATGATTTTTTTACAGTTATTTTTGATGCCCTCCCTTACAAACCTGCTTCGTAGTAAGGTAATGCCGTGGCACTTGAAAGATTATTTTTTTCTTTAATGAAACTTGTTAAGAGATCCTTCACTTACTTTACTGCATCTCTGTATATCTTATTGCGTAGCGCATAATTGTGCGCTTATATTTTGAAATGTACCATTAGTGCTTCGCAAAATTATAAAAAAATTTAATTGGGTATATATTATTATTATTCGAATAATCGGTATAAATTCTTCGACTAATATTTTTATCGAAATTAGCAATTTAAAATTATTAGAACAATTAATCGTCTAAAATTGTTCGATTAATCGATTAAACACCCCACTAGCGTTGTCATTAGTCAACTCCCAGTTATATTTTGAGCGGCCAAAGGTACCACAAAGCAGGTTAATCCAGACTTCCTAACTAAGCTACCTTAACAAGAGCGGCAAGCGTTTTTGTTTCTACTGCCAATACATTCTCAATAAAATTAAACGACCCAGCGATCTATCAAACAATATTTTCCAACCTGGTTGTGTTGAAATCGCGTTCTAAAGTTGTGTTTCGTATAAACTGTGTGGAAATGAAAAGATTTGACATAAAAACAGTGTTGCCAAAATTTGGTGACCAAAAATGGCTAAATTTACGAAAAAAAATTTAACCATCGATAAATTCGATGTCGTTATTGTTCATCTCATAGGAATCACTAGAGCCTATTATTTTTACTAATTTGAAGGTTAATCATAATAACGACAACATTTACCCAACACCTTTTGAGTCCAGATCAACTCGAAAAAACAAGTATGAAAGTATCGAATAATCACCAAAATTGCGACCTCTACTTTGCGCACAAGCTTTACATGGACAGCAAGCCAGCTGGACAAACATCGTTAATTCGACTCAGAAAGTGATTATGAGTCAATCGGTATACATAAAGGTGGGCTAAGGACCAATATTTAAACGTGTTACAATAGTACCCTCTCCACTATTGTGGTGTTGTTATGAATATTTTATTGTTATGGTAACAATATTTAGCTAATTGATAAAATCGAATTAACGGTTGCTAAATTATTTTAAACAAACATGCAAAAAAAATGGCTAATGGCTAATGGCTAAATTCCTTTTTTAATGGCTAAACAGGTTGAAACTAAATCTAGCTGCCAAATTCATTGGTGCTGCAACAGTTGGTGTAGATGATACCGGTATCGGAACAGTATTCGATTTCCTCATCTTCGGTTATGACACATATCCATCATTGATTAATTAACTGTACTCTATTTTAGTGTTTATTTAAAAAAAAATTGTTTAGTGCTTAGTTTTATTATTATATTATTTTACTTCAATTTTAATTTGCTACTATTTCACAAACTTAATTTCTTTCCCACACAATTTGCTTCTTGTTTTCAATTGACAACCAAATTTGCCGTTTTATTTTAGCAATAATTGTCAACGAAAATTGACTAGCAATTATTGCCGGCAATAAATATGTACAAAAAATACAAAAGTATCTTTGGTATGGAAGGGCAGTTACAAATGAAAACAAATTGTTTCGAAATGTCAAAATCAGATGGCATTTCGATGCCACCTCAAGTTAAATTCGCCTTATACTGAATATAATCTCAACATTGTTAAATCTACAAGCCACAAAAGTTACTCTGTCGCTTCCTCTCTTCCAATCTATAGAGCCGTATTTTGCAGGCATATATACCGAGATTTTCCTTAAGAACAATACAATCTTTTTGATGACCCTTTTCGAATTTAAGCAACATTCGCATTTTGTTATCGTCACACATAAAAAAACTAGCATACGAATACAAATTCGATCATTGCCGCAGTAAATTAAAGGAAAATTATTCTCATTTTTGTGGCTTTAATGAAATACATAATTCAATAGGAATTAAGTCTTTAACAAAATTGCTTTAATATAAAAATTACCTTTTTCAATAAATTTTGCTACAAGTTTTAAATTGCTAAAACATTAAAAGAAACTTTCATAAAAATTTCAATCTAAAATTCTGACTTTCTCAAAAATGATCAAATGTTTTCTTTTTTTTGCAACTGTCTGTAAAATAATCATAAATATTAAAATTTTACATGAAAACATCAATAATAACTTGTGAAAAGTAGAACAAAAGCAACATTTATTTTAAGTGTGAACACAAATACTCCAAAATTACTGCAATTTGTTGTGCCCTCAACCAACAAACTGCTTGCAACTTTCATTTAAAAAAAAACTGGTAGAAAATTTTTCGCGTGTGATAAAACATGAAGCAACAACTTGTCAAAATTGATTTTTAAGTATAATTCGATGTTCAGGCCAGCCGTCTTTAAGTAACACTACAATTTTACACCATTTAAATTTTTATAAATTTAAATGAAAAACAATGTGCAAAAACTGCTATAAAATTAGTATTAAAAAATAAATAACAACAATTAGTTGTGGTAAGAAAAAAACAAAGCAATAAGGAAAAAGCTGCAGAAGCAAATGACAACAACACAATCATAATGTAAGCAACACACCTCAAACTCAACTTCAAAACTTTAAAAGCGGCAGCTGCAAGTCTTTAGCCAAAACACATATTTGCATGTGTTGAAATTTTAAATAATTTATTCATCTCTTCATTTAGTTTTATATTTATTTGAATTTTTCTGCATTTTCATTATTACGGCCATTTCAATACATTTTCATACATGCCCAAGTATCTGTGTATCTGCGAGTATGTGTTGTGTGGAAGTGAACAACTCATAAGTTTTCATGTGTGTATTTATTATTCAACAAAAAAAAATATACCGTTAAATGATGGCCAATAATAACACATTATAATGGTAAAATTGAAGAAGAAGAAGAAGATGAGAAGAAAAATATGCAAGTTAAAAATGTGGACTTGATTATTTTAAATTTTATTAAAATGATTGTTCATTAAGTTGTACAATAAAACTGAACATTTAAAACGTTCGCATTAAGCTGTATTTATGTCTAAATGCAGGCATGCAGGCAATCAGTCAGTTCGACAGACACTCACATCAAATAATCATTAAAAATCAAAAATCAAACAAAAAAAATAAAAAATATTGATGGCCAATGGAGACGATCATACATCAATATTTAAACAAAAGACTGTGTAATTAACAACATCCACCCGGTGCAGAAACTGGAAGAGAATCAACGACCGAATTGTCAATTAATGCAAAAAAAAATGCAAATAACAAATTATCTTCATTTAACGCATATGTACGCTACATTTACGTACATTTTACATACACGCAGCAAATATTTTTGTAACGTTGTTAATATTTCTTGCTGCCTCCCTGAGTTTTTTGTTTTGACTTTTACCTTTTTCACTGTCATTTACAACATATTAAAACCTTTAACTTTTCTCATGTTCCCCTGTATGAAGCACAATGAAATATGCTGAGATTTACCAAAAACATAAACTAATTTTAAGTAGCACAAGTACAAAAGTATTAAAACAAAATTTTTGCAATAAGTTTTTCAACTTGTTTACTACAGCCAGAAGTACAAGTACAAGTATTTACATAAAATTTGTTTTCGTTTTTTTTTTCTTTTTATTCATTATTTAAAGTTTTATTTTACACCCAAAGAAAAAATTTGACTCCAGATGCAAAGCAAATAAGACCATATGAACAAGTTTGGGTAAGTAGCTTTATGAAAAATATAAGACTGAATTTACTTTTAAATATTGAATAAAAATAAATGGATTCAGTAAATTCGACAGACAATTGATTTGCTTTAAAATTGGGGAAGGCAAAAATAATTATCTATTTTATTTCGGGTGACTAAATAAAGAGGTCCGCAGATACAAACAGAAACGTTCATCACTAAAGGCTAGTTGACACTATTATTACATGTCAAAAACTCAAGTAAAATGTAAAAGTCTGCGAGTGTGAATGCATGTGTGATGAAAATGTCAAGTATTATAAAAAAAAATTTGACATCCCATACGACTACATCGTTTTTTGAAAAATTTCTAAATAATAATACTTTTTATTGGATCAGGGTTGTCTTTTTTTTCATGTGTGAGTGTTTATACTTTGTGTGATGGTGTTAACGCAAACTATCATGTTAAATTAGATTTTTGGCAGTCGCAACAAAACTCTTTAGATTGCTATCTCACAAAGTATTATGGAATACGTAAGAGTTGTGTGATAGTGTAAACTAGCCTTAACATGGGGTCTTGACCAAATTTTTTCTCATACCAAACGTCAAAGTCTAAATAAAAAAAAAAAATTTCGTCAGCGTTTTTTTATACGAAGTTTGACGTTTAATATGACAAAAAATTGTCAGGTGAAGGACCCATGTTATGTGCACTAAGCACAGAAGGCATACAGTGTATATACTAAAGCCCCTATGTGAGACAAAGCAAAACATCCCACAGGTGGAAATTCAAGTAAATGGTTGTAAGTACACTCCAAGGTGCACTACCACAAAGTAGACTCAATTGGGAGAGCAAAATAAAAATACCCGACTTGTCAAAACTGTCGATATTTAACAATTCGGGCTTATGTCATTTACTGAAACCAACAGCTGTTTTTCTCACTAAACTGTGTCTGTAAATTTTTTGGTGAGTATTAGCTGTCACGTAAGAAAATTACTCGCCAATTTACACAAAATGTGTGTGTAGCATTTTTGTGAGAAGAGTTAACGCTTTGAACTGTCAAATAAACTCACGAAAAATGGGGCGAGAAACAATTTTAACACTAAAATTAAAAATTAAAATGCATAGAATAATAATAATAATATTTTGTTCTTGGCACATTTTGTCATTGTTTAATTGTTTTGCTTTTTTACATTTTTATAAAATATACAAATTTTCAAAGCTCATTTGCAACCAACAAACATTAAAGTCGCACTTTACATTATTTGGTATAGCAGACGGTTGTATTTTCGTCGCCGTCGTTGAAAATGTTTCAATTTTAGTAAATTTTGATCGCCGTCAACGATATGTGGGACTGGCGCGCTCAACGTCAGCAATTTCACATCAGATTCGAGTGTAATATTATGACACTTATTACGTAACGACGTAATCTCTTATGATAGTTTTAGACATGAGTTACATACACACTTTTTTCCGACTTTTCGAGAAACTATGGAATATTTTGTTTCACATCTTTTCGACGCGACAAGTTCTCACTAAATTTACAGAATATGGTTACTGGTCAGCTGAAATCTTAAGGGACCTGTCAATTGGAATTGTGTGGCATACTAAACATTTCCCCCTTATGCAAAAAAAGTTTAAGTTCACATAAGTCAACCAACACATTAAGCCCAGCAGAATTCAGTAAAAATCCTTAACTAAAAATTCTATTACGACTTTTGAAAGTTCTTCCATAAATGTCTGCTAAAGTTTGGTACAAATCTATTGTCTTTGTTAGCAAATTGAGATAAATATAGCAGCTACGGTGTTTACAACGACAGATCAAAGCTACGCACAAAGCCAGTTTTTCCGTTAGGTGAGAGAGCATAAATTTCGTTTGGATTCATAAGAAGAAGCTTCTGTCTATGTGTCCTTAAGGCGAGAAATTTACAGAGAAGATATTTAGATGTCTCATCATCCATGTTGCAGAATATGGTTTGCTTGGTAATGATATTTCTTATTATAAATGGATGAACGCAGTGTCCAGTAAATAGGCCATTAAGTGCTCTTAGTTCAGTTTTTCAAGCAGAAGTACCTTACGTGACTTACTATTGGATAAAGTTACTATGCCCAGAAATATTCTCCATAGCCGAGTAAATTAAGGATTAAGAGCTAATTAATTGACTCGACCGTCTTTATTCGCTAAGAAATTCGCATTTTGGCAAGTTTGCTATAGTTGAAGCTTTTTTTGGTACTATTAAATTCTATGTTTTAGGGACGACCAGTTTACAGCTGTGTTTTTTTTCTAACCAAATATTCTGGTAAATAAAAAAATGTAGAATAACTAGTTAAAAATTTACATTTTTGTTTTAAAAACTTAATTTTCAATCTTTGTCAATAAGAAAGCAGGTCTAGTCTCCCTATATCTCTCCACAGTTGACGAAGTAAGAACACTATTCCGACCATATTTTGTATGAAATGTTCGAACTGCAGCCGCCAAGCCTTCATTAATTTTAAACTATTGTTCAAAAATGAAGACACATTGTACTAACCCTAAACTGTCAGCTGTCGAATATTTTTATTAGGGTTGCCAAATGGTGACAAATTCAAATCTTCCGTTAATTTTAGGACACCCTTTATATGTAACATAACAAAAGTTAATGTTGAACATAGGGCGAATATGAATTTTCTCTACCTTCTTTGATCGTTAGAAAGATTTCTAACTTGGTTTCATGTTTTGTAAATGGCTTTGGGTTCCCGTTTCACACTTCCTCTCCATGTCATGCGAGGTCTTTCTGGTCTTCAGAGATCTTAAGCATTCCAATGGATTGCAGCTTTCGTAATATCTCCATCGGGCCAATCACGTCCATTTGCTTTTCTTAATTTCCTTTTGCACCTTTGATGCACCGTTTTAGGAATGCTTGTAGCTGTTTCATATTTACCTGTGTAAAATGGTGATTAGAATACTTTTTTTATTGAGTCAATATTCGGTTTATTGACATAATTATCTTTCTGTTCACACATACACAATATTACTAACTCAATTTGCAATTAGAAATTTACTCAAGCAAAATGGAAACATCTTTTGACATCTTTAGAGAATAAACATCTGGCTTTTGCGCAGACCTAATGGATGGACCTTTGTTTTGTTGACATTTCAGTTGCCAAATATCAAAACACTTTGTTTTGTGGGTTGTGTTTTGGCTACTAAATACACTTGTGACAGTGTTGCATTTTATTTTTACTCAATATTAAAACAATTTCGTTTTAATTGAACAATAACTAATTGTTTATGGATATCTGAGCTCAGTAATGGCATTTATTGCGCAAAACTCAATTTGGATGCATATCTGAACACCGTATTATGCCCACGTTGTGGAGCCATACAACAACACTACCTTGACACTGCTGTGGAATATACGGAATTTGGATTTACGACTGCTGTCATTTGACCAATATATTTTTTTGAAAGATATCCTTGCTTTGTTTATACGAGCCAGTATATCATCTCTAGAGCCACCGTTTCTTGTTATTAAGCTTCCAAGGTAGCAGAAAGTGTCTACGTTATCAATGTGAATACCGTTGATAGTCAGAGGTATTGTGATGTTTGCGGCAACTCGCATTAGTTTTGTCTCAAGTTCACTATACATATAATGATTTTGTGTAAACTTTGACTGTTCATTTCAATGCAACTAATTTTAAATTGTTTAAATTGCATGTTTTTTTAGTAACACATCATCATTGATAATATTTATTTTTAGTCCATCAAATTTCAATTACAAATGAAACTAGAATTTATATAAATTTTTGTTTTTGTTTCGTATTTTTTTTTCCTTTTTTTGCATAAACTTTGGTCTAAAACTGTTACAAAACACCCATGGGAAACACCCAAAAAAACAGAAACATTATTCAAAATGTACAACAAGTCAAGTTTTAAATGATAAATGTGAGTTGTGTTTTTTTTTTTAATTTAAATACTGGCACTAATTGACTGTTTTAATAATAAAAGTGTAAAAAAAGAAAAAAAAAATAAAAAGTACATTTTGAACTAACGAAACACTTTTACTTTTTTTTTTAAATTCTCACACTATAAAAAATTATTGTATGGGAAATAAAATAAATTGCTTAATTTACAAGTGTATTGTAGAAAATTTTCATTATAAATAGAACTGAAAAATCTTTCTTTAATGAATTTTTACAATAAACTTTTGAAAATGTTTTCCTGTTGTTTTTTTTTGTTGTTTTTTTTTGGAAAAAGTATTAAAATTTTGTTATTTAACTTTTATGAAGTTTATGTATTAGTGTGTAAGTATGTGTTTGCCAAAAAAAATTGCATGTGTATGAGTAAAAGCTATTTATTGTGTTAAATATTTTACTGCCAACACCTTAAAAATGTTCAACTTCTTTTTCACTTTTCTTCTTTTTATTTTTTTTGTGTGTTTTGCAATTTTGGTACTTAAATTTTTGCAAACTTTTTGTTTTTAAATGAATTTTACCAAAGTTTTCTCTCTCTCTGTCTTCCTCTCAACCCCAAACCCCCTTTTTTTATTCAAAAACTGGTTGCCAATATTCAAACGTACGCAGTACCAAACAACGAGTATTTTTTAAATAAAAAATAAAAATAATAAAACAAAAGAAAAAAAAACAAATTTCAAAAATTTAATATGAAAACTGTAATTTTGCTGCAAGTATGAATAAATGGCTGGCAAACAGGAAAAATCACTTTGTTGGCAAATTTTCATACAACATATTTATTCTGAAATTTATTAAAACAAAAAAAAAGTTGGAACAAAAACGGAAAAAAGGAACAAATTATGGCAAAAATGTGTAATTTAACCTGAACAAAAAAGTTTTAATAATACACACATGCAAATGTTTAACCCAGCAAACACATATTTGAAAATCAGGAATATAAAGGATTTTTTTTTCAAATATTATTGAAAATGAGATTCTCAAAAATTTATTAACCGTTACTGTTATCAAATACCGTTTAAAACTTAATACCAATATTGATAAACAGTATTCAATACCGATACCGAAATTTGTTTTAATTGGCAACATTGCGTTTCTCAAATGATTATCTATTTAAATTTTAAACCATATTTATTTGATTTCAAATAACTTTTAAGTTATCAGCCTGGCCCACGATGGCGATCGCCAACTTAACCGAGCTACAAAAAGTCATTCACTATCGTGCTAATAAGCGTCCCACTAAATATCGACTTCAATTCAATCTTTATTTCTCCACAAAAAAACCGTAAATCTTTCTAACCTTGAACAACTTTGAAAGTTTAGATAAATTGTTTTTCAATTTGTTTTCAATTTTATATTAAACTTTGCTGATAGCAATCGTTTGTATTTATTCTCAACTTGGTTTCAAAAACATGAATTTTGTAGTAGGCATAGAAATTAAAACGCAATTCCGTTGTTTAAAGAAAGCTTGAGAATTACTCTTGACAAGACTAATTCTCGAATATATAAATTGGAGTCAACTTTTCTCAAGTTGGAGGATGATTTGAGATATTTCAAATCAAGTGCGTTATAAACCAATACATAAATGTTTTCTCGTCTAATATCAAATAGAAATTAATGGGATAACATATGACGACTGAACTTAAGTTGAGTTGAGTTGCCAGCAGCGAAAATATGTATAGGTATATTTTAACATAAGCGGCGTTGCCTAATTACGCTGCTGGAAACTCAACTTTAGTTGTATTGCTATCCGTAATCGACCCATACAACAAAAACTCGAGTACGTTTAGCCTAAACGTTAAAACAAAAACAAATTCTTGTCATGTTTGTTTTGCATGAAAAATATCACTTGTCGTCGTCGAATGTCTCTTCGCAATTAGCACATTAGTTTGTGTTGCTTTTATCTCCTATTGTGCGGCTAATAGCATACAATGGTTTTTGATTTGGCGGCTTACAGACAGAAGCTGTTTGTTTCATTCTTTTTCCCACAACATAAAAGTGATTGCTGTTGCTTTTTGATTTCCATCAAATAAGAAATTTTTGCTATTGTTAGAAATGCAAAAGTTGGCAGAAGCCAGTGCCCTTTTAAAAGTTACTTTTCAAAAACAGTGTGTTTATTTTGCTGCTGCTTTTGAAAAGTGTGGGCTATTTTAGCAGTGGAACTTGTCGGCTTTTTAATTTTGATTTTTATTTTAACTAGGAAAAAGGCAAAATTAGCCTGCTTTTGCTAATATGGCGATAGCTTTTTAAACTCTGCGTTTAGGTTTCCAAAAGAACAGGAGAATTAGGTTCGTTAACGAAACATAAAACCGATATATTTTAAACTTTCACATTTTGTTTGTTGGGTTATGTGAAACAGTGTGTGTGCATGCATATGTGTTGACTGTACAATGACTGTATAAAATTATACAACATACTCATACAACGGAAGTGAATTTGCAAAAATTCTAGTTAAACTCTGGTTTTTTTCATCGTTTCTTGGTTTATAAATTTAATGTTTTATTAGCCGTTAAGAAAAACTTTTTAATATTTTGGCTCATAAAAGGAACAGAAAAGTAAAGAGTTTTTGTGCTTTTTTTAAAGATTTACCAGAACGTTTGTGTAAAAAACTTTTAAGTATGACTATCTAAATGTCACATTTACTAGATTTTATTGTTATTCAGGTAACTTTGGCAACAACAGCAAAAAGAAAACGTCATTTACTTAAAACAAATATAAAGCAATTAAAACTCTCATTTACACTAGATACTTACAGCAAAAACTAGTATCTTTATAAGTTAAGAATTGACAAGCATTAAATGTAACTACAGGTCAGTAGAATATTTTACTTTTTCCTCATGTTTTTTTTTTTCTTTTGTTCACTAAATAACTAAAAGTATTTTTATAAAAATTACTTTACTCTACTCTACTCTCGATCTAGTATTTGTGCTAAAATTGTACCAGGGCTTTAGTTAATTATTGGATTAGCATTTAATCGTTTTTATAGCCAATACCTTTGCATCTAGATACAAACATTTATCCATACAATGTTTTTTTTTTTTGCAGACATACGTACAGAATATTTTGCTTCTTATTTCTTTCTTTTTATATTCTATTCATTTAATATTCTTTACTGTCTTGTACGCATATTAAAATTACATTTTTTTTTTGTATTTTTCCCTCTAGTCGTTTCTTTGAGTTTAGCTTTTGTTGACTGTTTGTTTAAGCAGTAATTAAGTCGCAGGTCAGTTACTTACATACTTGCTGTATGTGACAGTGGCAACAACTACAAAGTTGGTATGGATTTTTTTTTTGTCCAACGTGTTGCTATTTTTAATATCGAAAAGCTAAAAGAAAAACACACCTCGAAGATAAAAATTCTTTAATTAATGTCAATTTTTTATTTTTGTTATCACATCAGTATACGAATAGATTTATTCAAGTCATACCACATGACATTCCACAAACGGACGCAAATTGTCAGGAGGACAGGCAATCTTTTAGACACAAACTATACATAATGGGTTGGAGATTTTCATTTTGAGATACAATGAGTATCTTTGAAAGGCATAAATTACTTCTACATAAAATGGTTAACACTAAACTTGGCAAAAGAGATTTTTTTAAACGCTTTAACTGATTGTTCGCATTATCGCTAATATTTCAAATATTATAGATAATAAATCGATTGAAATCCTATCCAATTGGACGTAAGTTTCAAAAGTTTTAATACGCTATTTTTAAGAGTTTTTCAATAATTTAAAACTATTAAATGATTTTTCTCAAAAAATAGTTGACAATATAAGATTCAATATATGAGGTTGTTCTTGTGAAAACTTGATTATTCCACTTTCGACAAAAATGGTTTTTAAATTTGTGTCAGTTTGATAACATTGAACGAAAACTCTGCGAAAATAAAATTGGGAAAAAAAACTCTTTAAGTACACACCCTGATAAAAAAACATGTAAAAATATGGTCACCTCCAACAACACTATTTTTAAAGAAAATTTTGAACATATTATGTTTAATTTAATCATATTATTTTTACCGACATCCATATTATGGTTAAAATAGTCCCCCATCAAGAAGCCATAATCATATTATGGTTGCTTCCAAACATGTTATGGTTGATAATAACTAAAACATGTTTAACACTTATAATAGCATGGTTGGTTTTCAACCTTATCATGTTGCTCTTGAAGAAGAGGAAAATACTATTGTTAATTTTGAAACAAATTACTGTCATATTTAACCATACCATGATTAGAGGCAACCAATATATGGCTATAACTTCTTTATGGAGGACAATTTTAACCATAATATGGGGTTAACATTTTCTTTAAAAATACTGTTGTTGGAGATGGCCGTATATTATTATGTTTTTTCTCTGCGTGCACCAGAAATAAAGAATATAAGGCATGATTTCATCAAAAGCTGATTATTTCAGTTCAAAATGACATTCCTAAAAAGCAATTTTCTCAAATTGTGCAAAAACGTTAATTTTCTTTTGAACTTGCATGCAAACAAAAAACCAAAATTTGTGTACAACTTTTCGATCTTTGAGTCTTACAACGACTTTTTACAGTTAATGAATCGGAAGATAAACCAACAGTTTCTTTTTGGCCAATGACATACGAAGAAGTGGAAGAAATGGTAGTTTTTCTACTTTGACTGCAGGTTTTTAAACGCTGCTTGATGTCCGTTCATACGCAATCAATTTGCTTGTATTTTACTTTTAGCTTTAACTCATCAAGCGTCGGCTTAATATGCAAACCTGCTAACTCCCTTCCAACACATTTTACAGGAGAGACAAAAAACTTTTTATTTTTTCTATGTCATGCTTGAAAGGAAAATCCAAAATATAGTTGGTTTTACGCAATTCAAGGTTCAAATTGAAGAAAAACTACATGCTAATGGACGAGGCGCATCTTTCTCTACCACACTGCTTCTAAATCTTAATTTACTTATAAAGTGGATTTACCAGGCTTGCGATATTACGAAAAACAGAAACAAAGCGATCAAATCGCTGTCCCTTTTAATTCCCTTTTTCTCACTCTCTTCTAAAAACGAAAGACTTGACGAGTCAAAGTCGAAGTAGGTGAACCAGCACTTGCAGACCATAAAAGCTCTCATACAGCATAAGAGATTAAGGGCCTTAGCCATAAACAAACTGATTTTCTATGAAAATTTGTTTAATAAACCTTTTATTAACCTGTGTTATTTTTTTGCAAATAAGGGCGTACGAAAATTACTGCTAAGAAGTTTGAAGTTATTTAAAATCACTGATATGACATCAATTTGTAAAATAGAATCAACAGTGGCGGTAAGTTTTTCAACTTAAGGGCAAATTAAACTCGGCAAAAGGCTTGGCAAACACACCATTTGTTTCCGTTGCGTGGTCGCTAATAAACAAGGCAAACATATTTCGTACATCCATACATTAACTTTTTATTTTTATTTTTTTTCAGAAAATGACGAAACAATTTTTGGGAATGAAATTACTTTTGTTTTTATGAACGGAATGGAATTTTCCGTATCTGAAAGGTTTTTATCAATAAACAAATATGTTTTCTTTGGTTTCGAACGTAATTTCATGGCTGAATGATTGAAAAGTTTTTAAGGTCCGAGCTAGAGAACAAACCATAATTATAGAACTACAGCTCGTCTAAATATTTCTTTTGTCATAATACCTTTACTCACTCTTGTGGCTTATATTGGGAAAAAATCACCAAGATTCGCAAAACCCTTTGGAGCTCAGATTGTCAAATGATTTAATCTTATTTCACGTTAGGTTCTTGCCAAAAAAAAAGGCCTGCTATAGAGATGAGACAAAAGTTATTCATTTCAAGGTACAAAAATTTTATTAGTCATATGTTTTTTAATATTAAATTCCTAAAATCCATTTATTTCCAAATTTATACTGCAAACCTTTGTAATCTTATCAAAAGTTAACAATCATTTCTCTTTTAAATAAAAAATCAGGTAAAATACAAGTGACTGCCTCTGCCGTTGGCCCTGGACTACAAACGAATCGTTACAAAAAAAAAATAAACTTTTCAAAGAATTCAATAAATCTGGGCATTTTATAGCAGTTATTAGTTTGTGTGATTATGCATGTTTTATAGTACTCATTAAGTTTATGTGATTTTACTATAAACGATTGTTAAACAAAAAAAAAACTTTGAAAAAAAATTCCCACAAAAGGAAAAAATTAAGATTTGATTGAGCAGTTACAAAAAAAGTAAACGAGATCAAAAATGTGTGTGACCATTTGTTGTTTGTTGGTTTAGTTTTTTTTTCTTTATTTTTGTATATTTAAGTTAATAAATTAATTTAAATTAACTAAATTTTGTTACAGCCACCGTCATTCACATAAACACATACACAATATTGCTACAAATTCACAACTCTGGCTCTCGATCGGCCACTTTATGACAAGCGGCCCCTACAAGTTTTCAAAGAGTTTTCTTAGTTCAAATTTTTCTTGCGCTTTGTTAGTTTGTTGTAAGAAAACAAAAAAAAATAAAGTTCTCAGCATGATAATTGCCAATAAAGGTTAACAGGTTTTATTTTATTAAATTTTGTATCTATTCCTACATGTATCCGTATCTCACTTGTATTAAAAGATAAAAAGTTGTTGGCTGGCTGTATATTTAGTTTGTTTGTTGTTTTTTTATTATTATTCAAATGCATATTAAAGTATTATTAACATTTAGTTTTTGGTATCTGGAACTGTAGTTAGGTAAATTTTCATTAGTGCCACCATGTCTGACAGCTAAACGGCCAACAACATTTTTATATACAACAGAAACAACAACAAAAATCCAATCAAACCACACAAACTAAAGCCAACCAAAACGCCAACAACACCTAAATTAAACAATAAACACTTTAAAATATTTGAACTATAATAGAAAATTTTATTCAAACAAACATTTTTTTTATTCGAACATGAGAGAATGACTGACTAAACAACAACGATATAAAAAAAACTTTATAATAAAAAACACTAACAAAAATCATAATATAAAGTCATTAAATATTTGTTGATCAAATGAAGAAAACATTAACCCATTATGAACAGTTTATAGCTTCATTATTGGAGTCTTAAGACTTAGCAAAGAATGTCTTTATGTCTATTTACGTCCATAAATTAACGATTTGTCATGGTTTTTCTTCTTTTTCGTTGTGTTCTTAATAAAATAGAATAGACTCATGTTAAATTAATATTCAAATCCTACGTGGGACTTAATTTATTGGAAAGTTTCTTATAAATCGTAAAATTTTCTGAAATGTGTTCATAAAAATAAACAATTTGTTATAATTTCATAAATATTTGTCAAAGATTTTATTGTTTATTGTGAATATTTAATTTACTTTTCTGGTAAAGTTTGGTTAAATGAGACAAATGTCTGTAATTTCTACAAAAATAAATCTAGCTGTGTATAGAAATCTATGGTGTAAAAGCTGCCATATTTTAAAAGAAAACTGAAGGTTAAAACACGTTGGCCAGACGTTGGTTAAAAAAGGTAAATTTTACTATTAGGTACACGAACACGACCAGCTTTATTTTTGTTGAAATTACGGGCATAAAACTAGGTAGGCAACCGATACTATGATTAATACCGGTACCGCTAAAATATCGTTTAAAATTTATTACCAGTGTTCATACCGATACCGAAATTCGTTTTGGTTTCCAACAAACATTTAATAATTATTATAAAAATAAGTTTGAAAGTAAATTTGCATGTGCCCATGCAAAAAAAAACTGATCTGGCAAATTACCTTTTTTATGGTTATCTTACAAAAACACTAAAATTAAGTAATTTGTTTTTTATTTTTGCTAACAACTTACAACTACAATTCGAGTCGGAAAAGATCAAACCAATTGTAAACGAATGTAAGAAAAGATAAACTCACTGTTTATTGTTAGTGTTTTGTCTAAGCTTTGATATTGTTCCAGGTAAGACTTGAACGTTTGCAATTCTCATTCGTTTTATAGTTTTATTTGTAAAAAATCTTTAGCTTTCGCAAATTCCTTAGAAAATATTTCTGATGGTCTGGCTTAAGCAACCAGGGAAATGCGCATAGAAACTAGGTTTCCGTCAACAATAAGACTCCTTTCAGACTCGGCAAGTTAGTTGCGCAAGTTACTTGCCGAGTACAGCAAGGTCTGTACAAAATTTTTGTTTCCTTACCCAGACCTTACCGCTGTCTTCTACAAACCAAGAGTTGCGCAAGTAACTTGCCGAGTTTGAAAGGGGTCTAACAATATTTGATAATTTTTTGTTTTTGTGTTAATTGTAAATTAAGCGAACGAAATCTTCGTTCGGAAATAGATGAACAGGCAGTAAATTAAATTCTGAAAAATTTAATAACTAATACAGAGAAGACAACTGGGACGAAGACGAAATTTTGGCTGCGAATATTGGTAAAAAAAAAAAAAATTTTGTCTCAATATGAAAATACCCACATTCTTGGCGTAAATAAGTAAAATGTGCTAAAAAAATGTCTTACAACTTGCAATTTTTTTTTTGACAACGTTGTCAGAAAAACCATTGTAAGAAACAATATTGTTAGATATATGAGAATAGTGTCTTTGTTGCCATTTGCAGATCACTGTCAGACAATGGAAGCTTATTTCTTATTGTTAGATGTAGGAAGTTTATGCATCTGACAATGGCTGCATTGTCAGATACCTTTTTCTAATGCATACGGAACAGAGATGGAAAATGGTATTTTGAATTTTTACCAATAACAAAACGTAGTTTTGAGACTATGACGGCACCAATTTTTTTATTTTAGGACACATCTCTTGACATGTATTTAGAAAAAAGATTTTTTATTAATTATGAAATTTTTTTAAAGGTAGCCAACAATGTATCAGAAAATGTACCATAATTTCCATCCCTGATATGCATGAGTGAAAAGAAAATACAAGAAAAGTTTAATTGTGCAAAACTAAAACTCATTTTAATAAACATCGATGAAACCTATTTAAAACAACAAAAAATTCTTGCTTTGCTTTTTCTTTACAATAACAATATTTTCCCTTTTTCAATTTATAAAAATACCCGTCATTTGCATACAATGTCTAAAAACAGATCTGGCAATTCTTACCATACAAATATCTAACAATAGTGTGAACTGACGTATTTTTTTGCCGATGAATTTGTTGCCAGGCAGTTTTCTGTCTGCCGTTCGTCCCAGTAGTGTTCCAAGCATTTTAAATTTTTTTTAATGGCCAAACACGATGAAAACTACCTTAATCTAGTCACTTAATGGCTAAATTGGTAGCACTGATGTCTAATCTAAATCGTTTAAATAAAATCATTTATTCCAGAACTGGTTTCAAGACATTTAGAAAAACCAATTTGTAATTGTTTGACAAAAATCAACTTACACAGCCGGCCTAGCTTCAAAACACCTCAACCATATTTTAATTGAATGTTTTCCCGTACATGATCATAACAACTTAATTATAATTATTTATTATTACCCATAACCATTTAGTGGTTGTCACAGTCGTTTACGTGTTCATTGTGATAAAACATTGTAAACATATAAATAGTTGCAGCTAAAAAATTAAATTTTTAAAAAAAACATAAAACAATTGAAGCCAACTAGGTAAGGCGGTATAGTATGGTGGTTGTGAACATACAAATGTGTGACGTAATCCCAACACGGCATTTAATGAATTTTCTGTTATCATACTTAACAAGTTGCTTGTGACCATATCAAAACATATTTTTATTTTCTTGATAAAGAATTATTTTCGGAAGAGACAATTTCAATCAATCATACAAAGAGTGATAGATGCTTTCATGCAATACAGAACTTTTGCTAAAATTAGAAGTGACAAACATAAACATAAAAAACAGCTATTTCAACCATCATAAGTTCAACACTGTATTTGATTATAGGTTACATGCCATAACCATAAAAACCAATTCAATAATGGTTTTTCTCCATAACCACAAACAGCTGTTATGCCATAGCCGTCATTATGGTTGGGCCTTAACTGGAAAACAAGTCTGGATTGTTCAAACTGAAATTTGGGAGATCGGCAAGAATCGCCCTATTCTATTTATTTGTTTATCTGCAATTTACAATTTAAACATTTTTTTTTTATAATCTACATAAAATCAATTGGCCATCATGGGTTAACAAAATATTTTTGTTAATATGCATCTATTACAAAGTTTAACATCAAATCAAATCAAATAGTGACTTACCCCAACAAACCAAACAACAAAAACAAACTAAATTAAAAAAAAAGCTAATAATAAATTATTTAATTAGTGTTTGCTTTAAGTATTTAAGCATCAAATTATATTTAGACTTATTAAAATATCAAGGACTTAGTCAAGAATTTAAAAATATAAAAATTTTATATTTGAAAACAAAATCAAAGCAATATTATTTAAAGAAAACTAAACTCTAATTCAAAATATTTTGGGTGACCCGATTGGTAAGTAGTGAGCAAGTCGACTTCTCTGTGAATGTCCGGCACATCACTTGTCTCGATATCGACTTCAAGACAAGCATGCACACTAGAGATGAGCGATATTTCCGTACCTGTGATTTAATCACTGTTACTGAAAAATCACGAATCACAGTTGTGACCAAATCTGTTAAGTAACAGGTACTTGCTAAGTTGTTATTTTCTTATTTTGTTTCATACACAAATTTATGATATTTCACTGTTTGTGTGGGTAATAGCGTTTTTTGCACTCATGAATGTAATTGTTGCTATTTTTTCTTTTGTTCTCTCTTCTTCCTTTTTAGAATTTTTTTTCAGCCAATGTTTATTTGTTCAAGTATGTCCAACTAAACAGGTGATCGTTTTTGTTGCCTTATTTCTTTGTCAAACTCCAAACAAAAAATTTTCAAATATCCAAGAACAAAAATAAAAGTTGTGATCACAATCACAGTTTTAAATAACAGTGATTTTAAAATCACGTTCACTAATCACGATGTTCCTTAAAAATCACGGGATCGCTCATCTCTAATGCACACACATATTGGGCTGGGTGACCGACCTATGGAAAGTATCAGATTCCTAAACATGACAGGTTGAATCTAGTAATTTTTAGCAACTATACAGTAAAAGAATTCGTGTTTTGGCAGCGTTTACGTTAAAAATCTTACTATCGAGCACTTTAATAAAGAGCTATTCTGCCCTCCTAAAGGCTCAGTTAGCCGAGATTAACAGTAACACAGTAAACTTACCGTAGAAAAGTAAGACCAACCTATTTCTTACAGATTGAGACGTAACATCTTACTGCTAACTATAATCGCTCTAATTGCAGACAACAAAATGAATGAGCTGAATTGCAACGTGACTGTTACTCCCGGCTAACTGAGCCTTTAGGAATAAAGTCACATCTCTATTTTACTAGTTTTGAGAACGGTAGGAAAAAAATTCTACTTGCAAGCACAAATCGAGTCAATTCTCTTGATTTAAAATTTGTGGTCGCGAGTAGACTTTTTTCCTACTGTGCTCAAAACTACTAAAATGGAGATATGACTTTCTATCTTACGAGAGCAGTATTATGGAGCAGAAAGTAGTTCTTTAAACTGTGAACAAATTATGGATTCCATTAGCAGAATTGTAAGCGATTCCTTTACTTTCACATACCAAAACCCAGCTGATTTGGAGCACAATTTGTACAGTGTAATAAAATGTCTTTGATTTGATTGAGTGATTTGGTCTTGTCATAACGGGTTCTTAAGACTCTACATGGTTGTTTGTGTGTCAGTTTGTATGGTGTTTGTCAGTGAGAGGGTTGTAGGTTCGTTTCCAAACAAATACTTTAGTCTCTCTTACTACAACGGAAATCAGAAGCGTTTTTTATGAAGCAAAATTTTTAAGAATCTAAATTTGTCAATATTCCAAAGTTTTTTGACATCCTCTTAGACTTGATGGCACAGTAGGCAGCGCGTCTAATATTGAACTCCGCTACTGTCCGTTTTTTTTTTTTTAAATAATAAATGCATATTATTATAATTTTTAAAGCATATTTTAAAGATTTTCAAACATATTTTCCATGAAATCAAACGCCCTACTTATAATCTTCACATCTTGAGTTCGAGCCCAACTCGGGAAATTTGATTTTTTCAATAAGAAATTTAAAATCAGTCTAAATGTACTTTAAAGGTCCACGTTACTGTTGCTTGGTAAATTCAGGAAGAATATATGTAATTTTTTAATGTGTTTGTATCCGTTTACAAAGTATTTTTCGTATCAAATACCCGAAAAACCTGTAAATTAAAAATTAAAAAAAATTTAATTATGAAAATAAATTTTCATTTCAACATTGTAATATAATTCAAATACATATTTGCTTAATATCCATAATAAAAACAATAGCGGTATTAAGTGTTCAAGTGCAAAAGCTCTTGCAAAAGAGCAAATAAAAAAAATACCGCAATGAAATCAAACGTCAACTCTCTGTATTCTGTTGTTGGATTGTACAACAACAGCAGCAATATTTTGCATTAAATCTTTCGTAAGCCCATTTGCACCTCAACATTGAATGCCTCTTGTTAAAAGAGTCATTAAAGTTAAAAAAAATTTGTACAAAAAATTCAAAACATTTATTTTATTTTGTCCATTAAACAACCATGTGTTAATAATATACAATAATTTTGTAAAAATTGTCAATAAAATACTCATTCACATTATTATATTACAATTACAATATTTAATAAATATTATTTAATATTATTTATGGATGACATTAAATTAGGTGAACATATTTTCCAATAAATCACAGCCAGTGACATTTTCAATGGATTTTTCATACAGACAAAACGAAAACAAAACAACAAAAAATCGAAAAACATTTATAAAACTATTACAAGCATACAAAGTTTTTTTGTTAAGCAAAAGTATTTTTTTTATTGTTTGAATAATTTTTGCCACACGGCAGCACTAAAAACACAACAAAACAAAAAAGTCTAGAATATCATAATTCCACACAAGGTGTCTGTTGTTAGCACCATAAGAGGAGTATCATCATGATGCTACGACTCCCAGAGATTTCATTTAAAAACAGTAAAACGTACCAACAAATAAATGGTCCTACGAATATCAAACGTATAAACGGTACCAACAAATACACCTTTATCCAAGTATGTATGTTATACACATACATGTGTATATGTTGTGCTTGTGTTTGTGTGTATGTTTGAAAGTTTATACCATCTAATACCATCAATATGTTTTTAAATGTATTAAGTCTATGTGCTTGGCCATATACATATTTATATCTGTTGGAAAGTATTTAATTTTTTTTTATTTGTACCTACGAGTATACTCGTATGTGTAAATGTAGTTATAGCAGCAGCCGTTGAGTTAGCTCAACGACAAAAACAAAACAGCTACAAAGTAAAATCAGCACATAACTTTGCCAATTGCATTTTATTGCCAATAATATTTGTTAGCAAAAACCAAAAAAAAAAAAAGTTGAACCCGATAAATGTTTTTTAAAACAGCATTAAGGCAAAAACGAATTTAAAGACAATAATTATGCACAATGGGATAAGTTGTTTAAAGATGTAAAAAAGAAAATATAAACCTCAAATTTTTATTTTATTAATTAAATATAAATAAAATTACAAAATAAAGTCTAACTTAACTATGCTATCAAGAGTAAGAGTTTCTGGCGGGAGCCCTTGAAGTGATGGACCAGCTGACTTTCAACCAGCCTAACGGGACACCCATGTAAAAGATGACAGTTCGAATTTATTTACTTAAGTTTTGGCAACATCACACTGTGGATGCCATTTTAGTGATTATTGAAGTTAAATAAAACTAATTTAGCTCAAGCACTAAATTCCAATTAATAAAAATTTATTTTTTATACAAAAATAAAATGGTTTTATTAATTCAAAAATTTAAACAAGAATAAAAAATATTTTAAAAACTAACAAAAATTTAACATGAAAATCAATGCTTTATGATGAAAAACTTTAAAACAGCAAAGTAGTTTTTTACAAAGTAGGTATTCAAAGTAATTTATTTTATAAACTTTATGTATATGAAATAAGAACACCACACCATCTCACAGATTCATTTTCAAGAATCGGTCGAACCAGAATGTTAAATAGAAGCTTGGTAACATAAGAGTGTGAAAGCTCTTTTAATAACTACCTGAAATCAAAATCAAAATTTCTGCCAAAATTAACTGCTAAATTATTAAAGTAATCAGCAAGTTGATATGTAGAAACATTCATAGTGTATTGGCCATTATTTGGAGACGTTCTTGAGAAAATCATCCCATTAGCTTGTCAGTACACCAAGATGTCAAATTATATAATTTTAAAGAATTACATGTTGATCGATGTTGTTACATGTAATAAACATTGGTACATCATCTGTATACATTAGTGTGTTGGAATTTTTCATAACAGAAGGAAGATTATTCATAAGCAGAGTAAATAACTACTGCCCAAGATTATTGTCCTGTAACACACCAGATGATTCATCATTGTAGTTAGAGTACGTGTTACGGACACATTCACCCTTATCGTGGTTGGCGAATTTAAAATACGCCTGCGACTGTTTGGTATTAGATTAAAGGAAATAAGTTCACATTCTCTTTAATCGATTACCAAACAGTCGCAGGCGTATTTTAAATTCGCCAACCACGATAAGGGTGATTGCTTTCTATTCGCTAAATGTGACTGATACTATTGCATTAAATTTTTGTGACGAGTTGCATTTAGATGATCTTTATTCGAATCCCTAAAAAACTAAATTTCGAATTTAGTTAGATATGTTTGTCTCAACATTAAGCCTTTTAGTTCCACGAGTTTCTTAAATATTAAATATTTCATTTGTACCAAATTACAAATTTTTGTTTTATTCAACAATTTATTTAATAAGTTTTTATTTTATTTGTTTTAAGTAATAATAAAATAACAAAAAATAAAAAAGGTAAAACTTACAAAAAGTTTGCTTAATAAAAATTGTGGAAGAAACTTTTTCATTGTTTGCAAAAGTTGATTTCTTTCTCGCGTTATTTTCTTTACTTTTTCTAGGAGTTGCAGACAAGTTTTCATGTTAATTGAAATGCAAAAAAAGAAATTCTTTGAAAATGATTGATTTGCTTTAAAATGGAATAAAAACAAACAACTTGTTTTTGAAAGAAATAAACAAATCTCTGTTGAAATCTATATAAAAAAAAACATTTTCTTGAAATTTTGACAAAATAATAAAAAAATAAATAATTGGCCCATAGTGCTAAAAGCATAGTTTAAAATGTCAGTTGGTTTTTTTTTATTGATAATAACAACAATGACAACAACAAAATCTACTGCATTTTTTAAAATACCCCAAATACAAGAAAAAAATTTATTGACAGCAACTGTAAAAAAAATAATTTTTATGAAAATCCCCCTGCATACAATTTGAAAAAAAATAATACAAAAATGAATATAGAAAAAAACGAAATATTTTTTATGTGCAACAAAAAGTGGCAATATTAAACGAAATAAACAAGCCAAAAGTTGCTAAAAAATAGTCAGTGTGGAAAAATGTCATGAACTTTTGTCGCTTATGTTTTTTTTACTGAATATACATTTTTTTTGTTTTTGTTTGCTTTTAACTTTGAAAGAATTTCAATATGTTTTGAAATTTTTCGAATGTAAAATTTTTAGAAAAAGAAAAATTTCCCAGTCAACCCAGCCATAGGAATATTTTAAAAAAGTATCGCCATAATCAAGGCGAATTTATTTAGATAGAGGTAGCAGTACAACAACAATACAAAAGCAACAGAAACTACAAAAGATTTGTGCATTGCATTTAAAAAAAAAACATTGTTAAAGCATTTTGTTGAACTGTTTTATGTTGAACTTTTTCATGTTGTCAAATTCCTTTCTTCATAAAAATAATTTAATGAAATTTAAATTCAGCTTGATAAAAATATTAAAATTTGGATTAAATAAAAGAAATATGCGCAATAAATATGCAGTAAAAACTTGAAAATATGCCCTGAAAATTGTTTAAAAATGTGCCCCAATAAATTCAAAAATTGCTAATTTGAAAACAAAATATTCAAAAATTTAATAACAGTTCCATATAAAAGAAAAATAATCCTAAAAGTAACCCGTAAAACCTTATGGAGTTTAGGTATTTTCAGACGAAATTTTAGGATTTTACTATATTTGGAAAGGATGAGCACTCATGGATTCACAAAAGAAGAGTTATGTTAAGAGGTTAAAATTCATATAAGAGTTATTTCTGCCGATATTAACATCTATATGAGATTTTTTGTCTAAAAGGGATTTTAGGGACTGTCGCTAAATTGTTTATTAATGTTTACATTTAAGAGGAAGTAATGATATTTATATATGGAAGCTTTGGGCAAATGGGAACCGATTCTTAAAGAATTTAATTTGCAGTAAAATATTTTTGGGACGAATTCGATTCTTACCATTTACGTAGACTTCGTACTTAGTACAATTAAAATGTTTGTATGAAACTTGATCAAATTATCTACAAGACCGTAACTTGGACTTTGCGCACAAGGCTTACATGAACATACAACCAGCCAGACGGACGGATTGACATCGTTATGTCACTTTAAAAGGCGATTTTGTGTTGATCGGTATACTAAAATATGTTTTACACACATCGCCAAAAACGTATATAATTGCTTTTTTCTTTATTTTTGCTTATATAAAATTTGAAAGTTTAAAAAACATTTTTCTTTTACCACAACCAGGTTTGTCGTACAATTTTCAAATAAAAAAAAGGTAGATGGGGAAATTGAAGCAACACGTTGGGCATACAGATCTGTGATGTTATACACTTTTTTGAAAAGTCGGAAAAACCCCTATTTTTCCCTACGCGCTAAAAAAATTGTATCTACAAAAATCCCTACAACTTTAAAATGATAAAATATCAATACAAATTAAACCAATTGTTTCGATGTAAATAAATTTTATTTAAATGTGTCTTCTCATATCACTTTTGATGATTACAAACTGATTTATCACTTAGCCGATTGAAAAAGTATTCATATATGACTCATTGCCAAACAAATAAAAACAAGCCCCAAAATTGACACAATGATAGAAAAAAACCTTTCGCTATCTGTATTGACATTTGGCAGTGATAAATTAAAGATAGTTAATTTTGACTTAAGGAGGGGGTGGGGAGAATTTAATGTTCATTAAAATGTTGACTTTTTTCCAAAACTGTTTTGATTCCCATCTTTAGCAAATTATCTTATTATTGCTCTGAAAAATTAAATTCGAAGCATATCCATTCTTATCAAAGTTCAAATGACGGCAAGCGATCACTCAAAGAAATTTAAAAATTTGTAATGTTATCCTATCAGTTTTGCCGCATTTTTGAAAAGTCTCTACATTTTAATGATTTTAAAATATCTGTCTTTTTCCCTACGGCCAATTTTTTTAGAAGAAAATCCCTAAGAATATTGATTTTTCCCTGCATATAACATCACTGATACAGATAGATATTAAAAACAGAAAAGCCAAAATATTGAACAAAAGTTTTTTTTTATATGTTGCGAAAGCTCTTGTAGGCATCCTAAAAATTTAACATGTATCAAAAAGGCAAAATATGCGCTAAAAACTTAAACAATGCAGCAAAAAGGCTCTTTCAACCAAATTACGCAAAAAAAAAGAAGCTCCAAACGGTAAATTATGCAAAAATATGCACTAACAAACCGATTCCAAAATTCATAAAAAGCTCTAAAATGGATAAATATATTGTTTCTGCCTTCATTGGTCGCACAAGGAAAAACATGCAATGGCATACTTTTGGTTTCCCTGATTATAACTTTAGAGCCTGTTTAACAAATTCAAACTTTCCCGTTCGCATAGAATTTTATAACGGAAAATTTTTAAAAACTGACTGCAAATTTTACGATGGCGAAAGAACTCATTTTTTGAAAAATATGGCTTTAGTTATAAAAAGTGGCCAGTCAAATAGCATTTTATTCATACAGAAAAAATAATTATATACAAATATCGCCATATGATCGTCTTTAAGGTAATGGCTAAAATTAAGAATCAAATAATTTTTTTTTCATTTTTCAGGTTCTTTAGAAAAATCCCAGTTCCCAAAAAAAATCTTAAACATATGCCGTTAACTCGTTATTTTTTCAAGATTTTTTTATTAATGAAAAACTAGCGCTTAGAAGATAAAAATCGGATATTTTTTCAAAAAAATCAAAAATTTTAATTCATAACTTTTTCGGCTGTCATAAAAAGTTATTTTGAATATTTCCTTCAAGACCACAACCTTCTTAAGCGGACACCCCCTTTCAAAGGAAACTGTTGCCTGATTCTGCCATCGACCTACGAATGTGCATTGTATGGACACATTTTCTTATACTTTCATCATAATCCCCTGTTTACCCCCAAATGCTTGCAGTTTTAGAGATTATTTGCATGTGAAGTCTTAAAATAATTTTGTATTTATTAAAAAACTTATCATATCATATTTATCTTTTTAAAACAATTATCTTCTCTCTTGTATTTCTTTGGTTTGGGTTTTTTTCTTTTTTGTTGCAAAAGCCGCAAAACCACATTTAAATTTTAAAAATTTTATAATTTTTTTATAATAAACACAATGAAAAAAGTGTATAAAGACCCTTTAGTTCTTTTATCCGTACCATTAAAAAAAATTATATATTATGTCTTTAATACGTTCACAGCCTTAAAATAAAAGGTCATATTCATATTCATACAACTATTGTGCGTTAAGGGGGCTGTTGCAGTTGCTGCTATTCGAGTACTTAGCATTTTAAAATAAACAGCTGAAGCTGAAATAGTAACGACGGACTTCATTTACCACTAACTTGTTTAACAAAAAGAATAATGACAATATAATGGCTTAAATACACTCTTCCATAAATGCATTCAAATGTTTGCGAAAGAAAAAAAAACACAATTTTAAAGTCGCTACATATGCAACACATAGTTTTAAGTCTTTGTTTTTTCAACGCAACAACAACAACAACAGCAATAACAGAAAAAGCCAAGGTGTTGTTTGTCTCCTTAAGAAAAGAAGAGAAAAAAAACAACACCAAAATTGTTAACAATAAAGCGACAACAAAAACAACAACAAAGCCATAACTTTAGTAGCTGACTATGGCAATTTTTTTTATTTAACCGTCCGTCTGTCCACCCGTTCTACACGACTGTTTTGTAATGTTGCATAAATGCAAAAAGCCAACCAGACAACAAACACATAACAAAAAAATAAATTATATGATTGTATATGTGAGTTAAACTTACCCGCAAGCAACGTAAATGTCAAAGTTATCCAAAAATGTGTTAACGGCAGATGCATCTTGTGGCATTAAATGTTGCAAGCTGCTAGCAACAAATAAAAAGAAACGAATTGAAACAGAACAAAGACGTTACCAAAGCCAGACGACGTTGTTGATGATTCAAGACGATGGATGTTGAAGACGTTGACGACAATAACAAAAAAAAACAAAGGGAAAAGCACAGAGCTAAAGAAGTCCTTTAACCAGGAAGCAGGCTGGCTGACTGACTGATTGGCTTTATTTGTAAAAATGCGTTGAAAACAAGTTTATTTTTTTATTGGCAGGATTTTCAACTTCAAATGTTAAGGGTTTTTTTTCTTAAGAGGTCTTTTAACTATTTTTCACACTGTTACACATTTTTAAAAGTTAAATTTTTATTTTTTGACAATTAAAATCTCTTAATATCTTTTGGCGATTTCTTTCGTTATTTCATAATTATTATACTTTCGAAAAAACGTAATTTCCATAGAGGAAACGCCAACACAAATTTAAAAAAAATTCATTCACAATTTGTTAAAAAAAAACACGCAGACAATCACATGCATGTAACAAAATTAAAATTCATTCACTAATTCAACAATTATGATTTGTATTGTTAACGTTTTATTTGATTTGTAAGTGTTTTATTTGGTTTTGACACCAACAGTTTCAAGTTGTTTAGTCACTTTTTAATTTGTTTATAACAAACAGCCCACGTAAATTCAGCAAAAAAAATTTAAAATGCCGCTAAAATATTCATTAAAAATCGAAACACAATTTTTTTTTTTTTGTTTCTTTAAAGCAAAATTATGGAAATTTGTTAGACACACTTTGCTTGTTTCTCAGTTCTATTGTTTGTAATAGATTTTATATAAAAAAAACACCGTTAAAATATAAACCGGCATTTGATTTGTATCAATGAAAAATTTGTTCATTCAATTTTTTTTCCTTCACTTTTATTAATTTTCAAGATATTTATTTAACTTCACTCGCTTTTAAATAAAATGCAATATAATTTAATGCGTTACACTTGTTGTAGGCAACAGAGCGATTCCGTAGTTAAAACTCAACTGAGTTACAGCAACGGGAATTAAAGTTTGTCAAGCGGAGTTCAAATGGTAAGAAAAAACGAAACGAACGTAAACAGCGACATTAAAATAAACACACAAATACACATTCCAAACTCTGCAGGAGGAGTTGTTTGTTGTATCTGTGTAAATGTTCGAAATGTTTCGTTATGTATTTTTTTTCGTTTAAAATTCTTTGGAACTGCTAACAAACCGTCCGTTTATTGGGTCTTAAACGTTCGAGGAGTTTTTAACGTTTGATGCTTTAAAAAATTCACATCTCCCAGAAACGATGTTTGTGGGTTTATTTTCGTCTTGGGTTTCATAACACACTCGACGCTTACAATCTACACACAACACAATAACAAACCATATTGGGTTTGTGTGTACATGTGTAGTTATGTTTGAATATCTAAACAAGTTTAATAGCAGGTCTTTTACAACTTCTTGGTTTGGTGCTACAAGCACATTAATTCAAATACAAATGCTCAACAATGTCTGTCTGTATCCTAAAGATACATGTTAATGTAGATACGAACATGAAAGCTGCTTTAAGGTTGGCTTGCAACTCATACAGACAGCATACAAAAATCCAACAAGATTTTTGCTTATTCAAACTTAAACAACAAATTCAGCAAAAGAGTTTGAAGGCAACAAGCGAACCTTCAAACATGAATTATGCGAAACGAAGAATTGCATACATAATAAATTTCTCTTAAAATTTTCGAAATTCCAACATCCATTTCCAAAGCTAAAGAAAGAAACAGCTGAATTAAAAGAATTTTTGAAATTTTAAGAGGCTTCAAAGAGAAAATTTATTAAAATATTTTAAAAACTAACCCCCGTATTCATACAAAATAAAACAAACTTATAAAAGGTTTATTAAATAACTCTTCATACAAAATTCGTTTCATAAACCTGCTATATTTTTTATGAATACGGGGGTTAGTTTTTTTATTTTGCAAATTATTTCTTTATTTTTTAATAAATTTATACATAACAAAATGAAATTGGTAAAAAATACATCTTCAAATACAAATTTAACCGGATATAAAACACGTTGGATCAATCTTAGGTTTGTTGCTCACACTTCAAACAGGTATTAACGTGTTTTAAATTGGAAGTGTGATTTTGTAAAACGTTGATGTTGGAATTAAACTGGTTCGAACAGAACATGTGTAATCCTAATTTTGTGACATTTTGTCGCAGTTTAATCACAAGTCGTTACTAGAATTTTGAGTAAAGTAATTAAAGATTAGGACTTTCTAATCTCAAACATTGTGTATTTCAATTTCAATATTGAAGTTTTGTTTTTTTTTTTAATTTTCCACGGTTTTAAAGATACTCAGTAGACATTCTGCAATAAAAATTTCAGATTTAGGAATTTTGTTTTAACTTTGTTTGAACTTAGAATGCTAAAGTCCTAGGGGTATGGCGAATAAAGGTTTAGAGAATGCAAATGAAAATAATCGAGAACGGATACCTACAAAATTGTCAAATTTTATCTTCCAGACTTGCAATTTTTGCTTCGCAATTCTTGAGTTTATTGGTGAGAAGATTGGGAAGGGGTACTAAGTTGCATGTGCTCTGCAATTATGTCACGTTTTGTTATTCGTAAGCGTTTTATCTTGAAGTTGGCTGTAGGTGAATTTGTATTTTTATACAAAATATAAAAAAGAGAAGAAGAAAGACAAGATAAAAATACAAAAATTGCAAACCTATAATTTCATAATCTGGACACAAATGCAATTTCAAAGAAAAATTTTATCAAAACTGCAAATCTGTAAAAAATTCTGAAAATAAATTTAAATTTAAAGGATACAAGGCCAAGCCATAAAAAACTGCAATAATAATATGTAATAATAGATAAAAAAAAAACTAGATTCTTAAAAAGTTTTGATAGAATAAATTTTCCCAGCAATTTGGTTACATATACATAAGAATTTGTATATTAAAGGCCAAAAATAACTAAAGTTCATGTAAACCAAGTTATACTAAGGCCCGTTTTCACAACTTTCCGATAGCTAAAAGTAGACTTTAGCCGGCCTTATAAAAAGTGTTCCATTATCGAAATTTTAATTTAACCTTTAGTGAGCAATAAATTAGATTAAGGTTCATCTTACCTGGTAAGTAAAAGTAAAGTTGTAATATTGGAACACTTTTTGTACGGCGGATAAAATCCTACCTTTAGCTATTTGTAAGTTGTGAAAACGGGCCTAAATAGAATTGCGAATGCAAATAGCAAAAATAAGCAAATAGTAAGCAAATGCGAAACCATATATACGCCACACCCCCTACGTAGTTGCCGTTTTTAAAACATTTCTAAATTCTAGTAGCGATTATTGCTCGAATATTAAAAAAAATCAATGAAAATAAAAAAAACATATCGCTCTTGATCATGAAGAGGGTATAAAATCAAAGTCAAAATCAAAAAAATACACGTTATATTCATGTTTAAGCGCTGTTAATATATCGTGCTCTTTTGTCTACTTTTTGGTAGTGAATCGATTGGCTTAAAAATTATTGTTCATATCGCTGGCTTAATATGTAAAGGCTCTAAGTCCATATTTGAAAATTTTACAGGAGAGACAAAAAACAATCAAAATACATGTGATGGAACAATTTGAGAGAAATGGTTAAACTGTACTTTTAATTGGGACTTAGAGCTTTTTCTTGTGATACATTGGACTTAGCGGAAAACAACAACAAAAAATGAGATAACTGTAATTTTTTCTTTGTAAACAATGTATTTTTACTTATTGCACATTACTGCATTATAATCTCAATTTCTTAAAACAGTGGACTTAGAGCATTTACATGGTAAGCCAGCGATATGTCTTTAATAAATAAAAGTAACCAATGCGAATTTACACTAGGCGACCTTATCTTGCTACGTAAGCAACAGCTGATTACTAACTTGTGTAAAAATTATATACCGTTGTTCTGGAGAAAATTTACTAAATTATGAAATGTAAAATTTTTTTAAATTATTACATTTCAAAACAAACAATTTAAAATAAAAAGAAAATGAAATATTTGTTTAAATTGTTTACTAAAATGTTGTATTATATTTGACACAACGTTAAAATATTGTACAGTGTTGAAAGGTTTTCAAGATACGGCCACCTTGTATGAATTCGTCTTGATAATAACATTTATTTTGCTTCTTCTTTGTGTAAAAATTTCTTTAACAAAATAATTAATCAACATGTATCTTTAAGACCGTATATTTTCAAACAAATAAATGATTTTCTCTTTAAAAATTTCTTTTTCAAAATCAAAATTTTCTGAATAAAAAAATTGTTTTAATTCTAAAAATCACAATACACAACATGTTTTGTTACATCTGACTTGTCAACTTGTTGTGCCAAAATTGTTGTATTTCATAAGGTTTATAATATTCGGCCAGAAAGATACATGTTTATATACCTGCACCACCAGTTGAGAGGGTATAAGGCAGTTGTGGTGATGTGTGTAACAACTAAAAATATTGGTTCTAGACCTTTAAATATAGCGATCGAATCAGAATCACTTTATGAGTTTATCTAACGATGGCCCTCCGTCTGACTGACTGTCCATGTAAGCTATGTGCGCATGAAATTTTGTACATACTTAGGTACTAAATTTCATATAGCCATCACACAATATTCGTTGTGCCCATAATTATGTTGGTATTTAGATAAAATTTGGTCCAAACTTATTTTATTTTAATCAAAATCATCTTATCAAATTATAGTGGAATCGGTTCATACTTGACTATACCCCATACAAATACTACTACCGAAAATAGCTTTTAATGCCATTATTGACATTAAAATTGGCGACAATTACTTTCACGATAGCTACTATGTAATTACAAAATGTTGTCCTGGAAGGTCCATATAATATTTGCTACCAAGAACTTTTACATTAATCTTAACCTCATAGCATAATTTTGTCAAGGCGGGTCCATGATGGTTCTCAAATAGGCTACACTTGCAAAAAAATTTAAACAGTACTTTTCGTTTATAGTCCATTCCGCTTAAAGGCCAAAAACGGACTTAAGCCAAAAAGTTCATATTCACTTGCAGGTTTTTTTTTTTTTGAAATTCATCAAAATTATTAATTCTAAGGTCCATTTTTTTAAAAGCCACATTTTCTTATCATGCGTATATAATTCTTTATGCAAAAATGTTCGCTAACAGTCCACTCGGTTTTTTAAATTTTTTTACCAACTGTTCTTTACAATTACTTACATTTCTGTTTTAATTGTAAGCTTTGAGAGCATTTGAATTAAGTAATAAAAAAGATTTTTGTTTTAACTATTTTTTAAAGTTAAATCAAAATTTGGTTATGTTTTAAAAAAACTTTTCTCTTGTTTAAAAAGAGTGGTTTTCTTGATCAAAATAATTTTAATATAGTCCAAAATGTGGATCTAGGATTCAATTAGTATCCATAAAATGGATTATAAATAAACTCGGTTATAGTCCGAATTCCACAAAAGTTGTGCAACTATACTAGTGGACTATAAGTGAAAAGTACTGTATATACTGTTTTGTAGGGTATCAAATGGTCGGGCTTGACGGACTATACTTTCTTACTTGTTTGCCTCTGGCATAGTAGTTAAATAACTTAACTTAATTTTAAATAAAAACTCAAAACACAATTATTTTTAAATTCTTTATTTTTTCTTCACAACATCTTTCTGTCAAGTTTCCATTACAACTGCTCCCTTTTGTCTTTTAGCTTTTTTTTTAAATATCAAATAGAAAAGACAAAACAAAAAAAATACATTTTTTAATTTGTAAATATTTCTTCGAAATCCGTCTGCATTTTTTCTTTAGTTGCACAAAATTGCATTTTCGTTTTTAAGAACGGAAATGTGATTTTGTTATAAAGCAAAAAAAATTAAAAAAATGCTGACTTATTAAAAAGACTTTTTTTGTAATACAATAGTTAAAAAATACTTTTATTGATAGGGGTTACTATAACTCCCCCATCGTTGGATTGAGGCCCCGCCGAAATATGTAAGGACCGTTTCTTTAATTTTAACATATAAATTATAAATATACTGATAATACAAAACGTACAAAATGTGCTAAAATTTATTACATAGTTAATGACATTATTACTTTTAGACTCTTTTATGATTTCTTTTATTATATTTTCATTCTTAATTTGATTTAAATAAATGTCTTCTATTTTCAATTCATCAATAGTGTAGTTTTCTTTTAATTCGGTAATTAGGTGTGGTAATATTATTTGTTCATGAATTTTTATTATTTCGTTTGTATAATTTTTATTATCTATTTTCAAAATACAGTTTTCAAATTTAATTATAAAATTTTCGGACAATTTCGGGTGTTTTTTCATACAGTTTGAGGTTATATTTTTATTGTAGAAATTTTTAAATAAGAGTAATCCTGGAGAAATTTCTTTAACAACTTGTTTGTTGTCATTCTTAAAAACACAGTTTGCTACTTCTTTGTGAATAATATTATTAATACATTCGCTTTTTATTTTTTTTAGATTACTAAATAGATTACCGCTTACATTAACTTCGTATGCATTATTTTCCTCGTCCAATAAAATTTCATTATCTTCTAAATAAAGGCTTTTATTTTGACTGTTTGGTACAGGTTCTAGTGTAATTCTTGTGAAGGCTTTCTTTACGAATTTGGGAATAGATAAAGTAAGTATTATATTATTATCGTGGAATGCAACAGATGTTTTAACGTTCATGTAAGTATCATAGTCGTGTACTATTTCGAGTTCGTTTTCAGTAAGTAGATCTGTCGGTGCGATTCCTAATTTGCTTGTAAATATAATTTGTTCGATGTCGTCTACGTGGTCCTTGAGAAGTAAAATGTCATTTTGTATCCTATATATGTGTTCTAAAAATTGTATTTCATCTTCCATATCGTTTATTTTATTTTGTATCTCGGCTTTGAATCTGTTTATGTAGTTTTGGACTATATTTTGCTGTGTATTTATATGGGTGGTAATATTATCTATTCTTGTTATGAGTGAATTGCTAATATATGTTACAGATTCTACGTTATTGAAAAGAGTTATACTATTGTTTGTCAAAATGTTTAAAGCATCCCTAATGTCTTTTTCGTCATCACTGTCCATGGTACCAGCTAAAACTTTTAGTCCTTTTCCAACAAAATTCATTAATCCTCGTTTTAGCCTAAACTTAGGTATCATATTATCTATTTTTGCCTGTAGAAGTATAAAGCTTTTGTTGATCGAGTATAATAGTGGGTTGCTATTAAATAAGGAGTTAGATAATACATCTATATTTTCCGATATTATTTGTGTGGTCTGTTCATATTTCGTCACGTTTATGATGTGAAGTACTTTTTGGTAGAAGTTGATGATTTTGATGTTTTCCTTTTTTATTGGTAGGTATCCTTCGTTTTTCGTTAAGTCTTGTATGTCAATCATTTGTCCAATTGTAAGGTAAATAGTTGCCATCAGTATTATTAATTTATGTAGCAGGTCCATTTTATCTGTAATATGATAAAAAAAAAATATTGAAAATTGTTCACTTAAGTTTCTATATCGTTTCGTACGTCCGTATCGTTTTGTCCATTCTCTTGTGAGTTTTGGTATTTTTTATTTCTCTTAATGTGGGACTTATAATATTTAAGTCCTCTTTTAGTTATTACATGCTCGTTATCTAATTTTTGTACTTCTATCTGGCGAAATTTGGAGTGATTTTTACCTCCTCGTATTTCTTTAAGAAAAATGGGTCCCGTTTGTATTTCAACTTCTTCTCTATTTTTGTTTAATTTGTTAATGTTCCTTTCTTTAGTTTTTAATATTTTTTCTTTTATTAAGGGATATTGTGCTCTTTCGATCTTACCGTTATTGAAATCGATGGGTTTTATGCCTGTTGTTGAGTGTATTGTATTATTATAGTAGTTGATTATTTTGTAAATTTTTTCCTCAACAGTGTCTATGGCTTTGTTCGGGTCGTGTTTAAGTAGTCTAATGTGTTCGTTGATTGTGTTGTGGAGACGTTCAACATCTGAATTGGAGGTGTGATTATTATTTGAGGTGTAGTGTACTTCGATATTTTGTTGTCTAAGATACTCAGTAAGGGGAAGAGCTTTAAAGCCTAATTCGTTATCGATTATTATTTTATCGACGTGTCCTATATTACTTAGGTATTGAGCCAGAGCTCTTTTAAATTCAACCCAGGATCTGTTGCTTATTTTGATAGCCTGAGCAAATTTTGAAAACTTATCAATAATCGTTAAAAAGAGTGTTTTATCTAAACTATAGAAGACATCCATGTGAACTATTTCTCTTGGTTGGTTAGGGGTTTCTGTTAATTTAAATTCTGGTTTAATGGGTTTCCTATCATATTTCTCTTTATTGCATACAACGCAATTGTTTATATATTGTGTAATTCTCTTTTTTAGTTTTGGGTGGTAAAAATTGTGTTTCATTTGTGAATAATTTTCGTTTATCCCCCTATGATTATTCTTTAAATGTTCTGTCTCTATTAATGTCGCTAACTCGTTTTCATCGATAATATCCTGTAATAATTTCGTGCACATAATTATTTTGCTATTAGTAAAATACTTCCCAACGATTTGTTTGAATTTTTCTTTAATTTCATTATCTTCAATGTAAACAGCGTTGGTTTTATCTGGGTTAAAATGGTTTTTAATAATGGTGATCAATGTATTTTCGTCGTAATTTTTAGAGTGAATTATTTTGCGATATGAATTAAATATTTGTCTAGTTTTTATTCTTAGTGAGCCTGATTCACTTTTGTTGAGAGTGATTTGGAATTTGTACAAATTAATTGCTTTTGTGGTTTCGTTGATTAGAAATGCTGGAGTTTCATTTGTATTAACTTCAATTCGGGAGAGACAATCCGCGTTACCATTTTGTATCCCTTTCTTATATCTTATCTCGTAATCGAACTCTTGCAAACGGAGTCTCCAGCGCACCAGTTTTGAGTTCGGTTCCTTCATTGAGAATAACCATGTTAGTGGTCTGTGGTCTGTCTCTATCAGAAATCTTCTGCCGAAAAGATATGGTCGGAAGTGTTTTGTGGCCCAGACGACTGCCAACAACTCCTTCTCGATCGTGCTATAATTTCTCTCGTGGTTATTTAGCGTGCGACTTGCAAAACAAATGGGGTGGTTATCTTGTGATAAGATGGCACCCAGTGCAAAATTGCTAGCATCCGTTTGTAGAATAAAGCTCTTATTGAAGTCTGGATATTTTAGAATCGGATCATTAATTAGCATATTCTTGAGGGTTTGGAAACTGTTTTTATATTCAGGATCTTCTACATTAAGTTCTGAATCTTTTCTCAAATATTTTATCATTGGACTAGCAATTTTAGCGTAGTCTCTGATAAATTTCCTATAATAGCCCGTAAGGCCTAGGAACTGTTTGATTTTTTTTTGTGTGTTCGGTAAAGGGAAGTCCTTTACACATTTAATTTTTTCTGGATTAGGCCTTATGCCCTCTGATGATACGATATGCCCTAAGAATTCAGTTTGTAGTTTCAAAAACTCACTTTTGTCTAATTGGACTTTCAAATTGGCGTCTTTAAGCCGTTTAAAAACTTTTGTTAACGATTCTATATGTTCTTCTAAAGAGGTTGAAAAAACAATTATGTCGTCTAGGTAGACGAGACATATTGTATTTACAAGGTCTCCCAAGACGTTGTTCATCAGGCGTTGGAAGGTCGCTGGGGCCGTTTTAAGCCCAAACGGCATACGAAGAAACTCGTAATGTCCGCCTTCCACGCGAAACGCCGTCTTATGAATATCCCTCTCTTCGATCTCGATCTGGTGGAATCCTTTCGCCAGATCGAGCGTCGTGAAATAGTGACATCTACCCAACTTCTCCAATATTTCGTCAATATTGGGGATTGGGTATTTGTCATCAATTGTGCTTTCGTTTAACTTCCGGTAATCAATAACCAAACGCCATTTCTTTTTTCCGCTGGCGTCGGTTTTTTTGGGGACAACCCAAACTGGGGCGGAGTAAGGGGAGTGACTTGGTCTAATTATGCCGTTTTGCAACATTTCCCTAATCTGTTTTTGGACTTCGTCCTTATGAATATACGGATAGCGATAAGTGTGAGCTGATATTGGTATATCATTAATTGTTCTTATGCTGTGTTTAACAGCATTAGTGAATGATAAATCACTACCTTCTAAATAAAATATACTTTTAAATTTTTTTATAAGGGGTATGAGTTTATTTTTCTCTGTGTCTGAGAGATGTTGTATTCTTATTTGGTCTAATATATCTTGTGAAGAGAGTGTTTCTTCATTATTAAAATAGTAAATACAAAAATTTTCTTTTGTAACTCCTGTAGTGTCTTGCCTTTTGATGGTTACATCTTTTGGGTTTTCATCGGTGTTCTTTACTAGAGCATTAATATAAAAATTGTTGGCTTCATAAACTCCTTCAATAATTTCTACTTTATTATCATTTGTTTTCATTTTTGGTTGGTAAACTAAACCATTTTCGCACTTAACGGGAATATTTATTTCATATAGTCCCTCGTTTTCAAAATGATAAGTTACCGTTTTGTCAGAAAAATGTAAGGGAACTTCCTTGTTATTTATTTCTAACACTCCTTTTTTTAAATTTATATTTGCCTTTAATGGTCTTAAAATGTTCATTCCAATGATGCCGTCATGTTGGCCATTAAATTTACATATAAAAAATTCTACTCTTTGGTTTGTATTCCCTAGTTCTTCAAAAAGAGGGATAATTACTTTTTCCTTAATTTCTATAATATGGTTAAGAGTTTTTAATTGTGTAGGTTTGATAAGTTCAGACCACTTCGGGTCACATATCCCAGGTTTAATAATAGAGTGGGTCGCTCCACTGTCTACTAATAATTTAAGGGATCCTGCTTTAGTTTTCACTTCTATACATGGTAATTCTCCCTGGAGGCTGTTGGAGGAAAATTTTGGATTATATTGACATCCATGGGCTCTGGTTGAGGGAGAATTGGTTGGTTTTGGACCCTCGGAAAATTCTGTCCTTGTGGGAAGTGATTTGGAGCTTGGTTGTTGTAATTCCGTCTATTCTCATATATTGGTCTGTCATTGTTGATATTCCTATTATTATAACTATTATAGTTTTGTCTGTTATATTCGCGTCGGTCATTGTTTGTATTCCTATAGTTTTGTCTGTTTTCATTATAGTTGCGTCCGTCATTGTTTGTATTCCTATAATTATAGTTTTGTCTGTTTTCATTATAGTTGCGTCTGTCATTGTTTATGTTCCTATCATTATAGTTTCGTCCGTTTTCATTATAATCGCGTCTGTCGTTGTTATGACGTCGGTTGCCCTGTGTATTATTATACCTATCTATTTGTCTGTGGCTCTGTTGGTCATTCGGTCTTCTATTGAATCTATTAAAAGGTTTCCCGTTTATATCTAAATCAGCGTACCCTGCTTCGAACAAAATGTTCATGGCTGTTTCTAGGGAATTGGGATTCCTGCATGTAAGAATGGTTCGCATTGGCTCTGGGATTTTTGACTTGAATATATTGAGAGCGCTTCGCATGTTATTATCAGCAATGGCGTTCATTGCAGCACCCTCACCGAACATGGTCATCGTTTTGTTGTTAAGGCGTCTTAGTTTGTTCTTTATTTCGTTAAAGAATTCTATACTATTGGTTTTGAAAGTTGTTGCCCTTAACTCGTCAAATAATTCGTCAGAAGACAATCGTTCTCCAAAGTTATTAATTAACACTTCCTTTATTTCTTCCCATGTGATTGCTTGGCAATTGATTTCAATTACCTCTCTTGCCTTATTCTTAAGCTTACTTTTTATTAAATCTGAAAAAATCTGTTGGGATAGATGGTTGTATCCCTGCAAAAGTGGCTGAAATCTGTCTACTAAACTTATAAAGGTATGGAGGTCTTTATAATCCCCAGTGAATTCTGGTAGATTTGAAAGATATTTAACAGGGTCTATATTGATCTGTACCAACTCATCCATTTTTAAACTTTTTCGTGTGGATTACTTTTATTTAAAAAAAAAAAAAAAAATATATTCTACTCAACTGTTTACAATTTTATTGTTTTATGTATGTGTGTATATGCCTGTATTTTTAAAGAAATTTAGCTGTATATCATTTATATATATTATGTATATAATCAAAGAAAATTTAAGTGATATTAAATGCTTAATATATTACTTGTTAATGATGGTCTCTTTCTTGTCGGTCGTCTATACAATGGCTCTTTCTCTCTCAGGGATAATGCTTCCTTTTGGTTCCCAATTCTCGGCTTGATTCACTGTTGTTTTTGAATTCTGATAAGTATCTTCTTCTGATCAATAAGTTTCTTCTTTGGCACGTTTTTTTTGTTGGTATTTAATTGCAATAGCACCTTCTTTAGTTTCTTACACAGTTTTGTATTTATTTGCGTTTATGTAGTTGTTTCGGTTTTGTTTTTCAGTATGTTGACTACCTTGTAAAAGTTATTGGTAATCAAACGGATTTCTTTTGTTATTAATTACACTTATAAATGTAGTTATTCTATTTTCTTTTTCTTAAAAAAAAAATTCTTTTATGGTTTTATCTGTATAAGACTTTGTCTTTCTTTTATATAAACTTTCCACTTTACACGGATAAATAAAAATTTCTTTGGAATTGGTCTTTCTTTGCTTTGTTTTATTTTTATAAGAATTGGTCTTTCTTTTATATAAAACTTTCTTTCCACTTTACACGGATAAAAAAAATTTCTTTGGAATTGGTCTTTCCTTGTTTTTGTTTTATAAGGAATTGCTCTTTCTTTTATATAACACTTTTCAAAAAATTTTGGAATTGGTCTTTCCTTTTTTTTTTATTTTAATTTTAAAAGAATTGGTCTTTCTTTTATATAACACTTTTCACTTGAAAAAAAATTTTGGAATTGGTCTTTCCTTTTATTTTAATTTTAAAAGAATTGGTCCTTCTTTTATATAACACTTTTCACTTAAAAAGGGATAAAAAAAATTTTGGAATTGGTCTTTCCTTTTTTTATTTTTCACCCTTTAAAATGTTTCTTTTAATTAATCCGTTTTGATGACATTAATATGCCATCCCATCCTCGTCGCCAGTTAAATAACTTAACTTAATTTTAAATAAAAACTCAAAACACAATTATTTTTAAATTCTTTATTTTTTCTTCACAACATCTTTCTGTCAAGTTTCCATTACAACTGCTCCCTTTTGTCTTTTAGCTTTTTTTTTAAATATCAAATAGAAAAGACAAAACAAAAAAAATACATTTTTTAATTTGTAAATATTTCTTCGAAATCCGTCTGCATTTTTTCTTTAGTTGCACAAAATTGCATTTTCGTTTTTAAGAACGGAAATGTGATTTTGTTATAAAGCAAAAAAAATTAAAAAAATGCTGACTTATTAAAAAGACTTTTTTTGTAATACAATAGTTAAAAAATACTTTTATTGATAGGGGTTACTATAACTCATAGTCTCTGTTTTTTTAGCATAAATTTTGCAGAAACAGAAGAAGTTCTCGGTTTCCAAACAACGTGCTGGCGCCACAAAAGTGGCTATTTGAGACGTAAAAGAGTTCAGCATTCTTAAAATAGTTTTTCTTAAAATTCGAAGATACCGATAATAATGAATTAAATTATTAAATAGTAAATTAATTAAATTATTAAATAGAAATGATTACAGATGGTTTGTCAGAAGAAAATAGAGCACCCTCGAAGCAGTGTTGCCAATTAAGCCATTTAGTGGCTAGATTTACCATTTTTCGGCCTGTTTAGCCATTAAAAAATGAGTTTAGCCATTTGCTATTTTTTTTTAGCCATTTTTCAACTTGTTTAGCCATACATTTTTTTGCCGTTTTTCATTTAAAAGAATACTTTTTTTTTATTATAAAAATTTATAAAAGTAAAATAAACATTTTTAATAATTTAATTTAAATCACAACTTTTACAAATGCTGAAGGAACATCTTTCAAAATAAAGGAACAGTAATCCAATATTAATTTTATAAAATGGATCAACACATACATCGGTGTTTATTTCTGGTTACAAGTATTTCAATTAAGAGATGCAGGCGGCAACAAAAAGTTTTTAGAAATTTCAGATATGAATGTAAAGTTGCTCTCACTTCCATGCTCTAATGCTGAAGTAGAGAGGGTAAACATCGTTTAAAGTAATTTGAGAAAAATTTTATATTTAGCAACCGTTAATTCGATTTCATCTTTTAGCTAAATATTGTTACCATAACAAAAAAAAAATTCATAACAACACCACAATAGTGGAGAGGGTACTATTGTAACACGTTTAAATATTGGTCCTAGGCCCACCTTAATGTATACCGATTGACTCAGAATCACTTTCTGAGTCGAATTAACGATGTTTGTCCGGCTGGCTGGCTGTCCATGTAAACCTTGTGCGCAAAGTAGAGGTCGCAATTTTGGTGATTATTCGATACCAGGTTCTAATATGGTGTAGGGTATGATATAGTCGAGGTTGGTCGACTATACTTTCCTACTTGTTTTTTCGAGTTGATATGGACCCAAAAGGTGTTGGGTAAATGTTGGCGTGATTATGATTTACCTTCAAATTATTTAAAACTAATAGGCACGAGTGATTCCTATGAGATGAACAATAACGACATCTCATTTATCGATGATTTAATTTTTTAAATATCTATCAAAATATTTAACAAATTGATCTTAACTTACAATTTCGTCGTAAACAAGTTTTAGCCCATTTGTAGCCATTTTTTTTAGCAATTTATTTCCGTAAATTTAGCCATTTTTGGTCACCAAGTTTTGGCAACACTGCCTCCAAGTGAAATTTGGTCAGACGACTTTGCGTCTGAATTTTACAGAAGCAATGTTTGTATTCTGCAATTGGGAAATTTGACAAGTCAGTTGTACCTTAAATGAAGTCGACTTACAGTAAATACGAAATGTTTAATGTATCGCACTGCGTCCTTTACAAAAAATGTATATATTTTCAGTAGAGACAAAAAAACTGTTTTCTTTTTATATGAACTCTTATACTACAAAGGGGGATACAATTGTATTTTTTTTTTTTTTGCAAAATACTAAAGAAACTGATCTAAGATTTTTACAGTGCGTAGATATGGCCAGTGTACATCGATTTCTTGCAGAAAGTGAAAATGTAAAAATTTAGAGTTGACTCTCTTTAGAAGAAGCACTGCGATATGTATGTATATAGAATGATGGAGTTGAAAGCACCGTAATTATGTATTTATTAGTGAGTTATATTACTATATTACGACATTCGAATTCTTATTTTCCAATATTTTGCGAATACGCGAATATTTCCGATTGAGAGCTTAGTTTTCTCCCATAGCGTTGCATATATAAGATAACGGTACATTTGTGCGTTTTCGCTGCATACTTCTCTTTCACCGCCATCCAATGTCAAAGTCTGGTTTAAATAATATTTTGTTAAGATGGCTACTAAATCGACCAGTGGCTCATTGTTCGGATAAAAAATGCCTGAGTTATAGTTCATCAAAGCTAAGCTTTTATGAAAATTGTAACGTTTTTCACCAACTATTGTCGTTTTGGAGGATATTTTGTTTTATTCAATTTGATTACAAAAATGTTAAGCAACAATGGACCGAAATCGGGTAAAAACTTAAAATCCTTAAATAAACAAGTTATAGTGCGATGTATATTCGGATGTGCCGAATCTTTGATACCCTCCACCGACAATTCGAATATTTCAGCAGTGATATCGATTTATTATTAGTTATTCTTTATAAAAACAGACGTCAGCATTAAAATTGGTTGCGCTTTAGAACTTTATTAAATTATTGACCGACGATCAGAAAGTTTTATGCTTTTTTGTAGCAATTTTAACTAGCTGGAGCTGAACTTAAATGATTTTCAGGAGGAGAACTTAGATTGGAGCTATGGTAAGTCATGAACCCAAATTCTGCAGAGTGATATCTGTTATTAAAAACACAAATTTCAATACAGCGGTGAAATAAGTTTCAGCGTTAACAGTGAAGTTCAGAAGGCTGCTAAATATGTAATCAAAGGTAAATTATGGGCCGTGTATTACAAACTTGCATGACATTTTTTCTGGTCACATGAAACTAAGTTGGAAGAAATGTGACCACAATAAATATATCTGCTACGGTTTTAGGTGTATTTAACTAATTTCCCAGAGAGGGCTTTATATGGAGTCTATATTAAATTATGGACCGATCATAACAAAATTTATTAGTGTGATTTCTAGTCCTATAAAACTGTGAAGTATTAAATTTTATTCTGATAGAATTACTAATTACGGTTTTTAGCGTACTTAATTGGTTTGCGGGAAATTGCACACAGTAATTTCTAGTCCAATAAAACTGCGACGTACCAAATTTTATAACGATAGCATTATTTGTTACGGTTTTAGGCGTACTAAACTGTTTTCCGGTAGCAGGGTTTATATGGGGCCATGGGTAAATCATCGGCCGATCTTTACGAAATTTCACAGCATAATATCGAGTCAAATAAAACGAATATTTGCAAAGTCTTATATCGTTCTGTGCATTGTTCCACCATTTATGTTAGTTTTTGTAAGAAAATTATCAATTTTTTAAGGTGGTTCCAGATTTTAATTCATAGCTCTGATCCTACTGAACCGATTTTGCTGAATTTCAATCCCAAACTACTTAGGATAACTACAAGCAATTTTTTTTATTTCTTATGATTTTTTCGAAAGTTAGCGTGTTTTCAACAGACGGACAGACAGACGGACATGGCTAAATCGGCTTGGAATTACTCAAGGAGCCAGAATATTATAATGTATGGTGTCTGAGATGAATAATAATAAAGTTTCACACAGAATGACAAACTTAGTACAGTAGACGCTCACAAATTAGAGCTTTCAGTAATCCGAACGTCCAGAAATTAGAATCAGTGTTTGCAATACATTAAACGTTCTAAAATTCGAATTTAAAATTCTAATTTCAGAGCGTTTTTTTTTTGTTATTTGAACACAAGAAATCCCCAATTTATTTTTATTCTGTTTAACCCTTATGTGAATGGCAAGGTACCCGGGTACCTTTGGAATTTTCAACTTAATTTTTTTTTAAATAAACAGATGGTCCACATATTTAAAACTTCTTGAGAACTTCTCACTTTTAAACAATTTTAAATTATAATTATTTGTAAGCTTAAAAATTATTTTGAAAAGGCGTTGTGAACCAGTTTTCATCTTACACCATTAACGGTATGGTAAGGTACCCGGGCACCTTCATACAGTAAATTCCACATAGGTACCCGGGTACCTTGCAATGCTGTTAAAGGTGTTTTTTTTGCCATTCACATAAGGATTAAACATAATAACAAAATGTATATATGTGTTCCCTATTTGTTGTTTTTTGTCGCATTTATGTATTAAATGCTGTTTCCAACACATATTGAAAAATAAAAAAAAATAATTTTGGAAAGTAAATATACTCAAATTTTATTCGAGAAAAATGTCCAGAAATTAGAAATGCCTTAAAAACAAAGCGGTTCTAATTTGCGAGCGTCTACTGTGTACCCTCTTCACAACTAATTGTGGTGGAAGGTATAAAAACTTAGCCACTTCTGAACATTTGCTAACTCAGAATACTCATTGGTGGCGTTAACAAATATTGCCTGACTATAGATGAAAGAAGCTCATGTGTTTTTCTTTATTTACCTTCGACTGTCTGTAAGTCAGTAAGTATAAAAATTTAAAAATGATGAGTGACATTCAGGTGCGAATTAAAATTTTCAAATTTTAAACTCCCTAAGCTAAACCCGCGAAGGAAAGAAACCAGAGTCTATTGCGGGAATCTTACCCGCTACCTCACTTCCAGCTAGCCTACCGGGGTACTCAATCATCGGAATGTCATAAAACTCTAAAATAAATTTAGAAGTGTGACAGTTTTTTACAATTTATTGTTATCGACATTTGAAACATCGAGTAGCGCTAAATTTACGATTGGATATTTGCGCAGATATTTGTCATGAAATTCGCGAAAATTAAAAATGTATATTCTTAACATCACTAGTGCTTATAAATAAAAATCTGTGCTTGTTAAGGTTAGTTTACACTTTTATACTTTGTAGTAAAACATGTCAAAAACTCAAGTAAAATGAGAAAGTTTGATAGTGTGAATGCAATGTGTTAGGAAAATGACAAGTATTACGAAAAACTATTTGATTTTCCATTCGATTTCATCGTATTTGGAAATTTTTTAAAACAGTTTATCAATAGTATGAAATGTGAATTTAGCACGTTTAAACGAAACGAAACTAATATGCATGTGGCAGTGTAAATAAAACTGAACTGGCAAAATAAAATACAGTAATTTGTTTTGCTTTTTGTTTTTTCTTTACCCACTTACAACTACATTTGGAGTTGACAAAAAATCAACCAATTGTATTTTATTGTTGTTGTTTTTAAAGCTTTAAAATTGTTACAAGTAAAACTGGGTTTTATAATTCTTATTCGCTTAACAGTTTTATTTGTATAATATCTTTAATTTTTCTAAAATCTTTGGATGAAGTTTCCTGACGATCTCGCCTAAGCATCTAGTGAAATGCGCATAGGAATGAATAGCTTATCCCATCAATAACAAATTTCAGTTTTCAATAGTATGAAATGGGAATTTAGCACATTTAAAGGAAACCTTTTTAATTAAAGATTACTTTTCATTTGATCAGGGCTGCATTTTAACAAAAAAATTTTCATGTGTGATAGTGTAACTACATGATTCGATTTTTTGACAATCGCAACAAAACTTATTAGAATTCTTTCTCACAAATTATTATGGTATACGTAAGACTTGTGTGATAGTGTAAGCTAGCCTTTAGTGTTGCCAGAAATTTTTTCTTAAAAATACCTCTGCAGACAAAAAATTTTTTCCCTTTTTTTAAGTTTATTTTTTTCTCAATATTTATTTATTGAATCTTCATATATTAAATATGAACTAACAATAATTAATCAAATCTTATCCTAATGCTTTGCTTTATGTTTTTATCATCAGGGTTTTTGTTCACATATGTAGGTGTTTAACGTTGACGCCTTTAAATTGTTTCGATATTAGAGGCCGTGGCAGTGCCCCGTAGTTGAATACCATAGCACCAGATTGGCTTTAAGATAGAGTTGTAAAGTAGAAGCTTGCAATCGACACTATGGACAGAATTTCTTCCAATAAGCCAATGAATTTGAGTTAATTTTGCATCTATATGGCATTTCCACGCTAACCGCCGATCTAGATGTACACCGAGATATTTTACATGCGAATGTTAAGGTATTTTTTGATTATTGATTTTAATAGGGGGCATGATTCCCGGCGTAATGTGTATGTTATATGGACGCATTTTTGTAAGTAACGAGATAAACTTTAAAGTTTATGTAATTTAAGCACAGACTTTTATAACAGTTTTCTAATTTTAAAATACATTTTAAAAAATGAACAAAATTTCTCCGATTTTCCCTACGATACTATTTTATTGAGATTTGTTCCCATCATCTGGCAACACTGAATTAATATTAAAGAAAATAAATCTATAATTTTATTAGATAAATTCCCATAATTTCCAAAACATTAATTAAAAATTCCACATGTGATGTTATGCTATTTCGCTCATACCGTAAAATTTGGGCCAGGGCTGGGAAAATACTTCTACAGTTTTTTAATAAAATACTGCCATGTTCTTAAAATCGAATTCGAATAAAATTTAAATCTAACAAATTATGGAAACGACACTGTTTTGAAAGTTAATAAAAATATTCCCTTTTACATATCTGTGGCATTTCGACAAAACATCTTAAGCCAAATTTATAAAGTTGAAAAAAATCTTGTTAACCATACAAATTTTCATTAAAAAAAATATTTTCGTTTACGTTTTTAAAATTTTGTATTAAAAGCGAAATTTTTCTTTAATATTTAATAAAAATGATTTTTAGAGAGTTTTTTTCAAAACTTTTTTTTGCTTTTTTTTATCTTGACTTACACAGAAAAAAATTACGACAAATCAGTTGTCATATTGAATACCAAATTTGTCAATACAATTAACATTTTAATTGAAAAGGCACCAACAATCAAATTTGTAAATACAAAAAATTATTTTGTTAATAACAATTGTTAAAACTTAACAAATATTTTTAACAATGAGTATGTGATATTAATTAAAATATTTATTGACCATTAAATATAAATTTTTGTTACGAAATTGTCACATTAACAAAATATTTGGTTACTACCTAAATTGAAATTAAAGATGCAGTTAAAAGTGGATTTTATTAGTTTTTCTTGGTAAAATTTATTTAACATCACATCACAAACAGCATTTAACATTATTTAAGCAAATTTAAGCCTGGATGCCCCATAATGTTCTGACATCAACACAACATGGAATCTTGGCATCTTTAACAGTTTTATTTGTAAAACTAGAATATATAACAGATGCATTAGAATTTCTTTATAAATCGTATAATAATAATTTTACTTACCGTATAGATTGACTTAATTCCAAAACATTTATCGCATCGTTTATTCTTTAAAAGATTTTTAATTAAAAATAAAGATTTTTTATTTCACTTTTGAATTTTTTGACACTAAAAATTTTTTCTATGATATACATACATATTAATTTTCTACAAATAAAACAAATTGTTAATATGACAATTTACAAACATGTTAATTAAAAAAATTGTTCAAAATATTACAAAACTTTAACAAATTTTCTTTAATTACTTAATAGCTTTTGTTATATTTTTCTGTGTTAAGATGTTTTGTGAAAATGACTTCATTGTTTGAGTGTCAGTCAATCAGAAATAATTTATTTTTCTAGAACATGACTGATAATAAGCTTTCTGAAACCATCTTTGTTCAATTCCAGCCTTTCGATTTTAGAAAATATTTACTGAGATCAAAATTTTGATACAACATCGCTTTAATTTGGGAAAGGTCTATCTAGAACTAGTTGATCTAAACATTTTGACATGAATTTTATTTAAGAGTCATCCTTATTAAAATAACTTTTTAAATTGTTGTAAGTTGCCTTAGAAAGTAAATATTTAGAGAAGAAAACTGAAAAAAAAATTTTAATTGTTAAATTTGAAAAACTATTATTTTAAATTAAATTTTTTACATTCGATTCAAAATGTTGCTATTTGCCTGAAGAATTATTTGATTCGGTTAAAACTGCGTCAAGTATTTTGAAATCGCCTAAAACGTTGTCCAATATTTGGAATAAAAGAAACTTTAAAAAAAGTTTCATATTAGAAGTGTCCTAATTTGAGAATCCATAGTGCAGCTCCAAATATGTATGTATTTGTATTGAATTTATTACGGAAACCTTAACATAAACACTTCTCAGGACTTCATATTGTTACGGTTTTCCTTTAATAAACGCGTTTAAGTTCTTTTAATTGCAAATCCGAATAAATACACACACTTATGTGTTGTTTTTACAACACAAGTGATTGAACGTGTTGTAAAATTTATATGAAAAGCACTCAGTTTTTTGAGTTTTTTTCATATACATTTTCCTACACGTTCAGTCACTTGTGTTGTGAAAACAGCACATTATTAAACTTGACGAACTTTTTGTTATACCGTGTTCAGATATGCACCTTAATTGATTTTTACGCAATAAATGCCATTATTGAGCTAAATTATATCAATACCTAATTGCAATTTAGTTATTGCTCAATTCATACGAATTTGTTATAAATATTGAGTAAAATTAAAATGCAACACTGTCCCAAGTGTGTTTTGTGAGTAAACCCCAACTCACTAAACAAAGTTTTTTGAAATTTTGGACAACAACAACATCCATTACGTCTGCGCAAAAACCAGATGCTTATATTGTTTTTTCTTTAAAGATGTCAAAAGTTGTTCCATTTTCCTTAAGTTAATTGCCAATTGCTAATTTGCGTATGTGTGAACAGAGAGATAATTATGTGCCTGTAAATTAATATTAAATATTAAATTCTTTATGTATTTAAACATACAAGAAATACAGTTTTCATTCTTTTTAAATCACTTGGTACTTTTTTGCAAAGCGTTCACCATTTGAACATTTTTAATTCTGATCCCTGTGTATATTGTTTTATGTATACTAATGCTTTTCTGTTTATGTTTTTGAAAAACAGCTGACACGTTCTTACATGTTCGATAAGTGCACTAACGACCTTACAGTACGTTACATTAAACTTATTCACTACCAACTACTCTACCGGAGCACCCACGTCTGTTCTATTTTGTATCACAAAACAATTGACTTTTAAAGTTAGAGGAAAGCATGTGACGTGAATTTTTCGTGTTAGGCGTGATTCACGTGCAAATCAATCTCAATTGCGATTGCTTTTAATGTTAAACACGATTAAGGCTGGGTTTTCGAGATCTCAGTTTAACTAGGTTTAGTTAATCTAAAAACAGATTTGTGCAGCCATTACCAAGTTTGTATACCAAATTTTGACGGAACAGCTAAGTTTTCCTTAAAATTTTGGTCTTTAACGAAATAATAATAACAAAATCACATGTCGCCGGAAAAAGCCGAATTTGAGAGTACGCTAAACTAAGTTTAAACTTAATCCGCATCTCAAAAACCCGGCCTAAGAGGGAATGAGTTTAATCGTAATATTAAATTTACGTGTCTGAGAAATGTCTAAAATGTATACCTCGTGTCTTATTAAAAAAGCACTTTCTTAAATAAAATATTTTCCGTGATTGTAGTTTAGACTCGAATGAAATGATTCGTGTTTGATCGTTCGTAATAACTTTAAAATTGCTCGTGCCATAGCGACCGTTACCTCATTTTCCACCTTTGTTAGCCTGTGTGATCGTAAGTTAGATAGATATAGGAGGCAATAAAAACTGCGAAGCATTGAATCTTTCGGAATAAAATGGCAAATCTTGCAGATTGTCGAAAGCTAAGAACAATCGTAAAGCCGAGTAAATTTCTATTCGGTTCATGATTTCAACGTCTCCCTAATTTGACTAGCAGGGATACAGATGGACGGCTCAAGAATAATAAAAAGGCGGCGAGCACCTCTATTTGCCAAGAAATCTGCCTTTTAATTGCCCACGTGAACCTTTCTGGACGGACACCTTACATATAGTCAAATTGTTGTGTTTCCCCAGAGTATTCAGAGAAGTTTAGCAGTCGACAACCATCTTGGACTTCACCACATTAGAGGAAAGTGCTCTAAGAGCAGCCTTAATGTTTTTCATTACAAATATCCGCACAAGTCCGGAGTTTCCATTCACACATTCCATAGCGCATATGAGGATGGCGTTAATTTCCGACTTGAAAATCGATGGTCATTCACCGATATGTAGAAATATGTTTTCTTGTTTTGCGAATCATTAAAGTTAGTTTTAAAAAGTTTGCTCTCATTTATGCGCTACGCAATTAGACATACAGAGATGCAGTAAGGTAAGTGAACGAATCCTTAACTTTCAAACATTCAGTCTGTAAAGCTGTTCGTTACACTCAACAATTTTTATATGCGCTGAATAAAGCGCCCTTTGTGTCAAAAATGTATTGCTCCAAAGTGGGAACTCACCATATAAAATTCATGTCTTCTGTAAGCGAGATGGTAAGCGAAACTTTTACATTTCTTCTTTACAAACCTGCTGCATTGGATGCTCTATTTTGTATAGGACACTTGTTCTGTAAGTAATTGCCACTAAGTTTGGTATGGCCGCTGGTTCATTTTCAGTTATGATGACATTGAACTTTCTACCAATGCCAAACTTGGCAGCATATAATTACTTAACAAAATAGAAGGATCGTTTTCCAAATTCTTCAGGAATATGCCGGATAGCTCTTAGATTTAAATTCGGACAGATTTTCATTGTTCGACACACAGATAAGGCGATAAGCCTTATTGTGTAAAGTCTTGTTTCCATCACGCCAAGGGAACAGAGGTCAAATTGGTCTTATAATCCTGATAAAACACTAGTACTTCACTCTTGGCTTAAACCCCCACGTTTTCCCAAAGAGGGCAAGTGAGAATTCGGGGTTCTATTCAGAATGATTCCCAAATATTTCACTTCTTTAGAAAACACAATGACTGCGCAATCCAAGATCAGCTTTTTTAGTCTCAGGGTTTTCCGTCTAGTGAAGATATTAGATCGTTAGTGGAAAACCCACTTTCACAAAATGATGAACACATGTAAATATTTATCTTCTTTGCCTTCAATAAATCTATAATTTACTAATGAAAATTCTTCAACTCTGATGCTTTTTTGGGACACCCTTGCGCAAAATTCTCTACGAATACTCATACACACACACGTCTAAATCCAAATGTATGTATGCACATGTGTTTTGTATTAAAACGTACAAAAACAGATTTTAAATAATTTGTAGATTAAGAAGGGGGTTTAACATTTTCGGTTAAAAAAAATAATACGAATTTAATTTTAACACAAATACAAGATTTCAATACCAATAAGAATACAATTCATTTCTGAAAGTCCAACTCCCGCAGCGTAAATCATTTTTATTTAAACACTTGAAGGGATTTCTATCCATCGTTGTGCAGTGGTGAGGATGAACAACAATAGAACTTTATGTCAACTCTTTTTATTATTATTTTTCTGTTATATTCTTTTTTCTCTGATTCTCTTTTCTATTTAACCTTCCTCCGGCTTTAAATCTAAATTAACCACCCGCACCGCACTTTAACATGTCATACACTTGCATCCCATCCCATACGATTCGAACTATACACGCACACACATAAACGTACAAATATACTGGCGCACACAGATACGACGGGAAACTTACTTACAAACATTCCGCAAATAAGAATCTGTAGTAGAGATAAAACTTTTGGTACAATTAAACTTTTTTCGGGACAATTGAACATATGAGTTTTAAATATATTTTATATGTACATATACGATTTCGGCAGCAAATTTTTCCCGAAACACACAGACGAATGGGCATTACTAAATCATAATTTATTTTAAAGATCAATTGACAAAAAATATAATGATTTTTTTTATTTTGTAAATTTTGTTGGTACATTTCTGATTCTTACAAGTAAACGACGATCCAAACCAATACAAAAACCAACAAGATCGGAATCGGATCAGTTTACATAGTGGAAGACAGATGAAAATTAAAAGATCATCTTCTAGTTTCAATAACTGTATCATAAAACTGTTGGTAAAGGTTAAAAAAGTACCAAATTTCCGTTTTGTTGGTACAATTTTTTGCGATTTCTATTATGCATTTCTGATTTCTACAAACGACCCAATACAAACAACTACAACAACTTCGAAAACAATAACACAACACTAGATGTCAACACGCGCGCTAACAACATTCAATCGCATTTTTATTTTGACTTTTTGTTTTCTTTTTTTTATATTTTTATTTAGCCCGGACTCAAATAAACACACAGAACTTGAAAAGAGACAAAACACCACAAATACAACAACAACACTAAACAATATTGAAACAACAACAAGGAGCAAGAATCAGCAGTAGAATTAGATTCCAAGTTGCAAGTCAGATTCTTGTGGACGTTAAGTACGAGATCTGTGTTAATTTCGTCTGGGTGTGAGTGTGTGAGTTTATTTTTGGTACAAACACATAAATATTTTGTATGGTTTCATATGAGTACCCTGCAAATATAGGACCAGTCCAAACACGCGTGAAAAGAGTAGCCCACAGGGGACTAGGACTTGTCCAAAAGTAACCCAAACCTATGGAAAAAACATGGTCTATTTAACATTACGATGTCCTAGGGAAGAACCATATAACCCATCTTTGGACTACAAAGGAGTAGTTTTAAAACTACTCCATTGAGTACACAAGAGGATTAGTTTTAACTTCGTTTAAAAACGAAAACATGTCGTTAAAAAGACATGTCGTCTCACTACAAACACTTTTTAACAATGACATGGTCCATGCTTGCATTACATCGGACCAGTCCATGGAGTAGTCCATTTCATGAAATTGGATCAGGTGGTCCAATATATTTGCAGGGTATGCATACTCATATGTGTTCAAGTATGTGTGTGTGTGTTTTTAATACCCTACATCACCATTCGTGGGGAGAGAATTATGCGTTTTGATAAAAATATAAGTTCCAGAGTCTCCGATGGGACTCAGAATTACTTTCTGAGTCCGGCTGTCCGTCAGGTTGGCAACCTGGTTGTTTATCCATGAAAACCTTGCGTACAAATAACAAGTCACAGTTGATAAAATTTTTTGTACGCAAATTTGATGGCCAAGTGAAAATAATTAGCCACGATTTCACCTAGCTCATATACAGAAGTCGTCCGGGCTTAGAAGCTTTAGTCCAATACACAGTCTAATTATGTTGTTATTTATAAAAGTCAAAAAATCATATTCACTGACATGAGTCCCTTTAAAATGTTGTTTTCGAGATAAAATTTGTAACAAATAACTTTATTTAATGATGTCCACAAAATTTTATAGAGGTACGCGCAAAATTAATCAAAAGAACGTTTTTAAAATCACTCACAAATTCCATCAAAATTTTAATACATAAATAAAATTCAATACAAACATTAATCATACAACAATTAAACAATGTTCTACACATAGGACCCAAAAAGGACAACACCACAATTTACTTTTCAAAAAAGAAACACTGGGTATTAGTGTAGGGTTTCAAAAGATGGGGCTAGCCCGACTATACCTTCTTACTTATTTATATTTGGCATGTTGATTGGACTTCTATTCGTATTTACACAAGCTCATACTCTTTTATCCATAATAATCCTAATACAGCAACCCATCATCACCATCATACATGTGCAACAGTACGAGATGTTGGAGTTTTAGGTTTATTTTTGATATGTTCTAACATACTCACAAATATGTAGACACCAACTCATATGATAAATTCATCGTTCTGCCATGATTCAAATAGCTCGACATTTACCCGAATCTATTAAAAAAAAACAAAATACCAACCCCTAAAAGTGTCTTTAAACAAAATGCGACATGGAACAGTAGAGATACAAAGAATACTGAACACTTTTAGCAGCAGCAACAACAACAACACATGAATATTTTAAACTTCACAACAGCAACAACTCTTCCACTTCACACATATAAATAAAACAAATGTGTGGATAGACGGACGGATGCATGGATGGACAGACAGACAGACAGGGTTACACCAGTAGTCAATTGGTATAATTCGTCTTTTGTTTTATGAATTATTTTCATTTATTATTTTCGATATTTTGAACTTGACTCGTGATTATGAACTTGCTTTATTTACTGTATCATGCATGCTGGCATACAATCAAACATGCACACATACACACAAAGGAAAACACTTACACAAATGCAGCAACACAAGTCCATTATTCCCACATGTTTAAAGGCATTCAGTTCCATACTGTTAGAAACGAAAAAAATTGGAATAACAAAAATTCTGTATTCTTAACTCTGGTCTAGTGTGCACAGAAAAAATTCTCGCCATTTTTTTTTTCAATTAAACCATTAATCAAAAATAAAATCAGTTTTAATCAAAAAATTTAATTAATTGAATAAAATGATATTTGGTACATATGTCCCAATTCTAACAAGGATTAAGCGTATCGAAAATGGTACGAATCGGTCCATAATTTTACATAGTCTTAATACAAGCTTCTTTCGAGGATAGAGCCTTTATGCCCATAAATCATCTTATTATGTTAATACTAAGATATAATTTGGTCCAAACTTATTTTATATACTCTCTTACCTATTGTATGTTGTTATTGAGATAAAATTTTGCCGGAAAATATTTTATTGTAACGTTAACCAGGTTCCCAAATTGGCATGGGACCATATTTGACCATAGCTCCCATAAAATAACCATTTCCGAATATTGCTTTTAATGTCATCAGTAAAATAAAACTTTATCTATTTATATAAAAATGTAACGTTACTGACTGACTGACTGATTCATCATAGCACGCCTAAACGCCTGAAGCTAAAAACTTAAAATTTGACCGAGGGTGGGTCTCTCCCCAATTTTGGAAATTCGAATGTTTAGGGGGTAAATTCGATAACCTTATATCTCAAAAACTAAAAGAAATACAAGAAAACTGTAATACTTATGGTTGTTCTTTAGAAAAATAAGCGGACAGGTGTCTGGTACTTTTTTGAAATTCGGCTCTTTTAGTGAGAAAACGGATAAAACCTGAATTTTGGTATACTTTAAACCAATAAACCGAGAAATAGAGTTTATACCACATTCGAAACTTATCAAAAAAAATACGAATATAAATTTGGTATTTTTCGAAATTCAAACGTTTAAGGGGTGAAGGGAAAATCGTAACTATATTGGTACTTTTTTTACAAAACATTTTTCTCAATTCATATTCGTACTAAATTATGGGCAAATACAGATTTGGTACTTTTTTCAAAATTCGAACGTTTAAGGTGTGAAAATCTTTCCTAATTTTGACATTTTTGGTCTATAAATGGGGAGAAAAAAGTATCAAAAAGGATAATATGGGAAACTAACTTTCTTTCATTTGCTTTTGTGTTCTACGAATGGTACTTTTTGAATTTTCTATAATATTGAACTTAGAAACACAAAATTATAGGTGAATGTCAACATGTGAGATGAAAAATGTTGGAACTTTTTGTAAAAACCTAGGAACATAAACTTTGACATATAAATGTGTTCATGAAAGAAAAGGCCCGATTACAAAGTAGGGGGTGAAATGCTAGAATTTAAACAAGTTAAAACCTAGAAAAATAAACTTTTGCATACAGATGTAACCACAAGGAAAAAAAGAAGTAGCGGGTTAAATGCTAATTATAAATAACATACTTATTGATAATGGCAACTTTAAGTATTTCCTTTAACTTATAAGAAATTTTATTATTAATAATTGGGAATATCAAAGTTCTATGTACTTAGCATTAAATATTGCCTACATAGTAAATAAGTCGGAGTATCAAAGTTGTATGTTAAATAAAATGTTTCTATATAACAAAGAATAAAGGAGCATAATTTAGTTTTTTCGCTAGTCCACTCTTTGCTAACTAATAGTTTAACTGAGGTTTGTTGCGTTACGTTATTTGGAAATAGTTGAAAAAAATAAGAAATTAAAAACTTGATTTTCTGCATGTCTTTGTTTTTGCTTATACAACCTTGTAATATTGAGCCAGGCTTATGCAGGTATATAGCGTTCTTTTAATCGTACGAGTCCTGCAGATATCTTCTCCTTAAGCGAGTGTAGCCGCCATCACTTAAAATATTTCAAGCAAGGGGATTGGAACTCGAGTCTTTTTAATTATTTTACTGCATATTTTGTAATCATAGTTAAAACTAATGGCACATCAAGATCCTTGAAAATATTTAAGTTTTTGACATACCAGTGGTCGGCTGTGATTATTTGAAGGAGTTTCTTTGGGCCCCTTTGAACTTTTTCAATATAAGAGGCCGAGGCAGTGCCCCATAACTGAATACCGTAGCATCATATTGTCTTCAAGATAGAGTTGTAAAGTAGATGTTGGAATCGTTACTATGGACAGAATTGTGTGGTATTTCGACAAAACATCTTTAGTCAAATTTAAAAAGTAAAAAAAAAATGTTGGACATCATACGAATTTTCATTAAAAAAACATATTTGTTTACGTTTTTAAATTTTTTTATTATACACGAAATTTTTTCTTTAACTTTGGTTTATTTTTGCTATCTTATCTCGAATTATGCAACAAGCCAAGTAATTTGAATTGCTTTTAGTTTCATTTGAGTAAATTTTGCTTCTATATGCCATTTCCGCGTTAAACGCTGATCTAGATGTATACCGAAGTATTTTACTGTTTGCTTAATTGCACCACAAAACCATTATTCGTTACGCATTAAGCCATACTTACATGATTTCCGAGAGTGGTCTTAATATGGGCCGTAGGTAAATTATGGACAAACCTTCGCGAAATTCGGTGACATATAAAACGAATTGGTTGAAAATGAAACAATCGGTTAATTCCAATACCAATTTAGGTTATTTTTTCTTAATATTTTATGGAGGTTGTTCCACATATGCGTGCATTGCTGTTTTCCTACTGAACCGATTATGCTTTATTCAATCCCAAACGGCCAAAGAGAACTAGAAACAATTTCAAGCCCAAATGGCTAAATCGACTTAGAATTATTGAAGGACCCAGAATATTAATTTTTTTTAATATAGTAAATTTAATTTCTCCTTAATACTCAATTTTTTAAACGGTGAATGTCTCAGAATTCATACACAGAAAAAATAGAAAATCGTTTTTAATTAAACAATTCGTTCAGACAATTAAATATTTTACTAATTTTGCCCCTGCAAAGGAATTGGTCATATCAATTAACAGATTTGTATTTTCGAGTCATGGGACACAAAATTAGTCAATTAAAAAATTAATTGCATAAACAAAAAAATACACCACATATACACAAACATTTAATTTTATGGGTTTTAATTAAAAAAATTAATTGCTGTAAACAAAAAAATTAACTGAATAATTAATGTACACCAATTAATTATTTAATTCAATAATTTTTTGCAAACATTTGGTCTGTGTACTTCGTAATGTTGAGCTCTCCATTCCTATTCATCCTTCCAGAAATTGTGTGCCCCTAAGACTTCAATACTTTCAGCCTTATTATGCAAATTTTTATCATATCCATGTTTATACGTTTATTGATTTCAATGATCCTTATGGCAACAAAATAACCTCTTAAGTGTCTTAAAATAACTTTCATCTTACCCAATTAAAAAATATTATTTTCATTTGAAAATGTTTAAAATAAATAAATAAACAATTATGGGCGGGGATCCCAGGGTTCCCGGAATTGGATTTCTTGTTCCTGCTTTCCCGGGAATCCAAAGGATGCTGCCTTGTAGGACTCCAGCGCCAGTTGTCTGTGGGGAAATTAAGCAATCGCCTTCTTTAATAATAAATTTATGAACGCCCAAGTAGCTTTCTAACAGTATGTGTGTGTTAACTTGTAAGTTTAGCTTCAAATTTGAAATGCCCATAATTTTTATATTTCTTGCTATGTTTTGTAGATGTATTGTGTTCTAATTACTTTGTTGGTAATAAATACTTTAAAATTAATTTTTTTGGACTACACTCAATTTCATTTTACCAATTACATGTAATAAGTAATCAACAATTACCGATTAAGTGCTTCTTTGGTTGAAGGAGAGACTCCACTCCATTTAAAAGGAATTTACTACATCTGAAGGCCAGAATAATGAATCAACATATTTTGGAAAAAAGTTTTGCTACTGGTATAATCGAGCCCAAACACAATTTTACAGGAGAAGGTTTTTTTTATTATATTGAATAAAAACTTGGTATGAAGGTTGATGCTTAAGCTTAAATTGTTTTTGCTATAAAATCGTAACGTGTTCTTATGCGATAATGACATTTTAGGAGATGATGCGAAAATATAAACAAATCGCTAAAACCCAGACTGCTCAAAAGCTAAGACCAAATTGTGACGAAACTACTCCAATGAGTGAAACTGATTTCAGACATGTAAAAGAGTTATATTAAGTTATGCCGAATCTTTTAAACCCTTTAGTGATAGTTCAAATATTTTTGGATTGGACTTTAAATGGGATCTATAAACATTCGTCGCGAATTAAGGCGTATTAAAGGTTACTTCAAAAAATCATATACATAAAACTAAATTTGTTAAAATATCTTTAGCTTCTCCAAAGTATTTGAGAAAAGGTTTCCTAACGCTCTGGCCAAAGCAACCAGTGAAATGGGCATAATAACTAGCTTATCCCCCAACAATAAATTTTAAGAATAAAAATTGGGAATTTAGCACACTCTTGTTAACCCTAGAATACTAGAAAATTTCCTTTAATGTTACGCATGCACTTTCGAAATATTGCTTTTTCTTTTTATTTAGCTTGAATAGGTTGCTGTGCACTTCAGACATTTCATATATGAACACATTTTAAATTTTGTATTTTTATTTTATATAAATGTAAAAATAATATCCATATTAGCTTGTTCTGAATTAATCAAGAAATCCAAGCAGGTTAAAATAATGCTTAATTTTTACGAATGATTATCTTTAACGTATTTCATGATATGATTATCTTTTTAGGGTTAATGTATAGAAAAGTTGACCTAATTAAAAAAATATCATGATATGTTAAAGTTTTATTTGTATTAAAGTGACTTTTAGAAAAAGATTTTATAATCAACACATGGAAAATTATGGATCGGTCATCACAAAATTTGAAGATAAGTTGGGTAATTTTTTTGCACTTTATGAGTTTTAAAGTGCTTTTTGTAAGGTAATTTTTTATGGAACCTATGATAAATTATGGACCGTTTTTGCAACAGAAATATCAATTTTTTAAAGTGGCTGGTCCACATTTAGATAAATTATGATAAATTATGGACCGTTTTGCAACAGAAATGTCAATTTTTTAAAGTGGCTGGTCCACATTTAGATTCATAACTCTTGCCCTACAAAACCGATTCTGCTGGATTTATATCTTGAAAAAAAAGTTTTACACGGAATGACGAATTTCGTATTGCCTTATTATCTTTAACGCCTTCACAAAAATGTCTGTTTCTGCCTTTAAATTAGAGTTCTGTTTGAACTTGTTCGAAATAATAAAAAATTTCGGGAAGTTTAAACGCCAGATACAGCAGCTAGAAAATTTTAAAAAGTTTCAGTTTAACTTTACAATTTTACAACTGACTGTATATGTTTTCTAATATGTGTACTCGCAGGTATGCAAGTGGGTTTTTGTCAAAATTACGTAGATTTTTATGATGCCTTCAAAATTTGTGTCCAACAAACATTTTTTTCGCCTTCGAAGTTCATGCATGTGGGCAAATACACACAATTACTCACAAAATGTAAAAAAATACACATGCAGTAAACAACACTCAAACAATACCCGTACATTACACTTGTTATCATTGTTTTGTTTATTTATTTGTTGTTGTTATTGTCGTATTACAATACCCTGCTTGGATGTGTGCAGTGATCTCCAAACAATATGTTCTAAGAGCCTTGTCATTCCGTTTGTTATTTATACAATATTGATGTGGGATCCTTATGAGCAGCGGAGTTGGCTTAACGATGTCCGTCTGTTAGATTAAATAAGTTTTCCAAGGATCCCGGATATGATGAGGACTAGGTTGTTAATGATAAGGTTTGCTGTTGAACTTAAGCCAGATCGGTCAGCAACTGTCTTTAATTTTCACATAAAAAACTTCACTTCTTAAAGTCTCCTAATAATTGATGAAGTTTTTTCTACTTAAAGTTTAGTAAACATTTTTGTAATAAATTCATAAATGACTTAATTATAGACAAAAAACTTCCTTTTTCTTTGAGAAATATTCGTTTTGCCAAAATAGAACAAACTTGGCTCAGATATTTCTAAATACATATACAGGGTGGCGTAAAATGAGATTTATGGTTTAAATTCTGTATAGCGTTTTTATTATTATAATTTTATATCTTTAGTTAGGCTTGGGTTCATCAAATTTAATTTTCATTTAATTATTTTTACTGAAGGAAGGATTTTTTACAACTTGGAATTTTATTAAAATTTATTGATAATTTTCTTGGCTGAGCTGGGGCTCGAACCTGGGTTGAATTTACATTTTTCAAGAATCACCACATTCTTTCATCAGAATTCTTTACGTTCTAACCTCTAACCCACTGCGGTGCCTGCCAGCCAACAGTCAAACGTCAATCTTTAACTAGTGTTACTGGTGGTTCGAAATTTGCTGTAATTATCATTTTTTTTTATTTATTAATATCGATTTTCTAATACAACAAGATAGTTAATCTTATAAATTACAGTATTAAAATCAGAACTGTTAAAGAATAATATAAAATGACAATAGTTTTACAAGATTTTTGGGAAAAAAAGAAAAAATAGATAAAAAAAAAACAAGGATCAATTTATGTTCAAAAAAAAGTATATGTGTGTAGTAACAATTAACACAAATCAATATAACGAGTTGAAATAAAAACAATGATTTAAATTATAATAAAAGAAAAATTACGTTAAAAGCTTAGTAAGCATTTGTTTTTAAACTTATTGCGTTGCTTATGTTTTGGATATAACTAGGGAGTTGATTTCAGAGACGTATGCTAAAAACAAAAAATTGGCATTCAGATTCATGGCTTCGATGCCGAAATTGAATAATGTATCTTCCTCCACGCGATCTGGCAAATCGTATTCGGTTAAAAAGGTATTCTGGTTCTTTCGTCATTATGATTTTTTGGAGAAAAAATAGACATTTCATTTTTATTTGGTTATTGAAAGATTAATTCATAAATCACTTGAGAATTCCGAAACTCTGACAAATCAGAGCCATATAATAGAGTAGGCAGAAGATGAGTTTTTGCTAACAAAGTCCTTATATTTATAGGGGTGAAATTGACTAACAGGGTACTGCTTTGAGGCCATTAACAATGTCCCACAATCTACACTGAAAGAAAAGGCGTCATAACACTAGTGTATTTTGACATCAGTACTATGACAAGTGTCTTCGTTTTAGACCCCATGACACTTATCATCATTGTGAAGTCAACCTTAAAATCACTTGGCCAAATTGTCAACAGGTGGAATTATGTCATCAATGGAATGACATATCGGCATCAAAGAAATTACAAATCGGCGTCAGTTTAATAAAAAAAATCATCATTACGCTAAATTAAGTGGCAAACTGTCATAAAATTTAGTCATTGGGATTGACTTCGGTTAAAGTGAGGGAATATTATTATTTGCTTAATCGTTAGACATGTTTATTTTACCTTTGATGTACTCCGCCCTTTGATTACAGAGAATTCTCAATTACAAGACACCAGCATTATCCCCGATATGGTTTTCATGCAAAAACACTTAACGGTTGCGCAACAGTTACCTCTCATTAATGTGCTCATTGTATTCTGAAAATTAGATGTATTTAACTAAATCATTTTAGCAAATAGAATATCGGAATTTTTGCTTCTTATTTAAGATTTTAAGCATGAAAATAATATTATTAATACACAAAATGTGGCATCGAATTAATGTCAGTGTAGTCACAGCATAGATGTCGCATTAAATATGACAAAATTTTATGATGACGTTCGTCATTGGATTGTTGTCACTTTTTCCCTCATTGATATCATTTGTAATAATATTGATGTCCCGATTCTGATGTTAGGGCATTATCAATATGAACCCAATAAAAAATGGAGCTTCCAACGAAGCAGTTTTGTAAGGGAGAAACACAAACGCTGACGGAAGACATGAATTTAATATGGCGAGTTCCCACTGTGAAGCAATACATTTTTGATACATAAAGCGCATTATTCAGCGCATATAAAAATTGTTGTAGGTAACGATCGGCCTTACACACTGAATGTTTTGATACAGTTATTATTTTAGTATTCTCCCTTACAAACCTGCTTCGTAGTAAGGGAATGCCGTAGCACTTTAAATTGTATTTTTTTTATAAAAGTTGTTGAGAGTTCTTTCACTTACTTTACTGCATTTCTGTATGTATTATTGCGTAGCGCATAATTAAGCGCTTATATTTTTAAATGTACTATTAGTGCTTCGCAAAATGATAAAATTTTTTATTGGGAAGATGCATTTTTTAATGAGTGTACGTACACGTTTATTGATGGATCCCTTAGCTGAACTAAATTTTGTTTGACATTTCTTGAATAGTATTAAACTAGTTCCCTAAAGAAATTGTTCGGAATCGAATTCCAATTTTTTAATAAAAAGATGATAAGTGTGATGTACACAAAGTTTTTCTTTAACACGCAAAGATTTCTGTTCATTTAATTATTATTTAAGAGTCCAAAAATTTTGACTTTTGCAGGACAGTTTTATAAAAGATATTTTAAAAAATATGCCGTGTTAGTAAGCTTTAGAAATAAAGATCTTTCAACTCTTGAACGACAATGTTGTTACGAATATGATGGTCCCCATTATGGCTTTATCAATTTTCCTAGTCATGAGTACGGGGGGTTTCTTTAATAGTTTCCATATAAAATCGTTAGTTTTGTACATACGAAATGGCCAATTAAAAATAAATTTAAGACCTATTTCTACCATATTATTAAATTTGTTGACTTCGACATAACTGGAAGATACTTTAATATTCTGTAGTAAAAACCTTTTATTTTTTATATTGGAACCCTTAAAATATTATGTTTGGGAATCCCTGAACGAAATGCATTTAAATGTTTGTATTCGTAAACATTTGTGTATATTCGTTAAAGTTGGTTCAGTAGGCACAATAAAAAGCAGTTTCTGGATGAAAGAGCACGTAGTCACAACACTGACAATGAATTGCATTCGTATTTATTTACGTTTCAATACGAGCGTGCGTACGTTCATCTGTAGATACATACCTTCATAATTCCATCCACACATATGTACATGTGTATGTGTTTTTGTAAGGCTGTATGAAGTAAAAGCAAATTGCAAATACATAACAAAAAAAGGACGAAAGGCTTTTTAAATTAAACAAAATCGATGGGAGACATGATCAAGGCACAACACATGAAAATTTGTTGTCCACAAAAAATATCTACATGTAAACATAATACGAGTTTGTAGTGCACTAAAGAAGATATGAATTTTGTTTTATAGATGGGAAGAGGTGTGTGTGTATGTATTTTTGTGTTTATTTACCAGCATTAACTAACACCAACAGATTTAAACAAAACAAAAAAAAACAACAAAGATTTCATCTTGCAACTTATTGTCTTTCAAGGCAAAATTATCACGAACATTTTGCCAACTACAAAAAGGACTAAACAATTTCTAAAAACTATTGTGATCACACTTCTTCTCTTTTTAAAAATTCCTGACATTACAAAAATAATTTAAAATAGTTGGTTTTCACATTTTAATAATAAGATAGTCTTAATTTCAATTCTGCTTTTAAAGAATTCCACATGAACTTTTAGAAGGTTAGATCGATCGATTAAACAATAAATAATGCGAGGAACAAATCTAGTTTACCCACGCAGCTCCGAATCAAATAAAAAGTAGCAAGGGTGATAGAAAATTAAAAAACAAGAAAATATATAGTGAAAAAAGTGGCACAAACGCAAAGTTTTCGAGTTATGGACATCTAAAGCTTTCATATAAACATGCGATTTTTCACTACAATTGTGAACGTATAGGGCCAATATGGGTAATATTTTAAAGCTCTTGAAATAAAAATATTGGTATTTTTACTAAAAAAGCCAAGACTAAAGAGAAATAAAGAATTTCATAATTAAATGTGTAATTATTTAATAAATAAAAAACTATTGTTCCCGTAATTTTATAAACATAAAAAATTCCAACTAATATTGGTAAAGATACTAACAAAGTATAAAATAATAAATAAACCCCAGCCTGTAAACGCTTGAATATATATTTCTGAATATACAAAATTCATATCAAAATGTTTAACTCCCATTACAGTTTAAACAAAATTTTACATCAACATATTACAGATGTGCACTAGGTTAATACGTGTGTAGGTAATTCCATTAAAAGCGTTTAAGAAAATTTATAAAATAAATATATTTAATAAATGGTAGTACACATTTCGAATTTTTATTGAGTATCGTTACTTTTAATATTCCTCAACGTTCACTTTGTTTTTTCAATCCTCTATATGTCAGGACATGCCGAACAAACTTTGCGATGTCATATCCAATAAGAAAATTATGCATTCATAATTGTTATATTTAAATCAATAATGTTTATTCTAATCTTTCTTTCTTTGCTTAAATAAATAAATTATTATGTTAATACACTAAGAAAGTCTGTGAGGAATTTGTCCATAGACTTAAATTAAATAAATAAAAAAAATGAAACACAAGCTTCGCTAACAAAAGCTTTTCTGGATAGACGGCATTCGGCCAGGTGCAGATTTTTCTCCCATATGGAATTACAAACACTGGCTGCGCTAACTACGTTTCAAATGAAGGACAGCCGCGAATAACGGTTTAAATTACAAAATAAATATTTTTCAGGAGACCATAAAAAAACGATTTGAACAGACAGGATTATATACTTTTAACTGTCTATTTCCGATGTTTGAAAGAATTCTTTCTTTCGTAGAACTACATTTAAAACAAAAACAAAGTGTTAAGAATTAATTTTTCTTTTAAATGTAATTGTTCGAAGGAAAGAATTCTTTCGCACATCGGAAATAGGCTTAACCATGGTAGAATAAGTACAAGGTAGAGTCAATAGAAATTTTGTTCTCAATTTCAAAACCGATAGTACGTCAAACAAAAGAAAATATGGAAAAAATTAAAACAAGCGTCAAAAAAAATTCTCCCAATGAACATACTTATTATATTATGGGCTTTACCCTTTTTGGATTATTAAAAATAATGATAATTAAAATTTTTATGGAAAATGCTTTTAAAACGTTATTCCACGTTGCAAAACAATTTTGTTTGTATCATTTTGTTAGTAACTTACAACGTTCTTAAACTGGCTGACTCTTTGTATGCCATTTTGAAGGCGTTACGGTGCATAATTTTGAGTGAACTGATTTTTAAACAGTGTAAGAGAGAAATGTTAACGATGTTCTGCAAAATAAATAGTTTTTGCAATAAGTGGCTTTTACGACGTTTTTCGCGGCTGTGCTTCAATTGTTAAAATTTTGAAAATTCAATTTCATATGCAATCGAAAACAATTCAGTTTTTAGAACTTATTTTCTAACACCCAATTTTGACGATGATTTTTTTTTTGTATTTCTTTTTTAAAACTCGTTAAATTTTCATAATGTTTCTTTTTCTGCTGTCAGAGTTGATTTTTTCTTATTTCCTTAGTTCTTATTCGTATAAAAATATTAAAAATTTCATTATTTCACATAATTTTGATTTGTATTGAATTTTTTTAACTCATTTTTTTATATATTAATAAGAACTTGTCATTTTGAAATAAGAATAAAACATTAATCAAAAAAAACACAAATAAGTGCAAGAAGGAATGTCAAAAAAGAAACACAGAAACCACGATTCATGTCTTTTTCCCCCTGCTTACTTTTCTACTCCGCTCGCCATCAAACGAAAAAATACATGATTTAAAAACACGAGAAAATCATCGTGGAAATTGGGTGTAAAATAAATTAAAAATCAAAGCGAATTCATTGAAGGTAATCTCGGTACTACAAGAAGTACAACTCTACAAAAATCATAAGCAATTTTTACAATGTCAAAAACAAATACAAATACAATACAAATACGAAAACATAAAATATTAAGTTAATTAAAGGCGAATTCATTAATTAATAATAATAAATAATTAATAAAAAAAATTTGGCTTCTAATAGGCGAAATTTTCCGAAAATGTTTGCAGCATGGATTTGAGGTTTAGAATAACTTAGCCAAATTTGGTGATAAGCAAAGAGCCCATAAAGTTATAGCAGAGTCATTGAAATGCAAGTACAGTAACTGGAAAATTTAACTGGGAAAACTTTATGGTGATTTCTGTAGACACAGGACATTTTGAAAAGGCCATGAATGCCTACAACCGTTTGTCTGAATTAAAAACCCACTATTTGGATTTACCATTAAAGCCATAGCCGAGGGTAAGCCGGATGCTAAAGGTCAATCCATAGGACGTTTACTTAAGAAAGCTACGACTCGTATGGGTCATCAGTGTGGAATGGGAATTTGCAGCTTTAATAGCTCTTAATCCCTTAAAGAATACCGAAAAACTGGTAACAGCTTTTAGATCCTTTACCGCCAAGGAATTGATGTGTGGGTAGCAAAAAAACCATTTGCGCAGAAAGCTTTGGATCTGTGTGCAGAATTAAGTCGAAGACCATTAACACATTTTTAGGTTTATTCAGTTTTGTTTTTAATTTATTTTCTTTTAAAACTTTTCTAACTTTTTATTCAGTTTTCAACTTAAATGTAAACAAATTTTGACATCCATCAATTATAACGCTAAAAAAAGTTATCACATGGGCTTAAAAGACCACCTGTTATCAATTCGCATTGTTAAAAATTGACTATTTTTCGTTGAAGGTCTGATGGTTGTCACGAAAATTGTATTAACTGTGTGTATATATCAATACTTGAACAAAAAATTACTGCGATTAGGAAAATTTGTGAACACTTCAGGAACCTTAAACGTTATTCCAAAATCTATAGCAACAATTTTTTAATATTTTTCAGGTAACTATCTGGCATGGCAATACTTTCCATTTATCATCTAAAAAATTATTAAAAATTCAAAGAAAAAACTTCAATATCTCAAAAAAAAATACATTTCATCGCCAAATAGGTTTATGAATCGCCACATCTGGCAGCCCTGCACCGCATATTTATTCTGCTAAATTGTATTCTTTCATCTTAGTACCGGTTCACACACGTCAAGTTTGACTCATCAAGTCTTGAGTTTTTAGGAGAGAGGGGAAAAGAAAATGTAATTTCTTTTCCCTTCTCACTTACTCTCAGATAACTTGCTAAATAAACATTTTAAAAATTAAAGGTTTTCCAGCAACTGTAACAGTAAAAAAATAACTCTTCTAAAGAAAATTGTGCATAAAAATATTTAAGGCAAATAAGTGTATTATAGCGCATTAGCCGAGCATTAGGCCGTAAAGCATACAACAACGAATGAATCGTGTTCTTTAAGTAGCTCCAATTTTCCCTAAAACACAAAAAGTTTCGTTGCCGGGCTAACACACTGTTGGTGAACAAGTGCGATATTATATATATGTACATACGTATGTACTTGTTTAACTGTCTGTTTGTAGAACAGGAGCGCAAGACACGTTCGTTTAACTTACATTTAAAACAACAAAAACAAATTTTGAAATTTAGTTGTTGTTTTAAATGTAGGTTAGGTTAGGTTAGGTTAGGTTCAGAAGGGTTATGTGCCCAAGGGCACACTTCCACTCGGAGACCAGTACGGTTCATTGTAGATCTCTTCAACATGATGAAGAATAGATAAAGAAGATAGAAAAAGAGAAAGGTTAAGAAAAGAAGTATGAGGTTGATAGAGTATAGAATATAGGAAAGTTAGTAGGTGATGTGAAGAACAAATTCCCTCTCTACTGTCCCCTCAACAGAAACAACCGCACTATTTCCCTGACAAACCCCAGTAGATCAGCTGGACTACATCCAGCGATGCACCCAGTTCGTCGTGAAACCTATTTCCTAGCCACTTCTGTCTGAGACCCTGCACCCTGGGACAATGGCAAAGTACATGCTCGATCGTCTCCAGCTCCTCCGAATCCTCGCACAATCTGCAGAAGTCCGGTATGGCGTTGTCCCATCTGCCCACAAAAGCCCTGACCGGACAATGACCCGTCAAGAACCCTATAAGCGTTCTAAGACTACTCCTATCCAATCCCAGTAGAACCCTGGTTGCCCCCGCATCCAACCCGGGCCATAATGCCCTAGACACCCTGCAATCCACTCTGCCCCCCCTGTTTTAAATGTAAGTGAAAAGTTAAATTTTCGTGCGCTCGTGTTTTACAGGCAATAACTTTTTCCGCTTTCTTGAATTGGTTATTTGTACTAAATTTTTAAACTTTTTCTGGTTCTGATCTACAGGGCAACCAGAAATATGCTCAAAAAAAAAACACATTTTATGCGCATTAAATATGCATTAAAAACTTGAAATTATGCCCTGAAATTGTTAAAAATATGCCCAAAAAAATTCAAAAAATGCAATTTTAAAAACAAAATATCCCACAATTTAATAAAAATTCCTTTTAAAAAATAATTCTAAGATTATAATCGGCAAAGCTGAACCGATTCAAAGAGAATTTAGTTTGCAGTATATTTTTGGGGCGAATTTTATCTTAAATTCAATTTGGTGTATTTTTCTTAAAAATTTTGCTCCCGAAAAGGGTGGCTTGTTTTATTCTAAAAAACTCATGCTTTTCGGGAGCAAAATTTTTAAGAAACAGACACCAAATTGAATTTTTTTTTAAAAAAGGCACATATTTTTTGTAGAAAAGAAATCACCATTAATTTCAACTTAAGTTTCCATTGTAATATTTTAGCAAATTGGCCTCAATATCATAACAATGCAACAACAACAGGCAAAGCATTAACAGTCAGCTGTTTTTTCAGACCACCTTATTTACAAGGTTTTTATTACACTTTTTTATATTTTTTATTTTTATTTAGTTGTGCTCTGTTTTTAAATACGATTTAAGTTTGTTATGAAAATTAACTTAATAAAGATTTAAATACAATCCTGAAAATTGGGCATAAGTATGGTATAGGGGAATTTGTCACGTTTTAGGCTCTTTTGTTTGTCATAACTCGAGAACCACTAGTCCGAATAAGCTGAAAAAAATTTAAAAAAATTAAAAATTACAATTCCTTTAATCTTTCATACAACGTTTCGCTATATAAACAACAGTTTCGCAGTTATAAATACATTTATGAAGAAAAAAAATATTTTTTGCCCAAAAAATTAAAATTTTTTATTTGTAATTCATAAAAAATCCAAAACGGTAAAAAAATTTTCAAGTCCTATTACTTTCACGTAAAGTCGCATAACCTATGAACAAAATGACACATAAATCATGTAAATCGATGAACGCGTTTCGCTTTTATTCACAATTAATTAAAGGAATGAATTTCAAAAATTCTTTGAAAAAAACATTGATGACTTTTTTTATGATTCTCAGAATTAAAAAAAAGTAAAAAAAAAAAAAGTTATTTGATTTTTATGATTGCGGTAGCAAAGTAATAAGCGTTAATAAATGTGAGTGAACAATTAAAAGGAAAAAAAGAAAGTGCTCTTTTTTAATTATTTGGGTTTTTCCGTTAGTTACCTGCATTATTTTTTTAACCGAAATTGCACCCACATTTATGTGTGCTCATGTTTTGGAACGTTTTGAAAACATATTTCATAAGTACCTGCCAGAAAAATATTGAAATATTTGTAGTGTTTATAGGTGCTCTTTGATTAACAAGAGCCGACGAACGCGAGAAGTACAAGTGAATTTTTCTCCGGTTTTTAAAAGTAAATAACAACAAAACATATAATATATTTTCCAAATATGGAAAATAACAAGTGCTCACAATTGGATAATTTTTGTTACGTTTGTGGTCATATCGTCCCAAAAAGAGGCCAACTGGATCGAAAAAAATTGATTACTGACAAATTCAAAACAGCATATTGTCATTATTTTGATGAAGCAGATTTAAGTGGTGCAAATTTTACGCCGAACACAGAGTGCAAATATTCTTATAATACCCTTATAATGTGGATACATGGATAAGGTGGACAGTTTTCTGTTATGAAGCCAGTAGTTTGGGTGGAAGACCTAACTGGACATGATAAATCCAGGTGCTACGCATGCATAAATTCTCGTCCTGGATTAAACAGAAAACAGAAGAATACATTGCTGCTTTTACTGCCACACTTCCAGTTGAACGCGCTGCTGGTACTGATAAACCTAAACCTTCGAGTCTGGATACTGTGTCCCTGCAAGCCGAAACCGTTTTCACCAATCCGACCAATTTGAATGATGCTGATTGGACACCCGATATTGAAAATAATGGACCACAACCGCTAACACAAATCGAAATGGATTACATTGTGGCTAAGATGGGACTATCACAACAAAACTCCGAAATGTTGACATAATTTTTGAAAAACAGAAAACTGACACAGCAAAATGTCAACATCATACCGACAACGCCAAGCTGATTTTCAGAAATTTTATTCCGTTGACGAAGCAAATACGTTCACCTACTCCCAAGATATCCCAGGCTTATTGAAAAAATTGGGAATGAATTATAACGCTGGCGACTGGCGTTTATTCATCGATGGTTCAGTTTCAAGTTTGAAGGCTGTGCTATTGCACAAAACGAACAAAAAAAACCGTCCATTCAGCACAACTATGAAGGAAACGTATGAAACATTGGCCGAAATTTTGGAGAAAATCAACTACAATGTACGCAAGTGGAAGATTTGTTGCGATCTAAAGGTTGTCAACATAATACAAGGTATTGAATTAAAGGGCGGTTTTCCAAAATACTTCTGCTTTCTTTGTAATTGGGATTCACGATACACAGGAAATCAATATCAATGTAAAGATTGGAAAGCAAGAACTCCCGAGCTCGAGAAACAAATAGAATTATGGAAAAAACCTTTGATAAAGGATCTAGATGATATTTTGTTGCCATCGCTCCACATGAAATTAGGAATAGCTGGGAAATTCATCGAAGTGGTAGTCAAAGATATTGATGACGCCTATGACCGTTTCAATCAATAAAAAAGTAATCAATGTTTTTTTCAAAGAATTTTGTGGATGTCTCGAGCGAATTTTTGAAATTCATACCTTTAATTAATTGTGAATAAAAGTGAAACGCGTTCATCGATTTTCATGATTTATGTGTCATTTTGTTCATAGGTTATGCGACATTACGTGAAAGTAATAGGACTGAAAATTTTTTTTACCGTTTTGCCTTTTTTATGAGTTAAAAATAAAAAATTTAAATTTCTTGGGCAAAAAATGTTTTTTTTTCTTCATACATTTATTTATAACTGCGAAACTGTTGTTTATGTAGCGAATTGTTGTATGAACAGATTAAAGGAATTGTAATTCTTAATTTTTTTAAATTTTTTTAGCTTATTCGCACTAGTGGTTCTCGAGTTATGACAAACAAAAGAGCCTAAAACGTGACAAATTCCCCTATACGAAACTTACTAACTTAAAATTAATTTTTAAATTATTTACTGAGGTACCATGACCAAACTAATGATGCAGAAGTTCTTCTTTTTGGGTCTACTTTAATAAGCGATTATCAGAATTGAGTCCCGAAATCATGTGTTGTACTGTGTAATGAACACTGGCTATGACCAAAATACTTACACCAAATTTGGAAACATTGGCTCTTGCCAATTCTCCAGATATACAGAAATATATACTGTGTTTGTATGGGTGGTGCCACGCTCACCTAAAATTTAAGAAAAATATATAGCCTTAACTTACTGCAGACCATCAGTAAAATTCAGTAAAAGTTTCATAAAGATTGGTTCAGCTGTTTGGCGGCTATACACATTTCTCTATTTAAGCGGCAAATCATGAGTACATTTTCTAAAAAGCTTAAAAATTAATATTTTGTAGAAACCAAACAAAAAACTTTCACATAATTTTGGTACCTTGTTCTTAGAATTTTTATAATTTACAAAAACAAACTGACTGGCGAGATAAATACAACAATTAAAACACGGCAAATGCGATAGTAAAAAGAGTCTCAAATGAAATGTAGCATGGAATATTAAATGGATTTACTTTTTCAATTAGATTTTTAATAAGTTAATTTTCGTCTTCAACTCATAATTTTTCCCACCATGCAACAGGTTGCACGAGCATGTGGATAGATTAGAGAAAAGTGTTTGTGAAGATGGAGTTTTGTAGTTGGAGTTGGAGTTAGTTTAGTCATTATCATCATCCATTATACTTTGATGAGGCATGAAAAGTGTTGCCAGTAAGCAGTGGTTGTGCCACCATGACAAAATATCAGTCAACCGAAAAAGACGAATGAACAAGACAAGAAAATAAAACTAATCAAAAGAGTTTTTGTTTTTATTTTTGTTTCGGAAAGAAACAAAAAAATACGTATGTAGATCTGAAACGATTTCGTTTTGTGTGTGAGCGGATTTTTTTTCCAGTTTTTGGTTCAATTTATTCACGTTGTAATACGTTTTCATTCTTTCCGTTTTATTTTGTTAAATACTTTATTGTTTTATTAAATTTTCTGTTGCTTATGTTGTTGTTGTTGTTTTGGTCCCATATTGTTTATCACTAAATTTAAATTCATGTTGGCTGTTTTTTACTTTTGTAGACTTTTTTCGTTGTGCTTTTTTTTTTTTGAAAATTGTAGTTGCAGGTTGTATTTGAATCTTTTAACTCCACAAGAGTTTCTAGCACGAAGGGATCATTATAAACTTCAAAAAAAAAAAAAAATTACCAACAACAATAGCAAATAAATAAACGAAATAAAATACAACAACTTAAACAAAGTTGAAGAAAACGCTGTGCACTTGTTGTATTTAAAAGCAGATGGAATATTTAATCATTCCCACGCGTCAAACAATAGTGAGAACTTTCAGAGTTAAAACCGTCATTGTTAAACATAAAATTTCGTAAATTTCTATAAATTGTTATTGTTGATGGTTGTTTCTTTCTTTAATATTTTTTTTTTCTCGTTTTAGATTTCTTAAAAATGTGTTTGTGTGTGTGCATGTGAGTTTTGTTTTTATATATTGTTTTTGTGGTTAATAAGTTTGTTTGTAAAACATTCATTATGTGGATCTTCTGCTGTTTTACTTTTTTATTTCTGCAGAAAGGAAGGGTTTTATTCACGCGACTCATGCATCTATTCTAAATGTAAAAGTTACGGGCAGAGAATAAAAAGACTTCAACACAACAACGAATTGTCACTAGATTAGAACCAGAGTGTTCTAAACTAGTACCGAATAAATTTTTGGGAGGGACCAAAACTTAAAAACTCATAATTTAGTCAAATTAATTAATCAGTTCAACATGGCCCGGAAATGATCGCCATTGACTGTAACGGCCACTCCTTGCTCATTTTCGAAGAAAAATGGCCCAATTATGCCTCTGGACCAAAATCCGCACCAAACAGTGACTCGTTTTGGGTGCATCGGCTTTTCAATGTATGCGTGCGGGTTTTCTGTGCCCCAAATGCGAAAATTTTGCTTGTTTACATACCCAGATCAAAATGAGCTTCATCCAAAATCCGTGCGCAATTTTCGCACACATTCTGCAGCATTACCATGATTTTCAAAGTAAAGTCGCAATATTTCTCAGCGTTGCTCAAGCGTATACGTAAACTTAAAAACTCATAACTTAGTCAAATTAATTAATCAGTACCAAATCCTTAAATATGTCTTCATTCGATGAGATTTGTTGCACGTTTAATGGAGTAAACGCACAAAAAACACAGGTTTTTTCAAATGTTAACGTCTAACAAAGCTTGTTTTAACAGTAAATTTAAAAACATATTATCGTTACTATCATATTATTGGCACCGGAAACCAGTTTATAGTTAAATTAGTCCTCCAGAACCTCTATTGATTTTAAAGTTAAAACATAAGCTCCACTTAACCTCTGCTCTCAACGTGGAACATGTCATCAACATCGAACCAAGTGTTAGGTTAGGTTTGGTTCCATTGGCAGCCGTAATCAAGCACAGCTCACGTGGGTCCATTAATTAGTTCCCGTTGTGCTACCATGTTACTTGGCTGCTTATGTTCTCCATCAGCTAACCAGTTGATAAAATAAAGGAATGGATTCTTTCAAATCAATATAAGAGAGACAGGTTTTGTCACCACGAGTTTTTCGACAAAACAGTTCAAGTCTTAAGTCTCTGAATACCGTTGACTCTTTCTCCTCCTCGTCACCGCAACTTCTACACAAGTCATTTTAGGAGAGCCCTAGCCTTTGGGAATGCCTCCCTATGGACCAGTGGACGGTTATAACCGAATTTAGATTTTTGAAGTGATGTCTCGATAGCTGTAATGTCCGCCGAGTCTTTTTGCATCTCCTTTACGGATATCCGGCATTCTTGGACAATTATCGATGTGATGAACACGTTATCCAGGGATCTTATGACCACCTTGCTATAATATGGATATCCCTGCCAGATCTTTCACCAAACCGGATGTGTCTCGTGGCTCTGTAGATGGCCATTATCTCGGCCTGAATGGCACTGCAGTGGTTCGGCAGCTATATAGGAATGCTCCAGTTTAGCTGTAGGTAACCCCTCATAATTAAGGGTGCTATTTAAAATTAGAGGCAGCTGATAAAAACAAAACTATTATAAATATCTGATGTCAGAGTGCCAAGAAAAAGCGAAAAAACTGAAATAAAATACGGTTCGTGCGAAAATTTCATAGAAAACGCTGTAATGGCTGACTGCAGTAAATATAAAAAAAAATTACTATTGCGTATTTATAACGAAACAAAAACGTAGCATAAAAAATCTTATTATATTTATTGAAAAACAACAACAATTTTTTAAATCTATAGTTAAATATAAGGATAATATGGCTTGTTAGAATATTTGGTGAACATCCCAAATGTTTGTACGAAATATATTTGTGTTGTTAATTGGTTAGCACACAACCAGTGTTACCACCAGCAAGATCCAAAATTACACTTGAGATCGCGCAAAATTTCCTGATTTTAATGAAATTACACCTTTGCCTTGTTTCTCAAAACAACAAGTAAAATACGTTAGATAAAGGAACAATTTGACAGTATTTCTTTTTGTTTCAAATGTATTTTACTTGTAGATTTGTAACTTGTAATTTTGAGAAACATGGCCCCGACATAAAATGAACGTTTTACTACAACAATGAGATAATAAAAAAACAACAACAGGCATTTTGTTGCTAGAATTGAGAAGGCAAATGTCAAAATGCCTTATTAAAAAAAGTAAATAAGCAAACAAAATTACAACAACGTCACACACGAACAAAAATCACTGCAAACAGCTGCGCTTGTGAGGTCACTTTATTAGTACATTCCCTGCAAACAAATGGAAGATATCCCCTAAGGCAATAGTTGAGCAATATCGCCAAATTGTCATCTAAAAGAAAATAATCAAAGTAATTTTTTATTTTCTTACTTTTATAATTTTTGAGAAAATTGCGCAATGTAAACACAAATAAAATTTAATTATAATAAATTCCTATGTATGTACGTCATAAAAAATAAAAATTAATTAAATAATTAAATCTAAGAAATTAGTTCTCAAAATATTCTGCAAAAGGTAAATATTTAAATTAAATAATTCTGTTAAATTTTTTATTATTTCAATGATATATTGGCGATATCTTCCTATTTTCTTATAAGTGGTTATCTGGCGACATTGCTAGTTAATCATCTAGTAGTATCGCTTTCGAATTGCTTAGGAGTATTGCCATCGAGACAAGTTTCTTCCCGAAGGAAGTATCTTCCGGAATACGAAATCGATTATTGCCGCAATAATATTTGTCACCCAGGCAATACGTTTGGCAATACATAAGGTGTATTTCTGTGTTTGCTGGGTTCTGGTTTTAGTTAATAAAAAAGATTTACAAAATTAACAAAAATTACATTAAAGACTCAAAACAAATTAAAAAAATAAAAATCCTAAAATAATGAGTTGAACTTCCACGTTTGGTTGCATTAATCTAGAGAAGGTTCAAGATGTTAATTGCCGTTTATTTATAATGGATACATTTTAAGCCCGATGGAATTTCCGAAAGGTTAGCTGTCAAATGAACTGTCGTTCTGATCTTACTTTTTGCTCTGGAAAATCATCATAAATAGATTCGTGCTTGAACAACCCTACCAAATTATCCGAAGCTAAATACAGTATAACCCGGTTAATTACCCCACGCTTAATTGCCTTACACGCTTATTTACCTTGAGTTTTAAATCCCCGTTTTTTTCATAAATTTTTCAAACAAAAATCCACGTTTAATTGCCATACGCTTAATTACCCAATTCGAGTAATTGCCTTAAAAATTAAACTCCCCAAACAAAATTACACCTTTATTTCATTCGCCTAATTGCCTCAGTGCTATTTGACAACAACACAGAAAGTAATGCAACTAAGTTTACATGTTAATAATTTGAAAATATGCACTAAATTTTTTTTTTTAAATAAGCCCAAAAAAGCAAAATATGGCTTATTTGCAAGCAAAATATTCCAAAATTAATTATTTTCATTAAAATAAAATTTATTCTGTGCTAACCAGAATAAAGTTACGTTATGGGGTTAGGATTCATATAAGAGTTATTTGTGCTGACTATTATCTAGATACACCAAATATATTAGATATTTTGTCTAAAAGGGATTAAAAGAAAGGTCGCTGAACCGATTTAAGATATTTTGGGCCAAATTTAATCTTAATACGAACATTATTAAATGGTTTATGGACACAAAGAAAGAAGTTTTAATGGGGAACATGTGATTATTATAGACCAATTCTTACAAATTACATTGGTTTTGTTCTTATGACAATTAAAACGCATTTACCAAATTTGATCAAATTATCTAAAAACTGCTACTTTTACTTTACGCACAAAGTTTACATGAAATGATTCGATCGGTTTACTAAACGATGCGTCTAGATTACTATGTATTCAAACAAATTTATATAATTGCTTTTTTCGTAATTTTTCATTTGTATATATAAAACTTTACAGTTTGCAATAACATTTATCTTCAACGATTACTTGCTTTGGCTAACAATTGTTTTTTTTTTTTGTTTTTGATTTTGCTTAAAACTAAAGTTTTTGGGGAACTATTTAAGTTATAATGCCAGGGTATCACACAATTTTTTGGAGCTTTAACCGCAAAACCTCGTTCGACCTAAACCTTCGGATAGGAAGGTGAGAGCTTCCGGAATCCGCTCCAGAGTATTTTGGTCTCCACCAGTAATCTTCTGAGTTATTTCCTTGGTACTCCACCAGTAAAACGTCTGAGTTATATATGGTTCTCCACCAGTCACAATGAGTTTTTTCTTTGGTTCTCCACCAGACAACACATTAAAATATTGAGGTTAAAAACGATTGCATATAGTTAATGTAGAAACCGCAAAAACTGTAACTCGGTACAGTTATACGACGCCGAACCACTAACCAATGCGGGGTGACAACGCAAAACGCAACAAAAGCAGACAAACAAAAACGACCTGTTTGTCCTTAAGAAATAATGACAAAAAGCGCGAGCTGCTTCTCCACTCAGAGCTGTTTTACGAGTGGCTAACAATTGTAGAGTGAAAATTTAATGTAGATGGCGAAATTAAACGAACAGAAAATTCATCTTCTATGTTTTAAAATATCCTTAAAAAAATGTGAAATATGTGTGCAAAAAAAGCAGCTATAGCTTAAATATGCAAATTATTCACAAACAAATCGATCCCAAAATTTAATTTTTAAAAAGTTTTAAATCGAATAAATATATTGTTTCTGCATTCATTGATTGCACAAGAAAAACCATGCAATTGCATATTTACGGTTTCCCTGATCATAAGCTTGTATGTATAAGTACGCTTTTGTTATTAGGATATGACAGGACATCTCAAAAAGCATTACAGAAAAAATTTAAGAAAGCAAATCCCATTGTTTTTATTGCTATCCCTTTAGATTAGCTGATACCAAAATTCTTATGTGTTAACTTTTTTCATTCATCAAAGTTAAGGTATCTTGTAAATAAATACGTTTAATTACCTCAATGAGGTAGTTAAACGTATTCTTATAATTACCTCAACGAGGTAGTTAAGCGTATTCGTTTAAATGCTTTCCACGCATTATTACCCAAAAATACTGGCATTTTTGGCGAGGTAATTACCCGTGGAATACTGTAGTTAATTTTAATAATGCAACTTATGTTTCCACATATGAAGCAGTTATGTTGATTTCGAGAAAATAACTTATCAATTAGCCTTTAAGTTCGTGCAATGTGACAACTCTCGATTTTTCCTCGTGAGGCTACGTGAAGTCTGGTTTATGCTGACAAACCAACCTTTTTCATGTTATACAGTCAGCAATGCTGGAAAAAGTTATTTCGTTATTCCGTTTTACTACTGTTAAGAGCGCTCAATATTATCCCTACTAAAATTTGAAAGTTGCGAAATAAAAATAAAATTTATTATATGTTGGGATATTGAAAACATATCTTCCCCCAGGTTAGTTTTTAGTTTAAATTGCTTTTTCCAATAAACTTCAAGTTCTACATCACTATGATAGTCACTTTATCCGAGATGGCATAAGTGGCGCCCAGCGTTTGATGTCAGATTGAGAAGTCACCAAAGGCAAAAATAAAGCCACTGTCAAGCAATGAACAGCGATATGTGATATGATAAGATCGGACTTTAAATGGCAGCGCTACATATAAAAAACCAAAAGTGCTGTATTTTGGGGCGTGGCAAAAAAAATGTTCCTATTTTAGAAACTTCATTGATATATCTTTCATTCTAGGGGGTGACTGGCACAAATTTTTTTTTCGTCCCGGTCTACTGTGCACTTTTTGTCAACAATATTTAAAATGAAATAACTGTTTTTATTTTATTTGGGTAACTGAAGACAGAATTTCAAATTACACCTTAAAGAAATTACCCACGTTCTACCCACGACTTTTAAAACTACACCCAATTCGAGTAATTACCCACAAAATGGTAATGCTGCACAAAACGGAAAAAAAGTGTTTGTTTTCCAAGCCATATGTGTTGTTTTTTCTGCCCTTTATTTTCTTATAAAGAAATTAAAGTAAAATTGATGTTTATAATTCTTATTCGATTAACAGTTGTATCTGTAATATCTTTAGCTTTTCTAACTAGTGAAATGCGCATATGAAAAGCTTGGTCCCATCAACAATAAATTTCAGCTTATCAATAGTGTGAAATGGGAATTTAGTCCATTTAAACGAAAGCTTGTTAATTTCTAAAAATAACCTAAATTTTAATAGAGCTTTTGATCGAGTTAAAATTCGTTCCAAATTATTCTCAAGCTGGAGGTCTACACTAAATATTATACGCTTCTCGCTGCCTACGCACCTACCCAAAAATTGAATCAGTGTTGTTTTACGTAGCACGTTACATACACAAAAACGCAGAATGCCTTGAACCGTTGAATGCTAAAAGAAGGTTTATTTTCTAATTTTTTAAGCGTCAAAAGCAGCGTTCGAAAAAATCAGCAGATTTTGGCAAATAACATTTTAGTTATACTTGTGGTGATGCCGCATAAAAAGCGTTACATGTAACTTAAAACGTAGAAGGCAAGACATCTATGAAAAAATTCAATGCCAAACGATAAAAACGCGTAGTGTGGATCTCCATTTTTATAGAAATCTAAATCGCATAATATTTGATGAACTGGTTAAATAGGCCAAACCTCGAATATGAATTTATACCTTCAAAGTTTTTAAAAGAAATTACAATATTTCTGTATCAGCAAAAGTATCTTTAAGATGTATAAATAAAAAGATACCTGCACACATATGCGTGTATGTTTGTGTGTGTGTGTGTGGGTGTATGTTTGTGAAATATAATGTTACACACACAAAGATCAGATCATTGCAATAAAATAATGTATTCTCAAATCGAGTATTTTCCGTTTCTTGTTTGCATTTGTACAACAGCAAAATATAAAAAAAAAACACCGATTTTCTAAAGTCATTTTCCCTGAATCTATTTTTCATTCATTCTTTGGAGTTTCTGTAAGTTTTTTCTTCGTTCTTTGTTTTTATTTTTCTGTTGTTTTACTAAAATTTGGCGTGGAAATTGTTAAATCATTTGGAAACAAACAAACTTAATTATGAATTGTGTACTTTTGTTATTTAAGTACTCGTAATTACTGTGCATACTGAACACACAACTAAAACCCTGTAATTTCAGTTTTGTTTTTTTTTTCTTATTGTCTCAAACGAATCATAACAAAAAATTAATGGCGATTCGAAATCGCAAAATTTTCATACAACTTTTTCTTAAAATACGATTTAAGCCCACTGTAATTTTTTATGAATACGGCAGTATGTTTTTAATTCTATAAACAATTTAGAAATGTTGAGAATTTCTCGAACAACATTTTTCTTGTTTCTATTTGCTCTATCCAAATACGGAAACGAACACAGAGCGAAAACAGGGGTCTAATCACAGCATTCGATACTATCGTATCGAATAAACTATCGAATGTTTTTGCATACGATAGACACTGACGTATCGAACGAAAACTCGAGAAATGTAATGTCGAGTTACTCGATATCGAATGCTATTATTTCGAATTCAATAAATTTCATTCGATATCGAGAGTCATGATATCAAAATAAATAATTTCAATCAATTTTGCTCGATATCGTATGCGGTGATTAGACCCCAGCCTTCTACAATTCTCAACGAATGGAATCAATATGAAAACGATGCGTTGTCAATATTTTTTTTTAAACATCAGTCTTAGTAATACAACAAAATGTTAAAAAATCAGAAAAAAAATTAAAATACGGCCACAAGTTGTCAAATTCAGAACAAAAAGTTCTTGGATTAAGATCGAAAAAGTAAAAACTTCAACACGTTGCAACCCAATAACAGCCTGTTGTCAAATCAGAGCATCTTCTCATCAAAAAGAGGCCAATAGTAACCCGATCGCCTCGTATTTTAGTTTGTTTTTTTTTTTTAGAATTTTGTGAATATGATTTGGCAAATTTAACCGTAGGAACACAATTGCACCGTATGAACGTGAAGCGGACGATGTAGGTACGTTTTCATCAGGGCTGCCGTTTTTGGTTATTTCTAACCAAAATTGGTTATATTTTTTTTCAATGTGGAGATGTGAATATTTTTTTCATTTTAGTTACTTTTTTCTAAAATAATAATGCGAACGAATATGTTTTTCTTGATAAAATTATTTAAGAGCTCAAATAATTTGTACGCTGTACTACGATTTTTTCATGATTTGTTACCAAGGAACGGACATTTTTAATAATTTATCGAAAACAAAAAATCCCTTTCAAAACAGCAACCAAATATTTATTTAAGATTTTTACTAAGAAAATATTGCCATTTGTGATTTTATATCAAAAACGCCATGTTCTGAAATCGAAAACAAATGAAGTTTTAATCAATGGAGATTTTCAATAATTTTTTTTAAATGAGCGTAGTTTTTCTTGATTTTAAGAGGAGTAAAGATAAGTAGTACTTTAAGTAGAAAGTGCAGAAAATCAAGCGGAATTAGAAAATTACTGAAAAATTTCACAAAAGTCGTTAAAGTGTTATTTAGGTTATTTCCAAAAGTATTTTTGTTGAAATACATATTTGAAAATATACATAGGAATTTCAAAGATTTTACAAAAATACATTGATTCATCAATATAATTTTAAAATTTATGGAATTTTCTTTAAGAAAGTTTAAGAAATTTAAAATTTTACTGTTTATAACTTGTCGGTATGTATACCTATTGAATGTTTTTTAAGATAATTATTTGGTAAAAAAAACTTTTGACTGTAAGTCATATATGAAAGGCGAATTTGTTTATATTCGACTTAATATTTTACAATGATTTACAAAATATTTCAAATAGAACCAATTTTGAAACAGTTTTTTATAATAAGAATTATAAATTTGAAATAAAATTTACAAACAAGAGAAAAAAGTTTTTATAATATTTTAGATATACTTATCTAAATTAGAAAGGATGTACACAAACTGCATTTTGCATATCGCCAAACGTAAATTTCGGCAAAAGGATTAAGAAATTGCCACATTTGGCAGTCCTGCCAATAACAGCAAAAACAACAATATTAATAAAAGGCATTTTAAATTTGGTTATATTTGTCTACATTTGGTAACTTTTTCAAAAATTTTGGTTGCAAAAATTGTATTGGTTGTGGCAGCACTGGTTGTCATATTAAAACGTATAACATTTTATATAAAGGCGCACAATAGTTGACGTACACGCCGGTTACGACCGTATTGTCCAAGTCGAATTTACTAAAGGTGGCGGCGAATCTACAACAAGTCAACAACACAAAAAACAACAGGGTATTTTGTTTTTGTTTTTCGGTCGTATAATGTCAAAAACAAGGCGAATTATTATATATATGAATTCGCCTTGTATAAAACAGTTGTCTAATGCAGAGCTACCAGATTTTGGATTCGAATCTCAAATTATCTAGCAAAAATTAATTTTGGATTTATATTGAGAATGATAAGAAAATAAACTAATTTTCTTTTTGGGAAAATTATTGATGGTTTTGTTTCTTTAACAGTTCAACATTTTAAAATCTGCAAGATTTTTTAGGTGCAAAACTCATATTAATAAAATTTAAATTAAATTATTAGTTTTTTCGCTTTTGTTAAGGTTGACCTGTTAATACTTTAAGAAGTAAAAACACTTAAACGTATGTCCACAAATAGCCAATAGCTATTTAACGCATTAAATGGATGTGTTGTGGGGTCGTTATTATAAACCCAATCCTCAACATTTGAAATGTTCTCAACTTAAAAGTTTGTTAACGATATTAAATGGTTAAACGGGAATTTTCAGGCTGACGTCATTTATGATAGAAGCATGTTCACCAATATGCACATGATACTTCAAGTATTATACATATTTTAACCAGTAGTCATACAAGAAATTCAAAATGTATTGATAATATTTTAGATTAACTGAAATATCAGATTTCCCTTAATAACGTAGATTTTTAGTCAGCATTTTAAAGATAATTACCAAATTGGTTAAATGACGTTTTTGTTTTAGTGTTGTAATGTTGTAACTATATAAATTTAATATACAAATTTATAAGATAAAATAAACCCCACTTAAACTCAATTTTAAAACAAAATAATTTTTTAAAATTAATGCATTTGTGGATTTTCATTTAAAGAGAGGATATCTTAAGAAATTTTTATTTTAAATTTGGGATTAAAAAAAATTTATCTGGCATCCCTGGAATAAAATTAATAAAAACATTTGAGTCAAAAAATACAAAGAAATTTATTTATTTTCAAAAATTAGGAAAAAAACAGTTTTTATAACATAAACATGTGCAATTTTTGTGGGTTTTAAATTGCAAATTCGGTTGAATTTAAAGTTGTATTGAAAATAATCTAAACCCTTTTTTGCTACGTCCAGTTAATGCATTTGAATATTAAAACTGCAACTAAACATAAAAATTCCATAAAGTTATAGTGATGGTGGTAAACATTAGTTTTTGTGATCTAAAAACGATTTGTACTTAATTTTTAAACATAGTTTCATTAATCATCTCTTTATTGTTTTATTTTTTCATCAATGAATTGTAAAACAAAATGTTTATTGAAAAACACAATTTTAAAAAGCACATGTAAACAAAACTTTTGACATTTCTGGCATGACCAAAAAAATACCGGCTGTCTTTTCGCCGCCACCTGAAGTTAATTCGCCTTGCTATAAACTGTTGAATATTTCTTTTGAAAAGACTTTTTTTGGGTTTATTTAGGCATATTTTTTTAAAATTTGTAGGTCATATTTTTAACTTTATACTGTACATTTAATGCACATTAAACCCTTTTTTAGGCATATTTCGGCTTCCCTGTTCAAAACTAAAGTCCTGTGGCCGTATTCTGTAATTCGCTTAAGCTAAATCTCTATCGCTAAAAATCTAAAAAGTTGATTTAGCGATTTTTGGCTACGAATGCAATACTGTAACGTGCATTGCTTAATTTGGCATTGCCATAAAAATTTAATTCGCCGCAATTTTAGCTTTTAATTTCATCGCTAAAATTTTCCAATTTTGTATTCTCTAAGGCATTTCAGCGATCGAGATTTAGCTTTAGCTAGGCGAATTGCAGAATACGGCTGCTGCACTGTTACATTAACTAATAATAATTTGTGTTTCTCATTGGTTTTTGTTACTTAGATAATTTGTGAAGAGTGATAGTTTGCCCAAAGATGGTTTTTCTTGTTACTTGCGCAGATAACAATTGTTACTTTCATTACTTTAAAAGTAAAAATTCGTGTGAATGCGTAGGAGGTTTTTACATGCCAAAATAAAAGAAAAAAGTTGCATGGAGCAAAAACAATTGTTTTTCATAAATGTATTTACACTCACAATATTATTACAGTAACGGACAGTAGTTTCTTAAAGAAGTTTTCCTTCCGTTCAGTCATTTTAAAATAAATAAACATTTAAAATTCCAAGCAAATTTATTTTTAACTGATTCTAACATTTATTCAAAAAACTAAGTGCATATTAATACGGATTTTCAGTTGCAATTAATATTGTCCGTTGATTAAGTAAAATTCTTCTTTAAGTACAATTAAATTCGGCCCTTAAATTTCCAATCGTATGTTAATAAACAAGTTCGAGGCCACAATTGATTTTTTATAAAATTTTATTCTCTATTATTTTTCTTTTTTCAGAAGCATCTTCAGAAATCTTAAAAATATAAATTAAAACATAAACCATTAAAACACCCCGTACCAATATTTTTATGTATGCTACAATTCCCAGTAAAAACTTCGCCTACACAGAAAAATTATTAGTAGTTTTTTATCAATTAAAAAAATGATTTAAAAAGTATTTAAACTTAATTATTGTAATAATTGAAACAATTATTTTTTTTTTGTTGAAAGAAAATTAAAAATATAATTTTGATTTAATTAACATTTTAGTTGTTTTGAAATAAATTTTGAATAAAAATAATAATAAAATACTAAAAAAATTATTTCATTTAAAATAAAATAATTTAAACTTGTGAAATTGTTGTTTGAAATTGTCAAAATCAATCAAAACATTTTGGTAATTGGAGCAGAATCAACAAATGGGTTGCTTGATTAGAGACAATTTTTAATTTGTTCTGTGTACAAAATAATGTTTTAAGTAATCAGGACAAAGCAAAAATACTACTTCCAATTCTACTGAAAGAAACAATGAATTTTACCAGGGAATGAACGCATTTTATTGTGAGTCATTATGTTTTACCTACATACATCTGTAAAATAAGTAGTTATCGTAGTAATATAAAAGAAAGCTACTAAATAGTGGGTGAAAGAAGCTGTTCATTTAAAAAAAAAGTAGGCGAAGTTTTTACTGGGTTGGTCATTGAGGTTAATACAAAACACATGTTAAAGTTCAAAATTTATTTTTAAGTTTTTTGTATATTTACCTGTTGCAGAGTTTCGAGTGATTTCCCGCCAAAAAACATATTTAAATAAATAAAATAAATGCCATATTCTTAAAAAATATTTAAGGATTATAAAAATTAGTTTCTATGAAAATTTTAAAAATTTTTATGAATAAAACACAGTGTTACAAAAAAGAATGAAACAGAAGTACATACCGGGGATAATTTTTTTTCTTGTAGGTGGTGGTTGTCGAGTACAACATGACTCTGTCCTGGAAATTTCCGAAACACCTCCAAAATCTCGAGTTACGGGTAAAAACCCGATTTTCGTTCCTTTTGCTCTTGTATGTATGTAGGGTTGCCATTTTTGAAATTGGAAAAATCAGTACATCGTAAGAAAAATACCAGTACATTCGGAAAAAAACCAGTACACAAATTTTTACCCAACATTTTATTGAGTTCATAAGTTTTAAACGATTATTAAAACAAAAAGAAAATTATACATTAAAAATAATTCATTTTTCTATTTTTTAAAGCAGGAACTTAACAAAATACATGCAACAAAAACATCACGTCACAATATTAAAAATAGATAGAAGTAGAAGTAATGTTGTAAATGCACAAAAAATTCTAAATTCATACAAATTATTGTCAATATAATGAGGGTATTCACGATGACTCCAATCTAGCCATATTGTCATAGGCTATAAAATTAAAACCCCTTAAAATTTTTTGTTTTTGAATTAGAAACAAAAAAATGGCTTAAAATAAAATAGTTAGACCCCTTTCAGACTCGGCAAGTAAGTTGCGCAAGTAACTTGCCGAGTACAACAAAGTCTGTACTAAATATTTTTTTCCTTACCCCGACCTTACCGCTGACGTCTACAAACCAAGAGTTGCGCAAGTAACTTGCCGAGTGTAGAAGGGGTCTTAGCAGAAAAAAATTTATTTTTTTTTTACGGAAAGAATAGAAGTACGGAAAAACATGTAAAATCAATTAAAATCGATGATCATTCAAAAAAAAAAAAAATACAAATTTCGATCTACCAAAGGTTAAAATACAATTTGGATTGATGTTTGACTATTGACGCCAGCAGTCGTCGATGGCTGCGAGTGTAAGACGGCAAATCCATCTGAGGAGATCGAGTGGTTGCGATCGAAACATGTCATGGTAACCTGCCGGCCGGGGTTCGAGCCCCGGCCACGGCCACGGTCAAGAATGAATGATTATCAATAACAATTTTAATTAATTTTCATGTTGTAATATTCCTTTCTTCATAAAAATAATTTAATGAAAATTAAATTTGATGAACTTGAGCCGAATTAAATTACATATTAAAAAGATTAAAAAACCATAAATAGTTCAACAAAATAACCGCAACACTAATTAAAATTTATTAGTTTAAGAAATTTTTTTAACGTCAAGAACAATAGTTTGGAGCAATTTTTAAATTATGACTTATGAAAATGTGACTGGATAGGAGACCTTGTGAATACCCTAAATACTTTGCCATTAATCTGGTTGCAACTTTAGAACACTTTGTGCTTCCGCAACTAAAAGTGGAAGCAACTTTGGAATCAGGGAAGAGCGCAGCTGTGGCCATGAATGAAATGAAGATACTGTATTTTGATGACTCCCTGATATATTTCGCTTACATAGCATTTACACATGAAAGTAATTTCTTGAAAGTTCAATACACTCACACTTTTTCACTAACATTCACACAATTTTTGTACTTACAGCCAATCGGCTGTTTCTACGATTTTTCGCTGGCCTGCAAATAATATTGGACCGCCTGATCCATTTTTATTAAATGGACTACTCCATGTACTGGTCCGATGTAATACAAGCATGGACCATGTCATTGTCAAAAATTGTTTGTAGTGAGACAATATGTCTCATTTTTTTACGACATGTTACCGCTTCTAAACAAAGTTAAAACTAATCCTCTTGTGTATACAATGAAGTAGTTTTAAGACTACTCCTTTGTAATCCAAAGCTGGGTTATATGGCCCTGACCTAGGACATCGTAATGTTAAATATACCATGTTTTTCAATACATTTGGGTTACTTTTGGACTAGTCCCTTGTGGGCTACATTTTACACGCGTGTTTGGACTAGTACTAATATTTGCAGAGTGATAATACGTATACTATACTTGCAAGAAAGTTCTTTCATGTGTAAACCCCGGGTTATGTCTACCTGTTTTCACTAATGGCACTTCTATTTATTTAAATGCAAAGCATATGGTAAGTTAAGAGTAAAGACTGAATTTTAACTGGGTGATTCATAACAAATCACAAGTAATTAGGGAAGTAAACCAATTTTAAACAATTAAAATTATTTGGAGGCAAAATTTAAAAAAAAAACCAGTACTTTTGCGTACTGATTTGGATGTTATGCATAAACCAGTACATTGAATAAAAACCAGTACGTGTACTGGTAAAATCAGTACGAATGGCAACCCTATATGTATGGAACTTTGTTAAATGTCAACCAATTTTAAATTTTGCAGCGGATTTGGAAAGAAGAAACTGAAGATGTGAACATGATATTTAAGTAATATTGAGGTTACTATGTATACGTATTTCTCCAGCAAAATCAATTTTTTAAAAAAGAGTTAAAATGTTCTCTATTTTTTAACTTTGGGGATTTTTTTGCACACTGTGTAATTTAGGAACCGTATTATTTATGAATTTATTATAAAAGTATTCTTATTTATGAGTATAATGCTGCCTTGTTAATATCCGTTAAAACTTCACAGAGTTATTAAACTTTTAATTCAAATAATCTGAGAATTCTTTTACTTTTTTATAAGTACAAACTATGTCTGCTTTCACACGTTTCATCTTTTGATGCTCAACTCTTATGTTTTTAGGTGAGAGAAGAAAGAAGAAAGGGGGTTAGTACAGTGATGCCTGTACTCGGTCAGTACGCTTTGTTTTTATTCGTTGGTATATGTGCAACGATGGCTGCATGTAATTTTTTTTCTTTTCTTTTTCTCTTTGATTCGCTATTAATAAAATTGTTGTTGTTTTGTACCGAAAAAAGTTGAAACTGATTGCTGCGTGTGAATATATTGTCATCTTTAAAAGGGAATTGAAAAGAAGTTGAGCATCAATCAAAAGATGAAACGTGTAAATTCAGACTATAAAAACGAATAAAAAAAAATATTATTTATTAAAACGTTGAAAATCTCATTTACGTTAAGTCACGACAATGAAAATTAGCGCTGTAGGAAAATAAAACTGTCTTACCTTCAACTTAGGAACACTGTGCTACCATATAATTTTCGGAGTACGCGAGTGTTAATACATTGCTACTTTGCAAACATTAGCGCCATCGATTAAACGATTGATGAACTATTACGGTTTGTGTCTGGGCTCTTAGTACTTGTGTTGCTATTTATTGCCAAAAGGTGGCGCTTTCGGGAAAATTTTTTGTTTCAACTAATCGTCATATTAAAATAATCGTCAAAGAGAAAATGAACAAATAAACTTTAGCAGCACAAAAAATCATTACATTTCTTTCTTACTACTTAAGGCTAGTTTACACGGTAAAAATTGTATTACGACATTATGTAGAATGAGAAAAAAACATACTATGTAAAAGCAAAATGTATTGAGTAAGAGAGAATACGAACACAAAATCTGACAAGACGGTCGGTAAATGATTTTTTTCTAAACCATTTTAGAAACTTCTGTATTTTTATCCCATCGGAGGTGTATTTAAATTTTTGACATGTTTGCCAAGCAATTTGTGTGCTTTATTATGTCCTTAGGGATGAACATTTCGACAATTTGTCTACAACAGTCTAGAAAGGCAACAACAGCTTATGATATCCGATTTAACAAATAGAATGTGAGAATTATTTCTTTTTATAAGTTATTTTTATTATACTAGTGTTCGCCTAATGGTCTAAATTCGACCACAATTTTTTATGTAAATTTGAAGAAAGAATAGAACATCTAAGTACACCTAATTCTCTTTTTACACGAATTATTTTTACACGAATTTTCATTTAACACGAGTTAAAAAGTTAACATTTTTCTCTTTTTACACGAATTGTTTTGTTTTAACACGATTTTAAATATTCTACAAATTCTTTTTATAAATTTTTATTTTTTATGTTCTATGAATTTCTGATATTATTTTCTTTTTTCCAAATCATTATTTTTTTTTTATAATATATGTATGTATTTATATGTATTTAAGATATTAAAATGTGTAAGCACGTTAAATAAATTCTCAAGTAAACTTTAACAAAAATTTTTTATTGTGGTTTATTGTACTTTTACGTTATTTTTTAGGTCTGGAACCAATCTACTATTTTCACCTTTGGCTAGTATCTTTTTTTACACGAATTTTTTTACACGAATTTATTGGGAACGTATCTATCGTGTAAAAAGAGAATTGGGTGTATACATATATGAATTTACATGTTTCGAGCATTTTCCGTCTTATTTGATCAATTTGGCGAGGGACCAACCTCCTGTTCATATTTTATCTTCCTTGTGAGTTAATTTAGTTCAATATAAAAAATATCAATTGAGAAACAAAAAAAGTATCAAAAAATCTTCTTTGCAGATTGTCATTATTATTTTTTATATTTCTATGTCTAATATTAAAGAAAATTAATCAAAATACCAGACGTTGAACGAAAAAGTACAAAAAAGCTTCCCTTTAGTGTCAGTTCGTTCACACACGTCAAGTTTAAATCGTCAAGTCTTGAGTTTTTAGGATAGAGGGGAAAAGAAATTGCATTCTATTTTCCCTTCTAGACTCTATATTATAGAGCGAAGCACGTACCGTGGAAACATGGCATAAGATTTCATAAATTTGAATATGCATAAAACGAGACCTGAGTGTATACTAATACCAAGTTCACACGGACAACAATAGAGTCTAAACACAATGTTTGCGGTGCGGTGCAATTTCTCGTTGTGGGAAAGAAAAATAATCATAATACAACGGAAGACGGCGACGGAAATAGTTGTCATTTATTGTTTAAATTTTTATTAATTTATTTGTGCATACATTTTTATTTTATCATGTTGTATGTTTTCAATAATGTTGTGAACATAGCCAATTATTCAAAAACTATGGCAGCATCAGAAAGAGAACGAGTATCAAAAATTGAGAGACAAGGCGAAGTAAAATCGCTTTGTTGGGAGAGAAAGAAAGTCCGCAACAAAGCGAATTCATAACTGGTAGGTGCAACTCTACAACTACAAAAAGCCCCATGTATTTTGTTTTTGCAATTTAATGGTTAGCTGTCAAAATTTTTTTATTACAAATTAAAATTATCACTTTTTTATAAAAGAAATGATTAAATTCATTACAATCATTCGCAGTTTTGAAATTTTTTTATTATAAAAAGAATATTTTTAGCACTTTTCGATCAACTTCTTCTCAAAACAAAATCAATTTTGACGTTTCACCATTTTTTTAAATTCGCCGTGGAAACAGCTGATGAACGGCTGACGAGATGAGTTTACCTGTTGGAATTCGCCTTGGTCCGCAATGAAAATAAAATAGATTTTAATTTTATTTCGTTTCGCACTGCGGGTTTTTACTTCAAAATCGTATGAAAACCCGCACCGCAATAAATTATCGTTACATTGCGTTCAGACTCATATTCGTGTTTCGCTCTCTTATTCCTGTTTCGCGCCCAGCGTTACCGTTGGTGCCACTAAAGTAGCAATTTGCCACTTTTTCGACTGCTTGGATACTATTTGGCCACTTTTACAAAATGCACCCAAATGTGATACTTTTTGTAATTCTTGCCACTTTTTTGATACTTTTTACGTTAGGAAAAGATACTTTTTTCATTCTGTTTTGTTTTAACTCCCATACTAGTCTTGAAAATTGGGTTCCAAGTGAAGACATTCTACGAAAGTATAGAAGTCGTTTTAAGAACAACTAATTGTAAAAAAATATGTATGTATGTAACTGACCATTAATAAATAACACATTGAAAAAGTTTGTTTAACCATTCTAACTGATTCTTATATTTTTTGGAATGCTTAAGACAAAATGAGCACAGTTTTCTCCCATCACGTCACATTTATCAGATACACCAATTATTGTAATTTCGGAAGATGTTTTGTACCACAATTAATAACAAAATCGAGTGGTATAGTTTTGTTCTATTTGTAAAGCTGATTACAATAATTTGAAGCAATAATAGACGAATTTGGATAAAAACTAAATATCCTATACTAAAGAAATTAAAACACTTGCACTTAAATTTAGTAGCATTTATGAATGCCGTGTATTTATTTGTATTAAAGTGCGAAACTGATTAAATATAACGAATTTTAAAAAGTGATATTTTCGTTTTTTTGTTTAGGATTTCTGATAAATCTGACGTGATGGGAGAAAATTGTACTCATATTTGGCCATAGCATTCTAAAAAACATAAGAATCTGGTGGAATAGGCAAATAAACTTCTAAAAAAATTTTAAAACCTGTGCAATACAATGTCTTAAATAAATCAAAGAAAATTTATTCAGAAAGAAAAGTACAAGAAATATATTACTTAATTAAACAAATTACATAAATATCTTCTAATTGCTGCAACAATGTCAGAATTCAAAAAACATGTTTGGCAGAAAACGAGTTTAACGTTTTTGATTTACCAAAACATTAAAGAAAATATTCAATATTTTTTTTTCGAATTTATTCTATGAGCTAAATTTCAGTTATGTATTTTTATAAAGCTTTTTTGTAATAGTCATATTCCTTCAATTTTTCAGAAATGACTTTATACACTACCAGACTATTAGTTATATTGTATTTTCTTGTTACATTTTACCTTTGCTTTCCTTTGGAAAGCAATGAGGTATATTGTATGTAAAGAAAAATTTACAATTATTAGACACCAGCAGAATGTAATGTAATGTAATTCCCAGTTTCTATTTATTAAAGAAAATATTTTATAAAAATAACTTCTCGAGAGAAATATTTATTTTAATAAGTATGTATGTCTATTGTAATACGATCAATTGTTATTTAGTGCATATAATTACTACACATATGTTTTTTTGTTATGTTTTTATACCATTTATAAAATGTTATTTAAAATTATAATCAATAGAAAAAAACGTAAAAAATACATAATGTGGTGTACTTATTTTAATTTGAAAAGTTGTGCCACTTTTTTTATAAAAATCCCCTTTTCGGTGCCACTTTTTTTTTAGATATCCCCTTTTCTTGGTACTTATTGAAAATATCCGACGGTAACACTGTTCGCGCCCCAAACATGATTGAAACGACTTGTTTCACATACGAAAATTTTGAGAGCGAAACAGGTCGTTTCATTTTAAAACAGGCTCCGAAACGGGATAAATGTACTATAATCTCCAATTTTGATAACAGTTATCGTTAATTTATCTGAACTAGCTTTAAAAAAAATCAAAACAAAGAAAAAACAAAATAAAAATTGATGTTTAATAAAATAAAGTGATAAGAACAACATAATAATATTAATATGAACATAGCACATCTGAAATTTTTTATATCAGAGTAAAAGCATAAAATTTTTGCAACATTTTATGGCATTGCCAAATCTGAAGAAATTTTTTAGGTAGAAAAGTTGTTAATTCGACTTGTAAATTAGTGGAGAATGTAAGGAGAGATAAACTCACTGTTTATTGTCGATGATTTTGTTTAACACATTCGGCTGCAATTAAATTTAGCTGGTGCCTGCCAGAGAATCAATTAAATTTTACATATAATAATCATAAGCGGGAATTGCCGCTTTTTATCATTGAATCATATTTTTCGCAGTGTCAAACTAATGACGGGAAGTCCCGTTGTGTCTGATCACACTCAAAAACTCAATTAATTTGACGTCAATGTAAAGCTTATACACGTTGTGCGGGAATTCCCGCAATTTGTTTCATTGAAGACGTTTACACAAAAAAAAAACACAGCAAAGACATAAGAATGATGGATTAATTTAAATGGCAATTCTCATGTTTAATTGGAGTTTGGTTGTTAGTTTAACCATCCAGCAACTCTATTGCTGTGCAATGGTTAAAATATATCAGTTTGACCGTTAACAAATTTGATTTGAACATAAGCGGCAATTCCCGTCATTAGTTTATGTGAAGACCAAAGAACGACGGGAATTCCGCAGATAAGCCGAATGTGTTAAACTTTGATATTGTTACAAATAGAACTGTTGCTATAATTCTTATACGTTTAACAGTTTTATTTGGTTTAATATCTTTAGTTTTTCTAAAATCTTTATGGATGCAGTTTCCTGATGATCTGGCCTAAGCAACCAGTGAAATGCGCATAGGAATAGCTTATCCCATCAACAATAAATTTCAAGTGTTTTTATCAATAATAAAAACTGGGAATTGAGCACGAATAACAAAATCTTTTGAAAATTTAAATTTTGTATTCCCAAAAATTGAAATTACTTTTTGATAGTATAAATTTAAATAATAAAGATCGAATAAGGAAGAAATTATATAAATTCAATTGACACCAAATTTTACGTTTTATGTTAGCAATAATTGTCAACAAAAAATGGGCTAACAATTATTGCAACATAAATTGTAGGCAATAAATATTTACAAAAAATTGCTGTATACATTAAAGATAACATAAATTTTACATTTAATGAAATATATGTCGCAATAATTATCTCTGGTATAGACGGGCAATCCATTTTTGTTGACAATTATTGCTTACATAAAACATCAAATTTGTTGTCAATGGAAAAAAGAAGCAAAAAAGAAAAAAATAGAAGCAAATTGTGTGGAAAGATATTAAGTTTGTGAAATTGTAGCAAATTATAATTTTAGTAAAAGAATTAAATTAAAGAATGAAATAAACACTAAAATGAAATTTAAAAAATAATTTTTATTAATATAATTTTTTTCTTATTTGATCTTTATTATTTAAATTTATATTAATTTGTTCAAGCTTGAGTTCTTTTTTATATAAAAATATAAGTTTTATTTTAACAAAAACAAATTAATGTACATTTAAAAAATAAAGTCGAATAAGAAAGAATTAATATTAATAAATATAATTTTTGCAAGATAGCGTCATTTCTACAATTTACCTTCTTCCTTGATTTCTTTAAAACTATGTGTTAACATAAATACGTTTTCCCATGCCTTTAACAAAAGCAGAGCAATAAAAAACATTGCTCTGTTATTCTGCCGACGTTATTGCCAACTTGCTGAGATATTTATCTTTAGTGTAGACCTAGGGTAAACAAAATAAAGTGATAATTATAAAATATTAATATTAATAAAGGTATTAAGTTATATATTTTTAATTTCTACTTACTTTTTTACAGGACCCGTAACTAATGACTTTATCAAAAAACAAAAAATTTAATTTAATATATTCGTAATGTGTTCTGGTAACTCTTTTTGTATGCACTTTTTATTTTGCCGTTATTTAGCAACGAAAGTACAAGCAAAAACAAACCAAACAAATGCAAGCTGAGCAAAGCTGAGAGCAGAACCGAAACATTTAACGAAAACAAGAAAAGAAAAACAAAAAATTCCGAATAAGGCAAAGCAGCGACAGAAGGCAAACTCAACGTCGCTGCCCTGTTTAGTTCTTGTTGGTCGTCTGTTGAAGTCGTTTCGTTAAAGTGAAAAAAACCAAATAAATTCGAAATATCAAAGAAAAAACAAATAAGTTTTTTTTTTAAACGTATGTTCTTGTATTTGTGTGTGTAAACTATATTATAAATGAGTGATATTTTATTGCATTTTATAGTTTTTCTTGTAAAAAAAATTAAAGTGGTGTTTTTTTTTAATTAATATATGTATGCCTTCCAAACTTCATTAATTGTTTAGTAAATAAAAATTTTATGTCTTTCATATACCCAAGAGCAGCCAGCAACAACAACAACTTGAATAAGGAATTCACTTACATATGTACATAAAAAGGAAAATTTTTAGTTCCTTGCAACAAAAGTAAAAATGGTAATTTTAAATAGTTTTTAAAATTTAATTAAATTAATAGAGTTTATTTAAAGAAAAAATTATCTAAATTAGTGTACCTACTTACATATTAATTATTAAGATGCAATTTAAGTGGAGTTTTTTGTTTAAATTTAGGCAAAGTAATTTTCTAAAAAGGTGATGGATGAATTAAAGAAGAACAAGAAAGTGATTGTGAAGAAAAGAAAGAGAAAAATTGAAAAAAGAAAAATTTTACACTAAATAAAAAAGTGCAATTTAACAGGGCTGCCTAGTACTTTTTTCCTTGTCCCCAAAAAATTAAAACAAAAATCCCAAAATTAAAAATTTAATATTTTTGTTCCGTTGTTTTTTCTACACAAGTACCAAGGTTATTGGCGCAAACGCATAGGTTTCGAGTTATGAACGTTTTAAGTTTTCATATATATGTGCGATTTTCATTACATTTCTAAAGTTACATGGGTAATATTGGTCTCATTTTGAAGGTTTTGACTAGATCTTTCTGGATATATAGAATTTATTAAGAAGTTGTTTACGCTTAAGCTCACATTACAGTTTTTGTGTACTAAGTGTATAATTTATTTAAAGAAAAGAGTAATACAAATTTTATAAAATAACAAACACCAATGTCGCAAAAAAAAACTTCATGCTAACTAAAGCTTCTATGCATAGCCGGCCATTCGCCGGGCGAAAGTATTTTCTCCTCTATGGTATGACAAATACCGGCTTCGCTAACTAAAGCTTCTCTGAATAGCCGGCATTCGGCCGTGCGCAAGGATTTTATCCTCTATGGTATGACAAATACCGGCTTCGCTAACTAAAGCTTCTCTGCATAGCCGGCCTTTGGCCGGACGCAAGGATTTTCTCCTCTTTGGTATAACAAACATCGGCTTCGCTAACTAAAATTTTCTGAATAGCAAGTTATACGGTAATAAACCAACAAATATTTAAATATTTAATAAAAAACATACACTCAAAATTGGCCATATTACTTTAGAAAAATAGTGGGAAATCGAACATATATTTGAAAACTGAAAATGGCCATAACTCGAAAACTAAGCTTTTGCGCCAATATTTTTATTTAATTTTTTCTTCTAATTTTTCAATTTTCTATCAACCTAGGTACATTTTATTTATTATGGTATGCGTTCCTTAATTAGATTTAAGCCAAAATTTAAATTAAAAATCCCCAAAAATTCTTTTTTTTAAATTCTTTGTTGTGAACCCGCACTCAAGAAAAATAACAAGTTTATGAAGGACCTTTTCCACGCTTTACAAAAATAGATCCTTTACATTAGGACCCCTTACACCGTGTTGCTACTTTTTGCATACGAAACAAAGAAAAATAGGAGTAAATAATAAAAGAATGGAAAATATATTAAAAATGTAAAATGTAAATGTAAAAATGGAATTATTTCTTTTCATAAGTCACTTTATTATATTCAACAAGAAGATACAAGATAATAGTCAGGTAGTGCATAAAGTCATTCCTAAAAATTGAAGGAATATGACTATTACAAGAAAGCTTAATAAAATACATTAGATTTGTGTCGTTCTGGAACGACCTAGTTCCATTGAACGATTCTCTAAAAGGATCGGTGCGGACTTTTCCAATAGTTCCTCGTTCCGAAATCGCAATCAGTTGGATGATCACATGTATTTTTGTATGTTCATTTTTTGTGTATTGATCAATGTTGCCGACTTTAGTGTATTTTTGTCATGACATAGTATGTTCTGTAAATCGAAATGAAGTGGATTTAAAACCAAACAAATTTTGAAAACGAGCCTGTAAAGAAAGTTCATAAAAATATTACTCGTTCATTCATTGTTCAAAGTAAAAAACCGGAACGATTAACGAAAGGAACGACCTAGTTTCTTTGATCTTTCGGATCTGTCGGAGCGAATCCACAAAAGGAACGATTTTGCACAACTTTAAAATAAATAACTGATACTTAGCTCATAGAATTCGAAAAATAAAAAATTGTGGATATATAATTAAAATGTGTAAAATCCACCAAAAATCCCCGAATTTTTTTAAATCCCCAATCCCCAAATGACTTTTTTTGTCCTTTTTTCTTGCATGAAATCCCCAACTTTGGGGATAAACTCCCAAATCTGACAGCCCTGCAATTTAACAAAAAAGGGAATGAAAAAAAAACAAAAAACAAAATTTTACACAATGAATGTAAAACGTAAAAAAACAAATACCTACATATTTGCAATAAAATATAAAATCCAAAAAAGAGAGCAAACAACTATACTGAAACAACAACTACATAAGCAAAACAACAACAAAAAAAAGTGCAATAGGACTTGTATAAAAAATGTTGTGCAAGAAAATAGAAGAGTACGGGACGATAAATTGTTGTGTAAAACAAAAATAAACTTAAAAAAAAGTTGTCTGTAGAAAAATTGAATATTCTTTTTACTGTGAAGCAATTAATAATAATGAAGATGATAAAATTACATCGCATCCATTCGTCTATTTAAGGTGCTGATTTCGGATTTGTCCGAATGACTTCTTGCTTGAATGTTTGTCGATGGAAAACTCAATATAGGGTTATCGATTTACATTTCAATTTCGCAAACATTTTAAATACCTACCTATGGTATAGGGAAGACTAATTTTTTTTAAAATGTAGTGCTTTTTTTTAATAAAAAATATGAAATAACTATTCAATTCATACATACCTATTGGCATAGACCACCCTATTGGTGTTAATTTATTTATCCACTATCTATGTGTGTATAGAAGTGACAAAATTTATTTTGAAATTGTTAATTTTCTGTTTACAATCAAAGAATATTCACATATAGTGTAGGTACCTACATAGGTATATCCTTTGGCACAATGTACAAATAATTTGGGTAAAATGCAGTTTACCGGGCGAGGCACACAAAAAATATTCCACCCGATTAAGAATTAACAAAAAAACAAAATTAAGACCCCTGGTTTCAAGAAACCTCCCCGTCCATTTAGTATATTATAGGTATATGTATATTTTTGCACCTATTCGTTAATTTTTTCCCCTCTAGGGTTTTGAAAGTATCTTTTAGATGCAGAAAAGCTTAAGTTAGCAAAGAAAATGTTTGTAATTCCATAGAAGAGAAAATCCTTTCGCACGGCCAAAGGCCGGCTATGCAGAGAAGCCATAGGTAAAAAAATTGAAAAACAATACAATAGGTATGTATGTATGTATTTACAATCGTGAGTAAATGACTCTTAATTTGAGTACTTACACATACATAGATACGTGTGGGAGAGGCACTTTTTTGCCCCAGAGAGCACCACAAGTATCGCCCAGCCTAAATTTTACTATTTTCGTTTTTCCTGCACCTTACCTTTTACTGAGTAATTTGAGTACTCACACAGTGCAGTTTTCATATCCAGAAGGCCCACGGACCTTAGCCCCCTTAAATTTTATTTTTTTACGCAAAAAAACTAAACATGCTAAGTCGGCTTATAAACTACAATAATCGTATCGTTGTATCAATTGTATGTTGTATTAATATAAATATGTACATAGTTCACTATTGGTTTTTTATACAACATACACTAGATACAATGATACAAGGGGTTTTGTGAATACGGTAATTCATTTTCAAATAGCGCTGCTACAATAACAACAACATAGAATTAGAAGAATGACGATGTGTCATACATACGTCCCTAAATGTACATACCTACTTATGTATAATAACAGTTTTTGATGCGCAAAAATAATTTGTTGATGCTTTGTTGACAATTTTTTTTACAAAGCTAACAAAAAAGGACGTTACTTTATATTGAAATAGTACCTAAAAAATTACATCACTGCAATGTGTTTTGATGTTTTGGAACTCACCCAGAATTTGCTTTAGGGTTGGTTTATCAAGACCACTACTTTTGCCTAATGCTGTCTCAACAAAATACAAATATTTGGCAACCCTTCTTGCATCTTTTCACAATTTTCTTAAGTCATCGTTCAGACTTGTAAATTTTTTAAATTTTGCTTCATTAGTCCCAATTTCCACAATGCAAGTCTTATTGATAAACTTATCACATTTTCTTCTTTGAATCAGCTACGGCGTTTTCACGTGTCAAGTCTTATTATTTATCTGTTATTCCATTTGTATGAATGTATATGTGCGTTTTGACATTTCGTTTAAAACATATTTCTTATTAAAATTTATTTTAATTCAAATTCGTGTTGAATATTTTAACAATTGTTTAATTTAAAATTAAAGTTGTCTAAAATGTACTTTTAATTATAAATTTCTTTTGTTAAATAACAAATATTTAAAAAAATTCACACACGCTACGAAGTTAACTTTGTACAACGAAATTAAATATAAAAGATAATTGTCAAAATAGACCTGCTGAAAATTACGAATGAGAAAATAAAACGCATATGACGAGTACAGCAAGCTGAGTACTCGTTTCTTTTCCCCTCGTCCCTCTCGCCTACAAAGTAGCAAACTGATCAATAAGACTTGCATTGTGGAAATTGGGACTTAATGTCCGTATTATGAAATTCAAGTTTTGCAATCTTTGTTTTTTTTAATGACGTTTTTCTTCCTAGTAAGAATTGATAAACAAAACAGAATTGCATTGCACATGAATCTGTGTGCCCCTCCCCAATATTCTTACTACTCTCACAGCCATAAACACACGAAGTGTTGCAACAAATATTGCAAGTCTGGATAGGGACTAAGAGTTGAGTAAAAGAAAAAACATTTGATTATGATGTGGTTGTAAAAAGTCGATGTTGTTGAGGAAAACAATGTGTTGTTGTGTGAAAATTAACTGTGAAATAGTAGAAAATACAACAACAACAGAAAACCACAATGGTAGAAAAAAATAATGAAAAATCTTCACTTCATCATTATCATGCACATACTAACTTATGAATACAAAGTAACTGCAAAAAGTAAAGGAAAAAAAATTATTGTAGTAAATTATTAACAGAAAAACAAAAAAAAACGAAGAAAACTTCTTGACAGAAAATTAAGTTCGCAAAACTAAGTTCACACCGAGACCACAAAACAACAACATACAAACAAATCAGAAGAATCTTTCTCCTCAACCACACGGAATTGTAAAATAAAAGTATTGAAAAAAGAATTAAAATGCAAAGATAAATATAAAGATACAAAGAAAATAGTACAACTTGCAAATGAAATATGTAATTGCATGTAGAAAACATTAACAAAGACTTAAATAAAATGTACTTTATATGGATATGTTTTTTACAAGATTTTACAACGACACGCAATATTGTCGACCCAACCCAATTCAATCATTCATCCACTCATATATTTTTCATATTTTAATTGCCCTTTTTTTAGAGTGTAAGTAGAAATTTCTCAACCCCTTTTTCATCTTTGAAACTAAAGTTGCATAAATTCATGTAAATAACCTGTCAGTTTGACAGTTTCTTCTCGTCTTTCTTTTACTTCTCTTTATATCTTTTGTTTGACTTTTTTTCCATGTACCTACTACATGCATACATATTTTGTAGGATTTGTTTTATATATTTTTCCCAGTTTTTCCTTTTTTTTGTCTTCCTGGGGCTGACTTTTCACATCTTACACTTGAAAGTGCAACAACAATAAAAACTATGCATAATGAATGCATTAGAAATAGAAATGAGTGCATTTGGTGGATGTATTTTTTATTTTACATTTTGTTGAATTTCGGTCCAAGTGCACTTTAGTTCGTCTTCAAATGTTTCCACTTAATTTAGGTGATTCATCATTTGAACTGTTTGAACTTAATTGATATTAAATAAATAATAAATAAATAAATATATTGTATAAATATAAAATTAATTTAATATTATTTAACTTATTGTACGCAGATTTTTAAAGCTTTTCGGGTTTGTTCTTCTTCCCTGGATTCCTTTAAAACAAATGTTTCTAGTTTTTTTTATTTTTATTTTGTTGACCACAACAGCTGTCCTTTTTTTAATTTTTTTTAGTGGTTATATATCATCCTTCTGGGTGAAGACGTTGATAGTCCTATACATGCACTTGTATGTATGTCAAACATTTTCTTTCACATAAGCCCAACCATTGCCATCATGTTGTTTAGGTTTAAAAATGTAATTTAATGCTAATTTTTTATTTTCCCTCTTAAGTTTTCTCTATTTTATTATTCAATAGAATTTAACAATATGGGGCGCGCATAAACTGCACAGAAATTTATTACATATTTATTTATTCCAAATTATATTCCAACTAGCATTAGAAACAAAGAAATTCAAGCTGTTGTAGGGTAAAGGACCAGAATATCTGACGCTAATCGAACCAGCAACTTTCACAATTTTTGATTAATCGAAATATAATCGATTACAACTTAAAAAGCGTTTATTTTCTTCAATTCAGTCGTAAGTTTTAAAAGTAGTTTAAGCTTATAAATATCTTTTGTAAACCTGTACGTATGTAGATGCAGTAAAAGTCGATAAAATAACCTGGTAACAATTTTCAAGTGGGTGAAGATAAATACGCCGAGTTAAATATGTTTTATTACGTAAAACGTGACGTTATTAAATACGTAGCTCAGCTACGTTTTTAGTTAAAATTGCATTTTTAATAGTTAAATCTTTTAATTTTAACCGGTGTATCTGGGAGATTTTTTAAATTGTATCCGAACCAACAAAGACTACGTAATCTTAAACCAAAATTTATGATATATAAAATTTTCTATTTTTAAAAATTATTTTAATTTCGGCTGGTGTAGAGATTAAATTTTACGAAAGTAGAGTAAATTACCTAAAGTTTTAAACCCCTCCCGTTCCGTAATGTTCTTTGATCCGGTCGCAATTTAAAAAAATCTCCCAGATACAACGGTTAAAACTAAAAGGTTTACAGCTTGTTCATCTATTTCAAACGTTAACGCTCACATAGAAAATTACATTTAAAAAAATTTTGAATTTTGTTTTCATTTTCATTTTCGTTTTAAATATAATTTCTATGCTTACGTTAAATATTAAAAATGCAATTTTAACTAAAAACGTAACGTTTAACGTCATAAAACATATTTAACTCGGCGGTTTTTCTTCGCCCACTTACAATTTTCTTGTTTCTCTTAGGATCATGTAAATATATTCATAAGAAAACGACTCTGAAAATATTTTTTTTATTTTCTATTGGTAGTACAAAAAATAGATAAATACCGCTTCAAACGAACCGCTTATCATTCGGTTTCATAAAAACCCATATCTTGGGAAGTTCTGGAATATGTGTAAAAAACGTGTCAATTATTTACGCACAACTAATTGTCTGTGTGGTTGTTGTTATATTTTTGCACTTTTGCTTTTTCGCAAGGGTGCGAATTATACCACCATTTATGTTAGTTTTTGTTACAAAATGATAAATTTTTTAAGGGTGGTGGTTCCACATTCTGATTCCTAACTCTTATCCAACAAACCGATTTTTCCGAACTTCAATCATGAACTGCTTAGGATAACTACAAGCAATTGGATACCAATATTGTTCTTTAATTTTGGTTGTTCGGAAGTGAACATGATTTCAACAGACGGAAAGACAGACGGAGATATCTAAATCGACTTGGAATTACTCAAGAAGTCAGAATATATGTATATAACTTTATGGGGTCTGAGATGAATAAAAAAGTTTCACACGGAATGACAAACTTGGTATTTTATCCCTTATTCACCACTAGAGCTAATGGAGGGTATAAAAAGGTAATAAAATTGTTTACTACAACAACCAAGATATCAACTTCTTCGTGGCAAAGAAAAAGATAAAAATACTTTTTTTTTCATTAAATTGTCTATTAAAAAATTCAGATTTTGTCAAAAATAAAAAAACATGTTAAAATTGTGCTGTTCAGTCTAGAATTCAGTATTTTCTTCAATATTTTAATCAAGATAGAAACAGTTACGAATACAAATTACTAATTGTATGAATTCTATCACATCACACATATTAAATGAGTTTTATAGTCAAACCGATTTCGACTGTTGTATGGCGAAGTAGTTGAAATTTTGTTAAAATTCCCTTTGCATTTTAATTGGCAAGACTTTACACATTGTTTTAGTAAAATAAAAGACAATATTTGCATATTTCAAAAGAATAAATTCACAATATGTACTTTCAAAAACATTAACCTTTTAAAATGTATTGGCTTTAAATCGTTTATATAAAAACGAAAAATTTTTTTGCAAAAGAAATAATCTATTTTATCATTATAGCGAAATAAATCTCTAATATGGGGCTTAACCATCATATCAATTCGAAAAGTTGCTCTTATATTTCCTGATTATTTTTATTCCCTTTTTAAAGATATTGTATGACTATAAATCTATTAAGCTATTGCCATAAACTTATTAACCCAAATAGAAACTGGGAATTTGTTAAAATTGTTGAGTTAAATACATACAATTTATAAAGTATCACTATCCAGTGTGACACAAAGAATGCTGACGAAGGCCGTCGCGGGCCAGAAAATGCATTACATTCTGCTGGTGTCTAATAATTGTAAATTTTTCTGTACATACAATATACCTCATTGCTTTTCAAAGGAAAGCTAAGGTAAAATGTAACAAGAAAATACAATATAATAGTCTGGTAGTGTATAAAAAAGTCATTTCCGAAAAATTGAAGGAATAGGACTATTACAAAAAAGCTTTATAAAAAATACATAACTGAAATTTAGCTCATAGAATAAATTCGAAAAATAAAATATGTTGAAGAAAAAAAGAAAATATTTGAAAACACTTGAATTTTTAAGAGTTAATTTTTTGTATGGAGTGGCCCATACAGATAAATGTATAACGAGCAATGATTATATCCACTTGTTTTTTCTCTCTGCTCTAATAAGTCACATGTTGTTATTGTTTGTTTTCTTCTACTGTTTGGCTGGCTGTTTTATTGTTGCTGCTTCTTTGCTAGCTGGCTCTGTAGATGTTGTTGTTCTGGTGGCTTCATACTGTTGTTGCAGTCGACCAAATTGTGTGTGATGATGATGATGATAATGCTGTTTGTTGTTGTCATTTTCTTGCCTGATAAAATGTTTAAATATCCACATTTCTTCATAAACTCAAACACTTTTTCATTATCACTGTAGCGGAGAAGGAGGAAAACAAAAGAAAAACAAATAAATACCTTAAGAGATTTTACTGTAGAGTCAGTCAGTCAGTAAGTCATTTATTCAGACGATCGTTTAAGTTGTGCAAATAAAATGTGAAAACTGAGATGATATACTTCTTAAGTACAATAATAAAATTACAAAATAAATTCCTAAAGATAAAATTGAAGAAACTATTTTTGAAACTTACAAACTTAATACGTTCTCATTTGCTATGATGAAAATGGTGCTGATGACGATGATAAATACAGAATAGAAATAGATTCCAGAAAAACTAAAAGAACGCACAAAAAAAAACTTTGCATGCGGGAAAATCGATTTTTTGGCATGATTTTAGAGGAAAAATGAAATGTATTACTCATCAAGCGTATACACACAAAATTTTCACACTCCTATAAAAGTCGAAATAAAATAACTAATAAAAAATTGTGTAGTTTTTCTTTTACATGCAAAATAATGAGAATCAGTGGCAGAGCAAACGTAATAATTATCATAGTTATTTCTAAAAAGGGGATTTTACTTGAACATTTGCATTTAAGTGTAAGTGTGTCTGCTTGTTTCGTGTTCCAAAAAAAGAAAAACAATTAATTGTACCACCCTTATACGTTTGTACTTTTGGTATTATTGGAAACACGTTTATTAGTGTTCGTTTTCGTGTCTACCCTGACACTGACCACCATTACGTTTTTCCAATTTCTGTTGATTGACAAAGTTCCCATGAATTCTCTTTTTACCTGTACTTTTTGCCGGTTTCCTTTCTTTTCCTCTTTTAGTCGTATTTTCCTTTTGTTGATGTTTTCCCTAAAGTGTAAGTAGCATATGACGTATTAAGTTTGATTTTTATTGTATATGGGCATTTCCAGCAAAAAGTCTACTTTTTGTAACGTAACGCCAGAAGTAATTTAAATTGTTTCTCAAAAAATTTTATAGTATGTATAGTTTACTTTTTTATATTTTGGTGTAAAGCGCAACTAATTCTACATTATGTAACAAAAGGGATAAGGGTTGACAACATGATCCTAAAATACAAACTTATTTGCATTCTGGCGTTACTTTAAAAAAGTAGACATTTCGCTGAAAATACCCATATGTACCTTTGAACGAGCAAAGATTTTTAAATTTGATAGCATGAAAAAAAATCTATATAAGTCCAAAGTTTACTAAAAAAGGTCTTATACAAAACGTATTGCTCAATTCGCAGTCTTATTCAGTTTTGTAATGCAAAAAAATGGAAATGCCCATATGTCTGTGGCATTTTGACAAAACATCTTAAGTCGAAGATAGCAAAAAAAATTGGTGAAAAAATAATTTCTGTCAAATAATAAAATAAACCAAAATTAAAGAATAGTTTCGCTTTTAATGCAAAATTTTAATATAGTAAACAAAAATGTTTTTTGAATGAATATTCGTATGCTTAACAATATTTTTTCAACTTTTTAAATTTAACTTAAAATGTTTTGCCAAAATGCCACAGATATGAATTGTCTTTTAGAATTCATGTCGTTCACGGTGCTTTTAGGCATATCCAACAGTGTTACCATAAATATTTTTAATATTATTCAAGTACATTGCTAAAACATATCGCACAGCTAGTTAAAAAGTGGCCCAACTTAAAATTTTAATTTTTCGGGTTTATAGATATGTATGCTTTAACTATGGCACAGTTCATTTGTTTATTTGAAAAAAAAAATATGAGTGTATTTTTCAAGCAAGTGAAGATAAATACGCCGAGTTAATTATGTTTTTGACGTTAAACGTTACGTTCTTAAAAACTTAACTCAGTTACGCGTATTTCAGCTACTTTTTAGTTAAAATTGCCATTTTTATAGTTAAATCTCATTTTGTCAAAATTTTTTAAAATATAACAGACTTAATTTATAACTTATTAATATATTATTTACATGATGTATTTTTCGATTTTTTAATTTTGACCGATGTATCTGGGAGGGATTTTTTTAAATTGTGACCGAATCAAAAAATATTACGGCTCGGCTCTACTTTCGTAATCGTTAACGAAAATTTATGAAATATAAAATTTTCTATTTTTAAAAGATAAAAGATTAAAGATTACGAAAGTAGAGCTAATAACCTATAATTTGAAGCACCTCCCGTTCCGTTATTTTTTTTGGTTCGGTGACAAGTTAAAATAATCTCTTCCCGATAACCCGGTTAAAATTAAAAAATCGAAGAATACATCTTTAAAATAATCCTTAAATTATATAATTTATATATATTAACCCCCAATTTCACCATGTTCACTTAAACCTAACTATTACTTTAACTTACAGTTAAAAAAAATTTTAACAAAAAGAGATTTAACTTTTAAAAATCCTATTTTAGCTAAAAAACGTAACGTTTTACGTCATAAAACATATAAACCTCGGTGTATTTATCTTCACTCAGTTAATTTTGTTGTTGTTAACTGTTGCAAAAAATCAGTTAAATCTTTCTTTATGTTTTAATTGGTATACAGATAAAATTCACAAAAGTGACTCATTTTTAGTTGTGTCAGAAAATATAATGGTAGAAAATCCCTACTGCTAAGTGCAAAATAGTCTTAATTCGAATTGTGACACTTGATAAATCTTTGTTTGAGCTTATATTAATTAGACTCGTGTCAGTTTATAATTTGGCAAAAGTGCCCAGACTTGAAAAGAGTTCAGCTAAAGTGAAATAATTTAAAATAATTCGGTAACTTGTGCAAATAATACATTATCAAAAGTGACGCAACAACTAAAAACTATTTATTATCTAGTGTATCCATATTAAAAGAAAAACTTTTAAAATCATAATCTGTATGGACTTTTTCCACTAAGCGATCCAAAGATTTGTTTTTAACCATGTTTTTTAGGTCAAAAACCGTTTGTTTTCGATTTCTGAAAAGTTAAGTTTTTTGAGTTGAGTCACCTTTGAACTAGGCGTGCGATATGTTAAGGTTTAGGATTAAGGTATTGGCAGGCGAAATAAGTTTAATTCGTAGTACTTAAGTAGTGCCTTTGTATTTGAAGGTTCTAAACTTAAATTAAAGTCCAATGGACAACAATGATTATTTTAAGAAGATAAATTAACAAAAAAAAAAAAGCTATCAGAATATATTACTTTCAACAAAGCCATGTCAATGATCTTCCTCATTAAGGTTAAACCCTACTAAAATATTTTGAAAATACGGATTAAAAGTTTTACATACCTACCCTTTAGACCAGACCTTTCTCCGCAAAAAAGTGCTGGAATACGTTTTACTATATTCGAAATTTCTAAAATTGAATGGTTTTTTAGGGCTCAACATAGAAGCACTTCTTTTAAGCGAAATCTGTCTATTGCCTGCAATTTAGATATAGCCAACGGCCAAGTCTTTGAACAAAGAGGAATGTTATCGAATAAGTACTTGTGTTAGGTAAAACATTTACTTTAGGCAATAACCTTTAGACTTATGGTGGCTATCTAAAGAAAATTATATATTTAAGAAGTTTTTCGGAAAAAATCTTTAAAGATAGATAATTGGATAAATCGTTTATTTTCAATAAATATTTTATCTATATCTAAAAAAATAAGATTGAAGTTTCGTTTACGCTATTTTCGGTTAATTTTTTTTGCAAAATCCTATTGTCTTGAACCTATTTGCACAGGTCCAAAGCATTTATTTCAAAACAAAATTTTCATCTGATCTTGACGAAACAATAAACCGGTTTGATTTATTTCGATACAAAAAAAAACCTATTTATGAACATCATCTTGAGTGCCTGTTCGCAAAAGAAGCAATAAACGCAGGTTTAAGTAAAACTAATACTGCGGTTGCAACGTGGAAAAAGTAAAACAGTAGCTATACGAGTTGTATTTGAGTTCGCTTCCAAATAAAATTTCTTGATATTTTTTTTAAATAACGAACGGATGTATTTAAACATAAAAACATCTGGGCTCGGAAATTTATGATTCTGACTGTGAGGGGGCAGTCCGACTTCCACTGGTCTCCTATATGGGGAAGATAAGTGAATGGCTTCTGAAACGTTATGGTCGGTGCTCAACAAGATCGATAAGCAGAATGGTGGTGTAACTGGGATCAAATCGTCACAAGGTCATATGTACTTGCCTCTGGGCTAGGGTGTCGAGATTCACTTCAAAACAGCCTAAGTGAATTGCTATTATAACGAAACAAATGGTTGGCTTTAAAAAAATGCTCCTCTTATTTTATTTTTAAACCCTTCACCGAAAGTAAAAGGGTATATACAACTTTGTCATTCCGTTTGTAATTTTTACAACATTGATCTTAGACCCTGAAAAGTATATATATTCTGGATCCTTATAATAAGGGAAGTTCAAATCTGTCTGTTCATGAGTCTGTCTGTTGAAATGGGGTTTCCGAAGCCCCCAGAAATTATGACGGGGGCTTGATTGGTGTATATTTCTATCAGGTATTCTTATTATAATTTTGCTATTAAAATTCAGCCAGATCGGTCCAAAAATGGCTGAGATATGAGCAAAAAACCACGGCCACTTCTAATTTTTTAAAAAATTTTTGTATTTTAATTACTTTTTCTGTATGTATATCTGGAGAACGGCAAGAGCCAATGTTTCCAAATTAGATACAAACATTTAGGTTATCAATGCACATCATCCCACAAAATGTGGCCGGGATTAGAGAAGTGGGCGTGGTATATTTTCTGAAAATTTCGAAAAAATCGGTTCAGATAGGAAAAAGTCTTCCCTAGTCCTAGTATTTTTTAAATACGCTTTATCGGGAACCATTGATCTTCCCGAGTCCAACTTTTATAGTTCAAATATATATAAATCTGTTAAAAAATGGCTGAGTTATAATCAAAATACTGAAACCCAAATTACTCTTTTTTTAAAATTAAGTTTGTTTCTTAATACATATGTGTAGTTAATACCACGCAAACAGGTGCAAATAATTAAAATAAAAATATACATATTTAGATATACGTATATGTAAACTTCTGTTATTTCCCAACCATAGTGAAGGGTATATAAGATTCGGCATAGCCGAATATTGCACTCTTACTTGTTTTAAAATTTTTGAGCATAAATTTTTAGGCAATTTAGCTCTTTTTGAAAGCCACTTTCTGGCAACGCTGGCATTGACTAACAAACAGTTTTATCATGTGGTTTAACGTCATTAACTCCCTATCAAAAACATGTGATTCAAGTCTTAAACTTCCCATTTTATTATACAGCATGCTCTATATTTTACTCTATCTTTTTTTATTATTCTGTTTTTGGTTTTGTTTTATTTATTTTTTTTTTTTTTTTTTGGAGATTGTATTAGAGAATGGAGTTAAAATATGTGTCATTAGCAGTGTGACCATATTAGCTTTTTTAAAGATAAATTGAGCTTTATTTTTTCACGTTAAGCTTGAAATATTTCATTTAGCTTTTTTAAGCTTTTTCCAAAATGCGTATAGCTTTTTCTTCAATTTTAATTATGTATAATTAATTTATATTTCAGATTAAATAAAACAGTTTATCACAATTAATTTATGTACATATGTACATATAAAGTGTAGTTAAAAAATACAAATACAAACATGTAACCAAGATTAAAGAGGAACATTTATGCAAATTTTATTTCCTATTCTTCACGCACTACTTTTAAAAAATATAACTTGGCTTATTAATTAAACTTTAAGTATTATAAGCCGAATGTGGAACCGAATTTCTATGGCTATATTTTCTATAAAAACTGTTGTAGAACCTAATTTTCTCAATTTAATATTATATGGGCTAATCCTGCGTTACGGACGTTACATTCGCACGAAAATTTGCTTGTTGAGATTGACACAGCTGGCGTTCACATTGGAATATTTTCATGAAAATTTTTGCAAAATGCAGTTCAGTGGGAGTACTTTAAAACTTGTTTTAAACTTAAAGGTTAACTGTTTTTGAAAAAAAGTTATGCTAGCTTAAAGTTCCGTTACGGACGTTACAAAAAATGGAAGTCGACTTTGAGGCTTATGTGCATTTGCACATTTTTTAGCTAATTTTGCATAATAAACAAAAAAAGCCCAAATACAAAAAAATAAGTGGAATATATGACCATATCAATCCAGCTTTGAAAAGAAGGCTAAGTAGTTCCGTTAAACAAAAATCTTAATTTTTGTCTGTTGCGGACGTTACGTTACGGACGTTACACTTTTTCCATTAAACCAAATTGTGTATATAAAAAACATTCACGTATTTAAAAATCTTTTTAAACTTGTAATTATTATTTATTTGTTTATTTAATTATTTAACATTGTATCTTATGCTTAATAGATCTAGCTGTTCGAGCTACTTTTATAGTATTGTCATTGGAAAAGCCCGATGATATGATTTAAGAGCTTGAAATTTTTTTAAATTTATTCAAGTTTTTGATATTTCGTCAGATGTAGTTTTGACATAATTTTTACCAACGTAAATTAGGGAAACGCCATTTATATTTTGTTTGCTAATTTGTGAAAATCTCGAGCGTTTTTTAAGATGAGATTTATAATTGAAATGAATTTTGACAACATTTTGAGATCAAAGCAAGAATTTCTTAAAGATTTCTAACGGAAAATCCAGTACGTAAACATTGCATGCATGGGCGTACCACCAAATATTTGAAGGGGGGCATGGGGGTTGCAGTTTACAACATGGTTATAAATTACTAATTATTGATTTTCAGGAATTATTTAAGGTTTCAGAAGAATATGAAATTCATCTCAATTGAAGTTGCAGATTGGGGGATCACATGTTATTTTAACACACTTTTTGTTACTTTGAGGTGAAGTTTTTCGGATTCTCTGCAACCTAGAGTAATTTTAAGCCCATATTCAAATTCAGCAGGTTAAAATCTATTATAAACACTTACTTCCACCTCATAATATTAAAATAAAATTTTTGGGTATTTCCATGCCGTTACGGACGTTACACACTTTGCCATTTATATTTAAAAAAAAAAGTGTAATAAAGGTATTTCTTTTTTTTCATCAGATTAAAGTGAATAAAAAACACTGTTTATAAAGCTAGTTTGGAAAACAAAATTATTAAAATTCATTCTGTTAAATTTAAAAACCCCTATTTTCCGTTACGGACGTTACACACAGTGTACCCATTTTTAGTTCAAATTGTTAATATATATTAGATAACTTACATACATATTTGATTTTTATCTTAAATAAAAGAAAATTAAACAAATTGAAGTTTTGCTAAACGCTAAATATTGAAACATATGTTTTGCCAACTTTTTTGACAATGGAAAATACCCTTTTTTACAAGAATAAATTTAAGCAAGAGGTACGTTTAGGTTAGCCTCTGCCAATAACAAACAAACCACCGTAAAACCTTATTGCTTATATATTTTGAAGCTTGAATATGTATCCTATTATTCCATTAACAAACATTTAGATTTTGTTCAACTTTAAATTTCTGCCTTTGGTTTACAAATTTTCGGATTAGCCCATATGTATATGCAATTTTCTTTAAATGTTAATGTGTTAACGGGAATAAGTTTGATTTTCACGAGGTTTCTGTTTTTTTAACATATAAATACATTTGGGGGATTCATAAGGTGTCATAAAGTCATATGTCTTAAAATAATAACATAAAAAACGACTGTTGTGAACAACCCCTCATAATTCCTTGTGCTATTTTGAATTTAAATCAGCTGATTTAGAACAAATAAAAAAATAAATATTTACAAAAAATAAAAATAAAATTTAATTCTAATCCATGAACCTATAAATTAAATTAGATCTCACCTGACAATTTTCAATTTTTTAGACGAAAATTCGAAACAAATTTTATTTTGTTGGTTTACCAAGCAGCAAAGTGCTAAGCCGATATAATTTGACACCGAAAGTGATTTGTTGCAAAAATTGCTAGCCGCAGGTTAAATTCGGATGTTAGCCGGATAAATTTTATCATCAACGGCGACGGCTTACAACAACTAATCCGGCTCGGCTCAGCCGTTCAGCGCAGGTCTCTTCGGATTAATTACGACAGCACAATAAACATAGCAAGCAAAGTTCTATTTATTTAAGACACTTGTTGTTTACAAAGTAACAACAATATTTTTAAACCATTGTAAAATGTTAGAGCTTTATGACAATATAACATGTAGCACACCTCGTGAATACCCTAAGAATTTTACAAATTTGCTGCAACGCCGTCTTAAATCAAAAAATTAAATTTTGGAGTTAGTAATGCAGAATTGTTCGCTATGTTTTCTATAAAAAGCATCTTTATTTTGATGTTATTTTTTCTAACGTTTATTTCGAGATGTATTTTTTTGAGCTATGACGATATTGCAGCAAATGAGCGATATGTACAAATGTATGTAAAATATGTCCATATTTAATATATACTAACATACATATATACAGTGTGTAGTTGTATTATAAATAAACATAAATAACAAATTTATTTGCATATGACTTTTGAACATATTCTAAGTATTCGCATTTGCATTCGCCAAAATAAAATTTGATTATACGTACTCGTATTCGCAAAACCTATATTCGCCCCACAGCCACAAAAAAAATCCTTATACAATATTTAGAAAACTGTAAAAATTAAGCTTTATTTTTTGGCTCTAAATTTTCTTCTTTAGCTCTTTTTAGCTCTATTTTAAACATGATTTAGCTCTATTTTATTTTAAAATCTGGTCACACTGGTCATTAGGGGTGTAAATGGCTTGTTGTACAACAACAACAATGCATCAGAGTTGCCCTCATCGTTTACATTTTTTTAAAACATCAGCTTTTTGCCTGTGGTGCTGCATGTGTTTTAACAGATGTGTTTTGTTTGTCGACTTTAACGAATTTTTTTTGTATATTTTGTTGCTGGCGCTGTTGACGAATGCGTTAACCGAGTTCAATGAACATGCTCATTTATCACCAAATGAAAAAAATAACAAAAAATATTTAAATAAATTTACATAATACACCTACGGCCCGGTAGAATTTGTTATACCCTTTTAAATGAGTTCCGCTTCGTTTTTTTAACGCATTTTTATTAATTTAAAAGATACATTTTTAAACATTTTTCAAAATTTACGAAAATTACATTTTAATTCAAACGGCGGTTATATTCAAAATATGTAATTGAAATGAAATTCTCTTTCGATGATAAATACCGGTAAATTCAAAATTTTTAGGTTTTTCTTCATGAAATAATTTTCAAGATTCAGCAATTAGGTAGATAAAAATTTGAGCATACACTTTTTTACCATAATGCTATATAAATTTCCTTAAGAACAGATCTTACAAATGAATTACTTTCGTTTATACAAATATAATAAAGAGATAGTATTGGTTTGTTAATCTTCGTAACCTCTACAAAGATCTTTATGACACTTTTACAGGAAAGTGCTTTAGACTAACTATATATTTTTTTGAACGTTTAAGTAAGCGGGGCTGGTTGGTTGGTTGGTTAACGTGGTAGCACGCACAGGTCCTGGCGCGCAACAAGTAGAGCCGACGGTGGCTCCGTTTTGACACCACACAACTCGTCAAGAAATCGGAACCGCCCGATCAAAACTTGACCCAGGGGCAATGCTGAGGTGGCTAGAGCCAGCCCGTTGCGTTGAGATATTTCAGCAGGTTGTTGAGTCCCACCCGCGATATCTCCGAGAGTCCTTGTAGAAGGTAATTCCCGAACAGTCTATGTCGTATAGAGTTAAACGCCGGGCAATCACATAGAAGATGAAATACTGTCTCCTCAGTTCCAGGTTTCCTGCAGCTGCGGCAGCATTCATTGAAAGGGAGGCCGATGGTCTGGTCCAATGACCAGTGAGCACGTATGTAAGTCTTGACACGTCCTTCCGACTGAAATTGAGAAGTCGCTCAGAGCGACCTATGCCATATGTGGGCCACGTTTCCTTGGTAGCCCTACAGCCATCCAGTTTCCTCCATTTATCGTCAGCCATATCCAGATAGTGCCTGAAGATTTCGCTCCTGATAGTTCCCAGGGGTGTTGCGACTGGCACAGCCTGTGAAATTTCAAGAGCGGCTCCAGTTTTGGCCAGCCCATTTGCTTGTTCATTGCCATAATGGTCCCTATGCGCAAGGATCCAAATTAAGGTAATGTCAGATAGACTGCCTAGTCTGGACAGTTCTTCCCTACACTGGTTGACGAGTATGGATGTTGTTTTGTGTGACTCCAGTGACATCAAAGCTGCCTGGCTATCGACGAAGATGCCAATTTTGCCGCTGATGTTCCTATCGTATAGCGTTCTGCATGCCTCAAATGCAATCAAAGTCCATGCGGGGTATCATGTAGTCCGTTGGTCGTTTCAGAGATGTGGGTTGCTTCTGTAAGATCCCTGCATGACCGTACGTCCTCGGCTTCCAACATCCCGATGAAGAGAGCCTGACCGCGCTATTGACGGATATGGCCATTAGGTGTATTTCAATTAGAACAAGGTGCAGTATAGTGTTCAGAGCCTCTGAAGGACTAGTGCGTAGAGCGCCTGTTGCTCCAATGCAGGCTGATCTTTGTACTCTGCCCAGCTGAACCACGATGTATTTCTTGCCCGTCGTATAGCCATCTGACCAGTCTTGGATTAAGGCCCCACCTGGTGCCAAACATTCTACGGCAGGCGTAATAAGCCACCGTAGCCTTCCTAACCCTGTGTTGAGTATTCAATCTCCATGATAGTTTCGAGTCCAGGATAATTCCCAGATATTTCGCGTGATTCGACAGGGGAAGTTCGCAACCCCCCAGCCGCGGCAGTTTAAAAGCCGGAATTTTTGTCCTTCTGGTGAATAGTACCAGTTCCGTTTTGTTTGGGTTCACTCCCAGTCCGCACTCAGCGGCCCAGTTGCTGAGCGCCCCCAACGCACTGGACATAATGTCACTCATCACATCCAGAAACGCACCAGATACTAGTAACACCACATCATCCGCATAGGCCACCGTCTTGATGCCCCTGTTATCCAGGCCAGTAAGAATCGAGTTAACAACGATGAGCCAGAGCAGAGGAGAGATCACACCACCTTGGGGTGTACCCCTGCTAACATTCTTTGACCTCACACTGTTGCCAAGTAACGATCCTTGACCTCAACATGCTCACCAACCATCTAATGATGTACTCCTGGACATCCAGATCAGTTAGCGCCTGTTCGATCGCAGTGATCGTGACGTTGCTAAAAGCGCCCTCAATATCCAGGAAGGCGGCCATGGTAAATTGTTTATATTCCAGTGATCGTTCTATGGCCCCTACTACTTCGTGTAGCGCCGTCTCCGTAGACCGACCCTTAAGGTAGGCATGTTGACTGCGTGAGAGTTGTGATGTACCCTCCAGTCGATGTCTTATATGTGAGTCCAGAAGTCTCTCCAGAGTTTTGAGCAGAAAAGATGATGGACTGATTGGACGAAAGTCCCCTGCAGTCTCATGACTACTCTTTCCGATTTTGGGTATAAAAATCACCTTTACCCTCGTCCAATTAGCCGGCACATAATTGAGGGATAGGCAGAGTCTATACATTAACCTCAACGAGGGAGTGACATACTTCCGTGCGCTCTGCAGCATCCTAGGAAAAATGCCATCAGGTCCTGGGGATTTATATGGGGCAAAACTTTCGATCGCCCATTGGATTCTTTCCTCCGAAATGATATATTCGTCAATCTCGAAGAACGAATCATCGTATACTGGTTCCCCATCAGCAGCGTCCAAGCAACCGGGGAAATGAGTGTTAAGTAGAATGTCAAGTGTTTCCTCCGATGATTCCGACCAGGTATCATCCGTTCTCTTGACATACGTTGGGTTCGAGTGGCCCTTGGCCAAAACTCTGCTTAGTCTGGCAGATTCTTTGGTATTATCTATTGATTCGCAGAAGTTCCTCCATGATCTTCTCTTTGCGACTGCTATTGCCTTTTTATATGCCCTCTGTTTTTCGCGGTATTCCTGCCACGAATTACTGGCATAACCCGTGTTGAAAGCCCTACGAGCTTCTTTTCTTAGAGCCGAGAGTTCCGAGTTCCACCAGGGAGGGAAGCTCTTCCTGGCCCTCGTCATGGGGCAGGAGATTTCAAACGCCCTAGTCAGGGCGCCACTGAAGGTCTCCTCCACCCCCTCGAGTGCAGAGATTGAATCCCGAATCTTCGGCACTCTACTGAGTCTACGTTCAAGAATTCCGTTAAACTTAGCCCAGTCCGTTCGTCTCGGATTTCTAAAGCTAAGTTTCCCGGTATTATCTACGTGTCCAATGTCGAAGAGTATCCAGTTGTGGTCCGAGAAGGACCTACTGCTCGATACCCCTCACCTATCAACTGATAAATTAGACCCATCGTTCATAAGTGTTAAATCCAGAACCTCCTCCCAACCATTGAAATTACCTGAACTAGGAAATCTAAATGTTGGCCTTGAGCCAGAGTTACAAATAGTAATTTCGTTAGTATTTATGAAATCTAATAGACACTCACCTCTATTGTTGATTTCACTGCTGCCCCAGATGGTGTGCCTGGCGTTGGCATCACATCCAAGGATGAAGTCCTCTTTGGCACCTAAAGTGGATAGGAGCGCCCGTACCTCGTCCGGAGGGGCGTCCCTGTCATGTGCCGTATAGCATGAGGCAATCACAAAACTTCTTTTTTCCTCCATCTCGACCCTTGCGACTGAAAGGTCTGCTGAGTTAAGCTGTGAACAGAAGAAAATATTAATGTGTTTTTTGCAACAAGACATGCTCTTGGCCTACCCTTGTTTTTCGCGTATAGTATATTATATGTTTTGGCCGGGAACCCTTTCACCATTCCGTTTACCGTCCAGGTTTCCTGAACCAGCGCTATGTCGAGGTCCTTCTCGGCTAGGAGGACCCCGAGGTTGTCGGAAGCACATCTTGAGTGCTGCAGGTTAATCTGCACTGCTCTCAGTGCCATCGGGTGGCTTCTCCTCCGACTCGGAGAGCTTCATACCGGTGAGCAGGTTGTGGGCGACCTCGACCTCATCCTTTTCACCACTCGCCGAGCTTGTTGGGCGGAATACCTTTACTTTTGCGTCCCGCACACCAAAGAACAGCTTAAGGACTGCCTTCTCGAGCGCCGTTGAGCCCTCCTTTGTGATGGCAAGCGTAAGGCAAGTGCTGTTATCCCCGTGATCTTCGGCTCGGATAACATTCCACTCCTCCATCGGGATACTGGGGTTCTGTCTCTTCAGACATCCCAGTATTTTCTGACCGTCAGAGCCTACCTTCGGTAACCAAATCTTTGCCCGAGGTCTCATTGGAATTTCCTCGGCGGGGATTAGCTTAAGACTTAAGCCATCCCATGCATCGCTTATCTTAGCGATACATTTGCCTAAGAAGTCCTTTGAGAAGACGTCCAGATATTTGATTACCCTGTAGCCCCGGTGAATCTAACCGGAGTCAAAACGAGGCGCAGGACTATCCAAATTGGTGAGGACGTGCTCCATGACGAGCTCAGTCAATTTGGACTCGATCGCGCCCCATTCTGTTACCACAGGGGTAAGATGACCACTCTTGTCGTTTGCCAAGGCCATCAGTAGGTGATCCTTTACAACCCCCCTCCTGGTGGTTGCAGAGGGGGGCATTTCTCACACAAAGCAGGTCTTGCCAAAACCCGGGGTTTTTAACAAAAACCCAACCCAGCGGGGTTTTTCATGGGTTTAATTGGGGCTTTTGCCGCTTATGTACGTGTTTGCGCTGCTATTTTTATGAATTTTTTAATTATTTTCTTTTAATTTTTTATGTACATATAGGATCTTAACTTAAATTTCTGCCTTTTCAAATTCAAATTCCGGTTAAAATAAAATTCAGAATTTGAAAATCAAATTGAGTATTTTACAAATCATATTTCGCATTTTTCAAATCAAATTCGGCTCTTTAAATATTAAAATCAATTTTAATAAAATTCATTTTAAAACGCCTGATTTTGATTTTTAAAATGAATTAGATTTAGAAAAGACCGAATTTGAAGTTAGATACCTTAAAGTGGTATACTTAATATACATACATATGTACATAACTGAAAACATAAGCTAAATGAGAAGCAAGAGTTCTTAATTTTACTTTTTAAACATGAAAATAATGTATTTTTGTCTTGTTCTGCTGTTTTTTTGTTTCTACACACAACAAGCAAATCGTTTTTTAACGACTTGTGTGGTGTTGTTGTAGTGTATGCAACAACCTTTGACTGAGATTAAAACGCTCAGTTTGTAATTTTTCTCATCTACCACCGAAAAATTCAATCTTTTTATACTTATTTTAAGAAATTTTTGGGATTAGATTTCAATAGTTATTCCACTTAGGGTTGTTTTGTTTGTTATTCGTACTTGAATTTTTGAGTACGACACGTACTTAAAGTATTCATAAAAAACTTAATTTATCCCAAGAATTTTCCTTATCTGTGTATATGTAACTGACAAAATCTTGGCGGAATTGGAGAAGTGGGCGTGGCACAAAGTATAATTCTGGAGAACGGCAATGGCTAAGATTTCCAAATTTTGTAAATTGTCCAAATTATTACGCTTTTATGCAATAATATTTTCACAAAGTGTTTAAAGTTAGAAAATGGTTTAATGGATTAGTATCTTCCCAAGTTCAACAATTTTGTATGTTGACGTACCAATTTATCCAGAAATACCTAAAGATGATTTTAAATGAAGATAGGAAAATTAAAATTTTTTCGGCTGATAATTTAAATTTAGGTTGAAGTTTGAACTCTTATAAAAATAAACATACGAACTTTAAATAATAAATCAATTTTTTGGTCGTTTTTATGGAAATTTGACGTATGTGGCGTTAGGCAGTTACATACGACATTTAATTTGAAAATTGCTTTAGCAAATACCACAAACAACAAACGATTTACGTGTTGTTGAACGCTATATTTTTCATTGGCGAAACAGACTACATAAATAAAAAAAAAACTTTAACAATATGGCCGCTGTCAACTGTCAAAGTTTGAAAGTGCCTGTTAGGAGACCATTTGCGAATAAACTCTAACTTTTTTTCTAACCAGTTTTTTTTAATTTTCCAGGAAATTCATTTTTTGCAACGAATCTTAACATTAACATTTATTCAAATCCAATTGAGTCATATTTAGCATATGTAATCTAAAATCAAGTTTTAAAAAAACCTTTTTTTTAACCAGCGAATTTCTGAACTCAATATATCTGCTGTGGAGTAGAAAACCTATAAAATAAAATGTGTTGCTTATTAAACTGTTCGCACTTAATATATTAACCACAACAACAACAAAATATTAAGTAATAAAAAAAAATTCAATAACATTTTACTGCACATGATATCAGACCGACCGGCAGAATGCTGCAGCAGATCTCTGCAGTAACTAAAGCAGCAGCATCTCGAGTTAGAACTTAACAGAAAAAAATTTAAATTATTGGCTCAAGGCCAACAAAATGCTTGATATCAGTGTTAAAGTACACCAAAAACAAAAAAAAGGGAATGAGTGTACTGAAATAAATAAATAAATTTAGGAATTAATCATCTAGTTTTAGACAAATGCAGGTTTAACGAACTGTTAAATATGGAACTTAATTCAGTAATTTACTTAATTTAGGCATAATATTTAGGCAAATTTTTTTTTTCATTATTTATTTATTGAATCTTCATATATCAAATATGAACTAACAATAATTAATCAAATCTTATCCTTATACTTTATTTTATGTCCTGCCAGTGCCAGACAACATGTTCACATACTTACATATACATATAGGTGTTAATCGCTCTTCTTAATGGGTAATTACTGCAGTGTCTCTTCTCCTTAAGCAAGTGTGGCCGCTGCCATTTAAAATATTTCGAGCTAGTAGATTTGGAGGCAACTCTAGCCTTTTTAAATATTTTACCGCATACTTCGTAATAGTCCTTACCAGTGGCAGATCCTTGCGGCTGTTTGAGTTTTTAAAATGCCAAGGGGCAACTGTGATTATTCGAAGAAGTTTTTTTTGGCGCCTTTGAATTTTTTCGATATTTAAGGCCGAGGCAGTGCCCCATAGTTGAATACCGTAGCACCATATTGGCGTTAAAATAGAGTTGTAAAGTAGTAGTTTGCAATCGAGACTAAGAAAGGAATTTATTCCAATTAGCCAGTTAATTTGAATTGCTTTTAGTTTCAATTAGCCAGTTAATTTGAATTGCTTTTAGTGCCCCGGTAGGCTAGCTGGTAGCGAGCTTGACTATCAGCGCCGGGGTTGCGGGTTCGATTCCCGCCAGAGACTCTGGCTTCTTTCCTGCAGACAAGCATAAAAGCTTCGCGGGATTAGCTTAGGAAATTAAAAAAATTAAAAAAAAAAAAAATAAAAAAAAATAAAAAAAAAAAAAAAAATTTGGGTTAATTTTGCTTCTATATGCCATTTCCATATTAAACGCCGATCTAAATGAATACCGAGATATAATAATATCGCAGTAATCGCTATCAGTAACAAACAATCATTGCCGTTGCCTGTGCCCAAAAGTGTTCCCCAAGGATCCATATATAAAATTCACACGAACGCCGATGATGTTCAGGTTTATATTTGTAGTGAACTTGATAAAACTGATGAGCAGGGAAACCAGAAATATGCTCTTAAAACACGTTTTATGCGCATAAAATGTGCAGTAAAAACTTGAAAATATGCCCTTAAAATTGTTAAAAATATGAACCAAAAAATTCAAAAATTGCTAATTTGAAAACAAAATATTCAACAATTTAATAACAGTACCATTTGATAAAAATAATCCTAAAATTATTACAGACAAATTTTCCAGATTTTGCCCTATTTGGGAACGAATGGCAGTCATCGGCTTACAGAACCAAAGTCATGTTAAAAGGTTTAAATTCATATGAGGGTTATTTGTGCCGAATATTATCTAGAGACGGGCGCTAAATTTCTAATTAATAAAAACATTTTTAAAGAAGTTTAAGCTTCGAAAAGAATTTAGTTTGCAGTAAAACATTTTTGTGGCGAATTTAATCTAAAAACCAACGTAATGAGATGGTTTTCGGACACAAAGAGTATAATTTGGAAAAAGTTTTTATGGGGAATATGTAAAATTATAGACCGTTTCCTAGACATTCATATTCATAGACATAGACAAAAAAATTTGTCTTTTGTACAATTAAATTGTATTTACCAAATTTGATCCAATTATCTACAAGATTGCAATTGTACTTTTCGCACAAAATTAACATGGACAGGCAGGATTGTTATCGTTAGATCACTTTGAAAGTGATTCTAAATCAATTGCCTTTTCCCTAAATTTTTGCTTATTTATATACAAACATATATTTAAAATAGAAAAGCCAAAACTTCGAAAAAAAATTTGTATCTGTTGCAAAAGCTCTTGTTGGCGTCTAAAAAAATTCAACATGTATCAAAATATGCCTCAAAAAGGCAAAATATGCGCAAAAAGGCTCTTTTTACCAAATTATGCAAAAACATGCTCTGAACGGTAAAATATGCAAAAGTATGCACTAACAAATCGATGCCAAAATTCATAAACAGCTCTAAAACGGATAAATTTAATGCTTCTGCCTTCATTGCTCGCACAAGGAAAAACATGCAATTGCATATTTTTGGTTTCCCTGCTGATGAGTATATTTCAAGATTAAATATTTTATCTATTAAAAATTGAAAATTGAATTGAACTTAGCAAATGGTCTATGTCGGAATCCCGCTAAATCTTAGTGCCTTGTAATTTCCAGGAACCATACACAAAGAACTATTGAACCCAATATAATTATGAACTCGCAGCGAATTGAAATTGTCAATACGACTAAAAACCTTGGCTTTATTTTTAATTCTTCACTTGTTGCGATCATATCAACGCTGCTGCAGGGAAAGTATTTGCGATGCTTTGTTCCTTTTGGGCAACTCTTCACTCAACTCTATCTCTTAGAAATCTTCTTTACTTGAGAAACCTTTTATTAATATTGGACTGAAATAAAATTGTACGAAAGCAATAATCCTTAAAGATAAGTTTGCAAGCGCAAATAAAAATGTGTCTTCGGACCGAGCTTAGATACAATACAATACACGTCAACAACACGTTTATAAACCTGTAGGGCTTACAAGCATTTTTGTCCTACGAATTGCCCTTCATAAATAATTTTTGTTTTCGCCGGCAATTTAAAGATAGACGAGGTATGTAGAAATAATTGCCAAAGTTAACGTAAACAATCTTATCAAAATAAATAATCAGGAGTGTCAACCAAATTCGTACGGAAGTGAAAACGTTTTTACCTTCACTGAAACGCAAAGTTTTTACGTTTTCAATTCGTATCAGTGATGAAAAATTTAAATATTTAGATGGTACTGACCACCAAGCAAAATAGTACTTTTTTCAACATTTTGGTACTTTTTTTTTGCTCATCTCAGCCATTTTGTGTAGATAATGTTGTAAACAGGGCTGTGGAGTCGCAGCTGTAGAGTCGGAGTTAAGGTTTTTGCATCGGCATCGGAATCGTTCTACCCACAAAAAATTTGCGACTCCGACTCCTAAATTTTTCGACATAAAAAATTTAAAACATATTCTAATAATTTCCAAAATAAAAATACTTCGAAATTTGCGATGCTATTTAAAAATATTAATTCGAATTTTTTTAAAAAGAGCTTAAAGTCAAATAAGGACCAGTCTCATTTACATTTTTTTTTTTTTTTTTTAATTTTCCTAAGCAAATCCCGCGAAGCTTTATGCTTGTCTGCAGGAAAGAAACCAGAGTCTCTAGCGGGAATCGAACCCGCAACCCCGGCGCTGATAGACTAGCTCGCTACCAGCTAGCCTACCGGGGCATTATGGTTAGATAAGGAGTCGGAGTTAGTACATTTTGTTGACGACTCAATGTTAAAAAAAATCAACGCTAAATTTCGGAAGAAGTAGCATAACAAAAAGAGTACTAAAACGGACGTGGGGGTACCGTGGTATTTTTTGAAAGGAAAAAGAACTGAAAATAGTACCATAGTACTGAATTTTCCATCAATGATTCGTATCAAAATAAAAAGGCGTAGTTATAAATACATATTTGGGCTATTCACAAGGTAGTCATAAAGTTGTAACGTCATATGTCTTAAAATATTTAAAAGAAATTTATATGACTCCTGTGGGCAAGCGCTTATAATTAAGATTTCTAATGTACAGTTACGACAAAATAATGAACACAGCATACAAATTTTTATTTTGTTTCAACCACAGCAATATTTTTTTTAAACAATTGAAATATTTTATTTAGGACATTATGACGATATGACGTGATAGCACAGCTTGTGAATAGCCCAATTACAATAACACCGTGCAAGTTAAAAAAAACTGTCAAGTGGGCACCTGGCGGGTTAACCTAATTCGAGTTATCTCCTGTTTTCGAGATATATCGTTATTTCGAAAATGGAGTAGGTTTCACAACATATATTCGCGTAACTAAAAAACGGTGCAATAAAAATTTGCAATAAAATAACCTTTAACCAAAGCTTAACTTTTTCTAATCTGCGGAGTCGTTTTAGAAACATGATTTTTTTTTTGGCAGAAATTTGTTAGCAAAATTTCGAAATTTTTGTTTTTTAAAACGGCATAAACAATTTTTGTGCTGCTTGTGTGAGGTTGAAGCCGATTGAAATTTAACGCCAACGAAAACCCATTCTCTTTACCTCGCTTGCCAACCAACGGCCATTTTATGCCAGCTAACATCGATGGTAGCACTTTCCTTCTTGAATTGTTGCTGACTTATCGACGCACACCTTTTCTTTTAAATAACCCCAAAGAAATAAGTTCAACGATGTCAAATCACATGATCTTGGCGACCAATTGTTTCCCACATATCGTCCACATTCATATCTTCCAATTCTGGCCATAATTGGCCACAGTAAAAAAAAGGCCCGATGATGCCGCCAGCCCATAAACCGCACCAAACAGTCACTATTTGAGTGTGCATTGGTTTTTCGATAATCACTCTTGGATTAAATTCGGCAATTCTGCATATTGACAAATTTACTGAGGTGAAAATGTGCCTAATCACTGAAGATGATTTTCTTCGAAAATTGATCATCCACTGTTGCCATTTCTTGCCACCATTCTGACCATTGACGACGTTTGGAATGGTCAACAGGCTTTAGTTCTTGAGTCAGTTGCACCTTGTAATCGTGCAAATGCAAGTCTTTATGCATAATGTTCATCAACGACGAGCGTGGGAGTTGCAATTGTTAAGCACGACGACGAGTTGAGGTGGACGGCTCCTCAGCCGCACTATCGCGAACAGCGGCAATTTTTTCTGCATTACGAGCTGTACAAACATGCACTGGTGTTTACACATCTCCTACTGACCTGGTTTGCTCAAATTTTTGCACGATTTTTCCGATTGTACGCACATTTGGACGATTAAAATGACCCAAAAAAATCACAAAGTGCACGATATGCATTTTGATTCGAACGCCCATTTTCATAATAAGTCGGAATAACTTTAACGCGTTGCTCGATTGTGTATCTTTCCATGGTTCAAATTGATTTAGTCTGAAATTGAGAAATGTCAAATGAAATGCAGAAAAAACATGACGTTTAGGTGTGGTTCACATTCAACATCGACCCTTAATTTAACCAACCTTTAGAAGGGATGTGTGTGAAGCTCTAACATAGCACTGTTTTTGTTTGATTACTTTTTATTTTATTTTTTTATTCAAATTGGAATTATACCTACATTTTTGGATCAAATGGACTGGAAAAAAATATAGGGCTTAACACACATCCCGCTTTTCAAAAAATTTTGAATTTCACTGTAAGATTAATTCCAGAAAACGGGAGGAGATGGGCGGATGAAAGTTGAAGGAATTTGTGGACAAAGTGGTCCTTTATGAAAATAAATAATCAGAAGCTTAAAGGTGTTAGAGCTTTTACAGAACTCTGTTGTGCAATAAATTTCAAAATTTAATTTCACACGCATTTATTCATGTGACGCAAATTTTGAAGGCAGTTTTTTTACTTCGCTTCCAATTTTTTTTATAAAAACAGAACCAGTGTATATATTGATTATTACTATTATTTTTATTAATTACCTTTATATAGAAATAAAAATTAGGTTCGTAACATTATTTTGTAGAAGCGATAAACGTTTGAAAAAATGGTGTAAGGTTGTCCTATTCATGTGGCAGGGAGTGTACTTATGAGGGGCTGTTTATCCGGAAATTTAGATGAGATTCATGTATTTTTATATAATCAACGCCAAGGAATAATCACATAATTCGCCCCCCAGATACAATTTTTTTTTGAAAATTTGTTGAGTTGTGTAATTGATTTATATGCCACAGAGAAGAAATACAATTTCTTAAAACAAATAATTCACTAATTTCAAAATGAATGTCAAATTATGTCATCGCTATTAAATATTCCACAAGAATTTTTTTATCTTTACACATTGCCCTTTTTTATTAACAAAACTAATTTACAATAAAATAATTGGCAGTTTTGTTTAATTGAGCCATGATTTCATGAATATTTATAAGATTTTTTATTTATGCTTTTCTTCGAAAAAATAAACTTGAACAACTTTAAATATATCACGTTTGTACATTAGGGTGGCTCAAAAACTAAATTCTCCCTACACTTCAGAGCACACACTAATTTTTTTACTTCAGTTGATAGAAGAAAATTGCCGAAATTTCCTAGTATCCCAAGTGAATAAGAAGGCAGTGCTCAACGTCTCCAAAGTTTTAAAAATTTTCTTACTTTTAAATATTAACTTCTGGCACATTTAAAACATTGTATTGTTCAGCTTCAAAAATTACGTACACTGTTGACGAAGGCAGTTAGTTCTTAATTGATCAGAGGACGGAAAGAAGTACGATTATTTCATCAGTAGACAAGAACTTCAACAAGAAAGAATTCATCAAAGAAAAAAAAAAGTTCAAAAGAGGCTTTAAAAAGAAGAAAAAGCCGGGTTTCTCTTCGGTGATGTTTCCGAAGTTTTTACTGGGAAACAACAAAGGAACTCAGTACAAACTTCGCTTACTTTTTCAAAATTAATAGCTTCTCTCACTCATTATTTACTAGCTTTCTTCTATAACTGCTTCTATAACTACTTTTTTCTGGATGTATGTATGTATGTAGGTAAAAAAATAATGACTTACATTTGAATGCGTCCATTTTGGGACTTCCCTTGTAAAATTCATCGGTTCTTTCAGTAGAATTGTAAGTAGTGCTTTTAGTTTTTTCTGATTACTAAACACATTATTTTGTAGGCGAAGTTTTTACTGGAAAAGTAACTACATGTGTGTTCATTTGATAATTGCAAAATTTTGTAATTAATCATTTCTCTTTTCTAACAAAATATAATGAAATGGTTTTCTGTGAACATTGTTTCAATAATTCCATGGACGACTTATCAATGCATGTTTTTCGGACATGTTTTGAGTTTTCATTTTACAAAGTTATTTGCTTCTCATGTAAAATTATATTTTTGTTAGTTGCACTTTTTTGCATTTTAGCTAACGATATGTAAAATATTTGCTTGAAGACCCTATGTCAAATGCAGGTTCGAGAGACCTTTATTTTTAAAAAGACATGACCAATTATGAAATTATTGATCCTCAAGTTAGTCAAGTGGTTAGATCTGCCATTTTTGGGTATAAGTTTATTCTTAAGAAAAAGTATTAAATAAGGCAAAGGTGGCTGGCATGCTTATTTACCCCACTCACCACTTTCCTACACAATTTTTGTATTATTTATCAATTTTATACTATTTTATAAACTAATTGACCACACTCATAAGAAAATTAAATCCATCCGTACTCAAATCAATCCAAAGCGGTATTAATAGTACGGTGAGTACGGATTTTCTTGAATCAAATACAGAAAGATTGATTCAAGTACGGATTTTCAATCGCAAAATACTTAAATTATCCATATTCAATTCCGATTTCGTACTTGAAATATTCCGAAAATGGGATTGATTTAAGTAAAACTCAGATTGAATCACTCTAAAAATGCACTTGATTCAAGTACTATAAAATTGATTTTATCCCGAATTCTTGCTTGAAATACAAAAAAAGAAATTAGAAAGAAAAAAAATATTATGATTGATTAACTTACCCGTTTTACATCTTACAGAATGATAAAACACCAACATCATGCCCGATATGGTTTTTACTTAAGAAATCTTATGCACATATTTAACCCAAAATATAAACTAAATGAGGAGCAAGAGCTCAAATTTACTTTTTAACCCTTCCACATGTACCACATGAGTCTTTCCAGACATTTTTTCAATGTGCATAGAAAATTAAAACATGCGTAAGCCGAAGGTTTGATTTAACTTGATTTAAGATTTTTATACTTATTACAAGAAATTCCGGGATTTATTTCCGAAAGAAATCCCATTTAGGATTGTTTTGAGTACGTTTTGGTGTTATTCGTACTTGCATTTTTGAATACGACTCGTACTTAAAGCATTCATAAAAAACTTGATTTATCCCGAGTGTTTTTCTTTTTGTGTACTTCTCAATGAATTGAACATAATTTTAAGCAATCCCTAAATCGACCGATTTTTTATTTAATTGCTAATGTTACATGTCTGTGAGCTCTGTCTTTCAATAGGAATATTATTTTCTATCTTTGCCAAGATACTTGTTTTATTACTAATAAAAAAAATTTGGGGGTGCCCAGATGTAGTATGTAAATTAGTTTTGATATTTTGAGTTTTTATTATAAGCCACGCTAATGTACATAAGGAATAAAACGACAAGACAATTTTAACCCCTCACTTTAAATTTAGAATAAAAAAATAATAATAACAACAAAAGTTCCAATGATTGTTCAAACGAATTCTTTCTTGAAATGTAGATCACTTTAATACAAAAATGATTAGAACTGAGTCAATTTTAAAATCCAACACTCAGCATACAAATCAATAAATTTATTTCTTCTCAAACGCAAAACTGTAAATCAAAGCCGTTTATCTCTGTAGAATTAAGCATGATAATCTGAAAGACTGGTTTTTAATAAACGGAAACAGAGGGAGAAAATGCTGACTAATTATTCCCCACTAACCAAATGATACATTTATGTATGTTGCTCGATCTTGATACTTGCAGTTATTTTTATTATAACAATATTATAGTAGCGGTTTTCACTCTTTGTAGTAAAGTAGCTTTTTGGAAACCTTTTTAATCTTTTTACGTAGTTAAAGTCCCTACATTTGCAACACCGCAACAAAAAATTGTTTAAACTTTAATATACTGGGCTGTGGTTAAAAAATTACACAAAAAGCTGAAGTAAACGAGTGTGTTAAAGTTTATGGCAAGTCATAACGTCCAGTGACACGGTGTCCATGGAGACTATGAAACTTTTGAAAAAGTCATAATGTCCGTGGGCATTAAGACACTTTGCAAACGGCCATAATTACTAAAGAAGCTAAATACAAAAAAGATCTACATACACGCAGAGAAAAAACATGTTTTTTTATGGTCACAACCAACAAAACTATTGTTAAAGAAACTAATTTAACCATAATATGGTTGTCGGTGACAATAATTTGGTTAAATTTATCATAATGTGGTTAAAATTTTCTTTTAAAATTGTTTTGTTATTTTTTCTCTGGGTTTATATATTAAATATAGTACCGGCTTCGCTAACTAAAGCTTCTCGGCACAGCCGGCCTTTGGCCGGGCGCAAGTATTTTCTCTTCTATGGTATAATAAGTACCGGCTTCTTCGCTAAGTAAAGCTCCTAAAATCTGCCTTGTTTCCGAACGAAGGCCGCCTACGCAGAGACGCTTTAGTTAGCGAAGCCAGTATTTGTTATAACATCGAGAAGAAAATTCTTGCGGCCGGCCGAAGGACGCCTTTCAAGTTTGTAAATATTTTGTGGACATAATGGCATTCTGCAAAGTGTCATAACGTCCGCGGACATAACGACACTGATCTAATGGACATTATGACACGTTGTCTATGGACTCTATGACACTTTTTTGGGCGTCATAACGTCCATGGACACTATGTCACTGGACGTTATGACACGCCACCGTTAAAGTTACCAGAATAAACCCAGAAAAAATTCTCGCCAATTTTTGTTCAAGTAAACGATTATTAAAAATCAGTTTTAATTAAACATTTAATCAATTTCATTAAACGTTTACTTATAGCAACAACATTACTGCAGAAATTGTTGTTGCATAATATCAAAAAATATTTCTTTAATTTTTTAAAGAACTTTTTTTTATAATTTCAATTGGAAATTTAAAAAAATATGTCACTCAAAAATGATAAAATATGCGTTTAAAACCAAAATATGCAAAAATATGCATATTTTGCATAAACAAATCGATGCCATTTTAACGCAAATTTAATGATTCGGAAAGATAATTGGTCGACATCAATCTTAGAATATCGACAAAAAATGCAATGCATTTGCATTGAAATCGCATCCCTACTTATTATAAAAACGTTTTTCTTAAATATTTTTGCGATTCTAACCTAAACACTTTTGTTTGTATGAATTTCTATAACTACAGTTGCATGTCACAATAAAAGTGTGTATGTATATTATGAAAATCTACCTTTCAGTGGGTAAAAGTAGGTAAACAGGGGGAATTTTGAGTACTTTTAATTAAGAATGCAAAATTCTAAAAGCATAAATTGTTTTATGCTCAACTATTACTGAAGTCATGGGTTTGAAAAATTTTGACTTTAAGGGCAAAATAGGGGAAAAATTCGTACTTTTGGTACTTTTTGTAAACACGTTTTATTCAAATATTTTTGCGATCTTAATTTAAAAATTTCCGTTAGTATAAATTTCTTTAACTAGGTGGTCAAAAGTGAAATTTTTTGTACTTTTTAATAAAATTAAACTTTAAAAATTTTATCATCGGGGACATAAATAGGTATAACAAATATGAACCTAAAGGGGCACTTTAAGGTACTTTTTTTAAACACTTTTTTTCAATATAATTTTGCTCAAACTAAAAACTTATGTTCTTTAAGATAAAGGTGGACACAAATAATTTACATAAATTTGAGGCGCAAATCAGGCTAAACATATGGACTTTTGGTACTTTTTTTGAAGTGATCTTATGTTCTTTAATATAAAGGCAGCAAATAGTTAAAGTACATTTGAGTACTGTACAAGAATTATGGGACGAAATGTTTAAAAAGGGAATTTTTTATCTGTTGTTATAGACATACAGCCATGTTCTGAAAATCTGTGAAAATAATGTGAAAGTGCTTTGAAATCACAAGAAATGTGTTCTGGACAAAAATCATTTTTTATAACTTTTAATTTTAAACCGGTCAGATAAGTGGCCACCGATTTAAAATTACTTTCTTATTTTTTCCCACCATTTTATACCGAGTTAAAACTTTTGTGGTTTTCAATACATCCTTAAATCACAATTGTGATTCTAAAATAACAAGTGATTTGAAATCTTGTGGTTTTCAGAACATGCCTGATACTTAAGATTTAACATTTCTTAAATAGAATTGTTTAAATTTAAGGGGACAAAAAGTAGTAAACAGTTGTATTATTTGTACTTTTTCTGCAATACGGGCTTTCCTTTTAAATAATTTTATGGAGAATTCAAAAATATAATTGGAGTACAATTCGAATTAATATACAAATACAAAGTCCAGAGACTCAAAATTTAAAAAGTTGGTTTAATTTTACCAGGAAATATCATTTGGAGTAAAAATTTAGAAAAATTTTATTTTCTTGGTAATTTTTGTAAAATAATAATTTTTTGAAAATAATTTCGCGAAAACGTTCAGCCCAATTATGAATAAAAACTCCCCGGGGGTTTTCTCCCTTTTCTCATTTGTTCTCATATGTTAATTCAATTGTAAAAATGGGAAAAGGGAAAAAACTCCCGGGAAATTTTTATTCATAATTGGGCTGTTTATAATGGAGGTGCAAGTTCACTATATAATGCATGTAATTTTGTTGACGTTGCTATTTATCCAGAAATGGGACTCATCGCTGAAGATGATTGTTTTTTATAATTTGGACACTTTGTTGAACGTTAGATCATAAGATGTAGCTTCAACAAGTTTAAAGGTCCGCTATTAACTGACAAATTTCGAAAGTCCCTATTGGAAGACCGCTTATTAATAAACATTTTTAGCGCTTTCAGTTGACGTGTCCGCTCTCATATCTGTATTATGAGGTATTATTTTTCTCTTGGAGATCCTTTTTTAAACGCTTAGAAAATCTTTAAGCTAACGGATTTTTATGCACCTGGATCTATTGGATTCCAAGTACAAACGCAAATCGACTGTGTCTTGTTCTTTACATTACTTGACATTAACAATCTGACAATTTACTTGGTAGTAAAGTTGCACCAATAAGTGAATAATTATCTTTTTAATTTATAATGTTCTATACAGCATTTTTGATATAATTCGTCATTGCTTATGCCATTTGGTCACCAAATTTTCAAAGTTATTTATTTGAACTCTGTAGGGCAATCAGAATTTATTGATGTCATTTTAAAAACTAATTCCATAAATTAAATATTAGATCATTACGTGCATATTGAAATTTTTATTTTTAAAATATTACACAATGTCCGCAATTAATATTGTTACTTGTAAGACTCGGTAACGGATTGTATCTAGTTTTAAGTTAAAATTGTTGTTTGACAACAACAAGATTTAAAAACTATTTAAAATCATAGATTTTAATAAAAATTTATAGAAACAACAGGCGAGAGTTAGTTAAACGACTCTATATCAAAAATGACAATTACTGTAATTTACTAAAGCGCTAATAACGCAACGCACAAAAGATAATGTATGTATGTATGGATGGCAGTGTTACCACCAGAAAAATTCAAAATTACACATGAGATTAAGCAAAATTACCCGATTTAAATGAAATTACACCTGATATAAATTTGAAGTCCTATTTAATAGCAAGACATTTACAAAGAAGCAAAAACACAACAAACTCATTGGAAAAATATCAATATTAGTCTAACTGTTACAGCTTAAAACAATTAATAAAACATAAAATAAAACTATAAAATACTTGGGGGATTCACAAGGTGTGCTATCAAGTCATATCGTCATAATGTCCTAAATAATATTTAACAATTGTTTAAAAAAAAATATTGTTGTGTATCAAACAAAATAAATATTTTAATGCTGTGTTCATTAATTCGTCATAACTATACAGTAGAAATCTAAATTATAAGCGGTTGCCCACAGCAGTCATATATATTTCTTGTAATTATTTTAAGACATATTACTTTACAACCTTGTGAATCCCCTAAATGAGATTTACTTGCACATTTGATTGCATATATCTAGGGAAGACTCAAAATGCTCATTGTCATTCCTTTATAATAGGTGTTTTTTAAACCCGATAGAGCTTACGAAAAACACCCCCAAATTATCCACATTGACTTTGAAAATCAGCCATCGATTTTCGCAACTTTAGGCGACTTCATGACTTAAATGACGCAACTTATGATTCCACGAATGAAGGCGATGGGTTGATTAAGAGAAAATAAACTTTCAATTTGACTTCAAGTTGCGATGTGACACCTCTTGATTGTTTTCCGTAGGACTGTGAAGTCACTGGTTTGTGCTGATAAGCCAGCATCAATTGACGTACTGGAGGTCAACATTGTTCATTTTATTTGTGACATGCAGCCAGCAATGGTCGAGAAAGAGGAACAAAATGGGACTTCTGCAATACATTTTGGCATATATGTTCGAAATGAGTTTCAATTGGTTATGCCGTGCATTAATCTACGATTAAAATTAATTTTTTGTTGTCTACCATTTTAAATTTCATGGCTTAAAAAAAAACAGTTTATACCTTATTTAGTAAAAATTATGTATTCAGGGTTTTATACAGCTGTGCCTTTCGTAATTCAGTTTTACAACTGTTAAGGGCGTTAAATATTCTTTGAACTAAAGCATTTGAAAGCTGCCTGATAAAAAATAAAATTAATTATGTTCAATATTTATAGTTGACCTGTGTCGATTATCTTTGCTGTTGTTTTTTGTTTGGCTTAAGGTCATATATTAAAATTATAAATAAAAAATCCACAAATTTTTGTTTTTTTTAATTTTGTTTTTTATTTTTTATCCGATATTTCGACCATACATCGATGGTCATCTTCAGGGGATTTAAAACACTGTCAAATTTAAACTACAAAAAAGTTGACACGTCCTCACTGTTCGTCATGTTGATGAAAATTTGACGAACAGTGAGGACGTGTCAACTTTTTTGTAGTTTAAATTTGACAGTGTTTTAAATCCCCTGAAGATGACCATCGATGTATGGCCGAAATATCGGATTAAAAATAAAAAACAAAATTAAAAATACAAAAACTTGTGGATTTTTTATTTATAATTTTAATATATGACCTTAAGCCAAACAAAAAACAACAGCAAAATTAATTATATGTTGGAATATTGGAAACATTTCACCCCCTAGGCTAGGTTTTAGTTTGAATAACTTTTTGCATTTTATTGCAAGTGCAAGTGCTTAATTACTATGATAGTCATCCTTATCCAAATCTAAGAGTCTATCTTATTGAACTTTTGAACATATATGTATATGAAATGATTGAAGACTTTTCTTTAAAAGACACATTGACTTTGGTTCAATAGACTGTGCATTTTTACCAAAACCGAATCTGGTTTTATTTGGGTATCTGAAGTAAGAATTTTAAATTACACCTGAATTATACCCAAGAGAAATTACCCACGCTCTACCCACGACAGTAAAAATTATACCAAATTCGGGTAATTAACCACAAAGTGGCAACACTGATGGATGGCCAATCATTCAGTCAGACAGCCAGCAAGTCGCAAAGTCCCTCCATTACACTGTTCAATGGTTTACTTTCGCTGGTTACTTAAAAGTTTTTGTATTACATATTTTATTTTTAAAATTTTCACTTTGAAAAATATTTTTTATTTAATTTACTGTGGACTGAAAAATATTTCGTTGCGATACAATTTGTAGCAAATTTTGCTGCTGTTGTTGTTTGTTGTTGGAATTGTAGAATGTATAGAGGAATTGAATGAAATTCACATTCTTATCTAAAGTTATCAGTACGAGTTACGCTTTCGTTGGTAGAGGACGTTTTAACCATCGATAGAACGCCGAGAAGAGCAACAATTTAAATTCGAGAAACAAAAAAAAAAAAAATTAAAAAAATTTAAATATAAAAACAATTTTTAGCATCAAAAAATATTCTTTGCATTATTCTTTTCCATTACGTTGTTCTTGTGTTTGTTATAATCTATTTTCTTAAATTTTTATTTATTATACCTACATTATTGTTTTTGTTTTATTTGTATACATTTAAGATAATAACGTAAAGACTTGCAGGTGATAACGTTTAAAGAGTAAATGAAAAGCATACATCACATCAAAATATTTTTTAAAGGTTTTTCACCTCAGAAAAAAAAATTGTGTCTCCATTTTGTTACGTAAAGTGTAATTGAACGAAAAATAACAACAATCAATAACAACGACGATAAAAAACATTCAAAAAATAATTAACTTTTTAGCTTTTTTAGTTTAAACGTTTATTTTACGATTGGCATCGATCGTTCAAAGAGACTAACTATAAGTTCCCTTCAAGTGCGCGCGAGAAAACTCGATACCCAATTCGACAACAACAACTATAACGTTGGCAAAATAATAACAATAATGAATAAAATGTGAATTGCAAACCAACACACAACGTGCTGTTGTTTGTTATTTTTCAACGTGAGTTTTGTTTTGTTTTATCTCTTATTTTTTTTTTTTTGACTTTTTCACCTGTTTTATTCATTAAACACAAATTAACGGTAGTCAGTACCAAAATAACACAAAACCAAAAGCAATAAAATAAATAATTAATTAATATAAGAAACAATTGGCTCGAATTATTGAATGAACAACAATAAATGGCAAAAAAAAAAGCAACGAACAGCATGGAAAAACAACGAAAGAAAAAGTAAAGAAGAACAAAAATTCTCATAAAGCAATTTACACACATGGTACTTACGTCTAAAACGTTTCCGTCAAACATTTGTTGTTGTTAAACAAAAAAAAAAAACACCTCAAAAGAAGAAGACAAAACCTAATCGCTTTAAGTTTGAATAGACACTTGCTACAGGTAAACAATTTGTGCCTAACAGTGGGGGGCAATAAAATAGTAAAGATGACTTGAACTAAGTTTTTGACCATCCATTCATCAGTAATCTTTAAACTAGGCCTAAACCGACTTGTATTTTGGGAACTACACGTTAGAAAGTTAAAGCAGTGAATTCTAAAGTTAAATAATTCGGATAGTTAAACATCTTTTTACATGCACCCAGAGAAAAAACATGTTTTAATATGGTTACCTCCAACAAAACTATATTATTGTCGCTGACAACCATATTATGGATAAATAAGCCCTCTACCAAGAAGCCACAAGTATATTATGGTTGCCTCCGATCATGTTATGGTTAATAATAACTGGAATATATTTAAGACTTTTTTTACCATGGTTATTTTTCAACCATAGCATGTTGCTCTTAGAAAAGAGGAAAATACTATTGGTTATTTGAAAATTATTGTCATATTTAAACATAACATGTTTAGAGGCAGCCATATTATGGTTGTGGCTTCTTGATGGGGGACAAATTTAACCATAATATGGTTGTTGGTGACAATAATACAGTTATATTAAACATAATCTGTCGCATTCATAAAAATTAAAATACGTTTTAAATGTGTTTTAAGGCGAAATTTTTCTTAAAATACAATTCAAATCCAATTTAATTTTTTTATGAATGCGGCGGAATATGTCTAAAATTTTCTTTAAAAATAATTTCGTATTTAAACATGTTTTTCCTCTACGTGAATATTCGTATAGTATATTCGACATGCTTAACGTTTTAGTCCGAATAAAATCGAGCAAGCACCTCCATTTTCAAAGTGTTGAAACGTAACATATGTTAAATCTTGCACTTAAAATGCTAAAATAAGAAATAGGCTGTCAAAAATTCTAAAAATGCTTATTCTGTACTAAAATCCTTTTTGCAAGGAAAGATTTTGTAATATTTTGTTTAAAAATTTAACTCTTTTAGTTTAATATCAATGCTGTTTGTTGGCTTTGCATACATATAAAGAACTGAATTTGTGTTTGTTTTATAAGCGTTAAATGCATTGATATACCTATTAAACAGGTCTAATGAATTGTTGTTTGCTTTTTGTTCAAATAAATCAAACTTAATTATATTTGCACCATTTTATATTAAGCGGGAATTCCCGGGAAATTGAAAAATAAATAAAAGAAAAACTCGACATTTAAGTTATTGTTGATCCAAAAAATACACTGTCATTGCAACCAAAGAAACGATTTCCATTGTTTAATATAAATTTAAAAAAGGCTGATAGTAAATGGCTCCGGCATTGACCTTAAGGTTTCGATAAATATGGACTTAAAAGTGATTTAGATCTCGAAGTTTGTTAAAAATAACCTGGTGAAAAAAATGTTTCCAATATAACCAAATCACATTAGTTGAGAGAATATTTTACACCCTTAAGATTTGTAAAACTGATTTTAGACACAGACTGTCGGGGAAAACCATTTCAGGAATTTTTTTTAACTAAAAAAGATATACAAAGAAACAGCAGTTTTAAAACTTCACTAGATACGTACATATCGAACCTTTGCTGCAATAGAGTAATAACTAAAAAACCAAATATTTGAGCTAATGTATTTAATTCTTTAATTCCCAGAGGAACATAGGGCCGCCTACAGGCAAAATATGTTGAGTAAATCGCCATATCGATTCTTCATATTGTGTAAAAATTTCATACAAATATGTTATATACTCAACTCTTGAGAGGAGAATTTAATTGTAAGGTGTTAGAAAATTCAAAATTAAGATATTACTCTATTGCAGCAAAGGCTCGATATGTATACGCAACCAAATGTGGAAGTAGAACTCATTATTTCAAGTTTTTTTTTATTTTGTTTTTAAACGATAAATTGATGTCAGTTGTCAGTTCCTTAAAATAAATAAATAGGGTAATTTTGCTTCATCTCAAGTCTTACACTCGCAGCCATCGACACTTGCAGCAAATCCCTCTGAGGAGATCGAGTGGTAGCGATCGAAATATGTCAGGGTAACCAGCCGCCTGGGTTCGAATCTCAGGTCAGTCAAGAATGAATGTTATCAATAACAATTTTAATTAATTTTCATGTTGTAAAATTCCTTTCTTCATAAAAATAATTTAATGAAAATTAAATTTGATGAACTTAAGCCTGATTAAGAATATTGAAAATTTGGATTATAAACCATAAATGGTTCAACGAAATTACCACAATACTAATTATTGTTAATAAAAAAAATTGTTATTCATTCACACATTCATTAATAATCACAAAATTAGTTAAAGAAATGCAATTCTTAAAAATATAATTTGTTTTGTTAAAATAAATAAAATTGGATTTATTATGTACTAAAGATGTAGCGTGCGTTGTGAAGCGTGCATCACAAAGGGTTCACGGCTTTTGGCAAAAAATCACAACATTTTTTGGCTGCGAATAAGTGATTTTCGAATTCTCTAATATTCAGCTTTCTTTAAGGGATTCGATTTGATATACCTTATGATGCAAAATTCGCTTAAAATTTTTAGAAAGACCAACAAATTTTTATATATCAATCAGAAAACGCGTGCGAATGTAGCGTAAGTTACGCAGGATTTGCGCATATGGGCATTTCCAGCGAAAAGTCTACTTTTTGTAACGTAACGCCAGAAGTATTTTAAATTGTTTCTCAAAAAATTGTATACGTATAGTTTACTTTTTTAGATTTTTGGTGTAAAGCGTAACTAGCTCTACATTTAGTAACAAAAGGGATAACGATTGAACAATGGTCCGAAAATACAACCTTATTTGCAATCTGGCGTTACATTAAAAAAAGTAGACTTTTCGCTGAAAATACCCATATTTACCTTAAAACGAGCAAAGATTTATAAATTTTATAGCTTGAAAAATAAATCTGTATTAGTCTAAAGTTTACTAAAAAAGGTTGTATACAAAACATCTTGCTCAATTCGCAGTCTTATTCAGTTTTGTAATGCAAGTCAAAATCCACTTCCGTTTTTTTAACGTCACGCCAGCGCAGATTTTTGCTTATATTTTGCAAATCCTTAGCATCGATTACTGTAATTTTTTTTCTGAATATAGTGCTACTTCATTACTTTGTATATATAAAAACCCTTTTTTCAAATTTGACTTCTTCATTCAATTTCTTTACAATTTATGGTACAAATATCACGACACGTCAAAATGGAAATGCCCATATGTAAAAAACTACGTTAAAGCTCAATGCGATTTGAAAATTTTTCAGAATGATTTTCTTGCTATATTTTACCATTTAAAAGGAACTGCAATAAAAAAAGAGTTTAAAGTCAAATAACGACCAGTCTCATATAGGCTAGATAACATTAAACAGTTTCTAATTTCGTTAAACACGGGGGTGTTCTGGAAATCGAAAACGCAAAACGCAAAATGTTTTTATAATATTTGTCATAAAGTTCTTTTATTACAGAAATCTTATTAAAAAACCACGTTTAAAATTCTCTGACAATTTTAATTGTTACAAATAAAGTTAAGTAAGTCAATAAAAATTGTTAAACATAAAGCTAAAGTTTGATAAAGTTACTGATCACGTTTTTTTGGATTTTTTCGTCAAATATTTGTTAGATCTTAAACAAAAAACAAAGTGATCCGTCCTCGTGTCTCGGCTGCCCATTTAACCCAACCTAACCTAATCTAACCATGAAAGTAGGTCCGAACATGCCTTTGGAAGCATAAATGATTTAAATATTTTTTAAAAATTATTAGTATTGTGGTTATTTTGTTGAATTAGGCTCAAGTTCATCAAATTTAATTTTCATTAATTTTTTTATGAAGAAAGGAATTTTAGAACATGAAATTAATTAAAATTTATTGATAATTTTTCATTCTTGACTGACCTAATTTTTGGCAAATTCCAAGTTTAAAAATTTTCAACAAGAAATTCATTTGTCTTTGTTAAAACTAAAGTGTTTATAGATAGATATTTTTTCCTAATAAGAATAAAATATGAACCGTTTTCCCATTGAAATTTTGCTTTATAAATGCGGATATTTTTTATAGGGAATAAATTTAAAAGGAAATTATTTCATTCTAGAAATTTTTGCTATACAAGTTTTCATATCTGCATGATGTTGAATATTCTTCAACAGCTGCCATTCACATAAAAGCACCTGTTTGTTGATTTTTAGAATATTTTTGCACGCACAGAAATACTTTGGCAAACACACTAACACCAATTTTATTGTGTATGCGTTTGGTCTTGCTCTTTTTCATTTTAGGTTGACACACTCATCGTAGAATAAAATAACAAAGAAAGTAGTACCGTGTTCAGATATACCGTTTTTATTGAGTCAATAATCGGGTTATTGATATAATTATATTTCTGTTTACATATACACAATTAAGCTTTTTCAATTTATATTACTACTACATACAACATTCAACATAAAAAATTGTACATTTATAAGCAAAATGTAAATAACTTTTGACATTTTGGCTTTTGCGCAGACCGAATGGATGGGCCTTTGTTTTGTTGTAATTTCAGTTGCCAAATGTCAAAACACTTTGTTTAGTAAGTTGTGTTTTACTCACTAAACACACTTGTGACAGGGTCGCATTTTAATTTTACTCAATATTTTTAACAATTTCATAATAATTGAGCAATAACTAAATTGCAATTTTATATGGATAATTGAGCTTAATAATCTCATTAAGGTGCATATCTGAACACGGTATAAAGCCGTAAAGCCCGACCATTTGATATCCTACACCACAGTATATAAAGACCAATTTTTGAGATTGCATGCCATTTGGGATGCATGGGCAATCATGGACCCAGTAAAACAAAATTAGGTTATAAGATTACGATTCATGTAGAAGATCTTTATAACGAATATCATATAAGATATCTACTTAATCTATATGGGATTTGTTTGTCTTTAAGGGATTTTAGGATGAGGGTTTATACGGATCCTATTATCAATTTTGGACCTAGCAGAACAAAATTTTGTCATGACTAGAAGCTGTCTTAAAAGTTAATGTTGCCAATTGTTTTTGTTAATACCAACATTTATAAGGAAGTTATGGCATTAACAGCTATTTTCGGGAGGAGTTTTTGTATGGGATTTATGGTAAAATAAGTACCGATTCCAATAAAAATTGGTTAAATAACTTCGATTTAAAAAAAATAATTTTGGACCAGATTAATTTTTAATACCGACGTATTAAGATGGTTTATAGGCACACATAATATTTTCCGAAAAGAAGCTTGTATGGGGACTATGTAAAATTATGGACCGATTCTCACCATTTAAGGCTTGGTCCTTGTAACAATTAGAGCCTACACTGAAAAGAAGCGGTGTCAATAGTACGGTAGGTACGGATTTTCTTAAATCAAGTACATAATGCTTGATACAAGTACAGATTATTCAATTCCCCGTACTGCAAATAATCCGCAAATGAGATTGACTTAAGTTAAAGCGAGATGAAAATTAATCTCAAAGTTGGTTTAATTCCGAAAAAGAACTATCAATTAAAAGACACCAGCAGCATTTTCGATATGCTTTTCGTAATCATTCTACTTTGGAAACTTAATATTTTTAACAAATAGAATTGGGGAATTTTTGCTTCTTATTTTACTTTTTAAACATAAAAATAATTTATGTTTTTCTTCTTGTAGTTTGAGTGTTTCTACACAAAAGAAGCAAACCGTTCTTTAGCTGCTTATGTAGTGTTATTGTTGTTTCTACAACAAACACACGCGAATGCACGCGTATAGAATGGCAAGTCCAACGAAAAGTTCAAGATTTTATTTAATTGATTTAAGAATTGTATACATATTTTAAGAAATTCCGGGATTGTTTTTTAAAAGTAATTCCATTTTGAATTCTTTTAAGTTCATCAAATTACTTATGTATCTCTGAACTTGCGACCTGTGCTTTGCGCACTAATTTGCATGGCCAAATAACCAGCAAGCCGGACGGACAAATGATTCTGATTCGATCGGCATACTTTAAGGTAAAGGGCAAGGCGAATTGACTAGAAGGTGGGGTCAAGTCAACATATGGTGTTTTTTTTCTGTGGTCGACTTGTCAAAGTTTGTATGCAAAATGGTTTTTTATGTAAACAAACCTATTTTTTTTACTAGCAATATTTTTGACAACCCGACCACAGAAGCAGTTTTGTTGTAGAGTTGACCTCACCTTCTACTCAATTCGCCTTGGTCAAGGGCCATCTAAACTATTGTGGTGTGAGTATAAAAAATAGATATGTTAACAATAACAACAACTATAACAATAGAAATACAAGATTATAACTAACAACATCATCGTATATTAAATTCATTTATAAACAACCTTTTTATTTTTATTTGACGAGTGTTTTATTTGTTTAATCTTTTAGTAATTTTATCCTTTTTCCCCATTTTGAGCATTTTGTTGTAGTTTTTGTGGTGATTTGACAAAGTCGTTTTTTAATTCTAGCGGGGAAAATGTTTAAAGATTAAACAGATTAAACTTTACATGGAATCACAACTAATCACTCAATGATCATTCAATTGGAACTAGTCCGTTTTGTATCTACGATTTCCAGTGAATTGTATTGAATTATTGGCAAATTGAAAAGTATCTATTTATTTTTGTGTTATTGTTTTTGTGTTTTTTGCTATTGTCATTAAGTATTACTATTGTAGTCACCGCTCATTAGTGTAAACTGCAATTTAAAGTAGATTCACAAAAAAAATAAAATAAGACACTCGTACTGGTACTTGTGTCTAAATTTAATTTAAATGTGTGTTGAAATCGTTCTGTATCTGTTGGTTGTACATATTAAAACGAAACATTTTTTTGTATCTGCATTCGTAAGTACGTACCTTGTGTGTGTGTGTGCTCGAATTTGAAAATAAATAAACAATTCTGTTTGCGTCAGCCGGCAGTGCCGGCTAAATAACATTCCAAACGGTCTCTGGCTTTCAGTTTGTCACCGTTTTCTTGTTTTCTGCTGTTGTTTCTATAGGGGAAGATTATTAATTCTCAGCACGAAATGTAAACAAAAACTACAAGTATATTTTTTATGTTCTCTTTATTTATATTAAATTTATTTTAATGTCATAGAGTGAGAGAGAGAGAGAGAGCGGCCACTTGAATGACTTAATAACGTAAACACTTACGTCATTTATACGGTAAAAGCTCAATGCAATAAATGGATTTTACAAAGTAGGGAGTTTAATATTGAAATATATTATGTTGCCTATCTTTGAGGGGTATAAGTACAAATTGAGCCTTTATTCCAACGTGGGTCATAAAAAAAATAAAACTTGTCTTTATATACTGGTTAAATAAAACAAATTTTGCTATAAGTACGGTTCATTTCTATATTCTATAGGAGAAATTTTGTAAAGTAAATCTAAATTTTTAATTTTTCAAGATAAAGCGTTATGTAGGTATTTCGGAAAATAATTTAATATATTAATTTTGAGTAAGATATTTTACGAGTTAATCATATTCCAGTAAAAACTTTTGTTCTTAGGCAAAACTCCTTTCAATCAGTGTTGCCAGAACTTTTAGAGGTTAAATCAGCAAAAATTCATAATATTTTATCATCTGCGCCAAGATTTGAAAAATCTTCAAAACACATTTATTACATTTGCGTGGTTACAATTGAAACATGTAAGGGCAACCTGTCGGTGAAAAAGTGGATTCGATTTCCAGCTCAGTCAAAAATTAAAAATTATCAATAAATTTTAATTGTTCTAAAATTCCTTTCTTTATAAAAATAGTTAAATGAAAATGTAATTCAATGAAAAATAAACTGATTAAAATGTCAAGATTTCCGTTAAAAATTTATTCGATTTTAATTTCACTCGAATGCGATTTTCAGAAAATGGCTGATTATTTTTGGATATTTTTACTCAGGCTGAGTAAAAATTAAGGCCCAACCAGAATGTGAACAAAGTGGTTTAAGCAACTGAGCGGAAGGAAACTTGCTCGGTAAATCAATTTGTAACATTAAATAAACAAAAATATAACTTAACATAAAAATACAAAAATATGGAGCACCCTAATGAAGTACATAATTTCAAATATTTCACCAAAAGTTCCAGAAACGCTTTACTCCTCTTAAGTTACTGAACAAATAAAACAATTCTTAATAGATAAATAATAAATAAATCGTAATCTTTTTATTACTTTCGAATAAAAAGAAAACTATTTAAAATTCTTGATTTACTTGTGTTTGATATTCGCTAACTTTGTTTTTTTTTAATTCTCTACTTTTAATTTCAGCTTGAACAAACGAAGCAATTTTATTTTGAGACAAACGATAAAAGAAAAAAAACCCTTGATTTGTCTTTAAAACATCAAAGAAATATTTGAAACAAGTTCGAATAGTTCGGAGAGTTAATAGTAAATGTCTACAAGATTTAAGGAAGAACTTCATTAACTAAAACTGCTTTCAGTTTGCGAAGCAGTTTTTTTTTATTAAAAATAATATTATTTAAAAAAAAAAAGGATTCACAAAGAATTTTGTATTGAAATTTAATCGAGCAGCCAAAGAAGAGCGAATATCTTTGTTGTTCTTTTCAACTAAGAATCATGTTTTTACAGTGAATCCTCCGCTGACGATAATCCCAAAAGATTAAAACATTTAAAGCAGCAACGAGACTAAATAAGCAGAATTTTCAGCTTGTTTTGGTCTCGGTTGTAAATTGTTTTTATTTTTGCTTTGTTTGCTAGAGGATTTAAAGAGCTAAAATCAATTAAGGAGCCAAAGGATCGGGACCACGTCCCGAACACCATTCAAACTGGCGGAAAAAGAGGGAAACTTTTCATTCGCCGCAGCAGCACCAACATCAGCGACCTACGGCGGCAGCTGCCCTCAACTTAATAAACGAAGACGCATCTATGCCTCGACCGGAAGTGCCGCCAACATCATGATGGATCGCGAAAGTCTTAGCGAATGGGCTAAGGACAAACCGTTAAGCATTTTACAACTGGATCCAGCCGATCGTGCTGTTTTGCGTATCGCTGGTAAGTTTTAACATTTTCTTTTTCATTATAATACACCCCAGACATTTAACACTAAATGCAGTTTGATTTAATTGTTACCACAAAAACGAGTTTCTTTTGCAAATATTTTGAAAATGACGTAACTTTCGTAAATATCCACAAAATAAAAGATACAAATATTTTCATTCATATCTGTAAAATGCCAGAGTCCATGTCATATTAATTAAGTGGCATGCCGTCGTCTGACTTGAAATATACAATTCAGTTTACTGTCAGATTAGCTCTTGAAGTTGCGAATAATTAATTGGTATTTTTGCAATTTGTAATTAAATTTAAACAATTAATTTGTTCTCTCCCCTTTGTTGATGGTGGTTGGTTGGCAAGGCAGGCAGGCTGGATGCAACCACTTCATACTTCTGCAACTAAATATTAAAATTGTTTCAATTCGAATTCGAATTTAAATCAAAATGTCATAATTATGTTCATGTTTTATGAGAAGTTTTAATAAAGTGCTCGTCTTTTAAACAATTGCAGGGCAAAGTGATTTATAACATTGACATGAAAAATTTTCTAAAAATTCCATTGTGAAAAAGTGTGTTTTATTTTTATAAAATATTTTTCGTTAAAAAAATTAAAAATTATGATTGGATTAAAAACATGAACATCGTGTGTTGGCAGCAGCAGTGCTGTATTGCATGTAAAAGTAGGTAGAAGGTGTATTTTATAACCTCCTACAATTTTACTATTTTACTTTTTTTGATATTTTTGAAATGACTTCAATTCAGCTCTTGCTTTAATTTTTTCAAGAGACATATTTTTTTTTAATTACAAATAGAACAAATATGTATTGCATGCAATGCCATTTAGATTTCCGCTAATTGAAATGAATAAATTTTAAATAAAAACCTGTGACTTCACGTAGAAACTAGTTTTTTATTTAAATTTTTGTATGTGCTGGTTTTCTATTATATTTGAAATGGATTTTATGCATTTGTTCTAAATTAGTTGCTTTTGTTGCTACGAGGGCTTAGTGACACAATTATAAATTATTACCGATCTGTGCAGATTTTATCGGATTTTTTTTTATCTTTACTTTGGTAGTATTTTAAGTCAAGGCAAAAGGGCGCATATTCAATAACGTTTATACAGGCTGTGCCAAAAGTCAGGCCTGCATGTAAAAAAATTCAAAATTTAACGACTGAGCAATGAACCAAAGTGGTGGAATTTTACTTTTAAAATTAAAATTTAGATGGTACAAAGCTAATATAATATTAAAAAAAAACAATACAAAATAATAATAAACAAAAAAGTTATTCAATTTATACCCGCAGGCGTTTCTTTAGGACCACCCTGTATTTAATTTTTTTACACCAACATGAATTTTTGCAATTTACATTGATTTAAAACTTCTAAAATTAAATTTTATTTGCAAACTTTATTTGCAATTTTTGCCTCCCCTACAACACGCAGAAAAAAATAATGTTCGTGGTAGCCGAATTCTAAGAGGAACATACTATGGTTGGATTTTAACAAAGCTAACGTTCTATTTAACCATAATATGATAAAAGTTAACAACAATTTCCCGAAATCAACCATCATATGGTAAAAATTAACAATAATTTATTCAAAATTAACCATATTTTAGCCAATATTAACCATAATTATGGTTAAATTTAATCATATTATTTTCCAAATTTTTCAGTGTTTTTATCAAGAATAAAAACTGGGAATTAAGCATGGCCAACAAAATTACTTTGATAATAAACTGGCAAGTGCTCGGCAAAAAAAAAACTAAACTGGCAACATCCAATTTTCCAAAAGCAGCGGAGGTTAAACAGCTCTATCTCCTAAACAAGGCAATAAAATTGCTACCTGGATGGCTGCGCTCACATTCGCATTGTTTGTCATCGAGTGTCTAAGATCCATATCATTTCCACAGCTGTCATTTCAAGCTTCGCCAATTTATGTAATGCGCTATAATGCGTTGCATATGTTTGCATATCAGCTGCGAAACAGATGACTTTAGGAATGTCAGACTTTGCCAAAACTTGCACTGTTGCATTTGAAAATGCGAGAGATTTTTGAACAGCGTTTAAGAAAGAATGATATTTTATATTAAATAAAAGAAACGAAGTATGTAATGCAGAGGGTAATGAGTTATACATTACCAAACTGAAAACTACTAGTAGAAATTTTCAATAGTTTTAAAAGTTTAACTAACAAATGCAATAGTTTTTTTTAACGATTTTTAAATGTTATTCAGTTGATTTTATAATAAAATTGCATATTTTCAACTTAATGATCTTTTATTTTTTATTGCTTTTAAGCGTGTATTTATAACAAACTATAATATACTGGTTGTTTTTATTGTAAATTAACGAGAAAAAAAACCTACCTGGCTAACGAAAAATAGATACAGGGTCCGCCAAATAACTTTTTTTTTTTGAAAATGCTATAAAAAAACTACTGAATATTTTCTCAAATTTCTTTTTTTATTTGAAAGTACAATCCTTCCGGTAAATAATGGAAAATAATTTCATTCAAATGGCTGCCTTGGCTGGCCATGCAGTAGCCTACACGGTCAGTCAAATTTTTAAGCACATTATCGATTGTGTGCAGGTGTATTTTACCAATGGCTTCACGAATATTGTCCTTTAAAGCGTCAATTGTCTCTGGCTTGTCGGCGTAACACTTATTTTTGACGGCACCCCACAAATAATAGTCCAACGGTGTCAAATCGCAGCTCCGAGGTGGCCAAACGACATCAGCTCTGCGGCTGATAATGCGATCTTCAAAAACAGGGCGCAAAACATCGAGTGTAACTTCGGCACTCGTTTTGGGTGCATTGTCTTTTCAATGTATGCGTGCGGCTTTTCTGTGCCCCAAATGCGACAATTTTGTTTGTTTACATACATGCCAAGATCAAAATTAACTTCATCTGAAAAGATGATTTCTTTGGCAAAATCGGCATCTTCTGTAAGTCGATCGCAGGCCCACTTAGCGAAGCAAAAACGCATTGGATGGTCAGTTGGCTTCAACTCCTGAACCAATTGGACTTTGTATGGCGTCATTCAAAGGTCTTTATGCAAAATTCGTCTCAATGATGTCTCCGAAATGTTCAATTGTTGAGAACGACGGTGAATTGATGTTGATGGCGCTTCACGCAAACTTTCTGCCACAGCAGCAATATTCTCGGGTGTACGCACTGTTTTTGGCTTTTCACGCTTTTGTTTATCGATGAGGATGCCAGTTTCTTTCACTTTTTTCACAAGATAACGTACATACGGAGCTGACGGTGCTTCTCTTCTTCCAAAATCCGTACGCAATTTTCGCACACATTCTGCAACATTACCATGATTTTCAAAGTAATGTTGCAATATTTCCCAGCCATTTTCGTTCAGCGGAAGTATAAAACTAATTATCTGCCAAATCAGACATGATCTAACTGTTACCATTCACGAAATAAGCACTAGTTGAAAAAAAACGTTAGATGGCGGACCCGTTATAAATGGAATAATAACAATTAAAATAATTTTATTAGATATTATTAAACAATTATTAACAGAAAAAAAAACAATAAAAATATTTTCCTGTATAACACAAAACTAAATGTTTAATTAGCGCTGGACCAGTTTTTTTTTTGCACCCACTGTCTTGATGGCGAATTGTGTTTTTTGTTACAATGAAAATACAGATTACCCTCGACATTTTTAGTGCAATCGAATGTACTTCATTCAATAATTTAACGCCTGCACCAACCAACTTGTTTTAATCGTTATTTCGAATTGTTTTTCTGAAATACAAACTACCAGAAGACATTGAATAGATATTTTTTTTGTTTTGCAACATTTATTGTCTCAATGAAATATTTAATTTGCTTGTATTTGAATTGAGTAAATTTTTTGCTTTTATTTAAATGGATAAAAATGATTTACTTTAGATAAATAAAATAATTCAAAATAAGAAAAGATTAGAAAAAAATGACCATGAAGCATAAAAAGGTTGGCATTATTAGAAAAAAACCAAATTTACAAAAAACGATAATAAATTCGATTCGAAATTTATGAAAGGATTAATTTTTTTTTAATTTAAATGTTAAAAATCCGAAATATTTTTGTAACTATTTTTTTTATTCGGAGATTTATTAATTTTTATTTATTATTTTACATGATAAAAAATATATACAAATGTGTAAATAATTTGCTGTTTAAACATGCAATAAATTGTATCGTTCACCACCGAATATAGAAATGATTGTTGATTTAAAGAAATGTTTTAATACGCCCACTGTAATGTACCAAATGCTCATTCCATATTTAGTCATCATTTTGCCAATATTGTTAAGTTTTTTTTGTGGTTCTATCTTTTTGTAAAAAAAATTTTGCTCTGAAAAAACTTGAAAACAATTATTAGACTGTTTGCGTGTACTAAATCATAAAAGGACATACATATGTTCCGAAGCCTATACAATGATAGCGCGAAAAATTGAGGTGGTTACCTACCTAACACCGGGTGACAAACAATGCTTTTAAAAACGGCCCTATGTGTTGGACCAACTAGCACAAACAGGTATGAAATTAAAAAAGTATTACTCGGCGGCAGAATTATACACTCGCCCCTTGTTTCGGAGCTGGAGCTATCTAAACTCCTTTAATTTTTAACATGCTTGCTGCATTAGTTGTATAAGTAACAGCACCTTAGGAGATCCGCCAGCAGGCTGAACTTTCCCAAAAGCGAAGACAAATGAGCTCATGAAGCCGACTTATGAAGATCTCTTTTCCTGCGACTTTGAGTCCATACCACAACCATCGCGTGATATGCGAAGGGGGCTCACCAATAGTCACACTGAAACCGAAGTTCCGGGACAACTGACTACTGTGGTACCAGATTATATCTCTAACATCCGTGTTCCCATTAGATCTGCTATCTTTGAACTTTGCGGAGTTCCAAGTAGTGATTGCACCTGATTTTCTTGGAGGATATAACACCAAAAGGTAAAATATCCTTAACATGTTTCCCTAAATACCCCGACGGGGCGAAAAGCATTTACATGGAATTTCATATGAGCGGACACAGAGCGAGACAATTTAAATGTTTGCTTTCAAAATAACACAGTGCTTTTCTTATAGAGCACTGCCGGGACTAGGCAGCAGTATTTATTGAAAGGGGGTAGCAGCAAATTATGTATGATACATATTTATTTCTCGGAAAGGCAACTTAAAATAACGTTTTAATGCCTCCAATTGTTAACAGATTTTGCAAAATTTTCTATAAAAAGCGCAAATAAAAAAATTTCTAATTACAAAGTTTGCCAAAATTTCTAAATATGTGACCTTCTCCGTGAAAAGGGACCAAGTGTGTCAAAAAATGGGGTTGGACTGGGTGAGATCCTTTTGAAAATAAAGGGTGGCTAACTTTTTTGAATAAAACACAAATTATTTAGGAAATTATTGTACTTTCTATTTTTAAGATAATATTGGTATGGTTTAATTATGTATGGAACAAAATATCGGCGGCTCACCTCCATCCGATGGTCAAAATTTTCGATGACGCCGAGGCATAATTGAGGTTCTATGCAGTTTATGTGCCGAATTATCTTATCCTTTAGCTCTTGAATTGTTGCTGGCTTATCGACACACATCTTTTCTTTCAAATAATCGCAGAGAAAGAAGTCCAACGGAGTCAAATCACATGATTTTTGCGGCCAATTGACATCGCCTCCACGTGAGATAACACGGCCACTGAATTTTTCGCGCAAAAGAGCCATTAATCTTTAGCTGTGTGGCAAGTGGCACCGTCCATATCTTCCAATTTAGGCATTATTATCTCACGATAGCGAACACCATTCACAGTAACTGCCTGACCGGCCTAATTTTGGAAAAAATACAGCCCGATAATGCCGCCAGCCCATAAACCGCACCAAACAGTCGCTATTTGATACTGTATTCGATAATCACTCTTGGATTATCATTCGCGCAAATGCGGCAATTCTGCTGATTGGCGAATCCACTGAGGTGAAAATGTGCCTCATCACTGAAGATGATTATCTTCAAAAATTGATCAACCACTGTCGCCATTTCTTGCCATCATTCTGACCATTGACGACGTTTAGAATGGTCAAGAGGCTTTAGTTATTGAGTCAATTGCACCTTGTAAGCGTGTAAATGCAAGTCATTATGCATAATGTTCATCAAAGACGAGCGTTAGACGTGCAACTGTTGGGCAAGACCCCGAGTTGAGGTGGAAGTCTCTTCAGCCTCACTATCGCGAACAGCAGCAATATTTTCTGCAGTACGAGTTGTACGAGCATGCACTGGTGTTTTCACATCTCCTACAGACCTGGTTTGCTCAAATTTTTGCACGATTTTTTCGATTGTACGCACATTTGGACGATTAAATTGACCGAAAAAAACACGAAGTGCACGATATGCATTTTGATTTGACCGCCCATTTTCATAATAAGTCTGAATAACTTTAACGCGGTGCTCGATTGTGTATCTTTCCATGGTTCAAATTGAGTTAGTCTGAAATCGAGAAATGTCAAATGAAATGCAAAAAAAAATTGACGTTTAGGTGTGGTTCACATTCAACATCGGCCCTTAAAAGTCAAAATTTCTATTTGATAAAACAAAATTTTCGGTGGAAATTCGGGTTCGGTCTGAAAAATATCTCACTTATGGTAAGTGAAATTTCATAAAATTTTCTAAAAGTGGTCATATTTCGTAAAATTTTTATTGAGTAACGAAAACTTTTTTCAGCAAAATAGTGAAATTTCGCCAATTTTCTTAGAAGATAGTGACATTTTCCTAAATGGTCTATACTGCGAAATTTCTTTTGATAGCTGAAAATTGGTTATATTTTCTATAATTATTGAAAGTCAATGCACAAAAAAATTATAAATAGCGAAATTAAGCTAAATTTCCAATAAATAATGAAATTTCGCAAAAGTCCTTATTAATATTTCACCATTCACACGTTTTTTTTTGTAAGGACCAGCACTCAGGGGATGACCCCTACTAATGCATTGCATTGTGTTAGAATTAGGAAAATAGGGTATAGGAAGGAGGATAGAGGGAGTAGTGTTTGTCAACATTCGACTTAAACTTATTCATGTTGTAAGTGAGAGAGCAGACTTCTGCAGGAAGGTTATTCCACAAACGAACAGCCCGGGAAAACAACGAATTCTCTCTGTAAAGCGTTGTACGATTCACCTGCCAATCGACCACAAAATAATGGGCTCTTGAGGAAAAACGTATATTACGAGCAAACGTACGGGTTTCGGGAACCAGATCCCTTATTTCGTCAGAACACATCCCATTGTAGTAACGATAAAACAGGCAAATACAACCCACATTGCAACGGTGCTCAAGGGAGTCTATAGAATTGGATACCCTACTGCCACCAATGAGAATCTTCGCCCTCTCCTGCACACGTTCCTGAAGCTCCACAATAGACTTTGAAGCACCGGCCCGGCCCGCACATGAGAGTTGTATTCCATACGCGGTCGGATATTGGTGCTATAAATCAGATGGAATGAAGATTATCGTACATCGTCTTAAAAAAACGATTCACTTGAATGCTTCCTTTGACACCTTGAATATATCGATACCTTTGCGCGAAATTATCGTATATGCCAATTTTTTTGAAATTTAGTTTTTGATGCAATCTTGTTCATTCAAAGAGACGTCACCTGGCAAAATATTGTAGGCGAATTCCACTTCGTCTTATCTTATCTTATCTTTTCTAAGCACATGTATATTTTCATTTTGATATTGCAAGTGAAAGCAGAGAAAAGTAGAAAAATTGCTGTCCTGTAAAATTCGGTGTTTGTAACATACGATAATTTCGCGCAAAGGGGTCGATATGTTCTGTCCATCGGACATCACATTGTATCTTCATGCCCAGAACATCAAGTGATTCTGATTTCAATAATTCAATAATTATACCACCAAACTAGTTTCTGAGTTTATGTCTCTAGCAATCAATCCAAAAATTCGCATTTACAACTTAATTATTCAGATGCACATAAAATTAACCTTTTTCGAAAAAGTAGCCATCTGCAAAATTACACAATTTTTGTATCGATAATTTGTTAAAATACACCTTTATTTTGTATTTTGCAAAACGTCAGCACTGATTTGTTTTTTGTATTTTTTAATTCAATTTTATGTGGGTTTTGTTTTCGAAACATTCTGTTTGTTTTTATGATTTTTCTGCTTATTGTCAAAAATTTTAATCATTCATAACTGGTCTCTAATAAAATTCTCCAAACCAAAAATGATCGTTAAATGTTGGTTGCTATGTATTTTAATTTTGATTAATGTGGGCGACAGCAGTGAATTTTTTTGGTAGGTATCTGTTTTTTTTTAGTTTAAAATAGATTTTTGTACGAGTAGAATTGTGTGTTTATTTATCAATGAATTTCTTTTCACACCTTTTTTAGTATTTGAAATCTTATTTAATTCTTTAGTTTGATATTTGAATAATTTGTGGTTTTGTCTTAAATCGTTTACTGTTTTTGTTAATTTGAATTTTGTTTTCGATTTTTCAATTTAAACGCCTTTTTTAGTTTTAAAGCTAAAATTTATAAGCCGCCCGTTCGTTTATAACCAAAAAATTAATCCATTTATTATTATTTTTTTTTTGTCAAATTTATAAGATCATCAAAACAAATTTAACTTTTGTTTGAATTGAATAAAATAAAATTCAAAATAAATGTTATTTTTTTCTATAACAGATTTGTTACAAATAAAGTAATTTTTTATTTTAAATAATAAATTAATGTTTATTTTATTAAAGAAATTAAGCCCATATTTCATCATCGCAGCTACATACATGTGAACATACCAACATACGTTAGAGGCACCCTAACAAACACAGAGGTTTGATTTCAAATTGTAAATTATTTGAAATCAAACATTTTCTCAAATGGCAAACGTTGGATAGTGATGTGAAAATCGTAGATTCTCAACAAAAAGGGGAAATTATTTTCAAATTGAAAAATTAATTTTTTTCAACTTGCTTTCAAACGTTATTCTCAAATGTTTTTTAAATATGGATTTAAATAGAAACGAAATGAAATATAAATGAAAAATATTTTTATTTAAATTTAATATTTTTTTTAATAAACTAAATAAACTAAAGCTAAAAGATGAACTAGAATTCTTTCCATCCTAAAATTCTTCTTCAGATGAAAAAATTGGCTCCTTTTTGTTTTGAGGATTGTCATGTCGTAGCTCCGCGATAGTAAAGGGTGGTTAAATTTTAAGGGCCGATGTTGATTTTGAATAAAACACAAATTATTTAGGAAATTATTGTCATTTTTTTTTATTATGATAATATTGCTATGGTTCAATTATGTATGAAACAAAATATTGGCCAAATGGCCGCCACGATTTCGGCGACACACCTCCATCCGATGGTCCAAATTTTCGATGACGCTGAGGCATAATTGAGGTTCTGTGCAGTTAATGTGCGGAATTATCTCATCCTTTCGCTCTTGAATTGTTGCTGGCTTATCGACGTATACCTTTTCTTTCAAAAAACCCCAAAGAAAGAAGTCCAACGGTGTCAAATCACATGATCTGGTGGCCAATTGACATCGCCACCACGTGAGATAACAAGGCCATTGAATTTTTCTCGCAAAAGAGCCATTATTTTGTTAGCTGTGTGGCAAGTGACACCGTCCGGTTGAAACCACATATCGTCCACATCCATATCTTCCAATTCGGGCCATAAAAAGTTCGTAATCATCTCACGATAGCGAACACCATTCACATTAACTGCCTGACCGGCCTCATTTTGGAAAAAGATACATCCCGATGATGCCACCAGCCCATAAACCGCACCAAACAGTCGCTATTTGATGGTGTATTAGTTTTTCGACACTCACTCTTGGATTAGCATTCGCCCAAATGCGGTAATTCTGCATATTGACAAATCCACTGAGGTGAAAATGTGCCTCATCACTGAAGATGATTATCTTCGAAAATTGATCATCCACCGTTTGCCATTTCTTGCCACCATTCTGACCATTGACGACTTTTGGAATGGTCAAGAAGCTTTAGTTCTTGAGTTAATTGCACCTTGTTAGCGTGTAAATGCAAGTCTTTATGCATAATGTTTATCAACGACGAGCGTGGGAGTTGCAATTCTTAAGCACGACGACGAGTTGAGGTGGACGGCTCTTCAGCTACTCTATCGCGAACAGCAGCAATATTTTCGGCAGTGGGAGCTGTACGAGCATGCACTGGTGTTTTCACATCTCCTACAAGCCCGGTTTGCTCAAATTTTTGCACGATTTTTCCGATTGTACGCACATTTGGACGATTAAATTGACCGAAAAAATCACGAAGTGCACGATATGCATTTTGATTTGAACGCCCATTCTCATAATAAGCCTCAATAACTTTAACGAGTTGCTCAATTGAGTATCTTTCCATGGTTCGAATTAAGTTAGTCTGAAGTTGAGAAATGTCAAATGAAATGCAGAAACAAAACTTGACGTTTAGGTGTGGTTCACATTCAACATCGGCCCTTAAAATATTTGCCAGAAAGTGGGTAATTTTATAAAGTAAGTTAAATTCATTCTACAATGCAACCGTAAACAACAAAAGTTTGTTTGTTTGTTGCCATTGCAGGGACCATAATATGTTTTTCTTAATCATACTTCAACCATGTTTTTTCTCTGCGTGCAAGGATCCCAAATCTCACAATAAGTCATATGCCGATCTTGCTTTATTAGTTGGCTTACAGCATTAATGTTTACTGGCACAACAACTGATTTTCAATGCTAAGTGAACTGCGACCACGATTCAATTCGTTATACCAGCGTTTTACAGTGGCCAACGATTGGGGGATTTTATGGCCAAAAGCTAAACTACGAAAATGTTAACGAATTAATTTCTTTGCTATTTTGTAAGCAAAATATTTCAATATTTATTAAAAGTTTGCTTAATAAATATTGTGATTTTAAATAAATTTTTTGCTTTAACATTAAGTCAACTTTTATTTTGAAGCATGCGGCTATTTAATAATGCACGACATGATGCTTTATTAATGTCTGTCTTTCCAGTTGATAATCAAAAGAAGGCAGGCAGGCAGGCGACCAATAAAACAATCGATATCGATACAATCATACACATTTTTACGATAGCTCTAAATCACTTCAATTCAATAAATGAATGAAGATTTTCAATAAATGAATGAACAAACCAACTGTAGACATCATCAAAGTTAAAAAAAAGCAAATGCCAACAACATAATTTTCAAACGAAAATTAATCAAAAGATTTGTATTAAAAACATGTTCTATACAGAAAATACAAAAAAGCTATCGTTAAAAGGGAAGACGAAAAAAGAAGAAAGTTTGTTTTAATCGGGATAGTGAAAATAACAAATTCCAGTTGCAAAAGATAATTTTTCAATTAACGTTTTATTATAACAACCGGAAACGTAATTAAAAGCGCAAATGGTGACTGTGCCGACGCATCGTTGCCGGTGTGTTTTTTGTTATTGTTTTTGCATTAGCGATTTGATTTTGTTCGCCACCTTTAAGCATTTCACTGGCGGCATTAACAAAACGATCGTGTTTATGCGTAATTAATTTGCTAAAAACCAACTAAAAAAATAAGTTTTTTAACTTTACGAGAAAAAAAATCTAGTCGCACTTGTAGAATCATGTAAAATTGTTTAAACACCCAGACACTTTTTCATTATAATTTTTTTTATGGATTGTGAAAGTAAATTAACATTCTATTCATATATTTTTGGAGATGTTTAAGATGTAAAAATTAATTGTATCATTTAGAATTTCTGCTTTGTATATGGAAAAAAGTTCTCACCGAATTACACAAAATGCTTGCTCAGCCAAACAGACCAGACATTCAAACAGATCATTCCAAATAAAGTCCAAAACGCGTAGGGAATTGCACATCATGTGTGTATGATTCTATGTTGAAAGTCGTGTATGTTTGTTTCTGTATTAATTGTGTCGAAATCATAAAAAACGTTCTTGTTAAAAGTCCCTACGAATAGTTCATAAGCATAAACCTCTTCTACGAGATACTGACATTTAAATTATTATTTTACCTCTAAAAATTTATAACAGAAAACTGTAATCAATTAAGAATCAATAAACAAAATATTTAAGAATATTTTCAACTGTAAAAAACTATTTGAAGTTTTGTTAATTTGTTGAAATAGTGCTGAGGGTAAGAAGTGCCTGCCCACTTGACTTGCAAGCTGAAATACAACCACTAAACAGTTTCGAATAATGATGTTGAACATTTAGGAAACAATTGTTTTAACCTATTTTTGGTAAACTAAACAAAAATGAGTGAATACGAGTTAACAAACAATTATATACACATTGGTGTAGGTCTATTAATTAATATTTTTAGATAACAGTCCGCTGCAGTCATTAAATTTGTGTTTATTTTGAAAAAAAAAATAAATATTTATAACTCAAAATGTGTTTTTGTTATGTGAAAAATTGGCGAAATACTTCACTGATAGAAAAGGCGTCATATTGCTGATGTATTTTTACATCCGTTGTATGACAAGTGTCTTCGTTTTTGATCCCATGACACTTTTCATCATTGTGATGTCATCACTTGGACAAACTGTCATCAGGTGAAATTATGTCATCACCGGGATGACTCATCGGCATCACAAAAATAACGAATGGGAATTAGTTTAATAAAAAATTTCATCAGTGCGATGACTCAGAAACTGTCATTAAATTGAGTTATTTACTTGCCCGTTACACATGTTTGTTTCACTTTTGTTGTATCCCGCCCTGTGTTTACAGAAGAACTCTCAATTATAAGACACCAGCAACATTCTACTTTGAAAATTTAATTTAAACAAATAGAATATGGGAATTGTTGCTTATTATTTTACTTTTTAAACATGATACTAATGTTAATATTAATGACAACATTTTATGGTGACGTGTGTCATTGGATTGATGCCACTTTTTGGCTTATTGGTGACATTTCTAACAACATTGATGTCACAATTCTGATGTTACACAGAAAGAAAAAGACTCGGGATAAATCAAGTTTTTTTATGATAACTTTAAGTACGAGTCGTACAAGTACAAGTACAAATACCACTAAAATGTACTTAAAACAATTCTGAAATCAAGTAAAAATGGATTAAACTTTTCGGTGTGTTTAATCCTCTGGCTTACGCATGTTTTGATTTTCTATAAACATGTGTGCCACGAAGGGTTAGAAAGTTAATTTGATCTCTTGCTTCTCATTTAGTTTATATTTTTGGTTAAATATGTACATACGATTTCTAAAGTAAAAACCATATCGGGCATGATGTTGGTGTTTTATCATATCATATGATAACATATCATGTAAAACGTTTAAGTAAATCAATCATAATTATTTTTTCTTTTTTTTTTTAAGCATCAATTCAGGATAAATCAACTTTATAATACTTGAATTAAGAGCCATTTGAGATTGATTCAATCTTTGTTTTACTTAAATCAATCTCATTTTCAGATTATTTTGAGTATGAAATCGGGATTGAATATGGATAATTTAAGTATTTTGTGATTGAAAGTCCGTACTTGAATCAATCTTTCTGTATTTGATTCAAGAACATCCGTACTCACCGTACTATTAATACCGCTTCGGATTGATTTGAGTACGGATGGATTGATTTTTCTTTTGAGTGTAGGTCATCATTAATATAAAGATGCATTTTTCTATAAGTGCACTAATATACGTAGAAAGTTATTTCGTAAGCGAAACCATTTGGAAAAACCTTCTGGTCGCCCTGTCGTGCCAACACAATGATTTATCTTATCGAAAACATTTATACAGTTGAGCATTGTCTATCCGGATGGTTCGGGACCTGAAGCGTTCCGGATAATCGGTTTTACAGGTTGATTGAGATTATAATTTGCCCTCGGTTTTACATAAATGTTTGCAAAAGTGCGTAACTAACAAAAAATTCAAAATCGAGTTTTTGATTTATTGTTATGAATGCTGATGGATAGTTTTCTTTCAATGGTATAAGTGAAAATGGTGTATATGAGGCCATATATAAAGTTGAATCAAAATCTATAGGTGTCGATAGTAGTAGTAGTAGTAGTAGTATATACACGTAAGGCCATGTGCACCCCGACCCAAAGGATCTTTTGTGCAGCCTATATGTCTCACCAGGTCAAGTTTAGTCCGCGTATAAAGCCCATTACCCTGCCCGGTGGAAGATCATAGATGTCGGTCGGGCCCATTGTATGCCCCCCGAAAAATTTCCGCCTAAAAGTCCCTAAGGCGGGACAGCAGCAGAGCAGATGTTCCGACGTTTCATCATCCACCCCGCAGAATCTGCACATTTTGGTAGGTGAATTACCCAACTTAAACTGGTGGTACCTGAGACCACAGTGCCCCGTGAATAGGCCAACGAGCAGTCGAAGTTCCGCTTTTTCAAGCAGCAGAAACCTTCCTGCCCCGTGCCGGGACAGCGTTACAAATCTTTTGGACTGTCTCAATCCAGAAGTGGACGTCCATGCGTGAAGGAATTCACGCTCGGACCATTTTTGTAGCGTCCCCCTGATGTGACCCACAGGGACGCCGAAGAAAGGCTCAGGACCTATAAATGGACGACGAGCGCCCCTGTTTGCCAAGCAATCAGCCCTTTCATTACCCGCATGGCCCTCATGGCCGGGAACCCAACACAAATTCAATTCATTGTGTTTCCCAAGCTCATTCAGAGACGCAAAACAGTCCAAGACCAGCCTTGACTTTATCTCCAAAGAAGAAAGTGCCCTAAGAGCGGCCTGGCTATCTGACATTATATAAAGTCTCAAGCCCCTTGCCCTCCTCCTTAGACATTCCCTAGCACATTCAATGATGGCGTAGAGTTCCGCCTGAAAAATAGACGGCTGTTTGCCCATTGGCAAGCCCCTTTGGAAACCCGGGCCCATGATGCCCGCACCAGTATCACCGTTTACCTGTTTCGAACCATCCGTGAACCAGACCTGGTCCGCGCATGCACTCCACCAGGATTGGTTCGCCCATTGGTCCCTGTCAGGTATAAGGACATTAAAATTCCTATCTAATGCCAAAGTAGGCAGCATATGATCACCCACCATAATGGATGGATCATCCCTAATAATTTCCAGGATCCGCATGTGACCCACCAGGTCCCCTGCTCTATATTCAGCAATGCGCGGCATCCTGCTAGCACCCCTGCAGGCTTCCTCTCTAATAGATAAGATTCCTATTCGTTTTTTCAAAACTATTTATCCTTATATTTCACTTATCTTAACCCATCATGCTTACACCATTTTCCTATCGTCAGCGTTTCCGTCTTCGTGGATGACGGATCGTGTGGTGCCTATTCATAAGTCGAAAAATATTCGTGATTTTGATGACTTGAGGCCAATTTCAGTTCTTCCTGCTCTGTCAAAAGCGGTTGAACATTTTATAAAGGATCAGATATATATTGTCATTTGTTCGCAAAAGTATTGCTTCTTCGCAATAGGTTTTTCGCTTAAATATAGTTTAAGCGAACTAAGTTTTCTTTCGGTATCGACGAACAGGCCCTAAGTCTATATAAGACAGAATTGTGTTATTTTTAGTAAAAAAAAGTGTTAAATCTTTTACAATTAAAAGTTTTTTTCTTTTAATTTTTATTTATTGCCTCTTGTGAAGTTGTTATGAATTCCTGGGTTTTTTGCTGATTAGTGCGCTCGAGTTATGGAAAATTGGGTCCAGCGCGTTCACTCGCGCCAGCGTTTTCGCGGCGGATATTTGAACGATGTCGTATTCTATGAATAATGGTATCGATTGTAGCTTCACTTGAAATAACCAAAACTAACCCAAAAGTCTTTTAATAGAACAAACAAAATGAGTCGCCTTAAATGAAAAATCTTTTTACTATGTGGCTAGAGGATGAGCGTTTTTTGTTTGTTTTTTTGTGTGAACCATCTGCAAATACTTCTAACTCGACTGGGTCTTAAAATTAACAGTTCACTGCTCTCAAGAGAATATTCTAAACCTCGAGGCTACTTATCTTAAATATGTCAAGGTGGCGATAACCCCGGCTACCAAGAATTTTTCTTATCCATGCAGTCATGTGCTAGAATTTATGTTAAATATTTTCATAAAAGCATCCCGGAGTAGGCCGTAATGGCAGGTACTCACAATAATCTCGAATATACAGCGGGACACTTTGGCTTTAGTTAAACCGAATAAATACACCGTGTTAAAGGTTTATCTAGGTTTAAATAATGGGGGTTTCCGAAAAATTGCGTGCCTAAAATTCACTTCTTTATTTTTTAATTGTTGTTAAACCAGAAGTTAATAAAAGGGCTTGGTATAATTTTACAAATGGCTATTTTCTGGTACCTTTTTATTGAATTTATTTTTTTGTGTTATTTTTGTTTCGTTGTAGATTAAACTTCTAGAGTTCGCCTTGTTAAACTTCTCTCGTAGAATAGTAAAGGGTTTTCCTACAAACTAACAAATTTTGCTTGACAAATTCAAAAAAAAAAGTTCGGAAATACTCAACAATCTTCAGATTATACGTTTTAAAAGATAACTTCATATACGACTTTGTGGGTCTTTTCCAATATTTTCAGCCCCTGTAGTTAATAAATATTTCTAACGACTCAAATAAATATAAATTAATTTGCTTGTTGCTTTTCAATTCAACATTGAGACAATTTATGAGAGTTCAAATCTCTGTTGAATTTCATTGTTCGTGCAATCAATTTTTAATTAAAAAATATTATTAATATATTGTTTCTGTTTAATCACAATCAATTAAAGAACAATTTTGTCAAATGCCATTTCTAATAACAATACGAGACTATAAAGACTTCACTAAGTTATTAAGAGATATGTAATTAAAAAAAGAAAAATGTTTAACAGCATGTAATTTTTGTGTTCAAGGTCATTGATAAAGTCAATAGTCGTTGTATTAATATTCAAAATCGAACAATGAAGCTCGATGTTGTTTGCAATGACGTCCTGAACAATCATATTTATGATTTCATTTCTTTGGTCACAAAAATTTTTTTTAATTTGTCTCGCGAATTCAACTAAAAGTCTTCCCTCGTTCAGATTCATTTTACTAGGCCTTTAAGTCCTTAATTATATTATAGTCATCCTATTAGTGCTTGTGTAGTTTTTAATAGAATTTGTATAAAATACAGGTTAAGATCATCATATTCTTGCGGTAATGACTCGATATGCTACAAAAAAATTTCAAGAGGTAATCGACTTTAAAGTTAAAAAATAATGTTAAAAATAGTGTTTTCATACATTTCGTTTAGAACTCCTTTAAGACGACCACCATCACATACTCATCGATAAGAATCTTTTGAGTGGGAGCGTGACATTTAATAGAAAAACACATAAAACCTTCTTTCCATTCGGGTGGGTAATGATGTTTTTTACAAAAAGCCCTTATATTTACAAGAACTTCATCAAGGGTTTATCATGCACTGATCTAAATCAGAAAATAATAAATCGTAACGCCATGACTGGCACTTAATAACCTCCTTGACTCTGATAGTGTGTGTAAGTAACACAGATATTTCTTTGACAAAATATACACTATAGCTAAAAAAAATATATGTAAGTATATTTATACTTTAGTTCTCCTTAAAAAGAGGTTAATTCTTTATTATTATTTAACACTTTTATAAAACGCTCACATACAAATTCTCTGTCATAAAATTTTTAAAGTGTCTGTTGTTTGACGGAAAACACAAAATTCCAATACAGATGGAGGAAGGTTGAGTGTCTGGCTGGTCTGAATAACGGCCTGTTTCGAAACGCCCTCTAAACCAACAATTAATTGCCTTCATAGAAATTCAAGTTGGTAAATAGAGTTTTTATTATTTTAACTGTTTTTAATTAACGCCGTTGCAGTTGATGTTTTCATTTCGCATTTTTTCGCTTTGTTTTTTTTTTCTTTAATTTTATTGAAATTAATCTCAATCAAAGTCAATAATATTAAAACAAAAATAACAGCAACAACAACATTATGAAAGTGGAAATAATTACAACAAAACATGTTATTTAACAGATGTTGCCTTGTACGACACCTACAACGGCACAACAATAGACAATTATTATTTATTTATTTTAAACAAAAGTGTATTTCATTAGACGTTTTTGCTAAAAATGGAATGAAAGTCACCAGTGGAGTCGATTTAAGTCTTTAATTCAGGTTCAGTTTGTACTTCAACAACAATTTGAGTTGAATACGGGCGATGTGATTAATTTTGAGTTGAAATTTGCAATTTTGTTTTGTGTTTCTTCATATTTGTCCATTTGGAGCAATTAAGTCACCGAGAAGATAAATTTGGTGCGATGCCACTGATTTGTTTATTTTTTTTTTGTCACTGTTCGCATATTTTTCAATCGGTTGATCGTGGACTTTCTCGGAACTGCATGATCTCATTTTAATGACTGTGCTGATGATGAAGACTGAAATTTATTCGTAAACATTATAATGTGACTTTATTAGAATTGTACATTAAACGAAAGCATTTAAGCCATTGTCATTGTTCTTAATACAATAAAAACAAAAACTCAAATAATGGCAAATATAAAACAATCAAATGAATTGAAATACATACATACATACATACACCAATACATACATACATAAAATGAAAACCAAACTCATACAAAGAGATTCGAGCTTATGGCCAAATCCATTGTTGTTTTTTAAGTCAAGATGACGTTATTTGTTGATTGTCATTAAGTTAAAAAAAAAAAAAAAACAAAAAAAGGAAAAAATCAAGAATTATGACATTTAAAGTGGATACACTGATGGCTTAATACTCCCACAAAACAATAATATCTGGTTACTTAGTTAAGTACTTATTGTATTTGATTATGACTTCGTACACTCGAAGAAAATATCAGTCACCCTTATTCTATTTGGCGTCGCCAACTGTAAACAACGCCTTTTGTTGTGTTTTGTTTCAATTTCGCGTTCCCGTTGACAATATTGCCATATTTCAATGACTGCTAACATTGTTTGTCATTTTCTAAGAAAAATTGGCGTTGCTGTTGCCTTTAATTGCCTTTCATTTTGTCGTCGGAGTTTTTAGTGTTGTCTTGTGCAGTTCAAGAAGCTAGTGGAAGTGCTTGCAAAAAATCCATCACTAGCCAGAGAATTTTGCAGGGTCTCTTTTCCTAATAAATTAAATACCCCTTACGATTAAAGTAGAGAACCTGGTCTTGTTTTTTTTTTGGAGCTAAAATTTTGATGTGGGTTCCGTCCACACAGCCTATTACACCTGGAAATGCTGCTTTTCAAAGAAATGCAACTAAGTCTCATTCTTATCAGCATCCGTCATGTCTAGGTTTGTCATGACTTTCAGAGTCTCGGACACAATTTTTGAAACTAGAAACTGGGACAGTCCAGAGCTGAAATAATTTCCAACGCTGAGCTGGTACGATCCCTGGGCTAAAAAACGCAATGTTGCTGCAAATTATATTGTGTTTGGAACAAACGTTCCCTTTTTTTAAATGAGGCTCTTTTATTTCCAACATATCTTTAAAGGTTTGTTCAGCCGAAAATAACTTTCAAATCTTAAAAAGGTTAAAAAAATCCATTAGGGACTTGTGAAAATTTAATATGTACTTTTCATTGGGCAAATTAAAAATGGAAGATTTCTGTCTAAGCAGTCTTCTTTCCACTAACAACTTTTTTTTACTTCTTTCGTCGCTGGACGAGTCCGAATCAGAAATAAAAAAAAGTTTTTTTTATATTTGTTTAACAGACAAATTTTTATTTAATTTAAAATTTTGCACAAACAGCACAGAATTTTTTTTTTCTTATCAAAAAACAGTAAACATGATAAAATATATTAGAGATGTGTGCCGTATTTTATTAACATTATCGATAAATAGTCAACGGCGTCTTAATACTCTTACAAAATACCAATTTAACATAGAATTGATGTTGTCTTTGATAAGAATTGCTGTTGCCTTGAAATTGCCGTTGTTATTGCCGACGCCAAATAGAATAAGGGTGAGTATATTTTTGTTTATATTGTAAAATTTGTCGAAGCTGCTCTTAATTTTATTCCTTATACTCGGATGCATATACACTGCAGCTACATACGAACAATTCTTAGCAAACGCAATTTTTTTAAACAAACTTCCGAACCCATTAACCTTTTCGACCCGGACGGTACATATGTGTACCACTGTAAGTTTAAACATCCCTAACAGCTTGAAATTAAATGTTGCTGGGTTGCGAAATGAACCTTGTAGTCTTTAAAGTCTCCTGGCCGTTTTTTGTAATTTACAACGCCTCCAAAGTGAAGTGCATAGCTGGGGTTTGCATGATATTATTCGCGAAAGTTAATTTTACCGGACGGTAGGTTTTTATTTGTACCACATAACATCCCGAATGGTTCACCGTTGTACCACAACCTTGACAGCCTGAAATTATTGTTTTCCCGATTTTCTTTCACCGATAAGTTATGTGTTACTTAAATAATCGGTTCCAATCAAAAATTTTGTTTTGTTTTTTATTACGGGTCGAAAGGGTTGACTTATAAACGGAAATATATTTAAATTGCAGGCAGACCCTGTAAACGATTTTCAAACACCATCTGTTGGCAATTTGTTAATGAATGCGGTCTTTTAAAAGTTTCCTGGAATTTTCAGGATCGTGAAAATTAAACGTTATACTTTCCTTTTTTTTTAAGAAAAAAGTACATTTTAAGGTACACGGCTGCTGTTGCTTTACTAAAATGACGCTTTGTAAAATGGACAAAACTTGAGGCGAATATCTGTTGGTTAATTTTCTTGGTGTGAATGACACAAAACGGAATTCAGTCAGATTCTATATTGATTAACATCAGTACCGTTATAAGACCCTACCCCACAGTAGCCAAAACCAAATCTACTTGGTGAGTTCATATTAAGCACTTACAAAATGCCCCTGTGAGAGTGAGATATCGAGTGTATAAACCCGTCTAAGCTTACACACTCGTCCCTTGTTTGAGGACTGGAGCTATCTTACCTCCGTTTCTTTTACTTTAATTCCTCAGACTTTGACGCGAGCAAGTCCCTACCCGCGACTTTGGGTTTAAACCACAGCCACTACGTGTACTCATTATTAGCGTCCCTCCAAAGGCATCGACTTCCACAAAACAATCAATCAGAAAGACAGGAAGAATTTCTCGCAAGAAGCCTACAAAACAGAGACCTCAACCACCCGTCAGCCAGGCTTGCGCCGGGGGCAGCTGACGCCCGTAGCGCCAACAGCTTAAGTCCTTAGGTCAGACTTCGAGCAAATCTGGTCTACACAGAAAAAATTATTGCCGAATTATTTTCAAACAAACGATTGTTTGAAATTTTTTTTAATTTCTACAATTTTTTTTACTGATTCAATTAATATTTTTGTTTGATTTTTATTTAACCAACAAAAATGTTGACAACTTTTCAATAATATAATATACGCGCTATTGGTTTCAATTTTTCATAATTTTGTATGAAATATTTAACGCTCTTTAATGTTGTCGTTTTTTACATTTTTTGTTTGATCGTAAGCAACACTTCTTTATGTGAAATATAAGAACAACAACACAAAACACATACAGTTTATTTTTGGACGCTTTAAAAAAGTACAACAAGAAGAAAGATGATAAAATAGCGCGACGAGGTTATTAGTAAAAAAACAAAAAAAATAGCAGGTAAAAAAAAGGTTTCATTCTTTTTTAAACAACAGAAACAACAACCACATTATAAGAAACAAAATTAATTTTTGGTTGGTTTCAAAGTTGGAAAAAAAGAATGAAAAACAAAATCCCGTATTCAATTTTTGAAAACTGTTTACTTAAATACATCAAATACAAAAATAAAATGATGACGAAAAACATATCGAGTCGGTCTGCTGCCGTTGTTTGTTACATTGTTCTTCTTTAGCCAAGGAAAGGATACAGCAACAGTGAGTGATGAAGAAAAACATTGTGTGTATAAACAAGACTTCGTTCAAAAATTATTCCAACAAAACATGTGTCTTAAAGCCAGCCGCCGCTCTGCTTCTGCCTTCATCTTCTCCTTCAGTGATAGCTTGGGTGCGCGTCATTCATTGCTTGTGCAAAAAATTTTTGTTTGATTCAGCAAAATTATTTGTTTGAAATTTATATGAATTTCAGTAAACTTTTTGTTTGATTCTGTAAATTATTTGTTTGAAAAAATCAGTGTTTTTTTTTAGTAAACAAAATGCAAATAAATTGTTTGAATATGCGAATTTGTTTGTAGGACCGATTTCAGACAAAAAATGTTTTGATTCTACAAATTTTTTGTTTGAATTCGAAAAATAATTTTTTCTGTGTATACAGACCAAACGAACTCTAGCTTTCGATAGTTTGAGTGACGCTATGAGACTCACTTGGAGTGTCAGTGCACCTCTAGTCAAGGATAAACCAAAACCACTCTAAGCCAATTGTCACCACTCGGATCCCAGAGATGACCGCAACCTGATTGTGATAACCCAACCGACGCCCCCTCTAATTCAAAATACTAGACGGGTAAGCAAAATTGTGTTATTTATTCTATCAAATCATCTCTATACAAGAGGGGTGTAACTCTCCAAGTATTTTTACTAAACTTCCTTAGAGGAGTAGTGTGATAATTTGAAACATATGAAAACTAAAAACGTCTATAACTCGAAAACTAAGCGTTTGCGCAAATTTTTTTATTTAATTTTTTCTTCTTATTTTTCAATTTTCTATCGCCCTAGGTTTTTTTTTATTTGGAGCTGCGTCGGTAAACTAGATTTGTTCCATTTTCTTTAATCAAAACACATAAATTTAATGTTGTGTATTTTTTAGTTTATGCAATTTATATTTTAATTGGCCAATGGCCAATTTTCAGGATTGATATTAAAACACATTTACGTTTAAAATAGTTTTAAATGCAAAATTCTCTTCTTCACTAAACACTTAAATTCAACTTAATTCACCGATGTGGTACATTTTAATTCAACTTAAGTTTCCATTGAAATTACTTAGCAAGGTGGCCTCAACATGACAACAATACAACAACAAAAGGCGAAGCAATAACATTCAGCTGTTTTTTGCACCACCTTGCAAATAAATGAACTTTTTTATGATATTTTTTTGTATTTAGTATTGCTACCATACTTTTATCTTGATTAAATAAGACTTTTTGAATAAAACTCAAAAAACCAATCTGTATTTAAATACTATTTAAGTTAATTAATGTTAGTTAAACGAGTCACTATTGCGCTCGCGTTCTACAAACAGGCAGTTAATATTGAATTAGACATACATTTATTGTTGTATGTAGTTGTTTGTTTGGCCAGAGATATGAATTTATAATTGCTATTTTTGTCAAGCTTACTGGGCCGAAATTACTGCAATATAAATAAAATTCAATTTTTAATTGCAATATTTTGTTCCCGACGTTTCTTCGATTGTTTGTCGACTTTTTCAAGGGATTATTGTATGCAATTAAATCATTTTAAAAAGTTTTAGATGTACCCAGCATACAAATATAAAACATTATTTTAATATTTAAATACATATTACTTTAAACTTTAAATATATCACCGCTCAAGTGATGGCAACAATGTGTGTATCACGACTCGAATATACAAATCCGTTATTTGATATGATCAATTTAATTGTCTGAACGAATTGTTTAATTGAAGTCGATTTTCTATTTTTTCTGTGTTGATAACCAAGGTGCTTCTACCTAATTTGAGACCCTTGACTCTTGCCGCTCCGCAGATAGAAATTTATAATGTGCTTGTATGGGAAGTGCAGCGTCCACTTCTCTTATCCCGCCCATTTTTTGGATAGGTTGTGTATTGATAACCAAGGTGCTTCTACCTAATTTGGAAAGTTAGGCTCTTGCCGTTCTCCAGATATACAGAAAAAAGGAATAAAAAAAAAACAATAACAACAAAGGGTTTTATGGGTAAAATTAGAGGCAATCGTTGTTTTTTGCTCCTCATATCTCAGTATTCAATGTACCGATCTGGCTTAATTTATAAATGAGAATATCTAACATAAATAAATACCGAACAAGTCTCCATCATATCTGGGGTCTTCGGAAACCCCCTTTAAACAGAATGGCAGACAGACGGTCAACCGGATTTGAACTTCTCTTCTCATAGGGATCCAGAATATACATACATATATACTTTATTCGATCTAGAATCAATATTGTGGAAGTTACAAACAGAATGACAAACTCATATATACCCTTTTACCTGCGGTGAAGGGTATACAAATCTGCATTAATTTTTGTATCGCTGCAATCATCACAAATTTTTTCGGAATTGATGTATCGTCCCCATTCAAAATCTTTTACCGATCAAAAAATTCCAATAACTTTTTGTTTCTACAATAGAAATGAATACGCTGCAACAAAAAAAAATCGTTCTTAAAAGCTGTTTTTTAGAATCTTTTAAAACTTAAAAGATCTTTGACAACTTCCAGAATAAAGTACGCCTTCATTTTCAGTTTTAATACACAAACAAAAAATTATGACAAATCAATTGTCATATTGAATTCCATATTCGTCAATAATATTAATTTTTAATTAAAAAGGCACCAACAACAGAATTTGTTAATATAAAAAATTCTTTTCTTAATTAAAATTGTTAATATTCAACAAATATTTTTAACAATGATTTTGTAATTCTGAACATTTGTTTGTCTTAATAATACGTTGATTTACCTTGATAATAAATTGCCAAGTGTCAGTGCATAAAAAACTGAGCTGGCAAGTTGCGTTATATGGATTTTCTTGCGAAAACAACAAAGCTATTTTTTTAAATTTTGGTTTTTCTTAACCCGCTAACAACTACAATTAATGTTGGGAGAATTCCAACCAATTGCAGTGGGGAAAGTAAAAAAAGATAAACTCATTATTAATTGTTGCTATTTTTTTTAAAATATCATTCACTCTCCTCTTTTAGCTTTAGTTTAGTTTTTGGCTAAAGGTTTCCTGATGATCTGGCCTAAGCAACCAATGAAGTGCGCCAAGGAACCAGCTTATTCTCAAACAATAAATTTCAGTTCATTTATGAAGAATGAAAATCGAAAATTTAGCACGAAAAACCAATCTTATAAATTAAAAATTTTATATTATCCCGAAAAATTACTTTGATAAAATTTTTCAACAATCAAATATTGTGTTTTACTACGAGTTTGTCATATAAACAAACCATTTGGTTGCTAATAAATTGTTTGCCTCTTTAAAAACGAAAATGCATGACATCTACATATAAATAAACCTTTATCAACAAGAATTTGAAAACTGAACTGAATGAAAAAATACACGTTGAAATTTCCTTACGAATCATAAAATGAATTATTATTTTGCTTACCACAAAGATGAATTCAGTTTTCCATAATCGTTCAATCGTTCGTTTCTTTAGTAATTTAATGCAAAATCACAAAATTGCTCTTCAACTTAAACAAATTACTTTAAATTTCTCTAACTGAGAGCGGGTTTGTGAGAGAATAATTAATGTTCTTGCACGAAATAGCCCAGACTTATTCTTCTTGCAAATTGTGCAAATTGTCAAACAGCTGTAAATCATTAACAACACAATAAAGGAAGGGGAAAAAAATCATGAACCAAATTTTGGAAAAAGTTTTGTGGGTAAAATAATGTGCTTAAATAAAATTTTTAATATTAAAATATTAGGAAAACATAATGTTAGTTATTGTAAAGGTGTTTGTTTTGTGTTATTTTTGGTTAAAGTAGTTTATTTCTTTAGACAATAAACAATTATTGTTTTGTAAAGACTGACAAAACACTTATTTTTATTTTGTGTTTTTTTCTGTTCCCATTCGTTTATGCAATTTTGTCTCTTGAACTTTACCCAAAACGTAAAGAAACAGACCTTATGTTAATACGAAAATTTACGAACATGTTAAATGTTTATTAAAAAAATTTTTAAAAATATGAGAAAAGTTTTTTAAATATTTTTTAATAACATTTTTTTTATTTGTCGTGCTTAATTCCCAATTTTTATTCTTGTTAAAAACACTGAACTTTTTTGTTGATGGGATAAGCGATTCCTATGCGCATTTCACTGGTTGTTTAGGCCAGATCATCAGGAAACTTCATCCAAAGATTGATAGATTTTTTAATAACTTTAAAACTGTTGTCATTTTTTCCGTGTACAATTACATAAGTTATTTACATTTTCTTTCAGTGTACTAAGAAATATTTACTTGATTAGTTTTTTAAAATAAATAAGCGAAAAAAACAAACTTTATCAAATCAAAAACATTAGATATCCATTGCGTTCGCAAGGTCTGTTTAAAGTACATAATTGGATTATTCAAACCCTTAAATTTATTTATGAAATTTGTTTGTTTCATAAAGATCTGCCATTCACACGTGTTCGAGTGTTTACGTACTTTTTTACTTTAAAAGTGCGTATTTGTTCCGATAAATTTTTGTTTACGCACCATAATGACACAATTATTTGCTTAAAAGTTTAAACTATTTTAGTTAAATATTTAAAGTGTTCGCATTTGTACTAAAATAGCTCTGAGACTATTTTAAATTTGTGTTTACCCGTATATTAGAAGGGTCCAAAAACGCTTGTAAGAAAGAAATAATCGTTTGTTTTATTTAGGACAGAGTTTAACAACGAACCATTTTGGAAACGCAGTGCTACAGGGTCAATTGTACAAAAAATGTCATCTGTGATTTTGTTAAAGGTTTCTAATTTTTAAAAAAACAAGTTATATTCAGCCATGCCACAGAGTACAATTCCGTTCGGAAACGGAATTCATTCCGTATTTTGGTGCTGCAGAAAAGGACGAAAAAAATTTTTGGAATGAAACACTGAACGGAATGGGAGTTTTCTGTATCTGAAAGGCCAAAAAACTATCAAAAAAACTTTCTAAAAATAAACAAATATTTTTTCTTTGATTTCGAACCGAATTGCACTTTGTGACATATACATTTATATAGAATTATTAGCGGTGTTCAGTATTTGGCTTCCAAAAGAGCAAACGCAAAATATCGTAGCACTTTAATTAAATCCAACGGAAACTCTGTGTATTTCGTTGTTGGATTTAACAAAAGAGCTGCACTATTTTGCATTTGCTCTTTTGCAAGCCTTATGCTGAACTCCGCTTTTGTCTTCTGTGACAGTTGATTTGATAGCTCTCGACTGGTACAAGGTTAGTTTTGTTTGGTAACTCATTATCATGTATCACGTCAAAACAATGTTTGCAAATTTGTAATTTTTTTTTTTTTATTCCCTGGTTAATTCGACAAACTCATCCAATAATTTCATTTAAACATTTTGTCTTTGCCGTTGTCGAAACACAATTATATACAGAAAAACTTGCTGCTTGGTTTTTATCATAGAGCATACAAATTTCATAAATTTTGTTAAAGTGATACCAAGGGATAAATTAAAAAAAGGGCCACAAAAAGTGTCAATCGCATGAAAAAGGGTCAAAAGTGATACTTTAGGGTCACAACGGCCACGCTGCTGTTAACAGGTTGCCTAAACTTGCTAATGTGATTTGCTGTCTTTAGAAACGATTGAGCACTTTAAAGCGAGTATTTGACGTGTAATGGCCGAAATACAGCACGATTTTTGCTGCAAAGTGTGTTTAAAAATTAAACCCTTGAGGTGGTGGCAGATTTATGCCATAAATTTATCTCATTAAAAAAGCCATTTGAATGGACATTAAAAGCGTTTTATTTATTTAATTTTCATTCTCTAAAAAAACCCCCGATATTACCGTTACCATAACTTTTTTTTTTTAAATCATCAAATCTCATCAAAAACTCAGATGCCTAATTTTTTCAAGATTTTTAAAGCGAATGATCTTATAGCACCGTATTCCGTATTCCCATAGTTGAAGATTCGTTAAATTTTATCGATAAACATATCAATATTGATGTCCCCTTTCTTATTTACAGTTACATGAGTAAAAATAAGAGTTTTTTTTTGGGCCACGCTAATGTTTTTTTGGTTTTTGTTTGTTTTTTACAAATGTTTGCATGTTTCTAAACAATTATGACACATTAAAGAGAATATTTACAAAATAAATATTTGCTTCAGCATGTCTGTTTTTCGGTGATTACGTTAAAAAGTTTTATTTTTTCAAGACTCACCTTCTTTGGCGCTCCCATAACTCCCGTTTATAACATAGAATATTTAAATTTTTAATACAGCAATTGGTAGAAGAAAAATTGTAAATTTTTATAATTAAAATACAATTTTGGTTTATGCAAAAAATTGTGTGTAGAAGTTATGGGATAGTAACGTCCCGTTTACAGATGCAATTACTTGTTGCAAGTTGAACATACGTGTTATTAACATAAAATTAAAGAAATATCCAATTGGATGAAAGTACGAAAAATGTGTGTGTGTCTGTGAAAAGATAAGATTGTATGGAGTTTTTCGAATTTGCACTTGCATGTTGTGTAAACCTCAGGAAAAGTAACATTAGTTTATTTTATAGCCAGTGAAACGTTTAGATAGAATACTTTCTTTACATATAAATAAATAATTGTTGTGGATCTTTTTTTGTTCAATATTGGCGGCAAAAAAGGCCATTGCAAAGACTCAGACCAGAAGGCTGATTCTGGCAGTCCTTGTCGAATAGTTCTTTGATTCGAAAGGAATTTTATTTTTTATTCTTTCAGTCGATACTGAACGAATCGAATGTAAAGGCGTTCGTGATCAAGTAATCAAATACATAATTTGTTTTACCTTTAAATAATGCAGTCTTAAAGAATCTAATCAGAGTCTTCTTATTATTTTAAATTATAATACTTTGTTGCACAGTGATTTTAACGTTTTTAGCCGACTACTCTGAAATGGGATCGGTATTTCCCCTGTGAAAAAAATAAGAAAGAAAATATTGTTGTAAAAATTAAATTAAAATTTGAAGAAAAAAAAAAATCAAATTAGGGCATGTCCGACCAAATGACACCATACACCACAAGTAAATTGCATAAAATATTTTATCAAAAAAATTTTGAGTGTCCCTGCTGGCCAGTTGATAGTGAGATAGTCTATTAGTGCGAGGGTTACTGGTTCGATTGCCGTCCAAGACTCTGGTCTCTGAGAAAAAATGTTAAAATCATAATAACTGGCACAAACAACTTAACGACCGAACTCAAGAAATATCTGAAAATCCCTGTAAAATGGTTTTTTTGTACAGATGCTGCTATTTTTTCTGTGACAATAGGTCAAGAATGACCCATAGCTCAATTATGACCAGGGAAACCGAAAATATGCAATTGCATTTTTTTCCTTGTGCGACAAATAAAGGCAGAAACATTATATTTATCCGTTTTAGAGCTTTATAAGAATTTTGGAATCGATTTGTTAGTGCATATTTTTGCATATTTTACCGTTAATAGCATTTTTTTTTAATAATTTGGTAAAAAGAGCCTTTTTGCAGCATTTTTTTTTGTTTTTAGCGCGTATATTGCCTATTTTGAAACAAGTTTAATTTTTTTTGACGCGATGATTTGGCTTATCTATTTTATACCCAATGTGTTGCTTCAATTTCACCATCTACATTTAATTTTTACACGAAAATTGTGAGACAAAGCCGGCTGTCATTAAAGATTAATGATATTTCAAACTTTAAAATTGTATATATGAATAAGCAAACATTAAGGGAAAAGGCAATTATATATGTTTTTGGCGATGTGTGTAATACATGGAAATCTGGATCAAGCTTTTAGTAAACCGCTCAATTAAGAATCACTTTCAAAGTCCATGTTAATTTTGTGCGAAAATTACAATTGCAATCTTGTAGATAATTGGATCAAATTTGGTAAATACAATTTAATGTCTATGAATATGAATGCCTATGAATCGGTCTATAATTTTACATATTTCCCATAAAAACTTTTTCAAATTATACTCTTTGTGTCCGTAAACCATCTCATTACGTTGGTTTTTAGATTAAATTCGCCACAAAAATGTTTAAATGCAAACTAAATTCTTTTCGAATCAATTCACACCTATAAAAAGCTTAAATTTCTTTTAAAATGTTTTTATTAATAAGAAGTTTAGCGTCCGTCTCTAGATAATATTCGGCACAAATAACCCTCATATGAATTTTAACCTTTTAACATGACTTTGGTTCTGTAAGCCGATGACTGCCATTCGTTCCCAAATAGGGCAAAATCTCGAAAATTTGTCTGTAATAATTTTAGGATTATTTTTATCAAATGGTACTGTTATTAAATTGTTGAATATTTCGTTTTCAAATTAGCAATTTTTGAATTTTTTGGTGTATATTTTTTACAATATTGAGGGCATTTTTTCAAGTTTTTACTGCATATTTAATGCGCATAAAACGTATTTCTTAGATCATATTTCTGGTTTCCCTGATTATTACTATATTTACCCATAGTTTTCGATTTTCAAACCAAATTACTTTGAGCCACGTAACAATTTTTAAAATCTTGTACACCCACCATCATACAAATAGTACATGAATCAAAACAACAAGATTGCGCACTCAGCCGTACAAAAAAAATTTCTACTGCGCATCTACGTCATCATAGACTAAATATGAGTGTTTGTTGTAGAAAAAATGTAAGACACACAGAAATGCACACACACAAAGTCTATTGTTTCGTCACACACAAAAATAACAGACCTGCGCAATGCGCAATCTTGTTTCTTTGATTCATGCAAATAGTAAACGTAAATAAATATGTAGATGTAAAGCTCTGTAAATTTGGTAGTCACCATTAATGCGCTGCTGCCCATGTGTGTTGCTAATATTTTGCATAAAACTGTGTAGCCGTTGGTTTTGTTAAAAAAAATTTTTTTTTTTTTTAGCTTGCAATTTTGTACTAGATTATGTCAAACATGGTGTAGTAACATGAAAAAAAATGTTTTCAATTTAAAATTAAGTACTTGCTAGTATATCAACTTAAACAAATATCTAGTTACTCGTACACCTGTATATATTTTAAAAACATATCTACATTTAACATAAATAATTGTGTAAGAATAGACTCAGATACACTTGTGTGTATTTGACTGCGGCTGTATGTGTCTGTTTTAGTTTTTCCACTTTTATGTATTGCAACCCATCTAAAACCCACTAAGGAAATACCTTTAACCGTAAGTGGGTCGACATCCGAGGGTTGTGTTTGAAACATTATTTGGAAGTGCTTGAATGATGATGAGTGTCAGTGTGTGAGAGATGTTTTACCCATAAACAAAGTTTTACATTATTGTTGGGTTTCTTTTGTTGTTGTTTGTTTTTAACGTCTTTTTCGCTGTTATAATTAAGCCAAAAATGCAAAATAGTTGGCTAACAAAGTTAGTAGGTATTAATCTGTTACATGTCTGTATGCGTTTTCATTAGGGTGACACTTAAAGAGGACGTCATGATTTGAAGTAAGAAAAATTGAAAATTGTTTTCAAATAAAGAGTTTGTAAAATTAATTAAATATGCACTAGTTAACAAATTAACAGTATGCATTAAAAGTTTAATTCACTTGATTACACATTTAATTTACTTGATTAAATGTTTAATTCAGCTGATCAAATTTTTGATTAAAACTGATTTAATTTTTGATTAATTCTTTAATTGGTGAACAATTTTAGAATTTGTTTGTCCGTGTTTGTAGTGAAATTATGTGCAATTGCAAATGCAGTAAAAGTTATATGGAAAACTTAGTATTTTTTTTTAACTTTGCAAATAGCAGTTTTTGAACCCGGATATAAATATGGGATCACTTTCTTCTCAGGTTGAGCGTATAAAAGCTAGATTTTACACAGAAAAAAATAAAAATTAATTTCAATTAAAAAATTTGTGCTATTAACCAAAAAATTAATTAAACTTGCACCAATAAACAAATTAAAAGTATAAATTAAAAGCTTAATTTACGTGATTAAACGTTTAATTTACTTGATTACAATTATAATTCACTTGATTAAACGTTTAATTCACCTGTTTAAAGTTTTAATTGAAACTGATTTTATTTTTGATTAATTCATTAATTGGTGAACAATTTTGGAGATTTGTGCTTAGTATTCCGATAATCCTTAAATGTTTGAATAACGCCCTTCAAACAAGAAAAACACAGACAACAGTAGTATTCACGATACAAATTCATGCCAGCACATGTAATTGTTTTTTGTCTGAACAGAACAGTGGCTAAAGAAGACGGTCCGCTAATCAGATGTTTAATGTTCGAAAATCTAATTCAATAATAATAAATGGCTTTTATAAGCTTCACACTATTTTTTGGCACAAATATGCAACTAAAAATGGAGTTCATGCTCTAATCAACGATAGAAATCGCGGAACAATTGTACTTTGTATTGGTACATTTTAGATTTTGTGGTATCAAAGCGATTTATTTGGTAGAGTTTCTGATTAAAAATATTTCTTAATCAGCATTAAAATGCTGACAGAAAACCATAAAAATGGATTTCAAATAAAAAATTTGTGATATTAATTAAAAAATTAATTAAATGTGCACCAGTTATAAAATTAATAGTATCAATTAAATATTTTTTGATATAAACAATATTTTCTGCAATAATGTCGTTGATATAAGTAAACGTTTAATTCACTTGATTAAATTTTTTATTAAAACGGGGCGATTGATAATTTAATTGAAAAAAATAATTGCGAGATTTTTTTCTGTTGTGTGTATCTTTAACACATACTTATATCAAGTTAAAACAATGTTGGCATTATTACTGAATCTATCTTAGAGCACCGCGAAAATGCATTTGGACTTATCGGTGATGGTGAAGATTGTGTGCCATACCACTGCTTCATTGAAGTTTCAACACATGATGTCGGATAGTTGCATAAAACACCGATTTTTCATCTAAAGCTCATCCACTTAGCAATAGCGAAAATTTTTTTTATCCTTCATCCCAATAGCTATTTTCTTCTATGAATTGATAAATAAGGCGTCAAAACTCAAGGCCAAGGTTTGTTTTGAGTACGTTTCCATCGGCAGCCGCAATTATGCACAGCTCACGTAGGTCCAGCAATTAGTGCTCGTTGTGTTACCATGTTTCGATGTCTTTCAGGGGTTCATACTGTCTGGCTGCCAACATTCTTACGCAGCCAGCCGTTGATTCAATAAAGGAGTGGATCCTATTTAAATTATTGTTAGCGAGACAAGTTTAGTCGCTAAGGAATCTTCGACCAAACAGTCTGTGTCTTAGATCTCCGAATGCCGGGCAATTACAGATAAGATGTTTCGTTGACTTCTATTTTTCCTCGCCGTCGCAACTTCTACACAGGCCATTGTACGGGGGTCCTAGCCTCTGGACGTCTTTCAAAATAGGTCAAGGATAAGAAACAAAAACATTTTAAACTTTTTTTTACTTCTGATTAATATAAGAAATGTTTATGATCTTTCTCCAATTTTCAACTTGTTTTGAGTTCGTGAACAAATTTATCCTGAAATTAAAATCATTTCTAACTTAAATTGTAACCCCCTAATATATGTGCATATAAATTTGTGTCAGTTTATCTGTAAGTCTTTTTGTCTCTGCTTTTCAGTAACATGTAAGGCACTCAAGTGTGACTTTAATTCAATCGTTTTATTCATTCGTTCGTCAGTCATTCCGCGTATTATTTGTATCTGTGTAAGTGTGTATGTTCATACAAATGCTAGTCTGTCTGTCGGTCTGGCCGTTATATGCAAATCAGTGCGTTGGTGTTTTACAAGGTAAATTGGAAGAGAGAACGAAACAAACAAACAAACTGAAAAGAAAAGAAAATAGTAACAAGTGTTGATAAATATTAAAAATCCTTATACAAACACCAACATTTGGACTTACACACATTTTGCGAATACATTTCGTACCCCAGTGAACATTTTATGAAAAAAAAAAATTTTAAATAATTTTCTAATCATAAATTATCATATTCTAATCATAATTATATTTATCATATTACGAGAAAAAGGTATCGTTTGTTGGACTCTTCTTTTCGTTTTTTTAGATAGTTTTTTTTTTGCTGGATAACGAGTAGATTTCAAGTCGTATTTGTTTTCGCGCAAGTCTTTTCTAGTAATTTTTTAGTCGAACATATTTCTAATTTATTTCAATTAAATATTTAATTGTCCGGAAAACAGTTTTTTTTGTATTTAATTTTTTTTATATAGATCGGCAAAGGCATACCATTTAAAACCACTTTTTTCATCTGTTTGTCAATCGATTTGAATATACACCATTTGAAAGGTACTTACTTACGGCAGTGCAATATAACTTCACCTTAAACGCAAAAGGCCCTTACTAACAAATTTTGCAGGAGAAGCTAAAATTATTTAAAATGATAAATTGATAATTCGCCTTAAACCGTTTATTATTAAGCCCTTTTAGAGTTACCCATATAATCTTTTGTAGAAAGGTCCTTTTGTTTTTTTTTTTTTTGCTAATAAAATTGCAAATTTCTGTCGAAAATTTCTAAAACTTTGTGGCCATTTGTGTTGATGCAATACATCAGAATCAATTAAAAAGTTGATTTTTAATATTTGGTTAGTTAGGGCCTTTTGGGTTTCAGGTTACGATATATTTGATTAAAATGTGAGGTGAAAAAGGTTAAAAACGGATTAATTATGAAACCTCATGTCTCCATAACTAAAAAGGTAGAATAATGTTTATACTTATCGTTGTTCATTAGCAAAATATGTGGACTGGAGTCTAGTACTTTTATAAAATGGGACTACTTTATCACCACATCTTTCTTTTAAACCAATAAATAAATAAAGATTATACCAAATTCGTAACAAATACTGCATGTGTCTTAATCTCTCAGGTGAAAAGGTTGTTCACAACCCTTAAATTGTGTCATTCAAAAAGGAGCTAATTGCAGACTCTGGTTTCTTTCCTGCAGACAAGCATAAAGCTTCGCGGGATAAGCTAGGAACTTATAAAAAAAAAAAAAAAAAAATTGAGTTTAAATTGCTGGTAAATACTGCATGTGGCTGTCTTAGAATTTCCTTTTATATTAAACTTAGAAACATAATATTATATAGGTGCAGGGTCCTGAGCAAATGAGAACCTATAAGATGAAAACTATTCGTACTTTTTGTTCTTCAACTACTTTTTTGAATTTTCATTTCATTATTGTATAAGAAGCTGTACGTTCTACAACTGGTACTTTTTTTGATTTTCATTGACAAAATTAAACATGCAATGTCCTGAGTGGGTGAGAATCTATAAAAAGGATTTCTTTGGTATTTTTCGTTCTTCAACTGGCACTTTTGAAATTTTTTTTAATACTGAACCTTGAAACATAAAATTTAACATGCTTTTACAGAGAGATTGAGAAACTAAAAGAGTAGACTTTTTGGTACTTTTTTAATTTTTAATTGGTACTTTATTATTTCTTTTTTGTATTATTGAATTTCAAAACTTAATAAAACTTTCACGAACTTGAGTGGAAGATAATATATGCCCCTGAGATTGGTCCCTCGACAAATCGATCCACTAAGACGAAAAAAAACAAATGTTCAAAACATTTGCATAAAAAATCATGATCGAATTTAGGCAAACACTAGTACTTTTGAAGCTTTAAAATTCGTTGTTATATAAATATATAGTTCTTACCTCGAAAACCTTTTTCTAATCATCTCATTGTGTTAAATATCTACACCCAGAGTAAAAACATGTTTAAATATGGGCACCTCCAACCAAACTATTTTTAAAGAAAATTGTAAACATATTATGGTTAACATAACCATATAATTGTCAGCGACAATTAAATTGGACCTCCATCAAAAAGCCCCAACCATATTATTGGTGCCTCCAAACATGTTATGATGAATGATAACTAAAATTTGTTAAACACTTACAATAGCATGGTTGGTTTTCAACCATTGTATGTTGCTCTTGAAAAAGAGGAAAATACTATTGTAAATTAAAAAACAAATTATTATCATATTTAAACATAACATTTTTAATGTGTGTAAAGTTAAATTTCGAAATTTATTGCATAACAGAGCTCTGTTAAAGCTCTAACATAGCACTGTTAACCATATAGAATTGTGATATATGTTTTCAAATTGGAATTATACCTACATTTATGGATCAAATGGACTGGAAAAAAATATACAGCTTAACACACATCCCACTTATCAAAAACTTTCATTACTTTAGGTATATAATAGGACTTTTCATGTTTTTTTTAATTTTTTAAATTTACAATTTCTCTGGAATATTTTCCCGAATTCCAGGAAAACGGGAGGAGATGGGCGGATGAAATTTGATGGAATTTGTGGACAAAGTGGACCTTTATGAAAATTAGTTATCAGAAGCTTAAAGGTGTTGCGTCTTTATATGAATTTTTAAATTTTTCCATATTTTCAAATTTTGAATTTCACTGTAAGATGAATTCCAGGAAAACGGGAGGAGATGGGCGGATGAAATTTGATGGAATTTGTGGACAAAGTGGACCTTTATGAAAATTAGTTATCAGAAGCTTTAAGGTGTTGCGTCTTTATACGAATTTTTCAATTTTTCCATATTTTCAAATTTTGAATTTCACTGTAAGATGAATTCCAGGAAAACGGGAGGAGATGGGCGGATGAAATTTGATGGAATTTGTGGACAAAGTGGACCTTTATGAAAATTAGTTATCAGAAGCTTTAAGGTGTTGCGTCTTTATATGAATTTTTCAATTTTTCCATATTTTCAAATTTTGAATTTCACTGTTAGATGAATTCCAGGAAAACGGGAGGAGATGGGCGGATGAAATTTGATGGAATTTGTGGACAAAGCGGACCTTTATGAAAATTAGTTATCAGAAGCTTTAAGGTGTTGCGTCTTTATACGAATTTTTCAATTTTTCCATATTTTTCAAATTTTGAATTTCACTGTTAGATGAATTCCAGGAAAACGGGAGGAGTTGGGCGGATGAAATTTTATGGAACTTGTGGACAAAGTGGACCTTTATGAAAATTAGTTATCAGAAGCTTTAAGGTGTTGCGTCTTTATACGAATTTTTCAATTTTTCCATATTTTTCAAATTTTGAATTTCACTGTTAGATGAATTCCAGGAAAACGGGAGGAGATGGGCGGATGAAATTTGATGGAATTTGTGGACAAAGTGGACCTTTATGAAAATTAGTTATCAGAAGCTTTAAGGTGTTGCGTCTTTATACGAATTTTTCAATTTTTCCATATTTTCAAATTTTGAATTTCACTGTTAGATGAATTCCAGGAAAACGGGAGGAGATGGGCGGATGAAATTTGATGGAATTTGTGGACAAAGTGGACCTTTTTGAAAATTAGTTATCAGAAGCTTTAAGGTGTTGCGTCTTTATACGAATTTTTCAATTTTTCCATATTTTTCAAATTTTGAATTTCACTGTAAGATGAATTCCAGGAAAACGGGAGGCGATGGGCGGATGAAATTTGATGGAATTTGTGGACAAAGTGGACCTTTTTGAAAATTAGTTATCAGAAGCTTTAAGGTGTTGCGTCTTTATACGAATTTTTCAATTTTTCCATATTTTTCAAATTTTGAATTTCACTGTAAGATGAATTCCAGGAAAACGGGAGGAGATGGGCGGATGAAATTTGATGGAATTTGTGGACAAAGTGGACCTTTATGAAAATTAGTTATCAGAAGCTTTAAGGTGTTGCGTCTTTATACGAATTTTTCAATTTTTCCATATTTTTCAAATATTGAATTTCACTGTAAGATGAATTCCAGGAAAACGGGAGGAGATGGGCGGATGAAATTTGATGGAATTTGTGGACAAAGTGGACCTTTATGAAAATTAGTTATCAGAAGCTTTAAGGTGTTGCGTCTTTATACGAATTTTTCAATTTTTCCATATTTTTCAAATTTTGAATTTCACTGTTAGATGAATTCCAGGAAAACGGGAGGAGATGGGCGGATGAAATTTGATGGAATTTGTGGACAAAGCGGACCTTTATGAAAATTAGTTATCAGAAGCTTTAAGGTGTTGCGTCTTTATACGAATTTTTCAATTTTTCCATATTTTTCAAATTTTGAATTTCACTGTTAGATGAATTCCAGGAAAACGGGAGGAGTTGGGCGGATGAAATTTTATGGAACTTGTGGACAAAGTGGACCTTTATGAAAATTAGTTATCAGAAGCTTTAAGGTGTTGCGTCTTTATACGAATTTTTCAATTTTTCCATATTTTTCAAATTTTGAATTTCACTGTTAGATGAATTCCAGGAAAACGGGAGGAGATGGGCGGATGAAATTTGATGGAATTTGTGGACAAAGTGGACCTTTATGAAAATTAGTTATCAGAAGCTTTAAGGTGTTGCGTCTTTATACGAATTTTTCAATTTTTCCATATTTTCAAATTTTGAATTTCACTGTTAGATGAATTCCAGGAAAACGGGAGGAGATGGGCGGATGAAATTTGATGGAATTTGTGGACAAAGTGGACCTTTTTGAAAATTAGTTATCAGAAGCTTTAAGGTGTTGCGTCTTTATACGAATTTTTCAATTTTTCCATATTTTTCAAATTTTGAATTTCACTGTAAGATGAATTCCAGGAAAACGGGAGGCGATGGGCGGATGAAATTTGATGGAATTTGTGGACAAAGTGGACCTTTTTGAAAATTAGTTATCAGAAGCTTTAAGGTGTTGCGTCTTTATACGAATTTTTCAATTTTTCCATATTTTTCAAATTTTGAATTTCACTGTAAGATGAATTCCAGGAAAACGGGAGGAGATGGGCGGATGAAATTTGATGGAATTTGTGGACAAAGTGGACCTTTATGAAAATTAGTTATCAGAAGCTTTAAGGTGTTGCGTCTTTATACGAATTTTTCAATTTTTCCATATTTTCAAATTTTGAATTTCACTGTTAGATGAATTCCAGGAAAACGGGAGGAGATGGGCGGATGAAATTTGATGGAATTTGTGGACAAAGTGGACCTTTATGAAAATTAGTTATCAGAAGCTTAAAGGTGTTGCGTCTTTATACGAATTTTTAAATTTTTCCATATTTTCAAATTTTGAATTTCACTGTAAGATGAATTCCAGGAAAACGGGAGGAGATGGGCGGATGAAATTTGATGGAATTTGTGGACAAAGTGGACCTTTTTGAAAATTAGTTATCAGAAGCTTTAAGGTGTTGCGTCTTTATACGAATTTTTCAATTTTTCCATATTTTTCAAATATTGAATTTCACTGTAAGATGAATTCCAGGAAAACGGGAGGAGATGGGCGGATGAAATTTGATGGAATTTGTGGACAAAGTGGACCTTTATGAAAATTAGTTATCAGAAGCTTTAAGGTGTTGCGTCTTTATACGAATTTTTCAATTTTTCCATATTTTCAAATTTTGAATTTCACTGTTAGATGAATTCCAGGAAAACGGGAGATGGGCGGATGAAATTTGATGGAATTTGTGGACAAAGTGGACCTTTATGAAAATTAGTTATCAGAAGCTTTAAGGTGTTGCGTCTTTATACGAATTTTTCAATTTTTCCATATTTTTCAAATTTTGAATTTCACTGTAAGATGAATTCCAGGAAAACGGGAGATGGGCGGATGAAATTTGATGGAATTTGTGGACAAAGCGGACCTTTATGAAAATTAGTTATCAGAAGCTTTAAGGTGTTGCGTCTTTATACGAATTTTTCAATTTGTCCATATTTTCAAATTTTGAATTTCACTGTTAGATGAATTCCAGGAAAACGGGAGATGGGCGGATGAAATTTGATGGAATTTGTGGACAAAGTGGACCTTTATGAAAATTAGTTATCAGAAGCTTTAAGGTGTTGCGTCTTTATACGAATTTTTAAATTTTTCCATATTTTCAAATTTTGAATTTCACTGTTATATGAATTCCAGGAAAACGGGAGGAGATGGGTGGATGAAATTTGATGGAATTTGTGGACAAAGTGGACCTTTTTGAAAATTAGTTATCAGAAGCTTTAAGGTGTTGCGTCTTTATACGAATTTTTCAATTTTTCCATATTTTTCAAATTTTGAATTTCACTGTAAGATGAATTCCAGGAAAACGGGAGGAGATGGGCGGATGAAATTTGATGGAATTTGTGAACAAATTTTTATCATATTTAAACATAACATTTTTAGAGGCAACCATAATATGGTTTTAGCTTCTTGATGGAGGACTGATTTAACCATAATATGGTTGTCGCTGACAATTATATGGTTATAGTAACCATAATGTGTTTCAAATTTTCTTTCAAAATAGTTTGGTTGGAGGTGACCATATTTAAACATGTTTTTTCTCTACGTGTATTAAAAACAATATAACAGGAATCAGTTTTTTTTTCGTCGTCAAATTGCGCGAAATATTGTTTCAAAACAGTTTTTAAAAGAGGAATTTCCAAACTCCTCCATTATCAATTTGTGATGTGACTTTTAAACTTTTTAACATTTTTTTTTTTATTAAACGCTCAAGCAATTTTTTTTATCTGTTTCAAATCATCAAAGGTACTCAAATAAAATTCAGTTTATTGAATTTCGAATACTTATCTGCCAAATGTTAGTTGGGATGTGTTAATGTGTTTGTGTGTGTGCGTAAATGTCGGTTTGCAAGAATTCAACTAAAAGTAACAACGCCCGTTTAATACTTGTTTTTGTTGTTCTATTTTTATTAAATTACGTTTTTGCAAACTATACGCCAACTACTGTTACAAACTGCTGCCACACCGCTTCCATGTTGAGTCACTGTCTGGGCTTGTATTGAAATCGTAGTTACTGGCAAATCTGTGTGACTTTCAGACTGAGTCTAGTAGAAAAAATATTGGATTTATTACTTCTGCGATTTTTTTCCGTTTTTTCTTTTAATTTTTGGCAAAACTTTTTGCTTGTCTAAAATGAATTAAAAGTAAAGGTTGTTTAATGGCTTATAAAAACCATATTTAAGTGTTAATTAAAATTAATTTGAAACCAAATTATTTTCAAATGATTCATAGCTGAGAGAGTTTTATTAAGTTGATTTTTTAAAGGGATGCCCAAGTAAAACACAAGATGAATTTCAATGCAATCTGGGATAAATTAAAATTTCCACCAAAATAAAGACTTTTATCTTGTCTTCGTCCAAGATTAATAGAGCATTTTGGACAAAAGAGCATTATTATATTTTTTAACTTGGTAGAGTTTAGGGTAATTAGGGGGATTAATAACTTTTTTGTTTTTTAAAGAACTTAAAAGTTCATGAAATCCGATTTATTTTAATAGTTTTTTAATTTTACATTAATCCAATTGATATTTTTATATACAATATTTAAATTTCATCAAAAAACCTTCGTCAAAAATTACAGTGTTTTTTTAAAAAAAAAAGCCTTTCATCTTTTGTGCGATTTGTTGTTGGATTAAACCAAAGAGCTGCAGTATTTGCATTTGCTCTTTCACAAGACCAATTACACCAAACAATGACCACCGCTAATGTTATATTCCTACTTCCGACACTTTTTGAATAATGAACTAAATTTCTTTCTTGAAAGCAATTCGCCGATAGTTTTCGTGGTATTTGGCGTTTCTCTTTATAGAAATTGGCGTTACATTTGCAAACATGAAATTTTCGATGCGCTTCTTAAAATCTAGTGTTTAGCTTTTTGTGCCGATTAATATTAAACTAAGAGCAATTTAAATAGGTACATACATATATTACCAGATGTGACTGGAAAATTCGAGAGCACCATCACGGAGGTGATGCAGGGTGCTCTCAATAAAGTTCTTGGATGGTGCCATGAAAGGGGGCTGAGTATCAACCCTAACAAGGCGGTCGTGATAGCGTTCACGAGGAGGTACAACTACAGGCTTGAGAAGCTAGTAGTGGACGGAATTGAGGTTGAGTATTCCAATGAGGCCAAATATCTGGGAATTGTTCTGGGCAGACGGCTCAATTGGAACTCGCGCTTGGATCAAACCCTCGGGAAGGCGGTAAGGGCCTTCTGGGCATGGGAGAACTTGGGGTTTTAGTCCAAGTATGGTAAAATGGCTATACTTTATGATGGTCAGACCGATAATTACTTACGGATCATTGGTATGGTTGCCTAAGATTCGGCAGGAGACTGCAATGAGGAAGTGCAACAAGCTGCAGCGGATGGTGTGTCTGGCCCTGACGGGGGTAATACGTCTGCCGTGGGGCAGCACTTGAGGTTATAGTGGGCATATTGCAACTACACATCCATATAAGGAAGACTGCTATGTCCGGTCTCCTTAGGATCAAGCTGACATCGGGACTTGCTGAGGTCCAGAGGCATGCTAGCTTGATGGACATGGCTCCGGGTCTATCTGTCTGTACAAGGGCAGACATAATGACCACGGAACTGGTCTTCAACAGAAGGTTCAGGGCAATCTTTCCGGACGAAAGGTCCTGGAGTGTTGGGAATCCATGTCGGGGAAACCATGAATTGCACTGGTATACTGACGGGTCAAAATCGGAGCACGGAGTGGGTGCAGGGGTTTTTGGACCTAATACACGGCTCTCGATGGCAATGGGCGAATCACCGAGTGTTTTTCAGGCCGAGATTTGCGCCATTGATGTGTGTTGCAGCAACATTCTTGATAGGGGAATGGTTGGCGGCAGCAATGTGATTTTCACTGATAGCCAAGCGGCCATAAAAGCACTCTCTTTTTGGAGAATGTCCTCGAAGCTGGTGGCGGAGTGCCGTGGAAAGCTACAGGAGCTGGGGACAAAGGGCAGATTGACGCTCTGCTGGGTGCCGGGGCACTCACGGATCCCGGGTAGTAAAATGGCTGATGAGCTGGCAAGGGCTGGTTCTAACGCGCAGATGATGGTCCCGAGCCCATCTGTGGACTAAGTTGGGCAGGGCTCCAGTCCGTCATGGAGGACTGGGCTCTGGGCGAACATAGGGGATACTGGGTATCGCTTCCGGGAATGCGTCAGGCAAGGAGGCCCAGGTTGGGTTCCTATGGGAAGCAAAGGGTCTTTTGGCCAACTAAGAGGAGTGGGTACAATAGACCTAACCTGGTCGCGGTACCTGTCACTGTGGGAAAACCTCCCCGCTCTATCGTGGAAAAAAAATATATATTACCAGATGTGTCCAGCTCTGTTTACTATTCACACTGACACCAGCGATTCAAAAATGGAAAGTATCACCTTTGTATCTGCTAAACGCGTAATAGTGATAGAGAAAATGCTAATGCGGTGAGAATAGCGATTTAATCAATATCAAAGCAACGGTGTGTATATTTTTTTGTACTAATAAATTTGGGCAATAGGTACGAGCTTTTTTGTTTTGCGGATATTTGTCCAAATAACATCTACTTGTTGAAGCAGAGGTAGAAGAACTTTTTTCTCTCCCATAAATTTCATTCCATAAAATACACAGCGAAAGTTACAACCATCTCTAGAATAGACGAATAGCAGGTTTTGGTTTTAGATCTCACAAACAACAGAACACCTGATCTTTCCAGTAGACATTAACTTAATGTACTTACCTGTAATAATCAATGTTATTCTTAACTTTACTGGTTTAAATAACCTATGTTTATGTTTTTTATATAATGGTCAGTAAAGAAAAAACAATTAAGCATTTTTCGTTTAACCTTAAAAAGATAAAAACAAACTTTAACAGAATAACAACGGAATGTCGGAACAGTGAAAAAAAAACCGGCTCATTATGTCACCCGCACCTTTTCTTAAAATACAAAAATATTTCTACATGTCAATTACAAAGAACAACAACAACAATGACAACAAAAATAAACTTTGTATTTGATTCTAAAAATAACGATGGTTTAAGAACCAACTAATCGAGTCATTCCATTCAGGGCTTCTTTTTGCACGATCGCATTTAAATGCTCGTTACTACAAACTTCTCCGGCTTGGAGGAAGAGTCAATTCAAATTTGAATTATTTATACATAAATGACACATTCACCAAAAACAACAATTGAATGTTCATTTACATATTTGTTCGTTCGTTCACTCTTTAAGAAAATAGTTGGTTGTTGTTATTTGTCAATATTGTTTGCTGTTGTTCTTGTTGTTATTTAGTTGGATTCTTTTACATATGTGTCATTCTTATTGGAATTAAAAATAAATAAATAAATAAATAAAAATAAACAAAATCAACAACAAACACAACAACAATAACAGAAATTACAGGTTATTGTCATTTGTAAATATTTTTAGCATGCAAGAGAAAAGAGAAAGAGAAAAAGGAAGAAGAGATATCATCTTTATTTACCTTTTTTGTATTTGTTTTTGCTTGTGCATTTTTGTTTAGGAATCTGGTATTTGGTATTGCGCCACCACCACTCATTTTAATAACTTAATCTTCTTATTTAATTTTAGTTCCTCATCTTTATTTTTTATTTACATAATTCCTGTAGTTATTACCAACTTCACAAGTATTTTTACTTGGATTTTCTTTAGTTTTCTCTCTTTTTTTTGTATTTTTTTTTCAAGAATTTGAAAAAAAAAATATACATACATATGTACCTACAAGAACAGAGTAAAGTTATTAAAGTTTGTTTACATGACCAAATTTCATTGTTGTTGTTGCTGTTGTTGGAACACTTTTTAGTCTTCTTTTAAAACAAAGAAGAAAAAGTTAATAAAACAAACAAAAAAATCAACGAAAATGGCAAAACGATTGCAGAACTCAAGAAAAGGTTTAGCAAATTAAATTTGAGTTATCTTGGTGAGGATGAGTTGTATGGGCGATCGAGTAAAATATTTTGAAGAGCAAATTAGTATGAGTTTTTTAGATCAATGTGTAGGTATTTGGAAAGAGTCAGAGAGCAAAATTAGTTTTAAAATTGAGTGGGTTGTATTTCATTAATGAATTTCCATGATGATTAATTTAGTCAGCCAGCTCGCTCGCATAATTGATTTTAATTTAATAGGTACGCTTTTTAGGAATGAGTCCTTTTTTTCTTATTCTCACTGTTTTTTTTCTAGATTTTTAAAGTTGAATTGTAACATGGCCACGAAAAAGGTCCTAATTTACATTTGGCTGTTTCCACCGAAAATGACCCCTGATAGGTAGCTCGAAAATTAAATTATTATTTTAAATTTTTTTCCGCTAATAAACATTGTACCTACAAAATAAATGTAGGTATCTGTCATTTTCCGAAAGATAAACTTTTATTTTCTTTATAGGTCAGAACAAAAATATGCTACTTTGAGTTACCCATAATAAATGAATTCAAACACAAAAAACTGTTAACTTTTAAAAATGTAACGAACGTTACTTTAAAAAAAATAATTTTTGGTAACTAATTTCTTTGGTTTGAAAATAAATCTATTCCTTAAACAAAACATGTCAAAGAATTTAATCAGATAGGTATTTTACTTGACATATCCTGAGCAAAATTTTACAAAACATGATGTTTGTTTCCGACCAGAGCTGTTAAATTTGGATTACGATTAGTAATCAATTAGATTAAATTTTAAAAATAATGGCATTTGTTGGTTTTATGCTCTTTTTCTCTTTGTTCTTTGTGTATGTATCAGGGTTGTTAGACTTTTATCTTCAAAAATCGTCAAAACTTTTAACAAAATTCGTCAAAATCGTCAGGAATATTTAACAAAATCGTCAACAAATCGTCAAATATTTAAATTTTACAAATTAGAGACAGTTTATTGCATTAATTGGTTCAAAAATATAAATTTTTAGCAAGAAATTCTATTTGTGACGACGAAAGTTATATGGTTCAGCTTTATTCTATTTATTTCAGCAAGTGGGCTGAAATACATTTATCATTTGAAAAGAAATACTTAAGAAAAAATATATTTTCATAAATGTATAGCAAAAATTTATTTATTTCATTTATCCATATTCACAAAAAGATTAGGCTTTAGTAGCTTAGGAAACAATAAAAAATAAAATCTCATTTGCTATTAACTGAAGGTGCTAAACCAAGGGTTCTATCTATGTATATCAACTGTCTTTTTACCCAACTTGAAACGTTTTATTACGTCCAATTGAAGTTCCAAACTAAGTAAGTGATGGTTCACACTCTTCAAGTTTTAGCCGTCATGTCTTGAGTTTTTAGGAGGGAGAGGAAAAGAAATGACATTCCCTTTTCCCTTCTCTCTAAAAGCTTAAGACTTGACGGCTAAAACTTGAAAAGTTAGAACCAGCACTAATGCATTGTCTTCTCTTTACACCCATTTTTCTACACATATTCTTATTAAGAACTTACTTCTTACTTCCTAACACGCAACTATACTTAGAATAACTTACCTAACAGATTCGCCTGTTTACACGAAAATTGAAAAATTCTTCACATGTGATTATGACTTCATGGAAAAATGCAATCGTATGTAGAAATCGAAATCATAAAAACGCAAAGCGGATTTAACCTATTTTTAAAAAGCGGACCAAATAGAACCGACGCAAATCATGGCTTTAGTGTATATTTTTTGCAGTATCGATGGCATTTATATAATTGAAGAATTTAAATTACTAATGCTTCTAATGATAGCCAACTGGTTTGTGATGGGGAAGAATTTTATTTGTTTAATTTCCAAAAATTTTTGTATTTCGAAAAATTGATTTTTACGTTTTGGACTGTTCACAATATAATTGTAAATATTTCTTGTAAGTGTTTTATTGATGCCAAAAAATCGTCATAACACTATTACTTTTAGTCAAAAAATCGTCAATCGTCATTTTACGGTTTTTTCTCAAAAAAATCGTCAAAATTACGAAAAATCGTCACATCTAACAACCCTGGTATGTATACACATCGTTCGCTCTTTTTGCATTTGCCCATACCGTTCGTTACTGCTTTAATGGCCAAAAAAGTATTGAAATTACATTATTAATGAATTCTTTTGGTTGCTGCCGTTGCTTGAACTTTCGTAAGTCCAAAATGGAACAATCCTCATGGCATATTTGGGTAGGCTGGAATTTTATTTAAAAAATTTCCTTAAATCGGTAACGTCCGTTACTTTGGAAACAACCATTTATTAAAAATCATTACAAAATTTTTCTATCTTCACCTTATTCTACATAAAAAAATATTCAAATCATAATCTCCCGGGCACGTTTCTTAAGATAGAAGAACATAACACCAGTTAGTGCCCGCGCGCTCCGTTAACTTCTGTCAAAAAAAGTTAAACTATTGTTTTTATAGAAAAAGTTATACAAAAAACATTTTGACGCGTATGCGGTAGAAAGTTGGTTAACTTTGAACTTTTTAACGCGTTGTGTAATTTTGACAAGTAATCAGCTGACATTAAAAAAGAATAATTAAACAAATTTGTGAATCATGGAAGAAAACTGTTGAAAAGTTTATAAAACACACATTATTGTATTAAACAAAGAGCGTGGAATTCTAAAAAAATGTGTTAAGAAAAAAAAACGGCTGTAGCATGTCATTTTTCATGCAGCTTTATCTGAGAAAATATTGAGATCTTCAAGGAGGGCATTCCGCTTCTACGGATTTGTCCCTTCGGTGCTCGATTAAAAAAGAGTCCACTGTATAATTTTTAAGTGTGGGATATTTTCTTAGATTTAGGTCCAAATTTGAATAATGCCCTATTTACGCTTTACAACTTAATGACTTTACTTTACAACTGCTAGTGCACACAGAGAAGAAATATGTTTAAATATGGTCCCCTCGAACAAAACTATTTTCAAAGAAAATTTTAAACATATTATATTAAATTTAACCAAATTATTTTCACCGACAACCATATTATGGTTAAAGTAGTTCTCCATCAAGAAGCCACAACCATATTAGGGTTACCTCTGAACATTTTGTAGTTAATAATAACTAAAATATGTTAAACGCTTATAATAGCATGGCTGTCTTTCAACCATAACATGTTGTTCTTGAAAATGAGGAAAATACTATTGTGAATTTAAAAACAAATTATTTTCATATTTAACCATAACATGCTTAGAGGCAACCATAATATGGCTGTGGCTTTGAAATGGAAGACATATTAAACCATAATATGGTTATCGCTGATAATAATATGGTTAAATTTATGTTCTAAATTTTCTTTAATAATGTTTTCGTTGGAGGTGACCCTATTTAAAAATATTTTTATCTGCGTGTCGTTAGTTGTAGGTGTTTGATGTTTTTGTTTACCGCACTTCACAGAGTTGTTAGCAGTAACACAAAAATGCAAAATTTTCACTGAACTAGAGTTGAGTTGTAAACCGTAATAGGGGCATTAAGCTGTACAAGAACTAGAGGAGTGCGCGTGAATCGATCGTGATTACGATTTCTTTAAACATTTTTAGTCCAAACTTTTACAGTATTCGATATCGATAGATATTTCCATTTAAATTGTATTGTAATTTCTATCGGTACCGAATGACATAACTTGCCGCCAGAAATTCGTTAATTAAGAGGTAATTATAATATGGTTGTTGGTTCTTGATGGATGACTAATTTTAACAATAATATGGTTGTCGCTGACAATTATATGGTTATATTAACCATAATTTTTTTAAAATTTTCTTTGAAATTAATTAGGTTGGAGGTGACCATATGTAAACATATTTTTTCTCTATGTGTACTGTTTTATCAAATTTGAGTATTAAGTGAACTAAATCCCTCCAATTTTTTTATTAGTTTCACCAATATATCCGTAGTTGGAAAATACAAATGCTCTTTTCCTTTTTTAATTGCATGATCATCGGTATCAACAAGCTATTCAAACATGCTTAAATTACTCAAAGTTTTTAATAGAATTTAGCCAGGCCCGCCCCTTCTTGTTACTACCGGCTGCAGTGGAAGGGGAACCCAAGCGATACATTTCATTAAAAATTGCAATATTATCGTATTGACTTCTAATTTCCTTTGCATCGCGTATAACCCTTGTGCAAAGAAAGTGACTTATAACTGTTTTGGATAAAATATTTTTTTAACCCATTGGAAGCCTTAACCAAATGAAATTGTTTATTGATCTTTAAATTCTCTTCCTTCTCCGAGAAAAGGAAAAAACGGGTTTGGACTTACGAGTGGATTCTGTTACCTAAAAGGGTGTAGAATAAGATGAAATGAGTTTTTTTTTCAAAACTTAATTTTCACACAAAAGAGACCTACTTTTCTAGGAGAAGGTCACATATTTTTGAAGAACTTTTTTTGATAATATGGATAGTATTAAAAAAGAAATCACTCAAAAATTCCAAAAATGTGCATCAAAATGCAAAAACAAATCGATGACATTTTAACGCAAATTTTATAATTCAGAAAGATAATTGGTCGACAGCGTTCATAGACTTTTGAGTGAAAACATGCATTTGCATGGAAATCGCAACCCAAGTAATCATTAAATACTGACCAAACTTTTTCTTAAGAAACTAATACTCTTTGTAATTTTATATTATTGAATTTTTTATATTATATTTGCGATGATTTACAAAATGACCATAGTTTTTTCTAGTTTTAAGAGTTGTTCTTGCAAAGGTACCAATTGGTGCTCAAAAAATGGAATATTTTTAAGAACTTTTAGTACATGTTCGTTTTTAAAATTTGCTCGATTTCAAATTCACTTCATTTCAATTTCTAGAACATGCCCGATAGTTTTAGAGGGATTATGCTTGTCGTTAACTTTAACTACAATATAGTGATTTTTTTGTGGCAATTTACCTCCGTACTTTTTAATCGAAAATTTTCCATAAAAAAGAATTATGTGCCCGCATTAAAATATTTCGCAAATAAAGCATTTTGTTATAGAACGGCGAGCCCTTATTTATTGCATTTCATCATTTAAAAATGCTTTTAACTCTTCTGGGAAACCGATAAATCCCGGGTATCTAGCAAATCAGTTTGTTGCGATTTATATGCAAGAAATGAGCTCGAATTGATGCGTCTAAATTTGAGTTTTTTTTACATTAATCAGAATTCTAGAACAAAATTCAGGATATTATCGTATTATTTTGAATTTTTTTTGTTAGCAAAAAGTACAAAAAAAGGAGACTTGAATTAAAATTCTGTTGCTATTCCGCGTATGTCTAAAAATAAAGTTTTTTAAGAGAGTTGAAATCCCATTCTAGATTAAAATATGTGCCAGGCATTGAACTTTTTTAACTTTGTTGTTTCGTTAAAAAAACCGAATTGGTCCAACTTTTTTCAGAAATTTTAAGAACCATATAAAAAGAGTTTAATATTAAGCAATATGGCATCAACATCTCAAAATTGGAAAAATTCGAATTTATGTGTTGAATTTGCGAATGGTAAAAAACCCTTTCTATTCAAACTCAAAATGCGAATGTTGACAACACCGGCAAATGTTAAGCTGATCTTTTAAGTATGTATGTATATGTAGTTTGTGTCTTAAATTTTTATTATTTGTTTCAATTTTTGTTTTTGTTGGGGTCTGTTGTACTTTTTGCAAGTTGGAATGAAAAAAAAATTTACTCAATCTTTACTCTTTGCTACAAGTAGCTTTTTTTTACTGTTTTGTTGAATACCTCTCAGATGTTTTTTTTCGATTTCAGTTTAAATCCGCTCTGCTGCCTACACACTTATTCTCTGAACCATTCTGTTAATGTGTTGAGTATCTGTGTTGTGTGGTGTAATAGCGTAGTGTAGTGTGCATTTACTAAGCGACTTGCACTTGTATTAGTGATTATTTGGTTGTAGGTTTCAATTTGAGTGCGAGTGTTCCGGTGGGTACGTTTATTATTAAGTTATGAGCACTTTTGAGGCAATTTGGTATCGATTTTGAGTTTAGTCCAATCTGAACAACGGTGCCGAGCGGTAGTCTCTTTTTCTGAAAAAAAAACACATCGAACTAGAAAACAAAATTATTGAAAATATAAAAAACAAAAATTTAAAACTTTTTTTTTATATTCGATATAAAAAGCAACAAACTTTTTGTTGTAATTTCAAAATACAAATAAATTTGTTTTGATTTGATTTTGTTACAATCTCGTATTTATTTGTGTGTTTATGTATCTGTGTTGAAAACAAACCAAACAAAAAAAAAAAGAAAAAAACAAGCAAAAACAAAATATGTGTGTGAAGTAACGAGAGTGTGTGTGCGTAGTTAAACATAAATTTTTAATATGTAACAAAAAGAAATTAATTAATTAATAGACTTTGAAAAAAATTCAATAAAAATTAAAAAAAAAAGTTAAAAATTGTTGCCACCAAAGTGAAGAACAAAAAATCGATATGTAATAATTAAATATCTATTGATTAAAAATTAATCATATTAAACTAAATTTATTAGTCTCAATGTGTCTGTGAGTTGGTTGGTGTGTGTGTGTTTGTATGAGTATTTTTTGGGCTTTTTGTTGTTAATTATTATTGTTGTTTCGGCTGTGGTTGTTAATGCTGATGATGATGACGACGTTGTCGATCGGCCGCTTGCTTTTTAAACTTTGTGTGTGCTTTTTGTTACTGTTGTTGGGTTTGTTGTCCAAGGTATTAACTTAGCTTGACTCAACTTGTCTGGCCTGGCTTAGTGTGATATGTGTAGTTATTTGGCTTAAATTCAATTCATGAGTTTGAGTTAACAACCAGTTTTCGTATTTCATTTAATTTTGTTTTTTTTTTTTTTTTTTGTTCTTTTAGAACACTGGGTTGAATAGCAAATCTAACAAAACCTTTCAATTCTATTAAAGTTAAACTATTCCTATTGGTATTGGCAACATTCAGCAACAAGCTACAAACAATAACAGCAGTTAAAACCAGCCAAAAGACTTTCTGGAATTTGTGATATTCATACATCAGAATTTAAGTAAACTAAAAAAAAATACTTGCCCTTTTTTTAACTTAAGAGCTTGAATATTTTCTTTAAAACCAAATGTGTATAAAAAAATAGGGACGTGTATTTCAGTATTTTTGTGTGCCGTTTAAGCAAAAAATATTTCGAAAGCTAAATTAAGTGAAATAACCAAAAGTCTATAGAAATAACAAATAATATAAAGAGTTGAAAGTTTCTAAGGAATTTTTGTGTGTTTGGAACAAACAAATTGCGTTCTCATGACTTTATTTCTTAAACTTTTCTTGGCGTCTCTTACTAAATTGACTAAGTTATTTTTACCTGTTTTTACGTGTTATTGTTTTTCTCTAATACACCAACAACAACAACAACAACAAAATACAAAACGTGCGACCAACCAAAAAAAAAAACCTAAAAATGCATTAAAAAAAGCTACAACATCAACAGACAAATACAACAATAAATAAATGTTGAAAAAAACATACTAAATGAGCGCCCTACCTACCTTCTTTATTCAATTGAATTTGTGGCCTGATGGCAATGCAAGAAACGGCATTAGCACCAACAACAACAGCAAAAGTATCAGTGAGAGTTGTGAAAACAAATTCAAAATGATCTTTAAAAAAAATGTGCAAAAATATCATACAAACTACATGATTTTTTTCAGCCCCATTCCATAAAAGTATGTCAAAATAATGCACAAATTTTTACTAAGGAACAGTGATGCTAACTCTTCGCTACTAAAAATTACAAAATTTTCTTCGATATTAATAAAAAAAAAAAACTTATATACTACAATGAAATTGCACAGATTATTTTTGATTATTTTTGTGAATAACAAAAAGCTCAAATTATCGATAAAATAGATTTTTTTATTGTAAAAGTCATTTGCGTTAACTAGTTAAAAAAATTCCATGTTACAACATAATTTGTGCAGCATTTATAAAATTTTTTTGTTCCGAAAATTTGAACAACAAAAATTGCCTCTGTGTTTTAATATAATTTAATACGAAAATCAAAGTGAGGTTTAAATTAAATGCGAAATATTAAAATTATCTGCATTTATTCACACATCAGGCCTTTGATTTTTTTAAATTTTCCTCTTACTTTAGAATCTTGTTAAGTAATTTCTATGTTTGAGTTTTGATTAAAAACCGATTTGGAATATTTTTTTATATAATCAAATAAGGCGACGTTAAATGTTTTCAATTTGATATACTCTTGTGTTTAGTTTAACAAAAAATATTTTTAACTTTACATCAGGGCGTTCTCGATCTAACAACGTTTTGTTGTCATTTTAAAATACCTGTTGGTAATTTTAGCATGTCCAATGCTGTGCGAACTCAACATCTTTTTAAGAGAAAAAAAAAATTAACACAAAATTTTAAAATAAGATTCGAAAACGCCCTTTCACTAATCAAAATAATCATCCTATCAAAGCGTTTAAAGTCGTTACGTCACCAATATGACCAGAATGATACAAAACTACATATAAGAACTTTTTAAGCCCAAACTTATTCGTTTAAAATAAAGCAAATTTTTATTTTAAAAAACAATATATGTATGTATTTGGATTTTTACATAAACTTTCTTGTGAAGTACCACAATTCCCATTTTGGGTAACCCCCAGTTTCTACATGCAAGTGCAAGTTCGAAAAACTCAATTAACTCATACTTTTTCACTAACATTTACACAATTTTTGTACTTTTAGCCAATCGGCGGTTTGTCGCTTTTTCGTTGATAATACGTATACACTACTTGCAATTAATTACTTGAATGTGGAAACGCCGGGTTAAGTACAAATCGTTTTTGGTCATAAAGAGGGCATTGACTCAACATTTTTAGTAGAAGCACCACCATTTTAAGGCGCTGCGAAATATGGCCCCAGGAAATATGGCCTCAAAAAATAATTGAAAATTTACCCCAAATTTGGGGCTATTTTTTATAATGCAATATGACCCCATTTTTTTAAAGAAAAATTACCCCAAAAAAATGAAAAATACACCTAAAAATAAAATGAAATATGACCCTAAATTTGGGGTAATTCTTCATTATGAAAAATCACATCAAAATTTAAAATGAACTTTAACCCCAAAAAAGAAGATCCCAAATTTTGAATCCCGATTTCAATATCCGAATAATTATAAAGTTTTGGTTTTAAAATCGTACGATTGATAGAATGGTAGGGCTTCCGGCCATGCGCAAGGATTTTTTCCTCTATGGTATAATGAACACTGGCTTTGCTTACTAAAGCTTCACGTTATAACCGGCCTTCGGCCGGGTGCAAGGATTTTCTTCTCTATGATATAACGAACACTGGGTTCGCTAACTAAAGCTTCTCTATTTAGCCGGTCTTCGGCCGTGTGCATGGAGTTTCTTCTCTATGATATAACGAACACTGGTTTCGCTTACTAAAGCTTCTCTATTTAGCCGGTCTTCGGCCGTGTGCATGGATTTTCTTCTGCCATCGCTCACTATAGCTGCACTACATAGCAGGCCTTCGGCCGGGCGCAAGGATTTTCTTTTCTTTCATATAACGAACACCGGTTTCGCTAACTGAAGCATCTCTGCATAACCGGCAAGGATTTGCTCCACTTTGCTTTTACATAAAATTTTATATAATTTGTGTAAAATGTTTGGTATGATTTTTCATATCTTAAAATTTGCATTTTTATTAGTCAACGAAAAATTGCCGCAAAGTAAAAGTTGTGATTTTATTTGGGGCCATTTTTTATTCATTGACATTGGGGTAATTTTTCATTGCACTTAAAATGCAAAAACACCCTAACGAAAAAATGAAAAATAACCCCAAAAAAACAAAAAAAAAAAAATGTGCCCAAAATTGCGTGTTTTGTGTCACAGTAAAATTTTGGGCCGTTCTTCACTTTCCTTTTGGGGCCATATTTCCTGGGTAATTTTGAAATTAAGTAAAAACATAACTTTAGTAAACAAAAATGCTATCAAACATATGGCTGAAAACTTCAAATGCATTTTTCTCAGTTCACGATTTTTTGAATTACTACGGCATTGCACCAAAGGCTCGATATGAATAATATCTGTCGATATTTTCCAAAAAGTGCAAAATTAATATTTTTAGTTGATACCCATGTTATGATCAAGTGCGATAGGTATTTCAAATGTAACTCGTTTGTTTTTCTTGTACTAGTTTTCGCAATAGGGCTTATAAAATAACCTGAGTTACCAGTGGATTTAAGCAAATGTAAAATTCCACGAGTCTTAAAACATCAAATGAAAAAAAAACTGAAATTAAAAATACCCATAAGTTGTTTTGAAACTATGGAATGATCTTGCCAAGAAAAACGAAAAAAAAATTCCTTAACAAATCATGCAACATTTTATTTATTGTTGTTGCTGCTGCTCCCTTCTTCTCCTTCATCAACAGTTTACAGTTGCTTGTCCTACACAAATTCATTTCACTTCACTTGATTTTTTTCAAGTTGCTTTCGGTTAGTTTATTCAATGATTTATGCTTTTTGTATGTGATTTTATTTATTTGTATTTTTTTGTTTGTTTTTATTTTCTTATTCACACTTTTTTTATTTAATATATTTAAACATTTTTGGTGTCGTTTGTTGTTGGTTTGATTGTTTCTGTTTGATTATTTCTCCAATTACTATATGAGTGATTTCACCTTTTCCACTTCTCACTTTGGTCTTTGGGACTTCCTCCACTTAAAATTTTAATTTCTTCGTTGTTTTTTTCTTCTTTTTTGTATCATATTTTTCCCTGCAACAACAACAAAAACTAAAATTGCCATAAAAAGTCATAAACCAAAGTGGTTGTTAGCAAATACAACTAAAAAATGTATTCGCATTAAAACTCTTAATTGTAGAGGAGGAGAAAGAGGAAGAATTAAAAGATAAATTTCGCAACTGACATCAAAATTATAAAAAAAAATATATATAAAATATTCTATCTAGTTAAAAGCGTTTATTTATTTATTTAACTTGCCTAAAACAATAATTCTTACAATTTCAATTCTACTCCCAAATTTTTTTTTTATTTACTAAACCAATGTTGCCATACTGATTTTCGAAATGACCTTTAAACTTTCCCCAGGCTATTTCATATTTAAAAATCAATATCAAATCACCAATATTTCCAATTTTTTAGTTGACGAGAAGTCTCTTTCAAATCATTATACCTAATCTTGATTTTTTTTTAATATGACATCTCCGTTTAAAGCTGAAGGCCCACACCATGCGTTTATGCGTCTGTCCCTTTTATGCATCTGGCAAAAAAGTGGAATCAGCGTAATTGTATGTGACAAGAAGTTACACAGCAAAACGCATATAATGCATACACGTATCAACGCATTAAAGTAGGTTTACTTTTGTATCCGTCGCATGAGTGGTGAAAAAATGTCAGCTGTTTTTAATAGACATGGATGAGACATCATATTTAATTTTTAATGTTACCGATAAATATGTTTGTGTGGTACCTTTTTACATTGTTTTTGGTATAAAAAAAAGTTTTTAATAAAAGAAAAAGCTTTCGTTTAAAAGGTTGCAATAACTTTCAAGAAAAAAAAAATACATAAAAATTTATTTTAAATACAATTTTTATATGTATTTTGTATTCTATTTATCGATTTGTATTCTTTTTATCGATTACTTTAAGTACTTGTTTTAAAAAACAAATGATTTGGAGGAGAAGCTTATGCTGTGAAAAATAACGAATATTTATACAATAAAAGTTTACTCCTTACATATGTATGTAGCTATGTACAGGGTGGCCCAAAATTAACGAAGGGGCTTGAATTCGATATAACTTTTTATTTAAGATATAATTATTAATTTTTTTTTAACACAGTATTTAATGGGGAATATTTTTAGTTCAGTTGTGAAAAATAATACCTCGCAAGTGGTGGCCATTTTCTGCTTCGCAAATTCGTGTTTTATCCAACACATTTTCCATAACCTTTTGCAAAACTTCAGGTGTTATGTTGTAACTGCAGTGTTATGTTGTTTATGTCGTCGCGTATATTGCTTTTTAACTCCTGGATAGTTCTAGACTTATTAATGTAGACTTGTCCTTTCAAATAACACCAAAGAAAACAGTCTGAGGCGGTAAAATCCGGTGAGCGGTGAGGAGGCCAATTAAAATCACTGAGTCAGAGTCACGCACTCCATTTTAAATTGCCCAAGTCTTCTTTACAAAATACTGAAAAGAAAAAAAAATTATAATAAAAAAGTTATAAGCAATTCAAACCCCTTCGTTAATTTTGGGCCACCCTGTATGAATTCCATAAATTCTTAATTAATATGGCGCATTAAACGTAGGAACGCATTGTGTGGACCTTCAGCCTAAGAACCATACAATTTGTTCTTTCACATTTTCTGACTTTTTCATTTAAGTTTTTGGTTAATAAATAATTTATTTATCATATCTAATCATATGGCAGCACATGAATTGATACTAACAACTACATCAACAGCAGCTGTAAACTTTTTTTCGTACAGAAAACAATTTGTCTACACAATAACAAAGAAAAAAAAACAAACAGCAACAAAAACAACACCGAAAAGTATCGTAAAAACAACAACACATAGGCAAATTAAATTAACGGACATATGCTTTGATTATACACTGGGTGCTACTTACTGATTTAATGTGACCTTAAAAAAATTATAATAATTTATTAAAAAACATGAACAAAATCTCACACAATGAGTCGTAAAAAAACAAACAAAAAAAAATAAAAAATAAAAATATTGTGTGATGTTGAGAGTTTTTCTGTAAATAATTACAGCAACTTGTCTAACGATCAACCAACCAATTGTGGGATACCCCAGTCATAACTTTCGTGCTGTTGGTTTCTTCTATTTTTTTATTTTAGCCAACTTTCTTCATTTATTGAGAGATGGAAAAACTGCACTTGTCATTCGTAAATTCCAAATTTTATTGAAGTTGCCGCACTGGGAGTGAAATTAATTTTGTAATTATTTGACGGGGTGTTCCATTTTAATTTTAATGAAATATTTCCCAAATCTTTGAGCAAACAAAAAAAAAACCCCCGACTTGAAACATTATAAACAGGGCAAATTTTTAACAATTTTTGCATGGAAAATATGCGTTTGCATATTTTTCAATTTTTTCCCCCAAAAATATATGCTTTACATAAATTTGCATATTACGCAGGTTGGCAGCCGGTTTTAGCAACAGAATTGCTTTTGAGTCAATCTGTATGTTGCAATTGCAAAATTTAAATATACCGGCCCTTTTCTTTCATATACATTTTCTTATGTCGAAATTTTAAACAAAAATTAAAAGAAATTTCATCGGGTTAAGGTTTTCTTAAATAAACGATGGCTCGCCAATTGTGGATGTTTTGTTTCTGATAGCCATTTAAAAAAAAAACACATGATTATACTTTATTAGAAACTTTTGTTCAAATAAAACAAATTAAAAATTAATAGTTAGTAGTTTTTTCGCGTGCATATTTTTAAGCTTTTTTTTTTTTAGTATATTTGCATGCGTGTAGTAACAATTTTTGTGCATATTTAAACTAGCCCTGATTATTAAATATGGTCGACTCACACATGTTGTGTATTACTTTAATCTATTACACAGTCGTATACGACAACGACAACCACAATAAGGCCGATTGTTCTGCTAGCAAAATGACAATATCGCTCATTTGCTGCAAAGTCGTCAGAATTAAAAAATACATTTCGAAATAAAGCGTGTTTAACGTTTTTAATTTGCTGGTCCACTTAGTAAAAATAACGACACATTCTCTTCAAACGGGAAAAGTAAAAATATAAAGAAAAACATAGCGCACAATTCTGCATCACTAACTCCACTACTTAATTTTTTGAGTTATAAGTTATGCAGCAAATTGGCGATATGACTTCCTAGCTTTTTTGCTGTCAATCCTTTTTTCCTCGCCTCTCTGCTACTTTAACTGAATACCCATAATCTCTTTCTTGTTGATTTCTTTTCAAAAGCTCCTGTGTAACTTTATTGCTGCTATAAATTTTATTTTTTTTTTTTTAATTTTCTTGGGCGTTAACATTAAAATAGACAAATGAAATAAATTGATTTCAATTGGTAACAATTGGTTTTTTATATCACAGTCTTATTGCAAACTATGGAAATTTTTTTTTTTCGGCATACAAACAAATGACAAGTACAAATGTCCATGTTTATGTTCGGATCGCTGAGCTGGCTGGATATTGCATTCAAATACAATGTCGGAGGGTGAATTCAAAACAGATTTAAAATATAGCAGCAATAAAATGGAGTGATGTGGCTTGGCGATGTACTATTCTGTGAGACGCTCTAATTCAACAAACTGCGTGCGTGAAACTCATTGAAATGTCATAGTTTATTAAAATAATTGAATGAATAAATATGTTTCCTTACTTATGTATGTTAATATCTGTTAAATATTGTTCTCAAACAACATTAATTCGTCGACAATTGAAATTTGTGCAACAATTTTCAATTTTAATTCCAATGAACTTTAACGACATTGTTGCACAAACAAACGCACACGAAAACCTTTAACGTCCAAGTTGCGGTTGAAGTAAAAACAAAATAAAAAAAATAGAGCCCTGGCACACTCCAATACGACCTCCACACACCATCATACACACCCAGTTATGGATCAATTTGAAATTTAAATAACTTAAACAAAAAAGTCTGTTTAAATACCCATTATTCTACTCACACACACAAACACACACAATTATGAGTGTCTGCCAGTGCCGGCAAACAATTTGGGAGATTCGTTGGCACTTCTCACAATGATCCCAATAATTTTATGGTTTTTAAGAACAACAACTCAAAATTTAGTCTCATTCTCAAGAGGAACACCGGGGAGTGCTCTTGTCTGATTGCATGAGAAGTATTTGTATCTGGCATTTGGCCAAGTGGACCAACAATTATGTTGTGCTTTACGAGTGTTGTGTTAACTTGCCGGGTTGTTGTTGTTGATTTCGGGGTTTTAGTTATTATGCCGGCAAATTTTTAAAATTGATGTTGTTGTTGCTGTTTTAATTTTATTGTACGTTACTCAATATTAATATAAGAATATTAAAATATTTTTGTATAAGATCTAATGCAGAAGCTTTAAATGTTGCAATCAAAAGTTATACACAGTTACCACGTATTGATTCTATTAACCATAATGATTGTGGCTCCCTTATGAATGACTAATTTAGTCATGCATAGTTGTCTGTGACAAAAATGTTTGAGCCGAAACTGTTTAATCTCCTGTAAATAGTAACAGCAAATCCAAAATTGGCACCTTAACCCCCGATTTGCGTATAAACAAAGTCACTACGTAATACCCAAATAGAATTCAACAATAATCAGCCTTATTACGGTTCTCTGTCAGTCAAATTTTGTAGTAGATTAAATAACATGAGTTGCGTGTTACTTAACTCAACTGTAGAGTCGTTTTCGACATCGGGTTCCCATGATACTAAATAGGGATTAGTCAGTTTAAAATCTTTAAATTTTAGGCTCCAGACGATGGCTCCCCATATATTTCCCCTGAGGAGAAGTATAACCTTCTTAAGCTGCTCAACAAAATGTACTTAACAAACTCTCCAGGAAACAGTAAAATGTTACTAAAGGACGATCTGCCCATTTTTCGCTATTCAATATCTTAAAAAAATTAATAATTCCTCTATGAATCAGACTCTAACTTTGAATTTTTAACTACATACAACAATACTTTTGTCTGTCTCTTATCGTGGACTTCTTGATAAGAAAGAAAGTTTTTATACCCAGTACAAAATTCTCTTATAGCCTGGTTTCTTAAGAACGAAAATTTTGAATTGGAAGCAAAAACAGAAGTCGTTAAGCTCTGACTTTTTAAACAAATTTACTGTATAGGAAGTAGAGATGGAAAGGATCAATTTTAATAGAATTTTTAAAATTGACAAAAAATAATTTTCATGATAAAATAATTTCCATCCAAAGAATGCCTTCTTTCAAATAACTGCTCTGAAAATTATTTTCTCATTCGACAAAATTAATGTTTCAATAGTTTGTTTTAGTTTAATTTTAGTAAACGTTTGGTTAACGCTCTCATACTCGCCGTTATAAATAATGACAACTATGACGAATTTATATTTCTCTAAAAAAATATACAATCATACCCCTTCTCATCATCAGCAATTCATTTCATCGTCCATCCACCCATCGGCTCACACGTATGTAAACGGAACAAAGAGGAGTAAAATTTATTCTATTAATAATCCTCGCACAGAGAAACGCACCTAAATTCCTCAGTTTTTGTAACGGAAATAATCCAATTTGAATTTATGCACATTCTTTGTTTTTTTCTGATACGGGCCGGGTCCCATCGCATGTGCATTTAGCACAATTCAAATACAAGCAGTTATTAACATACTGCAGTCACTTTGTTGCCAACAAATTTTTTATGTGAAATACAAATTCAACGAAATTAATACGAATTTTTTTATGTTTTACATTTTAGTGTTGGAATTTTAATTGAGATTATTAGAACACAAGAAAGTAATCTTTCCAAAACACACAAAAATTAATAATACAAAAAAAGTGCCATTCCATAAAATAAAAGTCAACCAACAAACTGAATAAAAGAAGTGCAATTCCATTTAAATATCTGCCATATAAAAAAGTTAAAAAATAAAAAAAAAATACAACAAACAATCTGTTCTATATTCTGCAAAAAAGTGTTAAAAAATAAAATATTGCCATACATTGCATTAAAAAAGTGTGTACGTTTTAAACGTGCACCGACATAATGACTTCACAATCCTACTACAAGGACTTGTTGGGCTTTGATCCCAACGAAGGTCAATGTGAATCTTCAACTGTTACAACAACTCGTAGGAGTGGGAGCCGCCATCACCACCAGCAATATGTTCAACATAATAGCAGCAGTATCAGCGGCGGTGCCCACCATCAAACGCACCATTCCCACCATCGATCCCAGCAGCAGCTTCACCATCATCAAACATCATCATCGGCTTCACCAGCAAGAATCTCGATATCACCCGGTGGAGCTTCGCTCGATCAATATGCCGAGACTAGTCCGGCCAAAAAGGCCAAACATTCGTCAACCCTTCAACAACCCCAGGGTGGCTATGAAGATGCATTGACACAATTTAAAGGTACCATGTCTATATGGGAATATTTTATAGAAAATTGGGATATTTTACGTAAGTCATATTGTTTCTCGACCCCTTTCTCCGCCAAAAAAGGAAAGTAAGCCGGCTAAAGATGCATTTTTTTCTAAATCACAACAGAATACTAAATTTCGGATAAAGAAAAAAGTGTCTAAAGTCGGCTCTTTCTTGCCTGTTGCTGTTTCGCTTCGTACCGTTCCGTTCTGTTAACTTGCCTGAAAAGAAAGAAGCACGGTTTGGCTGAAATTTCATATGCTTGTGACAGCGTCACAACCGTATAGACTTTAAGTAATTTCCAATGATTTGAACGAGTGTTCAAATAGAATTGTGCAGTCATCTAAAGCCCCCAAAAGCTTCATTAAAAACCACTTTAAACTAAATTGCTCCAATAAAAGTTAACAATTTTGTTGTTTTTGTTTTAATTCTTATCTTTAAAGACGACCTTGCCAGTTTTTTTTTTTTTTTGTTTTTTAATTTGTTTTTGTTTTTTAACTTTTTGTATAATTATTTATTAAAACATGGGGCTTTTTTCTATTTAACTTTTTACTATTAATGCTCATACTAAATTACTAACAAATATTTATTGTTACAAAATTGTGTTGTGTTTTGATTTTTTTGGAAAATTTCAAAATTCCCTCTTTAATTAATTTTTGTTCAAAATGGAAATGGTTTCGTAATTAACGATTTGTTTGTTTGTTGAAATCATAGAATTGAAAAAATTTACAAGTGAAATATCGTTACGAGTTTAATTTCTTTTCTTGAAATGTATGAAAAATTTTGCATAATTTTTTTAAGTAAAAGTCACGATCATATTTGGCGAAATTTAGATAAGGTTGTTTTTTTCTACTTCTGTTTGTAAATGGCTTATCAGAAATAAACAAATTTTTTTAATTCAGGCCTGTCACAGAAATCAATCCCCATCGAAAGATAAAGTAATTCTGTATTACGCTTCTCCAAAAAACGAGAAATTTATGTAAAGAAAACCTAAAACAAGTTCGATCGGATTTGAAACTACGGAATGAAAACCATTTCGATCGGAACGTGTGATAGGCCTGATTGTGTCATATTTTTATAATTTAAATAATTTGAATATTCTAAGTTTGTTAACGTGTTTTTTTTTAAATCAAATTTTTTTTATTGAGTCTGGAAGGGTGGGGAACAGTTTACAACAGTATTAAAACAATAAGTTCAATATTTCTTCCAAAAAATTAAATAAAGAAATTTAATTAACTTTTTTTTTTGAAAAATAGACAGTGTTTGGAATTTTTTAGGAATATTTCTAAAATCGTCATTTCGTTATGAATAATTAATGTTTTGTATTTATTTTTAAACCTTTAAATATTTGTTCGTGTGTTAATAGCACAGTGGAATCTCTAATGATTTGAAATCTATTTACTATTTACTTACATTGTCGGGACCAAGCAATATTGTTCTTCAAATGGAAGGTGTTCATTTAGGGGCAGACATTACATTATTTTTCATTCTTTAAATAATTTATTTCTGTCATCAGTATTTCTTGTATATGTAATTTGAAAAAAAAGTAAGGGTGCTATATTCGGCTATGCCGAATCTTGTGTACCCTTCACCATGGTTAGGAAAGAACAGAAGTTTATATGTTTAAACGAATGTCTAAATATATGTTTATTTATATATGTTGTAATAATCGCTTAATTGCATTTAATTTATTGCACATGCTTGCGTGGTATCACATACATTAAGAAACCAACTTAATTATACACTCAACAATTTTTTAACCGATTTTACAGATTTATATACCGACGTGTTTAAGAAGAAATTTGCTAGTTATAACACTTGGACTCGGGAAGATCTATGGTTCCAGAAAGTGGGTATTTAAAAAAAAACAATTTAAATTTTGGTCATAACTTTTTCGTATCTGAACCGATTTTTCCGAGTTTTTCAGAAAATATTTTCTACAAAAGAGTTTCGATCTTTTGATAAGGGATAAACATTGGTCATATGACAGTCCAAAAATTCAGGTTTTTATACAATTTTTGATATTTTTTTGTACGGGAGGTACCACGCCCACATTTTGTGGGATCGAGGGTATTGATAACGTAAATGTTTTTACCTAATTTGGAAACTTTGGCCGTTCTCCAGATATACAGAAAAAGTAATAAAAATACAACAACAACAAGGGATTTTTGGAAAAAATTTGAGGTAGTCGTAGTTTTTTGTTCATATCTCAGCCTTTTTGGACCGATCTGGCTGAATTTCAATAGCAAAATTATAATAAGAATGCCTGACAGAAATATACACTAACCAAGCCCCCATCATTTCTGGGGACTTCGGAAAACCCATTTCAACAGACAGATGGACAGACAGATTTTAACTTCTCTTCTCATAAGGATCCAGAATATACATATATACTTTATAAGGTCTAAGATCAATATTCTAGAAATAACAAACGGAATGACAAAGTTATGTATACCCTTAAACCTTCGGTAAAGGGTATAAAAAAAGAAACAAAACAAAAACAATCATAAGGGGTTTTTTGGAAAAATTTGATGCATTCGTTTTTTGGACATAACTTAGCCATTTATGTACCGATCTGGCTACCAAGAAATGGTGGACTATATGTGACATAAATGTAAAAAAACCTAGCCGTTATCATGTCTGGAGTCTTCGGAAAACACATTTCAAACGTAAGACGGTCAAACGGACATCGTTAAATCAACTTCTCTCCTCACAAGGGCCCAGAATGTGGCGAAGGGTACAAAAATCCCAACCTAATAATTAAATTTAATTTATGACTATTCTCATTTATCTCTTGTTTTAATAACTAGACCAGAGATGGACATTTTTTTTAACCATTTTAAAAGTTAAAATTTCCTATTGCTGGTGTAATAACTATAAAAAGAAAATGTTAATGAGAATCATCGTAAATTGCATGCAAACCCTTTTTATCTCGAAAAATTTTAAAAAAGTTTTTATATGTATAACTTGTAAAATATAAAGAAGTTATTTAAAATATACATTTTAGCTAAAGTAAACCGAATTTTTATAAACATGTTTGCGAACTGTGAAAATAACATTTGTAATTTGTAATGCTGCGTTTCAAACTCAAGTTTTCATAAAAAAAGAAAAACAAAAAGGAAATCAGTGTTTGAGTGTTGTATTTTTTCTAGTATGAATATCGAAGCAGGCAGCTGCCACCTCGTCTGTACAGTTATGGACTATTTAAAGGCCATTTGGTATTCAAAAAAGTGTGCGTACGGTTTTGGGAGGGTTGTCCGCTTGAGAGAAAAAAAATTAAAATAATACAAACGATTTTTGTTAGACTGGTTTTGACCGTTAGAATAGAGTACGCTGTAGTAGAAAAAGATATTGTCCTAGAAACACCTGGCGAAAATCCCAATTGCAAGAATTTAACAAGAAATTAATCAGCTTGAGTCGTACGTTTCGGAAAATCGGTTATCTCAAGTTTCGCTGCCAGGATAATAATGGAGACAATTTATAGATACCCTATGTCCAGTATAAAGGCAGCACGCAAACAGCTAGACGAAGACAAAGGCTATACCATGTAATTGTTAATATAAAAAAAGTACTGGAAAAATTAAATTGTATTCAATTTTCCATCACTGTACTTCACGAAAAGTAAATTTAAAATAATACTCAAACTCTTAAAAAATTAATTAAGTATATTTTGAAATTAATCTGGAGGGAAATGGGTGGAGATCAACAAACAATTAATTTTGTTGTTGCTCTTTTTTTATCGCAGTTTATAAAACTTGAACTCTATTAAAAAAAAAAACTTGCAAATGACGTTTATTTTGTTCCTCTCCTTATTTCACCTATTCTCTCTATCTTATTAATTAAAAAAAAAACAACAACAGCAACAAAACCACCTGCAAATATTAGAAAAAAATCGATAATGTCAAACGTACGTAAAAAATTGAAATTATAATTGTCATAAAATACATTTGCATGGACAAGGTTTACACAAATTATTTACGACAAATTTTGCAAACCGTTTCAAAAAATCTAAATTTTATTTATATAATTCTATGAGAGAAGAGTATGAAAGAGATTTCAAAAAGCTATAGAAAGAGAGAATATTGCTCGCATAACAATTTGAAAAGTTAAACAAACAATATTAATTTACTAAAAATATCAATAACAATTAAATAGATACCGATCGACTATATTTGCAGGAGAATAGTATTTGTGTATTTTACAAAATTTATTTAAATGTTTAGATAACAACGCTGTTGATATATTTTTTTTTAATATTGAATATTTTTTGTTAGCATTTGCTAAATATGCCACTATGCAAAGTTGCTTTTAAATATTAAAATTTTCAATTTATATCGCCACTTAAAGCTGCTAAAATATCAAATTTCCCGTAACTAAAATTAATGAGCTGGTTTGAGATTTAAGATTCTTAGTTTTTTTTTTATTGTCAATACAAATTTACATATGAATCAATGATCAGACATATTTAGACTACCAAATTAAAGATTAAAAAAAAACAAAACAAAAAAATTAAAAAAAAAATCTAAAGAAATTTCTTCTTTCCGTTTAAACTAAAATTTGCTGATTTTGCCTCTTCATGGAATTTCCTAATTTATTTTCTTATACATAATTTCTATTAAATAGTCAATTTAATAAAAAACTTTTTTTTTAATCAATTTCCTCTAAATTTTAACTTAATAGGCTTAGTCCTTAATGCAATTAAAACAAGTAAGTAAGTACAGTCAGTCGGTCAATCCCAACTATATGGTACCCAACGCCACTGTATTATAAAACACTTTTACGATAGTGCACCCTGGGGCCTGATTCTGGCAGTCGTGATCGAGTAATTTCTCGATTCGATTCAATTTATTATCTAATTATTTCAGTCAATACTGAACGAATCGGAATTATTTTTTCAGTGTTATAAAGCATTAATTTTAGTTTCACAATACTGAAAAAATAATTTCGATTCTTTTAATATCGACTGAAATAAAATTGCTTTCGAATCGAGAAAGTACTCGATCACGACTGCCAGAATTAGGCCCCTGCTCGGGACACATGGAGAATCATGCTTATGTGTCCATATAAATATGGATCTATCTTTGTTTTAAATTTCATCAAAAATAGTTTGATAGGTCCTGAGAAGCAGAAATTGCCCTTATCTTCCCACGTTGCCCTACGATTCGGGCCATTTACAATAAGCTTGGCCCTTGCGTTGCATTGACAGCCTGCCAGCCAGACGGACGGACATCGTTAGATCGACTTAGAAAGTTATTCTGAGTCAATCGGTTTACTTAAAGCTGGGTCATATTTTATAGTGTTACACACATCAGCACAAATGCATAATACCCTCTCCACTATTGTGGTGTGGGTATAATGAACATTGAACCAATTTAAACAAATTTTCTTTACCGACTTGTGCTTTGCGAACAATGCTTTAATGACAGACAACCTGCCAGCCAGACGGACGGATACAGTTAGATCGATTTAAAAAGAGATTTTGAGTCGATCGGCACACACTTATATTTAGCATCCTTTTCACCGAAGAGTCCGGATTCGAAATGAGTTTTCGTGCCTGACTTTCAGGGTGTCCGTCAAGAAGAATATAAAAAGGTTATTTTTCGTTAAATGTTTTAAAAGTGAAATATACACTGATAGAAAAGGCTTCTTCGTTATTGACCCCATGCCACTTTTCATTATTTACATCATTTGGCCAAATTGTCATCCGGTAAAATTATGTCATCAATGGGATGACACATCGTCAACACAGAAATAACAAATCGGGGTCAGTTTAATAAAAAATTTCATCAGTACGATGACACAATAACATTAGAGAAAGCACTCATTAAGCTGAATTTACTGACAAACTGTCATTTGGATTGACTTAAGTCAAAGTGGGAGGATATTTTTATTTGCTTACCGGTTACACATGTTTGTTTCGGCTTTGTTATATTTCGCCCTTTGTTTACAAAATAATCATTCTACTCGTAATCATTCTACTTTGAAAATTTTATGTATTTAACTAAATATTTTAAATAAATAGAATATGGGAATTTTTGCTTCTTCTTTTTACTTTTTAAACATGAAAATTATGTTAATAATACACAAAATGTGGCATCGAATTTATGTCACTGTAGTCATAGCATAGATGACGCAAAAAATATGGCAACATTTTATGACGACGTTCGTCATTGGATTGGTTTTTGTAATAACATTGATGTCGCAATTCTGATGTTAGGTCATCATCAATATGAAGATTCACTTTTCTATGAGTGTAAGCAGGAAATAAATGGCACAAAGTACTTTATACATTGACTGTTGCGAATATTTCTTTAGATCTTTTGTAGCCAAATTACGTTTGGGGGGTACGCGGAATAAAGTTTTTGTTAATGGTTCTATAAAGCGAAACTCATTGGGAAAAATCCTCGTTTCGGGTAAAATAACAAGAAAGTAGGTAATATTTGTTTAATATTGAATCACTTGCACTTTTCAAATGGTTATGAACAATATTTTTTTAAAAAATACTGCAATTCAGCATCCCTGCCCATTTCGTTTTCAGGCACTCATCATGCGCATTTCAAGACATTTTTGCTAGATAACTTTCTTAAAAGTTTTGGAGCTTTGAGGTAATTCTCTAGACCTGGAACCATATTTTGATAATATTCTCTTATTATCTTGATAATTCACACCTAAATAAATCATTTGTTTTTTTATTTAAGAAATTTTAGTTAAACTCCAAAATGTCCCGGGTTTTTTTTAGTGTTGGAAAATCTAACGCTTCAGCGGCAAGGCTAAAGTTTAACTATTCGGCCTTATTTTGTAAGGTGTTGTCGTTAACGAATGAGTTGTTTTTTTGTAAAAGCTTAAGGCAACACACAACATGTGTTCTTTAATCTATTACAAAAAACGACTAAGGCGATAACGACAACGCCTTACAAAGTAAAGCCGATTATTTATGCCGGTCATATACCACACAAGTTCAGTGTTCAACAATCAATTAGGGAAATAGACAACATGTGGAAAAACGGCGCTATCTTTGTTCTATTTTTATTACTTTTTGTAGGATTACACTTTCATTTTAAAAGCACCATAATGCACGCGATTCTTTGCATAATTCTAGGAACTCTGTTCAAAATATTTTAACCGCGATCATAACATACACTTTACAAGTTTTACAAACTTGAGCAAATACCAAGATCGTTTTGTTTTTACTCAGTTCACTGCGTAAATATCACAATCACCACCTTACACTACACAAACGCAATGCGCAGCTCCAGATTGGAGCTTGTTTAGTGTATGGCTGGCCTTGCGTTGATATAGTTTTCCTCGGGAACGTTAGATTCGTACTTTAGGAGTGAAGCACAACTTTCACTTGAAGTAAAAGTGACTTAACGAGCATTTTTTTATTGTTTCTTGTGGTTTATTCATAATAATGCTCAATTCAGGTTATTTTATTTATAATAAATTAACAAATACTTTAATTACCAAATTCTTTTTTATTATTTTCTAAATTTAGAATTTGATTAAGTAAAATTTTATAAAAAGAGATTAAAAACTTTTTATATATATTTTTTTTTTTACTTTTAAAGCTTGTAAAATATGATGTCATTCTCATATCTAACACGCACTTGGACACACTGGATTAGATACATTTGCGCAGATAAAACAAACAAAACTAAAAATAAATGTTGTTATTAAACTAAATACTAACTTTTAACCATTGCAAAAAAAACCCAAAAAAAAGTAGAAGTTTTATTATTTTATTTTGCTATGTTGTTGTTGGTCATAACCATAAATATGTTTATGGCAAATAAATATTATTACATATGTTCATTATAACCATAAAAGGTAAAAGGGAAATATTGGTATTATACCCTTTAAAGTATTTATATTCTGGGTCCTTATGAGTAGCGAAGTTGTTTTAACGATGTCCGTCTGTCTGTTTAAATGTCTGGAGAATGGCAAGAGCCAAAGTTTCAAAATTAGGTACAACCATCTTGGCTATCAATACACAACATCCGATCAAATTTTGGAGAAGTGGGCGTAGCACAAAACAGATTTATTAATTTATACCTTAAGAACGGTATTAACATAACTTTCTGTTTTTATCGCAATTAAATGGAAATCTTCAGAATTTAGCTTTATTTAGTTCAACTTAAAATAATTTTTAATAAATAACTTTATTGAGTTTTTCTATCAAGCTGAGGGTTGCGTGTTCGATTCCCGCTAAAGAATTGGTTCTGTTTCACTACAACGGGCTGTGTTTTAGGTCTACATTACTGTTGCTCAGTAAACAAATAATTAAATAAATCTTAAATCAGAATTCGATATTTACAGACATTTACATGTTTCTAATTGCTGATGTTAGTGAATGTGTTGCTGCTATTAACAGCTGTTAACAAATATGGGCATGTCCAGCAAAAAGTGTACTTTTTGTAATGTAACTCCAGCAAGCAATTAGAATTGTTCCTCAAAAAGTTGTATATGCATTATTTACTTTTTTGTATTTTGATGTAAAGCGCAACTAGATCTACATTTTGTAACAAAAATGGGAAACATTTGACAACATGGGCCTTAAAGACAAGCTTATTTGCTTGCTGGCGTAACGTTACAAAAAGTAGACTTTTCGCTTGAAATACCCATATAGAATTTGTATTTTACCTAATAGTTTTTCACAACTAACCACTCACATTTATTCAGCATTAATATTTTCAATTAAATAAATATGAATCATATTAAGCGAATAGATACACAAATGCCAACAAAATATTTCTCATTTTAAATTAAAATATTTATTAGAAATGTCTGTGTTTTAAACGTCAGGAAGTGCAAGTGTTTGGCTCGCCATATTTTCCGCCAAGTCATCAACCTCTGTCCAAATCAGAAAAAAACTGTTTTCATACATTAATGAACGTAAAAAACACAATTTTTACTACTTGTAAAAAGTACTCCCGTACTTATAAACGATTAATTAATTTAACAAACGTTTATTAAGGAGAATTTTCGTACAAAATTTGTTTTGTAAACCTTTATTAATTTAAATTTTTTTTTTATAAATACAGGCGCTATTATTTATCAGAATGCCAACTTATATATTTGTAAAACAAATGTGATCCCATTGCCCTTAATAGCGACTCCTTTAACTCAATGCTTTCCATGATAGTTTTCCAATTGGGATCCGTGACATGTTCGCATAGAAGAACACAAAAAGCACTCGTCAATAAACAAAAAAGAAAATATAGTGGGACATGCCCGACCACATGAGGACCCTACACTACTTGTGAGTCTTACAAAAATCTTTGGGTTGTAGAGCGTTTCTTTAATTTAGAAAAGGCGTATCTAACAAATACAAATTTTTTAAAATTAAGATATACAACTTGATAAAAAAAAATCTATATATAAATAGGCAAAGGCAAAAAATTACGAACACGTTCCTCCTCTGTATGCCAACGGATTTAAACATAAAATACACCATTTGAAAGGTTTTTAATTTACAGAAGTTCACAATATATTTATTAAAATCTTTTCAATATTTTCAGAGTTATAAGCGTTGAAATTTGCGACTAACACAAATGTAGAACACACAAATAAAAAATTTGTTTTTTTCCAATTTTCAAAAAATAAAAAAACTGAGGAGTCGATTATTCGATATTTTTCGGAACCTGGTTTTCAAATATGTTCACTATATAAAACTAATATATCAATCGGCACAGCAAACCTCATAAGGAGCACCTCATAAGTGTATTCCGATTTTTGCAATCGTTCGAAACGATGACAGAGGTTGTATTAAAAAAAAAATGGGAAACTTGATGAACACTTTTTGTTCTTAATAGAGAGTGGCTGTTAAGAAAAGGATTTTATACCTATAAAAAACGTCCGTTTATTCGAAACAATTATTACGAAAATCGTAATACACAGTACAAATTGTTCGAATCCGTAAATGATTTCTTTCGAATCTAAATACGCGGTTACCCCCCTGACTTGTCATATTTTTAAGTCACATGTAATTGTGCATGTCTGTCAAAATTGCTGTTTTACATAAGGTTTATAATCACCCTTATCGTGGTTGGCGTATTTAAAATACGCCTGCGACAGTTTCGTAATAGATTAAAAAGAAGGTGAACTTATTTTCTTTAATCTATTACCAAACAGCCGTAGGCGTATTTTAAATACGCCAACCATGATAAGGGTGAATATTCGGTCACAAATGTAAATGTGTTATGCTCCTGACATTCATTGTCTCTGTTTTTTTTCGCATAGTTATTGCAGAAACCAAAGTAGTTCTCGGTTTCAAAATAGCGTGTTGCCGCCACAAAAATTTTTATTTGCGCCGTAAAAGACTTCAGCCGTCTTGAGTGGAGAGGGTATTATGCATTTGTGCTGATGTGTGTAACGCCTTAAAATATTGGTCATAGACCCACTTTAAAGTATACTGATCGACTTAGAATCACTTTCTGAGTCTGTCCGTCCGGCTGGCAGGCTGGCTCGCTGGCTGTCCATGTAACCTGTCCATGTAACCTTTGAAGATACCAATTCAGGATATTATAATGAAACATTTTTTATAGATATATGTACATAATTTCTATTTAATGGTGAAATGATCTTGCACATATCGGTATTGTAAAATATTAACTTCAGCCGGCTAAAGAATGCGTCAATAGCTTACCGCCGCAGCCGATTTCTTCCCGGCATAGATTACTGACACAGCTGATGTCAGATGGTTTATCAGAAGAAAATTGAGTATAAACAAATTGAAATTTTGTCAGATGACTTTTACAGAAACAATGCTATATATGTAACACACGACATGTATGTATTTTGCAGTGGAAAATTTTACAAGTCAGATGTAAAAAACATGTCGTGTACATTCAGCTGTAACTAGTTTCTTCCTTTGTTTGTCAACCAAACCTCAATGAGGAGAAAAAAGTTTCAAAAAGGGGAAATACGGGAAATTAAATATCTTTCTTTTACTTTTCCGTGCTGCATGTGATAATTTTTTGAATTTTTTGAGTTTTCTATACTATTGAACATAAGCTAAGATCCCACTATCGGCGCAATTCACCAATTTTTGTCGTATTTCATGTGCCGATAGTGTGAACGGTCAAAATTTTTTAATATGCGACAATCTGTGCCGAAATTGTGAACACTCTTATGCACAATGTGGAGCAATGAAAACGAAATTTTTAAATTGCACCAACTGGCAATTTAACTTTTTTGAGCTTTATTGCACCAAAATTACATTTGTTTTAACTATTATTTATGTATTAATACGTTAAATAGTACATTTCTACTGTTGAATGAAAAAAAAACAATTCGCTTTAATCAAAACATTGCAATTGTATCGATGTTGCCATCCCTAGTTTGTAAGCGTCATTTTACAAAACAATTACAAAAACAAAAGTTTGAATAAAATTGAATACATTTTTTATTATATATTAATATATTATTTAAAATTGTTAGGAAACATAATGGAATATTCAGACGGAGAATTTTGCGAATTTCCAAAGTAAAATTTCTGCCAACAAGCAAATAAACAAAAACATATGATTTTATTTACCCAAATAGCACGATAGTGTGACCGCATTGTACCGAATATTGTCGCAATTGAGTTTTGTCCGATATGAACCGAAAAAAATTGTCACAATGTGCGACGACAATGGGACCACCTTAGAATAAATTGTGCAATGTTTTTAAATGTACGTCGATATAGCGCGATAAAAATCGTCACAGATTGTGCTATTTGAGCCGATAGTGCGATCTTAGCTTTAGAAACATAATATTATCGGTGCATGGTCCTGGGTGAATGAGAACCTATAAGATGAAAAATGTTGGTACTTTTTTGGTTTTTATCTGGTACTTTTTGAATTTCTGTGCATAATCTACCTATAAATTTACAATTAGGAATATGTAAGGGGAGGTTTTTAGTACTTTTTCGTTCTAGAAATGGTACTTTGATTAATTTTCGTTAATATTAGACATGCAATGCCCTGAGTTTATGAAATTCTTTAAGAGGAGCCTTTTTGATACTTTTTTGTTTTTCAATTTATATAAAATCTTAAATTATAAAACTCACGTGAAAGATAACATATGACCCACTTAGACGAGAAAAATAAATGCTCGAAACGTCTCTAAATAATTCGAAATTAAAGTAACGGGATGAAGTTGGAGTAGATTTTGAAACTCCCCATAGCAACAACTGTATGTTTGTATTACTAATTTGTTTTATGAATTTTAAGTTGTCTGTTGTCGATTTAATTTCAAATAAATATTCAAAAAATATGTGTTCAACAGATGGTCGATCAATCGGTCATCATTAAATTTATATTTTTTTTTTTGTTATTTATTACGAGTACTAAAATAAGAATTCGTTGTTGTTGATGTGCTTTTCTTTGAAAACGTTTAAATATTATTAATAATTGGCTTGTTTATTGAACTCTATTGTTTTTTTTTTTAATTCCGTCCGTCCACTTTGCTTAAGTCCATATCGTAGTTTATTACGAATTTTATTACCCAATTGGCTTTTTTGTCATGCAAATTTTGTTTCCCCCCATTAAATTTTTGTTTTAATTTGGTTTTATTAAATCATATTCAGGGTCAATGTTTATAACGGTTTTGAACATTTTAAAATTTTATTTTTAAGTTTAGACAAACTTAACTTTTATTATTTAATTTTTCATTTTGGCATTTAAGGAAGTGTCTTAACAAAATATATTTTAATAACGCAAACAAAAAAAAAAAAAAAATACATGATGTTAATAATTTTATACGTGTTAATTCGAAATTTATAGAAATGAAATCATGGAAATATTTTGTAATGAAGAGAAAAAGCAAAATAACTTCAAATACGCAACAACAATTAATAAGTATGAAACTGAAATTAAATTTGACACATTGAAAAAACAAATTATGTAATTTTCACTGTCTGAAAATTTAGATTTTTTTCAAAACTTATTTTATGAATACAACAGGTTGGCCTTTCAAAAAGCCATTATTAAAAAATTTGGATTTCAAGAGATTTTAGCACAAAAAAAAAATTATTTAATTATTGCAAATCTTTAATTTCATCAATCACTGGTTTCGTGAGTATCCGCAGATATTTGGTTTAAGTAATTAAAATATTTTTTTATACATAAGTACATACATACATAACATTATTATATCATTATATATATATATTATGCTTGTATGTATATCAGTTTTAAATTGGTACAGAGTCAAGTATTAAGTGCCCTTAAGGTACTTGTTATACCAAAACAAGTGACTATTCTTTAAATTAATAGAAACAAAAGTTTTAAAGAAACTTATGTAACTCTTGAAATATTCACGTTGAAGTGTATTTATTTTATGAACTAAAAACAAATTTATTAACACATAATTATAAAATTAAAATACAAACATTATCATGCAAAAACATGTTTGTTTTTTTTGTAACCTTCACTACAGGTGGAAGGGGTGGGCACACATATATAAATTTGTAATTCCGTTTGTTATGTCTACAATATTGATTTTAGACCATATAAAGTATTTAGTATGTTATAGATCCTTATGAGAAGCGGAGTTAATTTAACGATGCCCGTCTGTGCAAGTGTATGTTGAAATTGGGGTTTCAAAGACTTTTGTTGTGAAGACGACTTTGTTGTTACACATTCATATCAAATACTCTGAAAAACAAATCAATCTAACCGTACTTAAATCAAGCGGTGTCAATAGTACAGATTTCCTTTACTCAACTACTGAATGCTTGATTCAAGTACGGATAATTTAAGTGCCCCGCCCGTTCTTAAAATAATCCGAAAACATGAATGACTAAATTATAAGTAAGATAAAAGGAAACTAAAACTATGCTTGATTCAAGAATTTCTTAGATAGTTTAATCACTATTCGTACTTAAAATAGTTCGAATGTGAGATAAGATTGATTCTTACCTAAAGACTTACCCCACAGAACAAGAGAGAATATTAATGTTTTACTTACCCGTTACACATGTTTATTTCACTTTTGTTGTATTTCGCCCTGTGTTTACAGAAGAATTCTCAATTATAGGAAACCAGCAGCATGCCCGATATGGTTTTCGCAATCATTCTAAAGGCCAATGTTGCTTTTAAATAAAACACAAATTATTTAGAAAATATTGTCATTTCTTTTTATTATAATAAGATTGGTATGGTACAATTATGTATGGAACAAAATATCGACCAAATGACCACCGCAACATCGGCGGCACACCTCCATCCGATGGTCCAAATTTTCGATGGCCATCAAAGGTTAGTTATCATTTCACGATAGCGAACACCATTCACAGTAACTGCCTGACCGGCCTCATTTTGAAAAAAATAAAGCCCGATGATGCCGCCAGCCTATAAACCGCCCCCAACAGTCACTCTTTGTGGGTGCATTGGTTCTGCTTATTGACGAATCCACCGAGTTAAAAATGTGCCTCATCACTGAAGATGATTTTTTTCGAAAACGTTTGGAATGGTCAAGAGGCTTTTGTTCTTGTAAGCGTGTAAATGCAATTGTAATTGTTGGCACGACAACGGGTTGAGGTGGACGGCTCTTCAGTGACACTTTCGCTAACAGCAGCAATATTTTCTGCAGTACAAGCTGTACGAGCATGCACAGATGTTTTAACATCTCCTACAGACCCGGTTTGCTCAAATTTTTCCACGATTTTTCCGATTGTACTCACATTTGGACGATTAAATTTACCCAAAAAATCACGAAGTGCACGATATGCATTTTGAATTGAACGCCCATTTTCATAATAAGCCTGAAGAACTTTAACGAGTTGCTCGATTGTGTATCTTTCCCTGGTTCAAATTGAGTTAGTCTAAAATTGAGAAATGTCAAATGAAATGCATAAAAAAAACTTGATGTTTAGGTGTGGTTCACATTCAACATCGGCCTTTTTTAAATTGAACCACCCGTTACTTTGAAAATTTGATGTATTTAATTAAATAATCTTAACAAAAAGAATATGGGAATTGTTGCCTTTATTTTACTTTATAAACATGAAAATAATCAAAATTGTTCTTCTTGTAGTGCTGTTGTTGCTTCTATAAAAAACAATTAAATCGTTTTTACCTTCTTTTGAATTGTTGTTGTTGTTTCTACAGAACCACCCCAACACTACTCGTGTGCACGCATATTGGTTTTCGAAATTTATCCCATTTTTGATTGTTTTAAGTACGTATCGCATAAGTAGAAACAAATTATATTTAGTAAGACTTTTTCTTTCTGTGTTTAGTCCAAAAATTTTTTTTTTTTAATTCAGCCAGATCGATCTGAAATATATTTAGATATAAACAATACTGCTTTTAATTTTTACAAATAAAACATTTGAATTAAATTGACACCCAAAGTTTGCCGGCCTGATCATTACAATTTGTATTCTTCAAAAAAGTTTCATTTAATAACGGCAACATAAAACTCTTCAATCTTCTCACCTATCTTGCTAATAAACTCAAGAATTGCTCATCTAAAATTGCAAGTCTGGATGATTGCATATATCCCATTACTAAAACCACAACAAAATTTAACAATTATCGCTTTCTTGTTGTAAGTACGCTTTGAAGAAATATGTAGCTAACCCTTGTGTGAAGTAGAATGTAGTGGAACTAGCGTTAGTTCTTAAAGAGATAGCGAACATACACTTCCAGAGCTAGTACGCCATAACACTGGTAATCTATCAAAAATTGCCTGTTAAGTGCATACGACGGTGCACCGCGGTGTAGTGAATAGAAGATTCGTCAAAGCTGGATATAGCACTCGTGCATGTTGTTAAGCCAACTGTTTAATTTCTAAACCAAAAGCCAATTAAAAAACTTTTTTTTACTTAATCTTTTTTTTTGGTTCGTTCGCTTCTTTTTTGTGGAAAATCCCAAAGTTTTTTTTTATCAATGACCTTGAAGTACATAAAAGTTTGTTTAAAAAGTAAATAAAGTTTCATAATATTTAGAGCATTTAGAGTTTTAATTAGATTCGCAGGCGTTTTGTAGTTTGTATTCGGTTTTTTTTTTTTGTTGAAGATTATTTCCAACTGATACTGAAAAGTTTTAAATATAGTTTTTCTTAGCTCTGCTTTCTGCTGTTGCAAAAAACAATTAAAACAAATTAAAATTAACTTAAATGCGTGTTTGCAAGTGTTTAATTACAGCAAATTTAATTTAACTTATCATACAAAAAAAAAAATTAAAACAATTGTCTTAATTGCTTTAAGTTTTTCACAGATTTGTTGTCATAAATTTAAAGAAAAAAAATGTTCCCTGGCATGCTACCGACAACTCTTTGTCATGATTTATTTCCAAGAAAATTGCTTAAAAAAAATTTTCAGCAATCAAGCTTGAAGATGACGGCAGAACGTACACCAACAAAAGACAAAACGTATTTGTCTTTAAAGTCAAAAACACCAGTTTGATGGTATTACCCACACCAAAAAAAAAATCGTCTCTACAGGTTTTTGTCTTAAAAAGACCTCGGGTAATCACACAGCAATGCGAAAATGTTGGTTTTGTTTTTTTTTTGTTTGTTTTTGACTTGTCTTAATTGGTGCGGGTTACATCATATTTAATGCTGTTTGCTTTTCTAACAATAATCTTCCATGTATGCTACCATTCACGCGGGTTTTTGTTCTATTCTATAAATATATGCAAACATGTGAAAAGTTGTAGTTTTTCTTTCTAAATATGTTGCAAAAATAAATTACAAATTTGTTCCATTTCTTACCGCCCAGTAATACCTTTTTTTGCATCTGTATTAAGTACTTTTTTATGCAACCAAGTATTTATTTTTTTATTAACTTTTTCTTGTGTTTGTGTACAATTTGTGTTGTCTTGTGATTGTTGGTTATATTGTGATGGATATAAAAACTTTTGGTTTTTCGTTTGTTTTACTTTTATTTAAAAACTATTTTCTTTTGTCGCAAAATTTTTAACAACAGCTGACTTTAATTATTAAAAATCAGTGTTGTTAACGCTTATTGGAATTCAAAGAAAATTTTATGTTGAAAATTGCTACAACCGTTGTGAATTATGCGACTTTGTTTATATACAAACCCCACATTTATTAAACTAAAAATATTTGTTTTAATAAAAAATTTAATAAAAAAGAAAGTAAATATTTGTAAATTAATTGTCACATCATTAACAAAAATTGATAATATTTGCGAAAATAAAGGTATGTAAAGATACATTTTCATGAAAACAATACAATATAAACTTTGAAATATTAAATTGCAGAACTGTTTAATTCATTCATTTCATTTCTTTTTTTTAAATTCTTTTTTAATAACTTTTTTTATTGAACTCATTATTAATAAGTGTTTTTTTTTTTTGAAAGTTAAATGAGAAAGAAGTAATGTTTAAAATGTTGTAACTATAAAAAAAAAATTTTTTAATCAGAGTTGTACAATTCAAGAGTTTATAAAAAGATATTTCGTACTTTGTATCAAAAATTAGCAATTTTTTATGAATGGCAACTTCATTTCGTTTGACGTTTATAGTGGAAAATTACATCTTTTTATCCTGACTTTTTTACACTTGGTTATAGTGTGATAAAAATGTAACTTTTGGTGGAATTTTTTTTCTTGTGGTTGTTGTAACAAAAATTACATTTTTCCACTTTTCCATTTTTCCAACAAATAAAAAAACTGAAATGAATACCCTTATTGAGTTGTTTTTTAAAAGTGTGTTAAAGAAAATGGACGAAAACAGGATTTTAATATTTTTAATTACTTTTATAATATTTTTTTATTTAATTAGTCAGGAAAGAAAAACAATTTTTGTAATATAAATGCACAAGCAATACCTATACCAATACCTGATGTGACATTTAAATTCATCATTTATGTACAATTTGCAAAAAAGTGGCATCTTAGTTCATTTTGTTCTGAACAAGAATGAAAATTAAACAAAAAAATCTTGCTCTCCGTACAAAAATATTGTTCGGTCAAAAAGACAGCTTTGCGGTTCTCTTGCTTGGTGTGGGTCAGTGTTGCCAAGATAGGGATTTTCACCCCAAATTTGAGGGGTTTCTTTGCGTTTAGGGTCAGTTTTAGGAACTAAAAAGTAGTTAGGGTGAAATTTAGTGTGTATAAATAGCATTTGGGGATATTTAGGGTTGATATTATTAAATATTAATCAAAATTACAAAAAAGAATGGAAAACGCCAAATGAATTTAAAGGTAGTTATTTAATATAAGTTTCATTACAAGTAAATGTTCAAATATTAGTAGGATAGCATCTGTGTTACTGGCACTACCATTTTCGAACGCAATTGTCGAGCGAGCATTCTCAATGTTTAGTATTATTAAAATTTAAATAAGAAACCAACTGGCATCTTCAACAGTTGAATGTAATATTTTAAGAGTTAAGGCCTAACCATAATATACTTAGCCTTGCTTAACCTACTCTCAAAAATTAACAAAAAGTCTCTCAAATGTATTTAGAAAAACAAAATAAAAACATTTGATTCCGTATAGAATGTGAGATTAGATTGGCACCTTGCTTAAGCAAATGACAGTTTCGTTAAACTTAGCAAAAAGTTTCCTTAAGTTCAAAATGGTTTTCCTCATATAATTAACATGTATTCGCACATTTGCTTTAGCCAACTTAAGCACATTATGGTTGGGTCCTTAGACATTCTTTAGGCAATGAATGCCAAATTTTTATTCCGTCTTCTGAAAGCTTAAATTATTTAATTATGAAACATATACGTGTACGAGAGGGATGAAAATGAACTAGACGTTTTTAATGAGTTATAATAATATAATATATATTCTGTTTTGCTAAAATCTTTTTTTATGTAAGTATATGTTAAAATATATTTACATACGTACATATGTAAAAAATTAAATTAAATTAAATGTTATGTATGTTTAAAAAAATATTTAAAAAAATTTCTTTTTATTTTGGGGTTTTTTTATTTTTTCTCAGTACAAATTTAGGGGGTATTTTTTTGGATTTGGGGTAATTTCTTTAAATTGACTTGGCAACACCGGTGTGGGTTGTCTCATAAGAACTAATGTTCTGTTGTCGTATTAGTAAAAAAAACTGTTTTGTCTCTTATTGGTGTGGGTTAAGAAAAAAAAAGAATTTATACCTTTCTAGCATATACGTATCACCTAAATGCTATTTTGGAATTAATCCACTGCTTTAGATTTAAAAATTTTCCTACGGGTTACAATTCATCGCATTTCAAAAATTTTTTATTTATTTTTATTTTACAAAACACACAAATAACAAAATCTAAAATTAATAAATTTTGGCAAATTTCTTTTTTTTTAACACATTTAAACACGGTTTATGTATTTTTTTAGAACTGCCAACCAGAGCTGTAAAAGTTTTGAAGCGATTAAATTGCAACTGCAATGATTTTAGTTTGAAATCATAAAATCCATATAATTAAAATTATTAAATCAATTTATTGAAATCAATTCATATATTAAATTATTGCAATCGAATTTGATTGCAATACTCTATATATTTTATATTAGCTCTATTCACAATCTTGTCTAACTGAAATGGCAAATTTATGCAATTGTTAATATTTTCTATGAATTGTGAATGACCTCTGTGGTTTAGTTTATAGTGCAATGCTTGTTGCAAAACACGAAATTCACAGCTGATTTACTTAGTGTCAGTTGTCGCTTTGCAATTAAGTGTTGCATACATTAAATAAATATAAACTATTGGTTTTTTAGTGTCGCATATTAACGAAAGAGTAGCAAGTGCATTGCTGTATATTTTGTTAGTACAGCGTAAAAATATTTTTTGAAAAGGCTACGGATGCAACACAATTTTATATTACAAGTGTATATTATTTCGTTGGACTTTCATTACAGTTATGATTGCAATCGAATTGATTGCATTTACTGATTTCTAAAAAGAATGATTTTAAATTTTTGCACTTACAAAGTATTGAAGTCTTGTGATTGCAATCATTCCAGATCTGAAATCAAAGAATGCAAACAATTTTAATTGATAGTAGTTTTTTTTTACAAATCTGTTACCAACCATTGATTGAAATTAACGTATGAGCAACGAGGCCTTTAACTTTGGCTTATTTCTTATGCTTGAGTTGATTGCGGCTGTCATTTGAATTTTTTAAATAAATTAATGTTTATTTATTACTTGAAGAAATACGATAGCTTTAATTATTATCTCTTAAATGTTGTAATTTTCTTTCTTTAAGAAAATTGTTTATAATTCCCATTTGTTTATACCTTTTAAGGCAGCAGTTATTAGGGATTTATTTATTTTACATTAATTTTTTTTTTTATTTTGCTATCGCTTTGTATTTTTAATTGACTATTATTAACAATTATTTATTTATATAATCGACCAAATGACTAATCAGCACTTGCCATTTTGCTGTCTAAAGTACATTTAATTCATTTAATGGAAAACATTTGTTAGAGAAGTGTTTATGGGAGTACGTTGTTCTTAATATTTTCAAAGCTTTTCAACGTTATTAATAGCTGTTACTCTTGCTCTTTACACTGCTAATTGTGTAATTATTTTAAGAAAAAATTTTCAAGAGTTTGAGCATGTAAATATTTGTTTTTTTTCTCACAATTTCCTCTGGAGATTATGATTCATGGTTTAGGGTCAAAAGGTTTAAAAGAATGAATTCTCCTTTAAAAATAAAATTTAATAGTGCAGAATTACAAAGTCCGCCGCAATTCAATTTCTTTAGAAAGCTTTATTCCTCAAGATTTGGTTCTAAAATAATTAATTGATTCAGTGAAAAAATTCTCCAAAATTTTCACAAATTAACGCGTTAATCAAAGACAAAATCAGTTTTAATTAAAAATTAAATCAAGTGAATTAAAAGTTTAATCAAGTTACTGGTGCAAATTGTATTAATTTTTTTTTATTAATATTACAAATTTTTTAATTGAAAACTATTTTTATTTTTTTCTGTGTTCAATCGTTTAATTAATTCCTACCCAGCAAACATTTCTCTTACCAGGTATGTCTTACAAAATAATGAAATATTTTGTTAACAAAAAAAATTTTGATGTTTTTGTTTTTGTTACTCGTCAGATAATAAGCAGATTAGATTCCAAATGCTATTAAACATAGTCGTCAAACAAACAGCCTATGCTAGCTGGGTTACTATTTTATAAAGGCTCTCTCTCTCTCTCAATTTGAACGCATTTTTAATTAAGAAAACCTTTTCTGTAAGTAAAAAACGAAAGTAATTAACTCTACGAACTCTTTTTGGAGCACTAGCAATAGTCGTTGTCGAATGATTTATCAGAGAAACGTTTGCCAATTGTTCGATAGCGATATAATATTCGTCTGCCGTGTTCAAGGAGACCAATTCTTCAAGGCTGTTTTATTTAATTAACTGTTCACATACTTTTTTTTTACATAGAAGCATAAATTATCGGGCCTGTTCTGAAAATCACGTGCTTTTGAAATCACACGTGTGATTTTATGGTGTTTTGAAAGTCATTCCGTTGTTGTGTTTCTCGGTGTGCTTTCTGCAATCGAATCACACCAAAACGGGACGCTAAAATATCACACGTGTGACTTAAGTAGGCACATGTGATTTCAAATCACGCGATTTGAGTTAAATTGATTTTCAGAACAGGCCTGTATAATATTTGTAAAAAAGCACTGTCCCCATTGGTTTTGAACTTAAATCTTTCCTTTTTTGCTGATATTTTTGTACCTAAACGCTCAATGCAATTGAGGTATTTAAATTTGCGAATAACCGAAATACATTACAAACTTCTGTAATGATATGCTGCAAGTAGCGATTGGGTATGAAAGATAATCACCCCTATTATGTAAGTCGTTGTCGACGTCGACATTAATTTTTAATTACTGTCACATCAAGTCGACGACTAGATAATTTCGAAGCTAGTTGTGAATTTTATAAGAAAGTTGTATCGACGTAAGCAAGTTATCGAAAATCTGACAAAAACGTTACATCTCCAATTATTTTTCTATTATTTTTGTACTTCATCATTATTGCTCATTTTTTTAACGCAATTTATGCTATTTTCGGAAAGACATCGTATATATGCCCCCTTCAAAAACATGAAAAATCATATGAAGAGGGCATTTATACGATGTCTTTTCAGACATGTCTGTTTTATTCATTCTTTTTTAAACATGCTCCCAAAAACATGTCTGTTTTCATAAATTCTTGTCAAATCTTCTTTGTACACATATTGCAAAACATGAAAAATCATATTAACAAATATAAAAACTAATTTCGCGTCTGTTTAAAACCCCCAATTTCTTCTTTAACCCGATTGCCTACAAACAAAACAAACGTGTTTGTTAGACATGTCTGAAAAGACATCATATAAATGTCTCCATTAAATTTGTAGGTGACTGAATGACATTTTTATATGAGAATTTATTCATGAAAATTAGAGTTACGGTCACTTTTAAAAGTTCAGTTAAAACCATCTATTATTTTAACTTCCAGTAAACAATCAGCACAATTATGGATAAAAATTCCCCGGGAGTTTTTTCCTATTTCCCATTTTTACAATTGAATTAACATAGGTAAAATGGGAAAAGGAAAAAAACTCCCGGGGAATTTTTTTTCATAATTGGGCTGAATATGTTTTTGACAGTTATATGTTAGGTAAGCCTTTAATTTGAAAAACAAAATTTTCAAAATGCGTTCTAGAAAATTTTTAAACACAATTAAAAGGAATTACATTCTATATGAATGCCTTCAATTGAGAAAAGTTTTAAGAAAATATTACTCTGGAGAACGAAGAGTCGAAATTATGTAACGATGAAGGGTTAATTCAAATATTTGTTTTTTTTTAGTTATTTAACAAAAAAAAATTAAGGAAATTCATGGTTAAATTCCTTTTTATTTCAACAAACAGTAAAAAGGCTATTCCGTATTAAAAACTGAAAGTCAATGGAAGTTATTGCCAGTCAGTCACTGGAATAGAAGCCGCAGAAGAGGAAGGTCTGCAAAGCGCTGGTGAAGGTCAGTGGATGCGGAAGCTGCATGTATTGCTCTAAGCTCTAAGCTGGAGTGAAATAAAGTATTTAGCTTTACATTAATCTGAATGGCATAACTTTGTTGTAATCCTCTGCTCCTCTCAGGAATAAGGAATAAACAATAAAATAGTGGTACAAAGAAATTAAAATGTTGCAATTTTTTTTTTAATTTAAAACTCTGCTTTTCGACTTTTTCGCGTTAATTCATAAATGACGAAAGCATTAGATTCCAAAAAACAAATAGAAATGAAATGAAACAAATTATTCACAGAATTTAAAAGTCGTTTTGCAACTAATCATTCAATTATAAATAAATAAGTATATAAAAAGTGATTAAGTTATTTGTGGTTGGTTTCTCTATTATTAAATTTTTATTTATATCTCCTTTCCAAGTATTAATATTGACAAACGATCAAAATTTAAATATTTTTTTTTAGACGAAATTGAAAATTTTACTTTTTCAGGGATGAAGCAGATTTAATGTACATCTACAATTACACAGTTCCATGTAATTTTAATTGAGTAATTTCGATTACAACTTACGGATATAATTATTGCTTCTCAAATTTGAGCGTAAAAAGTTTTACCCAAGACTTTTAATCTGTGTCAATCCAAAAGTTTCGATATTCTATGTTTTCAATCTTAGACTGAAGATCTATTTTTCTTCATATACCAATTGACTCAGAATCAATTTCTGATATGATCTACCTTTGTTTCTGTCATAATATTCATAAATAACCATAATTCCGATGTAAGAGAATCAATTAAATTGTTAAAAGTCATTGATGTGCCGCAATTCGACGCAGATATTTCTTAGGTAAATTGATATTATTAAATCGTTTTTTTTATGAGTGAATAACAGTTGCCAGAAATGGAAGACAGATACCTACATTCTTCTCTTATGATCTTCCTGAAAATATTTTAAAATTCTTTTTAAAGTTGAATTTTTTTTTAATGTTGAATTTTTTTTTTTAAAAAATTACAAAAATTCTTAGGGTTCGTCGAAATGAATAACGATTTCGTTCGCTTAATTACATTTAAAACAAAAACAAATTATAAACTGCATTCAAATCCCGATAATTCGTAATAGCAAGGGGCCGGTCATTTCTTACATTTCGATTTAACGGGGTTAAAATAAAATAAATACGAATTAACGGGGGTTTTCAATTTATTTACTTAAACGATGCGTGTGCTTTGACATTTTCCCAGCGGAAAAAAGAAGGAGTACGGATGCCTTCTAGTAGGCCTCTGTGCCCCTTCTACTGGCCTACTCGCTCCATTCCTATTTACACACGTTGTCATAGCGAAGTAGGCCTTTCCTTCTCGCTTCTTAAGCAGGTACATAAGAATGGTAACGGGATAAAAAAAATTATTTTGATTTTGCTTGTGCAAAGAAACAATACAAAAAATGTTACTCCCTCGCTACTCCCTTCTCATAGAAGCGAGTGTGGAAGGTTTATCTTATCTTTTATACTAAAGAGCCGAGGCCTTCTATGATGCATTCTTTAGCAGTTAGATAAGAATATTAATTGAATCAAAAAATTGTTTAAGCAGGCCAGGTAACAAACTGATCTTCAGAAAATAAACACACACACAAGCAAAACCCCCCCTCCCCCCCCCCCAAAAAAAATAGCGCTACCCAACAAACACGAAGTGAAACCTTTGATATGAAATGACTTAATCATTTGACATCAAACTCAATTCTCAAACGTTTTTCAATACTTGATTTAACCATTTAAATTCAAATTGATAATGATTTGAAAATAAACATTTAACATCAAATGTTTTATCAATTTGATATCAAATTGGTATCAAATGTTAAATTCAAATCAAAACTAAACTTGGCAATACTAAAGCGAAAAATAAATGTAAACATTAAAAATGGCGATTAAAGTTAAATTTTTAATTCGTGTTTTTTTACAAGTGTTTTACAAGTGGACGATTTATTTCTTGTGAAAAATAAAAATTATTTGTGAGTAATTACAATAATTATGAATACGAATTTAAAAAAGTTAACCGGGAAAGTGAAGAAGTTACAAGTTGTTGTATGATCGCGCTGCTACAATCCTAAATATAAAAGGAAGCCAAGTAGTTCGTCTTTCCAAGAATTAGAGGACGGAAAGAACATGATTTCATCTTTTAGCTACGGTGCCGAACGTTTATCTCACAGTTTATTTAAAAAAATGATGAATTTAAATTAAAAAAATAAAATATATTTATTTATGTTCCACATTGTATTATAATCCACTTTTGAAAAACATTTGAGAATTACTTCTCAGCTTATTTTTCTTCATAAGCTAATAAGACCTAATGATGTTAATGTAAATAATTACGTTTGGAAAAAGTTGAAAATAAATGAATTTTTCAATATTTTTTTTTTTTTTTTTTTCTTCAAATTCTTTATTTGCAATCTATTCTAGAACATTAAGCAAATGAGATAATTATTTAAAAATTCACATAAGTTATTGGATTCCAGTGAAAACAATAACATTATCTATACTTGTGTATGCATGGTTACTTATATATATTTATACTTAAATATATTTATATATATATATTTATAAGCCATATATAGATAAATAAATAATAATAAATACATTACATGTGTATGTGTAATATTAAATTGGAAATATTTTATCTAAATGGGAGATCTAGTACGTGAACTCTTTTTAATCGTCTGATTGCCAAACTGTCATCTAATAAAGAGATGGCCAACGGATTAATGTGGTCGCTTAATCTTTGAAGATATCTGCTGCTGAAGTCATTTATTTCTTCTCTAATAAAAGGAACACCCAAATCTCTATGTATTGCTTTGTTTGTAATATACCATGGTGCTTTCACAATCATTCTCAACGTTTTTGATTGAAATCTCTGTAAAATTTCAATATTGGAGTTACTTGCAGTCCCCCAAAGTTGAACACCATAAGTCCATATTGGTTTTAAGATAGATTTATAGAGAAGTAACTTATTCTCTAAACTTAGTTCAGATTTTGGGCCCAGCAACCAAAACATTTTCTTTATTTTTATGTCCAAATAAGATCTTTTAGATTTGATGTGAGTATTCCACGTAAGTCGACTGTCCAAATGCATGCCTAAGTATTTAACGTGATTGCTTTTCGGAATTTGTGAACCATTCATGACTATTGCTGGGCAATCATCACGTCTTAGGCTGAAAGTAACATGGGTAGACTTTTGTTCATTTACTTTTATATTCCAATAATTTAACCAGGTTTGCAATGTGTTAATCTGATCCTGAATTAGACTTGATGCTTCTATTGTCGTCGAACTTGTTGCCAAGAATGCAGTGTCGTCAGCATAAGTGGCCACGGTAACATTATCCATACAAGGCATATCTGAAGTATAAATGGTATACAACATAGGTCCTAGTACACTTCCTTGTGGTATTCCGGCTTCAATTTTGCAATAAGTTGAAATTTCGTTGTTGACTTTTACATAAAAGTGACGTTCGCTTAAAAAAGATTTCAAAATTAAATAGTACGGTGCGGGTAAGAGTCTTTTAATTTTATAAAGTAGTCCACAATGCCAAACTCTGTCAAATGCTTGCTGTATATCCAAAAACACAGCAGAACAATACTTTTTCCCTTCCAGCGCTCCTGAAATTTCATTTACTAACCTATGACACTGTTCTGGTGTACCGTGTTTATGGCGAAAACCAAACTGGTGGTCAGGAATAATAGAGTTTTCTTCTAAAATAGGCAAAAGTCTTTTGAGGAATAATCTTTCAAATAATTTCGAAAACGTTGATAGAAGACTTATTGGTCTATACGACGTAACACAATTCTCAGGCTTATTTGCTTTATGGATCATAATAATTTCGGCACATTTCCATTGAATAGGGAAATGTTGTAGCCTTAGAATAGAGTTGAATAATAATGCCAAAAACACAATTCCTTTTTTTGGCAAATTTTTTAATACAAAAGAATCAATTTTGTCATACCCTGGTGATTTTTTATTATTTAGTTTTGCAACTTCCTGGCGTATTTCCCTCGGAGAGAAGTGTTTTATTGGCAACTCCATTTGACATGCAACATCTAAAAACGACATAATTTCCGTATCATTGTGATTAAACTGAAAGGGTTTAAATGTATCTTCCAAATGCTTTGAAAAAGCTATAGCCTTATCTTTATCTGTTCTTTTCCAAAGCCCGTTGACATCTTTAATTGGAATATTTCTGCTGGCTGGACGTTTTAAGTACCTTGTTGCCATCCAAAGATTATGTTCACTTTTAGATGTGTTTACTTGCAGTTTTTTTAGAAAGTTTTCAATCTCTTTGTTTTTGTACTCAGATAGTCGTTCCTTTACAAGTTTGGTTGCTAAGTTGAGATTTGCTTTGTCCCTCGGATTGCGAGAATGTTGCCATATTCGTCGAAGTCTTCTTTTATTTCTTATTAGATCTCTTATCTCCTGGGAAACATTTACACCGGATCCGTTGGATACATTTGGTGTCGCAGACGGCTGTGATAGATAGGCGGATTCGTGGACTAGATTAGTAAAGTTTTCGACTGAATCCTCTAGTTCTTCGGAAGTTTTTATCGATATATTTAAACTCAGATTTTCCTCAAGCCAGTAGCTAAAATATTTCAAATCTGATTTAAGCGAAAGTAATTTAATATTTTCATCAACAAGTTTAACAACGGCATTAAGATTAATTATCAGAGCTGAATGATCTGAATCAAGGTCATCGTTATTCACTATGTCTAACGATGTTCTTGAAATGCCTTTAGATACAGCGAAATCTAACAGATCTGGAATTTTATTGCAATCAGATGGCCAGTACGTGGGTCTACCTGCAGATAACGTGGAGAGACGATGTTTTACGATGCATTTATATAGTTCTCGACCTTTCGGATTCGCTAATCTTGAACCCCACCATGGGTGTTTAGAGTTAAAATCTCCTGCTACTAAAAACCGATTACCAAATTGCCTAAATAAGTTTTCAAAATCCTGACATTTAATATTATGCCTTGGTGGAATATAGATCGAGTATATAGAAATTTTATTATTATTGCACTTTACTTTAACACCAGCAGCCTGAGCATGTGGTTCTCTAATTTCTTCAGCTAACTCATATTTAATAGTCCTCTTGATAAGTACAGCCGACCCAGCGTGACATCTTTCATCAGGATGATTTGCTGTAATTAAGTCATACCCTCTTATTTTAAAATGTGATTTCTTATTCATGTGTGTTTCAGATATAAGAAAAATATCAATATGTTTTGTTTTGAGAAAATGTTCAATTTCATTATATTTTCGCGAAATACCATTGGCATTCCATACTGCAATTCTAAGGTTTATTTGCATAATTTGGTTATTAAAAGAGACAACATGCTCATAAGCTGGGAAAACATATTTTCAATGTTTTTTAAAGCACTTGTATCAATTTGCTGGGTTTTATTATTTTGCCTAAGTACTTCGCTGTATGTTGGATTTGCTGGATTTGTATTTAAATTGTTATTTTGATAATTCATATAATTATAGTTAGATTGTGAAAACTGTCCTGAGTTCGTTAGATTATTAATTTGACGATTATTTCTCTTAGTGTAATCAAATTTTTGTCTTAAAGATTTATAAACTTGACATCCTTTATAGTTAGCCGTGTGAGTTTGAAGGCAATGAACACATTTAGGTGGAGCATCTTTAGGTTTTTTGCATTCGGCAGTTGAGTGATCCATTCCGCATTTCACGCAAACAAATGGTTTTTTGCAATAGGATTTAGTATGCCCATATTCTTGACAACGATGGCATTGTACAATATCATTTGATTTATGTTGAGGTTCCATTGTAACTACAGCATTGTTAATATATTTTATTTCGTATATTTTGTTGTTGTCCGGAGAAGGATCCAAATCAACGAAGAACATAGGTAATGCTTGCTTCGTTATTTGACTTTTAACATTTGTTACGCTTCTCACCTTATGACCAAGCAGTAACAGTTCAGCTTTAATATCTTCAGTGGGAGTTGAATGGTGAAGACCTTTAAGAACTACTCTATAAGCACGCTCATTCTTAAGCTGATAAGTGTGGAAACAAATTTTATTGCTTTCTAAGTATTTTATAATTTTTCTGTAAGACTCTACTGTTTTAACTAAAAGTTTTATCTGACCATCATTTAAGGACTTATAATTAAAATCATTTTTAGAAATAACACTAGCAATACAAAGTAACATCTTACTTATATTATCTACACATGGTATAAATATTGGCGGTGGTTTTGGGGTTCCATCCTTTGATGTTTGCTTTTCTACCTCTTCTCGTTGAGATTTACTTACATCATCATCATCATCATCATCATCATCATCATCAAGTATCGAAAATTTGTTGAAATTAGAAGTGCTGGGTCCATCATATTTTGGCTTTTTATCAGTGCTCTGTTTACTTGTTGTTATTTTCTTTTTACGTTTACTGTTAGTCATCACTTGCCAGTTCATAACACTGTCTTCACTGCTATCACTGCTATCAGTGATCATGCTAGAGAATTGTTATTGTTAGCAAATATTTTGTTAAAAACAAAACAAAATGTTGTTTGTGTTTTTGTAATTGTTTGTAAATTGTTCTTTTTTTTTTTTTTTTTTTTATATTATCTTAAACAGCGAAAAATATAAAGTGCACAGAATACGTCTATCCACTTGTGTTGATCAATCGCGACTGATTTTTTTTTTTTTTTTTTTTTTTTTTTTTTTTTTTTCCAATATGAAAAAAATTTTCCCTTTTTGTTGAGAATGCTATGATTTTCAAATCATTATCAAACGTTTGTTTTCAAATCATTTTCAATTTGAAATCAAACCTCCATGTTTGTTGGGTAAACAAAATGTAATTCTTTCCATGTTTATGTTGTTTTTATTACGAATTATAAGTGGTAGTTAGCAAACAATTACGATTTATAAGAGGTAAAAAAGATTTTATTTAAAAAAAAATTACGAATTAGCGAGGGGACCAAAATGTATGCCAATTTTATGAATTAACAAGATTTTTTCAAGAAACCGACAGTTTATATCGGTAATACGATTTATCGGGATTTGACTGTATTGGTTTTGTTAAGTTAATCAATCGAAGTCTTCATTCGTTATCGACGAACAGGCCATTACTTTTATGTCTGGCTAAAATTTTATTGTAATTACGTTTGCTTTAATTATGTAACCTCTTCCAAAAAGCAATTTTGTAGCAAAATTATCATAAAGCCCTCACAAATAACGCCATCAGCCTTAGGAATGCCATCTACGAATTGTAGGAAGCAATAACGGTTTTTACTCTTGGTAGTAAAGTACGCTTATGGACCTGTATTAATGTAGTTCTTAAATCCGCAATAATAAAATATTAAAATTTTATTAACTCATTAAAATTCAATTTGTAAAAGATTGAATTAAAAGAAATATGAATAACTTTATTCATTTTAATAGGAAAATAGAAATTAATTCTTTTGGGAATTAATTCTTTTGAAAGTAAATCTTAAGGAATTATGCAAAAAACTATTTCTTAAGAAATAAAATGACGGGAATTGGCTTTTCCGCAACACTTAAATTTATTTTGCAAAGAAAGTTAGGGAATTAATTCCTTCGAACCCCATAACGAATATTTTATTGGCGACCTTGTTTATTTTACTATATTTTTTTTTCTACTAATTTAATTTATTTGTTGATGGCTTTAATGTTTTAAATGATAAATAAAATACTACATAAATTAATTCCTATTAAATAATAACGCTTTTAATATTTGATAGCGTATGTCATTGTTTTTTTTTTTATAAAATTGTTTTGTGGGAAATATTTGCAAAGGAAATAGTTAATATTTGTTGGGTGAACATACATTCATACTTCTGGTATCGATTTATAAATAAATTATTTATTTTATTTAATAAAATTAATTTTAAACCATTTTATGCCATTTTTTTCTTGATATGACTTAATAGATTTGTTAAAAATAAGTTTGGAAATTGCATAAACAGAGCTCGATTCCTAGCTTAATTACACTGCTCTGCAAAAAATAATTTTTTGTCTTTCCGTTAATTAAAACTATGTGAACTATATGAATTTTGATGCGCTGAACCCAAATCCTTTCTCGGTTTTTTTCCATCAGATCGAGATTTTGTTTAATGGGCGTGGCAATTTTTTTGCCCTTAATTAGTCAGGTACGGAGACATATTTCATCCTAACTCGAGAACCAGTCATTCGAAACACCAGAATATGTGTATTTTTTTTAGTCGAACACAATTTTTCTGTATCTCTTATCGTTTTGGAATTATTCAGATTATTTTTTTGTGCAAAATTTGTAATATTTTTCAATTTAAAAATGGAATTAAAAAAAATATAAAGCAAGTATTACACATTTTGCACTTTTTTCTGAGAGCTACTTATCTTAAAAATAAAAAAAGCCATAAACCATAAAAATCAGTTAAAAAATTTAGATTTTATTGTCAATTCACCGCAGGTACCCAATATTGACCAAATATGTGTAATGCAGCAAACAACGTCAGAGTGGGCGCACTAAAGCGCCTTGTAGCAGTTATATACCAATTGCTTACGATATGCATTACTTTGTAAATGTAGTTAAAGTTTTCCATAGAACTAGGAACTGGAACTAGTTCTGCAAATACACTCCAATTACTTAAGCATTACTTTGTCAAGTTTCAAACCCAATTGTCAAATTTCGTGTATATGAGCCAAAATTTGTACATGTGTGCGTTAAATTGTTTTTGTTTTCCCAGTTGGCTATGTTTTTAAGACATCCTTGAAGACGGATGCACGACAATGTTAATTCCTGCACGAATTGTGAGGGACTGCTAGAACAAATCGTCAACGACATTTTCGAACAAGTGTCGCGAGAATCGTGCACGACACAAAGTAAGCCATTGTCGCTCTTCATGTCGTTCATTCGATCTGAAGATTAGATAGACGACCATGCCGCCTAATTTGTCGTTCACGACCCCAAGATAGCTTACAAGACAATGTCGCTCATATTGTCTTGTTAAGTTGTTGAAACAGGACACCTTACTAGACAATTTCGGTCATGTTGTCGTGGATAAATTTTTATACGAGACAACTTACAAGACCATGTCGTTCATATTGTCGTGTTCAATTGTTGAAAGAGGATACCTTACAAGACAATTTCGGTCATGTTGTCGTGGTAGATTTTTATAAGGGATAAATTGCAAGACACTGTCGCTTATACTGTCGTGGATAGTTGTTGATAGAGGACACCTTACCAGACGCTGTCGCTGATACAAGACACCTTACAAGACAATGTCGGTCAAGTTTTCGTGGATATTCTTGTATAAAAGATAACTTGGAAGACAATGTCGGTCATGTAGTCAATTATAAACTTATTTAGAAGACAGTGCACTAGTCATTTTCCTCAACATTGTCTTCCAGAAATCCTAAGTCATAGACGACATGTCGTGCATAAATCGTTGACGTCAATGTCGTCGACGGCAGTTTTGCCAACTGGGTTATATGAAGACAATTTTGACCAGTCGGTTATTTTTATAGAGCAGCATGCAAACACTCCCAAAATGAGTCTACCTTGTGTTAATGTACCTTGATTTTTACTTCTGAAAAAAAAAAATTTACTAAATTTATTGTCATTAATTTTTAATTTAATTTAATTGATAAAAAAGACAAGTACAAATGTCACGTTCAGTGATTTCATTTCTTTGTTCTTTTTCACTTTTTTTTTTAAATTTAAATTATCATTCAGTAAAAAATTTGCCAAAAAAAAAATATGACAAATAAAACAATTGCAAAAGTAATTGACAAAAATTGGCTGACTTATTAACTGTAATTAACCCATAAAAGCTAAATAGATGGTCAGATGGGAAGTCAGAGTCATTAATAATTTTGTGTACGACTTTCAGTGGGACCCTCTATTGGGAATTCGTATTGCATGTTGGTTTATTTGGAATGTCTTGTTGTTGTTTTCTTTATATATATTTATTTAATTCAATTAAATTTGTACTAATAAAATATTTTTTTCTCTCTCTTGTTTAGACGAACGCGATGCCATTCAAAAGAAAACATTCACAAAATGGGTCAACAAACATCTTAAAAAGGTAAAGTATATTTTACATACACACACACACAATTCAAACATAATTGTGTAAAAACTTAATAATTGAAGTGAAAAAGCCAAAATCGAACAAAAAAAAAACAAAAAGAAAACACGATTTGAAAATACTAATAGGGCGAACATCGTTAAGATACTAGAGATATATTACATTTCTTACTTTCTCCAATCATTTCAAATGCTTGTATTTTGTGGTATAAACAAAACTTTTACCTAAAAATGACAATTTATTTTTGGCTTCTTTCTTTGTTATAGAGTTAAATAAAAGGGCTATTTTTTAAACTTAAGCGCTATTTTGTACAATTTGAAATTATCGCTGACCACTATCCGTGCTAGATAAAATATTTAAAAGATTTCTAAGGTTATTAAAAGAAAAGTTACAGAGTCAATCTGCCTTATTGTGATTGTCGTTGTCGTATACGACTGTGCCGTTCTTTGTAGTAGATTAAAGTAATGCACAGCCTGTTTTCCTTCATCTTCTACAAAAAACGACACGGTCGTTAACGACAACGACAACCACAATAAGGCTGAATGTGCGAAAATTGCGTACGGATTTTGGAAGAAGCTCATTTTGATCTTGGCGACTATGTAAACAAGCAAAATTGTCGCATTTGGGGCACAGAAAACCCGCACGCATACATTGAAAAGCAGATGCACCCAAAACGAGTCACTGTTTGGTGCGAATTTTGGTCCAGAGTCATAATTGGGCCATTTTTCTTCGAAAATAAGCAAGGAGTGGCCGTTACAGTCAATGGCGATCGTTATTGCGCCATGTTGAACGAATTTTTGTTCACAAAAATTGAAGAGGAGGATATTGGCAACATTTGGTTTCAACAGGACGGCGCTACGTGCCACACAGCCGAAGCTACACTCGATGTTTTGCGCCCTGTTTTTGAAGACCGTATTAACAGCCGCAGAGCTGATGTCGTTTGGCCACCTCGGAGCTGCGACTTGAGACCGTTGGATTTACGTTACGCCGACAAGCCAGAGACAATTGACGCTTAAAAGGACAATATTCTTGAAGCCATTGGTGAAATACAGCTGCATACAATCGATAATTTGCTTAAAAATTGGACCGATCGTGTAGGCAACTGCATGGCCAGTCGAGGCAGCCATTTGAATGAAATTATTTTCCATTATTAACCGGAAGGATTGTTCTTTCAAATAAAAAAAGAAATTTGAGAAAATATTCAGTAGTTTTTTTTAAAGCATTTTCAAAAAAAAAAGTTATTTGGCGGACCCTGTACATTTTATTTTTTAGTAAATTAATGACACTAAAAGTCCTCTCAAGTTCTGCGTTTTAGTTTAGAAATATGAACATATTTCAAGCAAAACTAGAAAGTTAAATAAATTAAAGTAGTAAATAAATTATTACTATATTCGCAACAATAAATATATGTTGTTCTGTTTTTGCACTTTTGCTTTTTCGCAAGGGTGCAACTTCATATAAAAAATATTTGCATTTTCAATTTAAATGGAAACTCGAAAAAATTTATAATCAAAATAATAAAATTTATTTCCCCATTTTCCCCGTTAGTAATTCATGTACCGTATTTTTATGCTTTTTTTTTAATTCCCTATAAATTATGCAGCATTGGAAATATGCAAAGGTATAGTGTGTTATTAATAAATAAATTTGTTGCTAATTTTTTATTAGAAAGTTTCAGTAAAAGAATAAATTTAATTTTTATAGTTTTTCTTTTTTTACTTTTTGTTGTTGTTGGAAAATTTTGTTAATTAGTTTTGAAAAAAAATCTTTGTAAAATTAAATTCCAGACGTACACAATGTTACATGTTTGTGTTTACACAAATGGCGCTCCCTGTTGTCCACAGTCTGCCGTAAGTTGAAAAAAAGGCTGCTTATCCTTCACAGTCAAGCAAAAATTTTGTTTTTTATTTTTTTTTTTATTTTTTCTAATGGTTTTCAATTAATAACTGAATAATAGTAAAAATTTATTTTCTTTTCTTTTACTCTTAATTTTCTCTTATGCAATTGTTTTAAATTCCGCACATTTTTTTTTATTTCTGCTTTCGCTTGAACCACTTCTAAATTGGGTTTGAATGGCATTATAAATATGTATACCAATTTTAATTGCACAAGTAAAACAATCTTTTGAGCTAAAAATTAGAAAATGTTATTTTTTTTTTTGTTGCAGTAAAAATCATATAAATTCAATTAAAGAACAAAATAAAAAAAAAAAATCTGAACATTCTTTGGAACATAAAACCATTCCGATTTCTACTAGAAAACAACGTAATTACTGACGTAAACTTTTCGTTAAAACAACTCGCAAGGGCATACGTTGTTATATTCAAACATAATTTTACAAGAGTTTTTTTTAACTTTTCACTTATAAATTTAAAGAACTTGTTCATTTTATTTAAATATATGCAACACTTTGATTTTACAGGATCCGCTCTTGTTGATAAGTTACATGGCTTCTGACACTAAACCGAATGTTTTATGTTTTTCTAATCTGCTAAAGATTTTGATTTCAGAAGCTCTTATAGTTTGCCTACGTTAGCCCTCGTCCATGTTATGAAACATTTGCTGCAAAAACTTTCTTCAATTCTCTTTTGAAACTGCATTTATGTCCATACAATAAACAATAGTTTGCAGCATTTAAGCATTTTGTATGCCTTCTCTTTTTCTTTCTCACAAAAACTGCTTGTACAGGAAACAAAGAACACTTTTCCGTTCATCTTTTCCCTTTCATCATCAAACTCAAATGTTTCGCAGCAAATGTTTCATAATATGAACACGGACTAATACCGTTATTTCTGAACAAAATTGAATATAAATTTTTGTTAAAACTTCACTTTATAATTTAGAAGAACTTAAATTAACTTTTATTCAAATTTACAAGCATTTTGGTTCTACGGAATCCATCAAATAAAACAACCGATGTCAAGTTGTTTTCTAAAAAGTTAAGAAGAAGAAACTCAATTTTGCAAATAAAAAGTTTATTTCAGAAACCCGGTTACTTTTTTAATTTACCCTTCCCTTTTTTTAACTAAATGAAATGTAATATTTTTTCATACAATCAAAGTAAAGAAATTTGACCAATTCACAAGCTCTGTCGTAAGGCTTATCGTTTTGTTTTCTTCTTCTTAAAAAAAATTTTACATTCACATTGTTCGATACAACGAAATTACACCAGGTATAGGAGTTTAAATTTGATGTGAAACTGTAATAAATATTCAGCCTAATTCCAGTTGTCGTTGTCGTAATCGATCGTCGTTTTTTGTAAGAGATTAAAGAACACTGGTTGTGTGTTACACGTTCTAAAAAGATTTTTACAAATTCACAACACAAATCGAATATTTCCAGACCTGAACCTGTTTCTCAAAACTACAATCTACAAGTGAAATATATTTGAAACAAAAACAAACATTTTAAAATTGTTGCTTTTTTAAACGTATTTTACTTGTAGATTTGTAAGTTGTAGTTTTCAGAAACAGGGCCCTGGTATAAATACATTTCTCAAAACATAGAAAATTCAATAAACAATTTTTGTATGAAAATTACCAACAACAAAAATAAAATTTGGGGGATTCACAAGGTGTCATAAAGTCATTTGTCTTAAAATAATAACATGACAAAATACGACTGTTTTTAACAACCCCTCATAATTCCGTGTTCTATTTTGAATTTAAATCAGTTGTTTTAAAACAAATATAAAAAATAAGTATTTACCAAAAATAAAAATATTTTTTAATTCTAATCCATGAATTAATAAATTAAATAGGATGGCTGACTGCATAAACGCAATATTGCAATGAAACACTCAAAGGAATAGCTTCATAAATTCCACAACTTTTCTGTAGACAATACTTTGAGTTCATTATAGCATGGTAACTACAGGGTGGCCCAAAATTAACGAAGGGGTTTGAATTTGTTATAACTTTTTATTTAAGAAATAATTACTAATTTTTTTGTTTTAATACAGTAAATAAATGGGAAATATTTTTGGTTCAGTTATGAAAAATAATACCTCGCAAGTGGAGGCCATTTTCTGATTTACAAATTCGTGCTCTTTCCAACACCTTTTCCATAACCTTTCGCAAAACTTCAGGTGTTATGTTGTTTATTACGTCGCGTTTATTGCTTTTTAATTGCTGGATGGTTCTAGGCTTATTAATGTAGACTTTTCCTTTTCAATAACCCCGGTTAAATGCGGTAAACGCGGAGGCCAATTAAAATCACTTGCACGCGAAATAATTCCTTTACCAAAGATGTCCCGTAAAAGAGTCATTGTGTCCCTTGCAGTGTGCGCTGTGGCTCCACGGCTTGTTGGAACCATACTTGTGGATGGTTTCCCACGGCTGGCCTTAAACAATTTTCCAACATTGTCCGATATCTGACACCATTGACGGAAACGTGTTAATTTTCAAAAAACTGGTGACCAATTATCCTTATCGATAAAACACCACACCAAACCGTACACTTAGGTGGGTGTAATTCTCGCTGTTGAACTACTTTCGGATTTTCCGTAGCCCATATCCTGCAGTTTTGCTTCCTCGCTCAAAATTAAATTATGAATAAAATTATTATTTTCTTCTGCTTTTTGGCGGGAAAAAACTGCATAATCAAGTCGTTGCTGGTAATCTGTCGGTTTCAATTATTGGACAAGCTGAATCTTGTATGGAAACATTCCTATTGTGTACAAAATTCTCTGCAGCGACGCTCGTGAGAGGCCAAGTTGTGTCGAACGTCTCCATCTTCCCGAATACTCCTCTGTACCAGTTCAATATTGTCATCCGTGTGCACCGTTCGTCTTCTGCCAGCACCAGGAAGGTTCCTTACTGCCCCTTGTTGTCGAAAATTTGCAACCAGACGGTTTATTGTTGACTCTGAGGATCCAACCTTCACATTAAAATAACGACGATATGCACGCTGAGTCAAAACAATGGATCGTTGATTTGAAAAATAAAGCTCAACAATGTGGGCACATTGTTCAATTCAGTACAGCTCAATTTTAAATTCCCCAAGTCTTCTTTACAAAATACTGAAAGGAAAAGAAGAAAAAAATTATGATAAAAAAGTTATAAGCAATTCAAACCCCTTCGGTAACTATGGGCCACCCTGTATATTTACTGTACAACGGTTGCGATTAATTCGGATTAATTACGATGGCACAATAAACTTAGCAAGCAAAGTTCTTTTTATTTATGACACTTTTTGTTTACAAAGCATCAAACAATTGCCGTATTCACAAATCCCCTTGTATCGTTGTATCTTTTGTATGTTGTATAAAAAACCAATAGTAAACCATGTATTTTAATACAACATACAATTGATACAACGGTACAAGGGGTTTTGTGAATACGGTAAATATTTTTAAACCATTGTAAAATGTTAGAAAATTATGACAATATAACATGTTATCACACCTTGTGAATACCCCAAATATTGTATAGTTACACGATTATACAACGAATGCAAAGTTAATACGAGCTTGTGAATTTTTTAAGGTTTTTTTTAGTTTTGAACTCAACAATCGGTGCATTTAAGTAAAAAAGATCATCAAACTTTAATTACTTTTTTCAAATTGTTTTGAAATGAATAAGAAGTTTATAAATTGCATTTAATAATTTGGCATTTTCTTAATTTGAATTTCAAATAACTTTATTATGAAATAAACAATTTTTTTAACTAACATTCATATAAAACCATTTCCGTTTCAAAATAGAAAGTTTTAATAAAATGTTAATTAAAAAGAAAATATTTATTTTTATTTCAGTTAAATGCAAAATAATAAAAACTTTGTTTTAAAAATTATTGTTATAATTTTACTCTAGCAAATAACCACTGTGCGTTGAGTTGCTCTTGCAAAAAAAAAAATGCCACATTAACGTTTTAAGACTTTTAATTTTGTTTTGCATGTTTTTTTAAACTTTTACTTTTCTAAAATATTTTGTTATTTTCTCTTTAAATAATATTTTTCTTTTTACATCTTATTTTTCTATTCAATTTCAACGCATTTCCTAAACAAAATTACAAATTCAAATCACAATTTTTTGGTTGGGACAAAAATCTTAATGAATCCTAACACACACACAAAAACCAAAAACAGGCCAATAGACGTGTTGAAGACTTATTTGAAGATTTACGAGATGGACACAATTTGCTCTCTCTCTTGGAAGTGCTATCTGGCGAACACTTGGTAAGTTAAATTGTTTGTTTTTTTTTTTAGAAAAATCAAACTGTCGGAAATTCATTTGTTTTTGTTTTTTTTTTTCGTTACAGCCAAGAGAAAAGGGAAAAATGCGTTTCCACATGATACAAAATGCACAAATGGCTTTAGATTTTCTACGATATAAAAAAATCAAGTTAGTGAATATAAGAGCGGAGGATATTGTGGATGGTAATCCAAAATTAACGCTCGGTTTGATCTGGACAATTATTTTACACTTCCAGGTATGTGTTAATCTAGTTTCTAATATAAATTGTATATCATTACGAAGTGGGTGTGTGTGATTTTTATCGAACAAAGGTTACAATAAATTTTAAGGAATTTGATATTTGTTGATAAATCTGCAAATATGGAGCGCTTCGGAAGTATTTGTATTTGTATATATTAATACTAGTTTTCCTACGCTATTTGCTAATTCAGTTTACTTTCAATTTCTAATATTTAAAAGTTTTTATATGGCGTGTATATTAATTTTTACACGCCATTACGTTTGAAAATGACAAGCGGCCGTGTCGCTTGGTGTGTAAGCGTTATTTTTTTCACAGAATGTTTAAGAGTAGGAGCTATTTCAACACAATACTGCCCACACACTTGAAACTGAACTAAAAAAATCAGCTTAAATAATGATTGTAGCCTCGATTCTATGTTTCTGTATAGTTCTGCTGTAATATGTTTGTTTTGGCTGATTGCTTTAGTGATTAAGAGCATAGTTTCAATATCGATTGTTGTCATACCAGTCATACCGAATTTGGCTGGTATGAAGCAGCAACATCAGCATCAACAGTATTCAATAACAACGACATCGCAAAGAAACAACAACATGTTTAAACGATATAGAATAAATGGACGAATGAATCCAACATCAACCAGCCAGCCAGCCAGCCAGCCAGCCAACAACCAACTTAACATTCGTTATATTCTCCTGACATACATTGTCTACACGCATGCGCAACAAACACCTACACTAAATCATATCTATAAATTACAATTACAAGTATTTATTCATACACATAGGCAAAAGCAGCCAGTTTTTGTTTCATGATTGAAATCTTAAAAAATTGCATCACTTTGTGCGATTCATTTACATGTTTTTCGATTTTTTTGTTTTTTTTTTTAAATTGAATACAAAATTAATTCATATACTTATGTACGTATGCACACACAAACTTACATATCATTACATACATATAAGTATGTACATTTATTCATTCATAAACTTTTTCTGTTTCCCTTCATAACCACCATATGTTTTTGCTTTTTCCAAATACCTTCAAAAGTCATCCGAGGAAGCAGATTTTTTGGTTAATCTCCCTCCTCCATTTTAAAAAAATCATATTATTCGACGCAAAAAAAAAACAAGTTGCACTTTAAAAACTTTTACTGTCTCAAGGATGTATTTTTTGTAGCACTTGATTGAAAAGTGCTTTTTCTCTCTCCTTCTCCTTCTCTCTCTCTGTCTCATTTTAATTGCGGGTGAATAACAATTGCATTTTTATTACGAAAATTTCGAAGATAACAATTATGGATTGTGACTACCATCGTATATAACAAAAAAGATCAATGTTGCTGTTATTTTATTTTACAGTCTGTTGCATCATGATGATGTCATACATATTATCATTTTTATCTTGTTGCTGTTGTACTAAATTAAATAACCAATCAACTTTATTTGTGTTATTTGTTGTTCTTATTATTTTATTTAAATTGTTGCACAGACCTATTGTCAGTATGACAAAATTTTCGATTGTTATTGTTTTGTATTTTATGTTTATTGTTGTTTTTTTTTATTTTAATATTAATGAAGCCACTCAGTTAAGGATTCCATAAAGCAAATGCTTTGTTTTTTATTCCACACCTTTGGCGATTTTCCGTCATGGCTATTAAATCACTTACAGTGGCAAAAAATAATCTAAAAGTATCGTAACAATCAACCAGTTCAAAAGATTTTTAAAATATCCAGCAATTTATTTAAATTGTTAAATTAATAAAAAAAAATGCTGTGAATATTGTACAACACCATTTCCAGTACAATCATTGCATATCTTCCCCAATAAAAAATCATTTTGCGAAGCACTAATGGTACATTAAAAAAAAGTAAGTGCACAGTTATGCGCTACGCAATAAGACATACAGAAATGCAGTTAAATAAGTGAAAGAACTCTCAACAACTTTTATAACAAAATTTCAAGTGCTACGGCATTCCCTTACTACGAAGCAGGTTTGTAAGCGAGAATACTAAAAAATAACTGTATCGAAACATTCAGTGTGTTAGGCCGATCGTTGCATGCAACAATTTTTATATGCGCTTTATGTATCAAAAATGTATTGCTTCAATGTGGGAACTCGCCATATAAAATTCATGACTTCCGTAAGCGCAATGGTAAGCGAAGCGCTTATGTTTCTCCCTTACAAACCTGCTTCATTGGAAGCTCCATTTTTTTATTGGGTATTTTTATATTAAATCATATTAAGAATTTGTATGTATTGCAACATTGAAATAAAAAAGATTCTTATTTTTTATTAGAATTTATTTTATTGTTAGTTTTTATTTAAATTAAACAACTGACAAGGATATATTCGGCCCTGCCAAATCCATCCACAAATAAAATGACGTAAAATGATCGTGCTTTTAACAGACGGTTAATAGCTAGATCGTCTTAGAATTTCACAAGGATCAAGAGTAAACTTATATGGTCTCCCATGGTTTTTTCATGTGTTACAAACGGAATGAGAAAATCACAAGTTTTGCATGTGCGATTTAAGGGCTCATGCAGAAGGTGCATGTGACTGCATCTCAGATATTACTATTCTGGTCCAACACAAGTTAAAAGTGAAAATCTAATATTTAAACCTTTTGCTTTCGACAAATTTTAATGTCTTGAATATTTTTAATTTTAACTTACGTCTTTCGAACATGGTTATTTAAGAAACGCCAAGATTATAACTGCATAAACAAAATTTGTTCGAAAACCCGAGATCTAAATTATGAACAATTGTAATTTTTAGTTGAACTGTTAATTTTAATTTTGATATTTTTTTTTTTTTTTTAGTTAGGCTTGAGTTCATCAAATTAAATTTTCATTAAATTATTTTTACTGCAGGAAGGAATTTTACAACATGGAATTTTTATTAAAATTTACACACATTCTTTCAAAAAATTTTAATAAAAATTCCAAGTTGTAAAATTCCTTCCTTCAGTAAAAATAATTTGATGAAAATTAAATTGGATGAAATCCGGTTTTTTTAATTTGAAAAAAAGTCTCGAATTCTAACGGTTTGGGTTATTTCCAATTTGGCATTTAAAATCCTAAAAATTTTAAATGAATTGTTATTGTGAAGTATTATTATTAATATGTTTGTAAGTATAAAATCGAAACAAATATGTTATTGCTAATTAACATTTAAATGTTTGTTTGTTGTCAGATTTCACACTCTCTGTAGTAGTCATACATAAAAATAGTTGTTGCTGCTGAAATTCTTTCAATATTTTGTATTAAATATTTTTATTTTTATAACTTCTGATACGAAAAAGTATAAACGTTAATATTTGTAACACTTAAAAAAATTTTAAAAAGAAGTTTTAAAAAAATATTACATTTAACTGAGCGAAAGTGATTTGACAAAAGGCACATTTATAACGTTTATGCCTTAGAAGGGATCAAAGCGTATTTACAATATCAAATGGTCAAAAATTGCTGCCAGGTACTTTTTTTCCTTGTCCCCAAAAAATTAAAAAAAATCCCCAAATTACAAAAAATAAGCTTAAAAATTTAATAATTTTTATTTTGATTTTTTTCTGGCCAAATTTAAAATTTGTTTAAAAGATAGTAAGAAAAATTTAAATAAAAAATCCCCAAAAATCCTCACAAATATTTTTAATTAAAAAAAATTATTTTATTTTGTTTGTAGCGACCGGTTTCGGCATGTTTCGTAAAATCCTTTTTATGCGATTCCAGTGAGGAATTACAAGCAGAACAATATGCGGTTTTTGAAGACGAATGAGTCAATTTATAAGAATTTGGTGCTTGTTCAATCGGTTTTAGCCATCCTTAAAATCAACAACAAAAAACATATTTCCCAAACTTTATTATATTGTCTTTCATACTAACTTATTTTTGGGAGAAGACATATTTGCTTGAAAATTGCCTTTAAAAAATCAAAGTTGTATGTGTTTTCAACGGTTTTAGATTTAAATTTAGATTTTTTTTCTAAACACTCACTCAAGAATAATAACATAAGTTTATTAAGTATCTTTAATACACTTAACAAAAATATTAATCTTAATGAGTACCCTTTACACCCTCCGTATAAGTTGTTTATAAGAGTAAGATAAAAGTGTTGCTCCTTTTTTCATATTTTATTTACGAAACAAAGAAAATAAGCGTAAAAAATAAAAAAAGGCAAAAAATTAAAAATGTTTAAAATCCCCAAAAAATACCCGATTATTTTTATTAAATCCCCAATCCCCAAATGACTTTCTTTGTCCTTTTTGCTTGCATGAAATCTCCAACTTTGGGGATAAATCCCCAAGTCTGGCAGCCCTGGGCTTAAGTGCGTTTAAACAAGAATAAAATATCGACAACAGCACGAGCCAATTTTATGTAAGGACGTGGTGTAAAAAGTAAATTGTTATTTTTTCGAATTTTGAAGCTCATTGGAATTTGGAGTATTAAATTTTGGCTTATTGTAAAAAAGGTAAAATTTTAACCGAATTAGTAATCAAAAATTAATACATATTTAATATTAATATTTCAAAAAATTAAAACAACTCGCGATAATATGAACTAATAAAAACACAGCCAATTCACTTTTGCAATATTGTTCATATTTGCGAAGGGCAATGTTCTAAATTTTCTAAAATTTCTGATTTTCCTTTTGAATGTTCAAAACTTATGTTTTTTTAAATTCATATATGTATGTATAAGAACGTTTTACGTAAAAATTATATTTAAGGATGTTTATAGAATTGCATGTTAATGTGAGCACTAAAACGTGCATGTAAAACATTTTGATTAACAACTGAAGACAATTTTAAGGCAGATAGCTAGGAAAATCCTCAAGTTATTATGCAGTTGGATCAAAATTCATTTTGATTTTAATACTGTTTAGGTAGATAAAGTTCATATTTTAGAGTAGTCAATGTTCATATTTTGGGGTGTTTATATATTCGGGTGTATATTGAAAATAACAATATTGGCGTATTTTTATTGACCCTTGAGTTTAGCTGTTTGTTTTAAGTTTGGGGCTGTGGTGTATGGTGGCATATGTAGTAAGATTTCATGGGCAACATTTTTGTGGAACATTTTATCGCTGCTCTTCCCTTCCTATTGATGATTTTTTATGTTTTGAGAAAAAAAGCGCCAAAAATTAACGGTTTAAAGAGGAGCTTATATATATATATATATATATATATATATTCCTCTAACTCCCACTGGAGCATAGGGCGCCCAAGGGGAGTTTAAGGGTTAAAATGTTTCCCCAAAAAATATTTGCCGTAACATTTTCTACAAAATTCATAAATATACTTTTTATCTGCGATTTAAAGATTACATAGTTGCATATAACGATATGCTGCACGTACCGGCAAACAGGGGGAAAATTTAATCCCCCTAAAATAAAATTCCAGCACACGTATTTTTTGTACAGTGGTATTTTACTAGTTGATTATACAAAAATCAATGTGCCATTATTTTATTGCTTGGAATACAAAATTTACTTCATACGGTTAATTTAAAATGTTAAAATTCAAATAATTAAAGTTTTTATTTTGTAGCCAAAATCAACTTCTTTTTTTTTAAATTCCATTGGAATTATAATTTCTTTCAGTGTTAAAATTGTTTCATACACTTAAGTTCCTGGTGACCACATCTTTACTTTAACATGAGATTTTTACTGTTGCATCAAAAAAAAAAACAACATTTTTTCTTTTTTAATTCCAAACGTAACAAAATGATTAATGAATAATTTTTTTGTAGTTTGGTGTTGTTAGTGAAAATAAACAAAAAAAAAAAATAATAACAATAATAAGGGGTTAAATCTTTAAACAAAATTATGAGAGAAACAATTTAAAATAATAACAAGAATAACAACAAATTTCGCCTTCAATTTGAAATAAATTAAAACATTATTTTGCTAGTCTTCTCTTTTTTTATTATTTTTTAACTGTTTTTATTTTTATCTTAACAATTTTGAACAACAACTATAATAAAAATGACGAAAACTTGAAAAAATCACTTTTGGTATGACATCACCTTTTTCTTGCCTGACTTAAGACAAGTGAGAAAAGAAACAAAACACAAATCTGGTCGAAACAAAAAAAAAAAAAAGTTAAAACTCTAAACTACGCAAAAATTTAATATTGTATTAAAAAAACTTTAAACATAAATGCAAACATATTTTGTGGATGTATCTGTGTGTTTGTGACTGATTATTTTGTTAATCAGGGAAACCGAAAATATGCTCTAAAAAAGTGTTTAATTTACATTAAATATGCAGATAAAACTTGAAAATGTGCCCTAAAAATTGTAAAAAATATGCCCTAAAATAAAAATTGATGAAAATTCAACAAGTTAATAATATTTGGATATAATAAACAAGTAAAAATAAAAAAGTCATTTAACCATTTGATGGCATGTCAAAACTTCGAAATTTAAAGAGTACCGTTATTTTTTCTACATCTGATCAGAAAAAGTGGTCAGATCGCTAAAACTGAAAGAGGTTAAGGAGCATATAGACGACATATTTTTTACATCTGGCTTTAACCAAGCTGTGCCAACAATTTTGTCCAGCTAAACTGCGTATTTCTGTGAACATAAATTTATTGGGCCGAAAAAGTGTCCGTTAACGATTTTGGGTTTCTCAATATACCGACAAAAAACATTGTTTTCAGTTGGCAACACCTCTCAAAATTCATATAAAAGTTGGGAGCCAGCTGATTGAATTTATCTGTACGGCAAATACATAAAAGAAAAATAAATAATTGGCAGATAAGTGCTGGTTAGCTTTGCGACAGAATAGAAAAAAAATTTCTTTAATGTGCAGTTTTTCGTTGGGAAAAAAGATAATCACGTAATAAGAAAACATAAAAGATGTTAAAATTAAAAATCCCCGGTATCATAAAAATAAATCCCGGTATTCGGGATTTGCCAGTCCCGAAAAATATGCTTTTTGTATAAAATATCTGTCAATTCGTCGATCACAATTTAAATCCATCCATGACATTGTTTGATTTCTTCAATTTTGTTTTAAGTTCTCGGTGTTTTGATACAAAAAAAAACTGATGAATTTTCCAATTTCGTTGATTCCGCCGGTATGTTGTAATTTTTAGCATGAAGAATTTTTTGAGCCTTAATAGACATTCCATCCTCGGCAACATAATTTTTAATTTTTGCCAGCATATTTTAGAAAAGTATTATTTGCAGTCTCTTAAAAACTACTAAGAACAGTGTCAAGTTTTACCTGGCGTATATTTATGTCAAGTTTGTAGACTTATTAAAAGTGACTAATAAGTCGTGACGTTGAAGACAACACGATTTTATAAGCGATTTGTATTTCCATTGCTCATAATGTTTTTTTTTACTTTTGTTACATTTTGTTTTGACGTTTTTTATAAAAAGTTTAAGTTTGCCAAATATTCAATTAGAAAAATACTTAAATTACGGGTAAATTTATTACAAAATTACACATTACTAAAATAACCGGTTTATTTTAGTATAATAACCGGTTTATTCGATATTCGAAAAATGGACATTTTAAATATCGAATTGGGCAAAACTAAAATAACCGGTTAAAACCGGTCGAATATCAATCGATCTCCCTAATTAGACCGTAGTCTTACCGATGAAGGAATGCCCGTACTGAAGTAGTTCTTGAATATATTCACGCTAAACATTCCGGCGGATTCAAAGATGTGGGGTAAATTCACCAGTTTTATTTAATAAATCACCAAGAAATAAAACAAAGTCATGGAAGATTTTCAATTGTGGTCCCTTAGCTGGCGAAAATATACTGGTTGAAATTGGATTCGCCACCTCTGACTGATTGTTAAACTGGAGCGCATTTTAAGCTTCGTTAGAAGTTCAGGTTGTTTTAACGGTCGGGATTCTGTATAGTGGAACTCCACGGTATCACAGTGGATCATAAGGTCTAAGGGCTAAAAAATCAGTGCGAGTTAAACTCTCTTTTTGGTTTAAAATGTGTTTAAACCAACAAATCTATAAATCACCAAAGAGATAAACCATTTTTAAACGCATAAAATTGGGCGTTTAAACTACCAATACAGACCATATGAATTTGCTAAGATTTATCGTAGTGCTGCCACATGTTATTTTTTTAACAACATATAATACATGGGACACTGATTTATAGTTGTTGAGTTTAAACAACATATAAATTCATGTTTAGTTCAACTAAACCAACGTTTAAACCATCAGTGATTTATTAGCCATAAGTGTGTCAGATGGCTATTGACTGCCATGTCTAACGGACCTAACTATCACTTTTAACAGGATTTGCGGAATCGGAGAATAAGGCCTTATTTTTAAGAAGTTATTTCTGTACGGTTTACTTGAAACTAAGAATTATTAAAGCTTGTATTTGTATTCCATTACGAATAAAATATGCTTTTAATATCTGTTAGTATTACAAATAATCGATTTGCAAACGCTACCCGCTACCTACTAACCAATCAACAACCAATTAAAATAAATATGATGACAATTTTTAGGTTAGTTTATCACTTACACGTAAAAAATAACGAAAAATAGCAAACTAAATTATTAGAAAAATAACAAACTAAATTAATCGAAATGAAATTCTTTAATGTCAGCTTTAATTTGTTTGTCTTGTTGTGCCGCGTCGTTACGTATGCAAATTATAAAATATTTAAATGACAATCAAATTAGAGAAAAACATTTTTAAATAAATAAATAGATAAAACTAAACATTCGAACTGAAACAAGTTTTAGCATTTCCAACTACGATTTTAAATTCGCATTTGAATGTGTTTGAAATTTTGTGAATGAATTCTTGTCGTTTTTCTTTTTTTAGTAAAAATTTAAAATACAAAAAAAAGTAATTGCCGCCCAAACATTATTGTAAATTAATGAAATTAAATAAATTGTGTGCCTTATTAAATGTGTTTTTGTTTTTCATGATTAAAATATTTGTGTAGGATGTCTGTTGAATGAATTAAATTCATATTCGGCATGTTGCTAAAAGTGGCAACATTAAAATCAGTCAAAATACTGGTTAATATTTATTTAAGTACGAAAATGTTCAAATATTTACGTATTGGAGTTTTTTTAAGTAATAAAAGCTTACAATGAAATTACTTATTGTTTAATGCAAGTTAATTGAATAAGCTTAAGTTCAAATAATTATTTTTCAAATGCAGGAGCATTTTACTGAATTCTACCTCAGCTTATTTTGTTTCTAGTCTTGTTTTTGTCATCTGGCCAATTAGGCTTGGAACTAGACTATTGATCTTATAATAGATTTGAATTTTTCCCATCTAATTACAACAAATAATTTATTTACATTCAATGAAGAGAAAGTTTTACAGGAGTACCTGCCAAGGTGTCTGTCCTACCTCACGGTGTTCTTAGCAATGCGTTTAATAACCGCCCCATGTGTGAGACCAACTAGCACACACAGGTATAAATCGGCAGATTTATGCAATAGTTCATTGTTTTGTGGCTGGAGCTAACAGCACTCATTGAGATCCGCCAGCAGCCAAACTTTTCATCAAGGTGGAAAATCAGCATTTGAAGCTGACTTTTAAAGATCTACTTACCCGGTATCTTTTTGGGCTTAACTAATAACCACCACGTGATCCCCAAAGGCGCCTCACATACAGTTTGACTGAAACCAAAGTTTAAGGTCTCCTGTTTCCCGTGGTGCCTCTCTCTCCAGCTATCCGCGATCTCAAGAGAACTGTTGATTTTGAACTCTGTCGAAATTCAGGTTTTGATAGCACCTCCCTTCCCCTGAGGATGTAACACTAAAAAGGGAAATATCCTTACAATGTCTCCCTTCATACCCCCTGGGGATGATATTTTTTATTTAGTTAGCACAAATCAGGGAGTTATACTTAAGAGAAAAAGCTTCTAACCAATGGTTATTTAGGGGGTAGGGGTATCTTAAAACATTATATTTAATTTTTGTTTCAATGGATGCCTCGGTCGACTTGTTGGGTTGCAGGTTCGATTCTCACCAAAGACTCTTCTCTGTTTGACTACAACGATCTAAACTGTCTACATTACTTTTGCTCAGAAAGTTGGAATATAATTTGTAACATTTATTAAGTAAATAAATAATTTTGTGATAAAAAAAAAACATCTTATCTCCAAGTGCACATAAGACGTAACATAAAGTGTTTGGAATTTTGACGTAGATCTAGTATCCAGCATTGCCCAGAATATATTTTGTATTGTTGTATTCCAGTCTCATTTTCCGTTAAATGGAATTTATTGAAATTAAACTGTAATTTTGTCCAACTTTTTGTATCAATATTTATTACATTTGTTCTACATTAGAATTTTCTTAATGTAAAACCTGTTGAAAATTTTAATTAAAATACTAAATTTTACAACGAAAAGGGTGCGTTAAACCTGAAATAAAATAAAAATAAAAAAAATATTCGATCGCAAATTACATATATTAAGTAGGCATACAGTCTCGTGAAGTTTAATGTGGAAAAGTACTTTTAACTTTAGAAAAAACTAATTTTGTTTATTCATAGTTTGTAGTTCCGTGTACAGCAAGTAAATGGTTTTTAAGATTTAACATTTGCTTAATTTACTTTCAAAGTGAATTTAATGCAGATTTAAGAAAAATATATCTTTTCTCTGTGATATTTAAATTCAATTAAACCAGACGTGAAACTTTTATATAAAAACTATGTCCGCTTAGAGTTATGGAATAAACACAACTGGGACGAACAACAAACTTCGCATAGCACGACGAATTCGTCAGCAAGAGATCGTTGCGTAAATGCGTCAAATGATGCGCACGCAGCATTAATGTCATTTAAAATTTTTTTGAATTTATAGAAATAAATACCTTGGACGCCAGATTATAAGATTTCTTTTAGCACAGGACAGATACCTAAACAAAAATGTTGGAATGTTTTATGTTCCTGTAAATTGCACAATTAAAAAAACTTGTCTTCGTTTTCTGCACCCAATCTGTTATAATTCATTGCAATTAACCCACTGCGGGCTTTAAATGTCCATGTAATTTTATCTGTGTTGAAGACATCATGAAAGTAATCAATTCCCCTCTTATAAATCAGATGTTTGTAGATTCGTGTGATGGTTCTTGATTTACTCTCCAATCTTTCATTGAAAATATTAATTTTCAAGTTACTAAGCAATTCCGTACTACAGCAATTTTATTGTTGTTCCGTGTTGTTTGTTGCTGGCCATTGCATGTTTAAGAAGCTTTCGATTTTAACTCGTTTGCCCAAAAAAAAGGTTGCGACGCAATAAAATTAAGGATAGTTGCTGAGCTAATCTACTCTGTGTATAATTGTACATTATTCGACTTAAGTATTTAAGATTAGGTACCAGTGTAAAAAGATGGCAGTCTTCAGCAGCGGTTGCTAGCATAAGAATGTAGCTTGGGGTGAAGCTGGGTAAATGTAATATTCTTTTCATGAAATATCGTTGCAGCTTATTAACACCTTCAAATGTCTAAAGCCTCAAACCTGAGTAGCATAGGATTGAATTATTCTGCACACGGCAAGATAGACTTTCCACTTTATTCTTTAGCTTCGGTCACATTGGTCAAATATTTGACATAAAAAAACGGGACCAACAAGCAAACTAAATAATCATTTCCTCTAATTCCAATATTTATTTTGATTATAATACCGCATCTTGCAAAAAATAGTTTTTCGCTATGTCTAGTAGTATAATTAGTTTATTTTGTGATATTAAGACCATTTTTAATCTCACCAACTATTAACAAAAGTAGGGGTTACGCTTATTTGGTCAAACATTTTATAGGTGTGACCGTAGCTTTAGGTTTATATCTTGTTTCCCTATCAAACTTTGCCATGTCGAGCTTATTGCAATCTTTGCCTGATTGTTTCTTTTTTCGACATGTTTGTTAAACTTAAGTTTTGGCGTTAAGATAACTCCCAGTTAGTTAAATTCGAGGAATATTTTAACCTCGTCTCCTTAAAAAACCATTTTTCTTGTTGACATAGTCGACCACCATTTCTGATATGGATTTGTTTAAATTAACTTTCAGATTCCACAAATTGCAGGAATTTTCAAGATTTTGTATAATTTTATATATTTTATGCAGATTAAAAGTCGGATATTCATATTTTCCACCATAAGTCCACCTTCCAAACATACACGGCGAAAAGTAATGGTGACAGTAAACAACATTGTTTAACATATGATTTTGTTTGAAAATATTCTGAAACATTTTCAACATTATTTCTATGAACTGGACAAATTTGTACGAAACTCCCAGCTTATAAATCAGAGCTTTTCTTGAGACACTATAAAACGCAGCTTTGAAGTCCACAAAAAAGCATAAACTTTCATTTTTTCCTGCTAACTTGATACTCGCAGTAGCTGATAAATTATAAATATTGTGAAATAATTTCTGCGAAAGCCTGGGGCCTAATTCTGGCAGTCGTGATCGAGTACTTTCTCGACTCGAAAGCAATTTTGTTTCTAATTCTTTCAGTCGATACTGAACGAATTGAAATTATTTTTTCAGTATTGTGAAACTCAAATTAATGCTTTACAACAGTGAAAAAATAATTCCGATTCGTTAAGTATTGACTGAAATAATTAGATATTAAATTGCTTTCGAATCGAGAAAGTACTCGATCATGATTGCCAGAATCAGGCTTGATATTTATTAAGTACTTGATTATGTTCTACTCAGTTTAACAATCGATCATTTAAAATGCCCATCATTATTTCAAAAGCACAGTTCATAAATTAGATACCTCTACAGTTTGCAGGTTGACTAATTTTATAAATTGGAAAGACAATAGTTTTTGTGAAAGAACTATCTACCTGGTTACTTGTGAGCGCATTATTGTATACTGATAGCATATTGGCGTAGCATTCTTATGTGGCGTATCATTAGGAACTCTGCCTTCACCTGGTTCTTTGTTCAGTTTAACCTTTTTCAACATGGCATAGTGTGTACACCCAGAGATAAAACATGTTTTAATATGGTCACCTCCAACAAAACAATTTTTAAAGAAAATTTTAAACATATTTTAATTCATTTAACAATATTATTGTCACCGATAACCATATTATGGTTAAATTATGCCACCACGAAGAAGTCCCAATCATATTATTGTTGCCTCCAAACATGTTATGATCAATAATAACTACAATTTATTGAACACTTACAATAGCTTGCTTGGTTTTCAATCATAGTATGTTGCTGTTGGAAAAGAGAAATATACTATTGTAAATTTTATAACAAATTATTATCATATTTAACCATAACATGTTTAAAGCCAACCATAATATGGTTGGGCATTTTTGATGGAGGACTAATTAACCATAATATGGATGTAGGTTACAATAATATGGTTATATTATATGTTTAAAATTTTCTTTAAAAATTGTTTTGTTGGAGGTGACCATATTTAACATGTTTTTTCTCTGCGTTTATGTACTTATGTTTGTGAGAGGCTTAAGGCTCAATTAGCCGGGAGTTACAGTGACATTGCAAATCAGCTGCTGAATTTTGCTGTATGTAGAGTAATTAGAACGATTATAGTTAGCAGTAAGATGTTACGTCGCAATCTGAAAGATATAGATTTGTCTTACTTTTTTACGGTAAGGTTAAGTTACTGTTAAAATACTGTTTAAAAGTAGACACTGAGACGTTATAACGAAATTGATTTCGATTACCAATTTCCACCATTGCGTGCTATCATTAACACTGCACTCAAAAGAAAAGTCAATCCATCCGTACGGTGAGTACGGATTTTCTTGATTCAAGTACGGATTTTCAATCACAAAATACTTAAGTTATCCATATTCAATCCCGATTTCGTACTTAAAATAATCCGAAAATGAGATTGATTTAAGTAAAACTAAGATTAAATCAATCTCAAAAAGCGCTTGATTCAAGTATCATAAAGTTTATTTTATCCTGAATTCGTGCTAGAGAAAGCCATAAAAGAAATAAGAAATAAAATTTTATTATAATTGATTGACTTACCGGTATTTCAACTTACAGAATGTTAAAACACCAACATCATGCCGGATATGGGTTTTACTTTAAAAATTGTATGTTCATATTTAACCAAAAATATAAACAAAACGAGAAGCAAGAGTTCAAATGTAGAAAATCAAAACATGCGTAAGCCGAAGGGTTAAACACAACCAAAAGTTGAATCTTTTATGTACTTGATTTAAGAATTTTATACTTATTTCAAGAAATTCCGGGATTGATTTTCGAAAGTTTTCCCATTTATGATTGTTTTTAGTACGTTTTAGTGTTATTCGTACTTGAATTTTTGACAACGACTCGTACTTCGTGTTTGTGTTTGACAAATCTGATTTTTTATAAGAAATAAAAAATTTGGAGAAACATTGGCCAAAGTGTATAGAGCTCAAAGAAGACCAGATTGAAAAATAAAATGATTTTTTTTAACCAAATACTTGTTTTACATTCATTTAGTCACTGACTAATTGATCAGCTCTCGTGTGATAACTAGTTTTATATTTTTTTACAGGGTAACAAAGTAGTTTAATTTAAGAAACGTAACTTTTGAATGATGAAATCCCAAATATAAATAATTCCATAAAATGCGTTGTACGCGCGAATTCTAACAATTAATATCCCTTCATTTTTCGGCCAACAAAAAAAATACTCATAATAATAAATTAGCAGCCAAACAATACAACCAACATCTTAAAAACTATAAAGAAGCCAAACTTGTGTAATTCGATTCAGTTTGTGTTAAAGAAACCAATTGACAAATTTTATGTTTTTGGTTGTTTTAAGTTGTTAAATTTTGTTAAGTTTTATATAAAAAAAAAAAAACAATCCTGTTGTCTTTTGGAAATCTTACATTTCAGTGTCACTTTTTTGAACAAACAGATACTACCAAAAAGAAATAGCCGCTAAATTAAATGTAATTTTATGATTTTATGATGTCAACATGAACAAAAATGTATTACGATTACTGTCGTCGTTAAAATATTTTATATGCTTTTGTGCTCAGTTATTTTAATACTTTTAAATATTCACTTGATCATACAATAATTTAAAGGGCACTTGTTGTGAAACATTAACAAAATCAACCAGCAACATGTTCTCCTCTGCAGTTTATTAACTACTCATTATTTTTATAACCTTCGTTGCATGTGGAAAGGGTATACCTGCATATGTATATAAAGGCCTCGTTACTTTTACGTAAACGTATACGTTGCGGAACCGATGTTCCGTTTTCCTCACCAAGCTGATATATATATATATATGTGCTCTTACGTAAACTTAACGTTGCGTTGCGGATGAACCTGAAAAAATTTTATATATTCTCCGTTTATACGGATGTTTGTTTATATTTACTCATAAAGCGAACATTCCGTTGACGAACACGCCCTTTTTTTAATTTTTTTATACAAAACGCACAAATAACAGAAGCTAAAATTTTAAATTATGTAAAAACATTTCAACGACCCATGATACGTTTACGTATTTAAAGTAACTAATGATTTAATTTTTTTTTTTAATATTTAACAAATTGATCTTAACTTACAATTTCATCGTCAACAACTTTAAATGAATTATTTCTGATTTGTTATTAATACGATTTTTTATTGATTTGTTATTGAATTTTAATGTGTTTTTATTTCCAAAAAAATTAAGCCATTTTTTAGCCCATTTTTAGCCATTTTTTCCGTAAATTTAGCCATTTTTGGTCACCAAGTTTTGGCAACACTGCTTCTTATTATGTTTATTAATTATGTTTCGATAAAATTGAGCGCAATTGTCTGTATTTGCTGTGTGCTTGTTGGAATATTTGTTATACATATGTAACACTTCCAAGGTAAATCTCTTTTTATAATTACTCTCTTTCTGTAGTACTCTAACCTTCTCGAAGTCTGGCTTGTGACCACTTTTTGTACAGTGGGCCGCAAGTACAGTTCTTTTGCTCTAATGGTTTTTCCGTATTTTTCAGATCAGATTTTTGAGATGAGATTCTAGTCTTTAATTTGGTTTTAGTTGGACCTACAATTGTAAACCATCACAATTGCAGTTTATCCTATATATTAGGTTTGATCTGTCATCCTTCTTCAATTCGTCTTAATTTTTACTAAACAACTTTCCGACCGAGTTCTTACCCCCGTATTTATAAACGATTATTAAATTTAACAAACATTTATTAAGGCAAATTTTTCATACAAAATTTGTTTTGTAAACTTTTATTAAATTTAAAAAATTGTTGTGAATATGGGCGGTAGTCTTTATAGCAAATTCCTATTGATCATAAATATTTCTCTTCTTAATTCTCTCGGATAATCCTGTTATATATGTTCTGGATTCGTAAATATTCTGGGACTTATCGTTGTTTGTCAATGTCTTTGTTGATTGGACATGTCTAATTAGATCCTTTATGGTTTCTTCGGATATTCATTTTTCTCCAGAATATTGGTAATTTTCTTTATATTATCTCTGTGAAATATTTCGTCGCTTATTTCTAATACTCTTTTAATGTAGCTCGCCCCTGTATTAATTATAACTCTTCTGGGGTGTTTAGAATAAAAATTGATTCACCTATTAGATGAAGTTGGCTTAAATGATTCTCCGTCTTGTCTTATAACTGCGTCCAAATAATTTAGTTCGTTATTCTTTTCTATTTCCACAGTAAATTTAATCTGCCCACTATAAGTTTTTAACATGTTTAGAGTGTCATCAACAACATGTTTCTTCACAATGGCAAAAATATCATCCACATATTTCGTCATTATTCTAGGTTTTGTCTTCAGTTTTCCAATTGACAAATCTAAAAGTTCTTCCATAACAAGGTCAGCTATTATTGGTGAGGCCACATTGATCCCATGTGCATTCTCTTTCGCTGTTCATTAATTTTCCCCATCATACTTAAAATACCTTGTGTCTTTAATACAAAATTTGACCATTTCCATAAATAGTTCCTGAGGTATGTTGGTATATTGTTTTAAGATGTCCCATTTTCCCAATATCGTCTTAAGTGCCAAATTGATACTTGGAAACAATGATGCTACGTCAAGTGATATCAGAATTTCATCATTCTCTATTTTGGTGTTATTAATCTTAGACTTAAAATAAATTGCCTCTCTTACGGTGTAACTCGGTTCGCTCTTCAAATTCTTTAAAATGCCAACAATATATTTGCATAGCCCATATGATGCTGAGTTTATAGAATACAAATTGGACTGAATGGTATCCACTGTGGATTTTTGGTAATCCATAAATACTTGGTGCTACCGCAGTTCTGGTGGTTTGTAGACGATGATACCATTTAAGAAAGATGCTAACATTTTTTGTATATCAAATGTAAAATTATTAGGTTTATTATGTTTGTTTTACACTTTTATTTCTCTTGAAACATTTAAATACGTTCTTACATTTTTTTTATTGTTTCAGGGATTTGTTGTGTTCGATAAGACATACTTTATTCAAAAAAAAATTGTACGAAAATCATAATACGCAGTACAATTTATTCGATCTCGTAAATTATTTCGAAATACGCGGTAGCCTCCTCGTGTTTTTAATGTTCTCATAAGACCCCAATCTATCAAAGTTTAGTTAGAAGCAGGTATTTTGAATTTGTGAACTACATATTTTTGAAAAATTAATAATCGCATCCCTATTCCATGCAAATGCATGTTTTTCGTCGATGGTCTAAGAACGATGCCGACCAATTATCTTTCCGAATCATTAAATTTGCATAAAAATGGCATCGATTTGTTTTTGCATGTTGTTGGCATATTTTGGTGAAAATGCATATTTTTACATATTTACATTTTAAGTGATTTTTTTTTTAATTTCCATATTATAAAAAAAGTTTTTACAAAAATTTTTAAAAATACAAAAAAAAAACCTTCAAAAAAAATCTTAAAATCAACAAATAAATTCTTTTGGAGCTTTGATTTTCTATTTTAAACCGATGCAGCACCTTACAGTGCACTCGCTATAATATGAACTAATTAAAACAAAGCCAGTTCACTTTTGCAAGATTGTTCATATTCGCGCATAACATCTAACTTAAAGTTTTGCGAAATAGTCTGTGATTTTCTTTCCTTCAATCAGTATAAAAACGCCCCGCTCTCTTAAAAATATGCAGATATTTGCCGTATCCGATAACAGTCATCTTTTGAATTTAATTTTCCTTTTAATTCATATTTGCGAGAACTAACTAAAAAGTGTATGTAAAACATTTTCATTAACAACTGAAGACAATTTAAAAGCGATAACCGGGGAAATCCCCAGGTTATTATGCAGTTGAATAAGAATTGATTTTGATTTAACATTGTGTGGGTAGATAAAAAAAAAATGAGGATTTAAAAAAATAAAAAATTTCAAAATCGCAAATAATCTGATCTGGAATCAAAGTGGGATCTGAAAATAAATTTGTTCAAAATGCATTGACATTCTTCGGTGGGGTGTCACAAAGCCATAGGACATAAAGCCATAATTTTGATATGGCCTTAAGTCTCATATCAATTTTAGTGGAATGGGACATAAAGCCATTATGGTTTTATGTCCCAAATTGCTTTATTTCCATGGATTCTTTCTTCTCTGTGGTATAACAAAGACCGGCTTCGCTAACTATAGCTTTTCTGCACAGACGGCCGGGCGCAAGTATTTTTTTCATTTATGGTATAACAAGTACCGGTTTCGCTAAGTAAAGCTTCTAAAATCTGCCTTGTTTTCAAACGAAGGACGATTTCGCGGAGAAGCTTTAGTTAGCGAAGCCAGTATTTGTTATACCATAAAGGAGAAAATCCTTGCGCCCGGCCGAAGGCCGGCTATACAGTGAAGCTTTAGTTAGCGAAGCTTTAGTTTGTTTAAACAAACAAAAGTTTAAATTAGTTATTTAAGTTTTTTAACGATATTTGAATAACAATAGACTGAATTTTAAATACATATTTTTGTTTTTAACATTTTTATTTTTTCGAATTTATTCTATGAGCTAAATTTCAGTTATGTATTTTATAAAGCTTTTTTGTAATAGTTTTATTCCATTTAATTTTTAGGAATGACTTTATACACTACCAGACTATTATATTGTATCTTCTTGTTACATTTTACCTTAGTGTATAAAGTCATTCCTAAAAATTAAAAGGAATAAAACTATTACAAAAAAGCTTTATAAAATACATAACTGAAATTTAGCTCATACAATAAATTCGAAAAAATAAAAATGTTGAATATAATAAAGTAACCTATGAAAGGAAATAATTCCCAGTTTCTATTTTTGTTTTTAGTAAAACTAAAAAACAATTTTGATGGAAATTTTTCAAGTTTTCAGCGCATAATTTTTTTTTAAGTGCATATTTTAGAGTTTTAAGTGTATATTTTATGAGCAGATTTTCGATTTTTAAGTGCATGAAAATCTCATCCCTAATAATAAGCATTTCGAATTCTTCAAAACATTTTCGAAAAACGAATTTTCTTGAAAAAAGAATTATAGACAACACTGCCCATAATGCAAGGTTCCAAATCTATCAGGCCTGTCACAGAAATCCATTCCGATCGAAAGTGATTCATTTACTGTGAAGCAAGATACGAAATCTCTTCCACTTTTGATCGGAATTGATTTCAGTGAAAGGCCTGTAAAAAATTTAAAAAAAGAAAAAAATGTTATTATTTGTAAAGGAGTTGGAAAACTGTTTAAAACAGTATTCGAAAATAAACATCAAATATTGTTCCAAAGTGTTCGGTTCGATAGATTTGTAAAAAACACAAACGCTTATAGTGTTTGTGTAGTAAATCATTTAATAAAATAACGTTTCTCTGTTTGCGATGTTCGAACATCAGGAATTCTGGAAAAAAAATTCCCGTTTAGAAACCCCTGTACCAAGCAAACACTTTATCCCGTCCACACATGAATTTCTTGCTTTAGTTGATATTGCCATTTTTATTGCCACTGCTTCTCTTCTTTGGTAGTTGTTGTGGTTTTTGTTATCAAAGTTTCAGTAGTTTTGGTGGTGGCGTATTCTTGAGGTTGGCTGCGGTAAATGTTGTTTCGATGAAAACTCCAAAATATTTAACAACAAAACAAAAATATACTACCGCCAACGCCGGTCTCACTAAATCAGCCAACCATCAAATTTACAAAAACACAAATACACAAACACACACACATATATTTAAAGCAAAACTTAGCTAAAATATAAACTGAGCAAGGTTTTTGTAAATAATTAAAAAAAAAGTTCTCTTGTTTTGACGTTTTGTTTAAGCCAGAATAACCTGCAACAGTTAACGCCTTCGTACGTTCGTTCAGTCTCTGGCTGTACGCCAAATATTGTAAGTGGCATAACGACGTGAGCGTAACAGCTTTGTTTAATACGTAGTATTACCGTACGTAGTCGTAGTACTGTGTCGTTTATACGGCGTATTTGCCGTTGTAGCAGAGATTAATTTATATTCCGCTGCTTTTGTATTACGTTGGCATATTGTTTGGTTGACTGAATGTTTCGCTTTCGTGCTTTTCAGACGCTCTTTTTAATAATTCCTTATTATTTGTTTGATTTTTGTTTTGCTGTCGCTCAGTGTACTGCCAACGAATGCAAACACCTGGCCAACAGAGTTAAAGCTTTGCTAGTGGTGGCGATCATTGTTAGTCGTTGACAAGAAGCCGTCTTATTTTGGTGGAATTTAAAAAAAAATCCCAGTCGCTCGCGAGTTTTTGTTATGATTTGATTTGTAAAAAAAAAACAAACAAATTATAAAAATATTTACATCTGACTTAAAACGTTTTAATTGTAATTAAAGTGCCAAATGTATTAAAAGTTTAAACCCAGATATTAAACTAAATTAAAAGAAAAGAATATTTAAAGTTCTAAAACGCTGCGGTGCTTGTGATTTTTCATTTTATTTCATCTACCTAAATTTACATCAAACTTCGATTAGCGTTCGATGAATTTCTTTTTTAATAATCAAACTTCGGGATAATTAAGCCTTCCTATAATTGTTATTTCTTAACCTGATGTCGAACTATTTAGACGTTATTACATTGTTGATGATGTCAGAGTTTGAGATATAGATCGTCATTTGTTTGTAATCACTGGCGTGTCTCCTCCTATCCGAACACAATAATTTTTTTCTGTGTATTCCTTTGTTTTGCTGTTGCAGTGCAATTTTATTGTTTGTTGTCTATCCATTAATCGTAAATGTGTGCTGTGTAAAAAATTGCTGAAATGAAATTTCATTCCATCACCCATTTGTGGTGTTTTTAAGTTGTTGCAATTTGTTTTTATTTGCATTTTTGTTGTCGTATGTAACTGACTGGCTGGCTGACTGACTGGCTGGTGGGGTGAGTGCATTTTCCTTTATGTGTACAATGTACACACATTAAAATCTCCACATAAGTCGTTCAATTCAATTGGTTTCAATTATTGAAATTCATTAAACTATCTTTAGACTAGATCGCTGGATTCTGTCAGACAATAGCACTCGTCGCGCCTGCGTTCATTTTAATTTAAAAATTACATTCTTTCGTGGACACTTGCAATTACGTACAGAATATCTAGTGGGGTTTTGTTTCTTAATTCGTTTTGATTTCAAACTAAATTCAAGGGCAAATGGATTAAAGAATTTGCTGTTATGTACACTGAACAAAATTAAGGGTTAATAAGATTTCTGTATGACGTGCTAAATTCCCAATTTTTCATGTATGATAAATACACTGAAATTTACTGTTGAGGGAAAGCTAGCTTCTATGGAAGCTTCTAAGGGGTTTTCATTCTGCCCTTCCAGGGAACTTGAGCACTTTTGAGCACTTTATATGGTAGTCGATCTGATCTTGAATGACACACTTAGGCCTGTTGATCCATTGCGATGCTGAGGAAATTTTTTTCAGACAGAATTCCCATCGTAAAGCCAACTAAAACTTTATCCGAAGATAAAATAAAAACTTCAATTCAAGAACAAAAACATCTGAAGGGTTTTGGAAAGCTTAAGTGCCCCGGTAGGCTAGCAAGATGTGTGCTTCCTTTTCCTTTTCATACCCACAGCGACAAATGTGATTATGGTGTCAAACGTCTAGGCGCCGTAAAAGGTTCCAATAAATAAATTTTTAAACCCACATAGCAATATTGAAGAGGGTATTATACGTTTGTGCTGATGTTTGTAACACCTTAAAATGTTGGTCCTAGACCCACCTATAAGTGTACCGATCGAATTAGAATCAGTTTTTAAATATCGATCTTCGTCCGTACTGCTGGCTGGATGGTTGTCCATGTGAACCTTGCGCGCAAAGTACGACCGAGCCTTGTGATAATCGTCCATAATTTCACTTACCCCTCATACAAGCTTCTTTCCGGAATATGTCTATGGACCATCTTACTATGTTGGTATTTACATAAAATTTTGTAAAAATTTATGTTATTAATTAATTTTTTGGAATCGGTCCATATTTGATCATAACTCCCATACAACTGCTACTCCCAAAAAATATTTTAATGCCATAACTTCCTTATAACTGTATTGGTATTCAGGGATGTGCTGTAAATAGAAAATGTAAAACGCAAGAAATTTAGAAGACGTTTTTTGATAACTTTTCTGTAATAAAAGAACTTTATGACAAATATTTCTCTTTTAAACAGAATATAAAAATTTGATTAAAAGTGTATTAAAAACAACTTCCAAATTCTTGCGTTTTTAATTTACTGCACTCCCCTGATTAACATAAAAATTGGCGACAATAACTTTTACGATAGATATCTCCTGACAAAATGTTGTGCTTTTTGGTCCAAAATTAATCATATGTCCCATAATAATATTAAACAATTTCGAATTTATTTAAATTATTGTTTTTTTTTCTGTCCTTTTATTTTGTTAAAAATAATTTCATTTTATATTTTAAATATTTTCTTCTATGACAATACGGTCGCAACCGGCGTATAAAAATAGAGTTAGATCTATGTGGACGTACGACGTATATACGCTTTAACGTCTACGCCAACTATTGTGTGCTTTTGTATAAAATGTTATACGTTTTAATTTGACAACGTCTCTACGTCGTACGCTACTACGTTCATACGGTGCAATTGTGTTCCTATGGTATGGTATAAATTCTTAAATTTGGCACCCTAGACGGGTCAAATATATGACCAACTTCAGTTTATCTCCATCATTAATTTGTAACATACCTACCCGCTATTTCCACTCCTTAAGGGGGCTTCCATACAAAATTGTCAATACAAGCTTGAAATATGTTTAAGAAAAAGTCCCTTAATTGCTTAGGAGTCGTCCCTTGGGGGCTAAAATGTATGACCGAACTCAATTAGTTTTCTGTCCTAAATATTTTTTCAAAACTTACTTGCCCTTTATCTCCACCCCTTAATAGGGCTTCCATACAAATATTGCGTTTTTTGAAATTCTTTAGTTAAATTAAAATTGTTCACCTTTTGTGAATAAAATCAAAAATTGTAGACAGATTTAAGTCATTAATGGTTCCCACCGCCATATAAAAAATATATAGAAATACTTCTTTAGCAAGACTATGATTTTTTGCGAGCTTTAATTTTCTTATTAAATTTAAAAATGTTTCCGCTGGAATTATCGAATTGTTTCCTAATCAGAAGTTTAATAGTTTCTTGTGAGCTTTAATTTTCAGAGTTAGGGTGGTACGAACAGGGATCTGGTGGATAAATACTAGAACGAGATGCTTGAGGTCAATGGCAACATTGGTCTTCTCGAGACAAAAACATGGATATATCCTACTTCATAATCGGACTGTAAATGCCTAAAATATAACGAAAAATTAAAAAGGCGACCCCTACGTTCGGCAAAAAAGGAAATTTTTTTTTGAAACCTCCTTGCAAAAATAAAGTAAAGTAGAGGGTGTTAGGGGAAACTTTTTTTGAGGCACGGTCTAATATACCCCCATCATTAAACCACTTAAAGGCAAACAAATCACTTACAGATGAATAGTATTCGACACAAAGAGCTTTAACATGAATTTTAACCTCATAAAATATTTTTGTTCTAGCGAGGCATGATTGTCCATGTGCCCCAAAGAGGGAACATCCCGAAGGGCGTAGAAAAACTTTTTTACTACGTATGCCTTTCTACTCCCTTTTACCTACCAAATTTCAAAGTCAAGCTTCAAGACCTCAAGCGAAAAGGTCATAATGAAAATAATAAATTACACTTGAAAACAGCTTACGAAAATAAACATTAAATATCGTTAAGTATCGGCAACACAAACGCTTACAGTGTTTGTGTAGTAAAACATTAAAAAATAACGTTTCTCTGTTTGTGATCTTCAAACACAAAAATTATACTGTACTTATCCAACTCAACAAGAGGATAATTCATTGCGTTTTTGCTTTCAATCACAAACTTTGTTGTGTTCGGTTCAGTAAATTAATGCTCGTTCGTTTTAGTTGTGCTTAGCACCCTTTTAACTGGTAAAAAAAAACAAAAAACTTTTTACAAAAACAACATCATATATGTACGATAATAAACAAAAACCCAGCCAAAAATTGTTACACAAACAAAACAGAACACTATATAATGTTCGTAACTTTCTTGAAAATAGTTACGAACGGTATTAAGGTTTGTGTTCGTAAGCACAAACACTAAAAAATAAACATCGTTTCTGGGTGTGTGAGTCGTACGCTAAATACGCCGCTTGAAAATTCATATCGTTTTCAATTCGATAATAAAATTAGTTTTAAAACCTTTCTAAACGTTTCTAAACATCAATTTGTTTTTAGTTTTTTTTACAACTATGTTTGCTGGGACATTTAAACGATATTTTTTATAGAAACAAGCAAATGAACAATCAAATTCAATTGAGTTGTTTGATTTACTGCTCTATTCAAATTTTTAAACTATTTATTGAAATAATTAATGTTCGACGACCGCATTCTAATTAAATTTTGGTAAGAGGCAGGCAAGTGGGAGCAGCAAGTTCATTGCAAAATTAAAGTGTGCTTCGAACCCCACAAACAAACAAAAAACTGCTTCATTAGAATCTTTTGTTGTTTATAAATTGTCTATGTCATTAAATATTTAAAATGTAAAACAACTATTTAATTAATTTTAGATTTATTTCAATTTTTTTTTTTTTTTTTTGGTGATCTAAAAACACCTTGTTAAATAAAGTACCTTCGAGTGTATTAAAAGAAGAGGCGTTTGATTATTTAGTGGGTGTAAAATTGTTTTACTCGCAATGATACGAAAATATTTATGTAAATCGATATTTAAATTTCTGGTTTTATCTATTTATGATAATTATTTATGGGAATATTAATTTTATTGTTGCTCAGGAATAAAAAATTATCAAATAAATAAATATTTCAAAAGATTTAATTGATTACGTTACATTTTTTTTATTTTTTTTTTTTTTTTTGAGACAATGACAACTTTTGTCCGTCTTGTAAAATAATGCGATAATCAAATTGTTAAAAAGATTCTTATATCACTTTTATTTCGGCAACAACACGAATAAAATTTTCGTATGTGTCTTTAAAACAATAAAATTGTGATTTACAAAAACCGAAACAACACAATGTTGGGTTAGCTGTAGTTCTTACTTCGAAAAACGTCGATGTCCGAAGCTTTAACAACATTAATTGTTGAAGTTGCGGTTGCCGCCTCTGTCACCGTCATGGCCATTGACGTTACTTACCATCATCATTGTCTTGCTGTATTAGCAAAAATTATTTCAAAATGACTAATACTTTGCCACTTTTCGCTTGTCTATTTTTGGTCAAACAGACATTAACTTTGTTTTTCTTCTTAACAATATAAAAAAAATGCTGAAATTTATATTTAGCTTTTTGTTCAATTAAGACAAAACACAATGAGAGAAATAGTTGAAATGTATGATCTTTTGATCGTTAGCAAGCTGTACGCATAAAGTAAGAAGTAGGAGAACTAGAAATGTAAAACTTAGTGCTGTTGTACTTTTTTTTCGTACTTTCAAGGGTAGAACATAACGCAGTATCCCCACGCAGTTAAAAGTACCTTGTCCTAATTAAAAACTTTATAACAAGGATGATTTTGCCGTATTCATAAAAAATAATTTAGAATATTGATTCACTTTTTTTAATTGGTACTAAAAATGTTGACATGTGAGAGGAGAAAATTGAAAGGCGAAGGATGAATCAGAAAGGATTTAATAAAGTCAATCTGGAAATCGTCGAAATTAAGGTCTTTAAGGCAGGCAATTAAGAGGGTAAAGGATTTGAACGAATTGGGTGTACACAGAGATTTGGTGTTACAGAAGGGAACATTTTGATTAAAAAGGACAATATTGTCTTGACAGAAGCTACAGAGAGGCTCAGAAATAATAGTTTACTCATCTGGTGAGGAGCATAAAATTATAATGAGAACTCCTCACAGCTCCTGCTGAAAGTACTAGACTAAGAAGGAACTTTAGGCTCTACAAATAAGGCGATAACTTGAATACTGGAAAACTTATCACAAAATATTAATTAAAGAAATCTACACTCTATTTGTGTCAGTAAAAAGGCTTTAAAGCTTAGCCCCCATATTAATAAACGATTATTAAATTTAACAAACGTTTAATAAGGAAAATTTTCATATAAAATTTTAACCAAACTCTGGCTTACGATTTGCTAAACTTTTTTTTTTAATTCCCTAAGCTAATACCGCGAAGCTCTACGCTTGTTGGCAGGAAATAAACCAGAGTCTCAAGTGGGAATCGAACCCACAACCCCGGCGCTGATAGCTAACCTACCGGGGCACTCTTGTTAACGACCTACCAACTGTTTGACAACTTGTAAAAAACAGCTGTTTAATGTCAAATAATTTTTTAAGCTAAAGAAAAACCAAAAACTGTGCGCAAATTAAATAAAACAAATACATGTGTATACATATTTTAATAACATGAATTTTGTTTAAAACTTATATGTATTTACTTTTTCATCCTGATTCCAATTTGGAGATCTTTTTACTACTATTTGTTTGAAAAAAAACTCTTTGCTAACTCTCTGCTAAGCCAACACGGTCTGCTAGTTAGTAGATCGCTGTCTGTGAGGTATAAGCAGAGTCTAAATTTTGGTTATAAATACGGCCGTAAAAAATTTTTAGGAATACAGGCGTAAAACTTTTATTTTCGAAAAAGTACTTTTTTGATAGGGATTTTTCCATCCCTGCCGGGGACAAGCTTTTATTATAACTTGTTTAATTTTTTTCTTGAACAAATGGTTTTAATGAACTTAAAGAAGATCTTTTTAGCTTTTTTCTTAAACAGTTTCTCTACATTTTTTGCACTTGCGTGTAATAAAATTAAATATAAATTAAAATTATTATTTTCTTCGTTCTTTGTTGATTTTGGTGTTGTTGCCATCGTCACGTCGTCGTACTCATTGCTCAAATAGAATTTAAGTTAGAATTAAATTACAACTACAATTCCTCAACAAATTACCACATTGCATCTATTTCTTCGTACCTCGTCTAGTTGATTTATGTGGCGAAAGTAATGTTTTGAAATGTCTGTCCAGTCCTGTCCGTCCCACCACACATCCGGTTTACCTTAGTTTACTTGAAAAATAACAGTCCAACAACAGTGTGCTTGTTTTACATACAACAAAATTTATAAATGAAAATCCAAAGTACCGAAGTAGCAAAAGTACATAACTAAAAAATTCTTTAAATGTTCCCATGTTAAAAAAAGAAAACCTAAATTAATATTAAATTCACATAACAACACCTTTAAGTGTTTTTCAACACAACGAAACGAACTCTAAAATTGAAACGAAAACGAAATAAAAATTACATTAATAAATATATAATAAAAGCGTTTGGTTAAATTCTACCATCGTTTTTGAACGGCGTAAAAACATAATTTTTAAGGGGAAGCTAAATATTAAAATTGTTTCATAGTGTACAAAATCATAGAAAAATGCATTCTAGAACCTCCACTACTTCATCATCACTGATGAAGAAACGTGGTCAGGCTCAAGGCACAACTACAGCATTAGTTGTTCCCTCACGTGGTCCACCCATAACCACCAACATCGACGAAAATGCTCTCTATCAGCACCAATTTAAACACGAAAAGACAATTGAAGCAGTTATTACTGATTATCCGGGTGTTGCACCGGCCTTAGTAACACCACAGCAAAGTATTTCCTATGATCGTTCGTTAGTTTTGCGTAAAAGCTTGCGCAACGATAACGCTCGTACTGCCGATGTTGCCTTAACCTCAGATGCTGTAGGTGGACATCATCATGAATTGCACGAATCGTATCAACAAGTGACACGTAACAAACGGATTTCCACTGAGGTTCTTGGCTCAAGTGTAGAAAGCACCAAGACATCACAACGGGGACCTAGTGGACATCGTCGAGTCACCACTCATATAGTACGGAAGGTTACAACCTTAAGTCGTGCGGAAGAGCAGCAGTTGCCACCTGAGGATTTGTTGCCTCCCGCTAAAATGTTGCGTAGCTCAGATTTGGAATATCGTCATACTTTACCCAGGAGTTCTGTAGTACCAGCTATTGAACCTGCATATTCTTCTTCTACAACAACAAAAACTCAACGTACAAAGGTAACCAATGTTAGCAGAATCAGGTTGCTTTTAAGCAAAAAAAAAAGAAACTGAATAGTCGAATAATTGCCACAGTTAAGGGCTATAACCACAACTATCCCACACACACACACACCCAAATTTTTGAAAAAGAAAAAACTTTAAACATATAAAACATTTCTAAGAGTAAGTTTTAACTAATAAAAATTCTTTAATCAATAGATCTCCGACATTGTTGTTGGCAAAGAAGACAATGTATCAGCACGTGAAGCACTTTTGCGTTGGGCCCGTCGCTCTACTGCTCGGTATCCGGGAGTTCGTGTCAATGATTTTACATCATCATGGCGCGATGGTTTGGCATTCTCAGCACTTGTACATCGTAATCGACCGGACTTGCTTGACTGGCGAAAAGCAAGAAACGATCGACCAAGAGAACGTTTGGAGAGTGCCTTCCACATTGTTGAAAAGGAATATGGTGTTACACGTCTTCTAGATCCAGAAGGTAAACTACATATTATTAATATGATCCTTAAGTACTAAATTTGTATTATAATTTCTTAATTTTGCTTAGATGTTGACACTAACGAACCTGATGAGAAATCATTAATTACTTATATATCATCATTGTATGATGTGTTCCGTGATCCACCTGCCATCCATCCCCTCTTTGATATGGAGTCACAACGTCGTGTTCACGAATACCGTGACTTGGCTCAGCAATTCATTTATTGGTGTCGCGAAAAGACCGCCTATTTGCAGGAACGCTCATTCCCGCCTACATTAATTGAATTGAAACGTTTGCTCAGCGATCTGCATCACTTCCGCAACGAAGAAGTGTCTGTTCGCAAACGAGAAAAGTCGAAATTGGTACAAATCTACAAGGAATTAGAGAGATACTTTGAAAGTGTTGGTGAAATTGATGTGGAAGCAGAATTACGTCCCGAGACCATTGAGAAGGCCTGGTATCGTATGCAGACTGCATTGCAAGATCGCGAAATAATATTGCAACAAGAAATTGATCGTCTTGAACGTTTACAGCGTCTAGCCGATAAAGTGGAGCGTGAAATCAAGCACGTTGATGTGAAATTGACCGACCTGGAAAGTCGCATCAGCGAAGAGGCTAGACGCATCGAACGTTTGCATCCAGTAGACGCCAAGAATATTGTCGAGTCTTTGGAAACCGAAATTCGACATTTAGAAGAGCCCATACAAGACATGAATCAAGATTGTCATGTGCTTAATGAAGGCCGTTATCCTCACGTCGCCGAGTTACATAAAAAGGTCAATAAATTACATCAGCGATGGGCTCAATTACGTACTACATTCCATACAAATCTTGTACAAAAATTGACCGGCCTTAAATACCCCGTCCAAGAAACAACCTTAACTCGTCAGAAGCGCGTCGTCGTCGAATCGAGACAAATTGAAACCAATCCTCATTTTAGAGATCTACAGGAACACATCGAATGGTGCCAAAACAAATTGAAACAACTGCTTGCCGCTGACTACGGTTCTGATTTGCCATCTGTCAAAGAAGAACTCGATCGTCAACAACATGAACACAAAATTATCGACCAATTTCACAGCAAAATACTCAACGACGAACGTCAACAAACGAAATTCACTGGCGATGAATTGAATTTGTACCAACAGCGTCTCAATCAATTGCAAAAAATCTATGCCGAACTATTAAGTACCTCAACTAAACGTTTATCCGACTTGGATTCTTTGCAACATTTCCTGGCGCAGGCCTCAGCCGAATTGCAGTGGCTAAACGAAAAGGAAGAGATAGAAATAACTCGTGATTGGGCAGACAAACATCTCGATTTGCCATCTGTGCACAGATATTACGAGGTAAGTTCTTTGTTCCTAATGTATATGGGTGGTTCTGGTTAGTTTTAAACTGTCAAAGCTGCTGCTACTACTATATATAGTACATGTTCCTATTGTATGATATAATTTAAATTATTGATTTCCATTGACTGATTGAATTTATTTTGTATTTGCTTTGTATATGTTTTGAACGACAAGCGTGCATTTGGTAATGGAGATGAGGTGAGACTTTGAATAAATTAAATTTGTTCTTCCTGCATCCCTTTTCGGTTATTATTTTTAAGCTTTTGTCCTTTTTTATTTAATTATTCCTTAAATTGGTTTTGTTCTGATGATTTAAGATAATTAAAGATCGAACTCTTACCAAGTGCAACATGTACATGTATGTATAACATATAATATTTAATAAACGTTTTAGTGTTAGTTTTTTTTAGGTTAACATTAACATTCGGCCTTATGAGTCCTCTTTTGGCAATAGATTAAAGTAACAAACAACCTGTGTTCTTTAATCTATTACAAAAACAACTCACTCGATAACGACAACGCCTAACAAAATAAGGCCGATTGTCTTTAAATATTAAAGCATAGGTTTTTAGGGCTTGTTTACAATCTTGCCCTGCATTTACATATGCAAATAATTACAGTCGTCGGCACAATTATTTTGACAAGAGAAAAATCATTCATTTCTTTTTAACCAACTGGTGCAGTTGTTTGTCTTTGAAATTGTGGAAGTCTTACATACAGGGCTGCCAGAATAATTTGTGATGAAATTGTCAGTTTCCTGAGAAAAAATAAAAAAGTCGTCTTTATCGTTTCGAAAAATCGGAACACTTAAAATTTAGTTTTTGTAAAAAATTTTGTTGAGTGAGATTCTTCCATAGCGAAAGATGCTTCTTCAATCGTTGTGAGAATCGCTTAAGACGTGGGTAAAGATAATATAACGAGACTTTTATGTTAAGAATCGTATGAGACTCATGTAGATAGATATTCTCTTACAACCCGTGAAATGCTCGCCTTTTAATTGAGAGAGTCGTAAAAGGTTTATTCGATGATGGTTTGACGAAAGATAAACAAAGTGTAACATTGTTGTTTTTTTTATTCTAAAAATACTCAAAGATTTTCTTAAGACTTGCATATTACAGCCGTAACTAAACAAAAGCGGCACGCGTTTTCCAGTTTTTGAATAGAGCGGCCTGAACGTTTTGCAATTTGAAAAACCGATTTTGACAGCTCGTTAAATATTGAAGTTTGCCGCTATTGTTAATTAATAATGGCAATTTAGCTGTTTTTTGGTCAATCTAGCGTTTTTATCGCTATTTTTATTTATAATTTGTGAGTTTTATTAAACAAGAGAGCTATCACTACTGTTCGTGAATCAACGTTGGCGCTCTTACTTCGGTATGGCATATCAGCGTAAAAGCTTAGCGAGAGAAAACGTTCCGCCTTCCGCTCTTGTTAAGGTACGGCTGCTTAAAATTCCAAGATAAAAAAAACGAAATTGTCAGAAAATAAATGTTTTATTCAGACTTTGGAGACTCAGCAAATCAGCAAATCGGCACTTTGCTAATTTCGGAACAAAAAATCGTCAAAATAACGATAAATCGTCAAATCTGGCAGCCCTGCTTACATAAATCTCATTTTTCGTTGAATTGTATTCGATTAAGCTTTCATCAATCCAAAGAACTTTTCTCCAAAACTCTACTGGCTTTTGGACATGTGCATTAGCAAAAGTTAAACTTGAGTTTGTTTTGTTTTGATATGTATGGGATATCTCTTGCTATGTTAGTCTTAAAACATGCTTCTCTCAAGCGGCACCGAATCGTCCGCTCACTAATTGCAGTACTGGATGACTTATTCCATCTTTAGGTTTTAGCTGAACGTCTGTTTTAAATTTTCGTAAAATAATTCGGTCTTCACTTAGAGTTGCTTTGCGTTTGGCGCCGGATCGCGGTTAATTTTGTACATCGATTTTGTTTTTAAATTTGTATATTTGATAGTAAACAGTTTCACGCGACAAATTGAACTGTTTAGCTATGTATTTCTACTACCCTGAAGCCGGCATTGAAAACTCAGCCGTTTTCCCCATATTTTCAAATCACTGATGAATCAAAATTAAATGCAGACACAAAAATTAATTAGAACAGCTTTAGTTGATCTTCAATTGCAAAGAACATGCAAGAAAATTGATATGAAGTGCATGTCAAAATACTTCTGCCAAAGCGAATGTCACTGCTATTATGATTCTTATCAGCAGTTTGCACAAAACAATGGACAAAATATTTTACATAAGAGTTGTTGTTGTTGATCTGCATTTTGTTTTGGGCAAAGCTGAGGTAACAGTATCTTACGCACATGAACGAAAAAAACGCCATAGACAAGAGAACAATTTGTCAAAATAATTGTGCCGATGATTGTACGTAGTATTGACATCGAAAATACAAAAAAAAGAAAACTCAAATGTTAAGCAAGTTGCATGTGTGTTTGTTTACTCACTCAAGTGATAGTTCTTGAAAATTCGATATTATAAAGCTTTATTTGCAAGCAAACAGTTGCTATAATAACTATTAACTTTGTTTTTACTTTTCGTTAAAGTTCGAACTACTTCTTAAAAAATTCATAAATGAGTTTCCCAAGCTTGCACCTGCATGTGAATATAACATAACGCACTGCTTCTTCTAAAGAGAGTCCACTTAAAGTTAACACATTTTCATTTTTTGCAAGAAAACGATAAAAAGTGGTCATATTTAGCCACTGTAAAAATCTTAGATCAATTTCTTCAGTATTTTGCAAAAAAAAAAAAAAAATGCAGTTATGTTCCCCTTTGTGATATAAGAGTGCATATCTAAAAAAAAAGCGGCCAAATTACGGCATTCGATATCGATCGAAATTCCCACTTAAGTTATGCTGTAATTTCGTTCGATATCGAAAGCCATAATTTGGCTAAGGTTTTTGCCTCCACTAAAAATTTATAAATTTTGAGTTATCTCCCTTTAGCTAAATCTCTAAAAAGATATTAAAAAAAAACCAGTCTTTAAAAACTCTTATAAGCAAAATTAAAACTTCCGTTAAAAAGCATTAAATATTTAATAAAAATGTATTTAAAATTAAACACTAAAACAATTAGAAAATCAATAAGATAAAGCAGATTTTAAACAAAAAAACACAAAAAACATGTTATTTGAAAGAAAAAATTTTTTACTACCCTGTAGGAAATGTCACTAGTGAATCTGTACTGATTCACTTCTAACACAGTCACCAGTACTAGTGAGTTATTATACCCCAAATATGTAATGTTATTTACTATTTCATTGAAAATCTACTACTGACGTTTGTACTATTGACAATGTAGTTCTTTTGGGACCAAATGTAGACATTGCAACCAGAGAAATACTAGTACATTTTAGAAAAACTAGTCTAAACATTTGATACTTTTTTAAAGTAGATGTCGAAATGAAAATAGTTTTTTTATCATTAAATTATTTTACTAAAAAAAAAAGTTTAGATACGAATTCATAACAAATTATTCTTCTTATTAAAGACAAATATAAAAGTGTAGACACTTCGTTGACAGTGTCGCCAAAAAGTCAGCAAAACAGTCCACAAAACTGGTGACTTGGAGACACTTGCACCCAGATTTCCTTCAGATTATTTAAAGAAAAAGTACACACTATTAAAATAATTTAATAAAAAAAAAAATATGTTAAAGATAAAAACTTTAGTAGAATTTGGCCAAATCACCATTCAGTTGTATGCTAAGTAATTTCTTATGCATAACTTTAGATTGAATTTGCGGATCAACACCAAAGTTTAACAGAATTTGAGTCGAACAATACTAAATTTAATAAAACGTAAAAATATTAAAAACATGCTAAGTCGACGTAACAGTTGGAAATAACTCAATGCTTATGCAAAAGTGTTTGTCGAAAGGGGGTGTTCACTAAAGAAAGATGGCAATTAAGAGAGATTAAACTGTTTTTAAATGCAAAACTATCTCTTATTAAAATTTAATTTTATAGAATTATGCCTTTATAACTGTTTATTTATCCTTTGTTTTAAATTTACATTAAGGCAATTCACGTCACAAGTTGCATCCCTGCGAAAAAGCAAAAGTGAAAAAACATAAAAACAACCATTATCTATGTGGCTGGATTACCTTATTGTATTTATTTTAGTAATGTCTGTATGGAGTTTGCAATAACAAGTGTTAAAAGCACCATAGCAACTAAATATTGTGCAGAAACTTATAAGCTTGCAATATCAAATTCATATTTGGTTACAAATTTGTTTTTATATTGCTCTAGAGGAATTTGCTTCTCTCTGAGTAATTTGCTCAACTCTGAGTTGTCCGAACTTTAAGAAACGTAAAGAAACAAAAATATTAAAACATCGTATTAACAAATTGGAACCCAAAAAACGTTCTGATTATTATCAAAATCGCTTTTTAGAATATTCCAATATATTCTTGTTTCAAAATTAAGTGCAAATTATAGAAATATTTTTTCACTTCTTTATACTTTTCATTTTAAAAGTGATTGCATGAGCTTTATATTGATGTATGTTGTCATGTCTGCATTTATTTATGTTTGTGTAATATTTTTATCTTAAACATCATTTATTATTTTTTGTTTAAAATGTTTTGTTAATTTAATCCCATGTTGTTTTCTAAAAAAATATAAAAATGTATGTTTATATGTTTGTATGTATATTAATTCCGAATTTTATTTTACAGAATCTGATGTCTGAATTAGAAAAACGCGAATTACATTTTGGCACAATATTAGATCGTGGCGAAACTCTATTGAATCAACAACATCCAGCATCGAAATGCATTGATGGTCATTTGACTATTTTACAACAGCAATGGGCATGGCTTTTGCAATTAACCCTGTGTCTAGAAGTTCATTTGAAACATGCCACTGAATATCATCAGTTCTTTGCAGAAATTAAAGACGCCGAACAATGGCTAAGCAAACGCGATGAAATTTTGAATAGTGAATATTCCAAGTCAGACTTTGGTTTGGATCAAGGAGAAGCTCTGCTGCGAGGCATGCAAGATTTACGCGAAGAGCTTAATGCATTTGGTGAAACAGTTGCCAATTTACAGCATAGAGCTCAAACAATAGTACCTTTGAATAAGCGCCGTCAGCCAGTCAATCGTCAATGTCCCGTCCAAGCCATTTGTGCTTACAATCAACAGGGCCAGGTTCAAGTAGATAAAGGAGAAACTTGTACTTTAATGGACAATTCGGGACGTGTGAAGTGGCGTGTACGTACGTCTAAAGGTCAAGAGGGTTTGGTGCCCAGTGCTTGCCTGTTAATGCCCCCACCTGATAAGGAAGCAATAGATGCTGCCGAAAGACTTAAACGCTTGTTTGATCGCTCTGTAAGTCTTTGGCAAAAGAAGCATTTACGCCTTAGACAGAATATGATCTTTGCCACCATCCGTGTTGTCAAAGGTTGGGACTTCGATCAATTTTTGGCAATGGGTCCCGAGCAAAGAACTGCTATACGTCGTGCTTTGAATGACGATGCAGATAAATTGCTTAGCGAAGGTGATCCAAATGACCCACAACTCAGACGGTTAAAACGTGAAATGGATGAAGTAAATCGCTTGTTTGACGAATTTGAAAAGCGTGCTAGAGCAGAAGGTAAATAATTATTGTATTAAATTTATTACGTGACTTTAACCCAAATTAATCCTACAATACTTCTGTGGGTGTTTATCTTGTATTTGGATGATGTTTTGCACGCATTTTGATCAAACTCATTTCATTGTACACATTCGTTACACACAAGGTAATGTGTTGCCGTGGGTTTAGTAAGCGACAATAACAATTCAATTAACGGGTCAATTAAAGAATAAAAGAAAAATTTATAGAACATCTGTTCACGAACGTAGAATTTTCATGTTCAATAAACATCAAGAGCTCCAATTATATTCATGACTAAACTTTCTGTTAGTTCAATTAATGTTCTGTAAGAAAAAACATTAAATTTTTAAAAGATTGTAGAAAAATTTTTTTGAAACAAAAATATGAAACAATTATTTGCCAATCGAAAGACAAGAGGTTCTGGCAAATTTAATTATCCTTTTTATCCTTTGTTTTTAAAACTTTTAATTTATTTATTACATCTTTTTCAGAGGAAAGTAAACAAGCCAGTCGCATCTTTACGGAGGAATGTATTGCTATTAAGGGAAAATTGGAAGATATGGCAAGAGAACTGGAGCAAATTATAAGTGCTCCATTACCCCGCGATCTTGATTCACTGGAACATGTTCTAGAAATCCACTGCGATTATGAACGTCGCCTCCACTTATTAGATCCTGAACTGCAACATTTACAAGAGACCTTCCGCACAATTGCCTTGAAAACGCCAGCTCTTAAAAAGAGTTTGGACAACTTATTGATATTGTGGAAGGAGCTTAATACTTTGAGTAACTTGCATAAAGATCGTTTGAAATTGTTGGAAGTATCCCTGGCAGGCCTAGAGGATAATGAACATTTTATCTCGGAAATCGAAAATCAGCTCGCCAGACATCAGGATCTACCATCTACAGCCGAAGGCTTGGAAATGGTATTCAAACAGTTGACACATATGCAGGATCTGATAACACAACAACAACCCCAAATGGACAAAATGACAGATGCCGCCGATCAATTGGGACGTATGGGTGTACCAACAAAAGTATTGAATGACCTAAAACGTCTGCACACTAATGTTGAGCGATTAAATACAAGATGGAGTACTATTTGCAATCAATTAGCTGAAAGGTACGTTGTTTTTATTATTTCTTGTAAAAAATTAAAAATTATATTTCTTATGGACAGAGTAAAAAAATTTTGCACGCTCGAAGTTAAGTCTTTTCCTATAAATTTTTAGGGAAAAGGGAACAAATCGTACGCCAAATTTTTTTTTCACAATTGGAATGATTGACATATATACATTTAAAAATTCCCCACCACTTCATAAGTGCAAATAACAAATTTCACTTTTCTACTAAATTAATCTTAAGGGTGTACCAAAAAAATTGTTTTCGATTTCTTTAAGCTTTATTCACAATCAGAGCAACAATTTCGTTTTTCTTCTATCTTATTTCTTCTCAAAGTATTCCTTTTCAAACAAAACTGTAACTAAAGTTTTTTAAAAAATTTGAGTCAACTTCTACTTCAGCAACAATTTGTATGAAATCGTTTATGACGTTTATAATTATTTGATTAAGTTTTGAATGAAAATTTTAACAAAATGTTCCAACAAAAAAAAATAAATACATACATACGTAATATTCTTCTGGACAATATTTGCAACTGGCTTGTGCCGGTTCACACACGTCAAGTTTGACTCGTCAAGTCATGATCTTTTAGAAGAGAAGGGAAAAGAGAATGCCATTTATTTTCCCCACTCTCCTTAAAACTCAAGACTTGACAAGGCAAACTTGAAGTGTGTGAACCGGCCCTTTCTTTTTTCTTATATGAATAGTATCATCTCATGAGATAAATAACTTTGATATATGGGCATTTCCATTGTGACGTGACGTATTATTATTTTTGGGACAATATGTAAAAGAATTAAATGAAGAAATCAAATTTGTAAAAAGGTTTTTTATATTTGCACTATATTCAAAAATAAATTTACAACAATCGACTTTAAGGATTTGAAAATATAAATAAAAATATACGCTGGCGTGACGTTACAAAAAACAGAAGTGGATTACAAAATTGCATAAGTCTGCGAAATGAGCAAGACTTTATGTATTAAACCTCTTTACGAAGCTTTGGACTTATCTAGGTTTATTTTCCAAGTTATCTAATTTTAAAATCTTAGCTCGTTTAAAGGTATTTATGGGCATTTCTAGCGAAAAGTCTACTTGTTGTAATGCAACGCCAGAAAGCAAATAAGCTTGTATTTTAGGACCATGTTGTTCAAAGGTTATCCCTTTAGTTACTAAATGTAGAGCTTTACACCAAAATTTATTTTATTTGAGAAACAATTTAAATAACTTCTGGCGTTACGTTACAAAAAGTAGAAATTTTTGAACTGCCCTGCCCATATGTAAAAGTGGAAAGTGGAGAATAACAAAAAATAAGTGTTAATTATTCTCCATAAAACTTATAAAATTTAAAACAAAAAAGTAAAATTACAATTAGGCAATTCACAGTGTTTCATTGTGACGTATTGATTGCATTTGTTATATGTATTGTTATGAATGTCACATTTGCAAAATTATTTTATTTTTATATAAAGTTGGTTATCCGGTTATTTCATAAATTATTAACTGAAGCCCGGAAAGAAAAACTAACATAAATCGGTGATAGAACGTTTATATAACTGGTAATCATACAACAAAAATTCGGGAAAATCGGTCTATAATTTACAATATGCCCCATATAAAGCACACTATCGGAAAAAATTCGATATCGATCGAAATTTCCATTTAAACTGTAATTTTGACGGTATCGAATGCCCTATTTTGCCCATTGCATTATTACATGGGTATTTTCTCTTCCATGGGCAACACTGTTACATGTTCGTGTTTTATTTATTTAAAAAAAATTTAGATGGGGAATCCGCTCGCGCGTCTTTGTTGTTATTTCGTAGAGGCATCAGACGCCATTTTTGTATTCTTTTCGTACTTTTTACATTTTATTTCGCATTGGCTAATGGCTTGGCGTTGTATATGTAACTGCACCGAGTTACAGTGTTTGCGATTTTCAACATTAAGCATATACAATCGTTTTTTACCTCACTGTTTAAACGTGTTGGTACGGTGGACAATAACTGAATATGACTTAGTGGAAATCCATATAAAACTCAGACGTTTACTGGTGGAGACCTAAATACTTTAGAGCGGATTCTGAAAGCTCTCGCCTTCTTATACTAAGGCTTAGGTCGACCAATGTCTTGTGCATAAAGCTCCAAAATTGTGTGATACCCTAGCGACTGCAAATAGTTACCCAAAAACTTTTAGTTTGAAGTAAAAATACAAAAAATCATCTAAAATTATTATTAATTGTTTAAAGTATTTTATTTTACATGCGTTAATATTATTTAATTATCACTGATAAACAATGAAAAAAAAACTCGATCTAATGTACTTTTTTTATACTTGATTGACTCCGATGACACCTGACTAATAGAACATCAAAGTATCGATAATGAGACACCTTCATTTTTAAGTAAATTTATAAAATACCATAAAAGTATCATCGACTTTATTGACAAGATGTTCGTTCGGTTTGTTCACGCTTCATTAGTTTTATGTTAATTTTTTTTACACGTCGGTTATTCTAATCATTTACTTACTTTGGTTGATGTATTTGTAGAATGCGCTCATGCGAGAACGCCATAGGCCTTATGAAGAATCTTCAATTACCACTACAGGTTGAAGAAACATGGGTGGATGGCACTACAGAAAAGTTGTCAGCCATGCCAACAGCTACATCGGCTTATGAATTGGATGTAAGTAAAATAAAGAAAAACAAATTTATATTCTATTTCAAAGTAAACGTTATTTAAGTTATTTTTATATACATAGTTTTCAATACGTTATATACATATTTAGAGATATTTTTTTTAATTTAAACAGTAAATTCAGTTTAAGGTTAATTTTTTAGTTTTTTTAGGAGTTTTAAAATTTTTTCCTTTTCAATATTTTGTTTTATTTTTATTTTTTTCAACTGTCAGTTTCTTTTCATGTAGGAAGATAGTATAAATTTAAATTTTCACCTTTGAAGGGACCAAACTATTTGATTTGATCAAAAAATATAAATATTTAATAATAAAAAACACAAAGTATATATTAAATTCCTGTTATCTAAAGAATTTACATATTGGTTTCCTATTCCTTAAAAATGGGTGTTGGTCAATAACTATTTGAAAAGAAAACGAAATTTAAAATTATGTACAATTTTGTGTAATTTTTTACTTGTTTGTATTATTTAATGTAGTAGTTTTTCTTTGTTTCGTTTTGTGTTTCACTGTTAAAACTTTTATGTTTTTGTCTGTTTAAATAATTATTTTTTTTTTAAACGATATTTTTATGTAGTGTCTTATGTTTATATAAAAACTGATACAAAGTAGAAGTTTGAATCTTTTGGGTAGGGGTGGTAGTTTTGGAGCAAATGTATTATTATTTTATGTATAGATTTTGTTTTTTAAATATGAAATTTAGATGGTAAAACTGTGTTACACTAAAACAAAACATAAAAATAGTCAACTTTTTACACACAACACATTTGTTAAATTTATTTTACACCTGTACACACACATAAAAACACTTGTATTTAAAAAAGAAAGAAAAAAAGAATGAAATTAAAATTGCAATTCGGAATTCCCCTTCCCACAAAACGTAATACTCCCCAAGATTTATTTTATTTTTGTGTAGATGAATTTTTGTAGTTATTTTTTTTTTGGAACATCTAAATAATTTTTAATTTTGTATTAATTTTGTCTTAAGTTGCACTAAACAATTGTAGTCAAAGTTTAAACTAATTGTATTTTTGTCTAATTTTTTGTATTTTTCACACCACAAAAAACAAACTCAAAAAACACAAAAAAAAACAATATTACCAAAAAATCAATACACACTTATTAAATCCAAAAAAATTTAAAACTCCTTAAATTAAACAAACCATGCATTCCATGGTCACCAACATCAACAAACAACTTGAAATTCTACTACTACCACTACTTCTTCTACACCTCCTAACGTTTTTAAACAATATAAATAAAAAAAATAAATTAAAACTTAACAACCAAAGAAATTGCTGGGAGCTGCCATCGAACGAAAACCTAAAATCGAAAATGTCAACTTGGCTGGAGGAAAACTTATAAGAGAAGCAAAGGTAAATGATTGCATTATTTTTCTCTTCCCCTGTCTTTCTCTCTCTCTCTCTCACTCTCTGTTTCTTCGTCTCTATTTGATTGTCCCAGGACATTTCGAAAAAATCATTTGTTAAATTTGAAAATGTTTGATAAAAGATTTAAATGTTTTCGGTAAGAACATTTAAACTTTATCCCAAAGGTATATTTAATGCTTTTTTTTTTATCAAAATTAAACAAAAAATAAAAATATTTTAAAATTAAAAATTAACAAGCCATATTAAAACTTTGGTTTACGGTATTTTGTTTTACCTAAAATTTGGAATTAAATATTAAATTATTAATTAAATAAAAATATACATATATACATATTTATAAATATAACAAATAAAAAAAATAATAAAAAGCACTAAATTTACCACAAAATTCTATCTAAACATTAACATATTGAAATTTTAATAATTTATCAGTACTTAAATAATCATAATAATAATAAAAATGAAACTACTTACTAACCTAATAAAACATTAATTTAACTTAACATTTAACCAACAAACCAACAAAAACACAAACAAAAATTCCACCAAACCAAAAACTCAAAGATTTACGATGGTAAATGTCTGCGCTTTATCGATTGGTTGCTGGAGGTGCGTCCATCATTTGCTCCACCTAGACGAGATTTGCGTCCGGCAGAAAGTGATCCCGGTTCGACACAGTTTTACAGCCAACGATTGGATATATTAAATACGAAATACGATCGACTTTTGGAACAATTATCTCAACGTCTTAAGACTGCCATTGAAGTTAATGGCAGCGATGGTTTGGTAAGTCAACATTTTATATTACAAATATCAATAATATTTACCTGAAATTTTGCAAAGTTATATCGAAAAAAAATTTTATTTTATATTTTGAATTCGTTTGCTGCCCAATTATCATAGTGAAAGTATAGAATTATTATGAAAGCTTTTTATGGGTCGATTCGGAATGGCAACACAACTGAACTTATGTTACCGGTAGCGAAATCAGGCACGCCCGCCGCTGATGTTAAAATATACATTTTTTTTTGCCATTCGTAATCGACCCTTAAGATTTAATATTTTTGATATTTTAATAAGGCTAAAGTTCATCAAATTTAATTTTCATTAAATTATTTTTTATGAAGAAAGGAATTTTACAACGTGAAATTAATTGAAATTTATATGTATGAATGCGTTGTGATCGAGAGGTCTCTACGTTTTAACAATTTTGAAAAACACACTCCTTTTAGGTTACGGCTTGTTTCAAACGATTAGAATTGCTTAATTATATTACATACTAGCTTAACCCGGTGCGCTTCGCTACACTGCTTTAACCACTTTATCGGTTGAGAGATATTTAATATGTGCATCCTATGGAAGTTAGTTCCCCCTGCGCCTATCCGCTTTATTTTTATTTTCAAAGTGAAGTATACCATAAGAGTGACTTCTACAAAGTTTAAACTTTCTCACTATAACAGTTTTTAAGATATCCGATATTAAACATTGGCGTCCTATGGGGGGTAACACTTTCCCCGCTGCTATTTTTTTCAATTTTGGGGCTTAGAAGATCCTACTACCAAAAGTTCAACAAATTGCTTGCAGCGGCTCTTATTAATATTTCTATCTATGAGGGGTACTGTTCCTTCACGCTTTATTTCTATTTTCAAAAGTGTAGTATACCATAAGAGTGACTTCTGCAAATTTTGAAAATTCTCACTATAACAGTTTTTAAGATATCCGATATTAATCATTGGCGTCCTATGGGGAAAACCACTTCCCACGCAGCTACTTTATTTAAATTTTGGGGCTCAGAAGATCCTACTACCCCTGCCCTTATCAAAAAAATAAGTAGCCTATTTTATTTTTGGGACTCACGTGATGCTACTGTACAAATTTCAGGAAAATCGGCTCAGTAGTTTAGGAGTCTATAAGCCAACATACAAACAAACATACTAACATTTTTCATTTTTTTATATATAGATGTACCGAGGAAGTGATAACACTTAAGCAAAATAAAAATGTGCAAAAACATGACGACCAGGCCATGATGCATAACTATGGTTGCCAGACAGCCTGGAATGGCCTGGATTGTCCACGTTTTTTGCGTCTTGTTCAGTTACCAGCTCAAATACAATTTGTCCAGTAAAAATAGAATTTCGTTAATATTAAAAACTAATTTTTTTTTAATTACATACATACTTATTATAAAGGATCAATTTATATCTTGTCCAAAGATATTTAAATTTCCCATACCAAATTGCAAAGCTTTTTTCGAAAGTACTTTAATCCATATTCACAAGAAAGGAAAAGGATGCCCTTTGGAAATTTTAATAAGACTTAATTTTGATGAAAGTATGAAAAATGTTCAAATATATTTGCTTACAACTAAAACAAGAGTTAGCTAATTTTTAAATCGTACACTCACGTTACTGTTAGGACTGTAGTTTATTTAAGAAGTATTTCGTTCAGTCATTTTTAAATAAATAATCATTTAAAATTCCAATTCCAATTAAATGATAATAACAGCAAATTTCGAACCACCAGTACTACTGGTTAAAAGATTGATATTAGACTGTTGGCTGGCGGGCACCGCAGTGGTGCAGTGGTTAGAACTCAAAGATTTTCTGAAGATAGAATGTGGTGATTCTTGAAACATGTAAAAATCAACCCGGGTTCAAATTCCAGCTCAGCCAAGAAAAATTATCCATAAAATTTTAATAAAAAAAAATTCCAAGTTGTAAAAAAAATTCCTTCCTCAGTGAAAATAATTTAATGAAAATTAAATTTGATGAACTCAAGCCTAATTAAAGAATATCAAGCAAATTTATTTTAAACTAATTATAACATTTATTAAAAAAACTAAGTGCATATTAATACGGATTTTCAGTTGCAGTTAATATTGTCCGTTGATTAAGTTAAACTCTTCTTTATGTAAAATTAAATTAAAATGTAATTTAATGTGACGAAAAGTTCATTTAATTTAACTGCGAATTCCGTAAAAAAAATTCATTTGTTCAGTTATTTTCAAGGCGAATTCAACCACAAGCAATATGTTTTTATAAAATCATTGTACAATTTCAAAAGTTAATGAAAATTACTAAATTTAATAAAACAACTGAATATTTCTTTGTTTTTACGGAATATTCAGTTAATTTTTTGATAATTAATTTATATAAAATAACTGAAAATTTATTTGTGTTTACGGAACATGGGGTTGAATTTTTGACAGTAAAAATTAAAAGAACTCTTCGATAAAAATAAATGAAAAATATGTAGACCGGTTTTTAACTAAATTGTATATTACAAAGTCAGTTAATTTGACGTACAGAATATTGTGAGTGTAAGCGACACACAGTAAGAGATATAAGAAACTTTTGTTTTAAACAATCATAAGGACTTTCCAAGTAAGCTGTTATAAAAATATAAAACATAGCCTGAACTTAGGCCATTCAGACATGCGATATTCTTAGGACACCTAAATATATAATTTGTACATACTGAACAGTAAACAGTAAATGTTTGAAGTGATAACCCCGAATTCACAAACGATTATTAAATTTAACAAACGTTTTTTAAGGACAATTTTCATAGTAAATTTGTTCTTTAAACCTTTATTAAATTTAAAAAATTTTTATGAATACAGGCATTTCGGTGAATAATATACATACATATTTTAGTAGCGGTTTTCGCTATTGGCAGTAAAGTACTCATGTAGATCTTTTTGATCTTATTTGCGTAGTTAAAATTTATGCAAAATTTATGCATTAGACTAAAATTGACTACGCTGTGGTTCAAAAGTCCCACAAAAAGCTGCCGTAAACACGTGTGTTGAATTTACCATCTCTTTCTCTCACTCAACGGAAAAGATACTCACGCTTTTTGTAGTATAAAATTGTATTAAATGAAACAGAGATTAACAATTAGGACAAAGGGCGAAACCCGTTAATATTAATAGAAGCCGGTTTAAATTATATTTTATAAATTCGTTTATTTAAAAATTGATGGTAAATTCTTTAATTTGAACTTTTTAAAAATGAAATAAGCAAATTAAATCACTTAATATTTAAATTTTCATATCAGAATTTAAGTTGAAAGTAATTAAAAATAAAATACCAATAAATTATTTGTTATTTTGTTTCTCACTATTTTGATTAAATTAAAATTATGCCAAAAATTTAAATAATTACAAAAACCTGTTTGTTTTTATTTATTTTAATGGGCAGCTTATTCGAGCATACAAGTTTTAAATAATTTATCGTTTGTTGTTTAATTTAAAACAAGTTGCAGAAAAGCAGAAAAACAATAACTTAAAACTTAAGAGTTCCCACAACAATCGGTTCTAAACACCGGAACGACTCGGAGTTCAATGATCAACGGCCAAGGATTGTCAACTCGATTGTGAAAACCTGATCTTCAGGTCTCGCTGCTACAACAAACAACAAAAACTTAAAAAAACAAAATTTAAACACATTTTGTTCTTGAATTAAGGAACACAGTTGTTATAATAATATAAAATAGCATCACGAATTTGCTGTATATTTATAACAGAGTACACGCAGAGGTGACATGAGACGGAAGATGTTGTGTTTTTTGTATCTTTTTTAAGATAATTTGTATGTTTGGGGGAAAAAAATCTTAAATTTGGCTCCTGCAGCGCGTAGGATGCGCCTAGAGGGGTCAAATGTATGACCAACCACACTTTATTTTTCATCCTCATCATATAATCTCAACCTAAAGTCCAGATAATTTACAAAATGGTGTAGAATTTTGTTGTCTATCAAGCTGCGGACTTAGTTCTTAAATTTTTTTTTAAATTCTTATTTGCCTTTTTAGCCAGATTTTTGGTTTAAATACTCCCCTACGCACATGCCTTTTTATGTCTTTCGCCCATAAAATATCATCCCTGTTTGTTTCGTACTCTCTATCACTTTCGCAAAATTTTCAGAAAATGAAGCAATAATGGCAATAAAAATCAAAGATGGCGCGGATTTACAGTAATGAAATGCCAAAGTGTGTAAAAATATTGGAAAATTTAAATAAAATAAAGTGATGATTTACGAAAGAAAAAAAATTAAAAGATGCATAAAGCATATGCGCAAACGTATTCAAGAGTACCAATCGCTAGATTTGCTACAATTTTCTTTCGCATCGCAATAGAGAGCCGCCCCCTGTTTCATTTATTGATCGAGTTTTCATCACGATTTCGGTTGAGAATCTAACGTATCTTCTTTTTAGCTTACGATAGATAAGATTATTTAACGAGTCTTTCATGTCAAGAATCGTACCCCAGTAAATACCGCCTTACAAATCTGCTTACAAGAGGCATGATTTTTATATGGCAAATTCCCACTTGGAAGAACTTCTTTTTTTCTACCTGGTAAAAAAAACAATTTGATAACTGATTGCGTTATAAAAAACATTTAATTTCTATGTTCGGTAATATTTCGGGATGCTTCGGTGCAAGGGAATAACAGAAGCACACAAAACATTGTTCGTGAATTGTTTTTCTTTAAAATAATGATTTTAATTATTCACTTACAACCTGCTTTCTTATAAGGGATAATGCGAAGTTATTCAATCATCAAATACAAAATTCACTTAAATGGCTTAAATCGCTTCTCTGTTGCTTCTTAGATGTGTGTAACAGCCAGCGCATATATCAGCGCTCATGTAGTTTAATATCTTACAACTCGTGAAATGTTGGCCTATAATTGATGAAAATATGATTTATACAGAGAATCGTAAAAGATTCATTCGATGATGGTTTGCCGAAAGTTAAACAAAGTGTAACATTGTTGTTTTTGTATTCTGAAAATAATCAAAGCTTTTCTTAGGACTTGCATATTACAGCCGTACGTAAGAAAAAGCGGCACGGGTTTTCTAGTTTTTGAATAGAGCGGCTTGAATGCTGTGCAATTGGAATACCCAATTTTGACAATTCGTTTAATAGTTAAGTTTGCCGCTATTGTTAATTTATTTATTAAACAAGAAAGCTATCACTACTGTTCGTGACACAACGTTGACGATATTGATTAGGTATGGTATATCAGCATATCAAGCTAAGCGAAAGAAAGCGTTCAGCCTTCCGCTCGTGTTAAAACGAACGATCCAGAAAATTAAATGTTTTATTCAGACTTTGAATACTGAAAAAATCGTCACTTTTAAGAAAAGAATCAGCAAATCGGCACTTTCCTAATTCCGGAACAAAAAATCGTCAAATCTGGCAGCCCTGGTTGTAATTTATTTGTTAGAATTTCCACAAAAACTGAAAAATAATTAAAAATTATGCTCAGTTAATCTAAAGTACAAAAGCACCGCTAACTTTATAAAATGTTTTAATAAAAATTTGTTCAATTTGATACAAAATTATATAACGAAATTATTAAAAATCACCAACAGTTTTTCGAAAATTGTTTTCCCGCGTAGAAACCCTACTAGACACAAATCATATCTTTGTATGTACATATTTACATAAATAATAAAACATATTAAAATGAGATCACTGTGTAGTGTAACTTGTCCTTATTGCAACTTCGTAGTTAAAAAGATTAACAAATTAATTGTAGTAAACAATTAATATTTCAAACTGGTTTCGTATGATTTATTATGAACATCTAGGCCTCAGTCTAGATTTTTTATTTCGATATACTATAAATAAAAAAATTTCTTTAATAAATAATATATATTTACGTTTCTTGTTTTTTCTCTGCGTGATGACAGCATTCAAATGTTAGCAATGATGTTGTGATGTCATCATAAAACACTCACTTCTGGAATACGACGCTTTAAAGATTGAAAGTTTTTAAACGAGAAATTTTAATTTTTTTTTAATGTTTTGAATTATTGTTACTTTTTTCAAGGTTAATTTAATAATATTTCTTCACAATCAAATCGTACACACAATTTGTATTAAATATTTATGCATTAAACAATGCTAAAGGTTAAAATTATAAAAAAAGCGTTTTTTATTAGAACATCAGTGAAATATTTATGGGGGTTTTTGTTTTTATCATTAGTATTGTATAAAAATTTAATGGTATCTAAAAAATACGTTAAGTAATTTACCAAGCTCTTAGATTTTTATTAAACTGTTCCACCCGCTATAAAACCTTTAACGCCTAAATTTTATAGATTCCAAATATAGAATGTGCTACTGAAATTCCATTAAACAAGTTTTTAATTTTGTATTCTTTTTTTTTGCGTTTTAAGCAACACAAATTTAAGCAGGTAAAGGCATAACTACAATGAATATAACAACCAAAAAACAACCGGCATCTGTTTGCGTATTTGGTTAATCGAAACCAGGGGTTAAAAAACTGCAGTCGAAACCAAAAATTTGTCGAACAAAAAACAAAAATGAGTGTACAACTTTTCGCTTTTTGACTCGGTTTGACAGCAAATGTTTACATTTAATGAATCAGAAGTAAAAGCAGTAATGAAAATTTAAGAAGTGGAAAAAATAGCAGATTTTCTACTTTGACTGCAGTTTTTTAAACGCTGATCGAAACTGTCAAAAATTTTGACAAATTAAAATACGTTTTTTAATTTGTTTCAAAACTATTATTTTTTTTTAAATAATAATGAAAAACAAATTAAGGTATATAAATATATAAAAGAGTATTAACCGAATTACGTTTAAAAATTCCTCTAGGGTTTTTTCCTCCTTTCATTTTTGAAGGGTATCATCGATAGTTAAAGGGTATATATAAGCTTTTGGAGACGAAGGCCATAGTAGCTAGCACTCCCAACTTATATTATATAGTATCATTTATTGTATTATATAAAATTAATAAAAATAAAAATATATTATTATTATTATTTTATTAAGCTTGAGGTCTCTTTTTTTTAAAAAATATTAAATTTATTGAACCAATATTTCGGCACTCAATAAAATAATAATAATAATACATTTTATAAAGGTCGAATAAAAGTCAATTTATAAAAAATAAAAATAAATAAAAAAATATATGTATAAGTTTTTAATTCCACACTCAAAATTCGTTCAACATGGCCCGATAACGATCGCCATTGACTGTAACGGCCACTCCTTGTCAATTTTCGAAGAAAAATGGCCCAATTATGCCTCTGGACCAAAATCCGCACCAAACAGTGACTCGTTTTGGGTGCAACGGCTTTTCAATGTATGCGTGCGGGTTTTCTGTTTACCATATTCGCCAATATCAAAATGAGCTTCATCTGAAAAGATGATTTTTTTTTTTGGCAAAATCGGCATCTTCTGTAAGTCGATCGCAGGCCCACTTTGCGGAGCAAAAACGCATATTTCCCAGCGTTGTTCAAGCGTATACACAATCATATTCGTTCTGCGGAAGGATAAAACTAATTATCTGTCAAATCAGACATGAGCTAAATGTTACCATTCACAAAATAAGCACTAGTTGAAAAAAAAGTTAGATGGCGGACCCGTTATTATAAAGTTGATTTTATTCGGAATTAGAAAGAAAAAATTATTGTGACTGATTTATTTCCCGTTTTACATCTAACAGAATGATAAAAAACCAACATCATGCCCGATATGGATTTTACTTTAGAAATCTTATGTACATACATATTTAACCAAAAATATAAACTAAATGAGAAGCAAGAGTTTACTTTTTAACCCTTCGTAGTACACATTAGGTGGCCAGACCTTTTTTCAATGTGTATAGAAAATCAAAACATGCGTAAGCCGGAGGGTTAAACACAACAAAATGTTCAATCTTTTTTTTACTTGATTTGAGAATTTTACAGTTACATATTTCCAGAAATTCCGGGATTGATTTTCGGAAGTAATCCGATTCAGGATTGTTTTGAGTAAATTTTAGTGGTATTCGTACTTGAATTTTTGAGTACGACTCGTACACGCATCTTTGTTTAATTTAACCATATTATGGTTAAAGTAGTTCTCCATCAAGATGTCACAACCATATTATGGTTGATACTTAACGTAATCATAAACAACTTGATTTATCCCGAGTGTTTTTCTTTCTGAATCCGAAACCTGATTCACGAAATTTGTTATTGTTTCTGAGATATTAACCATTTATTTTGCTTTATATCAACTATTTTAAAGTTTTTTAAGTATTGTTTTGCTCCACATGCCACTGTTTGAAGAGTGCTGCAAATTCCTCATATAAAAATGTACAAAATAAATTTCACTCTTGCTTTGATTCATTGCCGTTTGGAAACAAGGAGTAAAAGCAAAGTAAAATGTCTTCAACTTAATACACAGCAGTAAGCATACGTGTGCAGCATAAACAGCGACTTTTTAGAAATAAATTTTGAAAAGTCGCTTATTCAGCACAAAAAAATTATTTTCACTTTCAATGAAATACTAAAGGCCCAACCATAATATGCATAGCCTTGCTTAACCTACTGTCAAAAATTAACAAAAAGTCTCTCAAATGTATTAAAAAAAACAAAAACAATTGATTCCGTACGGATTGTGCGATCAGTTTCGCAATTTGCTTAAGCAAATGATAGTTTCTTAAAATTACACAAAATGTTTCCTTAAAGGTAGAAGTACATAACAGGCGTAGGTGCGCTCGCGCTCGCGCTCTGTAGACTTCTGTCAAAAAAAGGTTAAACTACTGTATTTTAATAGAACAAGCTACAGGCAAAATATTTTGACGCCAGAAGGTTGGTCAACTTTGAACTTTTTAACGCGTTGTGTATTTTTGACAAGTAATCAGCTGACAGTGAAAAGAAAATTTTAACAAATTTGCGAATCGTGAAAGAAAACTTATTGAAGAGCTTAAAAAACATACAATATTTATATAAATAGAATAAATTCAATAAAATAAAAAAATCTTGATATACTTTCGAATCCGTTTTCAATGCACAAATTAAGTAAACAAATAAAAAACAGCCGTCAGGAACGGCTTTTGTAACGCGAGTTGTGTAATTTGCAATTTTTATGCGCTAAAATTTTTAAACGCACGACAAACGTCGACGAATTAACGCTTGCTATGTACTTCAACCTTAAGTTGAAGTACATAGCACGTACGAGGTTCGCCTCGTAGAATTGACATGCACTCGCACATTTACTTAAGCCAACTGAAGCACATTACGGTTGGGTCTTAAAGGTATTCACGTTAAAAGTTGCACTTTTGTGAAAAAGCAAAAGTGCAAAAACATAACAACAACCACATAGACAAATTTTTCGCTCAAACGATGCAAAATTGCCAGGGTCCAAGTAAGTGCAAGATTATCATAGTAAAAGCATAAAAATTTTGCAACTTTCATGGCATTGCCAAATTTAAAAAAAAATTACTTAAAAAGTATGAGTACTCAACTCCTCACTTAACACAACGTAGGAATTCCCTTTTTACCATAATTTTTTTTTTTTTTTGAATTGAAAAATATCAAAAACTAGCTGACCCGACAGACGTTGTCCTGTCCCAATTTCAACAAATTTGTTTGTGATCGTTGTGTGACTTACTGTAAAGCTATTGTAAATGTGCAAACAAAGTAAAAAAGAGACAAAAAACGTATTTTTGAGTGGTCATTGTATGTTAGATTTTTTTTTATTTATATAAATAGATTTTGGTCATGTGTTTTTCACATTTAAAATCGCAATTAATCTCAAGATGTTTTATAACCATTTCGATTGCAAGATCGATATTCAAGTAACCAATCAAAACAAACAAATATTTTTTACCAATTTGGACAGACACGCTCAATGTTCATATATGCTCGCTTGTTTAAAATGGCATGCAAATTTAATGTATATTCAATCTTTTGGTACAATCACGGTAAAATTATCATTTGACTTTGTTGTATATTTTCGTAAATATGATATAATTTTATTAACAATATTCATTAAATATGAAAAAAATGGTATATTAATAAATGTTAAACGTTAAAAATGGATATTCAAAATGTATCTTTGGGTAAAAGTGTATCTTTTTAGAAACTTAAATGTATCTTTCTCGAAATTTCACTGGCAACACTGTTATATACATAGATTGTAACTCTGTAAAAAATCAACAATTAAAAATGTAAAATATGGTATAGATTTAAAAATATCTTTTATTAATACAATATTTTGCGATTTAAATTTCACCTTCAATTATAGAAGGTTCCACCTGGGATGATAATTTTTATGAAATGTTTAATTATGTTCAAAATTAAGTGGTTTAAAAAAAAACGTTAAAAAGTGTGATAAAAGTGTTACGAAATTGTTTTCAGCACATGCAAAAGTGTATTGAACACACTTCGAAAACAATAAATCAATTTTCAATAATATAACATACTCTCTACTACAATATTAGATTCGCCCCCAATTTCACCAAGTTCAGTTAAAACTAACTATTACTTTAACTTCCAGTTAACAATATGTTTTGACAGCTATAACTGATAGTTAATTATAACTGAACTTGGTGAAATTGGGGGTAAGAATCAGTGTTGCCAATTTAGCCATTTAGTGGCTAGATTTAGCCATTTTTCACCCTCTTTAGCCATTAAAAAATGCGTTTAGCCATTAGCCATTTTTTTAGCCATTTTTCAACTTGTTTAGCCATACAATTTTTCTTGCCGTTTTGCTTTTAAAAGAATAATTTTTATTTTATTATAAAAATTTATAAAACCAAAATAAACATTTTTAACAATTAAAACGCCTTTAATTTAAATCACAACTTTTACAAATGTTGAAAATCGCTAAAAACGATGATGATGAAACATCTTTCAAAATAAAGGAACAGTAGTCCAATATTAAATTTAAAAAATGGATCAACACAAACATCGGTGTTTCTTTCTGGTTGCAAGTATTTCAATAAAGAGATGTAGGCGGCAACAATTTTTTTTAGAAATTTCAGAATTTACTATAAAGTTGCTCTCTCTCCCATGGTCTAATGCTGAAGTAGAGAGGGTATTTCGCCAAGTAAACATCGTTAAAAGTAATTTGAGAAATAGGTTACATTTAGCAACCGTTAAGTCGATTTTATCAATGAAATATTTATACCATTACAATAAAATATTTATACCCCCACCACAATAGTGGAGAGGGTACTATGCGTTTGTGCTGATGTTTGTAACACCTTAAAATATTGGCACTAAGCCCACCTTTTCGTATACCGATTGACTCAGAACCACTTTCTAAGTCGAATAAACGATGTTTGTCCGGCTGGTTGGCTGTCCATGTAAACCTTGTGCGTAAAGTACAGATCGCAAATTTGCAGATATTTTAATCAAATTTGGTACACAGGTACTAATGAGGTGTAGGGTATCATATAGTCGGGGTTAACCGACTATATTTTTCTTACTTGTTTTTTATTGTAGATCTGGAATCAAAAGGTTGGGTAAATTTTGTCGGGATTTATCTTCAAATTATTTAAAACTAATACGCACGAGTGATTCCTATGAGAAGAACAATAACGACATAAAATGTATCGATGATTTAATTTTTTAAATATCTTTCAAAATAATAAATAACGTTTATTCTTATTTAAGAAATTGATCTTAACTTACAATTTCATCGTAAATAACTTTAAATGTATTTTTCAGTTTTGTTATTGAATTTGAATGTGTTTTTATTTAAAAAAAAACTTTTAGCCATTTTTAAGCCCATTTTTAGCCATTTTGTAGCCATTTTTTCTCGTAAATTTAGCCATTTTTGGTCTCCAAGTTTTGGCAACACTGGTAAGAATATAAATAGCAGCTTTCTCATACAATCTCGAATTAAAATTGTATCTAAAAATAAAACCATATAGAAAACTAAAAATTAACTTTTGCCTAAAAACATATATTTAAATACTTATCGTAACCTGAAATCCCAAAGGCCGTAAGTGACGAAACATTCGAAATCGACTAATAGATTAATAATATTAGTGTATTTCACCATAATCAATCAAAAAGTCGATTTCGAATATTTTTTGTTGCTTGCGGCCTTTTAGATTTTAGGTTACGATATGAACCTTTTTTTTTAGAAAATTTTTAAAATTTTAAATAAATTACGAACTTGGTCGAATAACTATCTATTTGTAAACAAAGAAAAATTAAGTTCTCTTTATTTAAAATAATGACATCATGATAATAAATAAATAAATAAAATTACAGGTACTTGAATTTTTAACACGACATTATCATGGACTGTTTAGTTAAATGCGAGTGTTTCCAAGAATTTGTGTGTCTCAAAAACGTTTAGTTAAAGTTTTTTTTTTTTTTGTTTTGTTTATTACCAAAATGTGGTTTATTTTTAAGAATTCTAATTGGTTTTTATATCTTTACCACAAACATTATTAGCCAACCGCCAACAGTTTTCAACTTTCTACATTAATGAACTTGTACAAAATACAAACGAGCACATACAACATAAAACAGATTTCAAAACACTTAAAATTGTTTTAGAAAAAACAGAAAGAGATTTGAAATATCATTTGCGAAACTTCAACAGTGCCAGAAGTAAATTGCCGGCTTTTTTATTGTTTTTAGAATTGAGAATTTTCCTAACAACAGTGTTGCCATTAAAAATCATTTGTTGGGGAAATACGTAATTGTTTTATTTAACATATCGTCATATAAAATGCAAAAGGGACTATCATCATTTAAAAAAAATGTTCAGGAGAGATAACAACGACTTTTTCTGGTTTATATCGTTAATCACATTTATGAATTAATGATATTATCCTGAAAAAACTGTTTTTGTTATTATAATAGCTCGCTTTTTATTAAGTTTCTTATCGCTCCTGAAATTTAAAAAAAAAAATTATGGTATGCCCTTTTGCATTTTGTATGGCGATATGTAGTTTATGATTTCACCCCTAATCAATGGACTTATTCACCCCTATCGTGAATAACAAGTGGAATTTTTGTTCCCATGAAATTTTCATTCCCCTCGAAGGGAAAAAAGCAATCATGAATCTCATTTGAAAAATTTTTCACGCTATCAGTTCCAGTGAATGTAACAAAAAAGAAGAAAGATTAGGATATATTAAAAATCAATGAAATTTATGTTCAAAAATATTTACGTATATATTTTAAAGAAAAGTGAAAATAATAAAGCTAAATGATTAGTATTAGTGGGATAGGTTGATTGCAACGTTAGTTTTTTGCACTTTTTAAATTTTATGTAGTAAAATATTTCCCAAAATTCTGCCACCACGTCTTTCGAAAGCTTTACAAATCCGCCGGCAATCAACCTCTTGTTTTGCATTTTGTTGACCAATATATCGGTTGGTGCCTTATTAACAGAAATAAACCTTAATATTCGATATATAGGAGAAACTCCTTACATACATGTTCTGTTCCCTAGCAAAAATAAAGTGAGAAAATCTAAGGGAAATGTGAACAAATTACGAGTGAAAAAACTTTTCACGATAAGGGGAATTTTTTCACGTGAACATTTTTTCACGTTATTATTCTCTTTTGAATGACCTTTTTTCATGGGAGTTTTTCATGATCGCAAATATGTGAAAAGGGGAAAAATTACGAGGGAAAAATTATTCACGATAGGGGTGATTATGTTATTTGATTCGATATAAGAGAATTTCAAATTACAATATTTTAGAAATACTCAGATTTAAATACTCATTTATGCTAAATCGCTACTTGTATTTTAATGTAGCTAAAAGCCGGGATTAACTACCCTACACAATCGTACAATTCATTCAAACAAAAACTGACAGTATTCTATCCGACATAAAAAATGTCTGTAAAATCTATTGCAATGCCACACTATCAACCAAATAAGATGCAAAGTCATATGACTCATCTACATACTATACAAAAAAAATAACAATAAAATCACCAATCAACAATAAAGTTCAGTGTTTTTATCAAGAATAAAAAATTGGGAATTAAGCACGAATAACAAAATCATTAAAAAAAAATAACTGCTCGAATCTATAATTTTATAACGAAATTTCATAAACGGACGGACTTGCCAAAAGAAATATGTCGCTCAAATTCCACACTATCACACTTTATGAGCACACACGATTTTTTTTGGACAACTCGAATGAAGACTGAATAGGATACGGGTATGTGATGAAAATTTAGCGATTTAAAAACGATATTTTTGAAGGTCTGATTTTCGAACAATTTTAAAATTGATTTCCTATTTTTTGTCTTGAACTAATTAATTAGGACGCTTATTGTGTAAAACGCAACGCAACGCCAAAAGTTACATTGAAAGTACCACCAAGGTCAAAAATATTTCATAATTTTCTTCATATTGCGTTTTAAAATTTCCAACACCACAGATATGCATCGTTTAAAAATTTAATGGACATTTCTGTAGAAAGCATCAAAAAAATTACAAAATATTGTTTGATTTTGTTTTTGCTTTCTATCTATTTTTTTTGGCGTTGCGTTGCGTGTTACACAATTAGGGCCTAATTAAAGTGTTCTTGTTCGAAAATATTCAATAAACAAATATAATATCAAATTAAGAAGAATAAAGACAGGAAATAAGCAGAAACTGCATTAGATATCATTTTTTAAAGACAATGAAAACGAAATTTTCTGTTTTAAACGTTTTGTTTTCAAAATCAATTACCATCACATGCCTTAAAGTGAATCGCCGTCTAATAAGGATTTTTATCTCTGATTGCAAACAAATAATAAATAAAAGAAGAATCGATTTCCGTATGACGTGCTAAATTCCCAGTTTTTCATATTTGATAAATACACTGAAATTTATTGTTGAGGGAAAGCTATCTTCTATGCGCATTTCACTGGTTGCTTAGGCCAGCTCATCAGGAAACCTTTTCCAGAGATTTTAGAAAGGCCAAAAATATTATACAAATAAAACCCTAAAGCGAATAAGAATTATAAACACTCAAAGTCTTACTTGTAACAATATCAAAGCCAACACAAAACACCAACAATAAACAGTGAGTTTATCTTTTCTTACATTCTCCTACAATTGGTTGGGTTCTTTCCGACTCGAATTTTAGTTGTAAGTGGGTAAAAAGAAAAAACAAAATTAAAAAACAAACTGCTTCATTCTACTGTCTTCCTAAGAAAACAACAAAAAAAAAACAATTTGCCAATTCAGTTTTTTTGCACGGGCACATGCAAGTATGTATATTATCAAAGTTATTTTCGGGAATACAAAATTTATTATTAATACGATTTCCGTATGACGTGCTAAATTCCCAGTTTTTCATATTTGATAAATACACTGAAATTAATTGTTGAGGGAAGAATCGTTTTACTTCGACCAATCCAATTTTATAAAAAAATAAACAAATGCGAAACGAAATAGGAAATGTTAATTTTTTTTAAGATTTTGGTTGTTGTGCTAAATCCCCAATTTTTATTCTTTATAAATACACCGAAATTTATTGCTGGAGGATAAGCTATTTCTTATGCGCATTTCACTGGTTGCTTTGGTCAGATCACCAGAAAACCATTTCCCAAGGACTTTAGAAAAGCTACAGACAGATATTATGCAAATAACACAGCAGAGTGAATGAGAATTACAAACATTCAAAACTGATTTCCATCGATATCCAAGCTTAAACAAAATACCAACAATAAACACTGTACAACTACAGTGGGACAAGGAAAAACAAAATTAAAAAACAAATTGCTCTTTTTGAAAGAAAATCAAAAATGTATTATCAAAGCTAGTTTTTGAAATACATAATTTTTCTTTAATAAGATTTTGTTTGTTGTGCTAAATTCCAAATTTATTTTGCAAAAATACAAAGTACTATTAAGAAAACAAAATAGTTGTTAAAGCTGGCGATTCACTATTCTGTTAGGTCAAATGTTATGCCCAAAAAATCGTGTTGATAGTGTGATCATAAAATGCAACTTTTTGACAGATGTTTTTTGACAAGTCTGTCCGATTTTCAAATGTTTATGAAATTTTTTATAAAATAATAAATTCTATGCAATCAGGGTAAAGTAGTTTAGTAGTTTGCATCTTTTTATGCGTGCTAGTGTGGCATGGACAACACGTTTTGTAGAGATTTTCTTACGTCGGACTGAATTCTATCAGATTTTTGTGTAAACGAATCGTTCAATTGTGTAGAATAGTAAATCACGACCTTCAGAAAATACGAATAAAAGTCGAGGAAGTCAAACAAACATTTGTTTAGAAAACATATAAAGTTGAAAAATTTAAAATATTGATAAAATATACAAGATTTTGTTAGTCGTGCTTGATTTCCAATTTTTGTTATTGATAAAAACACTGAAATTTATTGTTGAAGGGATAAGCTATTCCTATGCGCATTTCACTGGTTGCTTAGGTCAGATCATCAGGAAACTTCACCCAAAGATTTTAGAAAAGCTAATGATATTAAGCAAGTAAAACTGTTAAGCGAATAAGAATTATCTGTAAGCAAAAAGCTTACTTGTACCCATATCAAAGCTTTAACAAAAACAACAACAATAAACAGTGTTTTTTTAAGCCGTGCACTTACTTTGGGAATTAAGCACGACTAACAAAATCTTGTAAATTTTGTATTGCCAAAAATTACTTTGATATTTATAAAATAATTTAATATAAATGGCCAATTTCACCAATTCTATTTAAATATCAATTTATTTAAATATAGTTTTTCACATAATTTTATTTTTATTTGGCATTAAAAACGAATTTCAAAAAATACTTACATAAATAAATTGGTGAAACAAATTTATTTTATACATTTTCATATTATTCAGAATTTTTCGTTTGTATATGAATAATATGAAAATTTATATAATACATGTTACTCACCATGAAAAATAAATACCCAGATTAAATTTATTTTAATTGTTCAAAACAATTATTCGATCAAATAATGACAAAAAAGTTCCTCGATTAATCGAACAGCGATCAAACGAGTGGATACTCAAGTAAATACCCACTTGCGATGTCCTAAACAAATCTAATGCCATAATAATCTTAATTTCATTAATAATTTTGCGTAAGAAAGATTTTACACACAGAATTTTTACATAAAAAATAATCTCTTTCTCTCCCGATTTTAACACGTAAAAACGTGTTTAACTAGGCAACTCTGATGTTAGCCTTTTGCTTTATTTTTTTCAACAATTTGTTTCATTGAGAGCATAAACTGCTAAATTCAACATTCTCATTTCATCTCATAAAATGTATTTACAGCTGATTACGTTCTGCAAAAAAGTATCTTTCGTTGTTTTCAAATATTTTTTTCTTTTATTCTGAAAAACAAAAAAGAAACACATAAACATAAAAGCTCTGTTAAGCACATTGTTATATTAACAGACGGAGTGCTACACTCTGCACTTCAGGGTTGGAAAATTGCATGTTGGATTTTGTAGCAACTTTAAAACAAAATGTACTTTATAGACTATGACGGTACCAATTTTAAAATTTTTTTTTAGTAGCCTATTTCCGAAGTGCTGAATAATTCTTTCTTTCGAACAATTACATTTTAAACAAAAACAAATTCCAAAAACTTTGTTTTAAATGTAGTTAAACGAAAGAAAGAATTCGTTCATACAACTAATTGTAATTGTAAGTGTATTTTCTGTATTAACTAAGGCGACCAGATTTTGAAAATAAAAATAGAGGGCATAAAGCAAAAATGTAAAAAAAATTTATTTCACTTCAAGATTTTTATACATATTTTTCAGACAAATTTACATTATCATATTTATATGTATATGTAAAGTAAATTAAAAAAAAATAAAATATGTATAAAAATGTACATTAACTTATAAAGAAGTAAAATTAATTAAAAAAAAAAAAAGAACGAAACTTAGAAATTCATTGCAAGAGGACATACATTTTATAGATGACATCCAGTTAAAATAGATGTTTGTCCTCTAACAAAGAGTACGAATGGTCACCTTAGTAATCACGTGCTTTTAAAATCACACGTGTGATTTTGTGGTATTCTGAAAGTCATACCGTTTTTGTGTTTCTCGGTGTGCTTTCGGCAATTCAATATCACACCGAAACTCACAAAAACGGAACACCAAAATGTCACACGTGCGATATTAAAAGGCACATGGCACGTAATTGAAGTCACGTGATTTGTGTTAAAGTGATTTTCAGAACATGCCTGAATGCCGTGGGCTTTACAATTTATTTCGATTTTAATTTATTATTTTTTTTTAATATAGACAGTTAGTAAAAAAAAACAAAATCTGGTACGACCGAAAGAAAAAATTTGTAACAAATTTTTTTTATAACAAGTATATATTTTACATTGAAACGTGACTGACTGACTGATTTATCCGCGCGCATCCTTAACGCCTGAAGCTAAGAAGTTGAAATTTTACCGGAGGTTGGTCTTGCCAAATTGATCCACTAAGACTGGATTTTTAAAATTTGGAATGTAATGTAAATTCGCTTATCTCATATCTTCTAAACTTAAAGTTTTAAAACAAATTATACTTATCGTTGTTCATTAAAAACAAATAAGCGGACAGGTTTCTGGTACTTAAATTCGGGCCTTTTGGGAAGTAATTTGGAACACTTTTGTCACCCCATCTTTTAAACCAATTAACCTAGAAATAAAAATGATATTACATTCGAAACTTATCTTAAGAATACAAATGTAAATTCGGTATTTTTTCGAAATTCGAACGTTTAATTTTTGGTACATTTTTTACAAAACATTTTTAATGCATCAACGGTAAGAAAAAAATATCAAATAGAGGAAATAGCGAAAATTTAATTTCTTTCTCTTACTTTCCGTTCTACATGTGATGGTACGTTTTGAATTTTCTGTATTAATGAATTTAGAAACATAAAATTATAGGCGAAGTGAATACTTTTTATGCAGAATGCATACAATCGAAAGAAAAAAATTAAAACGAAACAGAACAGAACGCAGAATACCAAAGCTGCCAGGCGAAAAAAATTTCGATCCGAATCGAAACGCAGAATAAGGGTATAGGTATAACTTTTTTTACACGATTTTCATCCGAATGGTTTTGATAATTGCAATTTTTAAAAGACCCTGAAACCTATTAAAATATCATATAATTAAAGACAACTTTCAAACATATATTCTTAAAATAGGCTGTATCTTATTAGTTAATCAAAAAAAATTTAAAAATGTTAGGTTTTTATCTAACGAATGGCGACTAAGTTCATATGTGACCCTTTTTTATTTTTATTCAATCAAAAAATTTATTAAATATTATTAAATTAAGAACTTGCTTTTTACATTTTTTTAAAAGTTTAAACTGCAGCAAAAAAAAGTTGCGTAACAGTTAAAGTACAATTGTACCATAATTTCCATCCCTGGTGTGTAGTTTCTCGACTGGCTGGGTACGTTAATTTTTTTAAATCAGTCTAAATAACGACGTGGTTGTGTAACGACGTTTATTTCTCCGGTTTATTTTCTGCTCCCAATACGTGTGTTTTCTTCTCCCACAAAAGAGAGAAAAGAAAAAATTTATTTGTATTGAAATCATTCATAAAATATTTAGTTTAACTAATAAAATATTGTATGTTATTAATAACATTTTGTTTGTTGGCATACTGAAACCAAAGAAAAAAGGAAAATTTTATTTAAAAATTCAGCTCTTAATGGCAACTAAAATGTCATTGAGCCACGCAATTGATATTAAAAAATAAAAAAAAAATTTAAAGAAAACAAGGAGTGATTAAGTTTTCTTCAAAAGTGTGTTTAATTAGTGTGTTTTAAGAAAATCTATAAAATATTCAATATTAAAAACAAAATCATGTTTATGTGTGTCGTCTGTGGAACAACAACATACAAACGAATGAATAATTTTTAAAATAAAACATACATACGTCACGTAGTCCGACTATTAACTACCTTTATGATGTCATTCAAGAATCTTATTTAAATCTATCGTAGAATATTTAAATTGTTTTGTCAATAAATTTCGTGAGACAACCTAAATTAAATTTTAAAATTAAAATAAAAAAAAACCCACATAAAAATTTGTTTTTTTTTTTTATTTCGCACATTGAAAGTTAGCAAAACCTTTTAAGAATTTGAAATTAAAACGCTGTGGTTTTTTATGATTTTTTTGAATTTTAACTAAATGCCGAATATAATAAAATAATTATAATATTGTGTGGTATTTAAATTGTGCATGTGTTGGTTTTCCAAATGTTTATACAGATTATATTACAATTACTTTAACATTGAGAATGTGTTAATTTTTTCTTTGTTTTTTCTTTCTTTAAATGTAAAAGATTGAAAGCTAGAAATGTGTTTTAAAATCTAAAATCAAATTAAACTATTTTGGGGGTTTTTCGTTGTTTTAGGTAACAGAGGCCAAGCCGTCTTTCTTGAAAAAAAATTCAAATTAAAAAACAGCTGTTTTGAAAGTAAAGCTAGGAATACAATTGGGTTGAACGTTGTAAAAACGTAGGACGTAAATTGCTAAAAACACTCCATGGAAAATAATATTAGAAAATTTTCCATTTGAATACACAAAAAAAAATATTTTAATAAGTATTTGTAATATTCTTTTTTTTAAAGGCAATACGGTCGAATCGGCGTACGTCTACGACGTTCATACGGTTTTACATTTTTTGCCAGCCATTGGGCGACTTTGTATAAAATATTATACGTTTAAATTTGTCAACTTATCTACGTCGTACGCTTCTACGTGCATACGGTGCAATTGAGTTCCTACAGTAAAACAAATAACCCACATGAATTTCGATAAACAGAAAAATTCAAAATTTAATCTACAAAATTAAGAAAAATATTAAAGACATTTTACTGACATATCGATGGCTAAAAGCCTGTTCATGGATTTCGAACGTTAACGTTCGCATAGAAAATTACATTTAAAACAAAAACAAATTTTCGAATTTGTTTTAAATATAATTTTCTATGCGAACGATGACTTTTGAATTCGTTAAACAGGCAGTTGATTTAAAAAAGGCCTAACTCGATTTTTATGTTTGTTTACAGGGAAAGAAAAAAAACTTAATAAAATCCGTAAAATATTAGATGAAAAAATTTATAATGCAATTTTTAATAAAAATATCCAAAAAATGTTGTACTACAGCCCCTTGAAAATTTTAATTCATGATACAAGTGACATATCGCACTATATCATAAAGATTGTATTACCTCAAATTTTTTATTTTTTCACTTTTTGGAAAAAAAAATCGACATGTAATGTTCATATACAGTGTTCGAAAATAAACAAAACATTTTTTGCGTACGGCTCACACACCCAGAAACGATATCTACTTTTTTAGTGTTTGTGTAGACTAACACAACCTTTAATACCGTTTGTAAATATTTTCAAAAAAGTTACAAACGTTATATAGTCTTCTGTTCGTCGTTATAAAACAGAAAAATTGTAGTGGTTCTGAAAACATGCATAATATTTTAATGTTCTATAGTGTTTCTCTTTTACCTTGATAAAGAAATGAGCAATGTGCACATGTTTTGTTTGTGTAAAAATTTTTCGCTGGCTTTTTGTTAATTTTTGGTTTATGTATTTTGTTTTTGTAAAAAGTTTTTTGTTGTTTTGTACCAGCCAAAGGGGTGCTAAGCACAACTGAAACGAACGAGCACTAATGTGCTCAACCGAACACAAAAAAGTTTGTGCTTTTAAAAAAAAACTGAACGCAATAAAATGTTCTTATCTTTATGCTGAGTTGGATAAGTACAGTATTATTTTTGTGTTCGAAGATCACAAAAAGTGAAACGCTTTGTTTTCAATGATTTACTACACAAACACTATTAGCGATTGTGTTTTCCACAAATCTACCGAACCAAACAATAAGGAACGATATTTAAATGTGTATATCGATGTGTATATCGCTTTAAAAAGAAATCGTGCTAGTTTGTATACTTTTTGATAATAAAACATTTAATTCATTTTCATATGCCTTTAATGTTAAATTAAAAATTGTTTTGTTTCTAATAAAAAATTTTAAACTATGAGCTAGTTAAAGTTAAGTTAATAACGCCAAAATAACGCAAATTTTGACTTAATATCGCTTATACATAGTAAACCAGGTGTTTTATGAAGGGGTAATTATTTAATATGAAGATATTGTAAACTCAACTCTTAAAAGAAGAATAACATTTTCTTTTTCCCTAATGCTTTGTGTAAATTTTAAACTCTAAAGTAATTTTCCGTAAAATTTTAAATTATGACGATGTTGCAGCAAACAAGCGATATGTGCAAACATACACACATACTAAAAGAAAAACCAATCGAACCAATTTGTAAGTAGTACTTTAATCATATGTAACGTGGCAATTTAAAGTCCTTCTAAAAATATGTTTTTTTCAATATGCTTCCTACGAGAACTATTACTCATTTCTATTGGATATTTTCTCTCTTTTTTCATTTTCTTTAATGTTGCTCTAAATTTTTGTGCGGTGTTGCCATTTGGCCAAAAAATGCCTAGAATGCGTCTGAGACATCTGTTGATAAAAGCTTACAGGCTTTGGGATTCGCTTTTGAAAAGGTCCCATAATTTATTATTATTTATTTAATACTAAAATTTTAAGAGCATGGCAAAATAAGCAATTGTGGGTTTTATAAAAAAAAAAATATTGATATGTGAAAACTTCTTTCGGATTTATTGATTCGAAATACGTCATTAAAAGTTTTTGTGTTTCTCGAGATTTTTATTAAAAAAAAAGAAAAGGGAGAAAGCCAGTAAACCCAAATAACTTGCGTTAAATTCAAATAAATAAAAAAAAATAATACCTCAAATAGCGAATATATCGCACTTGTTGAACAATATTGTATTAACTCGGAATTTAAAAATGTTCAATAGTAGCAAAACAATTTCTAATTTTACATTAAATGCGCATGAAAAAGAATTTTTAAACCATAGTATAATAAGGGTCCTCATGATGTCGCTTAAAATTGCCATTTGTGCAAATGCGCAAACTTACGAGTCTTGTTTCATGAAGCCCCTTTTTTTACTTTTGTGTAATTTTAAACAATTAATGTCAGTTTTTAAGAAACGTCAATACAAAAATAAATTAAAAATTAAAATTCAAAAATATAAAAATTTGTGTTTAAATTTGTGATTAATATGTATAAGAAATTTGCTTTTAAAAATGCTCAAAGAAAGCCAAAAGACAAATTTACTGAAATTATTGCTAGAATTTATTGTTTGTGATTTATAGACACTTGGATTTTTCATTGAAAACGACGTTAAAATCATTAAAAGATCTGTTTGTATAAATGCACAATTGAACAGCGCAAGTTTACGAGACAAAATTGTTGGGCAAATTTACCAAGTTTGTGTAAATGAATTCTCATACAATTTTTGACAGTTCATTTACGAGGGCGTAAAATTGCACAGTTTGCACAGATTACGAGACTTATAAACGATATCATGAGGACCCTTAATAAGTACCAGGTATGTTCATTAGGGAGAGTTTTCATTATTTACCCATGTAACGTCAATAATTTATTTAATTTTTTGTGTTTGTTTTAATTTTTTTCTTTATTTTCTTTTGTTTGACGTTATATGGGTTTTGAAATTGAGAACAAAATTTCTAATGAGTATACCTTGTACTTATTATACCATGTTTTAAACCAAAAAGTAGACAAAATAGCATAAAACTTTTACAGTGGGTGAAAGAATTAAGATTTTGAGTTAATTCACTATTGTTGAACAAGTGCGATATATAGAAATAAAATTGTATATTCGACTTTTCACATTTTAATTGGGTTTTAAAATAAAATAAAATTTCAAGTGCTTAAAATTTAATTGGAAATAAACTATTCAAGTTTCTATTCACTTGATTTCAAATTCCCATTTTATTAGAGAATGCTACAGCAAAATTGCTTAATGAGAATGTTTGCTTTTGATTTTTGGCAACACTGATTTTTAAAAAAGAACAACTGCAAAACAGCTGTTATATTGCATGCAGAAATTTTAGTGTTAAATTAAAGAACAAAAAGCAGCATTATGCTGTTAATTCGTTTTTATTTTTATTGATTAAACTCACATTTTTTTAAATAATTAAAATGACTTATGGGACGGGACGGTTGGTTTATTGCTGTATTTTTAATTGTGTTTCTACATGTGTTTGAGAATGTGCAGTTTCAAGTTTTAATTGAAAATTTTAATCGTGTAATTCTTTTTGTACGCGTATGTATTAAGGCCAAGTGAATTTGTTTTGTTGGTTGTCCCAAATATAGAAAATTAAAATAAAAGGGAAATTTTCTACACACACACACACACACTTGCAATGCAAACATATGCACGAAAATATAATAGAGTAAATCGCTTGACAAAAATATTTTTGTGTGGCGTTAATGTAATCTTTGACAGTTTTGTATTAAAACTCATAATAAAATTTTTATTTCCTTGGGCTGTGCCCTGGTTTTGCTTCTAGTTTCGTACAATTTTTACTATTGTGTGAATTTCTCCACAGACAAATTATGCCGGTTGGGGTCCATTGGTTTTATAAATGGGGTTGTTATTAGGAAAATCGAACCGGTTAACAGGTTATTTAAAGAACAAGTTAACTAGTTCTCTAAACAAGTTTTCTTTTCTTTTTTAGAAATTTTTGTATTTTACTAGCTACACCCGATGTGCTTCGCTACTCCTTCGTAATCAAATAAAATAAAATAAAATCAAAATAAACAACTTTAAGTGAAAGTATGTATAAACATAATTAGTTGTCTACTTATAAACTTCCGGAAGTACAAGCCATAATTTAGAAAGTTTATTCGCAATCTGATGAGCGGTACGCCAGCGTAAAAATAAGATAAAAACAAACAACTATTTATTTTTATATTTATGAAATTAATTAGAAATTGTGCATCTGTTGCTTTCTTCTTCATCAGAATATCCTAGAAAATATATTTGTAAAAAATTATGCTGTTGTTCACGTGCATATCTTAGAACAAAATTAAAAAATATGTTGAAGAGAGGTTGTGTAAAAATATTAAATAAATGATGGTTTTTTTAGGAGCGTAGAACTTTTTTTTTTTAATTAAAACACCTCTTTTCGAGCGTTCCCGGTCTTATTTTGTCAAAAGTTCATCGAATTTTGGAATTCAAATGATCAGTCGTTTCTGGGTCTTCAGCATAAACCCGATATTTGACGTACCGATAAAAATAAAAATTGTCCAACGTCCATTTCTTGAGATAATTAGGTCACCAAGCGTTATACCCAACAAATTGATTGTTTCACGCGCTATATGGCAAGAAGCGCCGCCTTGTTGGAACCATATCTCTTTCAAATGATTTGCAATGACATTTGGAATAAAAAAAATCACGAATCATTCGGCGTTCGTCATACACGGCAATATTGCCATCGGCTTCGGATTTAAAAATAAATTTGCCGATGACGCCTTCGGCATGTAAACCACACCAAACAATGACTTTTTCAGGACGTGATGGAGGCTAAAGCGTCTCAAAGGAATCTTCTCTCTTTAAAAACGAAAATTCTAATGCCAGAAATAAGCCACATCGCTGTAGATAATTGGATGATTAAAATTTGATTCAACTTCCAGTTGATCTTCAGTCCATTCAACGAACACACGACTCAATTGATAGTCCGCCGGCTTTAATTCTTGTATCAGTTGGATTCGATTCCTCTGTCACACTCATGTCTACAGCTACGGTGGGTTCTTCTGTACGTGCGACAAATTGCTCTAGAATTTGGAGAACCGATCGCAAATTTAGAAAATAAAGTTTGTAAACGTTGTTCTAGTGTAAATCTTTGCATGGTGATTTGCCAAAGTATTTTGAAGAAAAATAGTTAAACACACTTCATTAGTCCGACAAAAAGTTCAACTGTTATCCCTTTCGAAAGTTCTTTCCCAATAAAAATTTCATCATTTTGCGAAGGACTAATGGTACATTTAAAAAAATAAGCGCACAATTATGCGCTACGCAATAAGACATATAGAGATGCAGTAAAGTAAGTGAACGAACATTTCAAGTGATATGGCATTCCCTTACTACGAAGTAGGTTTGTAAGGGAGAATACTAAAAAATAACTTTTAACAACATTCAGTGGTTAAATCAAATAGCTTCACTCACCACTTTTTATATGCGTTGCATTAAGCGCTTTTTGTTTCAAAAATGTATTGCACCATATAAAATTCATGCCACTTCATTTCTCCCTTACAAACCTGCTTCACTCGAATCACAATTTTTATTGGGTTAAGTCTAAAACCCCCTTTTTTGGCATGATTTAAAAGCCATTTTTTTTGTAGCGTTTTAAAAATACATAACTAAGATTTTGTAATGTTTAATGTTTTTGCCAAAAAAAAACAACTCTGAAGTAATCAGCAATTGAATTTGGCAGATGTGTTAAAAATTAATTGATCAGTAATGCAATCCTTAGCAAGCCATTCCAAGTCGATTTGAAGACCTGCAGGCTGATCCCATTGACGCGGCAGTGGCCTCCTTGTAGTGCTCCCTGGGGACCGCCTCATTAGTCTTTGGTTTGGTCTGGTGTCTCGGGGTTTAAGCGGGTATACAGCGGTAAGCCTGCTATCGACTTTTATTATGCCCGGCTGTTGACTTAGCTGGCAGCCCTAGTTCCAGGAAATATGCACTAACAAATCGATGCCAAAATTCATAAAAAGCTCTAAAACGGATAAATATATTGTTTCTGCCTTCATTGATAACACAAGGAAAAACATGCATTTGCATATTTCTGGTTTCCCTGCTAGTCATATGTATATGCTCTCCGAGGCCAAAATGAATACTAGAACCAACACAATAGTGGTGGCCCATATTTATGTTCCACCAGGAACTAACTACAGTCAAATCCCGATAAATAGTAATTCCCAATAATTCGTAATAAACTGTCGGTCCCTTGAAAAAATCTCGTTAATTCGTAAAATTTCCGTACATTTTGGTCCCCTCGCTAATTTGTAATTTTTTTTTTTATAAATAAAACCTTTACCTCCTATAAATCGTAATTGTTTGCGAACTTCCACTTATAATTCGTAAAAAAACACCAGAAACATGGAAAGAATGATTTTTTTTACATTAATTTTGTTTGTTTGTTTGAAAAAAAATGTCAATTGTTTTTTATGTTTTTTTTTGTCGTTTTTAGTAAATAAATTGAAAACCCACGTTAGTTCGTATTCGAAACCCCTATAATTCGTAAGAAATTGCCGGTCCTTTGCGATTACGGATTATCGCGAGTCCACTGTATGTGTAATATTTTGCCTAACTTATTGCTTGTGTGGTATTTGGGTAAAAAAAAGCGGCACTAATTTTTTAATATATGAAAAATTTAAAATTCATACTTGTTTTTATAAAAAAAGTGATCAATGTAAACTTATAAATAAACACCTTAAATGCAAACGGGCATAACTACACAAAAATTTAAAATGGAGTTTTTTAATGATTGTGGTTCGTTTTTCAAACTACATTAGACTCCTGCGATAAAAAATGGCGACTTTATTAATGAAATTCAAACTCCAAGAATACTTTTTTATTATTGATTTTGTAATGTTTTTTATTGCTCCTGTAAACAAAATTAAATTAAGTGTAGTAACGTCCATTTGCATTTAAGTGGACGATATACATATTTGAAACGATACAAAATATGTTTGTTGAGTATTATTTTTGTTTGTAGTTGAAAACTTAGTTTTTTTTAAACTATGGAATTTTAAAAATTCTTTCATTGAAAATAATTTGCAAAAAGACTAACAAAGCTTTTGGCGAATGCGAAAAGAATGTAAACTATCACAGGTATAATTTGCATATGCGAATTTTAAGCGAAAATCTGTTAAATACGAATTTATTGTCGGAATTGATTTATTTTCAGATTGCATTTGAAGTTTTAAGAAACGGATTATCAATCTAACATTTTTCACCCCAAACAAAGAGAATGCTTAAAACAACGCCATTCATAAAATGTTCTTAAATAATTTGTGGTTAAAATAACTCCCAAAGACAAAGTTAAAAACAAACACGGATTTATTTTCCCACCGTTTTGGTGTGTAAAATACAGAGAATGTTTAATAGAGCGCTTTTATTTTTTTTTTTTATACAAAAAAAAAATAATAAAAGAATTACTAATAAAAAAACCTACTAATAAAGAACCAAAAAATTTAACAAAATATTGAAAAGACATGTGTAGTTTTGATAAAATGGCCGAATAATTTCGCGAAAAAAGAATAAACGAAAGAACATAATAATGGAAAAGTTTCGTCTTCTTAATTCATAACTTTATTGTTTTTGCCGGCATTTGTTGTTTTATGGCAATTAATTATTTATTCACTTTTCCTTTCGAATTCATTTTACAATGTATTATTTAAGTTTAGTATATTATTCAACTTTTTTGTGTATTTTATATTTTCTATTTAGTCGTGGCTCGTTGTTCCACAAGTTGCCAAGTAGCAAAAAAAAAATGAATGTAAAAATAAACATTTTGGTCTTTTTCTCTCTGTTAGCCATGTTGTTCGGATAGGAACTACACATTTAAGTAACTTAATAGAAAAACAAGTAAGAGTGCTATATTCGTCTGTGCCGAATCTTTAATACCCTTCACCAGATCACGCACATTTTCAAGGAGAATTAATAAAAAAAAACAAGTAAAAGTTCTATATTTAACTGTGCCGAATCTTTTAAATCCTTTACCATAGCATTTAAAATCGTTACAAACCCTTAATTTCTGCAGTACATTTGTATACTTAGTTTATTTTAAATGAAAGTGAAAATACAACAAGTAAGAGTGATATATCCGGCTGTGCCGCATGTTTAATACCCTCCACCGACAGTTAGAATATTTCAGGTGTGGGCCCTATATGGGTTCTATAATTTATTAATTATTTTTTATAAAAACGGTCGTCAGTATTACAATTCGTTGCGGTTTAGACCTACATATGGTAATTTTTTGACCGACAATCGGAAAGCTTAAAGCTTTTATTTCTAGTCATATACAATTTAATATGAACAAATTTTAGTAAAATATCATGATTCATAGCAGTTTTAACCGGACTAAAATTATTTTCGAGAGGGGAATTTATATTGGATCCATGGTAAATTATGGGCCAATCATCACGAAACTCTGTAGAGATAAAAAAAATTTTAATTAGGACAGAATTGTATAACAAAAATTATATTTAAAACCTCATCCAAATTCTTGCGTTTTACGTTTTCGATTTTCAGCACACCCCTGTATAAGCAGACTTAAAAAAGAAAAGGTTTGTAAGTAAAAATTAGAGGCTTTCGTGGTTTTTGGTTCATATTTCAGCCATTTGTGGCAAACTATTCCGGAATATATCAAAGTTTTTCTTGGGATTCAAAAAATTAATAAACAAGGTTTCCTTTAAATGTGCTAAATTGCCATTTCATACTACATATTGATAAACTGAAATTTATTGTTGATGGGATAAGCTATTTCTATGCGCATTTCCAAAGATTTTAGAAAAACTAAAGATATTATACAAATAAAACTGTTAAGCGAATAAGAATTATAAACCCCGTTGTAAAGAAAAAACAAAAATAATAACAAATTACTTCATTTTATTTTGCCAGTTCAGTTATATTTACACTGCCGCATGCATATTAGTTATCAAAGTTATGTATATGTTTGTTGATATACACAAATATACCTTAATAAAAATCTATTCCTATTCGGAAAACACATTTCAACAGACAGACGGACATCGTTAAATCAACTTCGCTTCTCATAAGAACCCAAAATATACATACATTTATACTCTATAGGGTCTTAGATCAATATTGAAGAAATATCAAACAGAATGACAAACTTAAAATACCCTTTCCACCTGTGATGAAGGGTATACAAATAGAATGTCTGTTTAGTTTGTGAACTTTTATTTAATTTACGAATGTATCAAGTGAAAGAGGTTGTATTTCATCCGAGAAATACTTTTTTTAAATTTACTTTTGGTTGGTCTGTGTTTTTTTCAAGTACCGAAACTTGTTTTTAAATCATTACAAACATCATTATTTCAATACAATTTGCAGTGTACGGGAATAAGTGAGTTTTGTGTACTGCGATGATGACATCATTTGCTTTTATTTTTAATAATTATCGTTTCTTCTTCTTTTTGTACACATTTGCGTTGCCGTTTGTTGTATTTGCTAACAGGTACATATTTTGTTATATCCACATATTTATTTGTATTTGTTAGTGTAAAATTAAAAATGATTAAAAGCAACCTTTAAGGCCTTATGACACTACATTTTTAATGCATTGTTCAAGTAATGTAATAGAAAAGTGTACCAAGTGCGAGAGTTCAGCTGTATTGAAATAAATAACAAAATGTCAAATATTTTAAATAAGTTATCGATAAAAAATGAAGTTATGTCAAAAAAATTTAAAATTGTTCAACTTAAAATTGACATTTCAAGCTTGAAATATTAAAAGTGTTGCTGAATCAGCGGTTTATCGGAAAATTCAGCGATTTTCTCATAAACCAAAAGTTGACAACATTTAATAAAACAAACAAAATCATAACAAAAGAAAAACTGAAAAATAATTTTTGTTTAAATTTTTTATATTTGCTCTTTCCAACATTTACTGTTTTTTTTTCTATTAATTCAATGAATAAAAAATGTGGTGCCAAGGGCTTAAGAAATATGTATGTAATTTGTATTCTGTTTTAGTTTCTTCTCAATGATTTCAATTTCAATAAATGATTTATTACACCCAACAACAAGGTTACAATATCCCAAAAGCCAAACACTTGAGTCCTATTCACAATCTTGTGCAAATGGTCTTGCATTGCAGCCTTTGCAAAATATTATACATAGTAGATTTTTACTCTACACCACTAGTTCTTGCTTCGGCAGAACATATACATACTTACTATAATTAGAACGATACAGAGAAGATAAGCATGCCCCTGCGCAATGATGTTATGCAAGATCATGAAAAGTTCTAAATTTTAACGGATACTGTGTTTCAATTGATAAATAAAATGTATATAAATCAACATCGCGTTTATACCAAACGATTTATTTCGACAGGAAAACTATATCGCTCATTTGCTGCAACGTTGTCATAACTCAAAAAAATTAAATTAATTAAATTAAATTTTGTAGTTAACGATGCATATTGCGCATAAAATGTATCTTTATATGTTCTTTACTTTCCCCGTTCGACCTGATTTAATGTATGTGAAAAAGAAAAAAGGGCCCAATTTGAGTCGTACGTAACGATTTACAATATGCTATGATCTGTGTACAAAGAACTAAAATGCCTGTATCCAGAGGCGTGACAAAAAGTTAAAAAAAACATTTCTGGAATTGTTTTAACATAATTTTTAGAACCAGCCTAATGCCGATTTAAAATTTTTGGTTATACATAATAGGGCCTTTTGCGTTTTAGGTAACGATATATGTATGTGTGTACATATAATTTTTTTCTTCTTTTTTAAATAAAAAAATATTTTCTATCGATTTTTTTTTAACAAAAATTTTGTTTAATAAATAATTGGGGCATTTACAAGGTATTCATAAAATCATATGTCTTAAAATAACAACAAGAAAAACAAACATATGAGTGCTTTGAGCAACCATCATAATTTATATTTCTAATGAGTAGTTATGACAAAAAAATACACACAGCATTAAAAGTCTTACAGCCGTATTCATAAAAAATTAAAATGGATTTAAAATGCATTTTAAGAAAAATTTGTATGCAAATGTTGCCTTAAAACACATTTCAAACTTATTTAATTTTTTTTTTTGAATACGGCAGTTATTATTTTACGACTTTTTATGTACATACGTATGAAACACAATAATAACTTTTTTAAACAATTAAAAAATTTTAAGATATTATGAGAATATGACTTGAGAGAACATCTTGTGAATCCCAAAAATGTTTAGTTATTCCAAAAAATATAAATACCGATGATAATGGGCTTCCCCGGGATTTTTCTTGCGGGATCCCGGAAAATAAAAAATTCCTCATAATTTCAGAAAACAACTATTTATACTTTAAAATTTAGTTTTCTATTCTCTAAAAATTAGCATCTGTGGATTGGTTGCGGATTAGATCAATTACAAGAAGTGAGTACATATTTAAATCAATGTCTCCTGATGCAATAAATCTACTAAAAGCAGAATGGGCAGTGCAACAGTTGATAATTATTACATTTAGTGAAGTGAAGAGTTAATAAAGTACATTAATTCAAAATAAGATACAGGCAGTAAAGTTTCATTGTTCATGAACAAGTCTTAAAAATAGAATTTACCTAAACAAATCGCTCCTTTATTGCAACATAGTCATATCTACAAAAACAAAATGCGATTAAAGTTTTCAAAATGTACCGATTTAAAGATATATTTTGCTATGACTTCGGTTCGGTTTGAGATATAATACGAGAAGGTGTAAAGGAAAACTCTGCTAAAGTTGACTATGATGCAATGAAGGAGCGAAATGTTTATTAGGTGATAAACACAAATTTTTTCAATTTGTGTTGGTTTATATAACAGTGAATTGCGGGGAAACCGAAATAAAATAACATTTGGGAGACTCGTGTAAGATACTACAACATGCAACTTGAAAAACCTTGAAAAACCTTGACATGCATTTGACTGATATAGACGTTGGTTATATAAAAGAAAAAATTGCTTCTGATTGTGAATCCGAAGCATGCTACAACGGTGCACTTTTAACTATTTGTCCAACCTCGGTAAAAAATGAACGAAATTTTTCGGTAACATGATAATTCGTAAATAAAATCAGAAATATACTTCTTGAAGACTTACTAAGCGCTTTGAGTATGTCAGAAAGTTATTTCCTTAGCCGTTAAAATGTTATATATTTATTTAAGATATTTTATCTTTTTTATTAATTAACTTTTTGATCTCATATCTTGAGTACCTCAATTTTTATTTTGTTTTTATTATTGTTTTATGAATTAAATTGTTATGTTTATGTTATCTATTTATCTTGTATCTAGAGCATAATAATACGGAATAAAAGCATAATAATAGGTAATAAAAGCGTGATGTAATAATAATTCAAGTTGCTATTTCAATCTTCAATTAATTTTTTAATCTTGAACCATTTCTTTTACTTTCTTTGTAAACAAGTTCCCTTGCGTATTTTCATAAAAGTTTTTTTCGTTAATTAAAAACAAAATTTATTTTGTATTATTTATATGGAGCGGGATCCCGGGATCCCGGGAAATTAAAAAAAATGTCCCTCTTCCCGGGCATCGAAAAAGTCCGGAAAAAAAACTCTAGTTTCAACCCACTGTGTGTCGTTTGGTAAAAGTCTGGGGAAAACTTAAATTAAAATTTGTAAAAGAATGCAAAAATTAATGGTGTTTTCTTTTCTGACAATAATGTTCTATGTATGCTACCATTCGCGCGGGTTTTTGTTCCATTCTAAAAAAGAAGCAAAAATGTGAGAAGTTGTCGTTTTCCTTTGTAAATATGTTGCAAAAATAAATGCCAAATTTTTTCCATTTCTTACCCCTAGTCATAATTGAGTGTGAGATAATACCCTTTTTGCATCTGCGTTAAGTACTTTTTTTATGCAAGCAAGTACTTATATTTCTTTTTAACTTTTTTCTTGTGTTTGCGTACAATTTGCGTTGTATCGCGATTTTTGGTTATATTGTGACGGATGTAAAAACTTTTTGTATTTCGTTTGTGTTAATTTTATTTTATAATTATTTTTTTTTTGCACAAAATTTTTAACAATATAATTTAAAATCAGTGTTGTTAACGCTCATTGGATTTCTAAGAAAATCTAATGTTGAAAATCGCTACAACTGTGGTATTATTATGATATTTAAGGCTCAGTTAGCCGGGAGTAACAGTAACGTTGCAAATCAGCTGATTCATTTTGTTGTGTGTAAAGCAATCAAAACGATTATATTTAGCAGTAAAGCAGCCCATACACAATTCAATTCAATTGTCAACTGAGTCGGTTGTTATCCAAATCAAAGCGTGTATGGCTTTGTCAATTGATTAGTTTGACTGTTGTCGAGTTGGTTGAAGAAAAATCAAGTCTCTTGATCGCTGTCAAAAATAATGTTTGCAGTTTTCTTTTGCAAAAAAAAGTTAAGAATTTTAAAACTTGTCTTTTATTTCATTAAATTTTAAAATAAAAATTAAAATCTTTCAATTCAGTTGATGAAGTGTGTGGCCAAGCATCAATTCAGTTGAAAGACTCAGTTGACAATTAAATTGATACGGGTATGGGGCGCATAAGATGTTACGTCTCAATTTGTAAGAAATGGATTGGTCTTACTTTTTTACGGTAAGGTTAGTGTTACTGTTACTCCCGGCTAACTGAGCCTTAATAATATGCTAAATACACATTAGTGTTAAGTGTAAAACGTAGCTATTATTTTGTTCCATTATAATTTAGAAAAATGTATCATTTTGTTCACAATTATAATGCAATATTATTTTTTAGAAAAGAAAACACCATAAGACGTTAAGATACACATATTTAACATATGGTTTCAATGAATTTAAAAATAAAAATTTCGCAAACAAATAGAAAAAAAAACAAATTCAATATCTAGAAAAAAACGCCGGCTTTTGTTGTCGTTGTTTTTGTGGTTTCAATAGAAAAATCTACTCATTTGCTTCAGCTTTTTGTAATTGTCTGCTTTTTAGTTCTTATCGTGAATTTTTGTTATTGTGTTTGCTTCAGAAAGCAGCAATCACAACGGGAATGAAGTCATTTCTTAATGATTTTTTCCTGTTACTCAAGCAAAATAGTAAAAAATTTATTTTTATATTAATTTTTAATATTTTGCGTAATTTTTCTGCCGTAAAGATTAATTATTTCTTCTTCAACTTGACCATTTGCTGAACTGAAAGCTGAAAAAGTAATAAAATTCTATTTTGTATTTTTTTTTTTTTTTTGTAATATTGTGGAAAGTTTGGAATATCGGCCGGCCCTATGGTTCTTAGAGGAATTGATTTAATCATATACTATAAGTTTGAAACAACTGACATAGTGTAGATAATTTGTATTAAAAGCATCTATGTATGTACCTACTCGATAAATAAAACAAAAAAACAAACTAATGAATTAATTAGAAATGTGTCAATGATAACATACCTACATACATACATGTTTACCTTTTCTTATCATTTAACTTTAACTTTGTACATACATTATTAAAATAATTATCAATCAAATCAGCCACAAGACGAGCACATAAACAAGTCATTTAAAAAATAATAATAATAAATAAAAATTAAAATTTTTTATTTTAAGCGAATAAGCAAAAGAAAAAAATCAAATAAGAAATGTATTAAAAACGAAGGCAATTATTTATATAAATATGTATAACATAAGTTGATTCGGATCGTTTTAATAAAAATTATTTCTGAACGCTCAAAACTATTATGTTTAACACTCAAATATTATTAAAGCAACAAACAAAGTTCCTAGAAAAGCACAATACGAGTTAGACTTAGTAAAAACTCTTTTTAATAATATATAAAAAAAAGAGTTTTCTGCTCAAATGGCAGAGGAAAATGAATATAATTTTGCATTTGAATTTCAGGTAATTATTATGCAAACTTGCAAAATATATTTTTAATAGGCTTATTTATTTTCAAATGACTACTATAATGTTTTCTTTTTTTTCTTTTGTGTTTAGCAATACGCTGAGAGTTTGCAAAAACCACTAAAAACTTTTCGCGTAGATTTTGGCGCGAACAATGTACCTACTGGCGAAGGTAACGTTGCACGCGATGAAGATCACTTTGCCACAACTTACAGCACAACACAGTAAGTATTTTCATTTTCTTTATATGTAAGTCTTTCGTACTCGTAATAACATGATAATTACACAATTTTCAATGTATTACAAAATAAAAAATGTTTGCAATGTATTAACTACTTTTCATTTGATTCGATTAATTTTTAGGTTCAGCACAACTAAAACCACAAAAAGTGTTTATGATGCTAGTGACTACGTACACACCACAACCACAACTAATGGAGCGACAACTGTTCCGTCGAATCAATCTCAAATACAATTCAATGAAATTCATAGTCTAAAACGTGTGCAAAAAAGAAGCGAGAATGTTGGCACTGAATTCGGTGGCAACGCCAAACATTTGCTTGACATAACTGGCATTAGGGATCCCCGAACTGGGCGAGTGTTAACTATTGGGGATGCCATACAAATGCGTATACTGGATGTACGGACGGGAGAAATGATCGTTGCTGATGATAAGCGGATTTCGTTGGAAGAGGCTGTTAAACAAGGGCTTATTGATGCAAAACTAGCGCATCAACTATTACAGCCAGGAGCTGGTCGAGATGCCAACGGTCGTGAACTTTCATTGCTGGAAGTAATACAACGTGAAATAAGCGAAGCAGAGTCGGGATATGAAACTGCTGAAAAACGCATTAAGGTAACAGTTGAAGAATCCACAGAAACTGAAAATCCTAAAAATATTGCCGATGCCATTTCTGCTGGAAATGTTGATACCAAAACTGGTTTATATCGTGTTAAATCTGGCAAGACGATAACATTGGCTGAGGCATATGAACGTGGGTATCTTATTAGGCATGAATCGGTGACAATAAAATCAAATGCCTTGTGTCTTAGTGATGCAATTGGGCATGGCTTGGTGGATACAGCTGGATGGATAGCTGATCGTAACTCGGGCGACAAATTCCGACTTGATTCTGCAATTGCCAATCAACTTATTGATCCGAATGTACGCGAAGTAGTCGATGCTAAAAACGACAATAAGATTACACTAAACGAAGCACTCAAATCGGGTATTTTAAATCCAAAAACAGGTCGTTATTGGAATGAAGTAACAAAAGAAAAACTGACATTTGTCGAGGCTAAAAATCGTCAACTTATTGTCAAACCATATACACTCAAAGACATTTGCGATTTGAATTTAATGGACAAACAGTCGAAAATTACAAGTCCAATGAGACGCGAAAAGTTAAGTATAATGCAGGCCATAGAATCCGGGGTTTTAGATGGCAACAACTTAAAATGCGTAACAAAACGAAAGGGTGAATTAATAACACTTCAGGAAGCCATCGCCGATGGCATTGTTTTACCAGCGGAATCGAAGTATAGGGATTTTATGACTGGTGAAATAGTATCGATACCTGAGGCTGTGGAGCGTGGTTTAATAAGTAGTGTATCCCAAAAATCAATATTTGACATAGACGGATTTAAGGATATGGTTAGCAATGACTTTGTAAGTTTTAATGTTGCCTCATCGCGAGGATTTTTGCGCCGCAAAAGTTCAGGATTTTCTTTAGAAACTAGTCGCGATTCACAAGTGCCTGTAGAGATAGCCATGAATGATGGCCTTATCCGACCCGAAGTTTACGAAATGTTTAATAAGGGTATAGGAGTTCATAATGCGAGTGGCAAAGAATTAAATGTGTTTGATTTATGTTATCATAATTTAATAGATCCCAAGACTGGTTATTTGTTAGATCCTAAGACTAGTGAAACTGTGCCTCTTGATTTAGCTATAGAACGCAAGTTTATAACGCCTGAGGGCGCATTACTTTTAAGTAGCCTCCTTAATATAACACTGACGACTGAAACTGTTACAAGAACAATAAACCGCTATGTGACAATAAGATCTGGCTCTCAGGAGCCATTAGAAACCCATGTAGTTCTAGCTTTCACCGAAGCTGTGCGTCAAGGTTTCATAGATGAGGAAAGACAACTCTTCAAAGACCCTAAAACAGGTAAAATATATTCTGTTCAGCAAGCACTCAGCTATGGCCTATTACAGCCGGATGCAAATGATCCAGTGCCTGAACCAACAAACCGTAAAAAAACAAAGTCCACAATAACGATTGTTACAAAACAAATAGTGCCTGAATCGGAACCTATCAAAATGAATTCACAAAAATTTATAGAAAAATCTGTGGAAATTCCTATAACACAGAAAGTTGTAAAAACTGGAAAGATAAACACAGACTTTATACAAAACGAAAAGACAAGCTATGCTGAAAAAAACGTACAGGAAAGACAGATTATAGAATTACCTCCAGGCGGTTGGCCTCTTAAAGATGCCATTGAGCAGCGACTTTTTAACCCAGACACCGGTGTTTTCCATCTAAGAAATACAGAAAGAGTTGTCAGTTTTGAAGAATGTATATCAAAATACATAATTAATAGTCTATCTGTATCCGTCATAGATCCCAATACAAATGAAAAGCTATCAATTCGTAATGCTTTTGAGAGGAATACCTTAGATTCGTTTGGCAACTATACAAATAAAAACAAAGACGTACAAACGATGCGCTCTGCCATTAATGAAAGTAAAATTATTCTTGAACCGATACCAGTGACAAAAACATCAGCTAGAGAGCAATGTATTTTGCGTATTAGCAAAACAAATAGTTTACCTGAAATTGTAGAAATATCTACCCCTCTAGCATCGGAATCAGAATTTGTTGAAGTTGTAACTTTGCAACGGGAATTAACATCCCCCGAACCTTTGCAAATTGCACCTGGTGCTATATACGATCCCTCTACGGCCTTAGTCATTTTTACTCACAACGGACAAACAGAAAATATTTTTGATGCAGCTCAACACGGTTTAATTGACGAAAATCTTATAAAAATCCTCGATCCCAACAGTCAGTCATTTATATCGATTGGTGAAGCAATTAATCGTAAAATATATGATCCTCAAAACTCAAACATTTTGACAGAGGAAGGTGGTTTCACTGATCTTTTGACAGCCATTCAAAAGGGACTTGTTGTTGTTTCGGGAGCTCCCCTCGTAGCAGCTGAAGGAGCATTGCGCACGATTCGCTTTGTAACTGATCCCCGTACAGGAGAACAGATTCCTGTAGAAGTAGCGTATGAACGTGGCATTGTTTCAAGAGATCAAATGAACAAGACTAGGTCTTTCGACAGCGATACATATGAAGAAAAAGTTGTTGTTCTTCAAAAAATGCGAAAGATAATTCTGAAGCCTTCCGATGCTTTTAAGAAGGGTTTAATCGATGAAAAGACTAGAGAAATTTTAGAGGATAAGCGAAACTTTTTGGATGATAATAACCAAGTGATAACAATTTCTGAATCTTTAGAGAAAGGATTAATCGATGGCAGTAGTGGAAAAATTGTGGATCCCCAGCGTAATCGCATCTTAAACATTAGAGATGCTGTAAAAGAAAATATTATCGACTCGGAAGAAACTAATCACATTTTAATGCCTCTAGCAAAATCTCTCTCTATTCCTAAACTAATGGAACAAGGTCTTTTAGATACAAAGGCCCAAACAATTGTGCACCCAGAAAGTGGCTATGGCCTTAACATACGAGAAGCAATTGTGTGTGAAGTATTGGACCCACACTCTAAGCTTAAACGTCCAATTCAATGTTCGATTGAAGGAGCTATCGAGAAAAATATTATAGACCAAGATAAATGTACATTTAATGTCGATGGTAAGATTTTGAATTTTACTCAAGCTCTAACTGCTGATATATTTGATAACAATTATGATAAACAAAAGTTAGTTGTGTCCATACCTCCCGTAGGTATGACTTTTCCCGTTGTCGTTGAAAGAGGTCTTTTAAATCCTGATAAAGTCGTCGTAGTTCATCCAGAAAATAAAAAAGATATACCTTTAAAACGAGCTATTGATGACTGCTTTATAATGTCAATTCCTTATCCTCCTAAAGTCGATGCCGTAGAAGTTCATACAGCCGTTGAACAAGATCTAATTAACGTTTTCGATCAAACATTTAAACATCCTAAAAACCATGAACATTTCTCCATTCGACAGGCTTTGGAAAATGGACAGTTGGTTGTTAAGCACATATCGGACTTTGTTATAACACAAAAACCACTGCCGAGGACTGAAGTAATGGAAACAATTACCGCAGTTCACACAGTGACTACTAAAACAATTGAGCTTGTTCAAGGATATATTCTAATATCAAACAATGAAGTACAGAATGTTCAAACTGGCGAAGTTTGCACAATCGAAGAGGCTAAAGCTATTGGTATTTTAAGAGAGGAAGAAAGCTCAAAGGAAACACGCTCTGTGACAGAAACTGAAGACAATATTAAGGATATTTTAACCAAATCGCTAGAAAATACGCCTAAAACATTGGAAGACAGCCATAAGATTACAACACATGTAGGTAAACAGGAGAATCTTAATAAGGAACCTTCCACAACGGAAATAAAAACTGTTGAGTTGCAACATCAAGCAGACTTGCCAAAGCAGAATACTACATCAGCAACCATAAATACGGTTAAACAGGCAGCCAAAATAGGTGCGTTAGGTTTAGTTGCTGCACCAGTCTTAGCTGGAGGTGCCATTGTAAGTGGTATTAAACAATTAGTAAATTCTACCACAACCAAAATAATAGACGAAACACAAGATAAAAAACCTGCAACCGCCACCAAAGTAGTATCCACTGCTGTTACTTCTTTAGATAATATTCCTAAGGATGACGAGAAATCTCATATTGCAGAACATCAGCAATCATTAAGTACAATAACTACCACTGTAAGTGAAACATATGCAACAACAATCACAACTCAATCAGAAAATAGCTTTACAAGAATAATAAATGAAACTTCCGAACCAAAAAATAAAATTTTGGTAGACAATCTTATTAAGGACACCGAGGAATTCATTAACACTACTGCTGCGAACTTTGTAAATAGTGAGCAATTCATGCAGGAACATAATCCCGAACGAATGGATCAAGAAAAAGTAATAGAATTCCCTGAAACCATACCACAAAATGATCTGTCCACTTTTGTCGTTACAACAGAATCATCTGCTATAAATACTGACCCCATTAGCGAAATAACTGAAATAATAGATTTAACAAAAACTAAGGATTTACCTGATGAAAAACAAAGAGATATTAAAACTTTGGAGGATACTTCTGGTAAAGATGACTTTTCTTCTACAGCATTAAACGATTCAGTTGATTTTAGTCTACAGATACCTAATAAAGAAAATAAATTTAATGAAATTCCAGTTGGAAATATTAAAAAACAAACCGACATAAAAATTATTCCAGATTCTAAACGAAAACTAGATAAGGGAGAAACTCAGAAAAATGTCGGAAATATTTCTCAGACTATCGATTTGGTTCTTGCATCATCAAACATTCCTCATGAACCACAATTAGATTCAAGTTTAAAACTTGTCAGTGAACCTGCTTCCGATAAGAAAACGCCAAAACAAACAGAATATATTACTCAGGAAATTAAGAAGGATGTTATAACGCCTGACTCTATTTTAGACGGCAGAAATCAAAAACTAATTTCAGCCGAAATCGAAACATCAGACACAAACCGTATTATAGACGAAGACACTCCTAAGCAACCTAACGAACCTGCAGCTCCTAAAGCAATTATTGAACACTCTCAAAACATTTTAGATGACACTTTACAAGAGAAACATAGTGTTATAACAGATTTTATAAAACATGAATTGACTAGCGTGAACAAGCCGTATGAAGCTTTATTGGAACCCTTAGATAACACATCTGAGTTGCAAACATTTAACAAAAATAGAAATGATAATGATAAACATGCTAACGATATATTGGGAGGAAAAGAAATCGATAATATTCCATTAGAGGGATATACTGATTCTAATTTAAGAGAAAAAACCTATAAAATTGAGGAAGAACAAGTTGATGAAACTAAGAACAAAATAGAAGAAATCAAAGTTATTAGCGAAGATGCAAATGTGTTGCCCTCAAATTCCAAAGCTGAAGACTCTCTTAGTGAAACTATTGATACGAAAACAATATCTTTGCCGGAAAAACCAACACCAGCTCAAAGAAGGAAAACATTAATAAAAGAGCAAAATTTTGTTTCATCTGTCGAAATTATTGGAGAAATTAAACCAGAAAAAAATTTAAAAGAGGAAAAACATCAGAATGTAGTCGATTTCATGGAAAGTGAAAGAGGTGATTCCAAACAGGGAAATTTATTACAAAATGTTAAAGATGTAGCGAAATTTGGTGCTATGGCTATTGTTGGAGCTCCTGTTTTAGCAGGAAAAGCAATTGTAGATGCTCTCAAAAAGGACGAAAAACCTTCAAAATCTGAGAAAGTTATTTCTATCACAAAATCGGCGATTAAAACACCTGATGTTCCTTCCAACGTACCAAATGAATCTTCAGGTACAAAAATCACACAAGAAAATTTATCCTCAAGATCTGCGGTACCTCCTCAAACATTGGCTCTGGGAGACGCAATTTCCCAAAATTTGATATCACCTGATGAATGTCAGATTGTAGTGGACGGCCAGAAACAAGAACAAAGTGTTACCGAGCTACTTAAAGATGAGCAACTTAGTCCATTAGATGAAGTCCAAATTTTAGATGACAAATTAGTAGTTTTGCAACATTTGACTTATCTAGTTGATGTAGATGATGAACTAAGTCCAGAACATTTAAGTGAATTAGGTATTTATGACCCAGATAATCAGTACTTTACAGACCCTTCGACAGGAATAAAAATATCATTCCAGACTTTAGTTTTTGAAATGAGTGTATTTAATCCAGAAACAATACTCGTTAAAAACTTAAGCACTGGCAAATATGAAACCTTGACGAAGGCACTTGAACGTCCTTTGCTCGACAGGCATACAGGACATATGGTGGACCCGAAAACAGGAAAAAAAATACCATTCTTTGAATGTGTTGAACGTAATTGGATTATACGTTCCAACCCGGAGAATGAAAAACCGGCAGCTATTGAAAATGTAATCGATCCAGCCACAGGCAAAGTAATACTGGATAATGGTCGAGTTTGTTCAATTGTTGACGCCATCAACAATGGATTACTTGATATCCAGTCGATATCAGTACGAGATCCAGTTAGCGGTGAAGTAATTCCACTGCGTATGGCAATTGAGTTGGGAGTGGTGGATATGCAGGCCGGTACTGTTATTGATATCCAAACTCTTAAAGAAATTCCAATGGAAGATGCTTTTAAATTGGGATTTTTGGTGCCTGGAGCACGAAAACCTATTTCTCTGGAGGCTGCTGTCCGAAAGGGTCTTTATGACCCAGAAACAGGAAAACTTTATGACTCGGAAGGCGATGTCCAAGTGGATGTTCAGAAGTCTATAGAAATCGGTCTTGTTGACCCTAAAATTTCCCTAATTGTTGACACATTTTCCCAAAAAGAATTTAAACTTGATTGTGCTATTGAGGATGAGTTAGTGGTCGCCGAAAGCGGTAAAATTAAAGACACAAAAACTAACATATTGGTCCCATTTGACGTAGGTGTCGAACAAAAATTAGTAAAAACGGACTCTATTAAATGGAGTTTAACAGAAGTATTACAAAGAGAATATTATTCCCCTAAATCTGGTAAAATTTTGAATCCCACAACTGGCGAAGAAATATTACTCCAACAAGCAATTAAACAAGGCTTTGTGGAATTAGATTCTTGTTTGGTTAAAAACGACGAAAAGAATATTATTGTCCCCGGAAAACAAGCTGCAAAAGAAGGTCTTCTGGATACAGTAAGAGGCTGTTTAAACAGCCCCAATATTAAATTAGATGAAGCTTTTGTCAAGGGATATTTGATAAGTACAAAGAAACCCTTATCACTAGTCGATTGTCTTTTAAGGGGACTGTACGATCCCGATTCATCGAAGTTTAATATTGATGATAAGCGGGTAGATCTTAAGGCAGCAATTTCCCTTAAATTAATCAATGCCGAAGAATTAGTTCTTTTAGATCCTAAAACTGAGTCTATTATTTCGCTTAGTGAAGCAATAAATAAGGGTTATATCGATCCCGTAGGAGGATTTGTCATTAATCCTTTCGCTGGGACAAAATTGTCGTTAAATGAAGCTCTTGAAAATCGCGTTTTAATTCCACCGAAGCGAAAACGCAGTCTACCAGACGCAGTATATCGTGGCCTGTACGATCCCAAAACTGGGGAATTTAGTAATACAATAACACGTGAAAAACTCTCAACTGAACGTGCTATTCGTAGAGGAATTTTGGATCCAGATTCGACCATTGTGAGTGTAGCGGGAGAAGTATTGCCATTTGAAAAAGCTGCTCAGGTAGGCATTGTTGATAGTCAACGCGGTACTGTTAAAGACAGCGATGACAAACCGATCGATTTTAAGGAAGCCTTCGATAGGGGTGTGCTTCTCGAAGCAAAGAAACCTTTGCGTCTAATCGAGGCGGTCATAAAAAACGTTTACGACGAAGTCGATGGAAGTTTTATGGATCCCAAAACGGGATTGAAACTCTCCTTCGCCAAAGCCGTCGAAACAAATCTTATCGATGACGAGAGTGTTCAAATACGTGACTTAAATACTGGTTTATATAAAAAACTAAATTTGGCTCAAGCCACGGAATCTGGTGTTATTGACGGCACCAATGCTAAATTAGTTTACAACAATCAAAAGATTACTATCAAACATGCTTTTGATATTGGTATTCTTATCGACACACAAGCTCCATTAAGTTTACAGAGAGCTTTACATCAAGGCCTTTTCGATGAAAAAACTGGAAAACTTACAGATCCCAAGAGTGGACGCAAAATTACTTTACTCGAGAGCATTCGTAGCTTTATTATAAATCCTCTTCTGCCCTGCTACTTTGACGAATTACAAGAACAAATGTACAATTTAACCGAAACTTGCCGAATGGGCATTATCAATAGAAGAGAAGGCGTTTTCCGGGAACCCGGTAGTAACACTTTTGTTTCATTAAATGAGGCTCTTAGTTTAGGTCTTATTGTAGATATTGAAAACGCCAGTTTTGGCTTATATGAACTATTGGCAATGGGATTCTATGACAACAAAACATGCAAAGTCATTCACCCAGTTACAGGAAGAAAACTTAACCTCAATGAAGCTTGCATTGAAGACATAGTCAGTCTCTCGTCCAGTTTAGTAAAGAACAACAAAAGTGGAAAATATGTGCGATTAGCGCAAGCTATTAAAGATAAATTGATAGATGACACAAATGGATGTTACCATTTGGAAGAATCCGAACAAATAGATCTTCAGGAAGCCCGATCAAGAGGCTTGATAGTCTCGAATCGTAGACTGTTATGCTTAGAACTTATAATACGCATGCAATTATTTAGGCCAGACACAGGAAAATTTTGCGATCCTACTACAGGTGATTTTTATGATCTCGCAGAAGCGATTCAAAATGGTTTTATAGACCCGGCTACGACTGTTTTTAAGAACCACGTAACAGGCAAAGAATTGCCACTTAACGAGGCAATTGAAAATGCCGATATTGACGTAACTAGGGGGCGTGTATTCGACCCAAAAACCAAATCTGCTTTTAACTATGATGTCGCCTTATATCGTGGTATATTAGTTACCATTGCAAAACCTTTGACAGAACGTTCGGAAGTTGTTAAACGTCAAGAAAGCGCTGAACTATTAAGTCAAACGCCAGTAAGTGTTGTGGTAAGTAAGCCTCGAGAAATGTCATTAGAAGAAGCGATTAAATATGATATTATCGATCCAGAGACCGCTTTGGTTCGCGATTTCGAAACGTTTAAATTTTTGCCATTTAAAGTTGCACAACAAAAGGGCTATCTCGATTTGAGCAAGCGGACTTTAGTTGATCCAAAAGCATTGTACTTCGCGTTTGATCAAAACCTTGTGGTTTATGTGAGAGAGCCCATAACGTTCGACTATGCTGCGGAGTGTAAACTTCTAGACTTAAATACAGGCTTGTTAAAATATTCGAATCAAGAGCATCAACAAGTTGTTGGCGAAGAAGATAACAGTAATGAAGCTACAGAAAGTGAAATAAGAACATATTCGCTTAAAGATGCAACAACCATGGGTATTATCGACCCTGATTCAGCTCTTATAAAGGACTTGGCAAAAACCAAGTTGGTGCGTTTGCCAGAAGCGTTCCGCAAAGGCTTAATAGATGCCAACAAGGCAAATGTTTTAAATACAAAAACATCAAAATTATGTACCCTCAATGAAGCTTACGAGAACGGATTGATTGTTACGCCTAAACGTTCTTTCGGTCTACTCGAAGCCATTTCCTTTAACCTTTACAATCCCACCAATGGCTGTTTTGTCGATCCCTTCCAAATGAATCCCGATATCATAAAACGTAAAAAGTTTACTCTTGCCGAAACAATAACCAGTGGTTTGATTGATCCTTCCTCGACAGTGGTTAGAAATCCATCAACCGGCGAAATTATACCGCTTACATCAGCTATACAAACTGGTTTGATTGAACCCACTAAAGGACGCATTAACGATCCAACAGACAGTAAAAATAGTATGGATCTTGTTAAGGCCGCCGAGAAAGGTCTTTTGTTGCCAGCAGAACAAAGGGTAAGTCTAATGCTGGGCAATTTGCCTCAGCTGCAACATAAGTTCACCATGCTCAAATAAAACTAGCTTCTTTTATTTATCTTTTATCCTGTTTTGCTATGTTCTTAAATCTTTTGTATAACCTAATGATAATCTATTTTAAATATTACTTTTTCCCCGAATTTGCTTGCATAAGATTAGATTTTTCTATATACTTATTTGTTAACTATTTTTCGCATGATTAGAAAAATTTTTTTATGAAGATTTACTTAATTGGAATTTTTAAAAATCTCTCAGCAGTTTTCCAAATTTTTTCGACAGTTTCTTTCCTTCTCTTACCCAAAATATTTTTACCCTTCCTCTTTTCTTCCATCTAAAATCATCGAATACATTTAGAAGTTAAAAATTGTCGAAATCAGTTTTATCAGCAGCTTTTTAAATTTTGATCGACAGTTTCTTTCCTTCTCTTACCCAAAATATGTCTACCCTTCCTCTTTTCTTCCATCTAAAATCATCGAATACATTCAGAAGTTTAAAATTTTCGAAATTATCTTCAATTTTTTTATTTCATTACATACATACATACAAACATATTTATGCGTATGCGAAAAATTAAATTCAAGATGACTCGTTTTCAATCATTTTGGCACCTTATGAACAGTTTCTGAATGTATTCTCTATAGAGCATGGTGTTTTAAAAGAAGTGAAAAAAACCTGCAGGAAAATCATTTATTTACTGTTTCTTTTCCAAATGAAGATGTTATCTAATCGCACAAGTATATATCACAAACTCATCATCGTGCATCGTGCATACAAAACAGAACCACATACATCAAAATCAATTCTTCACATAATTACATTCTACATAAAACGATCACAATTTTATGTGCCTTGGATGCTGCCAGTATCATACATTTTCCAACATAAGTGTCGTCGGCAAAACCAAAACAAAGCAATTTCAACACTTTTAAAACAGTTTTTATTATTTTTATGCGTTTTGTATATTGTTGTATTTATGCTTCTTGTCCTAAGAAACTCGAATTACAAACCTTTTTACCACATGTAAATGTCCTGTTATTCATGCATACCATAACCGGGGAAAATTGTTGTTCCGACAAATGATAGAACCGATATTTTCAAGTTTCTTTCAGATTAAATAAAAAATTTAATATAAATTTAAATTTTATTCTTGTTCAAATACGAGTAATCAAAGGCAAAGTCGTTCCTATCATAATAAACTGCCTGGCCCACAATAGTGACAAGAACACATTTTTCGTATATTTGTATTGAAAACAAAAGCAAATTTTAATTTTTTATTACTCTTTTTTCAATATACATAAATATAAGAAAAAATGTTCTTGTCGGCATTGTGGGCCAGGCAGTAAATATACATATGTACTTAAGTACTTCTTTTTATACTTACATACCGGCTTATAGAGATTGTATCCATTTCTATGTATTTCCACTCATATAATTTTATTTTTATAAATAAATATATATGCATGTATGTATGTGCATTACAGTACAAGGTGAATTTATACAGGTGACCGCATCAGAGAGCGAGAGAGAGACTTATGCTAGCTTTCGCCTTTTTTGTATGTTGCTATGTACAATATAATTTTAAATGTCAGACTCCATACAAAAACAAATTTACAGCCAGCATATTTAACTTTCACTGCGGTCACCAGTATGAATTCGCGAATGTACAGTACATACATATGTACATATGTTCACATTATTTGAGCTTTTAATTGGTTTGAAAAGGTAATTTATTTTTTAAATTTATTTTGTTTTATATCTTTCTTTTTTAATTTCATTCATTTCAATTTTCTACCTTTTCAGGTTTTATTCCAGTTGAAATATTTATATATTTAAAAAAAAAATATTCTAACAAATTTTAACTAAGCTTTCTAACTTATTAATAAGATTCTAATTTTGTTTAACTTCATAAATTTTTTGTTTTTGGTAGCTTGGTATTTTTAACCGTAGTAATGTATTCGTAATTAGTTCCATGTTGTAGTAAACATAGATATAAATCTAATAAAATTTTGTAGTTTGATCTAATGCTTTTGTATATGTTCTATATATGCTATAATTTATATAAGACAAGGCGCGAAAATCGTCTCCTTAATTTTTTGCTTTTAATATATAAATGCGCTAAGCTTTTCTTAAAAAAACAAGTCATAATTTTTGGTTTTATTTAGCTTAAAGCTTTGCTTCGGTTTAATAATTTTTTTGAAATATATATTTTGTGTTTGTAACATACATACTCTGAAATTTATGATCAGTTCTAGGCTTTTTGGGATATAAGAAAACTTTCTTCCATATCCCCCTCACACAATTTAAAATAAATAAAATATTTGTCATCATATATTTCCGTAAGATATGCTAAGTAATCTTTAACTAATACTTAATTATCTCTTTACACCTGTCAATCCTATAGCAAGCAGTTTTTGAGAAATTCAATATGTGCGAAGAAAATGTTAATGAACTTCTAAAGTGGGTTAATAGTGTCGAGCACAAAATTGCAACTGTCGGAGGGCCGAGAGAAAATATCGATGAACTTCGCAATCAAATTAATGCTCTTAAGGTATACGAACACTTTTTTAATCCTTAACTGTTATAATCGATTAAATGTTTTTGTTTTTTTCTTTAGCAAATCAAGGATGAAATTGAAACACAACAGCGGCCAGTGGCAACGTGCTTGGATCAAATTCGTCAAATTGTTTTAACTGGTGGCGATGTTTTGTCGGCGCCTGAAGTTACAACTTTAGAAAATGCTGGACGTGAGTTGCGTTCACGTGTTGATCGTGTTAATGATCGCACAGTACGCCTGTTGCGTCGTCTTGAAGCTGGGCGTGATGAACTTAATAAGTTACGCAGTGAATTAGACATATTTTCCGAATGGTTGCAGATAGCCCGCCGCACACTTGAAGATAAAGAACGTGCATTGTCTGATCTAACCCGACTTTCCTCTCAAGCTGAATCTGTACGTGAATTTGTTAGTGATGTCATTGGTCATCAAGCAGACTTACGTTTTATTACAATGGCTGCTCAGAAGTTTGTTGACGAAAGCAAGGAATTCCTTGCAATACTAAATGATTTTAGAACATCGCTACCTGAACGTTTGCCACATATTGAACCATTATCAAGCGCGGAAAGTCCTATACGCCAAGAAGTCTCATTAGTTTCTGCTCAATATAAGGATCTAATGAATCGTGTTAATGCTCTTCAGGATCGTATTTCTGGTCTTGGTGGACGACAACGTGAATATCAAGATGCTTTGGACAAAGCAACCGATTGGTTAAGAAATACACAACCTAGAGTTTCTCGTTTAATTGCTGAACCTATTGCTGGTGATCCTAAATCTGTGCAGGAACAGATGAATGAAGCTAAGTCCTTGCACAATGAACTTTTATCAAATGGCCGTTTAGTCGATAAAGCTCAGCAAGCACTAGACAGCTTATTGCACACTCTAGGAGGTCAGCTTAGTCCAATGGAAATCAATCAGTTGGAAATTCCGATTGCTGAACTCAAAGACAAGTATCAAAGTCTTTTAGATACTTTGGGCGAGCACTGCAAGTTGTTAGATAAAACATTGGTACAATCGCAAGGCGTCCAAGAAGCCCTTGATAATTTAGGAGGTTGGGTAAATCAAGCTGAGGATAAGTATAAACTTCAGTTACGACCCGCTTCTTTGATAAAAGAACGTTTGCAGGAACAAATTCGCGAACACAAAGCACTTCTTGCCGATATGCAGTCTCATCAGGTCAGCATTGATAGTGTTCAATCTTCAGCCAAACACCTAATGGACACAGCTTCTAATGCCCGCATTGCTAAAAAAGTAGAAACTAACCTTAACGATGTCACTTCCAAGTTTGAAAAACTATTTGACAAAGTTGTTAAACGTGGTGACTTCCTTGATGAAGTGTACAATCGGTTGTGCCAATATTTAGATGAAATCACAAATATTGAACAGGAAATTTCCACTTTGCAAGATGCACTCGATGGTCGCGACGCTAGCTTTGTTTCTGTTGAAGAATCAGCGCGTCGTATGCAGGAACTCTTAAAACGCAAAGACGGTCTCGCATCTTCTTACGAGAATTGTGTGCGCAATGGCAAGGATTTAATCAGTATTCGTGATGTTACAGATACTAGTGCTTTGCGTGACCGAATCAAGGCACTCGAATCCCAATGGCGTAACATAAATGTCACTATCGAAGAGAAGGCAAAATTATCCAAACAAAAAGCTGAACACCAGGTAGCATACGAAGCTCTTAAAGATCAAGTGTTGTCTTGGTTAGCAAGTATGGAAACTCGTATTAGTGGTTTAAATCCTGTAGCTGTTGATTTAGAAAAAATTCGTCAACAGCATGAGGAATTAAAACCAATTAACAAAGATTACCGTGATTATGCGTCTACTATTGATAAAATTAATGATATTGGTGCCCAATACGATGCTCTAATACGTCCAGAAAGTCCAGGTCGCAAAAGGTCAACATTTAGCCCCATTAAACGCGTCAGTCCCTTAAGACGCATGTCCGGAGATGCTCGCAGTCCTAGTCCCACAAAGGGAGGTATTCTGTCGCCACTATCAACTGGTTCCAGTGGATTTGGTAGCCGCAGATCCTCTCAAGATGGTTTTCAACTCTCTGAACTCACTCCAGTGCAGCAGCAGTTGAGCGAAATAAATAACCGATACGGACTAGTAGGAGTTCGAATTAATGATCGTCAAAACGAACTGGACAACATGAGTGACGAAGTAAGAAAACAATATGAAAATCTTAAAAATCTTGCCAGCTTTTTAGATCGTATTCAACGACAGCTACCAAAAGAATCTGTTTCAAATAAAGACGATGCCGATCGTTGCATTAAGCAAGCTCGTAAAATACTTGAAGATATGTATGAAAAGCAAAGTCTTTTGGACACAACAAAGACACAGATTAAAGATATCCTACGTCGTAAATCTGACGTTCCTGGTGCTGAACAGTTACGCATGGAAAATGATAATATTGTAGAGAAATGGAAGCAATTGAGTGAAATTTGTAAAAATCGTATAAACTTTTCTGAAAAATTACGTGATTTCTTAGACACACACAATAATTTAAAGAACTGGTTAGACAGCAAGGAACGTATGCTGACGGTACTCGGTCCTATTTCATCTGATCCCCGTATGGTTCAAAGTCAAGTTCAACAAGTACAAGTTTTACGTGAAGAATTCCGCACTCAACAGCCACAACTAAAACACTTCCAAGAAATTGGTCACGATGTTCTCGATCATTTGGATATTGAATCTTCAGATGCTACTGCAGTTGATAAGAAGTTAAAGGATGTACACTCTAAGTGGGAAGATCTTTTAGGTCGATTAGATGAACGAGCTAATAGCTTGGGAGGTGCTGCTGATAGCAGTAAAGAGTTCGATGCTGCTGTAAATAGGCTAAGAGAGGCTTTACAACAAATAAGTGATAATTTAGACAGCTTACCGTTAGATGGTGATCATCAAGAAAATTTGAGAAAGATAGAAAATTTAGAGCGCCAACTAGAAGGTCAACGGCCATTATTGGCAGATGCTGAACAATCTGCCTCAGCACTCTGCAACATTTTGGGAGATCCAGCTTCCCGAGCTGATGTGAACTCACGTGTTGCTGCTCTTGAGAAACAGTATCAAGCATTACAGAAGAAACTAGATACACAGAAAGCTGAGACAGAAGCCACACTCAGAGATGGACGTCACTTTGCAGAAAATTGTTCGAAAACTCTCGGTTGGCTTTCTGCTGAACTTTCAAACTTGGCAGAACGTCTACTAGTTTCAGCACATAAACCAACTTTGCAACATCAAATCGACACTCACGAACCGATTTATCGTGAAGTAATGGCTCGTGAACACGAAATTATAATGCTTATCAACAAAGGTAAAGATCTATCGGATCGCCAACAAGACCGTACTGTAAAACGCGATTTGGAACGTATTCAACAGCAATGGGAAAAACTTCGTCGGGAAGCAGTGGATCGCCATAGTCGATTGCAAACTTGTATGGAACATTGTAAGAAATATGAAACCACATCTGAAGTATTTTTAGCTTGGCTGCGTACCGCTGAAGACAAGCTCTCTGAATTAAATCCTGGCGTTCTTTCAAAGCTAAAACTCGATGCACGTTTGCGCGATCTACAGACTTTCCGCAGTGAGGTTTGGAAACATTCTGGTGAATTTGAAAACACAAAGGGACTGGGTGAAACGTTCCTGAGCAGTTGCGATGTAGATAAAGAACCTATTAAAGCTGAATTGCAAGATATTCGCGAACGATGGGAACGCTTAAATAATGATCTAATTGCTCGTGCACATGAAATTGAAAACTGTTCTCGTCGTTTAGGCGACTTTAATGACGAACTTCGTAATTTAGATCATGCTGTAGGCAGGTGCGAAGACCGTCTTGCTGCTCACGATGCTTTAGGTGGAGCAGCTAAAGATCCTAAGTTATTAGAACGCGTTAAAGCTATACGCGAAGAACTCACAAACCTTCAGAAACCACTACAATCGCTTAAAGGAATGGCTAAGGATATTTGCGCCGAAGCTCGTGCAGCTGGTGGCGATGCCGAACACCTTACAGATGATGTTGATGGTATTTCGGACCGAATTGGTGAACTTCAAAGCCGCTTAGACGATCGCCTGGGTGAATTACAATCAGCAGCAACTGCGGTTTCTCAATTTAATGAACAAATTAAAACATTAGGCATTGACTTGAACGAAATCGAAAATGAGGTTGAGAAACTAACCCCACCCGCACGTGAAATAAAGAGAGTGCAAGGACAAATTGACGACACATCCAAATTGCAAAACAAATTAGAGCGTATTGTGGATCGCATTGAAGACGGCGAACGTGCGGCAGATGCTTTAGTAGATGCTGGCTTTTCGCCAGACACCGCCCATACTCGCGAGCAAATATCTAGTCTTCGCAAAACTCTTGCTCGTTTGGATAATCGTGTTCGTGATCACGCGCAGAATTTAGAAGATACTTTGCGTTTATTGCACGAATTTTATGATATGGAGTCTCAAACTGTTTATGACATTAAAGACATTAGTGATGAATTTGCTCGCATGAAACCCGTAGGTTCCGAACTGGAACAAATACGTCGACAGCAAGAAGATTTTCGTAGTTTCCGCGAAAACAAATTTGAACCATTGGCTCAAAAAGTTGATAAAGTTAATGTAATTGGACGTGACTTAGTACGATCCGCTGCAAGTGGTGTCTCAACTGCTGAAATTGAGAAAGACCTCGAGAAATTAAACGATCGCTGGAACGATCTTAAAGAACGTATGAATGAACGCGATAGACGACTTGATGTTGCCCTCTTACAATCTGGTAAATTCAAAGAAGCTTTAGCAGGTCTATCGAAATGGTTATCAGATACAGAAGAAATGGTTGCTAACCAAAAACCACCTAGTTCCGATTATAAGGTTGTCAAAGCCCAATTACAAGAACAGAAATTCCTTAAAAAAATGCTTTTAGATCGTCAGCATTCTATGTCATCTTTATCGTCATTGGGTAAAGAGGTAGCTAATCACTGTGATCCATCTGAACGCGCTGCTATTGAAAAGCAGCTCCATGATCTAATGAAACGTTTCGATGCATTAACTGATGGTGCTGAACAACGAGAACTGGACCTGGAGGAGGCAATGGAAGTTGCCAAACGATTCCATGATAAGATAAGTCCATTAGAATTGTGGCTAGACAGCACGGAACGAGCGGTCAAAGGAATGGAGTTAATACCAACAGACGAAGAGAAAATTCAGCAACGTATACGGGAACATGGTCGACTTCATGACGAGATTCTGAGCAAAAAACCCGACTTTACAGATTTAGCCGATGTAGCTGGACAGTTGATGCATTTAGTAAGCGATGATGAAGCCGTTAATTTAGGTGAAAAAGTTCGCACTATTACCGATCGCTATACTGGACTGGCAGACGCTAGTGACAATATCGGTGCATTACTAGCAGAGTCTTGTAAAGGTCTAAGACATTTAGTTTTAACATACCAAGATTTAGTTGCATGGATGGAGCGAATGGAGAATGAATTAAAACGCTTCCGTTCTATACCTGTTTATTCGGAAAAATTAATGGAGCAAATGGAAGTTTTGTTAGAATTAAACGAAAATATTGCCAACAATGCACCGAACGTGGAATCAACTGTTGAATCCGGCGCTGAATTAATGAAGCATATATCAAACGATGAAGCCATACAACTTAAAGATAAATTGGACTCATTACAACGTCGCTATGGTGAACTTACAAACCGTGGTGGAGACTTACTAAAGAGTGCCCAAAATGCACTGCCTTTAGTTCAACAATTTCATGAAGCTCACAACCGTTTGGTTGACTGGATGCAATCGGCCGAAAGTGCTCTTGCTACCAGTGAACCACGCCAATCCGACGTGTTGCGTTTAGAAGCCGAACTAGTCGAAATGAGACCTACTTTAGATGCAGTTAATTTAGTTGGACCAAAACTCTGTCAACTTTCTCCCGGCGAAGGTGCATCTACAATTGAAAATATTGTCACTCGAGACAACCGCAGGTTCGATGCCATTGTTGAACAAATTCAACGCAAAGCTGAACGTTTACATCTTAGTAACCAACGAGCCAAAGAAGTTACAAACGATATTGATGAATTGTTAGAATGGTTCCGTGAAATGGACGCAAATTTGCGTGATGCAGACCTGCCAGCTATTGAACCAAAGTTGGTTCGTGCACAATTGCAGGAACACCGATCTGTAAATGACGACATATCCAGCCAAAAAGGACGTGTTCGTGATGTAACTGCTGCATCTAAAAAGGTTTTACGCGAATCTCCTCAAAGCGAAAACACTGCCACTTTACGAGAAAAACTCGACGATCTAAAAGAGATTGTAGATACTGTTGTTCAGCTATGCAGCGAGCGACTAGGTGTACTTGAGCAGGCTTTGCCGCTATCTGAACATTTTGCAGAGTCACATTCTGGTCTTACCACTTGGTTGGATGACATGGAACAACAATTATCACGTCTTAGTATGCCAGCATTGCGAGCTGATCAAATAACACAGCAACAAGATAAAAATGAAAGACTTCTTCAATCAATTGCTGAACACAAGCCTTTGTTGGACAAACTAAACAAAACTGGTGAAGCACTAGGCGCTCTTGTCGCTGACGATGATAGTGCTAAAATTAATGAAATTCTGGATTCCGATAATGCACGTTATGCAGCGCTGCGTCTCGAACTACGCGAACGCCAACAGGCTCTTGATAACGCTTTGCAAGAGTCGAGTCAATTTTCTGACAAACTTGAAGGAATGCTTCGTGCGTTGGCCAATACAGTTGATCAAGTACACCAATTAGATCCTCTATCTGCTCTACCGCAAAAAATTCGTGAACAAATTGAGGATAACGCCGCCATTATGGATGACTTGGATAAAAGAACAGACGCCTTCAGTGCTGTACAACGCGCAGCTAATGATGTCATTGCAAAGGCTGGTAATAAATCAGATCCTGCTGTACGCGATATAAAGAGCAAGTTGGAGAAGCTAAATACGTTATGGAATGACGTTCAAAAGGCCACTAAGAAGCGAGGCAGTTCTTTAGACGACATCCTAAATGTAGCTGAACCTTTCTGGAACCAGTTGCAAAGTGTTATGAAAACGTTGAAAGACCTCGAAGAGACTCTTTCATCGCAAGAACCGCCAGCAGCACAACCTCAAGAAATTCAAAAACAACAGGTAGCTCTCCAAGAAATTCGCCATGAAATCGACCAAACAAAACCTGAAGTTGAACAAGTACGCCGTCATGGTAGCAACCTTATGAATTTGTGTGGTGAACCCGATAAACCAGAAGTTAAGAAACACATTGAGGATTTGGACAATGCCTGGGATAACATTACTGCTCTGTATGCCAAACGTGAAGAAAATCTCATTGACGCCATGGAAAAGGCTATGGAATTCCATGAAACTCTTCAAAATCTCCTCAAATTCCTTACAAAGGCAGAAGATAAATTCGGTCATTTAGGGCCAGTCGGTTCCGATATTGATGCTGTTAAGAAACAAATCGAACAATTGAAGTTGTTTAAGGATGAAGTTGACCCACATATGGTTGAGGTAGAGGCATTAAATAGGTAAGTTTGTCTACTTTTCTTTTGTATTAGATTAAATATTTTATTAATCACTTTATTTAACTTGATCCCATCTACTTTATACTACATATTACTACACTATGCTGTTAATCGAAACGGTATAATTTATTTATAATTCGCGTCAATTCCAATTTGGCAGAGGTTTAGAAAGGCAAGAAATAAGTTAAAAACAAAATTTGTTGTGTTGTTTGTTACTTGTTAATTTAATTATGCGTTTACCTAAAATGCATGTTTTAGTTTTATACCCTGCACACGAATTTTTGCTTAAATTTAGATATACATACATACATACATACATATGTATATACCTATATACTGTCATATGTATTTATGTATATTTTTCTTTATCTCGAAAGCTTCGTTTTACTTTTATTTCGAAAATGCTTAAAACAACGAGTTCTTATGATTTATTAATAATTGTAGTATCATTAATGCATGTAGTGCTTACATTTTAGCTTGAGTTTTTTATTTATTCTAATGACCTGTATTATAAAATTTGTAGACAAGCTGTTGAATTAACGGAAAGAACTTCACCTGAACAAGCTGCATCGATTCGTGAGCCATTAGCTGTTGTTAACCGTCGTTGGGAAACGTTATTGCGTGGAATGGTTGAACGCCAAAAACAGCTGGAACATGCTTTATTGCATCTAGGACAATTCCAACATGCTCTTAATGAACTTTTAGTATGGATCAGCAAAACCGATGGTACTCTAGACCAATTGAAACCGGTAAGTACATGATATGTACATACATATATGTTTGTATGCTTATCTATATAAAAATATGTATGTGTTTATGTGATGTATATATGCTCATACATACATATGTATGTATTCATATATTCCCTATTAACAAATTCCTTTTATTTATATGCTCGCATTTATAGATACCTGGCGATCCTCAATTACTTGAAGTCGAATTAGCGAAATTGAAGGTTTTAGCCAATGATATTCAAGCTCATCAAAATTCTGTTGACACACTTAATGATGCTGGCCGTCAACTAATTGAATCCGAAAAAGGTTCAATTGAGGCTTCTACAACTCAGGATAAATTACGTAAACTAAATCAGGAATGGAAGATGCTTTTACAAAAGGCGTCTGATCGACAACATGAGTTAGAGGAAGCGTTGCGGGAGGCTCACGGTTACATTGCTGAGGTCCAAGACATTCTTGGTTGGTTAGGCGATGTAGATGCTGTTATTGGAGCAAGTAAGCCAGTCGGTGGTTTGCCAGAAACTGCTACCGAGCAATTAGAACGCTTCATGGAGGTTTACAACGAACTAGACGAGAACCGCCCTAAGGTTGAAACAATTCAAGCTCAAGGGCAAGAATATATTAAACGTCAGAATCAAATGAAGGTTTCCTCTAGCAATCTCCAGCATACGTTACGTACACTTAAACAAAGATGGGACGCCGTGGTGTCAAGAGCTTCCGACAAAAAAATTAAATTGGAAATTGCGCTTAAAGAGGCTACTGAATTCCACGATACCTTGCAGGCATTCGTAGAATGGTTGAATCAAGCGGAAAAACAATTGGCCAACGCCCAACCTGTATCCAGAATTTTAGAAACGATACAGGCACAAATGGAAGAACACAAAATATTACAGAAAGATGTCAGCACTCACCGCGAAGCTATGCTTTTGTTAGACAAAAAAGGAACACACCTTAAATATTTTAGCCAAAAGCAAGATGTTATTTTGATCAAGAATCTTTTAGTATCAGTTCAACATCGCTGGGAACGCATTGTTAGCAAGGCTGCTGAACGTACTCGTGCTCTTGATCACGGTTACAAAGAAGCTCGCGAGTTCAATGATGCTTGGCATAACATGATGCAATATTTACAAGAAACTGAAACAGTATTGGATCAAATCATTGAAGAGGCCACCTCATCGAAGGAACCTCAAAAGATTAAAAAATGCATCACCCGCCTTAAAGACAGTCATCGTCAACTGACTAGTAAGCAATCATTATATGACTCAACGATGCGCAACGGTAAGAATCTCATGGAACGTGCTCCAAAGACCGACGAGCCTGTGCTTGGAAAAATGCTCTCCGAACTTAAAGACCAATGGACTCGGGTATTGTCGAAGAGTATTGAACGCCAACGTAAATTGGAGGAGGCCCTTTTGCTTTCAGGACAATTCTCTGATGCTCTTGGAGAACTTTTGGAATGGTTAAAGAAAGCTAAACAACGCCTTAATGAAGACGGACCAGTCCATGGAGATTTGGAAACAGTGCAAGGACTCTGTGAACATCATAAACACATAGAGCAAGACTTGCAGAAGCGTGCAGCTCAAATGCAAGGCGTTCTTAAGACTGGTCGAGACTTGGAACGTTCTGGTAATAATCCAGATGTTGGTCGTCAGTTAGATGAATTACAGTCGATGTGGGATGATGTTAAGAGTGCTGCGGCAAAACGTGGTGAACGTTTACAATACGCCCTTAAAGATGCAGAAAAACTGAATGGTAGCATTCAAGCGCTTTTTGACTGGTTGGACCATGCAGAGCAAAAATTGCGCTATGCCAAAAATGCACCCGATGACGAAAAGGTATCTCGTGAAATGATGGATATGCACATGGAATTTATGAAAGATTTACGCATTCGAGAGACACAAAAAATCGAGACATTTGAGTTTGCTGAAGGAATCATAGTCAAGGCTTATCCAGATGCTATACCAATTATTAAGAATTGGTTAGGCATTATCGAAGAACGTTGGGAAGAAGTTAAACAATGGGCTATTAACCGTGAAGCAAAATTGGAACAACATATACAATCCCTTAAAGATCTGGACGATTGTATTGAAGAACTTTTGGCCTGGTTGAGTGGATTAGAAGCGACATTACTAAGTAATTTTAAATGAAACATTTTTTAGCAATAGTGCTTTGACTTAACTTTTCACTTATTGTTGACTTATTTAGATTTGGAACGTGAATCGTTGCCAGATGAAATACCACCACTAGAAAAACTTATTGAAGATCATAAAGAATTTATGGAAAATACCGCTAGACGTCAGACCGAAGTTGATCGTGCTTGTAAACCCAAACAACTACCACCTGGTGCTCGCAAAATGTCAAGACCCCATGCCAAGACTCCTATGTAAGTTTGACATGTATTTCTTTAATTAAATGCCCCCCCCCTATAGCTTGGATTTTTTTATTTTCTTTCTTACTTTTATTTATTCTATTTTTTATAAATAAATTTATAAAATTTGATTTTATTTTTTGTTTTACCTTTTTTTAAACCCAAATCTGAATTGATATTCATTTTATCATAGTCGTGGCTCAAGTCATGATATTCGTGAACAATCACCCGATGGTACCTTAAGACGACAAAGGTTCGTTGTTGCTCCTGTTTCAATTTTTAACTTAACACAAACACATTAATGCTTTTTCAATTAAACTTTAATTCCCGGTTTTAATAAAATGCTAAACATTATTACATTAATCTTCATAACAAATACACATTCAAAAACAAAACATTGATGAGCATGAAAATTATAAAAAATTACAATGAACTTATATAGAAATAGAAACGTTTTCTCTATACATTTTAATTCCAACCTAACAAATAATAACGTTTACTTTTCATTTAATACTGCGAATCAAAAAGTTTAACAAGTAAATTATTAATAATTAAAAAATTATTTTTAAACAATCCTTAAGTACCTCTACTTAAACTTTAATAACTGAATTCCGCATTTCTTTAAGGAAACTAAATCGTCTACCAGTACCAACAAAAACAATTCACAGCATAAATAACAACAAAATGTCCATAAGTTTGCTTTATTCATTTGCATTTCCTTCCTTCAGTTGCAAAATAACTCATAATAATAAATGTAATTGAAAAATCAAGTTTTTCATTGAAATTTAATAAGTTTTTATTTTTTATTCAACAGCTTCAAAGGATCTCGAGATCACGGCCTAAATACCCGTAAATCAAGGTAAATATCGTAAATTCTTTAAGATCGAATTGAATTTTGGCATGCGCTCAATTCAATCAAAATTCGTCTAATTTCAAACATTTTGCATCTATTGAGTAAATGAAATAATTTCCATTAATTATTTTGTATCTCGCTCTATTTTCAATATCGTATTTTTTTGTTTTTGTCACTTTTATTTGTATTTTTCGCTTACATGTTTTTGTTTTTATTTTGTTCGTTTTTTTCTATGTTTTATTTGCTTTTGTTTTGTCAACTCTTTTTCTGCATTCATTATTTTGTTGCACGACAATCAACATTTAATTGCCACTACTGCCTATTGTTTGTTTAAACACATACAGTAGTCGTATGACACCAAGTCGTGATACCCCTGATAGAGACCGTTTGCCTCATTATGGTCCGCGCTTCTCACCAAGGTAAGTGCATGTTGCTTAACATTTTTTCATTAAATGTTTTTTTTTTTTTCTTTTATAAACTATATATGTATGTACATATAAGTATATAAATTGTATGTTCTAGTTATTATAGTTTGTCTCATTGTAGTGAATGTTTTTGCATTGTAATACAATATTATTATCTTAAAAAATCCTTATTTTTAAGACTATCATCATTCTTTACCTCTACTTTTGATCTTAGCTCTGTGGGACCTGAACTGGAATTCCGTTCGCCTAGGGCAAAATTATTATGGGACAAATGGCGTCATGTATGGATGCTATCATGGGAACGTCAGCGTCGTTTGAATGATCATTTAATGTACTTGAAGGATTTGGAACGAGTACGCAACTTTAGCTGGGATGACTGGAGAAAGAGAGTAAGAGAATGTTCAATTTTATCTGTTTAATTTCAAATGTTATTTATTATAAATGTATGTGTTTTGAATTGTAGTTCTTGAAATACATGAATCACAAGAAATCACGACTAACTGATTTATTCCGAAAAATGGATAAGGACAACAATGGTTTAATACCCAGAGGCGAATTTATTGATGGCATTTTAAATACTAGTAAGTCTTAATTGCATGGCAGGTGTTTTTTTTTATTAATATGTATACATTAAATTTTTATTTTAGAATTCGATACTTCGCGCATGGAAATGGGAGCTGTTGCAGATTTGTTTGATCGCAATGGTGAAGGTTTAATCGATTGGCAAGAATTTATTGCTGCTCTCCGGCCCGACTGGCAGGAAAGAAAACCACAGACCGATTCCGATAAGATACATGATGAAGTCAAGCGTTTGGTTATGCTTTGCACTTGTCGTCAAAAATTCCGTGTATTCCAAGTCGGTGAAGGAAAATATAGGGTAAGCTCTCTGCTCTCTACATCGTTACCATAAACGCCAAAGCCCCTATCTAAATTCTGATGTAATGCATCAACTTAAATGTCCACAAGACATTTTGGAATCTTTCGACCAAAATTAGCGAGTTTATTAACAAAAAAAACAGTTTTTTTTTTTTTCAAAAGAAATTGTTATTCGTGCTCAATTCCCAGTTTTTATTATTGATAAAAACACTTGAAATTTATTGTTGATGGGATAAGCTATTCCCATGCGCATTTCACTGGTTGCTTAGGCCAGTAGTGCGATTCTGTAATTAATTTTAACAATAGTTGTTATTGTTAAAAAATTTAACAATCAAATGAACGATATTGCTATTCTGTAACATTTTAAACAACACTTGTTATCGTTAAGTCAGCTGTTTGTGTTAAGTAAACGACAACTTTTTTAGTGTTGTTTATTTTTAGTTAAATGTCGAAAAAATAAAAAAATTTAGTTTAAAGAAATAATATAACTTGTAAATGGCAATTAAATAATTTGCATTTAATTTAATAGTAAAATGTTTGGCTTATCTTCTTAAAAAAAACAAAAAAAAATTCTGTTTAATTGTAATAATTTTATTTGTTTTTTTTATTCCTCTTTGTGTTTTTCGTTATTTTCCCATTTTTTTGACAGTGATGCCACTTGACGTTAATTTTTATCTATGTCCTTAACAACAATTTACAGAATCACATAATCGTTAGTGCAAACAACAAAACAGGTTGACAATTATAACAACTGTTGTTATTGTTAAAAGTTACAGAATCCCACTACAGATCATAAGGAAACTTCATCCATAAAGATTTTAGAAAAACTAAAGATATTAAACCAAATAAAACTGTTAAGCGTATAAGAATTACAGCAACAGTTCCACTTGTAATAATATCAAAGTTTAAACAAAATCATCAACAATAAACAGTGAGTTTATCTCTCCTTACGTTCCCCACTACAAATGATTGGAATTCTTCCAACATTAATTGTAGTTCTAAGTATGGTAAGAAAAACAAAATAAAAACAAAAACAACTCGCTTTATTGTTTTCGCAAACAAAATATAAAGCGGGCTGCCAGTCAGTTTTTTTAGGCCGTGCACTTGCCAGTTTATTATCCAAATAATTTTCGTGGGAATACAAAATTTAATTTAAATGATTTTGTTATTCGTGCTTAATTCCCAATTTTATTATTTGATAAAAACACTGAAATTTATTGTTGATGGGATAAGCTATTCCTATGCGCATTTCACTGATTGCTTAGGCCAGATCAGCAGGAAACTTCATCCAAAAAGATTTTAGAAAAACTAAAGATATTAAACCAAATAAAACTGTTAAGCATATAAGAATTACAGCAACAGTTCCACTTAAAACAATATCAAAGTTTAAACAAAATCATCAACAAAAAACAGTGAGTTTATCCCTCCATACATTCCCCACTACAGTTGATTGGAATTCTTCCAACATTAATTGTAGTTCTAAGTAGGTTAAGAAAAAACAAAAACAACTCGCTTTATTGTTTTCGCAAACAAAATATAAAGCGGGCTGCCAGCCAGTTTTTTTAGGCCGTGCACATTTTTTGCTTCTCCTGTAAAATATTCAAAATGTTAGATAGGGTCTTACGCGTTTTAGGTAACGATATAACTTTTATACATTACGCATTTAGATTTAATATTAAATATTTTTTTTTATTAAATTCATTTTAGTTTGGTGATTCTCAAAAATTACGCTTAGTTCGTATTTTACGTAGTACTGTGATGGTACGTGTTGGCGGTGGATGGGTTGCCTTAGATGAATTCCTTCAAAAGAACGATCCTTGTCGCGGTAAGTCTTATTTTCATTTTATTCAGATTTTTTCTGCATATTATGATAATTGTTTGAGTGGTGATACACAAAAATTTCATTCATATTAATCATCTGTATTTCTTTGGTTTCATTGTCAGAAACTACAAGCAAAAATGCAGATTTTATTCATACATATATTCTTTATTAATCTTTTATACGCAGTAGTATTTTTTTCTCATACACATAATTTAAATTGAAATAATTAATGTGATTTTTTTAAATATTATTCATATATGCAGATTTTATGGAGTTTTGAGTTTCAAATATAAAAATTTTTTTCGGTACCGTTCGGATGTCATTCTCGAGAAAAATTTGTAACAACGCTATGAACAGGACGTCACAATATTGTCACATTCAGTGAACTTGTAACGTCCTGTTTATGAAATTGTTACTAATTTTTCTTTGAAATATTGAAAATAAATTTAATAATAAGTAGCCTCGAGCTTAAAAAAATCGTTTTTATTTTTTTTTTGACATATCAGGAGGTCGAATACTCCTCTTTGAATATTTTTTTTTTTTTTAGATGTAAAGAAAAAATTCTCTGTCGTTGCAGAAAATAGTATTCGAAAACCACTTCGTTTTTTAATTTCGCTGAATTTAAAAAATTAATTTAATTTATTAAGCAAAATTACCTTAATTATTTCAATTGTTATTAACGTAGATGAATTATTAAAAATGCTTTAACGACTTATTGTCACCATTAATAAATACATTTAACCCATTTTCAAAGGTCTGGTCCAAAGCCCTTTTTAACTAGAAGTACTAAATTGTAAAAATTCAGTAACTGAACTTTGAAATTGGGCTTAATTGAGAAACTCATTAAAAAAACATCATGTCACCATCATTTATTCACAAATAACATAAAGATTTCAGTTGAATAGTGTAACAAGTCTATTATATATTTAATGCAAAACGGAAATGGTCATTTAACAAACATTTTGACAAAAATAAATATTAAAAAAAATACAAGAAATAATAATAAAATTGTGATCTTACAAAAAATAATAATAATACTAAAAATCAATAATATCAATTAACAGAATGTAATTGGATGAATACTTTTTTTTGTTTAATTATTCATTAGCCAAGTTAAAACTAATAATATAACTAAAATATATTTAAAATCAATCTTCAAGAAATTATGTCCACTATAATCAAATTTCATTAAACAATAGAATAAAAAGTGATCATTTGTTTTATGTAATAAACGCTTATTTATGTTAATTGTTTCCCTTAAACTTTCAACATCATTTGTAGTTTAAACACATATTTCATATTTTAACACATTTGTATTTTGCATGTTTATTTATGTTTATTTTCATATATTTGCATACATACATACATATGTATATTTGAAACCTAAATGAAAAATTTTAAAAGTTTTTCTTACAAGATTAAAATCATTTAGGCGATTTGTTAATACCCCAGAGTTAAATCTATAATGTTAAAAATTTCGTAATACAAACAAACATACGTGTGTCCAAAAAAAAATCACTAAGCTTTTAAGATTTGGCTGAATTTGTATACACGTTTTTTTTTTAAATAACGAACTTAATAAAAACATACAGATGGTACTCTTTGCTGTTTATTTAAATATTCAATTAAAATTAATTCAAATCAAATTACCTCAAATTTGGAAATTTGTATCAAATCAATTTAACCTCTTAATTTTGGATAGGGCGGAGTGTGTGTGTTTCTTTGTGACAAAAGCATGCAGTATATTCGGACTTTTCTTGAAACTTGAATTAAAAAAGATAAAGAAATTTCAATCCGGAAATGGCGTTTGACCTTCCGAATTTTCAAAGAAAAGTGAATTTATGGATTTTATTAGGACCAAAGTGAATGACTTAACAGATTATTCATGAAAATCTAGGATAAAATGCCGAACAAATCACCAGCTATGTTCGAGCAAAGTTCATATAAAAACTTTGGGGACTACTTATCTTTACCAGAACTAATTATGAAATCAAGAAAAGTACGTGGCCCGGTATGGTAGCTGGTTGTGAGCTACCACAACTCTGCTTTCTTTCCTGCAGACTTCGCGGGATTAGCTTAGGGAATTAAAAAAAATCTCTATCGGTTTCAATTCCACGTGATTTCTATTTTCAGAACATTTGAATTTTTAAATAAAAATTAATTGCTTAGAATTTGTTAAACATATATAAATATTTATCGGAAGGTCAATTGTCATTTTAGCAGATGTTATATTCGTTTTTTTGTTATTGTTATCGGGTCCGTTCTAAAAATCCGTTTAATTCAAATAACGTGATTTAAAATCACCTGTGCTTTTTAAAATCACACGTGTAATAGTTTAGTGTTACGTTTTTGTGTGTTTAAGTGAGATTTTCAATTGCCGAAAACACACTAAGAAACACAAAAACGGTTTAATTTTTAGAACACCACAAAATCACACATTAAAAGCACATCATTTTCAGAACAGGCCCGATTATTGTTAAATTTTGTTTGTATATATACTCTTTACCCAAAATCCTACGCTGAGCAAATCACTCTGCTCTTATAAATTATTTGTTTAATTGATAATGTAAATTCTCTTATTAACAATAGTTAAAAGCCCAAAAAGTTTAAAATATACATATAAGATGTGCTTAAACAAGATATCTGCATTAAGATTCATCTTATTTTTCGAAAAATATGAAAATTTATATAAAAGTAATTTGTTAATGCCCTAACTTTCACCATACATTTAGTGCGCTTTATTTATGTTAACTAAAGTTTATATCTTAATTTATTTACGTTTTTAATTAATTTTTTTGGCTTTTTTTGTTTTTTATTTTTTTTTTTTTTTTTTTTTTTTTTTTGTTAAAATATACCTGTCAACTATAAAATCAATATCATACAAAACAAATTAAATTTGAAAAATTTGCAATATTATTAATTCGCAAATGAATTGAAATCAATTTCTAACAACACCACAAATGAAATAAACACATTCATCTACGATGTTTGGCTACTAAATGTTATGAAAAACAATGCTTCTTTAATGCTGATGTTGCTTTTGAAACCTTATAAATCAATTTATGAATCATAAAAATTCAAAATGCTGTTGTCAATGTTCTAATATACCCTTTGTGTGTTGGGGTTCTGTATGATGTAAAATAATAAAAAAATGCAAAAAAAAACTGTACATACTTCGTGTTGTAATTGATTTGAAATGTTCAGCTAAGGGACGTACTAATATTGAGTTACGTGAACAATTTATTTTGGCTGACGGTGTATCGCAAAGCATGGCTGCCTTTACGCCTAGACGTTCAATACCAAATGCTGCTCAAAATGGTAACAACATGCCGAACTATATGAGCTCTCAAGGTCCTATCATTAAGGTAAATAGTTACGAATGTGAATCACCGACAAAAAAAAATAAGACAACATTCATTTAAAACATCATTCCATAACATAAATAACCAACCACCCCAAAAAAAATTGCTCCCATGCCCACCTAGTAAAAAAAATTCTTAGGTTATTTATAATTATTATATGTAAATAAAGGTGAGTTTGTTATCAGCGGGGTTAGACTATACATATTTTATTCGATTCGATAGAAAACACGCACGAAGTACTCTGTGTGTAATTAAAAATTCTATTCGAAGAAGTTTTCTTTCGAATCGAATAACAGACAAAGTTCCCTGTGTATCTCTAGAAGTTTTTTAGTTTATTACATTCAAGCGCAATAAATTCCTGCAACAATTTTTTTTTAATCTTATATTGTTTTTTAGTTTGGCATGTTTTTGTTTATGATTTTTAATATATTGAATACAATACATATTTACTTTTTACATAAAACACACAAATATACGTACATACATACCATACAAACATACATACATACACACATACATGTTTAACGTGGTTACCGTATCGTAACAGAGCTTTATACTTTTAGAGATAAGTTATGACATTTTTATTTACTTATGTGCTTTATATTGTCAAGCGGAGCACTTTTAAAGATCACGATTTTAAAGATTTAACTGTGCTTTTGTGTTAAAGAAAAATTTCAAACTAGTTGATTAAATGTGTTTTAAATGATCATTTGACCGGTTTTGTGCTATTTTATCCATCACTTTTCATTTGTTAAAAAAAAAAACAAAATATTTTCCTTTGAAATTACCGTAGCTGATGAACATTTGGCAGAATTAATGCCAATATTTGAGCGCATTCGTGCACAAGAACAAGTACCATGCGCCTTTCCCATACATATGGGTGCCGGCGGCACCGTATTTGTACGTTGCAATAGTAGTCGTTCTGTACCATTGAGTCCTCATGTACTACATTGCCATCCAACTACGCACTGGGTAAGTTGAATAATTACTAACAACTCTCTCTCTCAAATTTATCTACATTTCTGAAGGAATCAAACAAATGTCGAGTGAAAATGAAAGCAAATTTAAAAAAGATACTGTAGCAATACTTGTATACATAAGTAATATTTCTTTTTGGGGTGCAAAATAATTCATATTTGTTTTTCATATAAAATTTTTAATTTTTGAATAGAACAGAAATAACTTTTTATATTTTTGAATAAAATTTTTTAATAAAGGTTCGCGAACGGTCTGTTCGATCTATACCAATGTCGAAAACAACCACGACTCGTTCATCGTTATCGGCTTCAACACCAGATTCGCTAAGCGATAACGAAGGTAATCATGGCAATGCCTCAGGACGGTATACCCCCCGAAAAGTTACATACACCAGCACTAGAACAGGTTTGACACCTGGTGGCTCCAGAGCCGGTTCAAAGCCAAATTCTCGCCCTCTTAGTAGACAAGGTTCTAAACCTCCATCACGACATGGGTCTACTTTGTCATTGGATAGTACAGGTAAACAATATTTTGTTTAACTATAGTAATAACATTTCATAATTTGATAATGTGCATTCGAATAGACGAACACACGCCCTCACGCATTCCACAACGTAAAACCACAACTTCGGTATCTAGCACCGGAACAACACCACGCCCATCTAGATTATCCGTTACGCCCACAGCATCTCGAACAAATGGCACAATTACCCGAAAAACTGCCTCTGGATCTGCCAGCCCCGCCCCAACCAGGTAAGCAACACTTACAAAATTGACTTTAACATTTATTTATATTATAAATAGATAGTGCTGTAGCTTAAAAACTACGCAACGTTTCACATCGAATAAAATAAAGTACAAAACAAGTAAGAATGGAATATTCAGCTGTGCCGAATCTTATATACTCTCACCATGGTGCTATTAGAATATAAAGTTATATAAATATAATAGTAGCATTACAGATCTCGTGCATTGATAACGAAGCAATTTGTACTAAATTTAAATACTTTTAACGTTGACAGATTTTTTGTTAAGAAAACCAACCACTTACCCAATCCAGTCCACTTTTTGGCAGGTGTTGTGTTTATTGATAACCTACAAATTGGACATTTTTACTGTAAATGTTCCTCGGAAATACAAAAACCTATTTCGTGAATGAGTTAATTTTTTTTCAAGTTTTATGTCTGTCTCTCTTTTAACATTTCGTTTTCTTGTTGTATACATTTAGGTGTACGATAGCCATAAACAACACAAATGTACATATTGAAATTAACAGAACGAATTGAAAACTTTAAAGACCACTTGACAATTTTAATAGTAACAAAAGTACATTTTTCTAAACAACTCGTGCTTTTTCATGCAGTACGTGTGAATGAAATGTAGAATTAGTATTTTTGTGTACGTAGATATGTTGTTTACAATTACTAAAAAAACCAACTGTGATTTGATTTTTAAGTTGATTTAAACAGACCTCTAATTGATAACCATTCTATTTGTGCCAAATTTGGAAAATTTTTCCCCTACCGTTCTCCATATAGAAAGAAATCTATTTTGCCACGCACCCTTCTCCAATTTCGCCCACATTCTGCCAGATGTCATGCAATAACAACGAAACTACTTGTAACAAATGTGAAAAGTTTTACTGCTATGATTCATTAGATATGCAAAAATATATTTTGTATTGTAAGATGCTGTGTATAGATAACGTGAATTGAAAACTTTAGTTCTCCAGGTATACAAAAACCAATATTGTCTTTCAAAAAATGTATACCCTATACCTCCTTCCGCAAAATTTTCATAAAAATAGGTTCAGCGGTACAAACAAACACTGTTGTTCGTATAATTCACATTTCTCCATTTAAGCGACAAATCATGTATTGGTTTTAATGTATATAAAAATTCAACACATTAAACTAAAATAAAAAAAAACAACAAAAACGTATTTTATGGGTAAAAATTAGAGGCAGTTTTTTCTCAAATCTTATAAAGTGTCTAAGATCAATGTTAAAGAAATTACAAACAGAATGACAAACTTACGTATATACAGTCTTTTAACTACGGTGAAGCGTATAATTATATATGATTATTTTAATTTACTTATATAAAATTGTATTAAAATTAAAACTATTTAACGGTAAAATTACTTTGTAATTATTGATTTGAAACGTTAAAGTCAAAAACAATAGCGGAATACACAGTTTGCTATTGTACCCTTTTACATCTTGTAGCTTTGGTAAATCTGGATAAATGTAAAACCCTTCAACAACAAAATGTAATCAACTAAGTTTACACCAGCTACAATTCTTAAGATCGTAGTACAGAACCGTAAATTCCTCTAATGATCTTTAAAAAAACAGCCAGTAAATAGCAAAATTTCACACTTAATTCCGTTAAATATTTTACATATTTTTAATGGTATTTTGTTTTAATTTGAGAAAAGGTTACACGTTTTGTACATTATTTTTTTTGATTGTGATCAATGTTTACCAAACAAAAAATACATCTTACATTATGGATGAGAAATCATTCAAAACATTTAGAACAATTTTATACATTTATTTTTGAAACATGTTCAAAGAAATTATTGGATCTAGTTCTAAGTTCTCTTTGTTACAAATAACAGATGTCCCCTTGTTTATATTCTATACATCAACATTTACCGAATTTCATTTGACTGCATGATAAAACCCATGTTCTTTTTTTTTAATGGTAAATGTAGCGTTTGCAACACTCATTTTGCATGTAGTTCATTACACTCAAAATTCATCACACCTTTTAAACACGATCGTTTAAAACGATCAATTTTCATTACAAACCTGAATATCTAATTTCCTAAAACATCAAAATTAATTTAAAGGTAGAACACACAACGGCTCTTTATCCCGTTGATGTAGTTGAACAGAATGAACCATCTCTACGTTTAGATTCTAAATATTATTATCATTTTTGTATTGAACCCAATTATGAGTAAAAAACTCCGCGGGCGTTTTTCCCCCATGTTTATTCTTAATTAGGTTATTTAAGTATTTTGGGACTAAACATTTGATTAATTTATTTAATTTTAATATTATTTTATTTTACTTTTTTATTTCAAACATCATCATTAATTGGCATGTCCTTTTGTTTTACAATCAAAACATAATTTACACCAATTGAAAAAACATCAACATTTAATAATGAATCTCCCTTACACCGAAACTAAAAAACACTAATTATACAAACTAAAAAACTGATTGGTACTTAAAAAAAAAATAACCCAAAAGCAATGGAGGCATGAGTAGATCATCCAGTATACCAGCACTAACAGGCTATGGCTTCAAAAATAGGTAAAACAATAATAAAAAAATTACACAATTAACAAATTTCATGACACAGACATGTATTATAACATAATATTGCTTTCTATATATGATATACATATGTACATATGTACACATATTTAAAAACATTTTTAATTATACAAATATTTACGTATTCAATATCATTTCCCTATGTATGTCTATGTATTTAACTATCTCTTAAGTATTCATTAAGAAATCCTTAACAATTTATTAATACTTATTTTTTAATCTTCTCTTTTATTTTGCTAAACGAAATGTAACTTTTAAAGCAATCGTATGTCAAGGATACCAGTAAAAGTATCAAATTCTTTGAGTGCTAATTCCTCACCAACCAGCTCCACCTCGAATAGTGTGATTAATCCTAACAATTTGGGGTAATCATCGTTAATCCGATTTATGCAAACTCATAATTTACTCCTACTTATGTACTAAATATGTATACATATTTGAAATAAATACATACAAACATAAATATACTTGCATAAGTATGTTTGTTTGTGTGTATATGCACCCACACATAATTGTTTTAGAATATCAGCAGTATACATGCACCGTATACACGAACGTAGTTAATATTTATAGTAAAAGTACGAGACATTATTAAATAAGTATTTGAATTTTAAATTTGTTCTTGTTCTTGTTAACTGATCTTACTGCCTGTTCATCTATTTCCGATCGAAAACTTCGTTCGCTTAACTAACATTTAAAACAACAACAAGTAATAAATTATTCAGAATATTTTGGTTGTAGTTTTCGTAAACAAACGTCTCGTTATTTTGTAGTAGATTAAAGAACACATGTTGTGTATTACTTTAATCTATTACACAGTCGTATACGACAACAAAAACCACAATAAGGCCGAATGTTTTTGTTTTACATGTAAGTTCGTTCGAAATCAATGAACAGGCTTATAGTTTTTTTTAATGTTGTGCCTGTGTTTTCTATTTTTTTTTTTTTTTGCTTGTTCGTCTTTACCAGTTAAACGCAATTTTTTTAATAAATTGCTTCTAAATAATTGCATGCTGATGATCGTTATTTAACCGCAAAGATCTAAATTAATGAAAAAAATGTTTTGTGAATCGATCGTTCAACACTTCGGATTAATGAGATTTTTTAATTATTCAGCTTTATTTATAAGTCAATTTTTGTAGTAGATTGAAAAAAATCAGGTTGTGTGTTACACTAATCTATTACAAAAAACGACGAGTCGTTTTAGACAACGACAACCGTAATAAGGCTGATGATTATCTATACTAATATAATAACACTTAAAAGTTTCTATGTTTGTAAGAGAAATCTGCGGAACTGCCAGCCCGATTTTTAAAATTGTTTTAATAAAATGAAGAATGGAACCACCTATATAAGGTTATACTTAAGTGCTTATGATAGGGTCCAGGAGCACTAAACCTCCTATTCTAACCTCACTTATATGTATATCCAAAACTAAAAGTGACAGAAAAAAATGTAATACTTATCGTTGTTCTTTAGAAAAATAAGCGGACATGTGGATAGTACTTTTTTTAAATGCTGCCCTTTCAGGAAGTAAACGGGCAAAAACCTGATTTTTTGTACTCTTGCCACCCCGTCTATCTTTTTAACCAGTCAGGACCAAACACACAAAGCTTTCAAAGCTCTTATAATTTGTTATCGTGTCTTTGCAAAGTACTTACAATTTGTTGTTCCTTCTTTGCAAGCAGCAAGCATTGTTGTCACTTTACTCTCGTCGGTGTGAAAGCACAAAAACTCTTGTAAAAGCTTGCCCAATAAGCGTAAAAATAAACATTAAACTTATCACGTTCGAAACTTAGCTAAAAAATACAAATACGTATTCGGTTCTTTTTAGACATTTTTAACTATTGTTGGTACTTTTTTTAGGAAGTATTTTTCTCCATTCGTTGGCTTAAACTGACCACATACTAGTGATTTGCTAGCGTACCATCTCTCCACACCCGACGAACTGCGACATAGGCGGCAATGAGGTTGCTGATGAGTTAGCGAGACAGGGCTCAGAGATGGAGGATCGTAACTGTATGGAGGCGGTTAGGCCGCCAATATTTTGGGAGAATCAGGGAATTCTCAGGAATTCTGGGCTCGACCAATCGGGCTTGGGTGAACCGAACGGACTGCCGGGTATCACGGACGCTGTGGCCGGTGCTAAGGAATTTCGATTTGGGGTCGATGCTGGGCAGGAGTAGGGTCGGCGTTAGGATCATGATATGAATTATCACAGGCCACTGTTTGATAGGCAGGACGGCGGTGAGGATGCGATCCGACCTGTCGGAAATGTGCAGATTGTGTGAGGACACGGGGGAGTTGGAGACAGTTGAGCACATTCTGTGACTGTCCCAGGCTGCAGAGCAGCAGGCTGAAGTGGCTGGGTAGTAGATTCCTGGGCGAATTAGGGGATGTCTCGGGTTGAGTTCCCGAGAATCTGTTAGGATTCGTAATGGGAATGGCCTGGCTGCGCGAGAGGAGACTGGGTGCTGGCCGCACGTAGGGCGAATTTTGGTTGAGTAGTATTTCTCGGGTTTGGTCCGAAACTTTCTGTTCTATCTATCCTTTAAATCTGTCTTATGCTTTCGCTTTTTATTTCACCTACTTTAAATAAGACTCTAAATAAGGCGTCACAATAGATCATATAGGTCTCTGGGTGAAGGTGTGAAGGAGACTTCACACCAGCCTTTCTACCTACCTTCCTTTAAGTTATCAAAAATGTTCATGACCATAGTATTTGTATGAAGTATTCCTAAATAGCGGGGCGTCAACGCTTCTAAATTGGAAATTCCGATTTTGACAGAGCCTTTAAGAGAGAAGTTGGACGGTAGTATTAATAAATAAAGGCCTTGTAAAATAAACCTTTTGCTTCGCATTACATTAGAGATTCGCTTTGACATCCAAAATGAAATATTCATACTTATACGAAACATGTTTGTCACATAAAGTTCTTTTAATGCAGAGCGGAGCGAAAAGTTAGGCAACTTTCATCTTTTTGCGCGCTAGTATAATTATTTTTTTATGTATTTATTTTTAACAAACAATTTGTGGTTGTTGTCATACACCTTTTGCGTTACGCTTTTATGTCAAAGTTAGAAACGTGACGCAAAGCGATGAAGTTTTATCTAACATGGAATTAATGGCAATTTAGATTTTTTTTTATGTACATAAGAAATATTTGTACAAATTTTTAAAAATATGAGTTGAGGTTCTTGAAATTCTTGACTTTTTGTTTCTTTATTGTCCTTATAATTAAATAAGAATGTATGCAAAAAAAATTTAATCGATTTGGCAAGTAAAGCAAAAATATGTGTAAAGTTGCTTAAGTTGTTATTATAAGCTTTTAATAAGACATGCGATTTGTTTTGTTTGTTTTTTATGTTTTATGTATTTTAAATATTAAAATGCAAAGGTGGAACATATTTTTTAATTTAATTTTATTTTTATTTATTTTCTAAGGCGCACTGTAAGTGGCACTTCAACACCGTCAGGCATGCAAACTCCAAGAAAAAGTTCAGCCGAACCAACATTTAGCTCAACAATGCGGAGTCGGACATCTCGTGGAACAACGCCTGTGGAGAAAAGGGAACCTTTTAGACTATAAATTATACAAGTTTTTATGACGAAAAAGAAAAAAGTTAAGACAAATTAAATAAACTTAAAAGTTAACGCACACAACTAAAAACGTACTATAATACATATGGCTTACAGGATTATATAAAAAAGCAAACAGAAATAAAACCCTACTAACCACTAGATTTAGATGATAAAACCTAACAACCCTAAAGACAAGAACACTTATGTTAACATATTGTTTTACACATACTAAATATTATTACATTGATTATAATGTATGTATGTAGGTATGTGTGTATGAAAACCCGAATTATATTATATTTGTATGAAATCATTTTCGCCAGATGTTTGAAAAACATTAATGGTTGCAACAAATAGATTTGTATGTATTTCTTTCTTTGAGAAAAATGTAAACATACACACAAAAAGACATAAAACCTCAATAATTTCAACATCAAGATTTACTATTATCGTTTAGTTTTTACATTTTTTTTTTTGTTTTTGTATTTATAAAACTTTATTATTATTATTATTATTTATACTAATTTTAACTATAAAAACTCTGTACTACTTTTTTTTTTTTTTTGTTAATTTCTTTATTCATTTGAAACTTGTGTTTTTATATATGGATATGTATCTGAAAATAATTTTATTTTATGTATATAAACCCCTTCTAGAACACTCCAAGTGCTTTAAGTCAAAAGAATTGCAAAGATAAACTATTTAAATAAACAAATTAAAATACATAACCAAAAACAAAATATTCAAAAAAAAAAAACCAAACACGTACACATTCGAATTAAAGTCATGTTATCCAATTTGTTTTGTCAACGTAGAAGAGGTCTAAAATCGCCAGTTTATTCCTTTCTACATCGAAACATAGTGGAAATATGCAAAATTATATGTTATTAGTAAAAAGCTCGTAAAATATTTATGAATAGATTATAAATAATAAACAATGTATTTTTTTTTTTTGTTTCTTGCTTTATTTCCCTTAGTTAAACAACAAATTTTAAAACCTACTTATAATTTCATAACTAATTCTATTATTAATATAATTTAATGCAATTAGCAACAAAAAATACTAAAAGTCATTATTGTAAGTTTAATATTATCTTAGAATTTATACTACTTTTTTGTTTTTTTTAAATACGTTTAAATGTTCATATATTTAAAATAAATATGCAAATATTGTATAATACTAATACTAAATTATTATATGTTATCGGTTAAAATGAATAATTAATTTTTTTTTAATTTTTTATATAAAAAAAACAAAATTGAAATAAAAAAAATAACATGCAAACCTTTTTGTTTTTATTTAATCGAAAGCACATACATACATAAGTCCCCTTTTACAATGTGGCAAGTGAAAGACAGACAGACGAAGTTTGTGGGTGAGGGGTTGTAGAGGTAGAGTGTGTAGTACATGACTGTCTGTACTGGACATTTTTTGTTTCTCTTTTCCACTTTTTGCAGTTTTCTCACATCAATGTCGGTTTAGTATCATTGCCTGTTAAATGTTCATCTTCGTCGACAGCGAAAGAGAACGAAGTAAGAAAATGAATACTCTCTGTCTGTCTATTAATTTCGCGATTGTGAAAGGTTTAGGCAAGCTCAAAAGAGAATAAGAAAAATGTCTGCCTTTCAATTTCAACGTTGTAAATTGGGACTAAGTAAATTAGTAGGTTAGGTTAGGTTAGGTTGAAAGGCTGGTGTGAAGTCTCCTTCACACCCTCACCCAGAGACCAGTATGGTCCATTGTGACGCCTTAATTAGAGAAAGATATGTAAAGAAGGAAAATAGGTGAAATAAAACAGCGAAAGCACAAGTCAGAAAAGAAAGATGGATAGAAAAGAATGTTTCGGACCAGCCCCGAAAGAAATCCTGACCAACCAAATTCGACCTACGTGTGGCCAGCACCCAGCCTCCTCTCGCGCAGCCAGGCCATCCCCATTACGAATCCTATCAGACTCCCAAGTCCACAACCCGGGACATCCTCTAATTCGATCAGGGATCCAGCCACCTCAGCCTTCTGCCCTGCAACCTGGGACAGTGGCACAGAAAGTGCTCAACTGTCTCTAACTCCTCAGGGTCCTCACACAACCTGCACATATCCGATAATTCGGATCCCATCCCACCGCCATCCTGCCTATCATACAGTGGCCCGTGATCATTCCTATCATGGTCCTCACGCTGACCCTACTCATGCCCAGCAGCAACCCCGAATCGGACTTGCTAAGCACCGGCCACAGCGTCCGTGATACCCGGCAGTCCGTCCGGTTCCCCCAGGCCCGATTGGTCGCGCCCAGAATCCACTCCCTGATCCTTCCAAAATAGAAGCCTATTGGAGGTCTAACCGCCTCCATACAGTTAGGGTCCTCCATCTCTGAGCCCTGTCTTGCTAAACCGTCAGCAACTTCATTGCCACCTATGTCGCAGTGACCCGGCACCCAGCACAACCTTAGCGTATACTCCCCTAAGACTTCTTCCAAAGCCCTCCTACAATCATCAACTAGCTTTGAGTTCAAATAACAGCCCCTTACGGCCGCCTGGCTGTCCACATATATAGTGACCTCAGAGCCCCTATCAATGTTGTCCCTCATAAGTTCCACGGCCCTCTATACCCCCAGAACCTCCGCCTGAAAGACACTACAGTCGTTAGGAAGCCTATATGACCTTCTGATGTCCAGATCCTCAATGTAGACTCCCGCACCCGTGCCCCTCATCTTCGAGCCATCAGTGAAAATAGCAAATCCACTAAATAATCTGCTCCTACCTGACCAGCTCTCCCTAGAAGGCACTATTACCTCCGGCGACCGCCCAAAGTCCACCCTGGTGCCCACATAATCAGTGGAGCCGGGTAGTCCCAGGCAATAGCCACAATCCTCAATCACACTCAGGATCCGTGAGTGACCCTGCGTGACATTCCCTATCAATCCTAACTCCCTCAGTCTAAGAATGCTCCTGGCCGCCATTCCCATCACATACTGCTCAATAGGCAGAAGATGTAGAATGACGTCCAGGGCAGCCTGAGGAGTACTTCTCATGGCACCTGTCATGCCAATTGAAGCGCACCTCTGAGCCTTAGAAAGAAGGTTCCTACGACTAGCAAATCCCAATGACTCCCACCAAACACAGCATCCATACGTAAGAATGGGTCTAACCACCGAAGTGTACAGCCATCCCACTACTGACGGCCGGAGTCCCCAGCTCCTACCTATCGATGATCTGCAAGCATAGTAGGCATTGAGACCCCTCTTAAGTCTCTCCTGAGTATTTCTTCCCCATGACAGCTTGCTGTCCAGAAATACCCCCAGATATTTAGCACAATCAGACAATCTAAGCTCCAATCCTCCCAGTACCGGTAGCCTGAAATTCTCCACCTTGTACCTCCTAGTGAAAAGAACCAACTCCGTCTTCTCCGGATTAACTCCCAATCCCTTATCATTAGCCCATGCCGATAGTTCGCCCAGCTTATTGTCGGCAGAAACTTGCCCGACACCAATATAACTACATCATCCGCGTAGGCCACGACCTTCTGACCCATTCTGTCAAAACGTCCCAGAACGACATTGACGGCCAAGAGCCACAATAAGGGAGAGAGAACTCCCCCCTGTGGGGTCCCCCTAGTCACCGATTTTCTTAAGCGTTCACTTCCCCAGTCAGAGTGAATAACTCTGCTGCTAAGCATCATAGTTATCCACTCGACCAAGAACAGCGGAACCCCTAGGTCAACCAGTGCCTGCCTGATAGCCTCTATCCTCAAATTGTTAAAGGCGCCCTCTATATCCAGGAATGCCGCCAAGGTGTATTCCTTGTTTCGCAAACCCCGCTCCACATAACCAACCACATCATGCAGCGCACTCTCAACAGACCTACCCTTAAGATAGGCGTGTTGAGCACCGCTGACGATGCCGGCGTCAATCTTCGTCCTCAAATGTAGATCAATCAGTCTTTCCAAAGTCTTCAATAGAAAAGACGACAAGCTGATTGGTCTAAAATCCTTGGGTTTAGAGTGACCGGTTCTACCCGCCTTTGGTATAAAGACAACCCTAACCTCCCTCCACCTTCTAGGAATGTACCCGTTCAGCACACATACCCTAAACAGTTCCACCAACAACAGGAGTGATGATTTCCCGATATTCTGTAACATCGCCGGAAAGATACCATCTGGTCCCGCCGATTTGTAGGACCCAAAGGTATTTATCGCCCATGTTACCTTATCCAAGATAATCATCTCCCCCACCGTCTCCCTTTCCTCAACGCCCGAGCCTGACCCAGAGAAGGGGTCACCACATACAGCCTGTTCTCCCGACCCCGGATCCACGCACCCCGGAAAGTGAGTCTCCATTAGCAAACAGAGAGATTCAGAGCCAGATTCCGTCCATGAGCCGTCCGGTCTCTGAATAAATCCAGGGACTACCGGGTCCTTGGATAAAATTCTCCTGAACCTAGACATCTCATTCACGGATTCGACTGACTCGCTAAACTTAATCCACGAGTCCCTTTTCGCCCTTCTAATATCTCCCTTATACTTCCCGTAACTTACCCTGAAGTTACTCCAATCTTCCTCCCTACGCGTATACTTCGCCCTATTGAACAGCTTTCTGACAGTGGACCTTTGAGTCCTCAACTCGTCTGTCCGCCATCTTGGCTGTGTGCGTCTGCCCGGAAAATTTAACGGACAGGATCGCTCATAGCTACTGGTCAATACACCCGTGAAGGTGTCTACCAGTTGCTCCACACCGGCCAGATTCGACCCCCAGTTCCGTGTAACCCTAAGGTTCCTTTGCACCAGTCCCGAAAACGAATCCCAATCCGTCCTTCTCGGATTCCTATACGGACACCCTTTCGACCTCTCAAACATTAGACTAAAGGACAGACGACTATGGTCAGAGAAGGAAAAATCCAAAGCCACCCTCCAGTCCTCTACTAATTCCCTACAGTTCGTCAATGTTATATCTATCACTGCCTCTCTATCCCTAGTTCTGAACGTTGGCGTATTCCCCCTATTACAGATAAAGAGATTGCTGGCAATAATAAAATCAAACATAGACTCACCTCTTTTGTTGATGTCGGCACTTCCCCATTGGGTGTGGTGTTCATTGGCGTCACAACCCAGTACCAGTCTCGAGCCGCTTCTGCCCGAGTGCTCCACCAACTCCCGTATTTTATCACCAGGTGGATCGGTAGCCTCGTACGGCAAGTATACCGATGCCAGTGCCAGAACCGTTCTGTCCCTGGCCTCGCCTGTCACGACCGTGAGGTCTCCATTACTGAAAGAATAAGAAATCATAAATTTAAACTCAGTTCTTGCCAGTATACAAGTTCGTACCTTATCATCTGTGTGGGGTACGAACAAGGTATACCCCGTGACCTTTAATCCAACTACCCGGTTTTTATTAATCCAGGGCTCTTGGATTAAGGCCACGTCCACGTTGTTGTCAATGAGGTGGGTTGCTAATTCGGTTGAGGCTGCTTCGCAGTGGTGCAGGTTTATCTGCACCACTTTCAGCCTCTTAGGGTCTATCATCTTTAGGAAACCTAAATTTGATAGACCCCAACCCGAACACAGCAACCCCTCCCATTGACTTCAGCCTTTTGAGAGACTCCTGGTCTACTGCGAACCTGAAGTCTCTCCCTTGGTTCTCCTTACAGCCCAGTGAAGCTATCAATTTCCACTGGCCTGTAGTGAGACCATCGTTCTGGTTGTCCAGTAACCCCAGTATGACCTCCACCGGTTTTATAGGTGGAGGTATCCACACCGTGACTACTGGCCTCAATGGCAACTCAGACGCTAGTATGACGTCCAATCTGGCTTCAGGGAAAGCGCTGCCACACCTGCCAATTGCAGCCTTTAAAAACTCAAAGGTTTTTTGATTGCCGCAACTGACAGTTTTGACACCTCTTGCCCAGTCAGCCCCTTTGAACGATACTTCGTCCGGCCTTCCTTTCACGCTGAAGATTTCGTCGAGTAGTTTGTTCTCTAGCACCTGCCATTTCTCGACACTGATCCTTCCATCGGGATCCATACGATCAATGACAGCCGCCAGAATACCGTCCTTACCCGACGACTCCCTCAGCTTCCTTGACGTGGAGGACTGGTCCTCTCTGGAGACAGTCCTCTTAGTGGTCTCCTTGCGGAGATCCTTAAGAGGGCCGGCACCAGCCTGACTAGTCCTCTTAGCCGCTGGAGATTTCTGGTCATCACCAGACCTAACTCTCTTGACAACCCCTTTATTGGGGGGCTTAGCAGAGTTCTGTCGGTGATCACCCGATTTCCCTGCAGATGTTGACTGGTTTGTCCCGGTAATTCCTTTAGTGACTCCCTTTTGGGGGTGACTATCGGAGATTATCAGGACTTTCCCAGTCCTCATCGCGCGACTAGTACTGGGTGTTTCGTCCGCAGTCTTAGCTCTTTTAGCCGTGACCATGCTGTCACGGTTAAGAGGAACAGGTGCGGACTTATTACCCTCCTTTTTTCCTTTCGCTCCTTTTTTGGAGGATTCCTCAGCAAGGGTTGGTGAGGATTCGTTGTCTTTACTGACAACTTTTGAGTCCTCAGCAGCCCTTGCTGTGTATCCCGCAGGATAGGGAATGCCTAGGATATCACCGACAGAACCGTGGATTCGTTCGAATCTAGCAACGTTCTTCCGGTGCTTCCTCAGCAGATGCCTATCCCGCCCATCGTGCAGTGAGGAGTCTTTCTTAGCTATCTTTTCTAGAAAGGCTAAGGAGGCTCTCACACCACTCTTGGCTTTTTCTAAACTCGTTCGGTTATCTGATGTGACCTGTTCTGTCGCATCCTGCCGAACAATGTGTTTTGATGCACTCGCCAATCCACTTTCCATCTCGAGTGTAACCTCAGAGGCCGCTGGTCCATCCCTTTGGCCCTGATCATCAGCCGAAATCATTGTTATTTCGTGCTCATCATCAGAGCCCAGAGTTAGATCACCGAGCCTTTCCGAAGCACCTGTTCGAGATGGGGAGCCGACTAGTGAGTCCATCGCGTCCGTCTCTGTCAGTTCTGTTGCTAACTGACTTTCCTGCAGCAGAATATCCCTGTGAATACTCAGCCAGTCTGAGTCCATATCTGACTCAGAGTCTGCCGAGTTGTCAGAGACATTCCCTGCACCGCGTCCTAAGACCGCGTCCTTCTCTTTGGTTTTTTTAATTTCGTCCAGTTTTTGGTCCCACGAGTATGCACGTAATGAAAAGGACCGTCGCGCGCAGTGACGGCTTGCGCGGACTAGGCAAAGTTACAACTGACCCTTGCCATCGGCATCAGAGGGAAGCTGTTCACGACCAGTTTATTTAACCACTAACTAGCCATCCAGGTCCTCGGCACTGCTGTCAACCACCTTGACCTTAAAAGTGGGGGATGTGGGAAACAAAAAGGGGGGGATAGGATTATAGGTATTGGGATATGGGATGGATGGATGGATAACCCTTAGTCATACCGGCCTTAGAGCTTATGCATTATAACCATTTTCGGCTAGACTTACCGACTCAGGTTATAAGGCATATACTACAGCCGGCATTTAAGCCACCACATCGCGGCAAGATAGTTATCCAGGTGGTGGAAGTAAATTAGTAAATGGGCACCGGTTTCTCTGAACTTGTTGACTAAAAATCTTTTTTATTCAAAACAGGGACTGCAAATAACGGTTATGCTTCAGTTTTAAACTAAAAGAAAACGCAACTAAAAGAGAAGCGCTACGTACATAAGGAATACCTTAACCTAAGGAATGATAAAACCAAGATTACGCATTGCGCATGGTTACAAAATTTAACTGTTTAATATGGGGCCTGTTAGGCCCATGATGTCACACCAGTGCATTATGCACATGTTTTTTTGCTTGTGTTTTTATATTTTAGCTGTACTTATACGCTAATGTGACGTAGATGCGCAGAAATATTTCCCTTTTTAAAGCTAAGTGCGCTATCTTGGTTTCTTTGTTGCATGCCTTTATCTATAACTTTTTAAGATCAGTGATGTCAATAAAAATATAAAAAAAAATTCCTACGTGTCTTCAAAAAAAATCCTTTCTTACACTTTTGCCTACGTTAAAGTTTTATGTGATTGAACGTATATTAAAATCAATGATCTAAAATAACTGTTATCAAAATTTTAGAAATCGAAAAAATTGCACTTTTTTGAGAACTATTTTAATAAGTTGCACAATAACTGTTATAGAAAACATCAAAATAAATGTTGGTCGTCATTTAATTTATATTTTTTCTATTGTTTGGAAATATGTATGTATGTATGTATGTATGTACTTATATTTGCGAAATATTTTCTTATCTTGTCAATAAAATTTATATGTAAGAGCAAATATGTTTTATATTATTTAAAAACGTTTTTGAACAATTTTAAAAAATTGTGTATTAACATTTTTAATATTAGGTAATATTACCCCACCAAAATCTTTACGCAATGAAGATGCTGAAGAATCAACTAATCAAAGTAGTTCATCACCAGGGTAACCAAAAATATGTAATTGCATGTTTTTCCTTGCGCAAACAATAAAGGAAGAAACATTACATTAATCATCAAAGTTATTTTCGGGAATACAAAATTTATTATTAATACGATTTCCGTATGACGTGCTAAATTCCCAGTTTTTCATATTTGATAAATACACTGAAATTTATTGTTGAGGGAAAGCTAGCTTCTATGCGCATTTCACTGGTTGCTTAGGCCAGCTCATCAGGAAACCTTTTCCAAAGATTTTAGAAAAGCCAAAAATATTATACAAATAAAACCCTAAAGCGAATAAGAATTATAAACACTCAAAGTCTTACTTGTAACAATATCAAAGCCAAAACAAAACACCAACAATAAACAGTGAGTTTATCTTTTCTTACATTCCCCTACAATTGGTTGGGTTCTTTCCGACTCGAATTGTAATTGTAAGTGGGTAAAAAGAAAAAACAAAATTAAAAAACAAATTGCTTTACATTAATTACATTAATCCATTTTAGAGCTTTTTATGAATTTTTGCATCGATTTGTTGGGGCATATTTTTGCATATTTTACCGTTTGGAGCATTTTTTTCATAATTTGGTTAAAAGAGCTTTTTGCAGCAGTTTTTAGTGCATATTTTGCCTATTTGAGGCATATTTTAATACATGACTCCTTTCACACTCGGCAACTTGCGCAACTAACTTGCCGAGTCTGGAAGGGGTCTATTCTGTATACGCAAAGGGTTGCTTCAATTTCACCATCTACATTTATTTTTACTTGAAAATAGTAAGACAAAGCAGGTTGTCATTAATTATAAACGTTGGGTACGTTAGTAAATGCATCACTGCGCTTCATCAGAAAAGCATACTTTTTTTTAAGGGCTATAAAAGAATAATTATAATTTTGTTATTAAGTGGCTATTATTTTTGTGGAGTGTTTCACAATTTTCTGGTCCACATTTACTTCACTGATAAATATATAACCATTTGAAATCACTGATGCAGCGCAGTGATGCATTTACGAACGCACCCGTTATTTTAAACTTAAAAATTGTTTTTTTATGTATGTATGAATAAGCACAAATTAAGGAAAAAGCCATTATATACGTATTATTGTAAGCGAACATACACGAAAAAATCCCGTGTTTCATTTCAAAGGAAGCAGACTTTCCAATTGACCCTGGACAGACTGAGTCATACCTCAGCTGGGAATCTGGACTAATCTTTTAGTATGCCGATCGATTAAGAATCACTTTTAGGCCCTAATTCTATAAAACGCAACCGCAACGCTAAAAATAACTGCCTGTAGAACGCGAGTGCAAAAGTAACTGCAAAAACAAAGTCAAAAATTTGTCATAATTTTGTTGTTGCTTTCTAAAGAAATTCATACTGCGTTTTAAAATTTTTAACGCCACAAGATATGCAGCGTTTGAAATTTAAAAATTCAATATTAATTGCTGTGGAAAACAACAACAAAATAATGAAATATTTTTTTTTTGTTTTTGCTTTCAATGTAATTTTTGGCGTTGCGGTTGCGTTTTACAGAATAAGGGCCTTAAAGTAATCTAACGATAACACTGTGCTACACTTTTTTAAGCAAGCTGGGAGCATTTGCGTTTGAACATAATTCGGGTACGCTGAATCCAATGGTGCTAACCGTTTTTTAGGTTTGCTCTTGTTTTCGGGATGTACTGTTATTTCGAAAATGGAGGAGGTTGCACAACATATATTCGCGTAACTCAGAAACGGCTTAGTTAATTAAAATTACTAAAAAAAACCGAAATTCCAAAATGAAATTTCCTTTAAGAAAGGTAAAACTTTTTTCTAGTATGCGCAGTGGTTTTAGAAACACAATTTTTTTTATCAAAATTTCGAAATTTTTGTTGACATTTTGAGCCGCAAACACTAAGTCCCAATTCACATTATACGATTTTATCGTTGCAATTATTGTCGTTTCCTCTTTGAAGTCGGTCTGATGTTTACATTGTACGATTTTTGTCGTTACGACTTTTTCTTTTGCATCCGAACTTTTGCTAGGAACACAACTGGGACGAACGACGAATTTTTGGCCGCGAATATTCGTCGCCAAAAATAAAAAATATCTGTGTATATGAAAAAGCACACAATCAGGGCGCCGACGAAAATTCGCCGGACGTTGCAAACTTTAAATAGATTTAATTCTAATTCTTACGCCGGCGAACGACGAACAAATCAGTACCGGGTAGCCATATTGTTTGAAAATGGTAAGTGTTTTAGTAAATAAAGCTACTTTTTACTTTAGAAATTGTAAAATTTTAACTGAATATAATTTAAAATACAAATTGTAAAAAAAATTGACAATAAAAAAGTATTTTAGTTAGTTGTTCTTAATGTTTTGTTTGTGAAGTATTTTTTGTTCATATGGTACCACTATTCCTTGTTTATACAACATATTTTATTTCCATTTTGTTTTTTCGTCGTTATTGTGTTTCATACGCCGAATTTATACAGCGAATTTCTTCCGAATAATTCGTCGTGCTGGACGAAATTCGTCGTTCGTCCCAGTTGTGTTCCTAGCATTTAATACATTTTTCGTCAAATGAGAGAACAATGAGAGAACGAATGAGCGAACAAAATGAATTGAAGAGAACACTAGCTTGTGTACCCAGGGTTGTTAGAATTTTTTCTTCAAAAATCGTCAAAAGTTTTAACAAAATTCGTCAAAATCGTCAACATATCGTCAAATTTCAAAAAATTTTTTTTATTCGTGCTAAATTCCCAGTTTTTATTATTGATAAAAACACTTGAAATTTATTGTTGATGGGATAAGCTATTCCTATGCGCATTTCACTGGTTGCTTAGGCCAGATCATCAGGAAACTTCATCCATAAAGATTTTAGAAAAACTAAAGATATTAAACCAAGTAAAAATGTTAAACGTATAAGACGTATAGCAACAGTTCTACTTGTAATAATATCAAAGCTTAAACAAAACAACATCAACAATAAACAGTGCGTTCATCTCGTCTTACATTCCCCGCTACAATTAGTTGAAATTCTCTCAACATTAATTGTAGTTGTAAGTAGGTTAAGAAAAACAAAATAAAAACAACAACAACTTACAAAAGATGTTGTCAATTAAGTGTTTTTTAGGCCGTGCACCCGCCTGTTTATTATCAAAAAGTAATTTCAATTTTTACTTGGTTTAATATCTTTAGTTTTTCTAAAATCTTTATGGAAGAAGTTTCCTGATGATCTGGCCTAAGCAACCAGTGAAATGCGCATAGGAATAGCTTATCCCATCAACAATAAATTTCAAGTGTTTTTATCAATAATAAAAACTGGGTATTTAGCACGAATAAAAAAATTTTTTGAAATTTAAATTTTGTATTCCCAAAAATTGAAATTACTTTTTGATAATAAACAGGCGGGTTGTTTCCTGGTGGCGAAGAAGATCTTGATTGTCGTCTTGGTGCTTTGCAGTTTCGCTGAATGACGATTTTTACCGCAGTTAAAGCATTTAACTTTGTTTCTACCTTGCTTCTCGCCCAAAGCCTGCAAAACTGCCTCCTTCATGCTTCTCATTTCCTTTAAAATATCTCCTTCGTCCTCGGCTGTTATATCGAGCTTGCGCTCCTTGCATATATGCAGTTTTTAAAATTATTCTATCGGTTTCCTGTGCCAGGGCAAACGATACCGTTTCTGCAAATGATATACCGTTTACAAATGCCTCGGTCTTAAAATGATCTAGCAATGGATGACTTTCACCTGGATAAGTAAGCTACACCTAGCGCTCAATCTCTAGTGCGGAATCCTGTAGCATCTCGTTTGCCTTTTGTACTCTACGCCGTAATTCAATTATGAATATTTCTTTTCTGTGTTCACCACCATACTTGCGTTGCAGTGCTACCATAATGTCTTCATAATTGTTTCTGCAACTTACTGGTACACTTTCTAGAATTTCAGCGCCAGTTTCTTTTAAAGCCAGAATCAGCTCTATGGCTTTTTCTTCATTGTTCCCACCATTTTTGTTAGCAACTGTGTCAAACTGGAACTTAAACACATTCAATGGTGAGCTGCCGTCAAAACTTGGAGCTCTTATTCTATTCGATAGACTTGTGCCAAATCGTTCATTTCAGTGACCGGTCATTTTCGTTCAATCATTCAAATTGATCCCGTTCGTTCAGTTCGTTCATTCCGTTCAATCGTTCGTTTTATGTACAACAAGTCAAAAACAACAGGCCAAATTGTTTTTGTACGGCAAAACATTCATTCACTACTGATTGAATACGGTAATGTGATTAAAGAAACAAGTATAGCATACTTGTGTGATGTTACACTCAAAATACTATGTAGGTAAATTCAAAAGAATATTAAGTTGAATAATTGAAAATTTGATTAGAAAACGGATGATTTCATTTAAAATAAAGAAATTTTACAGCTATTTTTTAATGTTAATTTTTAAACGGAGAATCGCTTTAAAAATAAATAAATTTTTCTGTTATTTTAAACTTAAAATATACAAACTACAAAAAATACATTAAAAGGTATTTTCAGTTAATTTTAACTCGATTTGAATTGCATACTAAGACAGACCTACCAAATTGGCGAAAAATTTTTGTTGTATTACATATTTACTATGTACACATGTACATATGTAGGTATGTAAATAATAAAATAATTTAAAATAAAGGCAGAATTAGTCTTTACTTTCTGTTTCTGTTCTGTTCCGTTCTGTTTCGAAATTGTAATAGTTACTTTTTCTGTAGCAACTTATCAGCCATTTATGAGAAATTTATTAATTTTGCACCGTCCATTGTATTATTTAAATAACAATTATGCACATACATAGATTTGAAAAAATAAAATTTTATGAATTCTTTAAATCAAAAAATAGTTTATTTTAATATAAATATGTATTTTTTGTTATTTATTTTCTGTCACTTACAATTACCTAACTAGTTTTTGATTTTAGCAAACTGAACCGCAACAGAACAGAAATAATAATCAATTTCATAGGTTTTTTAATAACAAAAACAAATCAGCTGATTCGTAACAGAACAGAACGTAAAGACTAACTGAGCCTTAACTTTGCAGTTAAGTACCCATTTCAGTTTTATTTTAAGCATAAAAAATAACTGAACATATTTATTTTTGGAACAATATGTAGAAACAGTTAAAGAATTAGCTTATGTGCTGTTTTCGCAACACAAGTGATTGAATGTGTAGTAAAATTTATATGTTGTGAAAACAGCACATTAATTATAAAATAACAAAATTTTCAATAAGTTTTAACTTTACGGAAAATAATTTTAGTAAATTACATTCAGTTACTGCAAAAATTTTTGAGTGTACCCAAGAATGTATAGCAAACGCAAATAAAACGCAGTTGTTTTTTCGCAGTTGTTTTTTCGTTTACCAAACAACGGATTGGAAAGAAACAGCCTACGTTGTACCAGTATACTATATTTGTTTCTTTTAACACATTGCCAGTGGCAATTTGCCACATTGTTTAAAAAATTTAATAGTACAATCTGGGCTGCCATATGTACTGATTTCTCGCTAAACGTGGCGGTTTTAATACTTGTTTGGTGTTCTCATATTCTAAATGCTAATGTAACTTTATTTAAAGAGAAAGAATTACTTAAAAACCTTTACTGCCTGTTTTTAGAACTTATAATGTCACCAATTAATTTATATGATTTAAAAGCATGTTGCTTGTAAATACACAATTTTTTTTAAATATGAAAGCTTGTCGCGATATTTAAGAACTTGTATTTACTTTGTTTGAGAAGTTTAGTAGTTAAAATCAATCACATCAACGGTCAATTTCACCAAGTTCAGTTATAATTAACTATCAGCTATAACTGTCAAAAACATATTGTTAACTGGAAGTTCAAGTAAAAGTTAGTTATAACTGAACTTGGTGAAATTGGCCGCAAGTTATTTAAATCTCGCAACAAGCTTTAAATCATATAAATTGTGTAACGACGTTATAAGTTGATAGTAAAAGTTTTTAAGTAAAATTTTCTTTTTTTCTTTTTAGAGCATTTTAATAAAAGATGTTTTTTATATATTATTTAACTTTTAATTTAATTTGGTACCCATATTGAAGGAGAGCATAAACATTTTTTTACTTATTCTTAGCAAGTCCTTCCATTTGATACTCATATTGTAGGAATGCATTAAAAATAATAAGTCCGCAATCTTGGGTGTTTTACCAGGTTGGATTTAGTTTTTGAAATTCATAAGTAGTTTCTTAAGAACTAAGATATTCGCCATATTATTTCCACTTTGTCCTTTTTTATGCAATAAGTTGCACAATGGTTTCATTCATATAATAAGAAGTTAACATAACCTATAGGAATAACATAAGGAGCATTATACAATGTTGCCAACACACTTCACTATCTTTTCGTTGTGCAATAAAATTCAAAAGTCTTTTGATTTTTGCCAATATTGTGCATCTTCGAATATTACATACACATTGGCAATATAATTGTACAACACGTAAAATTTAACAATTTTATTGCAAGTGTATGAGCCGCTTTATTCATAAACGAATGCTTAGGTAATGTATACATTAAAAGTGGGTTTCCCATACTAATTTCGTGCTCTAAAACTTGACTTAGCTTTTATAAATAAAGCTGTTGAATATTGAATTTGGTAATTTATTTAAAGATCTTATTTTCAAACTAAATGAAGTATATATGTATAAAATTTTCTGCTCAAATAAAAAATTTGCATTTGGCGGGTTTTATATTAAGAACAACTGGCAACGCTCATAAACATTGTAGAATAATTTTCAATAGCAGCCAGGGTTGTCGGATTTATTTTGATCTTTTTCCCCAAATTGATTGTTCATTTTATTGCGTTTTTAACAATATAAAATATGTATTTCATACATTCTTAAAAATATTTTGTATAAATCCTAAAAAATAAATGTCTTCCTAATTGCTAAAATTTGGCAAAAATGGGAAAAAGTCGCCATGATATAAATTTTGTTTAATTAAAATAAAATGATTGGTGAACACAAAAAAGGTACAATAGTTTACAATAGTCTAATTAAAGCAGCAAAACATTTTTTAGGTTAGCATTTAAGAATTATTGGATATATATCTAAAACGATATACACGTCACCGGCACCGTAATTCTTACTGTTTTTTTTTTTTTGAAAATAATGTATACGATTTAGTTTATTCAACATATCGTGTGAAGCTACAAAAGTGCTCTTTACATTTATATAATTTATAACTCGTATTAACGTGTCAAGAAGTTTGTATTGCTCTCTATTTTGAATCGAGTTTTATTGGAGTTAATTATTAAAAAGATCTCTTTCAATAAAGAGTTACATAAAAAAGTTCTTTAAAATGGCACGTACCGGACGTATCCTTATAGTTATAAGCTTTTTCCAAAAACTGATTTAAATTGGATGGAATACCATCATTAAAATAGGATTTCCAAATAACAAACGGTAAATTTGTCTACGAGTCTCAAAACATATTCATGGCTTATACTATGTTCACACTTGAATTCTCTGAACATGAACGTGTACAACCGGCCTCGATTTCTGCTTAATGTTTTATTTTTTTCCTGAAGTAGTTCATAAATTTTCACAATTTCATCATAATTATGTTAAAAATAATCTTCTGATAACTTTAAAAAGTATTTTTATCCAGTTTTAATTTTTTTCCTAATCATCTGTTATCTTATTCATCTCATATGTAATAACATTTTGCTTAAACGCGTCTAAAAACCCAAGTGTGAACATAGCATTATCAAATAACCAACAAAATCGACATTTATTTTATAAGCCGCCAAAAAATCGCCATGTCGCCAAATTGAATATTAGGTCACAAAGAAACTTGACAACCCTGACCGTATTATGAAAATGTGTAAAGCAATGAGGAAATGAAATAAGTATATTTTACTGACATCACAAATAGACCACAATAGTATTGTTGTTTCTTTTCAACCAGTTGTTCAGTAACCAAGTGACCGACTGACTAAAAAGACCCAAGTGAACCATTGAACGAAATTGACCGATGAAACTGAACGACCGTTCATCTGACTGATCAGTTCAATTGAACGAGTTCGTTCATGAACGACACAACTCTACTATTCGAGACTTCTGGAATCGCACCGCTCCTTCTTGACACTGAAGATTATATACTTTTTCTTCCAGATGATGTAGTTTTTCATCAAAAACGGTGGTTTGTATTTTTACATCCTTGACTTGTGTCTTAACATCAAACAGCTTCTGGTTGAATTCTATCTCCATATCGTCTACTCTTTCATTTATGGCTGTAGAAATCTCTTGAAGCTTCTCAAGTTTTTCGTTTGTCAATCTGGAATTTTCTTGAATTTCGGCTAAGATGGTTCTTGAATTTTCCTTAACCATTTTCTCCATGTTTTCCTCCATTTTTCTAGAAGTTTCTTTTACCATTCTCTCCATATTTTCTTAAATTTTTCTAGAATTTTCAGCCAAGTTTTCTTTTACCATTTTCTCCATGTTCTGCATCATAGCAGCAAACATTGTGCTAAGATCCATGTTGCTTGTTACTGCACGGGTAGCAACTTCTTTTTCTTCTTTTTCGTCAAATTCATAAGCTGCGATGTCAATATTGCGTCGCTTAAATTCATCGATTAATCTTTTCTGCATGTCAGCTTTATTTCCTGCAGTAGGCAGATCCAACTTGTCCAACTCTTTCTTGAGCTGTTCAACTTTTAGCTCATCGAATTTCATTGTTGTTTGTAGTTTTTTTTATCCTTTTTTTTAATTGTTTATTTATTATATTTTCTTTATTGCAATTTCACTTCTGACACTAGTTGTTACGTTTTTCCTTTAATAAACGCGTTTGAGTTCTTCTTGCAAATCCGAATAAAACACACACTTATTCAACTTAACAAACTTTATTGAAATTAATTATTTAGCTCACAATCGTTAGTTACGAACAGAACCGTTTCTCAAAACAAACTCTACTCTCATTTACAAACCAGCCTGTATTTATAGTCACCACAGACAGTAGTTGTAGACTAGTAGATTCCAGAACATTATGTTCGAATTCGAGATTCTATAATTAAATTTAAGTTCTAAAATACAGTGTAGCAAATAATAATTCAAACTAATATGACATAAATTATACTTTATAAGAAAACTTATAACTACTTAAAACTACAAATAATTCTTAGATAAGTCTAATTTCGTAACAATATAATGGAAACGTTATAGATTATTTAAATACTTGTGTGTTTCAATAAATTAAATACACTAAAGATACCATTTTGCTCCTAAAACCATGAAAATTCAAAAATAATTTTCGAAAAAGGTTCATCTCCGGAAACTGTAATGACCATTTTCTCATTAAAATATAGCGTAGTCTTAAAACTTTATGAAAAAGCTCTGCTTCAAAAAGTTCAATGGTTATTCAGTTTTTTGTATTTCCTGAACACTTTGTATTTTTTACCTAAGTAAGCCCTTTTCACTCGAATGCGATTTTCAGAACATGGCTGATAATTTTTGGTCCGGTAAAAGTGTATCAAGACAATGCGAATTTTGTATTTTTAAGCAATATTTTGCGAATAAAACTCCCACTGATGAATCTATTTATACACGGTTCTTCCATGAATGGTTGATATATTTCGTTTATTAATCTAAGAAGTGGAAATAGTATAAACATAAGTGACAATATAAAGAAGTTTCCACCGAGCTAAAAAATCTGCAATTTTAAACCACAAATCTTCAAATCTGTATTTTGGCAATTTTGAGGTATAAAATCTGCAAAATGCAGATAAATCTGCACTTCTGGCATCACTGGTGAGACGACATATTTTCGTTTTTTAACGACATGCTTTCGTTCTTAAACGAAGTTAAAAATGATCCTCTTGTGTATACAATGGACTAGTTTTAAGACTACTCCTTTGTAATCCAAAGCTGGGTTATATGGTTCTGCCCTAGGACATCGTAATGTTAAATACGAACGACGAATTTTTGGCCGCGAATATTCGTCTCCAAACTTTAAATAGATTTAATTCTAATTCTAACGCCGGCGAACGACGAACAAATCAGTACCGGGTAGCCATATTGTTTGAAAATGGTAAGTGTTTTAGCAAATAAAGTTACTTTTTACTTTAGAAATTGTAAAATTTTAACTGAATATCATTTTAAATACAAATTGTATAAAAATTGACTTTAAAAAAGTATTTTAGTTAGTTGTTCTTAATGTTTTGCTTGTGAAGTATTTTTTGTTCATATGGTACCACTATTTCTTGTTTATACAACATATTTTATTTCCATTTTGTTTTTTCGTCGTTATTGTGTTTCATACGCCGAATTTATACAGCGAATTTCTTCCGAATAATTCGTCGTGCTGGACGAAATTCGTCGTTCGTCCCAGTTGTGTTCCTAGCATAACGTCGGCAGAATAACAGAGTAATATTTCTTATTGCTCAGCTTATGTTAAAGGCATGAAAAAAAATCAAGGAAGAACGTGCAGTGTAAAAACTAGCGCTATCTTGGAAAAATTATTTTATTAATATAAATTCTTTCTTATTCGACTTTATTACTTAAATGTACATACATATAATAATTTGTTTAAGCTTGGTATTTATATAACAAAAAAATATTAATTTTATTAATTTTTTTGTTAAAGTAAAATTATTATTTTTTTATAAAAAAAACCCAAAATTAAACAAATTAATATTAATTTAAATAATAAAGATTGAATAAGAAAACAATTATATTAATAAAATTAATTTGTGTAATTTTATTTTATTGTGTATTAAATTCATTAATTTAATTCTTTTACTACAATTTTAATTTGCTCCCATTTCACAAATTTAATTCTTTCCCACACAATTTGCTTCTATTTTTTAATTTTTTGCTTCTTTTTGTTCATTTGACAACCAAATTTGACGTTTTATGTTAGCAATAATTGTCAATGAAAATGGGCTAACAATTATTGCAACATAATGGCATTCTCTTTTCCCTTCTCTCCTAAAAACTCAAGACTTGACTTGTGTGAACCGGCACTAAGCGTACTTATGAGTTTGGTTTCCACCACGGTTGATAAAGTTGGTACAATTGTACTTTTTTTTTGTACAATTTAAAACTCAAAACTACGCTGGTACCCCAGTGGCTCATATGGTAATATTTCCAAATTCTTCAAACTTATTGTTAATTGAAATAAAATGGCAACTCGTATTTGCTGTCCAATGAATATAAGCGGAGTTTAGTGTTTGGTGCAAATAGTCTTGCGAAAATGCAAAATTTCTTAGCTGTTTTATGAAATCAAACTGTTTTTTTTTGTTGTTGGATTTAACAAAAGAGCATTTGCTCTATGCCACATATTAAATTTAGTATCAGCGGCAGTATATATAAGCATGCATTTTCTGATGATTTTGAAAATTTTTTAAAAGTTGTAGGAAACCTCTCTTTTTTCAAGATTATTTTGGAACGAACTCATAATATTTTGAAATATTCGTCAACAAGATAGTTGACACGTCAAGAAGTAATTAACAGAATTTTGGAACAGTTGAAGCCCACTCCATTATTATTTTACAAGTGCTTTTTACAATGACATGGCCCTTGCTCGCATTACATCGGAGCAGTCTAAGGAGTAGTCCATTTGAACAAAATGGATCAGGCAGTCCAATATTTTTTGCAGGGTCTGCATAGCACTTCAACTGCAACGACTTCTACTACTTCGTATTCTATTGACACTACTTTGAAACCGCTGTTTTGAACTTTTGACAGCTTGCAGAGCTATTCTTAACGTTGTTCTACATCGACTATTTTTCCCCCACTTTATTGTTACCAATTTGGTTACCTCGTTCACTATAAAAATGCATAACAAATGACTACAGGTTGTTTGAACGTCATTGTTATTATCAGGGCCAAGTTTTTTATGCAGTTAGCATCACGTTTTATGCGCATAAAAAATGCACTAAAAATAGAAATATATGCGCTGAAAATTTAAAAAATATGCACTTTAAATTTTTTTAACACATTTATTAGTGATAAAAAAAACGTAAAAATAACAATAAAAACCTTAACTAACATAAAAAAACGTAAAAAATTCAGTGTCATAAACGTAAGAATTGTGTCTTTCTTACTACAAAAGTAGAAGTTAAAATAAAGTAAAACACAAAATATAAAGAAAACCCAAAAGTAAAACAATAATGTAAATTAAGTCACTCTTTAGAAAGATACTTCCAAATACAAAATGAAGTAAGAACACAAATTTTTTTAAATATTTTTGGAGGACCACGCTGCTTTTCAAAAGAAAATAAAACGGAAGTGATAGGTGCGTGATTAAATGCTGATAGTTCCTTTGTGGGATATTATTTTTCATTATATATGGTAAATTTAAAATTTTTGTATAGACACTGCATCAACATTGTTGAATCCTTTCACAACATCTTTGAATTGGTACAATTTTTTAGCATAAAACATAATTGCTGTAAACGATGTTTCCCACCTGGTTTTTATAGGCAGTGGAGGAAGACATAAATCGGGATACTTCTCTTTATACACGGCAACTTGCAAAAGTGCTTTACAAAGAAATCAAATAATTACCATCGAAGTTGAATCTTATCTCTTCTGCAACATGGTGCATGGAAAAAATAAAGGAATTAAAACAAGCTTTATTTTACAAAACATGCAACAAAAATATGCAATATCAGCAATACATGCTAAAATATGCATTGAAAGCAAAATATGCAGAAACAGGCTCTAACAAATCGATGCCATTTTACTGCTGTTTAGGTCCCACTGTGCTTACAGCAAAGGTTACCTGCTGTTGATTTATAATAAAATAGTTGTACGCATCAGTGTCTGTATATGTTACTGCGCATGCAAGCAGTGGTGATCATTTCATAGAGCAATTGCTTCTTAAGGTCGTGATACACTATCTTACACAATCGTACGATTCATTCACTGGAAAATCTGACAAATTTCTATCACACTCAAAAAAAATCGCAACAAAAGTCTGTTACAGGTGCCACACTATTACACAAAAAAGATGCTTTAAATCAATGAAGCCGACATTGTTGTTTTCTTATCAGCTGTATTAGAAAATACAACTCTGATCGCATAGAAACTATCATTTTATGAACATTTTTAAAAACTTTTGCAAGTCGGTCAGACTTGTCAAAAAAATTTGTCATTTAGTTAAATTTTTAGGCCACACTATCATACTTTATGAACACACACGATTTTTTTGACATATCGAAATAGGATAGTGTGTAGTGACCTTTAGCTCCACCCATCACTTTGTTATGCTCTTTTAATTCAGTTGTCTTTCAGACGGCAAATAGTGCACATGCTTAGCGGATGCTTTGGTTAATTTTAACAAATAGTGCGTAAAAAAAATGTTCGTACCACTACGAAAATTTTTTATGATTATGATTTCTGACAAGAATAAATACCTATGATTCGATAAAAAAATTCTCAAGTCATATATAATAATATGTATATACATATCGCACCCGTTCAACAATACTGTATTAACTCAAAATTTAAAAATTTTCAGTAGAAGCAAAACAATTTTCAATTTAACATTACAGGCATATGAAAAAGAATTTTTAAAGCAGCCGTTTCATTACAAAAAAGTGGACAAAATTGCACAATATTTTTACAGTGGGAAGATATGAATATTACGTATCCATTTTTTCCAAAAAGTGAAAAAATAAAAATTTTGAGTTAATACAGTATTGTTGAACGAGTGCGATATGTATATATTATTATATATGACTTATAAATTTATATAAGCTTTGGTGAATAATTGGTGGGGATTTTGTTAAGTATTTTTGATTTTAAAATACCTATCTAAGAAAAAAAAATTGAAATGAGACACAAACGCAAACGCACATAGGTAAAAACAATTTCCATAGAAATATAAGGCTGTTTTGTATGTTGTATCATTTCTTAAAAAGTACAGTAAGTAGTTCTGTATATAAAATGTATTGTTGTTGTTGTTGTTAATGTAAAAAAGCGTCTCGACTCATACGAACTTATACTACGATGTCCAAATTACCAACGTTGAACTTTGTTTTGCAAGTATAGAGTTAATGTAAATTTTAGTGCATGATTAATCAATAAAAAACTGATTATAAAAATTTTTTGTTTTTTTACCTTTAAAATATAAGGAAAAAAATTTTGTTTTATCAAATAGCAAATTAATTGTGTATTGAAGTATTAAACAGTTTTTGTAAACCAACACAATTTTTACGATTACATTTTTATAATAATCTTTTCGTTTACTTTTTTGTTGTACTGTATTTCTAAATTTGCCTCATATTCTCACCAATACAAAAGCATTTCAATTTTGATCAGCACTGGTGTAGAGCAATGGTGGGCGCTCCATAGCACAATTGTGCTGAGAGAGTTCACACGTATTCTTAGCAGCGTTACCGTTGGTGCCACTAAAGTAGCAATTTGCCACTTTTTCGACTGCTTGGATACTATTTGGCCACTTTTACAAAATGCACCCAAATGTGATACTTTTTGTAATTCTTGCCACTTTTTTGATACTTTTTATGTTAGGAAAATATACTTTTTTTCATTCTGTTTTGTTATAACTCCCATACTAGCCTTGAAAATTGGGTTCCAAGTGAAGACATTCTACGAAAGTATAGAAGTCGTTTTAAGAACAACTAATTGTAAAAAAATATGTATGTAACTGACCATTAATAAATAACACATTGAAAAAGTTTGTTTAACAATTCTAACTGATTTTTATATTTTGTGGAATGCTTGAGACAAAATGAGCACAGTTTTCTCCCATCACGTCACATTTATCAGATACACCAATTATTGTAATTTCGGAAGATGTTTTGTACCACAATTAATAACAAAATCGAGTGGTATAGTTTTGTTCTATTTGTAAAGCTGATTACAATAATTTGAAGCAATAATAGACGAATTTGGATACAAACTAAATATCCTATACTAAAGAAATTAAAACACTTGCACTTAAATTTAGTAGCATGTATGAATGCCGTGTATTTATTTGTATTAAAGTGCGAAACTGATTAAATATAACGAATTTTAAAAAGTGATATTTTCGTTTTTTTGTTTAGGATTTCTGATAAATGTGACGTGATGGGAGAAAACTGTAGTCATATTTGGCCATAGCATTCTAAAAAACATAAGAATCTGGTGGAATAGGCAAATAAACTTCTAAAAAAATTTTAAAACCTGTGCAATACAATGTCTTAAATAAATCAAAGAAAATTTATTCAAAAAGAAAAGTACAAGAAATATATTACTTAATGTATATATAAAACAAATTACATAAATATCTTCTAATTGCTGCAACAATGTCAGAATTCAAAAAACATGTTTGGCAGAAAACGAGTTTAACGTTTTTGAATTACCAAAACATTAAAGAAAATATTCAATATTTTTTATTTTTCGAATTTATTCTATGAGTTAAATTTCAGTTATGTATTTTTATAAAGCTTTTTTGTAATAGTCATATTCCTTCAATTTTTCAGAAATGACTTTATACACTACCAGACTATTATATTGTATTTTCTTGTTACATTTTACCTTAGCTTTCCTTTGGAAAGCAATGAGGTATATTGTATGTAAAGAAAAATTTACAATTATTAGACACCAGCAGAATGTAATGCATTTTCTGGCCCGCTACGGCCTTCGTCAGCATTCTTTGTGTCACACTGGATAGTGATACTTAATAAATTGAATGTATTTAACTCAACAATTTTAACAAATAGAAACTGGGAATTATTTCCTTCCGAAGGTTACTTTATATTATATTCACAAAGAATGCTGACGAAGGCCGTAGCGGGCCAGAAAATGCATTACATTCTGCTGGTGTCTAATAATTCGAAAAATAAAAAATATTGAATATAATATAAAGTAACCTTCGGAAGGAAATAATTCCCAGTTTCTATTTATTAAAGAAAATATTTTATAAAAATAACTTCTCGAGAAAAATATTTATTTTAATTTTTGCAACAAATGAGCCATAAGTATGTATGTCTATTGTAATACGATCAATTGTTTTTTAGTGCATATAATTACTACATATGTGTTTTTTTTTGTTGTGTTTTTATACCATTTATAAAATGTTATTTCAAATTATAATAAATAGAAAAAAAACGTAAAAAATGCATAATGTGGTGTACTTATTTTAATTTGAAAAGTTGTGCCACTTTTTTTATAAAAATCCCCTTTTCGGTGCCACTTTTTTTTTTAGATATCCCCTTATTTTGGTACTTATTGAAAATATCCGACGGTAACACTGATTCTTAGCCTCTTTAGTTTTGTTTTTGATGAGACACATATTCTTATATTTTTTGTATTTTTTTCAAGAGAATTTACCCAGCAAACACACGTGTTTTTTTTAAACCAGTTCATTTTGAATGACACAGCAACGAATGCACATGAAGCGGATGCTTACATATTACGGTCAAATGCTAGCAACTATTCTTTTATTTTTCCTAAATAAATGTATTTATATTTATTTAAAAGATCTTCCCTTTCTTTGTTCCGGTGTGCTCCATCAAGCATACATTCTTTTATTTTCATTTAGTATTTTTTTTTTTTAACTAATTAATTTTTAATTGAACCTTTGTTTTACATAAATGAATACGGTTTTTAATTTTTTGAACTATTAAAAAAATGTTTTATTTTACTTCAAATGCGTAAAATATTAAATAAATAAATATAATGCACCATTATATTTCAAACGCTTGGCTTTGTGTTTGGTGGGTAATTCTGACATCTCACTAATACTAATAATAAACATCAATACAAGCACAGTTTTAATTGTGCCCACCCTGCAGTGCACTGGACCGGTCCCAAATTGGTACTTTCACCTATCACTAAGGGACACTGTTAGTCTTTTTACCGGTAAAACGACCAGAGATTTTAACATGAGGTAGTCGTAGAAACAGTCAATTGACCCCCCTATAGATAACTATGGGACAGTCTGTTTACCGGTGCCACAGTATCAATCCCGTGGTTGATGCCGTCGTACCAGTCAATTAACTGGTTAATTCGGTCTGGTAAAATAAATAGTGACACAGTATCAATCCCGTGTTTGATACCGAGGTACCAGTTAATTAACTGGTGAATACGGTCAGGTTAAATAAATAGGTCCAAAGTACTTTACATCTAATTTTCCCTGATAAGCCAGTGATTACTTATTAACATGTAAGAATAACACTCAATATAACCTGGTTTTAATTTTAACATTGTTATAGATATATTTATTTATAAAAGTAAATGGAATAAATAAATTAAATCAATAAAGAAAGTATTTAGTTAGAACCAAAAGGGAATTCATTACTATAAATTAAATAAAAGTTAAATTAATTCATTTGATAAAAGTAAATTAAATTCTAATTATTTCAATATTAGTAATTATATTCAAAAAACTATTTTTCAATATTTTTTTGTTTTAAAAATCTTTTTTTTTTGAAGAAATATGGCCTGGCGTAGTTGGTGTTCTGCTGAACCCGATTCAGTTGATATATCAATTGCGTCTGAAAGTGGACATTATTGTAAAGATTTTACTCAGGTAAATAATTATTATATTATAAATATGTTACCTAACAGTACATGGAAAAACTTGTCCACTCGCTTCAAACCTTTCTTTCCGTGGTTACCATCGACATTGTATTGGTCCACTAATTCAGAGCTTAACACGTATTTCAGATTTTTTTCACACCTTGGGGTTGAAAATATGATCTTATTGTGTTGACCTTATAAAATAAAATAAAAAAAATATAAAAATATAGTCTGGAATATATTCAATATTTACATATAGCACACGGTTTTCGGAGGATATTTTCGCATTAAGAGAAAGAAGATCCTCCTCAGTCTCTATGGGGAAAACACTGCGAGCATCCTTCACCGTCTGATCACCATGCTTCAAAAGATTTCTTAAAAATATATTTTGCTCCGCCTGCGCCTCCACCTGTCTGTGAAAAAATAGAGTAAATTGTTTGATTTGTTTTGTAAGTATGTACTATATATGTATAACATTGATAACACTGTGAATACCTTCAAGTTTGTTGAGTTTCCTGTCCATTGAAGCTTTAAATAGAAAAATAAGTTTTGGTAAAAAAATAGGTATTTAAAAATTAAATAAGCAATAAGATTACCTTTAAGTTCATCAATTTTTTTCTCACATCTGCATCTACATTTTTTATCTGATACAAAATAAAATGTACTTATTTGTTTAGATGAAATGAAAACTGCACTTACCTTTATTTTCGTTTTTGTTGTTCGTTTTATTGGTGAACGAATGTAGTTTTAGTATTGGGGAACTGTCGGATCCAGACATTTTCGCAAAATTACCGTAATATGAGCTAACAGCATTTAAAAAAATAAACAGAAAGAAAAAACTAATGGAAAATATAATCGAACTATTTACTTTATATTAATAACATGAATGAAGCATTGGTATAAGTAAAAGTTCGTTGTTATATTGAAGTGCTACTGCCTTGCACTCCAAATCTTTAAGATCAACGCTTTCTTCTTCACTATAATCAGTCGGGTCTGTTAAATATATTCCCAAAGTGACTGAATTGCAAGGATCAGCATAGAAATTTCGTAAATTTAAAAACCAGTTCCCGAAAATAGCACCACCATTTTCTTGGGAAAATGATGTAATTTTGAAGGGTACGTAACCTTTAATATAACAGTAGTTATCTGGACTTTTTGTATACAAGGCGCACCCACGAAATAGGCATATATTTTTTTTGGTGAACTTAGGACCATTTTGTCTTTGTGGAATTGAATACGTTTGTTCTTTTAAATTCCTGTTTATCTGTTCCAATATTTTATTTGGTTTTTTACCATTTTCTTTAAAGCCTGCAAATAATTTTCAAACCCGTATGATGAACCCGCAGTAGGATTACCCACCAGCTCGACAGACTCTTTTACATGTAGTAAGCTGTGCACATTGTAAGAAATGCTATTTGCTCCAAACAACTTTGAAAAATTTTGAACAAAGAGGTTGAGCAATGTTTGTGCTGTCTCTAAATTAGAAAAATGTTGCTTTGGACAGCAAAGGAGTCTATAAGCAACATGTAACAAAGTGAACTCGTAATACAAGTCATCGTGAATTTCGTTTCTCAGTGCGACTATTCCTGTGTACAATAGAAACTGTCTATACTCTGTGGCTTTCCAATACATCAACTCATCCAATGATCTTGGCTTACGTGCAAACTCTTTAGGGACACTATTGCGCATATGCGTGAGTTTATCGGATATATTAATTTTATTTTGATTCGCAACTCTATGACATAATTTATTTTGCATAATGCGCAATAAAAACTTCCTCATCACTCCTAAATCTATTAAGTGCATTAAATCTAATGGGATTTGTGTTGCCATCGACAAACTTATATTTTCTAATGGCAATTTTTGCTGAAGGTATTTAATTGAATGGTGTTCCGGATACTTTCGATTAGCAAAATCGGCATTAGTAATAGGATCCCCCGATTCACTCGCATAAGTCAGTACTTTGTCGATCTTCCTTGCCACTTGCGTACACTTTGCGCACCCATATTTCGAATATGGGAGGGTGTGCCACTGATAAATGCTCTGGCAGGTGCATCACAAAGCACAGCCCTGATTTCAATACGGACAATTTTTCCATCTATTTCAAAACCATTTTCTTTCAAAAGTGATAGTTCTGTGATACATTTTTCCATGAAGGCATCACAGTCATTGGGTTTAGTTTTACCCATGAAAATTCCCACAGGTAATATTGGAGCGCTATGTATATTATTTACTCTAATTAATATGGGCCAAAACAGTATCTTCGAACTTTTAAATAAAGGAAGCCCGTCAATGTTCAAATCAATGTTAATAAAATTTGGGAATTTTACGGCATTAGAAAGCATTTTAAGCTGGGAGTATATTCCAATATGGAGGTACGAACCCCCGGCAAGATTTTCAATCACACCCTGTGTGGGATTATTAAATTTATAAAAGCACTCTACATTTAAATGTTCTTCCCTTAAAATATGAATAAGGTCTTCTGCACATAATCTGGATGCCGGTGTTTTATAAACCACTGTTTAAGTTTTTCAGTTAAACATTCACTCTCACAACTTTGCAAAACCTGTACATTTTCATCAACACTATCTATAAATTCCTCCACAGAACTACCAACACTGGATGTATCTTTGACCTCATGCCCTACATTCATAAATTTTTCCAAAAGCTTTTCTTTTTCTAGTTTTATTTCGCACTGTAATTGCCTTTTTCTCATATTACTTACCTTTTGTTTAAAAAATTTGTATTAAATTTGTCACACTTTAACTTTTCACTTTTTCACTTTATTAAATGTGTCTTGTCAACAACAGAACAATAACTGAAGTATATATTTTGTGCACAACTCACCAAATAAACGAATAACGGATTATTTTTTGCATACACATTTACCTCACATAGCAACAAAATTCAACTTTCATTGACAATGCTTCTGAGCACAGGCATAACTTCAAATTAACACCTCTTCGATAACAAAGGGACAAAAAAGTGTGAGTGAACACCTCTTCGATAACAAAGGGAGAGAAAAGTGTGAATTGACACCTATTCGATAACAAAGGGACAGAAAAGTGTGAATTGGCATCGCGAAAGACAACGTTGAGTCAGAAAAATAACCGAAAAATGGGTCAATTAACAAAATTAAACTGCAGGGCACTTCTGGTGTAGAGTAAAAATATACTACAGTAGTTTTGACTTAGCTGCACAATCTCCTTTGCACGATTTTTTGTGCAGGTAAATCAAAAATGCAGCTATCTTAAATGCATTTACCTGCCTTAATGTGCAGGTACACAATTGTGGTTACCTGCACAAAAGTGCAGCTAAAGTAAAGTGTTTGATTTAAAAGAAGAATAAATAAATATTTTTTTAATACATAAATTTATATTTTATTAAAATTTTATTTCAACCCAGGAGCTTACTAGGAATCTCACAAAGAGTCTTTTTGATCGTCGACGAGATCATTTTTTAATTGTAGACGATTCCTAGCACGGGAGAAACTGTTACACGTGCTGATTCGTAAGAGAGATTCTTCCATAAAGCAGCGAAAAAGGGAATCGTTTATGATGTATGTTGAGATTATCTAACGAGTCTTTCAAAAGCATGAAATACTCAGCCGTATGACTAAGCTACCTAAATAAGGGCATCAGGCGTATTTTTCATGCCAAAACAAAAAAAAACAAACCTTAAGGTCGAGAAATCAATACCATCCTGTCGGAAAATCCTTTTTTGCAGATCCTTAGACCGGTTTGTTTTATTAAAATTGTATTGGCAGTAGCATTTTCATACTTCAAAAACTGTCTTATTTAGGTAGCTCAGTAATTGTTATACGACTCTTACAGAGAGTCCCAAAAGGTTCATTTCAAGATTTACAGACGAGCGTGTCAAAAAATAAATAAATTAAGAAAAGATTTAGATGTTTTTGTTACTCGTCAGATAACCTCCAGAAGATTCTTTTAGGAGTTGTATATTAAACATAATCGTCTAACAAACAGCCTATGCTAGCTGGGAAATAACAGATCATTTTATACATGAATGTATGTTTATTTAATATAAAAGAAACATTAACAAAAACAATGAGAATTCACAAAGAACATAAAACATAAAAAACAAAATAATTGCGATTTATATTTTTATAAACAGCTTAAATTGGATATTTATGTGAAAAAGTGGCCAACATATAGTTTTATGTGTGCAGCTAACTTTGATGTTTTGTATGGAAATATTTTAAAGCTGCCCAAAAATATGAAAAATGTGCAGGTATACAAAATGCACGTAAACAACGATTTTGAAGAATAATTCCAGAAAATATTTATTTTGGGCAGTTAAGTCAAAGTGCAGCTAACTTTGATATTTTGTATGAAAATAATTTAAAAAGGCCAAAAATTTTGTGCATTTATCTTAAATGTGCAGGTATAGAAAGTGCACTTAAAAAAGGAATTTGTATGTAATTAGAAAGAATAATTCCAAAAATTATCAATTTTGTGCAGTTAAGTCAAAAGTGCACGTAAACAAAAAGCAGTTAAGTCAAAACTACTGTATACCATTTTACTATAACCCCAAAAGTATGCTATAGTATTTACTATACCATTTTGCAAATGCAACGATGCAAGACCATTTGCACAATATTGTGAATTGGGCTACTGTATGCTTTTGTGCTGATATGTGTAACATCTTAAAATATTGGTCCTAAAGTATACCGATCGACTCAAAAAGTGATTCGATCTAACGATGTCCGTCCGGCTGACTAGCTGGCTGTCCATGTAACCTTGTGCGCAAAGTATAGGAAGTAATTTAATAGATAATTTAATGAAATTCGGAACATATGTAGGTTATAATTGGCAGAAGGGCGAATCGGTCTATAACTACATATAGCCCCCATACAACCCTGCAGATAGCGAGTCTAGTCCATACATGAATGTAAAGAGTAGTCCATAAAGGAGTAGGAGTACTCCAAAAATACTCCAAATGTATGGTAAAAATGTGGTCTTTTTAACATTACGATGTCCTAGGAGTGGACCATATAACCCAGTTTTGCATTACGACGGAGAAGTCTTAAAACTACTCCATGTTCATACATACTCTAGTGGACTAGTTTTGAAACTACTCAATGGTATACTCCAGAGGATTAGTTTTAACTTCGTTTAAAAACGAAAACGTTTCGTTTCAAAAGTGTTTCTAAAAATTACATGGTCCATGCTTGCTTAACATTGGACCAGTCCAGGGAGTAGTCCATTTCATCAAAATGGATCACGTAGTCGTGGAAACAGCTGATGAACGGCTGACGAGATGAGTTTACCTGTTTGAATTCGCCTTGGGTAAACTCATCCCTACAAATAATATTGGACCACCTGATCCATGCAAGATGTAATGCAAGCATGGACCATGTCATTGTTAAAAAGTGTTTGTAGTGAGACGACATGTCTTCGTTTTTAAACGACATGTTTTCGTTTTTAAACGAAGTTAAAACTAACCCTCTTGTGTATACAATGGAGTAGTTTTAAAACTAAGTTCGGTTTGTGCTTTGTTGCGATACAGACGCGTATTCTTAATCCCGCATACAATTGAATTATTAATTACATTTGATATTTTAATATAACAAATTAGCGAATGGACGCATTTTTTTTTAAATAAATCTTTAACATAAAAGTGAACAATAATCAAAAACGAAAAAATTAATAAAAAAATATATGTATAAATGTACATACATATGTACACATATACTGTACAAAAACATTTTGTTTAAAATTCTTTTTTGGTGCAATACATTAAATAATAAAAATAAAAAAAGCACAGTAAAACAGTGATAAACAAAAACAACTTTTTGCATGAGTAGTCACAATGTAACAACAATAAAACTAGATGAAAGAAATGCATACGTAACAGTTAATGCTAAAGAGTGCAATACTGAAACAAATAAAACAAAACAAAACAATATTAACTACCTAACGGCTAAACCAATTGCTCGTACACGTTCCCTTTCGCCCTCTGTTTTTACAAAGACGGTTGATGCTGAGACATTAAAAAATATTAATCTCTCGCTAATGCCTGCAAGTGTTGCCGCTTCGGCAAAAACAATTTTAGTAACAAATGTTACCATGAATTCAAACACAGACGCAATGGAAAAATCTCAAGTAAAAAGTTGTCAAAAGCCTCAAGTACAAGTTGGTATGGACAGGTACATAACAGTGCTTAAACGTGGTCGCAGCCCTACCTCTGCAGCAGTTGCTTCGGCCTCAAAAGTACCATCTTTTGATAAAATAAATTCTCAAAATCGTTTTGCAATTCTGGAGGATGAATCCTCTGAAGCACCAAACGTCATAAAATCGTCCAAGCCTCCCCCGATATATCTTAGGGAGCAAAACTCAAATGAGCTTATAAAGAGTTTAATTTCGTTAATTGGAGAAAATTCGTTTTACGTAGCTGCTATCAAGCGTGGTAGTATAAACGAGACTAAAATACAAGTCAATCATGAGAATGATTTTCGCAAAATAATAACCAAATTTGAAGCACTTAAAAAAAACTTTTATACATACCAACTAAAGAGCAGTAAAGGTCTTCAGGTAGTGATTAAGGGAATTGACTCATGTGTGGACCCTGAAGAGGTAAAAACATTCCTAGAAGAAAAAGGCTTCAAAATAAAACATGTAGTAAATATTAAAAATAGAGAAAAAAATCCCCAACCACTTTTTCGAGTGGAGTTTGAACCCGGCGACGTAAAGCTTAAAAAAAACGAAACGCATCCTATTTACAATTTGAAATATATTCTCTATAGAAGAATAACTATAGAAGAGCCACACAAAAGAAATGGTCCCGTTCAATGTTTAAACTGTCAAGAATATGGTCATACTAAGGCATACTGCTATTTACCCCCTGTTTGTGTAGTATGTGGTGAATTACATGGTACAGTTCTCTGCGATAAGTCTAAAACCGACCCCAACGTAAAAAAATGTAGTAACTGTGGCGGCAATCACACTGCCAATTATAGAGGATGCCCTGTATATACTATCGTCAAGCAGTCGGCTGGACCGAAAACTAATCCCCCTCAAATGCAGGTACCAAACCAAGTAAACACAAATGCAATTCAAGCCCCCCAGCCTGGTAATAACAGAACTTCTTACGCTAACGTGCTAAAATCAAACCATGTGCCAATGCAAGGTGCCTCGCCAGGTAATGATGAAACTCCAGTCTCTAATTTAAGTCGTTTAGAAAAAACCATGGAAACATTAGTGCAAACAGTAAATAATTTTACAAACACAATGGGTAATATGATGCAGGAGATTCTTAGAATGCAATCGATGTTATTGCAAGCTGTACTTAACAAACCATGAACTGTTTAAAAATTTGTTTTTGGAACGCAAACGGCATCCGCCAACATAAAAATGAATTAGAATACTTTCTTAAAAATAAACAAATTGATGTCATGATGGTTTCTGAAACTCATTTGACCTCAAGAAATACGTTTAAAATGAATGGTTATACACTATATGATACCAAGGACCCTCGAGATAGAGCTTGTGGAGGTTCTGCCATTTTAATAAAAACCAGAGTCAAACACTACCTCATGGGTGATCATTGTGCAGATTATCTTCAAGCAACAAACATTTGCGTTGAAGAATTAAATAGAAACGTAGTAATCTCATCGTTATACTCCCCACCTAGATATTCAATATCTGAAGGCCAATATTATAATTATTTTAAATCATTAGGACCTTGTTTCCTGGCCGCTGGCGATTATAATGCTAAACATACCTTCTGGGGGTCCCGACTTATAACACCAAAGGGTCGTGTTCTATTTAATACTATTTCTAAAATGGATTTGAATGTGATAGCGAGCGGACAACCAACATATTGGCCTACTGATCAGCAAAAAATACCAGATGTCATCGATTTTGGCGTGGTTAAAAACATTCCCTTAGAAACGATTTATGTTGAAGCTTCCTTAGAATTATCTTCCGACCACACACCAACAATTGTTACTTTAATGAACCCCAATAAAATTGTATCTCCAACTGGTTACTTAGCGACGCCAGCTACACAAATCAATTGGCTAAAATATAAAAAATATCTCAGCACCCACTGCACAGAAAATATTCTGCTTAGTACACCGGAATACGTAGATCGCGCAATTCTCAATTTCGACAGTTTTCTGAAGCTAGCTGTGCAACATTCCAGTAATACCCCAAAAAAAACTAAAAATATTAAAATTTATTCCACAGATGTTGAGCGTCTCCTGACTGAAAAAAGAAGAGCTCGAAGAGAGTGGCAATTGCACAGATCCCCTCAACTAAAGAGTTTATTAAAAGATTGTACAAAAAGGCTAAGAAAGTTACTACAGACTCAAAAAACGGCTTCTCTGCAAAAATATCTTAAGGAACTTGATGGAACTCCGCAATCAGACTACTCATTATGGGGTGCAGCTAAAAATCTAAAAAGGCCAGTCGCCTCTAAGCCACCATTAAGAAACTTGAACGGAAGTTGGGCAAGAAATGATAACGAAAAGGGAAATCTGTTTGTTAATCACTTAAAAAACGTATTTACCCCAAATATATCTCAAAATACTGCGGTCGTGTTACCACCTGTTCCTGCTAGAGCGGCTGTTTCCCTAAGATTTGAGATAAGAGAAATCGAAAAGGCTGTTTGTGAATTAAACCCCAAAAAAGCACCTGGTTTTGATAAGATCAGCAACAAAATGCTTTTGGAGCTACCCAGCACAGCAAAGAAAATTATTCTTTTAATTTTCAATGCTATCTTACGTCTTCAATACTATCCTCAAAAATGGAAGGTTTCCTTAGTCACCATGATACCTAAACCAGGAAAGGATCACACAAAAGTTGAGTCATATAGGCCTATAAGCTTACTTTCTTATATATCAAAGCTGTTTGAGAGGCTGTTAGTGTCAAAATTAACTCCAATTTTGAGTGAAAATAGATGTATACCTAACCACCAATTCGGCTTTAGAAGAGAACACAGCACAATTGAACAAACCCATCGTATAGTAAACGCCATAAGAAAAGCCTTTGAAGAAAGAAAATATTGTTCCGCTCTCTTCATCGATGTTTCTCAAGCTTTTGATAAAGTCTGGCATGAAGATTTATTACATAAATTGAAGCAAAATTTTCCAGCAAACACACACAAGCTACTAGAAAGCTACTTAGTCGGTCGTCAATTTATTATAAAAGAAGGAAATTTCTTTAGTTCACCTCAGCCAATTGGCGCTGGAGTCCCACAGGGAAGCATTCTGGGGCCTCTATTATACTTAATTTATACTTCGGACATGCCAACGAGCAACTACACACAAACTTCAACATTTGCAGACGATACAGCTTTTCTAAGCGTCCACGAAAACAGTTATGAAGCATCTCGTTACTTACAGGATCATATATTTCAACTAGAAATATGGTTAAAACAATGGAGGATAAAAGTCAATGAGCAAAAATGCGTACATATAACATTCACCTTGCGTCGGGAATCATGCCCCCCTATTAAAATCAATAATCAAATAATACCTCAAAATTCGCATGTAAAATATCTCGGTATACATTTAGATCGCCGTTTGACGTGGAAAAGCCATATAGAGGCAAAATTAACTCAAATGAAACTAAAAGCCATACAAATTCATTGGCTTATTGGAAGAAACTCTGTCCTTAGTCTCGACTGTAAACTCCTACTTTACAACTCTATCTTAAAGCCTATCTGGTGCTACGGTATTCAGTTATGGGGCACTGCCTCGGCTTCCAATATCGAAAAAATTCAAAGGCGCCAAAATAAACTTCTTCGAATAATCACAGCTGCCCCTTGGTATGTTAAAAATTCAAATATTCACAAGGATCTCAATGTTCCATTAGTTAAAACTGTGATTACGCAATATGCAGTAAAATACTTAAAAAGGCTCGAATTGCATCCGAACCTCGAAGCTCGAAATATTTTAAATGATAGCGGCCACACTCGCTTAAGAAGAAGAGACACTGCAGCACTTGTCCAATTAGATGAGCGATAAACACCTACATAGATAAGTGAACAGAACCCGTGATAAAGAAAATTTTTGTCTGGCACTGGCAGGACATAAAATAAAGTATTAGGTTAAGATTTGATTAATTATTGTTAGTTCATATTAAATGTATGAAGATTCAATAAATAATATTGAAAAAAAAAAAAAAAAAAAAAAATTAAGTTTGTGTTATAGTTTTGAATTATGCATGTTTTTCCATTACATAAAAGTAAAAATCAAATGATAGTGGCACCACTGAAATATAAATACATAGTAAAAAAACAGCTGTTTATAATTTTTTAATTGTAGCTGTCGTCTTCAAAATAATTCAGTAGCTGACTACACGGCTATAATTGCACCCAGCAGCATTTGTAGTCGTGTGTTCGTGTATCCTGCTGTGGTGAATGTGTTTTGCTAAGAATGGTTGACATTTCCAGCCGTAAACACTAACAGCCATATTCATAAAAAGTTCTTATTTCAAGTTTATAGCATGTAATAACTATCAAACGCTTTTTGTCTAATAAACCTCCTATAAAAATTTGTATTCATAAACGTTCATTAACAGTTTTATTACTATTAACTGTTTGTGGCGATTTTGTGTTTAAGTATGGCAACTTTCTTTATATTTTGCTGCCATTTTATTGCTAGTGATTCATGAAACTTCTATTGGGTTCTATATTTAATTTTTTTAGTTTTTTTTTTAATTGTAGAACTTAAAAATTATTCTTATCAAATAAAACTACATTTTATTTTAGTTTCTGAACAAAATCTTGCCGAAATGTATCATAAACACAATGCAATGCAAAACCCCCTATGTTGTTTCTGTTGTTTTTGGATTGTTGTAGTTGCGACACCACCTGTAGTTGAATTCGCCTTGATCTTGTCAGCCGTTCACCAGCTGTCTCCACGGCGAATTAAAAAAAATTGAGAAACGTCAAAATATAATTTTGTTTTGAGAAGAAGTTGATTGAAAAGTGCTAAAAATATTATTTTTATAATAAAAAAAATTTCAAAACTGCGAATGATTAAAGTGAATTTAATAATTTCTTTTATAAAAAAGTGATAATTTTAATTTGCAATAAAAAAATTTTGACAGCTAACAATTAAATTGCAAAAAAAACATGGGGCTCTTGGTAGTTGTAGAGTTGCACTTACCTGTTATGAATTCGCCTTGCGTATTAAGCTGGGATCACACGATTGCCGCAATGCACCAATTTTCACACTTTTTAATATCCCAATCGTGTGACCGCACAACCAAATGGCTCATGTACCAATCGAGGACAATATTGTGCTTACTTTTACCAATCAAATGCAACCCTGGTGCGGCAATCGTGTGACTGTTTGCTATGCGACCGCGCGTCAATAAAAATGACAAAAATGCACCAATATTTATTGTGTTCTTGTGCGGCAATCAAACAACACAATACGCGCCAATATTTGCTCTTTTTATTAGATTTACTTTTTTGTGTTTCTTTTATTAGGTAATGAAAATAAATATGTATGTACATACATATATATTTATTTTGCATTTAAATTTTTTTAATTAATTATTTTAAGTATGTATGTTCACAAGCATATTTAGCTGTTCTGTGCGAATATTTTCATTAAAGATATTTCTATTCGAACCTAAACATATGAAATTGTTGAACAGACTGTTAATTTTTGGAATATCTTAAAAAATTAAATAAAACTATTCAACAATAATTTGTTTAAGTATATGATTTGTATCATTTAATTTTTTTCAATGAACAATCCAACAAGAACTTTCAAACAAATAAAACAGCTACCACAACAGCTGTGTTCGCAGATAATATACATAAGTAAGAACAATCGTGTGACTGTTCTGCTGCAATAGTTGTAACCATTTCGCTTTGTACCAACTAGCGGCAATTAAATTTGTATAAAACAGGGCAATCGTGTGATTTCAGAAAATTTGGTTGGGGCAATTTCATTATTGTGCGTCAATAAAGCACAATAATAATTGTGTCATATTGGTGCATTTGCGGCAATCGTGTGATCCCAGCTTTAGCTTGATTGTTTAAAATATGTCACAAGCGCGTTTAGGGGGATACTAAATCCTAAAGAAATTTACTTTCTAAGATAATATCTTTTGGACTCGCTACTCGGTTGAATGTATTTTTTACTATTCCACTATTACCCAGCGGGAAAAAGAAGGAGTACGAAGGCCTTCTAGAAGGCCTCTGTACCCCTTCTTTTGGATGTACAAGGCCTTCGTGCTCCATTCCATACTCATATCTTTTTTACACGCGTTGTCATTGCGGAGAAGGCCTTCCGCTTTCCTTTCTTTCGCCAGAGCTTCTTAAAGGCATTCAAATATATGGCTCTTAGAAGGCTTTCCAGAGAAGGACTGTTAAAAGGCTTTAGAATAAAGGTTATCTTAAAGGGTTTTTAAGAAAGGTATGTTAAAAGGCCTTTTAATTAATGGCTCTTAAAAGGCCTTTCGGACCATCCTTGTAAAAAGTGCATCGGTTCTAATGTAAATTGGATGACCATTTTCATTCGCATCGCATCGAAAAAAACATCGATGTTTTTTTACAGTGTCCATCCCTACATAGAACCTTCTTCTTCAATGAACAAAACACAACTAAAAAGATTTACATTATTGTTTTCACTTGGTATTTTAATATGTATGTAACTTTATTTTTATAACGGGATCTGAATTCTTTCGCTTTTGCTTTGGCGAAAAAACAGAACAAAAAATTTTACTCTTTCTCTTTTTAACATCAACTAAAAAGATTTACGTTATTGTATTCATTTGGAAGTTATTTTATTACGTATGTTACTTTGTTTTTGTAAAGGAATCTGAACTCTTTTGCTTTTGCGTGTGCAAAGAAAAACAAAACAAAAAATGTTACTCCTTCTTTTATCGCTTCTCATAGAAGCGAGTGTGGAAGGTGTATCTTATCATTTATACCAAAGAGCCGAGGCCTTCTATGAGGCATTCTTTAGCAGTTACATAAGAATAGTAATTAAATCAAAAAATTTTTTAATCAGGCCTTCAAAAAGGCCTGAAGTAAGAAGGTCTTCTAAGTTTTACCGCTGGGTAGTTCTCAAAAATAAAAGGTTTAAAAGTGTTCGCCTAAATTCTCTTTTACATATCTAGATATTTACTAATTTTTTTTTGTTAAATGCCAAAAGTATATTTAAATTATGTAAAAAAGTGTATGTAGTACAATTATTCATTAATGTATGTACGACGATTTTTTGTTATTCTAATAACAAATAAAGTAAAAAATGTTTTTTTTGATCTTAGTATAATTAGGGTGGAAAAGGTAAAATTTTTACAGAATTAAGTACAGTTTTAAAAAAGTAATGCATAATCCCTGATAAATAAATAGGTTGATTGTAAAATGAATAAGATTTATTTAGTTCAACTGCTACCATGTTTTCTTCAAATATAGGTGCTTAAAGAATGAAATTCTGGGTTGGCAATAAGAGAACGAGCTCCAAGTCGTTTACCAACATTTTTCCAATTATTAACCATTTTAATATTCTTACGTTTATCAACGTCCCCCTCTGTTTTTCCATATACAGCATTGTTCAATTATTTGAAGAAATTTTTTTCAAAAGTTTTTTTTGCATTTGTTCTATGAAAATTATTTAGTGAAATATATTTTTTCAACAAAGAAGACTGTTTAAATTTTAATATTCTATAAATTTTAGTTAGCTTTAACCCATGTTTTAAACATTGCTGTAAATATTTATAATAAATAACATTCTCTGATTTGTTATTTAAATCAACAAATAATTTTTTTTTCTTTGAAATCTGGTACAGTTTTGTTTTCACTACAAAAAGGTAAATTATTGTGAGTATCATGGATTTCTATAGGATATACTAAATCCAAAACCTGAATCATTACGTTTTGCGTCTAAAGAAAAATTATCAATGTCTCTTACCCATGAAAATGCATAGGGTATAGTATGTTTATAAATCAAAGTTGTTGATGAATTATCCATTTTCGGAATACACGTTTGAATGTTTTCAAAAATGCATTCCGAATCAGCATATAATTATTACAAATAGAACTTCAATGGAGTTATTCAAATTCTTAAATTCTAATATTGGCTCACTTTCCTTTGGAGCATAGGCGATTTTTCGGTTGCAGTTTGTTTGGTGAATATTTAATTTATCCTTTTGGTAAAAATGCTGCAGACAGTCATTGCATACAAAACCCTGATTAATATGCAAAAATAAAGATATCATTTTAACTACACAAACTTATAACGGTTGTAAATTATAAACTTACCTTGAAATATTTTTTATCCACATAAAGTGAGAATTAACTCCATTTTTCTCCCGTAGGAACATAAGGGAAATGTGTCTGGATTTTTTCCCTTTAGCTTTGTAATTGGGTCCAACAAATAAATCCTTTTCATTATCATATCCAAAAACGTTGATACTTTACAGAGGGTTATTTTCTTCAAAAATGGATATAGTATCTTTGATTTTTACAGGGAAGCTTAATGTTTTCCTCAATGTTTTTTCCCATATTTTGTAATACTTTTTAAATTTTTTTATTGAAAATTACATCAAAATCTTCAATATAATATATATCTTCCATTTTGGTTTGGAAGATTTTTATTTCTATTGATATTATTTCTCCACCTTCCATGTTTGGCTTTATATAAAACCCTGAAAGTGTCATATTGAATTTCAATATGGTATGGAGTCTTAAAAACTTCTCCACTTCCGACTTGATTTCCGCGGTAGCTTCTTTTAAAAAAAGTTCCAGAATAATATTTTTTTATTCATATTTTTATATGAAAGAATTATTATTCTGTTTTTGAAGAAACTTGTCTTGTTTCAAAAATACTTGATAACTGTTTAATAAAATTTGTTATAATTATTATAAATACTTAATTAAAAAAATACGTTTAAAAAGTTCATTAACTTATAATTTAGTATGAAGCAAACATTCAATTATAATTCTTACATTTGTACGAATGTATATGTATGTGCGTTTTGACATTTCGTTTAAAACATATTTCTTATTAAAATGTATTTAAATTCAAATTAGTGTTGAATATTTTAACAATTGTTTAATTTAAAATTAAAGTTGTGTAAAATGTACTTTAAATTATAAATTTCTTTTGTTTTGTTAAATAACAAATATTTAAAAAAAATTCACAAACAAAAAATCACACACGCTACGAAATTAACTTTGTACAACGAAATTAAATATGAAAGATAATTGTCAAAATAGACCTGCTGAAAATTACGAATAAGAAAACAAACGCATATGACGAGTACAGCAAGCTGAGTACTCGTTGCTTTTCCCCTCGTCACTCTCGCCAACAAAGTAGCAAGCTGATCAATAAGACTTCCATTGTGGAAATTGGGGCTTAGCGTCAAACCAAGGCGAATTCAAACAGGTAAACTCATCTCGTCAGCCGTTCATCAGCTGTTTCCAAGGCGAATTAAAAAATATGGTCAAACGTCAAAATATGATTTTGTTTTGAGAAGAAGTTGAATGAAAAGTGTTAAAAATATTATTTTTATAATAAAAAAATTTCAAAATTGCGAATGATTGAAGTGAATTTATTAATTTCTTTTATAAAAAAGTGATAATTTTAATTTGCAATAAACAAATTTTGACAACCAACCAGAAAATTGTATAAACAAAATACATGGGGCTTTTTGTAGTTGTAGAGATGAGTTTACCTGTTTGAATTCGCCTTGCGCCAAACCTAGAAAAAACACTAACTTAGTGCTTTTTCAATTTTTCGTTAGTGCATTTAGTTCTTTTAACAATTTTAATTTTTTTCTACCATTTTTTAAAACTACGATTATAGGTATAGAGGATGATTTAGATGAGCTTTGCTATCTGGATTACAATTTTGAGAAAGCCTGTAAAGATTTTAAGACTTCAAATGATAAAAAAGTGATAAAAGTTGCATTCGTTTTGCCAAAAACTTTATTTACGAGCAGGGCTGTTACTTTTTTCTTCAAAAATCGTCAAAAGTTTTAACAGAATTTGTCAAAATCGTCACCAATATTTAACAAATTCGTCAACAAATCGTCAAATATTTAAATTTTACAAATTAGAGACAGTTTATTGCATTAATTGGTTCAAAAATATACATTTTTAGCAACAAATTCTATTTGTGACGACGAAAGTTATATGGTTAAGTTTTATTCTATTTATTTCAGCAAGTGGGCTGAAATACATTTATACATTTGAAAAGAAATACATACATACATAAGAAAAAATATATTTTCATAAATGCATAACAAAAATTTATTTATTTCATTTATTTATATTCACAAAAAGATTAGGCTTTAGTAGCTTAGGAAACAATAAAAAATAAAATCTCATTTGCTATAAACTGAAGGTGCTAAGCCAAGGGTTCTGTCTATAACAACAGTCTTTTTACCCAACTTAAAACGTTTTATTACGTCCAATTTAAGTTCCAAACTAAGTAAGTGATGGTTCACACTCTTCAAGTTTTAGCCGTCAAGTCTTGAGTTTTTTGAGAGGGAGGAAAATAAATGACATTCGCTTTTCCCTTCTCTCTAAAAGCTCTAGACTTGACGGCTAAAACTTGAAAAGTTAGAACCAGCACTAATGCATTGTCTTCTCTTTACACCCATTTTTCTACACAACTTCTTATTAAGAACTTACTTCTTACTTCCTAACACGCAACTATACTTAGAATAACTTACCTAACAGATTCGCCTGTTTACACGAAAATTGAAAAATTCTTCACATGTGATTATGACTTCATGGAAAAATGCAATCGAATGTAGAAATCGAAATCATAAAAACGCAAAGCGGATTTAACCTATTTTTAAAAAGCGGACGAAATAGAACCGACGCAAATCATGGCTTTAGTGTATATTTTTTGCAGTATCGATGGCATTTATATAATTGAAGAATTTAAATTACTAATGCTTCTAATGAAAGCCACCTGGCTTGTGATGGAGGAAGAATTTTTTTTGTTTAATTTCCAAAAATTTTTGTATTTCAAAAAATTGATTTTTACGTTTTGGACTGGTCACAATATAATTGCAAATATTTCTTGTAAGTGTTTTATTGATGCCAAAAAATCGTCATAACACTATTACTTTTAGTCAAAAAATCGTCAATCGTCATTTTACTGTTTTTTCTCAAAAAAATCGTCAAAATGACGAAAAATCGTCACATATAACAACCGTGTTTACGAGGTTAGAGCTAGGCTTCCTAGCAATTTGGAAATTTTACAAAACGTTTCACTTTTTAGCGATGACAACATATTTAGTAATCGTTATAAAAACGATGTATTTGTTTGCGATAAATATTTTTTTAAAGATGTAGACACTGTCAAAAATAGAAAATGGCTTGGAAAATATTAGGAATTGTGAATGGAAAAATTAACAACGATTTTGAGTCATGTAGAAAAGTTAAAAAAATGCAGTATGAAACCGTACAGAAGAACGCAAAGACTTTAAAAACAAACAAAAAGAGTCGTAACTTAGTATAAGCAGTGTTAAATAAATTAAAAACAGCTGACAGAAAATGCTTTTTTAACGAGCGTTGTGTAACCTGCCATTTTTCATGCGCTTTTGTTTTCAAACGCACAACACTCGTCTCCAAATAACCGCGTGTTGTGCACTTCTACCTCTAGTGATATTGCAAAAAGGTTTGACTAAGTATCAGAATGCAAACATACATGTTTTTTCTATTTTACACCTTATTTTCATTCAGAAGCGTACATAGGTTAAAATAATTGGATAATATCATATGCCAATTGTTTTATTCAACTTTGCACGATTGTAATTTAGATTTATTTAAACGATAAAATATAAAGTTTTTTTATTAAAATATAGGCTGTCATTAAGTTTTATAAACAATGGTCAGTCATTGCAAATTTTCGGTAATTGCAACAGGCAAGATTTTTCGAGTTACATAAATCGAGCTCGCACTATATTACTTTAAAACGGTATTATGGCCAATTCAAACATAGCTGATGGATCATAATGATTTGGATAATATTATTTTTATTGAAGATAATAATAATACAATTAAAAATGTTTTTATACAAATGTAAATACAGTCGAACTTCCATAACTCGAACTTCTCTAACTCGAATTTTCTTTAACTCGAACTAACTAGGTTGGCAGTAGCGTTAAGAGAATAAATAACATAAAATTCTTCTTCCGTAATTCGAACTTCCACAACTCGAAGTTCTCCATAACTCGAAAGAAATACATAAATACGAATTCTACAACTCGAATTTTTTGCTTGGTTTACTGGTTTATTGATTTTGCTTTTTTGTTTTGGTTTGTTTATTTTGTTTTCTTTTGCTTGTTTAGCTGGTTTGTATATTTTGCTTGCTTTTTTTTCGGGGAAATCCCTTTTTGTACATCATGTGCTTCTTTTTTTTTTGCGTAAGTATCAGTACTTTGCATAAATGTCATTCGCCTTTGATGATAAATGTTATAATCGCATTTTATTTTATTATCATGGCAACTAAACATGTTTTAAAATGTTTTTCAATTGAAGAAAAATACAAACTAATAAAAGATGTCGAAGGTGGATTAAAGAAAAAGGATGCAGCTGAGAAATATGGTATCCCGGCTAGTACGGTCTCAACGATTTTTATTTTTTTCCAAACATTGAATTTATATTTAAATACGAATGAGACTACAACTGATGAGCACTTTAAGGCTTTAAACAAGTTAGAGTAATTTTTTACTGAAAATAACAAAAAATAAATAAATTTTCAGTCACTAATTTCAAAATATTTTAATTCATTGTAGCTTTGTATGTAGTTTTCAGTAACTACTTGTTTTAAATAAAAAATATAAACTATAGACACGTGCTTGCAATTGATTATTTTTTTAAAATTTTTTTTCTGTAACTCGAAGTCTCCGTAAGTCGAAGTTTTTTTTGGGATAATGATGATTCGAGTTATAGAAGTTCGACTGTATATATATTATTTAATCTTAAAAAAATGGTCCCAATAAACGCCATATGCAACTTGTTTTATGTTTAATTAAATTTTTAAAAATAGCTTAGTGCTTTTCTACGCTTTTTTTTGATCGAAATAGTGCTTTTTAGTGCTTTTTTAAAATTTTAAAGTGCTTTTTGCTCTCAAAAAGTTGGCATCACTGTTAGAAAGAGACAAAAAAACGCAAAATCTTCCGCCTCGTGTCATATTTGTTTAGTAATCTGTGTTGCAGGTCCATTTGGTAATAGACGCCCCTTGTAAATAATTGTCCAAACTTTATCATTAATTTGAGTTAACTGGGTGTTGCTTCGGCATCAAAAGTGCCATTTTTTGATAAAACAAATTCCCAGTCGCTTTGCAATTCTGGAGGATGAATCCTCTGAAGCACCAAACGTCATAATATCGTCCAAGCCTCCCCCGATATATCTTAGGGAGCATAACTCAAATGATCTAATAAAGAGTTTAATTTCGTTGATTGGTGAAAATTCTTTTTATGTAATCGCAATAAAGCGAGGTAGTATAAATAAAACGAAAATTCAAGTAAATCATGAAAATTATTTTCGCAAAATAATTAACAAATTTGAGGCACTTAAAAAAAGTTTTTATACATACCAACTCAAGAGCAGTAAAGGTCTCCAGGTGGTGATTAAGGGAATTGATTCATGCGTAGACCCAGAGGAAATTAAAACTTTCTTGGAAGAAAAAGGCTTCAAGATAAAACATGTGGTAAATTTTAGAAATAGGGAAAATATCCACAACCACTTTTTCGAGTAGAATTAGAGCCCGGCGACATTTCGTTAAAAAAAACGAAACGCATCCCATTTATAGTTTGAAATATATTCTATACAGAAAAATCCCAATTGAGGAGCCGCACAAAAAAAAGGACCTGTTCAGTGCTGCCAAGAATTTGGCCATACCAAGGCATACTGCTACTTACCCCCTGTTTGCGTAGTATGTGGAGAACTACACGGTACAGTTTCTTGCGATAAGTCTAAAACCGACCCCAACGTAAAAAAAATGTAGTAACTGTGGCGGTAATCACACTGCCAATTATAGAGGATGGCCTGTTTATAATATCGTCAAGCAGACGGTTGGACCGAAAACAAATACCCCTCAAATGCTGGTTGCAAATCAAGTAAACACAAATGCAATTCGAGCCCCCCAGCCTAGTAATAACAGAACCTCTTACGCTAACGTCCTAAAATCAAACCATGTTCCAATGCAAGGTGCCTCGCCAAGTAATGATGAAACTCCAGTTTCTAATTTAAGTCGTTTAGAAAAAACCATGGAAACATTAGTGCACACAGTAAATAATTTTACGAACACAATGGGTAATATGATGCAGGAAATTCTCAGAATGCAATCAATGTTATTGCAAGCTGTACTTAGCAAGCCATGAACTGTATACAAATCTGTTTTTGGAACGCAAACGGCATCCGCCAACATAAAAATGAATTAGAATACTTTCTTAAAAATAAACAAATTGATGTCATGATGTTTTCTGAAACTTATTTGACCTCAAAAAATACGTTTAAAATAAACGGTTATATACTATATGATACAAAGGACCCTCGAGATAGAGCTTGTGGAGGTTCTGCCATTTTAATAAAAACCAGAGTCAAACACTACCTGATGGGTGATCATCGTAAAGGTTATCTTCAAGCAACAAAAATTTGCGTTGAAGAATTAAATAGAAACGTAGTAATCTCATCGTTATACTCCCCACATAGATATTCAATATCAGAAGGCCAATATTATAAATATTTTAAATCATTAGGACCCAATTTTCTGGCCGCTGGCGATTATAACGCTAAACTTATAACACCAAAGAGTCGTGTTCTATTTAATACTATTTCTAAAATGGATTTGAATGTGATAGGGAGCCAACAACCAACATATTGGCCTAATGATCAGCAAAAAATACCAGATGTCATAAATTTTGGCGTGGCTAAAAACATTCCCTTAGAAACGATTTATGTTGAAGCTTCCTTAGAATTATCTTCCGACCACACACCAACAATTGTTACTTTAATGAACCCCAATAGCGACGCCAGATACACAAATCAATTGGCTAAAATATAAAAAATATCTCAGCACCCATTGCACAGAAAATATTCCGCTTAGTACACCGGAATACGTAGATCGCGCTATTCTTAATTTTGACAGTTTTCTGAAGCTAGCTGTGGAACATTCCAGTATTACCCCAAAAAAAACTAAAAATATTAAAATTAATTCCACAGATGTTGAGCGTCTCCTGTCTGAAAAAAGAAGAGCTCGAAGAGATTGGCAATTGCACAGATCCCCTTAACTTAAGAGTTTATTAAAAGAGTGTACAAAAAGGCTAAGAAAGTTACTACATACTCAGAAAACGACTTCTCTGCAAAAATATCTTAAGTAACTTGATGCAACTCCGCAATCAGACTACTCATTATGGCGTGCAGCTAAAAATCTAAAAAGTTGTCTCTAAGCCACCATTAAGGAACTTAAACGGAAGTTGGGCAAGAAATGATAACGAAAAGGGAAATCTGTTTGTTAATCATTTAAAAAACGTATTTACCCCAAATATATCTCACGATACTGCGGTCGAGTTACCACCTGTTAGAGCAGCTGTTCCCCTAAGATTTGAAATAAGAGAAATCGAAAAGGCTGTTTGTGAATTAAACCCCAAAAAGCCCCTGGTTTTGATAAGATCAGCAACAAAATGCTTTTGGAGCTACCCAGCACAGCAAAGAAAATTATTCTTTTAATTTTCAATGATATCTTACGTCTTCAATACTATCCTCAAAAGTGGAAGGTTTCCTTAGTCACCATGATACCTAAACCAGGAAAGGATCACACAAAAGTTGAGTCATATAGGCCTATAAGCTTACTTTCTTATATATCAAAGCTGTTTGAGAGGCTGTTAGTGTCAAAATTACCTCCAATTTTAAGTGAAAATAGATGTATTCCTAACCACCAATTCGGTTTTAGAAGATAACACAGCACAATTGAACAAACCCATCGTATAGTAAACGCCATAAAAAAAGCCTTTGAAGAAAGAAAATATTGTTCCGCTCTCTTCATCGATGTTTCTCAAGTTTTTGATAAAGATTGGCATGAAGGCTTATTACATAAATTGAAGCAAAATTTACCAGCAAATACACACAGGTGCTAGAAAGCTACTTAGTCGGTCTTCAATTTATTATTTAAGAAGGAAATTTCTTTAGTTCACCTCAGCCAATTGGCGCTGGAGTCCCACAGGGCAGCATTCTGGGCCCCTATTATACTTAATTTATACTTCGGACATGCCAACAAACAACTACACACAAACTTCGACATTCGACGGACGACACAGCTTTTCTAAGCGTGCACAAAAACCGTCATGAAGCATCACGTTTATTACAGGATCATATATTTCAACTAGAAATATGGTTAAAACAATGGAAGATAAAAGTCAATGAGCAAAAATGCGTATATGTATATAACATTCACCTTGTGTCGGGAATCATGACCCCTATTAAAATCAATAATCAAATAATACTTCAAAATTCGGATGTAAAATATCTCGGTATACATTTAGATCGCCGTTTGACGTGGAAAAGCCATATAGAAGCAAAACTAGCTCAAATGAAACTAAAAGCCATACAAATTCATTGGCTTATTGGAATAAACTCTGTTCATAGTCTCGACTACACTCCTACTTTACAACTCTATGGTATTCAATTATGGGGCACTGCCTCGGCTTCTAATATCGAAAAAATTCAAAGGCGCCAAAATAAACTTCTTCGAATAATCGCAGCTGTCCCTTGGTATGTTAAAAATTCAAATATTTACCAGGATCTTAATGTTCCTTTAGTAAAAACTATGATTACGAAATATGCAGTAAAATACTTAAAAAGGCTCGAACTGCATCCGAACCCACTAGCTCGAAATATTTTATATGATAGCGGCCACACTCGCTTAAGAAGAAGAGACACAGCAGCACTTATCCAATTAGATGAGCGATAAACACCTAGATAAGTGAACAGAACCCGTGATGAAAAAAATTTTTGTCTGGCACTGGCAGGACATAAAATAAAGTATTAAGTTAAGATTTGATTAATTATTGTTAGTTCATATTTAATGTATGAAGATTCAATAAATAATATTGCAGAAAAAAAATTTGAGTTTAGTATTGTTTAAAAATTCCATCATTCTATTGGGGAGATAAAACCATTTATTGCCATCTCAATTGGCAATGACTTTGAGACAATACTGTGTGCCTTTCCATTTAAAATTCAAAATTTTCACAGATTGGTTTAAAGGTATATCATCTTTTCTAATATACTCGGGGTTAATACCTTAAGCAATATTTAAACAAACAAGAAAAAAATAATAACAATAAAATATTAAATATACCATTATTATATAGGAAATACTTACCATTTTTATAAAGTTTATTTTGTGGCGTTTCCTTTTCTGAGCATTTACTCTGCCTTTTACATTTTTTATGTTCTTTTCTGAAAAAACATGTGTTATCTTAAAAGTGTCAAGCGTTTTTTTCTGATAATGTTCCCGTTAAAATTAAAAAATTGGTACATGTTCAACACTCATTTTATGGCGTTTTCTTTTCTAAAAAAAAGTGTTGCATAAGTGTTACATGTTAATTTGCAACATTTTAAAATGCTCTCCTAATTTTTAAGAAGTGTTTCATGTTTTACGTTTACAAAAGAACACAAATTTCGGCATTAAACAATAAAGTACAATTAGCGCAATGTAAATGCAATTACAGGTGGTGGCAAGACTACAACAATCCAAAGCCAACAAAACATCATATGTTTTTTGTATTGCATTGTTATTGTTTACGGCTCGAAACTTGCCACCACCTTGTATTGAATTCGCCTTGATCTAGAGCTGCACTCATGCCCCTTTAATTAAAATGAGTGTTGAACATGTAGCATTTTTTTTAATTTTAAAGGGAACATCATCAGAAAAGAACGCTTTACACTTTTAAAATAACACATGTATTTCAGAAAAGAACATAAATAAATGTAAAAGGCAGAATAAATGCAGAATTTTACTCAGAAAAGAAAACGCCATTAATTAAAGGGGCATGAGTGCAGCACTAGATCAAGGCGAATTGTTTTATGACGAAATTTGTGTTCTTTTGTAAACGTTAAATACCCTACAAGAAATGAATGAGCGAGTAGTCACATTTTTCATTTTCTTAACACCAAAATGAAAAATGTGACTGCTCGCTCATTCATTTCTTGTAGGGTATGCCACCACCGAAATGGTAAATTACACACGGATCATGTCAAAATTACACATGAAAATACGAATTGCACATGCTATCTTTTTACGCATGTCACAGGGACCAATTTCGATCAAAACTGGAACTACATAAAACCATATATGGCAAGGCGAATTAACTACAGGTGGTGTCGAAACGGCATCTGATTTTGACAGTTCCAGCTTATTTGTTTTGATTTGTTAGTGTTTTGCTAAGAATGGGTGACATTTCGAGCCGCAAATACATGGCTTCTTCAGAAAACGTAAACCAACTTAAATTTTCTAAGTGGAATTAATATTGTAAGCAGCATATATACCAAAAAACTTATTATTGCCGCCTTTTTATTTCGTACAAACCACTAAAACTTTATGAAACTAAAAGCGATAATACTTATGTATAGAATTTTTGTTTCCAAGCAAATAAACATAATAAAAACACTGAAATTTATTGTTGATGGGACAAGCTATTCCTATGCGCATTTCACTGGTTGCTTAGGCCAGATCATCAGGAAACTTCATCCATAAAGATTTTAGAAAAACTAAAGATAAATTTTCAAAAGATTTTGTTATTCGTGCTTAATTCCCAGTTTTTATTATTGATAAAAACACTTGAAATTTATTGTTGATGGGATAAGCTATTCCTATGCGCATTTCACTGGTTGCTTAGGCCAGATCATCAGGAAACTTCATCCATAAAGATTTTAGAAAAACTAAAGATATTAAACCAAATAAAACTGTTAAACGTATAAGAATTATAGCAACAGTTCTACTTGTAATAATATCAAAGTTTAAACAAAAACACATCAACAATAAACTGTGGGTTTATCTCATCTTACATTCCCCCTACAATTAGTTGAAATTCTCTCAACATTAATTGTAGTTGTAAGTAGGTTAAGAAAAACAAAATAAAAACGAAAACAACAACTTACAAAAGATGTTGTCAATTAAGTGTTTTTTGGCCGTGCACTTGCCTGTTTATTATCAAAAAGTAATTTCAATTTTTGGGAATACAAAATTTAAATTTTCAAAAGATTTTGTTATTCGTGCTTAATTCCCAGTTTTTATTATTGATAAAAACACTTGAAATTTATTGTTGATGGGATAAGCTATTCCTATGCGCATTTCACTGGTTGCTTAGGCCAGATCATCAGGAAACTTCATCCATAAAGAACTGGGAATTAAGCACGAATAACAAAATCTTTTGAAAATTTAAATTTTGTATTCCCAAAAATTGAAATTACTTTTTGATAATAAACAGGCAGGTGCACGGCCAAAAAACACTTAATTGACAACATCTTTTGTAAGTTGTTGTTGTTTTTATTTTGTTTTTCTTAACCTACTTACAACTACAATTAATGTTGAGAGAATTTCAACTAATTGAAGGGGGAATGTAAGATGAGATAAACCCACTCTTTATTGTTGATGTGTTTTTGTTTAAACTTTGATATTATTACAAGTTGAACTGTTGTTATAATTCTTATACGTTTAACAGTTTTATTTGGTTTAATACCTTTAGTTTTTCTAAAATCTTTATGGATGAAGTTTCCTGATGATCTGGCCTAAGCAACCAGTGAAATGCGCATAGGAATAGCTTATCCCATCAACAATAAATTTCAAGTGTTTTTATCAATAATAAAAACTGGGAATTAAGCACGAATAACAAAATTTTTTGAAAATTTAAATTTTGTATTCCCAAAAATTGAAATTACTTTTTGATAATAAAACTAAAGATATTAAACCAAATAAAACTGTTAAGCGTATAAGAATTACAGAAACAGTTCTATTTGTATTAATATCAAAGTTTAAACAAAATCATTAACAATAAACAGTGAGTTTATCTCTCCTTACATTCCCCACTACAATTGATTGGAATTCTTCCAACATTAATTGTAGTTGTAAGGTTATGTCTGTGGTTGTAAGTAGGTTAAGAAAAAACAAAATAAAAGCAAAAACAACTCGCTTTATTTAAAAATATTTTATATAAAAGTCAGGCATCTCTTGTAACTTAATTAAACAAACGCCGTTTTTCAAAATAGTGGCTTCGAACTATGATCACTGATCATATTGCATTTTTATTATTATTATTTTTATTCTTTGTATGTATATAATCATTTATGCAAATTTTTTAATCGTATTTTATTATCACAAAATTGTAAATAAAATTTCTAAGTCATTGTAAGGCCACTTGTTGATTATGAATCGAGATGAACATCTTTCGTGGTTTCATGGAAAGGTATCCCGCGAACATGCCGAAGAGCTTATAAAAGAAGGTATGTATGGTACAATAAATATCAAAATAAATTATACATAGTAATATATTTCTGGACGCTTCAATACATTAATATAATTTTTAATGTAGGCAGCTGCGAGGATGGTACATTTTTGGTACGGGAGAGTAATACTGCTGCTGGCGATTTTGTATTAACATTGTTGTACCAGGGCGAGGTTTGTCATTATCAAATAAGACGTCATGGCGAAGACGCGTTTTTTTCGATTGAAGATAAAGTTAAAATTTTGCATGGCTTAGATACTTTGGTCGAATTTTATCAACAAGCTTCAAATGGTTTAGTTACACAACTTACGAAACATATTCGTAAGGATCCACCACCAAACGATACACGGAGTCATGGCAGTACCAACCTCTTACATCGAGCTGTTATTAATAATAATCATGTAGTAGTGTCTGAACTTTTAAAGTGTGGTTATCGGAATGTAGATGCAAAAAATCAGAATGGTCAAACAGCAATGCATTTGGCCGCTTTGCATGGCGATGAATCAGTGTTAAATTTATTGCTTAACGCAGGTGTGAGTGTAAATTGCATGGACACTGACAACTATATGCCATTACATGTAAGTATAAACGAAAATAAATTTAAATTTACAACGAATTTTTCCAAAACTAAAAAGAATATTTTTCGTTTCTAGTATGCCTGTCGTCATCAGCCTGCCTCATTTGTTCGAACTTTAATTGCAGCTAATGCAAACGTACAGGGACGGAACATTAAAAACGGTTATGTGCCATTACATGAAGCGGCAAAACATGGAAATTTGGATGTCGTGAAAGAATTATTGGGAGTAAAAGCTCCATTATTGCCAAGAACATCGATGGGTGAATTTCCAATTGATTTAGCCAAGGAAGCGAATCATACAGAAGTAGTTTCCTTCTTAGAGGATTATAAATTAGGGGCTGCAAATACCTTTAAATCTCAATGGTACCACGGTACATTAACAAGAGAAGAAGCAATCGAAGTTTTAAAGCGTTTTGCTGCTTGTATGCAAAAAGAAAAAAAGGAATTATTAGAAAAAGACGCATCTAAGTCGAAAGAAAACATAGACACATCTGGTTGTTTTTTAATACGTTTTTCGGAAAGAAAAAATGTGGGATCGGGTTATGTCCTTACGTTACTGTTTGACAATGCTGCCAAAAATTTTATTATATCGCAATCGGTAAGTATGTTCACAATGTTGCTAAAAACTTTAATATCGGCCATGTCCTGGAATTCGAAATCGAGTTCAATATTACTCGGTGGAGATTTTAAGTTTAATATACCGTAGTTGTTATTAATTTGAAAGTAGAAAAGATAAGTTGTACTTAACCCATTTCCGGCCGCGAAACATAAAAGTAGTCCGATTTCAATGAAATTAGAGTTCGTATCTAATTTGGGGTTCCTTAATTCAAAATTGAGCTAGCCCTACTGGGGCCGTCAGAACCTGGTGTTCGCAAGCGCGAACGTTGGCCGCTATTCAACATTCATTTTTTTTTGCTTTGTAAGTTTAAAATAAAAATTGGGTTTTATTGCATAAAACATATTTTCACACAAGTTTCTTTCAATTTCATAAAATATGTTTATTGGAAATACATATAAAAAATTATAGTTTTTGTATTTATAAAAAATTCCTTATTATGGCACGCTTCAAAACGTTTTGGATGTAAATATACATTGCATTTTTTTACATCCTTTTTATTGGTTTTGTAAAGGTTTTCATCTGCAACGTCTAGTTTGTGGCTGCTGAATTTTTTCTCCTTTTTTCCAACTTTTGACAGTGTGCATTGGTTGAATTTGGTCAAAATTAGTAACCGTTGTGACTTCTTATTATCAGCCGAACGGCAAACTAATATCTTGTTTGTTTGATCGAATTGGAAGTCAGAATCACTCAATCTTTCAATGAAATGTCTATAATTTTTTGAGCATAGTTATTTGATCCTTTTATGATAACATCGAACATTTTCTGGAAAAAATACCGCAGCGATCATAATCCTTTAATTTCAGAAAATAACTTTGATCGAGCTCATTTGAATTTGGTTGAAAAATAATTAAAATTTTTCCTGATCTATCATTCCGCTGTGTCCACTATGGATTTTTCATGTCCGTATGAAACTGTTCGTTATTTTCACCCGTTTTGTTTTGCTCATGGCTTCTGCAGATGTTGATGGTTGGTCAGTTATATCTATATCCTGCAAAGGCTCCTCTTGATTTCAAATATATATTTTAAACGTACCAACAGCTTCTTGCAAAACAGTTTAATAATTTAAAAATAAGGTAAGACATACATACATGTAAGTTTGTATTGGAAATAATAAAATTTAGATAAACATACAATATAATTTAGGGGAATTTCCTTTCGTCCTTTGTAGCACACAAACGGTGTCCACACCATCATCTTATTCCACAATTATACCAATTATTTCTTCAGTGGTAAAAATTTTACACGCCATATTTTATTTAAAATACGATTCCCAACTTTTAAGACACTTAAAACACAACTACATAAATTCACAACTAGGAGACGAAAATCTAAAGACACAGCTCTTCGTCAATCCACTAAATATCTTTCAACACTCAGCCAAAAGTAAATTTTATATGTTGAATAGCAGCCAACGTTCGCGCTTGCGCACACTATTATTTTCCTCTGTCTGAATCAACTTTGTTGTATTTTTTTTGTAGTTTTTTGTTTTGATTTTACTATTTTGATTCTGTTAAGTTAAGTTCTTTTTGAGTTACAATTTTAATTTTTGGACAATTAATACATATGACTGGCTAAATCAAATCCCTCTAAAATATGTGGTGTAGAAAAACCATGTATAGCTTAAAAAATATATTACAGTCGAACTTCCTTATAGTGAACTTCTATACAATTAAGTTCTCCTTATTATGAACTTAAATCAAGAACACAACTTTTTCGTTCCACTTTCAATGTATTTTGATCTCCGTATAATGAATTTCCATACAGTGAATTTTTCTTTACAATGAACAAAATTTTGGAACCAAAAATACATTTTACGTGTATTTTTGTCTCCATATAGTGAACTATTTTTTGCAAAAAGTTATTAGTAAGTAATAAAGTTGAAGAAGGGACATCAAAGAAAAAAGATATAGCTAAAGAGTTTGGAATTCTTCCCAGTATATTATCAAACATGTTTAAAAACAAGTCAGTTATATGTATGTAGTTTAAACAGAAATACCTGATTATTTTAAATAAATAAAAAACTATTATTAGTATTGTGGTTATTTTATTGAACTATTTATGGTTTTTAATCCAAATTTTTAATATTTTTAATTAGGCTTAAGTTCATTAAATTTAATTTTCATTAAATTATTTTTATGAAGAAAGGAATTTTACAACATGAAAATTAATTAAAATTTTTATTGATAATTTTTCATTCTTGACTCAATCTGGGCTCGAACCCAGGTGTTTACGGACAGGTTACCCTGACATGTTTCGATTGCAACCACTCAATCTCTTCAGAGGGCTTGCCGTTTAACACTCGCAGCCATCGACGACTGCTGACGTCATTAGTCAAACATCAATCCTTAAACCAAATTGTATTCAACCTTTTGGTAGATCGAAATTTGCTTTTGAATGATTATCTATTTTAATTTATTTTAACATGTTATTCCTTTACTGCTCTTTTTTCGTACTTTTGTCAAGAATTCTTCTTGAAGTTCAAAGTACATATATTTTTTGTTTTTTCATTTTTTTGTCTAAAAAACAAACAAAAAAAACTTTCTTTATAATGAAGTTTCTATATAGTGAAATAAATGTCTATCCCCGTGGAGATTCATTATAGGGAAGTTCGACTGTATTAATAAAATTGTTAATTATTGTTTATTATAGCTAAGAATACATACGGTACGTAATCTATAAAAATTTAAACAACAGCTTAAAAAAGCAGAAAAAAATACCGATTAAAATGAACAAGTTTACTGTTCCCAAGTGCGAACAGAGGTTGGAAATGGGTTAAAGTATACCTATTAAAGGAAATATTTCATTTTAAAACCGATGTACCTTTACCGGTATATCGATATGGAAATAAGTAGTTTATTACCGATACCGAAATTGCATATACTATAATTTTTCTTTCTTGGGAAATCGGCAAGATTGTGATTGTTAACTTTTGTCGTTTTGTTTTGTTGATTTAATTTTTCGTTTTTGTCATGTGATGCATATGGACCAGGGATGATAAAGTTAGTACAATTGTACTTGTTTTAGTACTATTTGCATTGAAAAAGTACTGAAGTACTCCAATGACATATTTAGTACAATTTAAAAATTTACAAATACATTAGCGGTTTTCACCCTTTGTATTAAGTGTACAACTCTGCTTTTCTTAATACGATTTTATACTACAAAGCATGAGTGACTTTTTCGTTTTTATTGTAAATTAATGAAGTTGCTGAGTGAGGAAAAGAGACAGATATAGTTTCTTCAACGGTTTTATTCTGGGTAATTTTACAAACGTGTTTACTAAAGCTTTTTGTTGGATTTTTCAACAACAGCGTAGTAAATTTCAGTCTAATACATTTTGTAGTTGCAGTGTTGTAAATCTTAGTACTTTTACTAAATTAATAAAATTTACAAGGACTACAAGGGACATTACTATCAAGGGTGAAAACCGCTATTGTATCAGAAGAATTGCCAAAGGCATATTTTCGTCGGCGAATATGAAAAGGATTTTTTCGTAGCAAAATATGATAAAAACAAAGGGCAAAAGTGCGAAAAAAAATAAAAAAAATATGCTACCCGATTCAGAATAAAAAAAGAAAAAACCAAAATTACAATTTAAGGGGGCTGAGGCCTGTGGGCCCCCCTGGATCCAAAAACCGCCCCTCCCACTTAGTGGAATGTGTGGGTACTCAAATTAAAGGTACAAGAAAAACAAAAATAATAAAATTTAGGGCGGGCAGGACTTTTGGGGCCTTTTGGGTCACAAAAAAGTGCCCCATCCACTCACATCTACGTGTAGGTACTCAAATTAAAGGTAGTTTGCTCACGATTGTAAATATTTTGTATTTTTTAATGTTTTATGTTCGATTTTTAAAAAAAAAAAATTTTAATTTTTTTTGTAACTGGGTCAATTTCAAAAAAAACGTACACATCGAGTTTTTTTTTTGCTTATTTTTAAAGTTTTTTCAATTCGCCTGTAAGAGTGGCAAATTTATGTAGAAATTGATGAAGAATCCGGTGGTACTTTTAGGCTCTCAAAAAAATCAATATTTTTGAGCGTCACACACTAAATATGTATAAGAATTCGCTAAAAATGCAAACATATTTGAAATTCAAGCTTACTACGATGTTCTTTTGTTTCTCAAGATTGACTTTTGTGAAAATCATCTTTTCGATTATAAACACAAAATCACGATTCACTTTGATTTTTAATTTTTTTTAAAAGTGACTAGTTATTTTAAAATTTTAAGATGAAAATATGTAAATTTTTGTTGAAAAAAGACTTGAACTTAGAGGTTACTTGCAAAGTAATAGGCTTGTAACAATGTATTTTAAAAAAAACTGAAATTATAAGCGTTTTAAGGGAAAAAATCTAAGTGTGACGCTCAAGATATTTTGTGACGATCAAGAGATTTTGTTGCACGTAAACAAGAAATAATGCCTAATTTAAAGTTTAACGAAAAAAATTTATTCTTTTACAAAAATTTAATAAAAAAAACAAAAATTCTTCAAAAAACAAAAATTTTCATACAAAACTAAACATGTACATATTCTTTGATGTCTTTAACAAAAATGGAAAAAAGGAAGAAATTCTTGACGAAACTTATACACATATGCAAGGTATATTTACACAAGGTAAACTCGTTGGCCCATATGTGTGTCAGCTGTTTACCTTAGTTGGAACACCAATGTCAAATTCCGTGTATATGAGCCAAAATTTGTACATGTGTGCGTTAAATTTATATGAAGACAATTTTGACAATTCCGTTCCACTCGGTTATTTTTATAGAGCAGCATGTCTACACTCCCAAATGAGTCTACCTTGTGTAAATATACCTTGCACATATGTAAATATTTGACGCAAAACAATAACTTAACTTAATTTAATTTATAAATTTTCATTCGAATTTTTTGATCAGTTCGGCTTGTGCTGTGTTGTGATACAGACGCGTATTCTTAATCCCGCATACAATTGAATTATTAATTACATTTGATATTTTAATACAACAAATTAGCGAATGGACGCATTTTTTTTTAAATAAATCTTTAACATAAAAGTGAACAATTATCAAAAACGAAAAATTTAATAAAAAAAAAATATATGTATAAATGTACATACATATGTATGTACACTAGGGCGGGTCGATTTGTATGGATGAAAAAAAATTAAAAATCGTATAGCAAAAACGTAATCTACATAAAATTCTCCGAAGAAACCGTGGGTCTAAAACAAAATCCTAATCCGCGCCTCTCGACTTGAAAATTTTTTTACTTGTGTGAAAATTTTTTCAATGTAAAAAAATTTTGAAAAGAATAACATTACTAAACCATTTTATTAAAAAAATTCGATTTCTTTTTGGAAAAAGCTATTTTTTCAAAAAAATTTTTTTTTCCAAGGCGGGCAGCCAAATTTTCAAGTCGAGAGGCGCAGATTAGGATTTTGTTTTAGACCAATGGTTTCTTCGGAGAATTTTCTTAGAATTTTATGTAGATTACGTTTTTGCTATACGATTTTAAAAAAAAAAAATCGAACCGCCCTAATGTACACATATACTGTACAAAAACATTTTGTGTAAAATTCTTATTTTTGGTGTAATACAAATAATTATAAAATAAAAAAATGCACAGCAAAACAGTGAAAAACAAAAACAACTTTTTGCATGAGTAGTCACAATGAAACAACAATAAAATTAGACGAAAGAAATGCATACGTAACAGTTAATGCTAAAGAATGCAATACTGAAATAAATAAAACAAAACAAATCAATATTAACTACCTAACGGCTAAACCAATTGTTCGTACACGTTCCCTTTCGCCCTCTGTTTTTACAAAGACGGTTGATGCTGAGACATTAAAATATATTATTTATTTATTTATTTATTTATTTCATTCACAGTAATATATAAAAGCCTCCTAGGCCAATTAACATATATTACAAAGATATATTCCTGAATACAAATACAACTTAATCTTAATAGATAGTTATAAACATATTTTCACTTATAACTAATAAAAATCTCATTCAATGGCTCCCCAGCCAAAACAAAAAAAAAAAGTTATAAAAAAAAGATCATATGGAAATGTAGTCCAATAAGAAGTAGTAAGACCAATTGTTTTATCTTAATATAACAAATAAGAAAAGTAAGAAGTATTCTATAAAAATGACAAGTGTCTAAGAAGCTTTAAACGAAAAACATTGTTCGTATGTGAAAACAGACGAAGTTCAAGAGGTAAGACATTCCAAAAACGCGCAATTCTTATAACAAATGACCGTTCAAATACAGAGTATCTAATCCTAGGAATAATAATTTGAGGATTTCTACTGGAATGAGAAAATATAAATTCAGATCGAAGTTGCACAGGCAAACCACTTCTAATAACCTTGTAGAAATTCAATAGATTACGATACAAAATAAAACTCTTGAAAGAACAACCCAAGAAGCATCGAACATAATCTGATATATGCATTCTACTTCGAACATTATACACATAACGCACTATCATGTTCATAATACGTTTCAATCTAGAAACAAAATAAGCCACCGTACCAGATATAACCTCAAGCCCATACATTACATGAGGCATCAAAATCGTATGTGCAATAGTGTTCCTTATGTGAACTGGTAAAAAAACTCCAATTGAATAAAGCCTACGTAAAATACTAATTACTTTGAAACTTAGACGATCAATATGATATTCGAAGTTAAGACACCTATCAATAGAAACTCCTAAACATTGCAATCTATCAACAAAATCAATAATAGAATCACCAATAGAAACAGTCAACTCTGGTAAATTAAAACTTCCAAATAAAATCGCCTTAGTTTTAGAAGAGTTTACCAACAGATTATTAGGAGTAGACCATTGCAGGAAACGACGAAGGGCATAGTCCATATTAGATTGTAAAATATCACTATTATCTGCACCAGTTCGAAACAAAAGCATGATATCATCTGCAAATAAAAACGATTTACAAATGGGCGTATCAATACAATCTGGAAGATCATTGACGTATAATATAAAAAGAAGCGGACCCAAAACGGAACCCTGAGGAACACCAGACGAGAGAGGTAGTAAGCTTGAGTATGCTCCACCAATATCTACAAACTGAAATCTATCACATAAGTACGACAAAATAAGCCTACAGGCCGAACTCGAAAATTTAAACAAGTTTTTCAACTTACCAATTAGAACACAAAAATCTACTGAGTTAAACGCCTTAGACAAATCAAGAGATAACATAGCTGTCAAATTGCCCTCATTCAAACCACAACGAATATCATCAGTTAGATTAAGTAGTAAAGAAGTAGTACTATGACCACGACGGAAAGCATATTGGGATGGAGAAATCTGATTCCGCACATACAAAAGAATTTGATCCTTCATTATATGCTCAAGAATCTTCGATATGGAAGGAAGTATAGATATAGGTCTAAGATCATCAACACTATGGATAGCTTTAGACTTAGGAATCGGCACAACACGTGCAGTCTTCCAAGCAGAAGGAAAAATAGATGTAGTAAGAATTTGGTTTATATGCCACGTAAGAGCACGTGAAATATACGGGAAAATAACCTTAAGAAATCGTATAGGGATTCCATCAGTGCCGACTGATTTTGACCTAACCCGATACATAGCTTCTAATACTTCAAGTTCACTTACGCAATGAAAAGAAAATGATTCATTCATATTAACAAAAGAACCAAAGTCAACCAATTCATGATTATCAGAGACAGAAGCATTTACAAAAAAATTATTGACATCATCCACATTAAAATCAGGAATACATTCATTATCACTAGTAACACCACACCCCTTCAAAAGCTTCCACATACCAGAATTATCTACGCCCGAAAATAACTTAGAATAAAATGTCCTTCTAACTTTTCGAATAACATTTTTTGCCCTATTTCTATACCGACAGTAAATTCGCCAATTCTCAAAAGATCTAGCGGATCGAAAAGCTGAATAGGCTAAGTCCCTTAAAGAAGTAGAAAGTAAAATTTCACTAGATTTCATCCAAGAACTGTTATCGATGCATACTCTTCTTCTTACTTCCGGAACAAATCCAAACAAAGTGTCAATTAATGAGCTAATAAATGAGCTTTGAAGTTCAATATCTCCCAAACCATAAAATAATGCAAAATCAAATGTACCTAATGAAGCAATCAATCCATCCCAATCAATACTGTTAAAGTCCCTATATGTTAAATAATTGTAAGATTGTCCCACTTCAAAATCAAAAGCTGCAAAAATCAAAGCATGATAAGATATCATTGGGCACTGAACCTGATCAGAAAATTTCATAAATGAGGAATTACTCACCAGCCAAATATCTAACAAAGACGTCGTATCATGGGCAATATCAAGGTAGGTAGGTCTGCTATTATGTGAAACATACAAATTACATCTTACACACAGAGAACGCAACCGGGCTGCCTTTCTAACATCAAACATATTACAATTAAAGTCTCCTACAATAATAATATCCTTGTGCCTAGAAAGCAATTCATAATGTGAAGTCTCAAATAACTCCAAATCACCATACGGCAAATACACAACTCCAAACAAGATTTTAAAAACACCAAATTTAAGTTCAACAAAAATTGACTCACAACCAGGAAGAGAGACCTTAGAAAGAACAGTAAAGGTAATTTGATCTGAAACAAAAATAGCAACACCGCCACCCCTGGCAAACAATCGATCATTTCTTATTATATTATACCCAGAAATTCTAATAGACTTAGTAGAAACATACGGTTTCAACCATGTCTCAGAAACCGCAATCAAATTAAAGGTTTTATCCATAACATTCCGAAACTCATCAAATTTACAAGAGTTTGAAGAAGGGCGAATGCTTTGACAATTTATATGAGATATTTTTAAAACATTTGAGAAGCTCCGCAAACTCGTCTTAAGATAAGAACTACTACTAGCTATTGGACCAATATTATCACTATTCATAGACATTAAATATTATCAAAAAGAGAATGGCGGGGAACCAAGTGAATGGAATTATCAAACTTAAATTCATTAATTCAATTTTCAAAATAAAACAGAATATACACCAATCCTTACAAATTTCAGCCATCATAACATGAACAGAGAATAATTGTAAAAGCACTTAAAAGTGTATAAAATAAATATCATAAGAACTGTTTATTAACCTAATAGTTCCAAAAGGTAAATGCAGAATTAAAGCTTTGTATTAAAAATGGAATCTTATAGGTAACCACAAAGAGATCAGTAAAAAAGCTAAGCAATTTGATTCAAAAACTTATAGTAAAGAAAAAACAAAATTGACAAAACCACCAAGATGCCTTCAGTCTATACAGTACATAATAAGATTCATACATTATAATTAAAAAAAAACAAGCTAGAGTAAAAGCATCTTGAGTAGAGAAAAAAAAAATACAATTAAAAGTTTAAAATCAAATTTACCAAATAATGTTATATAAAATACAGCAAAAAATCAGCTTCCAGCATTCTCACTCAACAGATCAGCACATTCATTAACAGTGTATTCAACCTCCTTACCATCACACAGTGTTAGCTTTGCTTTCAACCGATCCGCATTTATAATTCTAAATTTCAAAATTAATTTTTGACGAAGCATTTTGCGACAAAGACCATTTAAATTGGAAGCAGCAGGTGAAAAGTGATCATTTAAATATACACGGCTATCAATTTCTCCTCCAATAATATTTTTTACAGTAAGCGACCGCATTTTAAAATACTCCTTCATTATCCTATCCCTTAATGCAACATTGTTAAATTTAACAAGTATATTTCGCCTGTTGTTCATGTAGCAAACATGATTAATATCATAGCTACATACGTTTATATTATAAAATGAACATAAAGAAACAATTGCAGAGTTTAAATCATTAATACCAGTTGGAAGCCCATTTATCACAAAATCACCACGGTAAAGTCTACGATGAAGAATGTTGTTCTCAGTCTCCAAAGCAGAAATTTTTAAGTTGGTAGAGGAATCAATATGTTTAATCATCTCATTACAACTAAGAATGTCAGATCTCAAATCCTTAATGGCAGTCGACGTTTCCTTCTTAAAATCCGACAAAATCTGAGCCATAGTGTTTTTAAATGCATCATGATCTTGCTGGCTTGTTTTAATAAAACTTTCAAACGTATTTTTCATCGATAGCATTTCCTCACGAAATGAACGGTCACCATCTGACTTACTCGAACAGTTAACACATTTGAAAAAGAAAGAGGCTGATTTTTCCCTTAGTAACGAGAGGTGTTTTTCCGCCACATTGGCACATTTCAAATGAAGCCACAACTCACAAGACGTACATTGAATGCTGCCCTGTGTCTTGCAAATACTATCAGAGCATATGCCACATTTATTATTCTTAGCCGGCATATTGAAACGAGTTTTTTTTTTTCCAATTTTAACAAAATGTCGAAACAAATTCAGCAAGTAATAACAATAGCAAGAACCAACAACAGCAACAACCTCAAGTAACAGCAGCAACCAGGCCAATAATTCTTCAAAACAGCTTAATTCCACAATTGATCAAAAATTTTATGAAATTTAATTATTTACTGTCGAATATTAAACAATTAGCGACAAATCAACAAAATAGTATTAATTTATACAAATAAAGTGCTTTTTTTGTTAAATTTTATGACAGCTGAAATTTACACGCGTCTATTCAGGCATAGCGTTGCCAGATTATTCCAATTAATCTCTCGCTAGTGCCTGCAAGAGTTGCCGCTTCGGCAAAAACAATTTTAGTAACAAATGTTACCATGAATTCAAACACAGACGCAATGGAAAAATCTCAAGTAAAAAGTTGTCAAAAGCCTCAAGTACAAGTTGGTATGGACAGGTACATAACAGTGCTTAAACGTGGTCGCAGCCCTACCTCTGCAGCAGTTGCTTCGGCCTCAAAAGTACCATCTTTTGATAAAATAAATTCTCAAAATCGTTTTGCAATTCTGGAGGATGAATCCTCTGAAGCACCAAACGTCATAAAATTGTCCAAGCCTCCCCCGATATATCTTAGGGAGCAAAACTCAAATGAGCTTATAAAGAGTTTAATTTCGTTGATTGGAGAAAATTCGTTTTACGTAGCTGCTATCAAGCGTGGTAGTATAAACGAGACTAAAATACAAGTCAATCATGAGAATGATTTTCGCAAAATAATAACCAAATTTGAAGCACCTAAAAAAAACTTTTATACATACCAACTGAAGAGCAGTAAAGGTCTTCAGGTAGTGATTAAGGGAATTGACTCATGTGTGGACCCTGAAGAGGTAAAAACATTCCTAGAAGAAAAAGGCTTCAAAATAAAACATGTAGTAAATATTAAAATTAGAGAAAAAAATCCCCAACCACTTTTTCGAGTGGAGTTTGAACCCGGCAACGTAAAGCTTAAAAAAAACGAAACGCATCCTATTTACAATTTGAAATATATTCTCTATAGAAGAATAACTATAGAAGAGCCACACAAAAGAAATGGTCCCGTTCAATGTTTAAACTGTCAAGAATATGGTCATACTAAGGCATACTGCTATTTACCCCCTGTTTGCGTGGTATGTGGTGAATTACATGGTACAGTTCTCCGCAATAAGTCTAAAACCGACCCCAACGTAAAAAAATGTAGTAACTGTGGCGGTATAACACTGCAAATTATAGAGGTTGCCCTGTATACACTATCGTCAAGCAGTCGTCTGGACCTAAAACAAATCCCGCTCAAACACAGGTAACAAATCGAGTAAACACTAACGACACTCAAGCTCCGCAGCCTAGTAGTAACAGAACCTCTTACGCTAACGTCCTTAAATCAAACCATGTTTCAATGCAAGGTGCTGCGCCAAGTAACGAAGAAACTCCTAATTTAAGTCGTCTAGAAAAAACCATGGAAACATTAGTGCAAACAGTAAATAATTTTACTAACACAATGGGTAATATGATGCAGGAAATTCTTAGAATGCAATCGATGTTATTGCAAGCTGTACTTAAAAAGCCATGAACTGTTTAAAAATTTGTTTTTGGAACGCAAACGGCATCCGCCAACATAAAAATGAATTAGAATATTTTCTTAAAAGTAAACAAATTGATGTCATGATGGTTTCTGAAACTCATTTGACCTCAAGAAGTACGTTTAAAATCAATGGTTATATACTATATGATACCAAGGACCCTCGAGATGGAGCTTGTGGAGGTTCTGCCATTTTGATAAAAACTAGAGTCAAACACTACCTAATGTGTGATCATCGTGAAGATTATCTCCAAGCAACGAACATTTGCGTTGAGGAATTAAATAGAAACATAGTAATTTCATCGTTATACTCCCCGCCTAGATTTTCAATATCAGAAAGCCAATATTATAAATATTTTAATTCATTAGGACCCTGTTTCCTAGCCGCTGGCGACTATAACGCTAAACATACCTTCTGGGGGTCACGACTTATAACACCAAAAGGTCGCGTTTTATTTAACACAATTTTTAAAATGGATTTAAATGTGGTAGCGAGCGGTCAACCAACTTATTGGCCTACTGATCATCAAAAAATTCCAGATGTCATCGATTTTGACGTTGTTAAAAACATCCCCATAGAAACGATTCATGTTGAAGCTTCCTTAGAATTATCTTCCGATCACACACCTACAATTGTTACTATAATGAACCCCAATAGAATTGTATCTCCGACTGGTTACTTAGCGACGACAGCTACGCAAATTAATTGGTTAAAATATAAAAAATATCTCAGTACCCATTGCACAGAAAATATTCCGCTCAGTACACCGGAGTATGTAGATCGCTCTATTGACAATTTTGACAGTTTATTGAAACTAGCTGTTCTACATTCCAATATTGTCCCCAAAAAAACAAAACATATATCGAGGATGGCAGTAAATTAAATAAAAAAAAACGAATTGTTTGGTAATTATAATGTTAAAAGAAAAGTATATGTATTTATTTAATATTGTGAAGTAACATAAGTATAAATGTATTTAAACGTCCGCGCGTATTCTGCACCTTATTGATGTTTTTGATTTACTGAACTGGTGTTGCCCATCTTAAAATAATTATTGTCATCTGGTAGGAGAGTTACCATACGTGACAGCTCGGCCTCTCCTGACTACAAATCGTCCTCGGTTTGAATTTGCGTCCAACTCAGGATACATGACGCACCAAGGTTTTATTTTGTCCGAGGAGTAAATTGAACTATATTTTCTTGACGTTACCTGCAAGCTGGGAATATCTTCGATGATGTAACGATCATTTCCAAGTACTCTTGCAATAATGTAGGGACCTCTAAACTTGGGTTCCAGCTTATGCGAATCACCAGTAAATCCAGGTTCATATTCGGCTACGACTAGATCACCCTCAGCATATTGGTGGGGAGCTACGTGCTTTTTGTCGAATCGGAGTTTCCATTTTTCGCGTTCCGTGCTAATATTCTTCAAAGCTACTTGAAACTTCTCATCTGCAGACATTTCAGTGATGTTTTCAGCGACATCATTCTGCACTGCGGTAACCAAATAATTTTGTACGACGTCGCTTATCTTGAAATTAAAAACAAGTTCATTCGGGGTAAGACCGGTAGTTGTGTTTATTTGAGAGTTAACCATCCACTGCAATTCGTTAAGACTCAAGTCCCAATTTCTGGAGTCTTCCGTGGTGGTACGTAAATAATTCAGGATAACAGCATTTGCTCTTTCGACCTGCCCATTAGCGCGAGGTGTTCAAAAGTTTTGGACGTAAACGCCGTTCCTCTATCGGAGACAATTCTAATTGGTATACCAAAATATCCAGAAATCTCACTCAAAATATTCAAAACAGCAGCAGTTTTGGTATTTTTAACAGCTTTTACTATCAGAAATTTCGAAAAAGCGTCAGAGATCGCGGGAATATACGTATTCCCTTTCTTTGAGCGTATAAACGGACCTAGGTGGTCTATATGAATTAAACGGAACGGAATCGGTTCAGGAGGTTCAACATGCAAACGTCCCTCAGGTTTTCCCCTCTGTGTTCTGTTGTAGCAGCACGTTATACATGAAGAAATCTATTCTTTTACATATTTCCTCATCTTCGGGAACCAAAATAGTTTCTGTATACGTAATAGTGTTTTCTCAATTGCGTAATGTCCCATATCATCGTGGAAATGTTTGACGATTCCCCACCTCACAGCTTTGTGAACTAAAAACTTAAGTTGTGCGTTCACTTTACGATACAAGCGATGATTTACGATTTCATAATCCTTTTTGAGTTGCGTATCTTCTGTTGATTTTACATTTCCAGACAAAACAGCCATAATGTGACTAAGTCTCTTATCTTGTAATTGCATCGTGAATGCCCAGTCATCAATATCATCAGAGACAGTAAAAATTAATCCGGCGGGTTCCACTTCATTAGAAGGTTCGTCAGGTGAACGGCTTAAAGCATCAACATGAGCTAGTCGGGTTCCTTGTCGGTGTACGGCTTCAAAGTCGAATTCGAGTAGTTTTAACCACCATCGAGCTATTCTGGATTTTAGTTCCTTCTTTTCACGTACTGTCGCAACAGCCGCACAATCAGTAACAAGTCTAAATGGTTTGCCTAGCAAATAAATTCGGAAACGTTCCAACGACTCTACCACTGCCAGTACCTCCAGTTCGTAACTGTGATAGCGTTGCTCTTCTTTTGTACAGTGGCGGCTAAAATAGAAAACTGGTTGAAAATTCTTTCCATCTTGAGACTGTAACAATATTCCAGCTAAACCGACGATACTCGCATCGGTATGTAATTCGTGTAATGCTGCGGAATCATATAAAACCAGTATTGGAGAATTTATTAGCATAGTTTTTAATTTCTCGAATGCGCTGCATTGCTCGTCACCCCAAACAAATTGATCCCTCTCCGATTTATGTGTTAGCTTTGTTAGCGGTTTTGTGATCAAAGAATAGATTGGTACAAAATATCGGAAAAATCCTGTTAGCCCAAGAAAACGACGAGTTTCTGTTACGTTGGTAGGTTCCTTGAAATTTTTAATCCCGCCTATATTCTGTTCGCCTGGACGTATTCCTTCGCCGTCTATGATGTGTCCAAGATAAGTAAGTTCACTCTGCAAGAAACAGCATTTGTCAAGCCTTAAAGTCAATCCATATTTTGTGACAATTTTAAGAAACTTCTCCAAAACGTGTACCCCTTGTTCCACCGTTCGACTCGGAATTATAACGTCATCTAAATATACTAAAATTTCGCCACGTTTCATTTCGGCTGCGATTTGATTCATCATATTTTGGAAACTTGCGGGAGCATTTACTAACCCGAACGGCATACGGTTGTATTCGTAGTGTCCATCAGTTGTTACGAACGCGGTATACTGCTTTGAAGATTCCTCAATTTCGAGTTGATGGTAGCCCATTTTCAGATCTAGAGTTGTAAATACCCGATTTCCGGCCAACTGTGCTCTTCCAACACAGGCATAGGATATGGTGTTTTTACCGTTACGCTATTTAAAAGTCGATAATCGACGCAAAGTCTACTTTCACCGTTTTTTTTCTCGACCAAGACGACTGGTGAGGCATATGGCGAATTCGAAGGTTTTATGATCTGACTTTTCAGCAAATCTTTAACAATATCGGAAACTATAGATCGCTTTGCAAATGGTATACGGTACGCCTTTAGATTTATTGGCTCAGGCGTCTTCAATTGTATATTCATTTTAGATAGCGTGCACTTACCCAGTTCAAAAACATTTTTGGCGAAACAATTACGATTTCCCAAGATAATAGCTTTAAGCTCTGTTTTTTGTTGCTGATCGAAAGTATCACTGACGTTTATTTTATTTTCCGCTTCCAACCAGCACTCATCACCTTTTATTATAAATTTGTTACCTTCGCGACATAAAATATCTCGACCAAGCAAGATGTCCTCTGGAAGAAAATTGTCGTCAAACATAAATAATTCTACTTTCAATATATATCCGTCAATTTCAAGCGAGGTATTAACTTTTGATGTACAAACGTATTTTCCGCCCGCAAACCCGGATAAAGTTTTTGAGCATTTCTGTACGTCGCTCATATTTTCAACACGACTCTCGCGGATTAAACTTATTGGACTTCCCGAGTCAACAAAAGACGTTATTTCACTTCCGTTTATGAATATCTGTTTAGAAAAGTTTTGTCCCGATTTATCGGTTATGATTTTATGCACGTTTGTTCTTGCTTCGTTCGATTGTTTTTTTAAAGAACACTGTTCACTTTTGTGGTTTGTTCGTTGGCAGTGTATGCAGCGGACTTTACGTTGTGGTTCCGTGCAGTTAACAGAAATATGTCCTTTTCGGTGACAATTGAAGCATTCTACTTCACGAACTTGCCGTTTATCCATTAAGAAACTTCAATGGAAGTTGGGCAAGAAATGATGTTGAAAAAGGAAATCTGTTTGTTAATCATTTAAAAAACGTATTTACCCCAAATATATCTCACGATATTGCGGTCGAATTACCACCTGTTGCTGCTAGAGCACCAGTTCCTCTAAGATTTGAGATAAGAGAAATCGAAAAGGCTATTTGTGATTTGAACCCCAAAAAGGCTCCCGGTTTTGATAAGATCAGCAACAAAATGCTTTTGGAGCTACCTCACATAGCAAAGAAAATTATTATTCTTTTAATTTTTAATGCTATTTTTCGCCTTACATACTCAAAAGTGGAAGGTTTCCTTAGTCACCATGATACCTAAACCAGGAAAGGATCACACAAAAGTTGAGTCATATAGGCCTATAAGCTTACTTTCTAATATATCAAAGCTGTTTAAGAAGCTGTTAGCGTCAAAATTAACTCCAATTTTAAGTGAAAATAGATATATCCCTAACCACCAATTCGGCTTTAGAAGAGAACACAGCACAATTGAACAAACCCATCGTATAGTAAACGCAATAAGAAAAACCTTTGAAGAAAGAAAATATTGCTCCGCTCTCTTCATCGATGTTTCTCAAGCTTTTGATAAAGTCTGGCATGAAGGCTTGTTACATTAATTGAAGATAAACTTACCAGTAAACACACACAAGCTGTTAGAAAGCTACTTAGTTGGTCGAAAGTTTATTATTAAAGAAGGTGATTATTTAAGCTCTCCTCAGCTAATTGGCGCTGGAGTCCCTCAGGGAAGCATCCTGGGCCCACTTTTATACTTAATATATACCTCGGATATGCTAACAAACAGCTACACCCAAACCTCAACATTTGCTGATGATACAGCTTTTCTAAGCGTGCACGAAAACAGTCAAGAAGCATCTCGATACCTACAGGATCATATATTTCAGCTCGAACTATGGTTAAAGCAATGGAGGATAAAGGTCAATGAGCAAAAATGCGTACATATAACATTCACTTTGCGTCGGGAATCTTGCCCCCTTATTAAAATCAATAACCAAATAATACCTCAAAATTCGCATGTAAAATACCTCGGTATTCATCTAGATCGCCGTTTAACGTGGAAAATCCATATAGAGGCAAAATTAACTCAAAGGAAACTAAAAGCCATCCAAATTCATTGGCTTATTGGAAGAAACTCTGTCCTAAGTCTTGACTGCAAACTTCTACTTTACAACTTCATCTTAAAGCCAATCTGGTGCTATTTTATTCAGTTATGGGGCACTGCCTCCGCCTCTAACATCGACAAAATTCAAAGGCGCCAAAATAAACTTCTTCGAATAATCACAGCTGCCCCTTGGTATGTAAAAAACTCAAATATTCACAAGGATCTCAATGTTCCATTAGTTAAAACTGTGATTACGAAATATGCAGTAAAATACTTAACCTTTGTCCAGCGGAAAAATTTTACAACGTTAAAAGGCGGTATGGGTACAATTGTACCCTTTTATACTTAACACGGCTTTTCCTATTAATATAATTAAATTATTCTGTTCTTATTTAATAAACAAATGATAGAACAGGCCCGTGGCTAAAAAAAACTTATTTTACGTACACATGTATACATTTTTTGCAATTATTTTCTTGTTTTTTTCTTACGACTTATATGAAGGTACAATTGTACCCCTTCAGCCATCTAGGGATATGTATGGCTTTTCCTATTAATATAATTAAATTATTCTGTTCTTATTTAAAAAACAAATGATAGAACAGGCCCGTGGCTAAAAAAAACTTATTTTACGTACACATGAATACATTTTTTGCTTTATTTTCTTGTTTTTTCTTACGATTTATATGAAGGTACAATTGTACCCCTTCAGCCTTTTAGGGATATCAAGTCAAAAAAGACTTATTTCGGTATGATATAATCAAAATATTTTTTTTTTAAATTTCAAATATGTAATCCGTAATAAAAGTTTAGAGATGTCAGAAAATTTTAGATATCTAGTATTAACAAAAAAAAAGTTATTGCAATTTTAAAAAGAAAAAGGTACAATTGTACCTCTTCCGCCGGACAAAGGTTAAAAAGGCTTGAATTGCATCCGAACCCACTAGCTCGAAAAATTTTAAATGATAGCGGCCACACTCGCTTAAGAAGAAGAGACACTGCAGCACTTGTCCAATTAGATGAGCGATAAACACCTAGATAAGTGAACAGAACCCGTGATGAAAAAATTTTTGTCTGGCACTGGCAGGACATAAAATAAAGTATTAGGTTAAGATTTGATTAATTATTGTGAGTTCATATTTAATATATGAAGATTCAATAAATAAATAATGAAAAAAAAAAAAAAAAAATTTTTTATGAAATGACAAACGGTTTTGTTTTCTCATTCAGTTTTAGCACTTTCGAATTAAGTTTGGGGCAGTTGCATAAGTTTCCGGTCCCCCAGAGGTTTAAATTGCAAAACCACGATCGAGATCTGTAAATCAATTCACCTCTGGATTTTGTAATTACATGGTGAATATCGATTATACCTTTCTTTCTTTCTTCATTCTTTTACATTTGCCATTACGCGCATTATCGAGCTTTATTTTCTCTCGATATCTTCGTGCTCTTTCAACCGCTATTAATTTTGTTGTTTTACTCTTGTAAGTACAAAAATAAAATCAAAATTAAGCATTTTAAGCTATGCGGCAATATATATCAAAAGTGACGCTCATGAAATGTTTGCCTATTTTGGTTTTTTTTCGTAGGCAATTTTTTTCTCAAATTCACAAATTATAAAAAAATTAGTTGAAACCATGTAAACAATGATTGTCAACTTAAATTTTTTACATTTAATATATTCACTTTTAAAAAAATTAGCGTGACGCTCATGAAATTTTATCGCGCCTTTACCATGGTGTTCACAAAAACTACGCAAATGCACACTTATTTTAATTGAGTTTTTTTCGCTGTTTCACTTTTGTAATAATTTAAGTTTGTACTTTCCTTACTTTATTTACTTTATTTAAATGAAAATTAAAAACTAGTAAAATTACTTGAATTATAAAAAAGTGACGCTCAATGCAAATTGTGGGGACAACCTTTGTTTGCAACGCCAAATTCGAACTAATTCAGTTTTGACGACTATAACAAATCAAAACACAACAAAGAAATGCAATAATTCGAAAACTGTTATTAAATGTTGCATATTTACTTCTTTCTTGGTTTTATTTTATTTTGTTTACTAAAAATTCTAGCGGGGGACACATGCTTTTGTATGGAAGGAGTCAAAGGGAGAAACAAAACACCACACAGAAAAAATTATTTTTCGAATTCAAACAAAAAATGTGTAGTATCAAAACATTTTTTGTCTGAAATCGGTCCTACAAACAAATTCGCATATTCAAACAATTTATTTGCATTTTGTTTACTAAAAAAAAACACTGATTTTTTCAAACAAATAATTTACAGAATCAAACAAAAAGTTTACTGAAATTCATATAAATTTCAAACAAATAATTTTGCTGAATCAAACAAAAATTTTTTGCACAAGCAATGACGCGCACCCAAGCTATCACTGAAGGAGAAGATGAAGGCAGAAGCAGAGCGGCGGCTGGCTTTGAGACACATGTTTTGTTGGAATTATTTTTGAACGAAGTCTTGTTATACACACAATGTTTTTCTTCATCACTCACTGTTGCTGTATCCTTTCCTTGGCTAAAGAAGAAGAAATGTAACAAACAACGGCAGCAGACCGACTCGATATGTTTTTCGTCATCATTTTATTTTTGTATTTGATGTAGGTATTTAAGTAAACAGTTTTCAAAAATTGAATACGGGATTTTGTTTTTCATTCTTTTTTTTTTCCAACTTTGAAACCAACCAAAAATTTATTTTGTTTCTTATAATGTTGTTGTTGTTTCTGTTGTTTAAAAAAGAATGAAACCTTTTTTTTACCTGCTATTTTTTTTGTTTTTTACTAATAACCTCGTCGCGCTATTTTATCATCTTTCTTCTTGTTGTACTTTTTTAAAGCGTCCAAAAATACACTGTATGTGTTTTGTGTTGTTGTTCTTATATTTCACATAAAGAAGTGTTGCTTACGATCAAATAAAAAATGCAAAAAACGACAACATTAAAGAGCGTTAAATATTTCATACAAAATTATGAAAAATTGAAACCAATAGCGCGTATATTATATTATTGAAAAGTTGTCAACATTTTTGTTGGTTAAATAAAAATCAAACAAAAATATTAATTGAATCAGTAAAAAAATTTGTAGAAATTAAAAAAAATTTCAAACAATCGTTTGTTTGAAAATAATTCGGCAATAATTTTTTCTGTGCATTCTGAATAAACAAAAAAACAAACATACAAAGAATTACGTTTTTTGTTACATATTCCTCGCTGATCACTCTGACATTTTTGTTTTTTTTTTACCTAAATTAGTAGTGTAAAGTACGGGGACACAAAAATTGCGTTTTTTTTTTTTAAATTGACCCAACTACTAGTCTATTTCCGATGTGCAAGGATTTTCTCCTCTATGGAATAACAAAGACCGGCTTCACTAAATAAAGCTTCTTTGCATAGCCGGCCTTCGGCCGGGCACAAGGATTTTCTCCTCTATGGTATAACAAATACCGGCTTCGCTAACTAAAGCTTCTCTGCATAGCCGGCCTTAGGCCGGGCGCAAGGATTTTCTCTATGGTATAACAAACACCGGCTTCGCTAACTAAAGCTTTTCTGCACCTAAAAGATACTTAAATTAACCTAGAGAGGAAAATAATATGCGAACACAAAAACAAAATACATATTTGCAATCGTGAACAAATTACCTTTAATTTGAGTACCCACACATATCACTAAGTGGGCGGGGCAGTTTTCTGGGCCCAGGGGGCCCCACGGGCCTCAGCCCCCTTAAATTTTAATTATGGTTTTTTTCCTTTTTTATTCTGAATCGGGTAGCATATTTTTTTTTCGTACGCCCCGTAAAGTGCACTTCAGCCAAACAAAGCATCGGATTTAATTCAGAATGTTGCTAAAAGTAAGCGAAAATTTTTCAGCTTGATTTCTTAAAGAATGGTGCGGCCCTACATGTTGCGGCTTGTTATACAATTCGATCAAGCTGTAAAACCATTTGTTAGAGGTGTGGTTGGTCATCAATTTGATTTGAACTTTAAAATAGGCATGTACGTGTGATGGCGATTTTTTCTTTCGTTTTAAAAGCAACAGCGTGCGAAGTAAACAATATTTTAGAAAACTAATACGAAATTCCAATGCACAATTTTAGTAAAGAATATAAATACTACCCGAAATATTATTTACTAGATGACCCGTGCGAATATTTTGCACCGTTAGTTGTAATTTTTGTAACATAAAACTAAAATAATTAATAGAAATTTTAGTGACTTCAATACATTTTATTAAAAGTATAAAAATATTAGAAATCATAATATATATCAAACATATTTACATACATACATATGTTTAAATGCTTTTATAATACTTCTTTGAATACAATGTTAGAGGTAATGACATGATCATCGTTAACTTTTTGCCCGTACGAATCCTTAATAAAGCGTGATCCATTTCGAAGTTCCCTACTTTTTTTAAGAAAACAAAACAGAAAATTCAAATTTAATGGGGAATGTTAATTATCATTTGAAAGAACATTCTTTGGCATTTATTTTTTGAAGATTATGTCTGTCAAATGTTGGCCGTTGTTACGTCGCAGATGGTCCATCCGTCGAGTCCAATTTTCGATGACTCGTTCGAGCATTTCGACTGGTAACTGGCAAATGACACGCGTGATGTTTTCCTACAAGGCCTGAATCGAAGCGTGTTTGTCCACATAAACTTTAGACTTTACATTTTGCCACAGGAAAAAGTCTAACGGTGTGATATCACACGATCTTGGTGGCCAATCGACTGGCCCAAAACGTGAAATTATGTGCTCACCGAAATGTTCTCTCAATAAATCCATTGATTGATTCGATGTGTGGGATGTGGCGCCGTCTTGCTAAAACCAAAAGTCGCCGAGATCAAGAGCTTCAATTTCAGGCATAAAATAGTCGGTTATCATGGCGCGATAACGGTCGCCATTGCTGCGAACGGCGCCGAATCGACCCTCCGCGGTCTTCGTGCACACTCTCAGCTACGGCCGCTATATTTTCTTTACAGCGTGCTGGACGTGGTCTATTCGGTCGAATATTATCCAATAATGAATGCTGGGTCTCAAAATGGGAGATGGTGTTGCGAATAGTACGCTCAGTAGGCCGATTATGTTGACCATAAGTTGAGCGAAGTGCACGAAACACATTCCTCACAGAACGTGAATTTTCGTAATAAAGTTGAAGGATTTGTAAACGTTGTTCAGGCGTAAGTCTTTCCATTATGAAATGCCAAACAAAACTAAACAAAAATAACATGTCAGCATGACACGACTCACACTATTGAAAAAAGTATCTCTACTTGGATCACCCATTACAAACAAAAATATCTTTAAACGTACGCACTCGAGAAAAACCTTTTTAACTGTTAAATATCAGCTGACACTATATATGTATATGTTTATATTAAGAGACACCGTATTACTACACTTCATAAAATAAACAATGCCATGACAATAACGACATTACCAAAATGACTTTTACAACTTTATATATTATGTAGAACTGCATTACTATTAAGCGACCCTGTATTACCACATTTGAACAAAAACATATAATCATAATGACAACAGTATTATCATGCAGTTCTATATAAAAGCTCTGTTTCTTTACTCTACTTTGGGATCCCTCGGGATCCCAATTTGCACGAAAAGCGTTCCTGTACTTTTAATTTGTACTTTAAATTCTTCTTCTTCTTCTTCTTGCACGAAACAGCCCAGACTTTTTCTTCGTGCAAATTGTGTAAATTGTCAAACAGCTGTAAAACATAAACAAACCCAAAAAAAAAGGAAAAAAGTTCATAATCCAAATTCTGGAAAAAGTGTTCTGGAATAAAACAATGTACTTAAATAAAAAGTTTTGTACTGAAGTATTAGGGAAACATAATGTTAGTTATTGTAAAAGTGTTTGTTTTGTTTTATTTTTAGTAAAAGTAGTTTAATTCTTGAGCCAATATAAAATTTTTCAAAAGTGGCGCAATTTTTGTTGGTGTTGTAAAGACTGTCAAAACCACAGAATTTTTATTTCGTGCTTAAAATTTGTTTTTTCTGTTCATGTACTTTCGTGTAATGTTGTCTTTTTATGAGAGAAATTTATGCTTGCTCTCATTTGCACGAACCCAAAAAGTAAAGAAACAGAGCTAAAATATAATTTGTATCAATAAAAATATTAATTTTTCAATTTCTAATTATTTTTCGTCATTAGTGTTAGAAATAAGCTTTAAAATGAGATATCATTCATTAAATTTGATGCGGTGGTATGGGAGATATTTGCAACCGACAAAAAAAGTGCTTTAGAAATAATATATATGATGATATTCTTTTCTTCCTCCTCTTAATTATCGCCACTAGTGAAGGCGATGGTCGACCATTTCGCTCGAATGCATAAAATCATTCAGTCTTGTGCTGGAAATCGAAAACGTAAAACGCAAGAATTTTAAAGTAGTTTTTAAATACGATTTCTGTAATAAAAGAATTTTATGACAAATATTTCTATAAAAATTAGTTTAAAAGTATATTAAAAACAACTTCCAATTTCTGGCGTTTTACGTTTTCGATTTAAAGCTCACCACCGATTGTATGATTCCATTCCAGTAAAAATGGAGGTTCTACGCATTATTGAAAAGGCTTTAAAATGTAAAAATGTTCATCAAATGTAAATAAAATAATGAAATGTTTATTGCAAACAATACATAAATTTTTTTTACAATAGAAGGGCCCTCCCTTTTCATGTGACGCAAATTATGAAGGCAGTTTTTTACTTCGCTTACAAAACCAGTGTATATGTATATTAAAACAATATTTTTAGTATTTAAAAACATCTAAATTACTTTTAAATAGCAACAAAAATTAAGGTTGTTCTATTCGTAAAAATGCTAGAGTATAGTTTGGATTATTTTGGTTGTAAAATTAAAAGCTAACTAAGGAAACTTAACACAAACTCAAAATAAAATGTAAAAGCGAGAAACATACAGATCTTTTAAAAAGAGAAACACAATCAAATTTATGTAACCGTTCCCCTGTCGGACTTTGAGTTAACTTAAAACTAACTTATTGTCAACCAGAAATGAGTCACAGGTGACTAAAAAGCTGGCTCATTTCCCTTGTTAAACTCTATTCAGTTTTTACACGTAGTGTCATCAGAGCGAGTCAGTACTCACTCACTCTGCATAAGTTTCAGCTAACCACAAGCTAGCTCATTATGAGTTAGCTTGTAGTGCATAAAGTAAGAGTGCACTATGAGTTAAGTATAAATTGACTAACTTATAGTTGGGTTTAACTAGGCAGCTTGTAGTTCATCAGAACAAGTCAACACTCACTCCACCCTTCATATTTATATTATTATTAACTAATTATGTATGTATATATTTTTATTAATATTTATAATAAATTTTATGTATTTAACATAATAGAATCTGGGAATTTATTTCTCATGGTGAGTACATTTATTATACATATAAATTTTCATATTATTCGAATGTGTATTCTAAGTCAAATTACAATTCAATTTAAATTTTTTTCATTTTATGAAATAACTTGACAAATTTTTCTCTGTTTAATGAAAACAAAAAATATTTCAACAAAATAAAGTTTCACCTGTATGTTTTTTAATTTTTGTTTATTTCTGTATCAGATTTGAGTTATTTCGAAAGTTAGTTAAAAATGAGTTAGTTAAAAGTCAGCCTTATTTTGAGTTAGCTCATAAAAGTCCGACAGGGTCCTAAACAAGGAACAAGGAAACGAAATAATTTGGGAATTGGAAAACACACTTTATTTTCTATAAATATTTCTTTGCTGTAGTTTGGGATCCCACTGGATCAAATATAGACCGATTCCAATAAAATTTGGTAAGATCATTTGAATTGCAATAAACCAAGTATGGCCCAAATTTAGTCCAAATTCCAACATAACAAGATGGTTTATATGCAAAAACACTATTCCGGAAAGTTTGTATGGAGGCTGTGTGAAATAATGAACCGATTCTCACCATTTTCAGTAGGATTCTTATTAATCAATTAAAACCAATTTACAAATATCATCAAATTACATACCTTCAAAATTGCGACCTTACTCTGCGCACAAGGTTACATGGACGGACAACCAGCCAGCCAGCCGGACTGAGTGACGCCTTTAAATCGACTCAGAAAGTGATATTGAGTCGATCGGTATACTAAAAGGTAAGTCTAAGACCAATATTTTTTAGTGTAACGCACATCAGCACAAACGCATAGTGCCCTCTCCGCTATTGTAGGGTTGGTATACAAAATAAAGAAGAAGAAAGAATTTCACCAGTTCTCTTTTGTTTTTGTTGTCAAAGGCAGACAATAGTGTAGACAGTGTCACAAAAAAAAAATATAAAAGAGTCTGTTTAATGATGACTCGTCCCAAACACAGCACCCTGTATTCCCTAACGGTCCTTAAATGGTTTTCTTCTCAAAATACTTAGCTTGTAAGATCTTATTTTTCGCAATGATTCTTACTCTAGTTTTGACCTTTGTACAAATAACATTGAACACTTGTGAACAAACCAAACATAAAAGCAAAAGGAAAAATTTAAAGTAAAAGAAAATTGTGAACCAAAAGATTTAATAAAACAAAAACAACAAAAAATTAAATAGAACTAAAATTCAAAAACCGAAAATAAAAAAAAGTGTTTTTTATTAAAAGAAAAAAATTAAGAAAAAAGAACCATAAAAAATCAACCCCCAAACAGTGTCGATTTGGAGGCACTTTATTTCAGGCTTCCTACAGGGTTACGGTTACATATCGCCTATTTGCTGCAACGCCGTTATTCCTCGAAAAATAATTGCTTTTAAAACTTTTTAAATTTTAAGTTAATACTAGGGTGTTCAATTTATCTGGTTTTATTTTGTTCTATTAAACGATTAATCGATATTTGGCATTTTTTAACTTATTCGATTAAACGAACAAAATTTTAAAATTAATCAAATAAATTTAAATCCAGAAATTTTATAAATTACGATATTTTTTTCGATTATTTTAGAAAAAATTAGTACTTGAGTAAATAAACATTCTTTTTTAAATAAAACTTGTCAATGTAGCTCCAAATTGTTGCTTCACTTTCGGGTACTTAGATTTTAAGAGTCAATATAAGCTTCGATCGAAGTATCTTGTTTAAAATATTGATTAATTTAACTTGTTGCCCACTTGGTTTTGTTGGTTTTGCAGTCGCTGTGTAAGAGGTAAGTTAGTAAAGTTGTTGAAGAGCATTTACGTTATTACATTTTTGGACACCTGTTACATTATCATTACTCGATTTATCGTTCGTACAAAATTGTTTAACCAAACTCGTTCTTAATGAAAGTTCATAAATATATTCCATTTTATCTATGTACTTCATTCCTGAAGTATTTTTTTTTTATTTGATTTGATTTGAATTAAATTTTCGTTCGATTTCAATTTCACTTCATTTCGATTTCTAGAACATACCCGATAAATTAATATAAATCTTTGAGTTAACATACCTTTGTCGTTTTTTTCTTTTGTGAAATGAATTATTAAATTGTGTAAAAAAAATTAACAAAAATATAAGCTAAATTACTCACTTAACATGACTGTTTTTTTTTTTTAATTCCAACGAACCTTTTTATTCGACATAAAACTTAAACAAAATTATACATATAACAAAAATACTATATATTTTAAATTATTCGAACAATTATTCGCCTAAAATTGTTCGATTAATCGAACAAAAAATAATCGACTGAACACCCTAGTTAATACCCTCATTATGATTAAGTGAAATTTGTACATTTATACATTCTTTGATATTATTGCTCAATTTTGAATTCAATTTTTACATTTTTTCATTTCAGTCGAAATTTTTGTATATTGATGATGGTCCTTTTCTTCCGTCATTGGAACATTTAGTGGAGCATTTCATGCGTTTCGCTGATGGTCTGCCAGTTAATCTAAAATATCCTGTTGTACCTAAACCCAAACCACCCTTGCCTCTATTTTCAACTATGCCTCGATCAAGCCATAAAAAATCATCTGATGCCATAAATGTGCCACAAAATATACTAAGTCCTACTGATGAATCTTTACATAATACACATCATGTGGCTCTAAAACACAATCAAACACTAGCAACTATTCATCATCATAACAATCAGAAAAAGAAATTGAAAGAACACTCGAATTCAGTATTTAGTACACTTAGATTACGTAGTCCTAAAAAGTCCAGCATATTAGAGAGTATGGGTACATTACGTAAAAATAAACAAAAGCAAAAGGTTCATGTAGTCGAAGATAAAAATAGTGTTGGTTTAAATGACGAGCAGCAAATTAAGCAAGTCGAAACTTTATTAAAAGGACTGTCTTTTTCAACAGAATTTTCTAGTTTAAACACTAGTGCAGAGAACGATAACCTTTTAAACACTGATGAATTTTACAACGTTCCCAAAAACAATTCCTCAATTGAAAAAAATGCGATACTAACAGAAATTCAAGATGCCAGTTTTAAAATTTCATCAGCGTGCGCAAATCTTGAAATTGAAAAAAAGACTGATGAGGAGGTTGAATATTTTACTAAAAGCGATTTGATAATTGAATGTGAACGTAGCAATAAAATGGTCCACAAAAGGTATATGTATCTAATTTTTAAGTTAAATAAATACATTCTCATTATTTATATTCTCTGTCCGTTTTAGTTCGCTTCTTTTGCCAAATGCTAACGGATATATACCAACCGTAGACGTACGAGTATTTATGGAATATAATGATGCGGGAGTTCAATATATATCTAACGACGTTTTAGAAGCATCTGCAGCCGAGTTACGGGAATTTTCAAAGCATCCAGAACGTCTTGATTCACTAATATCTACAACGTCAAATGAAAGCTCTATCGGTCGCTATTTGAATCGACAGGCAAGTAACACTTCTGTATTGATGCAAAATTCAGATTCAGCTTGTGAAGGAGCAGGAGTTGATACCGCAAGACCAAATTATCTAATATTAAGAGATTGTTTGGTTCTTGATTCCATTGTAGGAGAAGGAGAATTTGGCTCTGTTTATAGAGGATTTTTAATTCAAAAGGATTCTGAAACTGGCGACGAAGTTAAACGTTGCGATGTTGCCATTAAGACTCTACGCGATGAACATTGTCGTAGTAATAAGCAAGAGTTTTTACGGGAAGCATCAGTAATGATACGCCTGAAACATCACTGTATTGTTCAGTTAATCGGCATATCTAAAGGTGAAACACTAATGATGGTTCAGGAATTAGTGCCATTTGGTTCCATGTTGCATTTTATATTAGATCACAAGGAAAAAATAAATCCGAACTATGAATTAAAATTATGGGCATCTCAAATTGCTTGTGGTACGTGCATACATACATATATACATTATTTATCTTAATAATAAGTCATTACTGAATTTTGCATACATGTATTATTGTAGGTATGGAGTATTTAGAGCAACATCATTTCGTTCATCGTGACTTGGCAGCTCGAAACATTTTACTTGCTTCTCGTAATCAGGCAAAAATAAGTGATTTTGGTTTATCACGCGCATTAGGGACTGGTAATGAGTGTTATCAAGCCAGCCAAGGTGGCAAGTGGCCAATTAAATGGTAAATATTTAACTATAATTTATGTTTATCATCAAAAAATAATTTTTTTGTTTAAAGATGTTACTGGGAAATCTCAAATACATTAGGGTTTTTATGATTGTGACTGGTAGAGATGTCAATTTAGCCATTTAATAGCTATTAGGGTGGTAGTTAATTCGTGCTATTTCAGAACAATTTTTATAATAGTTCTGATATTTGAAATTTTTAAAAAACCGGTTGCGGTTCATTTGAAACATTTTTAAAACGTAAAAATTTATATATACATGGGTAATTCCATGTCAAAACGACCAAGAGTGGGACAAGACCTATTCCGATTGTAATGAAATTTGGTGAGAAGGTTCTTTTTATCTTATAAGGAACATATATGAACGAAAAAAAATTTTAAAATTTTTTTTTCAAAAGTTACGTCATATTCAAAATGTCATAATTTCGCAGATTTAGCCGAATGTGTAAAGCTTATTTCTTCAATATCTCGAAAACTAGTTGACATACGAAGATGATTTAAATGTCATTTTAAAGAGAATACTTGGGACTACAAACCATAGTCTGAAAATATATAATTTGTTTGAAAAATGTAATATCTGCAAAATATTAAATTTTAAAAACGGACTAAGTCAAAAACCTATTTTTTTATTTGGCTGATTTTTTTTTATATAATACCCCAAACTGTTCTTAAAAAATCCTGAAATTTTGAAGGAGGTGTTTTTTTTCTTTTTTAAGATATGATTTTTTTTCTTTCGCAACCTTTGAAAAAATAATCTTAAAATAGAATTTTAATAATGTAATTTTGAGCAATAAGTCAACTGTGCTAGTTGCAAAAAACAGACCAGCCGCGCACCTTGCATTTTGCCCTAATTGGGGCACGCTGTATCCAGTGGGACTTACCGTTTTTTTAGATTGGCTCTTATTTTCAAGAATTACCGTTATTTCGAAAATGTGGTTCCACAGCATATATTTGCGTAACTCAAAAACGGTTTAGTTTATTTAAAAATACTAAAAAAAACCGAAATTCGGCAATAAATAATAAAGTGGGGTTGTTCATACATTTGACCCATCTAGAAGCATCCTACGCGCCACCATGCAAATATTGCGGTTTAATAAAATTCTTTAATTTGGCCCCTGCAGCGCGTACGTAGGATGCTCCTAGATGGGTCAACTGTATGACCAACCCCACTTTATTATTTATTGCCGAATTTCGGTTTTTTTATACTAATGTGTTATTTGGCCAAATTTTAATAATTATTTTATGTTTGAATTGCATCAATTCAGCTAATTAGGCCTATATTATTTAATGTAAATAAAAAACCTTTCTTTACATTTTTCCAACGTTTCGTCAATTATTTGTTGACTTCATCAGGGTTACGTCTATTTAATTAAAAAATTATAATACATTAATAAAACATAAATGCACCAAATATTTTTTCTTCAAACTTACAAATTTAACAGTAATTTTCACATTAAAATAAATATAAATAAATTTTACAAAAAACAAAGAACATTTAACACAAAAAAATATAAATTAAAATCACAGCTTAAAAATTAATATCACAGTTCGAAATTATATTGCAACTCTATAACTTGTATTTATATTGTCAGTATCCTCCTTTTTGTTCATTGTTCTTTCTATTTTTTGTTGTATACGTAAGCTTTCTATTGTGTACCTTTTTCTTTCTCCACCTTCAATGTCTAAAATTTTTACGTCATCAAAGTTGATTTTATGTCCAGATGACAGAATATGTGTTGCTAACCCTGTTGATTCTCTCAGTTTTGTTATGTCGTTTTTATGTTCAATCATTCTTGTTTGTAATGATCGTTTTGTCGTACCTATATGTATATATTTGATTACATTTCTGTTCGTCATTTCCCATACATTCAAGTTCATACACAACATTGCATTGTTGTTGTTTTTCTATCGGTGCTTTTACACTTGAAAAAATTGTACTGAGTGTGGAGTTAGGAGTATAAGCAAAACATATGTTTTGTGATTCTATTGTTGTTTTTATATTTTTGTTGTCCGTTAAACCAGGAATAAATCGTACACTGAAAAAATTATTTTCCTTTTTGTCAGTATTTTGTGTAGTGATATTATTTTTTAATTTTAGCTGTGTTTGTTCAATTAATGAATAAATGAGTTTAATTGGAAAACTATTGTTAATTAATAAAAGTTTTATATTTTTAATATTTTTGGCATGAAATTGTTGGTCACTAATATTTAAAACTCTAAAAATAAAATTTTGCCGTGTTAATAATTTGGTGTTTAGGCTGTGTAGCATTGTTTTTTTAGTTATTTCAATAAACTAAACCGTTTTTGAGTTACGCAAATATATGCTGTGCAACCACTTACATTTTCGAAATAACGGTAATTCTTGAAAATAAGAGCCAATCTAAAAAAACGGTAAGTACCACTGGATTCAGCGTGCCCCAATTAGGGCAAAATGCAAGGCGCGCAGCTGGTCTGTTTTTTGCAACTAGCACAGTGTACTTATTGTTCAAAATTTACAATATTAAAATTCTATTTTAAGATTATTTTTTCAAAGGTTGCGAAAGAAAAAAAATCAAATCTTAAAAAAGAAAAAAAAACACCTCCTTCAAAGTTTCAGGATTTTTTAAGAACAGTTTGGGGTATTATATAAAAAAAAAATCAGCCAAATAAAAAAATAGGTTTTTGACTAAGTCCGTTTTTAAAATTTAATATTTTGCAGATATTACATTTTTCAAACAAATTATATCTTTTCAGTATATGGTTTGTAGTCCCAAGTATTCTATTTAAAATGACATTTAAATCATCTTCGTATGTCAACTAGTTTTCGAGATATTGAAGAAATAAGCTCTACACATTCGGCTAAATCTGCGAAATTATGACATTTTGAATATGACGTAACTTTTGAAAAAAAATGTTTTAAATTTTTTTTCGTTCATATATGTTCCTTATAAGATAAAAGGAACCTTCTCACCAAATTTCATTACAATCGGAAGAGGTCGTGTCCCACTCTTGGTCGTTTTGACATGGAATTACCCGCATACATATATACAGTCGAACTTCTATAACTCGAATCATCATTATCCCAAAAAAAACTTCGACTTACGGAGACTTCGAGTTACAGAAAAAAATTTTAAAAAAAATAATCAATTGCAAGCACGTGTCTATAGTTTGAATTTTTTATTTAAAACAGGTAGTTACTGAAAACTTCATACAAAGCTACAATGAAGTAAAATATTTTGAAATAAGTGACTGAAAATTTATTTTTTTTTGTTATTTTCAGTAAAAAATGACTCTTACTTGTTTAAAGCCTTATAGTGCTAATCAGTTGTAGTGTCATTCGTATTTAAATATAAATTCAATGTTTGGAAAGAATTTTCTATATCATTTTTGGAAGGCTGAAAAATAGTTTCTTCAACCGAACCCTCGCCATCTCTCTCCGATCCGTTCAAGCGAATGACGAATGACATTTATGCAAAGAACTGATACTTACGCAAAAAAAAGAAGCACATGATGTACAAAAAGGGAGTTCCCCGAAAAAAAGCAAGCAAAATATACAAACCAGCTAAACAAGCAAAAGAAAACAAAATACACAAACCAAAACAAAAAAGCAAAATCAATAAACCAGTAAACCAAGCAAAAAATTCGAGTTATAGAATTCGTATGTATGTATTTCTTTCGAGTTATGGAGAACTTCGAGTTGTGGAAGTTCGAGTTACGGAAGAAGAATTGTATGTTATTTATTCTCTTAACGCTACTGCCAACCTAATTAGTTCGAGTTAAAGAAAATTCGAGTTAGAGAAGTTCGAGTTATGGAAGTTCGACTGTATATATAAAGTCATGTGAATAATGTTTGCAATGTGCCATATATTTACTTAAGTTTGAAATTTAAAGATGTATGTAATTATCAGAGACGTAACGAATACCGATGCCGATATAACGGCGATACTTCGGATTTTCCGATACTACACGATCTTCGAGTCAATAATGTCACACAGGCTTTTACTGTGAGTGAGGTTATAGAGGTCATCAAAAGTGCAAAGTCATCCAAAGCACTTGTGTCTGAGGTGTGGAAAATGGGCGGGGTAGACCCGATATTAAAACCAGGGAAAGGCGCAGACCAGGCAGAATCATTCAGTCCAATCCCCCTCCTATCACCGATGTCATGGACATCACGTCCCATTGACAGTCGTCCACATCTCCGGTTTCCCTGCACCCAGGAAAGTGCGTCTCCATAAGTAAGGTTAGGGTCTCAGAGCTAGACTCAGTCCATGAGCCGTCATTCCTTTGAATCTTGACAACTCGTTGACATTATCAATGGATGCACAAAATTGCCTCCATGATAGTCGCATTGCCCTTTTCAGATCCGCCTTATACCTGTTGAACATCACCCTGTGATTGTTTCAATCCTCTGGTGCTCTGGTGAGCTTGGCCTTATTAAACAGTCTCCTAACCGTAGACCTTTGAACGTGAAGTTCCCCGGCCCACCATTTGGGCTGTTTACGCCTACCTGGAAATGTAACCGGGCAAGACTGCTCATAGCTTTCCCCTAGAAGATGAGTGAACTTGTTCACAACACCCTCCAGATCAGTCCGCAGCAAGTCGCCCGAGGTCCTTTGCGCCAATCCAATTCGGACCCTTTCCTTAAAGGAGTCCCATTTTGTCCCCCTAGGGTTCCTAAATGGAGCAACCCAAGGTGGGTCAAAATTCAATATGAAGGTAATACGACTATGGTCTGAAAATGTACAGTCCGTTGCCACCCTCCAATCAACAACAAGTTGCTCCTCACGGTTCACCAATGTCAGATCTATCACTGCCTGCCTATCTTTATTTCTGAACGTCGGCGTGTTACCCATATTACAGATAATAAGATTGTTAGGAGTTATAAAATCAAACATTTACTCACCCCTTTTGTTTATGTCTGCACTCCCCCATATGATGAGCATTGGCATCGCAGCCCAATACAAGGATTGCACCCTTCCTCCTTGCATATGCCGTCAGTTCCCGCACCTCCGTGCCAAGATGGGTCCATCGCCTCGTACGGCATATACACCGAAGCCAGTGTAAGAGTGCGCTTACCTTTGGCTTCTCCATTTACTTCGGTCAAGTCACCGCATCTGAAAGAATGAGAGATGAGAAAATTCAATTATTCCTCGCTAATATACACGTTCTTACCTTGTCCTCTGTGGACAGGACAAACAGAGTGTATCCCGCAACCCCTAAACCGCAAACCTTATTTTTATTAATCCAAGGTTCTTGGATTAGGGCTACGTCCGTCCGGGTGCTGGTGAGGAAGGTTGCTAGTTCGGCTGAGGCTGCTTCATAATGGTGCAGGTTTATTTGCACCACTAACAACCTCTTTGGTTCTGTCATGTTTCGGATACCGGAACCTGACGTTACCTAAACCAAACTTAACTACCCCCCCCCACCTCCTCCAAGTATTCCATGGACTTCCGATCCACAGCGAAGCGGAAGTCCCTGCCGGTGTTCTCCTTACACACCAGGGAGGTCACTAGGCTCCATTGGTCGGTAAGAAGCCTATTGTTCTGGTTGCCCAATACTGCCAGTATAGTTTCCACCGGACGTACGGGTGGTGGAATCCATACTGTCACTATGGACCTAATTGGCAAATCGGAGGCTTGTATGACTTCAAACCTTGCCCCCGGGTTAATGTCGCTGCATTTGTCAATTGTAGTCCTTAAGAATTCCAAAGAATTCTTGTTCCTGCTCGCACCTTTTCCTCTACTGGCCTCCTTACGAGAGCCACTAGTGGAATCGGACGGAGGATTAACAGCCTTCTTCCCCGTGTCCGCTGCCTTAGCCACTTTGCCTACCTTCTTGGGTATCGCCCCCTTATCTTCCACAGTTCGTTCCGAAGACATGAGCGCTTTGGTCATCGGGGCAACCCCTCCTTTCTCCATCTCTCCACGGCAGGTTGACGACTCCAACGGCCCTGTACTGTTTTCGAGTAGTGTCCGGGTCGGCGACTTAATCCACCTGCTTTCTCCAAGGATAGGGCAAACTAAGCACGGTACTGACAGGGCCGTAAATTTGGCGACGCTCTGACGGTGCCTTCTCAGAAGGTGCCTATCCAGGGCTGCCAGATTTGACGATTTATCGTCATTTTGACGATTTTTGTTCCGAAATTGGCAAAGTGACGATTTGACGATTTTTTTCTGAAAAGTGACGATTTGTTCAGTCACTAAAGTCTGAATCAAACATTGAATTTTCTGACAATTTCGTTTTTAGATCTTGTTTAACAGCCGTACCTTAACAAGGGCGGAAGGCGGAACGTTTTCTTTCGCTTAGCTTTTACGCCGATATGCCATACCAAAGCAAGAAGGTCAACGCTGTGTCACGAACAGTAGTACACCTTTCTTGTTTAAGTTATGAATAAAAATAGAGATAAAAACGCTAGATTAACCAAAAAATAGTTAAATTGCCATTATTAGTTAACAATAGCGGCAAACTTCACTATTAAACGAGCTGTCAGAATCGGATTTTCCAATTGCAAAGCGTTAACGCCGCCCTATTCAAACACTAAAAAACGCGTGCCGCTTTTGTTAAGGTACGGCTGTAATGTGCAAGTCTTAAGAAAATCTTTGATTATTTTAAGAGTACAACAACAACAAAGATACTCTTTATCTTTCGTTCAAACCATCATCGAATGAATCTTTTACGACTCTCTGTATAAATTATATTTTCAACAATTATACGGCGATCATTTCACGAGTTGTAAAATAATATCTACAAGAGTCTCATACAATACTTGACATAACAGTCTCGTTTGATTATCTTTACCCACGTCTTAAACGATTAAAGAAGCGTCTTTCGCTGCGCTATGTAAGAATCTCATTCGTGTTACAGTTTTTCCCGTGTGAAGAATCTTCTACGATTAAAAAATGCGGTCGTCGGTGATTAACAACGCTCTTCATGAGACTCCTATTAGCTCATTCACGATTGAAAATACTAGCTGGGTATAAAGTAAATATATGTATAGGGAAATGCTGCGTGACGAACGCTACATTCGTACGCGTTTTCTGATTGATATATACACATTTGTTGGTCTTTCAATGGAGATAGCTTCAACTTATATATAGTGCTAAGTGAGATTAATTTGTTTAGCAGGTATTTTTTGCAAATAATCGATCACAAAGTTTTGTGACGCACGCCACAAAAAGCAAATGCAGATATTCTCTTTAATGACTTATTAAATAATTGCAACTAGTTGTTTGTTTGTTTGTTTGTTTGTTTGTTTGTTTGTTTGTTTGTTTGTTTGTTTGTTTGTTTGTTTGTTTGTTTGTTTGTTTGTTTGTTTGTTTGTTTGTTTGTTTGTTTGTTTGTTTGTTTGTTTGTTTGTTTGTTTGTTTGTTTGTTTGTTTGTTTGTTTGTTTGTTTGTTTGTTTGTTTGTTTGTTTGTTTGTTTGTTTGTTTGTTTGTTTGTTTGTTTGTTTGTTTGTTTGTTTGTTTGTTTGTTTGTTTGTTTGTTTGTTTGTTTGTTTGTTTGTTTGTTTGTTTGTTTGTTTGTTTGTTTGTTTGTTTGTTTGTTTGTTTGTTTGTTTGTTTGTTTGTTTGTTTGTTTGTTTGTTTGTTTGTTTGTTTGTTTGTTTGTTTGTTTGTTTGTTTGTTTGTTTGTTAAAAACAACAATTTATTGTTCAAAAATATTTTAAAAAATAAAATAAACAAATCATAAAAATAGTGATGTTAATAAAAAGTAAACAAACTTTTTATTCGAATACTTTCTTATCGAATATATATAAAAGAGTCAAATACTCCTTTCAGTTACATGCGCAACAAACTTGCCGAGTACAACAAAGTCTGTACTAAATATATTTTCCTTACTTTTTTTTTTTTTTTTTATATATTAATATATATGTTTATATATATTTAGCTGGTGAGGCCTAACTCCATTTTTGAAAATAAAAATGCAAAATTTTTTATTTCATTTTTCCCGACGTTTCGTGAATTTTATGTTCACTTCTTCAGGGGATTCGTCTATTAATATTAAATAAAAAACATCAACATTTAATAATACAATAGCTATTAATGTAACAAACTTACAGTGAAAATATGTAATTAATTTAAATTACATTAATAAATTTTAAAAATATAAAAATCAACGATAGCGGCGTCATCTACTGTTTTTTAAAACAACTCTATAACAGGCGCTTAAATTGTCAGTATCTTCTTTTTTATTCATTGTTTTGTTTATTTTCTGTTGAATTCTTAAGCTTTCTGTTGTATATCTTTTCCTCACGTTATTTACTTTGTCTAGTATTCTTATGTTGTCAAAATCAGGTTTGTGTTTTGTTTGTAATATGTGTTGTGATAATGCGGTGCTTTCTTTATTTTTGTTTATGTCTGAATTGTGTTCTCCCATTCTTGTCTCCAAATTTCTTTTGGTCGTACCAATGTAAACTAAGTCACAGCTGTTGTTGTTGTCTCCTTTGCATGGTATTTCATACACTACATTATTTTGTTGTAGTTTGTTTATTGGAGTTTTTGTATTTGTAAATATTGCACTTAATGTTTTGTTTGGTTTGTAAGCAAAGCTCATGTCATTTTTATCTATTGCACTTCTTATGTTTTTATTGTCCGTGAGGCCCGGTATGTATTTTACACTGTAAAAATATTTTTCCTCCTTATCAGTGTTACCATTTGTGTTTGTTATTGTAGGTTTATAGACAGTTATTAAATTTTTAATTAAATTTGTAGGAAAAGCATTATCTTTAAGTATTTTCGTGATTACTAGTTTATTTTTGTTGTGGTATTGTTCATCGCTAATATCAAGAACTCTACGTATAAAATTTTTTGCAGTATTTATTATTTGAGCTTTAGGTTGAGTAGCGTTGAAATTGATAATTCTGCCAGACGATGTATTTTTTGCATACCAATCAAACGTTATTTTATTGCCTCCTCTATGTAATTTTGTGTCGAGGTATGCTATTTCTCGATTCGTCTCAACCTCAACTGTGAATTTAATTTTCGGGTGATACCCGTTGAGTGCTTTAAGTATAACGTCTTTGTCATTAATGTCTATTACAGCCAGTATGTCATCTACGTACTTGGCCACGTATTTGATGTTAACGTTCTTGTTGTGCAATTCTGTCAAGGCTGCGTCTAGTAAATTATCCAATACAATATCGGCAATAGTAGGAGAAAGGGGATTTCCCATTGGCATACCAAAAATCTGTTTATATATTTTGTTGTTGTATGTAAAGTAGTTGTTGTCATTCAAACAGAATTTCAAAATTTCTAAGAATTTGGATTTCGGGATGCTAGTTTTCGTTTCAATAGTGTTCCATTGGTCCATAATATTTTTTATCGCTGTGTAAACAGGAACATTAGTGAAAAGGGAAACGACGTCAAACGAAACCAGTGTGTCATTCTCATCAAGGGTGATGTCCTTTAGCTGTTTTTTTAATTCCAGAGAGTTTTTAACGTTATATTTATTCGAGATGATGTTCTTGAGTATGAGTCCTATGTGTTTACTTAACTGGTAGCACGGGACTTGAATAGATGATACTATTGGTCGTAGAGGTATACCACATTTATGGATTTTAGGTAACCCGTAAATTCTAGGTGCCGTTGCAGCCGAACAAGTGAGTCTATGTTTTTGCCAATTATCCATATATTTATCCCTATATAATTGACTGATAATATTGTTATTAGTTCTGACTAATTTGTTGGTAGGGTCTGTGTTCATAACCTGGTAAGTATTTTTGTCTTCGAGTAATTTTTCCATTTTCCTTTCATATTCTTTCTTGTATATTGCAACTGTTTTGTTCCCCTTATCCGATTGGAGTATAATTATGTCCTTGTGTCTCTTCAAAAATTTTTTCGTTTTTTCATATATGGCTAAAATTAATTTTTCCTTCGGTTCCTCTTGAAAAGTGTAATTCTATTTGCCACTCTAGTTCTTGTCTCATCCTTTTCCCCATGGGTATTCTCTACCATTTTCTGAATGCACTGTTCTACATCTGCTATAATTTCTAGTGGCGAAAAACCCTGTCTATTAATTGGTAAAGCAAATTTTTTCCCTAACGATAACAACCATTTGCATTCCCATGGTATATCAACTTCGGTTTTGTTTTCAAGCCATTGTTCGTTAAAAACCAATCCCAGCTTCATAAATAACTTTTCTTTCAGTGTATTTAGTTTACTCGTTTGTTTATGTCTTGCATTCATGTTTATGTATCTATTTCTATCAGTCTGATTTTTCATAAAAGCTCCAAAATCATCTATCGTCAAAAAGTTTCGTATACCTGATTTCAAGTTGTATAGCTTTCTTTTAATTGCCCTCAAATCGGCATTTGTCTGCGATATCTCCAGATTTAAAATTTTCCTATGAAAATTATATTCGACTCTCTCCAAATGTTCTTTTATTGTCGCGCATTGAAAAAGTTTCGTTACCTGTGCTGTTGTTTCCTTACCCCGACCTTACCGCTGACGTCTACAAACCAAGAGTTGCGCAAGAGACTTGCCCAAGTAACTTGCCGAGTGTGAAAGGGGTCAAACAAAAGTGTTTATGATACCTTTCGGCAACATTTTGTTCGGAAACTAAAATAAAATGTAGTTTCATTTGATAAGAATAATTTTTAAGTTCTACAATTAAAAACAATTGTAAAAAAAATTAAATATAGAATATTATGTTAACCGAATAGAAGTTTCATGCATCACTAGCAATAAAATGGCAGCAAAATATAAAGAAAGTTGCCATACTTAAACATAAAATCGCTACAAACAGTTAATAGTAATACAACTGTTAATTTGGTTTCGACGGTGCAAATAAATGTGAAAAACTTGTTGAAAATTTAACTATTTGTTAATTTTTTTGTGTTCGTATACCAAATACCATATTCTTTATCAGTTTTGTTCATTTTATGCAAGTCCAACGTCGTAAACTGCAATTGGAAACGCTTATATTCCTTAAGGTGCATGTAGACGACATGTTTTTTACATCTGACCTTTTCAAGTCACATGTAATTGTGCATGTCTGTCAAAATTACTGTTTTACATAGGGTTTATAATATTCGGTCATAAACGAACATGTAATTTGCTTCTGACCAAGGCGAATTGACTAGAAGGTGGGGTCAAGTCAACATATGGTGTTTATTTTCGGTGGTCGACTTGTCAAAGTTTGTGTACAAACTAGTTTTTTATGTAAACAAACCTATTTTTTTACTAGCAATATTTATGACAACCCGACTACAGAAGCAGTGTTGTTGTAGAGTTGACCTCACCTTCTAGTCAATTCGCCTTGCTTCTGACATTGTCTATGTTTTTTTCGCATAGTTATTGCAGAAACCAAAGTAGTTCTCGGTTGCAAAATAGCGTGTGGCCGCCATAAAAATTTTTGTTTGCGCTGAAAAAGAGTTCAATTAGCATATTATAATGAAACGTTTTTTCTTAATATATGTACATAATTTCTATTCAATGGTGAAATTATCGTACATATATTGGTATTGTAAAATATTAACTTCAGCCGGCTATTAATTCCGTCAATAGTGGACGCCGCTGCCGGTTTCTTCCCGGCATAGATTTCTGATATCAGATGGTTTGTCAGAAGAAAATAGAGCACGCTCTAATTGAAATTTTGTCAGATGACTTTGCGTCTGACTTTTACAGAAGCAAAGTTAAAAAGGTTACACACGACATGTATGTATTTTGCAGTGGGAAATTTGACATGTCAGATGACAAATACATGTCGTGTACGGTCGCCTTTATGGAAAAAAATTCTTTATTGACCAAATGATTTGCAGCAAAATTCAGCATGTAAAAAAGTGGGATCACGCCGTGATCACGTTTAACTATAATTTTATTTCTTCTATTTGTAAACAAACATTTTTTATTTTGACAGCTTATCGAAAATGTACTACTGTGAATTTACAAAATCACAATAGTAAATTTTTATGGAATGCGCGCTATAATACCAAATGAAAATTCGTTCGATCAGTTAATTCGACTGCTGTCGAAAATCGAATTTAAAAAATGTTCTTCATTAAATTTAAATATGAATTGAATCAATAAATAAAAGATTAAAAAAATGCATTTTTCTAAAAATGTATAATAATTGTATTTTTTAAGGATATTGATCCCATCCCATTGATCCTAACAAGAAACATAAGATTATTTTAAATAAAAGAGGAAAAAATATTTCTCTTGTTTTCAGTGTAGGTATTTTTGATACTAAACTAGAAGCGTAGGGAAAATCGTACAGATTTTTCGTAATCTCCAGAATCTTGCGAGGAAATATGTATGTAGACGATGCCGTAGTTGGTGCTCATTCAGTTGCGGATTCTTTGGTGGCACGTGAACAATTAATTGGTATTCTGGATATGGGATCATCGCTAATATCAAGAACTCTACGTATAAAATTTTTTGCAGTATTTATTATTTGAGCTTTAGGTTGAGTAGCGTTGAAATTGATAATTCTGCCAGACGATGTATTTTTTGCATACCAATCAAACGTTATTTTATTGCCTCCTCTATGTAATTTTGTGTCGAGGTATGCTATTTCTCGATTCGTCTCAACCTCAACTGTGAATTTAATTTTCGGGTGATACCCGTTGAGTGCTTTAAGTATAACGTCTTTGTCATTAATGTCTATTACAGCCAGTATGTCATCTACGTACTTGGCCACGTATTTGATGTTAACGTTCTTGTTGTGCAATTCTGTCAAGGCTGCGTCTAGTAAATTATCCAATACAATATCGGCAATAGTAGGAGAAAGGGGATTTCCCATTGGCATACCAAAAATCTGTTTATATATTTTGTTGTTGTATGTAAAGTAGTTGTTGTCATTCAAACAGAATTTCAAAATTTCTAAGAATTTGGATTTCGGGATGCTAGTTTTCGTTTCAATAGTGTTCCATTGGTCCATAATATTTTTTATCGCTGTGTAAACAGGAACATTAGTGAAAAGGGAAACGACGTCAAACGAAACCAGTGTGTCATTCTCATCAAGGGTGATGTCCTTTAGCTGTTTTTTTAATTCCAGAGAGTTTTTAACGTTATATTTATTCGAGATGATGTTCTTGAGTATGAGTCCTATGTGTTTACTTAACTGGTAGCACGGGACTTGAATAGATGATACTATTGGTCGTAGAGGTATACCACATTTATGGATTTTAGGTAACCCGTAAATTCTAGCTGCCGTTGCAGCCGAACAAGTGAGTCTATGTTTTTGCCAATTATCCATATATTTATCCCTATATAATTGACTGATAATATTGTTATTAGTTCTGACTAATTTGTTGGTAGGGTCTGTGTTCATAACCTGGTAAGTATTTTTGTCTTCGAGTAATTTTTCCATTTTCCTTTCATATTCTTTCTTGTATATTGCAACTGTTTTGTTCCCCTTATCCGATTGGAGTATAATTATGTCCTTGTGTCTCTTCAAAAATTTTTTCGTTTTTTCATATATGGCTAAAATTAATTTTTCCTTCGGTTCCTCTTGAAAAGTGTAATTCTATTTGCCACTCTAGTTCTTGTCTCATCCTTTTCCCCATGGGTATTCTCTACCATTTTCTGAATGCACTGTTCTACATCTGCTATAATTTCTAGTGGCGAAAAACCCTGTCTATTAATTGGTAAAGCAAATTTTTTCCCTAACGATAACAACCATTTGCATTCCCATGGTATATCAACTTCGGTTTTGTTTTCAAGCCATTGTTCGTTAAAAACCAATCCCAGCTTCATAAATAACTTTTCTTTCAGTGTATTTAGTTTACTCGTTTGTTTATGTCTTGCATTCATGTTTATGTATCTATTTCTATCAGTCTGATTTTTCATAAAAGCTCCAAAATCATCTATCGTCAAAAAGTTTCGTATACCTGATTTCAAGTTGTATAGCTTTCTTTTAATTGCCCTCAAATCGGCATTTGTCTGCGATATCTCCAGATTTAAAATTTTCCTATGAAAATTATATTCGACTCTCTCCAAATGTTCTTTTATTGTCGCGCATTGAAAAAGTTTCGTTACCTGTGCTGTTGTTTCCTTACCCCGACCTTACCGCTGACGTCTACAAACCAAGAGTTGCGCAAGAGACTTGCCCAAGTAACTTGCCGAGTGTGAAAGGGGTCAAACAAAAGTGTTTATGATACCTTTCGGCAACATTTTGTTCGGAAACTAAAATAAAATGTAGTTTCATTTGATAAGAATAATTTTTAAGTTCTACAATTAAAAACAATTGTAAAAAAAATTAAATATAGAATATTATGTTAACCGAATAGAAGTTTCATGCATCACTAGCAATAAAATGGCAGCAAAATATAAAGAAAGTTGCCATACTTAAACATAAAATCGCTACAAACAGTTAATAGTAATACAACTGTTAATTTGGTTTCGACGGTGCAAATAAATGTGAAAAACTTGTTGAAAATTTAACTATTTGTTAATTTTTTTGTGTTCGTATACCAAATACCATATTCTTTATCAGTTTTGTTCATTTTATGCAAGTCCAACGTCGTAAACTGCAATTGGAAACGCTTATATTCCTTAAGGTGCATGTAGACGACATGTTTTTTACATCTGACCTTTTCAAGTCACATGTAATTGTGCATGTCTGTCAAAATTACTGTTTTACATAGGGTTTATAATATTCGGTCATAAACGAACATGTAATTTGCTTCTGACCAAGGCGAATTGACTAGAAGGTGGGGTCAAGTCAACATATGGTGTTTATTTTCGGTGGTCGACTTGTCAAAGTTTGTGTACAAACTAGTTTTTTATGTAAACAAACCTATTTTTTTACTAGCAATATTTATGACAACCCGACTACAGAAGCAGTGTTGTTGTAGAGTTGACCTCACCTTCTAGTCAATTCGCCTTGCTTCTGACATTGTCTATGTTTTTTTCGCATAGTTATTGCAGAAACCAAAGTAGTTCTCGGTTGCAAAATAGCGTGTGGCCGCCATAAAAATTTTTGTTTGCGCTGAAAAAGAGTTCAATTAGCATATTATAATGAAACGTTTTTTCTTAATATATGTACATAATTTCTATTCAATGGTGAAATTATCGTACATATATTGGTATTGTAAAATATTAACTTCAGCCGGCTATTAATTCCGTCAATAGTGGACGCCGCTGCCGGTTTCTTCCCGGCATAGATTTCTGATATCAGATGGTTTGTCAGAAGAAAATAGAGCACGCTCTAATTGAAATTTTGTCAGATGACTTTGCGTCTGACTTTTACAGAAGCAAAGTTAAAAAGGTTACACACGACATGTATGTATTTTGCAGTGGGAAATTTGACATGTCAGATGACAAATACATGTCGTGTACGGTCGCCTTTATGGAAAAAAATTCTTTATTGACCAAATGATTTGCAGCAAAATTCAGCATGTAAAAAAGTGGGATCACGCCGTGATCACGTTTAACTATAATTTTATTTCTTCTATTTGTAAACAAACATTTTTTATTTTGACAGCTTATCGAAAATGTACTACTGTGAATTTACAAAATCACAATAGTAAATTTTTATGGAATGCGCGCTATAATACCAAATGAAAATTCGTTCGATCAGTTAATTCGACTGCTGTCGAAAATCGAATTTAAAAAATGTTCTTCATTAAATTTAAATATGAATTGAATCAATAAATAAAAGATTAAAAAAATGCATTTTTCTAAAAATGTATAATAATTGTATTTTTTAAGGATATTGATCCCATCCCATTGATCCTAACAAGAAACATAAGATTATTTTAAATAAAAGAGGAAAAAATATTTCTCTTGTTTTCAGTGTAGGTATTTTTGATACTAAACTAGAAGCGTAGGGAAAATCGTACAGATTTTTCGTAATCTCCAGAATCTTGCGAGGAAATATGTATGTAGACGATGCCGTAGTTGGTGCTCATTCAGTTGCGGATTCTTTGGTGGCACGTGAACAATTAATTGGTATTCTGGATATGGGGGATTTGAGCTTAGAAAATGGACCTCCAATTCAGAACAGGTTTAAAAAAATGTGCTCCCAGATTTTTGTCGCTCGATGATAAAAGCCCAACGAAAACATAAGGGATCCGCTGGAATGCGGCAGAAATTGTGTTTTTTTTTTGCTTATGGAAAGATTACACTAAGAACTCATATACATACAAAAAGATAGGTTATTTCTATCATCGCTCGGCTTTCTTTACCTCGTTTGGAGTTGTGTGGGAGCAGTACTTTGGCAGATTTGGATGACAGTGTATTACTTACTTTGTGGTCCGATTCTAATTTTTTTTTATGTATTTATTTAGCTTGGTTGAGCTGGAAAACGTTCGTGGCAAATAGACTGGCTACAATATTAGAAAAAGTTGGGAATAAAAACTGGTGTCACGTGGCGTCAGACGGACCTGAATGGCTTAACTTATAGCAGTATTCATGTCCTGTAGGAGTAGCGGAGTTCGAGACGGCAGAAAAGTCGAAAGGAGCTCAAGTTGTTGTTGCTAGATCAACTGATCAAGATTTTATATTATAACGCTTTTCTTTCGAAAAGGCGTGAAAATTTCAATTAAGGTTCATTGAATATCTAGGCTAGTGAGTTAAAGTTCATATGAAATCGCCTCTTTTTCTGTCACAACAAAATTATTTCTCAGGCTCAGCTGTCTTAAAGCGAGTAATTAAATTGATTCCCTGTTGACACTTACCCCTTTTGTTTATAAAGAGAACATTATTCGATCTAATAGTCGCCTTAGCGCTTCCACTTATCTGTCCTACAATCAACGCACCCTATTATCTTGGCCTATGACAGTATATTGGCTCGGCTGTATGTAGAGCTCGTCCACATGCTTTTCTATCACGGAAGCCCTTGTTTGGTCTTAAATGCTGTCCGGCAAAAGTGCTGATTCGTTCAAGCAAAAAATCTGAAAAAAGCTTCAAAACCAAATAATGGCTGCTTTACCGAAAGAAAGAACTACCCTTTGTCACCCGTCGCGGTTGCCCAAGTCGCATTTATTCTGACAACGATAGAAATTTTGTTGGTGCCGCTAGAGAAATTGACGCAGGCTTCGCCAAGCACGTTGTAGTGACGTAGTTTATTTATAAAACTTGTTTATTTTTTATTTTATAAAAATGTATAATATTATCAAGTAATCTTTGTTTGAGTTTTTAGAAAATGGATTTATATATATGTATGTATTTTAATTTAATTTTGATTTTTGTTCTTGGATAATTAAAAATTATTAAAAATATTCAATAAGAATTTGATAAGATTTATTTCCTGGAAATCGAAACTACATTGGCGATCCTGCCAGGAGACTTACTAATAATTTATTCAAAAGCAAATATCTACAATTAAACATGTATTGATCTCCACCTCGGTTACCTGCAGAAGTTACGCAGGAGGATACTAACGATACTAATGACAGAAATAACACAAATAGTTCTCTTAGGGACAATAATGCGGGAATGGAAGTTTGTGCTACATCGTTTAAACTACCATCTTTTTGGAATGAACATCCAGAAGCATGGGTTATTCATGTAGAAACGATGTTTAGAAGCAAACGAACTCAAAATGATAATACGAAATATGAACATATTATTGTATCACTTCCGCAGGAAGTTATTATGTCAGTAATATATATAGTACAGAATCCACTACTGGAAAATCGTTATATTGTTTTAGAAAACAAGCTTTTAGAACGTCACTCTTTAAGTAAACAAAGATTACTTGATAATATTATACATTTTTATAAAATAAAAAATAAACAAGTTTTATAAATAAACTACGTCACTACAACGTGAAAGAGCTTCGTGACATGGCTGTTCAGAATTATGCCAACCAGCAGTTGTCGTGGCACTATCCCTCCTGCAGCGCCACACATGGGAGGATTATGGGAAACAGGTAAAAAGCACGAAAATGCACTTAAAAGTCTGATGGGCAACTGCGATTTACGTTTGAGGAGTTCTCAACCATTCTAGCAAAAATTGAAGCGTGTCTCAATCCACGTCCTCTTGGCGCTATGTCAGGAAATGCTGAAGGCTTGTCTGCCCTTACACCAGGGCACTTTCTGATAGGCACAGCTATGCTTACCCCGCGGAGCCCGATCAGCTGTCTTCACCCCTAAGTATTGTCAATTGGTGACGAAAATTTAAGGCCACACAGCAAGATTTCTGTCGCCGATGGAAGAAGGAGTATTTGAAAGAGTTAAATAAGCGCAACAAATGGCAGCACCCTCTGCTAGGCTTAAAAGAGGGCGATCTTATGGTTCTAAGAGGGCGTACTCTTAGAGTGCGAATTGTCGGCTTAAAAACGAAAAGTGGCGAAATCACTCGGCCGATACACAAACTAGATGGTAGTTTGTTCTTGTGGAACCGGACTACATGTGCGGTGGCATATGGCAACCTCACATAGTGTGGTGAGTTAGCGCATCTGGTTTCTTTTATTTTTCATTTCGTCACTCAGAATGTACTAATAAAGTGACCTCACAAGCGCATCTGTTTGCAGTGATTTTCTCCGTGGTGTGACGTTTAGTGTCTTTTTTTTTTTGTTTATTTACATTTTTTAATAATGCATTTTGACATTTGCCGTCTCAGTTCTAGCAACAAAATGCCTGTTGTTTTTTCTATTGTTGAATTGTTGTAGTAATGAGATCACTTTATTAATACATTATGTTCGTCACTTCTTATCATTAAATAGTAACCAGCCAGACGCTGGCATTTCAATAGTAAAATTTAATAAAATTAATAAAAAAAAACTGAAAATAAAAACTATGTAAATTGCAAAAGAGCCACAAAGGTGTTTTATTGATTTAAAAGGGCCATAGAACAGTTGCAGTTGAGCCACAGAAAATAAGGGTGGTTTTTGTTTATATTGGAGTATTAGAGTCAGCGTTACCGCCGTTACAGGGTAAGAGTTTTTTTTTGTTAAAAAAAATAGTATTCTCAACTTTTGCGAAAATAGACGACTTCGCGAATGCGTTTGAACCAGACCTGCAGTGGAAAACAGTCTCTATTCCGGTTTAAAACGCAACTCAGTTGAGTTGTAATTAAGACAAAGGGTTATCATCAGTTGTAATTTTGGTTTATTTTTGTTCATTGCAATATAACAACGTTGTAAACCATAATACAAAAATTAAGAAATAGAAAACCGAAATAGGAGCCTAAATTTGTAATAAGAGGGTTGCGAAGCCTTTATACTACTCAGTGGTAAATACCTCACCATCAAAAAACTCCAAAAAATCCGCAGCTTACCAAACAAAAATTATCAAAAATAATGTGGTTGACTTAACCCTATCGGGACGGCTCTCCAATTGCAATTATATATTATTATTGTAATAATTGTGTTAGATATGTCTCAAATAGATCGCCAGTTCGGGAAATATGGCAGAGTTGCCACGAGGGAACTGCTAGGGGATTGATAAATTCTTGGACTGATTTTTTTTTGGAATAAATGCAAAAAAAAATGTAAAATATACTTACCAATAGAAAACTAAAAAAAACACCCGATCTATATTTAGTCCAAAATTGTTGTTTTCGTTAACGATCAGGGGTGTCTTGGAAATCGAAAACGTAAAACGCAAGAATTTTAAGTCGTTTTTCAAAAAGATTTCTGTAATAAAAAAATTTTATGACAATTATTATACAAATAATGCTCTATTAAACAGAATTTTTTAACAAAAATTGTAAAAATTAGATTAAAAGTTTAATAGAAGGAACTGCCAAATTCTTTCGTTTTACGGTTTCGATTTGCATGACACCCCTGTATATTTCTATTTAATATCGTGAAATCTAAAAAATTTCACGTTCGACTCTGCCAGCAAGATCCATGCGCCGAGCATATGTTAACAATTATATCTTAACACCGTTTTATAACAAAGAGAACCTTGGATAAAATGAAATATTTTATTTGTAAACCAGAGCAAATGAGAATTTTCACTTAAAGGAATGTTTAAACTTTGGTGGTACTTATGTGTACCACTCGTACCAAACGGGTTAAAAGAGCTTTAGTTATCACACGGAAACCAAAAATATGCAATTACATGTTTTTGCTTGTGCGACCAATGAAGGCAGAAACATTAAATTTATCCGTTTTAGAGCTTTTTATGAATTTTGGCATCGATTTGCTAGTGCATATTTTTGCATATTTTACCGTTCAGAGCATTTTTTGCATAATTTGGTAAAAAGAGTATTTTTGCAGCAATTTTTAAATTTTTAGCGCATATTTTGCCTTTTTGAGGCATATTTTGATACATCTTAACTTTTTTAAAACGACTACAAGAGCTTTCGCAACAGATAAATTTGTTTTCTTTTTTTGCGATGTTTTGGCTTTTCTATTTTAAATATATATCTGTATATCTGTTGCTTCAATTTCACCATCTACATTTTACTTTTACTCGAAAATTGTGAGATAAAGCAGGTTGTCATTAAAGATTAATGTTATCTTAAACTTTAACATTTTATATGTATATGAATAATCAAAAGTTTAGTGAAAAGGAAATTATATACGTTTTTGGCGATGTGTGTAATACATAGAAATCTGGATCAATCATTTAGTAAACCAATCAATTTAGAATCACTTTCAAAATGATCTAACGATAACCATCCGTCCGTCTGGCTAGTTGCCTATCCATGTTAATTTTGCGCGCAAAGTACAATTGTTATCTTGTAGACAATTGGATCAAATTTAGTTAATACATTTTACTAAGGACAAATTCTATGTCTATGAATATGAATGTCTATGAATCGGTTTATAATTTTACATATTCACCATAAAAACTTTTTTCTAAATTATAAATTCGCCTTAAAAATGTTTTACTGCAAACTAAACTCTATTCAATCATTTCATATCTATAAATAGCTTTAACTTCCGACGGTCTTGATACCCTTTATGACCATTTTTTAATGTACCCTTTTGTATCATTTTCCACTATTTTGTGCCACTTTTGTACACTTTTTGGAAATAGCAGTCACATTTTGTTTTTCTCAGCACTGCTAAACAGTAGTACTCCTGCTAAACAAATGTTTTCAAAATAAGCATTGCTTAAAAATTAACTTTATAACAGACTCAAAGTAAAAACTTCCATGTTTTCTTCTCATAATTTGTTTAAAGCGGAAATGGAGGAGTGGACTTCAAGTGTAGATTTAATAACAAAGTATAGATCGCACATTCCTAAAAAGGAGTTAGTTTTCGTTAAAAGTTTGTGTTAAAACCTTTTTTACGACTTCTAAATTAATTTAACAGAAAATAAAGTACAATTTTCCTTATAGCAAACTCATAAACATGCATATTTGTTATTTTTCATATAGATTTTTTATTTATTGAATAACTTATGGGGTTTCTTGTCTACATAAAAAGTAAAATTTTATTTAAAAAATGCAATTCTGTGTTTGTTTCTTAAAAATATTTTGCTCTCTAAAAGGGAAGCATGTTTAATTCTAAAAAGTTCACCCTTACTAATCTAATAAGGCATTGAACTTGTTGCCTGTATAAATCAACAGTGTCGAAGGTGCCATGTAAAATAGGTGACTTCAGATTATATATGGGGCTGTTTTTACAACAGCGACAATTGCCTCAAAGAACAACTAATCAACTCGAATCTTCGAAAAAGTTTGCAAAAATAGCGAAAATTTTGTGTATTTCAAACAAGCCATAAAATTGATTAAAATTTTTCCAAAAATTTCAGAATATTAGAAAACCTTCAGGAAAAAATCGCGAATAATAAAATTTTTTTGAAATCGCTAAATCGGCAACAAAGAAAATGTCGGAATATAACATAAATAGCATTAAAAACGAGCTATAATGATGAAGAGCAAACTTTTTGTCAGGTGCTAAAAACAGGAAAGGGCACTCATAAGACAAATATTTTTTGTTTGTTTTTAATAAATATGACTTTTCTTTAAAATGGATAATGCTGCTTATAAAAAATGTACCCTTTTTTTAATGGAATAACCCTTTTTTGACCCCTCTTTCTGGATAATCCCTTTTTGTGACCCTTTTCAAATATTTCCAACGGTAACCCTGGTAAGAGTGTGATTGAGACACGACCTGCCTCAACCAACCTAGTAGTGACTCCCCGGAGAACGTGTCATAGTCTACCCAGAACCAGCGGCTTGGATAAACCTGGTAAACTGTTTAAACAAAAACATTACTAAATATCTTAGTATCTAGCCAGGTACTTAACAGAGTTTCGAATCTACTTTTAACGCGCCTATATTTAATGGAGTAATTTCTAATTTTTAAATTTAAATTTTTATTTTTTCTCTGTATCCCTCAGTATTCTTTAAATACGATTTTCCCCAATTGTTTAATACGATGCGATACATTAATTGCATTATTTCTTTCAATTCCAACCACTGCTGAAAATATCACCAATTTGTAAGACGTTGACAATAAAAACAAACCCCTGAAAAGCAATCAGAAGCAGCTGAAATTTATATATTTATGTTCATATGTTCAAAAAACTTACTTGTGGAAATAAAATATCAGAAATGGTGATATCGATGTTTTTTTTAATTTACTATAATAAAGCAGCGATATGAATTGTTATTTTATTGTTAAACTACATGTTTGTATCATTGTTTTTTTGTGTTTATTTATTTTTTAGATTTATTTTTTTCCCATTGGATAAAATTGTTTTAATTTTTCGAATTATTCGAGTAATTCGAACAATTTAAAAACCTTACTCGATTAATCGAGTAAATTTTAAATTAAAAAATCGGTTAATTCCTTACTTGAACAAGACCAAAAGTCAAATAATTGGATACTCTACTCGCAACGCACGTAAACTTATGCTTCGTTTTATTCTTCCATCTTTAATTGTATTTCAAAATCCCAAACTACCCAAATAAGAAGTTCTTTTAATCTGAACATACACTTTTTCAAGTATTATTCCATTTACATAACTAATATCGAGAATCTAATTTGTTAGTTCTGTAGAATGTCATATGTTAAAATTTTTTAATATTAAGGTCCATTAAATGAATGTTACACCATTGGGAAAATTTAACAATTACAGACTGTAGTAAAAGTTGTTGATTAGAGTCGTTAAAGCTCTTAAATATTTTGACATCATTTGCATACATGAGTACATTGGAATACAAGATAACAGATGGGAGGTCATTTATATATAACGTGAACAGTGTAGGACCAAGATGACTTCACTGGAGAACACCAGAAGTGACGTATATTTCAGTTGAGGTAACATTTCTAAACTTTACTTGTTGAGTTCTATCGAATAAATAAGAACTCAGCCACTTTAGGGCTGTACAACTAAATCCCACTAGTGATAGTTTGCATAGTAACATTTCATGGTTCACTTTGTCAAAGGCTTAACTGAAATCTGTGTAAATGACATCCATTAGCATATTTTTTAAAAATACATTATTTACCATTCCAGAATATTAGTTGTCGTGGAACGCGACTTGCAAAATCCATGTTGACAAGGAGATAACATCGAAGAAATTTGGTGTGATAAGCTGTCGGTTAAAATTTGTTCTAAGAGTTTAGGAATAGCATTCAGCTTAGCAATTCCACTATAGTGTGCAACATCGAATTTATTGCCAGTTTTAAACAAAGGGATTTTCCCATTCGACGGGTAAATCGCACAATTCAATAGATTTGTTGAATATTGTAAGTAAGTGGGCCGTACAAAGTTTCGGCACAATTTTTAAGAATACAACTAGGTAATCCATCAGGGCCAGAATTATTGGTTGCTTTTAATGATCTTAAGTTTGATAGAAGTGGTTTATTACACAAAAATGAAAAATGTATACCAGCTGAATGCGATATATTAAATGGATAGGGAGAATTACGATCGTACGTTTTTTAGAATATGTAATAGCAAAGAAATTCGCGAACATGTTGCTAATCAGTGTGTCGTCATCAGTAATACAGGAACCATATTTAAAAAGTTTAGGATAGCCAGAAGCTCGACGTTTCGAATTAATAAATGTATAAAATGCTTTAGGGTTAGTTTTCAACTTCAATCTCATACGGGCTAGGTAGTAATCATATGCCAATTTGATTGTAGTATTATATTCGGAGCGCACAATACAGAAATTTCTAAAATCAACTAAGGTTCCAGAGCTCTTATATTTCTTGTAACATTTATTTTTCTTATTTTTGGCATTGGTTAAGAATTTATTATTCCAAGGCGGGCCTTTTTTTATCACAACTATTTACTTAGAGATTAATTCATATAGTATTGAGTAAAAGTTAGAAACAGTATGTTTTTTTTATGTATTTTTATCACAACTTTTTACTTAGAGATGAATTCATATAGTATTGAGTAAAAGTTAGAAACAGTATGTTGAAATAATTTCCAGAAAGTATATTGTTCCAGTTGGCATTAGATAACAAATAATGAAGTTTTGTATAATAAGTACGACGAAACCCAAACATTTGTTAAGACTTTAAAATAGGTGCTAATTTTTTTGCTTGAAAATATATTTCAACATCTAACGCATGATGGTAGAGATCTTCAGGATATGTGAGAAGAGGTATATTTCGTACATGTATATCCATCGGCTGATTAACAAAAGCATGGAACAATGTTCATCGATAAAGGTTTTTATCGCACTTCCTTTTTCCCCTATACACTAATTCATCCATTCCAAATTCTTCGTCCAGTTCCTCTTAACATATTCACCCTTATCGTGGTTTGCGAATTTAAAATACGCCTGCCGAATGGAGTTGTTATAGATTAAAGAGAACGTGAACTTATTTCCTTTAATCTGTTAGGAAAAAGTCGCATGCTTATAAAAATGCTAGGAACACAACTGGGACGAACGACGAATTTCGCCCTACACGACGATTTTTTAAGTTAAAATTTTCTGAGTAAATTCGTCGTATGAATTGAGAAAGTTGTTTGCTGTTTGTGCAAAGAGAGAGAAATAGTGTGACCATAAAAAATGACTTAAAAACACAAACATTAACAAAAACACAATTAAAAACTATTCTTATAGTTATCTACTTTGTATATTTATTTTAAATGCGATACAATAATAAAAAAAAACAATTATTAAAGTAAAAAAGTAACTTAATATACTAAAATACTTGAAAACTAAAATCAAACATGGTCACCTGGTACTGATTTGTTCGTCGTTCGCCGGCGTATGACGAATTTCGGTGTGTATTTTCATATACACAAATGTGTTTTATTTTTGGCGATTCAAACATTTTATGTTTTTATGCTTATTGTTTGTTTAATATTCATATCTTTCTTTTAATTAAATTTAATTTGAACTTTTTTCACAAAAAACTAAAATTCAGTTGACAGTTAAATAAAAAAAAACTTAATTAGTAAGATTAACAAAAATTTTAGGCAATAATTTTTGAAAAATTAATAATTATATTAGGTAATTAAACATAGTTTTTGGTTTTTATATAAAAATAAATTACCTATGCAAGCCTTGGTAAAATTACCTAGATTTTTTTTTTGTGTGTACGAAATACTTTTACATAATATCTCATATTAAGTAGATAGATAGTAATAAGAGTGTCTTTTTAAAAAAAGTTAAAAGGTAAATTATATAATTAAATTTTTAGCCAAACTCGTGACATTGTGAGATAACACGGCCATTGAATTTCTCGCACAAAAGAGCCGTTGATTCCTTGGCAGTGTGGTTAGTGGCCCAATTTTGTTGGAACCACATATCTTTCAGGTCCATATCCTCAATTGCTGCCCACAGACGTGGTTTGCTGAAATTTGCGCAAAATTCTGCCGATTGTGGACACATTTGCTGAACAAAAAAATCATTCAGAGTAATTTTCCTAAGCTCTTTCAGACCGTTTGAATTTTTTATATTAAATTCTTTCGAAACAATGTTTTTTTTAGTTTGATCTATGTGTTTGAAGAGTCCATAGCAGGGAATCTGTATGGAGGAAACTTAAAGGTGTTCCTGTTTTGTATATCTTAGGTAGGCCTATTTTGGTTTTATGTCAAAGATGTTTGCATTGCATACAAAGAACTAACATTTGTTAAAAATCAGCTTAAACGAGGAAAGCGAACTGACACCAAAGTAGTCCCGTGATAGGGTTTGGTGGTAGATATCGGTTTTAGTTCGAACACTCTATATGAATAAGACCTATCACTTTTACATGGGGTTGTCATTAGAGGAGGTCAATTGACACCATTTGTCCAGTCACAGATCTATTCTCAATGAACGTGCTTATTGTCAGTTACTAAAATGTAGTATTATTTCAATAATACAAATCCTAGAATTAAATTCAATAACCAAATTTTAGAAAGTACCAAAAAATGGGACAGCACCGGTGAATACTATACTGTAATTCATTACTTTTCCTACCTTTTTGTTCTTCATAAACAAATCAAGGGATTGGTTCTTCTTTCACTGGTCATGAGTCCTTTCTTTTTGTACTTGTTCTATTTTCACAAATCCCAGGACCAGTCTGTTGGACCAATTGACACAAATTTCCCGCAGGGTACCTACTATTTTACCTAACGCCGATACCATATGATTTATGAAACAATTGGGGAATGTTAAACATATACGAGTATAGCACCTGTTAAATATGAGTTGATTTACAATTTTTCCAATACGCTTCTAGACTATTAAGGCTTTCACTATATTAAAGGTTTAGGTATGTAATTCTTATTCCCAGTCTCGATACCAGAAGCGTTTTGAATTTATTAGAAGCCTTATAATGGAATTCTCTAAAATAAATTTTAAGGCAAATATTTTGGCGATGTCGGTATATCGGTATCTGTAAGGCCAAGGACACGCAATGAGCGGCAAAGGGGCGAGTGGAGTTTTCTAAGCGGTCAGTTGTTAAAATACCATTGTCAAGAGAGGTTTGTTTTAAGTTATTACACGATTATCGTATTAATATTTATAAGAATTTAATGCGTTTAAAAAAAAGATTAAGATAAGATTAAGCGTAATTTCTAAGCGGCTAGTTGTTTAAATGCCATTGTCAAGAGAGGTTTGATTTAAGTTATTACACGAAAATCGTATTAATGCTTATAAGAATTTAATGCGTTAAAAAAAAAGATTAGGTGTTCATTCAATAAATCAAGCAAGGCGAAATTATGGCGAATTAAAACTTGTATATAGAAATCTACTCAAATTTCCAGACAGATTTTGGCAATACTGCCGTATGTCTGTGAAATCCTTTGATTTTTTTTGCAAGAAGTTAATCTAAAATAATAGCGGTCGGCTTTGCACAGATGAAATTATAAGCTCCACATGCGCTTTTTCCATGTTTATTAGAACAAATTTTATTTCTGTGCGGAGCCGCTCAAAAATGCCGCTCATTTGCCATTCTATTAGACTTTTCTTTTTTTCTCTAAATCGAGATTTTAGCGATGGAGATTTCCTTTTAGAGAACTACAGAATAAGGCAACTAATAACCTAACAACGCCACTAGTATCGAGACCTACATATATCGACAAACAATAGCAAAATACTACTGGTCATTACTCGCCTTTACCTTAAATAATTACTATCATTATTTATTCTAAATCCTTGTACTGTTTCTATTTTATCTGTTATTAACACATTAATATTGATACCAATTTATAAAATGTTTAAAATCATTCCACAGGTACGCTCCAGAAAGTTATAACAATGGTATATTTTCTCATGCTAGTGATGTATGGTCCTTTGGTGTTACACTCTGGGAAATGTTCTCTTTGGGAGAACCACCTTATGGTGATATACTTGGCAGAGAAGCAATTCAACTGATTGAAAACGGACAACGTCTACCACAACCAGTGCTTTGTCCAGATCACATATATAAAATTATGCTAAACTGTTGGAATTACAAACCGAAAGATCGTCCAAATTTTCGTTATTTAACCGACTTTTTCGCTCGAGATCCAGATTATCAAAATATTTTAGAGTTAATTAAAACTGAAAATATATCATAATTTGTTTTGTGGCAAACAAAGCTGTAGTTAAAAGTGCAATATTATTGAATTTACACATAATTTATGATTAAATGTCGACGTGTTTGTGCGAAGAAATTAGCATCGTCAGTGATTATTTGTTATAGTTATCTATCTCAATGTGTCAAATAGAAATGTTTTTCTAAATGATAAACTCATTAAATATTTTATCAATAAGTATTAAAGAAAACAATTCCATTCACAATTATATTTTGGCAACACAATTTTTTAAATGTTAGACTTACAATAAATATTTTATGTTATTTCTAGTTTAAAAATAATAACAAGACTTTTAATAATCTAATGGCGATTTCTTTACTGAGTAATATTCTGCATTTATTCTGCCTTTTACATTTCTTTATGTTCTTTTCTGAAAAATGTGTTCTGTTTTAAAAGTGCAACGTGTTCTTTTCTGAAGGTGTGCTCCGTAAAAAGAAAAAATGCTTCATGTTCCACACTCATTTTAATAAAAGGGGCATGAGTGTAGCACTAGATTAACAGCAGGTTTTTTTGTTACATATGTACATATATCAGCAAAAATAATTTTTTTTTTAGTTCGTCTCTCGTATTTTGTTTTTACTTATAAATAAGCGGTATAAGAGGCTCCAAATTTTTTAACGATAATTGTACTTTATTGTTTTATGCCGAAACTTGTGTTCTTTTGTAAACGTAAAATGCACAACACTTCTTAAAAATCCGGTAAAGATTTAAAAATGTTGCCAGATCCCATGTTACACTTATGGTACACTTTTTTTTTAGAAAAGAAAACGCCATAAATCGTTTAAGAATACCTCTGCAATTTCAAATAAGCGTAGCGACAATATAAAACATACATATTTAGTATGTATTAATGGGTGGCATTGATATTGAGGAATCGGATACTCTTGATGTTCTGGGCATGAGAATACAGTGCGATGTCCGCTGGAATAAACACATTTTTAAAGTGTCGAAAGAAGCATTCAAGTGTTTAGGTTTTTTAAAACGGTGTAAGACTTACTTCACTTCATCCGATTTCCTTACTGTCTATACCACCTATATCCGACCGAAGATAGAATACAACTCCCATATATGGGCAGGGGCTTCAAAGTCTATTTTGAACCTTCCAGACCGTGCACAAAGCAGGGCGGTGAAGCTCATCAATGACAGTAGGGTATCCAACTCTATTGACTCATTGGGTTGTGTGACACTTTTCTATCGATATTACCATGGGAGGTGTTCCACTGAGATAAGTGAACTTATTCCACCCGCCCGAGTATTTCTTCGTAATACTCGCTCATCCAGTGGATCACATCCGTTTGTAGTCGAATGTCCTGTGTTTCGCACAACGCATTATAGAGAAAATTCGTTTTTCAGTCGAACTATACGTATGTGGAATAAACTTCCCGCAGAGGTCTTCCCCGGTACTTATAATTTATTAAGATTCAAGTCAAATGTCCACAAACACTATTCCCTCTTTCCTCCTTCCCAAACCTTATATTCGCGATCAACACTATGCACTGCATATATAGGGGGCATCCCCTGAGTGTTGGTTTATCGTTAAAAAAAAAAAATGTATTCATGTGGTTTACAACGATGCAAATAATACGACTAGTCCATACACGCATGTAAAATATGGCCCATAAGGGACTAGGACTAGTTCAAAGGGAACCCAAATGTATTAAAAAAAATATGGTATATTTAATATTACGATGTTCTAGGGCTGGACTATACAATCCAGATTTGCATTACAACGGAGTAGTCTCAAAACTACTCCATGTTCAAACATACTCATAGTGGATTAGTTTTGAAACTACTCCATGGTATACTACAAAAGAATAGTTTTGAAATCGTTTTATAACAAAGAAATGTCGTTTAAAAACGAAAACATGTCGTTTAACTACAAACTCTAATTTAATAATGACATGGTCCATGATTGCATTTCTTTGGACCATGTTGTTAGTAGTCCATTTTATCTAAAATTTAGCTTAAATATTTTTTTTTAAATACAAGAAGTTTTAAATATTGAATATCAGTTTAACCGGTACATTATATTATATATGACCCCGATACAAGTGTCCTACTGAGTAAAGGGCTGTAGTGAAATGGGTTCCATACTAAACAAGCTAGCTTTATAATATTAAGGGTACGCTCGTAAATGCTTCACTGCTCAAGAAATCAGTGAAGCAATTAGTTCAATTAAAAACAACATATCCCCAGGCTTGGATAATATTTCCCCAGAACTCCTTACAACCGCCGAGTTACTACCGATCGCTTTTTAAAACCAATCATAGGAGCATTCTGGAACGACGAATCCATACCCGACGAAATCACCTCCGGCGCAATTATAATTATTTCCAAAAAAGGCGATTTAACCGCCAGGAAGAGGCAAAGGCTTTTGATACTCTCAGTCACACGGACATATGGAGCGCACTGGCATGCAAGTGTGTCCCTACTAAAAAAACAAACTTAATAAAAACACTGTACAACAATGCAACATGCCGCATATTACATGAGAAACAACTAAGCAAAAACATCAAAATAAAAACTCCTCTAACTGTGTCCCTGATGTAATCATGCAAATGTCAACAAGTCGTAGGAGAGGGATTACATGGGGTTTGCAAGACAGATTAGAACCCCTGGGCTATGCGGATTAGTTATGCTTACTAAGTCACCCTTTCTCCGACATGCAATCAAAGCTAAATCGAGTTAGCGAAACCGCAAAGCTAGCTGGAAGATAAACATCCCTAAAACCAAAACGCTTAGAATAAATGCTAACGCTCCGCGAAAATTCCTAATATACAGCAAGGAAATTGGCCTTTCTGCTATCTAGGCAGTAAAATCGAGAAATCCGGTGGTTCATCACCATATTATGACGCACCAAATTAAAATGTTCAACTCCAATGTAAAATCCACATTATTGTACGGTTGCGAAACGTGGAATATGGCACCGCGCGATACCTATTCTCTTCAGGTGTTAGTTCTTCTTTATATCAAATGCCTAATTCTGGTCAGATAAAAACCAGCAACCAATTGAGATGGAAATAAGAAGAAGCAAATGGGGTTAGCTACGCTAGCCATTAGATTATATAACTAAGAAGGCCATAGGCTGGTGCCCCCAGGGAAGCAGGCGTATCGGGCGACCATCACACACCCGGAAACTCCAAAACATAACCGAACTGTCCTAGCTACGACTACAGTGGAACGAAGTCAAACATCGCGCTGATGATCGAGGAATAAACTTCTTGCGGGCCTATGCTCCCCAGAGGAGTAAAAATGTGATGCAAACTTTTGTTGCTGCTGCGTGACCAGCAGCTGATGCTGATGGTTTTTAAAAACAGCTGTGCAAAGTTTGAATTTTTGAACACGAGCGAAATTTTGTCGTATAAGCGAAAAATGTGATCAACAATAGCGATAGCAAATTTTATGGAAAATATTGAACCAAAAAGTGACAGTTTTCTTATAAATTACAAGAAAAATCATAAAAAAAGAAAAACAAAAATAATTTATTTTATGTTAAAAGTAATTGCATCAGAAAATTAACTGATGCAATAATGCGCATCACTGCATAAAAAAAAACTTATGACATATGAGAGTGATGTCAAGTTTCTTTCAAGTGATGCTTTTACGAACATTAAACTTAACTAATGCGCAAGTGATGCGCAACAACTGCATTTACGAACGTACCCTATGCTCAAATATTCTCAGAATATGATCTTTGCATAGTATTCAAAATCGTCCAAATGGACCTATTATTTCATCTAGCACCCATACAAATGCGGTCCCGGAAAATCATTTTGGCGTGATGATCCGTATCATATTTAGGGGTAGTGCACTAAATATTGATTTAAATCAGCAGTGCAGCACTATCACTAAATAAAACTGCAAAAAAATTGGCTGGTTAGTTATCGTGGTAGCACGCACAGGTCTAGGCGTGCTGCAAGTAGAGTCGACAGTGACTCCGTTTTGACACCACACAACTCGTCAAGAATTGGAACCCCCAATCAAACTTGACCCGGGCAATACAGAGGTGGCTAGAGCCAGCCCGTTGCGTTGAGATATTTCAGCAAGCTGCTGAGTTTCACCCGCGATATCTCCGAGAGTCCTTGTAGAAGGTAATTCCCAAATAGTCCATGTCGTATTGAATTAAACGCTGGACAATCACATAGGAGATGAAATACTGTCTTCTCAGTTCCAGGTTCCCTGCAGCTGCGGCAGCATTCATTAAAAGGGAGGCTGAGTCTCAGCGTGCTTACCGATCGTCCAGTGACCAGTAAGCACGTATACAAGTCTCGACACGACTCTCCGATTAAAGTTGAGAAGTCACTCAGAGCTACCTATGTCATATGTGGGCCACGTTACCTTGGTAGCACTGCAACCATCTAGCTTCTTTAATTTATCGTCAGCCATATCCAGATAGTGTATGAAGATTTCGCTTCTAATAGTTCCCAGGGGTGTTGCGACTTTCACGCCCTGTGAAATATCAAGAGCGGCTCCAGTCTTAGCCAGCCCATCCGCCTATTAATTGCCGTAATGGTCCATACATATGCGCAGGGACCCAAATATAGGTAATATCAAATAGAATGCCCAGTCTGGATAATTCATCCCTACACTGGTTGACGAGAATGGACGTTGTTTTAAGTGACTTCAGTGACATCAGAGCCGCCTGGCTATCGACGAAAATGCAAATTCTGCCGCCTACTGTACAGTGTTCCACATGCCTCCCATTAGTGGTAGCCTGAAAGCCAAAATTTTCGCTCTTCTGCTGAACAGTACCAGTTCCGTTTTGTTCGGGTACACTCCCAGTCCGCAATCAGCGGCCCAGTTGCTGAGCGCCCCCAAAGCACTGGACATAATATACCACATCATCCGCGTAGGCTACCTTGGGATGTATCCCTTCTAGACAAGTTGGGACGTTTGATAGTGGGATCAGCGGACGTGAGTTTAAGATGGCTTCAATTTCTATGATGATGGTTTCCAACTCTTCGTTAGTTAGTAACACGGTTGACACACTGCGTACCAGTAAATGCTTTGCAGACTTTACGGCGGCATTCCATAAGCCTCCGAAGTGGGTTGCTCTTGGTGGGATGAAACTAAAATGTATTCCTTTAGCGCTTGAAGCAGTGATCCTGGCTTCTTGTGCTTTTTCTGAGTGTATACTTTCAGATAGCAGATTTTTTGCACCGACAAAATTTGTCGCATTGTCACAAAAGATATTTTGGCAGTGGCCGCGGCGAGCTATAAAGCGTTTCAGAGCCCCGATGAATGACTCTGCTGACAAATCAGACACCAATTCTAGATGAACTGCTTTGGTGGCAAAACAGCAGAATACGGCTATGTAAGCCTTCGTTGGCTTTTTGCCCCTGATCTTATAGTGTATCCAGAATGGCCCACAATAGTCTACACCGGAGTTGATAAAGGGCCGGGCAGGTGCAGTTGTGGTCGCGCTCGAGTGGATCTGACACATTTTTGGACCACTTAGCGCGCTGTGGTCTTCCCTTTGATTGGCCAAAACCGTCGTCGCATTATGGTTAAAAGATCTTGTGGGCTGCAGTGTTTATTGTCTTTATGTAGCATGATAAATAGTAGCCTTGCCAAGGAATCGTTATAAGGTAAGATAATGGGATGCATTGTGACCTGTGATAACTCCAAATTTTTTAATCGTCCTCCTACTCGAACAACACCTTCCTTATCCAAGATTAGTGAGAGACTATTAAGTGGGATTTTTTTTATCAATTGTCTGATTCCTTTGTAGTTACCTTAAGTCTTCTGCAAAGTCCGAAATTTGGATTGCGCGCACAATCAGATGCAGAGAATCGTCTAGCTCCTTCGGTGTAAGTGAAATATGCGTTGGTCTATCTCGAGCAGGTATTCTCAAGTTCCTTGTGAACCGTAGAACATATGCCGTAATTCTTTGCAAGGTCCCAAACGAATTTTTATGATTAATTGTTTGTATGAGATCGTAGTTCTCGAGGTTGAGGTGTTGAGCCGTTAAGGTTGCAGCCATAACGACCTTTTTTAGTTCAGGGTGATCTGTCTTAAGTGGCTGAGGTGAGAAGCATGATGGCCACAAAGACTCGCTTCCATGAAGAAACATTGGCCCGTGGAACCATAATGCGTTTGTCAGCAGCTTGGATGGCTGAAGTCCGCGGGATAATATGTCAGCTGGGTTATCGTTTGACCTTACATGACGCCACTGTCCTGCTAGTGTAAGGGATTGTATTGTAGATACTCTGTTTGCAACAAATGTTTTATACGAAGATGACTGTGAGTTGATCCAAGACAGGACAATTTCGGAGTCAGTACATTAGAATGACGGTTGATTTGTACGATTCAAATCAACATTGACCTTATGGGCGAGTTGAGCTGCGACAACTGCCGCACATAGCTCTAACCGCGGTATAGTTCGTCTTAGAGGAGCCACTCGTGATTTTGCACATAGCAAGCGGACACACACGCTTCCATCCTTTAGCGTTGCACGGATGTCGGCCGCAGCGCCGAATGCCTTTTTGGAGGCGTCTGCGAACACATGAAGTTGCGTTGTAACGGGAATTTCATCATAAAACATGTGTCTTTATACCCTTCACCGAAGGTAAGAGGGTATATATAACTTTGTCATTCCGTTTGTATGATATTGATAATATTGATCCTACACCCTATAAAGTATATATATTCTGGGTCCTTATGAAAAGCGAAGTTCAAATCCGGTTGTCCGTCTGTCCGTGTGTATGTTGAAATGGGTTTTCCGAAAACCCCAGAAATGATGTGGACTAGGTTGATGTATATTTATGTCACATATACTCCGTTTAAGTTTGCTATTGAAATTCAGCCAGATCGGTCCAAAAATGACGGAGATATGAGCAAAACACCACGACTACCTCTAAATTTTTCCAAAAATCCCTTGTTGTATTTTTTTTATTTCTGTATATCTTGAGAACGGCAAGAGCCAAAGTTTCCAATATAGGTACACACATTAAGGTTGCCCATATACACCATCCTACAAAATGTGGGTGGGATTGGAGAAGTGGGCGTGGTACCTCCGGTACAAAAAAAATTAAAAATTGTATAAAAACCTAAATTTTAGGGCTGCCATATGTCCTATGGATATGACTTATATATCAAAATTTAAAGTAGAACATATTTTATAAAAAACTCGGAGAAATCGGTTCAGATACAAAGTTATGACCAAAATAAAATGGCAAATTTCTTCTTAAACACGTCGGTATATAAATCTGTCAAATCGGTTAAAAAATGGCGGAGTTACAACCGAAATACTGAATCCCCAAAAATTACTCTTTTTTATAATTAACTTTGTTAAAATATATGTATACAAGTATACATAAATGTTTATATATAAATATAACTTAAGTAAATGCTAAAATTCTTCCTTAACACGTCGGTATATAAAAATATCAAATCGGTTAGACAATGGGTAATTTATGAGCAAAATACTCCAAAAATGGGCTAAAAAACATCAAAATTTTTATAAAAACCTAAATTTTAGGGCTGCCATATAACCTATGTATATGACTTATATACCAAAATGTCGGAAATTTGTATGAGTTATAACCGAAATACTGGGGTCTAATCACCGCATACGATATCGAGCAAAATTCATTGAAATTATTTATTTTGGTATCTTGAAACTCGATATCGAATTAAATGTATTGAATTTGAAATAATAGCATTCGACATCGAGTAACTCGACATTACATTTATCGAGTTTTCATTCGATACGCCAGTGTCTATCGTATGCAAAAAAATGCAATAGTTTATTCGATACGATAGTATCGAATGCGGTGATTAGACCCCTGAATTCCCGAAAATTACTCTTTTTATACCATTCACCGAAGGTAAAAAAAAGTATATATAACTGTAATTTCTACAATATTGATCCTACACCCTATAAAGTATATATATTCTGGGCCCTTATGAAAAGCGAAGTTAAAACCGGTTGTCTCTTATTTTAAAAAAAAATATTTACCAGTTTTGTTTAGTTTTTGTCTAATTGCTAATCTGCTCGCACAATGGTGAAGGGTATATAAGATTCGGCACAGCCGAATATAGCACTCTTACTTGTTTTATTTTGAAATCTTCTAATGTCTTCAAGCTACTGCGGAAGTCGTTCCACTTCATACAAAGCTCCTGCGGCAATGGTTTATCCCAGTCTAAGGTATTCTGCCACAGTTGTTGAATGAAGCTCTTTGCTTGGACAACGACAGGTGCTAAGAGACCAAGAGGGTCAAATAGTTTTGCGAGCTCTGAAGTTACCGTACGTTTTGAAGCTGTTGTGCGCTTAGTGAGATTTACCTTGACGCAAAAATTGTCTGTCTGAGGGACCCAATGTTTTTATCGGTTTGTGAGTGCCTTCACTGAGATCCAAATTTATTATTCGGTCATCATGTGGTATGTCTTCTAGAAGTTTTGGATGATTTGAGCACCATTTTTTTAAGTGAAACCCACGTGCTGTTAAGATAAGTTTGAGCTCTTGTGGTGTTTCTCTGGCCAAGTGTAGACTGTCTGAACCACACAGCCCATCATCGACATAGAAATTTTGTCTTAACATTTTAGCTCCAAGAGGGTACCTTTCGTTATCTTCTGCTGCTATCTGGTTTAAGCATCTGGTATCCAAGTATATAGCTGATCGGGTGCCGTACGTCACAGTGTTCAGTTTGTAGTAGTTAATTGGTGAAACAGGATCCTCTCTCCAGATGATTAGCTGATATTAATGGTCGCCAGGATTAATTAATATTTGCCGGTATATTTTTTCGATGGCGGTGGTGAAAACAAATTTTGGCAGTCGAAAACGTAGTAAGATAGAAAATAATTCGCTTTGGACAGTTGAACCAGTATGCATTATGTCATTTAGCGAATATCCTGTTGACGTCTTTGATGATGCGTAAAACACTACTCGAAGTTTTGTTGAGGTGCTGTCTGGCCTCAGAACACAATGAAGCGGAATGAAGTACCTTGGGTTAGGGATCTCACTGATTTAACCTTTTCCATGTGACCCAATCGTTCATATTCTCTCATGAACTTGGTGTACTCATCTCGCATTTTTTCATTTTTCTGAAGTCACTTCACCAAGCTGATGAACCTGTTGTACGTTGTCTGATGCGATTGTCCTAATGCAGTAGGATTTTCCTTAAATGGAATCCTGACAATGAAACGGCCGCTAGAATCACTCTGAACATACTGATTGAAATGGGCTTCACAAAGGTTTTCGGCTGGAGACATGGTTCTTTCAGTTGAGTCTATTTCATCGAGTTGATTGTTTTCTTGGATTTTTAACGGTTTGCTACCTATGGACCTGAACAGGGGAAAAAATCGAATTTTTTTAAAGTTTTTTGCGATTTTGATCTTGAAGATGAAGTTTTTTTGATTTTATATGTTTACAATTTTTGTTCTTTATGGCAAGAGCTTTGTCTCAAGATATGAGCCTGAGAAATTTATCACTTTTTTGCAAAAATGACACCGAGGCACAGTGCAAAATTTCTTGAGTTTAGCGGAACTTAATTATTTAAACAATTATTTAAAGAACAAGGGACAAGTGTACTGTTTCGGTCGTGTTTGTTTGTCGCTCTGTGAAAGATAAAATTTTTATTGTGTTTTTGTCATCATAAAATTCTTATAATCGGTTTAAAATATCGAGAATTGTACTCTCTTATAAACTGTGTAACTGGTGCTTATTTTTGCAGTCTCGCGTGCCCACAAAATCCGTCATAAACTTTCTTTTTATTTGCTTTTGTCAATGTTTTTTTTTTTTGTACAAACAATATTACATACAATTGATAAATAAGTAACATTTAATACTACTGTGATAACCGCTTATTGCATGTATCATACGTTCAATTACAACTTTATTGGTTCGTGATTTCGATAACTTTATAGTGGTGCCATCTATTGGAAAGTAGCTTGTAATCATATCCCAGCAAACATTTTGTTTTACAAGGTAATCAAACCACAATAATTATTATGGCCTGTTTAGTAAAAAACTGTAACATCAAAGGTGTTGATGACAGAATGATTGTTTGTTGGCTGTGCCATGAATGTTGTCACTTTAAATGCAGTGGATTATCTGGTTTAGTTGCAGAAGCCACAACCAAGAATAACGGTCTGCGCTGGTGTTGTGAAAGCTGTAGAAAATTGGGAGTAGACTTTTACCGCTTTTTTCAAAGTCAAAAATCAAAATTTTGTGAAATACAAAATGGAGTGGCTCAGTTAAACGAGCGAATATCTGCTTATGGGAAATTGTTTAATGATTATAAATCGTTAGATGATTTAAAGTCTCCTATTCAACCTTCCCCAAAACGCCGTAAATCACCAAGAAACAATAATAATAATAAAAATGAAGCTAAAGATAAACTGGAATTACCTCCTGCTGTTCAATGCGATCCGACATCATCTGAAACAAATGTTTTCAGTACATATCCTGGTGTAAACACTGAAGTAATACCTCGCAAAAAAGTTATGCTGAAGCTGTTTTAAATTCAGTCAATGAAAATGTTCGAGCTAATAATGTTCCATTAATATCAAACACTGATGCTGTTGCGTATAACCCGTTAAGAGCTGTTGCCCCAAGGAAAACTATTTTTTATATTATATGTATTTTATTCGACCTTTATTATTATATGTAATACAACTAAATTTTCAAGCTTGAGGTCTTTTTTTATTTTATATAAAAAACTTTAACGTTTATTTTTAACCAATATTTCGGCACTTCTTTGAGTGCCTTCTTCAGGGTTCTTTTTTAACAAAAAATTAACAATTTTTTTAAAATAAAACAAATTTAACAAAAATTGACAAACTTATGAAAATTTTTTGGAATTGAATAAAAAATATTTTTCAATACAAACTTTATCTATTACAATATACAAACATTTTTTACCTTCCGTTTCTGTTTTTATAAATTAAATGTCTATAATTTTGTGCTACATTCTCAGTGTTAGACTTCTCGACATTATCGGTACATTTATGATTTGTAACATTTCTAACATAAATCTACGTTTATAATTATTTTCTGTGTTTAAAACAGTTGAATTTTCAAAATCTGGATAATGGTTTAGATTAGCACAATGGGATGATAAAGCTGTTTTTTGTGATGAAATATGTCTATATTTTTGATCTGACTTATGTCCTGCTATCCTAGTCTTTAGTTTATTTTTTGTTGTACCTATATATACCATATTACACTGTCCACTATCATTACCCTTACAAGGTATTTTATAAACAATATTTGACATTTCCATCTTCTTTATTTTGTCTTTCATTTTAGTAAATAGTTTACCTACTGTGTTAAAAGATTTATGAGCTATTTTATTTTTATTTTATTTTTTTTTGTTAAAAAAGAACCCTGAAGAAGGCACTCAAAGAAGTGCCGAAATATTGGTTAAAAATAAACGTTAAAGTTTTTTTTATAAAATAAAAAAAGACCTCAAGCTTGAAAATTTAGTTGTATTACAGAAAACTATTTTTATTTCTCGTTTAGCAAGTGATACTTCTGTTGATTCAGTTAAATATTATATCAATAATAAAATTGGAAGGGAATCTGATATCTCAATACAGAAATTCAATTTTCATCAGTTAAGATCCATATCCTCTTTCAAGATTATTGTTTCTGCTGATCTTTATGAAATATTAATTAAACCGAGTTTCTGGCCAATAAATACTCTGGTACGTGAATATGTATATAGAAACAGATCACAAAATGTTGGTATCCTCCCTCAACCTAATGGGTCAAAAAACTAAATAGAACTACTGATTACATTTCTATTGCTTATCAAAATGTCCGTGGCCTAAGAACAAAACTTTCAACTTTATATATGGAAAGCTTTAATATCGATCATCATGTCCTGGTGTTTACAGAAACGTGGTTAAATGATAGTTTTTTAAATAATGAAATACTTTGCAGCAATTTCAATATTTTTCGCCGAGATCGTGGTAACAAAACTACGGGTGGTGGGGTTCTTATTGCAGTTTCAAGCAACTTTTCCGCTGAATTGGTTACTGTTGATCCAACGCATGATATAGAGTTTATATCAGTGGTGATAAAACTTAATTATAAACGAGTATATCTAACTTGTTCGTACGTTCCTCCAACCTCTCCGCAGAGCGTGTACATCAAACATGCCGAGTCTATTGGAGAAATTACTCGTTCTTCTTTAGATGGTGATTCTGTTATCGTTTTTGGTGACTTTAATATGCCTTCCATTACCTGGAAATACCTTCCAGAAAATAAATACTTCGTTCAAACTAAACACAGCGCGAACTATGACGAATGTTTTGATGTCCTGTATGATTTAAGCTTGTACCAAATTAATGGTATCACGAACAATTGTAATCGAATTTTAGACTTAGTGTTCGTCAATGATTTAGATGATTGCTTCATTAGGCGCTCATCACCTATTTCCACTCCCGAAGATGTTTACCATCCTACAATTGAACTGCTCTTCTCAATTCCATGTAATCCTGTGTCCACATGCCTTAAAAAAGAAAAGGTATATTTGTTCAAACATACTAATTATAACATGTTAAGTGAGCTGTTTTCTAATACTAATCGGCACAATACTTTATCGTGTTTTACTGACGTTGATGAGATGTGTTCCGTATTTTACAATAAAGTTTACCGTTTTATGGATTTGGCTATTCCAAAAATTGTATATAAGGAAATAACTGGTCCACCTTGGAATAATAAACAATTGGCTCATGCTAAAAACAAAAAGAATAAATACTACAGAAAATTCAAACAATCTGGATCATGCGTGGATTACAGTACTTTTCGCTTATAGTCCACTCCTATAGTTGCACAACTTTTGTGGACTATAAGCGAATTTGGACTATAACCGATTTTTTTTATAAGCCATTTTATGGATAATAAGTGAAACCTAGTATAATCCACATTTTGGACTATATAAAAATTATTTTCTTCAATAAAACCACTATATTTTTAAACAAAATAAAAGTTTATTTTAAACATAACCAAATATTGATTTAATTTAAATAAATATTTAAACCAAAAATCTGTTTAATTAATTAATTCAAATTCTTTAAAAGATTTCAATAAAAACAAATGCGTATGAGATTCATTTTAATTCTTTGGATGATGAAATCAAACACAACATAAATATAAATTTCATAGGATCTTTACATGGGGTCTCCACCTGACAGTTTTTTGTTATACCAAACGTCAAAGTCTATATAAAAAAAAACTCTTTTATTTTTATTAGCGTTTTTTTTATGAAGTTGGACGTTTATTTAACAAAAAATTGTCAGACGATGACACCATGTCATGAAATATAAACTGCGAAATTTGGCATTTATATTACAGTAGACGCTCAGAAATTCGAACTCTCAGAATCAACTTGATGTTGTTAGTTTAAAACTCAGTTTTTTTGGTGTTTGTATTACCCATACTAAATAAAGTCAAATGAACTGAATTGTTATTTTTTATATTTCGTTAAGTTTTTTATAGTTTTTATGTTAAATAAACTAAAATTAAAAAAAGGATAGTTTTGTATATCTTTATGGTCAAATTTATCTAAATTTTTGTAAAAAAAAAACCGTCCAGAAATTCGAGTAATTCGGAAACTCGAATCGCCCTAAAAACAAAGTGGATCGAATTTCCGAGCGTGTGCTGTAATTGCCAGAAAGGTAAATTAAAACATGTTGCCAGTTGATTAAAAATATATAAAAAACAGAGTGGACTATAAGCGAACATTTTTGCATGAAGAATTATATACGCATGCTAAGAAAATGTGGCTTTTAAACGAAAATGGACTACAAGCGAAATGGACCTTAATACAAATAATTTGTATGAAATTCGAAAAAATCTGCATGTGAATATGATAGTTTTGGCTTATATCCGTTTTTGGCCTTTAAGCGGAATGGACTATAAGCGAAAAGTACTGTATTTAAGATACTCAACTTGTCGCTCTGAATACACTTTGCTTAATAAATTGTGTTACGAAAATTATTTAAATTCTATGAAATATAACTTCAGGCGTAATCCGAAATCGTTTTATAAATTTGTCAGCTCTAAGAAGAAAACAACTGGCTTCCCTTCATCTATGAAGTACCAACATATGGAATCCAGTGATAATGGCACCATAAGTAATTGGTTTGCCGATTTTTTCTCTACAACTTATTCGAATGCCTTTTATGACGAATCAGTTAATTATCCCTTCAAGATAAACGCGAACCAAGCAACTCACATTCCATTTATTGATATCGCAACAATCGCTAAAGAATTAAAAAGTCTTAAATTCTCATTCAATTCTGGTCCTGATAACATTCCAAGTAACATTTTAATTAACTGTGCTGACGGTATTGCTATCCCTCTAGCAATGTTATTTAATGCATCGATAAAGCATGGTCACTTTCCGTACCTATGGAAGAACTCGTTTATTATACCTTTGTTTAAATCGGGAAATAAATCCGATGTTGAAAATTACCGTGGTATTGCAAAATTGAGTATTATACCGAAACTATTCGAAAAAATTATCACCGAAATCCTTTGTTACCAAGTATCTAATTTGATTTCACCTTACCAGCATGGGTTTCAGAAAAGATGTTATACTACAACTAATCTCCTTCATCTTACAACTGTCATATATCGAGGATTTATACAACAACTGCAAACTGATGTGATATACACCGATTTTTCAAAGGCTTTTGATAAAGTTAACCATAGACTTTTGAAAGTTAAACTTAATTTATTCGGTTTTACTGATATAAGTATAAAATGGATATATTCATACCTAAGCAACAGAACTCAAACGATTTGCTTTAATAACACAATTTCTAGAAGCATTGAAGTTCTGTCTGGTGTACCTCAGGGAAGCCACCTAGGGCCACTTCTTTTTACATTGTTTATTAATGACCTACCTGAGGTGATTAATTCATCCAATATTCTGATGTATGCGGACGACGTGAAAGTTTTTCTTAGCTATCGTCAAATATCTGAACAACAACTTCTTCAAAATGACTTGAATTCTTTTTACACGTGGTGCAATGTAAATCTTATGCAACTTAATCTAAATAAATGTAAATACATGCGTTTTGTTAGAAAGAGTCCAATACCTGCATGCTACTTTTTTGATAGGTATCAGTTGGAGTCGGTGGATAATTTCTTAGATCTTGGAATTCTGCTTGACTCAAAACTAAATTTCATCGCACATATAACAATGACAGCTAATAAAGGCAGAGGCATGATCGGTTTTGTAAAACGTTGGGCTAAAGAGTTCAAGGATCCATATGTTACGAAAAGTCTGTATACTTCCCTTGTACGACCTGTATTGGAGTATGGATCTGTAATATGGGACCCTATTTATAATAAATATTCCGACCAAATTGAATCAGTTCAAAAACAGTTTCTGAATTTTTGTCTGCGTGGGTTGAACTTTAACCAATGGAATATGCCGTCTTATTCTGCAAGACTAGCCCTCATCAAGCTGCCAACTCTAAAGAGCCGTAGAACTGTGATGAACATCTCGTTTATTTTTAACATAATTGTTGGCGACGTATGCTCTGCATATCTAATCAACAATATAACATTTAATGTTCCTCAACGCCCATCACGTCATTTAGTTCCTTTATCAGTTCAATTTTTAAGAGCTAATTATGCTAATAGTGATCCGTTAAGAAGGATGTGTATTGAGTTCAACAAGTTTTATAAATTTATTGACTATTCTTCTAGTCCCAATGATATTGAAACTAAATTATTAATCCATTTAAACACATAATTTTTGTAATTTTTATTTAACATTTGTATATATTTTGTAAAATTAATTTGTATTTAATTATGAAGTCTGTAAGGATTATATTCCATAGACAAATAAATAATAATAATAATAATAATAAACCATGTAAACCAGTTCTATTTGTGATTTTTTTAAATTTTTAATAAAAATTAATGTGTTTTTTTTTTAAGTCTTTGAGTTGCATTTTTTTTATAGAAATTATGCTAAATTTCGACTGGATTCCCACCACCTTTTTTGTATTTTACAAACTAGCGCACGACTGTACAGAGCGTCAGATGTTAGCACTGGTAAGCCTATTTTTTCCAAAACAAAACCAATGATGGCTTCCGATGTCGGTTCTTCCTTCCACTTTTAGAAAATACAGTTATATGAAATTTGAAAAGTCATTCTGGAAAAAGTTTAATTTAAAAGAAGATCGCAAAATATCGCAGAAGATATTTTGTGTTCCTAATAGAGGAAAAACATACCTTTAAAATGTTGTGGGTTTTAAGATGGTATTATGCGGTATCACCTTTTAAAGTCTCCAACGAAGTTAAAAAACTAAATTTACTTACTTCTTAAAAATCACTTTTTTAACGAACAAATCACACACGAGTACGAAACGATTTTGCAATTATTTAAATGCCAATAATTGACAATTTTCTCATAAAATAAATAAAAATCATGGCCTACTGCACTGCCGTTTGTATGTACCACTCTATTAACTGAAACAAATCGAAAATCTTTCTGTATGCAAAAAGTATAATTGAATAAAAAATGCAACTTTCAGGTGCATTTTGGAGTTGTTTCGCAGGGTAAATCCCCAAACCGAGTATGAGGTTTTTGAGGTGGGATATTAAGCAACCGCAATAATGAGTAATCTTATGCATTTTATGTATTTAAAAAATTTAAAAAAGTTCCGCTAAACTTCCTGAATTTCGCACTGTGCGAGGCCCTAAATCTTTAAGATCCCATAAAAAAGTGCATGACTTTCGGCAAAACTGGGAGACACGGGTCTTTTTTTTTTTTGTCCTTTATGGTTATTTATTGACCGTATATGGTTATTCGACCGATTTTCTTAAAATTTCGCAGGCAAATAGTGTTAAGGCCTCGTTACTCTTACGTAAATGTTGCGGATACGTAAACGTTGCGGTCGACTTGAAATGTTGGTAGTTACTACAAAAACGTAAACGTGTCATATGGTGTTGAGGTGTATGTGTGTACTCGTACATATGTATGTATGTAAATTATTATTTGTTTTGATTTTGCTCACAGCCTTGTTGCAAGACATGTTGCTAACATTCTTGTTTAAAATCGCCAATACATACCGATACCGGCGCTTTTGTACAAGGCGAATATTCGGAACTATGCGCTGATTTTTTTCTATTTGCATTGTCAAAAATGTATGCAAATAATTATTTTACAATAAAATCAATATTCGAATCAGCTGTTTTATGTTTTGGCTCATGTGTTTACAGCTTTTAATTAAATTTTTATTTAATAATTTTATAAATTATGATTTTTGCGTTAAAATATTGTTAAAACTTGTGTTGTAAATGTAAATGAAAATTATAGAAAAGAAAATAAGAAGTAGAAATACAGTAAACATACAAATGTACATATGAAAAAAATGCCATCGTTGTATAACTTGCATTTGTTGTTTATATTTGTGTTATTTTATTGTTTTGTAAATATTTAAATCGAATTTAGTTAAAATACAAACAAAATTGTTTCAAAATTATAAATAAATAAACTGACCATAGAAAAAGTGAGAAAATGGCTTTTGCAAGTTTGCAGCAGCCCGCTGCCGGAAACATGCAAAAATACCATTTTAACATTTATCAATTTTATTTACTTCTATCTACGGAAATAATCTAACTGTTGGATAAAATAAAATAAAAAATTAAACTTTTAACAACAATATTTATTTCCAACAAATAAACAAGAGCTGTAAGCTGCTTCTTTAATTTTTAATAAAAACCCGATAACTTTGGTTTCTGTGACACATAAAGCCAACATTAATTTCAGTTCGAACAACAAACCCATAACATTGAATTTCATTACATCAAATTTAAATTAATGTTTTGATGAGAATCTCATTAATAAAATTTAAAAGTAAACCGTTGGTTAATAAGTTTTGTTGACAACACTGCTTCATAACAAATAATTCTTAACAGCTGATACGTAAAAACGGAGAGAAATTTTAATTTGATCAGGTTCATCCGCAACGCAACGTTACGTTTACGTAAGAGTACCTATTTGCACAGTAGCTTGGTAAGGAAAACGGAACAGCTGATTAGCAACGTATACGTTTACGTAAGAGTAACGAGGCCTTTTTTTTTTTTTTTTTCAATATTATTTATTGAATCTTCATACATTTAATATGAACTAACAATAATTAATCAAATCTTAACCTAATACTTTATTTTATGTCCTGCCAGTGCCAGACAAAAATTTTCTTTATCACGGGTTCTGTTCACTTATCTAGGTGTTTATCGCTCATCTAATTGGACAAGTGCTGCAGTGTCTCTTCTTCTTAAGCGAGTGTGGCCGCTATCATTTAAAATATTTCGAGCTAGTGGGTTCGGATGCAATTCGAGCCTTTTTAAGTATTTTACTGCATATTTCGTAATCACAGTTTTAACTAATGGAACATTGAGATCCTTGTGAATATTTGAATTTTTAACATACCAAGGGGCAGCTGTGATTATTCGAAGAAGTTTATTTTGGCGCCTTTGAATTTTTTCGATATTAGAAGCCGAGGCAGTGCCCCATAACTGAATACCGTAGCACCAGGTAGGCTTTAAGATAGAGTTGTAAAGTAGGAGTTTACAGTCTAGACTAAGGACAGAGTTTCTTCCAATAAGCCAATGAATTTGTATGGCTTTTAGTTTCATTTGAGTTAATTTTGCCTCTATATGGCTTTTCCACGTCAAACGGCGATCTAAATGTATACCGAGATATTTTACATGCGAATTTTGAGGTATTATTTGATTATTGATTTTAATAGGGGGGCATGATTCCCGACGCAAGGTGAATGTTATATGTACGCATTTTTGCTCATTGACTTTAATCCTCCATTGTTTTAACCATATTTCTAGTTGAAATATATGATCCTGTAAGTAACGAGATGCTTCATAACTGTTTTCGTGGACGCTTAGAAAAGCTGTATCGTCTGCAAATGTTGAAGTTTGTGTGTAGTTGCTCGTTGGCATGTCCGAAGTATAAATTAAGTATAATAGAGGCCCCAGAATGCTTCCCTGTGGGACTCCAGCGCCAATTGGCTGAGGTGAACTAAAGAAATTTCCTTCTTTTATAATAAATTGACGACCGACTAAGTAGCTTTCTAGCAGCTTGTGTGTGTTTGCTGGAAAAAATTTTGCTTCAATTTATGTAATAAGCCTTCATGCCAGACTTTATCAAAAGCTTGAGAAACATCGATGAAGAGAGCGGAACAATATTTTCTTTCTTCAAAGGGTTTTCTTATGGCGTTTACTATACGATGGGTTTGTTCAATTGTGCTGTGTTCTCTTCTAAAGCCGAATTGGTGGTTATGTATACATCTATTTTCACTTAAAATTGGAGTTAATTTTGACACAGCCTCTCAAACAGCTTTGATATATTAGAAAGTAAGGTTATAGGCCTATATGACTCAACTTTTGTGTGATCCTTTCCTGGTTTAGGTATCATGGTGACTAAGGAAACCTTCCATTTTTGAGGATAGTATTGAAGACGTAAGATAGCATTGAAAATTAAAAGAATAATTTTCTTTGCTGTGCTGGGTAGCTCCAAAAGCATTTTGTTGGTGATCTTATCAAAACCAGGGGCTTTTTTGGGGTTTAATTCACAAACAGCCTTTTCGATTTCCCTAATCTCAAATCTTAGAGGAACAGCTGCTCTAGCAGGAACAGGTGGTAACTCGGCCACAGTTTCGTGAGATATATTTGGGGTAAATACGTTTTTTAAGTGATTAACAAACAGATTTCCCTTTTCGTTATCATTTCTTGCCCAACTTCCGTTCAAGTTTCTTAATGGTGGCTTAGAGGCGACTGGCCTTTTTAGATTTTTAGCTGCACGCCATAATGAGTAGTCTGATTGCGGAGTTGCATCAAGTTCCTTAAGATATTTTTGCAGAGAAGCCGTTTTTTGAGTCTTTAGTAACTTTCTTAGCCTTTTTGTACAATCTTTTAATAAACTCTTTAGTTGAGGGGATCTGTGCAATTGCCACTCTCTTCGAGCTCTTCTTTTTTCAGTCAGGAGACGCTCAACATCTGTGGAATAAATTTTAATATTTTTAGTTTTTTTTGGGGTATTACTGGAATGTTGCACAGCTAGCTTCAGAAAACTGCCAAAATTAAGAATAGCGCGATCTACGTATTCCGGTGTACTAAGCAGAATATTTTCTGTGCAATGGGTGCTGAGATATTTTTTATATTTTAGCCAATTGATTTGTGTAGCTGGCGTCGCTAAGTAACCAGTTGGAGATACAATTCTATTGGGGTTCATTAAAGTAACAATTGTTGGTGTGTGGTCGGAAGATAATTCTAAGGAAGCTTCAACATAAATCGTTTCTAAGGGAATGTTTTTAACCACGCCAAAATCGATGACATCTGGTATTTTTTGCTGATCAGTAGGCCAATACGTTGGTTGTCCGCTCGCTATCACATTCAAATCCATTTTAGAAATAGTATTAAATAGAACACGACCCTTTGGTGTTATAAGTCGGGACCCCCAGAAGGTATGTTTAGCGTTATAATCGCCAGCGGCCAGGAAACAAGGTCCTAATAATTTAAAATAATTATAATATTGGCCTTCAGATATTGAATATCTAGGTGGGGAGTATAACGATGAGATTACTACGTTTCTATTTAATTCTTCAACGCAAATGTTTGTTGCTTGAAGATAATCTTCACAATGATCACCCATGAGGTAGTGTTTGACTCTGGTTTTTATTAAAATGGCAGAACCTCCACAAGCTCTATCTCGAGGGTCCTTGGTATCATATAGTGTATAACCATTAATTTTAAACGTATTTCTTGAGGTCAAATGAGTTTCAGAAACCATCATGACATCAATTTGTTTATTTTTAAGAAAGTATTCTAATTCATTTTTATGTTGGCGGATGCCGTTTGCGTTCCAAAAACTAATGTTTCCATGGTTTTTTCTAAACGACTTAAATTAGAGACTGGAGTTTTATCATTACCTGGCGAGGCACCTTGCATTGGCACATGGTTTGATTTTAGCACGTTAGCGTAAGAAGTTCTGTTATTACCAGGCTGGGGGGCTTGAATTGCATTTGTGTTTACTTGATTTGGTACCTGCATTTGAGGGGGATTAGTTTTCGGTCCAGCCGACTGCTTGACGATAGTATATACAGGGCATCCTCTATAATTGGCAGTGTGATTGCCGCCACAGTTACTACATTTTTTTACGTTGGGGTCGGTTTTAGACTTATCGCAGAGAACTGTACCATGTAATTCACCACATACTACACAAACAGGGGGTAAATAGCAGTATGCCTTAAGGCCTCGTTACTCTTACGTAAATGTTGCGGATACGTAAACGTTGCGGTCGACTTGAAATGCTGGTAGTTACTACAAAAACGTAAACGTGTCATATGTTGTTGAGGGTATGCGTGTTCTAGTACATATGTATGTACGTAAATTATTATTTGTTTTGATTTTGCTCACAGACTTGTTCCAACACATGTTGCTAACATTCTTGTTTAAAATCGCCAATACATACCGATATCGGCGCTTGTGTACAAAAAAATAAAATACTTTATACATATCTGTGGCATTTTGACAAAACATCTTAAGTCATAATAAGATAGCAAAAAGCTTTTAAAAAACTCGCTGAAAAAATCAAATAATAAAAAAAACCAAACTTAAAGAACAATTTCGTTTATAATACAAAATTTTAAAAATGTTTTTTGAATAAAAATTCGTATGATTAACAACATTTTTTTCAACTTTTTGAATTTAAAATATTTTTAGCCGTTATTAATATCTCTTTAAATGAAACTTGATATAACCCAAGGCCCATCTATCAGGTCTGCTTACTTGTACAAAAAAAAAACGATTCTTTTTAGTTGTCAAAAATTTACTACCACATATACAAAGCAAAAGGAAAAAACGGGTATGTGTGGCATAACATAAACGTAAACAAACGTATACATGCGAATTGTAAACCACTTTTGACAACTAAAAAGAACATAAACAATGATCATCAGGCTTCTTGCGCAGACCTTTTCAATGGGCTTTGATATAACCAATATGTGTTAAGCAAAATTAAAAAAAAAAAATTTGTTATTGTAAACTTAATTTAATTTCCTAACGATGCTAACCAAAGGTTAGCGCAATAATGAGAAAAATTAATACATATGTATATATATAATATATTTTTTTTAAAAAAGACCTCAAGCTTAAATAATTCAAAATAATTATAAAAAAAGAAAGGTCAAATAAAACTAAATAATGTATTTATTTAATATAATAAGGTTAAGGCGCATATTCGGAACTATGCGCTGATTTTTTTCATTTGCGTTGTCCAAAATGTATGCAAATAATTATTTTATAATAAAATCAATAATCGAATCAGCTGTTTTATGTTTTGGCTCATGTGTTTCCAGCTTTGAATTAAATTTTTATTTAATAATTTTATAAATTACAATTTTTGCGTTAAAATATTGTTAATATGTTGTAAATGTAAATGAAAATACAGTAAACATACAAATGTAAATACATATGAAAAAAATGCCATCGTTGTATAACTTGCATTTGTTGTTTATATTTGTGTTATTTTATTGTTTTGTAAATATTTAAAGCGAATTTAGTTAAAATACAAACAAAATTGTTTCAAAATTATAAATAAATAAACTGACCATAGAAAAAGTGAGAAAATGGCTTTTGCAAGTTTGCAGCAGCCCGCTGCCGGAAACATGCAAAAATACCATTTTAACATTTATCAATTTTATTTACTTCTATCTACGGAAATAATCTAACTGTTGGATAAAATAAAATAAAAAATTAAACTTTTAACAACAATATTTATTTCCAACAAATAAACAAGAGCTGTAAGCTGATGATTAATAAAAACCCGATAACTTTGGTTTCTGTGACACATAAAGCCAACATTAATTTCAGTTCGAACAACTAACCCATAACATTGAATTTCATTACATCAAATTTAAATTAATGTTTTGATGAGAATCTCATTAATAAAATTTAAAAGTAAACCGTTGGTTAATAAGTTTTGTTGACAACACTGCTTCAAAACAAAAATACAATTCTTAACAGCTGATACGTAAAAACGGAGAGAAATTTTAATTTTATCAGGTTCGTCCGCAACGCAACGTTACGTTTACGTAAGAGTACCTATTTGCACAGTAGCTTGGTAAGGAAAACGGAACAGCTGATTAGCAACGTATACGTTTACGTAAGAGTAACGAGGCCTTTAGTATGACCATATTCTTGACAGTTTAAACATTGAACGGGACCATTTCTTTTGTGTGGCTCTTCTATAGTTATTCTTCTATAGAGAATATATTTCAAATTGTAAATAGGATGCGTTTCGTTTTTTTTAAGCTTTACGTCGCCGGGTTCAAACTCCACTCGAAAAAGTGGTTGGGGATTTTTTTCTCTATTTTTAATATTTACTACATGTTTTATTTTGAAGCCTTTTTCTTCTAGGAATGTTTTTACCTCTTCAGGGTCCACACATGAGTCAATTCCCTTAATCACTACCTGAAGACCTTTACTGCTCTTCAGTTGGTATGTATAAAAGTTTTTTTTAATTGCTTCAAATTTGGTTATTATTTTGCGAAAATCATTCTCATGATTGACTTGTATTTTAGTCTCGTTTATACTACCACGCTTGATAGCAGCTACGTAAAACGAATTTTCTCCAATTAACGAAATTAAACTCTTTATAAGCTCATTTGAGTTTTGCTCCCTAAGATACATATATCGGGGGAGGCTTGGACGATTTTATAACGTTTGGTGCTTCAGAGGATTCATCCTCCAGAATTGCAAAACGATTTTGAGAATTTATTTTATCAAAAGATGGTACTTTTGAGGCCGAAGCAACTGCTGCAGAGGTAGGGCTGCGACCACGTTTAAGCACTGTTATGTACCTGTCCATACCAACTTGTACTTGAGGCTTTTGACAACTTTTTACTTGAGATTTTTCCATTGCGTCCGTGTTTGAATTCATGGTAACATTTGTTACTAAATTTTTTTTTGCCGAAGCGGCAACACTTGCAGGCACTAGCGAGAGATTAATATTTTTTAATGTCTCAGCATCAACCGTCTTTGTAAAAACAGAGGGCGAAAGGGAACGTGTACGAACAATTGGCTTAGCCGTTATTGTTACATTGTGACTACTCATACAAAAAGTTGTTTTTGTTTTTCACTGTTTTACTGTGCTTTTTTTATTTTTATTATTTACTGTATTGCACCAAAAAAGAATTTTAAACAAAATGTTTTTGTACAGTATATGTGTACATATGTATGTACATTTATACATATATTTTTTTTATTAATTTTTTCGTTTTTGATTATTGTTCACTTTTATGTTAAAGATATATTTAAAAAAAAAATTCGTCCATTCGCTAATTTGTTATATTAAAATATCAAACGAGGCCTTTACAGCTAGAAAGTACTTCACACAGAAATAAGTTATATGGCAAAACAACGTTTACCGGGTCAGCTAGTTATATTAAAAAAACTCAACCATAAATTTAAATGAAATATAAGATCAGTTCAATATACATAAATTAATTTTTTTAAATAAGCAATTTATGATTTCCTTGTGAGGCAAATATACATAGATAGTACAGTCTTTCTTCTGTCATTGTTGAACTGAGCCATGTTTTTATTATACGACGAGTAGAAAATGTCCTCTCCCTCGTAGCATTACTGACGAGTAGGGCAAGTTTTTTATGGCATATGCCATTTCTTAAATTATTTCTTTAAAAAGCAATGTTTGGTCGAGCTTGCCAAAGAATACCTTTTTGCAACCTAGAAAAAAATGTTTAAATAAGCTTAGCGAATATGAGGCAGAATCTATTCGAAATGCTAACTGAATAATGCTAAAATCGGACGTAAAAAGTATTTTCAATGCTTTTGCTCAATCCTCTTGAAGTTACAAATGAAAGGGATTTCTATGAATGAAAGCTTTGGCTTAATTGACAGTGCTAAGGAAAATAAAACAAGATGTCAGTAAAAAAGGTTTTGTTGAAAAGTTTAAAAACGTTTTAGATCGTAATACGTGTGGTAAATTATTCAATACTCCTGAAGAGTCTATATGGCTTGGCATTTCAATTTTAAAAAAGTGTTTAAATCTATTTTCTCACAATTTTGTTTTAATGAAAGTGAGACGGATGAATTTATTGACAACCTTTCTCCATCTGAACTTTTAGTGTGGACAATGGCAAACGGTCTTGGAATTAATCCCCAAAAATCTAAATGTATTGTTATACGTAAACGTCTGGCAAAAATTAACTTTAACTTTATGCCCAATATTTAAATTAATAATCAATGCATAGAAATTGTAAATACAGCAAAAAACCTTGGAATTATTTTTAATAACACACTTACATGGTCTGACCATATAAAATATGCATGTGGTCGAACGTTTTCCATGGTAAGAACGCTTTGGCGTACTCAATATTGCACACCAATCCAAATCCGAATATTACTCGCTAAAACGTATTTAATACCAATTTTGTTGTATGGGTGTGAACTTTTTGCAAGTTGTGACACAATAAGTGAAAATAAGCTTAATGTAACATTTAATAATATTATTCGTTATGTCTATGGATTAACACGTCGAGCACGAATTTCAACATTTGCAATTAAATTATACGGCATTTGTTTTAAAGATCTGCTAAAAACGCGTATCTTAATTTTTCTGCACAAAATCATCTACATGAAACAGCCTGAACATCTACATATATGTAAAACTTAATTTCTCAAATATCGAAAGTAGAGGAAAAAGACTAATACCATTTAGACACTATAGCCTTATATCATTGTGGCAATTCTTTATCCATGCCATTTATCTCTGGAACTCAATTCCAAATTGTTCTCAACTTTTATGTAACGCACTAGAGTTCAAAAAGTCAATCATTAATTTGTTTTCCACATCAATTTGCTTAATAATAATTAATTTTTGATTTTGATAAATTAAATTCTTTTTTGATTAATGTTATTAATTTATTTCTTTATTTATATATGTATGTAAATTGTTGATTTTTGTAACTACATAGTTTTAAGATTTAGCATTACAACATTTTGCGAATTCTTAGTTCTGTACTGCAATATGAGACTCTTAAGCTAAGATCCCACTATCGGCTCAAATAGCACAATCTGTGACGATTTTTATCGTGCTATATCGGCGCTCATTTAAAAACATTGCACAATTTATTCTTAGGTAGTCCCATTATCGTCGCACATTGTGACAATTTTTTTCGGTGGCTTGTTGGCAGACATAATTTTGCTTTAGAAATTTGCAAAATTCTCCGTCTGAATATTCCATTATGTTTCCTAACAATTTTAAAAAATACATTAATCTATAATACAAAATGAATTCAATTTTATTCAAACTTTTTTTTTTGTAATTGTTGTTTTGTAAATAGATGTTTGTTTACAAACCAGGGATGGCACCATCAACACAACTTCAATGTTTTGGTTAAAGCGAATTGTTTTCTTTCATTTAACAGTACAAATGTACTATTTACCGTCTTAAAGCATAAATATTAGATAAAACAAATGCAATTTTGGTACAATAAAGTTCAAAAAAGTAAAATTTTACTAGCCAGCGGTGCAATTTAAAAATTTTGTTTTTCCATCTCTTGTATCGGCGCTGATTGGCGACTGTGATCGGCGCACAAGTGGCCGATAAAAATCGGCACTTATTAAACAATATGATTGCTCCACATTGTGCAAAAGTGTGTTCACATTATCGGCGCATAGAGGTTAATTTTTATTGTCCACAGTCAGCACAATTTCGGCACAGATTGTCGCATATAAAAAAATGTTGACCGTTCATACTATCGGCTCATGAAATGCGGCAAAAATTGGTACATTGCGTCGATAGTGGGATCTTAGCTTTAGTCTTGTGTATGGAACGACAAATAAATAAATAAATATGCTCCAGTTGCATCTTGCGATGTTGAAGGAGTGTTTTTCATTTATAGAACTGTTTTATGTGATAACAGGAGATTATCAGGGGTGTTCTAGAAATCGAAGACGCAAAACGCAGGAATTTTAAACGTCGTTTTTTAATAAGATTTCCCTGATAAAAAAATTTTATGACAAATATTTCTTTATTAAACAGAATTTTATAACAAAAATTCAATTAAAAGTGTACTAAAAACAACTTTCAGATTCTTGCGTTTTGCCCCCAGATTTTTTTTTTGCAATTTGAAGATACATACTTACAATAAAAACTTAATAAAATAAATGTTTCTTAAATAACATCTTTTATTTTTGCCATTTTTCGTGCCATTTTTTATACCTTTTCGTGTCATTTTGCCAGCCATTTTTCGTGCCATTTTAAACTTGCCCTACTGACGAGCATTGAAACGATAATTTGAAAAATTGTTCTTAGATTTCGGTAGACACTTCATCACAGTTTATTTAAGCATCTACAACGTTAGCTGAAATTTTTTCAGATATTTTCCATGTTTGTTGCCAATACAACAGTTCATACTCAAGTTTAGATGTTAGTAGGTGTTTATCTATCTCTTTTATCAAACATAATCAGCTCATCAGCTAGTTGTGATTTTAAAAGTTGTGTATCTGTATTTGACTTGATTACACTTTGAGGTAGAAGTTTAGGTATGTTCAATACATTTAGGATATCTATTGGGAAACGTGTTTTGAGATCTTCTAAAATAAATTCCATAAGAGGAATGTGACCTACAACTCGGTAGTAATCTTCAACATTTTGAATGCGATTGGAACCTCGATTTGAACGCAGATAACTTTAACTTTTTCAAAAATCGCTTTAAATAGTTCTGCGGCTTTATTTCTTTTCTCTTCAAGGCACATGATTTAAGTTTTGATAAGGCTTGATCCTTTTTGAAGATCTATATCGTGCTTTTGTAAAATGATACTAAGCGGCTGTGATACAATAAGTATCACACTTAATATGTTTATTCCGTAAATGAATTCAAAAGTACTAAGCGAGTTCCTTAATATAAGGCTTTTGATGAAGTATCTCTACCTTTCCACTCAGATATTTTTTCCAAAGCTTCTACTATATGATGTACACTTGTTGCAAAGTGTAAAATTGAGTCGTGACGGTCTAACCATCTTGTATCGCATAATGTTGAGAGTTTGGCTCCCAAATACTTTGCTAAAACTGCGTTTCGCTTGGGATGATTATATTTAAAAAAAATTTTCGTAACTTTAACAAATGATACAACTTATTGTACTAATGGCACTTTGTTGCTTTTTAAAATTGAGTTGTTTGATTTATGGGAATAGCAAGGCGTTTGTTTTGCATTTGACCAGAATTTTATAACAGCTCCATTTTCTGCTGACATCAGAGGGCATCCATCTGTTCCATTTCCTACACAATTTTTTAGGTCAAGACTAAAATTTGTCAAAGCTTTAAAACTATTGATGAATGTGCCTTCGCATCAATTGACACATCAACGTCATTATCAATATCCTTTGAAGCCTCTTTAAATGAGTTTACAACAAAGCCAATAAATGCTTTCCTAATAATTTTTTGTTGTATGTTGAAATATCTTTAAGATAAGGAAATCTGGGGTTTCCCCGACAAATCTGGGCCCAAATCGTCGCACACGTGATCGAATGAACTTTCGTATCGAATAAAACTTCGTCAAGTATCAAAAACGGGAAAAATGTAATAGATTGTATGCTTGTATATAAATCAACATTGTAAAAAGTTACTTCGGCTTATCGGTTTTCGGCGCTTGTCAAAAAGAGCAACGCAAAATTTTAAAAAAATCGAAAACTATAGAAATTCGCAAAATTTTTACAAATTTTACAAATTTGCAAAAATATCGAAAATTCACGAAATTTTTAAGGTATCAAATAAGCCATTAAATTGATTAAAAATCCCTAAAAGTTCAAGGAATTGCAAAAATTTGCAAACAGCTGCATGAAAGCAAAGTCTAGTATTTTTTAAAAATTGTTAAAGCTGTAATGAATCAGATAACTTACAGAAAAAGTCGCTGATATTGCGAACATGGCTAAAATTCGCGAATAATTGCAAACTTGGTAACAAATCCTAAAATGAATTTGAAATCGCTAAATCGGTTAAAAAAAATCAAAATTTCAACAATTAACAAAAATAAAAATTTACAAAAATAGCGAAAATTCGCGAAAATTTTCAATAATTCGAATAAGCCATAAAATTGATTAAAAGCCTTTAAAAGTATACGGAATGAAAAAAAATTCTGTAAAAATTTCTAAACTAGGTGAAATTCGCAAAAAATTGCTAATAGCGGCATAATAGCAAAGTCTACTATATATTAAAAATCGTTAAAGCTGTAAGGAATCAAAAAATTTACAATACAAAAATCGCTTCTATCGCAAACATGACTAAAATTTGCAAAAAAATTGCAAAACTAAATGTTATTATTTTTTTCTTATTGCTGAAAAAAGTTGAATACTTGCATTTTTAGCTATTTGTTGAAGAAATCTAATAATTATTCTCAAAAAGTGTGTAAATTGTTTGTAAAAAAACAATTAAATGTTTTGACGAAAGCTCTTAACCTATCGAATGACATTTCGAGTAAAAGCATTCGATCGACTACTCGTTATCGAATTACATAATCTCAAATTTCGATAGAAGTTTTTCGATAACGAATGGGACGATTCCAAAAAGTAAAATATCGATCAAAGTCACTCGATCACGACTGCGACGATCTGGGCCCTGTGTTTTCATCAAAAATTATCGATTTTTTTTCTTTTTTTTTTCTCTCGTTTATTGAAGGCAAAGATATAAGTAATAACTACAATAAACAATAGTTACAAATATAAGGATTAGAATATACAGTAGCTCTTATTAGGGCTCTCTAGTATTGTTACCATAATAATATTTGTTTTTTTCAAAGAATTATTTGTTATTTGTTTAAGATTTACAAATTAAAGGTATATAATTTACTTTTTACAATGAAAAATGGTAAAAAAAACATTGCTTATTTAATTATGGGGGTGTTTTGTCAAAAGTTAAAAAAAGGAAGATTATATTAATCATTCGTTAACCACCAAAATTTTTTACTTTGGATACTTTTTTTATACAACCATAAATCTTTAGAAGATATGGTTGTATCATATTTTATGTTTAAATTATTAAAATTGCAGTCGATTGCCTTTGTAGTCGCTCTTCTATATTTATGATAAAAAATTGGTGAGCTGTTTTCATTTTGTATAAATCTATTTTTATCTAAATAAAGAAATGCTTCGGGTGGTATAAAACCTTTTGGTAGAATTTCAATTATATAAGTTTCACTTGTAAAATATGGAGCCATTATCAGGTTATTTACTAAGCATTGTGTGCATCTTAAAACATTATTCCGTATTTAATTTATTATAAAGTTGTCTATTCTTATTATGTTAGCAGTGCTATATAATTTCTTATTCGAAATATATTTAATATAATTGCTTTGTGCAGATCTATATAATGAGGTACATGCTCTTAGACATTTTCTCTCTAAAACTCTTGTTTTTTCCATGTTAGAAGGTGAAATGTTAAACCAAATGGGGCAACCGTATGTAATAATAGGCCTGATAAGAGATTGGTACATTACTATTTTTATTCTCGTTTTTACATGTTTATTATAAAATAATGAATGATATAAGAAGAAGGATTTCCTTGCCTTTTTTAGAATTTCCTTAACATGATTATTAAAATATAAAAATTTGTCTAAATACATATATACCTAAATATTTCACTACCTCTTTATTAGTTATAGCACAATTGTACTCACTGGACCATATACCAAATTTCCTCCAGTGGCTTTTTATATCATAGTTGCATTTATTTACAGGTTGTCTAAAAAGTATGGCCTCACATTTATATGCATTTATCCTCATGTTCCAGTCCTTTGAGTATCGTTCGACTATATCATATTTTACCTGAAGATTCTGATTGATTTTCTGAATTTTGTCATCGGCGTGGAATATAATAATGTCATCGGCAAACGCAATGATATTGTCCATTGGTTTCAAAAGGTCTAACATATACAAATTAAATAAAATTGGATAGTTGACCGTTCCCTGTTGTAGCCCGTTGACAATTCTGAATTTTCTACTACTAATTGAGTCTCTATAGTAAACAAGAAATTCTTTTTCACTTATCATGTTATATATTAGCATAATAAGATGCTGGGGAAAGTTATATTCAATTAGTTTATATATTAGACCTGGAATCCATATACTATCGAATGCCTTCTCCATATCTATAAGGCAAGCTCCTGTACAAAATTTTCTGTTCCAGTTCCAGTTCCAGTTAATAAATGAAGTAATGTTATGAATGGCGTCAATTGTAGAATGTTTGTATTTAAATTCAAACTGTTTCTCACTTTCAAGATTTCTATTCTTACAGAACGTTTGTATGTTATTGTTAACAGCTACTTCGAAAACCTTACTAATATTTGGTAATAAGCTTATCGGTCTAATATTTTTAGGATCACTGGATCTTTGTCCTTTTTGGGTAATAAAACTACTTTCGCCGTTTTCCATTTGCTAGGAAAATATGAATTAAGCATGTTGTTAAAAAACTTGCAATATTCATTAATAAGTTCCCTAGGAGAATTTTTTAAAACGATATTCGGAATATTATCTATTCCGGATGATAATTTATTTTTTAAATGGGAAAATATGTAAATTAAATCATCCCTCCGTAAAAAGTATTCAATGGAAGTAGAATTACTATCAAAATTTCTTTTTGTATAAAGAAAATTTTCAAATGTGGTAATTAGCCGTGTATGTATAATGTTATTATGATTAGTTTCTTTAACATCGTGGACTGTTTCCAGAAACGCTCCTATAACATCTACCATTTCAATTTGTTCTTCGACTATATAGTTTCGTTCATCGTCCTTTCTTAAGTTTTGGGGGTTTATTCCCGTGTTATCTAATATATATTCATATTCGTTTGGAACATTTATTTTTGTAAAATTTAGGTAAAGGTTTAAAACTTTTAAAATTTTTCCTTATTTCATTAAACATGTTTCTAGAATCTTTCGGATAAATGCCTGTTAATTTTTCCCGTATGCGTTTATTGATGATCTTCGAAAAATTTTCATTTATAAGTTTTCGTATTAATTTAAGTTTAGTTTTTAACATATTGAGGTTCGTTTCAGATAATGATTGTTCAAGTCTATTGTTTCTCTTGATCTGAGTAATAATTCTACTTTTCTCTATGTACAGCATGCTCAGAGTGGAGTTCGATATTTCCGCATAGTAATTCTTTTCCTTAAATTTCAGAACAACATTCTCAATTGTTTCAGTCAAAATCCCAGTCAGTCTATCATCACTAATGTCTATTTCTTCATTCGTTAGATTTATGTTATTAGGGATTAAATTATTGTTATTCAGTTGTTGAACAATTCTATCCTGAAATCTTCTCCAATTTGTGCACTTGTAGTTATATACAGTCCTAGGTTCTCTCTTTAAAAATAAAAATTCTTGTTGATCGCTTCCTAAAGAAGCAATTCCGTTGAGGCGTACAATCTACATCTGTAAAGAATCTCATTGTCCGATAACCAATTGCGTAAAATATTTCCCTTTACATTATTAATAGGATTACCCCAATCCATATGTTTGCTGTTAAGATCACCTGCTAGAATGTAGTAATTATCAGTATTTTGCAAATCTATTGATTCGAAAAGTTTGTTTATTTCCTCTCTGAAATCAAAATTGTTGTTACCTGATGGGTAATATACCGAAATTATGTACAAACATCTATTAGAACACATACGAATCTTAATAATACATGTCTCCAAGTTTCTAAATGAATTTATGTATGTATCTATTTGTGTAACTATCATATTTTATATTGTCCTTTATTAATATTAATATTCCACCACCGCGAGTAGAATCTTTTCTGTCTTTCCTAATTATACTATAGTCTTGAAATGTAAGTTTGTGTCTAGCGTTATACCATGTTCACACGGACAGCAATATTCGTGTTTCGCTCTCTTATTCCTGTTTCGCGCCCCAAACATGATTGAAACGACTTGTTTTCCCATACAAAATTTAGAGAGCGAAACAGGTCGTTTCATTTTGAAACAGGCTGCCAAACAGGAAAAATGTACTATCATCTCCAATTTTGTTAACAGTTATCGTTAGTTTATCTGATATAGCTCTCAAAAAATATCAAAACAAAGAAAACACAAAATAAAAATTGATTTTTAATAAAATAAAGAGATAGTTATAATATAATAATATTAATAAAAGAATTAAATAATATATTCTTAAGTTTTATTTACTTTTTTATCTATTTAAAAAAAAAATCACACTAACAACACAAAAAAAATGTCAAAATGAAACAGGAATAAATCGTATGAACAGCATGTTTGGCCATCTAGTTTCAGAGAGCGAAACCAGTGGTTTCTATCGTCGTATGAACATAGCATTAAGTTTAGTCTCATTTACCAGTATAATATCTTTTTTGTGTATATCGATAAACAGTTGTAATTCATACCTTCTGTTAACCCGTACTAATGAATTAACAACCACGAAAGAGGAAAATGCCCTATAGAAAATGTAACACCTGAGGAAAGAAATAAATTATTCTGCGTGCTGTATAAAAAATTTGGACATCCCGCTTTATACAAAGGATGCGAGAAGTACGAAATATTAAAACAAAAACTAATTTCTAAGAAAAAACATTAACAGAAAAAATAAACTTTAGTAACAAATCAATTACTAACCAATCCTTTGCAAACATTGTTAGGGGAAGTAATGTTGAAGAAAATGTCAATGTTAATAATTTATTTATGCAGGAAATTAAAAACCTTATGATAAATATGAATACACCAATTACAAATTTACAGAAACAATTAGATATACAAGTGTCTAGAATAGATGCAATATTTTCCATGTTAGAAGCATAATGGCCTCAAACAACGAAGCAACTTTAACACTTAAAAATCTTTAAATATTTTATAAATTATCGAATAGAATTTTGATTCATGCAACACATATATACATAAATATTGCATATACTAAGGCTTAATAATAATTCAACCGCACGCTTTTTTAAGTCAAACATTTATTCTTTGGATAGAGATGTCAGTTGCTGGGATTGAATGTAGAATACTAAGTATTTCAATGCAGTAAACTAGATGTTTCATTGGAAATATCTAATAAATAACTATTAGAATTAAGATTTGGGTACTTATTGAAAATTTCGTTAGATTCAATAAAAAAAAACAAAAAAAGCCTTGCTGGGATTTCCTAAAATTTTGTGCATATAAAAAAATATTATTATGGGGAATTCTTGTATTATCGAGATAAACCAAACATATTTTTATAATTTAGGGGGGGGGGGGGTAATTTCCTTATTTTTATTTTTCCATTTTTTAATTGTTGTGGTGAGAGCAACATCGGGCTTGTTTTTTCATTATGAACATCCTTGCCAGACTCCCCCGATAAGTTGGCTTTGAGATACCACAGCTTCTGTACGTTTGGGAGAGCCTGCTTGTCCACCATCTCAAAGAACAGTTCATAGAATTGCCGCCACTGTAGACAGTCACCGTTAAATTGAGGTATGATGACCTTTGAGAGTGGCAGCGAACTGTGTATTGTCATGTTGCTTCCGACTTGTGGTGCAATAGGTCTGTTTTCATGGCATTTGTCTGCTTGTATTGCCAGGTTAACAAGGTGATGTTGAACTAAATCTTCGATCTGAGGTATTGATGCTGGTTGACATGCCAAAATGTCCTTGTATGGTCATTAAACTGTTTTTTAATACACAGTTTGGGCCAATTTCCATCTATCCGGTACCTATGAGTATGGTCTCCGTGCCGCATACTGTTGATGTCTCGATTTCAGAAGTAGTGGCGAAGATCCATTTATTTTTATGCTTCAGTTGGGTGTAAAACATCTCAGTGGGTATTTTGTGGATATTGCAATTGGTGGTTGATTGGGTATTAAACAAACTGATCTCACAAGGATTGTTGTTATTATTTCGTCGAAGTTTCGATTGTTGGTTTGTGCACAGGTATTCGTCATTCTACGCTTTTATGCAACTAGACATGTCATCTGGCGTAAGCAGTACGTATTCATCTCTATGTGAGTTGGTTGCAAGATATGCTTCGTCTGGGTTGATAGCAATTAGGGATTTGTTTTTTACCGTTGGAATTGGCACTATATTGAAAAGCTCCAAGGGTTGCTGGTCAACGAGGGGTATTTTTACTTCAAATATTACCTCATTTTTTGTGACAGCTCCCTTTGCGATCATGAGTTGGTATACTGCAATCAAGTTCTCGTCTTTTGTTGGAAGCATGTGTGACATTGGGAGATGAGCCTTAATTGTCATAATTTCATTTTTTAATTGTTGTGGTGAGAGCAACATCGGGCTTATTTTTCCATTATGAACATCCGTAAGAACAGTTATTGTTGTTAACGTAAGATGGGTTGACAAAAATCCAACAAGTTGTGAGTTGCTAATTTCAGCGGATTCTTTAAAGTGTTTATTCTGGTTTCTTTCAATCATTTGTGTGATTTCAGTTAGCCTCTGCTGCGTGTTAATCTCATATAGTTTGATTATGTTGATGGTTGAATCAATTATCGATGTTTGGTTCCTCAAGAGACTTGCCAGATGACCGTGTTCTAGTTTTGCCTTATTAATGGTCTGTGATATCTCATTGGCGTTCTCGGAATCCAGAACCCCAAATAGTGATCGCGCAATGTTTCCGACAATGATTAGTTCTTCTTCTTGGAGTAATTCATTTTTGATTAGATTTAAGTTGCTTGACAAAATACTGCACATAGAATGTATTTTATTGTGGGGCACAGTTGCTGCAGCGTCTGCAAACCTGACGCCAAGGAGTTTATTTCTGATATGAAGGGCGTAAGATCATAGTAAACCATTAATTTCCATTCTGCCGTGATGAGTTTTACTGTTCCCATTGCCTCAAAGTACAATCCTAGATCTTCCTGAAATTGTGTGACCGCTATGTTATTACATAAAACTACAGGGATGAGTAGAAGTGATATTACTAAGGTAAGCAATATCGGCTTGTCTTGAGTCTTGATGCGTTTTTGAGACGACATGTCTCTTGACCTTTGTTGTTCTAATGGTTCTTTTTTATCTTCAGAGCACAACGAAGCCAATCGATAAACTGGTCGCTTAAACACGTCATCCAGTGTTTTTACTTCTACAACTCTGGACGGTACCAACGTCACCTGGATAGACATTGAGAATTCTTCCTAATGGCCATTTCATGATCGGTAGGTTGTCGTCTTTAATAATCACCATGTCTCCTGTTTTAAAATTGCTGGACTTGCATTTCCATTTATAGCGATTTTTGAAGCTCGCTTAAGTATTCTGTGGACCATCTTTTCCAAAACTGTTGTTTTACTTGAGAGACAAGGTTCCAATGCGATATGCCTGATACCTTAAGGTTTTGGCTCTGCTATCCACTTGTGAGGTAAGAGCTTCACCAATAAGAAAATGGTCAGGAGTATCAGACGCAGAGAATCGTCTAGCTCCTTCGGTGTAAGTGAAATATGCGTTGGTCTATCTCGAACAGGTATTCTAAAGTTCCTTGTGAATCGTAGAACATATGCCGTAATTCTTTTCAAGGTTCCAAACGAATTTTTAAGATTAATTGTATATATGGGATCGTAGTTCTCGAGGTTGAGGTTGCAGCCATACCGACCTTTTTTAAGTCAGGGTGATCTGCCTTAAGTGGCTGAGGTGAAAAGCATGATGGCCACAAAGACTCGCTTCCATGAAGAAACATTGGCCCGTGAAACCATAATGCGTTTGTCAGCAGCTTGGATGGCTGAAGTCCGCGGGATAATATGTCAGCTGGGTTATCGTTTGACCTTACATGACGCCACTGTCCTGCTAGCGTAAGGGATTGTATTGTAAATACTCTGTTTGCAACAAATGTTTTATACGAAGATGACTGTGAGTTGATCCAAGACTGGACAATTTCGGAGTCAGTCCATAAGAATGACGGTTGATTTGTACGATTCAAATCAACATTGACCTTATGGCCGAGTTGCGCTGCGACAACTGCCGCACATAGCTCTAACCGAGGACACACACTCTTCCATCTTTTAGCGTTGCAAGGATGTAGGCCGCAGCGCCTTTTCGGAGGCGTCTGCGAACACATGAAGTTGCGTTGTAACGGGAATTTCATCATAAAACATGTGTATTTTTATTTTGAAATCTTCTAATGTCTTCAAGGTACTGCGCAAGTCGTTCCACTTCATACAAAGTTCCTGCGGCAATGGTTCATCCCAGTCTAAGGTATTCTGCCACAATTGTTGAATGAAGATCTTTGCTTGGACAACGACAGGTGCTAAGAGACCAAGAGGGTAAAATAGTTTTGCGAGCTCTGAAGTTACCGTACGTTTTGAAGCTGTTGTGCGCTTAGTGAGATTTACCTTGATGCAAAAATTGTCTGTCTGAGGGACCTCACTGAGATCCAAATTTATGATTCCGTCATCATATGGTATGTCTTCTAGAAGTTTTGGATGATTTGAGCACAATTTTTTTAAGTGAAATCCACGTGCTGTTAAGATAAGTTTGAGCTCTTGTTGCGTTTCTCTGGCCAAGTGTAGACTGTTTGAACCACCCAGCCCATCATCGACATAGAAATTTGGTCTTAACATTTTAGCTCCAAGAGGGTACCTTTCGTTATTTTCTTCTGCTATCTGGTTAAAGCATCAGGTAGCCAAGTATGGAGCTGATCGGGTGCCGTACGTCACAGTGTTCAGTTTGTAGTAGTTAATTGGTGAAGCAGGATCCTCTCTCCAGATGATTAGCTGATATTGATGGTCGCCAGGATTAATTAATATTTGCCATTACATATTTTCGATGTCGGTGGTGAAAACAAATTTTGGCAGTCGAAAACGTAGTAAGATAGAAATAATTTGCTTTGGACTGTTGAACCGGTATGCATTTTGTCATTTAGTGAATATCCTGTTGACGTCTTTGATGATGCGTCAAATACTACTCGAAGTTTTGTTGAGGTGCTGTCTGGCCTCAGAACACAATGATGCGGAATGAATCGTTCATATTCTCTCATGAACTTGGTGTACTCATCTCGCATTTTTTCATTTTTCTGAAGTCACTTCTCCAAGCTGATGAACCTGTTGTACGTTGTCTGATGCGATTGTCCTAATGCAGTAGGATTTTCCTTAAATGGAATCCTGACAATGAAACGGCCGCTAGAATCACTCTGAACATACTGATTGAAATGGGCTTCACAAAGTTTTTCGGCCGGAGACATGGTTCTTTCAGTTGAGTCTATTTCATCGAGTTTCCACAGCTGTTCGATCGCTTCTTCCAGTGAAAATTCCTTGTTGAAGATTGCGCATGCTAAAGATGAGGATGGGCCAGGTTCAGTGTGCTGCTTTACTAAGCCGCCTATAATCCAGCCAAGTGCCGTATTTTGAAGTACAGGACCGCTGTTGTTTAATTTTATTATTCCGGGTCGTACCAGGTTAAAGTAAAATTCGGCACCAAGAAGGATATCTATTTATTCCGGGAGGTGGAAGTTGGGGTCTGACAGGTGAATGTCCTTTGGGATGTCCCAAGAGGAGACATCGATGATACGACTAGGCTGAGCAGGGATTATGGTTGGTAATATAAAGGCCTCCAAGTTGGTCAAGAAGCCATGACTCCGGGACATCAGTTGCAGGTTTACACGGCGGTGTGCCCTCTTCTGGTTCCTTTCGATACCGTCAATGCACAGCGATGCTTCTGTCGTTGATAGCGACAGTCTTTGTATCAGCCGTTCACTCACTATGTTGACTTGAGAACCGGAATATATTACGGCCCTGAATTCAGTTGAACTGCCTGGTTCTGATGCTGCTGAGGCTGACGAGGCTGCAGTTGTATTGGCTGGAGCTCCATCGTGTTTTTGAGCAGGCAACTTCGCAGGCGATTTCTTTGAGTGTGTTGAGGTACCGTCGGACCTCTTTTGTATATGTAGTAACGTGTTGTGCTTGTTGTTACACTTCTTGCAGGTTCCGTAAGTACAAGCCTTGGCTAGATGATCCGACTTGAAGCAGTTCACACACAGGTTCTGCTGTTGTACCCATGTGAGTCGTTTAGATTCTGTCATTGCCGGGAATTGCATGCAATGATAAATGCGGTGTTTACCATTCTGGCATAACTTACAGTGGCTATTATTCTCTACTGCTGCTATGAAAAAAAACAGCCTTGCTTGAATTTTGAAGGGTACTTGATATTTTACCAATTGACTCTATCGATTCAAATTGTCTCTCTAAAAAGTTTAATAGTTCTTTATTGGTCGGCACCTCTTTAGGGTTCAATAGTGATTGCATGAACCGAATGTAAATAGTGTGCTCCAATTTTTTCAGGAGTACCTGAATGAGAATGGCATCCCAAGTAGATGTGTCGATATTTAGATTGTTGAGTGCCAACATGCACTCTTTTGTTGTATCATGTAGAGCTTTAAGTGAGGCAGTTGATGACGTGCCCTTCGGTTGGGTCAAGATCCTTTCGACAAGCGTGGCTACCAAAATCCTTTTGTTGTTATAACGTTCCTGAAGAAGTGTCCATGCCGTTTTGTAGTTGTCTTCTGTTAGAGCTAGATGACTTCTGAGTTTCCCAGCCTCCCTCGATAAGTTGTTTTTGAGATACCACATCTTCTGTACGTTTGGGAGAGCCTGCTTGTCCACCATCTCTAAGAGCAGTTCATAGAATTGCCGCCACTGTTGACAGTCACCGTTAAATTGAGGAATGATGACCTTCCGACTTGGTCATTAAACTGTTTTTTAATACACAGTTTGGGCCAATTTCCATCAATCCGGTACCAATGAGTATGGTCTCCGTGCCGCATACTGTTGATGTCTCGATTTCAGAAGTAGTGGCGGATATCCATTTATTTTTATGCTTCAGTTGGCTGTAAAACATCGGAGTGAGTATATTGTGGATATTGCAATTAGTGGTTGATTGGTTATTGAACACATTCTTTGACCTCACGCTGTTACCTAGACATGATATAACGGTCCTTGTCCTCAACATGCTCACTCACCATCTAATGACATACTTCTGACCATCTAGATCCGTTAGAGCCTGTTCGATCGCAGCGATCGTAACGTTGTTAAAGGCGCCCTCAATATCCAGGAAGGCGGCCATGGTGAATTGTTTATATTTCATTGATCGCTTTATAGCGATCAATGAATTACTGGCACTCTTCTGAGTATACGCTCAAGAATTCCGTTGAACTTAACCCAGTTCGTTCGTCTCGGGTTTCTAAAGCATAATTTCTCCGTATTACCTATGTGTCCAATATCGATGAGTATTCAGTTGTATGGACCCACTGCTCGCTCGATACCCCCACCTATCAACTGAAATATTAGACCTATCGTTCATAAGTGTCATATCCAGTACCTCCTCCCAACAATTGAAATTACCCGAACTAGGAAATCTAAATGGTAAGTTTGTTATAGTGCATTTACACTTGTAATTTTTAAACTAGTTTATGATCGTAAACTACTTTCATAAACTATACCGTTTACATCAGCAGTTTTGACAGTTAACAGTTTAACAGCCATGTCACAAATCAGCTGACTTTAGTAAAAAAAAACTTTTAAAAAAATATGGACGTTGTTAGGAAAAAAAAATTTTTATTAATGTGGTTTTCATCCAGGTTGAATAAAATTCAATCTGAAATTGACCATTTACGGATGAAAAGAAGAAACCACTATTTTAATATGTTATATCAAATACATATTCAAAAGTATTGTACTCAAATATTACGCTGTAGATCAGAATGGACACATGTAAGTAAATCAAAAATGTTTCATCTGGACGAAATAATGTATATGTATGCTTATTTATGGTGTAAAATAGGTTCGACATGGTTCTTTTTGGGAGGAAGACGTCCCATTGATGACAGAAGACGTATTTATTGAAAATTTTAGAATGTGTCGTGAAACATTTTATTTGCTTTGTTCCAAAATGGTTAACATCGCTAAGCAGGATACAAGATTCAGAAAATGCATTTCTCTAGAAAAACGTGTAGCTGTCGCTTTGTACACATTAAAATCATCATCTGAATACGCATCCATTGGTCATATGTTCGGAATATCAAAGGCAAGCGTGTGTTTGATTTTAAGAAGTTTTTGTTCTGAGGTCTGGAACGCACTTTCTGGAGAATATTTGTCTCCAAATTTTTTAAACGAATCTAAAATTGAAGAGTGTGTTAATGGTTTTAAGGAACTTGGCTTTCCACAATGTCTTGGAGCAATAGGTGTTTATACAAATGTATTTAAAATATCTGTCTTGTCTACATTTTATTATTTTTATTTTCATTTTAGATGGGTGTCATTTCGAAGTCCGACCACCCTCTTCAGAAACTACTGACTACTACAATTATAAGGGTTGGTACTCAACCATATTATTGGCCGTAGTTGATGCCAGGTACCGTTTTTTATATACGAATATAGGATGTCCAGGTCGGTGTAATGATTCATCAATATTTGAACAATCCGTATTAAGAAAGAAAATGGACATGCCTATACTTAAAGAAAAATCTATATATTTAAACGGCATTAAAGTTCCTGTTATGTTCATTGGCGATTCTGCATTTAGACTGTCAGACTATATGATGAAACCGTACCCTTTCCAAGTTAATGCACCCGATAAACAAAAAGTCTTTAATTATACGCTGTCCAAATGCCGCAGGGTCGTAGAAAATGCATTTGGTCATTTTAAAATTCGATTTAGGCGCCTTGGTAAGGGATTAGATAACCGGGTTGATAACGTCAACCTGATATTATAGAGTTGCTGTGTTCTGCACAACTTTTTAAATGAAAATAATGAAAAAATCAATGAGAAATGGCAAAATAATAGTTTTGAAAATATAAGTTTTAGAGAACAGCCTGATATTGAACCTTTTACGTATGATTCAAATCCAAAAGCCGATGAAATAAGAAATGCCATTGCAACTCCGTTATTAAGCAACTGAGTTTATTTACATATGTTTGTATGAACATATTTTTTATCTGTAAACGTTTATTAACTGATAAATTTGTAATGTGTATAACTAAAATAAATATGTATACAATTTACCCCCGTATTAAAATAAAAAAAGGACATATAGAAAAAAAATTTATTTGACTTCAAGATTTTTTTATATATTTTACAGATACATATGTACATATTTATATATGTAAAGTAAATTAAAAAAATAACACATAAAAATTTACATTTACTTATAAATAATTAAAATTAGTTCAAAAAATTACATATTTAAAAAACTTTTAAGAATTTGGTTCCTTTCCTTCTCTATGGCAATCATTTCCTCTTGGAGCTTCAGCATCTTTTGGTCTGACTCAGACAGAATGCTTTTGAGATTCGGATTTAATAATTTCGTTTGATTTTTTTAATATATTTAATATTTCTTCTTGATTGCTTCTTCGCTTTCTTTTATTGGGTGTTATTTCATCGAGAGCACTTTGAGATGATGACTCTAATGTTGGTTCGAATTCATCATATTCATTTAAGACTTCAACAATATGAGTAAGTGAATTCGAACTTGTTGAAGGAGAATCTTCTGTAAAATGGAAGTTTAAAATATTTCAAAAGCACGTCAAAAATTGAAACTTAATTGTAATTCAATAATTCTAAAAAAACAACCACAAATATGTACTATCTGTAACACACAAAAATTATGTATGTATGTAATAAACTATTTTTACTTATACAAAATTAAAATGTAATTTGTATTTCATCCATTAGTGGCTCTATTGAATATGACTTGAATGGACCCAATATGGCATGCACTCTATCATAAAACTCCCACGTTGACGGAGACCCTCCGGGTGGACCAATTTGTTTCTTTTTAAACCTTTATTATAAAAAAAGCAACGATAGAAGCTATAATTTCACATAGTCACATATAATTGGTTATGAATCCTACCTATACTTAGTAGTAAAATTATGAAGCTTGGATTTAAGCTCATCATTGTTAAATTGAAAACCATTAACTTCCATTTCTGATTTTATTGTTTCCAAAATATGGCTGTTTCTTTTGCAGCCTCTGAACTCCTCTATATGGTCCCCCCAAAGGGTTATGAAAAGGGATTCTGCATTGTGGCACCACTTTGTTTTTTTCTTACGTTTCCTAAAAAATGTTATTAAAAATTAAATAGAAATTCATTACTTATGCATTTTTTCAAAACAAACAATTTTAGGCTGTATTAAAAAAACGGTGGTGCACGTACATTTATACATACAATAAACATACCTTTAATTTTCGTTATCCATATTATATAAAACACTTTTCAATTAATTTTTTTAAACTTTTTCTTGATGTGTTCGTTTTTTTAACGCAAACTTTTTTAACTTAATTTTTTTTTTTTGATGAAATGTCAAATATAACTAGCGTTGCCAGAGCAAAATTTGAAAAAAACATAGTTGCATTAACAAAAACTGGTTGTTTGCAACTAGTTTATCGCAAAAGCTAGTTGCAAAAGTGTTTATAATTTGTATGGATAAACAAGTTTCTTAAACTAGTTTATCATCATAAACAACTTATAACCTGTTTATGGTGTAGGTGTAAATGCACTATTAGTATTTATAAAATCTAACAGACACTCACCTCTATTGTTGATTTCACAACAGCCCCAGATGGCGTGCCTGGCGTTGGCATTATAACCTAGGATGATGCCCTCTTTGGCGACTGAAGAGGATAGGAGAGCCCGTACTTGCGACTGCTGAGCTAAGCTGTGTACAAAAGAAGATATTAATGTGTTTTTTTCGCAAAAAGACATGCTCTTGACCTACCATTGTCTTTCGCGTAAAGTGTGTTATATGTTTCGGCCGGGAACCTTTCATTACTCCGTTTACCGTCCAAGGTTCCTGAACCAGCGCTAAGTCGAGGTCCTTTTCAGCTTAAAGAACACCAAGGTTGTCGGAAGCACATCTTGGGTGCATCGGGTAACATCTTCTCCGACTCAGAGAGGCGCATACCGGTCAGCAGATTGTGGGCGACCTCGACTTCATCCGCTTCACCACTCGCCGAGCTTGTTTGGCGGAACACTGTTACCTTAGCCTCCCGAACTACGAAGAATAGCTTCAGGACTGCCTTCTAGAGCTCCGTTGAACCTTCCTCCGTGATGGCAACCGTAAGGCAAGTACTGTTATCCCAGTGATCTTCGGCCCGGATAACAGTAATTTCATCCATCGGGATACTAGGGTTCTGTCTCTTCAGACATCCCAGTATTTTCTGTCCGTCAGAGCCTACCTTCGGTAACGCAATTTTCGCCCGTGGTCTCCTTGGAATTTCTTCGGCGGGGATTAGCTTAAGACTTTAGCCATTCTATGCAGAGCTTATCTTAGCGATGTATTTGCCTAGAAAGTCCTTTGAGAAGTCGTCCAAACATTTGATTACCCTGTAGCCCCAGTGAATCTCACCGGAGTCAAAACGAGGCGCAGGACTGTCTAAATTGGAGAATGCGTTGTCCATCACGAGCTCAGCCTATTTGGACTCGATCGCGCCCCATTCAGTTACCACAGGGGTAAGATGACCACACTTGTTGTTTGCTAAGGCCACTACTAGGTTGTGACGACAAGTCTTGTGGGACAAACTTGGTCACACCCTGTTAGGTTCGTCAGTTTTATAATCAAGTACATGTTCATCATATTAATTTTGCTATTTTTCACTATCCGTGTTCGCAAACTTGTGTACCACACTATACATAACGGGCAGGAATGTGAGTTGTAAAATAACAAACAGCAACACTACACACAAATGCGACAAAACAAATAAACAAGCTACGCTAACATAACACACAATCGCGACAAACGGCTACAGAAAAATTAAATAAGCCCAAGTGAAAGAAACCCCAATAAAATGAAGTAACAGCCAAGTAAAAAATAATGAACAAATGTCCAATTTTCACGAAATGATCCCAGTTTAAAAATAAAAAATTTTCAAAAGATTTTGTTATTCGTGCTAAATTCCCAGTTTTTATTATTGATAAAAACACTTGAAATTTATTGTTGATGGGATAAGCTATTCCTATGCGCATTTCACTGGTTGCTAAGGCCAGATCATCAGGAAACTTCATCCATAAAGATTTTAGAAAAACTAAAGATATTAAACCAAATAAAAATGTTAAACGTATAAGACTTATAGCAACAGTTCCACTTGTAATAATATCAAAGTTTAAACAAAACAACATCAACAATAAACAGTGCGTTCATCTCGTCTTACATTCCCCGCTACAATTAGTTGAAATTCTCTCAACATTAATTGTAGTTGTAAGTAGGTTAAGAAAAACAAAATAAAAAACAACAACAACATACAAAAGATGTTGTCAATTAAGTGTTTTTTAGGCCGTGCACCTGCCTGTTTATTATCAAAAAGTAATTTCAATTTTTGGGAATACAAAATTTAAATTTCAAAAAATTTTGTTAATTGGGACTTATTTCATAATGAAACAAAACCCAAGGAAATAATAAAATAAGATCCAATGAAATAACACCAAAAAAAATGAAATAAGACCCAAATTTTTTATTTATTATTTATTTTCTTGAAATTCAATCATTTGTTTTAATTAAATGCATATCAGAGAAAAATGCGCATTGTTTTTTCAACAATTTGGCGACAAAACACACGCGATTTACAACTTTTTGCGGAACACCTATAAAACACCGTATTTTCAAAAATCGATTTTTTCAAATGTATTTGCTTTTCTCAAATAAAATATAGAAGTTTACTATTTCTACGGTGACCACAAATAATTTCGTATTCCATATTTTTATTGATCTTAACACTTTAGCACTTTACAAAAGAATGGAAATTACTGACTAATTAGAGTCAGACTTAAGGTGCAAGTAGACGACATGTTTTTTACATCTGACTTGTCAACTTTTCAAGTCACATGTAATTGTGCATGTCTGTCAAAATTGCTGTTTTACATAAGGTTTATAATATTCGGTCACAAGCAAACATGTAATTTGCTTCTGACATTGTCTATGTTTCGTTTTGCATAGTCAAAACAAAAAAGTAGTTTTCGGTTTTAAAAAAGCGTGCGGCCGCCATACCGAAAAAGAGTTCAGCCATCTAAACATTTTTTTCTTTAAATTGGAAGATACCAATTTAGGATATTGTTATTAAACGTTTTTTCATTATAAATGTACATAATTTCTATTCAATGATGAAATTATCATACATACATCGGTATTGTAAAATATTAACTTCAGCCGGCTAATAATTCCGTCAATAGTGGACGCCGCTGCCGGTTTCTTCCCGGCATAGATTTCTGATGTCAGATAGTTTGTCAGAAGAAAATAGAGCACGCTCTTATTGAAATTTTGTCAGATGACTTTGCGTCTGACTTTTACAGAAGCAAAGTTAAAAAGGTAACACAAGACATGTATGTATTTTGCAGTGGGAAATTTTACATGTCAGATGACAAATACATGTCGTGTACGGTCGCCTTTACTCCTAAAATATTTCAAGCAAATCCTTACTGTAAGAAATTACAATTTAGAGCTGTAAAAATCCAAAAATGCTTTAAATTATGAAAATGAAATAAAGCCCAAAAAAATGAAATAAGTCTGCGTTTATACGGCTCATGTTTTATTGACATGATTCTTCATTTGTCTTCTTTGAACATGAATTGGCGTTCAAATGATTCATGTCATGTTGACGATATGTATTTTATTTTACATAGTCGTGCGTATGCATGTGTGCTTTTTGATATTAAAAACAAAAAGAAAATTAAACAACGAATGAAAAAGCAAAGCATACTGACAATAAAGTAGCAATCATGTCATAAAAACATGAGCCGTATAAACACAGACTAAGGCTCCAAAAAAATTTTATGAGAAATAAAATCAAATTAAATAATTTGAGGAATACTTTTTTTGGGCTTTATTTCATAATGGAATTACCCCAGATTTAAATATGAAAAACCCCAAAAAAACCAAACTAGGCCCAATTTCCAAATTTTGCAATTTTATTGTGGTTTATTTCATTTTTCTAACTGGGCGTTATTTCATTTGGTGTTATTTCGTGTCGCCGCGACAAACAAGTAAACATGTTGCACTAACAACACACCTAACAAACAAGTAACAATAACAAAGCAAGCATTTTGTAACATGTAAACAACAAGCAACAAAATATGAATAGGGCGAGTAAAGAGACAAAACAATAACAACTGCAGGAACTGATTGTTGTTATTGTAAAACATTCTTCCGAATTTAGTATAAAAAGGGCAACATAAACGTTGAAGAGATCACTTATTATCCAGCCGAGCTCGAGAACACACAAGGTAAGAACTGGTATCTAGCGATACCATGGTTTCTAACACAGGGTGAAATTCTAGTGAAACAACCCAGTAGACAATTTCACCGCGTGGTTTCTAACACAGAGTGAAATTGTAGTAAAACAACCCAGTAGGCAAATTGACCGCGTGGTTTCTAGCACAGAGTGGAATTCTAGTAAAACAACCCAGTAAAAATTTCACCGCGTAGTTTCTAACACAGAGTGAAATTCTAGTAAAACAAACCCAGTAGAAAATTTACCGCGTGGTTTCTAACACAGAGTGAAATTCTAGTAAACAACCCAGTAGACAATTTCACAGCGTGGCTTCTACAACAGTGAATTTCTAGTTAAGCTACCCAGTAAACAATTTCACGACGTGGTTTCTAACACAGAGTGAAATTCTAGTAAAACAAACCCAGTAGACAATTTCACAGCGTGGTTTCTAACACAGAGTGAAATTTTAGTACACAAACCCAAGACCCAGTAGACAATTTCATCGCGTGGTTTCTTACACAGAGTGAAATTATAGTAAACATAATATACCCAGTAGACAATTTCACCGCGTGGTTTCTAACAGAGTGAAGTTTAAGTAATCAAACAAATATCCAGTAGGCAATTTTCCCCGCGTGGTTTCTAACACCGAATAAAGTAACAATAACCACAAGAAACATAACCGGTAAATCATTTCACGAAAGTGAAATTTTAGTACAACCCTACGTTATCCCATAGTGACAACCCCATAAGTGTTTCCTCTAATCTCCCGTAACAAGTGGCACAACGCAGTTCCGTACACTGGAATTTATGCCAGCATAAACCGCCAAGTCTATACTGCAACAAGGCGAGGAAGGATATACATTGCAAGGGAAGGAGTGTTGAAGCAGGCTAAACAGAAAAACCAACACAACAAATCATGCGTTATTGTACTCTTAAATTGTAAATTTAAAGAAGATTATTAAATAAAAACTTATTAAGTTTATTGTTAAAACAAAAATTCACGCGTGTAATTTTTTCTTGTAACGAACCTGGACAAAGGCTGAGTATACCCTAAAATAAATTCGTTACAAGTGGCGCCCGAGCAGGGACTTCAACAAGGAGATAACACGGATAGTAAAATAATAAAGATGAACTGGGTGTACAGTTTCAAAAAGGAGGAGCTGGTAGCCTATGTCGAAAAATGTGTGTTAGAATCGAGTGGCACAGTGGAGGAAATACGAAGACGGTTTTCTGAATTTATTAAAGGCGGTGATCACCAACCCGATGAATTGTTACGGCTCGAGCAATTGGAGCGGAAACATGGGAAAGCAGCATCACCAGCTAAACAGGAAACAATAACCGGCAGTATCGGAACAGGAGTCGCATTCACAACTCCCCACATTCAGGTATGCGATACCGAAGCCACAGGTGGCATTTACAGGAACCAGCTTAATGATCAACAAGCACCGACACCTTACCATGAACAGCGGCATGATGAACTGGCGGAGTATTTACAGGATATTGAACAAGTCAGGAAGTGGTCTTTTAAGTTTGACGGCAGCTAGGAGCCCTTCGAGTGGATCGAACGAGTTGAGGAATTAGCAGATGTATATGAAATACGCTTGAATTTACTTCCCCGTACCATGCCAGAGTTACTTAGGGACTTCGTACTCTCATGGTACTGCAACAACAATGGACCTCGTGGAATAATTTCAGACACGACTTTCTGGCATTTTTCTTACCGTCAGGCTAACTCAATATATTAGAAGACACGATACGGGCCATGAAACGACGATGTGGTCAAGTAGGGCATGTTTACAGAAATTGAAAAACCGAACAGAAATTATTTTGTTGGGAGCGCGGGCGACCAGACATGCCACCGATTTATGTTTTATGTTTATGTTTTAAGCGAAAGAAAATGGTGCGCCTTCCGCTCTTGTTAAGGTACGGCTGTTACAAGATTAAAAAACAAACGTTTCAGTAAATTTAATGTTTTATTCAGTCGTCACTTTTTAGAAAAAAATCAGCAAATCGGCTCTTTACTAAGTGCTGGTTCACACTCTTCAAGCTTCAGCCGTCAAGTCTTGTGTTTGTTTGGGAAAGAGGAAAATAAATGGCATCCTCTTTTCCCTTTTCTCCATAAAGCTCAAGGCTTGACGAGTCAAACTTGACGTGTGTGAACCGGCACAAATTTCGGAACATAAATCGACAAATCTGGCAGCCATGCTTGCAGTGATTTGCAGCAGAGTTGCCGTTGGAACTTTCGAAAAAAGGGTCATAAAAAGGGTATTAATGAAAATAAAGGGCTTATAGCAACAGTTCCACTTGTAATAATATCAAAGCTTAAACAAAACAACATCAACAATAAACAGTGCGTTCATCTCGTCTTACATTCCCCGCTACAATTAGTTGAAATTCTCTCTTGGTTTAATATCTTTAGTTTTTCTAAAATCTTTATGGATGAAGTTTCCTGATGATCTGGCCTAAGCAACCAGTGAAATGCGCATAGGAATAGCTTATCCCATCAACAATAAATTTCAAGTGTTTTTATCAATAATAAAAACTGGGAATTTAGCACGAATAACAAAATCTTTTGAAATTTAAATTTTGTATTCCCAAAAATTGAAATTACTTTTTGATAATAAACAGGCGGGTGCACGGCCTAAAAAACACTTAATTGACAACATCTTTTGTAAGTTGTTGTTGTTTTTTATTTTGTTTTTCTTAACCTACTTACAACTACAATTAATGTTGAGCGAATTTCAACTAATTGTAGCGGGGAATGTAAGACGAGATGAACGCACTGTTTATTGTTGATGTTGTTTTGTTTAAGCTTTGATATTATTACAAGTGGAACTGTTGCTATAAGTCTTATACGTTTAACATTTTTACTTGGTTTAATATCTTTAGTTTTTCTAAAATCTTTATGGATGAAGTTTCCTGATGATCTGGCCTAAGCAACCAGTGAAATGCGCATAGGAATAGCTTATCCCATCAACAATAAATTTCAAGTGTTTTTATCAATAATAAAAACTGGGAATTTAGCACGAATAACAAAATCTTTTGAAATTTAAATTTTGTATTCCCAAAAATTGAAATTACTTTTTAATAAAGGGCATTTTAAAGTAAAACAGGGTCAAGTTTAGTAGTATGTATTAATTAAATACATTAGACTAAAATAAAAGTAATTATACATACTTGAATTCACTGGTACATTCCACTCAGAGAACTGCAAAAATCACTATTTTCATGATCAACTCATACGCTTAAATTTGCATTCACTCTATGCCTGCAAAACAAAGTTTAACGTTGGTAATTTTGCCATCGTTTTGCACACATTTGATTTGTGCATGTATGAGTTTTCTATTGCCCTGCAAAAGATAGGACCAGTCCAAACACGCGTGTAAAGAGTAGCCCACAAGGGAATAGGACTAGTCCAATAGTAACCCAAACGTATGGAAAAAACATGGTCTATTTAACATTACGATGTCCTAACCCTAACCATCTAACCCATCTTTGGAATGCAAAGGAGTAGTTGTAAAACTACTCCATTGTGTACACAAGAGGATTAGTTTAAACATCGTTTAAAAACGAAAACATGTCGTTAAAAAACGAAGACATGTCGTCTCACTACAAACACTTTTTAACAATGACATGGTCCATGCTTGCATTACATCGGACCAGTCCATGGAGAAGTCCATTTCATGAAATTGGATCAGGTGGTCCAATAATATTTGCAGGGTACTTGAATGCAAAAGCATAAGAATGTGTGCCGCATTTGTGTTATTGCGTGCGCAAAAAACTCTAATTCATTTCTTTTTCTACCTTTTTGTTCTTTATAAACCAGTTAAGGGATATGTTCTTCTTTCACTGGTCATGAGTCCTTTATTTTTGTACTTGTTCTATTTTCACCAATTGACCAATTGACACAAATTTACATATAAGTCATGATGCAGAGGCCGAAATATGTGTTAATTTGTATCCAAGATGTAATGTTATAGAAATAAAAACTAACATTTTGAATTTTTATAAAAAATTGTGTCACGATATGATATCAAGTATAGATATAACAAACAAAAAACTGAATATTTTGAGATATTTTGATCCGGTTTTTATTAATTCCAAACAAGATATAAATTATTTTGAAATTGTTTCTGAGTTCAAAGACATAATTGTAAATCCAGAAACTTTTATCAATGAGTTTAAATTGCTAGAAAGTAATATAAACAGTAAAACGTATGAAGAAAAATAACTAACACGGAAAAGTTTTGGTTCAAGATAGAAAATTTGAAAAATAGATGAAAATATATATTCAAACTTATATGAATTCGTTACATATATATTTACTTTGCCTCATAGTAGTGCTTCCGCTGAAAGAATTTTTTCAAAGCTATCACTGTTTAAAAATAAACTTACAAACAAACTTAAAATAGAAACTTGTGAGTCCATGCTTTCCTCCCTCAATTTGCTCGAATCTGAGCTGGAAAAATGGACTCCATGTGAAGAATTAATTACAAAATATAGAATAAGTATTTCTAAAAAGTGATAAAAATTATCAAAGGTTTTTGTAAAGTAAATAATTTTTTGATAATATGACTAATATTGGAATGTACCTGTGAATTGTTTTTTAGTTTCAACATTGATTTATAATTCTAGGTTGTATAATTACTTTTCTTTTAGTCTCATGTATTTAATTAATTGTTAAAATTCGTTTTGTTTTTTTTTTACGAAATAAATATTATTTTTTTTGTTCACATTATAGAAGATTTTTCTATCCGATACAATGATATTGTCATTCTAGGTGATTTCAATCATAATATTCTTGTTGATAACACATTGACTGAGAAAATGCAGTTAATTGGTCTACTACCTGTAAATATTTCAACTCCAACACACTATCACAGCACCTCCAACAGTTTAATTGACTTCCTATTTGTAAATGATATATCTAATGTACTTTTATATGACCAACTTTCAGCATCAGTGTTTTCAAGACACGATATGCTTTTCGTTGCCTATGATTTTTGCGTGACCAGAGAAGATAAACATATAACTTATCGTGACTTCCACAACATTGATTATGCCATTTTAAATCAACACATTGACAACGTTGAATGGAACATTATATACACTTATTTAGTGTCGATGATCAATTAAATTTTATTCAAGATAACATAAATAACGTTTTCGACCTGTGTGTTCCTTTGAAGACTAAATCTATAAAAGCTGATAAGCATCCCTGGTTCAACAACGATATCAAACTTTTAATTAAAAAACGTAATGATGCTTACTGCAGATGGAAAAGGTTTAAAACCCCTGTACTTCAAAATATTTTCAAATGTGCGAGGAAAAATGTTGTTAAAAATATACAAATAGCAAAATCTTCTTATTACCAGAGAAAATTCTCGTCTGCTGTTGATAGTAAATCTAAATGGAGGGAAATTCGAAGCATAGGTATAGGCCAGAAATGTACCACAATTTGCAATGAGGATATTGATGTAGACACCCTAAATAGTAAATTTGTTAATATAGATATTCAACCTCCCTCCGGAAACGTCTATAATAATCTCTGCTATGTACCTGTAAAAAATTGTTTTTATTTCCGTTGCGTAGACCAGTTTGAGGTTTTAGAAAGTATGTTGGCTGTTAAATCAAATGCCACTGGTATGGACAATATAAATCCCATCTTTCTGAAAGCAATTATTCCCAAAATTCTACCTTTTTTGACACATTTATTCAATACGGCTCTTGCAAAATCAGTATTTCCTCAAGGATGGAAACTTTCTAAAATTATTCCCATTCCCAAATTAAACAATGATTTTTGACCGATCGCTATCCTTCCTTTTCTATCAAAGGTAATGGAAAAACTAATGTCCAAGCAAATAAATGATTATTTTGACATCAATAACCTTTTATCGGAAAAACAATCTGGTTTTAGGAAAGGAAAAAGTTGTATAACAGCATTGGCAACTACATCTGAATCTCTCCGGATGAAACTTGATCGTAATAATGTATCATTTTTAATTTTATTGGATCACAGTAAAGCTTTTGACACTGTCGATCACGGTATTCTTGTGAAAAAACTTGAAAAACTATTCAACTTTTCTAGTTCTGCTTGCAAGCTTATATCATCATATCTCGATAACAGATCCCAAATTGTATACTATGCTGGTAAATTTTCGAATCCTTTCACAGTCGTCAGAGGTGTTCCACAGGGATCAATCCTTGGACCTCTCCTGTTTTGTTTGTACATTAATGATCTACCAGACGTTCTGAAAAGTAGCGAGGTACATATGTATGCTGATGATGTTCAGCTTTATAGTAGTGCTAGTTTAGCTGATGTGCAATCATGTGTTTGCAATATAAATGATGATTTAGATAGAATTTATAATTGGGCCATGGAAAATGGATTAGTCCTTAACCCCCTCAAGTCGAAATGTATTTTTATGTCTAAATCTTCAAAAAATTCTAGAGTTCTTCACGATAATATTGAAATAAAAATTAATAACAATGCTATAGCCCTAGTTAGCACATCAAAAAATCTCGGCGTTACTTTTAACAGTCAACTAACTTGGTCAAATCATATAAACTCGGTCGTTGGAAAAGTGTACGGAATGTTGAGAAATTTATGGGCTGTAAAAAGTTCAACACCTTTTAAAATAAGAATGCTGTTAGCCAAAACGTATTTGATTCCAGTTCTGCTCTACGGATGTGAAATTTTTGCAAATTGTGACAGTGTCGACTTTCAAAAATTAAATGTTACCTACAATAATATTGCAAGATATGTTTTCAACAAAAATAGCCGTGAAAGTATATCAATGTTTTCATATAAAATTTATGGAATAAATTTTAAGAATCTTTTGCAATTTAGATGCCTTTTATTTTTACATAAAATTATTACATCCAAAGAACCAAGCTATCTTTATAATAAACTGCAATTTGCCAGATCAAATCGTGGAAACAAATTAATTCAGCACAGATTTGTCAGCCTTATGTCGGAACGACAGTTTTTTGTTTTTACTATCCGTCTTTGGAACGCCCTTCCAACCCACTTTCAACTCTTAAGCAACGCAAACACGTTTAAAAAGGAGCTATTAGAAATACTTGGTTAATACCTTATACTTTAATTTTTGTAATAATCTTTACTTTTTTACTTTTTTGTATTGTTTATAAATGTTTTTATCTAGTATGTACTTTGATATTTTACATTTTTATTTGAAATTATATTGATAATATCACTAGCGCTGTAATTTATAAGATTTTATCTTGTTGCGCTAGATCAGTTAATAAATAAAAAAAAAAAAAAAAAAAAAAAAAAAAAAAACTTGACCCTATTTTACTTCAAAATCCCCTTTTTTAGCCTTTTTTCCTATATACCCTTTTTATGATACTTTTTAATTTCATTAGTTTTGTGCTTTGTTGCGATACAGACGCGTATTCTTAACCCCGCATAAAATTTTAATTATTAATAACATTTTAATATAACAATTAAGCGAATGGACGCATTTTTTTTTAAAATAAATTTTTAAAATAAAAGTGAATAATTATCAAAAACGAAAAATTTAATAAAAAAAATAAATAAAATATATGTATGTATACATATACTGAACAAAAACATTTAGTTTAAAATTCTTATTTTTGGTGTAATACAATAAATAATAAAAATAAAAAAGCACAGCAAACGGTGAAAAAACAAAAACAACTTTTTGCATGAGTAGTCACAATGTAATAATAATAAAACTAGATGAAAGAAATGCATACGTAACAGTTAATGCTAAAGAATGCAATACTGAAATAAATAAAACAAAACAATATTAACTACCTAACGGCTAAACCAATTGTTCGTACACGTTCCCTTTCGCCCTCTGTTTTTACAAAGACGGTTGATGCTGAGACATTAAAAAATATTAATCTCGCGCTAGTGCCTGCAAGTGTTGCCGCTTCGGCAAAAACAATTTTAGTAACAAATGTTACCATGAATTCAAACACAGACGCAATGGAAAAATCACAAGTAAAAAGTTGTCAAAAGCCTCAAGTACAAGTTGGTATGGACAGGTACATAACAGTGCTTAAACGGGGTCGCAGCCCCGAAGCAGTTGCTTCGGCCTCAAAAGTACCATCTTTTGATAAGATAAATTCTCAAAACCGTTTTGCAATTCTGGAGGATGAATCCTCTGAAGCACCAAATGTCATAAGATCGTCAAAGCCTCCCCCGATATATCTTAGGGAGCAAAATTCAAATGAGCTCATGAAGAGTGTGATATCGGTGATAGGGGAAAATTCGTTCTACGTAGCGGCTATCAAGCGTGGAAGTATAAACGAGACTAAAATACAAGTCAATCATGAGAATGATTTTCGCAAAATAATAACCAAATTTGAAGCACTTAAAAAAAACTTTTATACATACCAACTGAAAAGCAGTAAAGGCTTCAGGTAGTGATTAAAGGAATTGACTCATGTGTGGACCCTGAAGAGGTAAAAACATTCCTAGAAGAAAAAGGCTTCAAGGTAAAACATGTTGTAAATATTAAAAATAGAGAAAAAATTCCCCAACCACTTTTTCGAGTGGAGTTTGAACCCGGCGACGTAAAACTTAAAAAAACGAAACGCATCCTATTTACAATTTAAAATATATTCTCTACAGAAGAATAACAATAGAAGAGCCGCACAAAAGAAATGGTCCCGTTCAATGTTTAAACTGTCAAGAGTATGGTCATACTAAGGCATACTGCTATTTACCCCCTGTTTGCGTAGTATGTGGTGAATTACATGGCACAGTTCTTTGCGATAAGTCTAAAACCGACCCCAACGTAAAAAAATGTAGCAACTGTGGCGGTAATCACACTGCCAACTATAGAGGATGCCCTGTATATAATATCGTCAAGCAGTCGGTTGGACCGAAAAATAATCCTCCCCAAATGCAGGTAACAAATCAAGTAACCACAAATGGCATACAGGCTCCGCAGCCTGGTAATTCCAGAACATCCTATGCTAACGTTCTCAAATCAAACCATGTGCCTATGCAAGGTGCCTCGCCAAGTAATGATGAAACTCCGGTTTCTAATTTAAGTCGTCTAGAAAAAACCATGGAAACATTAGTGCAAACAGTAAATAATTTTACAAATACAATGGGTAATATGATGCAAGAAATTCTTAGAATGCAATCGATGTTATTGCAAACTGTACTTAACAAGCCATGAACTGTTTAAAAATTTGTTTTTGGAACGCAAACGGCATCCGCCAAAATAAAAATGAATTAGAATATTTTCTTAAAAGTAAACAAATTGATGTCATAATGGTTTCTGAAACTCATTAGACCTCAAGAAATAGTTTTAAAATTAATGGTTATATACTGTATGGTACCAAGGACCCTCGAGATAGAGCTTGTGGAGGTTCTGCCATTTTGATAAAAACTCGAGTCAAACACTGCTTAATGTGTGATCATCGTGAGGATTATCTGCAAGCAACAAACGTTTGTGTTGAAGAGCTAAATCGAAACATAGTCATTTCATCTTTATACTCTCCACCTAGATTTTCAATATCAGAAAGCCAATATTGTGAATATTATAAATCACTAGGACCCTGTTTTCTGGCCGCTGGTGATTATAATGCTAAACATACCTTCTGGGGGTCACGACTTATAACACCAAAGGGTCGTGTTTTGTTTAATGCAATCTCTAAAATGGATTTAAATGTGGTCGCGAGCGGACAGCCAACATATTGGCCTACTGATCAGCAAAAAATTCCAGATGTTATAGATTTTGGCGTGGTTAAAAACATCCCCACAGAAACTATTCATGTTGAAGCTTCCTTAGAATTATCCTCCGACCACACACCTACAGTTGTTACTATAATGAACCCCAATAGAATTGTATCTCCGACTGGTTATTTTGCGCCGTCAGCCACACAAATTAATTGGTTAAAATTTAAAAAATATCGCAGTACCCATTGTACAGAAAATATTCCGCTTAGAACACCGGAAAATGTAGATCGCTCTATTGTTAATTTTGACAGTTATCTGAAACTAGCTGTTCAACATTCTAGTACTGCCCCCAAAAAAACAAAAAATATTAAAATATATTCCACAGATGTCGAGCGGCTCTTGACTGAAAAAAGGAGAGTTCGAAGAGAGTGGCAACTTTACAGATCCCCGCAACTTAAGAATTTATTAAAAGAGTGCACAAAAAGGCTTAGAAAGTTACTGCAGACTCAGAAAACGGCTTCAGTAGAAAAATATCTTAAGGAACTTGATGCAACTCAACAATCTGACTACTCATTATGGCGTGCAGCTAGAAATCTAAAAAGGCCAGTTATATCAAAGCCACCATTAAGAAACTTGAATGGTATTTTGGCAAGAAACGATATTGAAAAAGGAAATCTGTTTGTGAGTCACTTGAAAAACGTATTTACACCAAATTTATCTAACGATATTGCGGTCGAGTTACCACCTATTGATGCCAGAGCATCTATTACCATAAGATTTTAAATAAGAGAAATCGAAAAGGCTATTTGTGACTTAAACACTAAGAAGGCACCTGGTATTGATAAGATCAGTAATAAAATGCTTTTAGAGATACCTCGCATAGCAAAGAAAATTATACTTTTTATTTTTAATGCTATTTTACGGCTTGAATACTACCCGCAAGAATGGAAGGTTTCCTTAGTTACCATGATACCAAAGCCAGGGAAAGATCATACAAAAGTTGAGTCATATAGGCCTATTAGCTTATTATCAAATATGTCAAAGCTGTTTGAAAAATTATTAGTTTCAAAATTAACACCAATTTTAAATGACAATAGATGTATTCCAAACCATCAGTTTGGATTTAGAAGAAAACACAGCACAATTGAACAAACTCATCGAATAGTAAATGTTATAAGAAAAGCATTTGAAGAAAAAAAATATTGCTCAGCACTCTTCATCGATGTTTCGCAAGCTTTTGATAAAGTCTGGCATGAAGGCTTACTACATAAATTAAAGCAAAATTTACCAGCAAACACTCACAAACTGTTAGAAAGCTATTTAGTCGGCCGTCAATTTATTATTAAAGAAGGAGATTTCTTAAGTTCACCTCAGCCAATTGGCGCTGGAGTTCCACAAGGCAGCATCCTCGGCCCTCTTTTATACTTAATTTATACTTCGGACATGCCAACAAACAACTACACCCAAACTTCAACATTTGCAGACGATACAGCTTTTCTAAGCGTACACGAAAACAGTTATGAAGCATCTCGTTATTTACAGGATCATATATTTCAACTAGAAATATGGCTAAGACAATGGAGGATAATGGTAAATGAGCAAATATGCGTACATATTACATTCACCTTGCGCCGGGAATCTTGCCCCCCTATTACAATCAATAATCAAATAATTCCTCAACATTCGCATGTAAAATATCTCGGTTTACATCTGGATCGGCGATTAACGTGGAAATGCCATATAGAGGCAAAATTAACTCAAATGAAACTTAAAGCCATTCAAATTCATTGGCTTATTGGAAGAAACTCTGTCCTTAGTCTCGATTGCAAGCTTCTACTTTACAACTCTATCTTAAAGCCTATCTGGTGCTACGGTATTCAACTATGGGGCACTGCCTCGGCCTCTAATATCGAAAAAATTCAAAGGCGTCAAAATAAACTTCTTCGAATAATCACTGGTACGTTAAAAATTCAAACATTCATAAGGATCTCAATGTGCCATTAGTAAAAACTATGATTACAAAATATGCAGTAAAATATTTAAAAAGGCTTGAACAACACCCAAATCCACTAGCTCGAAATATTCTAAATCATGGCGGCCACACTCGCTTAAGAAGAAGAGACACTGCAGCACTTACCCAACTAGAAGAACGATAAGCACCTATATATGTGAACAGAACCCCTGAAGAAAAAAAATTTTTGTCTGGCACTGGCAGGACATAAATAAAGAATTAGAATAAGATTTGATTAATTATTGTTAGTTCATATTTAATATATGAAGATTCAATAAATAAACAATGAAAAAAAAAAAAAAAAAAAACTTTTTAAAATTTTTCAACGGCAACCCTGGCGGTCGCGTAAGTTTGCTTGTATGACCATAAACGACCCTACAAGAAGACTACCGGTCAATTTACTAGTCATATGACCAGTAGTGTTGGCCAATATGTTGGTTAAAGTTTCTATTAGTTTATTAAGAACAAAATGAAAAAAATAACCGAAACTCTTGTGTAGCTCGGTTATATATTCAGCTTTCCACCGTCGCGCAAAAATATGCTGTAGCGCTTTTAATCTTTCCCAGCGTTTTATGAACGGCACATCTTCGAGCGGAGGTTCAGCAGGTGCTTCTGGTAGTGCTGCAATTGGAGCTCCTCGAAGTAAATGGCCGGGGGTTAGTGGTAGAACCTCACCCGGGTTTTCTGTAAGAGGCGATAGAGGTCGCTAATTTAAAATGGCTTCAATGCGAACTTGAAGCGTACTGAATTCTTCGAATGTAAAGGACAGGTTGCTGCTAACTTTCTTCAGGTGAGACTTCATCCACTTTACGGTGGCCTCCCAGAGGCCACCCTTATGAGGTGCATATGGCGGGATGAAAGACCAGGTAACGCTCGTACTTTTCGATTAAAGTCTTTTCAATAGATTTCAAAAACTCGTTGTGGCCTTTAAGAAGAGCGTAGCTTGCGCCAACGAAGTTTCGACCGTTGTCGGTGAACACGGTCTTGGGGAGTCCTCTGCGCCAAGTAAAGCGGTGAAAGCATGCTATAAAGGCATCAGTTGATAGGTCTGAACAGACTTCTAAATGGACGGCTCGAGTAGAGAAGCATACGAACACAGCAGCGTAACCTTTGAGAATCTTCGCATTTCTCAACGTAGAAAATTTAATGTTAAATGGACCCGCGAAATCGACTCCGGTATATGTGAAAGGCAGGGAAAAGTTCACGCATTCTGGGGGGAGTGCGGCCATGATTTGGTGCTGGACCTTATGCTTGTAAATCGTACAGGCCTTGCATTCTCTAATGCATTTTCGGACAAGATTCTTTAATCTAGGGATGTAAAATCCCTGGCGAATCGCACGTAGCATTATATGGTGCTCAGAGTGGAGCATAATGCGATGGGTAAAATTAACTAGAAGCCTCGCGAAATGAGGCCCTTCTGGCACAATAACGGGATGAAGTTCTTCGTAGCTTAAACCTGAATTAATAAGCCTGCCGCCGACTCGTAAAAGGTCGTCCTTATCAATAAAAGGATTCAAGTTGTAACGCAGTTTACTTTCCCAGCTGAGGTATAACTCAGTCTGTCCAGGGTCAATTCGAAGGTCTGCTTCCTTTGAAATGAAACACGGGATGTTTTCGTGTATGTTCGTTTACAATAATTTTAGCAAAGCTTTATTTACGAAACCTTAATCTACGTAAAATACTTAAATCTACGACGGCTATCTGATGGTTCTGCGCAGCTGCAAGCGGGAACGGAGGCTGGAACGCGAGGCTGGTGGTGGGCTGGACTGCAGAGGTTGCGGGGGTGCACGGATGCGGTGCTGGACTGCGGCCGGACGGTTACGATCTGGTAAAGAGACTGGTGAGTTGTTCTTGATATTAGGTGTTAGTTGACCGATGGGTTCGGCTGATTAACTACGGTTGCGAATACCAACGAAATGCGGGAGCGCTGGCGTTCGGGCAAACTACGATAAATCAGGGTTACCGTTGAGGATTTTGAAAAAGTCGCACAAAAAGTCGTTTTGAAAACAAAAAGTCGCACAAAAAAGTCATTTTTTCAAATTAAAGTCTCACACTTTTTTTAACATTTTAATTACTTTACCAATACCCACCCGGGTGAAAATCTCGGTTTTATTTCTTTAAAAACTCTTTCAAATTTGCTTCAGTTAAAAGGACATTTTTACTTAATGAACAAATTTAAAAAAAAACTGAAAAAGTTTTATGACGATAACTTTTCCTCATAAGAGCGGCAAGCGTCTGCTTAACGTCAAAACGTTATATTTGCGCACGGTTTATACGAAACAAATCTTTATAACGCGAGTTCAACACCACCCGTCTGAAAAATCATATTTGATAGATCGCTTGGTCATATTATTTTTTAGAAAATATGTTGACAATATAATTTTCATGTTTAAAAAAGCGCTTGCCGCTCTTGTTTAGGTAGCTTAGTTAAAGACACGCAGTTACACCCGGGTGGTTATTGGTAAACGATGTACATAAAAATCTTTGGTAAGTCGATGGTTAATCAAAAAAACGATATAAATAGCTGAGAAATAATGTGTTCAAACACACTTTTGTGTATTAATTTTACATTTGATTGATTTTTAATAATGTGTCTGTATATTATTGTTAATATATGTATAATTTTAACATTTTATGTTTCCTAGCTTTGTTTGTATTTTCGCACAAGTTCATTATTAAGCATCCAACTTTGTATTTCAGTATCTAGAAAATTTAGAGTTGATAGCATGGACTCACAAATTTTTACTCTTAAACTATTGGTTTATTTATTTTTCTTTAAATAGAAACTGGGAATTATTTCCTTCCGAAGGTTACTTTACATTATATTCAACATTTTTTATTTTTTTCGAATTTATTCTATGAGTTAAATTTCAGTTATGTATTTTATAAAGCTTTTTTGTAATTGTAATAGTCATATTCCTTCAATTTTTCAGAAATGACTTTATACACTATCAGACAGGAATATGACTATTACAAAAAAGCTTTATAAAATACATAACTGAAATTTAACTCATAGAATAAATTCGAAAAAAATAAAAAATGTTTAATATAATATAAAGTAACCTTCGGAAGGAAATAATTCCCAGTTTCTATTTGTTAAAATAGTTGAGTTAAATACATTCAATTTATAAAGTATCACTATCCAGTGTGACACAAAGAATGCTGACGAAGGCCGTAGCGGGCCAAAATGCATTACATTCTGCTGGTGTCTAATAATTGTAAATTTTTCTGCACATACAATATACCTCATTTCTTTCCAACGGAAAGCTAAGGTAAAATGTAACAAGAAAAATACAATATGTCTGATAGTGTATAAAGTCATTTCTGAAAAATTGAAGGAATATGACTATTACAAAAAAGCTTTATAAAATACATAACTGAAATTTAACTCATAGAATAAATTCGAAAAAAATAAAAAATGTTGAATATTTTTCTTTAATACTAATTTAAAAAAAAAAATTTCCTGCCCTCGCACTGTTGTGCGGTAAAGTTAATACATGCGCTGCTTATTTGTCTAAATTAAGGTACAGTGGTTAATTAAAAGAATTTTTTAAGCTTCCTACTGTATACCAAAAATGTTTATCATTTGTAATTTCAAAAATGTAGTTGTATGATTTATCATTGGATTTACTTTCTAACAACTCAAATTCGTCAATAAAAGCATGTGCAATTTATAACATTTAAAAATAAAGATATGAGATCAATAGCGGTAATAAAAATTGGGTTTTAAAACGCTTAAAATATTAATGCCGTTCATCCTAGATTGGCATGGAAATTCAGTGAACTTGATACAAAACAAGGCAAATACAATACAGTTAAGTTGTTAAAATTGTCTGGATATAAAATAATAACCTGCTCAATCGAATGAGGTTACATATCCCGGGCAATGTTTAAAACAGAATTGATATTTTAAGGGAAAATATGTCAAATAAAGCAGTGCAAAAAAAATATTTCACATACAAAAATGAGGCAAAAGGTCGCAAAAAATTGAAATAAGTTGCAAAATTAGACAAGTTAAAAAAAGTCGCACAAAAAGTGTCAGAGCGTCAAAAAGGTTGCAAATTGCAACTAAAGTCGCACAACGGTAACGCTGCGATAAATACGGGCTCGGATCAAGTCGGCTACCAACGAAATTCGGAGGCGCTGACTAACTACGGTTACGAATACCAACGAAATGCGGAGGCGCTGGTGTTCGGGCAAAATACGGGTTCGGATCAAGTCGGCTACCAACGAAATTCGGAGGCGCTGGCGGTCGGCTCAATACGACTAACTACGGTTACGAATACCAACGAAATGCGGGAGCGCTGGCGTTCGGTCCAGCGTTACCGTTGGTGCCACTAAAGTAGCAATTTGCCACTTTTTCGATTGCTTGGATACTATTTGGCCACTTTTACAAAATGCACCCAAATGTGATACTTTTTGTAATTCTTGCCACTTTTTTGATACTTTTTACGTTAGGAAAAGATACTTATTTTCATTCTGTTTTGTTTTAACTCCCATACTAGTCTTGAAAATTGGGTTCCAAGTGAAGACATTCTACGAAAGTATAGAAGTCGTTTTAAGAACAACTAATTGTAAAAAAATATGTATGTACTGACCATTAATAAATAACACATTGAAAAAGTTTGTTTAATTATTCTAACTGATTCTTATATTTTTTGGAATGCTTAAGACAAATGAGCACAGTTTTCTCCCATCACGTCACATTTATTAGATACACCAATTATTGTAATTTCGGAAGATGTTTTGTACCACAATTAATAACAAAATCGAGTGGTATAGTTTTGTTCTATTTGTAAAGCTGATTACAATAATTTGAAGCAATAATAGACGAATTTGGATAAAAACTAAATATCCTATACTAAAAAAATTAAAACACTTGCACTTAAATTTAGTAGCATGTATGAATGCCGTGTATTTGTTTGTATTAAAGTGCGAAACTGATTAAATATAACGAATTTTAAAAAGTGATATATTCGTTTTTTTGCTTAGGATTTCTGATAAATCTGACGTGATGGGAGAAAACTGTACTCATATTTGGCCATAGCATTCTAAAAAACATAAGAATCTGGTGGAATAGGCAAATAAACTTCTAAAAAAATTTTAAAACCTGTGCAATACAATGTCTTAAATAAATCAAAGAAAATTTATTCAGAAAGAAAAGTACAAGAAATATATTACTTAATAAAACAAATTACATAAATATCTTCTAATTGCTGCAACAATGTCAGAATTCAAAAAACATGTTTGGCAGAAAACGAGTTTAACGTTTTTGATTTACCAAAACATTAAAGAAAATATTCAATATTTATTATTTTTCGAATTTATTCTATGAGCTAAATTTCAGTTATTTATTTTTATAAAGCTTTTTTGTAATAGTCATATTCCTTCAATTTTTCAGAAATGACTTTATACACTACCAGACTATTATATTGTATTTTCTTGTTACATTTTACCTTAGCTTTCCTTTGGAAAGCAATGAGGTATATTGTATGTAAAGAAAAATGTACAATTATTAGACACCAGCAGAATGTAATTCATTTTCTGGCCTGCTACGGCCTTCGTCAGCATTCTTTGTGTCTAACTGGATAGTGATACTTTATAAATTGAATGTATTTAACTCAACAATTTTAACCAATAGAAACTGGGAATTATTTCCTTCCGAAGGTTACTTTATATTATATTCACAAAGAATGCTGACGAAGGCCGTAGCGGGCCAGAAAATGCATTACATTCTGCTGGTGTCTAATAATTCGAAAAATAAAAAATATTGAATGTAATATAAAGTAACCTTCGGAAGGAAATAATTCCCAGTTTCTATTTATTAAAGAAAATATTTTATAAAAATAACTTCTCGAGAGAAATATTTATTTTAATTTTTGCAACAAATGAACCATAAGTATGTAAGTCTATTGTAATACGATCAATTGTTTTTTAGTGCATATAATTACTACACATATGTTTTTTTGTTATGTTTCTATACCATTTATAAAATGTTATTTAAAATTATAATCAATAGAAAAAAAACGTAAAAAATACATAATGTGGTGTACTTATTTTAAGTTGAAAAGTTGTGCCACTTTTTTTATAAAAATCCCCTTTTCGGTGCCACTTTTTTTTTTAGATATCCCCTTTTCTTGGTACTTATTGAAAATATCCGACGGTAACACTGGTTCGGTCAAAATACGGGTTCGGATCAAGTCGGCTACCAATGAAATTCGGAGGCGCTGGCGGTCGGCTCAATACGACTAACTACGGTTAAATAATGCAAGCTACTAAGAGTAAACACTGGGGTTAGCATCAGTTTCTACTCTGTTTGTTTCGAACAAAACCTTGTCTATTTGTTCAAAAATAAAATAAACTAAATGAGACTTCTAACTAAGAAAAGTAATTTAGGTAAACAGTAAGCGTATTCATAGTAGTAAGCAAAATAATAAGGGTATTCAAGGTGTTGGGTTACTTATACTTTATGATGTTAGTATTAAATGTATATGTATAGAGTTAGTTTGTAACGTCACGTTACAAAGTTAAGCAATCTGCTTTTGCGGTTTAACAGTCTCTTTTCCTTAAGACAATCGTATTCACGGTAAAAATACCTATTTTGAGCGAGCGATATGAGTCGAGTCTTCATCGAGCTAATTTCTTGAGCTGTAATAAACTTTTCGGTGGAAAATGGTTTCTTGAGAACTCGGTTGACAAATCTAAGTCGATAACAAAGAATTCGCAACGCCCTTGGAAAAGATGAAAATTTTTCTAGTACATCTGTGCAATTTATGTCAAGATGAAAGTTGATGATGGACTTTTCTGTCTCCAAGTCGACTGGGTCAAACGTACGAGGTGTCGGCCACAATGGTGTGGGAAGGTGTAGCCAGGTGGGGCCATGCCACCAGAGTTGATTGTCTGCAAGCTCCTGCGGGGAGCAGCCTCGAGTGCCCATATCTGCAGAATTTTCTTCAGATTTGACGTGTTTCCAGTGTTAAGTGCTGGCGACGCTGATGATCTGAGTCACCCGATTTGCGACAAAAGTTTTGAACGTGTAGGGAGGTTTTTGCAACCAACTTAGTACGATGGACGAGTCTGTACAAAAAAATTGTTCATAGGGGAACTGACAACCCGTGACTACACTACGGATGAGCTTAGCCAACAATAAAGGTCCACACAATTTGAGTTTCGGAACGGTAGTCCGCTTGATCGGAGCAACTTTCGTTTTTGCTACCAGCAAATGACTATTTATTTGGCCTTCTGAGTTTTCTGTTCGAATGTATGTATACCGAACCACAATATGCCTTCTCTGAAGCATCACAGAAACCATGCATTTGGATCTTATATCCTGGGGAGAAATCTACCCATCTAGGTATCTTAATGGTTGAAACAAATGGCAAGTTTTTCAAAAATAAATTCCATTTCACAAGTATGTATGGAGGTACCCCTTCGTCCCAATCAGACTTTTCTTCCCACAATTCTTGCATTAAAGTCTTAGCAACAATAACGACTGGGCCTAACCAACCTAGAGGGTCAAATAATCTTGCTATTACTGACAAGATTTTTCGTTTTGTAGCGGATGGGGTAATTTCAATTGGCTCTACCGTTGTTGGCATTCAGTATAACAAAATAAAATAAATTTAAGCGAGTTGGCAAATTCCAACGAGTCCTCTACACTCAGAGAAAAAATAACGTTAAATTCAAAATTAAAAAAACAAGTAAAAGTTTAATAAAAATTCAAAATTAAATAATAATATGAAAACAAATAAAACTAGAAATTTAAACGAAAAAAAAACTAAATTTAAACAAAATTTAAGAAAATGAACAAAATATAAGAAAATTAGAAAAATAAAATAAGTCTGAAGTCGCTTCAACAAGAACTTTCGTAAGAAATATGTTAACTTGTACTAATTTTCAAAGAGATTCAAAAAATAGCATAAATTTTATTAAAATTATACAAAGGGGTAAATTAAAAAAGGTCACAAAATGTATAATTGGCAGCGTTGCTAGAATCACAGAGCTCACGCGTCACGAGACAGAAAATATTGTAATTTTTTCTGTCTTTTTCTTCGAAAGCTTTTTGAATATTTTGTTTTGATTACGCAATTCGTGTTGATAGTAGCGGCCTGTTTTTATACATTACCACTTTACTACCAAAAAACATTTTCTTTCTCTTTCTTCGAAAGCTGCCCTCGCAAATGATTTGGGAATTTTTCATACGTCACTTTTTTCATCTCTGTATGCTTTGTGGCCAGAATGAAGATGCTATCTTGTTATTTTAAGATTTTTTGACCCAAAAAAGATTTTTTTCTCAAATTTTAAGAAATAAAGATTTTTAAAACAATGAGGTTTTATATCAGCTTTTTGTCTATTGGTTTTACACACTTTTGTATCTATTGCAATGATGTCCAGCCCATACCACAATTGTGGAAATTAATTCACACACATTCTTCACACGCATTCTTACGCTCTTTAATTTAAGGCCATGTCAGATAAAACTTCTTCGCTTTGCGTGACGTTTCAAACTTTGACAAAAAAGCGTAACGCAAAAGGTGTATGTCACAATAAACACTTTGACAACACACACGAATTGTTTGTTAAAAATAAATAAATAAAAAAAATTATACGAGAAGACTGTGAAAGCGCCCAAAAAGATGAGAGTTGCCTAACTTTTCGCTTCGCTCTGCGTTAAAAGTTCTTTATCAGGCCTGTTCTGAAAATCACATTTTTTGAAAGTGATTTCAAATCACAAGAAAGGTGTTCTGGGCATATTATTTTGTGATTTCAAAACGTTCAGCTACGTAACCAACTTTTTGAAATCACTTTGTTATTTTTGCGACTATTGTAAGTTGACCGTTATAATAAATTTCTTAAATAAAATATTCCATGTGTTGTTTATTAATTTTTTATGCAATAAGCTATTTTATTTACAACAAATCGTTTAAAATTAAGAAAATTCGATGAAACTACAAAATGATATTTGCTTTTGTGACTTCTGTTGTGATTTCAGGTTTGTTTTTTTAGTTGAATTAATGTTCGCTTTTTTGCTAACAGCGGCATGAAAGCAAAGTCTAATATTTATTAAAAATCGTAAAAGCTGTAAAGAATCACAGGAACAAATCGCTTCTATCTCTAATATGGCTAAAATTCGCAAAAAATTGCAAACTTGGAAACTAACCTTAAAATCTATTTGAAATCTCTAAATGGATTAAAAAAACAAAACGTCGAAAAATAAATCAAAAAAAATTTGCACAATAGCGAAAATTCGCAAAAAAAAATTATATTTCAAACAAGCCATAAAATTTATTAAAACTCTCTAAAACTGTAAGGAATGGCAAAAATTCGGTAAAAATTGCTAAATTAGCGGAAATTCGCAAAAATTTGCTAACAGCGGCATGATAGCAGAGTCTACTTTTTAATATAAATCGTTAAAGCTGAAAAGAATCCGAAAACTTACAGGAACAAATCGCTTCTATCGCGAACATGGCTAAAATTCGCAAAAAAAAATTGAAGATTTTAAACAACCCTAACACTAATTTGACATCGCTAAATCGGTTAAAAAAACAAATTGTCGGAAAATAACATAAAAAACGTTACAAATTAGCTATAATTTTGGAAAAACAAACCCTTTGTGTTTACATGTGCTTTCGACAATTGAAAATCACATCGAAAAACACAAAAACGGTGTGATTTACAGAACACCACAAAATCACACGTGTGATTTTAAAAGCACATGTGATTTGAAATCACGTGATTTTCAGAACAGACCTGTATGTGACATGTTTCGTATAAGTGTAATAAAATCGTCACTCTTTATATTTCCGTATAATAAAAAACACACTGATTTTAGTTTTTTTATTTTATTTTGCAACACTTTATTATTAATATTTTCATTTGCGGGACAGCCGCTTATGCGACTGTCCGCTTTTAGTTTACTATTATGATTATCTTTTTTATTATAACTTAAACACTCTAAACTTATTTTACAGATACAATTTTGCTTACTCTACATAATTTTATTTTTGTTAAATCAGTGAGAATATGCATCGTTGCAAATTCTCACTGATGGGTTTGATGTGTGTGGACATTTTTGCTTACACAAAGTGTGAAGCTCGTGTTACATACGGAAGGTATGGTAACGACGACTAGTCAAACACACTACACCTCCCTTTTCCGGAAAAAAAGAATAATCAATACCAAGTTGATTATTCTTTTATATAATACAACGTAGAAATAAAAATTAAATTATTCCCCTCACTATCCCTTTTAAAAGAAAAAATTTTTATATAAACATTTTTTCAAATAGGCGGAACCAAATCAGAACATTATAGTTAAAAAAATATTTATCTTGGTTCGCCGTTAAATATTTAAGGGAATGATTAGGAGTGGGGATACGTACAAGTTAAGTTTATAGGAATTCAAAATTTTTTTTTTGTTATAATATGCGCGTGACATTTGATCTTTATGAAAATAATTTTAATAAGGAGCACATTTAATAAAAAAAAATGATGGCCGATTCATTACCTTTGCCTTTGAGGGTTTCATTATTAGTTCCTAGGAAAAATTGACTTTCATCTAGTGAAAAGTCGCAATGTTGTCAGATTATAATTACCAGCTATTTTTTCAAGCTTTAGAAAGAGGTGACCTAAGTCGACATTTCTATTAATAATTAAGTCCTTCAATTTTAAATTGGAAAGAACTTGCTTTCCCTTATGGATAATTACTTTATCCTAAGTAAAATACTTGCGCAGTATTTTACGGTGCTCTAACTATGCGCGCCAATTACAATTACTACTAAAAAAAAAAAATTTCAAATATTAAAAAAAATTTTTTAATAGAAATTACAGAAATTTGCTATGTAAAAAAAACCTATAAGATCTTATAAAAATTCTGTAAAGTAAAACAAAATAGTAAATAATTATTAATAAAAAAATTTAATTTTTCTTCTAAAATTGAAAAAAAAATTTAAGAAAATAGTATTTAAAATGTTAAAATATTTAAATTGAGATAGATTAAAATAATTAAAAAAATTAGGTAATAGAAAAAGGAATTAAAAATATATATTTGAATATTAAATTTCCTTTCCTTTTAGACAAAACAAATATATGAAATAATTATATGAAATAATATAAAAATATGAGATTAAATTTTATAAAGTAAAATTTTATTTAAAATTATTAAAATTCTATCCTCACCATAAAAAAACTTTTTAATAATTTGACCACGTATGTATAATTAAAAAATAATTACTAAAAAAGAAACTAAAGTAAAATTTTATTTAAAATTATTAAAATTCTATCCTCAACATAAAAAAACTTTTTAATAATTTGACCACGTATGTATAATTAAAAAAATAATTACTAAAAAAGAAACTAAAGTAAAATTTTATTTAAAATTATTAAAATTCTATCCTCATCATAAAAAATTTTTTTAATAATTTGACAACGTATGTATAATTAAAAAAATTTCTTATTTTAGATTATTACTAAAGTCCTCATCTTAATATTTTTTCAACAGTTAAAAAAATTTAAAAAATTTATTCAAAAACTAAAAAAAAATTTTTTTTTTTTTAATTATTTTAAATTAATTTAGTAAAAATATTATTAATTTAAATAACTTTACCTCATCATTTATACCACTTTAAAAAAAAATTTTAAAATATTTAAAATTTTAGTTGAAATTATTATTAATTTATATAGTTTTTATTATACCACTTTTAATTGTGGTTATTTGTTGTTTGTTATTTATTTTAGAATCTTCTAAATCTTCTAAAATTAAAAAAACAATTTTAAAATATTTCCCTATTTCGTCAAAATTAGAACTGTTATTGTTTAATTAATACAACCTATTGAATCTTAGCTGGTATATCTCCACATAAATAATATCTTCACTATTTTGATCAGGATTTTTCATTTAACCATTACATTCACTTTGGGATATGCTTTCAAAACTGATAGTGTGGCGATGTACTCGTATGTTTCATCCTTTTCCAAAGGACATTTAAGACCACTATCGGCACAAACATCAGGATTTTTCAAACAAAAAGGCATTTCAACATCCATCACTTTACCGTGAACAACAGTTTTAATCGATGTTACGTCTTTGGAGAGAAAACAATTGTTATGGAGACTGATGAATTACGCTTTAAAATGCGTTCATTTTTGGTCGTATCACAATCGGAAACCACAATTTTTGTAAATTTTCCTGTTTTGGCACCACAATCCGTAAATTGTAAAGTATTAACAGTATATAAGCACAAAATGTTTCATTTCAAAATAATTTATATTTTTTTTTTTTTTTTTTTTAAATAAAGTTCTTTTAATAAAGTTCGGTTTGTGCTTTGTTGTGATACAGACGCGTATTCTTAATCCCGCATACAATTGAATTATTAATTACATTTGATATTTTAATATAACAAATAAAAGTGAACAATTATCAAAAACGAAAAATTTAATAAAAAAAAAATATATGTATAAATGTACATATGTATGTACACATATACTGTACAAAAACATTTTGTTTAAAATTCTTATTTTTGGTGTAATACAATAAATAATAAAAATAAAAAAAAGCACAGCAAAACAGTGAAAAAACAAAAACAACTTTTTGCATGAGTAGTCACAATGAAACAACAATAAAACTAGATGAAAGAAATGCATACGTAACAGTTAATGCTAAAGAATGCAATACTGACATAAATAAAACAAAACAAAATAATATTAACTACCTAACGGCTAAACCAATTGTTCGTACACGTTCCCTTTCGCCCTCTGTTTTTACAAAGACGGTTGATGCTGAGACATTAAAAAATATTAATCTCTCGCTAGTGCCTGCAAGTGTTGCCGCTTCGGCAAAAACAATTTTAGTAACAAATGTTACCATGAATTCAAACACAGACGCAATGGAAAAACCTCAAGTAAAAAGTTGTCAAAAGCCTCAAGTACAAGTTGGTATGGACAGGTACATAACAGTGCTTAAACGGGGTCGCAGCCCTACCTCTGCAGCAGTTGCTTCAGCCTCAAAAGTACCAACTTTTGATAAAATAAACTCTCAAAATCGTTTTGCAATTCTGGAGGATGAATCCTCTGAAGCACCAAACGTCATTAAATCGTCTAAGCCACCCCCGATATATCTTAGGGAGCAAAACTCAAGTGAGTTAATAAAGAGCGTGATCTCGGTAATAGGTAAAAATTCGTTTTACGTAGCGGCAATCAAGCGTGGTAATATAAACGAGACAAAAATACAGGTTAATCATGAGAATGATTTTCGTAAACTAACAAACAAATTCGAAGCCCTTAAAAAAAGCTTTTACACATACCAACTGAAGAGCAGCAAAGGTCTTCAGGTAGTGATCAAGGGAATAGACTCTTGTGTGGACCCAGAGGAAATTAAAACCTTTTTGGAAGAAAAGGGCTTTAAGATAAAAAACGTTACGAATATTAAAAATAGGGAAAAAAATCCCCAACCATTATTTCGAGTGGAGCTAGAACCTGGCGACGTTAAGCTTAAAAAAAATGAAACGCATCCAATTTATGATTTAAAATATATTCTATACAGAAAAATAACTATAGAGGAGCCGCACAAAAGAAATGGTCCCGTTCAATGTCTCAACTGCCAAGAATTTGGCCATACTAAGGCATACTGCTATTTACCACCGGTTTGCGTAGTATGTGGTGAATTACATGGTACAGTCCAGTGCGATAAGTCTAAAAATGACCCCAATGTAAAAAAATGTAGTAACTGTGGCGGCAAACACACTGCAAATTATAGAGGTTGCCCTGTATACACTATCGGCAAGCAGTCGGCTGGACCAAAAACTAATCCCCCTCAAACGCAGGTACCAAATCAAGTAAACACTAATGACATTCAGGCTCCGCAGCCTAGTAATAACAGAACCTCTTATGCTAATGTCCTAAAATCAAACCATGTTCCAATGCAAGGTGCTGATGAAACTTCTAATTTAAGTCGTCTAGAAAAAACTATGGAAAAATTAGTGCAAACAGTGAATAATTTTACAAACACAATGGGTAATATGATGCAGGAAATTCTTAGAATGCAATCGATGTTATTGCAAGCTGTACTTAACAAACCATGAACTGTTTAAAAATTTGTTTTTGGAACGCAAACGGCATCCGCCAACATAAAAAGAAATTAGAATACTTTCTTAAAAATAAACAAATTGATGTCATGATGGTTTCTGAAACTCATTTGACCTCAAGAAATTCGTTTAAAATCAATGGTTATACACTATACGATACCAAGGACCCTCGAGATAGAGCTTGTGGAGGTTCTGCCATTTTGATAAAAACCCGAATCAAACACTACCTAATGTGTGATCATCGTGAAGATTATCTTCAAGCAACAAACATTTGTGTTGAAGAGCTGAATCGAAACATATTAATCTCATCCTTATACTCACCACCTAGATTTGCAATATCAGAAAGCCAATATTATAAATATTATAAGTCATTGGGGCCCTGTATCCTGGCTGCTGGCGATTATAACGCTAAACATGCCTTCTGGGGGTCACGACTAATAACACCAAAGGGTCGTGTTTTGTTCAATACAATCTCTAAAATGAATTTAAATGTTGTCGCGAGCGGACAACCAACATATTGGCCTGCTGATCCGCAAAAAATTCCCGATGTCATCGATTTTGGCGTGGTTAAAAACATCCCCATAGAAACGATTCACGTTGAAGCTTCGTTAGAATTATCCTCTGATCACACACCTACAATAGTTACTATAACAAACACCAATAGAATTGTATCTCCCTCTGGTTACATAGCGACGTCAGCTACACAAATAAATTGGTTAAAATATAAAAAATATCTCAGTACCCATTGCACAGAAAATATACCGCTTAGCACTCCGGAAAATGTGGATCTCTCTATTGTCAATTTTGACAGTTATCTTAAACTAGCTGTTCAACATTCGAGCAAAACCCTAAAAAAAAACAATTATAATAAAACATATTTTACAGATGTCGAGCGCCTCTTGAATGAAAAAAGGAGAGTGCGAAGAGAATGGCAATTGCACAGATCCCCTCAACTTAAAAATGAATTAAAAGAGTGCACAAAAAGGCTAAGAAAATTTCTGCAGACCCAGAAAACGGCTTCCGTGGAAAAATGTCTTAAGGACCTGGATGCAACTCCACAATCAGACTACTCATTATGGCGTGCAGCTAGAAAACTCAAAAGACTTGTTATCTCGAAACCACCATTAAGAAACCAGAATGGAAGTTGGGCAAGAAATGATAATGAAAAAGGAAACCTGTTTGTAGATCATTTGAAAAACGTATTTACCCCAAATATACCTGACTATATAGCGGACGAGTTACCGCCAGTTTATGTTAGAGCAGCTATCCCCCTAAGATTTGAGATAAAGGAAATAGAAAAGGCTATTTGTGAATTAAACACCAAGAAGGCACCTGGTATTGATAAGATCAGTAACAAAATGCTTTTGGAGCTACCTCGCATAGCAAAGAAAATTATTCTTTATATTTTTAATGCTATTTTACGCCTTGAATACTACCCTCAAGATTGGAAGGTCTCTTTAATAACGATGATACCAAAGCCAGGAAAGATCACACAAAAGTTGAGTCATATAGGCCTATTAGCTTATTACCTAATATATCAAAGCTGTTTGAGAAGCTCTTAACGTCAAAATTAACCCCAATTTTAAATGACAATGGGTGTATACCTAATCATCAATTCGGTTTCAGAAGAGAGCATAGCACAATTGAACAAACCCATCGGATAGTAAACGCCATAAGAAAAGCCTTTGAAGAAAGAAAATATTGCTCCGCTCTCTTCATAGATGTTTCTCAAGCTTTTGACAAAGTCTGGCATGTAGGCTTGTTACATAAATTGAAGCTAAACCTACCGGTTAATACACACAAGCTGTTAGAAAGCTACCTGGTCGGTCGAAAATTCATTATTAAAGAAGGTGATTTTTTAAGTTCTCCTCAGCCAATTGAAGCTGGAGTCCCTCAGGGAAGCATCCTGGGCCCACTTTTTTACTTAATATATACCTCGGACATGCCAACAAACAATTACACCCTAACCTCAACTTTTGCTGATGATACAGCTTTTCTAAGCGTACACGAGAACAGTCGTGAAGCATCTCGATACCTGCAGGATCATATATTTCAGCTCGAACTATGGTTAAAGCAATGGAGGATAAAGGTCAATGAGCAAAAATTCGTGCATATAACATTCACCTTGCGCCGGGAATCATTCCCCCTATTAAAATCAATAATCAAATAATTCCTCAACATTCGCATGTAAAATATCTCGGTTTACATCTGGATAGGCGATTAACGTGGAAATGCCATATAGAGGCAAAATTAACTCAAATGAAACTAAAAGCCATTCAAATTCATTGGCTTATTGGAAGAATTCTGTTCTTAGTCTCGATTGCAAACTACTACTTTACAACGCTATTTTAAAGCCAATATGGTGCTACGGTATTCAACTATGGGGCACTGCCTCGGCCTCTAATATCGAAAAAATTCAAAGGCGCCAAAATAAACTTCTTCGAATTATTACAGCTGCCCCATGGTATGTTAAGAACTCAAATATCCACAAGGATCTCAATGTGCCACTGGTAAAGACTATTATAACGAAGTATGCGGTAAAATACTTAAAAAGGCTAGAGTTGCACCCAAATCCACTAGCTCGAAATATTTTAAATGATACCGGCCACTCTCGCTTAAGGAGAAGAGACACTGCAGCACTTACCCATTAGGATGAGCGATAAACACCTATATATGTGAACAGAACCCACGATGAAGAAAATTTTTGTCTGGCACTGGCAGGACATAAAATAAAGTATTAGGTTAAGATTTGATTAATTATTGTTAGTTCATATTTAATATATGAAGATTCAATAAATAAATAATGAAAAAAAAAAAAAAATAAAGTGGCAGGATCGCCATATAATGAAAAGTGCACTCTTTATAATTCCGTATAATAAAAAACACAAAGTTTATAATTATGAATTTTACAAACACTTTTTATATTTTTATTTACTTTATTTAATTTGCGGGACAGCCGCTTATGCGACTGTCCGCTTTAAGTTTACTATTATGATTATCTTTTTTATTATAACTTAAACACTCTAAACTTATTTTACTGATACAATTTTGCTTACTCTACATAATTTTATTTTTGTTAAATCAGTGAGAATATGCATCGTTGCAAATTCTCACTGATGGGTTTGATGTGTGTGGACATTTTTGCTTACACAAAGTGTGAAGCTCGTGTTACATACGGAAGGTATGGTAACGACGACTAGTCAAACACACTACATTAGTATGAATATTTCATCTTGGATGTCAAAGCCAATCTCTAACGCAACGCGAAGCAAAAGTTTTATGCCATGTTTCCACGACGATTTGAATCACCTGTTGCGCTCTCTGAATCATGTTAATGAATCACGGTGTTTATACGACTTAGTTCCGGTTCACATACGTCAAGTTTGTCTCGTCAAGTCTTAAGTTTTATGGAGAGAGGGGAAAAGAAACGGCCTTCTCTTTTCCCTTCTATCCTAAATTCAAAAGACTTGACGAGTCAAACTTGACGTGTGTGAACCAGCACTTATCTACTTGCTTCGTTTTGACAGTTGTCTTTAACCCTAGGTCTACACTAAAGATAATTATCTCAGCAAGTTGGCAATAATGCTCTAAACACATAGACCACAGCAAGCTACAGGCTGCAATATGTCAAAAATAAAATACACACGTTTATACGAAGACGATTATTTTGAAGCCAACACAGCTACAGGCTACAAGACGACGATTGTGGCTGTCGCCAACTTTAGAATAATTTCTAATTTTAAAGGCGGCAATGAGCAGATTAGTGCTGCCAACATAATAAACAATGTGAAATAAATAAGTGCTTTAATATATTTTATAAAAGGTTAGGAAAATATCAACATTCTTGAAAATTAAAAAGAAACATGAGGTAGTAGCCATTTTTACAAAAATGTATCAGTGAAAAAGTGTTGCTAATATAATTAAAAATGCAAAATGCAAAATTTTTTTTTTGTTAAACATAAAATAACCAGCTTAAAACAAAATATAAATTCGATTCTGTACCAAATTTGTATTTATGTATACATATAACTTTTAAGTATCCTTAAATGAAGTTCTAAAGAAAGAGGTAATTGCAGTACAAGTTACTTTATCCATATTTCTTTAGTATAAACTGTATTTTAGCAATATGAGTATCATTGAAAAATGTTTTAAAATGCCTTTGACATGGTGTTCAAAACGTACCGATACTATAAAAGAGACAATTACAAGAATTAATACTTCTTGCATTGACTGGGTTTTTATACAAAATTGGCTTTAATATTAAATTATGTCGATATAACAATAATTATATAAACATCATATAACTTAGAGAACACTTCAAACTTTCGGATTATTATTAGGGCTTTACTTAATAATTATGTCCATATTACAATAACTAAATATGTAACAAATACATAAATTATTATCAAACATATATTTTTAGTTAAACTTTTATATAAATTGAGTAATTATCTAAAATTAAAGTTTTTAACCCCCGTATTCATAAACGATTATTAAATTTAGCAAAAGTTTATTAAGGAGCATTGTCATAGAAAATTAGTTTTATTAGGTATAAAATATTTTTATGAATACAAGCATAAATGTTTGTCATTTTATATGATGGAGTTTCTAAAACATAGCATATAAAGGCTTGAACTGTTTTCTATAACATGCATAAATAAAGTTATATCGACAAATTTGTAACATAAACTCCACTTTGTAAAAAAATGGCTCCTCACGGATTTATAAAAAATTAATTTCGAAATATGTACTTTCCAATGCTACCAATACTGTTACGATGAAATTTTTACCTAAAAAATATAAATAAAATATTGTGAAACTTCTAATTCCTAAACCACGTGCATTTGCGCAAAAAATATGTGTATACATTAGTGATATTAGCATTTTTTATTTTAAAAGCAGTTTGTATACATACATTTTGTATTAAACCTTTGTTAAAATAATTGAAAGAGTTTTTTTAGTAAATTTATTATTTTAACGTTATAAAATATATTATAAATAAGTATAAAATATAAATACTTAATAATAATACAGGCTTTAATTAAATTTATGTAAAAGTCATAATTGTGCATGTTGTTCCATTTTATAAAAGTAAACAAATAAAAATTTATAGTGGCACCACTGAAATATAAAAACATACTGCACAAAAACAGCTGTTTATATTTTTTGAATTGTAGCTGCCGTCTTCAAAATAATTCAGTAGCTGACTACACGGCTCCATATGCAACCAGCAGCATTTGTAGTCGTGTGCTCGTGTAGCCTGCTGTGGTCTATGTGTTTAGAGCATAACGTCGGCAGAATAACAGAGCAATATTTCTTATTGCTCAGCTTATGTTAAAGGCATGGGAAAACGTATTTATGTCAACTCATAATATGAAAAAAATCAAGGAAGAAGGTGCAGTGTAAAAACTCCCGCCATCTTGCAAAAATTATTTTTATTAATATAAATTCTGTCTTATTCGACTTATTTTTTAAATGTTTATTAATTTGTTTAAGATTGAGAACTTTTTTATATAAAAATATTAATTTTTATTAAATTTATTGTTTTTGGTAAAATAAAATTTAATTAATTTAAAATTTAAAAATTTTTTTTTTTTTTTTTTTTTTTTTTTTTTTTATTTTGTTTTTCTTAACCTACTTACAACTACAATTAATGTTGAGAGAATTTCAACTAATTGTAGCGGGGAATGTAAGACGAGATGAACGCACTGTTTATTGTTGATGTTGTTTTGTTTAAGCTTTGATATTATTACAAGTAGAACTGTTGCTATAAGTCTTATACGTTTAACATTTTTACTTGGTTTAATATCTTTAGTTTTTCTAAAATCTTTATGGATGAAGTTTCCTGATGATCTGGCCTAAGCAACCAGTGAAATGCGCATAGGAATAGCTTATCCCATCAACAATAAATTTCAAGTGTTTTTATCAATAATAAAAACTGGGAATTTAGCACGAATAACAAAATCTTTTGAAATTTAAATTTTGTATTCCCAAAAATTGAAATTACTTTTTGATAATAAACAGGCGGGTGCACGGCCTAAAAAACACTTAATTGACAACATCTTTTGTAAGTTGTTGTTGTTTTTTTATTTTGTTTTTCTTAACCTACTTACAACTACAATTAATGTTGAGAGAATTTCAACTAATTGTAGCGGGGAATGTAAGACGAGATGAACGCACTGTTTATTGTTGATGTTGTTTTGTTTAAGCTTTGATATTATTACAAGTAGAACTGTTGCTATAAGTCTTATACGTTTAACATTTTTACTTGGTTTAATATCTTTAGTTTTTCTAAAATCTTTATGGATGAAGTTTCCTGATGATCTGGCCTAAGCAACCAGTGAAATGCGCATAGGAATAGCTTATCCCATCAACAATAAATTTCAAGTGTTTTTATCAATAATAAAAACTGGGAATTTAGCACGAATAACAAAATCTTTTGAAATTTAAATTTTGTATTCCCAAAAATTTAAATTACTTTTTGATAAAATTTATATATTTATATAAAAAAAAACTCAATCTTGAACAAATTAATATAAATTTAAATAATAAAGATCGAACAAGCAAAAAATTATATTAAAAATAATTTTTACAATTTTATATTAGTGTTTATTTAATTCTTTAATTTAATTATTTTACTACAATAATTTGCTACAATATCACAAAATTATTTTCTTTCCCACACAATTTGCTTTTATTTTTTTTTCTTTTTTGCTTCTTTTTTTCAATTGACAACCAAATTTGACGTTTTATTTTAGCAATAATTTTCAACAAAAATGGACTAACAATTATTGCAACATAAATTGCTGGCAATAAATATGTACAAAAAATTGCTGTCTACATTAAAGATAACATAATTTTTACAATTACTGCAATATATTTCGCAATAATTATCGCTGGTATAGACGGGCAGTAATACACAAATCAGCGTTGTCAACTTTGCATTTACAAAACGCACCAAAATGGTGAAAAAACGCAGCAATTTTAGACGTTTTTTTTTTTTTAAATATTTATTGAATTAATTTTGCATAATATTTTTATATGAATAATACAGTAGAATCGCAAATTGTAGTTCAAGAGGAGTTGTGCACTTTAAACCAGCCGGTGCAAATTAAATCTAAGTTAATTTATTAAAAACAAGTATGTAATTTATATAAATTAAGTGTGTTATTTTGGAAAAATCTTTGCTTATTTTTGCATTTTTTACAATTAAATACCGCTTTGAAAATTTAATAGTTCGAAAAAGTTAACAACTCTTGGAATATTTCGGTCTATTTTTTCGCGATTCTACTGTATAACAACAAAACAGTCTTTACATTTCAGAGTTTTTAGAAAGAATAAATAAAACTTAACAAACATAAAAAAACTACACAAATTAGTTTGTTTTCATACAAGGCGAATTCAACAAGGAAAACTCTTTAGAGCAACTGCTCGTCAGCTGTTACATCCCATTTTTTCAAAAATTTTCTTTTTTAATTGATTTGTTTAAATTACATACATTAAATTGTCAAAGTTAACATTTTTTGAGAAAAAACTTATTTTTGTGAAACTTTTATTAAAATTGATTACAAAGTATGTATACTTACTTGTTTTTCAATAGCTTATATGTATATTAGTTTTTCCCTTTAAATTGTTCGAACATCTTCAAAATCTTGAGAAACACCAATTAAAATATGAAAACAATCAATAAAATTTATTTCATTTATTATTTACGTTTTCATCACACTTTTTATAAACAACTATTTTGGCAAATTGGATTTGTTAAACTAACAAAATTCCTGTTATTTTTGTTAGAGTTGTAATTGTAGAAGCGACGAGTTTACCTTGTTGAATTCGACTTGGTATACATATGTATGTACTAGATAATTTTTTTTATTTACATAAAATATATACCAATTTTTTTTTAAGCGATCAACTGTAAATATCTAGTAGGGATTGAAAATTAACAATAGTTCAGTATTTATCGTTTTATTAAAAAAAAATTTAAAAAATTTATTTTCATATTTAAAATTATAACATTTACATAGTTAAACAAGAAAAACCCGAAACTTTATAAAAAATAAACAAATTTGTATGTATATAAATGCATAATATATATGTTTGCATTCATTTGTACAAGATGATACATTTTCGAAAATTAATTTAATAAATCTTGTTTGAAACTTTTAAAAAAATCAAAAATGTATAATAATTATTCCAAATTAATAAAGTTAATATTTTCATCATTATTGTTATCGCAGAACAAATTTAAGAAAGCACCAAAACTGGTGCGAAACGAACCCAATTGACAACTCTTAAACAATCGATTTTTACAGCTAGATCAGATTTACTTGCGATAAAAATTGGAGAAGAGAGAAATCAAGGTATATTTACATGTGTAAATATACCTTGAGAGAAATTGTTCGTGCTTATCAAGGTATATCTATAGCAGGTAGTCTCGGAAAGCCAGCTGTTTATTTTTTATTTGCTTGTTTTGCGATACGAACTGTCAAATGTTGTATAGCAAACAAGTTTTTTGTCTTTATCTTTTGTCTCTTATCAGCCCCTTTGCTTTTTGACAGTTTGTATCGCATAACAACAATAAAAAGCCCTGTTGTTTGTTTTATTGTACAATTGTTGTAATCTCGCCGCTACCTGCTATAAATATACCTTGGTGCTTATTTTCATATTCATATTGAATCTACTTGCTTCGCTCTCAAAATTTTGTATGGCGAATCAGTTGCTTCGTTCATGACACAGAATACAGTTCATGATTGGAATGTGAAGCATGAATAGAGAGCGAAGCACGTACCGTGGAAACATGGCATAATGCCTGACATCTGACATGACCTTTAGTCAACGAGAGTACACAATCAGCGTTACCGTTCAAAATTTTCAAAAACAAAGTTTCAGAAAAAAAGCAGCAACTTTAAAAACAGAAATCTGGATCAATATTTTAGTATATCGACTCAGAATCACTTTTTAAAGTGATATAACGATATCCGTCCGTCCATCTGGCTAGTTGTCTGTCCATGTTAACCTTGTGCGCAAATCACAATTTCCACTCTTTCAGACAATTTGATCAAGGGCGAAGTCTATGTAAAGAGTGCATATTTCTGGGGGTCTTTTCTCTAATACTTTCGCAAAATGTTCTAAAAATTAAGCAATAATGGCAATAATATTAAAGATGGTGCGGATTTACAGTAATGAAATGCCAAAGTGTGCAAAAATATTTGAAATTGAAAAATTTAAATAAAATAAAGTGATGATTTAGAAAAGAAAACAATTAAAAGATGCGAAAGACACATGCGCAAACGTATTAAAGAGTACCAATCGCTAGATTTGCTAGAATTTTCCTTCGCATCCCTGGTTTCCATGATAAGTAATATAATATTGCCAGTATAAAAAATATTTGGTTCAAAAAGGGACAAAAGGGATACAAAAAACTACATAATGATACAAAAGGGGATTTAAAACTTAGGGACCAAAAAAGTGGCACTGCAGTCAAAAAGGGGCCAAAATGCGACTTTAGTCGCATAACGGTAACGCTGTACACAATACAGTCGTCGATTAGCAAGCGACCAGTGTTGCCATTAGGATACGAAAGATACATCATTTTTCGTATCTTTTGGTGACTTCAGATACCATGTATAAACCTGACATGTTTCGTATCTTTTGAATCTGTACGCAAAATGTACAGAAATAAAATATTAGAGAATTTTTAGCAAACTAAAACTTATTAAAACTGATCATCGTTGCCGACTCAATTCTAACACAGTGCAATACGAAAAAAAATAACCATATACGGACAATAAATAACCATAAAGGACAAAAAAAAAGACCCGTGTCCCCCAGTTTAGCCCAAAGTCATTCACCTTTTTTAAAGGGCCCTTAAAGATTTAGGGCCTTGGTGTCATTTCTGCAAAAAGGTGATAATTTTCTCAGGCTCATATCTTGCAAACCGTTCGGAATTTTGATTAACCCTCTGTCGTCAAGTCTTGCTTTTCCTCTCTCTCCTAAAAACTCAAGACTTGACGGCTAAAACTTGAAGAGTGTGAACTAGCACTTACTTAGCTTGGAACTAAAATTGGACGTACACAGAGGGGAAAATCCGGTATAAAAATACCAAAATTAACATCATTCGTTGTCAAAAGTGAGCCAACTACGTTTGTGTTCAGTTTTATAACAGATGTTGTCAATATTTTTTAGCCACCTCGTTGTGATTGTATCACCTTTTGGTCTCATTCTGTCAACAAAATGTTAATATATTATCACCATAATGGTGTCATTCTGACAACATGCTGTTATCATTTTTGACAACACACCGTTGGTATATTGATCACATTCGGTTGTCATTTCGGTAATAAATTGTTCTGAGTATCGTAATAAATATCCCATTCTGAACGCAATCAATAAAAATATATGATGCATTTTTATTAATTTATTTCAAATTGCTAAAATAAAAATTTAACAAATTCACCTGTGTAATTTTAATAAAATGAACAATAAAATTTTTAAAAACTACAGGAACTTTATTGTAAAATAGTAGATTTAATATAAATTTTTTGAATTGTTTAGCATCTTCATCGTCATAAATCTTTTGTACTTGCATTGTTTGTACATCAATTATATTTTTTTCAAGAAGAAAATCTCCTTCATATCCAAGGTACATAATGCTTTCGTCACTGTTTATAATGTTTTTTCACTTTTTAACTTTATAATTTTATTTCTCACTCATTTTATTTCACTTAAAAAAATTTGCTCTTTATACTTGCGGCGAAAACAAAAGTTGTTAGTATATACGCTTTTTATTAATAATGACAGTGAGATACCTATTTGACAACAAGATGTTGTCAATTTAACAACAATGGTACTTTTTTATCTTTCGGACCAATTTGATAACATTTTGTTGAAAATTTGACAACAAATGTTATCAATTTATTACCACTTTGTTATCAATTTATTACCAAGTCGGGTAAAATACTGTTGATATAGACAAAACCTTGGTTTAGCTCCTTCAACAGTAAAAACAATTTGCAAAAGTGATAGCGCTAAAAATTAATCATTTAAAGATAGCTCGAGATAGCTCGAGCAAATGAGGTTTTATTTTTTTTTATTTCCTAACACAGGGTCTCCACGTGAGATAAGATATAAGATTTTTATATCAGCAAACGTCAAATTCAATCGCAGAGAGCATTATCTTACGTGTAGACTCTCAAATAGTGTTAATATTAATATTATAATAAATATTAAGAGACAGTTGTTATGAGAAATCTTATAACAACCATCTTATAAGATGAGCTGTCAAAAATACACATACATACATACATATTAAACAAAAAAAGACGCATTCATTAAATTGTTTAATATTTTAGTGCAAATAGTGAAAATCTTGTAATAAATGTTTAGAAAAACAATATTTTTAACTAAAAAAATAGAAAAAACTAAAAAAATAATAAAAACGACACAAGTTTACTGTACGAGAATCATTCGATTATGAAATCTTATAACATATGTACGTGTTCCCCTTGTTTAAGATTAACATGAAGAAATTTATTCTCTCATTCTGCCGACGTTCTCTCACATATTATATCAGATATTATCTCAGGTGAAGACCCCATGTAAGCTACTAAGCCTTATGCCCAGTTTTCAGGATTGATATTAAAACACATTTATTTTTAAAATCGTTTTAAATACAAAATTCTCTTCTTCACTAAAAACTTAAGTGAAACTTAAGTCACCGATGTGGTACACTTAATTTCAACTTAAGTTTCCATTGTAATATATTAGCAAGGTGGCCTCAATATCACAACAATACAACAACAACAGGCAAAGCATTAACCAAAATGTATTAACAAAGTGACCTCAGTACTACAACAATGAAACAATAGAAAAAACAACTGGCATTTTGTTGCTAGAATTGAGACGGCAAATGTCAAAATGCCTTTATAAAAAATGTAAATAAACAAAAAAACATGACGCCAAACGTCACACACGAACAAAATCACTGCAAACAGCTGCGCTTGTGAGGTCACTTTATTAGTACATTCTGGCATTAACAGTCCGCTGTTTTTTCAGACCACCTTGTAGATAATTACACTTTTTTATATTTTTTTTTTTTGTATTTAGTAGTGCTACCATACTTTTATCTTAATTAAATAAGACTTTTCAAATAAAACTCAAAAAACCAATCTGTTTTAAATACGATTTAAGTTTGTTATGAAAATTAACTTAATATAGATTTAAATACTATCCTGAAAATTGGGCATTAATCTTTTTGTGAATATGGATAATTGAACTAAATCAATTTTTGTTATGAATTTATGAAAATATATTTTTCCTTATGTATTTCTTTTCAAATAATAAATATATTTCAGCCTACTTGCTGAAATAAATAGAATAAAACTTAACCATCAAGGTATATTTACGCAAGGTAGACTCATTTGGGAGTGTAGACATGCTGCTCTTTAAAAATAACCGAGTGGAACGGAATTGTCAAAATTGTCTTCATATAAATTTAACGCACACATGTACAAATTTTGGCTCATATACACGGAATTTGACATTTGTTCCAACTTAGGTAAGCAGCTGACAAACATATGGGCCAACGAGTTTACCTTGTGTAAATTTACCTTGCTTAACCATATAACTTATTTCATAATAAATAGAATTTCTTGCTAAAAATTTATATTTTTGAACCAATCAATGCAATAAATTGTCTCTAATTTGTAAAATTTAAATATTTGACGATTTTGGTAACTGTTCATGACGATTTTGACGAATTTTGTTACAACTTTTGACGTTTTTTGAAGAAAAAAGCCTAACAACCCTGGTCACAACGGCAACGCTGATTTGCTGGAGGAAAATTTTTATTCTGTGATTTTTATTTACCAAAGCTTCGTGATTCGATACGGTTGTAAAAATATTTTGCGCATTTGTTATTTGCTCTTGTAGACAAAGAAGCAAAAAGTTCGAATACAAACACATCTAAAAATATACTAATAAAATTTAAATGAACTGAAAACATCTCCGGGTGGTTAAAGTGTTTTCAAGTGAATGATATACAAAAGAAATTTTCAAAACCTTTTGGATGGGTTTTAGAGGAATGAATAAAAATTGGAGTAAGGATTGTTTGGGACTTCGTCTACGAGTTAGCGGACTTCATCAAACGTGGAAGTGGTTACATCAAACTGCAGCTTTGCACGAATATTTGATCTCCGTCACAGCAGCTGATACAGCAGCATCAAAAAAGTGTGCGATCCATAAAAAGTGTAACGAGTGCTAAAGTCCAATATACCCAATTGAACCATAAACATATAGGTACAAACATTAATGTTAAATTTAAACAAAAGAACTTTTAAAACAAAACAATAGAAACTTTTCAGATAGACTCATGAATAAATGTGCCTTTAATAGAAAAAATACAAATTTAGATACTTTACCTATATAAAATATATATTTTTCTGACCTCAATAATTTAAAAAAATAAACATTTCAATATACCAATTTGCCTACATTGTATTTATTGATCACGCACACAGTGTTACAGTTTACAAAACCTACCCCCTTAGCTCCTAGGCGATTATCTTATAATTTAAATTATATGCTGAATAAACATCTGTATACTACATTATTGAATTACTTGACAACAACGGAAAATAATTGCTTCTAAGCTTGCGTCGTGTTTGTATAATCATCTTTAACATACATATATGTATGTAGATATTAAAACATACATATATTGTAAAACACACAAATACATTTAATTTCTCTTTGTTTTCGTTTATATTGCTTTTGTCTTTATATTATCACTCCTGCCCACTGCACAAAATTCAGAAAAATTGCTGTTAAACATTAAAGGACAGGAAAGGAAAAGTCATTTTGAAGAACTAAGTTTATTGCCTACCAGTTATCCAATTACAGAAAAAAACGAGCAAAACACAATTTTCTTGGAAAGGTGATACGCAACAGATTTATATTTACACAATTTACTGTTGATGTGAATATCATTTCATATAATACTTCAAAAATAGCATGCACACAATTGGACAAACATACGTCAGTAAGTAATCTGTGAGTTCGAATCCAGTAGACTAAGGTCTACTATTTAAAACAACAATTTTATAGATTGTGTCCTACAATCGTCCGATATGTTGACATTCAATGCAATTCGTAGTAGCAATTGCACTCAATTGAATGCAATTTGCAGAGTATTGGGAACATCATTACAGCGATATCAATCTTCTTTGTTTACATCATCCCCGCCGGCAAGCAGCTCATCAAGCGAAAACGATGATCGTAGCAGTAATAGTACTGACGATGTAAACCGGAAGGCTAGAACAGAAACTTTTAACAATAATAGCAATGCGATAACTGATTCCGAGATTAGAAAATCTGTATTTATTTCGCAATCGTATGACATTTTCACTAATTTAGCATTAGAAGATTGGCTTTATAGACATTTTGATTTCAAACGTCATCATGTTCTTTTGCTTTGGGCCAATGATCCATGTGTTGTTATTGGACGACATCAAAATCCTTTTACCGAAGCCAATGTATCAAATTTAGTCGATAAAGGAATTACATTGGCTCGTAGAAATAGTGGTGGTGGTGCCGTTTATCATGACCGCGGCAATTTAAATTGCACATTTTTTACACCAAGAGAACGTTACAACCGTAAATATAATTTGAATATACTTACTCGTGCGCTTTTCCGCGAGTGGGCTATTAAAGCTGAAATAAATAAACGAGATGACATTACCATCAATGATAAAAAGGTAAGTTTAAGGCCCCTATTACGGTTTACAACTCAAAGTAGTTGAGTTGTAGTTTCTTAATTTTTGTATTATGGTTTACAACTTTGCTATATTACTGTAAACAAACACATAACAAAAATTACACAAACAATTAATTACAACTCAGCTGAGTTGAGTTGTAAACCGTAATAGGGGCCTAACATTAAAAAATAGTGATAATAATTTAACAAGGAAACCAAAAAATAACCTCTTATTGTCGTTTTCCATAAAATATTTTTCTAAAGGGTCACATACCTAACAAATACACATACAAAGTTTCATAAAAATCAGTCAAGCCGTTTCGGAGGAGTTCAAAATGGAGGGGATTTTGTTGATATTTGTATGGGAATGTTAGACCGGGTCGACCTCCATACAAAAAAAAAAGTTGTACCAGTCACCCCCTAGAATGAAAGATATGTCAATGAAGTTTCTAAAACAGAAAAAATTTTTTTTTTGCGACGCCCCAAAATACAGCACTTTTGGTTTTTTATATGTAGCGCTGCCATTTAAAGTCCGATTTTATTATATCACATATCGTTGTTCATGGGTTGACAGTGGCTTCATTTTTGCCTTTGGTGATTTTTCAATCCGACATCAAACTCTGGGCGCCACTAATGGCATCTCGGATACTTCCCCCAAATGTAAATTTTTTTAAACGTGCCAAGAAAGTCCTTGAAAAATTAAGTATGTCTAGCTTTTATTATACTCACTTTTATGCCACGCCTCAAAATTGAGCCCCTTTTTTCTTTTTCACAAACATATTACATTAAACCAGGTAGAAGCCAATAAAAAAAACAAAAACATTTTCATAATTCATGCTCTAGAATAAAAGGTTTAGTTTGAAAAACTTTAAAAAAATGGTTTTTGCCACGCCCTAAATTACAGCCCTTTTTGTTTTATATATATAGCATCGTTATTTACAGTCCAATCTCATCGTATTGTATATCATTGTTAACGGCTAGAATATGAATTTATTTTTAGTGCTTTTTTAGTCTAACTTGAAATTCTTGATGGTATTTATGATATCTAAGATCATTCCGTTCTAATGTCTAATTTTTAAAACGTATCATGAAAATGTTTCTAAAGCTGAATACATTATTCATTTTGCCTATGTAAAATTATTTAAGAAATATTACACATATTTGCGACTAACGATCTACTTGACGTTTGTCCATGTCATTCTCAAAATACGGAACGTTTTGTGCGTGTAGTAAGTGAATCCGCAAGCAAAGTAACTGATGAAAAGCGAATGGCTATATTTTTTCTAAGATAAGAAGTCGAGAGAAGTACAGCCACCTTGAGTCTCGTAAAGATTTACGTACACCAGCTATCTAATTTATAATTTTCATATATGTATTTTGTTAAGCATTCATTTGTATGTATGTAATTAGTTTTGTACTTTTTTGTTTCCAGAATAATGCGATTTCTTTCTTTTTTTTAAGTTCTTGTTTTAACTATGCGCCAAGGTTTCATAATTGGCATTATGTTTTCTTTGAGAAATGTCTTTATTTAGATTTTGAAATAAATATGTATTATTATTTGTTGTATTGAGTATTAAAAAGTGAATTACTATGAAGCAGTTTCAGACAACTTTCACAGTACAAACACCGAAATTAAAAAAATTTCTTCTACGATACAAGTCATGCAAATATACGCGATATTTTTTGATGATATTACAAGGGGCGATGTAATTGCTATGTGAGGAAATTATAAAAGAACATAATTAAAGTGCGTGTGTAAAAAGTGAGTATTTAAAAAACTTTACTTACAAATAATCAGAAGGGTTTTTCTTCTCTTTATAAAAATTTAACATAAGAACAGAATGATCTCAGTTATAATAATTATCATAGAAAAGCACTAAATACAAAAATTAACCCATATTCAAGCAATGATATACAATACGATGAGATTGGTGATGCAATATACATATGTGTATAAAACAGAAATGGCTGCATTTTAGGGCGTGGTAAGCTCTTGAAATTTAATATATATTACTTTTATTGTATGATGTCGATGGTGGATATTTTTTATTGGCTTCTACCTGGTTTAATGTAATATGTTTGTGAAAAAGAAAAAAGGGGCTCAATTTTGATGCGTGGCATAAAAGTGAGTATAATAAAAGCTAGACATACTTAGTTTTTCAAGGACTTTCTTGGCACGTTTAAAAAAATTTACATTTGGGGGAAGTATCCGAGATGCCATTAGTGGCGCCCAGAGTTTGATGTCGGATTGAAAAGTCACCAAAGGCAAAAATGAAGCCACTGTCAACCCATGAACAACGATATGTGATATAATAAAATCGGACTTTAAATGGCAGCGCTACATATAAAAAACCAAAAGTGCTGTATTTTGGGGCGTGGCAAAAAAAAATTTTTTCTGTTTTAGAAACTTCATTAACATATCTTTCATTCTAGGGGGTGACTGGCACAACTTTTTTTTTCGACCCACCCTAGGGAATGTGTAGGAAAATCGTAATGACATATCTGCGGAACCCCTAAGCGGATTTCGTGCAAACTTAACTTAAACCATCTACAGACTATCCCCAATATACCCTGAAATTTTGGTTGAAATCGGTCGACCCGTTTCCGCAGTTAGAGGTGACATCAAAGTGTACACTTCTGTTTATATTATAAATTATAAAAATATGTTTGGTTTATCTCGATAATACAAGAATTCACAATAATAATATTTTTTTATATGCACAAAATTTTAGGAAATCCCAGCAAGTTTTTTTTTTGTTTTTTTTATTGAATCTAACGATATTTTCAATAAGTATCCAAATCTTAATTCTAATAGTTATTTATTAGATATTTCCAATGAAACATCTAGTTAACTGTATTCAAATACTTATTATTCTACATTCAATCCAAGCAGGTGCCATCTATATCCAAAGAATAAACGTTTGACTTGAAAATGCGTGCGGTTGAATTATTAATAAGTCTTAGTATATGCAATATTTATGTATATATGTGTTATATGAATCAAAGTTCTATTCGATAATTATTGACGAAAACACAGATTTTTCGGGGAGAACCCAGATTCCCTTATCTTAAAGATATTTCAACATACAACAAAAAGCCGTTTGGAAAGCATTTATTGGCTTTGTTGTAAAAGCATTTGAAGAGGCTTCAAAAGATATTGATAATGACGTTGATGTGTCAATTGATGCGAAGGCACTATCATCAATAGTTCTAAAAGTTTTGACAAATTTTAGTCTTCACCTAAAAAATTGTGTAGGAAATGGAACAGATGGGTGTTCTCTGATGTCAGCAGAAAATGGAGCTGTTATAAAATTCTGGCCAAATGTAAAACAAACACCTTGCTATTCCCATAATTGAAACTACTAAATTTTAAAAAGCAACAAAGTGCCATTAATACAATAAGTTGTATCATTTGTTAAAGAAACGACAAATTTTTTTAAATATAATCATCCCAAGCGAAACGCAGTTTTAGCAAAGTATTTGGGAGCCAAACTCTCTACATTATGCGAGACAAGATAGTTGGACCGTCACGACTCATTTTTACACTTTGCAACAAGTGTACATCATATAGTAGAAGCTTTGGAAAAAATATCTGACTGGAAAGGGAGACATACTTAGGTTAGGTTAGGTTAGGTTAGGTTTAGAAGGGTTATGTGCCCAAGGGCACACTTCCATTCGGAGACCAGTACGGTCCATTGTGAATCCCTTCAACATATAGAAAAATAAATAAAGAAGATAGAAAAAAAGAAAGGTTAAGAAAAGAAGTATGTGGTGGATAGAGTCTAGAAAATAAGAAAGTTAGTAAGTACTATGAAGAACAAATTCCCTCTCTACTGTCCCCTCTACAGAAACAACCGCACTATTTCCCTGACAAACCCCAGTCGATCAGCCGGACTACATCCAGCGATGCACTCCAGTTCTTCGTGAACGATCGTCTCCAGCTCCACCGAATCATCGCATAATCTGCAGAAGTCCGGTATGGCGTTGTCCCATCTGCCCGCAAAAGCCCTGACAGGACAATGACCCGTCAAGAACCCTATAAGCGTTCTAAGATTACTCCAATCCAATCCCAGCAGAACCCTGGTTGCCCCCGCGTCCAAACTTGGCCTTAGTGCCCTAGACACCCTGCAATCCACTCTGTTCCTCCAGGACCGGTTAACGTCATCACGGAATTTCTCGCGTCTCACACCATAGTAGTAACATAGGGGAGGCTTTACACCCTTTCCCTAACCACTAAGTCCAGATTCGAACCCCTCTCTCGCGAGTTCGTCTGCCACCTCATTACCCTCAACCATGCAGTGTCCAGGTACCCAACACAGCCTTACGGTGAATGCCTCCATGAGTCCACCAAGAGCATTCCTACACCGAGCGACCAGGCACGATCGCACCGTACAATTTGTCAATGCCTGTCGTCGTGTCCTTATTATTTATTATTTGTTGTTTTTGTGTTCGTTTTTGTTTTTGAGGTGTTCATTTTTGTTCCCACGAGTTTGCTCGTAAAAGACGGACCGAACCACGCAGTGACGGCTGTTTAATAAAGAAATATTTTTATAATATTTGTCATAAAATTTTTTTATCAGGGATATCTTATTAAAAAACGAAGTTTAAAATTCTTGCGTTTTGCGTGTTCGATTTCTAGAACACCCCTGATAATCTCCTGTTATCACATAAAACAGTTCTATAAATGAAAAACACTCTTTCAACATCGCAAGATGTAACTGGAACATATTTGAACACTAAAAGTTCAGATGGAGAAAGGTTGTCAATAAATTCATCCGTCTCCCTTTCATTAAAACAAAATTGTGAGAAAATCATTTAAAACACTTTTTTAAAATTGAAATGCCAAGCCATATAGATTTTTCAGGAGTATTGAATAATTTACCACACGTATGACGATCTAAAACGTTTTTTCCACTTTTCAACAAAATCTTTTTTACTGACATCTTGTATTATTTTCCTTAGCACTGTAAATTAAGCCAAATCTTTCATTCATAGAAATCCCTTTCGTTTGTAACTTCAAGAGGCTTGAGCAGATGCATTAAAAATACTTTTTACGTCCGATTTTAGCATTATTCAGTTAGCATTTCGAATAGATTCTGCCTCATATTCGCTAAGCTTATTTAAAATTTTTTCCTAGGTTGCAAAAAGGTATTCTTTGGCAAGCTCGACCAAACATTGCTTTTTAAAGAAATAATTTAAGAAATGGCATATGCCATAAAAAAACTTGCCCTACTCGTCAGTAATGCTACGAGGGAGAGGACATTTCCTACTCGTCGTCTAATAAAAACATGGCTCAGTTCAACAATGACAGAAGAAAGACTGTACTATCTAAATTTGCCTCACAAGGAAATCATAAATTGCTTATTTAAAAAAATTAATTTATGTATATTGAACTGATCCTTTATTTCATTTAACCTTATTGTTGAGTTTTTTTTAATATAATATACACATATTAATTTTAATAAACTTTTAAAAACAAATTTTTTACTTTTTTGTATCAAATTTTTCTACTCTATGGCATAAAAAAACAACGGCTTCGCTTACTTAATCTTTTTTCCATAGTAATTATTATGCTTACTAAAAACTCTTGTATTTTCGCAAACTCATACCAGCTTCTTAATGGGTTAAGCATTTTTAAATAAATTTTGTATATTCAGAAATATCTATTCAAGAGCTTCCAAATAATACTAATATTGGCCCTATACGTTCAGAAATGTAGTGTAAAAACGCATATTTATATGAAAACTTTAGAGGTCAATAACTCGAAAACTATGCGTTTGCGCCACTTTTTTCACTATATATTTTTTTTAATTTCTCAATTTTATGTCATCCTAAGTACTTGTTTTCTATATTATATGTACAACGATTAGGTTTTCTTCGGAACTTACTGAAATTGATTCCGACTGCAATAATAATCTCCGTTAATTTCCTTTCGGATCCATTTACATTGTTTTAGGTAATATCCAAACCTCAATACTATGTACTTAGTGAAATGTTCAAGAATTCAACTACAGGTGGTGTCGGAACTACAACATTCCAAAAACAAAAACACACGGACAGGAATATTCGTGTTTCGCTTAGAGCTGCAAAACTATCGATAGTCGGCCCAATCGATAGTTTCGATAGTCAATGAAGATGGTAAACAATGAAAAATTTTAACACTTCATTTACAGAAAACGTTTATGAGGTATAAAAGATCAGCATAGTCAATTTAAATTTCGGTGTCATCTATAGTTTATAATAAATATAAACTTTATATATATAAAATACGGTTAATTGACAGCAGGGTTGTCAGTTTTTTTTACGATCGACGTCAAAATATTCACCTTTGGTATAGAAATTTGAAAAATAAAAAAAAAATTTTGATTTTTAAGAAATTTTTGAAGGGAGCTGAATTAAGTACATATATTTTTTTTAATTTTGTGGAAAAAAGTGGCAACCTTAGCCACACTTACTTGGAGGCTACACGATCAAGTTTTGTCTTTCTATTCCTTTTAATTTGCAATACACTATCAATTTTTTTACTAAGGCACTCACACTTTTTCAATTGACCGCGAGATTGCTTTTAATTTTACCTTTCCGTTTGTTTATTTTACGTTCAATTTAACAGCTGATAACAAGTTTGTATCGTCACAGCTTTCAATTTTTGGAAATTTTAACAAACTTTACTATCAAGAAAGACTTGATCGTGTGGCTACAGGGTAAGGGAGAGAAATCACCGCATCAAGGCGAATTCATATAAGGTGGTCTTATTTTGAAAACGTTTACAACACTGTAAAGTATTTTAACGTTGTGTCAAAAATAATACAACATTGTAGTGAACAATTTAAACAAATATTTCATTTTTTTTAATTTTAAATAGTTTGTTTTTAAATCTAATAATTTAAAAAAAATTTTAATTTCATAATTTTAAGCGAAAATTATAAAATTTAGTTAAAATTCCCCAGAACCACATGAACGGTATATCATTTTGACACAAGGTTAGTAATCAGCTGTTGCTTACGTAGCAAGATAAGGTCACCTGATGTAAATTCGCCTTGCACCACATCTAACAACACCTATTTTTTTTAACTTAAAATTTTCTTAGTTGAATAAACAAGGTAACACTTTGAAATTATTTATGGCCGATTCATCGATTTCGAACGAAGACTTCTTTCTTTTAACTTACATGTAAAAAAAAACAATATTTTTTAATTTGTTTTTGCTTTAAATGTAAGTTAAACGATCGATGTTTTCGTTCGCAAATAGATGAACAGGCAGTAAGCATAAGTTGCGCCTTTAGCCATGTCAGACAGTCTGTACGTCTGTGGAAAACACGCTCACACTCAAAAGACTCAACAGAATATAACAATATCGCTGTAAGCTGCTAGTCCTTATTAATTTGGGATTGAAATCCAGCAGAATCGGTTCAGTAGGAAGATAATCAAGAACCCAAATGTGAAACAACCTCCCTAAAAATTGGTATTGGAATGCACTGATTCACAGTAAATATTACACAAATTCGTTTTATATGACGAAATCATTTTAATACCACTAAAACCGTAGCATATAGATATTGGGGTAAAATTTGATCCAATGTAGCATTATATTGCTAGAAATAACACCATGTAATATTGCGATAATCGGTTCATAATTATCAATAGGTTCTATATAAAGCGGCCTTCCATAAAGCAATATAAGAAGCATTAAATTGTATTACTGTATTGAAATTTTGTCTAAAGATTATAGTCTAGACCAAATTCTTTAAATTCAATATATGCCAGCAAATGATCACCCTTAAAATACGACTGCGACTGGTTGGTTTGATTGAGATTGAGTGCCCTGGTAGGCTAGCTGGTAGTGAGCTAGTCTATCAGCGCCGGGGTTGCGGGTTCGATTCCCTCTAGAGACTGGCCTCTATCGAGCAGACAAGCGCAGAGCTTTGCGGAGTTTAGCTTAGGGAAGTAAAAAAAGAAAAATTAAAGGTAAAATTACTTTGATAATAAATTTTCAAGTGCACGGCATAAAAAACTTATGGTGTTTTCTTTTTTAAAAAAAAATGTGATTTTTTTTTTTTTTTTCTAAATGCAATTTGGTGTCTGTTTTTTAAAAATTTTGCTCCCGAAAAGCATGAGTTTTTTAGAATAAAACAAGCCACCCTTTTCGTCAGCAAAATTTTTAAGAAAAAGACACCAAATTGAATTTTTTTTAAAAAAAGGCACATTTTTTTGTAGAAAAGAAAAGACCATTAAATAGCAAATTGCTTTATTTAGATTATTTTTTGCGAAACCCACTTACAACTACAGTTAATGTTGGGAGAATTCCAATCAATTGTAGTGGGGAATTTAAGAAAAGACTGGGGACGCGATTCGTAAGCAATTTTATTTCTAATCCTTTCTGTCTATACTGAACGAACCTAAATTATTTTTTCAGTGTTGTAAAGCATTTATTTGAGTTTTCGCAGCACTAAAAATATAATTTCGATTCGTTCAATATGGACTGACACAAAATTGCTTTCGAATCGAAAAAGTATTTGATTACGACTGCCAGAATTAGCCCCCTGTTTCTTGTTTGTATTTTGTTAAAGCTTTGATATCGTTGCGAATAAGAATTTTTGAATGTCTGCATATCTCATTCTCTTTGCAGTTTTGTTTGCTAATCAGCACATTTATGGATAAAAATTCCCCGGGAGTTTTTTTCCTTTTCCCAATTTTTACAATTGAATTTGCATAGGAAAATGGGAGAATGGAGAAAACTCTCGGAGAATTTTTATTCATAATTGGGCTGAGTATCTTTGGCGTTTCTAAAATTTTTTTTTGGAAAATGCGCATAGAAACTTGCTTATCATCCAATAGTAAATTTCATTTTATTTATCAATCTTAGTAATTTAAATTTTGTATTCCCAAAAATTACTTTGATAATTAAAAATTTTAACCAAAAATCCATATCAAATAAGGATATGTATATTGAATGAAAAAATGTTTTACATAAAAAACAAGTTTGCAATATCTAAAAGTGCAAAATATGTTGAAATTTAAATATTTATTATTGATTAAATTTTTGTTTTTTTAACATTACATGGGAAAATATTGACAACTCTCCCTATTGATTGTACCAAAATGTATTAACAAAGTGGCCTCAGTACTACAACAATGAAACAATAGAAAAAACAACAGGCATTTTGTTGCTAGAATTGAGACGGCAAATGTCAAAATGCCTTTATAAAAAATGTAAATAAATAAAAAAAATTATGCCAAACGTCACACACAAAGAAAATCACTGCAAACAGCTGCGCTTGTGAGGCCACTTTATTAGTACATTCTGGATTGTACCTTGTACTCAGGATTGCCAGTTTAGCACTTTTAGTGCTAGATTTAGCACTAAGTATTTCGAAAAAGTGCTAAGTACTAGTTTAGCACATTTTTATAATTACTACTTAAAAACTCACATAATCAATTCAAGTAAATTATAAGTTCTCAAGTTTATCAAGAAAAATACATACATATCAGAGAGCTGCAAGGAGTATGATCGAGCCGACTCAATCACTTCAGCTAAAAATTCAGTATAAATCAAAAAAGTATTCTACAGTTTTGTTCTTGTTCAAACGTCAACACGAACCAAAAAATTCAGAAAGATGTATGAATCGATAGCAAAATTATGCTTGTATTTGTTTATTTAAAAGCGATGGATCTGTTTATGAACAACAGCTTACTTGTACTCGGGTTTCGGCTCGGTGATTCGAACATGATTTTATTGTAATCAGTTGCAACCACCACTCGAACTTTATGATTCAATCGTTTTTGTTCAAAAACAAGAAATTACTTAAATGCAAAAAGCTCGTTTCAAACAGTCAGTTTGAATTCTTGTACTCGCAACGAACATGAATGTATATATTTCTTTGGTATGATAGAAGTAAAATTCATGTTATAAACTCGAGCCACTTGTTTAAATACACATTGTGATTTGTTTATATAAGCATTATAAAGCTCATGTTATTGTGAGCGTTGCGTGTTGTTCTTAGTAGTACTGTTCCTTTTACAGTTATAAATTATATTTTGTTATATAATACTACTGAAAACCCATGTTCCTTTTTACATTTTGATATAAAAATATGTTTAAAAAAATATTTTTTTATTATTAACTTTTTTTAATATCTCCAAAAATTTCTTTGAATTTGATTATATGCCTAAAAAATAATAATACATTTATGTAAATACATACAGACAACTTTTTCGCAAATTTTATTTTCAAAGAAATTTAGCTTGGGTTACGATTTTTTAACATTTTTTTCACTATATTCATATTTCCTAAAAATGTATGCACACAATATGAAAAAACAATATGGGCTTACATACATTTATTCAAACATTTGTATTTTTTGAACCAATAATGTTGCGACTGATACATACATATGTATAATGCTCAAACGGGAACGAAACTGTAGAATACATGAATGGTTTGTACTTAACTTTTCGCGTTAATGATTGAAACGACTCATTCATACATGTTGCAGCTAAAAGAACATAATATCGCATTTGAAAACGAATATTTCAAAAATGATGCGAACACCGCTTCGTTTCCTTGCAGTGATCTGCAGTCATACCAAAAAAAAATTACAAACGTTCATGTTCGATGCGAGTACAAGAATTCAAACTGATTGTTTGAAATGAGCTCGTTACTCCAAAATCATTTTTGTTGTTGAACAAAAACGGTTTGAATTATAACAATTCAGAGTAAATGATTGAATATACTCCAAATTTTAGTATTCGTTGCAGTTCTCTGATACATATGCACATGCTACCTTTTTGCAACTTTAGCGCACTATCACTATTCGATGTAGTTTGCGATAAACGATCCATAATTTACGTAAAACTATGGTTTTTTTCTTTGTTGCCTGTGATCTCAAATACTTCACCATTCATATATTTGTGATTGTTTGAAATTAATAAATTTATGTTTTTAATTTAATTTTATAGATTTCTGGAACCGCCGCAAAATTAGGTCATCCAAATGCTTATCATCATTGTACACTTTTAGTTAGTGCTAATAAATTACATTTGGGAGAAGCTTTGGTCAAGGAAGATGTATGTGAATTATCTTATAATTTAAAAAATAAAATAAAAAATATTACTGGTGTAACTTGTTTACTCTTCTTTAGGCAAATTATATAAGCAAGGCTACTGCTTCAGTACGTTCGCCAATAAGGAATCTATGTGATGTAAATCGCAATGTAAATGTTCCACAATTGCTGTCTGCTGTGGGATACGAGTTTTTACGCACTTCTGCAACAGAGCTAGAGGATGGTGGTAGTACTCAAACAATGAAACAACGTGGTTTTCAATTGGTTAATCCAACAGAAAAGTGGTTCCCAGGCATTGAGGAACTCCGCAATGAGTTTAGCTCATGGGATTGGGTTCTTGGAAAAACACCAAAATTTACGGTAGAAAAAGATTTGGCACTTAAAGCGGACGGTGATAAACAATTAAAAATGAAACTTACCGTCGAAGTTGAAAAGGTAATACACAATTTTTTAAATTATAACTTAAAATTCTATATAAAATTGTTAATGAAATCTTTTGTAGGGCTTGATGTCAGAAATAAATATAATAATGCCTGGTGGTGAGCGCTTGCCGGTCGTATCCCAATTACAATGTAAACCATATAACGAAAAAAATTTAAATGGAATTATTAAAGCCTTAAAATTGGTATCAACTGATAATGTCAAACAGGCCATTAACAGTATGTGAGAATACAAATTGAATTAAGAATATTTTTTTTTCTAATAAATACATACACTTTTTAATCGTTACACTTTTTACGATCAATTATTTTATGCAAATAATATTCGTTCTCCTTTTGTTATTTTTTGTAAGCTTTTATCAATCATAAAAATATGTATCAAATATACAGCCGTGTTTTAGTAATAAAATTTGAAATTTAAATTGAACAAATTTTGAAAACGATTAAAAATATTTTCTTTTATATACTTTGAGAACTAATTATTTCTACCAGAACTGCTCTTAAAATCAGGAAAAACTACAGTAATTTTTAAAAAATTTAACTGCAAATCACCATCGATTTAGATTTCCAAAAAAACATGGCCGATAATTTTTTTCGTTATTATTATCAATAACCCATTAATATTATCATTATTTTTAAAATTCAAAATAAAATATGCATACATATACATATACATACATACATACATAGTTTGTTTCGTTTTTTTTCTATTTTTAACACGCTGAGTGCCCCGACTTCGCGCGGAAGCTTTTTACTAATGAGAAGTGAAAAGGGGACAGTGTGTTAAAAATTTTAGTTCTTCGAGTTATGCTTTAAATTTTCTCATACTTGGAAAAATGAGAAGTGAAAAGGAGACAGTTTGTTTAATTTCATAAATTCTATGCAATATTTTTTAAAAAGAGATCAACGATTAATTTTAAGAATTTAAAATTAATAATAGTTCGGTATATATCCCTTTATTCAAATATGTACATATTAATAAAAATTTATTTTTTATCAGGAGGCTTATTCTGAATTGCGATGCGAAAATCAATGCGATGAAGTTCTATATTTTTATGTTTTTCAAAAAATATTTATCATTGGAATTCGAAAAATATTTTAAACTGTTAGGGCACTGCTACACATTCAATAAATATCGTGATATTAGGATCGCGATCCATTTTAAAATGTTGATGGATTACTAGCGTATGATATTTTCAATATTTATCGCGTCAATATTTATGTTATTTTTGTGCTGTGCGGGTCGTTTATCAATGTCACGAGAAAACCAAAAGAAAGCCTGTTTAGCTATTTTGTTTGCTTTTTCATTGAAAAAAAGTGGAATGAAAAATTCTGAGCAAAAAGCCAACATTTTTTCACTGGTTAATTCCGATTCCACCGGCAGAACCCACTCGCTTTCACTGCCTTCTGCCATTACCCTTTATTACAATAAACTTTACACAAATTTTGTCAATTGTTTTACTTTTTATTTGTTTAATTTTTCCAATACGCATTTTATTATATTTCTTTTATTTGTCACTTTTTACTGACGTATCATGATTTAATATCATGAAAATGCTACACGTTCAATATTTATCACGCGATCCACGATCCGCGATCTGGATTTCATATTTTAGTCCATTCTGCGATATGGATCGCGGTCCATCAATATTGCATAAACATTTCACCGTAATAGGGGCCTAAAACTTTCATCCATATACAAAGCAGCTAAAAATGCTTTATTATCAACCAGAGTTTCTTTTCTATTCTTTAAAGATTCTTGTAATGACTTAGCAATTGAGTTATTGTTTAAAAACTCGTCAAGCTCAGTTTCACACACGAACCATTCTCTAAAAAAATCCCCGATAACAAGTTGATTGCACTGCAAGAATGTTGATGCATCTACAATTGCCTTGAAGCTTTCATGGAACAGTTTACCAAATTCCCAGTCAACTTTTGTAGTAAATATGTTGCTAGATTCAATCCATACTTTGCATTCCATAAGCGATTTAATCATTTCATATCTAGAGCTCCATCTTGTGGAGTTGTCTAAAACTGGCAATGGGCCGTGTTTCGACTCGCATTTTCTTTCTAATAAACGACACTTTCCCGACATTTACTCACTTCAATTTTTTAATTTTTACCACATCCCATGCACAGCTGATAAAAATTTAGAGAGGCAATTGGATGTATTATATAAGCTCTGTTTCTTTACTCTACTTTGGGATCCCTCGGGATCTCAATTTGCACGAAAAGCGTTCCTGTACTTTTAATTTGTGTAAATGAGAGCGGATTTGAGGGAATAAAATTCCACTTCTTCTTTCACAAAACAGCCCAAACTTTTTCTTCGTGCAAATTTTCAATCAGCTGTAAAACATAAACCAAACCAAAAAAAAAGGGAAAAAGTTAATGATCCAAATTCTGGAAAAAGTGTTGTGGGCGATTCTATTCTAGACAACTTTTAACATCAATTTTCAAATCATTCTATTTGATACTTTTTTGATGCGGCAATGTATTATAAACATAAATTTTCGGGGGTTTACCAGGAATTTTAAATTTATTTTTCTTCACAAACCATCTCCTGAAAATTTAGAATCGAATAGAAAAAAATCAGCTAAATCGCTCCAGCCGTTCTCACGTGATGCGATTACATATGTATACTAATGATTAGCAATTGGATTAGAAATTGTGATGAAAAATTGATTAATTATGATTAGTTAGCCATTTAAGACGATTACTAATTGATTAGATTAGAAATAATCAAAAATATAATCACAATTAGTGACGATTAGCATTTCTAATCAAATCTAATCAAAACTAATCCAAAAAATAATTGATTAGATTTGATTAGAAATGCTAATCGTCACTAGTTGTGATTAGACTTTTTATTTTGAAAATATTTATCACATTTGTTGCTATATTTACATGTAACAGTTTTTGAATATTGCATAAAATTGCCACATACATATATATTTACATTCTATTTACATTTATGCATACTATACATAAAATAAATATAAAGAACGAATTTTACAGAATGTCAAACAAAAAAAAAAAAACAAAAATGCATATTCAGTAAGTTCTGTAAAAAAAAGAAAATATTACAATTACGTCGTTTTAAAATTTAAATGTATGCTGATTCTGCTTATATATAATTCACAAAAAATTGACATTAGACTTCATTAAGGGTATTCATTTCAAAGTTTTTTTGGTTGGAAAAATGGAAAAAAGAAAAATTACACTCTTATTGACGTGAACAGGTTTATTTTTATTTTTTTTGTAAAAAGTACAAACTGTCAAAAAAATCTGCCAAATAATTCGTGGAAGTATGTAAATGATATTTTCAATATGCCAAATAAGTGTAAAAAGTGAATTAATTAATTTATTTAATTGTCACATCATTAAATAAAATTGATAATATTTACGAAAATAAGGGTATGTAAAGATAAATTTTCATGAAAACAATACAATATAAACTTTGAAATATTAAATTGCAGAAATGTTTACTTCATTCATTTCATTTCTCTTTTTAATAACTTTTTTTTATTGAACTCATTCTTAATATGTGTTTTTTCTTTTTGAAAGTTAAATGAGAAAGAAGTTATGTTTAAAATGTAACTATAAAAAATAATTTTTAAAATCAGAGTTGTACACTTCAAGAGTTTATAAAAAGAGATGTAATTTTTCGTACTTTGTATTAAAAATTAGCAATTTTTTATGAATGGCAACATCATTTCGTTTGACGTTTATAGTGGAAAATTACATCTTTTTATCCTGACTTTTTTACACTTGGTTATAGTTTGACAAAAATTTAACTTTTGGTGGAATTTTTTTTCTTGTGGTTGTTGTAACAAAAATTACATTTTTCCACTTTTCCATTTTTCCAACATATAAAAAAACTGAAATGAATACCCTTATTAATACCAACTTTTCAAAACAAAAGTCTGACAATGAATTTCGTCTTGAACTATTGATGATGCCTGCAAATGAGAATAGTCGTTCAACGGGTGCTGAAGACGTCAGTGGGGTGTTACACGATAGGAATGCTTCCTTCAAAACATTGAAAATTAACATTAATAATAACACAACAACAAAGTGAACCAGCTGTGTCAAGTGTTTAGTTTAAAAACAGGCTTCACCGTATGCAATTTAATGCAATATTCAAAAACTGTTACACTCAATTTACATGATGAATTTTATGACGTCCAATTTTGGACGTCATTTTTTTGTTTGGCAGCAAGCGGTGTAGAGAAGAAAGAGGGGTAGAAAAATAGACATGATTTCTGTTTTCTCTTCCTCTTTCTTCTCTACACCGCTTGCTATCAAACAAAACATGACGTCTAAAATTGGACGTCATAAAATTCATCATGTAAATTGAGTCTTACATTATGTAAATATAGCAACAAATGTGACAAATAAATATTTTCTTTTCACAAAAATAGTTAAAAATAGTTGATCTAATCAAAAATAATCAAGAAATCTAATCAATTATTTTTTGGATTAGTTTTGAAATATAATCAATATTTACACGTTTTCATTCATGTTTTGGTAAAACAAATTTTTTACAAGCAAATTTATTTTATATTTCTTATTAATTTTAAAAAATTTTTACTTTGACGTTCTTATATTATTACCGATATTTGTCGTTAATATTTCTAAACAAACATATTTGTTTAGAAGCTAGCTTTCCCTTAACAATAAATTTCAGTGTATTTATCAAATATGAGAAACTGGGAATTTAGCACGTCATACGGAAATCGTATTAATTGTTGTTCAAAATGAGGTTTTATTGAGAATAACCAAAATATAGTATACGTACATTTAAATTCATATTACATACATACATAGTTTTATTAGAACGCAGTAGAGACAGTGATGTAATAATGTGTATATTAGTTCATAAATATTATTAACACCCCTTCTCAAAATTAAAAAATATTACCATAAAGATATTATACAAGTTAAAAAAAGATTATATATATAAAAAAAATATAGTACAAAGATAATTTATATAAACCAATTAGTTCCCTAATTTTATATATCTTAAGGTACGTTCAGACTAATGAAATATTTGACAAAAATATTTGTTCTGATATTTGCTTCAAACTGTGTGAAACAAAAAAATATTTTGTTTGATGTTCAGACTAAGCTCAAATATTTGACAATTTTTGTTTGTTGAAACAGTTGGCAAATAGTAGCTCTGTTTCTTTACTTTACTTTGGGATCCCTCGGGATCCCAATTTGCACGAAAAGCGTTCCCGTACTATTAATTTGTGTAAATGAGAGCGGATTTGAGAGAATAACATTCTTCTTCTTCTTGCACGAAACAGCCCAGACTTTTTCTTCGTGCAAATTGTGTAAATTGTGAAACAGCTGTAAAACATAAACAAAACAAAAAATGAAAAGGAAAAAAGTTCATGACCCAAATTCTGGAAAAAGTATTGTTGAATAAAACAATGTACTTAAATAAAAAGTTTTGTACTGAAGTATAAGGGAAACATAATGTTAGTTATTGTAAACGTGTTTGTTTTGTTTTATTTTTAGTAAAAGTAGTTTAATTCTAGAGCTAATATAAAATTTTTCAAAAGTGCCGCAAATTTGTTTGGTGTTGTAAAGACTGTCAAAACACTGAATTTTTATTTTGGGCTTAAAATTTGGTTTTTTCTGTTCCCGTACTTTTGTGTAATGTTGTCTTTTTATGAGAGAAATTTATGCTTACTCTCATTTGCACGAACTTTACCCAAAAAGTAAAGAAACAGAGCTAGTGTCAAATAAAATAAATTAATTCATGTTTGCCATGCGTTCAGACTAAAACAAATATTTGCATCAAATAATTATTTAATGAAAGTGTTCAAAAATAAAAATATATTTCACAAATAGTAAAAATTCGCGCAGAAGCCTAATTATTTGTTTTATTCTGTGGAGCAGCATCTATTATATTGTTAGAACAGGAGTATGTAAAAGAAAAACAAAACTGGAAGACAAATGGTTAACGGAAACATGGCTAAAATTTGCGAAAAATTGGTAACAACCCTAAAATATATAATTCGGTTAAAAACAAAATGTCGGGGAAAAACCAAATAAAAAAATTTTGCAAAAACAGCGAAAATTCGCTAAAAATTTTGATATTTCAAACAAGCCATAAAATTGATTAAAAGTCCCTAAAAGTATAAGAAATGGCAAAAATTTGGTAAAAATTGCTAAATTAGCGGAAATTCGCAAAAATTTGCTAATAGCAAACCCTAAAATTTATTTGAAATCGCTAAATCGGTTAAAAAACAAAATGTCGGGGAAAACCCAAATAAAAAAATGTTGCAAAAATAGCGAAAATTCGCGAACAATTTTAATATTTCATACAAGCCATAAAATTGATTAAAAGTCCCTAAAAGTATAAGGAATGGGAAAAATTCGGTGAAAATTGCTAAATTAGCAAAAATTCGCAAAAATTGGCTAATAGCGGCATGTTAGCAAAGTCTAATAATTATTAAAAATCTTTAAAACTGTAACAAATCCGAAAACTTACAGGAAAAATTGCTTCTATCGGGTACATGGCTAAAATTATTTGTCGTTGTTTGCTCTTACAATTTTTTTGTAATATCAAATAAATGTTTGCTCAAAAATTACTAAAATATTTGATTTTTTGTGTTCACACTATGTTCACATTGGACAAATATTTGTTTGCCGGCAAATGCTTTTATTTGCTCCAAATCAGCAGTTATTTTATTTGACACTCAAAAATATTTTGTGTTCAGACTACGTTAATGAAATATTTGATGTTTGCTATCAAATATTTCATCAGTCTGAACGTACCTTTAGTCTTCTGCAAAGGTTTGGTCAGAATATCAGCCAACATAGAATCAGTAGGGCAATATTTATACAATACTTTTCCAGTTTTATATAGATCACGTACAAAATAACATTTTACATCTATGTGCTTACTTCTTGGTGATATTTTTTCATCTTGTATGATTTTCAAGCAACTCTGATTGTCCTCAAATATTATTGGGTTTTGAATATTAATTTCAAATTCTTTCATCAGTTGAGAAAGCCATAAAAACTCTTGAGACGCCTCCGCAAGAGAAACGAATTCAGCCTCGGTAGATGACAAAGTTACATTTTGTTGTTTTCTGCTGGCATAACTTATTACAGCATCACCAAGCTTAAAAATAAAACCGCTTGTTGATTTGCGGTCATTGAGGTCTCCTGCCCAGTCAGCATCAGCGAAGCCTTTTAAATGCAATTCTGATTTAGAACCTACACATAACTTCAGGTCCTTAGTACCCTTAAGGTATTTCATAACTCGTTTCAATTCTGTCCAATCGTCGTTGTTAGGATTGTTAATTTTTCTTGACAAAATTGATATGGCAACAGCAATATCCGGACGTGTGTTGTTTGAAATGTATAACATCGAACCAATAGCTTTGCGATATATGTTATTATTGTTAATCATATCATCAGAATTTAATTTCAGATATCCAGGGTCCATTGGTATGGATGAAATCTTTGCATCCTGAAGATTGTAGATTTCCAAGATTTTATCAATGTATTCTTCTTGTGATAAATAATAAATTCCACTTTCAAATGTCACCTCAATGCCCAAATAGAGCCTTAAATCACCTAAATCAGTGATTTCAAATTGCGATTTTAAAATTTGAATAATATCTTCAACTTCTTCATAATTTTTCGATGCGATGACAACATCATCAACGTATATGAGAACGTAAACGATTGAATCTTCATTACCCCTTACGTACAAACAAGGTTCCGTTTTCCCCCTTCTGAATCCCGCATCAATTAATACTTTATTGATGCGGATATTCCAACAACGAGCGGATTGTTTGAGACCGTATAAGCTATGATTTAATTTGCAAACGAAATCTTCCTTTCCGGGCGCAATGTAGCCCTTTGGCTGCTTCATAAATATTTCGGCATCTATATCACCATAAAGGAATGCAGTTTTAATGTCAACGTGCCTTACTTTCATATTATCATAGCTAGCAATTGCCAATAGACATCTAAATGTAGCTGGTTTTACAACTGGCGCAAATACCTCGTCATAGCTTTTACCGTACTTTTGGGAAAAACCTCTCGTGACCAGCCTAGCCTTGTACCTCTTCTCGCCGTTTACTAAGTGTTTAATCTTAAATACCCATTTGCAATCTATTAACTTACAGTTTTTCTTTTCCTTTGAAACCTCTACCAATTCCCACGTGTTGTTGTCCTGTAGTGCTTTTATTTCCTCTTTCATGGCCGCCCAAAAGTTGTTGTCTGGTCTAGATAAAGCATCTTCATAACTTACTGGATCATTCCCATAGCAAACTTTATATGCATACCTTTTGGGAGGTACGCCCTTGTTGTTCCTCGAAGACGATCTATTAATAACTTGTGAAGACGTTTGCAGATTGGATGATGATGCAACTTCTTCTTCAGGCTCAAAACCATAAAAATCATCAGTACTTATATCATCCATCTTCATCTGGTATTTCAGCCATTACATTATTAGAACATACGTTTTCGTTGCCACTATCACCACTACCAATAACGACATTTCCGCCACCAACAGCGCCACTTCCACCATTAACAACAGCATTTCCACTAGAATAATTAGCTCCTCCAGTATCACCATTTAACTCCAAAAACTTCACATCTCGGCTTATAATGATTTGTTCTGTTCTGATGTTCAATAAACGAAACGCTTTAGACTCCTCTGCATACCCAATTAATTTGCATTTGATAGATACCTCGTCTAGTTTTCTGCGTTTTTGTTTATTAATTTGAGCGTATGCCACAGCGCCAAAAATTCGAATATGTTTTAAATTTGGTGGTTTTCCATTCCATAACTCGAACGGTGTTACATTTACCGCAGCAAACAAAATACGGTTTTGAATATAATTTGCATTGTTAACAGCCTCAGCCCAAAATTTTAAATTCATATCCGCACCAAACAGCATACACCTGGCCATTTCCATTAAGCTTCTATTTTTCCGCTCTGCTACGCCATTCTGCTCAGGAGTGTAGGGTGCTGTAAGCTGGTGAATGATTCCCTTTTCCTTAAAATATTGCTGCATTTGTTTATAAACAAATTCGCCACCGCGATCGGTTCTAAGTATTTTTAGTCGTTTTCCAAGTTGATTCTCTGATTGCTCAATAAATTGTTTTATTTTCTCATAAGCCATATCTTTTGATGCAAGAAAGAAAACAGTACAGTAACGACTATAATCGTCAATGACCGTTAAGAAATATTTATTACCACCAGGTGTTGTATTTTGCATGGGGCCACATAAGTCGCAGTGTATCAGATCTAAAATTTCCTTAGTGAGCTTTCCTTTCAAGCAAACTTCACAATCAGATGAACATTTGCATTTCATTATTTTTATCCCCTGCACTAATTCCTTAGAAACAGTTACAGCTATGTCCTGAAAACAGTACAGTAACGACTATAATCGTCAATGACCGTTAAGAAATATTTATTACCACCAGGTGTTGTATTTTGCATGGGGCCACATAAGTCGCAGTGTATCAGATCTAAAATTTCCTTAGTGAGCTTTCCTTTCAAGCAAACTTCACAATCAGATGAACATTTGCATTTCATTATTTTTATCCCCTGCACTAATTCCTTAGAAACAGTTACAGCTATGTCCTGAATATTTCTGTGACCTAATCTACGATGCCAAACGTGTATACAGTCGTTCTTACATTCTGATACGTTAAAGATTTTTTCTTTCTGGTGGTTTAACACAAATAAATTATTATTCAGATAACCTGTGGCATGAGTTTCTCCATTTTTAGAAATTTTGCAACCATTGCCATTAAACTTAACCTCAAAGCCTGTATCAGTTAACCGACGAACAGATAAGAGACTTCCATCTAATTCAGGAATGAAGAGAACGTTTTGAACTCGAATTTCCTTGTTTTCGCAAAATAATTTGCAATCACCCACACCACATACTTTAACCTCAGTACCGTTCGCCATATAAACCGTATCTGGCATCTCATTCAAATTCGTAAAATATTTTTCATCACAGCACATGTGGTTTGTTGCTGCAGAATCTACATACCATTCCGAATTTAGTTTTTGTTGCATTACACAAAAACAGACATCACTTTCATCTTTTACTACATTGGCACGGTTGTTAGCTCTTCTTTTATTTGTGCAGTCTTTTCTCAAATGCCCTGGCTTGCCACACGAGTAACATTTTGGAACAAATTTTCCCTTCTTTTGAACTTTAAACGCAAAATCATTCTCCTGTTCACACCCAGACTTCCTTTTATATTCCTGGATTAATTTCTCTTTAACAAAATCTATTGTTAGATCAGCTTCCAGAAGCATTTCTAATGAAGAAATCAAATTGTTGTAGTCGTCGGGCAGTGTGCCAAGCAAAAACGCAACGGTTTTATGCTCCTCTAGATTTTCACCCAAATCTCGCAACCGGTCCACAATTGACAAAAATTCGTTAATGTGATCATCCATACTTTGGCCTTTCACCAATAAAGTGAACCTAAGTAGGCTCACTTTATTGGTAATGTTTGCTTTTTCGTGGTGTTTCTTCAAAGTTTCCCAAAATTCTTTTGCTGTTTTCAAATGTTTGATTAAAATCTTCTGCGACTCCTCTACAGCAAGACCTATAGCAGCTCTAGCCTTTCCATCTCGCAACAACCATTTCGCATCATTCGCTTGAGAATTATCGCTGACAACAACGTCCCACAACTCCCTTTCCAACAGAAGCAATTCCATGTTGAATTTCCACACATGGTAATTATTGTTAGACAATTTAGGAAATTGTGCATTTGTTACATTCATTTTATCTCAGCAAAAAACTTTCTTTCTTTCCTGTTGTATGGCAACCTTAATAATAATTCCAAACCCTTCCTACAAGACATGAAAATAATAAAATGAAGTATGTAATGGTAGTTGTTAAGAACGTATTGTAATTTTAAGAAATGAAATAAAGAGTTGAATTGAAAGAATACAACATTGGCGACGAGGAGAAAAAAAAATTAAAAAAAAGGCTGAGTGCAAAATAAGTTGATAACTGCAAATAAATTAAAGAATACAGAAAATATAGAAAACAATTTTTTTTTTGCATTATCAATAAATACATTCGGGTTTTTTTTGTTTGTAAAATAAATTACAATAATACAAAAAGAAAAAGGCACTACAGATAACGATGGAAGCTGCGATAACTTCACTTCTACAGCAATTAAAAGATCAACAGCACCAGGATCACTTGGCAATGAGGGAGTTAATGAAGAATTTGGCTCCATATAAATCTGAAACAGCAAAAAGGAGTGACAATGCTGAATTTTTGATTGAGGCACTTGCATCAAACATCACCGAGTTTCATCATGACGAACATAACCTCACATTCGACATGTGGTTTTAAAGGTACGAGGATTTGTTTAGTATAGATGCTGCCAAATTAGATGATGCAGCAAAAGTTCGTTTACTACTAAGAAAACTTAGCCCAACGGTACACAACAAATATATAAATTATATTTTACCAAAGCATGCTCGTGATTTTAAATTCAAAGAAACGGTAGAAAAACTTACAGCTTTGTTTGGCCTTCAAACTTCTCAATTTAATTTGCGGTATAATTGTTTGCAAATTACAAAAGACGCATCCACCGATTTTATCACATATGCTGGTATTGTTAATCGGCAATGTGAATTGTTTAAATTAAGAGATCTGACACTAGACCAGTTCAAGTGCTTAATATTCATCATGGGGTTAAAATCGACCTCAGAATATGATATTCGTACTAAAATGTTGAACAAATTAGAGACTGAGGGTGATAAAATAACGCTGGAGCTGCTCCCTACAGAGTGTCAACGTATGATCAACCTTAAAATAGATACAGTGCTTATAGAAAAACCTAAGTCGGAAGCACATGTAAAACAAATTCACACAAATCAGAAGATAAAACAGGTCCCAAAATATCCGTGTTGGTTTTGTGGTGGCATGCACTTTGCAAACGAGTGTTCGTATAAGAAGCATAAATGTGAGCAGTGCCATATAGTTGGTCATAAAGAGGGATACTGCAACGTATCTAAAAATAAAAAGAAAGTTAAGCAAAACAGTGCAAAACAGAAAAGTTCGTATAAAAAGCAAAAAAACTCCAACTTTGAAACAAAAAGCATTTTTGCAGTTAAGAAAATTGACACACAGAGAAAATATATTTCTGTTGAAGTCAATAATACGTTAATCGCTTCGGACATACCCATAATATCAGAAAACACTTTTAAACAAATTTGTGTAAATAATGCCACAGTGGTAAAAGACACGGCCAGAAGCGCAACAGGCCAATTACCATTATCATCACAATTTGAATGTAATGTGAAATTTCGTAATAAACAAGCTGTAGTAACTTGTTATGTTACACCACTGAATGATTTAAATGTTTTAGGACTTGATTGGATCCAAGCTTTAAAGTTAAACGAAATGTCGATTGACAACATCTGCAACACTGTCAAATCACAACTTAACGAAAATTCTTGTAGTTTTAAAGAAAAACTATCAATTATAAAAAACTCATTTTCAGGCGTATTCGACGGAACTTTAGGAATGTGTACAAAAACTAAGGCGCATTTAACAATCAAACCAAACCAAGAACCAGTTTTTCGTCCCAAACGTCCTGTTGCATATGCAGTCCAAAATTTAGTGGAAGCTGAACTAGAGAGGTTACAACAAATTGGTGTAATTTCACAAGTAAATTACTCTGAGTGGGCCGCACCTATTGTAGTTATTCAAAAGCCCAACGGATCCATTAGAATTTGTGCAGATTTCTCTACCGGATTGAATAAGGCTTAAGAACCTCATCAGTACCCACTTCCCTTGCCGGAAGATATATTTTCAAAGATAGCCAATTCACAATATTTTAGTCACATCGATCTGTCTGACGCATTCCTACAAATAGAGGTCGACGACGACTCTAAGCAGCTACTTACAATAAACACACACATGGGGTTGTTTAAATACAATCGTATGGTATTTGGAGTAAAAACATTCCCTGCCATATTTCAGCAGATTATGGACAAAATGTTAGCAGGTATGGAAAACGTAGCAGCATATATTGATGATATTTTTGTATCAGGAAAAGACGAAACTGAATACAGAAACAACTTAAATGAAGTTTTGCGTCGTATAAAAGAATACGGGTTTAAGATCAAATTTGAAAAATGTAAATTTTTTGCAACCGAAGTAAATTACCTCGGGTACGTAATAAACAAATATGGCTTAAGTCCTGATATAAATCGTATATCAGCAATCCAAAGAATGCCTGAACCAACAAATGTAACAGAACTACGTTCATTTCTTGGAGCTATAAATTTTTACGGTAAATTTGTTAGCCAAATGCGAGTTTTAAGGGGTCCTTTGGATCAATTGCTTAAAGCAAATGTTAAATGGCAGTGGACTCAGTCTCATAGCAAATGTTTTCTAAAGTTAAAGGAAATACTTTCATCGAAATTACTCTTAACTCATTATGATCCAACAAAGAGTATTATTGTAGCGGCAGATGCTTCAAATTACGGCTTGGGAGCATGCATTCTTCACGAATATTCAGATGGAAGTGTTAAAGCTATTTCTCATGCATCAAGATCGTTGACGCCAGCTGAAAAATCGTATAGCCAAATAGAAAAGGAAGCTTTAGCGTTAGTCTTTGCAGTAACTAAATTTCATAAAATGATATTTGGAAGAAGGTTCAAGCTGCATACTGATCACAAGCCGTTGCTCGCAATTTTTGGAAAAAAAACTGGTATAGCAGTACACCAAGCAAATAGATTGTAACGATGGGCGATTCAACTTTTAGCATACGATTTTGAAATAAGTTTTATTTCAACAAATAGTTTTGGTTATGCCGATGTCCTTTCGCGTCTTATAGACAAACAACAATTCAAGAGCGAAGAATATGTAATTGCTGCAATTCAATTAGAAAAGGAAATAAAACAAATTTTATACAATAATTTAAATAAATTGCCAATATCTCACAAAATGGTAAAGTATGAAACACAAAAAGATGTTATTTTAAAGCAAGTTTTTAAATTTATTGAAACAAATTGGCCGACAAGTATAGAAAATATTGAAATAAAATCATATTTTAACAGAAAAGATGATTTTTCTATTGTAGATGACGTAATAATGTTGGGAAACAGAGTTGTTATACCCTCCATATATCGGAAAAGGGTACTTAAACAAATTCATAATGGGCATCCAGGAATAGAAAGATCAAAGGCAACTGCGAGAAGCTACGTATATTGGCCGAAAATAGATGACGAAATAAAACTTTTAGTCCAAAACTGTGACAGGTGTGCGTCTGTTGCTAAAATGCCAACAAAAACAACACTGCATCCTTGGCCAACGCCATCAGAACCATGGCAGCGTTTGCATATAGATTATGCTGGTCCAATTGAAGGGCAATATTTTCTAGTAATAGTTGACGCATTATCTAAATGGCCTGAAATAATTGCCACTAAATCAATAACTACCCAACAAACAATTCGAATTCTTCAAGAAGTCTTCGCCCGTTTTGGTCTGCCGGAAATAATAGTATCCGACAACGGAACGCAATTTAAGAGTTCGCAATTTGAAGAGTTTATGCTGCAAAATGGTATTAAGCATATTTGTTCTAGCCCTTATTACCCAATGTCTAATGGGCAAGCAGAAAGGTTTGTAGACACTTTTAAGAGGATGCTTGCAAAATCAAAAGAAGAGGGAACAGTATGCGAAAATTTAAACACGTTTTTACAAAATTATCGGTCTACACCTAACCCAAATACACCTGACAAGAAATCACCAGCCGAAATTTTATTAGGAAGAAAAATGCGTATCACTTTAGATATTTTAAAGCCGCCTAAGAACAATAACAAATATGAAACTTTAACTCACAGTAAAGTTGCTGAGCAGTTCAACAGTAAACATGGTGCACAACCAAGACAGTTTGAAGAACACGATGCAGTTTACGCAAGAGTATACAAAGGTAACAACAGTTATTGCTGGAGCCCAGGAAGAGTTATTGAACGCATTGGTAATGTCATGTACAACATTTTTTTAAATAATAGAAAATTAATTCGGGCACATGTAAACCAATTAAGAACAAGATACAATGAGAATGAAAACGTAAGCGATGAACGAGACTGGAGCAGGGCCTTGGACATTTACGAGAATTCTGGTGCACAGCAAGACGTTCCAAATTCTTCGAATACAAACGCTAGTGTGGAACCTATTCCAGTAAGAGCCTATATCACGGAGACAGAAACCAATATAACACCCAGAAGATCTGAACGACAACGACGTCCAGTGAACCGTTTTAGTCCCAATTAGTCACTTAAAAGGGGAGGTGTTGTATGGCAACCTTAATAATAATTCCAAACACTTCCTACAAGACATGAAAATAATAAAATGAAGTATGTAATGGTAGTTGTTAAGAACGTATTGTAATTTTAAGAAATGAAATAAAGAGTTGAATTGAAAGAATACAACATTTCCTTTATATGTATTTTAAAAAAACGCGGGACTGGGCCCATAACCTGTTGTTCAAAATGAGGTTTTATTGAGAATAACCAAAATATAGTATACGTACATACATTTAAATTCATATTACATACATACATAGTTGTATTAGAACGCAGTAGAGACAGTGATGTAATAATGTGTATATTAGTTCATAAATATTATTAACATTAATAATAAATTTTGTATTCCCGAAAATAACTTTGATAATGTACATACTTGCATGTGCCCGTGCAAAAAAACTGAATTGGCAAATTCGTTTTCTTTTGTTGTTTTTTTACGAAGACAGTAGAATGAAGCAGTTTGTTTTTTAATTTTGTTTTTTCTTTTTACCCACTTACAACTACAATTCGAGTTGGAAAGAACCCAACCAATTGTAGGGGAATGTAAGAAAAGATAAACTCACTGTTTATTGTTGGTGTTTTGTTTTGGCTTTGATATTGTTACAAGTAAGACTTTGAGTGTTTATAATTCTTATTCGCTTTAGGGTTTAATTTGTATAATATTTTTGGCCTTTCTAAAATCTTTGGAAAAGGTTTCCTGATGAGCTGGCCTAAGCAACCAGTGAAATGCGCATAGAAGCTAGTTTTCCCTAAACAATAAATTTCAGTGTATTTATCAAATATGAAAAATTGGGAATTTAGCACGTCATACGGAAATCGTATTAATAATAAATTTTGTATTCCTGAAAATAACTTTGATAATATACATACTTGCATGTGCCCGTGCAAAAAACTGAATTGGCAAATTGGTTTTTTTTTGTTGGTTTTTTACGAAGACAGTAGAATGAAGCAGTTTGTTTTTTAATTTTGTTTTTTCTTTTTACCCACTTACAACTACAATTCGAGTTAGAAAGAACCCAACCAATTGTAGGGGAATGTAAGAAAAGATAAACTCACCGTTTATTGTTGGTGTTTTGTTTTGGCTTTGATATTGTTACAAGTAAGACTTTGAGTGTTTATAATTCTTATTCGCTTTAGGGTTTAATTTGTATAATATTTTTGGCCTTTCTAAAATCTTTGGAAAAGGTTTCCTGATGAGCTGGCCTAAGCAACCAGTGAAATGCGCATAGAAGCTAGTTTTCCCTAAACAATAAATTTCAGTGTATTTATCAAATATGAAAAATTGGGAATTTAGCACGTCATACGGAAATCGTATTAATAATAAATTTTGTATTCCCGAAAATAACTTTGATAATATACATACTTGCATGTGCCCGTGCAAAAAACTGAATTGGCAAATTGGTTTTTTTTTTGTTGGTTTTTTACGAAGACAGTAGAATGAAGCAGTTTGTTTTTTAATTTTGTTTTTTCTTTTTACCCACTTACAACTACAATTCGAGTTAGAAAGAACCCAACCAATTGTAGGGGAATGTAAGAAAAGATAAACTCACTGTTTATTGTTGGTGTTTTGTTTTGGCTTTGATATTGTTACAAGTAAGACTTTGAGTGTTTATAATTCTTATTCGCTTTAGGGTTTAATTTATATAATATTTTTGACCTTTCTATAATCTTTGGAAAAGGTTTCCTGATGAGCTGGCCTAAGCAACCAGTGAAATGCGCATAGAAGCTAGCTTTCCCTAAACAATAAATTTCAGTATATTTATCAAATATGAAAAACTGGGAATTTAGCACGTCATACGGAAATCGTATTAATAATAGAGAATAACAAATTCGTTAATGTACCCGAGATTTCTCGTTACTTAACGATATCGGTAGTTAAATTAAAAAAGTTACAGAATTGAGGTAGCGTTTTCTTTTCTAAAAATAAGTGTTGCTTCAGTGTTACATGTGACTTGGCAACATTTGCAAATGATTCTCTAATTTTTAAGAAGAGTTTCATATTTTACGTTTACAAAAGAACACAAATCGTCAGGTGATTATTGTATTAGCCTACACGGCATTTTTGAAAAAAATGAGTTAGGAACGGATTATTTATGGCTTCAATGTTCCCTTTTATATTCCAAAATCCATTTTTTGATATCTCGTATAGAATCTGAGATAATTAGTATCGACTTTGGTCTACATCCACATTTTTTAGGTTTATTGAATGTTATATTGCTACATATTACAATTTTTTGCATATGGAGCAAATTTTGCATACAAACATAACAAAGTTATACTTTACTATTGCTTTGCGCCATTCGAATAATGAACAACGTAGGTCAAAATAAAACGTCACAATAGTTAAAATTTATTGGATACAATGTGAAACTTGAGATGAATATGGAGCCCACAACAAAACTTATTGTTGAATATTGATTTGCGCTAGCTAACATATATTTTCTTTCCATATTATGTTGTATCTGTAGTTCGGGGCTTATAGGAATGAGTATCACAATTATCACCACTCTTAAACATAGCAGCCTTTCCTTGTAAATCTCTATTAACTATCAAATTCATTGTTTTTGCTATTGACTTACTTTGCTCCACGTCAAAGAAAACATCATAATACGAAATAAAATTTGATATGGAGCACAAAACGACAAAATGTTATTTTAGAAAAACCATTAAAACTTTGGATTTATTGCATGTAAATTCATGAAAATGTAAAGTTTTGTTAAAAACATACGTAGAAATCAATTAGGATCTATCGGGTAGTTTTTGAGAAAATTGGCTGTAAACCTATTTTATCGTTTTTCTCAAAACCGACTTGATGGCTTATAGGCTAAAACAATAATAACCTGACGAAATATCGGCATAAAACAATTCTAGTGCTGCACTCAAGCCCCTTTAATTAAAATGAGTGTTGAACATGTAGCATTTTTTTAATATTTAAAGGAACATTCACCCTTATCGTGGTTGGCAAATTTAAAATACGCCTACGACTGTTTGGTACTAGATTAAGGGAAATAAGTTCACGTTCTCTTTAATATATTACCAAACAGTCGCATACGTATTTTAAATTCGCCAACCACGATAAGGGTGATTATCAGAAAAGAACGCTTGACACTTTTAAAAAAACACGTTTTTCAGGAAGAACATACACAAATGTAAAATTCAGAATAAATGCAGAATTTTACTCAGAAAAGAAAACGCCAATCTATATATATAAAATTGTAACGTTACTGACTGACTCACTGACTGACTCACTGATTCATCATCGCACAGCCTAAACGCCTGAAGCTAATAACTTGAAATTTGGACCAGAGATCGGTCACTCTCCAAATCGATCCACTAAGACGGGATTTTTGGAAATTCAAATGTTTAGGGGGTAAAAAAGGGTAAAAACGGGAAAATACGGTAACCTTATATCTCTATAACTAAAAGAGATACAAAAAATAAGCAGACAGGTGTCTGGTACTTTTTTTGAAATTCGGCCCTTTTAGGGAGTAAACGGGTAAAACCTGAATTTTGGTACTTTTTTGACACTCCATCTATTTTTTGAACCAATAAACATAGAACCAAAGTTTATACCACATTCGAAACTTATCAAAAAAATACGAATTTGGTACTTTTTCGAAATTCGAACATTTAAGGGGTGAAAATCGTAACTATTTTTGGTACTTTTTTTACAAAACATTTTCCTCCATTCTTTGACATATTCGTACTAAATTAGGGGCTCCCACTACAATACTGAAATTTTTGATACTTTAATGGGGGGAAAAAATAGTACCAAAAGAGGAAATACGGGAAATTTTATATTTTTGTTTAGCTTTTTGGTTCTACAACTGGTATTTTTTTAATTATCGTTAGTATTGGACCTAGAAACATAAAAGTCAACATGAAATTTCCTGAGTGTATAACAATCTATGAGGGAACTTTTTTGTTCTTTAACTGGTACTTTTTGAATTTCCGTTAGTATTGGACCAATAAACATACAATTCAAGATGCAGTGTCCTGAGTGGATAAGAATCTATAAGGGGAAGTTTTTGGTACTTTTTTGTTCTTTAACTGGTACTTTTTGAATTTCCGTTACTATTGGACCTAGAAACATAAAATTCAAGATGCAGTGTCCTGAGTGGATAAGAATCTATAAGGGGAAGTTTTTTGTTTATTAACTGGAACTTTTTGAATACCCGTTAGTATTGTACCTAGAAACATAAAATTCAAGATGCAAGGTCCTGAGTGAATGAGAAAATAAACTTTGGCATACAGATATGTCCACGAAGAAAAAGAAGACGCTAACGAAGTTGCGGGTTAAATGCTAGTAGAAACATAAAATTAAACATGCAGTTTCCTGATTGGATGACAATCTATAAAGGAGACTTTTTAATACTTTTTTGTTTTCGATAGATATTTTTTATATTGAACTTAAACAATTTAATTAACTCACGGTAACCGATCCACTAAGACGGAAAAATGATAGAAACATGTAAATTCATATATGTTTACTTAAATGAACTATGTTTTCTTCATAATTACATAAAAATTTATGATCGAAGTTTGACCATTAGGCGAACACTAGTACACATAAATCTATATTGTATGTGTATGAGAGGTGCCCAGCCCGCTTAAATTTTTGGGCTTAAATCTAGTTCACCGACGCAGCTCCAAATAAAAAAAAGTACCTAGGGGGATAGAAAATTGAAAAATAAGAAGAACAAATTAAATAAAAATATTGACGCAAACGCTTAGTTTTCGAGTTATGGTCTTTTTAGTTTTCATAGAAATATGTGATTTGGCTGAAGTGCAGCTTAAAGGGCAACAAAAAAAAATAAAAAAAATTTGCCACCCAATTCAGAATAAAAAAAGAAAAAAACCAAAATTAAAATTTAAGGGCGCTGAGGCCCGTGGGGCCCCCTGGAATCAAAAAACTGCCCCGCCTACTTAGTTTTATGTGTGGGTACTCAAATTAAAGGTTCCACAATAGTGGGGATAGAACTCCCCTTGGGGAGTACCCCTGTTCACCAGCCTCTGAACACTGGTTTCACCTATCGTAGAGCAAATGACCCTATTCCGTAGTAGATTGTCCACAAATCTACATATGCCAGCGTCGATCCCCAGACTCCTCATGGACATCACGATAGTCCGGGTTGACATTGTTGAAGTCCCCTCAATGTCGAGAAAGGCCACAAGTGTGTACTCCCTAAATTCGAGCGATCTCTCAATGGTTCCGACCAGAGAGTGAAGAGCCGTCTCAACAGACCTGCCCCTTGTGTAGGCATGTTGAGAGGCAGAGAGTAAGCCCCTTGGGATGGTCATCCTCAAGTGTATATCGATAACCCTCTCAAGAGTCTTAAGAAGAAAGGATGCAAGACTAATCGGTCTGGAATCCTTCGGCTCGGTGTGAGAAGCCTTACCCCCTTTGGGTATAAAGACCACCCTGCACAGGGTCCATTTCACGGGAAGATACGAAAATCTAGCGCATCCCCTGTATATGGCCAACAACCAGGGTATTATCAGGGTCGAATTCCTCTGCAGGTCCGAAGGAATTATACCGTCCATACCCGGAGATTTATATGGGCTAAAGCTATCGATAGCCCACTTAATCCTATCGTAGTCCAATGGTATGGACATAGGAATAGAAGTCGCCTCCCGCGACCGATCCCGCAAACCCCATTGGGAGTTTCCAGGAAAGTGAGTATCAATCAACACTTCCAGTGTTTCTTGACTATTCGTGGTCCAACTACCATCCGATTTCCGGACATACGTCGGGACAACCGGGCTCGAGGCCATTACCTTACGTAAACGGTTCGTCTCAGAGGATCCTTCCACGCCGCTACAGAAGTTCCTCCAAGCAATCCTTTTCGCCGATCTAACCAGATTTCTAAACCTATTCAATGATGACTTATAGTCCGCCCAATTTCCATGGCGCTTTGCCACATTGAACAACCTACGACAGTCAATTCTTGCCTGCGCAAGGTTAGGATCCCACCATGGTGGTCGGTTCCTACCCCTACGCACCCTTGGCCTACACGCCAAGGAAGTCGCCAACTGCAGTGAGTTCGAAAGCAGATCCACAGCCGCATCGATCCCCCCGATATCATTAACCCCAGGAGGGTCAGATAGAGACCGGACCAGATAGGAGTATTGAACTCACCAGTTCGTACGTCTCCCGTTTAATATAGCCATCGATCCCGAAGACCTAAGCCCTAGCCTAAATTCCACATATCTGTGATCAGAGAGCGAACAGTCATTCGACACCATCCAGCCCTCGATCATATCGGTGTGGTCTATACTTACTAGCGTGACATCAAGAACCTCACACCTATTTGCAACAACAAACGTAGGCTCACAGCCCCTATTTACTACTCCTAAATTATGATTAATAATAAAGGAGAATAGTGACTCACCTCTTACATTTGTATCCGTACTGCCCCATATAGTGTGGTGCGCATTAGCATCGGCACAGATTATCACCGGTGCTCCAGCGCTCGCGGCCTTTCAAACTGCTTTTTGCGACATTGGTGTTTATTTTATAAAATTTATTTAAATATATGTATTATACACTAAGGGCCATTATTACAACTTGCCAATAGTTAAAAGTCGGATTTTGTCGGACCGATAAACAGCTTTGCATTATAAAACCTTCATTTATTATGTTTTCATCTATTAAATATTATTATTGAAAATAACAGCAATAAAAAATGGAAGTTGTAATAATGCAAAGCTATTTATCGGTCCAACAAAATCCGACTTTTAACTATTGGCAAGTTGTAATAATGGCCCTAAGTACACAAAAACTGTAATGTGAGCTTAAGTTAAAAATTTTTAAATAAATTCTATATATCCGGAAAGATCTAGTCAAAACCTTCAAAATGATACCAATATTGGCCATATACCTTTAGAAATGTAGTGGAAAAATTACACATTTCTATGAAAACTAATAAAGTCCATAACTCGAAAACTAAGCGTTTGCGCCAATTTTTTTATTTAATTTTTTCTTCTTATTTTTCAATTTTCTATCACTCTACGTACTTTTTTTTTTTATTTGGAGCTGCGTCGGTAAACTAGATTTGTTCCAACTTATGTAACCAATAGCACCACATAGACCATCAATAATATACATACCTACCTACAAGCAAACATACATAGATACATTACCTCTTTTTTACATACAAGTATAGATTTGAAAGTTTTTTAAAAATTAATCAAATACATACACCACGGTCCTCTTTATTTGTGCAGTTTGTAACGAAATGAAAAACAGAAATGAAAAACAGTAATCTCATATTTAGATATATCTGCGTCCATGAGCAATACCGACTTTACTCAATTTGGCAAGAGTTCAACAAAGAATATCTAAATTTACAATCCTTATCCCAAAATAATGGCATGTATTTATTGGCACGCTCCATGTTAGAAATTTTATAAAACATATGTATGTATGTATCTATTAATTTTAATTTTTAATAAACCAACAGTTAGATTAAAAGAAGTAAATACTAATAAGTTAAATTTGTCCTAGCCAATTTTTAGCTGTTAATATATAGGACATACTTATCTCTTTTAAATTTATATACATAGTAGATTCTAGATTCACTACGATTAGATAACACAAAATATTAAAAAACTAAAGACCATGAAAATTTGTTTCTGCAACACAATCTTGATTAACGTAAGTAGATCAATATTCTCTTTCGTCACTAATTATGCTGGGCCACCGCAGTTAATGTATTCCATTTCCTCTTGGCTAATTGGCTTTCTGGAAAACCGAGGTGGCAATTCCCAATCCTCTATAGCATTGGAACTCTGTTTAATTTGTAAGTAACAAATTAAATTTACGCGTCATGTTTTCGTTGGATGATATAAAAGCGATTATTTTTTATTGACCACAGAAATTGAATAAATAAAACAAACCTGAGTTGGTTTAGTTGCTCCTGCGGCGGTAAGAGACTCGTACCCACCTTTGCGAAATTTTATTAAAGGAACTCGTTTAGCTCCAACATGAGCAATCAATGTACGAAATACCATGGTATTACTTAAAAATTATCCTTAAAATATAGAATAATGCAGATCTAGAAATTTGTATTAGAGCTGCAAAACAATCGATAGTACTATCGATAGTATCGATAGTTTTATTTTTGGTTGACTATCGATGGTGCGACTATCGACAGCGATACTATCGAAAAATTTTAAAAGCATACTTACTCAACACAGGCTTTTCGCCGCCGGTAAATTTTTGTATGTATTTTCTAATTTGTCTTTAAAAACATTATGTTTGCGTTTACTTAGGGCGTGTGTGAAACGGTAACAAAGTACTATTGAAAGTAAAATTTTGACACATCTGAGGTGAATAAGTAGAATTTTTGACACAACCAATAAAATTTCTGACAAGCAGCAAATTATAAGTTTAAATTGAAAAGTAAAATAAAAACGTTTACAAAATTGTATGAACTCAAAATAAACAATAAATAAAATGCAAATAGAGACATCTACAAAAAAATGTTGTCTTGGCATTTATTTTCCTGAATTGTTCATTCATTTATAAATATTTTTTAATTATTTTTTACAAAAGTCAAAATTTTATATCGTCAAAAAAGATATTATTTCACACAGCACAAACATAAAATTTTTTCCCAACATCAAAATATTTTTTTACCATAATACTTTGCTACCGTTTCACACACGCCCTTAATGTAAAATAAGATCAAGCAAATTACAATAAGAGAATCCACTGTAAATACATATAAAAGAAATTGGTAATGCTACCCTGATTTGTTTTAATGTACTACAAAATACATACATATGTATGTATTAGAGGTCTGCTTTGAATAACTCACTTGTTTGCCTTTATTCAAAGTGCACAACATTTATTCAATTATAAAACATTCAAAAAGATAAGAAGAGAGTAAACCATATACAAAAATAAGAATGAATGAATTGACTAAAAAACTTGTTTACTGTAAATGAATATGAGAGTAATTCAAAAATAACAAAAAATTGGAATGACCCGTCAGAGAGAGCAAGTTTACAAAAAATATTCAAATAATTTTTGAATTATTGAATGTGCATACATTTATTTGAATACCTTGCCATAATATGTGTGTAAGCTTGTGGCTTCTTTTATTTATAAGAGTTAAGCTTACACATACATACATAATGTGTAGGTGCACATATTTTACATTCAAATTATATTTGAATAATTTACTCATTTGACTTGAGTTGACTGAATAGAATGAGTTTTTGTTGTTTTGTTTTTGGTTATTTTTTCATTTGTTTCGTTATCATTGGGTAATCGACACATTGTAATTAAAAAACAAATAAGTGTGTTGAAATTGCTTTTTATTTATTCTTGCAGACCTCTAGTATGTATGTTAAAAAAAATTCGATAGTATCGATAGTATCGATAGTTCATTTTAAAACTATCGAAACTATCGATGGTGCGACTATCGATAGTTTTGCAGCTCTAATTTGTATTTTAACATTAAGACTAGGGCTGCCAGATAAATTTGTTAGAAAATCATCAGTTTCCTGAGAATAAATAAAAAAATCGGCTTTATCGTTTCGAAAAATCGTTAAAAAATCAGACAACTTAAAATTAAGTTAATTAAAAACAAACATTCAAACAAAACATAACTACTTCATACCCAGCTAGCATTGTCAATCGTGTAAAGGCCTAACCATAATATGCATAGCCTTGCTTAACCTACTGTCAAAAATTAACGAAAAGTCTCTCAAATACATTTAAAAAAACAAAAATAAAATCAACAAACAATCGATTCTGTACGGAATGTGCGATCAGTTTCGCACTTTGCTTCAGCAAATGACAGTTTCATAAAATTTAACAAAAAGTTTCGTTAAGTTCAATATGGTTTTGCCTCATATGATTTACATGTATTCGTACATTTGCTTAAGCCAACTTGAGCACATTATGGTTGTGCCTTAAGAGCTACTGCTAGCCTCATGATGATTGTCTTTAATCGTATATGACAGCATTTTTTAATCGTAGAAGATTCCTTACACGGGAAAACTGTAACACGAGCACAGTCGTATGAGACTCATGTAGATATTCACCCTTATTTTGTTTGGCGTATTTAAAATACGCCTACGACTGTTTGGTAATAGATTAAAGGAAATAAGTTCACGTTCTCTTTAATCTATTACCAAACTGTCGTAGGCGTATTTTAAATACGACAAACACAATAATGCTATGTTCATACGACGATAGAAACCACTGGTTTCGCTCTCTGAAACAAGATTGCCAAACATGCTGTTCATACGATTTATTCCTTTTTCATTTTGACATTTTGTGTGTGTTTTTAGTGTGATTTTTTTCTAAATAGATAAAAAAGTAAATAAAACTTAAGAATATATTATTTAATACTTTTATTAATATTAAGGTATTGTAATTATCACTTTATATTATTAAAAATCAATTTTTATTTTGTTTTTTTCTTTGTTTTGATATTTTTTGAGAGCTAGTTTAGATAAACTAACGATAATTGTTATCAAAATTGGAAATGATAGTACATTTTTCCTGTTTCGCAGCTTGTTTCAAAATGAAACGACCTGTTTCGCTCTCAAAATTTTGTATGGGAAAACAAGTCGTTTCAATCATGTTTGGGGCGCGAAACAGGAATAAGAGAGCGAAACACGAATATTGCTGTCCGTGTGAACATGGTATAAGGGTGAATATAATACAACTCGTGAAATACTTGCCGTATAATTATTGAAAATTTTATTAATACAGAGAGCCGTTAATGGTTCATTTGATGATGGTTTGCCAAAAGATAAGCAAAGTGTAACATTGTTGTTTCTGTACTCTGAAAAATATCAAAGATTTTCTTAAGACTTGCATATTACAGCCGTACCTAAACAAAAGCGGCTTGCATTTTCTAGTTTTTGAATAGAGAGGCCTGGACGCTTTGCAATTAGAAAATCCGATTTTGACAGCTTGTTTAGTAGTGCAGTTTACCGCTGTTGTAAAGGCCTAACCATAATATGCATAGCCTTGCTTAACCTAATGTCAGAAATTAAAAGTCTCTCAAATGTATTTCGAACGATTCAACGATTTCGAACGTCAACGTTCGCATAGAAACTACAATTTCGAAATATTCGAAAATTTGTTTTTGTTTTACATATAATTTTCTTTGCGAACGTTAACGTTCGAAATCGATGAACAGGCTGTTAGTGGCATGTAACTGCCCGTCTACAACTGACATGATTTGCTGTTATAACATGATGTTATAAAAGCGTTGTTAAAACATTTGCATTAACAACCGTGTTATAACATGAGAAAACTTCTAACATGACCCTACGGCCACACGTGCAATTTGTGATGTCTTAACGTAAGCAATAACGCCGGCAGAATAACTTAGTCAAATTGCCAAAGTGTTTTATGTGGAGAACACGTAAATATCTTACAACATAAGTTTCAAAACAAGCTAAAGACAGGTTGTGTGATATATTCATAGCGAAGGAAAAGTTAAGCGCTTAAACATAGTATACATCGCTAAAAATAGCAATATTAAATATTAACGGGCTTGTTATATTTTTTTTGCGCTTTAATTTTAATTATTTATCAGCCACGCGCTTATTTTTGACAAGTTGTATAAAAAAGTTAATAAAAAGCAACAAAAAAAGCTGTCTGTCAAACTTAAACGTCAAGTTATGTTATAAAATAGCTTTCAAGACAGATTGCTTAACAACGCTGTTAAAACACAAACAAAACACTTACATGAGGAGGCTATACCTAACACTAACATGATGTTAGTGTTAATGTTAACCATTTGATGTCAGTTGTAGCCTGGGTGAGCAAACTTTTTTTTAAGGGCTATAAAAGAATAATTATAATTTTTTTATTAAGTGACTATTATTTTTGTGAAGTGTTGCACAATTTGTTGGTCCACATTTACTTCACTGATAAATATATAACCATTTGAAATCACTGATGCAGCGCAGTGATGCATTTACGAACGCACCCTATATGTCAGTTGTAGACTGCATGTAAATGCCAAATTTCCACTCGCATGAAATTTTTGCTGTCACTGGAGCTGCCATTGCGAAAAATGTGAGTGCATTAGTAAAAAAGGTGTGAGCAAAGACTATAGATTTATAAAGATGTTGCACTTAGTACATTTGAAATTTTAAAAAATGTTGTTCTTCTTATTGATGAGGGGGGGAAGTAACAAGAAAGCAAAAACTTCTTGCTCACATTCAGAGAACTAAAGAGAGCAAGAAACCACATGCATTAAAACATACACATGTTTGCTGTTTTTGCCAGCCAAAGTATGTGTGTGTGTGCTTTTTTTTTGGTTTAAACCGGTTTTTGGTATTTTTTTTAATTGATTGCGTTTTATTTTCAAACAATTTATGTGCAAATAACCTGTTTTTGCCAGCCAAAGTGTGTGTGTGTGTGCTTTTTTTGGTTGAAACGGTTTTTGGTATTTTTTTTAATTGATTGCGTTTTATTTTCAAACAATTTATGTGCAAATAACCTACGTAAGAGAATATGCGACCGATTGTGTAATTGTAGGGCAACAGTATTTGTTTTATTTTTGTAAAACTTAAACTACATCGATTTGCACCGAATTATAATTCCATTTTTTAGATTATTTAATTATGCACTTACCATGTGTGTATTTATTTATATATCAAACGAATTTACTATGAGTATTTATTAATTTTACTTATGAGCTCTTTACAAGTTAAATGGTTTAAGATTTTAACTTTTTCAATATTTGATAATTTGTAGTTGTAAGTTTCCCATGTGGAATGCTTCCGTGATAATATAAGAACTACAGTACTTTTCGCTTATAGTCCACTACTATAGTTGCACAACTTTTGTGGACTATAAGCGAATTTGGACTATAACCGATTTGTTTAGAAGCCATTTAATGGCTTATAAGTGTATAATCCACATTTTGGACTTTATAAAAATTATTTTCTTCAATAAAACTGCTCTTTTTTAAACAAAACAAAAGTTTATTTAAAACATAACCAAATTTTGATTTAATTTAAATAAATAGTTAAAACAAAAAATAATACAATAAAAACAAAAATGGTCAGATGAAGACACCATGTTATGAAATATAAATTGCGAAATTTGGCATTTATAATAGTTACCAGAAATGTAAATAAAAACATGTTACAAGTTGATTAAAAAAATATTAAAAACAGAGTGGACTATAAGCGAACATTTTTGCATAAAGAATTATATATGTAAGTATGCTAAGAAAATGTGGCTTTTAAACGAAAATGGACTACATGCGAAATGGACCTTAGGACAAATAATTTGTATGAAATTCGCAAAAATCTGCATGTGAATATGACAGTTTTGGCTTATATCCGTTTTTGGCCTTTAAGCGAAAAGTACTGTAGTAGTAAATTGAGCATCTCCATCCTGTGTTTGTAACATACGTCATTCTCCTCAAACCAAAAAGAATAAATTGAATTTTTGGTACAATTCACGCATTGCTCAACAATAAATTTTGTTATGCTTTTCATTTCTTTATTTTGTAAAAATATTTTTTCAAAGACCTTTATATCAATTTTACAAACTTCAAAAAATAAGTCAGAGGGAGCACACAAACCTCCAAAGTCGGATTCTTTTTGACAATTTTTTGCATGAACAAACATTTCTGAAGGATAAGACAAAATTTGCGCGGGTTTTTTAAATCCATACGACATTTAACGCATGATATTCGTTGTGATATGTAACCAACAAAATATCGACTCGATGTTAATTCTATTGGCACATTGTTGGATGAAAAGCAATCGGCATCTTCATTAAAATATTCTTAATTTGTTTTTTCTTTTTACCCACTTATAACTACAATTCGAGTCGGAAAGAACCCAACCAATTGTAGGGGAATGTAAGAAAAGATAAACTCACTGCTTATTGTTGGTGTTTTGTTTTGGCTTTGATATTATTACAAGTAAGACTTTTAGTGTTTATAATTCTTATTCGCTTTAGGGTTTTATTTGTATAATATTTTTGGCCTTTCTAAAATCTTTGGAAAAGGTTTCCTGATGAGCTGGCCTAAGCAACCAGTGAAATGCGCATAGAAGCTAGCTTTCCCTCAACAATAAATTTCAGTGTATTTATCAAATATGAAAAACTGGGAATTTAGCACGTCATACGGAAATCGTATAAATAATTCTTAATTTTCATTGTACATACATATATATCTGCGATTTCTATTTCAGGGGTGTGAGTACTCTCTGATTGACGGAAAGGGACATTAAAATAGGTAGCCAACGTGTGATTTCCTGAGATTAGAAATCACACTTAAAGACTTTTGTGTTATTCGATTCAGAATTTGCTTAATGTGGATCAATCTATTCGAAAAGCACTTTAATACGACTAGAAGAGAAATGTATGATAATATATCTAATAAAATTCCATATTATTTCCAGTCTAATACATAATTACTTTTATAATCTGAAAGCTTTATGGGCGATTTTTCAGATTTAAAAACTTGAATCGTATACTTTTACGAGTATTACCAAAAAAAAATTAATATGTGTTGCAAAATTATATCTGATAAATAGAGCGCATGTTTTGACAATCCGTGTACGAGGCTATGTCATCAAAATACATACATAATTATTTGTCTGAATTTGTTGAATATTATTTAAGTTGCTGTAAAATATAACACTTTTTAAATAAATAAATAAAAATAAAATTATAATATGCGAACAATTTTAATAATATGGGTTTGATTTTATTGGATTTCATTCTATATATTGTATGTAGCGAAATCCACATATTTTTTTGTCCTATCCCGCGAAGCTCTTCGCTTGTCTGCAGGAAAGAAACATTTCTAATTCTTATAATATTTGCTCATATAAGCTGGCTCATACAAGTTTAATGGTTACAATGTTTAGCTTTTTCAGTATGTTATCGATGATTTGTAGATATGTTTTTTAATATTTCTTATTTGTAACTGCCCGTCTACAACTGACATGACTTGAAGTTATAACTTGAAGTTATAAAAGCGTTGTTAAAACATTTGCATTAACAACCGTGTTATAACATGAGAAAACTTCTAACATGATAAGTCTATACTTAACACTAACATCATATTAGTGTTTAAATGACATGGGGTCTTTGCCTGACAATTTTTTGTCATAATAAACGTCAAACTTCAAATAAAAAAAAAACGCTGACAAAAATTTTAAAATTTTTTTTATATAGACTGACGTTTGGTAAGACAAAAAATTGTCAGGTGAAGATCCCATGTTAAGCATTTTATGTCAGTTGTAGACTGCATGTAATGCTTCTGAAATAATATAAGGACTAGTAAATTTAACATCTCCATACTGTGTTTAGGACATATGTATTTACGTACGCAAACCAAAAAGAATAAATTAAAATTTTGATACAATTTACGCATTGCTCAACAATAAATTTTTTATTTTCATTTCTTTATCTTGTACAAAAAAATTTTTGCAGACCTTTAAAAGAATTTTACAAACTTCAAAAAGTAAGACGGAAGGAGCACACAAACTTCCAAAGCCTGAATCTGTTGCATAATTTGTGATAATAATTTGTTGTAATAATAAATAAAATTGGATTTTTCGGCGGAAACGATTCAATAATTTTTCAAATAATACAATTTTAATAAAAAAAAATTTTTAAACAAAATAAATAAAATTGAAAGAAATTACGTTCATACACATCAAACTGGTGGCATATTTTTATAAAAATTAAAAGTATTTTGATTATCATCAAATTCACATTGAACCATGAGTTTTTTATTACTTACACAATTACAAAATTGTAAGTTTGATGAGGCATGTTAATGTGTGGCCTTGTCGCTTTAGAAAACATAAAATATCTTTTATGAACAAAGCAGTTTATTCTTTCAGAAAAATTATTTTTTATATGCCTACAATTGTTTAAATTTAGAGAATAACAGCATTTGAACTTCGGTGCGAATCGATATAATTTCATCTGTACAACAATAAAACACATATTATTGCCCTACAATTAAAATCTGTCACATTTGGTTTAACGTACCTATGTTATTTGCACATAAATGGGATGCAAACAAAACATCTTTTATTATTTAAATGTGTTTTCAACGAGAAAACGAGATTTCTTTTAGTTTGTTTGTATTTTTTTAAATGCAATGTATACACATACATACACACACACGCGTGTGCACATACATATACACTGATAAGTGAGAAAAGCTCTCTGAGAGTAATAATAAATACTGTAATTTACTCTCACAAGTGGATTTAGCGGCTAAATCCACCAGAAAAATTAATATAGACAGAAAAATGTATGAACTTTGTATGGTCGTGCAATATCTTTATAAATCTATAGTCTTTGGTGTGAGTGTTCAGAGTTTTTCAACCTAGCGTTTTTATCTCTATTTTTTTTTATAATTTGTGAGTTGTATTAAACAAGAAAGCTATCACTACTGTTCGTGACACAACGTTGACGCTCTTGCTTTGGTATGGCATATCAGCATAAAAGCCATTGTAAAGGTACGGCAGTCAAACTTTCGAAGATTAAAAAACGAAATTGTCAAACTTTGGAGACTGAAAAAATCGTAATTTTTTAGAAAAAATCAGCAAATCGGAACTTTGCTATATTCGGAACAAAAAATCGTCAAAAATATATTTGTGTAAAGTTGCCACCTTTTTTATTTTTTCAGAGAAAGAAAAATAGGGTTACCGTTAACAATTTTTGGAAAGGCACACAAAAGGTCGTTTTATAAAAATAAAGTCGCATAAATAGTCGTAATCTTTTACCGTTTTTTTTTGTTTTTGCGTGTCGCTGAAAATGATTGGTTTAGTTCACTTAAAGTTCCATGTCGTCGTTAAGCCATTTATACTTCAGTTCCCATTATTTTTAAATAGAATAACGAAATATTACGTTTCTTGGAAGGACCTTAGACTCCGTGGTGTTCATTGCCTCTGAACACGTATTACCAGCTTCATTTTCTTTTTCGATTTTTAGATTTTCTTTTTGTTTTAACAAGAAATGTTATTTTAAAGAAAAATTAAATTATCAAAGTAATTTTTGAGAATACATAAGTAAGTATACTTTCTATGAGCATGAAAATTGGGAATTCATCACAACAAACAAAATCTTTTAATTAAAAATAAAATAAATTTTTGTTAACACGGTGGCTTAAAACTATTTTGTAAATTGAGCACTGTAAACACCACAATTTATTATTTTAAAAGGCTTTTTTGCTGAAGCTATTCTTTGAGACATTTGCTGAAAATTTGCGAAAAAAAAATTTAAATACATATGTGCATTGTATTCATGACAAGGTTGCAAGATAGTTCGTCAGGTGATTATTGTTTTAGCCTATACGCGATTTAAAAAAATGAGAGGAAGGGATTATATATGGCATCAATGTTCTCTTTCATATTCCAAAATCCGCAAAATCAGGGCGCCGCGTTTTCTTTATTCTCTTTTATTACCCTGCGGATACGAGACTAGTCCATACATAAAGGAGTAGGAGTATTCCAAAAATACACCAAATATATGGTTAAAAGGTGGTCTATTTAACATTACGATGTCCTAGGAGTGGACCATATAACCCAGTTTTGCATTAAAACGGAGTAGTCTTAAAACTACTCCATGTTCATACTTACTCCAGTGGACTAGTTTTGAAACTACTCCATGGTATACTCCAAGGATTAGTTTTAACTTCGTTTAAAAACGAAAACATGTCGTTAAAAAACGAAGACATGTCGTCTAACTACAAACACTTCAACAATGGTATGAACCATGCTTGCATAACATTGGACCCGTCCAAGGAGTAGTCCATTTCATAAAAATGGGTCACGTAGTTCAACATAATCTGCAGGGTACGTACGTGTGCACACCAGTTATGCCAGAATTGCAGATTTATTTGCATTTTGCAGATTTTATACCCCAAAATTTCCAAAATGCAGATTTGAATTTTGGTTTTAAAATGCAGATTTTTTAGCAGTTATGTTTGTAATATTTCCGCTTCTTGCATTGATTTGCTCCCGATGCTAAAAGTTTCGTGAATATAGATCATTAAAAACAAAGTTTACAAACTAAAAATCAAAAATTAAATACTCAAAATAGAAAGCTTAAAATAAAAACAAAAAAAAATATACAAATTGTTATATCCTATATCTTCGATTTCTCCAAATAAAATCTGTATGCTACGAATTAATAGTGGTATTCACACCGAGCTTGTTAGTTTGTTAGTCGTTAATCGTTACTTTTTTACACACATTTTGTTTTTGTATATATAACGCGCTACCGGATTCACATTTAACAAATTAACGACGCGTCACCCTGATAAAATAATTGTTAGTTGGTAACTCACAATCAACTGTTGCAGTTTTTTTTTCATTTGTGATACATTTCTAAAAAAATATTTGTGTTGAGAGTAAGTATGTTAATTTGTTATTTTATTGTAATAAATCATAAACTGTTCTTATAGTGGATAACCACGAAAGTTACCAGACTAACAAAGTTTTAAAAAGCGGGTCGTTCACAGTTGGTAACTTTAACAAATTAACAAACCAACAATTCTACCCCTTCATGGGGAGAAGAGCACCCTCGGTCTGCGACTATTTTCAGATCTTCTTAGTTCACACTTTTGCTCCACAATGTTCGGTTTCGGCGCCAATGGTACGTGAACTTCTTTTCCACTAAGCGGTGTTCGCATTGTTCCCGAAAACTCTTCAAATTCCGTTATAGTTTGCGGGGATTCAACGTGCATATTAGTCTCTTCTGATGATTTCGCCTCGCTCGTAGTACCACACTCACCGATAGTTGGCAGCATTTCTTGCCCCGCGGGTCCCTGAATCGTACACCCTGTCTGTCGGTATAGCATGTGCTCGTCGGGCAATTCCGGGCAATGTATGTGATTGATAATGACACCCCACTCTTAGAACTTGGTCCACGTGCCGTTTGCAAAGCTTACCATTGAACTCGATTTCGTAATGAATATCTCCCAGCCATCTCTTGATTTTTCATTTCAACCATTTATCCGTTCGCGGATTCCCCGACAAAAAATAAACTGTTTTCTTTTCTTCAAACTGCCGACTTTTCTCATTTGATGAAGCTAAATAATGTTGGCATGAGACTTTGCTGTTGACTTCTTCTGGCCTTAGTAGGTCCAAACGTGTACGTATTTGGCGTCCCCATAACAGTTGTGCCGGCGACTGACCCGTCGTATAATGTGGCGCATTCCTATACTGTCTTAAAAATTCATTTAAGTTCGACCGCAACATTTCCTTGGTAGTGCACATTGCCTTAAGCGCATTTTTAAAAGTCTGCACATAACGTTCGGCCTAGCCATTCGTGGCGGGGTGGTATAGAGCCGTATATTTATGGTATTTTACGCCAACGTTTCTAAGGAAATTATTGAATTCTCCTGATGAACAATTTCTAACTTATTATTTTGGAAATTGTGATAATTCAAAAACAGCGTTGAATAAGGCACAAATAAAACACGAGAAATTTTATTTGTTACTTACTTATTGGTTTTTTTTCCTATGAAAACACTGGGGGTTTGTTGGGTTTAAAACGTATGGCGGGTTTTATTGTTTCACAATAATTTTTTGTTAATTTTATTAATTTTCTAATAAAAGAAGGAGTTGCTGCCGAGCGCGCACTTCAATCGGGTTTGTTTTGTTTTTTTAATCGCTCCCGAAGCCCAACTATGGAGGTGTTTGGAGGCCGTCAGTCAAAGTCGATAAGGCGGTCATCGAAGTCGATAAAATCGTCTTCAAGATCGATTAGATCGTCTTCGATAACGGCTGATCGATCTTGAACATCCCGCCCCCCTTGCACTGATGCAACTGTTGAGCCAGTTAATTGTCCCAAAGCCGTGACGATTTGATTAACGATCCCCTGGGTGGTATGCGGGACCTCAGTGAGAGCTGGAGAGGGCTGACGTTGTCGCTGCCGTCCTCTTGATTGTTGTTGTAGCTGTTGTTGTTGCCTTTGAAGTTGTTGCTGCTGGCGACGAAAACGCTGCCTCAAGCGCTGCAAACGTAGTTGTGCCCCTTGCCGAGGCTGGTGGTGGTTGCGAATTAGCACTGACAGCTTGTGTTCGTCTGGATCTGCGATCATTTCGAGCCCTAGCGAGGACTTGAGCCAGACGACTGCCTTGGGACCTTTGATTGATGGGCCTTCGATGGAGGAGCGTATGATGAAGATCGCCGCATATTTGGCATGCACCCATGGATGTGCAACTTCCGATTTGGTGTGTCCTCGAAAAACAGTTGGAGCAGTATTTGTGGATCCGCACCAAATAAAGTTTTTGGTGCAATGAGAGCTTCCGAAACATTTTACAATATCGCAATGGATGGTAGTTGAAGCACACAACACAAAGTTCAGACTGCTGAGTTGGATCCATTCTAGAACAAAATAAAGAAAGAAGAAAAAAAAAAGAGAGGCAGATTACGAAAGAAAACCTCATAAAACAGATGTGGACACGACAGATAATACACAAGAACTTGTTAACACTCTACAGACTTTTACATAGCGGAAGCATGCATAGTTTTACTATTGGCCGAGTTATTACACCACTTGACGTCCTGATATCAGCCACCCGTACACGTTTATCGGGGCCCACGTGCACAGTTTCCATTCTGCCTAACCTCCAGTCGATTGGAGGAAGAAGCTCGTCTTTAACGATGACGAAATCACCAGCCTGTAGATCACGTCGTGGATTCAGCCATTTATACCTTTTGTGTAGCTCGTGTAGGTTCTCATTTTTCCATCGTTGACTAAATTTGTGATGGAGTGCTTTTAATCGTTCCTAACGGTTAATCAAAGATAAGTTCTGAGATGGTAACTCCGGAACAAACATAAATGGACCTCCCCGAAGAAAATGGGCCGGTGTGAGGGCCTGTAAGTCGTCTGGGTCCTCTGACATTGGAGATAAAGGTCTAGTGGTTAAAACACATTCAATTATCCCTAAAAGAGTTGAGAACTCTTCAAAATTAAACTTCTGCGTGCCTGCAACCTTTCTAAAGTGAAGTTTAAAACTCTTCACTCCAGCCTCCCATATGAGGAGCACTTGGCGGAATAAACTTCCATTCAAATCCATGAATAGCAAATTTTTCCGTAATCTCCTTGGCAGTTTGTCTAAGAAACAAGGAACTGTACACTGTAGTGCAGTAGAGCTCTGTCTCGGATAGAACTTTTGTATGTGGGAATTCTTCCGTGTCCCAAAATTGTCTTAGCATTGATCCTATACTTTCTTTATCTTCCCTTTAAACATTAGTCGTTAAAGAAATTCTTTGTAACTTTAATGACCCGTAAATATACCAACCATATATTGAATTTTGAGCAATGAGGTTGCCCATTATATTTTTCTTGATTCCGTTCTTTATTATGTATGGTAAGACATCACTTCCAAGAAGCATGTCTACTTGTGATGACACCAAGAAGTTGGGATCTGCAAGTTTAAGACCCTTTATATTAGTTAAATCAATATTGGATACTGAAAAGCTCTGCATTAATTTCGTTAAATTTGGAACAATAACAACTTTGGTACTGAGTGAGAACTCGTGGTTTTGGTTACATAAAGTAATATTGGCCACTTTATTTGAATTTGCAACCACTGTACCCCCTAATCCGCAAATTTCTATATTAGCATTTTCAGTTTGTATACCAAGTCTGTTCGAGATTTTCTTTGTCAAAAACGAACGTTTTGATCCAGAGTCGATGAGAGCTCGAATGATAAATATTTCTCCTGAATGAGAGATTTCTACAAGAGCTGGAGGCAACAATATGTTCTCGCCATCCATCGAAAAATTTGTTTGCGTATTAACCTTGTGCATTATTGATCTTGAGCAACAAGGTTGTTCCGAGCTAACAGATTCATCTGAAAGCTGAGCAGAATCGACATGGAATGCATTTGTCGTATTACTACGGTTTTGAGATTTTTTTTGATGCTGAGAATTTGATTTTTCCAAGTGCAGTAAGCTGTGGTGCTTATTATTGCATTGAACACATGTGTAAATGCTTTGGCAGTTCGTGCTGCTATGAGCCGATGACAAGCAATTACTGCATAAATTATTCTTGCCCACATATTCAAACTTATGTTATACCGAGAAATTTTGAAACTTAGGGCAATTTCGAATGTTATGATTTTTATTTCATAACTTACACAACATATTATCATTATGCGCATGCGAAACGCTATTGTTAATGTAAGATTTAGTTCTATTATTCTGTGACTGTAAGGATCCTACCAAACTCTGAGATCCATTTTGAGGCCGTTGACCTCGAATACTAGTTATTCTTTCTATTACCTGATGTCTATTAATCAAAAATTCCTCCATTTCTGCCCAAGAAGGCAAACGAGTTGGAGAACTCAGTGATTGTTCCCATAGAGCTAGAGTTTCATCAGGTAACTTTGTAGAGCACAAATATATTAAAATTGGATCCCACTGGTCAGTTTTAATCTTGTGAGCATTTAATATCGACAAGCAATCGGTAATTGTTGTCTGAATTTTATTTAAAGATTCACAACTTTCTGATTTTGCCACTGGGATGTTGAATAAAATGTGCAACTGATTATCTACTAATACTCGTTTGTTTTCGTATCTCGCCCTTAACGCATGCTAATAAATAATTTTGATCGGAAAGAGCATACTTCGCGACAATACTACCTGCTTCACCCTTGGTTTTATTTCCAAGGTGATATAATTTTTGAGCTTGTGTTAAACGAGGATGATTGCCATAAATGGCAGTGAACATATCACGAAAAGATGGCCATTCCTCATAACCCCCATGAAGCTCCTGAGTATCACAAGGAGGGACCTTGATACACAATTCCGAATCATTAAATGTCGTACTGATGGGAAATATATTTGACGTATTGTAAAACGTAGAATTCGATGGAACGTCTTGCCTTGGACCTGGGTTGCTTGACGACTTATGCATCTTAAGTTGGTCAATCATATTTGCCTTAGTCCTCTGGAACTCATCCTTAACTGAACCATTTCTAATCCTGGCCGAGCATTTTTCACTTTATGAAACTAGATTTTCGTTAGCAAGGAATAAATCTTCAAACGCTTTTCTAACGAATTGCCAGTCTTCTTCAAGCGACTGTAATTTTGTCTCTAGTAGGGACTCGGTTAACTCTTCTAAGGGGGTTACGTCGAATTTTGCACAACCCGCCATTAGATTATCAGATTCCAAAGCAAATCTAGCGCATAAAGTGGAACCCATAATTATTAAATTAAATAATACAACCGTTTACTCACCGCAATTATCCGAAACTAATTGTTTTTATTAATATTTTCGAGGGAAAACCTATTGCGTTCAAACCGTATGTAGGACCTATTATACCGACTTAATTTGCGTAGGGTAACTATTGCATAAACGGAGATTTCAAAATCAAATTATGTATTGAACCAACTTGATCGACCTATAATGTGTAGGGTACACACATGCAATATGTAATATACAAAAACAATATTGTTTGTTTACAATTCAAGTAATTTGTATGTTCTCTTTAATTTTTCTTTCTTTTGTTATAGCTACGGAATAGCGTATAAAAAAAGAGTATTTATTTTTTATTATTAAAGAGATCAAATGAAGAGTTTATTTAGCATCAAAAAAACCAACACCAAATTTAATACCTTAAGCAATAATGCAATTTATTTTTGTTAGTTTGTATGTATGTGCTATGTTCAACAATGTTTGATGAAACCAAACAATAAAACACTGGCTCGGTTATAAATAAATTTTATTCTACACAAATAATTATATGAAGAACGGAATTCTTGCAATTATAATTTTTATTTATATGTACATATGTGTATTTATTCTTTAATTTAGCACCTCACAATGGTTTGACGAAGGACCATGAACAATTTCCAACTTATTATTTTGGAAATTGTGATAATTCAAAAACAGCGTTGAATAAGGCACAAATAAAACAAGAGAAATTTTATTTGTTACTTACTTATTGGTTTTTTTCCTATGAAAACACTGGGGGTTTGTTGGGTTTAAAACGTATGGCGGGTTTTATTGTTTCACAATAATTTTTTTTGTTAATTTTTTAATTTTATTAATTTTCTAATAAAAGAACTCCTGCCGAGCGCGCACTTCAATCGGGTTTGTTTTGTTTTTTTAATCGCCCCCGAAGCCCAACTATGGAGGTGTTTGGAGGCCGTCAGTCAAAGTCGATAACGGCTGATCGATCTTGAACACCTGACGTAAAATTTGTCCCATTAACAGACACTATCATCAACGGTACCCCATAAGTTGCAAATACTTCATCCAAATTTTGTGACCTTGACTTCCAGCCATTTTGAGTATGCATTAGCAATAATCAGAATCATCATTCCCTCAATTGGTCCGGCGTAGTCAATGTGTACGCGCTCACAATGATGGCTCCTGAACTTTGGTGGTTTATTCGCTTTTTTCGCACACAGTTCACACTCCCTTGTAATGCCTTCGATATCTTTGTCTAGTCCTGGCCAATATACGAATGAACGGGCCATTCCCCGTAGCTCGTCCAGTACTTGTTTTTGACACTTGCGGAATAACGATACGATGCTCAAAAATAAGGCAGCCGTACGATAATTTATAGCTGGCCTCCGGGTATTTGTAGCCATATCTAGTTAGGCACTTACCACTTTCTAGAAGTTGTACAATTTTTCCGAAGTGATCATCTTTTTTAGTTTCCTGGCCTATACGTTTTGCAGTTAGTGGAAGTTGATCAATTTGTTTGATCATGAACTGGTCGAATTCGTCAAATTCTTCATTTTGCCCCCGGACATTACCAGAGTCCTCTGTCTTGTTTGTTGTTCTCGACAGATAATCCGCATTAGCATTTTCCTTAGAAGTTTTATGGATAACCTCAAAATCAAAATTAGACAAAAAATCTGCATATTTCGCCATCCGTGATATGCACAAGCCAGGTAGTGATTTGTCAGGTCGAAGTATCTGAGCCAATGGTTTGTGGTCTGTTATGAGTATCCAGTGTCGTGCGTATATATATTTGAAAAATTTCTGGACTGCCCATACAATTGCCAATGTCTCCTTATCCATCTGTGGATAGCGTTGTTCAAATGATATGGGTCGCTCCTGGCGGTTTGGTAACCGGTGCGATAGTATGGCCCCAAGACCCGTTTGGCTGTCGTCTGTCGTCAATATCAATGGTAAATCCGGGTCTTATGGAATCAATACCAGCGGTGAGGTCAGAGCATGCTTGACCTTTAAGTACGCCCGCTCTGCCTCTTCAGACCAACTGAATTTCCCGGCCTTAATTATATCGCGCAATGGGCGTTCAATGGTTGATAAATTGGGTATGAAGTTGGCATAGTAGGCAACTTTGCCCAACAAGAGCTGAAGATCCTCTATAGTGAAATGGTCCACAGTAATCTACTCCGCATATTTGGAAGGGAAAGTTTTCTTGCACTCGATCTGCAGGAAGTGCTGCCATTACTTGTTGTTGGGTTTTTGGACCATACCTAAAGCATAAAACACATGAATGTATGATGCGTTTTATTATATTTTTAGCATTTAAAATCCAAAACTGCTCCCTTAAAATGTTGTGGAGTGTAAGTGCTCCAGCATGGAAATGCTTTCTGTGATAAAACGTGATTATCGTTTGTACAAATGGATGGTTGTTGGGCAATAAAATTGGGTGTTTTGCAGAAAACGAGAGTGAAGAATTTTTCAATCTTCCACCTACACGTATCAGACCATCCTTTAGAAATGGTGACAATTGCCTTATATTACAATTTTCCAGTGAGCGTCCGTTCTTTAGTTGTTTTATTTCTGCAGGAAAACATGAATTTTGTATAATTTTACAACTTAATATTAAAGCGTTTGACATTTCTGCGGTGGTAATTGGGCCAGAACCTTTTTTTGACGTACAGGATGATATAAAACGCTTCACATATACCATTATACGCAACAATTTTTCAAATGAGTTGATGAACTTATGTTGTTGCAAAATATCTACGTGCGTTGTGGAATTACAGTTTTTCACCATTAAAGTTGTTACATTTTCCTCAAAATTTATAAATGTACATGGTTGTGATGGCCATTCGGATGGCATTTCTCTCAAAAACTTAGGACCACTGAACCAAAAATCGGTTTCTGTTAAGCCTTTAGCTGTTGCGCATCTAGATAGTAGGTCTGCTGGGTTTTTTTCTGAAGGGACATGGCTCCACTTTACATCCTTTGAAAGTTGCTGGATTTTCGTTATTCTATTAGCTACGAATGTTGGGCGACTATGTGATTCTCCTGCTATCCATGATAATGTTATATTAGAGTCGGACCAACAGTATGTTTTAATAGGTTGGGTAGGAAATCCCTTCCAAACGGACTGCAAGAGTTGCACACATAGCAACGCTGCACACAGTTCTAATCTAGGAAGAGAAATTTCCTTTGTTGGCGCCACTCTAGACTTAGCGCACATAAGAGCAGAACTTATCCCCTTTTCGGATTTGTTAACCACATAGATACAGGCCTCGTAAGCCCTTTTGCTCGCATCAGCAAATGCATGAATGTTAGTAAAAGTATTAATAAACACAAACCTGGGAATTTTAATATTGTTAGAATATTGAAGCTGAATCCGAATTTGATCCCATTCATGAAGAACGTCTAGTGGAACACTTTCGTCCCAGTGAAGTTTGAGTGCCCATAATTTTTGTTACAAAATCTTCGCTTTTACAATAATTGGATTTATGAGCCCTAATGGATCGAAAAAGGCGGCTGTGTGAGCAAGTATTGTCCTTTTAGTAGTTTTTACGCCCTCAACTTGCGGGGTGTATGAGAAGCTAAAAAAATCCTCTTTTGGCGACCATTTAAGTCCTAAAGTTTTAATGTTGTTCATATCGTCAAGTTGTACAATTTCCTCCTTATCCTCCTTAGGAATGTCAGCTAATACAATGTCGGAATTCGAGGCAAATTTACGTAAGGGGAAACCTCCGCATCGTAAAAGCTCTACAACTTGTCTTTTGATTTCGATTACCTTGTGTTCAGTTTCTCCACCAGTCATTAAATTATCTACGTAGAAGTCATTCAGGGTTACTGTTGCACCAATTGGATATAATTCCGACATTTCGATAGCCAGATGTTGCAAGCACTTAAGCGCCAGATATGGTGCGCAGCTAGTCCCATATGTCAAAGTTTGTAATTTATATGGCACAAGTGGTGCTGTAGGCACTGTTCGCCATAAAATTCCCTGCCACATTGTGTCATCATTATGAAGAAGTACCTGCCTGTACATTTTCGCTATGTCCGCTACAAGAGCGTATTTGTGGTATCTAAATCGATTGAGCATTGTGAAAATGTCGCACTGTAATGTTGGGCCAACGCAGAGGACGTCGTTCAATGATTTTCCACTTGTTGGGCAACAGGACGCATCGAAAACGACTCGTAAACGGGTGGTTGTACTATCCGGCTTTACAACACAGTGGTGTGGTATATAGTACCTTACATCTTTAATAGATGCAGCCGACTGCATATGGTTTAAATCCGAATATTCGGCCATGAATTTATTATACTCTTGATGCATGGTCTCGTCACGTAAAAACTTTGACTCCAAGTAGGAAAACCTCCGCCTAGCTACTTCAAAGGATTGTCCAAGTGTTATGGGATCTAATTTAAAAGGTAATCGTACAATAAATTTTTTCGTTTGGGGACATCTCTCTGTAGTTTCATTAAAATATTTTTCACACAGCAATTCTTTAGAAGATAGTTTTTCTTTTTTACTTAAAGGCAGATCATCTATTTTCCAAAGTTTTTCGAGCAAAGTTTCTAATGATGGTTGATCAGACACAACAATAAACGATTTGTAACCTGTTTTCAGCATACAATTGTTAAATTTCTTACGATCAGCTGTAGTGTTTTTTAAATTAACTCTGTTTTGTTCTATTGACGTCATACCACTAACCGGCAATATGTTGTTATTGATTGATGTTAAAGAAGTGTCAAAAGTTGAGCTTTGAAGCGAATTTGATTGTGCTGTTAAATTTTTGTCTGTTGATATGTCTTGTGCTTTACTTGATGTTGACGTGTGAGCTTTTATTTGTGTTGATAAACTAGTAGCTAAATTTATGTTACTAACATTGTCAGCTGAGTACCGTGGTGAATTAGTTAGTGGTAACATGGAAGCTTTATGGTTAAGTTTTACAGATGTCATAGTGTTGCAAAGTGATGATTTTTGTGGCGAATTAAACGTAACAGCTGATCCACTGACAACCCATCCTAGTTTCGTTTTAATAAAATTTGGTTGATTTTCAACCTTAATTCTGCCAACCATTAAAACGTCCCAGAAAAAATCTGCATCAATCAATAGATCTATCGGGCCTGGGCAATTAAAGTTCTTGTCAGCAAGACTGATATTTGGCGGAATATGCCAATTGGTGGTGTTAATTTGCTGTTGTGGATGATTTGACGTAATGAAAGGGATAACTACGACATCAATTGGGGCACTAAACCCGGTGGTAAGTGACTTTACGACGATGGAGCATTCATGATTTGCAGATACTAAATTATTTCCTAGTCCAGATATATTTATATTTACCTTTTTTGTAGATGGTTTTAAAAACTGTGCCATGTGTTTGGTGATAAAATTAAGCTGTGAGCATGAATCTAATAAAGCGCGTGCTACTATGGATACGCCTTTATCATTACACAATTCTACTGTGGCGGTTGCCAATATAACTAGGCTTTTTTCTTTATTGACTTGTAAACTAACCGTTTCTGTTGGTTCAATAGAAGAATTTTGACCTTTGGATTCAGTAGGGATTGAATTTGTGCTATAGGTTGAGGTCGTAGACTTATCGGTTGAAGATTTTGTGGAATCTGTTCTATGTAAGAGGGAATGGTGAGAAGCATTACAAAAACGACAGCGATTTGAGGATGGACAAGATGATGCGATGTGGTTGTGGCCAAGACAATTTAGACAAAGTCTGTGATGTTTAACGGCAGCAAAACGATTTTGAATGCTCATGTCTACAAATTTAGCGCAACGATATGCGTTGTGATTTGGCGATGAATTACAAATATTACAAGCTGACGGTTGGTTGGATACCAGTAGTGCAGATGATGATCGATTTTTTGAAGCAACAATGTAGTTTGTGGCTAGATGTCTGTTGGATGATGAAATGTTGTTAACGATAGTCAAAGCTTTGCAACGTCTTTCGAAAACTGTGCGAGATTTTCCCACGTTGGGAGATTGAGTAATGTTGGTGATGATGTTCTTACTAAAGTAGTTGACGATTCCTCCTCCCATTTTGCTTGAGTGTCGGTATCTAATTTCGATACAACCATATGTAAGATGATGCCGTCGGCAATTTGAGATTTGGCTGCTATAGATTCTAAAGCTCTTAAGTCAGCGTTAATACTATCAATGAAAACACGAAGTGCTGCTACACTTTGTTGTTTTATTTTTTGAATTTCGAATATACGTCGCATATGGACTAGAATATTTCAAATTTGTTCTCATACCTAGAGATGAGTAAATCTAACGCCTTTTCGTAGTTTTCCTCAGTGACTTCAAGAGATTGGACAAGTTTTGCCGCAGATTCCACTAAACAGGAACGTAGGTACTGAAACTTTGATATAGCTGATAAATCTGGGTTATTGTGTACAAGAACACAAAAAGTATTATAGAAATCAAGCCACTCTGTTCGATTTCCGTTAAATTTTGTAAGTTGCAAGGTAGGTAAATGTATTTTTGGAGAATGTGTAGTTGTCTGCTGCATCCGAGTACTTGTAAGAAACGTCTCTTGTTGGTGAGAAGTAGCTCGTAAGTTTGCAATACGTTCCAATATGATAGATTTTATAGTAAAATATGAATCTTCAAAAATGTTGCGATGATTATTATCGAACTGTGACTCATCTAAAGCATATGTGTATTTATTCTTTAATTTAGCACCTCACAATGGTTTGACGAAGGACCATGAACAATTTCCAACTTATTATTTTGGAAATTGTGATAATTCAAAAACAGCGTTGAATAAGGCACAAATAAAACAAGAGAAATTTTATTTGTTACTTACTTATTGGTTTTTTTCCTATGAAAACACTGGGGGTTTGTTGGGTTTAAAACGTATGGCGGGTTTTATTGTTTCACAATAATTTTTTTTGTTAATTTTTTAATTTTATTAATTTTCTAATAAAAGAACTCCTGCCGAGCGCGCACTTCAATCGGGTTTGTTTTGTTTTTTTAATCGCCCCCGAAGCCCAACTATGGAGGTGTTTGGAGGCCGTCAGTCAAAGTCGATAACGGCTGATCGATCTTGAACACCTGACGTAAAATTTGTCCCATTAACAGACACTATCATCAACGGTACCCCATAAGTTGCAAATACTTCATCCAAATTTTGTGACCTTGACTTCCAGCCATTTTGAGTATGCATTAGCAATAATCAGAATCATCATTCCCTCAATTGGTCCGGCGTAGTCAATGTGTACGCGCTCACAATGATGGCTCCTGAACTTTGGTGGTTTATTCGCTTTTTTCGCACACAGTTCACACTCCCTTGTAATGCCTTCGATATCTTTGTCTAGTCCTGGCCAATATACGAATGAACGGGCCATTCCCCGTAGCTCGTCCAGTACTTGTTTTTGACACTTGCGGAATAACGATACGATGCTCAAAAATAAGGCAGCCGTACGATAATTTATAGCTGGCCTCCGGGTATTTGTAGCCATATCTAGTTAGGCACTTACCACTTTCTAGAAGTTGTACAATTTTTCCGAAGTGATCATCTTTTTTAGTTTCCTGGCCTATACGTTTTGCAGTTAGTGGAAGTTGATCAATTTGTTTGATCATGAACTGGTCGAATTCGTCAAATTCTTCATTTTGCCCCCGGACATTACCAGAGTCCTCTGTCTTGTTTGTTGTTCTCGACAGATAATCCGCATTAGCATTTTCCTTAGAAGTTTTATGGATAACCTCAAAATCAAAATTAGACAAAAAATCTGCATATTTCGCCATCCGTGATATGCACAAGCCAGGTAGTGATTTGTCAGGTCGAAGTATCTGAGCCAATGGTTTGTGGTCTGTTATGAGTATCCAGTGTCGTGCGTATATATATTTGAAAAATTTCTGGACTGCCCATACAATTGCCAATGTCTCCTTATCCATCTGTGGATAGCGTTGTTCAAATGATATGGGTCGCTCCTGGCGGTTTGGTAACCGGTGCGATAGTATGGCCCCAAGACCCGTTTGGCTGTCGTCTGTCGTCAATATCAATGGTAAATCCGGGTCTTATGGAATCAATACCAGCGGTGAGGTCAGAGCATGCTTGACCTTTAAGTACGCCCGCTCTGCCTCTTCAGACCAACTGAATTTCCCGGCCTTAATTATATCGCGCAATGGGCGTTCAATGGTTGATAAATTGGGTATGAAGTTGGCATAGTAGGCAACTTTGCCCAACAAGAGCTGAAGATCCTCTATAGTGAAATGGTCCACAGTAATCTACTCCGCATATTTGGAAGGGAAAGTTTTCTTGCACTCGATCTGCAGGAAGTGCTGCCATTACTTGTTGTTGGGTTTTTGGACCATACCTAAAGCATAAAACACATGAATGTATGATGCGTTTTATTATATTTTTAGCATTTAAAATCCAAAACTGCTCCCTTAAAATGTTGTGGAGTGTAAGTGCTCCAGCATGGAAATGCTTTCTGTGATAAAACGTGATTATCGTTTGTACAAATGGATGGTTGTTGGGCAATAAAATTGGGTGTTTTGCAGAAAACGAGAGTGAAGAATTTTTCAATCTTCCACCTACACGTATCAGACCATCCTTTAGAAATGGTGACAATTGCCTTATATTACAATTTTCCAGTGAGCGTCCGTTCTTTAGTTGTTTTATTTCTGCAGGAAAACATGAATTTTGTATAATTTTACAACTTAATATTAAAGCGTTTGACATTTCTGCGGTGGTAATTGGGCCAGAACCTTTTTTTGACGTACAGGATGATATAAAACGCTTCACATATACCATTATACGCAACAATTTTTCAAATGAGTTGATGAACTTATGTTGTTGCAAAATATCTACGTGCGTTGTGGAATTACAGTTTTTCACCATTAAAGTTGTTACATTTTCCTCAAAATTTATAAATGTACATGGTTGTGATGGCCATTCGGATGGCATTTCTCTCAAAAACTTAGGACCACTGAACCAAAAATCGGTTTCTGTTAAGCCTTTAGCTGTTGCGCATCTAGATAGTAGGTCTGCTGGGTTTTTTTCTGAAGGGACATGGCTCCACTTTACATCCTTTGAAAGTTGCTGGATTTTCGTTATTCTATTAGCTACGAATGTTGGGCGACTATGTGATTCTCCTGCTATCCATGATAATGTTATATTAGAGTCGGACCAACAGTATGTTTTAATAGGTTGGGTAGGAAATCCCTTCCAAACGGACTGCAAGAGTTGCACACATAGCAACGCTGCACACAGTTCTAATCTAGGAAGAGAAATTTCCTTTGTTGGCGCCACTCTAGACTTAGCGCACATAAGAGCAGAACTTATCCCCTTTTCGGATTTGTTAACCACATAGATACAGGCCTCGTAAGCCCTTTTGCTCGCATCAGCAAATGCATGAATGTTAGTAAAAGTATTAATAAACACAAACCTGGGAATTTTAATATTGTTAGAATATTGAAGCTGAATCCGAATTTGATCCCATTCATGAAGAACGTCTAGTGGAACACTTTCGTCCCAGTGAAGTTTGAGTGCCCATAATTTTTGTTACAAAATCTTCGCTTTTACAATAATTGGATTTATGAGCCCTAATGGATCGAAAAAGGCGGCTGTGTGAGCAAGTATTGTCCTTTTAGTAGTTTTTACGCCCTCAACTTGCGGGGTGTATGAGAAGCTAAAAAAATCCTCTTTTGGCGACCATTTAAGTCCTAAAGTTTTAATGTTGTTCATATCGTCAAGTTGTACAATTTCCTCCTTATCCTCCTTAGGAATGTCAGCTAATACAATGTCGGAATTCGAGGCAAATTTACGTAAGGGGAAACCTCCGCATCGTAAAAGCTCTACAACTTGTCTTTTGATTTCGATTACCTTGTGTTCAGTTTCTCCACCAGTCATTAAATTATCTACGTAGAAGTCATTCAGGGTTACTGTTGCACCAATTGGATATAATTCCGACATTTCGATAGCCAGATGTTGCAAGCACTTAAGCGCCAGATATGGTGCGCAGCTAGTCCCATATGTCAAAGTTTGTAATTTATATGGCACAAGTGGTGCTGTAGGCACTGTTCGCCATAAAATTCCCTGCCACATTGTGTCATCATTATGAAGAAGTACCTGCCTGTACATTTTCGCTATGTCCGCTACAAGAGCGTATTTGTGGTATCTAAATCGATTGAGCATTGTGAAAATGTCGCACTGTAATGTTGGGCCAACGCAGAGGACGTCGTTCAATGATTTTCCACTTGTTGGGCAACAGGACGCATCGAAAACGACTCGTAAACGGGTGGTTGTACTATCCGGCTTTACAACACAGTGGTGTGGTATATAGTACCTTACATCTTTAATAGATGCAGCCGACTGCATATGGTTTAAATCCGAATATTCGGCCATGAATTTATTATACTCTTGATGCATGGTCTCGTCACGTAAAAACTTTGACTCCAAGTAGGAAAACCTCCGCCTAGCTACTTCAAAGGATTGTCCAAGTGTTATGGGATCTAATTTAAAAGGTAATCGTACAATAAATTTTTTCGTTTGGGGACATCTCTCTGTAGTTTCATTAAAATATTTTTCACACAGCAATTCTTTAGAAGATAGTTTTTCTTTTTTACTTAAAGGCAGATCATCTATTTTCCAAAGTTTTTCGAGCAAAGTTTCTAATGATGGTTGATCAGACACAACAATAAACGATTTGTAACCTGTTTTCAGCATACAATTGTTAAATTTCTTACGATCAGCTGTAGTGTTTTTTAAATTAACTCTGTTTTGTTCTATTGACGTCATACCACTAACCGGCAATATGTTGTTATTGATTGATGTTAAAGAAGTGTCAAAAGTTGAGCTTTGAAGCGAATTTGATTGTGCTGTTAAATTTTTGTCTGTTGATATGTCTTGTGCTTTACTTGATGTTGACGTGTGAGCTTTTATTTGTGTTGATAAACTAGTAGCTAAATTTATGTTACTAACATTGTCAGCTGAGTACCGTGGTGAATTAGTTAGTGGTAACATGGAAGCTTTATGGTTAAGTTTTACAGATGTCATAGTGTTGCAAAGTGATGATTTTTGTGGCGAATTAAACGTAACAGCTGATCCACTGACAACCCATCCTAGTTTCGTTTTAATAAAATTTGGTTGATTTTCAACCTTAATTCTGCCAACCATTAAAACGTCCCAGAAAAAATCTGCATCAATCAATAGATCTATCGGGCCTGGGCAATTAAAGTTCTTGTCAGCAAGACTGATATTTGGCGGAATATGCCAATTGGTGGTGTTAATTTGCTGTTGTGGATGATTTGACGTAATGAAAGGGATAACTACGACATCAATTGGGGCACTAAACCCGGTGGTAAGTGACTTTACGACGATGGAGCATTCATGATTTGCAGATACTAAATTATTTCCTAGTCCAGATATATTTATATTTACCTTTTTTGTAGATGGTTTTAAAAACTGTGCCATGTGTTTGGTGATAAAATTAAGCTGTGAGCATGAATCTAATAAAGCGCGTGCTACTATGGATACGCCTTTATCATTACACAATTCTACTGTGGCGGTTGCCAATATAACTAGGCTTTTTTCTTTATTGACTTGTAAACTAACCGTTTCTGTTGGTTCAATAGAAGAATTTTGACCTTTGGATTCAGTAGGGATTGAATTTGTGCTATAGGTTGAGGTCGTAGACTTATCGGTTGAAGATTTTGTGGAATCTGTTCTATGTAAGAGGGAATGGTGAGAAGCATTACAAAAACGACAGCGATTTGAGGATGGACAAGATGATGCGATGTGGTTGTGGCCAAGACAATTTAGACAAAGTCTGTGATGTTTAACGGCAGCAAAACGATTTTGAATGCTCATGTCTACAAATTTAGCGCAACGATATGCGTTGTGATTTGGCGATGAATTACAAATATTACAAGCTGACGGTTGGTTGGATACCAGTAGTGCAGATGATGATCGATTTTTTGAAGCAACAATGTAGTTTGTGGCTAGATGTCTGTTGGATGATGAAATGTTGTTAACGATAGTCAAAGCTTTGCAACGTCTTTCGAAAACTGTGCGAGATTTTCCCACGTTGGGAGATTGAGTAATGTTGGTGATGATGTTCTTACTAAAGTAGTTGACGATTCCTCCTCCCATTTTGCTTGAGTGTCGGTATCTAATTTCGATACAACCATATGTAAGATGATGCCGTCGGCAATTTGAGATTTGGCTGCTATAGATTCTAAAGCTCTTAAGTCAGCGTTAATACTATCAATGAAAACACGAAGTGCTGCTACACTTTGTTGTTTTATTTTTTGAATTTCGAATATACGTCGCATATGGACTAGAATATTTCAAATTTGTTCTCATACCTAGAGATGAGTAAATCTAACGCCTTTTCGTAGTTTTCCTCAGTGACTTCAAGAGATTGGACAAGTTTTGCCGCAGATTCCACTAAACAGGAACGTAGGTACTGAAACTTTGATATAGCTGATAAATCTGGGTTATTGTGTACAAGAACACAAAAAGTATTATAGAAATCAAGCCACTCTGTTCGATTTCCGTTAAATTTTGTAAGTTGCAAGGTAGGTAAATGTATTTTTGGAGAATGTGTAGTTGTCTGCTGCATCCGAGTACTTGTAAGAAACGTCTCTTGTTGGTGAGAAGTAGCTCGTAAGTTTGCAATACGTTCCAATATGATAGATTTTATAGTAAAATATGAATCTTCAAAAATGTTGCGATGATTATTATCGAACTGTGACTCATCTAAAGCATCTAGTTGTAACTGAATTTTTTCAAACGAGTCACATGAACGTTCCAACATGGCTAACTTCACCTCCAGTTGATGGCGGTTCATTAACTCAAATTGGGATAAATTATCCTTGTAGGACGACAGTTGCGAAATAATTTGATTACGTTGCAGTTCTTTTACGCGTATAATATTACCCGAACTAATGGCTGGAGGAGTTTGCACCCCCAGCAACGAATCGTTTTCCTTTGACATTTGAATTGACTAGCTCTGGACGATTTAAATGTAATCCGGCTCGAAGGACCGTGGAGAGAACAGAAGCTTTTTTCTGCCCACAAAACAAAAATGATTCAAACCAACTTTATTTAATTCAATAATTTTTCTAAAAAAATATTATTCAATCTTTATTTAGTTCATTTAAATTCACTTAATTTAATATTTAATTATATGGACTGTATTATTTATAAACAAATTACTTTGACTGTCGCTAGCCAACTAACTGACTTCCAAAAAAACCAAAAAATCGCTTTTCTTTTTAATTTCAATTAAAAGTGAACTAACTGTTTGTCAAGCTACACAATGTTTGTGTATTCTTTGTTGTTTGTCGCGATCAACGGTGACAATGAACAGAAAATACATACATATACAACTGTTGAAACAATTATTATTTACTTTATAACTTTGTTGGTACCACCAAGAATGCGTTTTGACAAACAACTACTTCCCAGTAGGAAATTTACAGCAGATAACTCATTAATTTCTAACACCCTACAAGAAATACATAACCAAAACTAAAAAAAAAAATTTACTAACCCACTTGCAACAGTTTTATATTAGTTGTTCCACTCTAATATACAGTTAAACCTCGATCATCCGGCTCTCGTGGGACCGGCACCAGCACGGATTTTTACTAACAGGTATGTTCTAGGTTTAGGCTCGAATTGAAAACGAAAAATTTTTTGAATCAGCATAATTCATAAATTGGTGTTCTCAAATCAGCATGTTTTTGTGTATTCGAAGTTTTTGTTCGGAAAAACTTTTGTTGAACTAATGATCGCTAATTTGCTAACCGAAGTATGATAGCAATGTCTAATATTTTTTAAAAATCGTGAAAGCTGTAAAGAATCACAAAAAAATCGCTAACATGGTTAAAATTCTCGAAAAATTGCAAACTTTTAAACAAACACTAAAATTTATTTGAAATCTCTAAATGGGTTAAAAAAAACAAAATGTCGGAAAATAACAAAAAAAAAATTGCAAAAATAGCGAAAATTCGCGAAAAATTTTAATATTTCAAACCAGCCATAATATTGATTTAAAGTCCCTAAAACTATAAGGAATGGCAAAAAATCGGTAAAAATTGCTAAATTCAAGGAAATTCGCAAAAATTTGCAAACAGCGGCATGATAGCAAAGTCAACTATTTATTATAAATCGTTAAAGCTGTAAAGAATCAGAAAACTTACACGACCAAATCGCTTATATCGCGAACATGGCTAAAATTCGCGAAAAATTGCAAAGTTTAAACAAACCCAAAAACTAAGAGATCGCTAAAGCGATTAAAGAAACAAATTGTCTGAAAATAACATAAAAATCGTTCAAAAAAATTTGGTATAATTGCATCAATGTCAATGAAAATGTCGTCTTTAAATTTAGGGTTAGTAAGGGCCTTTTGCGTTTTAGATAACGATATATTTTTGATTAAATTGGATTAAGAAGATTTTAAGCTAAAAGCAATATTAATTTTTTTGTTAAAAATGATATCACATATTACAATAAAAGTCGATTCGGTTTACTTTCACCAACCCATATCTACTCTAATTGAAAACGAATAAAAACATGTGGATGTGAAATGCAGAACACCAATAATGCTAAAGTAATCCACTTTCGAGTGGATTCGGATTCTAGAACACGCCCGTAAATATGCTTTTTTTGATCAAACTGCATGTCTGAACTTAAAACATGAACATGAACTTAAAAAGGGGAAACACCGGATTTAGATATATGTATGTATGAACATAATAAAAAACATATTAATGCTGCACGGATAATAGATGTAAAGCACGGTTAATAGAGGTGTAAATCTAAAGCACGGATAATAGAGGTAAAGCACGGATAATAGAGCAAAAAAATAAAAAGAACCGCATGCCGGTTAATAGATGTAACCGATTAATAGAGGTCCGGTTAATCGAGGTTTAACTGTATATGTTAAAAAATAAATATTAATGTAGTGCTAAAAAAAATTGCTAGAATGCTAGTGGTAAGGTACTGATGGCGGTTTCAAAGGACGTGGTGGTAGATTCTCTGGAAACAACAGGAGTGGTCGTCTAACAGGTAGCGGCCATGTGGGTGGTGGATTTGACCAGGATCATCGTTTACGATTTACCGGTGGTAATAAAGGAACAAATAATGTAAATAAATGTAAAGTATGTACTTGATTTTGTGTGTGTTTTCAATAAAAAATTTAATTAAAAATTAAAATAAAAAATGTATTGTGTTATTAATAAAGGTTAGTACTAGCCAATTTTTACGTTATAAATAACTAGTTAGTGCTAACCAATATTTACGCTATGACTAACTAGTTAGCATTACCCACTATTTTGGTTATCATTGACTAATAAAAAGCAGGAGAGTAAGCAGTACAGATATATGTTCCGTAGTCGAGTGGAATTCATTAGTTAGAAAGAGAGGCAAAATAATATGTATACAAGAGTTTCGGTTAGTTTTTTCATTTTGCTCTTAATAAACTAATAGAAACTTTAGCCAATATATTGGTCAACACTACCGGTCATATAACTAGTAAAATGACCGGTAGTGTTCTTGTAGGGACGCCATAAAAATCTGTTTTATACAGATCGAGACGTTCCGTCAACGTGACATTTAAATTCAGTAAGCATTTGCATTGTTTGCAAATAACAAAACGAACCAGACGTTCCGTTAGGGGACGTGGGCGTACGGCTAACTCTGCCTATAATTATTGCGACATATATTGCAGTAAATGTCAAAATTATGTTATCTTTAATGTAGACAGCAAATTTTGTAATTTATGTTGCAATAATTGTTAGTCCATTTTTGTTGACAATTATTGGTAACATAAAACATCAAATTTGGTTGTGAATTGAAAAAAAAGCAAATTGTGTCGGAAAGAGATTAAGTTTGTGAAATTGTAGCAAATTATAACTGTGGTAAAATAATTAAATAAACACTAAAATAAAATTGTAAACATTATTTTTATTAATATAATTTTTTTCTTATTTGATCTTTATTATTTAAATTTATATTAACAAGTGTTTTCCTAATGGTCGAAATTCGGCCATAAATTTTTATTTAATATGAAGAATATATAGTATATCTAAATATATTAATTTTTTCCGTCTTAGTGGATCGATTTGGCGACGGACCAACATCCGGTTCATATGTTGTGTTCCACGTGAGTGGTTGACAAACAAATAAAGATATCATTCTTAACTGGTTTGCCTGTGCCGATTTATATAGTCGAAATATTCGAAAACCGGTTTCTTGAAAATTTCGAATAACCGACCACCATATTTTTTTTATTATTTGATAATTGGAAAAAACAAAATTTATTTACATATGTGTTTTGCATTTGTGTTAGTATCAAATTTGAAAGCTTATAACTCTGAAAATATTGAACAGATTTTAATCAAATATATATTGTGCACTTCTGCCGGTAAATACCTTTCAAATGGTGTATTTTTTATTCTAATCGCTGGGCAAACAGAGGAAAAAAGTGTTCTTAACTGTTTTGCCTTAGCCGATTTATATATAATTTGTTTTAGCTTGAGTTCTTTTTTATATAAAATATAAATTTTATTTTAACAAAAAAAATAAATTTAATACAAATTAATATTTTTATATAAAAAAAATCTCAAGCTTAAACAAATTAATATACATTTTAAAAATAAGTCGAATTAGAAAGAATTTTTATTAATAAAAATAATTTTTGCAAGAAGCAGTTTAAGCACTGCACCTTCTTCCTTGATTTTTTTTTCAAATTATGAGTTAACATAAATATGTTTTCCCATGCCTTTACCCCGGGTCTCCACGTAGCGATATTTATTGCGGCAAACGTCAAATTTGGAAATCCATTGCGCAATGATTGCTTGAGCAATTATTGCTTAGCAATCTGCTGTCAAATCAGTTGTCATTTATCTGTTTATCATTTCTGCTTATTCATTTGTGTGTTAATTTATTAAAAGAGCAATCAAGAAAGACGCCAAGCGGACATTTGAGAACAATTTGATATATGTGTACTTTATATTTTTAAATATATTATCTTTTTAAATAAACGTCGATATCAACAAAAGCAAACGGCGGATTTGTTTTTTGTATATTTTTATATTTTATTTTTAAACAAGTAATACAAAACACAGCTTCGGCAATTACAATTTTATTAATTTTAGATATTAATGTAAAAAAGAAAATTTAACAACCACTCAAAACACAACATAAGACATTTGTTATTAATACAGCCACAAAACCTTATACAACTACTCGCGGTGAAAATTGCAAATTTATGGCAAAGCAATTTCAAGTGTTCTCCAGCAATATAATTAGCAATTATTGCTACATTGTACTGTCATTGTTCTACCGACGTTTTTGCTTGTACTCAGCAATAAATTGCTACGTGCAGACCCAGCTGAGCAATAAGATATATTGCTCTGTTCAAGGCGAATTCAACTTCAGGTGGTGTCGGAACTACAACAATCCAACAGCAACAGAAACAACATTGTTTTTTTTGCATTGCACTGTTAGTGTTAACGGCTCAAAATGTTAACCATTCTTAGCAAAACACTAAAGCAGACCATACACGATTCAATTCAATTGTCAACTGAGTCGGTTGTTGTCCAAATCAAAGCGTGTATGGCCTTGTCAGTTGATTAGTTTGACGGTTGTCGAGTTGGTTGAAGAAATATCAAAAGATTTTGATTTTTTCAAGTTGACTCCAAGTCTTTCAATTCGATTGTACTGTGTGTGCTTAAGTCTCTTGATCAGCTGTCAAAATTTATGTTTGTAATTTTTTTTTGCCAATTTGTTTCTATTTGTTCTTTTGTTTTTCGCTTCTTTTTTTTAATTGACAACCAAATTTGACGTTTTATGCTAGCAATAATTGTCAACGAAAAGAGACTAACAATTATTGCAACATAAATTGCCGGCAATAAATATGTACAAAAAAGTGCTGTCTGCATCATAGTATAATAAGTACCAGATATTTTCATTACATGGGGTCTTCACCTGACGTCAAAGTCAATATAAAAAAAACTCTAAAATTTTTATCAGCGTTTCTTTATATGAAGTTTGACGTTTATTAAGACAAAAAATTGGCAGGTGAAGACCCCATGTTAGCGAGAGTTTTTATTATTTACCCATGTTATGTCAAAATAATTTATTTGATTTTTACGCTTGTTTTAATTTTTTTCTATATTTCTTTTTGTTTGATGTTACATGGGTTTTAAAATTGAGAACAAAATTTCTAATGACTATGCCTTGTACTCATAGTATAATAAGTACCAGGAATGTTCATTAGGAAGAGTTTTGATTATTTACCCATGTAATGTCAAATTAATTTATTTGATTTTTGACGCTTGTTTTAATTTTTTCCCATTTTTTTCTTTTATTTGACTCTATATGGGTTTTGAAATTGAGAACAAAATTTTTAATGACTATACCTTGTACTTATTCTACCATGCTTGTTCTTATTCTACCATGGTCTACATAAAAGATAACATAATTTTTACATATACTGCAATATATGCCGCAATATTTATCTCTGGTATAGACGACGGTCAGGTAAGTTTCGGCAATATATATCGACTATTTTTATAATATCAATATCTTGATATATCGATATTTATTGTCCATCACTACCTTTTTGTTTATAGTTTGGAGTAATAAAATTAAATCATTTAGAAGAATAATAAATGTAAAATTATGTCGGCAAATAAAATGCCGGTAGACATTAATCGGCTAACTGAAGGTTGGTTAGAATTAGAATCGGATCCAGGTCTATTTACACTTTTGTTAGAAGATTTCGGTGTTAATGGAGTGCAAGTGGAAGAAGTGTACGACCTCCAAAAACCAATTGAGGGTCCAGTATATGGTTTTATTTTTCTTTTTCGTTGGATTGAGGAAAGAAGGGCACGTCGAAAAATTGTAGAAACAACAGCTGAAATATTTGTTAAGGACGATGAAGCAGTTTCAAATATTTTCTTTGCCCAACAAGTTGTGCCAAACAGCTGCGCTACCCATGCTTTACTTTCTGTACTTTTAAATTGTAGTGAGGCTGAATTGCATTTGGGAGACACTTTAAGCAGACTTAAAAGTCACACCAAAGGCATGTCTCCAGAAAATAAAGGCTGGGCTATAGGCAATACCCCAGAGCTCGCGTGTGCACACAATTCTCATGCCATGCCTCAGGCCAGACGCCTCTTAGAGCGAAATGCTGGTTCTGGAGTTTCTACAGGACGTTTTACTGGTGAAGCATTTCATTTTGTAAGTTTTGTTCCTATAAATGGGCACCTATTTGAATTGGATGGATTGAAGCCATATCCTATGGATCATGGTGGTTGGGAGGAATGTGAAGATTGGACAGACAAATTCAGACGGGTTATGGCAGAAAGACTTGGTATTGCTACCGGCGAGCAAGATATTCGATTCAATTTAATGGCAGTGGTTCCGGATCGTCGTATTGCTATAACACACAAATTAAAGATGCTGCGTACCAATCAGGCGATAGTGTCAGGAACATTACAAAAACTTCTAAAAGCTAACGAGGCAGCTGCTAATACTGATTGTGGCTTGACAGCATTAAAATCGGAAGAAAATGGACTAGATCAATCTTCATCAACATCATCCACACAACAGCGCAGTGTCTCTCCTTCACCGCTTTTGGATGCATCAAACGCGTTTACAGTGAGAGATTTACAGTCTTTATTAAAAAATCTTGATTCCGAAATTGCTATTAATGAACAACATTTAAACGATGAAAATGATCGAAGATACATGTTTAAGGTTTTTTTTTATAATATACAGCTATTATGATCTGATTAAATTTTTATTTTTTGAAAGGTGGACGACTGTAGACGAACACATAATTACGATGAATTTATTTGTACATTTCTTTCAATGTTGGCACATCAGGGGGTTTTGGGAGAATTGGTCAGTCAACATTTGCTACCATCGAAAAAAATTGGTGGCCAAAGTGCTGTAAATCGCATTAGTAAACAAACGTCTAACAATAACTCAGTTGCGCCCAAACAAAAGAATGGAAAATCTCCCAAAACAGCAGGACGACGAAGAAAAGGTCGAAATAAATGTAAAAAACGAAAATAAATGATTTTTAACAAGTATTTTTAATGTAGTATTGTATGTAGCTTGTATTGTATTGTATGTATGCTGTTTAATTTTTCATTAAAAACGGTTGTCATTACCGTTAACGACTGCTTCTTTTTTTATAATATCTATATTAAATACTAGCATATACCCACTGCTTCGTTAGTGTCTCCTTTTTCTTCGTGGACATATTTTTATGCCAAAGTTTGTTTTGCTAGGTTAAAACTTGATTAAATTCTAGCATTTAACCCGCTACTTAAGTAGAAACGAAAAGCTTAAGAAAACTATCAAATTTCCCGTATTTCCTTTTTTGGGTCCAAATTTCAAAAAAGTACCGGACACCTGTTCGCTTATTTTTCTAAAGAACAACGATAAGTATTACATTTATATTGCATCTCTTTTAGTTTTGGAGATATAAGTTTACCGAATTTTCCGGTTTTTACCATTTTTTACCCCCTAAACATTCGAATTTCCAAAAATCTCGTCTTAGTAGATCAATTTGGGGAATGACCAAGCTCTGGTGCAAATTTCAAGTTTTTAGCTTCAGGCGTTAAGGCTGTGCGATGATGAATCAGTCAACGTTAAAATTTTATATATGTACTAACTGACCCGGTCCCCGTTGCTGGCCCTAAGCAAACATAGGTGTTGTATTACCACACGATTTAAATTGAGGTTTTAACGAAATTTACGGCCTTTAGATAAAAATCCATGGAATACCTATCATAAATTTTTTTACAGAACTTACAAATGGTGTAGATATGGGATATATTCAGGTGACTTAAAAAAGTTTTCCCAGTTCCACCGGGAGCGCTTAGAAAAAAAATCCCTCCTTCATCTATCACAGCTTTCATGAGGGTGTCGTATGCCTAATTTTGTTGTCGATTCAACAGTGGAAATTTTGTTCGAACTGATTCCCTTAGGGCTTCGCAAAATCGATGCAACTGTTTTCCGTTTTTAGATAAATAGAAAAAGTAGCGTGGTATATTTTTCTTTCGATGAAAACTTAAAATGGATTAATATAAACATTTGAAAGAAAAATTAGTCAAATCGATGGAGCCTTTTTCTGATTTTAGGTAAATCGAAAAAAGTGGGCGGGGCAAAATTTTCTTTCCGTAAAAACCTTAGTTGGACCATGGCGATCATTTTAAAGAAAAAATCGTTCAAATCGGCCAAGCCGTTCTCCGCCCCCAGACCGAAAATAAAAAATCAGACTGCACAGTGTCCCCGCCTGAATATTCTGAAGTTTCCCTGAAAATTTCATCAAAATCGGCCCAGCCGTTTTGGAGTCCATACGTTACATACATACATACATACACACATCCTATTTTATATACATATATAAAATCAGAGTAATGAGTCGTTTTCGAGTACTTTTGGCAGTGTTACCGTTATGCGACTAAAGTCGCATTTTTGCCCCTTTTTGACTTGACTGCCGTGCCACTTTTTTGACCCCTTTGTTTTAAATCCCCTTTTGTATCATTTTGTAGTTTTTTGTGCCCCTTTTGCCCCTTTTTGAACCAAATTTTTTTTATACTGTCAATCAATGAATCCGAGCTCAATTTGAAGAGAAAATAGCATCTAATTTGGAAAAAATTAAAATAATTCAGGATGGGCTATCTATTAACAATAAAATTTAAATAAATTTAAATTATGAATAAATTAAACCTTAATTTTCAAAACTAATAATCACAAATTATATATTTAGTTTCATCCACGAAAGATATTGTATTAGACATTTTTAAAAATTAAAAAAAGAGTATGTTATGCAAACAAATATAGAACAAATTGATTTTGTTGATGTTCTGCATATAAAAGAAACACTTAGGGCCATTATTACAACTTGAAGTTAGCTAAAGTTAAGATTAAATTGACAGATAGCAATGTGTTATCTGTCAAAAAGCATCTGTTAACCGCCGGATAACAGCTAACACCAAGTTATAATAATGGCCCTTAATATATATATCCGAGCTAGAAATATGTACTAACAACAACTTAAGTAGTGATATTGTAGAAATTAAAAACAACATTTTACTTTTTTACCAAAATGTGTGCAAAGAAATTTTATCAAGAATTAATATTACCGATTAGAGGCTGAGTTCATTAAAGGTTTTAGATCCAGTATTTATTAAGTCAGCTGAAGACATAAATTACTTTGAAATTGTTACCGTTTTTATTGATATAATTACTAACCCAGATGATTTTGTAAAGGAGTTCAAACTTTTAGAAACCAGATCAAACGATAAAAGCTATGAAGCAATTTTTAAAATATCTTAGCCTGAAACATTTTGGTACGAAATTGGCAATTTAAAAAACTGTTTGGGTGACAATTTATATCCAAACTTGTATAAATTTGCTTCGTATGTTTTTACTTTACCACATAGTAGTGCATCCGCTGAACGGATTTTTTTCTAAGTTAGCATATTTAAAAAGTAAATTGACAAATAGACTGAAAGTTGATACCTGTCAGTCTATGTTATCCGCTTTTAATTTGTATCAAAATGACTTGGAAGATTGGATTCCAAGTGATGAATTGATAAATAAATATAGATTTACGTTTTCAAAAAAATAGATATTTAATAGTTGAAGAAACAACATAACACTGCAATTTATAAAAAAATGGATCTGTACCTGATATTAACTATCTTCCTATCAATACTTTTATATGCTTTTTCCTCGAGGTTTTTTCGTAACTTAATTTTTTTGGTAAAAAAGTAAAATAATCCAAGTGCCAAATATTTATGTACATACATATATACATATCTCTATCTATTTAAATGTAAAGTTTTTTTGTATCAAATCATATTATGAACTATTTTTTGTTTTTGTAAGTATTGTTATTACACTATTTTAAGCTCGTTTTATTTACAAGTAATTAGTAACTGTTTTTGTATAAATAATTGAAATAAAAATTTTATGCAACAGTTCATTATCGTTTACTTGCAAACAAGACATGTATTTTCACGTATATGTATATATGTATATATATATATATGTGTGGTTTTCCCAAACACTTTGTATTATATACCTATAATGTATTTTTTTATAAATATGAAGTTTATTTTTTGTTATGTTTAGTTTTCGATGAAAATAATTTAATAAATACATACGTTTTTTTTAAATTTTCCTGTTTTTAAAGTTGCCCCTTTTTTTCTCAGAATTCCTTTTTTTGTGACACTTTTTTTTTGAAAATCCCCTTTTGTGCCCCTTTTTGAAAATTTTGAACGGTAACACTGACTTTTGGTGATCAAAAACTAATTAATCAGTTACACGCTTAAAAATAGACTCGAAAATTACTCACGCTTATAATTCTAAAGTGTTTGATTTAAAATGCAATAACAAATCGTATTGAAACCGCAAATGGATCATCTTGGCGCTTAAAAGGTGAGTATTTCATCCGTTATTCATAATCGAATTTCGCGCAGCTAGAAGGATGTAAACTGTTTCATCACAAACTGATTATGCATGCGTTCGAAAAGTGATTACTTTTTTTGTTATTTATGATCATATTTTGCGCAGATGGATAATTAAAAAGTGTTTGTTATTTTTTTGTATAGCAATCTCCAACGAATCATCCAGGTGCTTAAAATGTGAGTATTTCAATCGTAATTTATAATCAAATTTTACGCACCTAGAAAATTGAAAACTGCTTGAATATTTAAAAAGTACTTGTTAAGTGTTAACAGGAAATTTTTTTGTTTAATGTCTAACAATTAAATTTTTTTTCATTATAAAATTTCAACCGAAGTGATAGTTAACTTGTGTCTTCTTAAAATTGTAACTAAATAAGTATATATATGTGTTCCTCTAACTCCCTTTGGAGCATAGGGCGCCAAAAAAAATAAGTGTGTGCATTAAATTGTAATTTGCAATTATTAAAAAAACTAAAACTACATACTGTATTCCCTCGATTTACGAAGGCCCGCTTTACGAAATTTCGAAGTTACGAACATCATTAAAAAATTATAAAATTCGTTATACGAATACAAAATTTCGAAGTTACGAACTTTTTTAATAAATAAAAAAATTCGTTATACGAATACAAAATATCGAAGTTACGAACTTTTTTAATAAATAATAAAATTTTTTACTCCTACGAACAATTCAAATTTAATTTTGGAACTCCTCGAAAACAATAAGTTAAGTTTTATCATTCATTGAATATATTTTAGTAGCAGTCGTGGGATAAAGACCAACAATATCTTACCTGTTGCACTTTTTTGTCAACAAAGAATTCTTTACACAAACAAGTTTGCCTGTTTTTGTTGATTTGTTGTACAACAACACCAAGTGCTGCCACCTTATAGTAATTTCACCATAGTGCAAGTTGTGTTTTTAACAATTTTAATTTAATTTGGGAAATCCCCGAAAACAATAAGTTAGGTTCTATCATTCAATGAATTTCGTTAGTGCAAGTTTTGTATCACAGAATATAAAGAACTGTAAAAAGTGACGTGTGAAAAAGGCCCAAATCAGTTGCGAGGGCAGCTTTCAAAGAAAGAGAAAGAAAATGTTTTTTGGTAGTAAAGTGGCAATGTGTAAAAACAGGCCGCTACTATCAACACGAATTGCGTAACCAAAACAAAAAATGCAAAAAGGGCAGCTTTCGCAGAAAAAGACAGAAAAAAACACAATATTTTCTGTCTCGTGACACCTCTGTATGCTCTGTGTTTTGTATTGTTAAAGTGAAGTCAAATAATTTTTTGTTGGAGGTATATCAGTAAAGTGGTTGTGTGTTTCTGTTACATTAAGTCGAAATTATCTTTGCTATAAAAATGCCTGGTAAACGAACAAAAACTACGGTTCACGCCACTTGTGCAAAAAAGATCGAATTGGATGTAAATCTTGATGTTTTAAGACGGCTTGAAGCTGGTCAGAAAAATAATGAAATAGGAAAAGCTTGAGGTCTAGCTGCTTCAACTGTTTGTACAATTAAGAACAATCAAAATAAAATAAGAAATAGTGTACAAAGAGTAACATCTTTAACTGCAAAAAATGTTTCAAAACAAAGAAGTGCGGTAATGGAAGATATGGAACGGATGCTAAGTGTATGGATTGACCACCAATCCCAACAAAATATTGCGATAAGCACCACTATAATACAAGAAAAAGCCAGGTACCTACTCCAGTATTTAATAAAAAAAAATTAGGAAGGATCTAAGACAGAACAGTTTTTATGTAGCAAAGGTTGGTTTGAAAGATTTAAAAAACGTCATTCCTTACATAATATAAAAATGTCTGGTGAAGCAGCAAGTGCGGATATTGAGGCGGCAAAAAATTATCCCGCAATATTTAAAAAAAATTATAGGAGACGGTGGATACACACCGCAGCAAGTATATAATGTTGACGAAACAGGTCTGTTTTGGAAAAGAATGCCATCTAGAACATTCATTTCCAAACAAGAAAAATCTGCTTCAGGATTTAAGGCTGCTAAAGACCGTGTAACGATTTTATTTGGAGGGAATGCTGCAGGAGATAATAAATGAAAGCCCATGCTTATTTATCATTCGGAAAATCCACGAGCCTTCAAAAGTTGCAACAAATCACAACTTGGTATTATCTGGCGGTCAAATTAAAAAGGGTGGATGACAGCACATCTTTTTGAAGACTGGTTGAATAATTTTTTTGCAAGTTCTGTAAGAAAATTTAATTCTGACCAAAATATTTCAAACAAGGCATTGCTAGTAGTTGACAGTGCACCTAGCCATAAGCTAACTCACATACCTGACAACATCAAAGTTGTATTTCTACCACCAAATACTACTCCTATACTTCAACCAATGGATCAGGGTGTAATTGCTAACTTTAAGGCTTATTATTTGCGCCGCGTTTTCAAGAATCTGATCAAATATGTTGATGGTCCAAGCCAGACAATTACAGAATTTTGAAAGCAATTTAATATACTTAATGCTGTTGACAACATTAAAAAATCTTGGGATGAAGTTAAAGAAACAGCCATGAATGGAGTATGGAAAAAATTATGGCCCGAATGCAGTAATGATTTCGGAAGTTCATTGCAACACATTCAAGAAATTCAAAATGAAATTGTCGCTATGGCACACGAAGTCGGTAAGGATGAAGTGGGCAATGAAGATGTGGCAGAAGTTCTTGGATCGGGAGAGGAAAGTATTTCAAATGAAAAATTAATAGAGATGCTTGAAGGAAGCACGGATGCGGAAATTGTAGGAAATCTTATGCATGGCGAAAGTTCGCGTATTTTGACATCACAAAAAATGTCAAAAGCATTTTCTCTTATCCAGGAAGCTATCGATATATTTTCGGAAAACGATCCTTTTGCAGAAAGAAGTCTTAAGGTTTCCAGAGAAATAGAAAACTCAATTCTTTGCATTAGAGAATTATACAAAGATAAAAATAAATCCGCAAAGCAAACCTCATTAGTTTCTTATTTTTCTAAAAAAAGTGTTGCAGCTCCAAATATTCAAGAATCTGTAGAATCTATTTTCGATGCCAGTTTGGATGAAGGTTCATCTACAAGCCTAGGCGAGGGCTCATACAACACATCAGAATAGATAAAGCACTTATAATTTATAATTTTAAATATTATATTTCAATTACTTATGAAGTTATTAGCTCTGTTTCTTTACTTTTTGGGTAAAGTTCGTGCAAATGAGAGCAAGCATAAATTTCTCCCATAAACAGACAACATTACACGAAAGTACGGGAACAGAAAAAACAAAATTTTAAGCACGAAATAAAAATTCTGTGGTTTGACAGTCTTTAAAACGCCAACAAAAATTGCGCCACTTTTGAAAAATTTTATATTGGCTCTAGAATTAAACAACTTTTACTCAAAATAAAACAAAACAAACACTTTTACAATAACTAACATTATGTTTCCCTAATACTTCAGTACAAAACTTTTTATTTAAGTACATTGTTTTATTCCAGAACACTTTTTCCAGAATTTGGATCATGAACTTTTTTCCCTTTTTTTTTGTTTTGTTTATGTTTTACAGCTGTTTGACAATTTACACAATTTGCACGAAGAAAAATTCTGGGCTGTTTCGTGCAAGAAGAAGAAGAATTTTATTCTCTCAAATCCGCTCTCATTTACACAAATTAAAAGTACGGGAACGCTTTTCGTGCAAATTGGGATCCCGAGGGATCCCAAAGTAGAGTAAAGAAACAGAGCTATTATTTTAATTTTAAAATTGAATTTTTTTTTTTAAATGTAAAATTTGCTTTTTTTGTGTTTAATTTTTAAAACGAATAAATTTCTTTTCTTATCACTTTGTTATAAATGTATATTCATCATATATTCACTATGGATTAAAAAATGAATTAACCGATTTCTTAGTAAAAAATGATTGGAAGGCATTAAACATAATTTTAGATTTTGGCATTGCTGGACTGCCTCTAGTTAAAAGTAGCTCCAAACAAGTTTGGCCGATTTTAGCAAGTGTTGCAGAATCAAGCTATGTTTTTCTCGTTGGTGTATATGAGGGAATGTCAAAACCAAATTGCGCAAATGACTTCTTACAAGAATTCATAACAGAACTCATTTTTGTTATGCAAGAAGGATTGATTTTTGCCGACAAATTTTTTAATATTAAAGTACGATGTTTTGTTATGAATGCTCCAGCGAAGTCCTTTGTTTTAGGGACCAAGGGGCATAGTGGCTACTTTTCTTGTTGTCGCTGTACACAAAAAGGACAAATGGTTAAACATCGTCTTATTTTTCCGAACGAAAGCGAGTGTACCATTAGAACAAATTCCACCTTCAGAAATCGTTTACAACCCGAACATCATTTGAGGCAATCTATTTTACCACTAGAAAAGCTAAACATAGATATTGTGTCACAGCGCTCTCTAGATTAAATGCACGTTGTATGCTTAGGAGTAATGCGAACATTATTAAATGCTTGGGTAAAAAAAAAGTGAACATTATTCTTTAACTTCCTGGAAATGTGAGTCAATTTCAAGTAAGTTGAGTTTTAACACAAAAAATATAACAAAGGAGTTTCAGAGAAAACCCCGGGGCTTAAAATATCTTGAAAGATGGAAGGCAACAGAGCTAAGAAAATTCCTACTTTACACGGGCCCTTTTATATTAAAAAATATTTTAAGCTCAGAGAGATATAATCACTTCTTAAAATTATCCTTGGCTTTAAGAATCCTTATAGATTACAATGATTGCAAAAAAAACAATAGTTGTGCTGAAAAACTATTAAAATCATTCGTCAACGAGATTCCATTATTGTACGGATCGTATTTTCTAACATACATATAATTTCCACAGCTTGTTGCATAACCATGGAGATGCTTACCTACATGGCTCTTTAGATGACATAAGCGCACTCAAGTTTGAGAACTATTTGCAAAAAATGAAACGCAAAGTTAGAAAAGGCCAAGGCGTCGCCGCTCAAATTTTCAAAAGGCAGGTAGAAAATAGCTTTTATCTAGAAAAGGAGGAACAGCAAAATCTATTGTTTGTGGGAAAGAAAAAAAATGGCAAAATTTTAAATGGAAATGTTAATGGTTTCTTTTTTTCTTTACGAGAACCTGACAACTTTTGCCTAATTCAAGATAAAATTGTTAAAATTACAGAGATAAATACAAAGGACCATGTTTCCTATGGTAAAGAAATAAAAAACCTAATAGCTCTTTTCTTGCATCCAATCGACTCAAAAATTTTCAACATATATTGGTCGGCTGACATCGTCTTAGATAAAACAATTGAATTTTCCATTAATGATATAAATAAAAAAGTAATTATCAAAGTTATTTTCGGGAATACAAAATTTATTATTAATACGATTTCCGTATGACGTGCTAAATTCCCAGTTTTTCATATTGATAAATACACTGAAATTTATTGTTGAGGGAAAGCTAGCTTCTATGCGCATTTCTCTAGTTGCTTAGGCCAGCTCATCAGGAAACCTTTTCCAGAGATTTTAGAAAAGCCAAAAATATTATACAAATAAAACCCTAAAGCGAATAAGAATTATAAACACTCAAGGTCTTACTTGTAACAATATCAAAGCCAAAACAAAACACCAACAATAAACAGTGAGTTTATCTTTTCTTACATTCCCCTACAATTGGTTGGGTTCTTTCCGACTCGAATTGTAGTTGTAAGTGGGTAAAAAGAAAAAACAAAATTAAAAAACAAACTGCTTCATTCTACTGTCTTCGTAAGAAAACAACAAAAAAAAACCAATTTGCCAATTCAGTTTTTTGCACGGGCACATGCAAGTATGTATATTATCAAAGTTATTTTCGGGAATACAAAATTTATTATTAATACGATTTCCGTATGACGTGCTAAATTCCCAGTTTTTCATATTGATAAATACACTGAAATTTATTGTTGAGGGAAAGCTAGCTTCTATGCGCATTTCACTGGTTGCTTAGGCCAGCTCATCAGGAAACCTTTTCCAGAGATTTTAGAAAAGCCAAAAATATTATACAAATAAAACCCTAAAGCGAATAAGAATTATAAGCACTCAAGGTCTTACTTGTAACAATATCAAAGCCAAAACAAAACACCAACAATAAACAGTGAGTTTATCTTTTCTTACATTCCCCTACAATTGGTTGGGTTCTTTCCGACTCGAATTGTAGTTGTAAGTGGGTAAAAAGAAAAAACAAAATTAAAAAACAAACTGCTTCATTCTACTGTCTTCGTAAGGAAACAACAAAAAAAACCAATTTGCCAATTCAGTTTTTACACGGGCACATGCAAGTATGTATATTATCAAAGTTATTTTCGGGAATACAAAATTTATTATTAATACGATTTCCGTATTACGTGCTAAATTCCCAGTTTTTCATATTGATAAATACACTGAAATTTATTGTTGAGGGAAAGCTAGCTTCTATGCGCATTTCACTGGTTGCTTATGCCAGCTCATCAGGAAACCTTTTCCAGAGATTTTAGAAAAGCCAAAAATATTATACAAATAAAACCCTAAAGCGAATAAGAATTATAAACACTCAAGGTCTTACTTGTAACAATATCAAAGCCAAAACAAAACACCAACAATAAACAGTGAGTTTATCTTTTCTTACATTCCCCTACAATTGGTTGGGTTCTTTCCGACTCGAATAGTAGTTGTAAGTGGGTAAAAAGAAAAAACAAAATTAAAAAACAAACTGCTTCATTCTACTGTCTTCGTAAGAAAACAACAAAAAAAAAACCAATTTGCCAATTCAGTTTTTTGCACGGGCACATGCAAGTATGTATATTATCAAAGTTATTTTCGGGAACACAAAATTTATTATTAATACGATTTCCGTATGACGTGCTAAATTCCCAGTTTTTCATATTGATAAATACACTGAAATTTATTGTTGAGGGAAAGCTAGCTTCTATGCGCATTTCACTGGTTGCTTAGGCCAGCTCATCAGGAAACCTTTTCCAGAGATTTTAGAAAAGCCAAAAATATTATACAAATAAAACCCTAAAGCGAATAAGAATTATAAACACTCAAGGTCTTACTTGTAACAATATCAAAGCCAAAACAAAACACCAACAATAAACAGTGAGTTTATCTTTTCTTACATTCCCCTACAATTGGTTGGGTTCTTTCCGACTCGAATAGTAGTTGTAAGTGGGTAAAAAGAAAAAACAAAATTAAAAAACAAACTGCTTCATTCTACTGTCTTCGTAGGAAAACAACAAAAAAAAAAACCAATTTGCCAATTCAGTTTTTTGCACGGGCACATGCAAGTATGTATATTATCAAAGTTATTTTCGGGAATACAAAATTTATTATTAATACGATTTCCGTATGACGTGCTAAATTTCCAGTTTTTCATATTGATAAATACACTGAAATTTATTGTTGAGGGAAAGCTATCTTCTATGCGCATTTCACTGGTTGCTTAGGCCAGCTCATCAGGAAACCTTTTCCAGAGATTTTAGAAAAGCCAAAAATATTATACAAATAAAACCCTAAAGCGAATAAGAATTATAAACACTCAAGGTCTTACTTGTAACAATATCAAAGCCAAAACAAAACACCAACAATAAACAGTGAGTTTATCTTTTCTTACATTCCCCTACAATTGGTTGGGTTCATTCCTTAAGCGAGAGTGGCCGGTATCATTTAAAAGATTTCGAGCTAGTGGATTTGGGTGCAACTCTAGCCTTTTTAAGTATTTTACCGCATACTTCGTAATAATAGTCTTTACCAGTGGCACATTGAGATCCTTGTGGATATTTGAGTTTTTAACATACCATGGGGCAGCTGTAATTATTCGAAGAAGTTTATTTTGGCGCCTTTGAATTTTTTCGATATTAGAGGCCGAGGCAGTGCCCCATAGTTGAATACCGTAGCACCATATTGGCTTTAAAATAGCGTTGTAAAGTAGTAGTTTGCAATCGAGACTAAGAACAGAATTTCTTCCAATAAGCCAGTTAATTTGAATTGATTTTAGTTTCATTTGGGTTAATTTTGCTTCTATATGGTATTTCCATGTTAAACGCCGATCTAGATGAATTCCGAGATATTTGACATGCAATTGTTGAGGCACTAGTTGATTATTGATTTTAATAGGGGGGCATGTTTCCCGACGCAAGGTGAAAGTTATATGTACGCATTTTTGCTCATTGACCTTTATCCTCCATTGCTTTAACCATAGTTCGAGCTGAAATATATGATCCTGCAGGTATCGAGATGCTTCAAGACTGTTCTCGTGTACGCTTAGAAAAGCTGTATCATCAGCAAAAGTTGAGGTTAGGGTGTAATTGTTTGTTGGCATGTCCGAGGTATATATTAAGTAAAAAAGTGGGCCCAGGATGCTTCCCTGAGGGACTCCAGCTTCAATTGGCTGAGGAGAACTTAAAAAATCACCTTCTTTAATAATGAATTTTCGACCGACCAGGTAGCTTTCTAACAGCTTGTGGGTATTAACCGGTAGATTTAGCTTCAATTTATGTAACAAGCCTACATGCCAGACTTTGTCAAAAGCTTGAGAAACATCTATGAAGAGAGCGGAGCAATATTTTCTTTCTTCAAAGGCTTTTCTTATGGCGTTTACTATCCGATGGGTTTGTTCAATTGTGCTATGCTCTCTTCTGAAACCGAATTGATGATTAGGTATACACCCATTGTCATTTAAAATTGGGGTTAATTTTGACGTTAAGAGCTTCTCAAACAGCTTTGATATATTAGGTAATAAGCTAATAGGCCTATATGACTCAACTTTTGTGTGATCTTTCCTGGCTTTGGTATCATCGTTATTAAAGAGACCTTCCAATCTTGAGGGTAGTATTCAAGGCGTAAAATAGCATTAAAAATATAAAGAATAATTTTCTTTGCTATGCGAGGTAGCTCCAAAAGCATTTTGTTACTGATCTTATCAATACCAGGTGCCTTCTTGCTGTTTAATTCACAAATAGCCTTTTCTATTTCCTTTATCTCAAATCTTAGGGGGATAGCTGCTCTAACATAAACAGGCGGCAACTCGTCCGCTATATCGTCAGGTATATTTGGGGTAAATACGTTTTTCAAATGATCTACAAACAGGTTTCCTTTTTCATTATCATTTCTTGCCCAACTTCCATTCTGGTTTCTTAATGGTGGTTTCGAGATAACTGGTCTTTTGAGTTTTCTAGCTGCACGCCATAATGAGTAGTCTGATTGTGGAGTTGCATCCAGGTCCTTAAGATATTTTTCCACGGAAGCCGTTTTCTGGGTCTGCAGAAATTTTCTTAGCCTTTTTGTACACTCTTTTAATTAATTTTTAAGTTGAGGGGATCTGTGCAATTGCCATTCTCTTCGCACTCTCCTTTTTTCATTCAAGAGGCGCTCGACATCTGTAAAATATATTTTATTATAATTGTTTTTTTTGAGGGTTTTGCTCGAATGTTGAACAGCTAGTTTAAGATAACTGTCAAAATTGACAATAGAGAGATCCACATTTTCCGGAGTGCTAAGCGGTATATTTTCTGTGCAATGGGTACTGAGATATTTTTTATATTTTAACCAATTTATTTGTGTAACAATTCTATTGGTGTTTGTTATAGTAACTATTGTAGGTGTGTGATCAGAGGATAATTCTAACGAAGCTTCAACGTGAATCGTTTCTATGGGGATGTTTTTAACCACGCCAAAATCGATGACATCGGGAATTTTTTGCGGATCAGCAGGCCAATATGTTGGTTGTCCGCTCGCGACAACATTTAAATTCATTTTAGAGATTGTATTGAACAAAACACGACCCTTTGGTGTTATTAGTCGTGACCCCCAGAAGGTATGTTTATAATATTTATAATATTGGCTATCTGATATTGCAAATCTAGGTGGTGAGTATAATGCTATAAACACATTCGAGACAGCAAGCTACCGACTCCAATATGTCAAACATAGAATACATGTGTGTATATGGAAATGATTATATTCAAGACGACACGGCTACATGGCTGCGGGTTGTTGTCTGTGCTTATTTTGTCGCTGTAGTCAAATTAAACTAATTTCTATTTTTGTCCACTGCAAAACCGAAAAAGTGTTGCTAATATTAAAAAATATTTAAGGAATAAGTGCTTGAAAATATTTTTTTTGTTTAACAGAAAAAAATACGCTTGAAATGGAAAAAATTATATAACTTTTTAGTATCCTTGAAAGTAGTTCTATAGGAAGATTTTTTTCGTGCTTACGCTTTCTTCGTTTAGGGGTATTAGGACTTAAAAGTTGTAAGATACTTTATCTATAACTCTTTATCTTTAAAAAGAATCTATAAAATATGGAAATCATTGGAAAATTATTCAAAGTATTTTTCACATGGCGTTTAAAGCATACCGATGTACCAATTAAGAGCCAATTTAATATCTATATTCGTACTCCGTGGCTGATTTTTTTTACAAAATAAGCTTTTAAAATTAAAATTATATCGATATGGCAATTATTATGTAACCCTTAGATATTTGCTTAATAAAGTTTTTCGTTATTGCGGGTTTTCAGCGTTGCGGAACACTTATTAATTATGTACATATTACAATAATTAAATTTGTAACTAGTACATTAATTACAACCACATATATATTTACTCAAACTTATATATATGGATATAATTTTTTAAACCTTAATAAATTTAAAATTTTAGATGATGGAGTTACTAATATGTAATGTTTGATTAAATATTTTGACAAAATTTCAAGTGTTGTTGAAAAATCTATCAAGAAATATTAATATTTGAAATTGGTTCTTAACGGGCTAATAAATCGGAATTTTTAATCCATCAGTGAAAGATATTTTGAAGTAGTTTCTCATAAAAAGAATTAGATCCAGTTTTTAAAGTAATTGATAAGGGGAACGTTCGTAAATGAAGTTGTTGGGTGTCCCTTGCGCAGAAGTAAAGTTTAATGTTCATAAAAGCATCACTTGTAAGAAACTTGGCATCACTCTCATTTGTTTTTTTTTATGCTGTCATGCCGCAGCTCTGCAGCAAATTTTTTTCTGATGCAATAAATTTTGACATAAAAAAATTGATTTTTTTTCTTTTGCGATGCTTGTTCTTGTAATTTATAAGAACACTGTCACTTTTTTTCAATAGAATTTGTCATCGTTATTGTTGATAACATTTTTTTATTATTTTATGTTTTCCCATTAAACTTTTGAAATTTAGCTCGTGTTCAAGAATTCAAACTTTGCACAGCTGTTGTGCAGTAAAAAGTATTAAGGCCCAACCATAATGTGCTTAAATTGGCTTGTGCAAATGCATGTAAATTAAATAAGGCAAACCATATTGAACTTAAGGAAACTTTTTGCTAAATTTAATGAAACTGTCTTTTACGTAAGCAAGGTGCGAATCTCATGGCACATTCTTACGGAATCAAAAGTTTTTTATTTTATTTTTGTTTTTCAAAGTACATTTGAGAGACTTTTCGTTAATTGTTGACAGTAGGTTAAGCAAGGCTATGCATATTATGGTTGGGCCTTTAGCATTGCAACTGCAACTGGTAACCACACATCAGCAACAACATTTTGCATCACTGCAGCAGTGATGCATAGCTTTTATATATATACGCACGTACCCAACGTGTTCTGAAACTTTTATGACGTGCGATGACGGAACAAAATTTTTATTTTAAAAGCAATATATATTTTTTTATTTAATCTGCTGTTAAAATTATATTGTTTATTAGTTCCAAAAAACAAAATTAAAATATTTTAAATGATTAAATCTTATTATTTTTTCGACTTTTTTTTAATTAATTAATCGAGCTCGAAAAAACTTTTATTTTTATTTTAAATGATTTATTTTAAATGATTTTTAATAAATTCATTCGTTTTTACGCTATAACATTTATTTTAAATAAGTATTTATATATTTATTGGCTAAAATTAAGTTTGTTACGAGTCTTGAACTATGCATGTTTTTCCATTTCATAAATGTTTAAAAAATGATAGTGGCACCACTGAAATATAAATACACAATAAAAAAAACAGCTGTTTTTAATTTTTCAATTGTAGCTGTCGTCTTCAAAATAATTCAGTAGCTGTCTACACGACTGTAATTGCACCCAGCAGCATTTGTAGTCGTGTGTTCGTGTATCCTGCTGTGGTGAATGTGTTTAATGCATAAGGATGAGATTAATATGTTTCGATTCAGCTCTTCAACACAAATGTTTGTTGCTTGAAGATAATCTTCACGATGATCACACATTAGGTAGTGTTTGATTCGGGTTTTTATCAAAATGGCAGAACCTCCACAAGCTCTATCTGGAGGGTCCTTGGTATCATATAGTGTATAACCATTGATTTTAAACGAATTTCTTGAGGTCAAATGAGTTTCAGAAACCATCATTACATCAATTTGTTTATTTTTAAGAAAGTATTCTAATTCATTTTTATGTTGGCGGATGCCGTTTGCGTTCCAAAAACAAATTTTTAAACAGTTCATGGTTTGTTAAGTACAGCTTGCAATAACATCGATTGCATTCTAAGAATTTCCTGCATCATATTACCCATTGTGTTTGTAAAATTATTCACTGTTTGCACTAATGTTTCCATAGTTTTTTCTAGACGACTTAAATTAGAAGTTTCATCAGCACCTTGCATTGGCACATGGTTTGATTTTAGGACATTAGCATAAGAGGTTCTGTTATTACTAGGCTGCGGAGCCTGAATGTCATTAGTGTTTACTTGATTTGGTACCTGCGTTTGAGGGGGATTAGTTTTTGGTCCAGCCGACTGCTTGACGATAGTGTATACAGGGCAACCTCTATAATTTGCAGTGTGATTGCCGCCACAGTTACTACATTTTTTTACATTGGGGTCATTTTTAGACTTATCGCACTGGACTGTAGCATGTAATTCACCACATACTACGCAAACCGGTGGTAAATAGCAGTATGCCTTAGTATGGCCAAATTCTTGTCAGTTGAGACATTGAACGGGACCATTTCTTTTGTGCGGCTCCTCTATAGTTATTTTTCTGTATAGAATATATTTTAAATCATAAATAGGGTGCGTTTCATTTTTTTTAAGCTTAACGTCGCCAGGTTCTAGCTCCACTCGAAATAATGGATGGGGATTTTTTTCCCTATTTTTAATATTCGTAACGTTTTTTATCTTAAAGCCCTTTTCTTCCAAAAAGGTTTTAATTTCCTCTGGGTCCACACAAGAGTCTATTCCCTTTATCACTACCTGAAGACCTTTGCTGCTCTTCAGTTGGTATGTGTAAAAGCTTTTTTTTAAGGGCTTCGAATTTGTTTGTTAGTTTACGAAAATCATTCTCATGATTAACCTGTATTTTTGTCTCGTTTATATTACCACGCTTGATTGCCGCTACGTAAAACGAATTTTCACCTATTACTGAGATCACGCTCTTTATTAACTCACTTGAGTTTTGCTCCCTAAGATATATCGGGGGTGGCTTAGACGATTTAATGACGTTTGGTGCTTCAGAGGATTCATCCTCCAGAATTGCAAAACGATTTTGAGAGTTTATTTTATCAAAAGTTGGTACTTTTGAGGCCGAAGCAACTGCTGCAGAGGTAGGGCTGCGACCCCGTTTAAGCACTGTTATGTACCTGTCCATACCAACTTGTACTTGAGGCTTTTGACAACTTTTTACTTGAGGTTTTTCCATTGCGTCTGTGTTTGAATTCATGGTAACATTTGTTACTAAAATTGTTTTTGCCGAAGCGGCAACACTTGCAGGCACTAGCGAGAGATTAATAGTTTTTAATGTCTCAGCATCAACCGTCTTTGTAAAAACAGAGGGCGAAAGGGAACGTGTACGAACAATTGGTTTAGCCGTTAGGTAGTTAATATTATTTTGTTTTGTTTTATTTATGTCAGTATTGCATTCTTTAGCATTAACTGTTACGTATGCATTTCTTTCATCTAGTTTTATTGTTGTTACATTGTGACTACTCATGCAAAAAGTTGTTTTTGTTTTTCACTGTTTTGCTGTGCTTTTTTTTTATTTTTATTATTTATTGTATTACACCAAAAATAAGAATTTTAGACAAAATGTTTTTGTACAGTATATGTGTACATACATATGTACATTTATACATATATTTTTTTTTTTATTAAATTTTTCGTTTTTGATAATTGTTCACTTTTATGTTAAAGATTTATTTAAAAAAAAAAATGCGTCCATTCGCTAATTTGTTATATTAAAATATCAAATGTAATTAATAATTCAATTGTATGCGGGATTAAGAATACGCGTCTGTATCACAACAAAGCACAAACCGATTGAACCGAAAATATTTATATGTATTACAAAAATGTTGAAAGTAAAAAAAACACATAAAACACTTAACACAAATTAAATGAATTAAACAGAGTTAACTTTTTTTTATAAAACAAATATTGCTAGAAGCACTTACTTGTCTTTCGGGTCAAATAACAAAAGGGACTATTAAAATGCCTGAAGGGCGCTTTTATATGACTTTAAAAAATATAGAACACAACTGCAAAGATGTTAAAATATAAATGTTTGCAGTAAATAATAATTTTTCTCCTTCGTTTTTTTTGGCGGGCTGCTTTTTGTGCCTGTCGATCGATTCTCGATTACAGCAAAACAGTGTTGTAAACTTATGAGTTGCCATCAACGACATCCCCACCCCCGTGAACTGACCCAGAGGGGGAGGATTCACTATTATCATCTTCGACTTCTACATCAAGAATGGCTAGCTTAGAAACAGGTCTCCTGTAAACCCCTGTGCTGGTGCTGACTTCAGCGGAACGAGCTTCTCCGTCTTTTCCGTAATGGAGTTTGATGACACGCCCACGCTTTCATTGTAATCTGGACACATCTGCATCGCATATAAAAACTAAGCAACCATTGCTTAGTGGCTGGGATGGGAGGCACCATTTAGTGCGCCGAGTCAATTCTGGTAGGTACTCGCGAAGCCATTGATGCCACATACCATTTTTAAGATTTTGGACAACACGCCATTGCTTACGTAGACACATCAAGCGGGGCTCATATGGTGCTGGCGTCTGTGTGGAATTGGTGCACCCCAGTAAAAAATGGTTCGGAGTCAGTGGCTCCGGATCTTCTGGTGTCACTGCTAGATGCGTCAGAGGCCTTGAATTTATCATGTTTTCGGCTTCGATCAAAAAACATTTTTAGCTATTTGTTGAAGAAATCTAATAATTATTCTCAAAAAATGTGTAAATTGTTTGTAAAAAACAATTAAATGTTTAACCTATCGAATGACATTTCGGGTAATGCTATGTTCATACGACGATAGAAACCACTGGTTTCGCTCTCTGAAACTAGATGGCCAAACATGCTGTTCATACGATTTATTCCTGTTTCATTTTGACATTTTTTTTGTGTTGTTAGTGTGATTTTTTTTTTAAGTAGATAAAAAAGTAAATAAAACTTAAGAATATATTATTTAATTCTTTTATTAATATTATTATATTATAACTATCACTTTATTTTATTAAAAATCAATTTTTATTTTGTGTTTTCTTTGTTTTGATATTTTTTGAGAGCTATATCAGATAAACTAACGATAACTGTTATCAAAATTGGAGATTATAGTACATTTTTCCTGTTTCGCAGCTTGTTTCAAAATTAAACGACCTGTTTCGCTCTCAACATTTTGTATGGGAAAACAAGTCGTTTCAATCATGTTTGGGGCGCGAAACAGGAATAAGAGAGCGAGACACGAATATTGCTGTCCGTGTGAACATGGTATAAGGTTAGAGGAGCATTTGGTGCCATGTAGTTTAACAAGGTAGCGTTTATGATGTCGTTTTTGAAAGTCTCAAAAGCTATGATTGCCTCCGTTGTCCAATTTATACTACTGTTGTCATTCTTTTCATTACCTGGAATTAGATCCAGCAAAATTTTCTGAATTTTAATTGCGTGTGGTATAAAAGTACGATAAAAATTCACCATGCCCAGAAACTTCTTTAAATTTTTTGCGATTTTCGGCCTTTCAAAACTACGAATTGCATCGACTTTGCTGCTAAGTGGGGCGAGTCCTGTTATGCCGCTTGTGTGACTTCGCTTTTGCCGAATTGACACTTGTCGAAATTGACGAACAGATGAGACTGTCGGAGACGCTCAAATACGATACGGAGGTGTTTCTCGTGCTCTGCCTTTGGCGCCGATGGGATCAGGATGTCGTCTATGTACGCAAAACAAAATCCAATCCCCTCAAAACTTCGTCAATGTGGCGCTGAAAGGTTTGGGCGGCATTGCGCAGACCAAATGTCACGAAACACAATTCAAAAAGGCCGAACGGCATTATTATGGCCGTCTTAGGAATGTCGCAGGGCTCTACGGGGATCTGGCGATAGGCTCGTTGCAAATCTATTGAGGGAAAAATATTTTTTTCGAACAGTATACTCGTGACGTCACGCAGGTAGGGTATTGGATACCTATCTGGAACCGTTATATTGTTAAGAGCGCGGTAGTCTCCACACGGACACCAATCCCCATTAGGCTTTTTCACCAAATGTAGTGGGCTGGCCCAATTACTTTTTGAAGGTCTGCATATGCCCAAATTCATTAAATGCTCAAACTCTTTCTTTGCTGCCATGAGCCTATCACCCGCAAGACGACGTGCCCTTGCATATGTTGGCGGACCTTTCGTTGTAATGTGATGCGTGATTAAAGAGTCATTGGGTCGTTTATTGTCGCACATTGTAGCTAGATCTCTGTACTCGTGTAACAGCTGAGCGTAATTGTCGTGTTTGTCGTAGGCTAAAACCCGAATACAACCAGAGGGTGTTGTACGGCCCTCTCCTTCGAGAAGAGTGGAGCAATCGACTAGCTTACCCCGTTTAACGTCAACTAAAAGGTCATAATAATTTAAAAAATCGGTTCCTATTATTGGGCAGTTAACATCGGCTACCCAAAAGGTCCATGTAAAGTTGCGACGCAGTCCCAAGGAAACAGTCAAACGGTTTTCGCCATTTGTTTTGATGAGCGATCCATTTGCCGCATACAAATTTTTTCACCACCTGTAGTGCGATTCTGTAATTAATTTTAACAAAAGTTGTTATTGTTAAAAAATTTAACAAGCAAATTAACGATATTTCTATTCTGTAAAATTTTAAACAACACTTGATATCGTTAAGTCAGCTGTTTGTGTTAAGTAAACGACAACTTTTTTAGTGCTGTTTATTTATTGTTAAATGTCGAAAAAATAAAAACATTTAGTTTAAAGAAATAATACCTATAACTTGTAAATGGCAATTAAATAATTTGCATTTAATATAATAGTAAAATGCTTGGCTTATCTTCTTAAAAAAACAAAAAAAAATCTGTTTAATTTTAATAATTTTATTTGTTTTTTTTTGTTATTCCTCTTTGTGTTTTTCGTTATTTTGCCATTTTTTTGACAGTGATGCCACTTGACGTTAATTTTTATCTATGTCGTTAACAACAATTTACAGAATCACATAATCGTTAGTGCAAACAACAAAACAGGTTGACAATTATAACAACTTTTGTTATTGTTAAAAGTTACAGAATCCCACTACTGCTCTTGTAAATTTCACACTACTAGTTGGCAAGACTGCCACGTCGGCACCTTTGTCGATTAAAAAAATTTGCTTTGAAATGTTGTCGTTAATTATTAAACGGGCTATTTGATAAGCATCTTCAGATTCACACGTACGGTCGGAAGATCATTTTAGTTTTTTGTAGTTTTCCGCTTATATGAATAGGGTTCACGGCACTTGGTTGCCTTATCTTTAAACGTTCGGTGATATGTACCAGCAATGCTCCTTAACTTCTTCTGGCTTACGCCGACTGCTAGAACTCGATCGTGTTCTCCTTTTGTGTTCGGTTCCACGACTGCAAAGGCTATTTATTTTCCTCTCGATTCGTTCTAGGCGTTTTTGAACCTCAGCGTTAGTGCTTTTAGGTGTTGCTGACATACTGGCTACGTGCTGGAAATCCCTTACCTCCATAATTTTGTCCGCCAACTTTGCCAATTCAACCAAACTGACATCGGAAGTTTACAAAATTGCGCGGACCTGTGCTGGCAAACGCTGTACCCACAGCGACTTCAAAAAGTCTGTCGTTACCTTGTCTTTTGCCAGCGCACTTAACGCATTCAAAAGCTGAGTCGGTTTTTTGTCGCTCAGGTCGATTTCCGATAACAGCGTTTTCGTCTTTTTTTGTTCACTTTCGCAGTAGTGCTCCAATATACATTTACGCAAGTTTTCGTACTTGTCATTTTCTGGCGGGTTCAAAATGGCGTCAGAAATTTGCACGAGCACGTTGAATTTTGAAACGTCACTTGTAATACCTGCAACAACAAATTGCGCCTCAACTTGCGCCAACCAAATTTCCGCATGCGCGGGCCAAAACGGCGGAACCTTCACGGCTATGCGGTTAATGCTTGTGGGTTCGTTACTTACGGCCGCATTCAGCGATAGGGCTGCTTGTTAATTTTTTCCGGCGTTGTTGTCTTCAGTGTTCTGCATGTTGAAATTTTTCCTTCATGCGTCGTCGGGTCACCATTTTGTTGGGGTTTTGTTATTAAAACAGAAGGCGATCTATTATTTATAAATTCAAAATTCAATATTTATTAAATAAAAATTACAAATTAATTTAAAGACAAAACTTTTACGATGTGTGTTTAGCAAAAGAAAAAACGCGTAGGTCGATGTCAAATGTTGCTGTAATGCCAATTGATATTTTCCCAGCGTAGCTAAAAAAAGTAGTTTTTGAGTCACCACAATACCCTTATAATATGGATACATGGAAAAGGTGGACAGTTTTCTTTTATGAAGAAAGTAAACTTGCTGTATTATTTTGAAAAAATCAATGCATCCATGACGTTAAAATTGCATTTCCAACTTGAAACCTTTTTGGCACAATTACCTCAGGCATCGGACGAACAAGGAAAGAGGTTCTACCAGGTGACCATGCCAATGGAAAATCAATTCAAAGGCAAACAATTGGATGCATTGCTTGCGGAGTTTTGTTGGTGGAGTTCTAAAACTATGCAGTTTGAAATTTGTGGACACACTGAACAAAACATAAATATGAAATATTTATTTATATTTAAGTATTTTGTATCAACCTATCAATAATGTATCGTTATTGTCACAAAATTAACGACAAAATTATTAATTAATTCGGAATATATCGATATAGCAAATAAACTTTTAAGATTTTTTAAATTATGCCGAAATTAATCCATATATTATAAAAAAATAAGAAAACAATATAGATTTTTGGATTTTTATAAATTTTTCAGTTTAATTTGATTTTTATTTTCATAGTTTAAAAAAATATAAAAACTTAAAAGAAATTTCTAATTCATTATCCATAACTAAAAAGCGAAAAAAAAAAATTTACAGAAAAACTACAAATTTGAGTAAAATGTCTTATAAAATGACGGTATTAAATTATTTTTAATTAAGTCCATAAGATCAGATTTTTTTTATCTGAAATTCCTGGTTTTGATCGGTAGGCCTTGTTTAGTTGTATTTCGAATTTGTTTTTATTTTTAATCACAACGATCTCCTGAAACTCAGTCTCCGTATATGATGTTTTAATAAATATAGATCTTGGAGCAGTTGACAAAATTTTTATTACTTTTAATTCAGATATTTTCATTTGTTTTAAGTTTGTTAAGTCGGAGGCAAGTTGTTTTATATCTAGAAAATCTTCGTAAGACATTTCTACAACATGAAAAGGATCTCCTTTCTTTTTTGCTGACTTGACAATAGAGATAAAAGATTCAGGAGAGTATATAGGTCCACTTTTCAGCATTCGTCTGACTTCTTTTTCTATGACTGCATGACAGGAATCACCTTCATTTTGTGTGTGACCCTTAATGAGGTACTTATGTGTTATGAAATTAAAGCCAAACTTTTTAACTGCATATATGTACAAGGCCAGCATAAACTTATTTTTTTGTTGGCCAGCGCAATTATCGGAGTAAAGTATAATGTCGGATTCCTTAGGAAACTGTTCTAGATATTTAAGGATGCATGTTGCTAGTTCGTTTACGCCACGATGAGCATTAGATTCATCCCAAATAAAGCATGTACATTTCTTGTTTTTTTAATCGTATACCGTAAAGTTTAATACATAATACGTAAAGTTTAATACAATTTGCTTTTGTAGTAAAATGCTGATGTGTTCCCCTTCGGAATTTGAACTACTGCTTCCAAGTCATAAACACTTACAAAGGCATTAGTTTGGTTTTTATCATTTTCTTTTTCGGTTCTGGATAGTTGTTTTTCTAATTGGTGTTGCTCATATCTTAATTTCATGTCTTCTTTGTCTTCCCCAGTTACATTTTCAAAGGCTGTACACAGTTCACATACATCATTTTTTGGGGAAAAAAAGGAAATGTTGTAATATTCATTAAATACTCTATAGAAAAAGTTATAGGACGAATATGACTCATTTGAATTTTTGCAACTTTCAACATAATCTCTATAAATACTTGAAACAGTTTTGCCACCATCAATATATCGTCTGGTACTTTTAGCTCTCGTATAATGACTATCAATTTGCGGAATTTTTTCAATGAATGACTTAACTCCGTCCTTGATTTTTTGATCTATAGTTGCGTGATTTGAATGCCTTCCTCTTTGATCTATTTCCATAACACATCCAGCTATCTTTTCTCTTTTTTCAACCACAGTCATAATGTTACGATCATTTATGCATAACGTATTTTTGGAAAATAACTTACACACTCTTATATCTTCACCATTCTTTTTTAAATAAAAGGAGTTGTTGTTTCTTCTTGGACCTCTCATTCCCCCAATTCGAATATATCGATAAGTGGGAACAACGTCTACCATGGAATTCGAAATGAATTGTCTCTGTTTTTCTATGTCACCGAGCTCCCAAAATGATAAAAACAACGCTTTTCGATCTTCATCCGTAAAGTTATCAGAACATTTTTGTTTGCATCGCTGTGAGCATGGAGCTTTAATTTCTTTTTTAGGACAGACTCTTTTATGCTTAGAATTTGGAATGTATTCTTGGCCGCTGTTCCTTAGTTTTTTTGTCATTGTCCTTTTCCATTTATCATTATTACGTTTTCGTTTTCTTTCACGTATCGGGCTTTGGAGTTCGTTGTTTTCTGATGAATTTTCACATGTAGATTCTTGTAATATTTGTTCATTCAGAGAATTTATTATATCTTCATCGTCCAATCCTTCAGTATTAGCGGTTTCAATTTCTTGTAAACAGGCTTCCATTATTCAAATTATTTTCTTCCTTAAGTTTTAATTTTATATTTTAAATATTATAAGAAATTAAATCAAAATGCACTTACCTGATACATATGTATGTAGTTTCCAGTTTTTTTTTTTTTTTTTTTTGTTATAGAGTTTTTATTTATAACTAGCTTAACCCGGTGCGCTTCGCTACACTGCTTTAACCACTTTATCGGTTGAGAGATATTTAATATATGCATCCTATGGAAGGTAGTTCCCCTCTGCGCCTACCCGCTATATTTTTATTTTCAAAGTGAAGTATACCATAAGAGTGACTTCTACAAAGTTTCAACTTTCTCACTATAACAGTTTTTAAGATATCCGATATTAAACATTGGCGTCCTATGGGGGGTAACACTTCCCCCGCAGCTATTTTATTTCACTTTTTGGGCTCAGAAGATCCTACTTCCAAAAGTTCAACAAATTGCTTGCAGCGGCTCTTATTAATATTTCTATCTATGAGGGGTACTGCTTCTCCTCTGGCTACCTCGCCCATTTCTATATTGAAATTCATAGTTTATCATAATAGTAGCTTTAACTACGTTTGAAGACTATCCCTTTAATTGTTTTTCAGTTGAGCGATATATAATATATCGATCCTATGGGAGGTATTTCCCCTCCTACGCCTACCCGCTTTATTTCTATTTTCAAAAGTGTAGTATACCATAAGAGTGACTTCTACAAAGTTTCAACTTTCTCACTATAACAGTTTTTAAGATATCCGATATTAAACATTGGCGTCCTATGGGGGGTAACACTTCCCCCGCTATTTTATTTCAATTTTGGGGCTTAGAAGATCCTACTACCAAAAGTTCAACCAAATGCGTGCGGTGGCTCTTATTTATATTTCTATCTATGAGGGGTACTGCTCCTCCCCTGTTTACCCCGCCCATTTATATACTGAAATTTATAGTTTGCCATAGTAGTAGCTTTAACCACGTTTGAAGACTCCCCCTTTAATAGTTCTTCAGTTAAGCGATATTTAATATATGCATCCTATGGGAGGTTCCCCCCCCCTCCCCTACCCGCTTTATTTTTATTTTCAAAAGTGTAGTATACTATAAGAGTGACTTCCACAAAGTTTGAACATTCTCACTATAACAGTTCATAAGATATGCGATGTTAAACATTGGCGTCCTATGGGGGATTCAAATACCCCCGCTGCTATTTTATTTCAATTTCGGGGCTCAGAAGATCCTACTACAAAAAGTTCAGCAAAATGCCGCCAGCGGCTCTTAAGATAATAAATATTGGCATCCTATCGGGGGTACCAATTCCCCTGCCCCTATCGAAAAAATAAGTAGCCTATTTTATTTTTAGGGCTCACGTGATGTTACTGTAAAAATTTCAAGAAAATCGGTTCAGTAGTTTCGGAGTCTATAAGCCAACAAACAAACACACAAACACACAAACATACAAACATTTTTCATTTTTATATATATAGATAATAGATAATACAACCACTTTATTGATGAACAGTCGAGCTTCACATGAAATAGAGAAATAACTCGCCTTGAAACAAATCTTTAAAAATAACAAATCGCATTGCTCATTTGAAATAACGGTGTATTTGAAATTAACACAAAAAAAGTTGTAAATTCTTTTTCAATGACGTCATATTGCGAATTAGCATAAGAAGAAATGATAATTAATTTTTTTTTCAACAAAGATGAATTGTGAAATAATACGATCAAGTAAAAAAGAACACAAATTATGCAGCTGTGTTTTTGTGCCCAAAACGTAGCAAAAAAAATTATTGCCTTATTGTTTTTTCACAATAAGTTTTCTGTTTGTAAGTTTCTTGTCATAAAGGAAATATTTCATTATTGCAAATAAATATTGTTGGACAAAGCTAGAGGCAATAAAGCCATTTTTAGCTGTAAAATCTGAACAGTTAGAGATAGAACCATAATCTTTTTTTCTTTAGATAGATATATCCCCAAAGATCATTACTGCATACCCAGTTCAAAAAATTCAAATTTTGAGTTACTACGGTCTTGCACCAAAGGCTCGATGTGTTGTGTAATGCAATAATTTGAAAATGTGTGCTAACAAAACATTATTTGCAAGAAGTTTTGCTTTTTTTAATATTTAAAAAAAGTGCAGATGAATCAGACCGATTTCTCATGGAATCTTTTTTGAGCGAAAGTTTTGAGTGCCCCGGTAGACTAGCTGGTAGCGAGTTAGTCTATCAGCGCCGGGGTTGCGGGTTCGATTCCCGCCAGAGACTCTGGTTTAATTCCTGCAGACAAGCATAAAGCTTCGCGGGATTAGCTTAGGAAAATTAAAAAAAAAAAAAAAAAAAAACCATAGCATACTTATGAACTCAATTGAAAAAGCGCATTTTTTGCGCGGAAGAAACTGTTATAGAAGCTTATTCCTACATGTACAACACAGCGAAAGACGCTTATATTAGTCGTTTAAGATGTTTGTAAAGATTATCTCACGACTTTTTCAGAAAGCATGTCAAGAATAGTATCTCATACAGGGATTATTTTACAACTCATGAAATGCTCAGTCGTTAAACTGAACTACCTAACATGCAGTCTACAACTGACATGAAATGCTTAACATTAACACTAAAATCATGTTAGTGTTAGGTATAGACTCATCATGTTAGAGGTTTTCTCATGATATAACACGGTTGTTAATGCAAATGTTTTAGCAACGCTTTTATAACATCATGTTATAATAGCAAACCATGTCAGTTGTAGACGGGGAGTAAATAAGAGCATCAAGCGTCTTTTTCATGACAAAACTATTCATGTTCATACAATAAATAAGAAGAAACCCTTTAGATCGGTTATTCAACACCGCCCGGTTAGAAAATCTTATTAGAAAGATCCTAAAGTCGGTTTGTAATTTTTATATAACTCATGCAGGTTTGCCGAAAAATTAACAAAGTGTTGTTTTTACTCTTGAAATTATCATTAAATGAATGCTTTACGATATTCCAAGATTAAAGGGCGAACGTGTCAGAAAATGTACATATTAAAAAGTAATAAATAAAAAAATATTTAACGTTTTTGCTATAAAATGCACATTACATACAATCGTCTACAGGCGCGGATCCAGCTCGAGCCTTAGGGGGGGGGGGGGGAAATTTTTTTTGATACAAAAAAGTAAAAAATTTGTTTTTAAAAGTTTATTAAAATTAATATGTGTATATTTATTAAAAAAACTCAACAATAAGGTGAAATATAAGAGTAGTTCAATATAAATTAATTTTTTTAAAAAAGCAATTTATGATTTTCTCGTGAGGCAAATTTATATAGTACAGTCTTTCTTCTGTCATTGTTGATCTGAGTCATGTTTTTTTTTAGACGACGGGTAGGAAATGACCTCTCTCCCGTAGCATTACTAACGAGTAGAGCAAGTTTTTTATGGCATATGCCATTTTTGCCATTTCTTCAATTATTTTTTTAAAAAACAATTTTTGGTCCAGCTTGCTAAAGAATACCTTTTTGCAACATAGAAAAAAATGTTTAAATAAGCTTAGCGAATATGAGGCAGAATCTATTCGAAATGCTAACTGAATAATGCAAAAATCGGACGTAAAAAGTACTTTGAATGCATCTGCTCAAGCCTCTTGAAGTTACAAACGAAAGGGATTTCTATGAATGAAAGCTTTGGCTTAATTGATAGTGCTAAGGAAAATAATACAAGATGTCAGTAAAAAAGATTTTGTTGAAAAGTTTAAAAAACGTTTTAGATCGTAATACATGTGGTAAATTATTCAATACTCCTGAAAAATCTATATGGCTTGGCATTTCCATTTTAAAAAAGTGTTTTAATCGATTTTCTCACAATTTTGTTTTAATGAAAGTGAGACGGATGAATTTATTGACAATCTTTCTCCATCTGAACTTTTAGTGTTCAAATATGCTCCAGTTTCATCTTGCGAAGTTGAAAGAGTGTTTTTCATTTATAGAACTGTTTTATGTAATAACAGGAAATTATCAGGGTGTTCTAGAAATCGAAGACTTAAAACACAAGAATTTTAAACGTCGTTCTTTAATAACATTTCCCTGATAAAAAAATTTTGTGACAAATATTTTAAAAATATTTCTTTATTAAACAGAATTTTATAACAAAAATTAGATTAAAAGTGTATTAAAAACAACTTCCAAATTCTTGCGTTTTGCACCCAGTATTTTTTTTACAATTTGAAGAAACATAATATTGTACTTACAAAAAAAACTTAATAAAAAAAAAGATTCTATAATAACATGTTTATTTTTGCCATTTTGTGCCATTTATTATACTTTTTCGTGCATTTTTCCAGCCATTTTTCGTGCCATTTTATACTTGCCCTGCTGACGAGCATTGAAACGAAAATTTGAAATATTTTTCTTAGATTTCGGTAGATATCTTCATCACAGTTTATTAAAGCATCTACAACGTCATCTGATAGATTTTCAGATATTTTCCATGTTTGTTGCCAATGCAACAGTTCAGACTCAAGTTTAGATGTAAGTAGGTGTTTATCTCTTTTATCAAACATAATCAGCTCATCAGCTAGTTGTGTATCTGTATTTGACTTTGAGGTAGAAGTTTAGGTATGTTCAATACATTTAGGAGATCTATTGGGAAACGTGTTTTGAGATCTTCTAAAATAAATTCAATAAGAGGAATGTAGCCTACAACTCGGTAGTAATCTTAAACATTTTGAATGTGATTGGAACCTCGATTTGAACGCAGATAACTTTAACTTTTTCAAAAATCGCTTTGAATAGTTCTTCGGCTTTATTTCTTTTCTCTTCAAGGCACATGATTTAAGTTTTAATAAGGCTTGATCCTTTTTGAAGATCTATATCGTGCTTTTGTAAAATGATACTATTCCTCAAATGAATTCAAAAGTACTAAGCGAGTTCCTTAATATAAGGCTTTTGATGAAGTATCTCTACCTTTCCACTCAGATATTTTTTCCAAAGCTTCAACTATATGATGTACACTTGTTGCAAAGTGTAAAATTGAGTCGTGACGGTCCAACCATCTTGTCTCGCATAATGTAGAGAGTTTGGCTCCCAAATACTTTGCTAAAACTGTGTTTCGCTTGGGATGAATATATTTAAAAAAATTTGTCGTTTCTTTAACAAATGATACAACTTATTGTATTAATGGCATTTTGTTGCTTTTTAAAATTGAGTTGTTTGATTTATGGGAATAGCCAGGCGTTTGTTTTGCATTTGTCCAGAATTTTATAACAGCTCCATTTTCTGATGACATCAGAGGACACCCATCTGTTCCATTTCCTACACAATTTTTTAGGTCAAGACTAAACTTTGTCAAAACTTTTAGAACTTTTGATGATAGTGCCTTCGCATCAATTGACACATCAACGTCATTATCAATATCCTTTGAAGCCTCTTCAAATGCGTTTACAACAAAGCCAATAAATGCTTTCCTAATAATTTTTTGTTGTATGTTGAAATATCTTTAAGATAAGGAAATCTGGGTTTTCCCCGAAAAATCTGTGTTTTCGTCAAAAATTATCGAATAGAATTTTTATTCATATAACACATATATACATAAATATTGCATATACTAAGGCTTATTAATAATTCAACCCCACGCATTTTCAAGTCAAACGTTTATTCTTTGGATATAAATAGATGCCACCTGCTGGGATTGAATGTAGAATAATAAGTATTTAAATACAGAAAATTAGATATTTCATTGGAAATATCTAATAAATAACTATTAGAATTAAGTTTTGGATAATTATTGAAAATTTCGTTAGATTCAATAAAAAAACAAAAAAAACTTTGCTGGAATTTCCTAAAATTTTGTGCATATAAAAAATATTATTATTGGGAATTCTTGTATTATCGAAAGAAACCAAAGATATTTTTAGAATTTAGGGGGGGGAAATTTCCTTATTTCCCCCCCCCCCCCCTGAATCCGCGCCTGATCGTCTACAAAACAACATATGCTAGCGTGTGTGCTGATGTTTCTAACACCTGCAAATATTGGTCTTAGACCATCTTGAAGTATACCGATCGACACAGAATCACTTTCTGAGTAGATGTAACGATGTTCGGCCAGCTAGCAGTACTCCACTTCCTTCTTCTTTCTATATTTTTAGGAACACGGAACAAAGCTGCATTTTAAATTTACAATTTATATAAAAAAATCTTAAAACTTAATTTGAATTTTTATAAATATTTAAATAGAAATGTCAAAAAAAGGTAACGGCATATAATTTTGACATATAGTTAGTTATCAGCTGTTGATTACGTAGCAAGCCAAGGCCTCCTTGTAAGAATTCACCTTGGTATATAGTTAGTTAGTTAATTGTTCTTTATTATTTTTTTTTCCAAAAATTTTTTTTTAAATTTACAGAAAATATTATAGGTATTAATAAAATACGAAAAAAATCAATAAGAACTTACGACCATGACATAAAATTAATAATTGAATTCAGCAATTAACTCCTTTCTATAATCTATTACATCTGCTATGTAACGAAATAAATAATTCTAGTTATAGTTTATTTATTTTTTCAAAGAAATAAAAACTCAAGCTCGAGGTCATAAGTTTTTTTAAATAAATTTTATTTTAATCAGGCTTAAGTTCATCAAATTTAATTTTCATTAAATTATTTTTATGAAGAAAGGAATTTTACCACATGTAAATTAATTAAAATTGTTATTGATAATCATTCATTCTTGACTGACCTGAGATTCGAACCCAGGCGGCTGGTTACCATGACATGTTTCGATCGCAACCACTCGATCTCCTCAGATGGATTTGCCGTCTTACACTCGCATTTGGATTAAAACCATAAATAGTTCAACAACATAACCACAATTCTTATTATTAAATTTTATTTATTTTAAATACATCCAATATTTCGAAATTCCTTGAATATCATCATCAGGGATAGTCTAAAAAACAATATAAGTTTATAAAACTTCAATACAAACAACAAATTACACAAAATTCAAACAGTAATAACACACAGAAAAAAATACCAATGTAAAATCAACATGGAAAAATGTTGATTGAGAATCATAGTAAATTTCTGCAAAAGTAAAAAAAATTAAAAAAAAATATTAAAACATAAATAAATATGGATTCAATATTTTTTATATTTAAATCAAAAGTTTATCTTGTTAAATTAACATGCATACATAGTTAAGTATGTTAATTTTTTTTATTTTCATTCTTAAAATATGATATAAAAAGAAGACAATTCCTGTATTCTTTTAATTAAAATTATTTAGTTAAATAGTACATCAAGTGTTCAAAGTAGAATGATGACGATACCATATCTGGCGATTCTGCTGATGCTTCTGTTGACAAAGGAGAATACAAAATAAGTGAAGCATGGGTTACAAGGGTAAGTGTATTGAATTATTCTTAAATAAATGCATATGTTGTATCTGAAGCTTCTTCACACGGTTATAACACACTCAAACCAATTTGATTCAACATGAAATTCACGTTGTTTCAACTAGAAATAACTTTCATTTAACGTGATTCGGATTGTTATTTCAATATAAATGACATTTTGCTCTAACTTTACTGCAATGTTAAATTAACACGAACAAAAGTTATTTTAAACGAAAAAATGCAAGTAATTGTAAAATCAGGTTGAATTAACATGAAAAACGTATGAAGCAAAATCACCACCGAAAAATTTTAAATCAACCTTGTTTTCGACGATTTTAACTTTATTTTTTTCTGTGTGAAGAACTTACTAAATTATTAATAAAAAATCACAAAAAACTTTTTCTTATTCTCTATGTTTGTAGTGTTTCATGATTGTACTAAATTTGAATATTGAGTTTTCTTATTAACTAGATATCTATATTATTTTGCAATGCCACTCTCTACATCGCTCTTAAAATTCATAGTTGTTGGTATGTTGATAATGTTCAGCATCTCCAACATAAAGCGTCGTTTGTATTACAAACTTTGTAATTTTGTTCTTGTTGTAATATTCGTACATCATTAAAATTTGGCGAGTGATTTGTACTGGCACAATGCGCTGATAGTGCAGTTTTTTGTGACGAAATATTTAAAATGCGTTGATCGGATTTATGGCCTGATATTCTAGTTTTAAGTTTATTTTTGGTAGTCCCTACATATACTTTATTGCAATTTTCACCATTCTTCCCGTTGCATGGTATTTTATATACAACATTAGCTTTATCCAATATTTCTACTTTGTCTTTAGTATTGCTAAATAATTGTCCGAGATTATAGCATGTTGTATGAGCCATTCTATATTTTCGGCATTATGTACTCGGGATTTTTCTATCCTTTCGGACAGATCTGGAACATATGTCAACGATTTATACATATATGGTCGGGGATTCCTTATTTACATATTTACGTGTCTTTTGTTTTTTAAAATCTTTTTTAAGTTTTGTTGCAATTTTTGTCGGGAAATTGTTATTGTGCAACATGTCTTTTATCTTTTTAATGTTGTCGTTGTAAAATTCTTCTTCGCTAATATTTAAAACTCTCCTTATTATGTTTAAGGCTGTATTTATTATTATTCTTTTGGGATGTTTCGAATAAAAATTAATTATTCCACCAGACGCGGTTGGTTTTTGATACCAATCTATTTTAATTTTATTATGTTGCCGTATTACTAAGGCATCCAGATATGGAAGTCTGCCGTCAATTTCTTTTTCTATTGTAAATTTTATATTACGATGGAATTTCTTCAGACAATTCATTATTTCCTCTATTTGATTTTCCGTACCTATGCTAAATAGATCATCTACATATTTCGTCAATAGTTTTGGTTTCTGCGTCGAGTTTTCTATACAAGTGTCTAGGAGTTTCTCCATCATGATATCAGCAACAATCGGTGATGCTGGTGATCCCATGGCTCCTGGACACTTGTATAGAAGGGCTAAAAAGTAAATTTGAACTCATGCTACTAATTTAGTTTATATTTTTGGTTAAATATGTACATACGATTTCTAAAATAAAAACCATATCGTGCATGATGTTGGTGTTTTATCATTCTGTAATGTGTAATACCGGTAAGTAAATCAATCATAATCATTTTTTCTTTGTAATTTTTTTTTTTCATTCATGAATTCGGGATAAAATCAACTTTATATTACTTGAATCAAGCTCATTTTGAGATTGATTCAATCTTAGTTTTACTTAAATCAATCTCATTTTCGGATTATTTCAAGTACGAAAACGGGATTGAATATGAATAATTTAAGTATTTTGGGATTAAAAATCCGTACTTGAATCAATCTTTCTGTACTTGATTCAAGAAAATGCGTACTCGCCGTACTATTAATACCGCTTCGGATTGATTTGAGTACGGATGGATTGATTTTTCTTTTGAGTGTACAAACATAGAGAATAAGAAAAAGTTGTATGTGATTTTTTATTAATAATTTAGTAAGTTCTTGTTGTTATCATTATTACTGTTTGAATTTTGTGTAATTTGTTGTTTGTATTGATGTTTTATAAACTTATATTGTTTTTTTAGACTATCCCTGATGATGATATTCAAGGAGTACCGAAATATTGGATGTATTTAAAATAAATAAAATTTATTTAAAAAAACTTATGACCTCGAGCTTGAGTATTTATTTCTTTGAAATTCTATAAAGAAAAGGTCGATTAAAGAAAAACCAACTTTTATTGTTTATTTATTTATTTATTTAATAGAGTAATACAAACCCTTCCAGGTCAAAATATAAATATGTATTACATAGTAATAACATTAACCTAAGATATAGGCTTAAACCTAAATCAACAATAAAAAAAAAGAAGAACACATTTTGGCTCCCCAGCCACTAGGACGTTCTAAAGTTAAATTTTAATGTAATATAAAAAAAGAAATAACTCTAGTCCCATCATACAGCGATGTAAAAATCTCCTTGTAAAAAACTCAAGAAGTTTTCGGCGAAAAACATTATGTGTTTGAATAAGAAAATATACGTATTTCATAAGGTTAACAATTCCAACACCAAGCAATTCTTACCATAAATGATATTTCCAAAAGCAGTTTATAAATTCTCGGAATAAAGATTTGAGGATGTCTTGAAGACCTTAAAAATAAAAAAGCATTACATAAAGAAGATGGTACACCACTTTTTATAACCTTATGAAATGAAACCAAGTTACGACATTTAAAAAATGTATCAAAGGAACATCCAAAGAATCGGTAAACATACCCCGAAACATTATCCCAACGACGAACGTTATAGATAAACCTTACAATCATATTAACAACACGCCTTAATCTAGCAAAGTGAACACCAGCACAACCTGATACTATCTCAATGCCATATAAAACTTGAGACATAAGAAGCGAATGAGCCAGTCTTTGTTTAATATACAAGGGAATGCATATATTTGTAGAATAAATCCTACGTAGAATCCCCCAAACTCTTCCAGATAAAATATCCATATGACGCTCAAAGGAAAGGTTACTATCAAGTACTACACCCAAACATCTTTGATGACTTATCACCTCAATTTCATCATTTCCCAAAAATAAGCTAAAATCCCGAACTCTACTACCCCACAATCCAAACAAAATGACTTTAGTCTTGGATGTATTTAGAACCAACGAGTTTCTAATAGTCCATTGCAAGATACTTGCAAGACTATTTTTTATATTACTTTCGAATATTTCTGGACAAGTCAAGTTTCCATTGAACAGTAAGAAGACATCATCCGAAAATAAAAAAAGTCTTACAAAACATGGTATTTATAGACAAATAAATATCATTGATATAAAGAATAAACAACAATGGTCCTAATACCGAGCCTTGCGGAACACCAGAATAAAGAGCAAGTAGATTAGAATTAACTCCATTTAGATCAACAAATTAAGATCTACCACCTAGAAACGACATTACAAGTCTGCACGCAGATTTAGAATATTTGAATTCATTCCAAAGTTTATCAATCATTTTTTGTGGCAAATATAATTAAATGCTTTAGATAAATCAAGATACACTAATGCACTAAGCTTTTTCATATTTGAATTTTCTCTAATCAAATCAGTCAATCTAAGTAACAAAGATGTAGTATTATGACCTTGACGAAAAGCAAATTGAGGTTCTAAAACACAGTACAACACATGATTTGCCAACTCAATTCTGTGAACTGTATGTGAAATTAGACCCAAAAAGAAGAATTTCTGCATCATTCGTTTTGTCTTCTTACCTGCGATTTGAAGTTAGTACTATCGTATAGGGGAATTTATCACGTTTTAGGCCCTGTTGTTTGACATAGCTCGACAACCACTAGCCCAATTTAGTTGAAATAAATTTTAAAAAATTAAGAATTACAATTCCCTTAATCTGTTCATATATTGTTTTCCTATACAAGTAACACTTTCGAAGTTAAAAATGAATGTATGAAGGGAAAAAATTATTTTTTGCCTAAAAATTTAAATTTTTTTTTTTAAAAATACATAAAAAATCCAAAATGGAAAAAAGTTTCAAGTCTAGTTATTTTTTCGCAAAGTCACATAACCTATGATCAAAATGAGACAAAGATCATAAAAATCGATGCACGCGTTTCGCTTTTATTCGCAATTGAGTAAATGTATGAATTTCAAAAATTTGTTCGAGATATGCACAACATTATTTGGAGAAAATATTGACACCTTTTTCATGATTCTGAGAATTAAAAAAAAAGGAATAAACAAAAGGTTATTTGATTTTTATGATTGCGGTAATAAATGTACGTGGACAATTAAACGGAAAGTGGACCTTTTTATTATTTGGGGTTTTCCGGTGGCTACCTATATGATTTTTTTACAGAAATTGCACCCACATTTAAGGGTGGTCATTATTTGGAAAGTTTTGCACAGTTTGAAACGTACAAGTGCTGAATCAGGTATATTGCCAGCCGCCCTTAAAATATGCGCCCATTTATAAGTACCTGGCAGTAAAATATTCAAAAATACGTAGTATTTATAGGCATTCAGCCAGTGCCGACGAACGCGAACAGTAAAAGTGATTTTTCTCCAGTTTTTTAAAAGTGAATAACAACAAAACATAAAATATATCAATATGGAAAACAACAAGTGCCCATATTTGGATGAATATTGTTACGTTTGTGGTCATATCGTCCGAAAAATACAGAAAAAAGATCGAACAAATTTGTTTACTGAGCAATTCAAAACCGCGTATTGTAATTATTTCGATGAAGCAGATTTAAGTGGTGCAAATTTTACGCCGAACACAGTGTGCAACAGTTGTTATACTACCCTTCTAAAATGGATTCACGGAAAAAGTAGAAAGTTATCTTTTATGAAGCCAGTAATTTGGGTGGAAGACACAACTGGACATGATAAATCCAGGTGCTATGCATGCATAAATTTTCGTCCTGGATTAAACAGACAACAATTGAAAACAAAAGTATACACTGCTGCATTTACTGCCACACTTCCAGTGCAACGCCCTGCTGATACCGATGCACCTAAACCTCCGAGTGCGGATACTGTGTCCCTGCTAGCCGAAACCGTTTTCACCAATCCGACCGATTTGGATGATGCTGATTGGATACCCGATATTGAAAATAGTGCACCACAACCGCTACCACAAATCGAAATGGATTACATTGTGGCCAAGCTGGGACTATCACAACACGACTCCGAATGGCTGACATCATTTTTGAAGAGAAGAAAACTCACACAGCAAAATGTCAGCGCAACATCATACCGACAACGCCAAGCTGATTTTCAGATTTTATCAGATTAATTGCATATTATTTTATTTTCATTAAGTTTTTATAAATAAAGTTTTTTTTTGCATGATAATTTTTTAATTTATATTTTTATTTTTATTTTAAGGGTGGTGGCTATAACCGGTTTTTTAAATTCATATCTTTACTCAATTGCGAATAAAAGCGAAACGCGTGCATCGATTTTTATGATCTTTGTCTCATTTTGCTCATAGGTTATGTGACTTTGCGAAAAAATAACTAGACTTGAAACTTTTTTCCATTTTGGATGTTTTATGTATTTTTAAAAAAAAAAATTTTAATTTTTAGGCAAAAAATAATTTTTTCCCTTCATACATTCATTTTTAACTTCGAAAGTGTTACTTGTATAGGAAAACAATATATGAACAGATTAAGGGAATTGTAATTCTTAATTTTTTTAAATTTATTTCAACTAAATTGGGCTAGTGGTTGTCGAGCTATGTCAAACAACAGGGCCTAAAACGTGATAAATTCCCCTATACGATAGTACTAACTTCAAATCGATACTTACTTCAAATCGCAGGTAAGAAGACAAAACGAATGATGCAGAAATTCTTCTTTTTGGGTCTAATTTCACATACAGTTCACAGAATTGAGTTGGCAATCAATTAACTGAAAAATGTTGTACTGTGAAATCTTTGGATAAAGTTTCCTGACGATCTGGCCTAAGCTACCAGTGAAATGCGCATAGGAATAGCTTAACCTATCAACAATAAGTTTCAGTTTCTCAATAGTATGAAATGATCATTTAGCACATTTGAAAGAAACCTTGTTAATTAATTTTTGAATCCCAAGAAAAACTTTGATACAGTGTTTTTATTTTTTCTTTACCCACTTACACCTGCATTTAGAGTTGACAAAAAATCAACCAATTGTAGTCGGGACTGTAAGAAAAGATAAACTCACTGTTTATTGTTGTTGTTTTTGCTTAAGCTTTGATATTGTTACATGTAAAACTGAGGTTTATAATTCTTATTCGCTTAACAGTTTTATTTGTATAATATCTTTAGCTTTTCTAAAATCTTTGGATAAAGTTTCCTGACGATCTAGCCTAAGCAACCAGTGAAATGCGCATAGGAATAGCTTATCCCACCAACAATAAATTTCAGTTTCTCAGTAGTATGAAATGGGAATTTAGCACATTTGAAAGAAACCTTGTTAATTAATCTTTGAATCCCAAGAAAAACTTTGAGATTCATAAATATTCACTGTCCTAGATTGATGTATCAGATGGTAAAATTGAAATGGGGCGAAGATCATTAGCATCATGAATAGTTTTAGATTTAGGAATCGGAACAACACGGGCAGTTTTCCAGGAAGTTGTAAAAATAGATGACATTAAAATATAATTAACAAGATCTACAAAAGGACAAGAAATGTAAGGATGTATAAGTTTCAAAAATTTAATTGAAATGCCATCAATACCTACAGCTGCAGAATTCACCCTATTAAGAGCTTCCATTACCTCGTTTTCACTAACACATCGAAAACTAAAACTATCTACATGATTCACTAAAGCATTAAGATCAAACACCGATTGAGTAATCCCATCATTAGACCCAACAAAAGATTCATTCAACACATCAACATTACCATCTAAATCAACCCTATTACCACAACTTACACACCAAGAATTTTTAAGAACCTTCCATACCCCACCTGAATCCAATCCACAGAAGAGTCTAGTATAATAAGCCCACTTTTCACGTCGAACAACACTCTTCGCTTTATTTCTTAGCTTACAGTAAATTCTCCAATTAGTAGAAGTACGATCAGATCTAAATGTAGTATATGCAAGATCTCTTAAGATCGAGCCAACTTAATGTCCCTAGAATCCATCCAGTCATTATTCCTATGGCAAATTCGTTTTCTAACAACAAGAGAGTAAAGTTTTAACACCAGAGATGAAATAACAGCACATTTAAAATCAACATCAGTGGAATTACAAAAAGAAGAGAAATCAAAGTCAAGGAGACATGAAAAAATACTATTCCAATTAATATTGCGAAAATCTCTATATTCAAAAAACTCATGAAGAACTTCAAATTGAATGAGAATGAAGCAAAAATTAAAGCATGATCAGACACTGATGGACACTGCACTTGGTCAGAAAATCGAATCATAGAGATATCACTAACTAGGAAAAAATCAATAAGAGAATTAGAGTCATTAGCCAAATCGTAATGGGTAGGTTTAGAATTATGTACAATTGATAAACTAGCTTCCATACATAGCGCACGTATCAAGTTAGATTTAGACCGTTTAAATAAATTACAATTTAAGTCCCCGAGAGCAATTATATTACTATATCTTGACAGAACATCATGATGTTGACTTTCAAACTTTTTTGGTTCGGAGAAATTTATTGTTTACTGAGAGTTTTCTACACCATGGTTCACCCATTTCAGAAACTTGGTTCGTAAAAACAATGCTGCCATATATAATTGAAAATGACGTAAATACATATTTATGTGCATACATTTAAGAAAACTTATTATATTTGTGTCAAAATAAAGAAATAAAAAAATTAATATTTATAACAAAAAAAAAAAACAGCATTTGTGGTGAATTATTTGGTAAGAATAAAAACATATTTTTCTGCGATCGATGAAATGGATATATGTAAATCATTTGCTGCTCTTGTTCGCCATTGAAGTGACTAAAGTAAAATTACTTTTAAAATATATTTCTGAAAAACGAAAATTAAAGATAAACAAGAGGACGGCTGTAAAACCACTTTTGAAAGAAAGAGAAGCCAAAGGGTATTTTCACTCACTGATTTCTGAAATGCGTTTAAATGACGTAGATTCATTTATACATTTTCATCGCATGGACCCCGGGACTTTCGATGAACTTCTGCAAATATTGGGGCATTACATAAAAGATATGCCTGTTCGCAAGCAAGAATATATTACTATATTATTAAATAATTAAACAAATTATTTTTAATTTTGTATTGTTAGATATTATGGCTTTAGAATTGGTAAGTCAACTACCAGTAACATTATAAGGGAAACAACCAATTTAATATGGAAGAAAATGCAATTTATCTTTCCAAACCCATCAAAAGCAATGTGGGAAGACATTGCCTTAAGTCTTGACAATCGCTGGGGTTTCCCCAACTGCTTGGGAACCATAGATGGCAAACATGTTATTATACAGGTACTAACATTTTCATTATTGTTTTATAATATTTATAATAATGTCAATAAATTTATTTCAATAAAGGCATTTCCAAATCACAATTCTCTTACATTTAATTACAAGCACTCACATAGCATTGTTTTAATGGCGGTAGCTGATGCGGACTACAAATTTATACTTGTCGACATTGGAGCACTAGGCCACAACAGCGATGGCGGAGTTTTTAGGAATTCTAGATTTGGTAAAGCAATTTTAGATAATACAGAAGACTTGCAACTTCGCCCTCCAAAAAATTTACCCGGTACAAATAAAGTGGCGCCGTTTGTATTTGTGGGTGACGAAGCTTTTCCACTGAGACCGAATTTGATGCGACCTTATCCTGGACGCAACATCGGAATCTTACCACCTGAGCAAGACAATTTTAATAGGAGGCTATCTAGAGCCAGGCGAGTGGTGGAAAATTCATTTGGCATATTAGCAAGTCGTTTCCGTGTATACAGAAAGCCTATAATTGCCAGTCAAGAGACGACGATTAATATTGTTAAAGCTACGGTTTGCTTGCATTAGTTTTTGCGTGATAGGTCATCTTCAAAATACATACAAGCCGAACTTCTCGACAGAGAAACCAGTGAAGGGTTCGTCATTTCAGGACAGTGGCGAGAGGAAGATAATCAGGGACTGCGATCAATTCTTAGAACATGATCAAACCGTGCATCCAACGGAGCCATTAGCTTAAGAAATATTTACACAGACTTCTTTACCCAAATGCATTAGACTTGTGCACGATATACATATATATATATATATATATATATATATATATATATATATATGGGTATTTCTCTGAAATGGTCCACCGTGACTTAAAAAATCAAAGCACTCGCATAATTTTTTTAAGCACAGAAATTAAGTTGGATTAATTTTGTAGTATATTTTTATTTTTTATTTTTCATTTTTAAATAAAAGTTTAATTTTTTTGTTAAAAACTTTTGAAAATATATGTAAAATTACTTAAATAGGTATGAAGGTAAAAAGTGTCACGTGCGTAATGTCACGTGCGTAATTTACAATTTATTTTTTTCTTCGCCAACCCATGCATAGTTGCTTTTGAACAAAACATGATTATAAAGGCCCATTACTAACCTTTATAAAAACATTTTTTCCGAAATAAAAACCTCCTACAATTCACTTACTTTCGCACTTTTTCTTACGGTCCTAAAAGGCACTTCTATTTTTGTCACGTGAGTAAGTCAACTTTGATTGCATGGCATTTGGGTACCCAGTGCTCAATTTACCATTATATATACTTTTTAGAAAGAACTCATCACAAGCAATGTAACGATTCTTAAATTCCAATCCACTTCTATTTTTTTAATATTCAAACACAATAAAACGCGTACAAATGTCGCGTGCATAACCAGAGAAACACCCATATATTAATTTTATTTTTAAATTTATTAAAATACTTCAGAATTAAATGTTTTTAAAATTTATTTAATTTTTGAAAAGATATATATACAGTTAAACCTCGATTAACCGGACCTCTATTAATCGGTTACATCTATTAACCGGTATCCGGTCATTTGATTTTTTCACTCTACTATCCGTGCTTTACCTCTATTATCCGTGTTTAAGATTTATACCTCTATTAACCGTGCTTTGCATCTATTATCCGTGCAGCATTCTTATGTTTTTTTATTATGCATATGTATCTAAATCCGGTGTTTCCCCCTTTTAAGTTCATGTTCATGTTATAAGTTCAGACATGTAGTTAGATCAACCAAAGCATTATCAGTAAAAATCCCAATTATAATGTTTTTGATGATATTTGATTTTGCATTCTCTATGACGATTTGTATGTTTTGTATAAAAATATGTGGTATATTTTAATCTGCAGTTACATAAATCGAATGTTTAAATAAAAATAAATATAAAAAATGAATTTCTGTATATTTTAATATAACCTCTATTAACCGTGTATTTCGATTATCCGTGCTGGTGCCGGTCCCACGAGAGCCGGATAATCGAGGTTTAACTTTATATATCTATACAGTACTTTTCGCTTATAGTCCATTCCGCTTAAAGGCCAAAAACGGATATAAGCCAAAACTGTCATATTCACATGCAGATTTTTTCGAATTTCATACAAATTATTTGTTCTAAGGTCCATTTCGCTTGTAGTCCATTTTCGTTTAAAAGCCACCTTTTCTTAACATGGGTATATAATTCTTCATGCAAAAATGTTCGCTTATAGTCCACTCTGTTTTTTATATATTTTTAATTAACTGGCAACATGTTTTAATTTACCTTTCTGGCAATTACAGCAGACGCTCGGAAATTCGATCCACTTTGTTTTTAGGGCGATTCGAGTTTCCGAATTATTCGAATTTCTGGACGGTTTTTTTTACAAAAATTTAGATAAATTTGACCATAAAGATATGCAAAACTATATATTTTTTTTAATTTTAGTTTATTTAACATAAAAACTAGAAAAAACTTAACGAAATATAAAAAATGTCAATAATAAATTTAATAATTAGAAATTATTTAGTTTTCTCATTTTTTATCTAATGTAATATATACACACTTTAATAAATGTTCCCCTGAAGAAGTCAACAAAAAATTGACGAAACGTTGGGAAAAATGTAATTAAATGTGTTTTTAATTTACAATGAAAAAATTTAGGCCTTATTAGCTTACGTAAATATTTAAAACTTCAAAATTAACACCTTGGCCAAAAAATAAATAAAACAATTCAGTTCATTTGACTTTATTTAGTATGTGTAATACAAACACCAAAAAAACTGAGTTTTAAACACTAACAACATCAAGTTGATTCTGAGAGTTCGAATTTCTGAGCGTCTACTGTATTATAAATGCCAAATTTCGCAGTTTATATTTCATGACATGGTGTCTTCGTCTGACAATTTTTTGTTAAATAAACGTCCAACTTCATAAAAAAAAACGCTAATAAAAATAAAAGAGTTTTTTTATATAGACTTTGACGTTTGGTATAACAAAAAACTGTCAGGTGGAGACCCCATGTAAAGATCCTATGAAATTGATATTTATGTTGTGTTTGATTTCGTCATCCAAAGAATTAAAATGAATCTCATACGCATTTGTTTTTTTTTAAATCTTTTAAAGCATTTGAATTAATTAATTAAAAAGATTTTTGTTTTAACTATTTATTTAAATTAAATCAATATTAGGTTATGTTTAAAATAAACTTTTATTTTGTTTAAAATAATTTTTATATAGTCCAAAATGTGGATTATACTAGGTTTCACTTATTATCCATAAAATGGCTTATAAAAAAAATCGGTTATAGTCCAAATTCGCTTATAGTCCACAAAAGCTGTGCAACTATAGTAGTGGACTATAAGCGAAAAGTACTGTATATATAAAAAGAAGTGTACACTTTGATGTCACCGCTAACTGCGGAAACGGGTCGACCGATTTCAACTAAAATTCAGGGTACGTTGGGGATAGTCTGTAGATGGTTTAAGTTAAGTTTCCACGAAATCGACTTAGCGGTTCCGCAGATATGGCAGTACGATTTTCCTATATATTCCCATACAAATATCAACAAAATGCCCTCCATTTTTAACTCCTCCGAAACGGCTTGACTGACTTTTATGAAATTTTGTATGTGTATTTGTTAGCTATGAGATTAGGTCATAAAGTATATTTTATATCGCTAGAGGGAGCAAAATAGGGCATAACCTCCCCCTTTCTATATCTTCTTAGCTCATCAACCGGGTATCTTAAAATTTGGCATGCACGTACTGTTACATCTGAAAGAAAATAGGGAGTAGGGTGTGAAATAGGGCAATAGGGGTCAAAACTTCCCCTCCCCAATTTTATAAACTAATCAACCGGGTTTTTTTAAATTGGGCATTCAGACACTGTAACATCTGGAAGGAAATAGGGAATAGGGCGTGAGGTAGGGCAATGGCGGTAAAAGCTCCCCTTCCCTATATCTATTAAACTAATGAACGGGTTTTCTAAAAATTTGGCATGCAGACACTGTAGGTACATTTTTGTGGTTGATTGTTTCCTTGAATTTTTAACGGTTTGCTACCTATGGACCTGAACAGGGAAAAAAGGTAAACAAAGTTTTTTGCGATTTTGATCTTGAAGATGAAGTTTTTTGATTTTATATGTTCACAATTTTAGTTCTTTATGGCAAGAGCTACAACTTTGTGCCAGAGGGTAAATCAAAATTCCGAACGGTTTGCAAGATATGAGCCTGAGGAAATTATCACCTTTTTGCAAAAATGAGGGCCCATAAAGAAAAAGTGCATGATGACTTTCGGCAAAACTGGGAGACACGGGTCTTTTTTTTGGTCCTTTATGGTTATTTATTGTCCGTATATGGTTATTTTGTCATGACTTCAAAAACTACACACAGTGTAATCTACCGATTTTCTTAAAATTTCGCAGGCAAATAGTGTTACAGCTGAAAAGTAATTCACACCTATAGTTTTTACTATTTAGGGCGTGAAATAAAGCAAGAGGGGTAAAATCTCCCCTTCCCTATATCTTCTTAACTAATCAACTGATTTTCTTGAAATTTGGCAGGCAAGTAGTGCAACATCTGGAACGAACTATAGCCTTTAATTTTTACTATCTTCTCAACTAATCAACCGGTTTTCTCAAAATTTGGCATGCAGACTCTGCAGCATCTGAAAGAAATAAGTTATATGGCAAAACAACGTTTGTCGGGTCAGCTAGTATGTATATAAATAGCATAAAAAACATAAATATTTCAAATAAACATAAATAACAAATTTTATACAAATTATTCTTTGATTTTAATTAACTAATATTATAAATTTAATAAACATAAATATTTTATACACACATAAATAACAAATTTTATGGGAATTGCTCTTGGTTTTCAATGACCAAAGACATTAATTTTAATTTTAAAGAACTTTAGCGATTCTCAGGAACTTTTGAAAATGCATCTTCCAGTGCTGAAAAAAATGGGTCTCGCTTTGTAGTGGAAGCTTTAAATACAGCTGCTGTTAGGCTGTTAGCCTCATCTAACTTCATCCTTTTTCTTTTGCTAAAACATTTTTTGGGCAAGGGAGTCGAACTTGTACTAGCTGTTGGCTCACAAAATTCAGACGAAGTTTCAGTTACATCTGGATCACAGGCCATTTCGTCGAATAAACTTTGGAAACTCTCAGTAGTTTGTCGCAGTTGGTCTAGAAAGAGAATAATTAAGCTGGGCATCTTTACTTCATATTCAATATACTTACTCTTTATCTTCGTTGAAATTAAGGAAATAATCCATCTCGGTCATCAACAGCTTGGAAAATCCTTTTATTTCAAAACGTTCACTGCCACTTTTTCCCTTACTTTTGTTTATTGCCGTTTTATGGCTCCTTCGCAAGCTTTTCCAGTGCGTTTGACATTCATTTCCTTTTGTAAAACAGTTTTTGTTCCTCTTTATTAATTACAAAAAACGTAACAGAATATTCAATGTAAAATATAAATCCCTGGGTGACAAACAAAAAGATTTTGAGTTAATACTCCTCATATTAATATGTTATTTACTTATTAATATATTATTTTGCAATAAAAAAAATTGTTATTTTCTCGAGAGCCAAAAATATAAAATTTTTCGAGCGGCCACCCAGTGATGTAAATTTTTCAAGATAAGATCTTATAAAAATAAATGAACTTACTACTAATTCCAACTGCTTCTGCTACTTCCGACCAAATATTTTGTTTGATATGATTGTTCTTATAAGAGTTGTTGCTCAAATCATACAAACATTCCCTTCCTGGCTTTTTTATTTCATAAATTAAATTTAAGAGAACATCTTCTGACAACTCCATCTTAAATTTGTATCTAAAGGACAAAGAAAATTTAGAAATTATAAACTAAATTGCTTTAATATTACAACTTACCTAATATAATATTTTTCAATTTTAAATTGTTTTTCCAAGTTTTTTATTTTTGCCGCCAATACGAGTCACCACTGATAACAGGACCCAAATTATATCTAAAAGACACTATAGGAAAAATGGATGTAAAAGTATGAACACATTAAAACTTAAAAAATCAAATTTTCATTCTTAATATTAGCCGCTAAAGATAAAAAGAGATCAAAAATTACAAATACTATCAAACCAACCGAAAAATAGTTATTTAGGACCAGTATTACAACTTAACTATAAAGTCAATGATAGTTAAAGATAAGTAAAGTAAAGAAGTACATACGAGCATATTCATCAAAGTTACAAATAGACAGTGAACAAATGTAACTAAAATTCTTTTGCTTATTCATTTTAACATGACTAAAAAACAAACCATAACTATTAGCAAGTTGTAATAATAGCCATACAGTATAACCCGGTTAATTACCCCACGCTTAAATGCCTTTCACGGTTATTTACCTTAAGTTTTAAATCCCCGTTTTTTTTCTTCCATTTTTTAAACAAAAATCCACGTTTAATTGACTTACGCTTAATTACCCAATACGGGTAATTGCCTTAAAAATTAAACTCCCAAAACAAAATTTCACCATAATTTCATTCGTTTAATTGCCTCAGTACTATTTGGCAACAGCACAGTAAGTAATGCAACCAAGTTTACATGTTAATAATTTGAAAATATGCACTAAACATTTGAAAAAATATGGCCAAAAAATATTCCACAAATTAATATTTGCGTTAAAATAAACTTTCTTTAGGATAAAGTTATGTTATAAGGTTAAGATTCATATAAGAGTTATTTGTGCTAAATATTATCTAGATACACCAAATATATGTGATATTTTGTCTTAAAGGGATTAAAGGAAAGGTCGCTAAATTTTAAATTATATTAACATTTGAAAAGATGAAATAGCTTGAATATTTTAGGGATTGATATTTTAATGGAAGTTGTATGTTTAAATCTGAACCGACTCAACCATATTTAATTTGCAGTAAGATATTTTGGGCCAAATTTAATCTCAATAAGAACATGACAAAATGGTTTATGGGCATAAAGAAAGAAGTTTGCATGAGAGGACTATATGATATTATTAACCGATTCTTACAACTTACAAAGGTTTCATTATTATGACAATTAAAACGTATTTACCAAATTTTATCAAATTATCTAAAAACAGCTACTTTTCTTTCCGCACAAGGTTTACATGGACAGACAACCAGCCAGATTAACGAACGTACACAAAGAGATCATGATGCGTCTATATTTCTATGCATCAGAACATGTATTAAAATATGCTTAAAAAACGTGAAATATGTGAGCAAAAAAAAGCAGCAATAGCTTAAATATGCAAATTATCCACAAACAAACCGATACCAATATTCGTAAAAAGCTCTAAAACGGACAAACATATTGTTTCCGCCTTTATTTGTCGCACAAGAAAACCCATGCCATTGCATATTTACGGTTTCCATGATCAAAGGTTTGAATGTATGAGTACGCTTTTGTTAGTAGGATATGACAGGACATCCCAAAAAGCATTACAGATAAAATTTAAGACAACAAATCCCATTGCTTTTAAATGTTATCTCCTAAGATTTAGCTGATACATTTAAAAATGCCTATGTCTATACATTTTTCATACATCAAAGTTAAGATATCTAGTAAATAAAAACGTTAAATTACATCACTGAGATTTTTAAACGTCGTAAAAGTCGAGAGGCGCGGACTAGCATTCTGTTTTAGACCCATGGTTTCTTCGGAGAATTTTCGTAGAATTTTATGTAGATTACGTTTTTGCTATACGATTTTTAATTTTTTTTTTCATCCATACAAATCGACCCGCCCTTATGTACATATATATGTTTGTATGTAAGTACTAACAGCAACAACAAAATCAGTGGATCATTCAACTCAATAAAACCATCACCACGAACAAAGTATTTTAAATTAATAAGTATGGTGGTTATTTTGTTGAACTATTTATGGTTTTTAATCCAAATTTTTAATATTTTAATTCGGCTCAAGTTCATCAAATTTAATTTTCATTAATTTATTTTTATGAAGAAAGGAATTTAACAACATGAAAATTAAAACAAATTGTTATTGATAATCTTTCATTCTTGACCGTTGCCGGGGCTCGAACCCTGTATCCAAAAGTACGCCAAGATCATTAAAATTATCAACCAAATCTAGAACTATATTATTCATAATATAGCTACCATTTATTGGACTTGATCTTGTAAAAATCATATATTTACATTTTTTCGCATTAAGATCCATTAAGTTAATGCTACACCAGGTAATTAAATTATTAATATCATTCTGCAAAAGAACTTGCTGATCAGAGTTGTTGAAGGAAATAAATAGTTTTACATCATCTGCATACATTAATGTTTTTGAGTGTTTAATTGCAAAAGGAAGATCATTTATAAATAGTGTATATAGGAGGGGCCCTAGGTGACTACCCTGAGGAACACCTGATATTACATTTATACATTTTGAATATGAATGACGAAATTTAACAGATTGTGTTCTGCCTTTTAAGTATGAACCAATTATATTTTCGACTTGATTTTCTGTTAAAGATCGTTTTCCGAAGCATCTCAAGCGGACATGGGAAAGAATTAGGCATTTAGCCAAAAAAATTAAGAAGGGTTTCTTGTTCTTTTAGATTGCATAATGAACATAATTTTGACCTTTACTGTTGTTGGAATCTGGTGGCATTAAGTTCAATAAGGTCACATCTAGCTTTAAATATCTAGCTTACTATATTTACATTTGTGATGTTTTCGAAATAACCCTGAGCAGTTCCATAGTTTAATTGGCTGTAAAATCGTGTTGTTTCTGATGCTTTATGGAAAAGTTTTTCTTTTTAATTTTTTTCTTAATTTGAATAAAATTCCTTCCCTTAAGAACTCCCAGTCTTTTTAGTTGAGCATTCTGTACCTCTGATTATATTGCACTCTCTACAAAGTTTGTCTATGTACCAGAATAAGTGTATTTATATTTTTGCTAATTGATTTGGGAGTAGGCTGTTTTTATATATAAAAAGTGCTTTTACAATATATATATCTGAGATGAAAATCTAAAGTATATATATGGCCATTTCCGATACCGGTTTCCAACATGAGTTCATAAGTTGGTGTGAATACAGGTATGTAGCTTTAGAACTTATTTTTTTTTAGAAAAAACATTGTAACTTATCAACTTCTTCAAATTGCGAATAACCCAAGATTTGAGCACCATACCATTTGAGCCCTACAAACAGACTTAAACCGATTTCATTTCGACTTTAAAGATATTTCTCCTTTTCCTAGAAAATTATTCCATGTCGCATTTACATATCGTCCCCTCAATATAACAATAGCGTATAATTTTTTTGGGGTTTTGAGTAAATCGTGTTTAAAGTTTTTGTCAAATCGGATCTCTATTGAAACCTCATTATCGCGGTAAATAAAAATTATTCATATTGTATTTTTCGACGAATACATAAAACCGTTTCTTGTCTTTAACTTGACCTATTTTTTTATTCTACGCATCCTTTAAGACCATAATTATGTCATTCAAAGAGCAACTCCTCCATATAGGCTATTTTATTTTTTAAGGAATTTGTATGATGTACCTGATACACTATTTTATTTTGTATGGTATACGCTGTTTTATTCAATAATTTTACGGTATTTTTATTCAAATATTTGATCTCAAAAATATCAATTTGTAACATTATAAAACAGTGATTAATTATAGTTTAGTTAATTCAGTTGCACATATTTATTAATCTCCAATTTGGGTTATTATAAACAAAAAATTATGATAAGTTAAGGTATACATTGCGTAAATCAAAAATAACTAGAAATTCATTCATCTTCTTTCTCTTCCTCTGCTACATCTGGCTCATCTAAACAATTTCGCTTCTTTCCACCTTGTAAGTTAAAAAAAATGACTGCGAGCCACGAGGAATTACATTCTTCTTGCACAAATTTTGGAGATCATGCAGCTTTCGATTACAAATTGGCAGCTCTTTATTGTATTTTCCAGTAAACGAAAAGTTGATCACCTCTTTTGTTTTTCGCGTTCCTCCAATATCAATTGCTTTCAAGTCTCCATCCCATTCCTCCTTGTATAATAATTGTTTTCGTTGATTTTTGTTCACTTGGAGGATCTTAAGATTAAGCCAATTAACCGAGTCATTTTTTATATTTTTCTTAAGGCTATGGCCTAACCTCGAAAACATGGCTTTGAGATCAATCATATCACTGTATTGAAGCCTCTCTACAGCAAAGGGGTTTCTCCGTCTTGCCAGTCTCATTATAGTTGGCCATTCTTCCGGCGAATAGACGCATATATTCCTCTTCGCACGTTTTATTGCAGAGTGCATCGAATCTACCTCCATTTGTGTGTGTCCGCTTTGGAGATACTTAATTGTTATCGAATTTAGCTTCAAAGTATTGTTGATATAAATCAATAGTGTAGCAATGAACCTGTTTCTGTTCTGTCCCCCACAGCAGTCTGAGTAGAGAATAACATCGGTTACCGATTCGTCTAACGAGTTCATCATTTTCCATATTGTGGTCCCAATTTCGTCCGATCCTCGTTGACCCTGATTTTCATCCCATAGAAAACAGTAACCTTCTCCACTGGCAATATCGTAAAATGTGTTATTGTACGTCGCGAACTTTCGGCTGTAATACATCGTGCTTACGTTGCTACAAGGAGTCGTTAACACTGACTGGAGGTCAAAAGTAAACACTTTTAAGTTACTGTTACTTTTAGCTGATTCCTTGTCAGTTTGCTTGTTAGTTCTTGCATTTGTCTTATTTAAGATGTGTTCATCATAGGATTTCTGAATGGAGTGTTTGTCCTCAGCGTTTTTGTACCTCTCGCATGTTAAGCAGGTGTCCTTTTTTGGACGATGGAAAGAATAATTATAATCATTGCAAAATATCCGGCGATAAACGTTTTCTTTAATGATAACGTCCGGGTGGAGTTCTTTGAATAAATCGTACATTTTTGATATTGTTAAGTCGGAGGCAAGATAAAGTCGTTGACTTTTTGCTCGAGTGTAATGGCTTTCGACGGCTGGAAATGACTCGATGTGCTTTTTGATAAGCACAACTGTCTCTGCGTCTAATTTCCTCTGGTGGCCATGTTGACCCCTCTTATCAGTAAGTTCATTTTGACACATCTTCTTGGCTAACACAGATATTGCGCCGTCTGACAAGTTCAAAGTATTTAAAAAAAACTTCTTGCATACCTGTTTGGCTTTGAGAGTATAATTAAATGTGTTCGCCCGCCGTGATCCGATTGTCAATGTCCTTTTGCACTTTTCAATTTTCACGCAATTGGCCAGGAACAGTCGCTGCTTCGAATAGTCGCCTAAATTCCAATAATCTGCATTGATCTCCAAGCGCTCTTCTTCTGAGAAGTTTTGTGGGCAATTATGGCGGCACTTACAGGCAACGGGTTTCAGAACACGTTCTTCAACTCTTTTCCCACTCTTAGTGACATACGGCTTCCCTTTGTTTCGATGATTCTTCCTTTTTTTCTGCACCTATTTCTGACTTTCAATCTATTGATCGGAAATAATTCACAGTTAGACGTGGCTAGACTCAAACAATATTTCTCAAAAGCTGTTTGCTGTACTCACCTTTCTCTTTCGCGTAAGTATATTTCTAGCATTTTCATCCTTGTTATTGATATAAGTATCAGCACAGTCTGCGATTTCTTCTAAAACTACATCTGCTGTCTTTATCGCTGAATTATCTAATTCATCTGCCAAGGCCTGTGCATAATTATCCGAATCGGGGACATACTCCTCCGACGATCCTGCAGAGATGTCTGTACCATTTTCATCATCTGTTCCAGGTATCTCTATGTCCGACGATCCCACAGCGAAATCAGACTCATCAGTCTTTGGATCAATTTCCAGAACTACTGGTGGTTTCGTGTCACAGCCTGTTGATATTTACCTTACTCACTTCACTTACATTATATTATAATAGAAGATACTCACTCAGACGCTTCAAATCCATATTTTTAACGAACAAACTTTCTCTGCGAACTGAATTTGCAAACTTAAATTTCAAATGACTACAATATTTCCTTGGCATTTATGTTGTCAAAATAACGTAAACATCGCATAGGCTACTATTCTTGTCAATTGTTGATAAAACTTTCGAATTTGTATTGAAAATAAAACAGTTTATGTGGGGTATAGAAATGAGCACATACGCTATTGTTATATTGAGGGGACGATATGTTGTTTTTTGCAGATGTATTTCTTTTTTCTAAATGTTTGCTGAACGACATTTTTAGTGTTAGTGTTACTCCTAAATAGGTATATTCAGATACGATTTTTATTGGCATATAAAAATTCCTTCCCAAAATCCAGCTTGAAATTCTGTAATAACATTATGTTTGTCTAGCCATTTATTTAGTCTATTACTATATAACTCCAATAAATATTTTTGTCAATCGAATTCATGAAAGAAATTCCGCAATAAGTGTGCGGTGTCTTTCCAGACATGTCTGTTTTTAACATGCTCTTTTGAACATGCTTCCAAAAACCTTATGTCTTTTCACGATGTCTTTCCAAACATGTCTGTGTTCATGTATAATAGTCTAATACACATATACATACAAATTAAATACATGAAAATTCATATTAACAAACATTAAAACTCATTTCGTGTCTGGTTGGCACCCCTCATTCTTATCTACCCCGATGGCCTACAAACAAAACAAATATGTTTGTTAAACATGTCTAAAAAGACACCGTGTGAACTCCCTCTAAATATATATCCCCTTTTTTAAATATTGGAAAAATTATTCTGGTAATAAACTATTCATCTAACTTTGCACTTTCGAATATTATATTAAAGGATTTCGCCATTTCGTCTATAAATATATCTGTCGCATTTTTGAAAAATTTATTAGAAACACGATCTTCACCTGGAGCCTTATTATATTTCGACTTGGCTAATACACATTTTGTTTCTGCAGATACAATTGGACCGTCAAGATAGTCATCATAATAAAAAATCATTGGGGCATATAGAATATCATTTGAAAATTGCGGTGGATTCAACAAACAACAGAAATAATGTTTAAATTCATAAGCAGATATTCCGGGATATTCTTGTGCATCTATTTGCCTTATTTCTTTAACCAAATTCCATATACTTTAAAGGGTTCGCAAGTTGGATAATGTCAGTCAGCTGTGTTAATTGTAAAACCTCATTTTGTTGTTGATATACATATATTTAAATTTTGATTTAGCAACAGTTTAATTGTATTTGTTGGGCTTTTTTTTGCGACTACACTAAGGTTTAATACAATGGGCATATGGTCCGACCAAATTTGTTCCTCCACTTTGAAATTTTCTACATGTTTCAAAATATCATTTAAAACGGCACATATATCATTCACCGATTCTCCTGCACCACTTATAAATGTGAAACTTCCCTCTTCATCACCCCTTATGCATCCATTTATAATATACAAGCCAAAGTCATGACATATTTTTAGCAAAGGATTTCTCTTTACTATTTATCACCTGATTTTTTGATTTACGTATTGGGAGTCCAGCATTAAATAATAATCGCAAGAAGTTTTCTAACATCTGTTGTGTGTTGCCAATTCTAACATTTAGGTCTCCAATTACGATAGGATTTATAATTTTTTTTATTAAAAAAGGTATTTCTAACCAATTCAAATTCATTTTGCCATGTTGCTGCTCTAAGATATAATGGTATGACATTTATTTCTAAATTTTTTATGTTTACCAGAATAAAATCTATATCATCTGAATTGAAATCATAGCTTATATTTCTCATTTTTAAATCTCTTCTACCACCATTAACACTACCTCCAATAGCCCTTCCAAATCTGGGGCCTAATTCTGGCATTCGTGATCGAGTACTTTCTCGATTCGAAAGAAATTTTATTTCAGTCGATACATAACGAATCGAAATTATTATTTCAGTATTGTGAAACTTAAATTAATGCTTTATAACACTGAAATAATTTTTCCGATTCGTTCAGTATTAATTGAAATAATTAGATAATAAATTGCTTTCGAATCGAGAAATTACTCGATCACGACTGCCAGAATCAGGCCCCTGCAAGTTCTAGTTGCCGGTTTCCAATAAGTATCATAACCCGTGAAATATTTCTTTAATCGTTCAAATTTTTTTTCTGAGATACATATGTGATATAAATATATAATATAAATATATCGCACGATTTTATATATGGGAAAAAATCATTAAAAATTATTTTATTTTCCATGAATGTTGTAAGCATTATGTACATATGGGCATTTCCATTTTGACGTGTCGTGATATTTGTAGCACAAAATGTAAAAAAATTAAATGACGAAGTCAAATTTGTAAAAAGGGTTTTTATATATACAAAGTAATGAAGTAGCTCTACATTCAGAAAAAAAAATTACAGTAATCGACGCTAAGGATTTGCAGATATAAGCGAAAATCTGCCCTGGCGTGACGTTAAAAAAACGGAAGTGGGTTTTGATTGCATTACAAAACTGAAAAATACTGCGAATTGAGCAAGAAGTTTTGTACAAAACCTTTTTTAGTAAAGTTAGAACTTATATAGATTTATTTTTCAAGCTATTAAATTTAAAAATCTTTGCTCGTTTTAAGGTAAATATGGGAATTTTCAGCTAAAAGTCTACTTTTTTTAATGTAACGCCAGATTGCAAATAAGGTTGTATTTTCGGACCATGTTGTTCAATCGTTATCCCTTTTGTTACTTAATGTAGAGCTTGTTGCGCTTTACACCAAAATATAAAAAAGTAAACTATACGTATACAATTTTTTGGGAAACAATTTAAAATACTTCTGGCGTTACGTGACAAAAAGTAGAATTTTCGCTGGAAATGCCCATATCGCACTTGATCAACAAGAGGGTATTAACTCAAAATTTTTAAAATTTCACTTTTTGCAAGAAATCAACAAAAAATATCAATATCTATCTGCTATAAAAATGTTGACGCATTCCGATTACTCTTTCATCTCGTAAACCACATTTGACACCATTATCGTGATAGCTTGGTGACTAACTTTATATTAACAAAAAGGTAGTATTTTGAGTTAATACAAATGTTTAAATAAAAATGCATGCTACATTCTCATAAAAAAGGTATTATTTTGATTTAAACCTTTATTCAATTTAAAATAATCAAATTGGTTTATTTAAATTTGGTTGTATTTTGAGTTGATACTGTTTTGTGGATAGCATTTGTTCTACTTTATGACTTCAATTCGAAATGAGACTCTTTTTATGATAAAATTGTTCATATTTCTTTTGAGTTGTGACCCTTTTCAGGAAATAATTCAATTCATCTTTAGTCATAGCCATTTTCATGCTATATTCAAAGAAGAATTTAATATTTCATTTTTTAAGCCGAGAAAAGATCAATGTGACCTCTGCGCATCGTTTTCCAATTCCGACGAAAAAGGAAAAATAATTTTAAATGAGGAATACACTTCACACCACGAAGAAAAGGATCTGTGTAGAAAAGAAAAAGATATAGACAAACAATATGGTAAAGTAGCAGTATATGATTTGCAATCAGTTCTTCCATTGCCAAAAGGATTAACTTCAAGCTTTTTTTATAAAAGCAAAATAAATTGTTACAATTTTACCGTAAGCGACCTAAGAGCAAAACACGTGGAATGTTTCTTCTGGACTGAAGTCGAAGGAAAACGTGGTTCGAATGAAATTGGAACGTGCGTTCTTTTATATATACAAAAAATTGTGCAAGAAGCAAACAGTACTAAAGATTTAGATCTAATTTTTTACTCCGTCAACTGTTGTGGACAGCAAAAAAATAAATACTTGCTTTCGATGTACATATTTCTATGCTGTTCAAAAATATAACATACGAAGCATAACTCATAAATATTTAATTCAAGGTCACTCTCAAAATGAAGGAGATAACGTTCATAGTGTTGTAGAAAAGCAAGTAAAAAGACATCTTTTAAGCAAACCGATATATACGCCAGAACAATACGTCACATTAATAGCCACCGCCAAAAAGACTGGCATACCATATAAAGTTCATGATTTAAAGCATGATAGATTTTATGATCTTAAGAGTTTACAAGAGCAATGGGGCCAAAACTTTGTTAAAAATGATGCCAATGAAAAAGTTAACTGGCATTATATCAAAGTTTTGCGTGTAGAATACGGAAATCTCAATTCATTTTTTTATAAAGATTCCTATAAGGATAAAGATTTTTTAAATGTTACTGTTCAAAAAAACAATTTCAAACGCACCAGCTATTGGGAAAATCTTAAGTAAGTTTGTAATTCATTCATTTCTTTATGTTTGTCTGGTGTAATTTAAAACATCTCTTACACTAATTATTAATTTAGTTTATCATCTATTTATTCGGAAAAGCTACCCCTGACGGAAAATAAGAAGAAGGATCTTAAGGAACTTGTAAAAAAGAATATAATTCCTAAACATATTTATGAGTTGTATTACAAAAATTTAATAGATACTTAATTTAAACACATTACAATTGTTAGCTTTTTTAACCTTGTATATTTGTTTTAATAAAGACTACTCGACTACTTAAACTAAAAATTCTTGGAGCTAATACCAACTTGTTATATATGTAGATAAAAATAAATTTTGAAGTTAATACCCTTTTGTTGGAAAAATTTTTTTTTAAACTTTATTAAAATTTCAACTAAAGTATCACAACTCAAAATAATACAAAAAAGATATCGAAAAATTTTAAAAAATGGTATTAACTCAAAAAATAGATTTTTTTTGCAATGATTGCAAAAATTTAAAAGAAAAACAATGTAGATATATTTTTAAATGGAATTAGCTTATTATTAGATATTCGGATTTTCAAACTCTTTTAAAATCTAACCACAAACAGTTTAACAGTCTACTGAAACTTTTAAAATTTTGAGTTAATACCCTCTTGTTGATCAAGTGCGATATATTTTCTTGATTGCCCTTCGTTACATTATAGATTTTAGATTTAACAATTTTGTTTGAGTTTATAATAATTTTACTATGAGTATTTTTAATTGGTTTTTTTGTATTTAGATTTGATAATATATCATAATAATTAATATTAAGAGACGATAGCATCACCGTATAAATTTTTTAGAACTTCCTTGCCGGACTGTTTTCCACTTACCAGCTCTTTCTGTCTGTTCCAAGAGAATCTCTTCTGTTCAATACGCATTTTCTAGCTAATTATCTTTATACGATATCTGCTGCTAATACCTAGGATTATTTTCTTAACCTCCAGCATAACCCGCTTATCCTGTTGGTTGTCTATTGTTAGATCACGATCCAGAAAGATTTTTGTACCGCCTAAATTTTAAGCATGTTGAAAAACGTCTTTTACCATCGCTTCTGGTTCAAACTCTGCTATGATTCCAGCGTTACCATTATTTTCATTATATATGTATATTTCCTTTGTAAGTTTGAGATTCTTTACAACAATCTATTACAGCTTCCTCTAACGGAATTTTATAATCTATGTTTTGGAAAAATATATTACATATTTCGTTTTGAATGTTCTTGTATATATGTAAATGATTTGTTGATGTTCTTTCTCTTTTTCTTTCTTCAGATTTTTTATTTTTTCTTTAAAGGCTTGATTTTCTAATTGTAGTATATCAATCTTGCCCGAAAGGTCATTTACGTTGGTTTTAATGTCTTCGAAATCTTTTTTAATTGGTAAGTTTACAAGTTTCTTATTCATTAGATTCGCCATAAAAGTAATTTTATCTTCAACTGCCATTTGTCCAACAGCTTTAGTTGCGCTGCCATCTGGTGACAAATTACCCAACTTTCACTTTGGTGGGTTTTCGTTTTCTGCCATGGAGGACAAATATAGTGTACTGTTGGGCTGATATATAAAGATTATATTTAAGGATGGCAGTGTCGCATATATAACGATTTATAAACTTTTGGAAACTACTGCATACTTTTATGCTGTCTAGTTACAAATAAAATATTCTAGTAATATTGTAATACTGTTGATAGATCTCCACTTTCAGCTGATATGTCTTACCATATACGTAAATAATATTTTAATGTTTTATTAAGATCTTCGTTAATAAAATTAAAAATTGTTTTTGGTAATTTTTTTCACTTTTAGATCCACAATCCTTTTATATTTTTCAATAAATTGCCTTCAAACATTTAATGGACCAATATTATCACTTTCTGAAATTTAATAAAGTAGTTTTTTAACAGAAAATTCAATTTCAATACGGAGCTTCAAAAAACACGTCTATTCTTGTTGGTGAAAAATATGTATGTATTATGTTAGACCTGGCGGAGCTAATATGGGGTTTTTTATTTTTAGGAATTTTGAATGTGGGTAGCAACAAAAATATGCGATTTGATGCCAAAATTGATGTTACAAATTTTCAGCTTGATCGGATGGTGCCAACACGTGCCATGATGAGGTCAAAGGTCAAAACTTTGAAAAACCACCAAAATATTCTTATTTTGTATTTAATAAATTTTATTAATTAAAAATACTATAAATAAAACTACTACAAATAAGAACATCATTTATTACAAGTTGTATTTACGCTGTAGTATACAATACCATTGAGCTCTAAGTAGAAAAAAAAGTATGGTGCATCGTCTAATTATGATGTTATGATGTTGACACAACATAATAAGAATTAATTTTTTCAGATTTTTGTACATTAATAATTTTTTCTATATTAAAGCCCAGAAGATGTTTTTCAATTAAAATCGAAATATTGGCAAAATAAATATTTAAAAATTTGAATAATTAACAGGACCTCGAACTCAAAAGGAAAACAAGTTATTTTATTAATACATTTTAAAGGTCGAATAAAACACAAAATATGATTAGGTAAATATTTTTACCATAAAAATACCACCACCACAATAGTGGAGAGGGTACTATGCATATGTGCTGATGTTTGTAACACCTTAAAATATTGGTCCTAAGAATTAACGATGTTTGTCCGGCTGGCTAGTTGGCTGTCCATGTAAACCTCGTGCGCAAAGAACAGGTCGCAAATTTGCAGATAATTTAATAAAATTTGGCACATATGTAGGTTGTAATGTGGTGTACGGTGGTATCATATAGTTGGGGTTGATCGCCTATACTTTCTTACTCGTTTTTATTGTAGATCTGGACTCAAAAGGTTAGGTAAATAATGTAGTGATTATGATTTATGTACCTTAAAATTAGTAAAAACTAGTAGGCTCTAGTGATTCCTATAAGATGAACAATAACGACATCGAATTTATCGTTGATTCAATTTTTTAAATATCTTTCAAAATATTCATTTAAGTTTATTCTTGTTTAAGAAATTGATATTAACTTACAATTTCATCGTAAACACCTTTAAATGAATTATTTCTGTTTTTTATTTTTTGAGATAAATTTCGGAAAATGAAGTGGCCCAGAGGCAGCAATTTTTGAACGTTTTGCACGGGAATGGAGCACACTTAATTCAGTGGCATACATCAATTGTATGCAGGATGAACAAGTTTTGCGTGTCATATCTGCCGAGGAACGCGAAACAAACAAGCAGTTTTGCCTTGAATATTTAGCGAATGTCCACATTCGGCATGATTATAGAGAACTTCTATAACTTTCATTAATTTTTCTTGGTGGTAGCATTCCAAATTTCACATTTCGTGCACCAGGAGCAACGTCTCATGCAAGATTCATGTCCAGGGCCATCTATTGTTTAAAAATGTATATTTTTCACGCTCACTTTAAAATTTCTGCATGTCAGTTGAATGGAATTCGTAATAAGTGCATTTTCTTATTAAGTCTCTATATTCCATACTGGTTCAGTACCGCAAATACAGTTGAAGCGCCAAATAGAGATATGCAACTAATAAAGGTGATTATTGGCTACTTTGATAAAAAAAATATCTAAACTGCTATTGAAAAACTCGAAACCATATGTGGTATTTATCAGAGGAAGCAGTTGCACTTGCCTTTTAGATCCACATGTAGAATCAGAAATAAAGGAACATATGGTTTTCGCGTTGCATTTAGATAAAGACAATCACATCGGTGACGATGTTGATATATTTTCTTCAAAAAAATTGAGTGCAAGCGTCGATGAATTGCAATTATTCACATCTAAGGATTTAAGCTCTTTTGTGACTACCAAAACAAAAAATTTTTTCTCGTTCGAAAATTTCTTACGCATTAATCCAGCAAATTGGCCTAAGAGCCAGATCGTGAAATGCATTACTGTTGTGAATGATCCCGCCGAAAGAAAAGTCAAACTAATAACTGACTTTAACAGATGCTTTACACACAACAAAGAGGATAAACAGTACTTGCTACACATTGTAGAAGCTACCGTTAGGACTTCCCATCCAATACAAAATCTTCATTGATTTAAAATAAAAATAATAAGAATAATAAACAAATATTAAAGAAAAAAACTTTATTTAATTAGTATTTATTATTAAAAAAATTTCTAAAGTTAAAAAAGAGTATTTTGGGTAGCTTTTCAAAGTTTTGACCTTTGACCTCATCATGGCACGGGTTGGCACCATCCGATCAGCCAGAAAATTTGCTACATCAATTTTGGTATCAAATCGCATATTTTAATCGCTACCCACATTCAAGATTCAAAAAAAAGTTTTTAACGCCAGGTCTAATGTATGTATGTATGTATGTATATGTATGCTGCTTAAAATATCAATTCCACTTAAGGCTCAGTTAGCCGGGAGTAACAGTAATCTTACCATAAAAAAGGTAAGACCAATCTATTTCTTACAGATTGAGACGTAACATCTTACTGCCAACTATAATCGTTCTAATTGCTTTACATACAACAAAATGCATCAGCTGATTTGCAACGTTACTGTTACTCCCGGCTAACTGAGCCTTTAGAAAATTGAAATTGATTTACGATTTCTGAAGAAGGTTTTAATTCCACTCTTGATCGAAATTTGTTTCTGTGACATGCGTAAATATACAGCATGTGTAATTCGTATTTTCATGTGTAATTTACCATTTTTCTGGTGGCAACACTGATTTAAATTAAATTTAATAAGTTGGGTTTTGCGACAATCCTAAAAAACTTAATATTTCTTCCCGTTTCCCGGATAATCAAAAAGCCCGAAAATTATATCTTCATATTTTTAAAATAATTAATTAATAAAGCAAATAACTGTAGAATGATTAAGTTACTTTTGTTATGATTTTAAAGATAAAATATTTAACTAGCAATTGGCACGTGAAAATAATAAAACTCTGCCCATATTTTTACGTATTTCCAACACACCAAGAAATTGTATAATAAATTTATCATAATTCGTTAACATTATAAAAAATAGCAAATTGATAATTCATTTAATTATACAGTAATAAAGTTTTATTATTGATAAAATTAAAGTATGTAGTTACGGCATTAAAACGGTTTTAATGAAATCGCTCAAAATGGCCATTTGTGCAAACTTTTTAGATTCGTTTCATGAAGCCCCCTCTTAATTTTTTTGTACTTTTAAACACTAAATAAAAAATTATTTAAAAATATAAAAATAAAAGGTTAACTTTGTGTCTTAAAAGAGAAATTGGGTTTTCAAAATGCATACAGAAAAGCACAGACTAACTTGCTCAGTTATTTCAAGAAGTTCTTGTTTGTGATTTGGAAACACTTGAATTTTTCGCATAAAAAATCTGTTTGTATAAATGCACAATTTAACAGCGCAAGTTAACGAGTCAAAATTGATGGGCAAATTTACGAAGTTTGTGTAAATGAATTCTCATACAATTTTTGACAGTTCATTTGCGAGGTCGTTAAAATGCACATTTAGCACATATTATGAGACTTTTGAGCGAAAAACCATTAACAGCTTTTAAAAATTGTGATAAACTGTCTTAAAAAGTTCTTATGTTTTGGCTTTTAAAAAAACTTTCAAAAATGTGAATGGACCACGAGCGAAGATAGGTGGACATTTCTACCTCTCAGAAACTATCAAACCGATTTTAATAAAATTTAAATCATAGATAGAAACATATTTATATGGACACATAATCTATGCAGTTTTTCAAAAATATGACCACAAGGGGAGGTAGGGTTAAATTTTGCCTCTCACAAACTTTCAAACCGATTTTAATAAACATAGATTATTTAATATTTATATGGACACATAAGCATGATGTGTTTTTAAATACTGTGGTGTAGGGTACTTATTTGGATTTATGTATAAAAACAATTTTTTGGCAGTAATAAATTGTTAAATTTTTTTTATTACAATGGTTATATGTAGATAAAGACTTTGTTTGATATCTAAACTCTGATTCAAAATTAGAGATAAATTTTGAATAAATACGAACGAAACGCCAGTAAAGTAAACAAAATCATCCAAACTTTGCCGCGCGCGGAACAAAATGAGTATTCATACAAAATTAGTCATATTGTCACTTCTTTGTGCATTTGTTCAACTGTCCTCTGGAGAAAATGTATGTATTGCTAGATAAATTGTGAAATTTTTTATATTTACGTTTTTACAAAAACTAAAACTGTGCTTCCTTTTTTAAAGCAATGCGAGAAATGCATGGTTAATGAAGCGGCTTGTGTGAACAAAACATCATATCACTTTTGTGTGAACGGAGAAAAGTCAACAAAAACCCTGCATAACTGCCCCAAAGACCAAGTGTGTACTAGTTCCGCTAAAATTTGTGAGACACAATCCGAAACAATTAAACCAATTTGCGATTCGTCCTGCAATAAATGTCCAATTGATGGAAGCAAATACACTTGTGTCAGTAAGACACAATTCGGACGTTGCATCGAAAATAAAGTTGCATTTGTGAGTTCCTGTGAAAATGGTTTAATCTGTAGCACTCACATATTTCAAAAAGTGGGAAAAATATGCGCACCACCGTGCGTTTTAGATTTCGTAAGTACAAACATCTTTTTCTCCATTTTTAGAAAACAACTCATATAACTCTTACACAGTACAACACATGATTTGCCAACTCAATTCTGTGAACTGTATGTGAAATTAGACGTTTTAGGCCGTGATAAATTCCCCTATACGATAGTACTAACTTCAAATCGATACTAACTTCAAATCGCAGGTAAGAAGACAAAACGAATGATGCAGAAATTCTTCTTTTTGGGTCTAATTTCACATACAGTTCACAGAATTGAGTTGGCAATCAATTAACTGAAAAATGTTGTACTGTGTTATTAAACGATTAAAGGCTCAGTTAGCCGAGAATAACAGTAACGTTGCAAATCAGCTGATTTATTTTGTTGTATGTAAAGCAATTAGAACGATTATAGTTAGCAGTAAGATGTTACGTCTGAATCTGTAAGAAATTGATTGGTCTTACTTTTTACGGTAAGGTTACTATTACTGTTACTACCGGCTAACTAAGCATTAACTCATTAGCGTCCAATGATCCCATTTGGAAATATGCACAAATAATTGAATAAATAAAATTTTAAATTTCGAAAAAAGATAACAATCCTTTAAATAAAAATTAGGTGTTAATAGGTTGAGGTAGGACAACCATTTTAAAACCAAAAAAAATTTTGAAATTCATATACATAAATATATATCGCACACTAAGAGACACTTTTTGGGTTTGAGATTAAAGTTAATTTAATTCTATAATTAGATACTCTGAGAATTAAGTTAATCTAGCATAAATTGAATTTGATATTTTTGGGTTGTGGCTTAAACCATGTAGTGTTACCATACTGAGCACAATTAAATGGCAACCTTTTTTTTGCAAATGTAAACTTTTTATCAAAGTAAGATGGATGTTTTCAAAGAAGAAGAAGATAATATGCGAATTTAATATTGTTTACAAGGTAGACATTTTTTACGTTTAAAGAAAAAATATATTAATAAAAAAATATAGAAAGGAAAAATTATATAAAAGTGCTTAGCAATATATTTTATTTTAAAAATAATTTTTTGTTTATATTTTTGCATTAATTGTTTATGTTAAACATGTGTATGTTGACAGTTTAAGTTAAGGTTTAAACCACCACTATTGGCCGCTAGCTAGCAAAAAAAGTTTAAAAAAATACAACTCAAAAAGTAAATACGGAGATTAAAGTTAATTTAATCGCTAATCTCTAACCCAAAAAGTGGCTCTAAATCATAAACCGCCACAACTCAAAATTTAAAAATTTTCAAGTGTTGCAATTTGTTTTAGTCAAATTGAGTTTCACAAAGTTTAAGAAGAATTAATTAAAGAAGACTTTTTACAATTATGTCAGCTCACTACGATTGTTTTTTCTTGATATTTATTTTGTTTAGCTTGGATTTCTTCCTACTTGCACTAATGAGAATCCAATAACCACAACAATTTCCCCGCCTACAACTCCCAACGTAGACAGTCTAAAAGCAAAATGCAAAGCCAGTGAAAAAAATAAGAAGATTTACTACGTAATAAACGACGATGAATGTAAAACGTAAGTATTGTCTGTATTATCGAAACATCACAAACAATGTTCAGATATGTTTCAGGAACTTCAATTCTTTAAATTTTTAAATTTTAGTCGTCTTTTAAGAAATGGTTCAGCTCCTAGTCGTTTATTTTACTTTGCTAACGTCCATCGTAGTCAATATTCGATGTTATGTGCAAAGCGTTGATACGTGAGAGGGCATCGGCTATAATGTTTTCCTTGCCAGGTATGTCTGTCGAGAACTGACCCAAAAAAGCGAGATAGTCGAGTTGTTGAATTTTCCAATTTCTGATGGAAAGCTTATTTTAAGGGCCTATGATAGGTGTAAATACAAAAATGTCTACCTTCCATACCCATATCCATAAGGGTTTGTATTTCGAAGTTGGCCACTTTAAAATTTTCTGTGCATAAACATTTTTATTTAGTAAATTCGGGTTGACCTTTCGTAACAAAATGGTGCGTTATATCATGCCTTATGGGTTGTTTAGTCGAATTAGGTTAAGTGATGTCTTTGAATTCATTCAAAAGGTCCTTAAAAGAATCGTTTTGATTAAAAAATAAGAGATTAAGGCCCAAATTTACAGTCAGCTAATAACAACAGTTTAACAAACAAAATATTATTTCCAGCTGTTTCTTAACCAAATGTTATTAGTTAACTACTTTTAATTTTTTATTATATATTACTTACTTATTACTTATTAGACTTACCATTTTTTGGCTTAATTAAAATTTATACTTAACCAATTATTTCAAATATGATACTTTAGTTAAGCAATTAGTTTACTAATAATTAACTAATGACTGTTAATTTAAGCCTTACAATATTTCGCTTAATTCCCAATTTGTATTCTTAATAAAAACACTGTAATTTATTGTTGATAAAATAAGCTATTTTTATGCGCATTACCCTGGTTGCTAAGGCCAGATAATCAGGAAACTTCATCAAACCATTTAAGAAAAACCAAAGATATTATAAAACGGTTAAGCGAATAAGAATTATAATAATTAGTTTTACTTGTAACAATATCAAAACTTAAACAAAGACAACAACAATAAACAGTGAGTTTACTAGTAGAGCAAATCTGCCAAAGGGGTTTGAAAAGTTTCTCGGGCTCCTGAAATATAGGCCCTTAAAGTTTTTAAATTTTTTGAAAAGGCGTTTGGTATAAGTAAAAAAAATATACTAAATGTACTTCTGAGCTAAAAAAATAATTTCATGTGTCTTCAGTAGAATCGTATGGCGATTCTTTTGTTAAGATATATTATAAAAGTTCGTGCAATGTATGTAAAACGGATTTTCGAAATTCCGGACCTTGAAATTTTTTAATTAACATTCACACAATTTTTGTACATTTAGCCAATCGGCTGTTTCCTCGATTTTTCGCTGATAATACGTATACAACTTTTGATTTTATTCACAATTTGCTAAGAAAACTGAATATCGATTTCCATACAAAAAGGAAAACACGGCCATGACACACATATATTTAAAATGTTATTTTTGTATGAAAGTCGATATTCAGCTTTTTCAGTAAATTGTGAATAAAATCCAAAGCTGTACACCAATTATTCGACATTATTATTTAAATGTTTAAGCTTGAGGTATATTTTAATATAAAAATTTAAATTTTATTAAATTTATGTTTTTGTTTAAGTAAAAATTAATATTTTTATATAAAAAAGAGCTCAAGCTTAAACAAATTAATATAAATCTAAATTATAAAGATCGAATAAGAAAAAAATTATATTAACAAAAATAATTTTTGCAATTTCATATTAGTGTTTGCATAAAAAAAATTATTTTAGTGTTTATTTTTAATTATTTAATTTTTTTTATGATTTTACTGAAAATTACATTTGTATCTTTATATATTAAATAAATTATTTTAATTTTTTTTAGTTATGTTTATTGCGAAAAAGTTGGCGATAATGTTGAGGCACTTTTAATGAAATGTTCCAAGGGCTTTTACGATGTTAGTCTTAACAAGTGTGTTGCCCAAAAACCGGAAGGATGTGGTGCTGCTACTTCAGCAATCTAATAAAGCTGTTAAATATGATCTAGTTTTATGAACATTAATGGAATTGTGTTTAGAAAATAAACATTAAAAAGTTACATGTTGTTCATGTTTATTTTTATATGTTAATACAATACTGAGGATATTTATAAAATAAGGCATTTTGATAAGATGATATATATGTATTTATTCATTAGTTATAAACAAGGTTGTATACCGAAACGAATTTCGGTATCGGTATTGAACTTTTTTTTAAAAAAAAGGGTATATATAAGTTTGTCATTCCGTTTGTAATTTCTACAATATTGATCCTACACCCTACAAAGTATATTAATTCTGGGTCCTTATGAAAAGCGAAGTTGATTTAACGATGTCCATCTGTCCGTTGAAATGGGTTTTCCAAACACCTCATATATGATGGGGGCCAGGTTATTCTACATTTATGTCACATATGGTCCGGAATTGTTTGCTATTGAAATTCAAAAAGATCGGTCCACAAAATGGTTGAGATATGAGCAAAAAACCACGACTACCTCTAATTTTTCCCAAAAATCCCTTGTGGTTGTTGTATTGTTATTACTTTTTGCTGTATATCTGGGGAACGGCAAGAGCAAAAGTTTCCAAATTAGATACATACATTTAGGTTGTCAATACACACCATAGTACAAAATGTGGGCGGGATTGGAGAAGTGGGCCTGGTACCTCCCGTACAAAAAAAAATTAAAAATTGTATAAAAACCTACATTTTAGGGCTGCCATATGTCCTATCGATATGACTTATATACCAAAATATCGGAAATTTTTAGTAGAACATATTTTATAAAAAATTTGTTTTAGATACAAAAAAGTTATGAGCAAAATTAATTTTTTTAAATACCCACTTTCGGGAACCAAAGATCCGAGTCCAAGTTTTATAACCCAAGTAAATGGTTAATTTCTTCTCAAACACGTCGGTATATAAATCTTTCAAATCGGTTAAAAAATGGCTGAGTTATAACCAAAATACAGAAATCTCAAAATTACTCTTTTTATACCCTTCACCGAAGGTGAAAGGGTATATATAAGTTTGTCATTCCGTTTGTAATTTCTTCAATTTTGATCCTACACCCTATAAAGTATATATATTCTGGGTCCTTATGAAAAGCGAAGTTCAAATGTCTCTTATCCCCCCCTTTGCATTTCTTTACATATATTAGCATAATACCCAATATGATTTTCGTTACCACCCTTCTTTATTATTTCATCTATTTAACGAAATAATTTTAACAAATAGAAACGGGGAATTTTTGATTATTTTTGCTACTTAAAAGCTCGCCAAAAAAGATAAATCTATGGTATGACAACAATGTCTATACTAAAAGAAACAAACAAACAAACACACATACATGGTACAAACCATTTTGGTGAGTATAGGGCACTACTACGGTTCACAACTCAAATAAGTTGAATTGTAATTTGTATACCCTTCACCGAAGGTAAAAAGGGTATATATAAGGTTGTCATTCCGTTTGTAATTTCTACAATATTCATCTTAAACCCTATAAAGTATATATATTCTGGGTCCTTATGACGAGAGAAGCTGATTAACGATGTCAGTCTGTCCGTCTTACGCTTGAAATGTGTTTTCCGGAGACTCCAGACATGATAGCGGCTAGGTTTTTTTACATTTATGTCACATACAGTCTACCATTGCTTGCTATTGAAATTCAGCAAGATCGGTCCAAAAATGGCTAAGATATGAGCAAAAACCACGACTACCTATATTTTTTTCCAAAAATCCCTTGTTGTTGTTGTATTTTTATTACTTTTATCTGGGGAACGGCAAAAGAAATAGGCAGTGATGCCAACTTAGCTATTATGGGGCTAGATTTAACTCTTTTTAATAACTCCCGGCTCGTAATTTTTTCGGTTAGCCATTTTTAAAAAAAAGAGCTAACACAGGCTCTTTTCAAACGTGCTATTAGAACGTTTGACACTATTAACATTAATCAGTAAAAACTTCCGTTTTTACCCCCTTGTTGCGACTATGGTTCAATTTTATATGTGTACAAATTTTTTGCTTCGGTCAATAGTATAGAAAGGCTTGAGAATCAAATCCTGTCTTTAAAAAATGGATAAAACTAACAATTCAATAATAAAAGCTTAACATTTACATTAAGTAAACCATTCGGAAACTCAAAAACATAAAAAAGTATGGCGCCATTTAACGATGTTGTACTATCTTTTTTTTCGACAAAACAGGGAGGTTTCACCCAATAGCGACGGGTACCACGAACAGGTTAGGTCTATTGTACCCACTCCCCTTTAGTTGGCCAAAAGACCCTCCGCTTCCCAAAGGAATCCTAGACACAGTCTAGGTACATTCCTGATCCTCTGCCAGGCCCATCCGATACTGGTGGTACTTAATCGTGTGGTGACCAGTCAGATAAGCCGCCAACAATCTCAGATCCTGCCTGCCGAGACCATTCGTCCCCATTACATTTCCGGGAGAAATTAATTCCCTTGCCTGGCGCATTCCCGGAAGCGATACCCAGTATCTCCTATGTTCCCCCAGAGTCCAGTCTATCATGAGGGGCTGGACCTTGGTCCAACTCAACCCACAGAATGGTTTGGGAGCCATCGTCCAGGCGTTTGAGCCAGCCTTGGCCAGATCATCAGCCGTACTATTACCCGGGACATCCGAGTGCCCCGGTACCCAGCAAACCATTACTCTGTTTCTTGTACCCAGCTCCATGAAAATGTTGCTGCAACATACATCAATGGCACAAATCTCGGCATTAAGATTCGTGTATAAGGTCTAAAAACCCCTGCACCAACTCCGTGCTCCAATTTAGACACGTCGGTATACCAGTGTAATTCATGGTTTCCCCGACAAGAATTTCCATCTCTCCAGGCTCTCCTGTCCGGAATGGTTGCTTTGAAGCTCCCATTGAAGTCTAGTTCCGTGGTTATTATGTCCGCCATTGTACAGACAGATAGGCCCGGAGCCACTTCCATCAAGCCGGCAAGCCCATTGACCTCAGCAAGTCATATAAGGAGCAGTTCTCCTTATATGGATGTGTAGTGGTAGTATACCCACTTTAACCTCAAGTGCCGCCGTGGGACAGGTGTGCATAACCCCCGCCAGGGCCAGACACACCATCCGCTGCACCCTGTTGCACTTTTCCATTGCAGTCACCTGCTGAATCTTAGGCCACCAAACCAAGGATCCGAAGGTGATTATCGGCCTGACCATCGTAAAGTATAGCCATAAGGCCTTAAGTTCTCCCAAAGAAGCTCCTGCATGCCCAAAAGGCCCTAACAGCCTTCCTGACGGTCTGATCCAAGTGCGAGATCCAATTAAGCCGTTTGTCCAGAACAATTCCCAGATACTTGACCTCATTGGAACACTCAATCTTCGTTCCGTCAACCACCAGCCTCTTAAGCCTGTAGTTATACCTTCTTGTGAATGGTATCACGACCGCCTTGTGATCGTGCTTTCGAACTTTCCAGTCACCACAATGGCCATATCCCTCGAGCCTGACCAGTAGATCATTAATCACCAAGCACAATAATAGAGGGGATAGCGGTGTGGAAGCCTGCTGTTTTTCCCTTATATGCAGGTCCAGTATCCGCTCAACGGTCTTGAGCAGAATTGAAGTGAGGCTGATATGTCTATAGGATTTCGGCTTCTCCAGCGGCCTGTTGCCAGCTTTGGGAATTAATACAACCCTGACCATACGCCAAGCGGTCGGAATATATCCCCAGGTGAATCTTGCCCTTAAAGTACCTATCAGCGGTCCTATTATAATATCGAGACTTTCCTGTAACAATACGGGAACGAGCCAACCGCCCAACATATCCTGTCCTCATCAAAAATCCTACCGGCCGACCCAGTAGCACGACAAGTCACGGGGATTGCTGCGTAGACGTCCATGTGCCGGTTTATTCACAATAGTCGAGCCAGGAAAGTGTACCTGTATCAAGGTTTCCAAAGTTTCCCTGCGATTAGTCGTGAAGGAACCATCTGTTCTCTCCACCGGGCCCACTCTATTTGAGTGTCCTTTGCCCATTAGCCTGTGAAGCCTTTCTGCGTCAGAGAGGTTTGAGATGGTATCGCAAAAGTTCCTCCATGAATCAAGCTTGGATTTGCTTAAGGATTTGTTATTTTCCGTAAAAGTACCTTTGTACTCCTGCCAGATTTTGGACCGTTATGCCCTGTTATATAATCTCCTGACATGCCGTCTCTTCTGCTCGAGCGACTCATACCACCATGGAGTTCTATGGCTGGAGCTTAAGAATCGCAATGTCGTGCTCTTCCGAAAGGAGGAGAGCAATGTTTCTTCAAGATGGTTGGCTGCTAGCTCAATCTCATCGACAGATTCGATATCTGTCATTAGGGGCCCAGCCTTTCGGTTTACAAGGAACCTGAATTCATTCCAGTCCGTTCGTCTGTGGTTGTAAGCGCCTCTTCGCAAATCCTCACTTCCCGGTATGTCAAACCTAATATGTTGATGGTCAGACAACGAGGCCTTATACTTAACCCTCCAGTTACGAATTGAATCGCGCAAAGCGCCGCTAACCAGTGTGAGGTCCAATACCTCCTATCTGATCGCATTAATAAAGGTCGGCTTACAGCCGAAATTAGCTATGTCTTAGTGATAACTCACACCTTTTATTGATGTTGCTGCTACCACAAACGGTGTAATGGGCATTGGCGATGGGGTGCTACAAGGCCGACGGAAATAAAGCCAACTTGGAAAATGTTCAAGTTGGTCTTATTTCCAACTCAAAAGTGAAATAAAGCCTAGTTGGCTTTATTTCCTTGTTAGCGAAATTTGAAAGTTGACTTTATTTCCCTTTTGAGTTGGAAATAAAACCAACTCAAAAAATTCAAATATTTTTATTACAACATTTGGTGTTATTTTAAGAAGTAATTGATTTCGTCACCTATTTTAATTATACAAAATAGCAAACAAACATTACCAGCCAACAATTAAAGAATGCAATTTTTGGGTTGTAAAAGGAAAAATCCTTAGTTTTTTATAATTTTAAAAACTATTAATTCTTCCTTTTACAAAATGAATAAAACTCCATGTAAACATTCTGTAAAAGGGGAAATCCTCATAAAAGACTACAAATTTTTCCTAATTAATTAATGCAATTTTTGAGTTGGTCTTATTTCCAACTCAAAAAGGTAATGAAACCAAGTTGGCCTTATTTCCTTTTAGTGGTATTTGAAAGTTGGCTTTGTTTCCCTATCGAGTTAGAAATAAGGGCAACCGATAAAGTTGGTCTTATTTCCAGCTAAAAAGGGAAATAGGGCCAAAGTTGGCTTTATTTCCGTCGGCCTTATAGCACCCCGTCGGGCATTGGCATTGCAGCCCAGGAAAGAAGATTTTCCATGCATACCACAGTAAAGCACCAGGTCAGCCACCTCCTTTGGTGGGGCTACTTCTTCTTCACCGGGGAAATAAGCCGTCGCGACGACGACCTCCGACGACCCCCGTTCAGGAGCTATGTTTATCTGTGCAGCCACTAGATATCTGAAAATAAAATTAGTCAATGGAATTATGTCAACACACTTGTCGACAAGCAACGCATCGCGCGGCTTGGCCACTGACCGATTATAAATCAGCTTACTAGATTGGGATTGTAGTCGCCGGATCTGGCCACTATTGATCCATGACCATGGATTAATTTTTGAGAATTATAAAGTTCTGTATAGTAGATAATAGATATTTTCAATTTGATACAAAAATATATGCACAAAAAATGGCCTACCTATGGGTTCTACAGTATTTCCAATAGTTGCTGATATTTCTATGGAGAAATTATTAGATACATGTTTAGGAAAATTGACAATCAAACCGAAGATTATAACGAAATATGTAGATGACTTGTTTGTTATAATTAATGAGAACGTTTAATTCATTTGATCAGAATATTAAATTCCCTATTGAAAGGGAATGAAAATTTGCAATTCCTTATTTGGACACTTCGTGATTAGGAAAGGAAGTAAATTATTGATAGATTGGTATCACAAACCAACCTCATCAGGTAGAATTTTAAATTATTATTCTAAGCACCCGAGGAGAATTATCATTAATACGGCAAGGAATCTAATAGATAGGATATTAACAATTAGCGACAATGGAGTTCATAGGAAAAATAATGAAATTATTGGAAATATGTTGAAGAACAATAGTTTAAGGTTTAAGGTTTTCACTGTTAGTACTTAATAATAATTTTGTAAATAAAATTTAGTATCTTACAAGTACTCAAGCGGGTTTATGCTCGTATGTTTTATTAATTTAATATTTGGTCCTTCGAGAGAAAAAAAACAAGTGTGGAAAATAAAATTTAAAAGAATAATAAAGTTATTAAAGCGTTAGATATTATTGAAAAAAAAGTAAATAAAAATAGTATACAAAAAAGTAAAAGGGATTAAACAGTGATTGTGAGTTTAAAAGAGCGTCAATCTCGGCTTAAACAGGGATTGTGTTGTGAATAATTATCTAAATACACAGAAATTATTTGCATAAACATTAATAATATAAAGCATATTAGCCATGGCTAATAAAGCAAAATTATTTGAACGCCAAAAAGAGTTGGGCTAGTTACAATTCGGACAAAACTAAGCATGAAAACAATTCCCGCTACAAGAATTCCTGAGGTAACTAAACGTATTGATCAGATTCGAGTTGAATTTGAGGCAAATCATACAGCACTTTTGACAACAAGTAGAACGTCTGAAGATTACTTTGAAAGAAATTATTTTGAATTAATAGAGGATGTAATAGCAGAAAATATTGAATTAATTCAACAAGTAATGAATGAAGAAGTGATAGATAAACATCAGGAAATTGTTCACTAGCTAAAGAAGCAGTTAATAAAAGCCAGTGCGCCATCATCAGAAAGCCAATGGACGCAAACAATAGCTGGTAAAAAAGAAAACGAGGACGTTAGCAATGTCCAAGGAATAGCCGAAGAACTCCAGGAAGAATTTATCGAAAAGGTAGAATGGATGCACGAAAGGATTTCAGAACTACATACAATAGTATCAGATGCATCCAACGAACTACTGGACATAAAGACGCAGCAAATAAAAAAAAGATTTATAGCATTGGAAGACGTTTATAAAAAACTATGCGAGTTTAATAGCACTAAAGAAGTGCGTATCCTCAAAGAAGAGGACGAGTATTACATGGCTCTTGAATTACGTGCAAAAAACGTAAAAATAGTTCAAGGGAACAGGCCTATGAGCCAAGAATTGATGCCAGTGGCATTTTAAACTTAGGTAAAATAGAAATACCTGAGTTTCATGGAGACATAAGTGATTGGGCTCCATTTCACGATATGTTTAAGAGCCTTGTGCATGACTGCACTTAAAGGTGAAGCAAAGAAACTAGTTCACCACCTCAAAGTGACGGATATAAACTATATGGCGGCTTTTGAAATTCTCAAACAAAGATACGAGAATCGAAGGCTGTTGTTTACCAACCAAGTCGACAAACTACTAGATCATCCAATGGTCAAGAGCGAGTCATCCGCAAGTGTAAAGCAGCTATTGGACACAACAAACAGTTGCATTTATGCGCTTAAAGGAATGGATGTGAAGATAACGGATGCTGAACCGTTTATTGCTCGCATCGCAATCAGAAAACTAGACAGTGATGGTCTCCGGTATTATGAACAAAATTTTAAGAAAACAAAAGAAATTCAAAGTCTTGATGACGTTTTGAAATTTTCGGAGCAACAAGTTCAAGCCTTGGAAGCAGTTACGAAGCGCCAAGGATATAAGTACCAGCAAAAAGTGGATGACAATACAAAAGTTTCCAACATACTTTACACGGTACAACAAGCATGCCTTTACTGCAACATGACTGGCCATTTAAGAGTGTATGCAGAAAGTTTCTAGCATTACAAATGGCTGACCGCAGAAGAATCGCTTAAAAAAATAAATTATGCTTTACATGCATTAACCATAAATTTGATAGGAAATGTTCTAATAAAACTAAATACGGTCTTTGAGAGAAAGGACACCATAGGCTGCTAAATAAAGATGAGGGAAAAAACGAGGAACCAAAATCAAGTACATCAAAGTCAATGATGATAAAAAAAACCAAACACAACTACAATAACACTGCTAGCGACTTCACAGGTAAAAGTTCATGCAGCAAGTGGAGAATTAATTATGCTAAGAGCACTAATTGATCAAGGATCACAAATTACAGCGCTTTCAAAAGAAGCTTCACAAATATTAGGACTTTCAAGAATTAAGTGCAAAACTGTTATGTTCTTTATAATTGATAAATTTCGTTTTCTTTGTACGATTGCAAATAGCATTTTATTAAAAAATATTAAAACATATTAAAAGACGAGATACGACGTGTGTGATAAAAACAACAGATACATTTGTGGCAGCAATGCTGCACGAGGTCAATCCTGCATCTATCTATCTATCTTCTATCTTCTATATATATAAAAATGAAAAATGTTTGTATGTTTGTGTGTTTGTGTGTTTGTTTGTTTGTTTGTTTGTTTGTTTGTTGGCTTATAGACTCCGAAACTACTGAACCGATTTTCTTGAAATTTTTACAGTAACATCACGTGAGCCCTAAAAATAAAATAGGCTACTTATTTTTTCGATAGGGGCAGGGGAATTGGTACCCCCCATAGGATGCCAATATTTATTATCGCATATCTTAAGAGCCGCTGGACGCATTTTGCTGAACTTTTTGTAGTAGGATCTTCTGAGCCCCGAAATTGAAATAAAATAGCAGCGGGGGAAGTGGTTCCCCCCATAGGACGCCAATACTTAATATCGCGTATCTTATGAACTGTTATAGTGAGAATGTTCAAACTTTGTGGAAGTCACTCTTATGGTATACTACGCTTTTGAAAGTAAAAATAAAGCGGGTAGGCGCAGGGGGGAAAAACCTCCCATAGGATGCATATATTAAATATCGCTTAACTAAAGAACTATTAAAGGGGGAGTTTTTATACGTGGTTAAAGCTACTACTATGGCAAACTAAAAATTTCAGTATAAAAATGGGCGGGGTAAACAGGGGAGGAGCAGTACCCCTCATAGATAGAAATATAAATAAGAGCCACTGCACGCATTTTGTTAAACTTTTGGTAGTAGGATCTTCTGAGCTCCAAAATTGAAATAAAATAGCAGCGGGGGAAGTGGTTCCCCCCATAGGACGCCAATGCGTTATATCGCATATCTTATGAACTGTTATAGTGAGAATGTTCAAACTTTGTGGAAGTCACTCTTATGGTATACTACACTTTTGAAAATAAAAATAAAGCGGATAGGCGCAGGGGGAAAACCCTCCCATAGGATGTATATATGAAATATCGCTTTACTGAAGAACTATTAAAGGGGGAGTCTTCAAATGTGGTTAAAGCTACTACTATGGCAAACTATAAATTTTAGTATAAAAATGGGCGGGGTAAACAGGGGAGGAGCAGTACCCCTCATAGATAGAAATATAAATAAGAGCCACTGCACGCATTTTGTTGAACTTTTGGTAGTAGGATCTTCTGAGACCCAAAATTGAAATAAAATAGCAGCGGGGAAAGTGTTACCCCCCGTAGGACGCTAATGTTTAATATCGGATATCTTAAAAACTGTTATAGTGAGAAAGTTCAAACTTTGTAGAAGTCACTCTTATGGTATACTTCACTTTGAAAATAAAAATAAAGCGGGTAGGCGCAGGGGGAACTACCTTCCATAGGATGCATATATGAAATATCTCTCAACCGATAAAGTGGTTAAAGCAGTGTAGCGAAGCGCACGGGTTAAGCTAGTTACACATAAAATATTTTAATCTGGTAACCCTTAGAATTCAGCTAAAAAAGGCTGCAACAAAAAGTGGCACCACTAACATTGTTATTTTAGTTTTAGTCTCGATTATTCTTTCATATAGCAACAGACGCTGAAGTCTTACTTTTGTTAAAATAAAAAGTCATTAAAAATACAGAAATCTACGTTTCATTATTTATCGGTTACACTGAAAAAGCAGTAAACCACACATTCAACAAGTAATTAACAATTATTGTAATAAAATATGACGGTAATAAAATATGTATGTATATGCAAACAGGTAAAACAATATTTTAAATATAAAAACATAGAAAATAATGATGTCAATCGTTTTGTACTCTATTGCCAATATTACCATACAGATAACACCAATTAGGGATATCACAAAAACTAACATACAAGGACTTGGAAGTACAATAGTGGCCACATCAAAGGCAATGATGAAACTATTAATTCAACCACCCTTCTATTTTGACCAAGTTATACATAGGTAAAGATGCTGTAGTTTTACCTTCAATTTTAGGACCACAACCTGATAAATCATTTAAAATTGATCTCAGCCAGTGGGACAACTACGTTCTAGCTGATCCATTGTACAATAAATCAGATAGAGTTGATATCCTGATTGGAGCTGACAATGCAAAAGTATTCAGCATAAAATTGAATATCAGCTAAAGAAATTTGGGTTTCACTTAAGGAAGTGGCTATCAAACGATAAACAAGTGACCGAAGATGTTAAAAGCATTCAGAAAAATGCAATCATTGAAATTGAGGATGACGAATCAGTGAAGACACTGGGCCTTCAATGGGATCCAGTAAAGGATGAATTTATGTTCATATTAATTTTATTCAAAAAGATAAAATAACAAAAAGGCAAGCACTTTCAGATGTTGAAAGAATTTTTGATCCATTAGGTTGGTTGTCACCAGTTACATTAGTAGCAAAACTTTTTATACAGAAATTGTGGTTACAACAATCAACATGGCAAGAAGTGTTGTCTAGTTAGCTTAAAGAAGAAGAATTTACGAAAAACATAATGAGTCTTCAACAAATTATAATCCCAAGATGGATTAAATCGGAAAACGATATGGAATTAGAGATACACGGGTTCGTCGATGCTTCTGAAAAAGCGTTTGCAGCAGTAATATATATAAAGGTCAAGTCATTTGCGACATTACTGACAGCTAAAAGCAAAGTTAATCCGATTAAGAATAGAAAAACTCTTCCAAAACTGGAGCACATCTTTTAGCGAGGCTATTGCGTAAAGTAGCAGACATCTTTGAACGCCAACAAAAAATATACGCTTAAAGTGATTCAAAAATTACATTGGGTTGGATTCAGAACAACAGAAATAAGGATAAATTCATAAGAAACACAGTGAACGAAATCAACACGCTAGTGCCTACTGCATTATGGCAGCATGTTAGCAGCAAAGATAACCCAGCAGATATTGCGTCTAGAGGCATACACGCCGACAAATTCAAGGACTATTTATAATGGTGGAATGGTCCCAATTAGCTGTCGAAACCAATAGAACATTGGCCAAAACGTCAAAAAGAACAGCAGTTGTGTTTCATGACAAACCCTGCAACAAAATTACATTTTTTGAATGAACACGGGCAAGTATTCAAAGTTAAATAAGCTGACTAGGGTTGTGGCCTATGTTTTGCGATTCACGAATATAATTAAAGGTAAACGTAATAATCAAGAATCCTTGACCGTTGCGGAATTAGAAGCGGCAGAAACATTGGTTATTTGTCACCATCAGCAATATGAATTTAAAAATGAGGTTATAAGTTTGAAGAAAAATCGCATAGTCAGCTCTACTAGTAAAATCCAAAGTCTATACCCATTTAAAGACAGCGACAACATTCTTCGGGTGGGCGGAAGGTTGAATAATTCAAGTCTGCCTTACAACCAAAAACATCAAATAATTTTACAAAATTCACATTTGGCATCGTTGATAATTGATAATGTACAGACCTTAACACTTCATGGAGGCAATCGACTAGTAGAGGCAAATATAAAAAGGAAATATTGGATTGTAGGGGCAAAAGCAGCTGTGAAGAAACACATTAGAAACTGTACAAAATACGTGCGCTATAGACAAGACTCAGCCAAACAGCTCATGGGGAATCTGCCCGAAGTACGTGTTACCCCCATTCATGCATACAGGTGTAGATCATGCAGGGCCAATTCAGATGAAATGTTCGAAAGGGAGAGGCCTAAAATCATTTAAAGGATATATTGCAATAAATTTAGAAGCTGTCAGCGATTATTATTATTATTATTCAAAAAAGCAATAAAAAGCAAGAATCCGTTTTACCAATTTTGGCAACACAAAAAATACAATGGCATTTTATTCCCCCCACAGCCCCTCACTTTGGAGGGATTTGGGAAGCTGGCGTGAAATCTACAAAATATCATCTAAAAAGAATAATTGGAGATACAAAGCTGACTTTTGAAGAAATGTGTACGCTACTGACGCAAATAGAAGCAGTTCTGAATTCCAGACCTCTAGTAGAAGTGGATTGTCAGAGCAGCGATATTATAGATACATTGTCAAGAGGTCATTTTCTGATTGGTTGACGCCTAATCGACTGTCCGGAGCACATTGATGAGTCTAGGATAAGTTCACTTAATAGATGGAAGCTTATCCAAAAAAAATATATTTTTGGAATCGGTGGAAGGAGGAATACCTGGTGACATTGCAACAAAGAGCAAAGTGGAGGCAACCTAGAGAAAACTTAAAGAAATGTTCAGTGGTACTGGTAAAGGATGAACCAACTTACCCTGCGAAGTGGCCTCTGGGAAGGGTGACAGAGGTACATGAAGGTAAAGATGGCATGGTAAGAGTTGTGACTGTAAAACTTACAAACGGCGTACTCCAGCGTCCAATACATAAAGTATGCGCACTTCCGGTGTCAGATGAGCATGACAGTGAAGAAAATGGTTCTTCAGTTACAAGTTTTTGTACATCAAGAAAGCAACCAAAAAAATATAAGATGTTTAGAATGTTAGGGTTCCTGCTATTGCTGATTATGATGATGAAGCAAGTAAAGACTGCGCCGTTAGAAGCCAATAATCCATTTTCAATCAAAAAGATGTTGCCAAATAATTTAGTTCTTCCTGGAGAAGCTACGGGAACGGAGCTGAAAGAGGTCTATTATGCAATAACTTCTAAAGGGATCATAATGGAATCACGGTTAGTAATTAAGTTGGAGAAACCTTTATCGTATGAGCACAGTTCTGAAGTTTACGAAATAATAAGGCTGCCAGTTGCAAATAAGAATCATACAATGATGCCTTGAATTGGAAATGAATTGATTACATACAACTTTGCTTTCAACATGTACTTTTTGATGTCACTAGTGCAATTGAACGCATGTGAGAAGAATTTACAAGGTCAGTTTAATCGTATTGGTAATGTGCCATGGAAGCCAGCTACCGAACGCTCTTGTGAAGCCTTAAAACAATCCAGGCACGCTGATTGCGAATTCGGGGAAATTTCAACTACAAGCTTTTGGACGCAAATATCCACTGAAAATCATTGGATATTCGCGGTGTTTAGCAACTTTATGATTACAGTGGATTGTGGTCAGGGAAAACGCAGCTGGACAACTTTACCTTTTAAAGGAATTCTGACGTTATCACCAGGATGTTTTGCAACATATGCAGGAGTGACATTAACAACTTCATAACGATTTACATCCCGTATGCAGTCACCTATTCAGGCATCGTCATGGGGTCTAGAACTTCCGCAAGTAGAATCAAGGCAAAGGAGATGAACTTTTTAAAAAAGTCGGTCGAAAAAATGAAGGCATCCCACGTTGAATTAAAGAGAATTCAACTCCATACTGTATCAGGACACACATCTTTGATTTTAATTATAACTAGCTGACCCGACAGACGTTGTTCTGCCGAAATTAGAAAAAATGTTTGCGTTCGATTTTTAAAATCCGTTAAAAATAGGAAAAAAAGTATTTTTAAATTAAAATGCTGTTCATATACATATCGAGCCTTAATAGCAAAAATTATGTAACCAACAACATTAAAGATTTTTGTTTTTTGATGAAAATCGATAATTTTTGATCATTTGCATCATCTCTAAAAATCTCATATCTCGCGGAAGTACCGTTAAGAAATAAGAACAAAAGCAATTTGAAACGAAACGCTAGACTTCAATCAAACAAATTTAAAAAAACCTCCTGTAAAATTTTATTTTTGTTGGTTACATCATTTTTGCTATTAGGGCTCGATATGTTTGATATACATTTGATTTGAAAATACATATGTTTGTATATATATGCTGTGAATCTTATAATATTCCATTTACATTTTAGTTGATAAGATAAATATTCAGGTAAACAGTAAAAAAAGTAAAACTCGGTTGCTTTGCTAGGATATCAAATTTTGTTAATTGCAATGCTTTGTAATATACGACATTTTTTGTTTGGTTTTCTGGCGCATAAACAAATAATGCTAATGGACTTCCGACGCGCTAACAGGCGACATATGTATAATTGACCATTTTTTTTTTATTCAGTTTATTTTCAAAAAAAAAAAAGAAATATTTTACAAAAGATAGAAAGTGCCTCAGCGCCACTTGGACATTTTTGAGGCGAGTTGGCAAAAAATTTATTACATAAGTTTTATATAATAATAACCATAATAAAAAAAAGAAAAAATATTATTACATTTCAAATAAATTTTCACAAGAACTTTAACATTAGAAGCATTTCTAAATTTTGGAGAAGAAACTCTTTTAAACTTTTCTTAAAAATTGAAACCCTTTCAATGTTTTTCAAATTCTGCGAAAGATTATTGAACTTAAAACTACCCATATGTTCAACTCTTTGTTTCGTGGTTTCCAAACGACATTTTGCAACTCGGAGATTCATGTTATTTCTTGTGTTAAATAAGGTTTGATTCCTAACAAAAAAAATTGTATGATGACCAATACTATGTATCGATTTGAAAACATACAAAAGTAACTGCAATTTATACAATCCGTAAATAGGTAGAATTGTTTTCGATATATCCCTATACAATGTTACTGTGGAATATATTAAGGGCTTATTAAAAACGGCTTTCAGTGATTTATTTTGAATTCTTTGTAATGATTTTAACTCAGTGCTTTTTTTATAAGCATATATAATGAGCAAATAATTTAAACGACTGTGAATTAATGACTTTTATATAATTAGCTTAGTTTTTTCATTAAACTTGTTCCTAAATTTATAAAGCATACCAATAACCGATGTAATCTTCGTTTTCAAGGTCTCAATATGTTTATCCCAGGTAAGATTGTTTTGTAGATAAATTCCAAGATATTTTGTTGAGCAAACCTTAAAAACTTCCTTCCACTCAATATATAAACTAAAATTTTGGTTATCTGTTACAAATGGCCGAAATCTTAACAATTTGGTTTTATCTGGATTTAAAATAAGTTTATTTAGCCTCACATAGTCTGTAATTATAGCAGCATCATACTCCATATACGTCTTTAAAACTAATTCGTGCTTATATGGGTAGAACATACATATATCATCAGCATACATGTACAGTTTTCCAAACAAGTCTAAATTTTTTATATCGTTTAGATATACATTAAATAACAGAGGACCCAACACACTCCCCTGTGGTCCCCCATAATACTTTAGTTTTTCAATTAATATTTTATGGTCTACTAAATCAAACGCCTTAGAAAAATCGTAAAAAATTCCAGCCACACCACTGAACCCATTATCCAAACCTTGACAAATACTGTTGACTACATTTACAACAGCTTTTTCTGTTCCACAACCTTTCTTAAATCCGTATTGGCAATTATATAAAAAACTATTATTATTCAAATATAACGACAACTGTTTATAAAGAATTTTTTCAAAAATTTTATTGATTATCGGCAGCAAAACAATAGGACGGAATTTTTCCATCATTGAAGCATTGTTTTCCTTCGGTATTGGAACAATTTTGGCAAGCTTCAGATCGTCTGGATATATCGAAGTATCAATTATCCTGTTAAATATTCTTGATAGAAATGGAGAGATAAGATTTTTGCATTCATATAACATCCTGGACGATATTCCATCCCAACCAGTGCTCTTTGTTAAATCTAGGTTTGAAATCATATCTTTAATTTCCGAGGAAGTAGTATATGAAAAGCTAAATGAGGTTTGACAACGTGTTAAGGTTCTTAAATCGTTACATGAATCAGCAGGTGAATAACTAATTTGGGATTCTCAATGTTAATGCCGCAAACACGCAATGACTGCCCTTGAGATATGTTGATTGTCATTGCATATGCGAGCCTTACTGGAAAATAACTGCAAGCCTTAAAATCGAATGCCATGTCGGTTGGAATCAAAACATTTTCTCCCTTGTATTTTCCTTTAAGCATTGTTGCTTCGATGACGTTAATTATCAGTTTTTTTTAACGTAAGTCGGGTGCCTTTACAAAGACGTGGTTGATTTTTAAATTCGTAACATTATGAATATCGATCCAACTTTTAGTTGGATATAATGAGGCGGTAATCCGGGTAATTCCAGGGAGTTTAAAAATTCGGTTGAATAGTTGACGACATCGTTCTGAGAAGTAACGTAATGTACCGATTTGTACGTCGTCAAATCGCGAGCGATTTCACTTTGTGTAATGTTTGGAAACACCTTTCGGATGAGTTCGGTCTTTGATTCGGTGAACTGGAAGAAATTGAAATATCCACCGGAATTTTGCCGTTTCGTATGTCCAAATTGTTTGGAAAATACGTCTCGAGATTGATTGTTCTGCAGCTCGACCCGCATGTTCAGAATTAATTTGAGCTTCCTAATGTGTTCACACACAGCAGACGACTTCAAACATGCATTAAATTCATCGGCGGGCGTTGATCGTGGTATCACTGGCAGTGTTTGCCGAAAATCACCTGCCAACTAATCATCGTACCTCCTAATCGGCTTTGATTGTTTCGTAAATCTTGCAACGTTTTGTCTAATGCCTCCAAAGATTTTTAATGCGCCATTGTACATTCATTCCAAACGAACAGTTTTCTTTGCTGCAAAGCTTTGGCCATCGATATGTTGGATTTTCATTGGTTTGCACATTTAATGGCAACTTAAGTGCTGAATGAGCAGTTCGACTACCTTCCAACAATGTAGATGCAACTCCAGACAATGCCAGTGCAAGTACAATATAGTTCTGCGAGCGTATCGTTGCCAAAATTAACGCAATTAAAAAAGTTTTCCTAGTACCACCGGGAGCGCCTAGAAAAGAAATCCCTCCAGCTTCATCTTTCGCAGCTTTTATAAGGGTGTCGTATGCATATTTTTGTTGTCGATTCAACAGAGGAACATTTGTTCGAACTGATTCCCTTAAGGCATCGCAAAATCGGTTTAACTGTTTTCCGATATTAGATTAATAGAAAAAGTGGGCGTAAAAGAAGGCGTGGTAAATTTTTCTTTCGACGAAAACTTAAAATTAATACGAACATTTGAAAGAAAAATTAGTCAAATCGATGGAACCGTTTTCTGATTTTAGACAAATCGGAAAAAGTGGGCGTTAAAGTGGGCGGGACAAAATGTTCTTTCCGTAAAAACCTAAGTTGGACCATAGCGATCATTTTAAAGAAAACATCTTCCAAATCGGTCAAGCCGTTCTCAAGTTATGCGCTTAATGGAAAAAGTGGGCGTAAAAGTAGGCGTGGTACATTTTTCTTTCGATGAAAACTTAAAATGGATTAATACGAACATTTGAAAGAAAAATTAGTCAAATCGATGGAGCCGTTTTCCGATTTTAGGTAAATCGAACAAAGTTGGCATAAAAGTGGGCAGGGCAAAATTTTCTTACCGTAAGAACCTAAGTTGGACCATGGCGATAATTTTATAGAAAAAATCGTCCAAATCGGTCAAGCCGTTCTCAAGTTATGCGATCAGCAACAGACAACATTTCATTTTTATTACATTGAATGAAATGGTATTTTAATATTGTTTTGTATGTATGTACACATATGTATATTAAATATCAGTGTTGACGCAGTAATAAGACTGTAGTAAAATTAGATTTCTCGGCTCCAGCTCCTCTGGAGGCCTTGCAGAATGTTCAGAATTGAACATGTTTATTAATAAAAGATAATATTTAATAGTTCTAAGAATGAAAGACAATAAAGGTCATTAGAGTAATGGTGTTTTCTTTTCTACAAAAAATGTGCCTTTTTTTTAAAAAAAATTCAATTTGGTGTCTTTTTCTTAAAAATGTTTCTCCCGAAAAGGGTGGCTTGTTAAAAAACTCATGATTTTCGGGAGCAAAATTTTTAAGAAACATACACCAAATTGCATTTTTTTTTTAAAAAAGACACATTTTTTTTGTAGAAAAGAAAACACCATAAGAGAAAATTTAGTGAAGATGGAATTTCCCATAAATAGAAATTGCCATATGTGTAAGTGGTTATCAAGACAAACACTAACACAGATAAAGAGGCCTTTTATTTTTATCACTAAAATACGCCCGGTGGCGAACGTCATGATGATTCATCATGAAACATACTGACAATGTTAAATCATCTATGACATACATATGCTGAATTTTCTTTGGCGTCATACATGAATTTTTTAAGCAATTGTCCAAAATATCATAGATGACCAGAACTGATTTTGTTCGTTAGGCTTCCGCGTATTAGTGAGTCCTAACAGACAATATCATCGATATTCAGACACTGTTGTCAAGTTTCAATATACTTCAATGCGGTGATAAACAAGAAAATAACATGCATACACATATTTAATAATCAACCATTGAAGAATAGCAGACAAATTTCAGCAGAGTTCTGTTTTATATCGAGTGATAACAGACAATGTCGTGTGGCGTAAGTGTTGGCTTGAATATTGGCTTCCAATAAACAAATGACCTAACATAGCTCCATAAAAAGTTATCCAGATGCGTTAAATCGCACGAACGAGGTTCCAGTAACACCAGACGTAGCCTTTTAGTCACTAAACACAATCCTTTGATAAAAGTGCCTGCGAACAGGTTTATTTTTTCAAAGTAAATTTCCACAATTTGGAAGCGTCGTTGTAGCTTCAAACAATTTATAATGACTTGCCAAATCTTACTGAACAGAAATGTCTACACAGTTTGACATTCTCAGCTCTCAAAGCATAGTTACGTATATCAATAGTAAAAAAAATTTGGGTTTAAGTACAATAAGATTTGAAATAGTACAATTTTTTACTGAATTAAGTACAATTTTCGGAATGTCATTTATCATCCCTGACGTAGATATATGTTAGAAATGTTATAGATAAATAAAGTTCCGTTTGAGAAAAGAATTAATTCTAAAAAAGATACGGAGGGCTTAGCTCAGATTTATAGACATTTATTGAATAAAAATAAATAGGTTGGTGAAAGGGATAATTTTAAATAGGTATTTGCCCTTGATGGTTTGTAAAATGATTTTCAAATGGCAGAGCTCAGTTGGTGAATATTTATTAAATAAAAATAAATATTAACGGAAAGGGACATTAAATAGGTTTAAGGCTTTGAATACATTTAAAAATTTTGTTTTTTTTCCTTTTTTGTTTGTCTTTGTCTTTTTGTTTAAATTTTTGTAGAATGGAATTTTAAATTTATTATAATAATTTTGTTAATTGAAATTTTAAAATTTATTTTTCCATCTTTTATTTTTCCATTTATTGTCAAATTTTGAATTTTTATTTTATTGTGAAAATTTCCTGAAGAAGATTTCCAACGGAAATCGAAATATTGAGAATTAAAATTTTTAAATTAATTTCATAAAAAAAGTGACCTTTCTTCAATAATTTATTAAAGAATAATATTTAATAAAAAAGGTCGGAGAAACAGGATTATAATTTACTAACTTTTTAAACTAATATAATTTTGTGTTTCTATTTATTCGGTTAAAAACGATTAACCGTTTATTTTTTAAATTCTTAACCGAACCCCGGTTTTTTTTAAATACCAACTATTCGTAAACCGGGTTTTAAAAAATAGTTGGATAATCGACCTCCCTAGCGCCTACAGAAAACACCAAATCTTCACCTAAAATGCAAAAGGGTGTAGGTAACAACACTTTTTATTATTTTTTCATTTAGTCAAGTGCATCAAATTCAATTAAAAAAACCCGATTTTGAATACTTTGTTGTTACACCCTTTTGCATTAAAGGTGACGAAATACAAAAACTAACAAGAAACAAGTAAGAGTACTATATTCGGTTGTGCCGAATCTTATATACCCTTCACCATTGTGCGAGCAGAATACAGAGCAGACAGAAACTAACTGCCTATTTCATGATGTCACTCGATCACTTTCGTTCGCACAAATTACATGATAAACAAACTCTCAAAATTTGGGTGTAAGATCAATATTGTGGAACTTACAAACGAAATGACAAAGTTATAAAGGGTGGTTTTATTTTAAGGGCCGATGTTGAATAATACATAAATTTTTAGGAAATTTTTCTCATTTCTTTATATTATGATAAAATGATATGGTTCAATTATGTATACATAATGGAACAAAAAATCGGCCAAATGGCCGCCGCGACCTCAGCGACAAACAGTGGGATTTATTGTGCAATAAGTAATTTTTTCGACACATAAAATTTAAAAATGTAATGATGCAGTTTTGTAGAAAATTGATTCAGTATAAAGAATCCACAAATTGTATCCCAAAAAAACGTTTATTTGTCTTTGAAATAATGAAGTAAAGTCACATGTAAATTTTGGTCCAAAATATTGAAAACTGTTTATGCATTTCTAATGTGTTTGTACGTAAGATAATTTTATAAATTCTTATTTTTGTTGTTGTTGTGAAGAACAATAAACAAATAAAATATTTAAAGCACAGCAAAACGGTGAAAAACAAAAACAACATTTTGTATGAATAAGAACAATGAAACAATAATAAAGCTAAATGAAAGAAATGTGCATGTAACAGTTCACGCAAACGAAAATTATGCTGATATAAATAAAACAAAACAAAACAATATTAACTACCTAACGGCTAAACCAATTATTCGCACACGTTCCCTTCCACCCTCGGTGTTTGCAAAAACTGTGGACAGCGATACATTAAAAAATATAAAGCTAGGTCTGGTAACAAGTGTTGCCGAGACTGCAAAGGTTTCTGACCCCGCAAGTATTGCCGCGTCGGCAAAAACAATTTTAGTAGGAAATGGTACCATGAACTCAAACACAGATACAATGGAAAACCTATAGGAAAACCTAAAAATTGTCAAAAGCCTCAAGTGCAAGTTGGTATGGACAGGTATATAACAGTGTTTAAACGGGGCAGGCGCGGATCCAGCTCGAGCCTTAGGGGGGGGGAAATTTTTTTTGATACAAAAAAGTAAAAAATTTGTTTTAAAAAGTTTATTAAAATTAATATGTGTATATTTATTAAAAAAAACTCAACAATAAGGTGAAATATAAGAGTTGTTCAATATAAATTCATTTTTTTAAATAAGCAATTTATGATTTCCTCGTTAGGCAAATTTATATAGTACAGTCTTTCTTCTGTCATTGTTGATCTGAGCCATGTTTTTTTTAGACGACTGGTAGGAAATGACCTCTCTCTCGTAGCAATACTAACGAGTAGGGCAAGTTTTTTATGGCATATGCCATTTTTGCCATTTCTTTAATTATTTTTTTTAAAAAGCAATTTTTGGTCCAGCTTGCTAAAGAATACCTTTTTGCAACCTAGAAAAAAATTTTTAAATAAGCTTAGCGAATATGAGGCAGAATCTATTCGAAATGCTAACTGAATAATGCAAAAATCGGACGTAAAAAGTACTTTGAATGCATCTGCTCAAGCCTCTTGAAGTTACAAACGAAAGGGATTTCTATGAATGAAAGCTTTAGCTTAATTGATAGTGCTAAGGAAAATAATACAAGATGTCAGTAAAAAAGATTTTGTTGAAAAGTTTAAAAAACGTTTTAGATCGTAATACTTGTGTTAAATTATTCAATACTCCTGAAAAATCTATATGGCTTTGCAATTCAATTTTAAAAAAGTGTTTTAATCGATTTTCTCACAATTTTCTTTTAATGAAAGTGAGACGGATGAATTTATTGACAATCTTTCCCCATCTGAACTTTTAGTGTTCAAATATGCTCCAGTTACATCTTGCGAAGTTGAAAGAGTGTTTTTCATTTATAGAACTGTTTTATGTGATAACAGGAGATTATCAGGGGTGTTCTAGAAATCGAAGACTCAAAACGCAAGAATTTTAAACGTCGTTCTTTAATAACATTTCCCTGATAAAAAAATTTTGTGACAAATATTTTAAAAATATTTCTTTATTAAACAGGATTTTAAAACAAAAATTAGATTAAAAGTGTATTTAAAACAACTTCCAAATTCTTGCGTTTTGCATCCAGTATTTTTTTTTACAATTTGAAGAAACCTACTATTGTACTTAGTCTGGGATCACACAATGAAAGTTTTCTTTCAGTAAGTCTGAGTTTATTGGTGAGAGGGGAAGAGAACATGCTTTTCTTTTCTCCTCTCTCACCCATAAACTCAGACTTTCTGAAAGAAAACTTTCATAGTGTGAACCCAGACTTACAAAAAAAACTTAATAAAAAAAAGATTCTTTAATAACATGTTTATTTTTGCCATTTTGTGCCATTTTTTATACTTTTTCGTGCATTTTGCCAGCCATTTTTCGTGCCATTTTAAACTTGCCCTGCTGACGAGCATTGAAACGAAAATTTGAAATATTTTTCTTAGATTTCGGTAGATATCTTCATCACAGTTTATTAAAGCATCTACAACGTTATCTGATAGATTTTCAGATATTTTCCATGTTTGTTGCCAATGCAACAGTTCAGACTCAAGTTTAGATGTAAGTAAGTGTTTATCTCTTTTATCAAACATAATCAGCTCATCAGCAACTTGTGATTTTAAAAGTTGTGTATTTGTATTTGACTTGATTACACTTTGAGGTAGAAGTTTAGGTATGTTCAATACATTTAGGAGATCTATTGGGAAACGTGTTTTGAGATCTTTTAAATTAAATTCAATAAGAGGAATGTAGTAATCTTAAACATTTTGAATGTGATTGGAACCTCGATTTGAACGCAGATAACTTTAACTTTTTCAAAAATCGCTTTGAATAGTTCTTCGGCTTTATTTCTTTTCTCTTCAAGGCACATGATTTAAGTTTTAATAAGGCTTGATCCTTTTTGAAGATCTATATCGTGCTTTTGTAAAATGATACTATTCCTCAAATGAATTCAAAAGTACTAAGCGAGTTCCTTAATATAAGGCTTTTGATGAAGTATCTCTACCTTTCCACTCAGATATTTTTTCCAAAGCTTCAACTATATGATGTACACTTGTTGCAAAGTGTAAAATTGAGTCGTGACGGTCCAACCATCTTGTCTCGCATAATGTAGAGAGTTTGGCTCCCAAATACTTTGCTAAAACTGTGTTTCGCTTGGGATGAATATATTTAAAAAAATTTGTCGTTTCTTTAACAAATGATACAACTTATTGTATTAATGGCATTTTGTTGCTTTTTAAAATTGAGTTGTTTGATTTATGGGAATAGCAAGGCGTTTGTTTTGCATTTGTCCAGAATTTTATAACAGCTCCATTTTCTGATGACATCAGAGGACACCCATCTGTTCCATTTCCTACACAATTTTTTAGGTCAAGACTAAACTTTGTCAAAACTTTTAGAACTTTTGATGATAGTGCCTTCGCATCAATTGACATATCACATTATCAATATCCTTTGAAGCCTCTTCAAATGCGTTTACAACAAAGCCAATAAATGCTTTCCTAATAATTTTTTGTTGTATGTTGAAATATCTTTAAGATAAGGAAATCTGGGTTTTCCCCGAAAAATCTGTGTTTTCGTCAAAAATTATCGAATAGAATTTTTATTCATATAACACATATATACATAAATATTGCATATACTAAGGATTATTAATAATTTAACCGCACGGATTTTCAAGTCAAACGTTTATTCTTTGGATATAAATAGATGCCACCTGCTGGGATTGAATGTAGAATAATAAGTATTTAAATACAGTAAACTGGATGTTTCATTGGAAATATCTAATAAATAACTATTAGAATTAAGTTTTGGATACTTATTGAAAATTTCGTTAGATTCAATAAAAAAACAAAAAAAAACTTTGCTGGGATTTCCAAAATTTTGTGCATAAAAAATATTATTATTAAGAATAGTTGTACTATCGAGGGAAACCAAACATATTTTTAAAATTTAGGGGGGGGAAATTTCCTTATTTCCCCCCCCCTGAATCAGCGCCTGAAACGGGGTCCCAGCCCTACCTCTTCAGCTGTTGCTTCGGCCTCAAAAGTACCATCTTATGATAAAATAAATTCACAAAATCGTTTTGCAATTCTGGAGGATGAATCCTCTGAAGCACCAAACGTTATAAAATTGTCCAAGTCTCCCCCGATATACATATCTTAGGGAGCAAAACTCAAATGAGTTTAATTTCGTTGATTGGTGAAAATTCGTTTAACGTAGCGGCAATCAAGCGTGGGAGTATAAACGAGACAAAAATTCAAGTAAATCATGAGAATGATTTTCGCAAAATTACTAACCAATTTGAAGCATTAAAAAAAAGTTTTTATACATACCAACTGAAGAGCAGCAAAGGTCTTCAAGTAGTGATTAAGGGAATTGACTCATATGTGGACCCTGAAGAAATAAAAACATTCCTTGAAGAGAAAGGCTTCAAAATAAAACATGTTGTAAAAATCAAAAATAGGGGAAACAAATCCACAACCACTATTTCGAGTGGAGTTAGAGCCTGGCGATGTTAAACTAAAAAAAACGAAACTCATCCTATATACAGTTTGAGATACATATATCCTGTACACGAAAATCACGATAGAGGAGCCGCACAAAAGAAATGGACCCGTTCAGTGTTTAAACTGCCAAGAATTTGGTATTTACATGGTACAGTTCTTTGCGATACGTCTAAAACCGATCCCAACGTAAAGAAGAGGATGCCCTGTATACACTATCGTCAAGCAGTCGTGTGGACCGAAACCTAATCCCCCTCAAACGCAGGTAACAAATCAAGTAAACACTAATGACATTCAGGCTATGCACGCTAGTAATAACAGAACCTCTTATGCTAACGTCTTAAAATCAAACCATGCGCCAATGCAATAAAATGATGAAACTCCAGTTTCAAATTTGAGTCTTTTAGAAAAAACCATGGAAACATTAGTGCAAATGTAAATAATTTTACGAACACAATGGGTAATATGATGCAGGAAATTCTTAGAATGCAATTGATGTTATTGCAAGCTGTACTTAGCAAGCCATGAACTGTTAAAAAATATGTTTTTGGAACGCAAACGGCATCCGCCAACATAAAAATGAATTAGAATATTTTCTTAAAAGTAAACAAATTGATGTCATAATGGTTTCTGAAACTCATTTGACATCAAGAAATACTTTTAAAATTAATGGTAATATACTGTATGATACTAAGGACCCTCGAGATAGAGCTTGTGGAGGTTCTGCCATTTTGATAAAAACTCGAGTCAAACACTACTTAATGTGTGATCATCGTGAGGATGATCTGCAAGCAACAAACGTTTGTGTTGAAGAGCTAAATCGAAACATAGTAATTTCATCATCCAATATTGTGAATATTATAAATCACTCGGACCCTGTTTTCTGGCCGCTGGCGATTATAATGCTAAACATACCTTCTGGGGGTCACGACTTATAACACCAAAGGGTCGTGTTTTATTAAATGCAATTTCTAAAATGGATTTAAATGTGGTCGCGAGCGGACAAGCAACATATTGGCCTACTGATCAGCAAAAAATTCCAGATGTTATAGATTTAAAAACATCCCCATAGAAACGATTCATGTTGAAGCTTCCTTAGAATTATCCTCCGACCACACTCCTACAGTTGTTACTATAATGAACCCTAATAGAATTGTATCTCCGACTGGTTATTTTGCGACGTCAGCCACACAAATTAATTGGTTAAAATTTAAAAAATATCTCAGTACCCATTGCACAGAAAATATTCCGCTTAGAACACGGCAGAATGTAGATTAGAGTTGGGCAAAATCGTTCCTTTTGTGGAATCGTTCCGACCGATCCGAAAGATCAAAGGAAATGAATGAACGAGGAACGGGAAAATTTCTCTGCCGTTCATAAAAACGTCAATTATCAAATATTTGTTATTGTTTGTTTTATGTTGTTGCGTAACAACTACCTACGTAAGAATTACATACATATGTACTTTTTAAAATGTTTGTAAAAATCAATTACAAATAATAATAAAAATATATTGCTTTGGATCATATTAGCAATTATTTAATTAGAAATTTGTTATATGTCACGACAAAAATACACAAAAGTCGGCAACATTGATCAATACCCAAAAAATTAACCTACAAAAATACATGTGATCATCCAACTGATTGCAATTAAGGAACGAGGAACGACAAAAAAGGAACTATTGAAAAATTCCGCACCGTTCCTTTTAGGGAATCGTTCAATGGAACTAGGTCGTTCCGGAACGACACAACTCTAATGTAGATCGCTCTATTGTTAATTTTGACAGTTTTCTGAAACTAGCTGTTCAACATTCTAGTACTGCCCCCAAAAAAACAAAAAATATTAAAACATATTCCACAGATGTCGAGCGGCTCTTGACTGAAAAAAGGAGAGTTCGAAGAGAGTGGCAACTTTACAGATCCCCGCAACTTAAGAATTTATTAAAAGAGTGCACAAAAAGGCTTAGAAAGTTACTACAGACTCAGAAAACGGCTTCTCTAGAAAAATATCTTAAGGAACTTGATCAGTGCTGCCACAACCAATACAATTTTTACAACCAAAATTTTTAGAAAAGTTACCAAATGTAAAAAAATATAACCAAATTTAAAATTACTTTTATTAATTGAGCATTCTTTTACATATTAAAAAAATAACGAGATGCTTAATTAAAAGTATTGATTTATTTAAGCCTTTTTTCGTAAAACTATTTTTTTATTTTACAAGAGTTGAGCCCGTAAAATATCCATACAAAATTCTGTATATTGAAAGTTCATAAATTGAATATTTTTTAAAATGCCAGTTATAAAGAACAAAAATAGATAATTGTTTTTCGCTTTTTAGCTGTTATTGGCAGGACTGTCAAATGTGGCGATTTCTTAATCATTTTGTCGGTTGAAATTCCCGTTTGGCGATATGCGAAATGAATTTTATGTAAATATTTTCTAATTTACATACAAATATCTAAAATATTTCAAAGCCTTTTTTCTCTTGTTTCAATTTCAATTCAAATTTATAATTCTATAATAAGAATAACTGATTCATAATGGTTTAATTTGATATATTTTGTGAATCATTGTAAAATATTATGGCGAATATAAACAAATTCGCCTTTCGTAACGTACATTCAATGGGGAAAAAGTAAATGACTGACAGTCAAATTTTTTTTTTACCAAATAATAATGTATAGGTTCGGACTTACTCAAGATGAAGGACCAGAGTTGAATACTTAGCCAGAATTCTCCAAATAAAACCAAGTAGAATTGAATTGCCAAGTAGAATACTTTTATTTAGATTTTTCTCGTTTGACTGCTTAGTCTTAACTAACAAACTGTTTTTTGGTAGGAATTATTCAAATACATTTCTTTACAATTTAGTACAAATATAATGGCCTTAACGCCCTCTGGTTATAAAATTCAATTTATAGCGAATAGGGTTTCACCATATGAACATCCCGGCCCCCTTGCAGGGACTGCAAATAATCTTGTCATTTTCAATTCATTTTTAAATTAGCAGAGAGAGACAGGAAGTTCAATAATTATTCTAAAATTCAAATGGTTTTTTCTATTAATTTCTTTAATATAGGTTGTAAATCATTTGAGCAAATTCATAAGAAATAATCTCAATATCAAAAATATCAAAAAAAATATCAAGTTCATTAAATAAAGAATATAAGGTATACCTTACGGAAGTGTTGCTTTATTTGGTTGTTTAGATAGCACAGGAGCCGGATAATACCCATCCGAAAATCGTATCTTGAGCCATGGGTAAACCGCCTTCTCCAGGAATGACTCCAGCTTTCAGGATTTTACTATATGACTCATTTCCAAGCACCAAAGAAACGGATTGGGAAATGTAAAATTCGTTATCAGCCGGCATGAGGTGGGAAAACTTTGTCACAATGGTAGAACTAAGTGATGAAAGAGGCGTTTTCATTGCTAATTGTGACACAATCCTTGCGTCTACGGCTAGACGGATTTGGGGGTCTATCTTCGATGATAACATGAGCTGGCAATACGTTTCATTATCGAACTTATATGTTTTCAAGTGAAGTTTGTTGACAAGTTGCTGCTCAATACGGCTATATTGCGAACAGACATCAATCAAAGCTCTAGAAGTAAGCTTGGTGTGAGTGGAAACGATTATCACTTTGACTGTGGGTAATAGAGAAATGACGTGTCGGGAAAGAATAGTCGAAACAGAAGTACGACCGTTGCTACAGGATGGGGTGATACCTCTACTTCGAGAGTAACGTGCTGAGTTATGTTGACGGTTATGAGCTGATGACTTCTCAAAGTGCAGTAGTGTGTGATGTCCTTTGGAACAAATGTGGCAGCCTGTGTCTTGTCGGCAGTTATTTCCAGAGTGCTTATGAGCGAGACAATTTGGGCAATAGCCTAAGCTCACCACGGCTCTCAAACGTTTCTCCACGCTCATTCTGAGAAAAAATCGCATTTTCGTAGGGAATGATATCTTCTACAAAATCTGCATTTAAACGGACTATAGTTTGTGCTGCGTCTATAGAGAACAACGTCATGGTAGGAGGACATATTGTCACCTAAACAAAATAAATTATTAGTGCTTTTCATTAAAATAAGAGATTGAAAGGCTTTATGGTTATAGATAATGAAATGGAAAGGAAAGAAAATTGGGAAATTAAAGAATATGGAAAAGTTAGGCTGGTAATAAGATAAGTTTAACTATGGGGCGAGTTACAATTCCGCGTTGTGTTCTAATATCAGCAACTCTAACCCTTTGATCGGACCCAGTACATGTTTTCGTAACGCGACCTAACCACCATTCATTAACGGAAGCATTATCGTCCTTGATGACTACCATATTTCCGACAGATATATTTTCTTGAGGTATTTTCCATTTATTTCTCTTGTGAAGTTCCTTTAAATATTCATTTTTCCAACGATTGTTGCTGGATTGATCGTAATCGTTGCCAACGATTTATATAAGATATTGGTTGGTTAATGAATTTTGGATCGGGAGGAGCGAGAAGGGGACTACCAATTAGAAAATGCCCTGGAGTCAAGGCATTTAAGTCCATAGGGTCTTCGGACAATGGTGAGATTGGTCTTGAATTAAGTCAGGATTCGATTCTGGAAAGTAACGTCGAAAATTCCTCAAAGGTGTATTTAAACGGACCCACGATTTTTCGAAAATGGCTTTTAAAGCTTTTTACGCCAGCTTCCCACAAACCACCCATGTTTGGAGAACCGGGTGGAATAAAATGCCATTCAATATTCTTAAGGGTTAAGCTAGATGTGAGTTCGGTGCGGGATGCCAATAGAAAATCCTTGGCCATTTGTCTGGAAGCGCCGACGAAAGTTGTACCGTTATCGGAGAATGATTTAAACGGATAGCATCGTCTGGCTACAAACCTATGAAATGCCATAATGAAAGAAGGGCTTGAGAGGTCTGTAGTGGCTTCCAAATGAATAGCCTTTGTGGCGAAACACACAAAAACGCAAACGTATCCTTTAGTTATACGACAAGCTCTACCTGTGAAACTTTTTAGATCAAAAGGGCCTGCGAAATCAATTCCAGTATTGTAGAAAGGTCGCTGTAGCTCTGTTCGTTCCGAAGGTAATGCGGCCATTCTTTGGCTTCTGGCTCTGCCCCTGTCAATGACACACTTCTTACAATTACGAATCGTAGTTTTGATAAGATTTTTCAGTTTAGGTATCCAAAACTGCATACGAATTAGAGCTAGCACCAGCTGGTTACCTCCATGGAGCGAGAGGGAATGAGTAAAATTAACTAGTAGTTTCGAAAGTTTGCAATTATACGGCAGAATTATGGGAAATCGTTCATCGTATGATAAAGATAAAGAGTTTGCCAGACGGCCGTTTACGCGAAGTAAATTTTTGGAATCAAGAAATGGATTCAAGATGAGGATTGGACTTGTTCTAGAGATGTTTTCATTATTTTCGATAGAATTATATTCATAGGGATATGCAATTTTTTGAGCAATTTGGATGAGGCGATCTCGAACATGGGCAACTTCTTGCGCGGATAACATAATAACTTCAGAGTGAAAGGAGTTCCTATACTTAGGGGATGTTCGATGAATGAAACGAAAAACGTAACAGAGTGTTCTGATAGCTTTGGGAAATGTGGAAAATCGATCTAAAATATCAACGTAATTTGAAAAATATGAAAAATGTACTCTTATAGGTTTCTCTTCTTCTTTTGTCTCCAGAAACGTTAGATTCGATTTTGGCCATTGATTAGATGGAAATTTTAACCAGGTAGGTCCATGCCACCATAAATCATTATGAACTAAGTCCTGAGGGCAAACTCCACGGGTCGCGATATCTGCAGGATTATACTGAGATGGAACGTGATACCATCTACCGTTTGTAGAATTTGAGAAACTCTGTTCGCGACAAATGTTTTCCATTGATGAGGAGATTTGCGTAGCCAGGAAAGCACAATAGTCGAATCACACCATTTGTAAATTTTACAATTTGTCAGGTTAAGACTAGGAAGCATGGAATCTAGAATTTTGGAAAGCAGAACAGCGCCGCACAATTCCAGTCTGGGAAGAGAAATGCATTTTATAGGAGTGACTTTAGATTTCGCAGTAAGAAGATGGACAGAAATGGATTCAATAGTTTCGATACGAACATAAATAGCTGCTGTATACGCCTTTTCTGAGGCGTCACAAAATCCATGTATTTGAACGTTGCATTTCGGAGTGAATGAAATCCATCTGGAAATTCTTATACTTTCAATTTCTGGATAATGTTGAATGAACAAGTTCCAATCCTGGAGGCAGTCATCACCCAAACTTTCATCCCAATCGGATTTTGATTCCCATATCTTTCTCAATAGGATTTTAGTCAGTATTATGAAAGGAGAAAGCCAAACTGCAGGATCGAACAATTTGCTTATTTCGGACAGGACATGTCTTTTGGTTATATTCTTACGATTTGACACAGCTTTTGCTGAGAAAAAGAATGTATCAGATTTTGCATTCCATCGTACTCCTAAAGTTTTTGCATTGCTAGTATCGTCAAATATACAGAAATCTTCTTGTAGAAGATCACTTTTGCTAATGCCTGCAAGGATTTCGGCAGAGTTCGACGTCCATTTTCGAAGAGAAACCCCAGCTGAATTAAGGGCTTCGTTCAACTGATTCCTAGCTTGATTTGCCGAGGGAATGTCGGGTGCGCCGTAAAGTGCGTCGTCAACATACATTGAGTTTTTTAGTATATCACTAGCTAAGGGATGACTGTTCTCGGTATCTGATGCTAATTGGATAAGAGTTCGAATTGCCAGGTACGGCGCACAGTTAAGTCCAAAAGTTACTGTTTTTAATTCGTAATCTTCGATTTCATTATTCTTGGAAGTACGGAAAAGAATTCGATGAAAAGGAGTGTCATTTGGACTAACGAGTATTTGTCGATACATTTTCTCTATGTCTCAGTTACAAACATATCGATGAAATCTCCATTTTAGGAGAAGGACAATGAGATCATTTTGCAAGACAGGGCCTGTGTATAATATATCATTCAACGAAATACCATTGGAAGATGGACAAGAAGCGTTAAACACAACCCTTACTTTAGTCGTAGAACTGTCTGGCTTGACCACCGCATGGTGTGGAAGCTAAAAGTTTTTAAAATTGTGTGTTTCGGAGGGTGGAGACACTTTCGTCATGTGTCCAAGGTCTAAGTATTCTTGGATCACGGCATCGTATATAGCCTTCTGTTCTGGATTCTTGGAAAGACGTAGTTCATTACGTAGAAATTGAGCTAGAGCGATATTCCTAGACTTTCCTAAGTAATCTGTTTCATTTATCTTTGACTTCTTAAAAGTCAGAGATACGACATATCTTCCATTTTCTGTTCGCTGGGTAGTTTGTGCATAAAATTGTTCGCAAAACCGATATGCTTGAGAAAGGATTGGTTTTTGAGGGACGTCCTCCACCTCCGAAAAACGCATTAGCTGTTTTTCTAGGGAGACTGAAGCAACACATGATAGTACACGAGTGGACGGGGATGAAGTTTGGGCTAAGTTCCCCGAAATTACCCAACCAAAAATGGTTTCCTTAGCTTTCAATCTTCCGTATACATTCCTCTTGAAGCCGTCCAACTCAAACTTGTCCATTGTATCTTCACCGATAAGAATGTCTATTTGTGAACATTCATAAAAATTTGGATCAGCCAAACTTAAATTAGACAATTTTGAAACGATTTTTGCGTCCACATAATTACTTGGAAGGTTTCCTGAAAGTTCCTTTATAACGAGTGTGTCTTTTGTGACCTTAGTGTTACTATAACCATTAGAACCAAGTACGATTGAACATACTTTTCGAGATATTGCAGAAAGTGACCCGTTCAAGCCGCTTATTTCGGCTTTTACAGATCTGTATGGAAGACCAATACGTTTAAAAAGCCTTTCTGAAATAAATGTTCCTTCAGAACCTGAATCGAAAAATGCCTTTGCTGGAAATTCGATTCCCTTGCAATATACTTGAGTCATTGCAGTAGCTAGAAGAACAGATTTTGAATTTGAGGAAAAACATGATTGAATATTAGCGGATGTGCTGGGTTCAGTTGAGAGTGGGGGTAAGCTATCAGAGGTGGGACTAAGAGTCGAAGAACCATTTTCCTTGTGCAAAAGAGTGTTGTGTCTTTTACGACAGGTACGGCAGTTAAATTAGCTAGTGCAGTCTTTTACACGATGATGCCTAGCAAAACAATTTATACATAATTCAAGCCTTTTTATACATGAAATTCTTTCATCTATATTCATTTGTAGAAATTTCGAGCATTGTCGAATAAAATGTTGACCAGTAGTGCAAATACGACATTGGTAGGTTTCGTTAGGAATGACATTAGAGTGATTGTTCTTAACTTTTCCGGAGTCATTCCTATGATTGAAATGGATATTGTATGTGGAAGATGCAGAAGCCCCTTTAACTTCAGAAACAGTTTCGAGGGTTTGAAAACGGCTGGTTAGAAATTGGTTCATTTGAGACCATTTCGGAATTTGTGTCTATTAGAGAGGGATTGTTCCCAAAGGGAAAGAGTAGTCTCTGGAAGACGTGTTGAACAAATATACACATATATAGCATCCCAGTTCTCTATATTGATTTTATAAAGTTCCAAGGAAGAAACACAACTATTGATTTGTCGTTGCAAGGTTTTAATTTCGTCACAAGATTCATTTAAAACTTGGGGCAGGTTGAGAAGCAAATGAAGTTGACTATTGACGAGCATTCTTTTGTTTTCAAATCGTTCCTGTAGGCTCTGCCATGCTAGCTCAAAACCTTCATTCGTAGGAGGATGTTTTTTTACAATGTCCTTCGCTTCACCGCTGGTATTTCTATTTAAATAAAAAAGTTTCTGGACATTGCAAAGACGAGGATTATTAATATAAAGTGCAGTAAATAAATCCCTAAACGTAGGCCATAATTCGTAATCCCCATCGAAAACGTCCGTATCGCAAGGAGGGAGATGTACATTATTAAGGGTCATGGTTTGGGAGATATTTGGTTGTGGGTTTTGTCTTGCACTCGATAATTCCTGAATATGTGAGTTTAAGCGAGTTATAAATCTAACATACGTGGTGTAGGCGTACTGATGCCTAGATGCTATAGTTTCCTCATCTACTTTTACAGAGCCCCCATCATCATTATTAGATTCACTCCTATTTACCTCTTCAAGGCATTTCTGGTAAATTTTTTTTACTCCGTCCCAAATGGACCTCATTTCGTCGCGATGTACCTCCAATGTTTAAACCGAGGATCCCTGAATTTGTGATTCATCAAATTCTGCATCGAATCGAATAAGTTCATCCGTGGCTCGAATGTATTGTTGTAAATAAGACATATTTGTAGGGACAGACACTAATCACAACGAAAAGAAAGTGGGAATCAAGTGTACTAACAATGAATAACGATTTGAATTTATGGATTGTATTGATAAAAAACGTGACCACAACGTGACGCACTTGAATTTATTTTGTTATAGGTTATAATCAACTAAAACTTTGGTAAATCGATAATAAGAAAAAAGACTATAGCTTTATTGTTAAAACAATGGGAATTAAAATGGAATGGTAAAGGATTGATTATTTTTTTTTTTTTAGGATTTATGAGAATGTAAAACTTTTTTTTTTTTTTTTTTTTGTTCATTGTTTATTTATTGAATCTTCATATATTAAATATGAACTAACAATAATTAATCAAATCTTATCCTAATACTTTATTTATGTCCTGCCAGTGCCAGACAAAAATTTTCTTTATCACGGGTTCTGTTCACATATATAGGTGCTTATCGCTCTTCTAGTTGGGTAAGTGCTGCAGTGTCTCTTCTTCTTAATCGAGTGTGGCCGCCATGATTTAAAATATTTCGAGCTAGTGGATTTGGGTGTTGTTCAAGCCTTTTTAAATATTTTAATGCATATTTTGTAATCATAGTTTTTACTAATGGCACATTGAGATCCTTATGAATGTTTGAGTTTTAACGTACCAGGGAGCTGCTGTGATTATTCGAAGAAGTTTATTTTGACGCCTTTGAATTTTTTCGATATTAGAGGCCGAGGCGGTGCCCTATAGTTGAATACCGTAGCACCAGATAGGCTTTAAGATAGAGTTATAAAGTAGAAGCTTGCAATCGAGACTAAGGACAGAATTTCTTCCAATAAGCCAATGAATTTGAATGGCTTTTAGTTTCATTTGAGTTAATTTTGCCTCTATATGGCATTTCCACGTCAATCGCCTATCTAGATGTAAACCGAGATATTTTACATGCGAATGTTGAGGAATTATTTGATTATTGATTGTAATAGGGGGGCAAGATTCCCGGCGCAAGGTGAATGTTATATGTACGCATTTTTGCTCATTTACCATTATCCTCCATTGTCTTAGCCATATTTCTAGTTGAAATATACATATGATCCTGTAAATAACGAGATGCTTCATAACTGTTTTCGTGTACGCTTAGAAAAGCTGTATCGTCTGCAAATGTTGAAGTTTGTGTGTAGTTGTTTGTTGGCATGTCCGAAGTATAAATTAAGTATAAAAGAGGGCCAAGGATGCTGCCTTGTGGAACTCCAGCGCCAATTGGCTGAGGTGAACTTAAGAAATCTCCTTCTTTAATAATAAATTGACGGCCGACTAAATAGCTTTCTAACAGTTTGTGAGTGTTTGCTGGTAAATTTTGCTTCAATTTATGTAATAAGCCTTCATGCCAGACTTTATCAAAAGCTTGCGAAACATCGATGAAGAGTGCTGAGCAATATTTTTTTTCTTCAAATGCTTTTCTTATAACATTTACTATTCGATGAGTTTGTTCAATTGTGCTGTGTTTTCTTCTAAATCCAAACTGATGGTTTGGAATACATCTATTGTCATTTAAAATTGGTGTTAATTTTGAAACTAATAATTTTTCAAACAGCTTTGACATATTTGATAATAAGCTAATAGGCCTATATGACTCAACTTTTGTATGATCTTTCCCTGGCTTTGGTATCATGGTAACTAAGGAAACCTTCCATTCTTGCGGGTAGTATTCAAGCCGTAAAATAGCATTAAAAATAAAAAGTATAATTTTCTTTGCTATGCGAGGTAGCTCTAAAAGCATTTTATTACTGATCTTATCAATACCAGGTGCCTTCTTAGTGTTTAAGTCACAAATAGCCTTTTCGATTTCTCTTATTTAAAATCTTATGGGAATAGATGCTCTGGCAGCAATAGGTGGTAACTCGACCGCAATATCGTTAGATAAATTTGGTGTAAATACATTTTTCAAGTGACTCACAAACAGATTTCCTTTTTCAATATCGTTTCTTGCCCAACTACCATTCAAGTTTCTTAATGGTGGCTTTGATATAACTGGCCTTTTTAGATTTCTAGCTGCACGCCATAATGAGAAGTCAGATTGTGGAGTTGCATCAAGTTCCTTAAGATATTTTTCTATAGAAGCCGTTTTCTGGGTCTGCAGTAAGTTTCTAAGCCTTTTTGTGCACTCTTTTAATAAATTCTTAAGTTGCGGGGATCTGTAAAGTTGCCACTCTCTTCGAACTCTCCTTTTTTCAGTCAAGAGCCGCTCGACATCTGTGGAATATATTTTAATATTTTTTGTTTTTTTGGGGGCAGTACTAGAATGTTGAACAGCTAGTTTCAGATAACTGTCAAAATTCACAATAGAGCGATCTACATTCTCCGGTGTTCTAAGCGGAATATTTTCTGTGCAATGGGTACTGAGATATTTTTTAAATTTTAACCAATTAATTTGTGTGGCTGACGTCGCAAAATAACCAGTCGGAGATACAATTCTATTGGGGTTCATTATAGTAATAACTGTAGGTGTGTGGTCGGAGGATAATTCTAAGGAAGCTTCAACATGAATAGTTTCTGTGGGGATGTTTTTAATCACGCCAAAATCTATAACATCTGGAATTTTTTGCTAATCAGTAGGCCAATATGTTGGTTGTCCGCTCGCGACCACATTTAAATCCATTTTAGAGATTGCATTAAACAAAACACGACCCTTTGGTGTTATAAGTCGTGACCCCCAGAAGGTATGTTAAGCATTATAATCACCAGCGGCCAGAAAACAGGGTCCTAGTGATTTATAATATTCACAATATTGGCTTTCTGATATTGAAAATCTAGGTGGAGAGTATAAAGATGAAATTACTATGTTTCGATTTAGCTCTTCAACACAAACGTTTGTTGCTTGCAGATAGTCCTCACGATGATCACACATTAAGTAGTGTTTGACTCGAGTTTTTATCAAAATGGCAGAACCTCCACAAGCTCTATCTCGAGGGTCCTTGGTATCATACAGTATATAACCATTAATTTTAAAACTATTTCTTGAGGTCAAATGAGTTTTAGAAACCATCATGACATCAATTTGTTTACTTTTAAGAAAATATTCTAATTCATTTTTATGTTGGCGGATGCCGTTTGCGTTCCAAAAACAAATTTTTAAACAGTTCATGGCTTGTTAAGTACAGCTTGCAATAACATCGATTGCATTCTGAGAATTTCCTGCATCATATTACCCATTGTGTTAGTAAAATTATTTACTGTTTGCACTAATGTTTCCATGGTTTTTTCTAGACGACTTAAATTAGGAGTTTCTTCGTTACTTGGCGCAGCACCTTGCATTGAAACATGGTTTGATTTAAGGACGTTAGCGTAAGAGGTTCTGTTACCACCAGGCTGCGGAGCCTGAGTGTCATTAGTGTTTACTTGATTTGTTACCTGCGTTTGAGGGGGATTAGGTTTCGGTCCAGACGACTGCTTGACGATAGTGTATACAGGGCATCCTCTATAATTGACAGTGTGATTACCGCCACAGTTGCTGCATTTCTTTACGTTGGAGTCGGTTTTAGACTTATCGCAAAGAACTGTACCATGTAATTCAGCACATACTACGCAAACAGGGGGTAAGTAGCAGTATGCCTTAGTATGACCAAATTCTTGGCAGTTTAAACACTGAACGGGTCCATTTCTTTTGTGCGGCTCCTCTATCGTTATTATCCTGTACAGGATATATCTCAAACTGTATATAGGATGAGTTTCGTTTTTTTTTAGCTTAAGATCGCCGGGCTCTAACTCCACTCGAAATAGTGGTTGTGGATTTTTTCCCCTATTTTTGATATTTACAACATGTTTTATTTTGAAGCCTTTCTCTTCAAGGAATGTTTTTATTTCTTCAGGGTCCACATATGAGTCAATTCCCTTAATCACTACTTGAAGACCTTTGCTGCTCTTCAGTTGGTATGTATAAAAACTTTTTTTTAATGTCTCAAATTGGTTAGTAATTTTGCGAAAGTCATTCTCATGATTTACTTGAATTTTTGTCTCGTTTATACTACCACGTTTGATTGCCGCTACGTAAAACGAATTTTCACCAATTAACGAAACTAAACTCTTTATTAGCTCGTTTGAGTTTTGCTCCCTAAGATATATAGGGGGAGGCTTGGACGATCTTATGACATTTGGTGCTTCAGAGGATTCATCCTCCAGAATTGCAAAACGGTTTTGAGAATTTATCTTATCAAAAGATGGTACTTTTGAGGCCGAAGCAACTGCTGCAGAGGTAGGGCTGCGACCCCGTTTAAGCACTGTAATGTACCAGTCCATACCAACTTGTACTTGAGGCTTTTGACAACTTTTTACTTGTGATTTTTCCATTGCGTCTGTGTTTGAATTCATGGTAACATTTGTTACTAAAATTGTTTTTGCCGAAGCGGCAACACTTGCAGGCACAAGCGAGAGATTAATATTTTTTAATGTCTCAGCATCAACCGTCTTTGTAAAAACAGAGGGCGAAAGGGAACGTGTACGAACAATTGGTTTAGCCGTTAGGTAGTTAATATTGTTTTGTTTTATTTGTTTTAGGATTGCACTCTTTAGCATTAACTGTTACGTATGCATTTCTTTCATCTAGTTTTATTGTTGTTACATTGTGACTGCTCATGCAAAAAGTTGTTTTTGTTTTTTCACCGTTTTGCTGTGCTTTTTTATTTTTATTATTTATTGTATTCCACCAAAAATAAGAATTTTAAACTAAATGTTTTTGTTCAGTATATGTATACATACATTTATACATATATATTTTTTTATTTTTGTTTATTAAATTTTTGGTTTTTGATAATTGTTCACTTTTATTTTAAAAATTTATTTAAAAAATGCGTCCATTCGCTAAATTGTTATATTAAAATGTTATTTATAATTAAAATTTTAATGCGGGGTTAAGAATACGCGTCTGTATCACAACAAAGCACAAAACTAATGAGAATGTAAAACTGAAAATTTTTAAAGTGTAGTTACCAGTAATCTTCGTTCTTTACTTATGTAGGTGTTTGTCCAGTTATAATTGATTGCTTTAGCTCGTCTTCTTTTCCTGATAGCTTTTTCAAACGGCAATGTCTTGGTGGTTGATAAAAATTGAGTTTCTCACAACTTTGCACTAGAACTTGAGTGAAGAGAACTTAACCAACACACTGTTGAATGCTGAAAATTCCTTGATGCTGGTTTTATTTTTATACAAATTAGTTTGTGTATGTTTTTGTTTTAAATTTAGGCTTGTCGCAAAATTTTAATGTTTTTTTTCTTCTTGTTAATTATTTATATAAAATTAAGTAAAAGTCATTAAAAATTAATTTAATATCGCAATAATATTTTTTCTGCTTCTTCTTTGGTTTCTTTTTTTTGTTTTATGGGAATGTTCATGAACCGTGTTTCTTTTTCCAATAACTGTTAAGAAACAAAAGGTATTGGAAGAACCACAATATGAAAGTTATCGTAGGTTATCGAAACAATGTTTATAAGAAATTTAAATTTGAATGTCAACTAAATGTTGCGAAATGTTGCTAGACTTTTACTCTGTTTCGAATAAACTTAAAGACGAAAGAGAGACGGGAGAACGGAATGTGTGTAATGCAACGTTAGATTTTGCTTACGAAAAAAGGGGTTGATTTTAAGATGTTTTGAGCACTAAATATATCTATGTAACACTTTCTGGTTCTCTCTTTGCTCGTTTTGTTTGGAATTTTGTTTTAATGTTTTCAACGAGTAATCCAACGAATTTTTAAGTGATTTTTAGGTATACAGAAAAAGACTAACGGTATTCTAAAAATGACTTTTATTTTTTCCTTTTTTTTTGCGCACTGTCCGTATGTAATATTTGTAGCTATATTAAATTAAATCTTATTATTTAAAAAAAACGAACGGTACTTAATACTGGTTGTACCCACTTTTCCGTGTTATGCTAATACAGTGGTTTCCCGATTTAACGAACAATTGATTGTCAGCCCTGTTCGTTAAATTGAAAAATTCTTTAAATCCAGTACTAAAAAAAATATTTATTTCTGTAATAACAAATAAAAAGAACAATTCATATCATATATATTCATTCATATCGTATTACAAGTAAATGGATTTTATCAGGGGTGTCACGGAAATCGAAAACGTAAAACGAAAGAATTTGTCAGTCCTTTTCATTAAACTTTTAATCTAATTTTTACAATTTTTGTTAAAGAATTCTGTTTTTTTATTACAGAAACCTTATTGAAACCCGACTCGTTAAAATTCTTTCGTTTTAAAAAAAATAAGAAAAAAGTACATAATTATTTAAAGAAACTTGTAATTGAGGTTTGTTTTTGAGATTGCTTTAAACTTTCTCTTGAAGCTTACGTAAAATTAATAAGGGTTTTCATGATATTGCTTTAAATTGCCATTTATGCAAATGGGCAAACATGCGAGACTCGTTTCATGAAGACCCTAATTCATTTGTGTGTAATTTTAAACGTTTAATGCCAATTTGTTTTTAAAAACGCATCAAGAAAGCCAAAAGACTAAAGTGCATAAATTATTACAAGAATTTATTGTTTGTGATTTAAACACTTTTAGCGTATTTTTTGGACTTTATTTATTTTTGGTTTAAAACCTTTTTTTCCGCGTTAACACCTTTTGTTTGATTTTTCTTTCTGCACAGACAATTACTTCTTGTGTATATTAGCTGCGTTCGAGAACACAAAAGTTTTTACTATTTTTTACTGAACTTTACTGCTTTTTACGAAATTGCGTTCGAGTACACAAAATACAGTAAATGAGAACACAAATTGAGAGCGTAAAGTGACAGTTCTTGTCTGAGTATTTACAAATTTTTACTGCAGAAATTTTTGCAGTAAAATTTAGTTAATCAAAAAAACATATGTTCCAAAAGGTAAACAAACAAAAGTAACAAATAAAAAGCTTATAAATTGTTAAATTAAAGAAAAGTTGAAATAAAAATTAAACCAAAACAAAAAGTGAATAACTATTAATAAATTATTCTTGTTTGTGAAGCATTTATTTGGCTAAATACAAACTTTTGAAATTGTTTTTGTTAAGTAGAATTTTTTAGAGTTGTAAAACTGTGAAGTACTTGGGGACTTAAGTAATCAATAGCAAAAAAATTATTGATGTTCTTTTTAATAATTTAACCCGCTACAAATTAGTAAAATCAAATAAAATTAAAAACAAACAAAGATGAAAGATTAAATAAATAAAATATTTTGTTTGTATTCTCCAAAAATTTTCGTGTTATAAAAAGTTTTTAATCGAGTAGGTACCGATAAGAAAACGAGTTAAGTAGTCAAAAGTGTAAGCATTTATCAACACAGCAGTGCCGAGGGCCTGAATGGCTAGTTAGTGGTTAAAGAAACTGGTCGCGAACAGCTTCCCTCTGACGCCGATGGCAAGGGTCAGTTGTAACTCTAGCCTAGTCCGTCACTGCCGTCACTGCGCGAGACGGTCCTTTTTTATACGGCTTACTCGTGGGACCAAAAATCTGGATAAAATAAATAAAAACGAAAAGGACGTGACTCTAGGAGTCGATGCAGGGGATGTCTCTGGCAACTCGGCAGTTTCGGTGTCAGATCCAGACGCCGATTGGCTGAGTATTCACAGGGATATTCTGCTGCAGGAGGGTCAGTTACTGACAGAACTGACAGAGACGGACGGGATGGACCCCCCGGTCGGTTCCCCGCCTCGAACAGGGGTCTCTGAAAGACTCGATGATCTTGCTCTGGGATCTGATGATGAGCACGAAATAACAATGATTTCGGCTCATGATCGGGACCATAGGGCTGGGTCATCGGCTCTGGAGGCCTCACTCGAGATAGGGAACGGTACAGCGGGTGCCTCCAAACCTATTGTTCGGCAGGATGCGACAGTACAGGTCACATCAGAAAGCCGAACGAGTTATGAAAAAGCCAAGAGTGGTGTAAGAGCCTCCTTAGCCTTTCTAGATAAGATAGCTAAGAAGAGCTCCTCACTATACGATGGGCGGGATAGGCACTTGTTGAGGAAGCAACGGAAGAACGTAGCTAGATTCGAACGAATCCACGGTTCTGTCGATGATATCCTAGGCATTCCCTATCCTGCGGGATACACAACAAGGGCTGCTGAGGGCTCAAATGTTGTCAGCAAAGACAACCTGCAAAGCAACCCCTGCTGATGTGTCCTCGGAAAATGTAACAAAAAAACAAAAGGAGGGTTATGATTCAACACCTGGTCCTCTTAACCCTGACAGTACGGTCACAGTTAAGGGAACTAAGCCTGTTGACGAATTACCCACGACTAGTCGCGCGATGAGGACTGGTAAAGTCTTGATAATCTCCGACAGACTCCCCTAAAAGGGAGTCACAAAAGGGGTTACTGAGACAAACCAGTCAACATCTGCAGGGAAATCCGGTGATCACCGACAAAGCTCTGCTAAGGCCCCCAATAAGGGAGTATTTAAGAGAGTTAGGTCTGGTGATGACCAGAAATCCCCAACGGCTAAGAGGAAGGATCCCCGAAAGGAGATCATTAGGAGGACTGGCTCCAGAGAGGACCAACCCTCCACATCAAAGAAGCTAATGGATTCGTCGGGTAAGAACGGTATTCTAGCGGCTGTCATTGATCGTATGGATCCCGATGGTGGGATCAGTGTCGAGAAATGGCAGATGCTAGAAGACAAACTACTAGACGAAATCTTTAGCGTTAAGGGAAGGCCGGACGAAGTATCGTTCAAAGGGGCTGACTGGGTAAGAGGTGTCAAAACTGTCAGTTGCGGCAACCAAAAAACCTTTGAGTTTTTAAAGGCTGCAATCGGCAGGTGTGGCATCGCTTGTCCTGAGGCCAGATTGGACGTCATACTCGCGTCTGAGTTACCATTAAGGCCAGTGGTCACGGTATGGATACCTCCACCTATAAAACCGGTGGAGTTCATACTGGGGTTACTGGCCAACCAGAACAACGGGCTCCTTACAGGCCAGTGGAAGATGATAGCTTCACTGGGTTGTAAGGAGAACCAAGGTAGAGACTTCCGGTTCGCAGTAGACCGAGAGTCTCTAGGCAAGCTGAAGTCAATGGGAGGGGTTGCTGTATTCGGGTTAGGGTCTGTTAGATTTAGGTTTCCTAAAGATGATAGACCCTAAGAGGCTGAAAGTGGTGCAGATAAACTTGCACCACTGTGAAGCGGCCTCAACCGAATTAGCAACCCACCTCATTGACAACAACGTGGACGTGGCCTTGATCCAAGAGCCCTGGATTAATAAAAACCGGGTAGTTGGATTAAAGGTCACGGGGTATACCTTGTTCGTATCCCGCTCGGAGGAGAAGGTACGAACATGTATATTGGCAAGAACTGAGCACAAATTTATGTTTTCTCATTCTTTCAGTAACGGAGACCTCACGGTCGTGACAGGGGAGGCCAGGGACATATCAGTCCTGGCATTAGCATCGGCATACTTGCCATATGAAGCTGTCGATCCACCTGGTGAGAAAGTACGAGAGTTGGTGGAGCACTCAGGCAGAAATGGCTTGAGACTGGTACTGGGATGTGACGCCAATGCACACCACACCCTATGGGGTAGTGCCGACATCAACAAAAGAGGTGAGTCTATGTTTGATTTTATTATTGCCAGCAATCTTTTGATCTGTAACAGGGGAAATACGCCGACGTTCAGAACTAGGGATAGGGAGGCAGTGATAGATATAACATTGACGAACTGTAGGGAATTAGTAGAGGACTGGAAGGTGGCTTTGGATTTCTCCTTTTCTGACCATAGTCGTCTGTCCTTTAGGCTAGTGTTTGAGAGGTCGAAAAGGTGTCCGTATAGGAATCCGAGGAGAACGGATTGGGATTCTTTTTCGGGTCTGGTGCAGAGTAACCTCAGAGTTACTCCGAATTGGGGGTCGACTCCGACCGGTGTGGAGCGGCTGGTGGGCATGTTCACAGGGGTGCTAACCAGTAGCTATGAGCGATCCTGTCCGCTGAATTTTCCGGGCAGACGTACACAGCCAAGATGGTGGACAGATGAGTTGAGGACTCTAAGGTCCACTGTCAGAGGGCTGTTCAATAGAGCGAAGTACACGCGTAGGGAAGAAGATTGGGGTAACTTTAGATTGAGTTACAGGAAGTATAAGAGGGATATAAGAAGGGCGAAAAGGGACTCGTGGATCAGGTTTAGCGAGTCAGTTGAGTCTGTCAATGAGATGTCTAGGTTCAGGAGAATTTTATCCAAGGACCCAGTAGTCCCTGGATATATTCAGAGACCGGACAACTCATGGACAGAATCGGGCTCTGAATCTCTCTGTCTGCTTATGGAAACTCACTTTCCGGGGTGTGTGGACCCTGGGCTGGGGGAACGTGATGCGGGTGGAGACCCCTTCCCTGGGTTGGGCTCAGGCAGTGAGGAAATTGGAACGGTGGGGGATATGATCACCTTGGATAGGGTAACATGGGCGGTAAATACCTTTGGGTCCTACAAATCGGCGGGACCAGATGGTATCTTTCCGGCGATGCTACAAAATTTTGGGAAATCATCGCTCCTATTGTTGGTGGAACTGTTTAGGGTATGTGTGCTGAATGGGTACATTCCTAGAGGGTGGAGAGAGGTCAGGGTAGTTTTTATACCCAAGGCGGGTAAAACCGGTCACTCTAAACCCAAGGACTTTAGACCAATCAGCTTATCGTCTTTTCTTCTGAAGACGCTGGAAAGACTGATTGATCTATATCTGAGGACGAAGATTGACGCCGGCATCATCAGCGGCGCTCAACACGCCTATCTTAAGGGTAGATCAGTTGAGAGTGCGCTTCATGATGTGGTGGGTTATGTGGAGCGAGGATTGCGAAACAAGGAATACACCTTGGCGGCATTCCTGGATATAGAGGGCGCCTTTAACAATTTGAGGATAGAGGCTATTAGGCAGGCACTGGTTGATCTGGGGGTTCCGCTGTTCCTGGTCGAATGGATAACTAGGATGCTTGGTAGTAGGGTTATTCACTCGGACTGGGGAAGGGAACGCGTGAAGAGACTGGTGACTAGGGGGACCCCACAGGGGGGAGTTCTCTCTCCCTTATTGTGGCTCTTGGCCGTCAATGTCGTTCTGGGACTTTTTGACAGAATGGGTCGGAAAGTCGTGGCCTACGCGGATGATGTAGTTTTATTGGTGTCGGGCAAGTTTCTGCCGACAATAAGCGAAGTCATGCAAGGGGCGCTGGGCGAACTGTCGGCATGGGCGAGCGATAAGGGACTGGGAGTTAATCCGGAGAAGACGGAGCTTGTTCTTTTTACTAGGAGGTACAAGGTGGAGAATTTTAGGCTACCGGTACTGGGAGGTGTGGAGCTTGGACTATCGGATAGTGCTAAGTATCTGGGAGTTTTTCTGGACAGCAAGCTGTCTTGGGGAAGGAATGCTCAGGAGAGACTAAAGAGGGGTCTCAATGCCTACTATGCTTGCAGATCATCAATAGGTAAGAGTTGGGGACTCCGGCCGTCAGTAGTGGGATGGCTGTACACTTCGGTGGTTAGACCCATTCTTACGTATGGATGCTGTGTTTGGTGGGAGTCATTGAGATTGGCTAGTCGAAGGAACCTTTTGTCTAAGGCTCAGAGGTGTGCTTCAATTGGCATGACATGTGCCATGAGAAGTACTCCTCAGGCGGCCCTGGATGTCATTCTACATCTTCTGCCTATTGAGCAGTATGTGATGGGAATGGCAGCCAGGAGCCTTCTTAGGCTGAGGGAGTTAGGATTGATGGGAAATGTCACTCAGGGTCACGCACGGATCCTTGGTGAGATTGAGGCTGGGGGCTACTGCCTGGGATTGCCCGGCTCTACTGATTACGTGAGCACCAGGGTGGATTTTGGGCGGGTGCCGGAGGTAATAATGCCTACTAGGGAGAGCTGGTCGGGTAGGAGCAGATTATTTGATGGATTTGCTATATTCACTGATGGCTCGAAGATGAGGGGCACGGGTGCGGGGGTCTACATCGAGGATCTGAACATCAGAATGTCATATAGGCTTCCCGACGACTGCAGTGTTTTTCAGGCGGAGGTTCTTGGGGTCTTGAGGGCCGTTAGACTGATGAGGGACAACATTGATAGGGGCTCGGAGGTCACTATATATGTGGACAGCCAGGCAGCTCTTATGGCTGTGAGGGGCTGCTATGTGAAATCCAGGCTGGTTGATGATTGTAGGAGGGCTCTAGGGGGAGCCTTGGGGGAATATGCGTTGAGGCTATGCTGGGTGCCGGGTCACTCCAACATAATCGGCAATGAGGTGGCTGATGAGTTGGCGAGACAGGGCTCGGAGATGGATGATCCTGACCGCGTGGAGGCAGTTAGGCCTCCAATTGGCTTCCTTTTTGGAAGGATCACGGAATGGATTCTGGATGCGACCAACCGGGCCTGGGGGAGCCGAATGGACTGCCGTGTATCAAGGACACTGTGGCCGGTACTTAGGAGGTCCGATTCGAAATCGCTGCTGGGCAAGAGTAGGGTCTGTGTCAGGACCTTGATAGGGATTTTCACGGGCCTCTGTATGATAGGCAGGATGGCGGTGAGAATGGGATCCGACTTATCGGAAGTGTGCGGGTTGTGTGAGAACCCGGAGGAGCTGGAGACGGTTGAGCATATTCTGTGCCACTGTCCCAGGCTCCAGAATAGCAGGCTGAGGTGGCTAGGCAGTAGATTCCTGGGCGAGTTAGGGGACGTCTCGGGGTGTGGACTCGAGGGTCTTATAGGATTCGTAATGGGGATGACCTGGCTGCGCGAGAGGAGACGGGGCGCTGTCCGCGTGTAGTGTGAATTTTGGTTTGGTCTTTGCTTTATTTCTATATCTATGTTCTTATTCTCGGGCTATCATTCTCTTTTTCATCTACCTTTTCCTTTTCACCTTATCTATCCTAATTAAGGCATCGCAATGGACCATATTGGTCTCTGGGTGAAGGTGTGGAGGAAACTTCACACCAGCCTTTCTACCTACCTACCTACCTTTACTAAATTTGTTCGTAGCCGGCACGTTCAACACAGAGTACTAATAATCTGTACTTAGTGATCTGCACAGAGCATACAGATGTGTCACGAGACAGAAAATATTGTGTTTTTTTCTGTCTTTTTCTGCGAAAGCTGCCCTTTTTGCATTTTTTGTTTTGATTACGCAATTCCTGTTGATAGTAGCGGCCTGTTTTAACACATTGCCTCTTTACTACCAAAAAACATTTTCTTTCTCTTTCTTCGAAAACTGCCCACGCAACTGATTTGGGCCTTTTTCACACGTCACTTTTCACAGTTCTGTATATTCTGTGGTGATCTGTGACGTTCAATGATCAAAGAAAAACTAAAAAGATGATGCAATGGAATGTTGTGAGTGACTTGCATAAATGTTTCGTGGTTGTCTCTTCTATCGTCGTTTTTTTTTTTCTTTTTATAGAGGTGTACAACCAAGGTGTACAACTATGTACGTGTAGTTGACAGCTTTTGATAAAATAAGGTAGGGTTCCTTCGAAAATTATGACTTTTCGTTAGGAGTACAGGTACTTTGGTTTTTCAAGAATTAGAATTTGGATAATTATTTTTATAACAATTTTTATTAATTAAATCATAATTTATTAACAGATAGTCGAAATAATTTGCTGATTGAAGATATCCTTTTGGACCTTCGATCAATTTCAGTGGATATATCAATAGGTTGATAAATCCGGTTCGATGAGGACCATGTATAGGTTCGGACTTACTCAAGATGAAGGACCAGAGTTGAATACTTAGCCAGAATTCTCCAAATAAAACCAAGTAGAATTGAATTGCCAAGTAGAATACTTTTATTTAGATTTTTCTCGTTTGACTGCTAAGTCTTAACTAAAAAACTGTTTTTTGGTAGGAATTATTCAAATACATTTCTTTACAATTTAGTACAAATATAATGGCCTTAACGCCCTCTGGTTATAAAATTCAATTTACTGCAAATAGGGTTTCCCCATATGAACAATAATCTTAACCCTCAAATCAAGCCCAAAAAACTTAAGTTAGTTACCCTCGTGTGTGGTTTGTTACATATGTATTTTATATGTAACATTGCATGCAGTTCGCAACAATATCAAAAATAATCATACTTTCCCAGCGGGAAAAAGAAGGAGTACGAAGGCCTTCTAGAAGGCCTCTGTGCCCCTTCTTTTGGATGTACAAGGCCTTCTTGCTCCATTCCATACTCATATCTTTTTTACACGCGTTGTCATTGCGGAGAAGGCCTTCCGCTTTCCTTTCTTTCGCCAGAGCTTCTTAAAGGCATTCAAATATATGGCTCTTAGAAGGCTTTCTAGAGAAGGACTGTTAAAAGGCTTTAGAATAAAGGTTATCTTGAAGGGTTTTTAAGAAAGGTATGTTAAAAGGCCTTTCGGACCATCCTTGTAAAAAGTGCATCGGTTCTAATGGAAATTGGCTGATCATTTTCATTCGCATCGCATCGAAAAAAACATCGATGTTTTTTTACAGTGTCCATCCCTACACAGAACCTTCTTCTTCAATGAACAAAACACAACTAAAATGATTTACATTAAAGTTTTCATTTGGTATTTTAATATGTATGTAATTTTATTTTTATAACGGGATCTGAATTCTTTCGCTTTTGCTTTGGCGAAAAAACAGAACAAAAAATTCTACTCTTTCTCTTTTTAACATCAACTAAAAAGATTTACATTATTGTTTTCATTTGGAAGTTATTTTATTATGTATGTTACTATGTTTTCTTTTTGCTTTTGCGTGTGCAAAGAAACAAAACAAAAAATGTAACTCCTTCTTTTATCGCTTCTCATAGAAGCGAGTGTGGAAGGTGTATCTTATCTTTTATACCAAAGTGCCGAGGCCTTCTATGAGGCATTCTTTAGCAGTTACATAAGAATAGTAATTAAATCAAAAAATTTTTTAATCAGGCCTTCAAAAAAGCCTGAAGTAAGAAGGTCTTCTAAGTTTTACCGCTGGGTTTCTGAACGGAAATTTAGCCTCTAGTGCAAAATACGTATTAACTACATGTGTGTGGAAAACTAAAACGAGGATATCTTACGTAAGTTCTGAAATATTTTGTTACTAAAAAATATTTTTAGTCAAAAAATGTGTTTTTTTGTACTTATTTATTAGATATTCTTTAGTGTACCTCAACAATTTTTTTGTTTATCGTGTAAAAATGATTCCTTTTGTGTGGTTTTTCATACAAGGGTAATTTAAAAGTAAAAAACATTAAATAAATACGTATATATATATATATATATGTTCCTTTTACTCCTCTGGGGAGCATAGGGCCGCCACAAGTTGATTCCAATGATCTCGGTCATCAGCGCGATGTTTGACTTCGTTCCACTGTAGTCGTAGCTCGGACAGTTCGGTTATGATTTGGCGTTTCCAGGTGTGTGATGGTCGTCCGATGCGCCTGCTCCCTGTGGGTTCCAGTCTATGGCCTTCTAAGCGATATCGTCTAATGGCTTGCGGAGAGTGTGTCCAAGCCAGCCCCATTTGCGTTTTCTTATTTCCATCTCAATTGGTTGCTGGTTGGTATCTGACCAGAGTTGGGCATTTGATATTAAGGAGGGCCAGTAAATACGCAAGACTCTACGCAGGCATAAATACGTATACCGACAAGTTATAAACAGTAAAATTTAAAATTTCTTAAAACTTACAGGCAATTTTTAAAGAAAATTCCATAAATTTCAAAATTATATTGATAAATCAATGTAATTTTGAAAAATTTTTAAAATTCCTATGTGTATTTTCAAATATGTTATTTACATACTTCTGGATATAACCTAAATTCGGAACATTAAACTTTTTTTTAAGTTTTTAGAAACACTAAAACGACTTTTGTGTAATTTTTCAGTAATTTGCTGAAATAGATTTCGCATGATTTTATGCACTTCCCACTTTAATGCCCGAAATTTCTACAAAAAGAAAGCTGGTCGTGTTCGTACCTAACAGTTATTTTTACCTATTTCAATGTTTATTTTAAAATATGGCAGCTTTTACACCATAGATTTCTATACACAGCTAGATTTCTTTTGTAGAAATTACGGGCTTTTACTACTATTAGCTCTGTTCCACGTGCATAACGAAACAGTCCGAACTTGCACAAAGTTACCCAAAAGCGTTCCACATAACAATTTTTGTGCAATAAAGAGAGTAATTGGGAGAGTAATTTTTTTCATTTCCTGTACAAATTTGCACGAACTTTTTCTTTGGGTAAGTTCGGACAAGAAAAAACAATCAGCTGTTTTTGTTTACATATGAAACTGATAAATAATTCAGGAAATTTACAAGAAAAAGGAAAAGTTTAGCTTTAATTAAAAAATGTAAGGTTTTTGTGAAAAATGAAAGTGGTTAAAACGTTATTGCATACATATTTCCCTTTAATATAAAAAAAAAACAAAATATAAAAAATTACAATGATGCAAATGTATTAGTTTTATAATGTTATAACTTTTAAGCGTCTTAAATCACTTAAATAGATCTTAATTTGAAAAGTAAGCAGCATTAGTATTTGAAGATGCTCAAAAATGGTTTTTTGCGTTCCAGCAATTTTAGGTAGTTTCGTCCAATTTAGAGAGTAATTTTCATTTTACTCTCATTAGTCCGAACTTGCCCGAGATCTTGTGGAACACACCTATTAAAATCAAGAAAATTTACGCTCCTTTATTTAAAAAAAATAATTGAAAATTTCCATTGATTAAAACTTCATTTGTTTTTAATTTCAGAACATGGCGTTTCAATATAAAAATCACAAATAGCAAATTTTTCTCACCAAAAATCTTAAAAAAAATTATTTGGCTGCTGTTTTGAAAATGATTTTTTGTTTTCGATAAAATATAAAAATTTTCAGTTCATTGGTAACAAATAATGAAAAAATCGTAGTTCACAGTACAAATTATTCCGGCTCGTAAATAATTGTATCAAGAAAAAAATATTAGTTCGTATTATTATTTTAGAAAAAAGTAACCAAAATGAAAAAAATATTCACATCTCCACATTGAAAAAAATATAACCAATTTTGGTTAGAAATAACCAAAAACGGCAGCCCTCAACTTGATGCAACTCAACAATCAGACTACTCATTGTGCCGGTTCACACAATTCAAGTCAAGTCAAGTCAAGTCTTGAGTTTTTAGGAGAGAAGGGAAAAGAGAATGCCATTTCTTTTCCCCTCTCTCCTAAAAACTCAAGACTTGACGAGTCAAACTTGACTTGTGTGAACCGGCACATTATGGCGTGCAGCTAGAAATCTAAAAAGACCAGTTATATCAAAGCCACCATTAAGAAACTTGAATGGTAGTTGGGCAAGAAACGATATTGAAAAAGGAAATCTGTTTGTTAGTCACTTAAAAACGTATTTACACCAAATATATCTAACGATATTGCGGTCGAGTTACCACCTGTTGTTGCTAGAGCAGCTATTCCCATAAGATTTGAAACAAGAGATATCGAAAAGGCTATTTGTGACTTAAACACTAAGAAGGCACCTGGTATTGATAAGATCAGTAATAAAATGCTTTTAGAGCTACCTCGCGTAGCAAAGAAAATTATTCTTTTTATTTTTAATGCTATTTTACGGCTAGTTAGTTTCAAAATTAACACCAATTTTAAATGACAATAGATGTATTCCAAACCATCAGTTTGGATTTAGAAGAAAACACATCACAATTGAACAAACTCAACGAATAGTAAATATCATAAGAAAAGCATTTGAAGAAAAAAAAATATTGCTCAGCACTCTTCATCGATGTTTCGCAAGCTTTTGATAAAGTCTGGCATGAAGGCTTATTACATAAATTGAAGCAAACACACACAAGCTGTTATAAAGCTACCTAGTCGGTCGTCAATTTATTATTAAAGAAGGAAATTTCTTAAGTTCACCTCAGGCAATTGGTGCTGGAGTTCCACAAGGCAGCATCCTGGGCCCTCTATTATACTTAATTTATACTTCGGACATGCCAAAAACAACTACACCCAAACTTCAACATTTGCAGACGATACAGCTTTTCTAAGCGTCCATGAAAACCGTTATGAAGCATCTCGTTTCTTACAGGATCATATATTTCAACTAGAAATATGGCTAAGACAAAGGAGAATAATGGTAAATGAGCAAAAATGCGGACATACATATAACATTCACCTTGCGCCGGGAATCTTGCCCCCTATTACAATCAATAATCAAATAATTCCTCAACATTCGCATGTAAAATATCTCGGTATACATCTGGATCGGCCTCTAATATCGAAAAAATTCAAAGGCGTCAAAATAAACTTCTTCGAATAATCACAGCCGCTCCCTGGTACGTTAAAAATTCAAACATTCATAAGGATCTCAATGTGCCATTAGTAAAAACTATGATTACAAAATATGCAGTAAAATATTTAAAAAGGCTTGAACAACACCCAAATCCACTAGCTCGAAATATTTTAAATCATGGCGGCCACACTCGCTTAAGAAGAAGAGACACTGCAGCACTTACCCAACTAAATGAGCGATAATCACCTACATATATATGTATGTGAACGGAGCCCGTGAAGAAAATTGTTGTCTGGCACTGGCAGGACATAAAATAAAGCATTAGGTTAAGATTTGATTAATTATTGTTAGTTCATATTTAATATATGAAGATTCAATAAATAAATAATAAAAAAAAAACTTTTCTTTCAAATAACCCTGAAAAAAGAAGTCCAACGGTGTCAAATCACATGATCTTGGCGGCCAATTTTCATCGCCACCACGTGAGATAACACGGCCATTGAATTTGTCGCGCAAAAGAGCCATTGTTTCATTAACTGTGTGGCACCGTCCTGTTGAAACCACATATCGTACACATCCATATCTTCCATTTGGGGCCATAAAAAGTTCGTTATCATCTCACGATAGCGAACACCATTCACAATAACTGCCTGACCGGCCTCATTTTGGAAAAAATACGCCCGATGATGCCGCCAGCCCATAAACCGCATCAAACAGTCACTCTTTGCAGGTGCATTGGTTTTTCGACAACCACTCTTGGATTATCATTCGCCCAAATGCGGAAATTCTGCGTATTGACGAATCAACTGAGGACAGTGTTGCCAGAAGATTTTTTGAAAAATACCTGCGCATACTAAAAACCACAGACATTTGTGTCATTTGTGCTAAAAACATCCGATTTAGCCCTACACGTTGAAAAAATTCCCCCTACAAAAATCCCTACACGTTTTATTCATTACAATCTAAGAAAAAACCAGTTATAAAAGACTAATTTTCTCTTAACCCTTTCCGACCGTATACGCACAATTGTGCGGGTAAGTTTAAATCTCTATAATTTCTTTAATTTTTGACGTTATGCGATAAGACCGGCACAACACAATTGTGTATGCTCTTTCTTTGTTGCTAATGGGAAACCCCCGTTGTTAGTTTTTGATTTTCATGTTAATTTCATAGTTTTAGTTGTGTACTTTTGGCAGTTGCAAAAATGAGTCGAAAGGGTAAGTTTGCATATTAATTAAAATTATTTAAATTGTGCTATATTTTATCAAACAATTGTTGTTAATAAGAAAAAATACTAAATATTGTGTGTAAAGTTGTTGTGAAACTTCCTTTTCCCTGTAAAGTGTTGCCACCCTACTAGCTCATCCTCAACGGGCGTGTATTCTCAACCACCTAACACTTATTCTGTTTCACACAATAAAAAAACATAACTGACAAAACAACAAATTACCAATCGACACTAAATCACACAATTTATTTATATAGGGAATGGTGTTTCCTCCCACATCGTCGCCCTGTCCCAACCTATGTCATCAAAATAAATTTCAATAATGACCCTTTCCTTATCCTTTCTACACACACCAACAACTTACCACAACCACTTCATTTTTCCTCCTCTTTTTACCCCTCCAGAACCACTGTACCTGAAATCCTTGTTTAACAAATTAACCAAACATTTTAAATTCACACTTCACATTAAAACAATTTATTAAAACATTTTTTTTCTTAACTAACTTATATCCTACCGTAAAACTAAAATCCTTTCCTTTATTCTATTCTCTTTCCTTATAATAAAAATATAAAACAAATTTTATTTCCTAACAAGGATCGAACAATTGGTTATTAAACCTAAAGCTGGGATCACACGATTGTCGCAATGCACCAATTTTCACACTTTTTAATACCCCAATCGTGTGACTGCACAACCAAATGGCTCTTGTACCAATCGAGGACAATATTGTGCTTACTTTTACCAATCAAATGCAACCCTGGTGCGGCAATCGTGTGACTGTTTGCTATGCAACCGCGCGTCAATAAAAATGACAAAAATGCACCAATATTTATTGTGTTCTTGTGCGGCAATCAAACAACACAATACGCGCCAATATTTGCCTTTTTTATTAGATTTACTTTTTTGTGTTTCTTTTAGTAGGTAATGAAAATAAATATGTATTTATTTATTTATTTTGCATTTAAATTTTTTTAATTAATTATTTTAAGTATGTATGTATGTTCACAAGCATATTGAGCTGTTCTGTGCGAATATTTTTAAGATATTTCTATTCGTACCTAAACATACGAAATTTTTGAACAGACTGTTAATTTTTGGAATATCTTAAATAATTAAATAAAACTATTCAACAATAATTTGTTTAAGTATATGATTTGTATCATTTATCATTTAATTTTGTTCAATGAACAATCTAACAAGAACTTTCAAACAAATAAAAAAGCTACCACAACAGCTGTTTTCGCAGTTAATATACATAAGTAAGAACAATCGTGTGACTGTTCTGCGGCAATTGTTGTAACCATTTCGCTTTGTACCAACTAGCGGCAATTAAATTTGTATAAAACAGGGCAATCGTGTGATTTCAGAAAATTTGGTTGGGGCAATTTCATTATTGTGCGTCAATAAAGCACAATAATAATTGTGTCATATTGGTGCATTTGCGGCAATCGTGTGATCCCAGCTTAAGGCTTCTCTACTTTGCCACCGCTATATATCGTAAAATTATTTTACTTTCTACCTTAAAAGAGCTCTCTGAAGGTGAGTATGTTTTATTATTTTCTTGACACTCGGTAATCTTTACCTTCTCAAAAGCTTGATCCTTTCACACAACTTGACACAAAAACACATAAAAATATACCTTAACCTATGTACAGTGGAGGCTCGAAAAAGTTAAGTCATAGAAAAGTTAAGTATATGGAAAAGTTAAGCAGCTTTCATTCACCACACGTGATTCTAAAAAGTTAAGTACTTCTTAACTTTTTAGAGACAATTTTTTTTTATTTTGTTTTTCTGTTTCTAGTGTATCATTTACCGTTAATTAATTTTTTTGCGAATTTTATATACAAACCTAATCTTGCATAATGTGTTTGCTCTCATCAGTTGGTTGTGAAAGAAAATAGTCGTAGAATTTGTTTTGTTTTGATCGCAACAATGTTAGCAGCAATGAAGCAAAAAAGGTTATCAGTCGCCGAAAAATGCAAGATTTTAAAAAAATTAGATGAAGGCGTTCTTGCTAATCGATTGGCCAAGGATTTTCATGTTTCTGTATCAGCAATTTCAAAAATTAAAAAAAACAAAGCAAACATTTATGCAGCACTGTCAAATACGTATGAAAAAATTAAGTTAAAAACTTTACATAAGGCAGAATACGTCGATTTGGAGAAGCAATTATACAAATGGTTCTTAGATCAACGATAAATAAATAAACAATGTATAAATACACATATAACCACATGCATTTTTCATACCACGGAAAAGTTAAGATTTCGGAAAAGTTCATCACCCCCAAAACAAACTGCTTAACTTTTTCGAGCCTCCACTGTATTTGCTATTATATTTTCCTATTCTACTCTAATTATAATTTAATCTTAAAATCTAATTTCCTATACTTTTGCACTCGATAAAAAAACTATTTATATTCTATTTTATTATTTTATTTTTATATTATTTTTATTATTTATATTATTTTTTTCCGACTGCGCTAATCACTTCCTTTTTTTTCAATTAACCGCTCACAAATTTTAACTTTTCGTACCTTCAATATTAATAGAAAGTCTTTTCTGTTACCTCTTATTTTATTGCTTTATACTTCCTCGTTGCCTTATTCCTGTAGCCTAGTTGGAAATACCCTTCGCCACTCCCGGTGGTCATCCACAAATTTATCACTTTCCCCGTCCGGCAATACCACCGTGGCGAGAAAACAATTTCCTTGGCCTTTAGCCACCTTTGAGACTACCCACAATTTGAATAGCACAACACAAAGAATAGGTAACAGATGAACTTTCTCTAAAAAAAATATTGTTAACACTTTCATTTAATTTTTTTATTTAAACATCACTCATTTTTTTATCTTTACTTACAAACAATCTCTATATGGAGATAAATGTTTATTTGTGTTAAGTTTTTTTTTTCTTTAAAAAAAACACTAAAAAAACTTATAACTTTTGTTTCACCAAAATCACAAAAAAACCAAGTTTTAAATACGCAATTTTTTAACGACTGCTTTGTTCAGTATATTTTTCTAGAGTGATTTAAAATTCCATATTCATCTGTTTCCTGAGTCTTTTGTTGCATTTACATATAGACAACTACTAACAATAACAAAACCCAAATATAAAAACAAACTACCGAAACTTAACATTATACATGTACCAATAAACATAGGTCAATGTCCTCTTTCCTTTGGCCTTGAATCTTTTTACCTTCATCAAGAGAAATTGTTTCTCTTATAACAAACATAAAATGATCTTTACCATTTCTATTTCCAATGTAACGTCCAAGGCGAATTCAACTACAGAGAATTACAACTCTGAAACTTGGTATCACTTTCCTAAATAGCATCCACATTTTGACATTTGCACAAAAAAAACAAATAGAGCACATTATTTTTCATTAAACAAAAACATCACAAAGTTTGATCAACAATAAATTAAAATTAAACATGCACAAAATTGTAAAACATACAAAAAAATATACACAGGCCAAAAAAAAAAACAACACACAAACATGTACATAGGTACATCTACAGGTCCCATAAAAAGGTAAGTTACATGTATCCCTTACTACAAACAAAATAATAAAAATTTTCGTTCTTATCTTCTTCTTAGCCTTCCTCTTCATCCCTTGAATCCCTATTGTCCTACTTCCACCACCATTCCCGGCCACCGTCAACAAAACTCTGTTGTTACAATATATATCGCCGTAACGACAGTGTGACTGGTGCCAACCGCCACTAAAACATCATCCAGTATAAAGTTTTCTTTATACTTTCGAATATTTCCCCTTTTCACAGGCGCTCAACGTAGGCCACACCCACTAGATGAGAGTTAGCCGGGCATCTCAAAATAGTGATTGATTGCAATTTGAGTAATTATGTAACGTTCCAATTGTTCCTACCAACTTTGCCTCACAATCTTTATATTTCCAGGTCCCATTTGTTCCAGTTTCTACGGATATTAACTAACTCCTGATGAGAGTTTTGGTATTAACCCTCCCTACTCTCTTATGCATGCGGCTGGCTAATTCTTATAGCCCAAGTGCACGCGCATTCTATTTTTTTTTTTGCCGTGGCCAGCCAGTTCTTATTCTGTTATGTGCTCGCCCGTTCCATATTTATTTAACAATTACTTGGCCGGACAGTTCTTAATGTCCAATGTTCCCGCCAACGTACAAATAAAATTAAAAAAAATACAGTTCCTAACACGTCGCCACGCAAAATTTTTTTCGGGGTAGCGTTGCCATTGTCCCAAATTTTTAGGGAAGTATTCTTAAAATTTTCTTTTAAAAACTTTTACTTTGTGTTACTTAATATAATTTCAGGTACATCTTAGTGGGACAATACTGTTATCAAGCACATATCGGAGAACATTTACGTAATTTCCAGGTGTAAAAGGCCTCGTATACGGTCATGTCACTGAACTCAATTCCGATCAAAACAAGTTTCAATTCCGACAGTTGATTCCTTAAAAAGGTATTCTTTTATGAATCAAACCACTTTAACTAAATTAAAATTATTGTCATTTCTAGCGATTCTAGTCCATATTTATACATAAACTCTTGAATTTCTTAAACTTGTTGAAAGATCAAAATACGCAGTTGTATTTTCTAATTGAAGTATTAATACAATACAATGCTTTTAGAGCCTATTATGCCCAAAACTACCATATTTTATTCGAAAAGCACAGACTTCATATGCTTGTGAATAAACAAAATCGTTCAAAATTTTAATGATCTAAAATAAACTCGATCGGAATTGCAAGTACGGAATAGAAACCATTTCGACCGGAATGTGTGACATGCCTTATACTTACACATTAATAGACGACAACAATATGGACAGTAAACAAAATGGGTAGGTGTAAAAAGCCTAAAATAATTACACATTTATAGACAATCACACACAAAACTAACCTAATATTGCACCTGTATCCCTATTGCTTTATATCCTTTGCATGATATACCCCTAAAGGCAACCCTGACAAAGTTTCCAACTCATACATATTGTTCCCCAATACCCTTAGTATTCTGCACTTAGAAAATTTTTTTGCAGAATTTCGCATTAATATTTCTTTCGAAATTGCTTAACACAAAGTTTCTTTTAAATACTTCCTGACCTGGAATGAACCTAACTAACCTTGCACCTCTATTGTATCTTAAAGAACTTCTTTCGTATGCTTTATGCATATTTTCCTTTATCTTTTCCCGGATTATTTTTATTCTATCCTTATCTTCTAATAATACAAATTCACTATCATCAAGGCTCTTTAGCCTCCTTGCCAATTTATAGTCGGATCCTGATGTAAACCTATTATGTCCAAATAAGGCCATGAATGGTGTTACTCCAATCGCTGAGTGTACTGAATTTCTAAGAGCCAGTTCAATTGAGGGTAGATTTAAGTCCCATTCCCTGTGGTCATTTTCTAAATACAATCTGATAGCAGTCAAAACGCTTTGATTCACTCTTTCTGCCGCATTAGATTGCGGTGAGTGTACAGCAGTTCTTAGGTGATTGATTTTATAACACTCTAACATTTTTTTAAATTCTTTGGATACAAACTGCTGTCCGTTGTCGGAATGAATCACTTCTGGGACGCCAAAATTATGGAATACATTTTCTACCAAAAATCTTACTACATTAGTGGTAGTTGCCTCTTTCATTGCTTTAAGAAATATAAATTTTGTGAAGTGATCTAATACTATAAAGATATAAGCATTTCCACTTTTTGCCCGCGGGTATTTGCCTAAAAAGTCTATATATAACTTCTGAAATGGGCGATCTGCAATCACCTCACAACCTATTTCAGGCATTAACCTTTTATTTGTAGATTTGCTTTCTTTACATTTAACACAATTGTTGACAAAATTTTTCACTTGTATTATCATGTTAGGCCAATAATATTTAATTCGGAGATTATATAGTGTTTTCTTTATACCTCCATGTGCTTTATCCTTGGGTTCATGAGCATCCTGAATTAATTGGTGTGTTAAACTCTGAGGAATCCATAACTTCCATTTCATATCTTCTAATTCTTCTGATTCATTAGGTATTACATATCTTTTAAAAATAAGGTTTTTGATGACCTTTGTGTCCGGAAACCTTTCTTGATGTTTAACTATTGTTTCCCTTAATTCCCTGTATTCATCGGATTCAAATTCAGTGGTCTCAAATCCTATCGCTTCCTCCGAGGACATTTCTAACTCTTCAACTAACCTTGACAACGTGTCTGCCACAACATTTTCGGAGCCTTTACGATGTTCAATCTCAAAATCATAACTTTGCAATTGAAGAGCCCATCTAGCTAACCTCCCACTTAAATCCTTTAATGTCATTAACCATTTCAAACTGGCATGATCGGTGATTACCGTGAATGGCATTAATTCGATGTATGGTCTGAAACGCTTAATGGCTAAAACGGCTGCTAGGCACTCCTTTTCTGTAACACTATAGTTTCTCTGAGCTAGATTTAATTTCATCGAAAAAAAAGAGATAGGTCTTTCATTATTGTCATCATCCTTCTGAAATAGCACAGCCCCTATTCCATAGCCAGAGGCATCACACTGCACATAGAACCTTTTTTCAAAACACGGATGTACAAGAACAGGAGCTGATGTCAAAGCTTGCTTTAAGTCATTAAAGCTTTTGATTGTTTCATTTGTTACATTAAATTTCGTTCCTTTCTTTATTAAATCTGTTAGCGGAGCAGTTATTGTTGAGAAGTTTTTTATAAAGCGGCGATACCACCCCGCTGTTCCCAAGAAACTACGTACCTACTTCTCTTACAGATTTTGGTATAGGTATCTGTTTACTTGCTTCTACTTTTCGGGGATCAGTGCGCATAACACCGCCGCCAATAATGAACCCTAAGTATCTTAGTTCTTTGAAACAAAATCTAGATTTGTTAAGGCCAATAGTCAAATTTGCATTTGTTAGACATTCAGCTACCTTTCTTAAAAGTTCTATATGGCTGTTAAAATCTGCTGAAATGACTAACAAATCATCGAGATAGACGAAAACGTTTGATTTCATTTCCTGCGGAATTACTTTATCCATAAGTCTACAGATCCTTTGAGCCGCATTGCACAAGCCGAACGGCATGACGGTATATTGGTACAATGGTCGGCCTGGAATCGTAAAGGCTGTATAGACTCTAGAATTTTCCTCCAACGGTATTTGCCAGAAGGCGTATTTTAAATCCACACTACTAATAAAGTGTGTTTCATCTAAACGACTTATTATTCCCTCAATATTTTGTATAGGGTAGGCATCCTTAACCGTTCTTTCGTTCAATTTTGTAGCATCTAGGCATAATCTATTTTTCCCTGGTTTTCTGACAAGAGTGCTCCTACTACTCCACGGGCTTTCACTTTCCTCAATAACCCCTAACTTTAACATTTCATCCACTTCTGCATAAATTAACTCCTGGACAGCTGGAGAAACTGGATAATATCTATCCTTAATAGGTTGGGCTCCCTCAATCAATGTTATTTTGTGTACTTCCATATTTGTTCTTCCTAATCCATGCTCCTCAAAGGTTCGAAAATATTCCTTAGTCTTATTCAATTCTTTTTCCTCATCTTTTGTTAAAATATGATGTTCTAACTCATCGTTCTCCATTGGAAAATCTTTTGCTAACATATTAATATCTATATCACTTATGTTAAATAACTCCGGTAACAATTCAAATTCTTGAAAGAAATCCACTCCTAAATAAACATTTTGAATCAAATCAGGGCATAAGTAAAATTTAAAATTTCTTATTTTGTTTTTAAATTCTACTTACTATATTATGTTCTTTGCCTCCTGCAGTACTTAATGTTACATTCACTGGTTGGATTTCAACACCCAGTTTATCTATCATATCCTGACAATTCCTACCTAATAGACTAATAGAGGCACCTGAGTCTAATAACCCTTTTGTTATCAGATTTTTTATTTTAATTTTCGCAAAGACTCGTGGATCATTTTGATATCATGTTTCTAACGCGCAGCATTTCCGGACAGATGATTTTAACATATTTATTTCAATTTTCTTTCTTCTAAATTTATTTCTTGTTTCCTTTATTTTTTCAAGTCTACTTTTATTATTCTAAAATATTTTATTTCTAACTTTTCTATAATTTGCTAATCTTTCTCTATAAGACCTATATCTGTGTCCTCCTTTGTTTACATCCTTTCCTACTCTCGACCTATTAACACTTTCCCTACCTACACGTTTCAAAATTCTAAAAGTATCCATTTTCCTATCCTTATCGTTCGTTTGTGTGCTTACACTGATTAGGGTTCTTCGGGAGTCTGTGTTGAGCGTGACTCTCCCGAGACTGTCACACTCTTCCGAAAGTTTTCCGTGCAGTTCGGACATTTGGGCGTTATAACACCCAATAAACCACATTTATAACAAAATAAATTTCTTTGCACGGAAGGACAATCCATAAAAGTATGGCCAGAAACTCTGCAATTCCAACATATTAAAGAAGCACTGTTCGCACGTGAGATTCCGGCGTTAGGGATTTTTCTATTAAATCGCATTTCTTCAACGACTTCCTGTTCTCCTTTGTTATAAGGATCCTCAACAACTTCTTCTACTGTACGCCTATTTGGGTAAGCCCGAGTTGGTGCCATAGTATCCTTTCTACAATAATTTCTTTCCACCTCTTTACATTCATCCCTCAACTGTTCCACTGTGTAGATTCTCATAGGATATAATATTTGTGATATACTTGATTTTAAATTCCATTTTATTATCCTTACTACTTCATGTTCAGGTAAAGGTGTCTTTAGGCGTGTTCTAAGTTTTCTCATTATATTAAAATATGAGTCAATAGATTCCCCAGGACGCTGCCGTCTCTCTTCAAAATCCCTCATGTACTCATATTCTTTTCTATTTGATCCATATTCGAGCAATAAGGCATTTTTCAAATCCGGCCATTTACGGATTTCCTTTTGCTGTAAGATAGACCAATACCAATCTTTAGCTTCTCCTTTTAATATCTGGTGAAATTCACCCATTATATCCGCCCATGGACACGAATGATGTTGTTGCAAATATTCTACTCGAAATATAAAGTCTTCTATACAAATGTTTTCATTATTTCCATCATACATAACATCCCATTTGTCTATCCTTATACTAGTGTTAATCGGTGCCCTATATCTTTCAGAATTAGTTAACCCATTTCCATTTGGATTATAACCCTGAAACTCTAACCGTCGAGGTAATAAATCCTGTACACTTTCGTATTCCCTATTTCTTAATATTTCTTCCCTATTTTCTGATGCAACTCCCTCATATGATCTATCCACTATACTAACTTTCTGTATCTCTTTTAAAATCTCAGCGAATCCTGATTTCAAACTCTCCTGTATTTTTAGGTTCATACTATTTTCCAGATCTAATCTGTATTCAGCATTGGATTCCCTTATCATTTCTCTTAACAAGTGAGCGTATTCCCCCGAAGATTTTTCTCCTGGATTCATATTCTTACTTCTAGCAATTGGTGGTGGTGGAACAGACAAATCAGGGGCTTTTCTCACAGGAACTACTTTAGGAATTGCTCCAGTATTTTTGTCAGAAGTGTCTAAAACATAATTCTCCCTGTTGACAATATTCGGAGTATTAATGGAACTCGACATATCTATTATATTATTATTTTCAAAATTTTTATTCTCAGGTTTCTGAGCAGTTTTCCCTGAATGTGCAACAGACATGCCTATTTATTTTTACTTTTCTCCTTAAAAAAAATATAGTATTAAAAAAAAACAAATTTTGATTTAAATAATTCCGAAAATTTGTTATTCTGAACGGACCCCTCTTAAGGTTATTGACAAAATATCTATACTTTAACACTTAACACAAGACATTATTATTAAGGATTTCAGGATCAGTTTGGTTCTTTATCCAGTAAAAAAAAATAAAAAAAAAACTTCAAAAGTTTTCTTGGTTTGTTGTTGGTGTAAAAACTGACGATTCCTTCTCATAAATTTCTGTGATTTTTCTCGTATGCTACATAGACTATCTAATTAATTTTGTATTACTAGGCTCCATGTACATAATTCATCGGAGTTTACTAGAATGTTGTGCTTTCAAACATTATTTATTTTGGACACAAACTCAATAAGAGTGTACTCCCTGTTGAATACTTCGACGCTATTTATCAATTAAAACTTAAATTGAGTCGCCTAAATTATTAAGTTTTATCTGAATACTGGTTCGCAATTGGATTCTAAACTATTACTCCAAGACTCTCCATACCCTTTAGATCCTAAAACATTAATATTTTGCAGTTTATTTATGTATAGGTGACGATATACATAAAGCAATTACAAGACTTTCCTTCTTATTTATTTTTGATTGGGCGCCATTTACTGTTGTGAAACTTCCTTTTCCCTGTAAAGTGTTGCCAACCTACTAGCTCATCCTCAACGGGCGTGTATTCTCAACCACCTAACACTTATTCTGTTTCACACAATAAAAAAAACATAACTGACAAAACAACAAATTACCAATCGACACTAAATCACACAATTTATTTATATAGGGAATGGTGTTTCCTCCCACATCGTCGCCCTGTCCCAACCTATGTCATCAAAATAAATTTCAATAATGACCCTTTCCTTATCCTTTCTACACACACCAACAACTTACCACAACCACTTCATTTTTCCTCCTCTTTTTACCCCTCCAGAACCACTGTACCTGAAATCCTTGTTTAACAAATTAACCAAACATTTTAAATTCACACTTCACATTAAAACAATTTATTAAAACATTTTTTTTCTTAACTAACTTATATCCTACCGTAAAACTAAAATCCTTTCCTTTATTCTATTCTCTTTCCTTATAATAAAAATATAAACAAATTTTATTTCCTAACAAGGATCGAACAATTGGTTATTAAACCTAAGGCTTCTCTACTTTGCCACCGCTATATATCGTATAATTATTTTACTTTCTACCCTAAAAGAGCTCTCTGAAGGTGAGTATGTTTTATTATTTTCTTGACACTCGGATATCTTTAACTTCTCAAAAGCTTGATCCTTTCACACAACTTGACACAAAAACACATAAAAATATACCTTAACCTATGTATTTGCTATTATATTTTCCTATTCTACTCTAATTATAATTTAATCTTAAAATCTTATTTCCTATACTTTTGCACTCGATAAAAAAAACTATTTATATTCTATTTTATTATTTTATTTTTATATTATTTTTATTATTTATATTATTTTTTTCCGACTGCGCTAATCACTTCCTTTTTTTTCAATTAACCGCTCACAAATTTTAACTATTCGTACCTTCAATATTAATAGAAAGTCTTTTCTGTTACCTCTTATTTTATTGCTTTATACTTCCTCGTTGCCTTATTCCTGTAGCCTAGTTGGAAATACCCTTCGCCACTCCCGGTGGTCATCCACAAATTTATCACTTTCCCCGTCCGGCAATACCACCGTGGCGAGAAAACAATTTCCTTGGCCTTTAGCCACCTTTGAGACTACCCACAATTTGAATAGCACAACACAAAGAATAGGTAACAGATGAACTTTCTCTAAAAAAAATATTGTTAACACTTTCATTTAATTTTTTTATTTAAACATCACTCATTTTTTTATCTTTACTTACAAACAATCTCTATATGGAGATAAATGTTTATTTGTGTTAAGTTTTTTTTTCTTTAAAAAAAACACTAAAAAAACTTTAAAAAAAACTTATAACTTTTGTTTCACCAAAATCACAAAAAAAATCCAAGTTTTAAATACGCAATTTTTTAACGACTGCTTTGTTCAGTATATTTTTCTAGAGTGATTTAAAATTCCATATTCATCTGTTTCCTGAGTCTTTTGTTGCATTTACATATAGACAACTACTAACAATAACAAAACCCAAATATAAAAACAAACTACCGAAACATAACATTATACATGTACCAATTAAACATAGGTCAATGTCCTCTTTCCTTTGGCCTTGAATCTTTTTACCTTCATCAAGAGAAATTGTTTCTCTTATAACAAACATAAAATGATCTTTACCATTTCTATTTCCAATGTAACGTCCAAGGCGAATTCAACTACAGAGAATTACAACTCTGAAACTTGGTATCACTTTCCTAAATAGCATCCACATTTTGACATTTGCACAAAAAAAACAAATAGAGCACATTATTTTTCATTAAACAAAAACATCACAAAGTTTGATCAACAATAAATTAAAATTAAACATGCACAAAATTGTAAAACATACAAAAAAATATACACAGGCCAAAAAAAAACAACACACAAACATGTACATAGGTACATCTACAGGTCCCATAAAAAGGTAAGTTACATGTATCCCTTACTACAAACAAAATAATAAAAATTTTCGTTCTTATCTTCTTCTTAGCCTTCCTCTTCATCCCTTGAATCCCTATTGTCCTACTTCCACCACCATTCCCGGCCACCGTCAACAAAGTGTAACTTCTTGACTATTTTGTGATGTTTTATATTTTTTCGTCAAAATTGTTTGGAGTGCCACAATTGTGCGTGTTCGGCCTACATTATAAAAATATGTTTACTTTTTTGATCTTCTTCTCAGGTAGATTAACTGAAGACGATATCTTAGCTGAACTTTTAAATTCAGACTTGGAAGATTTTAGTAGTGACGATGAGTGCGGGGATGCAACTTGGGAATTACCCGTTGTAGGAAATGATTTGTCAGATCAGGAAAGCGAGAATGAAGAAGAGGTAAATGCTCTATCAGGGACTCCACCAGATGAAAGTCAAACTGACAATCGTCGTGATATTTGGAAAAGAAGACCGTTTGAGACGCATTTGGCAAGTAGCTCATGTGCAACTGAGGACACAAACATACCTATAGAGACCCCTTATAATTATTTTTCCGTTTATTTTAATGATGAGTTTTTAGAAAAAGTTACGGAATACACAAACAGGTACCATGTTGCTGAGAAGGGCAAAGCGCTGGGAGCATCAATAGCTGAAATAAAAAATTTCTTTGGCATCGTGATTGCGATGGGCTGCATTCGTTATCCAAGTCTACGCATGTACTGGGAGAAAACAACAAGACTCCCTGTTGTAGCTGATACCATGAGTCGTGATAGATTCTTTCTCTTGCGCATGTGTCTACATGTGGTGGACAACAATGAAGTAATGGATGCAGAGAAACAATCAAATGTATTTTGGAAAATAAATCCGTTACTTGAACGTGTGAGATCTGCTTGTAGAAATATTCCAAGAAAATGTAATGCTAATTACTCAATAGACGAACAAATGATACCATTTACTGGTCGGTGCCCTGTTAGACAAAGCCTCCCAAATAAGCCTAGAGGAGTGGGATTGAAAAACGAAGTTTTGACAACCTCTGAGGGGCTGGTCCTTGATTTTGAGATTTATCAAGGCAAGATTACACCACTTCCTTGCTCGAATTTAGGTTTAGGACCAGGCTTCGTTTTACGTTTGGCAGAAACACTTCCTGAAGGTTCGAAACTATTTTTTGACCGTTATTTCACGACAATACCACTACTCCAAGCTCTGTTGAATCGCGGAATCTTTGCTACTGGAACAATAATGAGGAACAGAATAAAAAACGTACATTTCACGAATGAGAAGCACATGAAGAGGGGTGATATGGAGGAATTCTGTCATAGTGAAGATAATATTGTCGTAGTGCAATGGAAAGACTCAAAGTCCGTAGTGCTTGCATCATCAGCTTACGGGTGTGGGCCAGTTGAATATGTGAAACGCTGGGATAAAAAAGAGAAAAGGTACATAGAAGTTCCAGCTCCTAGAATCGTCAGGGAATACAACAAGTCTATGGGCGGCGTTGATATTTGGAGTCATACAGGTCATTTTTTAAAACTAGAAAATGGACTTTAAAAGTTTTTATCCATTTCATTGACCTTGCGTGCTGCAATGCCTGGATGCAATACAGAGATCATTGCAAAATGAATTCTCAATTACGGAAAAATACCCGACTTGCTAAGTTTTAAAATGGCATTAGCTAAACAACTAGTAACTATAGATAAAAAAAGAAATATTGAATATAACTCCGAAGATGAAGAACCTGAAAATGCTGCTAAAAAATATCGTCCTTCCGAACAGCCATGCCAAGACAAAAGACTTGATGGGTACAAACACTGGTCTCTTGAACATGATTTGCCATCAGCAAGATGCTGCCGACTTGTAGGATGTAAATCCAGAACGCGAACTTATTGTTCAAAATGTAAAGTATATTTATGTATGTTTAAGTAAAAAACAAAATTGTTTCTTTAAATACCACAATGAAAAATAAAAATAAATAATATTGTTTCAAAAATATGAATTTTTTTATTTGTAAATTAAACCGGACTGCAACAATTGTGCGTATCCTGTAAAAAAAAGGATGAAGGGTCTTACTGACAAAAATTAATATTCTATATGTTTTATGTACACAGACATGACAGAATTCAAAAATTTAAATGAATCTGTCACTGGGATCGGCTATAGGTCGGAAAGGGTTAATCTTCAAATGATAATTTTAATTACAGGTACAAAAACAACAGGTTATTTTACAAATAGTATATGTAATTCTTTTGAACCGAATTTCGTAAAGTGACTATTAGTGCATTCGAAACTATCGCAGCCTCTTCCATTGTTTTAATGAAATTATCTTATAATACAAGTTAAACTTTAAGTTGTATGACTCAATTTATTTCTGCATCGGCTCTTGCATTGGGTATAGTAAGTCTGCTTTCACACGTTTCATCTTTTGATGCTCAACACTTGTTTTTAGGTGAGTAAGGAAAGAAGGAAGGGGGTTAGTACGGAGATGCCTGTACTCGGTCAGTACGCTTTGTGTTTTTATTCGTTGGTATATTCACAACGATGCATCGCGATGGCTGCATGCATTTTTTTCTCTTTTGTTTTTCTCTTTGATTCGCTGTTAATAAAATTGTTGTTGTTTTGAACCGAAAAAAGTTGAAACCGATTGCTGCGTGTTATTATATTGGCATCTTTGAAAGGAAATTGAAAAGAAGTTGATCATCAAAAGATGAAACTTGTAAATTCAGACTAAGCAAAATCCATATCAGTTTCGATAAGTTTGGAAATGCAACCTCGTCATTGTAGATTTTCATCTTTCAGTAAAATTAATTGTTTGCGATTATTCTAGACTCATACATGAGATCTTTGAGGCTAAAACTAAATTGTTAAAACAATAATAATTCAAATTTGTACTCATCTTTTTATCGTCCTAAAACAATTTCTGGACTTAAGAATTCCATTTCTTTGTATTTTAAATCATTATTACAACTTAATTTTTAGCATTTATTTCGTAAATAATGCAATACGAGAAAAATGTATGCCCCTATTACGGTTCACAACTCAACGCAGTTGAGTTGTAATTTCTTAATTTTTGTATTATGGTTTACAACTTTGCTATGTGCCCATTTAGACAGGGAAACTTTTGGAAGGGAAACATTTTGTTTGGTAGCAAATTACGGGTGGGGAAGAGAGAATGGTTTTTGTGTTCGGTACTCGGCGACACGCTTTGTTCTCATTTTCTTTGTTGACATTTACTTTGCTTTTTGAGAAAAAAAACAACAACATTAACAGAATGTTTCCGGCAACATGTTCGTCTGTGTGACCGAGAATGAAAAAACAAAAGAGAATTCCAGATGTTTTCCTTCCAAATGTTCGCTCGTCTAAACTCGGACTATGTTGCGTTGAACAAAAACATAAAAAAAACAAGTAAGTCCCAATTCACATTATACGATTTTTGTCGTTGCGATTATTGTCGTTTCCTCTTTGAAGTCGGTCTGATGTTTACATTGTACGGTTTTTGTCGTTACGACATTTTCACTTGCAAGTTGCAACCGAACTTCAATACATATTTCGTCAAATAAGAGAACGAATGAGCAAACAAAATGAATCGAAGAGTACACTCGCTTGTGTACCCCTTTTAGTTCTTCTCTCCCCTCTCGACCATAAGGTAAGAATCACTGTTGGGATCTGACAATTCTTAAATTGTACCGTCTCAATGGCAAAATTGTACCGAATTGACATAAATTGTACCAAAACTTCGCTTTAAAATAAAGAAGCAAGCATAGTAATTCATATCACTTTTTATTCAATAAATTTAAAAACAAAACAAGTTAAAATTAAAGTCGGTCAAGCCAAACCATTGAATTCTCCACGCCACAGAATATAAAGACCTTATTTGGGACCCACGGGCAATCATGGACCAGCCAAAACAAAATTATGTTAGGAGGCAAACATTCATGTGAAAGTTCTTTGTTTGAATTTTATTTAAATATCTTCATCTGTATGAGATTTTCCTACCCTTAAGTGATTTTAGGAAGGGCGCTTATATGGGACCTATGTTTAATATTGAACCTATTGAACAACAACATTCTTTACGATATGGTAGATATATTAAAAGTTATTGTAGCCAATTTTTATGTCAATACCAAAATTTATTAGGAAGTTATGGAATTAAAAGCTTTCCGAGAGTAGTATAAAAAAAATATGGACCGATTCCATTAAAATTTGGTTATATGATTTAGATTGCAATAAAATAAGTTTTGCCTAAATTTAATCTAAATACCAATACAGTAGTTTTGACTTAACTGCCTTTTGTTTACGTGCACTTTTGACTTAACTGCACAAAATTGATAATTTTTGGAATTATTCTTTCTAATTCCATACAAATTGCTTTTTTAAGTGCACTTTCTATACCTGCACATTTAAGATAAATGCACAAAATTTTTGGCATTTTAAAATTATTTTCATACAAAATATCAAAGTAAGCTGCACTTTGACTTAACTGCCCAAAATATTTTCTGGAATTATTCTTAAAAATCCTTGTTTATGTACGTGCATTTTGTATACCTGCACATTTTTCATATTTTTGGGCAGCTTTAAAATATTTTCATACAAAATATCAAAGTTAGCTGCACACATAAAAATATATGGTGGCGACTTTTTCACATAAATTTCCAATTTAAGCTGTTTATACAAATATAAATCGCAATAATTTTGTTTTTTTATGTTCTTTGTGAATTCTCATTGTTTTTGTTTATGTTTCTTTTATGTTAAATAAACATATGTACATACATGTATAAAATGATCTGTTATTTCCCAGCTAGCATAGGCTGTTTGTAAACAAAAGTTGCCTGTTCAGACGGTTGTAAAGCATTTAAACATATTTTTTTGACAATATTGTTAGATCTGACCACCGTCTGTACGAACCTTTAGAATCGATTGTTAATTAATGTTATAAACCGTTTACACTACAACGAAACCTAGAATATTTGATTTGAAATCATTCTCAAAATCTAGTGCATTAAGATTGTACTTTTTTTTACCATAAGCGGGATATTTTTTCATAACAAAAAATACATTGTACATATATACATTAGGGCCATCCAGAATGAAAAAATTATCAATAAATTTTGATTAATTTCATGTTGTAAAATTCATTTCTTCACAAAAATAATTTAATAAAAATTAAATTTGATGATTTTTAGCCTAATTAAAATATAAAAATTTGGAGACCTTTAAAATGAAAAGTTGGATTTTTTAAGGTCACACCCGCCCATTTGGTGGGTATTGATAAAAAACAACAAACAATAATATGGACAAAATAATCACAATATGTGTACAATTTTCTTTTAAAATAGTTTTGTTGTAGGTGACCATATGTTTATTCTCTGGGTGTGGGCAGTCGTTTTGGAAACTTAATTTTTTTGGCAAACAAAAAATAATTTTAAGCAAAATTTTAAAATTTTTGTTCTCTAAAAAATCATTAAACATTGGAAGATGCAGCTAAGCTTATAATTTTTGCTAGACATATAAAAAACGAAGTTGCAAAGTTGTTTACAACTTTTGATTTTATTCACAAAAGATTAACAATTTCAATTAAATTTAAAAATTTCATTAAACGCAATATTTGTATGGGAGCCTCCCTAAGAGGTAGAGATATATGGCAAGTATGTTTTAAGAAAATGTTTAGCACAAAAAACTAATAAAGGTCAGTCATACATTTTAACCCCCTGGCGGCGATTCCTTGATAGTTATGGGGCTTATACTTCAATATATTTGTAGTCTCTATTGACAATTATGTATGGAAGCCCCCTTAAAGAGATAGCGGATAGGTATTTTTGAAACAACAACATTAACAGAATGTTTCCGGCAACATGTTCGTCTGTGTGACCGAGAATGAAAAAACAAAAGAGAATTCCAGATGTTTTCCTTCCAAATGTTCGCTCGTCTAAACTCGGACTATGTTGCGTTGAACAAAAACATAAAAAAAACAAGTAAGTCCCAATTCACATTATACGATTTTTGTCGTTGCGATTATTGTCGTTTCCTCTTTGAAGTCGGTCTGATGTTTACATTGTACGGTTTTTGTCGTTACGACATTTTCACTTGCAAGTTGCAACCGAACTTCAATACATATTTCGTCAAATAAGAGAACGAATGAGCAAACAAAATGAATCGAAGAGTACACTCGCTTGTGTACCCCTTTTAGTTCTTCTCTCCCCTCTCGACCATAAGGTAAGAATCACTGTTGGGATCTGACAATTCTTAAATTGTACCGTCTCAATGGCAAAATTGTACCGAATTGACATAAATTGTACCAAAACTTCGCTTTAAAATAAAGAAGCAAGCATAGTAATTCATATCACTTTTTATTCAATAAATTTAAAAACAAAACAAGTTAAAATTAAAGTCGGTCAAGCCAAACCATTGAATTCTCCACGCCACAGAATATAAAGACTTTATTTGGGACCCACGGGCAATCATGGACCAGCCAAAACAAAATTATGTTAGGAGGCAAACATTCATGTGAAAGTTCTTTGTTTGAATTTTATTTAAATATCTTCATCTGTATGAGATTTTCCTACCCTTAAGTGATTTTAGGAAGGGCGCTTATATGGGACCTATGTTTAATATTGAACCTATTGAACAACAACATTCTTTACGATATGGTAGATATATTAAAAGTTATTGTAGCCAATTTTTATGTCAATACCAAAATTTATTAGGAAGTTATGGAATTAAAAGCTTTCCGAGAGTAGTATAAAAAAAATATGGACCGATTCCATTAAAATTTGGTTATATGATTTAGATTGCAATAAAATAAGTTTTGCCTAAATTTAATCTAAATACCAATACAGTAGTTTTGACTTAACTGCCTTTTGTTTACGTGCACTTTTGACTTAACTGCACAAAATTGATAATTTTTGGAATTATTCTTTCTAATTCCATACAAATTGCTTTTTTAAGTGCACTTTCTATACCTGCACATTTAAGATAAATGCACAAAATTTTTGGCATTTTAAAATTATTTTCATACAAAATATCAAAGTAAGCTGCACTTTGACTTAACTGCCCAAAATATTTTCTGGAATTATTCTTAAAAATCCTTGTTTATGTACGTGCATTTTGTATACCTGCACATTTTTCATATTTTTGGGCAGCTTTAAAATATTTTCATACAAAATATCAAAGTTAGCTGCACACATAAAAATATATGGTGGCGACTTTTTCACATAAATTTCCAATTTAAGCTGTTTATACAAATATAAATCGCAATAATTTTGTTTTTTTATGTTCTTTGTGAATTCTCATTGTTTTTGTTTATGTTTCTTTTATGTTAAATAAACATATGTACATACATGTATAAAATGATCTGTTATTTCCCAGCTAGCATAGGCTGTTTGTAAACAAAAGTTGCCTGTTCAGACGGTTGTAAAGCATTTAAACATATTTTTTTGACAATATTGTTAGATCTGACCACCGTCTGTACGAACCTTTAGAATCGATTGTTAATTAATGTTATAAACCGTTTACACTACAACGAAACCTAGAATATTTGATTTGAAATCATTCTCAAAATCTAGTGCATTAAGATTGTACTTTTTTTTACCATAAGCGGGATATTTTTTCATAACAAAAAATACATTGTACATATATACATTAGGGCCATCCAGAATGAAAAAATTATCAATAAATTTTAATTAATTTCATGTTGTAAAATTCATTTCTTCACAAAAATAATTTAATAAAAATTAAATTTGATGATTTTTAGCCTAATTAAAATATAAAAATTTGGAGACCTTTAAAATGAAAAGTTGGATTTTTTAAGGTCACACCCGCCCATTTGGTGGGTATTGATAAAAAACAACAAACAATAATATGGACAAAATAATCACAATATGTGTACAATTTTCTTTTAAAATAGTTTTGTTGTAGGTGACCATATGTTTATTCTCTGGGTGTGGGCAGTCGTTTTGGAAACTTAATTTTTTTGGCAAACAAAAAATAATTTTAAGCAAAATTTTAAAATTTTTGTTCTCTAAAAAATCATTAAACATTGGAAGATGCAGCTAAGCTTATAATTTTTGCTAGACATATAAAAAACGAAGTTGCAAAGTTGTTTACAACTTTTGATTTTATTCACAAAAGATTAACAATTTCAATTAAATTTAAAAATTTCATTAAACGCAATATTTGTATGGGAGCCTCCCTAAGAGGTAGAGATATATGGCAAGTATGTTTTAAGAAAATGTTTAGCACAAAAAACTAATAAAGGTCAGTCATACATTTTAACCCCCTGGCGGCGATTCCTTGATAGTTATGGGGCTTATACTTCAATATATTTGTAGTCTCTATTGACAATTATGTATGGAAGCCCCCTTAAAGAGATAGCGGATAGGTATTTTTGAAACAAATGATATGTGTTTAACTGTTTTTTTTTGTAAGCAAATGCACACAAACACAAATATTAAGCCGAATTGACCCCTACTAGCATTTGGATGATTGTTTTATCAAAAATCACCTAACTAAGTCTTCCTCGAGTACTTTTGATGATTAAAAACTGATTAATCACTTGAGCGCTTGAAAAAAGACTCGAAAATGATTCGTTCTTATGCTTAAAAAGTAATTTATTGAAAATGAAATAACAAAACATTCAGCAATCGAAAATTGATCATACAGGTGTTTAAAATATGACTGTTTTGAAGTTATTTATGAATAATATTTTGATCATCTAGATGATGAAAAACTGATTTTTATTTGTAAAATAGCTAGCCTTGAAGCAAGCGTTAAATATAAGAATATTGTAAATTTTTTAATAATATTAATGTGATTTCGTGGTGTAAACTTTAAGTAATACATTAATTATAATCGTTAGACAACAGTTACATTTTAAAACCCCTACCTAAAAATGTCGCAGAATAATGTATTTCACTCTGGAGAGTTTCAGTACACCCCAAGTAGTAATTTAACAACTTGTAAGTAAAAAATCAAATCAATTGTTTTTCATTTAAACAAAACAATTCTTTTTCTAGTGCAAAATGTTTATGTTCCTCACACTAATAACCTTCAGAACCTTGAACTTCTATTGCTCGAAGAAGTAAAATCTTTGAAGTCTGAAATCTCGGATATGGAAAAAGATGTTAAAGAATTGAAGGATGGAAAAAATTTAATTGTCCAAAATTAAAAAAAAATTAAAATTAATATTTTTTTTTAGCTATTTCTCATCACAAATTCAAATGCACAGATAAGGACATGAAAACATACAAATTAATAAATAATAATTCTTCGTAAAGTTCGTTTTTTATTTTAACTCATTTTAATTTGTATATTTATTGTTATTATTGTTGTTGTTGTTGTTATTGTTATTATTGTTATTAATTATTATTTTTATTTAACAATAATTTAGTTTAAATAATATTAATAAACTAAATTAATTAATAATTTAAATCGAAAAATATTTCTTTTTGTAATCTATTACAAATATGACTGAAAAATAGTCAAAAAGACTCGCAAATGATTAGAAATACGACTAAAAAACGACTCATAAATCATTCGCAAACGATTAAAATTATGACTGAATACTGAGTCGAAAAAGACTCTTAAAGGATCACAAATACGACTTAATAATGAGTCGAAAAAGACTTTTAGACAATCAAAAATACGACTAAAAAATTAGTCGAAAAAGACTCGCAAATAATCAGAAATATGACTAAAAAATGATTCTAAAATGACTCGCAAATCATTAAAAATATGAGTCATAAATGAGTCGAAACTGATCAGAAAAGCGGGTAATAAGAGACTCATTAAGAAGAGTCCCGGGTAGGGTACCAATTCCTCCCGAGAAAACAATCATTTATGATCAGAAAATGAGCTCATATATGCTTATTTTAATCGTGCAGAGGAGTCATAAATGACTCGAATATGATTAATTTCTTCATAAAATGCTAGCTGGGACGTGTCTAAAAAAATAGTTCTAAAGAAAAAATTCTTGTCAATGCTGCTGTTTGCATTTTATTTTAGTTTGGTTTTTTTAAATATGACTTTTAATGGAAACAAAAGTTGTTGAAACTTCACTAATAACAACGATTTTTATGGAAAATTAATATTTTCCAAGTTATGAGGCATCAAAGTCGGACTTAAGGATTTTTATAGAATCTCTTGCTTTTTTCTCTATTCGATATCATATTCTTATGGTTGATTGTGGAGAGGGGGAGGGTAATTGAACCATGCCTGCCTTTAAAAGGAAGTTTAATGTTATCACATGTATGTACAGCAAATTATGAAATGGTGAAAAATAAATCATTTTAACCCTTCGTCAAGGCGATAGTAAGCAACTCCATACAAATAGAGCAGCTACAGAAGGATGTCTGATCAATGAAGACTAAACATATCAAGCTTAAAGAGCTGAATTTCCACAATGCTTCTGCGCCCACATCCTTTATTTTAATAATAATAATCTTCATAATTATTCTTATAACTTACAATGGATTTAGACGTCGTAATAAAAATACAGCAATTAAGTTAGATTTGAGATTTAGCGCCCTGCAGAATGTTCAAACCAGTGTTCGAAAATAAAAAGTACATTATTTAGTGTTCGGCTAACACATGATATCTTTTTTTTTTAAATTGTGTAGACGAACACAACCCTTAATACCGTTCGTAACTATTTTCCAGAAAGAGTGTTTGCACTGTTTTGTTCACTGTCCATTGATGACTTTTATTTCTGAAGAGCAAGAGCCCATATATTAAAGTTGAAAGTATACCAAGGGTTCTAATAGGTAAATACGTAAACTACAACTTTAAACTTGAAAAACTGCGTAAACATACCACCTTCATATTTATTATAATTAAAATTACAATAAATATTAAAGCTAAAGCACTAGCAACTTACGCTATCGGCTTAACATTTCTTATAAATTTGGATTTCCTCTGTTTATTTTTTTTCTTATTGTTTTTTTTACAGATAAAGGTAATTTTTTGTCAAATATCCCTAGCGTGGGCAAAACAAAATTTGAAAAACAGAGTTGCATTAAGAAAAACTGGTTGTTTGCAAGACGAATTTACTACAGGTGGTGTCGAAACGCCTTCTGATTTTGACAGTTCGAGCCTATTTGTTTTGATTTGTTAGTGTTTTGCTCAGAATGGTTGACATTTCTAGCCGTAAACACTAACACTGCAATGCAAAACCCCCTATGTTGTTTCTGCTGTTTTTGGATTGTTGTAGTTCCGACACCACCTAAAATCGCGTTGGTTGTCGCCTTGGTTCAAGGCCCATCTATCAGGTCTTACTTGTACAAAAACAAAATACGATTCTTTTTAGTTGTCAAAAATTTACTACCGCATATACAAAGCAAAAGGAAAAAACGTGTATGTGTGGCATACCATAAACGTATACATGCACATGTAAGCAAAATGTAAACAACTTTTGGCAACTAAAAAGAACATAAACAATGATCATCAGGCTTCTTGCACAGACCTTTTCAATGGGCCTTGCCTTGGTTGTTTGTAACTATGTAGTTTATCTCAAAAACTGGTAAACTCATCTCGTCAGCCGTTCATCAGCTGTTTCCACGGCGAATTAAAAAATATGGTCAAACGTCAAAATATGATTTTGTTTTGAGAAGAAGTTGAATGAAAAGAGTTAAAAATATTATTTTTATAATAAAAAAATTTCAAAACTGCGAATGATTGAAGTGAATTTATTAATTTCTTTTGTAAAAAAGTGATAATTTTAATTTGCAAAAAAAAAATTTTGACAACCAACCAGAAAATTGTATAAACAAAATACATGGGGCTTTTTGTAGTTGTAGAGATGAGGTTACCTGTTTGAATTCGCCTTGCGTAGACTTATCTTTTTTGGCGAGCTATTCAGGGGTGTTCTGGAACACAAATTATGTCTGTGTTCTGGAAATCGAAATCGCAAAACGCAAGAATTTTGAACGTCGTTTTTTAATAAGTTTTCTGTAATAAAAGAATTTTATGACGAATATTACACAAATATTTTTCTATTAAACAGAAGGTAAAAGACGGACAATCGTGGGTATTTTTCAAAAAAAAAAAATTTATATTTTGGTCAAAGATTTTTTGTATCTGAACCGATTTTCCGAAATTTTCAGAAAATATTTTCTACTGAAGATCTTTTGATGTATAAATCGTAACCATAGGTCATATGACAGTCCAACAATTCAAACAATTTTATACAATTTTTAATTTTTTGTACGGGAGGTACCACGCCCACTTTTCCAATCCCGCCCACATTTTATGGGATGCTGTATGAGGATAATCTTAATGTTTGTGCCTAATTTGGAAACTTTGGCTATTGCCGTTCTCAAGATATACAGAAATAAAAAAATACACCAACAACAAGGGATTTTTGGGCAAAATCAGAGGCAGTCGTGGTTTTTTGCTCATATCTCCCTCATTTTTGGACTGATCTGGCTGAATTTCAATAGCAAACTCAAACGGAGTATATGTGACATAAATATACATCTACCTGGTCCACATCATTTCTGGGGTCTTCGAAAAACCCATTTCAACATACACACGGACAACCGGATTTGAACTTCGCTTTTCATAAGGACCCAGAATATATATACTTTATAGGGTGTAGGATCAATATTGTGGAACTTACAAAAGGAATGACATAACAAAAATTGCAACTGATCACAACCAGTTGTCTTGTAATTAGGGTTTTTTCCCGAGATTTCCCGTCCCGGGAATTTCAATTATTTTATTTCCCGTTTTCCCGGGATTTTTCTTGCGGGATCCCGGGAAATAAAAAATTCCTCATAATTTCAGAAAACAGCTATTTATACTTTAAAATTTAGTTTTCTATTTTCTAAAAATTAGCATCTGTGGATGGGTTGCGGATTAGATCAATGTACAATGAAGTGAGTACATATATAAATCAATGTAAAGTTTCATTGTCCATGAACAAGTCTTAAAAATAGAAAATACCTAAACATATCGCTCCTTCATTGCAACATAGTCATATCTACAAAAACAAACGATCTTGGCAAAATGCGATTAAAGTTTTCAAAATGTACCGATTTAAAGATATATTTTGCTATAACTTCGGTTCAGTTTGAGATATATGTAATACGAGAAGGTGTGAAGGAAAACTTTGCTAAAGTTACTTAAAATTTTTGATTTTTTGAGATATGGCTATGATGCAATGAAGGAGCGATATGTTCATTAGGTGATAAACACAAATTTTTTCAATTTGTGTTGGTTTATATAACAGTGAAGTGCGGGGAAACCGAAGACTCGTGTAAGATACTACAACATACAACTTGAAAAACCTTGACATGCATTGACTGATATAGACGTTGGTTATAAAAAAGAAAAAATTGCTTCTGATTGTGAATCCGAAGCATGCTACAACGGTGCACTTTTAACTATTTTAAATGAACGAAATTTTTCGGTAACATGATAATTCTTAAATAAAATCAGAAATATACTTTTTGACGACTTACTAAGCGCTTTGAGTGTGTCAGACAGTTATTTCCTAAGCCGTTAAAATGTAATATATTTATTTTAAATATTTTATCTATTTTATTAATTAACTTTTTGACCTCATATCTTGAGTACCTCAATTTTTATTTTGTTTTTATTGTTTTATGAATTAAATTGTTATGTTTATGTTATATTTTTATCTTGTATCTAGAGCATAATAATACGGAATAAAAGCATAATAATAGGTAATAAAAGCGTGAGGTAATAATAATTCAAGTTCCTATTTCAATCTTCAATTAATTTTTTAGTATTGAACCATTTCTTTTACTTTCTTTGTAAGCAAGTTCGCTTATGTATTTTTATAAAAGTTTTTTTCATTAATTAAAAACAAAATTTACTTTGTATTATTTATATGGAGCGGGATCCCGGGAAACTTAAAAAAATTTCCCGCTTTCCCGGGAATCGAAAAAGTCCGGAAAAAAAACTCTACTTGTAATCCGTAATAGGGGCCTTAACTTGGTTTAAAATGGTAGGAAAATTAAGCAAGTAATTTTAAATCGGCACCCACTTATCTGACCGGTTTAAAATTACAATTATGAAAAAGTTTTTTGTCCTGAACACATTTCTTATGAATTCAAATCACTTTCACAAAGTGATTTTCAGAACATGCCTTATTATTTCCCCTTTTGAATATATCGACACGTTTTGACAATTGCACGATTTGAAATTGCAAAACGCCAGATTTATTTTATGGTGTTCTAAGTCTCGTGCGTTTTGCTTGTGATCTGCCATAGTTTCTTACAAATATTCTAGATCCCTTTTGCATTTTGAAGTCGCCTACATCTTGCCTATTATGCAATTTCAAGTTAGAATCGCCAATGTTAAATGTTTTGCGATTGTCAGAACATGCCCGAGTATTTTCCTTTTTGTTTCCATTTATTCTTCCTCCGTTACCTTCACTGTAAAGGGATTTACAATGGCCCTCATCGGTCTCTGAGTGGAAGTTATAGCACGCAAGTGACTTTTCTGAACATAACCCTCAGTTTTTAAATTCTTTTATGTTTTTATTTCCAGTCCCTAGTTTAAAGTATGTTATCTTTGCTATTGAGACCAATAAACTAATAATGGTTAACATATATGTATATTTATTTTTCATTCTTTCAAATTTTATTTAATAATATTAATTATTTTTATGTATTATATATGTAGTTAATATGTTTTTCGTATGGAAAAGGAAATAAATTGTTTAACCAAAAGTGTTGCTCATCAATACAACTAATAAAATTTGTATTCGACAGTTTTCTTTTATAAATTGCTAAAATAAAAACATAAAATTTAAATAAAACCAATAAAAATATATATATGTTGTTTTATTTTATCAAAAACTACATACAAATATAAATGTGTGTAGGTGTTTATTTCATAAGATAGTAATAATTAACTATTTCTATTTGTTTTTTATTTAATTTCAAAGTATAAAAATGTTTGAAATACATAATAAAAGTACGCGAACAACATTATGCTTCTGGATATTTTTTTAAACTTAATGTGTTCAGTTCTTTCTACATACATACATAGTTTTAATTTTGTTCAACAAATTGCGATGGTTTTCATATTAAATCTAAAATGGCTAAAAATAACGATTATATTATAAAAATGAAAACAAAAAATATGTATATTCAAAAGTGAGTTTCTTTTAAACAGGTATGTGTAATGGAGTATACAAGAGCAATAAGCTTTTATTTTCATCACATACATCGTGAATAAAAAGTGAATAGTTTTTCCCTCGAAATTATTTATGCCGTTCTCCATAAATTTTTAGAGAAAATGGAACAAATTTCGAGGAAAATTTTATTCACGATAGGGGACATATATTTTGTTTTCCATAATAAAAAAAAAGAAAAGTAAAACAGTAACTATTAAAATGGCGATGACGATAACAAAAAATAAACAAAATGTAGTATGCTGCATTCTCATGGAAAATCCAATTCCCGATTTCTCATATTGTTAGTGCTATGGTTTTAATGATTGGATTGGTATTTAGTATTTCTAGGTTATAATTTAAACAATTCAACTTGTCGAGGTTTCCTTCACAGTTACCTTTGCTCCATTACAACTACTGGAGGGCTCGTTGCCGTTAATCTGTTGCTCTGTTTTGACAAAATCAGTCTCTTCTGTAGTATTTTGAATGGCCAGCTTTTTTAGAGTTTCTGTTGTTTCATTCACTTCATTTGTGGTTTTCAAATGTTTTTCAATTTCAGTTTTTACTTTGGCAATATCTTTTTGACTGTGAATAAAATAAAATGGAATATTTTATATCATTCGATTTAAATTTAAATTTAAAATTGTTTATTAATTATTTACCTGATTTGAACAAACAAAATACCATTAATAGTATTCAGCATATCCAGTACTGAGCCCATTGTAGGCGGTTGAATATGAATAGGAGGCAGTCCGGTAGTTAGCTTACCATTTGAATATATATCGTTCATTTTGCGTTGCAAGAGAACAGCTTGTTGCGTGAGCAAGCGAAGGCACTCGGCAGATTCGCGGGTCTTTTCATGGGTTTCTCCCAACTGCAAATTAAAACTAAGTTTAAAAATATCATAAAATTGTGTATAGATCGGAAAATTTACTTGGGATTTATAGATGGAATATGTTTCTTTTTCGTTGTTTAAAGCAGAACGGAAGTCTCCCATGCAAGATTGAGTTCTTGCTACCAAATGATAGCTGACGGCAACATTCATGGACTTGTTGCCAAAATATTTCAAATTCAGTATCAATGCATGTTCAATAAAACGAAGAGACAATTCATATTCACCGACAGCATGTAAAATTAAGCTGATGTTGCTCTATAAGAATAAATTTGCAATTAGTTAGAAAATTAATTTCTTATACATATGTACTTTATGTGCATTAGAGTGACACTAAAAAACTAACTTTAGATTTTCGTAAAAGTCCGGGATAATCATTGTAACACTTGCTGCCTGTATGTAGAACTCGAGCGCAAGACTCGTTCGCTTAACTTAACATATGAATCAATATTTCCTAATTTGTTTTTATTTTAAATGAAAGTTAAACGAACGAGTCTTGCGCTCGTGATCTACAAACAGGCAGTTATTTTAACAACCGTGTTCTGAAAATCGAAATCACGTGAAATTCAAGTCGACCAAATTTTGAAAACTTTCCTTGGTTTAGAGTTCATAGAAGTATTTAATTTTATCTACCTAATAACAATTTTCATCATTTTGCGAAACACTGATGGTACATACATTTATAAAAATAAGCGCGCAATTATGCGCTAGGAAATTAAATAATACATACAGAGATGCAGCTAAGTAAGTGCAGGAACTTTTAACAAGTTTTATAAGAGAACAAATAAAATTTCAAGTGCCCCGGCATTCCCTTACTTCGAAACAGGTTTGCAAGGGAGAATACTCAAAAAAATAACTGTAAAAATCATTCAGTGTGTAAAGATGAACGCTACATTCACCAGTTTTTATATGCGTTAAATAAAGCGCTTTTTGTGTCAAAAATGTATTGCTTCAAAGTCAACTATTTGTCCATTTACATAAATCCTTTTTTTCTGCATTCGTTTGTTTCTAACATAGTTTAATGCAGTTTCACAAAAAAATTTTCTTCGAAACCCAGATTGATATTTCGTTAAGTAATAATTGTCTTCAATATATTTTTCCAATTGTTCCTTTATCACTTTTCGTCTATTGGTCTAAAATCCCCACACTTATTTGTTTTTATTGGCGGCACCACTGTCTCTTTCCAGTTATCTGTAAACACTTCCGTTTCCATTGGTTTATTGAATATATTAAATAAAGTTATTTCCGTGGCATTCCAGTTTTCGAATATGATTTTGGTTGATATTTTAGTATAGTCCGGCTTAGTTTAGAGTTTTTTTTTACTATATTTTCAGTTTAAACAATGTAATTGCACTAAACTTTAACAGCCGTAATCATAATGAAAATTAGGCATGAAGTTAACACAAAGTTTATTCATTATACACAACAAAGGCTAACGATTTCTAAGCTAGCTCTTGTTAACGAGCTGACAAACCTTTGACAACTTGTGAAAAACAGCCGTTTAGTTCAAACAATTTTTTTTTATTTTTTTTAATTTGCAAGCTGTTTTTAAATTCGCTTTCTTTTTTAACTACATACTTTTATTTTAAAAACCTCTTATGGTCATTTTCTCCATGTATCGACAAACTGTCTGTTACTTTATGTCAACATAAATTTATTAGACCGATAAACTTTCTGTTAACGATTTTTGGATTTTTGGATAAACACATTGTTTTCAGTTGGCAACACCTCTCAAAATACATGTAAAAGTTTGGAATCAGCCAAGGCCCATCTATCAGGTCTGCTTACTTGTACAAAAACAAAAAACGATTCTTTTTAGTTGTCAAAAATTTACTACCACATACATAGTACATATATAAAGCAAAAGGAAAAAACGTGTATGTGTGGCATACCATAAACGCATACATGCACATGTAAGCAAAATGTAAATAACTTTTGACAACTAAAAAGAACATAAACAATGATCATCAGGTTTCTTGCGCAGACCTTTTCAATGGGCCTTGGAATCAGCTGATCGAATTTATCTGTACAAAAAATTAAAGGAAAATAAATAATTGGCAGATGAAGCAAATGAGACATTGAGAAAACTAAATTTCTTTAATGTACAGGTAAAATGTTTATATTCGCACTGTTTATTTGATCATATATGTATGTACATTAGGCCGGGTCGATTTGTATGGATAAAAAAAAAAAATTAAAAATCGTATAGCAAAAACGTAATCTACATAAAATTCTAAGAAAATTCTCCGAAGAAACCATGGATCTAAAATCAAATCCTAATCCGCGCCTCTCGACTTGAAAATATTCACCCAAGTAAAAAAGTTTGTATATAATTTTAAATAATTTTGTTATTCGTGCTTAATTTCCCAAATTTTATTTTTGATAAAAACACTGAAATTTATTGTTGATGGAATAAGCTATTCCTATGCGAATTTCACTGGTTGCTTAGGCCAGATCATCAGGAAACTTCATCCATAAAGATTTTAGAAAAGATATTAAACCAAATAAAACTGGTAAGCGTATAATTCTTATACGCTTATCCCATCAACCATAAATTTCAGTGTTTTTATCAAAAATAAAAATTGGGAAATTAAGCACGAATGACAAAATCATTTAAAATTAAGTTTTGTATTCCCACGAAAATTATTTTGATAATAAACTGGCAAGTGCTCGGCCTAAAAAAACTGACTGGCAGCCCGCTTTATATTTTGTTTGCGAAAACAGTAAAGCAAGTTGTTTTTGTTTTTATTTTGTTTTTTCTTAACCTACTTACAACTACAAGGGTATTAATTTCAAAGTTTTTTTGGTTGGCAAAATGGAAAAAAGAAAAATTACACTCTTATTGACGTGAACGGGTTTTTTTTGTAAAAAGTACAAACTGTCAAAAAAAATCTGAAAAATAATTCGTGGAAGCAAGTGATATTTTCAATATGCCAAATAAGAGTAAAAAGTGAATTAATTAATTTATTTAAATGTCACATCATTAACTAAAATTGATAATATTTACGAAAATAAGGGTATGCAAAGATATATTTTCATGAAAACAATACAATATAAACTTTGAAATATTAAATTGCAGAAATGTTAACTTCATTCATTTCATTTCTTTTTTTTAATTCTTTTTTAATAACTTTTTTATTGAACTCATTTTTAATATGTGTTTTTTCTTTTTGAAAGTTAAATGAGAAAGAAGTAATGTTTAAAATGTTGTAACTATAAAAACTAATTTTTAAAATCAGAGTTGTACAATTCAAGAGTTTATAAAAAGAGATGTAATTTTTTGTACTTTGTATTAAAAATTAGCAATTTTTTATGAATGAAAACATCATTTCGTTTGACGTTTATAGTGGAAAATTACATCTTTTTATCCTGACTTTTTTACACTTGGTTATAGTTTGACAAAAATGTAACTTTTTGTGGAATTTTTTTTCTTGTGGTTGTTGTAACAAAAATTACATTTTTCCACTTTTCCATTTTTCCAACATATAAAAAAACTGAAATGAATACCCTTTACAATTAATGTTGGAAGAATTCCAATCAATTGTAGTGGGGAATGTAAAATCTGTATGGATGAAGTTTCCTGATGATCTGGCCTAAACAACCAGTGAAATGCGCATATGAATGGCTTATCCCATCAACAATAAATTTCACTGTTTTTATCAAAAATAAAAATTGGGAACAGTCTTCGACTAACTCTTGCGCTGTACGGTTGATTTTAATACGATCGCATAAGTGTCAGTATTTATTTTGCATTTTTTTTTTTTTACATTGACTTTATTGTAGGTATAGTGATCAAAAAAAATTTTCGTCGCGATAGTGTCGTTTCCTAAAACTAGTGACCGAGGGTAGAGACAATGTCCGACCCGCCCTATTTGGGGGACAACCGCTATGCACTATTAGCGGAAGCCCCTCGCGCTAAGAAAAAACGTTCAAATCAAAATATTTCCGAAATATTTCCCGAACTTCCGGTGATTCAAAAACCTGATCCTAAATATGTAGTTATTTCTGCCACATCTGGCGATAAAACTCTACAGGAATACTCATGTTTTTCAGTGTATCGCTCTTTAAAATTAATTTGCTCCGATATTCTGTCCGTATCAGAATTGAGAGATGGTAATCTTCTTCTACTAATTGGAAACAAATGCAGTGCAGAAAAGCTCATTTCATCGAAAAATTTACCTGGCATCTGCAATATCAAATGTGATTATCATGGTAATCTAAATTTCTCCAAAGGCACCATATATGCTCCATATCTTAACAGGGTCCCTGAAGCCGAAATAGTTACTGAACTTAAATCACAAGGTGTAGTTGAAGTATACAAATATCTGAGAAAAAACACTGAAGAAAAACTAGCTCCCTGTGGGGTTATTTTGTTAACTTTCGATCGTTACCACACACCAGAAAAACTCGAAATATCCTGGCATAAGGTTAAAGTAAGGCCTTACTTTCCTAATCCAATGCGTTGCAAATCATGTCAAAAGCTTGGTCATACACAAAAATGGTGCAAAAATTCTCCACTATGTGAGAATTGTGCACTACCTCCCCACCAACCAGATATCTGTACACGTACTTATTGCATTAACTGTACTGAAGAACACCCCTCCACCTCTAAAGAGTGTAAAGTCTTTAAACAACAAAAAGAAATTTTAAAAATCAAAACCAAAGACAAATGTTCTTTAAAAACTGCCAAAGAAAAATATCAAGCACAACTATCCTCCCCCCAACCGTTTATTCAGTCATATTCTGACATTACAACTAACAAAACACTCAACAAACCAACATTCACAACAACAAACAACATCAAACCTACAGCAAACAGTTCTTCTTCAACAGAAGTAAAAAAACAAACTAATCCTACAACAACAAACCTTTCACAACAAAATGTTACAGAATCAGCAAATACATCAAGTACTAATTCAATTGTTATAAACAAAACAACAACACAAGAAACAAAATTACAAAAACCAACAACCAGTTCCAGTTTAAAAACAACAATAATGACACGATCAATGACAAAAGCTACAACTAACAGTCCAACTCGGACTAATAAGACAAAAAAATATAAAGAAACACTTAATCTTACACAAAACAACAATATTAATATACCAAAATCTTCAACAAAATATCAGCATACTTCATATGATGAACAAGAACAAATTATGTTCGTTGATGAGGAGGAGTAATTACTTTACTTATTTTGCATCATGGATTTTAAAATTATTCAGTGGAATATAAACGGAATTGTTAACAATTACCACGAACTTCAACTCATAATAAAAGATCATAATCCTGATATAATTTCTATCCAAGAAACTCATATTCCTCTCAACAACAAAAACATTATTTGTCCAAGACAATATAAAGGATATTTTCATAATTTACCATGTAATAATACAGCTAAACAAGGTATTGCGATACTTGTTAAAAAAACAATACCGCATAAAATTACATATTTAGATTCTGTAATTGCCTCTATTGCCATGGAAATAAATATAGGTTTGAAGTTTTCATTTGTAAACATTTATATCCCACCTCACCAACCTATTTTAGAAAAAAACTTGATTAATATTCTTAATCACGTTACATCACCGCTATTTATCGGCGGCGACTTTAACGCTTGGAGTAATCTTTGGGGATCAAATATATCCAATTCAAGAGGTAAAATCGTAGAAAATTTTATCCTCAATGAAAATTTAATAATCCTTAATAACGGTAAACCCACCCATTTTTCTTCACACAACACCTTTACAAATGTGGACATCACCTTGTGCTCACCTCATCTTGCACCCTTCTGTTCATGGAATACTTTCAATAATCTCCATGGAAGTGACCACTTTCCCATTCTAATACAGATTGAAAAAAGTGGTAACCAGCCAAACCTGAAATTAAAACCTAAATTTAAAACGGATTGTGCTAACTGGGATTTATACCAAAACCTTTGTGATGAAAATTTATATAATATGAAAAAAACATTAAACTTAAATCAACAAGCAGCCTCAATAACAAAGTGTATCAGATCTGCTGCAAACCTAAGCATACCCCAAACTAAACATAGAACGTATAAACCCCGCGTAGTGTGGTGGAATAAAAAATTGGAAATAATGAGGGAAGAAAAACAGATTCTATGGCACAAATTTAAAAATAACAGAAGTGATACAAACCTAATACTTTACAAAAAAAGTAATGCCATGTTTAGAAAAGCTGTAAGAGAGAGTAAAGCAGAATGCATATATAAATTTACATCCAATATTAATCCTTCCTCTACATCTCAACGTATTTGGAACGATATTAAGTTAATTTCTGGAGCAAAATGCTCAAATTCAATTAAATATTTAAATGCTGGTCCTAATATAATCTCGTCCCCAGTTGAAATAGCAAATTGCTTTGCTGAACACTGGTCAACTTTGTCTGACGACAACAATTTTTCGGCAAATTTTCAATTAAACAAATCTAACATTATAAACCACAATTACAACCCTCAAACGTTTAATGCACACTCAAAGAAAGTAGAAAACACAATTAATCTAATAGAACTCGAGGACGCTTTACACACTGCAAAAGGCAAAACACCAGGTTCTGACCGCATATCTTACCCTATGCTGAAAAATTTATCATCTTTTTCAAAAAAATACATCCTCTCAGTTTATAACAACATATTCACAACTTACGTTTATCCGCAAGCTTGGAAAATTGCTGCCGTCGTGCCAATTCCCAAACCTGGTAAGGATCATTATGATGTCTCCGGATTCAGACCCATTTCCCTTTTACCATGCATAAGCAAAACATTTGAAAAAATTATCTCCAGAAGGTTGATGTGGTTTTTAAAGGCTAACAATTTTATAACTTCCAATCAAGTAGCATTTATGAAAAAACAGGGGACAGATGATGTTCTCCTTTTTCTTCAACATTTTACTTCAAATGCTTTATCAACAAAAAATCATATAAATGTACTATCCACCGATTTTGAAAGAGCATTTGACCGCATTGGAATCCACGTTATACTCCAACAACTCTCAGATTGGAAAATAGGTAAAAATATGTTTTATACAATAAAAAGCTTTTTAACCAATCGTAAGTTTAATGTAAAAATTAATGATCAACAATCTAAAACGTTCCCTTTACATAATGGCATACCACAAGGATCACCTTTATCAGTGGTATTATTCATAATTGCTTTTAACAACGTTAGTAAAATCATATCCTCGTATAAAAATATCGAACACGCCATTTATGCTGATGACGCGGTTATATTTACAAAAATTAAGGACAATACTAAGGTCAAAGAAATATTCTCGAATATTCTTCGTGACATAGACAATTGGTGTCAAGTTTCTGGGGCAAAACTCTCCATCGTAAAATGTTCTTTATTACACATCTGTAATAAACATAACTGCAACATCTTCGACATCGAATTCAACAATATAAAAATAAAACATGTTGATCATTTACGTATTTTAGGAATTATATTCGACAAAAAATTCACCTTTAAGGAACACTGCATGCAGCTGAGAAAAAATCTAAATGCTAGATTAAATATTATAAAATACTTAACCTCGAAGCACTTCAATATACATATAACTACAATGTTAAACATTACACGTTCTATAATTCTCTCCAAAATTGATTATGCCCTACCAATCTATGGATGGTGTGCTCCTTCCCACATAAAACTAATTAAAACTCCCTACCATGCAGCCGTTCGATACAGTATTGGAGCTTTTCGCACTAGCCCAACTATAAACTTACTAGTTGAAGCTGGTATGCCTTCAATTGAAGATCGCACCTCTTTACTCACGCATAAACTTATACCAAAACTTTTAACTTGTCGCAGCAAGATTATATTTGAAGAAGTTTCAAAAGCAATTAAATACAAGAAAACACCCAGAATAAAATCCACAATATTGAGATGTATCCACTTTTCCCGCTCAATGGATCTAACGCTTCGGCCAATTCTTACAAAACAATCATTAGAGCCTCCTTGGCTTATTAATAATTCTTCCTTTATTTTATCCCTGGTTAGTCTCCCGAAAACAGCAACTCCACCTAATGTTTATCAACAAATGTTCAAAAGTACAATTGAGAACTTTGCACAACAAAACTGGAATATTTTATTTACTGATGGATCCAAATCGAACAACTTTACAACATTTGCAGTCGTCCAACAAGATGGCACACTTATCAAAGCTGGTTATATTGATAAACACTGTTCCAACTTTACAGCCGAAGCTTTAGCTATAGCTAACGCTACTGAATTTGCCGATGTAAATGAGGCTAAATACATAATATGTACTGATAGTCTATCATCTATCCTTGCAATTAAAAACTCTTTACATGAATCTCCGTTAATTAACAAAATTCGTAACATCATTAACAAAAATCAGAACACAATTAAATTAATGTGGGTTCCATCGCACGTTGGTATCCTCGGCAACGAATATGCAGACACTGCTGCCAATGAAGCCAGAAGTAGACCTCTTATCACCTTTCCTACTTGGGAACATCGTGACATTGTAAACAACATTTTCTCTCATTTAAGTTCAGCTCAAAACTTAAGGTGGTTGTCGTACCAACATCCATACAAAAACATAAATCCTCTCGGTATTAAGCCAACATTTTCCACATCGTGTTCCAGGAACGAGGCTTACATCATAACGCGACTCAGAATAGGCCACTGCAAATTTTCACACAAACACCTCTTCGAAAAGGAAAATCCTCCCATATGTTCAACTTGCAACACTCAACTTACCGTTAAACACCTTCTAGACGAATGCGGGTCATTCAGTTACACCAGAGCCAAAATATTCGGATCAAATCCACCTTCTAATTTTTTACAAAATACTTGTGATAATAATGTAAAGTTAATCAATAATTTTTTGATAGAAAATAATTTAAAAAACCTAATCTAATTTTAAAAGTCGGAGTTGAAAGCCTTAGTAGCTAGTACTCCTTATGTTTTTTTTTTATTTTAGTTACAACAATTAATATTATTGTAATTAAATTTAAATAAATAAATAAAATAAATAAAAATTGGGAAATTAAGCACGAATAACAAAATCATTTAAAATTAAATTTTGTATTCCCACGAAAATTATTTTGGAGAGAGGCGCGGATTAGGATTTTATTTTAGACCCTTGGTTTCTTTGGAGAATTTTCTTAGAATTTTATGTAGATTACGTTTTTGCTATACGATTTTTTAAAAAAATCGACCCGCCCTAATGTACATATATAATCACCCCTATCGTGAATAATTTTTCCCTCGTAATTATTTCCCTTTTCACATATTTGCGATCATGAAAAACTCCCATAAACAAAAGCTAATTCAAATGAGAATAATAACGTGAAAAAATGTTCACGGGAAAAAATTCCCCTTATCGTGAAAAGTGTTTTCCCTCGTAATTTGTTCACATTTCCCTTAGATTTTCTCACTTTATTTTTGCTAGGGAACAGAACATGTATGTAAGTAGTTCCTCCTATAAATCGAATATTAAGGGCTAGATCCGTTAATAAGGAACAAACCGATATATTGGCCAACAAACTGAATAGCAACAGGTCGATTGCCTGCGGATTGGTGAAGCTTTCAAAAGACGTGGTTTCAGAATTTTGAAAAATATTTTACTACATAAAATTTAAAAAAAACTAAAATTGTTATCAAACTATCCCTCCAATACTAAATATTTTAATTTATTATTTAACCTTTTCTTTAAAAATTTATTTTTTTTAATCTTTCTTCTTTTTTACATTCACTGGAACTGACAGCGAGAAAAAATTTTCCCGTGAGGTTCACGATTGCTTCTTTCCCTTCGAGGGGAATGAAAATTTCATGGGCACAAAAATTCCACTTGTTATTCACGATAGGGGTGATTATGTTTCTCTTTCTCAATTTGTGTTTTTTTGATAAATTTCTAATGGCTCTGTAATTTACCCATGCATGCATAACTCGTATTTTCAAATTAAGCTATTTTGTATTTGTAAATATTTTTCCTTTTCATTGCACTTTTTTCATGGTTAAACCATTTTTTAGCATTATTTTTCTCTTTTACTTTCTTTTTTATAACTGTTTGCTCAAAGCACTTATTGCAAAATATACATTTGCATTTACATCTTTCATATCTTCGTATTTTATCCTTGCGGTTAATTCTCTATTAAACGTTTCCTTATTTTATTTGTATGTATATCTATACTTCTTTAACATATGGCTCTGTATCATCATAATGCTCAATTATATGATCTGTACAATGCTGCAACAACCATGTGGATGTGTTTGTTTTTGGTTATAGAAGTTATTATTCAAAACTTGGATTGTTCTAATTTTTCATCTATCTATGTACATTTGTATGTATACCACATGTTACGTGCAAACTACATAGCTGCGTAGTAAATTTTAATTAAACGAATTTATTAATAAACTAGCTGACCCGACAGACGTTGTTCTGTCGAAATTAGAAAAAATGTTTGCGTTCGATTTTTAAAATCCGTTAAAAATAGGAAAAAAAGTATTTTTAAATTAAAATGCTGTTCATATACATACCGAGCCTTAATAGCAAAAATGATGTAACCAACAACATTAAAGATTTTTGTTTTTTGATGATAATCGATAATTTTTGATCATTTGCATCATCTCTAAAAATCTCATATCTCTCGGAAGTACCGTTAAGAAATAAGAGCAAAAGCAATTTGAAACGAAACCCTAGACTTCAAGCAAAAAAATTTAAAAAAACCTCCTGTAAAATTTTATTTTTGTTGGTTACATCATTTTTGCTATTAGGCTCGATATGTTTGATATACATTTGATTTGAAAATACATATGTTTGTATATATGTATATGCTGTGAATCTTATAATATTCCATTTACATTTTAGTTGATAAGATCAATATTCTGGTAAACAGTAAAAAAAAGTAAAACTCGGCTGCTTTGCTAGGATATCATAATTTTGTTAATTGCAATGCTTTGTAATATACGACAATTTTTGTTTGGTTGTCTGGCGCATAAACAAATAATGCTAATAGACTTCCGACGCGGGAACAGGCGACATATAATTGAATTTTCTAGAATAATGGATTCTCAATGTTTGGTTTATATTTCGTAACATTATGATTACCGATCCAACTTTTAGTTGGAGATTATGAGGCGGTAATCCGGGTAATTCCAGGTAGTATAAAAATTCGGTTGAATAGTTGACGATATCGTTCTGAGAAGTAACGTATGTACCGATTTGTACGTCTTCAAATCGCGAACGATTTCACTTTGTGTAATGTTTGGAAATACCTTTCGGACTTTGATTCGGTGAACTGGAAGAAATTGAAATATCCACCGGGATTTTGCCGTTTCGTATGTCCAGAGTTAATTTGAGTTTCCTAACGTGTTTACACATAGCAGACGACTTCAAACATGCATTAAATTCATCGGCGGGCGTTGATCGTGGTATCACTGGCAGTGTTTGCCGAAAATCACCTGCCAACAAATTATCGTACCTCCTAATCGGCTTTGATTGTTTCGTAAATCTTGCAACGTTTTGTCTAATGCCTCGAAAGATTTTTTATGCGCCATTGTAAATTCATTCCAAACGAACAGTTTTCTTTGCTGCAAAGCTTTGGCCATCGATATGTTGGATTTTCATTGGTTTGCACATTTAATGGCAACTTAAGTGCTGAATGAGCAGTTCGACCACCTTCCACCAATGTAGATGCAACTCCCGACGATGCGAGTGCAAGTACAATATAATTCTGCAAGCGTATCGTTGCCAAAATTAACGCAATTAAAAAAGTTTTCCTAGTTCCACCGTTAGCGTCTAGAAAAGAAATCCCTCCAGCTTCATCTTTCGCAGCTTTTATGAGGGTGTCGTATGCATATTTTTGTTGTCGATTCAACAGTGGAACATTTGTTCGAACTGATTCCCTTAAGGCGTGGTAAATTTTTCTTTCGACGAAAACTCAAAATTAATACGAACATTTGAAAGAAAAATTAGTCAAGTCGATGGAACCGTTTTCTGATTTTAGGCAAATCGAAAAAAGTGGGCGGGCCAAAATTTTCTTTCCGTAAAAACCTAAGTTGGACCATAGCGATAATTTTAAAGAAAACATCGTCCAAATCGGTCAAGCCGTTCTCAAGTTATGCGCTTAATGGAAAAAGTGGGCGTAAAAGTAGGCGTGGTACATTTTTCTTTCAATGAAAACTTAAAATTGATTAATACGATCATTTGAAAGAAAAATTAGTCAAATGAATGGAGGCGTTTTCTGATTTTATGTAAATGGAAAAAAGAAGGCGTAAAAGTGGGAGGGGCAAAATTTTTTTTCCGTAAAAACCTAAGTTGGACCATGGCGATCATTTAATAGAAAAAATCGTCCAAATCGGTTATGCCGTTCTGAAATTATGCGCTTAATAGAAAAGGTGGGCGTAAAAGTAGGCGTGGTAAATTTTTCTTTAGATGAAAACTTTAAATGGATTAATACGAACATTGGAAAGAAAAATTTGTCAAATCGATGGAGCCGTTTTCTGATTTTAGGTAAATCGAACAAAGTGGGCGTAAAAGTGGGCAGGGCAAAATTTTCTTACCGTAAGAACCTAACCTTGGACCATGGCGATCATTTTAAAGAAATCGTCCAAATCGGTCAAGCCGTTCTCAAGTTATGCGATCAGCAACAGACAACATTTCATTTTTATTATATAAAAAAAAAGATAAAATCAAGAAAACCTAGACTTTTAATATTGTTTTAAAGGTGGAAAGCTTTCATCATGAAGGCAGTTAAAAGTACTAGGTTAGGTAGAATTGCTGGTGCGAAGTTAATCTTCACGCTCTCACTCAGAGACCAATATGGTCCATTGTGACGCCTTATAGGGCCCATACACAATACCATCATGATTGTACAATCAAGTGATTGTGCAATTAAGCTTGAAGCACACACCACACCAGCATGCTGGTACAAAATTAATTTTTTACCAAAAATTGTGTGGAAAAGGTTGTAATGAATAACGATAAAATTTGTGCTGCTGTTATTATTGCTATTATCCTAAAACGAATAAGGAGTAAAAAAAACGTGTTCTCCCGAAATTATTTTTTCTTTGGCATTCATGTTTTAAATTTTGTATTTTTTGATGTTTATGCCTTGACGATTTAACATTTATGAGCTAACTTTACAGCACACGATACAATCATGCTGGTGCAATCAAAAAAATATCAAACTATTTTTGATAAAGCACCATCAGCTGGTACAATCACACCACAAGTTCATACACGGCCAATCAGCTGGCACAATCACTTGATTGCACAATCATGATGGTGTTGTGTATGGGCCCTATTAGGTAGTTATAGAATAATAAAAAGGAAAAAACGAATTTAAGAGAACATTAAGAGTGAAAGCATAAGAAATAGTGGAAGATAAAATCGGACCAAAAAGAAAAACAACCATATTAAACACAATAGCCCTATATACACAAAGTCCCCAACCGCCCGTTATACAGCCAGATCATTCCCATTGCGAATCTTGTTGGAATCTCGAGCCCACAACCTGAAACATCTCCCAAACCGCCCATGAACCTACTAGGTTAGGTTATGTTAAGAAGGATTATGTTCTCAAGGGCACATAAGGGCCCTGGGCGGACCCAGCGAAACGCCGGGACACTTATAACTTCTTTTTTACCGATAGATAGTATTGTCTTTATTAAGAATTACCAAAAAATTAAAAATCGATTTTTTCATCCATAGGTCCCTTTTAACTGAAACTGTCACAAATATAAAGCCTATATTTTTTTTAAAGAGTTTGCGAAATAAATTTAAATAACATATCTGTAAAGCAGAGTTTTATGTAAGCTTTGTTATATGCGAAAACAATTTTGGGATATAGTTTACATTATCTTAAACTATAATTTGGCAGGTTTTCATCAGAATCAGCACAAATATACCGCATATTCTGATCAATTGCAAGTAATTATCTGAATAGGGATACATTTTAGGCCCCTATTACGGTTTACAACTGAATTCAGTTGAGTTGTAATTTCTTAATTTTTGTATTTTGGTTTACAACTTTGCTATATTGCGGTAAACAAAAACAGTAAAAAATTACAACTGATCACAACCAGTTTTCTTAATTACAATTCAACTTGAGTTTTAAATCGTAATAGCGGCCTTAGTTTTGACCGCATTGGTCGTTGGATAGAGCTGCCCAATTTAGCTAAAATTTTGACTTTTACTTTTCAGACTTACCCCCAATGTCACAAGTTTATTTAAAACTAACATTACTTTTACTTTCAGTTAACAATCACCCTTATTGTGTTTGGCGTATTTAAAATACGCCTACGACTGTTTGGTAATAGATTAAAGGAAATAAGTTTACGTTCTCTTTAATCTATTACCAAACAGTCGTAGGCGTATTTGAAATACGACAAACACAATAAGGGTGAATATATTTGACAGCTATAACTGATAGTTAATTATAACTGAACTTGGTGAAATTGGGGGTTAGTGTTACAATTAAGGCTCAGTTAGCCGGGAGTAACAGTTACATAACCTTACCGTAAAAAAGTAAGACCAATCTTCTAACATATTGAGACGTAACATCTTACTGCTAACTATAATCGTTCTGATTGCTTTACATACTACAATAGGCAGCTGATTTGCAACGTTACTGTCACTCCCGGCTTACTGAGCCGTTAGCATTATTACGGTTGTCGTTGTTGTTAACGACTGTGTCGTCTTTTGTAGAAGATTAAAGATCACAGGTTGTGTGCTACTTATATCTATTACAAAAAACGACACAGTCGTTGACGACAACGACAACCGTAATAATGTTGAATAATTCGCCTGGGCTTTTACGAAATTTTTTTCCTAAATTCTATATATTTGTATATATCTGATTTCACTTACATCAATTAAAGCCACTTCAGGATGATCTTCGCCACATATAAGCACCATCAGGTATCTGGCACGATACAGTAATTTCAAAGATGTACTTATTTGGCCGTTGGCAAAACAATAAAGTGATAAATGTGTCTGCGGAAAAAATTATATTTAAAATTATAAGTCAGCATTTATAGATTAGACGCAAATGCTGCTTACATATTCCAAAATAGTACATGGGTGGTCAATACCATTTACACGTTCACTCATTATTACAGCTCGTTGCTGAATGCCCAAGGCCTCTTGAGCATCGCCGAGCAAATAGCTAAGGCGTGCAAGCATTCTGAGACAAGAGCCGTTCTCGAAATGCATTGCCCCAAATACATTATTCAACAAATTCAAGGCTTCACTAATCAGTTCGTAGCCTTCTTTAAATAAACCTTGCTGAATCTTCGATTGGCCTGTAGTGTAGAAATTGTACGCATCTGAAGCCCTTGGGCTAATATGCTTTACGATGGGAAAAACATTAAGAATGTCTTCCTCGCCGAAGGTTGATTTGTTGCGTGATTCAAAATTGTACTCGCGCAACAAAATTTGAATGCCAACCTTAAGACAGAAGGCACGTAAAATGCTTACACGTTGAAATCCAAACTTCTCAACAGCGCTTTCAATAGAATCGCAACCTAAATCATAATCCCAGTATGATTTAGATTCCTTTTTAATCTGTTGCCACAAAGACTTAGGTGTCATCAATGCCCAGTCATTATTTTCATTTCCTATTTGTCCCCCATTTTTCTGATTATTTTTATTACCATTTTTGTTCTTGTTCTTTCCGCGCTTACTGCTGTTAGTATTGGCCTTTTGCAGTTCATCAGATGAAGTAGTAGCATTGACGAGGCCAGATGAAATAAAACAATTTAAGAAGTGACTAATTGCGGCTGATAAATGCATTGCATCAGTATTCTGCATGTAGGCATAATAAATATGCTTTGTGGCACGAACAATTAATTCCAAAACTGTTATGCGGTGTAAATAGTCCATTCGGGGCACTTGAGCAAGCATTGTTATAACCTTACCCAAATAGCGCACATTTATACCGTGGCTGTGCAAGATTTCAGTTATGCTAGTCCCATCCATAGGAGGTGATGTATGATTCATATGTTCTTTTATAAATCCGGGAATTTGTTTCAATACCAAAAACTCAGCTGCTTCTTGTACCAATTTCTTCTGTTTTTCCAATGAGTTTGGTCCATTGGGATCATCTACATGACGAATGCCAGGAGAAAAGACATCGGGATTAAAACGGAAATCGAATTCTTTTTCTTTGAGAGAACCAACAGCAGCACAAGCACGTTTAACAACTTCGGCTGCTTCTTTTTCGTCTGCTGTGGCAACATTAGTTTGAGCATCTTTGATAGATTCAAAAGCATGTTCAAGTGCAACTGTAGCCTTTTTATTACTTTCAGACTTTTTATTATCATCCTCTTCCTTTGCGGGTTCTTTTTCTTTTTTGTCGTCCTCGCCTTTTTCAGTAATAGCTGCTGACGCTGAATTCTTTTCTTCGGATTTCTTATTGGCATTCAGCTGCTGCAAATGTTGGGCAGCATTTCTAATGAAACTGACATAACGATCTTCAACAAAAGCCTCCAACAGTTCCTGGCGTAAGCATGATAATTTATGTTTATGTTCTATTGGAAAACCCATTGCTTTTAATTCAGGGCTGAGCTCAATGTCTAGTTTCAAAAAATTTACATCTGGCGGGAAGGTTCGCAACAAATCTAAAATATAATGACGACTATCATTTCCAATTATACCCTTGCATTCGACGGAAGAGCACAGTTCAACTGGTTCATCGCGTTCGTTAATAACAGAGTGCGGTAAAATCTTCAGATGTTTACCAGCTTTGCGAAGCAATTCCAAATATTTTGGGTGTGATAAGACAGTTTTTCCAAAATCAATGCTGCCATAAACAACAGACTGTTCCTGCTCGCGTTCTAATATACCAGGAATTATTGATTGAGCCGTAACGCGGTATCCTCGATAGTCAACTACTACTGTTCCTAAAGTATATAATCCTTCAATATCGACCGCACTATAAACACGAACACCATGCAAATCGTTGCGAGGGGCAACAAAGGCTGCTACATCCCCTCCCAATTCTTTGTAGTGATCTCGAACATCAAAGCCAAGTGAAAAGAATATGTTATTCCAGATAAACATTTGCATCTTCGGATCCTCACCAGGATTGATCGCTAAAACGTTTCCATCAATAACAGCCATTGCACCTCTTGTAGCAGCAATGACAAAGTCTCCATGAACTTTAAAAATTGCACGTTCACGTAATAAACGTTCTGGTAGTGTTTTTCGTGGAAGTTCCCGAGTTGTTTGTAATTCTTCATTCCAGTCGCGTGTTTGACCAGGAATGTGTTCTTCATAGCTGTTTAAAAAAAAAAATGGTATATAATCAGTTGTTTTGGTAATTAACATTTTTTATAAGAAAACTTACCCTAGTTTCGAAGAAAAGGCATCTTCCGCACGAATTGCATCAATGGTATGTTCCAATTGGGGAGCAGTCCATTGATAAACTTGGTAAGGAGTGGCAACACGTTCAAAGGCATGACGCAATGTGCGCTTTTTCTGCATTTGTTGAAAGGCACGTTTAAAAGTGGGCGATATTTGAGACAACAAATCAATCAGAGAGTGACTTAGATGGCTTGGATTGTCAGGTTTTGGATTAAACACATCATCTGTAGATTGATTTATGTAAAATCCTTTGGGGCAAGCCGAAATGTGGAAGCGTTTATCTTCCATTGTAACAACATATAAATACATAAGATCGCCATGTAACTTCCGTGGACCAGGTGGTGGATTCCAAGCAGAGGTTGTAAGAACTTTAAGAGCTTGAGGTCCTTTTGAATTCTTATTTACTCCTGGTTGGAGTGGAGTTAGGGGTGCCTCCTTGACACCAGGCATAATATATTCCGCAGGTGTACAGTCTACAGAATCTGGACGAGATTTTTTTTTTTCTAACAAATCACCCTGGGAAATTGTGTGTAAAAATGTTAGTGAATTGCACTCTACACCATTGTACGCATCAGCAGGGTCCATGCTTTTCAAAAGATCACGAACATGACGCACGTGAATGCGCGCTTCTCTCATCGTGTAAGGATCTTCTACGACTTTTATAGTCGATCCATGTTTTAAATATTCTATGGTCTTTAATTCAGCAAAATTGTCTAAAGTAACACCATCCAGTTGTAATGAAAAGCATGTGCGGTGACAAGTATCTTCGCGATCCATTAATAGCTGATGTATTTCTTGTACGAGTTCCATACTCGACAGCTGAACAGAGAGCAGTTCCGCTCCTGGACTTTGAATGTGCACTGTTATGCCACTGTCGTGCAAGGCATCTAAGTCTAAATCGTAACTTTCTTCACCATCACCACTTTCGGCATTAGATCCATCTTTTTTTTTATCAGAATTTTCGTCATTTTTTCTCTCCTCGCCGATCACCATTTCCACATCACTGACATTTGAATCTACAGCACCATTCACTTCGGCATTTTTAATGCCATCATGTCCATTAGCTAATACATCAGCCTTATTTTCATTTTTGCCATTTTTTCCTACAATTAAAAATTTGTAGTAAAAAATTTTAATAAAAATCTTTATTATCACAGTTGCTTTAAACTATCAACACGATACAAAAGTGATCGCATCGTATTTGCTCTTTTTTCTTTCTTAAAACAAAAAACATTAACAAATTGTTCTGTTCTATTTAAATTTACGGAATTAACTAAACAGGAAAAAACAAAACACAGATTGTACATGTTTATTGCACATCGAAAAAACATAAATAAACCACCTGATGTTACAATAAAAAAATCAATTGAGCCACGGCTTAACGACGACGAGAACATGATGCGTGAGTGGTTGTATTGTTTTAGTGCGCTCCGCGGGCCCCGGGTCTGCCGTTGGCTACTTCCATCGAGTTTTTTTTGTCAAACTCTATGGGGCTACTCCTCCGTTATTCTCGGGGGAAACCTAGGGGATGTGATCATTGCATGCAGTTTCTCTTGTTAGTTCTTTTACATTCATTGATTTTAATTTTTACTACTATACCATTTTTTTTATCTTTTCTGTAATTTTTTTCTTTTTTAATTATTGTTAATTCTATTTACATTTTAAATTTCTTTCAACAAATTCTAATAATATCTTTCTTTGGAGAAGTACTACTTAATGATAATATCATTTACTAATAAAAAAAATGCAAATTTTAAGAAATGAAAAATTACCCCAAATATTTTTACACAAATTTTATGTTAAAGTTTCTACGGATAGTATCAAAAACCAGAATTCTTATACCAAAGTGGAGAAAATCATTGCCTGTTATGCAGTGAGCTTTAGTTTGCGAAGCCGGCGTTTGTTTTATCACAGAGGAAAAAATCCTTGCGCCCGGCCGAAGGAAGTTTTCAGCTGAACATGCATTGAAGCTGCAGGGGTACTTGATAAGGATCATTGGTTGATAGATTCTAAAGCTACGACTCATATGCAGGTATGGGCACCACTCCATTGAAAGCTTTGCATGTGTGGCATTGTATTGGTGTGTTTACGTTTGCATTTGTTGGTTTTATGCTCTTTTGCTCTTTGTTTTTTGTATATGGGCATTTCCAGCGAAAAGTCTACTTTTTGTAACGTAACGCCAGAAATATTTTAAATTGTTTCTCAAAAAATTTTATATGTACAGTTTACTTATTTATATTTTGGTGAAAAGCGCAACGAGCTCTACATTTAGTAACAAAAGGGATAACGATTGAACAACATGGTCCGAAAATAAAACCTAATTTGTAATCTGGCGTTACATTAAAAAAAGGAGACATTTCTCTGAAAATGCCCATATCTATCTTAAAAGGAGCAAAGATTTATAAATTTTATAGCTTGGAAAATAAATCTGTATTAGTCCAAAGTTTACTTAAAAATGTTTTATACAAAACATTTTGCTCAATTCGCAGTCTCATTCAGTTTGTAATGCAAGTCAAAATCCACTTCCGTTTTTTTAACGTAACGCCAGCGCAGATTTTTGCTTATATCTGCAAATCCTTAGCTTCGATTACTGTAATTTTTTTTTTTAATATAGTGCTACTTCATTACTTTATATATATAAAAACCTTTTTTACAAATTTGACTTCTGCATTTAATTTTTTAACATTTTGTGGTACAAATATCACGACACTTCAAAATGGAAATGCCCATATGTATACACATCTTTCGCTCTTTTTGCATTTTCATTTTGCATTTGCCCATAGATGCTCATATGGCAAACATCAACTCAAAAATTTTAAATGTTTTTCATCGGGCAAAACAGTTATGGTGGCAAACAAGAATAAATTAAATGTTTTGGGTAAAGGTGACATTTCCATAAAATTGGAAATAAACTACAAACTGGAAGAGGCAACTATTAAGGATGTTTTATACCTACCGGAACTCTGCACGAATTAACCATCGGTTAGTCAGTTAATAAGGAAAGGTTATGTAGTCAAATTTGCAAATGAGAAATAAGAAATGGAACAAAAATAATAGCTAATGCCAGTTTACATGAAGAGGTCTATAAGTTAGATTTACATTCGTCACAGCAAAATTTGGTTTGTATTACGAAAGAAATTATACAAAAACGTTTCGGCCATGCCTTAAATATTGATAAAAAGTTGCTGAAAAAAATCTGTGGAACAAAATGTAGAAGTTGAAAAGTGTATTCCCTGTTCGCAAAAAAAATTTGCCTTAAAAGCAAATCAGATGGTATACTGGATCTGATACATGCGGACGTATGTGGCCCCATGGAGGAGCCACTCTCGGTGGATTATATTTTCTGCTGCTTTTGGATGATTACTCCAATAAAGTATTTTGAAAAATAAATCTGAGGTTCAGGACAGGTTTAAAATATTTAGGGAACTAAACCGATAGAAAAAGAAAAATTTTACGTTCCGACAATGGCCTTGAATTCTGCAATAGTAAAATGAATACAATCTGTCAATAAAGTGGTATAGTACATCAGACATCAGCCCCATAACAGAACGGGAAGGCTGAACTTACGAACAGGACGATTGCCGAAAAAGCTCGTGCTATGATGTTTGATGCAAATTTGAAAAAAAGTATTTGGCCGTTAATTACAGGGCAGCATACTTTCTGAAGAGAATACCTCATAGAAAATTAAATGGTAAAACACCAGTGGGGATCTGGAGTGGTCGTGAGCAGAACATATCATATTTGCGGGCGTTCGGTTGCATAGGTATGGTAATGACGCCAAAACAACATTAAAAGAAATGGCATTCAAGATCCACAAAATGTATTATGCTTGGTTATTGCCAAGATTCCAAGGCATATCGTTTATATAACCCTGTTGTACGGAAAATGCACGAGAGTAGAAACGTAGTATTTTTAGAGAATCAAATATTTTTTTCACAGAATGGTTCTGTTGAAAATAAACCCGTAACGGAAAATATTTGTAGAAGTGATATAAATTTTATGGGGATGACACTTGATGGAAATTCCAATCACTTAGAAAATAACCAGGACAAAACTGAAAATAACCTTGAAAATTAAGTTCTACAAAATGTGTAAACTTATGAATCTGCTGATAGTGCTGAAGAGCTAGAGGGTTTTACGTCAAGGGAAAATACACTCGATAGTGAGGAATTAAATGGGTCTCAAATTTTACGTCGTATGGCAAGAATATCTCGTCCAATTAATATGGATATTTTATGTGACAGATGTTGGTGGTAAAGTATAACCACAAAATTATTTGCAAGTCATTAACGGTAGTGATGGAAAGTATTGACAAAAGGCAATAAATGAGGAAATAAAATCACTGATCGAAAATAATACGTGGAGCGTTATTGATTGCTGTGGAAATGAAAAGCAACTAACTACAAAATGGATGTTTAAGCTCAAACATGACGAAAAGGGTGAAGTTATACGATACAAGGCCCGGCTGGTAGCAAGAGGTTCTTCTCAACGTGGCTGTTCAATTCAATTTGCAAGTAAACCACTTGGATGTTTGTAATTCGTTTTTGCAGGGTGACATAAACGAAACCATTTTAATAACAACACCTGACTGATTTTAAATTCCTAAGGGAAAAGTATTGAAACTAAACAGGCCCATATATGGACTAAGGCAGTCAGCACGAATGTGGAATATAAAGTTAAGTCAAAGTCTTAAGGAACTTGGTCTGGTGCATATTGGAAGTGATCAATGCATTTACTCAAAGATTAATGACAAACATATTTTAATATTGGCCGTCTATGTCGATGACATTTAAATTTTCTAGAATAATGAGAAACAAAAACAATGTTTGATTGAAAATTTTCAGAATAAATTTAAACTTAAAGGTTTGGGACAGGTAAAATCATTTCTAGGGTTAAGAATAGAACAAATAATGGTTTAACAATCGACCAATCAGCATACATACGTAAAATGCTGGAATGTTTTGAAATGCCAGCTTGTAACCCTAAATCAACACCAATGGACGTGAACGTCAAACTGAGCAATTGAAAAATCGGAAATGTTGAATTGTCCTTATCAAAGCTTATATGCTCGATTCAATAATAATTAATTCTGGCATACAACAACAGGACACTACATCCATCCGGCAGGCGAAAGGAAACCTTCACATCCAGTTCCTCTATGAAGAAACCTCCGCCGACCCTCTCACCTTTCCTCGAACCATCAGTGTAGACCCCTAGGGTCGGTTCACGGAAAGTATCCAACAGCACACTGCTGTGCGCCATTTGCACCACGAACCCCGCACCAAAGAATGGCACCGGGGTGCAGTAATCCACTCCATCAGGGACAATCGTACGTTTGATTATCCCGGCGTGTCCAAAGTCACGTGTTGACCAGGTATTCACCGCGTGCAGCCGCGTCGCCGAACAAAGAGCCAACTGTCTGGCCATTATATCCACCGGGAGCCAGTTCAGTATCGTGAACAGCGCCCTCGTTGGAGTAGATCGCATTGATCCCGTAATCATCAACGCGACAAGTCTGTATACTTTCTCAAGCATCGCACGGTGTACGCCCTTATCCAATGCAGTCCACCACACAACGACCCCATAGTACAGGGTCGGCTTTACCACAGCCTCAAAGATCCAATTGACACACCTCGGGCTCATATCCCAGTTCCTGCCGATTGCACCCCTATACGCATATATGGCAACTATTGCCTTTTCCACTCTCATCCGGACATTTAGTCCCCATGACAGCCTGCTATCCAGAACCACGCCCAGATACTTCGCACTTTGAGATATCCGAAGCTCAATTCCATTTAACCTCGGAAGCCTAAAGTCCTCGGTCTTATACCTCCTCGTGAAGAGTACCAGTTCCGTCTTAGACGGATTTACACCCAGACCGCATGATGCACTCCAGGTACTGAGTATCTTCAAAGCAGCCTCCATACACTGGGACATTACGCCCAAATGTCTCCCTGAGATGGCCACTGCAACATCATCAGCATACGCCACCGTTTTGATCCTCATGTCGTCCATCCTTGTTAACATGGTGTTCATAGTCAGGTTCCACAATAGTGGGGATAGAACTCCCCCTTGGGGAGTACCCCTGTTCACCAGCCTCTGAACACTGGTTTCACCTATCGTAGAACAAATGACCCTATTCCGTAGTAGATTGTCCACAAATCTACATATGCCAGCGTCGATCCCCAGACTCCTCATGGACATCACGATAGAGTCCGGGTTGACATTGTTGAAGGCCCCCTCTATGTCGAGAAAGGCCACAAGTGTGTACTCCCTAAATTCGAGTGATCTCTCAATGGTTCCGACCAGAGAGTGAAGAGCCGTCTCAACAGACCTGCCCCTTGTGTAGGCATGTTGAGAGGCAGAGAGTAAGCCCCTTGGGATGGTCATCCTCAAGTGTATATCGATAACCCTCTCAAGAGTCTTAAGAAGAAAGGATGCAAGACTAATCGGTCTGTAATCCTTCGGCTCGGTGTGAGAAGCCTTACCCCCTTTGGGTATAAAGACCACCCTGCACAGGGTCCATTTCACGGGAAGATACGAAAATCTAGCGCATCCCCTGTATATGGCCAACAACCAGGGTATTATCAGGGTCGAATTCCTCTGCAGGTCCGCAGGAATTATACCGTCCATACCCGGAGATTTGTATGGGCAAAAGCTATCGATAGCCGACTTAATCCTATCGTAGTCCAATGGTATGGACATAGGAATAGGAGTCGCCTCCCGCGACCGATCCCGCAAACCCCATTGGGTGTTTCCAGGAAAGTGAGTATCAATCAACACTTCCAGTGTTTCCTGACTATTCGTGGTCCAACTACCATCCGATTTCCGGACGTACGTCGGGACAACCGGGCTCGAGGCCATTACCTTACGTAAACGGTTCGTCTCAGAGGATCCTTCCACGCCGCTACAGAAGTTCCTCCAAGCAATCCTTTTCGCCGATCTAACCAGATTTCTGAACCTATTCAATGATGACTTATAGTCCGCCCAATTTCCATGGCGCTTTGCCACATTGAACAACCTATGACAGTCAATTCTTGCCTGCGCAATGTCAGGATCCCACCATGGTGGTCGGTTCCTACCCCTGCGCACCCTTGGCCTACATGCCAAGGAAGTCGCCAACTGCAGTGAGTTCGAAAGGAGATCCACTGCTGCATCGATCCCCCCGATATCATCAACCCCAGGAGGGTCAGATAGAGACCGGACCAGAGAGGAGTATTGAACTCCCCAGTTCGTACGTCTCCTGTTTAATATAGCCATCGATCCTGAAGACCTAAGCCCTAGCCTAAATTCCACATATCTGTGATCAGAGAGCGAACAGTCATTCGACACCATCCAGCCCTCGATCATATCGGTGTGGTCTATACTAACTAGCGTGACATCAAGAACCTCACACCTATTTGCAACAACAAACGTAGGCTCACAGCCACTATTTACTACTCCTAAATTATGATTAATAATAAAGGAGAAAAAGAAAGAACCACTGTTGGGATCTGACAATTCTTAAATTGTACCGTCTCAATGGCAAAATTATACCGAATTGACATAAATTGTACCAAAACTTCGCTTTAAAATAAAGAAGCAAGCATAGTAATTCATAGCACTTTTTATTCAATAAATTAAAAACCAAACAAGTAAAAATTATAGTCGGTCAAGCCAAACCATTGAATTCTCCACGCCACAGAATATAAAGACTCTATTTGGGACCCACGGGCAATCATGGACCAGCCAAAACAAAATTATGTTAGGAGGCAAACATTCATGTGAAAGTTCTTTGTTTGAATTTTATTTAAATATCTTCATCTGTATGAGATTTTCCTACCCTTAAGTGATTTTAGGAAGGGCGCTTATATGGGACCTATGTTTAATATTGAACCTATTGAACAACAACATTCTTTACGATATGGTAGCTATATTAAAAGTTATTGTAGCCAATTTTATGTCAATACCAAAATTTATTAGGAAGTTATGGAATTAAAAGCTTTCCTAGAGTAGTATAAAAAAATATGGACCGATTCCATTAAAATTTGGTTATATGATTTAGATTGCAATAAAATAAGTTTTGCCCAAATTTAATCTTAATACCAATATAATAAGAGGGTTTATAGGCACAAACACTATTACAGAAAATGGTTTATATGGCGGCAATGTGAAATTACGAACCGATTCTCACCATTTTTCGTATGTTTCGTACTTTTGAATTGAAAGCAATGTACAAAATTTCGTCAAATTACCTAGCTGCGACTCAGACAGTGATATTGAGTCGAGGGGTATACTAAAAGGTATACCAATATTTTTTAGTGTTACACCCATCAGCACTCCACTACTGAGGTGGGGGAATACAAAATAAAAAGGAATGACAACTTTAATTTTTCTTGTCAAAGGCAAACAAAATTGTAGACAGTGTCACAAAAACAAAAGTGTCGATTTGATACATTTGATTCCATGCTTTCTATAGGAAAATACTTATGTATGTATTTACGTCATATGTTAGTAGAACATCCCCTGCTAGCATTTGAAAGATTGTTTTTTCAAAAATCATCCGTATGGGTCTTTTCGAGTAATTTTTGTTGTAACACTTTAAAAGTGTTTGACAAGGCAAATTTATACCAGTTGATCTTATCTTGCTACAAAAGCAACAGCTGATTACTAACCTTCCTTGGTGTTTGATTTAAAATTCAATTATAAAAATTATTAAAAAAGAGTCGAAAATGTCTCTAAACTAATAAAAAAAAACGAATCATTAATGACTTTTCAAGAAGAGTCGCGGATAGGGTACCATTTTCTCCCGACAAAAGTATCATTTATGATCAGAAAATTAGCGCATATTCTGGTTTTTTTAATAGAGCTGAAGAGTCAGAAAAGACTCGAATGTGATTAAAAATTTCATAAAATAAAAGCTGGGTCATATACAAGTTAAGGTACGAAAGTACAGCAACAAAAGTTATTGTGAAATATAAAAAAATTGCAACAATAAACACTTCTTCAAAATTAGCGCTGCACGCGCGTCCCAAAATAACTGAATAAAATACCTTTTTTTCATAGCAGACGCTACGTTGCATTTCTTACCTGCAAATTCCGTTCACATGAAATGTGAGTCCGTTTATGCTGATAAGCATTTTTTGCCGTGGCTTCTTCTTCTTCCTCTAGAAGTTGTAGAGTTCTTTAGTTTTCAGATTAAAAGTTAGTTCAGCACTGACACTCAAGACTTGCATAGCAAGTAATTGTAATTATAGTTATATTTGGATTTGTTTAAATAAAGTTATTTAATTATTTTTGATTTGTTTAAATAAACGGAAAATGAACAGAGATTAAATTGTGTTTTAATTATATTGACAACAAAACTAATTGACACTCAAGACTTGCATAGCAAGTAATTACAACAAAACTAATTGGCGCCCAACGTGGGGCAAAACAGTCACCATTGAAGTGAAAAGAAAAATAACCTTTTATAATAAAAAACAGTGTTTAAAAAAAAATTAAAATTTAAACAACAAAGACAATCACCATACAGTGAGCAGATAAAAATTAAGTCACCATTGAAGTGAAAAGAAAAATAACCTTTTATAATAAAAAACAGTGTTTAAAAAAAAATTAAAATTTAAACAACAAAGACAATCACCATACAGTGAGCAGATAAAAACTAAGTCATCATTGAAGTGAAAAGAAAAATAACTTTTTTATAATAAAAAACAGTGTTTAAGAAAAAATTAAAATTTAAACAACAAAGACATTCACCATACTTGTGAATAAAAATTACATTGCTTATTGAAAATTTAAAAAAAATTACTACCATACTGGTGCTAAAAACCTAATACAATTCTTAAAAATATAAAAAGCATTCATCACCAAAAAGCAAAAAAATATAACAAAAACTAATCCATCAATCAACAACTTAGAAAAGCCAAGCCGTGAGCAGTTGCAAAGGACCCTTAGTGAAGCCGAGTCTTGAGCAGTTACATTCCAGCCAGAAAAGTTGCATTTAGAACCAGAAGGAGCCAAAGCCGTGATGATTTATTTGTAAGAATTCTATTTTTTATTATTACTATTGATTGCTATCTATTATTTTTTATAAATTTTTTTTTTAAAAAAAAACAAATCGGATCTAAATTTTTGAAATTTCGTAAAATTTTTTTATTTTTATTATTGTAACAGTTATTACCTTTGCAATTTAAAGTGAAATTTACGTGAAAAGAATTCTGAGTTGATCTTTGGTTTTTCCCTAGAGTTCATGTCAAGACCACAGGAAGATCCTGAAGAGTTTGACGTTATTTTAGCTAGGCTACAATCACTATTAATTTCTGAAAAAAGAATTGAGAACAAAGAAGAAATGAATTCTGAAAATTTGCAAGTTCTCTTGGACACTGCTATCCAACAAGCAGTCCAAAGAACAAAAGAAAGCTTTGAAGCAACTATTGCCGACCTCACTAGGCGACTCCAATCCTTAGAGCCACCTTCTGCCGTAGAAGCATATAAGGAAATAGAAATAGTACCCAATAAGACGTGTGAGGAAACTCTAGATATAATTAAATCTGTCCCAGAATTTAAAGGCGACCCCACCAGATATGTCTCTTGGCGTCAGGCCGCCACAACAGCCCATAAATTATTTGAACCTTATGTAGGAAGCTCAAAGTACTACCAGGCGGTAGCTATTCTGAGAAACAAAGTCGTGGGTAACGCAGATGCTGCGTTAAGCACTTATAACACAGTCCTTAACTTTAAGGCTATTATAGCACGGCTTGATTTTACTTACATGGATAAAAAATCCATCTTTACATTAGAGCAAGAGCTCTCCACTTTAAGACAGGGACAGAAAACTATTATCCAATTTTACGACGAAGTAGAGCGTAAGTTAACCGCGATCGTGAACAAAATTATAATGTCGAATGAAGGAGATGCCAATTTGATTCAGTCACTGAACCAAAAATACCGTGAACAGGCTTTGCGTGTCTTTGTTTCGGGAGTTAGGAAGCCCTTATGTGACACCTTGTTTTCGTGCAAGCCTGCAGACTTGCCATCAGCTCTGGCACTAGCACAAGAGCTAGAAGCAAATCAAAACCGCTATCATTTTGCTGCCATTTACAGTAATGGTTTAAACAAGGCTTCAATGAGTCCCTCAACACACACAGCCTTAAGACAAAACATACAGCATGTTAAACAGAACTCCTTTGGTCAGCAAAATAACTACTCTCAGCCTCCGCAAAACTTTGTCGGTCAACAAACTACTCCATTTTATCAAAATCGCCCTCAACAGGCATCTAACCAATCACAACGCCATAATGTTGCAAATTCGAATTTCCGAAATTTCGCCCAAAATCCTTTTCAGCCTGTAGGCCAACAAGCTAGTGACTCTCAACCAGTATCCCAATCCCTGGACACTGATGTAAGCATGCGTACGGTGCGAACAAACAACTTTCAGGGTTTTCAAACACAAAAGCGAGGTTTAACATCCGAAAGACAGGTCCCTCAGAAGGTCCAAAGGATTAACCACCTTGGCCAAGAGATGTTGCAAAACGAAGGTCTCGAAACCTTGGAAACACATGACTACGGCGATGAGCCAAACTTCTCTGGTAACCAAGAGCCGTATGAAAACCCTACTTTTTCTGATCCACCTTTCGAAGATGAGATTAATTTTTTAAGGGAGGGTCAGTTCTCCCCTACATTGAGCGAATGATAGGTGGCAAAAACATTAAACTTTTAATCGACACTGGTGCCTCTAAAAGTTATATCACCAATATTAACGGATTAAAAAACATTAAAGAAGTCGAAAAACCATTTTTAGTCAAATCCATTCATGGTGCTGATACAATCAACAACAAAACACTAGTAAATGTCCTAAATCATACTGAAACATTTTTTATTTTACCGAACCTGTCTCTATTTGACGGCATCATAGGTTTTAGCTTCATAAAAAGCATAAAGGGCGTGATTAACACAGAAAAAGACATGATTTATTATAACGGCGGCGAAGAAAAATTGAAATATCTTAAGCTAGATGCAGTGAATTCTTTAATAGAAAATGTCTCTATCCCAAAAAATGTAGAAAAGAAATTTTTCCAAATAATAAACGAAAATGCTGGTGTTTTCGCTAACCCGAATGAAGCCTTACCCTTTAACACGAAAATTTCCGCAACAATTAAAACAAAAGATCAGGAGCCCATATATTCTAAATACCAATCCTACCCCATTTCGATGATAGAATTTGTCAATAAAGAGGTTAAGGAACTTTTAAAAAATGGCATTATAAGGCCATCCCGATCTCCCTATAACAGCCCTGTTTGGGTTGTCGACAAGAAAGGCACAGACGAATTGGGCAAGCCCAATAAACGCCTCGTGTTCGACTACACTAAACTTAATTCAAAAACTATCCCTGATAAATATCCTGTACCTGATCCGTCTGTTATACTTTCAAATCTTGGCAAATCTAAGTTCTTTACAACCTTGGACTTAAAAAGTGGCTTCCACCAGATTAACTTGGCCGAACACGACCGGAAAAAAACTGCTTTCAGCGTGAATAATGGTAAATACGAGTTCTGTCGTTTACCATTTGGATTAAAAAACGCCCCGAGCATTTTTCAGCGTGCCATCGATGATGTTTTACGTGATGAAATCGGAAAGTCATGTCACGTTTATATCGATGATATCATCATATTTTCTGACTCTGAGCAGAAGCATATAGATGACATCCAAAACATCTTACTAAAACTTTACCATGCTAACATGAGAGTTTCTTTAGAAAAGTCCAAATTCTTTAAAACCTCTGTCGAGTATTTGGGCTTTGTCGTTTCAACCGACGGTATCAGAACGTGTCCAAAGAAAATTGAAACCATAGTCAACTACGAAATGCCAACAACCTTAAGGAGCTTAAGGTCATTTCTAGGGTTGGCCGGTTATTATAGAAAATTCGTTAAAGACTATGCGGCTATAGCGAAACCTCTGACTAAATATTTACGTGGAGAAAATGGTCATGTGGGGACAAAACATTCGAAGCAAGTTAAAATTGACCTTGATGCTGATGCTATTCACTCATTCAAAAAAATTAAGAATATCCTTTCTTCCGAAGATGTACTTCTCCTTTATCCAAATTTCGATAGACCTTTTGACCTTACGACTGATGCGTCATCCCATGCTATTGGCGCCGTTCTTTCTCAAAATGGTCGTCCAATTACCATGATTTCAAGGACCTTGTCACCCGCCGAAGAAACCTACGCAACCAACGAACGCGAACTTTTAGCTATCGTATGGGCCTTAAAAAATCTTAGACACTATCTTTACGGGGTAAATAATTTAAACATCTTCACCGACCACCAACCCCTAACCTTTTCGATATCTGATAAAAACCCAAACTCTAAATTAAAGCGCTGGAGAGCTTTCATTGAAGAGTACTCGCCAACATTTTTCTACAAGCCCGGCAAAGACAATATTGTTGCAGACGCCCTTTCCAGACAATTTGTTAACATTACAATGGATACCACATCTACATGCTCACTACAAGCTTGTGGAAGTGAGATGTCACTCACCGAAATTATTCCCGCGGTCGAAAACCCAATTAACTGTTTCAAAAACCAGATTTTAATCAATCATGGTTCAGAACAAAATAAAGAAACAAAAATTCTTTTTAAAAATCGCATTCGACATCGCATTTCATATCAAGAAATTGACGATCTTTTAAATACTATTAAGGACTGCATAAACCCAGAAGTAGTGAACGCGATTAATTGTGATTTACATACCCTTGCTCAAATCCAACACCTTCTTATATCGAATTTCCCTTCTGTAAAATTCAGGTACGCTAATAAATTTGTTACAGATATCTTTAACGCAAGTGACCAAATTGAAATTTTAACAAATGAACACAATAGGGCACACCGTTCTGTTTCAGAAAATACGAAACAAGTTCTTCAGGATTATTTTTTCCCAGATATAGCTAAAAAGTTAAAAGAAATTACAATACTGACAAGAAATTCTATTTAACATGTCTCGATAAATTTTCTAAGTTCGCTATTGTAAAACCTATACCCTCTCGAGCGATAGTAGACGTTAAACCAGCCCTTCTGGAGATACTTAACTTTTACAAAGGCACGGAAACAATAGTTTGCGACAACGAAAAGTCACTAACTTCACAAACCATAAGATCGTTAATAAAGAATAACTTCGGAGCAAACATTTACGCAACTCCACCCATGCATAGTACCTCTAATGGCCAAGTCGAGCGTTTCCACGGAACACTTGCGGAAATTGCAAGATGCCTAAAACTAGAGTACGCAATAGATGACTCTACAGAGCTTGTCTTAATGGCAACTGCAAAATACAATAGAACAATCCATTCTACTACTAACCATAAGCCCATAGATATAATTCAATCAATTCCAGAAAACTTGAAAGAAAATATTCGTGCGAAAATTCTTGCCAAACAAAAATCAGACCTTGATTATCATAACAAAAAGACAGTAACTAAAACATATAACCCTGGAGATAAAGTTTTTGTGAAAGTTAATAAGAGATTGGGGAATAAAATTAGCAAACTTTTTGTCGAAAAGACTGTCCAACAAGATCTAGGCACAACTCTTAAAATTGATGACAAAATAGTGCATAAAGATAACATTCGTTTCCTCATTGCAGCATCCTAATATTTGCAGTCTTTGTACTCGCTAGTTATGCCACCATCCTGGACTATACTTCTTCACACTATATTCCTGTAGCAGACGGAAATGTTGCAATCTATGAAAATTATGGAATGTTGGCCCATGTAACGGACTTGACAAACTTTACTACCATAGCAGAAGAAACCAGAAATCTAACGGACCTACTACCAAAATCACACATGAGAAAACTGCTAGAATCAGATGTGGACCAAATAGAGAAGACAATAGAATCCCTGCGCATACACCACAGGCACGCACGTAGCATTAACGTTCTTGGAACCGCGCTGAAATACATAGCTGGTACGCCAGATTACGATGACTTTACCGAAGTGCGTAGCAAACAAGATGAATTAGTTACTGCAAGTAATGCTCAGATAATCATAAACACCGATATGCAATCGCAAATAAACAAATTAACTACGACTGTGAACACACTTGTAAGTAAAACTAAGGCTACTGAAATCGATTCAGGATACCTTTATAGTTTGTTAGGCGAAAGAAATAGAGCAGTACTTAGGGAACTAGATAACCTAGCTTTGTCCATAACCTTGGGGAAACTCCAAATGATCAATCCCATTCTGTTAGATAGCTCGGAAGTAAGTTTTGTTTTAAAATCCGAAATAGATTTAAATGTAAGCATTACTGAGATAATTGTAAATTCAAAGCTAAAGATTTTGCAAACCGAAAATGTTATTACGTTTTTGATAAAATTTCCAAAAATTATAAAATTTTGTAATAAAAAATTAATTTTTCCAGTCGTTCATAATAATAAAATTTTGTCATTTAAAGTAAGTGATGTAGCAAAATGTGGCTACAAATATATCATGTTAAAAGATTGTAAAAAGAAATCTACAACTTCATTTTGTAAAACATTTAACCTTGAAAATACTTCATGCCTAGACACTTTATTAAATAATAACACGGCAACTTGTAACACAAATTCCGCGCATAATATGCCACCTCTGAAAGAGATTGACGATGGCATTGTTGTTATAAATAATCAACCCTCCAAAGTGATTTACGAGAATGTAACAAAAACCCTACAAACGGGTACATACCTCATAACTTTTGACAATACCTTAAAAGTTAATTCAACGGAATTCAAAAATTGCCGAAAAATTGCTTTTAAAAGCCCCGAAATTCCTATAGCTCACACTGTTAACTTAACTGATCATACCGCTATCTTATCACTTCAATACCTTCATGATTTAAATATTGAAAACCTAGACCATATATCGCACCTTCATTTGAAAGTAAGAGGAACTTTTTACACCTCAGCCTCTCTTTTTGTTCTTATTGTAATAATATGCGTTGCATACGTTCTCGCCAAAAGGCAACGTAAGGTTGAAATCAACAATATTCTTAGCAGATATGATCAGACGAGGACGTCCGATGCTTAAAGGGGGGAACAGTTAAGGTACGAAAGTACAGCAACAAAAGTTATTGTGAAATATAAAAAAATTGCAACAATAAACACTTCTTCAAAATTAGCGCTGCACGCGCGTCCCAAAATAACTGAATAAAATACCTTTTTTTCATAGCAGACGCTACGTTGCATTTCTTACCTGCAAATTCCGTTCACATGAAATGTGAGTCCGTTTATGCTGATAAGCATTTTTTGCCGTGGCTTCTTCTTCTTCCTCTAGAAGTTGTAGAGTTCTTTAGTTTTCAGATTAAAAGTTAGTTCAGCACTGACACTCAAGACTTGCATAGCAAGTAATTGTAATTATAGTTATATTTGGATTTGTTTAAATAAAGTTATTTAATTATTTTTGATTTGTTTAAATAAACGGAAAATGAACAGAGATTAAATTGTGTTTTAATTATATTGACAACAAAACTAATTGACACTCAAGACTTGCATAGCAAGTAATTACAACAAAACTAATTTACACAAATTAACAATAATGCAATTTTTGGTAGTTCTGGTCAGAGCTGGAGATATCGACCCCTTTGCGCGAAATTATCGTATATGCCAATTTTTTTGAAATTGAGTTTTTGATGCAATCTTGTTCTACATTCAAAGAGACGTCACCTGACAAAATATTGTAGGCGAATTCCACTTCGTTGCTCCAAAAATTAAATGTATATTTTCATTTTGATATTGCCAGCGAACGCAGAGAAAAGTAGAAAAATGGCTGTCCTGTATAATTAGGTTTTGTAACATGCGATAATTTCGCGCAAATGGGTCATGTTAATAAAATTTCATTATTGAAAAGAAAAGTGAGTTAATCCACCTTAAAAAAATGATAAAACTACGTGGGTATTTTATTTTAATTGTACCAAAATAGGATGAATTGTACCAGTGTACCACTTAAGTTTCGATTGTACGAAATTTGGTACAATTGTACCACAAATCCCATCAGTGTTAAGAACATCAACAACATTGTCTTTTATGACACGAACATAAGAAACTACTTAATAAACAACTATCTTAGGATCTTATTAATATGGGTTCTTCGACACTGCTTAATTCCGGGCAGTGCATTCGCGAATTCTGCCGCAAAAACGGCGCTTAGCCGTTCCGTAATTCGCTTAGCTAAAGTTAAGTCTCGACCGCTAAAAACCCTAAGAGAATACAAAATTTAAATATTTTAGCGATGACATTAAATGCTAAAATTGCGGCGAATTAAGTTGTTATGGTATTGCCAAATTTAGCAATGCACGTTACAGTATTGCATTCAGAGCCAATAATCGCTAACTTTATAGATTTTTAGCGATAGAGATTTAGCTTTAGCCAATTACCAAATACGGCCACTGATCCCTTCTTTACCTGACTAAAAACATTAACGCTAACGACATACTTGGCTATATACGTAGTTCACTGATCCAACAATCGAATCTATGGTTAAAAACATCGGATTGGTATAGAGAAATTAATAGACAAATAATAAATATTAGAGACTATCTTAACTTTAACCCGAATAAGGCTATTATCACTCAAAATTATTCTAAATTCATCAGACTCAGGCTAGGTCATTATTTAATTACAAAGAAACAGCTAATGGAGCCTTACTCATCGGACCAATGTCCATATTGTAATTTTTATTATATTGCACGAAATTTGCAGCTATGATATAGCACATATTTCAATCAAATCCAACACAACACCTGTCCAACCCCTCACCAACCAACATCAACATTATCCTTAAATTTCAAAAGATTTTGTTATTCGTGCTAAATTCCCAGTTTTTATTATTGATAAAAACACTTGAAATTTATTGTTGATGGGATAAGCTATTCCTATGCGCATTTCACTGGTTGCATAGGCCAGATCATCAGGAAACTTCATCCATAAAGATTTTAGAAAAACTTTATGGCCTAAGCAACCAGTGAAATGCGCATAGGAATAGCTTATCCCATCAACAATAAATTTCAAGTGTTTTTATCAAAAATAAAAACTGGGAATTTAGCACGAATAACAAAATCTTTTGAAATTTAAATTTTGTATTCCCAAAAATTGAAATTACTTTTTGATAATAAACAGGCAGGTGCACGGCCTAAAAAACACTTAATTGACAACATCTTTTGTAAGTTGTTGTTGTTTTTTTATTTTGTTTTTCTTAACCTACTTACAACTACAATTAATGTTGAGAGAATTTCAACTTATTGTAGCGGGGAATGTAAGATGAGATGAACGCACTGTTTATTGTTGATGTTGTTTTGTTTAAACTTTGATATTATTACAAGTAGAACTGTTGCTATAAGTCTTATACGTTTAACATTTTTATTTGGTTTAATATCTTTAGTTTTTCTAAAATCTTTATGGATGAAGTTTCCTGATGATCTGGCCTAAGCAACCAGTGAAATGCGCATAGGAATAGCTTATCCCATCAACAATAAATTTCAAGTGTTTTTATCAATAATAAAAACTGGGAATTTAGCACGAATAACAAAATCTTTTGAAATTTAAATTTTGTATTCCCAAAAATTGAAATTACTTTTTGATAATAAACAGGCAGGTGCACGGCCTAAAAAACACTTAATTGACAACATCTTTTGTAAGTTGTTGTTGTTTTTTATTTTGTTTTTCTTAACCTACTTACAACTACAATTAATGTTGAGAGAATTTCAACGAATTGTAGCGGGGAATGTAAGACGAGATGAACGCACTGTTTATTGTTGATGTTGTTTTGTTTAAACCCAGTGGCCAGTGATAATCAAATATTGAGATCTAAAACTATTAGGGGTAATCTTAATATTGGTAATTTTAATGCACAAAGTATATCGCCTTCGAGGGGGTCAGCTAAAATAGATGAAGTGAGGCAGATACTGGTAGGATGCTATTTGGATGTAGTAGGGGTAAGTGAGACCTGGCTTAGTGAAAGCATACCTGATGTAGCTATTGGAATTGAAGGTTACAAAATATATCGCAATTATAGTTTGCATAGGAGGGGTGGTGATGTGTCCCTATATGTGGCCAATTACTTAAAATCTCGACTCGTTCGTAAAATAATGAATGAGGGTTTTTGGAAGATGTATGCAACTCTGTCATTCTGCACTGCACATAATTATGCGGATGATGTACAACTGTATTGTTGTTTTGATGGTAGGGCTTCTATGTCTGAATTTGTCAACTTGTTTAATAATGATTTGTGCAAAGTTACTCAATGGGCTGATCGGAATAAATTAAAACTTAACCCGATAAAAACGTATGCAATGAGGTTTGGCAATTGTGTAAGGTCATTGCCGCAATTAAATGCGTGCGGCAGAGACATGGAGTATGTGTCTAGCTACAAATCCCTAGGCTTCTAAGTATTTGGATGAAAGGATAACTTTTGAAAGGCATATATGTAGTATTGTGTCTAGGGTAAATTTAACACTTAGAAGGGTTAATTTTCTTGGATATTTTTTACCTCTCCATATTAGGAGGCTTATAGCTAAATCTTTGATTATGCCAATTTTTATATATGGCATGGAGGTTTACACTGCCACGACAATAACGAATATTGATAAGCTGAGGAAGTGTTTTAATAGGGTAATACGTTTTGTATATGGACTGGATTGGAGAGCTCATGTTTCAGTTGAGACGAAGGAGTTTCTAGGAATGTATTTCAACGATTTCGTAAATTACCGGCTTATTAGTTTATTTTATAAAATAGAAAAATATGGATGCCCGCAATACTTGCAGAATCTTTTCACTTTCTCGCACTCCTCTCGTACTTCAACTATTATATGTCCTAGAATCAGTACAATGTATATGGAGAAGTCGTTTGTTGTTAGAATATCCAGACTGTGGAACAGTGTTATCCCATACAATGCGCGCAATTTTGCGCTTAGTGTTCATAATTTTCAGACACTCTTTAAGGAAACCATGTAAAACATATATTTTTTTTTCTCTTTCTTTCTCGTCTTTTATCTCTGGCCATCTGGACCTTATATTATATTATGTATGTATATTTTTGTCTTTCCTAATTCCTGTAATATACATGTTTCGCGCAACTAGGGCTAGTTTTAAGTAATTTTAATTATATGTATCTAGGCTTCCGGGATTACTATATAAATTCAATAAAATCTAAATCTAAATCTAATAAGAATGTTTGTAAGCCTTGCTTTATGCAAAAGCCCATCGATTACCATTTGGTCATAGAGCAAATGTTACAAGTCCATGTGAACTTATGTCAACAGATGTCTGCGGTCCATTTAGTGAATCGTTTTTGAAAAAGAAGTACATACTTATTGATTTTTAAAGATGCATATACAAAGTATCGTTTTGGATACGTAATAAAACAGAAATCTGAAGTTAAGGATTGTCTAGAATTTTTAATGTTAGCAAATACACGTGGACATCCTATAAAAGAATTATTAAGCGATAATGGTGGTGAGTTTGACAACCATGAGGTAAAGTTAATTCTTAAGAAAAATAAAGTTATGCAAAGGTTAACAACACCGTACACACCTCAACAAAATAGTGCCAGTGAAAGAGAAAATCGAACAGTTGTTGAGATGTCTCGTACATTTAAGTATTCAAATCAAGAAGCTCAGTTTCCAGATGCCATATGGGCAGAATTAGTAAGAACAGCTATATATATATATGTATATTGAACAGAACGGGACAATCGTGAGTTGAAGGTAAAAGTTCTTTTGAATTATGGATGGGGAAGAAGCCTAGAACACATCATTTAAGAATTATATCATGCGAATGTTATGTCCATATACCTAAACAAAAGAGAAGAAAGAAGGATGATAAAGCTACAAAATGATATCTTATTGGTTATGACAATGATAAAAGATAACGTGTTTACATCAAAGAGAAAAGGGAGGTGTTACTATCACGAGATGTAAAATTCATTGAGAAAATAAAACCGTGCTTAATATTTAATAATAAAATTAAAAAAAATTGTATAAAGAACAATTTAGTTGAAAAAGATATTAGTGTAAACGATAAAGGAGTAAATCTTAAGTTTGGAGATTATCCTAGACCAGATATGGACAACACAATTGAACAAGAAGATTATCCTAGACTAGATATGGACAACATAATTGAACAAGAACCGCAATTGATAGAAGATTCAGAACAATTTAGTGAATATGAAATATTAAGTGATGCCAGCGAACATTCAGATTTAGATGAAGTAATATCAGATAGTAACGTTGAAGAAGTTGTTATTACTAAAAGAAAGTAAAACAAGGCATAATGATTCGGAAATACCTAATAATCTTAAAAATTCTAGATTTGATGATTATGTATTGGAAGTTCAAGATTTTGTCAATAAAATTAAATCTCCTATCACTTTTGCCGAAGCCGTAAATAGTAAAGAATCTTCACAATGGAAGGAGGCAATGAATTCTGAAATAAATTCTGTATATAAAAATGAAACGTGGAAAATGTCAGATCTTCCTAGAGAAAGCTTTACCGTCAAAGTGGGTGTTTCGCATGAAGATGAATCCAGATGGTACCATTGAAAAGTTTAAAGCCAGGCTAGTAATTAAAGGTTTTGCTCAACGTGAAGGGATTGATTATAATGAAACATTTAGTCATGTAGCACGATTAGGAACAGTACGAGCAGTATTGAGTATAGCCGCAAGCAATAACATGCAGTTATATCAATTTGATGTTACTACAGCATTTCTTTATGGTAAATTGGAAAAGACGTTTTTATGAAGCAACCTGAAGGACATAATGATGGTTCGAAACGTGTGTGTAAATTAAAAAGAAGTTCGTATGGTTAAAACAAGCACCACGTTGTTGGAATAAACGTTTGGTAAATTATTTATTAAAAATTGGATTCAAAATATGTGATGCTGACCCATGTTTATTTATAAGAAATAAAAAAGAAAATTAAATAATTTAAATGTTATATGTTGATGACGGGCTAGCTGCAGGAGCAAATGAAAAGGATCTTAAAGATTTATTAAAAGAATTAAAAGCTGAGTTCAAAATGACTAATAAAGAAACAAATTATTTTTGGGGTTGGAGATAAAGAAAGAAAATGATGCAATACAAATTTGTCAAGAAGCTTATGCCAAAAAGATATTAGAAAGATTCAATTTTGATGGTTGCAGATCAGTTTCAACTCCAATGACTAAAGTGGTAAATGATTTGGAAACAGGGAAAGATGAAGATGTATCTAAATTTCCTTATCGACAAGCAGGCAATAATGTACTTAATGGTTGGTACTAGACCTGATCTTGCATTTAGTATTGGTTTCTTGTCTAGGACTTTAGATAACCCTACAAAAGAAAATATTTTCGAAGTAAAAAGAGTTTTTCGATACATAGCTGGTACAAAGGACTATGCTATAACATACAAAGCTGACAACAAATAAAAGCTAGAATGCTACAGTGATGTTGATTTTGTTGGTTGTTCAAAGACAGGTAGATCAACATCTGATATTGTAAAAAAATATGCTTAAGCTATAATTTCCTGGATGAGTCAAAGACAGCCAATAGTTGCTAACGGGTCCGCCATCTAACGTTTTTTTTAAAACTAATGCTTATTTCATGTATGGTATGGTTGTGTATACGCTTGAACAACGATGGGAAATATGCGTTTTCGCCTCGCTAAGTGGGCCTGCGATCGACTTACAGAAGATGCCGATTTTGCCAAAAAAAAATCATCTTTCAGATGAAGCTCATTTTGATCTTGGCGGATATGTAAACAAGCAAAATTGTCGCATTTGGGGGACAGAAAACCCGCACGCATACCTTGAAAAGCCGTTGCACACAAAACGAGTCACTGTTTGGTGCGGATTTTGGCCCAAATTTTTGTTCACAAAAATTGAAGATATTGAAGATATTGGCAACATTTGGTTTCAACAGGACGGCGCTACGTGCCACACAGCCGAAGCTACACTCGATGTTTTGCTCCCTGTTTTTGAAGATCGCATTATCAGCCGCAGAGCTGATGTCGTTTGGCCACCTCGGAGCTACGATTTAACACCGTTGGACTATTATTTGTGGGGTGCCGTCAAAGATAAGTGTTACGCCGACAAGCCAATTGCGACAATTGAAGCTTTAAAGGACAATATACGTGAAGCCATTGGTGAAATACAGCTGCACACAATCGAAAATGTTCTTAAAAATTGGACCGTTCGTGTAGGCTACTGCATGGCCAGCCGAGGCAGCCATTTGAATGAAATTAATTTCCATTATTAACCGAAAGGATTGTATTTTCAAATAAAAGAAATTTGAGAAAATATTCAGTAGTTTTTTTTAGCATTTTCAAAAAGAAAAGTTATTTGGCGGACCCTGTACTTCTACAACAGAAGCTGAGATAGTTGCTGCTACAGAAGCTACTAAAGAAATTATATGGCTAAAGAGACTATATTCAGAACTCATTAATTTAAATGATATTCCTGTATTGCAAGTGGACAATAACGCAGCAATCAAATTAGCTCAAAATCCAGAGATTCATCAAAGAACTTAACATATTGCTTCGAAATATTTCTTCATACGTGAGAAAGTCTCTGAAAAGGAAAGAAGAGTTAATCGAATATCAACAGAAAACCAACTAGCTGATATTATGACGAAACCTTAACAAGCAACGAGATTAAAATATTTAATAAGTAGTTTGGGAATTTCAAATGTTAAACAATTTCTTAACAAGGGTATAGAGTATAGATGTTAATGTATTTTTGTTAAGTTTAGTTAACATTTGTTATAAATTTATACCTATTATATAGAACTCTTTGTAATACATATTTGTAATAATTAAATATTTTTTCTTTAATGATTATAGGTAAATCATTAAAAAATAAACTTTCAACAATAAAAAATTTAAGCTAAAAATATTTGTCAACAAAATCTGATTTTAAAGTTATATTGTTATTTTATGTGTTTTGTTTATTGTTTTCATACATACACACATCTGTATGTACATATGTATGTTTGCATGAAAATGCAACAAAGTAAAAACATTACAGGAAGAAAAATTCGAATTAGCACGTGCTTGTTTGTTGTAGGTTAAAATAACATGTCTCAAGATATAAAGCAAATTAATTGTATACCGCTAATTGTACTTAGCCGATAAAGGAGATAGACATGTAAGATCAATAAATGTTAAATATAAGATTACAACAATTTTTTATCTACGCAAATTTATAAAATAACTTCTATATTTTATAAAAAAACAATAAGATAATTTAATTGTTGGTACAACACACGAGGTATATTGGTAGAGAAATTAAAAAAAATTACGTAATTGTTGTTATGTGATTGTTTTCCAATTTTCAAAAATTGTTCATAGAACATTTGATTTTAAATTATACTTATTGAAATAGGAAGCTTCGTTATTTTTTAAAGTCCATTCGGTTGTGACGTACCCGATGAAGTGCATAATATGTGCATGTATGCCTGTCGGAATACAGACTAGGGATGTTATCTACCAAACATTTTCATACATGTGAATAAACGAACCTTTCTTTTTCGATGCATTTATTTCTCCCTTAAGTCCAACGGATTTTTCGTTAATTGATGTATTTTCTGCGTCACTTGATTCAGTTTTATCGGACTTGGTTGTAATTATATCATTCTCCAACGCCATTCTATTTGGTTTTCAATCAAATATTGAACAAAATGTATTTGTTGTAAAGAATTTGATGTTACACAACTTTTTCGCGAGGATTTCTACTTCACAAAAATTTTTAATATTGTTGCAAATATGTTTACTCTTTATTAAACGAAATCAGTTTATAATAGGTATAAATAGGTTTTTTTTAATTAAAATAATATATTTAACACGTTTTTACGAAAATTTAATTAATATAATTCAAATTAAATTCCTTTATACGCTCTCATGCGGTGAACTGCCGACTCCGATTTTATAAAATTTGCCTATGCCAGAGTTGCCGAATTTTATTTTTACTAAAAAAAACTTTAAAATTCGTAGTAAAAAATCTGTGAATTAGCCTGGCAACAATATCTATTGTGAGATGTGGTGGATTTACATTTATAACTATGCAAGGTGATTTCACTAGGTGGGGTCAAGTCAACATATGGTGTTTTTTTCGGTGATCGACTTGTCAAAGTTTCTATACAAATTACCCTACAAGAAATGATAGAAAGAAATGACCAAAATAAAGTTTTCGGTCATTTCTTTCTATAATTTTCTTAACACCAAAATTAAAAATGTAACTACTCGCTCATTCATTTCTTGTAGGGTAGTTGTTTTTATCAAGTTGAATTCATAACAGGTAAGTGCAACTCTACAACTACAAAAAGCCCCATGTATTTTGTTTTTGCAATTTAATGGTTAGCTGTCAAAATTTTTTAATTGCAAATTAACATTATCACTTTTTTTATAAAAAAAATTATTAAATTCACTTCAATCATTCGCAGGTCTGAAATTTTGTTATTATAAAAATAATATTTTTAGCACTTTTCAATCAACTTCTTCTCAAAACAAAATCATATTTTGACCAAGGCGAATTCATAACAGGTAAGTGCAACTCTTCAACCACAAAAAGCCCCATGTATTTTGTTTTTACAATTTTATGGTTAGTTGTCAAAATTTTTTTATTGCAAATTAAAATTATCACTTTTTTTTAACAGAAATTAATAAATTCACATCAATCATTCGCAGTTTTAAAATTTTTTTATTATAAAAATAATATTTTTAACACTTCATTCAACTTCTTCTCAAAACAAAATCATATTTTGACGTTCCACCATTTTTTTTAATTCGCCGTGGAAACAGCTGATGAACGGCTGACGAGATGAGTTTACCTGTTTGAATTCGCCTTGATTCTGACGTTTCACCATATTTTTTAATTCGCCGTGGAAACAGCTGATAGGTCTACACTAAAGATAATTATCTCAGCAAGTTGGCAATATCGTCGGCAGAATAACAGAGCAATATTTCTTATTGCTCAGCTTATGTTAAAGGCATGGGAAAACGTATTTATGTAAACTCATAATTTCAAAAAATTAAAGAAGAAGGTGCAATGTAAAATCTAGCGATATCTTGAAAAAATTATTCTTATTAATATAAATTCTTACTTATTCGACTTATTTTTTAAGCTTGGTCTTTTTACTATATAAAAATATTACTTTTAAAATGATTTTGTTATTCGTGCTTAATTCCCAGTTTTTATTATTGATAAAAACAATTGAAATTTATTGTTGATGGGATAAGCTATTCCTATGCGCATTTCACTGGTTGCTTAGGCCAGATCATCAGGAAACTTCATCCATAAAGATTTTAGAAAAACTAAAGATATTAAACCAAATAAAACTGTTAAACGTATAAGAATTATAGCAACAGTTCTACTTGTAATAATATCAAAGTTTAAACAAAACAACATCAACAATAAACAGTGGCTTCATCTCATCTTACATTCCCCACTACAATTAGTTGAAATTCTCTCAACATTAATTGTAGTTGTAAGTAGGTTAAGAAAAACAAAATAAAAACAACAACAACTTACAAAAGATGTTGTCAATTAAGTGTTTTTTAGGCCGTGCACCTGCCTGTTTATTATCAAAAAGTAATTTCAATTTTTGGGAATACAAAATTTAAATTTCAAAAGATTTTGTTATTCGTGCTTAATTCCCAGTTTTTATTATTGATAAAAACACTTGAAATTTAATGTTGATGGGATAAGCTATTCCTATGCGCATTTCACTGGTTGCTTAGGCCAGATCATCAGGAAACTTCATCCATAAAGATTTTTTTTTAAAGAATTTTTGGCCCCCTTACGAGAGCCACTAGTGGAATCGGACGGAGGATTGCCAGTCTTTTTCCTCGTGTCCGCTGCCTTAACCCCTTTGCTTGCCGTCTTGCGTATCGCCCCCTTTTCCTCGGCAGCTCGTTCCGAAGACATGAGCGCTTTGGTCGTCGGGGCAACACCCTCCTTCTCTGCCGCTGTACGAAAGGTTGACGACGCTGCCGGCCCTATGCTCTTTTGAGCAGTGTCCGGGTCGGCGGCTTCATCCCCATGCTTTCTCCAAGGGTAGGGACATCCAAGCACAGTACTGACAGGGCCGTAAATTCTTTCGAATTTAACGACGCTTTGTCGGTGCCTTCTCAGAAGGTGCCTATCCCTCGCGGAAAACGTTGAAGGATATCTCTTTGCCATCTTATCCAGATATGCAAGAGAACCCCTTGTTCCGTTCTGCGCCTTCTCCTCCGTCGTTCGGCTGGTATTCTTAATATCTCGTGAAGGGGCGCTTGGCCCAACCTCCACGACGCCCTGCCGAACAAGTTGTGGACAGTCTTCTCCAGAGTGTCCCCTCTGCTGTCCCCTGGCCTCACAGACGGAAGAGGCAGGCTGCACAACCTGACTATGAGCAGATATACGCTTAACATCGTGCTCCGTGTCAGAGAGCAGAGTCAGCCTCTCCAACTCTTGAGTAGCCACGGTTTTACCACAGGAGTCACCCGATAGTACCAGAAGACCATCCGCAAATAGGTCGGTAAGTACCTGTCTCTCCTGTTCAATTATACTCTTATAAACAGTCGAGAGGGCACTCTTCGACTCACTTTTCTTCACGTCCGACTGACCCTGGTAAATCCCTATTTACTATTAACGACTAGTTTCTTTTCGCACTAACTAGCCACACAGGACCTCCACACTGCTATTAACCACGTTGTCCTTAAAAGTGTATATTTCTCGCCCCAGCCACTGGTAAAGCCCCCACCTTGAATGGGCGAACCCGCGGGCTGGCACGACGTGCTATATGTACAGATAATGGACCGGAACTATACATTTCACTATCGCCTCATTATCTTGACAAGATGAGTAACCTTTAGTCGCACACTCCTTCAGAACTCTCGACCTCCCGCGAAGACGTATTCATCACATACATCATCCCAAGAGATCAGAGCCGTAGAGTGCACTTAAGCCCTCGCATCTCGACAAGATTGTTACCCAGGCGAAACCACATACAACTGGTCGTGTGAAAAAAATTAATTTTCCGAAATTAAGCCAGTAATAGTCAATGAATGGCCTTGTGCTTTGTTGATGGTAATAGTCGCTTGAATCGGAATGGTAAATCGTTGGAAATCATCGGAATTCGTGGAAAAATTACGTCTTCACCTTTAAATCTGTCACCGAAGATTGTTGCCTCTATTTAATTAGATGAACAGTTTTTGATGTAAATAATGTGTCCATATAAATATGGAACTATCTATGTTTTACATACATACATACATACATACATACATACATAAGTGGCTATTCACAACCTGAGTAGGTCTTTAGCCGAATCTTCTGCGCTTTTTCTCCAATTTCGGATATTCAGATCAGAAAGTTGTTGTTGAACCTGATCTTTCCAGCGGAGCTTCAGCCGTCCCATCCTGCGCATACCTTTGGGATCGTACTCAAAAATCTTCTTAGCCGGAGCATCTGCTTCCATTCGCACAACATGTCCTAGCCAGCGCAGTCTTTGTATCTTTATGCGCTTCACTGTATCAATGTCGGCATGCAGCTCATGGTTCATACGATGCCGATAATCTCCACTGACACAAACCGGTCCATATATTTTACGAAGAATTTTTCACTCGAAAACACCAATTACAGCTTCATCTGCCTGCGCAAGTACCCATGCCTCTGCGCTATACAAAAGCACTGGTAGCATTAGTGTCTTGTAGAGTGTTATTTTTGTGTTTCGGGAGAGGGCTTTAGATTTGATTTGTTCGCTCAGCCAAAAGTAGCATCTATTTGCTAGTATAATTCTTCTTCGATTTTCCAGACTGGTGTTGTTTGTTGAAACCATAAACTTAGTTTTTGCTTCATTAACTGCCAGACCCATTTTTGTGACTCCTTCTCAATACTTGCGAATGCAGCAGTTACGTCTCGCAATGTTCTTCCCACGATATCAATATCATCTGCATATGCGAGGAGCATGTGGCTTTTGGTGAAGATTGTGCCATTTCTATTAACTGCAGCGCCGCGTATCACCTTTTCCAATACAATGTTAAGCTATGTTCACATTATGTGTATTTGTCATATGGAATGTCACTTTTCTACCCACATGTGTTTTCATGTGCATGTCAAAATTTGAGTTTTACATAATTTACATGTTCACATAATGGTATGTAACGTACATTTGACATAACCTATCAAAAATAATAAAAACATTTTTAATAATTAATTTGTGCATTTTTTATCTGTTTTATTATTTATTTACTATTTTAATATATATGTATTACAATTTCAATTAATTTTTGCCGCCACAAACAAATTTGTTAATAAAAAACAGCTGATGTCAGATGCTTTGTCACTTGAAATTAGAACACGTTCTAAATCAAAGTTGTCATGTGTACTGTACACAGAGAAATAACACATGATAGTGTTTGAAGGGGTTCAGACGATATGTACATATTTAACATGTGAAAAAGTGACAATCCACATGACAAATACACATAATGTGAACACAGCTTTAAAGAGGTCGCACGATAAACAGTCACCTTGTCTGAATCCCCGTGTGGAGGTAAACGGTTCGGAAAGATCATTTCAATTTTTACTGATGATTTCGTATCAGTTAGAGTCATCTGGCATAGCCTTATCAACTTTGCCGGGATGCCAAATTCAGACATGGCCTGATATACCTTTGCTCGATCGGGCTGTCAAAAGCGGCCTTGTAATCGACAAACAGATGGTAGGTGTCGATTTGTTTTTCGTGGGTTTTTTCCAGGATTTGGCGTAATGTAAATATCTGGTCTGAGGTGGATTTACCAGGTCTAAAACCGCATTGGTAAGGGCCAATTATTTCGTTGACTTTTAGTTTTAGTCGTTCACACAATATTATTGCCAAGATCTTATAAGCGATGAGAAGAAGGCGTATCCCCCTATAATTGGCGCAAGCAGATTTATCTCCTTTTTTTATGAACGGGACACAGCACACTAAGACTCCAATCATCGGGCATGCATTCCCTTAGCCAAATTGTACCAATAAGTTGATGCATGCAGCTAATCAACTCATCGCCTCCGGCCTTAAATAGCTCTGCAGGCAAACCATCGGCGCCCGCAGCCTTGTTGTTCTTCAGGCGGTGTATAGCTAGTTTCAACTCACTTTGGCTGGGCGGCGTACATTCGACACCGTCATCGCAGATTGGATCGGACGTATCTTCGCTGCCGCTTTCCTCAGATACCAGCAACTGTTTTTAATTTCATAAAAATCGGTTTGATAATTTCTGAGAGGCAGAAATTACCCCTATCTCCCCTCGTGGTTCTACGATTCGGCCTATTTTCAATAGGCAAAATTGCGAACTGTACTTTGCGCACAAGGTTACATGGACAGCCAGACGGACATCGTAAGATCGAATCAGAAATTGATTCTGAAGGCTCAGTTAGTTGGGAGTAACAGTAACCTTACCGTAAAAAAGTAAGACCAATCTATTTCTTACAGATTGAGACGTAACATCTTACTGCTAACTATAATCGTTTTAATTGCATTACAAACAACAAAATGAATCAGCTGATTTGCAACGTTACTGTTACTCCCAGCTACATAAGTCCCAATTCACATTATACGATTTTTGTCGTTGCGATTATTGTCGTTTCCTCTTTGAAGTCGGTTTGATGTTTACATTGTACGATTTTTGTCGTTACGACTTTTTCTGTGCAACCGAACTTCAATACATTTTTCGTCAAATGAGAGAACATTGAGAGAACGAATGAGCGAACAAAACGAATCGAAGAGTACACTCGCTTGTGTACCCCTTTTAATTCCTCTCACCCCTCTTGCCTATAAAGTAAGAATCGCAACGACAAAAATCGTATAATGTGAATGGGCACTAACTGAGCCTTGAGTCGATCGGTATATTTTAAGGTCTTAAGCCTATAGTACACGGAATGTAAAAAGTCACATGCGCATGTGGTTCCGACGTTATTTTGTCGTCATCACACAACACGAACTCGCTTTTGTGGCTTTGTAGTGACGTCAAAATTACGTTAGAACCACATGCGCATGTGGCTTTTTACATTCCGTGTACTATAGGCTTTAAGCTGGGATCACACGATTGCCGCAATGTACCAATTTTCACACTTTTTAATACCCCAATCGTGTGACCGAACAACCAAATGGCTCATGTACCAATCGAGGACAATATTGTGCTTACTTTTACCAATCAAATGCAACCCTGGTGCGGCAATCGTGTGACTGTTTGCTATGCAACCGCGCGTCAATAAAAATGACAAAAATGCACCAATATTTATTGTGTTCTTGTGCGGCAATCAAACAACACAATACGCGGCAATATTTGCCTTTTTTATGAGATTTGCTTTTTTGTGTTTCTTTTAGTAGGTAATAAAAATAAATATGTACATATTTATTTATTTTGCATTTAAATTTTTTTAAGTAATTATTTTAAGTATGTATGTATGTATGTTCACAAGCATATTTAGCTGTTCTTTGCGAATATTTTTATTAAAGATTTTTCTATTCGAAACTAAATTTAGGAAATTGTTAAACAGACTGTTAAGCTGGGATCACACGATTGCCGCAATGCACCAATTTTCACACTTTTTAATACCCCAATCGTGTGACCGCACAACCAAATGGCTCATGTACCAATCGAGGACAATATTGTGCTTACTTTTACCAATCAAATGTAACCCTGGTGCGGCAATCGTGTGACTGTTTGCTATGCAACCGCGCGTCAATAAAAATGACAAAAATGCACCAATATTTATTGTGTTCTTGTGCGGCAATCAAACAACACAATACGCGCCAATATTTGCCTTTTTTATTAGATTTACTTTTTTGTGTTTCTTTTAGTAGGTAATGAAAATAAATATGTACATATGTATGTATGTATTTATTTATTTTGCATTTAAATTTTTTTAATTAATTATTTTAAGTATGTATGTTCACAAGCATATTGAGCTTTTCTGTGCGAATATTTTTAAGATATTTCTATTCGAACCTAAACATACGAAATTGTTGAACAGACTGTTAATTTTTGGAATATCTTAAAAAATTAAATAAAACTATTCAACAATAATTTGTTTAATTATATGTTTTGTATCATTTATCATTTAATTTTGTTCAATGGACAATCTAACAAGAACTTTCAAACAAATAAAAAAGCTACCACAACAGCTGTTTTCGCAGTTAATATACATAAGTAAGAACAATCGTGTGACTGTTCTGCGGCAATTGTTGTAACCATTTCGCTTTGTACCAACTAGCGGCAATTAAATTTGTATAAAACAGGGCAATCGTGTGATTTGAGAAAATTTGGTTGGGGCAATTTCATTATTGTGCGTCAATAAAGCACAATAATAATTGTGTCATATTGGTGCATTTGCGGCAATCGTGTGATCCTAGCTTTAGTTTTTCGAATGTCTTAAAAAAATTAAATAAAACTATTCAACAATAATTTGTTTAAGTAAATGTTACAAATTTAATTTTTTTCAATTAACAAACCAATAAGAATTTTCAAACAAATAAAAAAGCTACCACAACAGCTGTTTTCGCAGTTAACACAAGTAAGAACAATCGTGTGACTGTGCTGCGGCAATTTTTGTAACCATTTCGCTTTGTACCAACTAGCGGCAATTAAATTTGTTTAAAACAGGGCAATCGTGTGATTTCAGAATATTTGATTGGTGCAATTTCATTATTGTGCGTCAATAAAGCACAATAAAAATTGTGTCATATTGGTGCATTTGCGGCAATCGTGTGATCCCAGCTTTACACACATCAGCACAAATGCACAGGGCTGCCAGATAAATTTGTGAGCAAATCGTCAGTTTCCTGAGAAAAAATAATAAATCGTCTTTATCGTTTCGAAAAATCGTCAAAAAAAATCGTACAACTCAAAATTTTGGTTTTATGTAAACAATTTTTGGTCGATTTTTATAAAAAATACCCCTCTAGCATTTTCAATCGTGTAAGAGCTAAATGGAGTCTCATGAAGAGCGTTGTTAATCGTCGATGACCGCATTTTATTATCGTAGAAGATTCCTCACACGGGAAAAACTGTAACACGAGTGAGATTCTTCTATAGCACAGCGAAATACCCTTCTTCAATCGTTGTGGGAATCCTTTTAGACGTGGGTTAAGATAATCTAACGAGTCTTTCATGTCAAGAAACGTATGAGACTCATGTACATAGATATTCTCTTAAAACTCGTGAAATGCTCGACGTTTAATTGTTGAAAATGTGACAGAGTCGTAAAATGTTCATTCGATTATGGTTTGACGAAAGATAAACAAAGTGTAACTTTTTTTTTGTACTCTGAAAACAATCAAAGATTTTTAAGACTTGCATATTACAGCCTAAATAAATGCGGCACGCGTTTTCCATTTTATGAATAGAGCGGTCTGAACGCTTTGCAATTGGAAAAACGGATTTTCACAGCTCGTTTAGTAGTGAAGTTTGCCGCTTTTTTTGGTCAATCTAGCGTTTTGATCTCTATTTTTATTAATAATTTGAGGGTTTTATTAAACAAGAAAGCTATAACTACTGTTCGTACGCTCTTGCTTTGGTTTGGTATATCAGCGTAAAAGCTAAGCGGAAGAAAACGTTCCGCCTTCCTCTCTTGCTAAGGTATGGCTATTAAATAAGATTTATTTAGACTTTGGAGACTGAAAAAAATCGTCACTTTTTAGAAAAAAATCTGCAAATCTGTCAAATCTTGAGCTTTTAGGAGAAAAGGGAAGAGAGAATGCCATATCCGAAAAACTCAAGACTTGACGAGTCAAACTTGACGTGTGTGAACCGGCACTAATTTCGGAACAAAAAGTCGTCAAATCTGACAGCACTGCAAATGCATAATACCTCCCCTACATGGTGAAATAATTAGAAGGTGGCAGCACTACGGAATCTATTATTTTTTGCTCAATTCCAAGGTATATTTACACAAGGTAGACTCATTTGGGAGTGTAGACATGCTGCTCTATAAAAATAACCGAGTGGAACGGAATTGTCAAAATATTCTTCATATAAATTTAACGCACACATGTACAAATTTTGGCTCATATACACGGAATTTGACATTGGTGTTCCAACTTAGGTAAACAGCTGACAAACATATGGACCAACGAGTTTACCTTGTGTAAATATACCTTGCTCAATTCATGGTGAACTTTCATTAAGTCAAAATCATTTGTTTATTTTTTGATGTAATGTCACTTAAATACACAAAAGATTATAAAAATTATTCTTCTAGATAAAAACACAAAATTGAAAGTGTAGTGCAAGTGAATTTGAGAATTTTGTGTATGTGAACTGGTTTGGTTGGGTTTGTTGATTTGTGAACCACCCAACAACAGCTAAAGTGGAATATGAATAACATCGTTGTACCGCTACATAACTTTTCCACCAAAAACTACAACTTTAAATCACCCGCCCATGCTAAAAGATTGTTTTTAAGAAATGGTTTCTTTTAAAGTTTTAAACCTATTATTACCGGTGCGCCAGAGGAGCATGTAAAGGGTAGACGTAGACGCATCTATATGTCACCTAAAAATGCCATGCAAAGTGTTACCAACAATGTGAACACATGACAAATTGATTTCGACAGTCGTGAATGTTGAGAGAATCCCTTAATGGGATGCTAATCATCGTAAGTCAAATTTGAGATAGTGTAAAGGCAAATTTATTTAAGTCCTCCGTTTCATTGGAAATCCCTTGTCTAATATGCTAGTCAGCTTTGCTTTCCATGATAAAGCCATTACTTTCTTAAATAATTATTTCAAAGTATTCTTTGTTCTTGATATTTGTGTCATGTAAAATTGTCTTCTTTAACCTTATGCCTTTTTGGCTACTACCTTACTGTTGCTTTTGGTCTTTATTGCCTAAAACCAAACTAAAAGCTTTTGTTCCCGGGAAAACTTCGCCTACAGTTCATTTAAACTGCGGGGAGCTTCCACTTCATTACTTTGTAAAATTTCTCGATGTTAATATTCAGGTTTACGACGATTCATTAAATAAAAACAATAATATTTTGGTGTGGTGAAAATCCATATTTTTGACATAATGGACTATTTTACACAAACAAATTTGCCTGTTTTTGTTGTATTGTTGTACAACAACTCCTAGTGCTGCCACCTTCTAGTAATTTCACCATGCTCCCCTACAAGAAATGCATAACCAAAACAAAAAAAATTACTATTACTATAACACTATATTGGTCAACACTACCGGTCATATAACTAGTAAAATGACCGGTAGTCTTCTTGTAGGGTCCACACTAATGTGGTGTTGGTATAAAAACTTACCTAAAATGTAGGTATGTCTTGAATATCGCTCTCAAATAAATTTAGTAGGCTTTATTATCTAGTTTATATCTTGCAGGGTAATATTCAAAAAGAATTTTTAAAAAATATCAAAAAAAACAACAAAATTCTAAGTATCCCAACCAGTGTTGGCAATTTAGCCATTTAGTGACTAGAATTAGCCATTTTTCACCCTGTTTAGCCATTAAAAATGAGTTTAGCCATTAGCTATTTTTAAACTTGTTTAGCCATACATTTTTTTGCCGTTTTTCTTTTAAAAGAATAATTTTTATTTTATTATAAAAATGTATAAAAGTAAAATAAAAATGTTTAACAATTAAAACGCCTTTAATTTAATTCCCAACTTTCACAAATGTTAAAAATCGCTATAAATAATGATGATGAAACATCTTTCAAAATAAAGGAACAGAATTACAATATTAAATTTATAAAATGTATCAACACAAACATCGGTGTTTCCAAGGTATATTTACACATATACCTTGGGTGTTTCTTTCTGGTTGCAAGTATTTCAATAAAGAAATGCAAGCGGCAACAAATTTTGTTTAGAAATTTCAGAATTCACTATAAAATTGCTCTCACTTCCATAGTATAATGCTGAAGTAGTAGCCAAGTAAACATCGTTAAAAGTAATTTTAGAAATAAGTTACATTTAGCAACCGTTAATTCGATTTTATCAATTATGAAAATACGGGTACAACGCGTTTGTGCTGATGTTGGTAACACCTTAAAATATTGGTCCTAAGCCCACCTTTATGTATACCGACTCACTCCGAATCACTTTTTGAGTCAAATTAAAATTGTTCGTCCGGCAGGCTGGCAGGCCGGCCGTCCATGTAAACCTTGTTCGCAAAGAGATTATTTGATAAAATTTGGCACATAGGTTCTAATGTGGTGTATGGTATCATATAGTCGAGGTGGACCAAGTATACTTTCCTACTTGTGTTTTCTTATAGATCTGGCAGTGTTGCCACTTTATGGGTAATTACCCGAATTTGGTATAATTTTTACCGTCGTGGGTAGAGCTTAGGTAATTTCTCTTATGTGTTATTCCGGTGTAATTTTAAATTCTTACTTTAGATACCCAAATAAAATCAAGATTCGATTTCAGTGATGACATTTATTTCTTTTAAATATTGTTGCTAAAAAATGCACAGTCTTTTGGACCAAAGTTTCGGTTTCTTTTTAAGAAAAGACTTCAATCAATAAATATATATTTTAAAAAGTTTTGTAATTAAGATGGTCGCTTGGATTTGGATAAAGAAGCCTTTATAGTGATTAAGAGTTTTTTCAACTTTCCCTAGATATATGCAACCAACTGTGGAAGCTAAATTCATTATTTTAGGAGTTTTATTTTATGTTTTTTAATTGTTTTTAAGTCTTTTTTGTAAATTTATTTAAAATTAACAGTATTGGTCTTCTTTCCATGAGTTCGTTGTGTTTTTGCTTCTTTGCAAATCGGGCAGGTTCTACAAATCAAAACGAACTGGAATTGAAATCGAACGAGATATTGATCTCAATTATTTTCATAATGGCTGTAGCTTATCCGGTTTTCAACAGTGGTTCTTGTAGAGATAATTAGTACTCAATGTATGAAGTATATAAAAAGCAATATTTTCATGAAAATTCTATACAGGCTCGTTTTCAAAATTTGTTCGATATTAAATCCACTTCATTTCGATTTACAGAACATGCCCGATTGTCTTTTTATTAAATAAAACTTCAATGTTATATCAGGTGTAATTTTATTTAAATCGGGTAATTTCGCTTCAGCTCAAGTGCAATTTTGAATTTTGCTGGTGGTAACACTGAGATCTGGACTCAATAGATGTATGTATGGTAAATGTTGTCGTGATTATGATTTACCTTTAAATTATTTAAAACTAATAGCCACGAGTGGTTGCTATGAGATGAACAATAACGACATCGAATTTGTCGATGATTTCATTTTTAAATATCTATTAAAATATTTGACAAATTAATCTTAACTTACAATTTAATCGTAAACAACTTTTACTTAATTTAACTTTTACAAAATTTAAAAAGGTTTTAGCCATTCTTTGGTCACCAAGTTTTGGCAACACTGATCCAAGCATTGATTATTTCAAGGTATATTTATAGCAGGTAGCCGCGAGATTACAACAATTGTACAATAAAACAAACAACAGGGCTTTTTATTGTTGTTATGCGATACAAACTGTCAAAAAGCAAAGGGGCTGATAAGAGACAAAAAAGACAAAAGATAAAGACAAAAAAGTGTTTTACTTGTTTACTATACAAGATTTGACAGTTCGTATCGCAAAACAAGCAAATAAAAAATAAACAGCTGGTTTTCCGAGACTACCTGCTATAAATATACCTTGGATTATTTTTAGCAAGAACTATCATGGTGAAATAAACAGGTGGCAGCACTACGCCAGATGACGATTTTTTGCTCCTGCATTGTTTGTCTAGGTTTATGTCAAAGTTTTGTTTATGTGTTTATGTTTACAAAAAGGCCACGTTTTGTGCTGAGATAATTGTATTTTAATAAAGTTTTTGATAATTTTAAATTAAAACAAGTAAGAGTGCTATATTCGGCTGTGCCGAATCTTATATACCCTTCACCATTGTGCGAACAGAAAAAAACTTCATTTTAAATTAAATTTAAAAATCTAAAACTGGTAAATATTTTTTTACAATCGTTTTTAGAACATAAAAATTAAAAAAAAATTCTCTTTGAAAAACCAAGATTTGAACCGAAGGACTCACAGTTTCTAAACTCAACCCCCTAGACGACTGAACCATAAACGAACGTTGTTAAATTATCATTAAAGTGAAATATGGCCCGTTTTTGGTTTCACAACTCAACTCAGTTGTGTCAACTCAACTCAGTTATGTCAACTCAACTCAGCAAAGTTGTAAACCAAAACACAAAAATTACAATTCAACTTATTTGAGTTGTGAACCGTAATAGTGGCCTATATTCACGAAAATGGTTTGTACCATGTATGAAAGGCGAATTCAAACAGGTAAACTCATCTCGTCAGCCGTTCATCAGCTGTTTCCAAGGCGAATTAAAAAATATGGTCAAACGTCAAAATATGATTTTGTTTTGAGAAGAAGTTGAATGAAAAGTGTTAAAAATATTATTTTTATAATAAAAAAATTTCAAAACTGCGAATGATTGAAGTGAATTTATTAATTTCTTTTATAAAAAAGTGATAATTTTAATTTGCAATAAAAAAATTTTGACAACTAACCAGAAAATTGTATAAACAAAATACATGGGGCTTTTTGTAGTTGTAGAGATGAGTTTACCTGTTTGAATTCGCCTTGCATGTATGTGTGTTTGTTTGTTTCTTTTAGTATAGACAGTGTTGTCTTACCGTAGATTTACCTTTTTTGGCGAGTTTTTAAGTAGCAAAACTAATCAAAAATTCCCCGTTTCTATTTGTTAAAATTGATTTGTTAAATAGATGAAATAATAAAGAAGGGTGGTAACGAAAATCATATTGGTCATTATGCTAATATATGTAAAGAAATGGGATTTCAGTATTTTGGTTATAACTCAGCCATTTTTTAACCGATTTGAAAGATTTATATTCCGACGTGTTTAAGAAGAAATTTACCATTTACTTGGGTTATAAAACTTGGACTCGGAAAGATCTTTGGTTCCCGAAAATGGGTATTTAAAAAAAATTTTTTATTTTGGCCATAACTTTTTCGTATCTCATCCATATCAGTCATATCCATAGGACATATGGCAGCCCTAAAATATAGTTATAAAATATTGAATTTTTTTTGTACGGGAGGTACCACGCCTCCACGGAGGGACAACATTGATAGGGGCTCGGAGGTCACTGTATATGTGGACAGCCAGGCAGCTCTTATGGCTGTGAGGGGCTGTTATGTGAAATCCAGGCTGGTTGATGATTGTAGGAGGGCTCTAGGGGGAGCCTTAGGGGAATATGCGTTGAGGCTATGCTGGGTGCCTGGTCACTCCAACATAATCGGCAATGAGGTGGCTGATGAGTTGGCGAGACAGGGCTCGGAGATGGATGATCCTGACCGGGTGGAGGCAGTTAGGCCTCCAATTGGCTTCCTTTTTGGAAGGATCACGGAATGGATTCTGGATGCGACCAACCGGGCCTGGGGGAGCCGATTGGACTGCCGTGTATCAAGGACACTGTGGCCGGTACTTAGGAGGTCCGATTCGAAATCGCTGCTGGGCAAGAGTAGGGTCTGTGTCAGGACCTTGATAGGGATTATCACGGGCCACTGTATGATAGGCAGGATGGCGGTGAGAATGGGATCCGACTTATCGGATGTGTGCGGGTTGTGTGAGGACCCGGAGGACCTGGAGACGGTTGAGCATATTCTGTGCCACTGTCCCAGGCTCCAGAATAGCAGGCTGAGGTGGCTGGGCAGTAGATTCCTGGGCGAATTAGGGGACGTCTCGGGGTGTGGACTCGAGGGTCTTATAGGATTCGTAATGGGGATGACCTGGCTGCGCGAGAGGAGACGGGGCGCTGTCCGCGTGTAGTGGGAATTTTGGTTTGGTCTTTGCTTCATTTCTATATCTATTTTCTTATTCTCGGGCTGTCATTTTTTTTTTTTTTTCATCTACCTTTTCCTTTTCACCTTATCTATCCTAATTAAGGCATCGCAATGGACCATATTGGTCTCTGGGTGAAGGTGTGGAGGAAACTTCACACCAGCCTTTCTACCTACCTACCTACCACGCCCACTTCTCCAATTCCGGGATTTTTGGGAAAAATTTGAAGTATTCGTGGTTTTTTTCTAATATCTCAGCCATTTGTGGACCGATCTTTTTGAACTTCAATAGCAAATAATTCCAGACCATATGTGACATAAATGTATAATAACATGGCCCCCATCATATATGGGGTCTTCGGAAAACCCATTTCAATAGACAGACGGACAGACGGACATCGTTAAATCAACTTCGCTTTTCAAAAGGACCCAGAATATACATATATACTTTATAGGGTGTAGGATCAATATTGTAGAAATTACAAACGGAATGACAAACTTATATATACCCTTTTACCTTCGGTGAAGGGTATAATAAATAAGATATTGACTATAATAATATAAAAATTGGTTAAAAATTTATTTATTTCATCACGTTCAGCGGCACGCTTTGATTTTTGTTAAAAGTATTTTTTGACGTAAACGGTGATGTAATTTCCATTTATGTTGTAATGTTGTATTTGTTGCCGTAACGATGCCACCTGCTTATTCCACCATGTGACTACTCGCTCATTCATTTCTTGTAGGGTTACCTTTTTAAATTCACCTTGCTTTTACATTACCCTGCGGCCACACGATCAAGTTGTTCTTGATAGTCTTCTACATATACTGCTTGTCAAAATTTACAAAAATTTAAAGCTGTGACGTAGGCTGCACTCAATTTGTAAGCAATTTACTTTTATGATGTCATCAAAAAAACAATTTATAAAGACAAACATGTAATCAGCTGCTAAATTGAAAGCAACATTTCCAAACAAATGGAAAGGTGAAATTGAAAGCAATCTCGTGGTCAATTTAAAAAGTGTGAGTGGGTTGCAAATTGAAAGGAATTGAAAGGCAAAACTTGATCGTGTGGCCACCAAGTTAACAACATTATTGTTTTACAATGGACTGACAACGGTGTCAAACAAAATTGCGAAGTCATACGCAAGGTATATTTATAGCAGGTAGTCTCGGAAAGCCAGCTGTTTATTTTTTATTTGCTTGTTTTGCGATACGAACCGTCAAATGTTGTATAGTAAACAAGTTTTTTGTCTTTTTTGTCTCTTATCAGCACCTTTGCTTTTTGACAGTTCGTATCACATAACAACAATAAAAAGCCCTGTTATTTGTTTTATTGTACAATTGTTGTAATCTCGCGGCTACCTGCTATAAATATACCTTGGTCTCACGGTTGCAAGATATTTTTAACACATTTTATCGACAATATTGTTGGATGTGACCACCGTCTGTACGAAGCTTAAGCAAATAAAAAACGGTTAAAATGTTGAATTTTCCTATAAAGATTTCTTAAAAATATCCAATTTAATCGTCGTTATTTTAAATTGATATATGGTTATTTTAAATACGTATCGGCGATATATATCGACAATTTTTTTAATATCGATATTTTTATATACCGATATTTTTTGTCCATTCCTACTCCGCATTGACTATGTTTTTTCCGCACGATTTCTGTTATCAATTAGCAAAGATATAAAGAGACGTTGGTGTTTATTTAATTATAAAATAATAAAAATGTCTTTTATTAAAAACCTAATTAAAGAGCCTGAAAGCAAATTAAAAGCTAATCCCGATACAAGCGAAACGGAAAAGAAAGTACGACCCATAATTAAATCTGCATTGGACTTACAACGTCTGAAATTAGAAAAACTTATGAAAAATCCAGTAAGTACATATGTAGAACAATTTAATTTAGTTAAAACATTTACTTTAAATTTGTTTAAAGGACAAACCTGTAGTTATTCCAGAACATAAAAGAGAAAAAGATTTTATGCAAAGTGTGCCCACATTTGTAAGAAACGTTATGGGATCAAGTGCTGGTGCAGGATCCGGGGAATTTCATGTATATCGTCATTTACGGCGAAAGGAATATGCCAGACAAAAAATGATTCAATCGAAAAGTCACCAAGAGCAACTAGATGAAGAATACCAACAAAAACTTGAAGAAAATCGAAGAGAGGCAGAAGAAAGAACTGCAAAAAAAAGAGCAAAGCGCTTAAAAAAGAAATACCGCGGAAAAAAAACAAAACAGTCTGATCCAAAAGGTAACGTTCAAGCTCCTAGTGAAGGTGAAAATTTCAAAGAATCTGAGTCGGAAACTGAACATAATAAGGAAACTGATAAACATTTTGAGTCCATTGACAAAACTGTTGAACCTTATTCAAAAGAAGAAAATATAGATATAAGCAAGGAAACTGATGAAAATTTAAAATCCGTTGTCAAAACTGTTGAACTTAATTCTAAGAAAGAGGAATAAAACCAAGTATTTTTATGGAAAATTATTCGTATAGATTTGTTACGCGCCATTAATTAACTTTAAAAAAAAATCAAATAAACTATCCAAAAACCGGTTAAGGTAAAAATAGCTAGCTAAGTAAGCAAAAGTCATTCTCAACCAGCGTTTTGGACCCTAAGCATATAACATATTCCACACTCCAAGAAGTATGTTGGTATGTATGTTCAAAATATCACGAAGTTACACAGAAAATTCAAGAGTCCAACAATTAAGGGGAAAGAAGAAATGACTATATCGTATATCATTCTGAGTGATACTATGGAACGCTGTTAAGCCACATAAGGGTACAATGGTCCCTTCCCCAACCTATGACACCTTTACAAACTCATTTTAATTTCTATTCAAAAATAATATCATTTTATATTTTTTTATTGACAAAAGCCTAACCTATAATAGAGTATTACAAAACCGTAATAGTGATATAAAAATTTTATAATATGGGCATTTCCAGCGAAAAGTCTACTTTTTGTCACGTAACGCCAGAAGTATTTTAAATTGTTTCTCAAAAAGTTTTATATGTATCGTTTGCTTTTTTATATTTTGGTGTAAAGCGCAACAAGCTCTACATTAAGTAACAAAAGGGATAACGATTGAACAACATTTTCCGAAAATACAACCTTATTTGCAATCTGGCGTTACATTAAAAAAAGTAGACTTTTAGCTGAAAATTCCCATATTTACCTTAAAACGAGCAAAGATTTTTAAATTTGATAGCTTGAAAAATAAATCTATATAAGTCGTAAGTTTACTAAAAAAGGTTTTGTACAAAACTTCTTGCTCAATTCGCAGTATTTTTCAGTTTTGTAATGCAATCAAAACACACTTCCGTTTTTTTAACGTCACGCCAGTGCAGATTTTTGCTTATATCTGCAAATCCTTAGCGTCGATTACTGTAATTTTTTTTCTGTATATAGTGCTACTTCATTACTTTGTATATATAAAAACCCTTTTTACAAATTTGACTTCGTCATTTAATTTTTTTACATTTTGTGCTACAAATATCACGACACGTCAAAATGGAAATGCCCATATAGGGGCAAAATCCTGTTTAATTGGAAAATATTTGTTAAATATTTGTCATAAAATTCTTTAATTACAAAAATCTTATTTAAAAACGACTTTTAAAATTCTTGGGTTTTACGTTTGCGATTTCCAGCACACCCCTGTAAGTTTGTAATTCCGTGTGAAACATTTTTTTTATTTATCTCACCCCATAGAGTATATATATTCTAGCTCCTTGAGTTATGCCAAGTCGATTTAGCTATGCCCGTCTGTCTGTTGAAAACACGCTCACTTTCTAAAAAGAAATGAACAAACTTGATTTCAAAATGTTTCTAGTTATCCTAAGCAGTATGGGATTGAATTCCAGCAAAATCGGTTCAGTAGGATCAGAGCTATGTTTAAAAATGTGGAACAACCGCCCCAAAAAATTGATAAATTTGTTACAAAAACTAACATAAATGGTGGAATAATGCACGGAATGATATGAAATTCGTGTTATTTGACTGGAATTGACACTGCAATTTCGTGAAGATCGGTTTATAATTTACCCTAGGCCCCATATAAACCTTACTCCCGGAAAACAGTTTAGTAGGCCTTAAACCATAATTAATTATTCTTTCATTACAAAACTTGGCACGTCACAGTTTTATATGACTACAAATGACACTGTGAAATTTCGTGGAGATAGGTCCATAACTTACCCTAGGCCCCATATAAACCCTACTCCCGGAAAGCAATTTAGTACGCTTTAAACCGTAATTAATAATGCTATCAGAATAAAATTTAATACTTCACAGTTCTATAGGACTGGAAATCATACTAATAAATTTCGTGTTCGGTCCATAATTTACTATATGCCCCATATAAAGCCCACTCTGGTAAATTAATTAAATACGCCTTAGACCGTAGCAGATATAGATATTGCGTTTAAATTTCTTCCAACTTAGCTTAATGTGGCCAGAAAAAATGTCATGCGATAACAACACAAAAAAAAATACCTTAGGCCAAGGCCAAGCAACGATTATTTCTGAGCGGTTAGTTGTTAAAATGCCTTTGCCAAGAAAGGATTGTTTAATGTTATTACGAATTAAAAAAATCGTATTCATATTTATAAGAATTTAATAGCTGAGTTCATTTACTGAAAATTGTTACAAATTTGAAACAATTGTTACAAGTATATGTTAAATGTATGTACATTAGGGGCATAACCAAAAAAAATACCTATCACGACGGGGTGGCCACTGATGTATATATCAAGAAAACAGTTTTTTGAGATCAATTTGGATAAAAAACCTCCCCCCCAAACCGTTTTTTCCATTTTGTTCAAAAAAAGAGTTTCCGTGTTATTTTAACATAATTTTAACTGTTTGGATGTAGTATAATTGGTGGTATAAGGCTTATTTGTGAAATAGTAAAATAGAACTGAATGTTTTTTGTTTTTACAATAGAGATATTGTATTTTTAATTAACAAAAAAAAAATACAAATACCAAACTTCAAAGTGATTTGGGGGGGAACTTTTTTAACGCCCGCGAAAAAGTGACCCCAATTTTTATCATAGATTTTCATGGTCTATATGGCATGGATAGGTATTTTTTGATAATTTAAAAAATTGTTCAAAAGTTATACCCCTAATGTACATGTTTAAAAAAAATGTTACTAGTAACAATTGTTACAAATTTGTAACAATTTTTAGTAAATGAACACAGCTAATGTGTTTAAGAAAAAAAGAAGATTTCCAGACAGATTTTGGTAATACTGCCGTATATGTGTGAAAACAGCAGATTTGGTTAAAAGTTAACAGAAAATTTGGTAATCTGTCTTGCCATTAGAGCGCTCGGCTTTGCACAGATGAAATTATAAGCTCCACATTCACTTTCCCCATATTTATTCTTTAAAAATAATAATCAGTTTTATTCCTGAGCGGCGCCGCTTAGCCATTTCGGAAAAGTTTTCCAGAAAAACAAAGCTACCATATGATTAACAGACGTAAACAATTATACAAAACGGTTTTCTAAAAGTGTGTTAAAGAAAATGGACGAAAAAAGGAAAGTGATTTTATTATTTATTTATTAAATAAATTTTGTTAATTTAATTCCTTGAAAGTATTATTTTGAATATAAATTTAATAAAATTTCTGTAAAGTAAGAAGAAGAATTTTTTAGTAACATTGAGATACATATAAATATTAGTTTATATGAAGAATTTTCGTAAAAATGAATTTTTTTTTTATGTTTTTATATAAAAAAAATTAACTATGTAATTTGTTTTACTGTAAATGAATAAAATTCTTAAAACTGACTAATGACAAGTAATACATTAAAGAGTTGTAGATTTGAAGAATTGTTATTAAATGCCACTAATATTTTATTAAAATAGAGTAAAGCAATTCCTCATGAAATTAACGCCCGTAGAATTGAAGAAATTTCGTTTAATTTGACTAATTTGTTTTAGTAAAATCTAATAGACATCTTTAAAATGACAAACGGAATCTAAAATTGAATAAAGGTATGAAGAAATGTTGTTGAATTTGACTAATTTGTTTTTGTAAATTAGATTACTTTAAAATTCTGAAAATAAATTAAATTTTCAAATCTGGAAAAAATGTAATGTCTTGAAAAAAACAATGGATACACCACTTCTGCAATCAACTATCAATTATGCGACAAAGTGTTGTGCAAACTAAAACAAAGTGGTGTTATCGAAAAGAGGTCATATTCCCACAACAATTCATTAATAAATATATTCCTTAAACTAGGTAAAAGTTAAACAAATTCCTTTTTAAAGAACTTTGCGCAATTCATACTTGTATACTTATATGTATGTATTTAGATTTTCCAGAAATAAAAACATTGACGATAGTATTGCAGCTACTGGACAACTGCTCTTGGACAAAACTTAGTCAGTTGGGGGCACGAATTAATTACCGGCTGCATGCAAAATGCTTTTTGATGTATTAAAGAAATGGACACAGTATGGAGAACCATTTGGTATGCATTTGGTATGCATGAAAATGCTCATGATAACGAATAATCTTTTGTGTTGGCTAAAGTAACTCTTAATATGTGTGTTTTTATCTTTTTAGGTATGGACTTTAGGCCCGTTTTCACAACTTACTGATAGCTAAAGGTAGGTTTTTATCGGCCGTATAAAAAGTGTTCCATTATTTAAACTTTACTTTTACCTACCAGGTAGGATATACCTTTATTTATTAAATCGCTCACTTTAGGTTAAAGTAAAGTTTTAATAATGAAACACTTTTTATAAGGCCGGTTAAAGTCTACTATTAGCTATCGGTAAGTTGTAAAAACGGGACTTACGCTTCTATGTATATCCCAAAGAAAAGTGCTTTCATGCCTATATATTAAGAAATTTCTACTTAAAAATTGACGCTGTGTTAGATGGTCACATAAAAGACCATTCCAGCAAGCGGTGAAACAATTGGATTGATTTTAGTGCTAAAGTTTTTAAAATAAAAAATTATTCAATGTAAAAAACTTTTTGTATATAATGTTAATGTAATGTAATGCTAGTACATAATAGTTTTGTTTCTTTACACAGGTATTTTGTTGCATTACGCCAGGCGTCACACACGAAGAAAATCACTGCAAACCACAGACATAATAATTTGTGCTGCAAACAGCTGCGCTTGTGAGGGTAGGGACGTGAATTTCCCTGCAAATATTATTGGACCACACGATCCAATTTTATTAAATGGACTACTCCATGGACTGGTCCGATGTAATGCAAGCATGTACCATGTCATTGTTAAAAAATGTTTGTAGTGAGACGACATGTCTTCGTTTTTAACATGTTTTCGTTTTTAAACGAAGTTAAAACTAATCCTCTTGTGTATACAATGGAGTAGTTATAAGACTACTCCTTTGTAATCCAAAGCTGGGTTATATGGTCCTGCCCTAGGAATTCGTAATGTTTAAAAGACCATGTTTTTTCCATACGTTTGGGTTTCTTTTGGAGTAGTCCTAGTCCCTTGTGGGCTACATTTTACACGTGTGTTTGGAATAGTCCTATAATTTGCAGGGTATTAAAGCTCACAGGTATGAGTGTGAAAAAATGTCACAACTTTAATAGAATGATAGAAACTTCTGATGTATAAACACATCAGCAATGTCAATCAGATTATGCATCAAATGACTGTCATTGTTCTTGTAGGGAGCTTATCCCATCAACAATAAATTTCAGTGTTTTTATCAAGAATAAAAATTGGGAATTAAGCGCGACTAACAAAATCTTTTTAAATTAAAATTTTGTATTCCCAAAAATTACTTTGATAAAAAAAAAATAATGTGAATTTTAATTTGAAAAGCTAGGTTTTTGATTTAGCAAGGTACAGGTAATGTTGGAGTGGTAAGTGGAGAGAAAGGTCAAGTTGGTTTTGGGTCATGTGATAGAATTGATGCGGATGAATTCATGGCATGGTTGGGAATTCAAAAATGAGACCAACATCAGTCTCAAAATTTTTTATGTGGTGGCAGATTGTTGTGTAGTTGTCAGTTTTAATTTTGTTTGTTTTCATTTTTTTTCGTGTTCGGATACGTGGCTGGTGAGGAGGGTTGGAACCCCCCGAGAAAAAAATTAATATGAGGTAGTGGGAAACCTCGCCAATTTCAATTATATTAGCAAACGACAGTACATATTAAACGTTTTAGGCGTTGAAACTTTCTTTGTTTAAACCTTGTATTTTTATTTATTCCATTGCATTATATCAAAAACTGAATTTTCAAAAAGTGAACTAAGCGCATCCTTTACAACTTTAGATAACGATATCTGAGTTTTTCTGATGTGTTCTAGTGCACGAATTTGTCAAAAGTGGGTTACTTCAGCAATTTTAGTGTTCTGCAATTCACATCCACATGTATTTGTTCGTTTTCAATTAGATAAGAAGGGAGTATGTGAAAGTAAAACGAATCGACTTTTATTATTATGTGAGATAACCAGGGCCATTTTTGTAATTTCTTCAATTATTTCGTTAAAAACCCGTTTTTGGTCCAGCTTACCAGCAACCTAGAATAAATTGTTAAATAAGCCTAGCGAATATGAGCAGAATGAGGGTTGCATGACGACCTGGAATGGCCTGTATTGTCCAGTTTTTTGGGTATTGCCCAGTTGCCAGCTGAAATACAATTTGTCCAGTTAAAACAGTTTCTTTAAATTAATAATTAAATATGTAATAATTTTTTTTTATACTTACATATCGTTAGCTAAAACGCAAACGGCCCTAACTAACAAAAAATTCAAAATCGGTTTTTTATTGATTCTGATGCATCGCATCGAAATACACATCCACAAACAAATTTGGAGTTATCTGAAAAAAATTACTAATTTTATTAACGAAAAACAAACGGCCCTATCTACAAAAGCATTTATTTCATAAACGCAAAAAGACTTAACTGATTGTGTGTATAGACAACATTGTAAGTTGTCAAAAAAAATTGATAGATTTGACCGTTTAACAATTTATTTATTATAGAGAAATAAATTTGTTACAGCTTAATGCAATTTTTTAAATAAAATATATTAATAATATTAATGTTTATTACAAATAAATAAAAAGCGTGTTCATATAATTAAATTTATTAAACAGCGTTTTCCTAATAAATGCAAAAATACAATTAATCTACTTTGTATTAATGTGTAGATAGGGCCTTTGGTTTCATAAAATTAGAGTACCAAAGGACTTAACTAACAACACTTTTGAAATATTTTAAAATTTTATTTTATTTTCCAAGAATTCAATTTCTCACACCTTTTTTTTATAATACTGGTGAAAACCATGCTGGTCGAAACCATACCATTAGTATAAAACAGTTTTGTCCTTCTCCTGTAAAATTTTCAAAATGTTAGATAGGGCCGTTTGCGTTTTAGCTAACGATATATACTAACGGCCTAGTTGATAAAAAATAAAATAGGTTACTAAAAGGTTTAATAAGCCTTCTATAAACCTGTTTTATTTATTATGAATAAGGGGTTAAAAATTTATAAATAAAGTGCAAAATCTATATACATATGTACATATATTTTGATTCGATGTAATATAGAAGATATTTTGATAAAATTCTATTAAAATGTATTTTTCTAAATTCGATAGCTGCCCTTTTGCATATTTTGTTTTGATTACGCAATTTGTGTTGATAGTAGCAGCCTGTTTTTACACTTTGCCACTTTACTACCAAAAACGTTTTCTTTCTTTCTTAGAAAGCTGCCCTCGCAAATGATTTAGGTATTTTTCATACGTCACTTTTTTCTTTGTATGCTCTGTGGCATCTGCTCAATTCTCTTGAATTACAAACAAACGCCCTGCTAGCATTTGGAAGATAATTTTTTCAAAAATCATCTGTATGAGTCTTTTTCGAGTAATTTTGGTGATTAAAAACTGATTAATAACTTGCGCGCTTAAAAATCGACACAAAAATGACTCGCGCTTAAAAAGTGTTTGGTTTAAAATTCAATAACAAAAATTATTAAAAAAAAGAGTCGAAAACATCTCTAAACTAATAAAAAACGAATCATATATGACTCTTCAAGAAGAGTCGCGGGTAGGGTCCCATTTTCTGCTGACAAAAGTATCATTTATAATCAGAAAATGAGCGCATATTCTAATATTTTAATCGCGCTCAAGAGTCAAAAAGACTCGAATGTAATTAAATATTTCCAAAAATGCTAGCTAGGCGGACTTACTATAAATGAAAGCTTACCCCCGTTTCAACATGCAAATGCAAGTTCGAAAAACTCAATGCACTCACACTTTTTCACTAACATATTTAAAACTTGCCCTGGTGATAACAGTTTTAACAAACACAAAACTTTAGGTTTTAGTTTTGAATGATCTTTTATTCAATTAAAAAAAATATACATTTTCACACAAATATTCAGGTATATGATGAACATTTTTAATTTTCAAAATGATCGCTTTTAGCAGGTGTGATAAATTACGACCGATTTTTAAATCCATTTCTGAATTAGAATCTTAATTTTTTGTTTAAAATACAGTTCAGTTAACATATATAATATTAAATTTAAAAGAATATAGACAGAAAACGACATTATTGATTTCAAATCGTTTTCCATCACATACCTGATTAATACAAATTTTTTTAACTTATCCAAAAATTTCAGGTTGTTTCTTGTTAGATAAAAGCTGTTTTTTATGTTTTTGACATTTAACTTTTAGGTCAAATAAAAACTTCGAATACACAAGAACATTCGGATATCAGAACACTAGTTTAAAAATTATGCGGATTATAAAAATTTTTCGTTTCCACTATGAGTTGAAGCCTAGAACACACCTGTATATCGTCACCTAAAACGCAAAAGGCCCTATCTAACACCTTGAACATTTTACAGGAGAAGAAAAAACTATTTTAAATAATAAATAACATTAAACTGTTTATAATTATTTTTTCTTATATTTTTCTTGTAAACCCTACCAGTTGTTTTGAAAATTAACAATGTTGCATATTATACAAACCGTTAGTTAGGTCTTTTAGCGTTTATCATATAATTGTTTGTAGATAGGCCCGTTGGTTGTGTGTCAATAAAATCACCAATGTTGGTCGAAAAATTCCAAATTTTTTTGTTTTTGGAAAATTGAAAACAAGTGAGTGAGTGAGAAATTATATTGAAAACAACAATAAAAAACGAAAATTTGTTTTTCTTTTCACTCACTTACTTGGTTAAGTTTTCTAAAAACAGGCAGTTAATGAAAATTTTAGTTTTGAATTTTTTTGTTAGTTAAGGCCTTTTGCGTTTTAGGTGACGATATGTATGCATGTATTTATATGTTTTATATAAAAATTAGAAATGTTACACAGAAGACATGCATATTCGCTATTGCTTAATCGACAACTGAACAAATAAATTTTAATTTTTTTGCGGTTGTTTTTAAATCTTAATTTTATTTAACTTTAAATAATATTGTTTTCAAAATTATTGGTTTTTTAATATTATATTTGTATTTTTATTGCATATGTTAAATATGTATGTATGTATATATATATTTTATGTTTTTAAGTTGTAATTAAAAATGGAAAGCGGTGAACGAGTATAGTAGCATTCATAAAGCTTTTCTAAAGGTGCAATATTTTTTGTTTTTTATAATTTTTATATTTAATAATTTTTGTTTGGCTATTAATTAAAAAAATAAATGCAACTAAAAAGCAATACACCGTTTAATTTTCACCTTCGATTTTTTAAGCAATAAATATGCAAAAGAAACCCATTTTATCGATAATGAATAAAAATCATAAAACAATAAATAAAACAAAAATGTTTGTGTTTTTCTTAATCCTCTTTATATTTTCTTTACATTATTTAGCCGCGTTAAAACTTTTTCACCAAAATCTAGATCAAGATAAAATAAGTTTTAATTAAATTTATTTTTTTCGTGTTAATGCCAAAATAAAACGAAAAACATTTCAGTAATAATTTGTGAAAGAATTATTTTAATAAATCTTTAAAAACTAATAAAAGTTATAAATTTAATACAAACTTTTTCAAAAGAACTTAAAAATAATATTTAGTAAAAAAAAAAACAATCAGATACTTTACAACTCTTTTTTAAATGCACTAAGCATTTCCGATGATCTAGTAGATAGTAGGCTGTTAAATTACAAAATGAAAGAGGATCTGTCTATTGCGGTTGTTCTACTTATTTATTACTCTCTAATGCATACAATTTAAATGATTTATTTTCTTGATAGTAATTGTAGAAATATCAATTGCAGCTGGTGTTATTATTACACGCCCTAATGAAAAAAAAATTACTTTGCTATCCATTAATATTAACTTAAACCTTCTACTTGAACTTGAATTTAAGAGACGCGTTTTTAAGTTTAATATAAAATCATAAATCTAATAATGATTGTGTATAATAATTATAGAAAAAATAAAAATCCAGCAAGCAAAAAACTAAAACGAATGTGTTTATGATTACAATTAATTATATATAAGGCGTACGTACACAATTAATGATTCGAGTTCTACTCAATACTTATTAGGAGAAAACATACAACTTTGCCGACTATTAATGTACCGGGGAAAACGTTAACAATTAATTGTTCTCAATGTATTTAATTATATTCACATTTATTACTATACCATACATTTTTAAATGGAATCAGCAAAATAATAAGTGTTACAACTCATCTAATATGAGTTTACGCCAAACGACAAAAAATTTAAAGAATTTTGGAATTTTTTTTAGCAAATACATATACGATGCCATTTTTAAACGTAATTTATATGTTATCTAATAATTAGTTTTGACGAATCTGAAGGAGATCCATCTTTATTTTTTTCAAATTAAATTATAATCAATAAATATTTGTTTATTTTTAATGTATATGTTGTGTGTATGTTCTGTGTATATTCTGCATTAATTGAAGTAAATTGTAGCTCTTAAATAGAATTTATGTATGTATTTATCTTCTCCTGGGGAGTACAAATTAACTCATATTATATGTATCACCCCATTCTCTAAAATAACTATTGGCTTAACGACACTCCCAAACCTTTACCGTTGTATCTACGCTACCAGAAATTACATATGGGTGTGTTTTGTGGAAATCTAGAAAATGGATAGAAAAACAAATCAATTGCATTTCAACTTCTAATAAATTATTCGCTAATCATTATCAAACTTACCAACTGAAGTGCAAAAATGTTGATGAGCATAAAGTGTTTTCATGCATCGTTTATTACGTAAATCCCAAACTCGAATTGTTTTGTCATCACTGGCTGATATTAAATATTTACCACCAGGATGAAATGCTAATTCACGCACCCAATTGTCGTGGCCAGACAGCACAAACAAGCAAAGACCAACACTAACGTCCCAGACCTGTAAGAAAGTAAATGGTAGCAAAAAAATATTAATAATATAGGGAATTATTTTTATTACACTAAAGTATTTAATACATAAAAATATCGGACAGCACTATGTCTCAATAGATCGCCAATTCACACAGTCTTTTTATCGTAAAAACCTTTAACTTTTAACTTAAAACAGTCGTGCTCTGGGGGGTTACTCTCTATTGCGATGCGAAAGCAATTGTAGCAAATCTAGCGATTGGTACTCTTTAATGCGTTTGCGCATTACTTTTTTTCCTTTCCCAAATCATCACTATTTATTTTATTTAAACTTTCCAATTTCAAATATTTAAGCATTTCATTACTGTCAATCTGCGCCATCTTTCATATTTGTTGCCAGTATTGATCCATTTTCAAAACATTTTGCGAAAGTGATAGAGAGTACCAAGTTGGCATTTAGTTTTCGCATCGAAATTGTTTTCGTTTCGCACATTTCTCCGGTAAAATGCATCCATTGTTAGGCAATATGAATACAGAGAGAAAAAACTTAAAAAACCACAGCCCAAAATGTATTTGAAAATAAAATTTGCGAAAAATTTTTTGTACTTACATATATTATATTATTGTTTAGGCATTAAAGGGCTGCATGAACAACTTCTTTCATAAACATACTGAAATGCTTATTCACTGAAAGTCGTGTTCGAATAAAATTGAGATTACCGAACAAACTGTTGTTTTATTCATGCTGCTATGAACACATTTCGTTTCATATCGTAAACACACAGAAGTTGTTCAATGAAACGGGCTTTGTTTCATAGTTTTCATTCTCTCTCATTTATTTTTATTAATACTCAATAGCAATGTTGCCACTTCAGTAAATTCATGTAATAATTTGCATGCGTTGCCCATGTGTAATTTAAATTTTAACACATATCGAGCCTTTGGTGCAATACCGTAGTAATTCAAAAAATCGTGAACTGAGAAAAATGCATTTGAAGTTTTCAGACATATTTTTGTTAACTAAAGTTATGTTTTTACAAGTTTTTAAATAAAGAGGAATGTTTTGTAATTAAAAAAAGGAGAACAATTATTAATAATATTAAATATTTTTTTTATATTAATATCAATATGGTTGGAAATAGCTAGAGGCAATAAAGACATTTTTAGCTGTAAAATCTGAACAGTTAGAGATGGAATCATAATCTTTTTTTCTTTAGATAGATAATTCCCCAAAGATAATTTCTGCATACCCAGCTCAAAAAATTCAAATTTTGAGTTACTACGATATTGCACCAAAGGCTCGATATGTAGATATACCTATGCACATATATGTATAGTATACATATTTGGAATGTAAACAATAAATAATATGCAAAATACATGTTTTTTTTTTGTTTGTTATTTGCATTTTTGAATAATACAAATCTTTGAAACATGGCAAGATTTTATTGTCTTGTAATGTACTGTACACGGCCCTGAAATGAAACGAACTCATAAAAAACACACACATTTTTAGGTGAAAGATGAAAAACAAAAGGAGGAATGAGTTTATAAGAAATTTAATTGTTAATTTTGTAAGTGTCTTAGGAGTCTTACCACGTGGTTGTTTTTTTCGAAAGATATTAAAAACTTGAAAATGAATGTAAGTAAATATAATTAATAACGGTTCACGTTTGTCTCGCTAGTATGTAGCATAACAGCTTTTTAGCCATACGTGTTTTTTTTTTTTTGGTAGATAATAGCTCTGTTTCTTTACTCTACTTTGGGATCCCTCGGGATCCCAATTTGCACGAAAAGCGTTCCCGTACTTTTAATTTGTGTAAATGAGAGCGGATTTGAGAGAATAAAATTCTTCTTCTTCTTGCACGAAACAGCCCAGAATTTTTCTTCGTGCAAATTGTGTAAATTGTCAAACAGCTGTAAAACATAAACAAAACAAAAAAAAAGGGAAAAAAGTTCATGATCCAAATTCTGGAAAAAGTGTTCTGGAATAAAACAATGTACTTAAATAAAAAGTTTTGTACTGAAGTATTAGGGAAACATAATGTTAGTTATTGTAAAAGTGTTTGTTTTGTTTTATTTTGAGTAAAAGTTGTTTAATTCTAGAGCCAATATAAAATTTTTCAAAAGTGGCGCAATTTTTGTTGGCGTTTTAAAGACTGTCAAACCACAGAATTTTTATTTCGTGCTTAAAATTTTGTTTTTTCTGTTCCCGTACTTTCGTGTAATGTTGTCTGTTTATGGGAGAAATTTATGCTTGCTCTCATTTGCACGAACTTTACCCAAAAAGTAAAGAAACAGAGCTAATATGTAACATTTTATAAAAAAATTGTATTTTATGTATGATGCAAGTTTTTAATAAATAAAATAATTCGTTGTTTCCTCACGTTTACTTTTTTGCAAACGGGTTTTGTATTTAAATAGTTCTACTTTTTTCTGTTTAAGTCAAAAATATTGCCGAAAATTTTTTAATGTTAGTGAATGTTTTTGAAAACAAAATTAAATATATTTAATTTTATTGAAAATTTACATTGAAAACAAAAATAAATTTGAGTTTTTATTTCAATATTAACAGGTGCGTTTGAGTACTTTTACAGTAAAATGCAGTAAATGAGAAAATTTTAAAATTTGCTCTCACAAAAAGCTGTTGTCCAAAAAAGTACGCGAACGCAAAATTTGAAAAATTCGTAAAATAAAGGCAACAGCTGATGGCAAATAATTGAAGTGTTAAAAAATGTTTACACTTTTGACTACTTAACTCGTTTTCTTATCGGTACCCGATTAAATACTTTTTAAAACACGAAACTTTTTGAAAATTATTTCATGTAATCTTTCATATTTGTTTGTTTTTTATTTGATTTGATGTTACAAATTTTTAACGGGTTAATTTATACATAAGAATATGAATAAATTTTTGCTATTGATTACTTAAGTACCCAAGTAGTTCACGCTTTTACAACTTTAAAAAATTAACATAACAAAACAAGTTTAAAGTGTTGATATTTAGCCAAATAAATGCTTCACAAACAAGTTAAATTAATTAATATTTATTCACTTTGTGTTTTTATTTAATTTTTTTTCAACTTTTCTTTTATTTAACAATTTTTCCACAATTTGTAAGCATTTTGTTTGTTACCTTTGTTTGTTTACCTTTTGAAATATATGTTTTTTTGATTTACTAAATTTTACTGCAAAAATTTCTGCAGTAAAAATTTGTAAATACTCAGACAAGAACTGTGACTTTTCGCTCTCAATTTGTGTTCTCATTTACTGTATTTTGTGTACGCGAACGCAATTTAGTAAAATGCAGTAAAGTTCAGTAAAAAATAGTAAAAACTTTTGTGTTCTCGAACGCAGCTAATGTATCTCTTAAACTTGTTGCATTTACCCCTCATGGTTATTTCTATATTTTTTTTGTTTAACTTTCTATGTTTTTATTTTTCTACAACTGGCAACACTGACATTTAAATCATACTGTTTTTCCATGAACTTATTCGAGATTTGTTCAATGGTTGTTCTGTTTCATGGTTGTTAATGTTCATATTCTCTTGTATCATGAATCAAAAAAACAAGATTGCGCACTCAGCCGTAAAAAAAACTTCTTCTGCGCAGCTACGTCATCATAGACTAAATATGAGGTTTGTTGTAAAAAATGTAAGACACACACAAATGCACACTAGGTTGTCCCAAAAAAATAAAAATTTGGATTTTCTCGGAAGATCTTTCCTAATTTGGATACTCATAAGGTAAAGTATTTTTGAGAATTTTATCAGATTTTTCGGAAGTGCTTTAGAGGTCGCGCAAACTGATTTTGTACCAAAAATCTAGCGTTTTTGACTTTTATTGAATTATTATTGAAAATTGCTCGGTATTTTTTCGGCTTCTGAGTAAATATTCTTAAAGAAAGTTTTCCGACCTTTAATTTTATGTGCATAAATAATAAGTTTCGTCAGGGATTTTCCACATTTTGATACATTATATAACAGTTTTTCGTAAATTTTCAGAAAATATGAAAAAAATTGCTTTATAACTTTTAAAATTTGTATGAAGACTAAAAAAACTAATGATGCAGTCAATAAAACACATCTTCTTACCCAAATACTTTACCTACTGTCACATTTGCTTTTATGTATATAGGTTATTAACACATAAATTGTAGCAAAACAAGACCTTTTAATTTTTTTTTTTTTAAATATTTTTACTTGCTTAAGAAAAGTGTTTTCAAAGAAAAAAAAACCCATCGACGCGATTGGTACAGAAACCAAAATATTTTTACAAGCACAAAATACCAACAAGTTCTTGTGGCTATTTTTTCTCTTAATATTTCTGCCTTTAGGTACGTCTTTTTAACGAAACGAAAAAGTAACCTTTTTTTTTAAAGGCATCAAAGAATTTTTATTTTTCACAAACAAAACACATATCGTTGGCTTAAATGCAAAACAATGAAGATATTATTGGAAAATTTGAAATTGACTTGTTTTGTTAATTACGATTCACGTTACAACTTCTATCTAAAAAAATAACCAAGTTATTTATCGTTTTTCTTAAAAACATAATGTATAATCACACTCAAGAAAAAAATTAGCAGAGTTTTTAATTCTTTTTATAAGAACACATTTTTTTTACAACATCAAAATTGGGTGATCTGTTTTATAACTGTTACTACGGTGTTAGTGAAATTTGTGATCAAATAATAATTAATAATAATAATTTTCAGTAAAGCATAAGAAAAAATAAAAAAGTGCTGTAAAATTAAAAGAACCGAACCGTTAGTAATTTTGAAATTTTGTAGCCTACCCCATTGCACTCCCAAACGCTAAGAATTTCCAAGAATAAGTGACAACATCTGCAGGTCCTTAGATTTTTGAGTTTAATATGTATGTATGTATTTCCTTTTTAATAAATTTAAATATAGTCGAACTTCCCTATAATAAATCTGTATGGGACCATAAAATATAAAGTTTATAATACAAAAGAAATATTTTTTATTAGTTTATTTAAAATTTTCGGGGTTTCTTGAAAAAAAGACAATTTTTATAAATTTTTAGAATAAACACATTTTTTAATTTTGTATTAAGTAGTGGAATATAGACTGTTTAGCTATATTTTGTTAATTCTTCAGCTTTATTAAATTCTAATAATATCTTTCTTTGGAGAAGTACTACTTTGTCCAATATTTACTTTTACTTAATACCGGAGGCGCTATCAACACCTACTACTCTTAGTTGGACTACTCTTTCCTTCTTCTTTATATTTTTCAGAAATTACCTAATTAAAATTAACTTGTTGCATTAGCGTTGAAAGTATATGATGCAGAGTTATTTTGAAATAATTCGTGAACTGGAGACAAATAGGTACGAATGAATATGAGTCCAATATTTATTTGCAAAATTTGTTAATTGTAAAAAAAAATTCATTAAGATAATTCATTTTATGGAGATCAAAATACGTTTAGATTAGAATGAAAAAGATGTATGTTTAAAATCAATTCATAGCTAAATTTAATGAAGTACATATTTTAGCTTAAACCACTACTTATTAGTAATTAAAATCAATAAAAAAAATTATAAATAATAGGTCTGTCATAATATCTATAACAATATAAGTTCTCCACATTGTTAAATGCATTACTGCCTGCGCTGCATCAGAAAAGCAAACTTATTTTACCATGTCAACGCAATCCTTATGATGCTACATATTCACCCCTATCGTGAATAAAAATTCCTTGGGAGTTTTTTCTCTTTTCCCATTTTTACAATTGAATTATCATAAGAAAAATGGAAAAAAGGGGAAAAACTCCCAAGGAATTTTTATTCACGATAGGGGTGATTAATCGCGCGATTATCATATATACATATATTCTATTTTTCCGGTAATTAAACACAAATATTTAATAATTTAATATTTTATATGTTTGTTTCACTTAATACGATATGTCTTTTTGTTTCTAAAAAATACAAATTAATATATAATAACACATCTTAAAAAATAATAAAAATTATATTTTTACTTCAAAAATATATGGGTTATCGCATTTTTATCTGAAATATTTAAAATTGATTTTAAATCTCGAATAATTAACATTTTACAAATTTTTTTGCTTTGCATGTAAACTAATGAAATGTTATGTTATTCTGCATTTAAGATGATGATATGTGCAGTTCTTTTAATTTTTTCCAATAATTTATGCCTGCGAAAAAGCAGCACATACATTTTGGTTCACCATGGTGCTGCATCCAACAAATAATTTTACAAAACAAAAGACACACACATGCTTTCGCGTTGCCCAGCGGGAAAAATTGCCAGCGCTTTCACTTTGCAGGCCTTAAAGAAGGTTTACAATTGTATTTTTAATTAACTTTTACTTATTCCACTCTGCATTATTTTAAAAGTTCTTTTAGAATAGTTTTCATAAAATATTTTAGAAATTGAGATTTTCTATTCTACGATAAGGCCTGTCGAAATCGTTTTATTAGTAGCTATTTTGGAATATGTAGCAAGTTTAATTATTAATCTACTCACTTCACATTATTACCAACAACAATAACACTGGAATAAAGCTTTATTCTTAATTATGTTTAGAAGAACTTTAAAGTAGATGCAAGAAGACAAGGCTTTGGTATCCAATGACATACTGTGTAAATTAGAAATACAGTTGGAATGCGACTGGAAAACTTTATATCGCCAATAAGGCATTCTATAAGGCCTCTTTACTTCTTCATTTTCCCGCTGTTAATGGTCGGGCAAATCGCGTTTTTTTCTTTATGAGGAATTTGAATGTGAATTTTTTTAAATTTTTCATATCTGACAAATTCACATATGAATTTTTTTGTTTGCTCATTTCTCATGAATGAGGAAATTCAAAATATTTTTTTTCCTCACCCTCATGAATGAGAAAAAGCAGTACAAATTAAATTTTTTCACGCTCGCTCATGACTGAAAAATGAGCGAACGTTTCGATACTCTGAATAATACTTACAAAGATGACGGTTTTAACAAATAAATATCAAGAGTGCAATTTAAGTCAAAGAATATTTTTTGCAATTTACACTTCTTGGAATATTTAATATGAATACAGAATCAAAAGCAAAACAAGTCTCAATAAAATGTAAAATTTTATATTCAAATTGCTTTATAGCAGCCATCGGCAACCTATACTATTACATTTTGCGATTATATGCGTTGTATGAATTTTACGTATGTTGTTGTTAATGTTGTTAAATTCTCTGCAATATGTGTGCACATCAGTGTTACCACCAGCATTATTCAAAATTACACTTAAGATGAAGCAAAATTACCCGATTTAAATAAAATTACACCTGATATAAAATTTAAATATTATTTAATAAAAAGACATTTACAAAGAAGCAAAAACACAATAAACTCGTTGAAAGAAGAAGTCAAGCTGTAAAAATTATTATTGTAATTTAAAATAAATTAACAAATATAACATTAAAGAACTAAAATAATTAATAAAACTTAAAATAAAACTCCTAAAATAATGAGTTTAACTTCCACATTTGTTTGCATATATATTAATAAAAATAAAGTTATATTTACTTTTTCAAAAAGGTTGCGTGTTGTTTTCCAAAACACGTCTTACTTTATTTAAACTCAAAACCAAACTAAAAGTAAAATATTAACACATAACTTATCAAGTGCCAGCCTAAACCAAAAGTGTTTACGTAGTCCACGCGTCTGTTGAATTGGAATATTTTCGATTCCCTTGTTCTCGTAATAAGACACCTCTGGAATGCTAGTGCTGACGTTGCGCTCGTGTATTGCATTTGTAATGTGTTATGCATTAACTTATATCTAGGAAAGGTTCAAAATGCTCATTGCCATCAGCCATTTTCATCGATTTTTGCAGCATATAAGCGACTTCATGTTTTAAATGAAGCAATTTATTTTTTCACAAACAAAGGCGATTTAGAGAAAATAAACTCTCAATAAGACTTCAAGGCCGTGCGGTATGTCTCCTCCGCCTCCGTAGGGCTGTGAAGTCACTGGTTTATGCTGATAAACTAGCAACAATTGACGTCTTGGAGGTCAACAGCCAGCAATGCTCGAAAAAGAGGAACAAAATTGGACGTCTGCAATGCGTTTCGTTAAGGACAGGCGCGGTGCGGTGCCTATTTGTTTTAAATAAGTTTCGAATGGTAATGCTGAGTAATAATCTGCGACTACAATTCATTTTTGTATGTTGTCTACCATTTCAAGTTTCATGGTCTTAAAAAAAATGCCCTTTATACCTTAGTAAGTAAACAAAATGCGTGCTTAATTCAGTTTTACAACTGTTAAGGGTGTTAAATATTCTTTAAACTAAAGCATTTGAACGTTCAATTAATTATATGTTGGAATATTGGAAACATTTCTTCCCACAGGCTAGTTTTTAGTTTGAATACCTTTTTTCAATAAACATCTGGTTCTAAATTACTATGATAGACATATTTATCCAAATCTAAGAGTCTATCTTGCGACATTTATAACCAAACTTTTGAAATATATAAGTATTTTTAATGGCTGAAGTCTTTTCTTAAAAAGAAACCGAGAGTTTGGTTCAGAAGATTGTGCAGTTTTTATCAACAATATTTAAAAAGAAATAAATGTTATCTTCGAAATCGAATCTTGATTTTTTTTTGGTATCTGAATTAAAAATTTCAAATAACACCTGAAGTACACCTAAGAGAAATTACCCACGCTCTACCCACGACAGTAAAAATTATACCAAATTCGGGTAATTACCCACAAAGTGGCAACACTGGTGCACATGTACGTAATAAAAGAGCATACAAGAGAATAAAAGAGAAAAGAGAAAACGCGGCGCCCTGATTTTGCCGATGGCTGCTTTATAGTTATATTGAAATTCTATTCTATATGTTAGTATAACTATTTCACCGTGTGCGAGTTATAAAAATGCAATAATTGTCGCTTTAAGAGTTGTAAAAAAAGTAAAAGTATTCCTGCAGACGACCGAAGAGTTTCGCGGAATTAGCTTAGGAAATTGAAAAAAAGAATGCTTGGGTACTTGATACTCAAAAGCAATTACTCAATAACAAAGTAGCCAGATTGTGATTATTGAAGCGATATGCTTTAATACCACAGAGGATTTCTTATAATTCAGTTAGATTATATTTTAGTTTACATGCAAAGGAAAAAAATCCCTACATTTTAACGAAAATAAAAAAATCTGTCTTTTATTCAATACAGTCTGATTTTTGGAGAAAAATTCCCTGCAAGTAGGGAATTTTCCCTGCATCTGACATCACTGGTTTAAATTGACATTTGTTTACACCGCATACGTTGTTGGTGTTTCTGCAAGTACCAAAATGTTTTGGAAGACATTGACGGCAGAGCTTATGTTCTCTTACAATATCCCAACGCTCGGCACGATTTGCTGCTTTGAATAGGTCGCAGTTACTTACATTATTGCAGTTGCCTTCGCATAGTAAACATTTAAATTGTTTTCTTCTGTGTGTGAGTGAACAAAAACATTTCTCTGTTTGATTTGTGAAAGAGATTTTGCTGCAGAGTTAGTATTGCTTTCAATGGTAATGGTCAAGGCGAATTCATAACAGGTAAGTGCAACTCTACAACTACAAAAAGCCCCATGTATTTTGTTTTTGCAATTTAATGGTTAGCTGTCAAATTTTTTTTATTGCAAATTAAAATGATCACTTTTATCAAAAAGTAATTTAAATTTTTGGGAATACAAAATTTAAATTTCAAAAGATTTTGTTATTCGTGCTAAATTCCCAGTTTTTATTATTGATAAAAACACTTGAAATTTATTGTTGATGGGATAAGCTATTCCTATGCGCATTTCACTGGTTGCTTAGGCCAGATCATCAGGAAACTTCATCCATAAAGATTTTAGAAAAACTAAAGATATTAAACCAAATAAAAATGTTAAACGTATAAGACTTATAGCAACAGTTCTACTTGTAATAATATCAAAGTTTAAACATTTTGTATTCCCAAAAATTTAAATTACTTTTTGATAATAAACAGGCAGGTGCACGGCCTAAAAAACACTTAATTGACAACATCTTTTGTAAGTTGTTGTTTGTTTTTTATTTTGTTTTTCTTAACCTACTTACAACTACAATTAATGTTGAGAGAATTTCAACTAATTGTAGCGGGGAATGTAAGACGAGATGAACGCACTGTTTATTGTTGATGTTGTTTTGTTTAAACTTTGATATTATTACAAGTAGAACTGTTGCTATAAGTCTTATACGTTTAACATTTTTATTTGGTTTAATATCTTTAGTTTTTCTAAAATCTTTATGGATGAAGTTTCCTGATGATCTGGCCTAAGCAACCAGTGAAATGCGCATAGGAATAGCTTATCCCATCAACAATAAATTTCAAGTGTTTTTATCAATAATAAAAACTGGGAATTTAGCACGAATAACAAAATCTTTTGAAATTTAAATTATCACTTTTTTATAAAAGAAATTATTAAATTCACTTCAATCATTCGCGATTTTGAAATATTTTTATTATAAAAATAATATTTTTAGCACTTTTCAATCAACTTCTTCTTCTCAAAACAAAATCATATTTTGACGTTTCACCATATTTTTTAACTCGCCTTGGAAACAGCTGATGAAAGGCTGACGAGATGAGTTGACCTGTTTGAATTCGCGTTTTATGTATGCAGGTCAAAACACCAGTAATGAAATCGATGAGGCTGAAGTGTACGATCTTATAGACTTGTGTAGTTAATTTAAGTTTTTTTTTGGCTGAATATATGATCTCCATTTTGTGTTATTAAAAAAAAAAAAAAAAAAACTGAACAAAATTTACTTTCGGCGACTTTTTTGAATTTTTTCTTAGCTTTTGGCGATTTTTGACTGAAATATTATACTAGTTTTTTTGTATTCAAAATTTAATTACATAAAAAAAAACATGGTACGAAAGCTTAACAAAATTGACGTTTGGCGATTTCAGACATACAGTTTGACGATGGAGCTCAAAAAAATCTGAAAACCCTGGGTATCTCTTTCCGACCCAAGCAATTTCAAAGTCGTCGAATTTCAATGAAATTTGCGGTGCGTAATAATTCGCCCTAAGATAAAGTAAAAATTAATTTTTAATGTACATACAAATGTCCTTAGAAACAGGACATACACATATGTGTACCTTGGGATTTCACTTGGACAAAATATAAGCATTTTTTGACAAAAGTGTAGTTTACGGGGCACGCGAAAAAATATTGTAACCCCTCTGGATATAAAAAAACCAAACAAAATTAAAATTGAAGGGGGCTGAGGCCCGTCTGCCTATTGGACCCAAAAAACGGCCGCGCCAACTTAGTTTTATGTGTAGGTACTCGAATTAAAGGTTATTGTACGAGAAAAAAAATTTTGAGTGGGCGGGACTTTTGGAGTCCTCTGGGGGCAAAAACAGTGTCTCCTCCACTTATATCTTTATGTGGGTGCTTAAATTAAAGGTAATTTGCTTACAATTGTAAATATTTTGATTTAATTTTGTTTTTTTTAATGTTTTATGGACTATTTTTTCAAAAACGTTTCCTTCTTTTTGTTTCCGAAAATTACTTGTTGGTTTGCGCTAACGATGTTTGTATTGTGCCTGTTCCATGCACATTAATTTCCGCCAAACGCTCCAAAAGTAGTAAGCTGGTAAAATACCGAACAAAGAATACAAAGGAATGATTTGGCAAAAGTCCTCACCAAACGCTTGCACCTAATCACAGTTTTCTTTCGCAAAATTGAGGTAGTAGAAAGCCATATTACACATATGTTTAGGTACACATTGTGCTCACAAAAAATTTAAAAATATTATTTAAATGTAATTTAAACAAAATAATGATACTTTCATATCTTATCTTCCGCACTGCGAAACATGATCATCTTTTTTGCACGCGTTCACACAAATATTAAAATAAACATAGGAAAAACTTATAGGACAACGATTAAGAGTAAGACAAGTTAGAAATTTATAAATAAACTTTTCTCTTCAAATACGTTAAATTTACCTACACGTATGTGTAGCCGGGGTCGGATAGGGCTATAACATGAATTTTTCTACTATCGAACTAAAGAAATATTTACATTCATGTTCTTTACGAGTGCAAGAATTCAAACTGACTGTTTGAAATGAGCTTTTTATAATAAAATCATTGCTTGATGTTGGACAAAACCGATTGAATCATAAAATTCGAGTGGTCGTTGCAACCGATCAGAATAAAATCATGTTCGGATTACCGAGCCGAAAGCCGAGTACAAGTAAGCTGTTGTTCATAAGTCTGCTTTCACACGTTTCATCTTTTGATGCTCAACTCTTATGTTTTTAGGTAAGAGAAGAAAGATGAAAGGGGGTTAGTACGGAGATGCCTGTACTCGGTCAGTACGCTTTATTGTTTTTATTCGTTGGTTTATGCACAACGATGGCTGCATGTAATTTTTTCCTTTTCATTTTTTCTTTGATTCGCTGTTAATTAAATTGTTGTTGTTTTGTACCGAAAAAAGTTGAAACCGATTGCTGCGTGTGATTATATTGGCATCTTTAAAAGGGAATTGAAAAGAAGTTGAGCATCAAAAGATGAAACATGTAAATTTAGACTAAGCAGATGCATCGATGCGATCGCTTTTAAATAAACAAATACTAGTATAATTTTGCGATCGTTTCATACATCTTACTTTCAGTGCAAACGAAGCAATTGCATATATATACATTTTGTTGTGTTCTGCAAATGTGTGTATTTTTGCACACATTTGCACTATTTCAAGGCCCATCTATCAGGTCTGCTTACTTGTACAAAAACAAAAAACGATTCTTTTTAGTTGTCAAAAATTGACTACCACATATACAAAGCAAAAGGAAAAAACGTGTATGTGTGGCATACTATAAACGTATACATGCACATGTAAACAACTTTTGACAACTAAAAAGAACATAAACAATGATCATCAGGCTTCTTGCGCAGACCTTTTCAATGGGCCTTGCACTATTTGTTTTGTTATTGAATTTTAATAAGGGTATTCATTTCAGTTTTTTTATATGTTGGAAAAATGGAAAAGTGGAAAAATGTAATTTTTATTATTTTTTTTATTTTTATTACAAAGTACGAAAAATTACATCTCTTTTTATAAACTCTTGAATTGTACAACTCTGATTTTAAAAATTATTTGTTATAGTTACAACATTTTAAACATAACTTCTTTCTCATTTAACTTTCAAAAAGAAAAAACACATATTAAGAATGGGTTCAATAAAAAAAAGTTATTAAAAAAGAATTAAAAAAAAAGAAATGAAATAAATGAAGTAAACATTTCTGCAATTTAATCACTCCAATCGCGAATCTTATGGGAATATGTTGTATGGGAGCAAACCTATATTCCCATCCCCAACAAATCGGTATCGCAAAAATTTTGGGAGTAAAAATTTATATTGTGAATTATTTGTCAGTGCTTTATAAACAAAAGTCTCTATTGTGCATAACTTGTCAGTGCTTGTATTGTGAAAGAAAAAATATACAAAGTAAAATACTAATAAAAATATAATAAAATAAATAATGAATTGGTAGTGTTTATCTTCATTTTGTTTATTAAAACTGCTTCAATAAATAGAAAAATTAATTTAGTCCAACATTAGAATACAAATTCAAATTTACATGTTCCCTTCTCGTTCACATTCACCCCTATCGCGAATGCTATGGGAATTTGTTATATGGGAACAAAGCAATATTCCCATCCCCAACAAATCGGTATCGCAAATATTTTGGGAATACAATTGTCTATTGTGAATTATTTGTCAGTGCTTTATAAATAAAAGTCTATTGTGAATAACTTGTTAGTGCTTGCATTGTGAAAGAAAAAATATACAAAGTAAAATACTAATAAAAATATAATAAAATAAATAATGAATAGTGTTTATCTTCATTTTCTTTATTAACAGTCCTTCAATAAAATGAAAAAGCAATTTAATTTAGTCCAACCTTAGAATACAAATTAAAATATACATGTTCCCTTTTCGCTCACATTAACACTTGTTGGGAATTTATTTAGTATAAATACTCGCGGGAGTAAACATTCGCGATAGAACATTTTTCAAGTTTGGGAATTCATTCCCAAAAAAATTGTCATGGGAATCATTCACAATACAAAATAAAAAAATGTGGGAATATTTTCATGGGAGTAGTTGTTTGCGATAGGGGTGAATATTTCAAAGTTTACATATATTGTATCGTTTTCATGAAAATGTATCTTTACATACCTTTATTTTCGCAAATATGATCAATTTTTGTTAATGATGTGACAATTAAATAAATTAATTAATTCACTTTTGGCACTTATTTGGCATATTGAAAATATCAATTACCTCCACGAATTATTTGGCAGATTTTTTTTGACAGTTTGTACTTTTTACAAAAAAAAAAAATAAAAAAAAACCCCGTTCACGTCAATAAGAGTGTAATTTTTCTTTTTTCCATTTTTCCAACCAAAAAAACTTTGAAATGAATACCCTTAATGTGTTTTCATTTAAAAAACGTTTAAGCCATTTTTTCCGTAAATTTAGCCATTTTTTGCAACACTGCTTTTAGTGCACCATTTACAGTTGTGCCTTAAGATTTAATATTCACAACTCAAAATCCTTTTTTTCCACAATTCAAATTATTTGAAAAGAAAATAAAAGGGAAAAATAAACAACTATTGGAAAAAATAGAAGTTTTCTAAGATTATTTTTATTAAAAAATAAAAAACGTTTACGACTCAACTATCGGTAATTGAAACGTTTTTGTAGAAATTCACGGTGATACGTCCGACGTTCGTATTGGGGAATGGTAAATGGATTCCAAAAGCGATTTTCGATCGACTTTTTTTATTTTGATTTTTGAAATCGATTAATCGAACCTCAAAATCGATTTATTTATTTATTTTTATTTTATTTATTAATATCAATACAAAGAAAGCCTTCAAGGCCAAAGTTCACAAGTAAACCACTAACAACTAAAAACACATAGCAAATTAACTGTTATATATAAATATTGGAATATTAAAATCCAATTAAAGTAAAAAAAAAATTAAAATTTAAAAGAAGTGGCAAGAGACAGAAGAAAAAAAAAACGGTTAAGTGCCAATATATTAGGTCAAAATTCCATTAAAGTACTCAATAATTCTACGCTTATATGTTAAAAATGAATAGGAAAAAAGTTGTCCAAGACTATTAGGTAGAACATTCCAAACTCGAAAACGCACTACAAAAGAGCGGCCAGATATTGCAAGATGTCTAAACGGCACATCTATCTGAATATTACGTGTGGAGTTGATAAAAGAAAATTTATTCACTAAAATTTCCGAAGCATAAATTAAGTATAAAAGAGGGCCCAGGATGCTGCCTTGTGGAACTCCAGCGCCAATTGGCTGAGGTGAACTTAAGAAATCTCCTTCTTTAATAATAAATTGAAGGCCGACTAAGTAGCTTTCTAACAGCTTGTGTGTGTTTACTGGTAAATTTTGCTTCAATTTATATAGTAAGCCTCTATGCCAGACTTTATCAAAAGCTTGCGAAACATCGATGAAGAGTGCTGAGCAACATTTTTTTTCTTTAAATGCTTTTCTTATGACATTTACTATTCGATGAGTTTGTTCAATTGTGCTGTGTTTTCTTCAAAAATCCAAACTTATGGTTTGAAATACATCTATTGTCATTTAAAATTGGTATTAACTTTGAAACTAATAATTTCTCAAGCAGCTTTGACATATTTGATAAGCTAATAGGCCTATATGGCTTGTATGATCTTTCCCTGGCTTTGGTATCATGGTAACTAAGGAAACCTTCCATTCTTGAGGGTAGTATTCAAGCCGTAAAATAGCATTAAAAATAAAAAGAATAATTTTCTTTGCTATGCGAGGTAGCTCTAAAAGCATTTTATTACTGATCTTATCAATACCAGGTGCCTTCTTAGTGTTTAAGTCACAAATAGCCTTTTCGATATCTCTTATTTCAAATCTTAAGGGAATAGCTGCTCTAGCAGCAACAGGTGGTAACTCGACCGCAATATCGTTAGATATATTTGGTGTAAATACGTTTTTCAAGTGACTCACAAACAGATTTCCTTTTTCAATATCGTTTCTTGCCCAACTACCATTCAAGTTTCTTAATGGTGGCTTTGATATAACTGGTCTTTTTAGATTTCTAGCTGCACGACATAATGAGTAGTCAGATTGTGGAGTTGCATCAAGTTCCTTAAGATATTTTTCTAGAGATGCCGTTTTCTGGGTCTGCAGTAAGTTTCTAAGCCTTTTTGTGCACTCTTTTAATAAATTCTTGAGTTGCGGGGATCTGTGCAATTGCCACTCTCTTCGAACTCTTCTTTTTTCAGACAGGAGACGCTCGACATCTCGTCGTTCGCAAGTTATTGTGTTCTATATGACAAAAATGTTTTTGTGGTAAAACGCTGTTAAAGTTTAGTTGTTAGTTACAAAAAAATTTCCAAGGAAACTTCTAGAGTTTCTGGTTTTTTTGGCAAAAAAAATTCGAGTCCTTGGAAAAGCTTCTAAGAGTAATAAGCGTTTACTGCCGGGTATCAAGGGCACTGTGGCCGGTACTTAGGAGGTCCGATTCGAAATCGCTGCTGGGCAAGAGTAGGGTCTGTGTTAGGACCTTGATAGGGGTTATCACGGGCCACTGTATGATAGGCAGGGTGGCGGTGAGAATGGGATCCCACTAATCGGATGTGTGCGGGTTGTGTGAGGACCCGGAGGAGCTGGAGACGGTTGAGCATATTCTGTGCCACTGTCCCAGGCTCCAGAACAGCAGGCTGAGGTGGCTGGGCAGTAGATTCCTGGGCGAGTAAGGGGACGTCTCGGGGTGTGGACTCGAGGGTCTTATAGGATTCGTAATAGGGATGACCTGGCTGCGCGAGAGGAGACGGGGCGCTGTCCGCGCGTAGTGTGAATTTTGGTTTGGTCTTTGCTTTATTTCTCTATCTATTTTCTGATTCTCGGGCTGTCATTCTCTATTTCATCTACCTTTTCCTTTTCACCTTGTCTATCCTAATTAAGGCGTCGCAATGGACCATATTGGTCTCTGGGTGAAGGTGTGAAGGAAACTTCACACCAGCCTTTCTACCTACCTACCTAATAAGCGTTTAAAGAAAAACAGGTTTGTTCTATATGCATTTATTTATGAAACTCTTATTTTTTATAGCATATAGAACAAAATGTAAAAAAATTATTGTGAGAAATGAAAAGCAATGTCTTTTCACGAAATAACAACTTTATTATACCCTCCACCACAATTAGTTGTGAAGAGGGTATATTAAGTTTGTCATTCCGTGTGAAACTTTTTTATTATTCATCTCAGGCCCCATAAAGTATATATATTCTGGGTTATTGAGTGATTCTATGTCGATTTAGCCATGTCCGTCCGTCCGTCTGTTGAAAACACGCTCACTTTCGAACAACTCAAAAGAAATGAACAAACTTGGTGCCAAATTGCTTGTAGTTGTCCTAAGCAGTTTGGGATTGAAATTCAGCAAAATCGGTGCAGTAGGACCAGAGCTATGAATCAAAATGTGGAACCACCACCTAAAAAAAAATGATAATTTTGTTACAAAACATAACATAAATGGTGGAACAAGGCACGGAATGAGATAAGATTTTGCAAAAATTTGGTTTATTCGACTGAAAACCACGCTGTAAAATTTCGTTTAGATCCGTCCATAATTTACTTTAGGCCCCATATAAACACTACTCCCGGAAAACAGTTTAGTACGCCTAAAACCGATAAAAATAATGCTATCATAACAAAATTTGAATTGAAACTGATACTCAAACTAGTTTAAATTGCTAAATAATTTAATATAGATCTAAACCTCAAACCAACCAATTTTAATGCTGATGTCTGTTTTTATAAAGATAAATTAATAATAAATAGACATCATATAGATATCCCTCCTGAAATATTCGAACAGTCGGTGGAGGGTATTAAAGATTCGGCACAGCCGAATAAAGCACTCTAACTTGTTTTTTTTCATTTAATTTGCCAACTGCAATGTAAAGTCACAAAAAGGAAATAAAACAAAAACAGACAATGCAAAGAGTTTCAAAGTACTAAAAACTTTATTTACACTTTCATATAGAACAAAATAAAAAATATTTTTTTTATTTAGTATTTTTACTCCGTTTTTGTTCTATATGCACGGTTTTTTGCATATAGAACACAATAGGTTACGAAGCTTGTCACTGAAGTGTTGTATAGCACAAAGTCAATGTCTCATATTTCGAAAACTATAAATGATACGAGCAGACTGATGGCACAGATCGAAAGATCTCTAAAAGTTTACCTAAAAATGAATCTTATCTCAATTTTTTATATTTTGCGGTATAGAACACAATAACTTGCGAACGACGATCTGTGGAATATATTTTAATATTTTTTGTTTTTTTGGTGACAGTACTGGAATGTTGAACAGCTAGATTCAGAAAACTGTCAAAATGAACTATAGAGCGATCTACATTCTCCGGTGTACTAAGCGGAATATTTTCTGTGCAATGGGTACTGAGATATTTTTTATATTTTAACCAATTTATTTGTGTAGCTGACGTCGCTAAGTAACCAACCAGTCGGAGATACAATTCTATTGGGGTTCACTATAGTAACAATTGTAGGTGTATGGTCGGAAGATAATTCTAAGGAAGCTTCAACATGGATCGATTCTATGGGGATGTTTTTAACCACACCGAAATCGATGACATCTGGAATTTTTTGCTGATCAGTAGGCCAATATGTTGGTTGTCCGCTCGCTACCACATTTAAATCCATTCTAGAAATTGTGTTACATAAAACACGACCCTTTGGTGTTATATGTCGTGACCCCCAGAAGGTACATATGTTAAGCGTTATAATCACCGGCGGCTAGAAAACAGGGTCCTAATGATTTAAAATATTTATAATATTGGCTCTCTGATATTGAATATCTAGGTGGGGAGTATAACGATGAAATTACTAGGCCTCTATTTAATTCCTCAACGCAAATGTTCGTTGCTTGGAGGTAATCTTCACGATGATCACACATTAGGTAGTGTTTGACTCTTGTTTTTATCAAAATGGCAGAACCTCCACAAGCTCTATCTCGAGGGTCCTTGGTATCATACAGTATATAACCATTAATTTTAAAACTATTTCTTGAGGTCAAATGAGTTTCAGAAACCATCATGACATCAATTTGTTTATTTTTAAGAAAATATTCTAATTTATTATCAAAAAGTAATTTCAATTTTTGGGAATACAAAATTTAAATTTCAAAAGATTTTGTTATTCGTGCTAAATTCCCAGTTTTTATTATTGATAAAAACACTTGAAATTTATTGTTGATGGGATAAGCTATTCCTATGCGCATTTCACTGGTTGCTTAGGCCAGATCATCAGGAAACTTCATCCATAAAGATTTTAGAAAAACTAAAGATATTAAACCAAATAAAAATGTTAAACGTATAAGACTTATAGCAACAGTTCTACTTGTAATAATATCAAAGTTTAAACAAAACAACATCAACAATTAATGTTGAGAGAATTTCAACTAATTGTAGCGGGGAATGTAAGACGAGATGAACGCACTGTTTATTGTTGATGTTGTTTTGTTTAAACTTTGATATTATTACAAGTAGAACTGTTGCTATAAGTCTTATACGTTTAACATTTTTATTTGGTTTAATATCTTTAGTTTTTCTAAAATCTTTATGGATGAAGTTTCCTGATGATCTGGCCTAAGCAACCAGTGAAATGCGCATAGGAATAGCTTATCCCATCAACAATAAATTTCAAGTGTTTTTATCAATAATAAAAACTGGGAATTTAGCACGAATAACAAAATCTTTTGAAATTTAAATTTTGTATTCCCAAAAATTGAAATTACTTTTTGATAATAAACAGGCAGGTGCACGGCCTAAAAAACACTTAATTGACAACATCTTTTGTAAGTTGTTGTTTGTTTTTTATTTTGTTTTTCTTAACCTACTTACAACTACAATTAATGTTGAGAGAATTTCAACTAATTGTAGCGGGGAATGTAAGACGAGATGAACGCACTGTTTATTGTTGATGTTGTTTTGTTTAAACTTTGATATTATTACAAGTAGAACTGTTGCTATAAGTCTTATACGTTTAACATTTTTATTTGGTTTAATATCTTTAGTTTTTCTAAAATCTTTATGGATGAAGTTTCCTGATGATCTGGCCTAAGCAACCAGTGAAATGCGCATAGGAATAGCTTATCCCATCAACAATAAATTTCAAGTGTTTTTATCAATAATAAAAACTGGGAATTTAGCACGAATAACAAAATCTTTTGAAATTCTAATTTATGTTGGCGGATGCCGTTTGCGTTCCAAAAACAAATTTGTAAACAGTTCATGGCTTGTTAAGTACAGCTTGCAATAACATCGATTTTATTCTAAGAATTTCCTGCATCATATTACCCATTGTGTTCGTGAAGTTATTTACTGTTTGCACTAATGTATCCATGGTTTTTCTAGACGACTTAAATTAGAAACTGGAGTTTCATCATTATTTGGCGAGGCACCTTGCGTTGGCACATGGTTTGATCTTAGGACGTTAGCATAAGAGGTTCTGTTATTACCAGGCTGCGGAGCCTGTATGTCACTTGTGGTCACTTGATTTGTTAACTGCATTTGGGGAGGATTAGTTTTTGGCCCAACCGAATGCTTGACGAAATTATATACAGGGCATCCTCTATAATTGGCAGTGTGGTTACCGATACAATTGCTACATTTTTTTTACGTTGGGGTCGGTTTTAGACTAATCGCAGAGAAAATTGCAAATCCACATCGTTCGTAGTCAAAATAGGGGATATATCAAAAAAATCAAGATGCCGATAAAAATCCTCATCATTTACACGATTATAATCCTTAGGTTAGGTTAGGTTTTAAGAATTTTAGAATTAAATTTTCTATCAACTTTACTTTGATTAATTCATTAAATTAAAAATATTAAAAAAATCTTAAACCCAATAAAAATAGGAAAAAAAATTTATGAAAAAGGTAAAAAACTTGTTCAAGCAAGATACAGTATTCCACGGAAAATTACTTCGCCAAAAATGACAGTATTTTTGAGCCATTATGCGGGAAAAGCATTTAAACGAATACGCTTAACTACCTCGTTAAGGTAGTTATAAGAACACGTTTAACTACCACATTGAGGTAATTAAAACGTATTTACCAAATTTTATCAAATTATCTAAAAATTGCAACTTGTACTTTGCGCACACGCCTTAAATGGACAGACAACCAACAGTAAAAAAAACATGCGATTGCATATTTACCGTTTCCCTGAGTAGTAGGGTATGACAGGACATCCCAAAAAGCATTTAAGACAGAAAATCCCATTGTTTTTTATTGCTTTCTCTTTAGATTAGCTGATACATGTAAACATTCCCATGTCTTAACTTTTTTTCATACGTCAAAGTTAAGTTATCTTGTAAATAAATACATTAAATTACCTCACTGAGGTATTTAAACTTACTCGCTAAATTAACTCACTGCGGTATTTAAACGTATGGTAAGTTGTCATAAGAACGAAACCTATGTAAATTGTGAAAATCGGTCAATAATATTACAAAGTCCCCTTACAAACTTCTTTTTTTATGTTCATAAACCATTTCACCATGTTCGTATTAAGATTAAATTTGGCCAAAAATATCTTACTGCAAATTAAATATGGTTGAATCAGTTCAGATTTAAACAAACAGCATTCAAAAATCAATCCCTAGAATATACAAGGTATTTTATCCTTTAAATGTTAAAATAATTTTAAATTTAGCGACAGTTCCTTTGATCCATTTAAGACAAAATATCTCATATATTCGGTGTAGGTATCTTGATTTTATTGAGCTCTTATGTAAATCTAAACCTCAAAACATGACTTTATTCTGGTCAGCTCATAATAAAGTTTATTTTAATGCAAATATTAAATTGTGGAATATTTTGCATTCGAATAAGCCATATTTTGTTTTTGGGCATATTTTTTTTTAAAAATTTTTAGGACATATTTTAAAATTATTAACATGTAAACTTGGTTGCATTACATGCTGTTTTGTTGTCAATTGCCAAATAGTACTGAGGCAATTAAACGAATGAAATTTAGGTGTAATTTTGTTTTGGGAGTTTAACTTTCAAGGCAATTACCCGAAATGGGTAATTAAGCGTATGGCAATTTTTTTTTAATTCCATCTTTATTAAATTATTTGATTACATATTTACATTTTTCGAGATTTTATCTATAGATATTACAGCGAATTATATTTTTAATCACAGATATTGAGTAACTTTATATACTAAAATTTTTAAAGGAAAAATAGGAAAACCTTTATATGACAAAAAGAAAGGTATTCAAATATAGTTAGAAAAATATATATGTATGTATACAATTGCATTATCTAAAATAACAATGCATTACATACATATCATTTTCAGTTTGGTGACTTTTGTTTTAAAGCTACTCTTAGGCCGACTCTCTCTACATTCTTTTATCAGTTGATAAGACGAATTTTCTACTTTTTCGTAATATTTGCTTTATGAAGTCGTCTTTTCGTTCGTATCCAGTTTCGTTGTGAAGAAGATGCGTAGAGTGTCTTCAGTGTTTGTTATGTATGATCTTTAGACATTGGTTTTGGATAATCTGAAGTTTCTTTAGATGAGTTCTTACCACTTTATACCAAATGGGGCATGCATATGTCAAAGTTGGTCTTATTACACTTTTGTTAATTAAATTTTTGTTATGTTTGCTAAGCGAAGAGCGTTTGTTTAGTATAGGCCACAGGGCTCGGATAGTTTTTAAAGATTTCTTGCAAGTTTCGGCGTCTGGCAATTAAATGTGGATTAAATGGATGAAAATAAACGGAGATTTAAAACTCAAGGTAAATAAGCGTGAAAGGCATTTAAGCGTGGGGTAATTAACCGGGTTATACTGTATATTAATTTATTATAAAGCTGTGGTATGATACAAAATGGATATAAAATGGATTTCCAAATCGTTTAAGATTATTTTGCAAACTACTGGAGAAATTAAACTAAGATTTTTAAAGTGGGTAGATATGACTACTGTTTATAATTTTCCTGCAAAAAGTGAAAATGTGTACATTTAGAGATGGCCTTTAGAGGAACAAGTGCGATACGTATGTACATTTCACATTAAAATTGTGTTCTTGTGTAGTCAATCAGACCTGTCACATAAATCAATTCCGAACGAAAGTTATTTCGTATCTTGCTTCCAGTGCTGCCACAACCAATACAATTTTTACAACCAAAATTTTTGAAAAAGTTACCAAATGTAAAAAAATATAACCAAATTTAAAATGACTTTTATTAATTGGAATTCTTTTACATATTAAAAAAATAATGAGATGCATAATTAAAAGTATTTATTTATTTGAGACTTTTTTCGTAAAAATTTTTTTTTTTTACAAGAGTTAAGCCCGTAAAATATCAATACAAAATTCTGTATATTGAAAGTTCATAAATTGAATATTTTTAAAAATGCCAGTTATAAAGAACAAAAATGGAAAATAGTTTTTCGCGGTTTAGCTGTTATTGGCAGGACTGTCAAATGTGCCGATTTCTTAATCATTTTGTCGGTTGAAATTCACGTTTGGCGATATGTGAAATGCCAAAATATGTGTTTTTTTTTGTACTTATTAGATATTCTTTAGTGTACCTCAACTATTTTTTTGTTTATCTTGTACAAATGATTCTGTTTGTGTGGTTTTTCATACAAGGTAAAAAGACATTAAATAAATATGCATACCGACAAGTTATAAACAGTAAAATTTCAAATTTCTTAAAACTTATAGCCATTTCTTAAAGAAAATTCCAGAAATGTTTAAATTACATATGTATATATGTTGATAAATCAATGTAATTTTGAAAAATCTTTAAAATTCCTATGTGTATTTTCAAATATGTATGCAAATATACTTCTATATACTATGCCGATAAAAATCCTCATCATTTACACGATTATAATCCTTAGGTTAGGTTAGGTTTTAAGAATTTTAGAATTAAATTTTCTATCAACTTTACTTTGATTAATTCATTAAATTAAAAATATTAAAAAAATCTTAAACCCAATAAAAATAGGAAAAAAAATTTATGAAAAAGGTAAAAAACTTGTTCAAGCAAGATACAGTATTCCACGGAAAATTACTTCGCCAAAAATGACAGTATTTTTGAGCCATTATGCGGGAAAAGCATTTAAACGAATACGCTTAACTACCTCGTTAAGGTAGTTATAAGAACACGTTTAACTACCACATTGAGGTAATTAAAACGTATTTACCAAATTTTATCAAATTATCTAAAAATTGCAACTTGTACTTTGCGCACACGCCTTAAATGGACAGACAACCAACAGTAAAAAAAACATGCGATTGCATATTTACCGTTTCCCTGAGTAGTAGGGTATGACAGGACATCCCAAAAAGCATTTAAGACAGAAAATCCCATTGTTTTTTATTGCTTTCTCTTTAGATTAGCTGATACATGTAAACATTCCCATGTCTTAACTTTTTTTCATACGTCAAAGTTAAGTTATCTTGTAAATAAATACATTAAATTACCTCACTGAGGTATTTAAACTTACTCGCTAAATTAACTCACTGCGGTATTTAAACGTATGGTAAGTTGTCATAAGAACGAAACCTATGTAAATTGTGAAAATCGGTCAATAATATTACAAAGTCCCCTTACAAACTTCTTTTTTTATGTTCATAAACCATTTCACCATGTTCGTATTAAGATTAAATTTGGCCAAAAATATCTTACTGCAAATTAAATATGGTTGAATCAGTTCAGATTTAAACAAACAGCATTCAAAAATCAATCCCTAGAATATACAAGGTATTTTATCCTTTAAATGTTAAAATAATTTTAAATTTAGCGACAGTTCCTTTGATCCATTTAAGACAAAATATCTCATATATTCGGTGTAGGTATCTTGATTTTATTGAGCTCTTATGTAAATCTAAACCTCAAAACATGACTTTATTCTGGTCAGCTCATAATAAAGTTTATTTTAATGCAAATATTAAATTGTGGAATATTTTGCATTCGAATAAGCCATATTTTGTTTTTGGGCATATTTTTTTTTAAAAATTTTTAGGACATATTTTAAAATTATTAACATGTAAACTTGGTTGCATTACATGCTGTTTTGTTGTCAATTGCCAAATAGTACTGAGGCAATTAAACGAATGAAATTTAGGTGTAATTTTGTTTTGGGAGTTTAACTTTCAAGGCAATTACCCGAAATGGGTAATTAAGCGTATGGCAATTTTTTTTTAATTCCATCTTTATTAAATTATTTGATTACATATTTACATTTTTCGAGATTTTATCTATAGATATTACAGCGAATTATATTTTTAATCACAGATATTGAGTAACTTTATATACTAAAATTTTTAAAGGAAAAATAGGAAAACCTTTATATGACAAAAAGAAAGGTATTCAAATATAGTTAGAAAAATATATATGTATGTATACAATTGCATTATCTAAAATAACAATGCATTACATACATATCATTTTCAGTTTGGTGACTTTTGTTTTAAAGCTACTCTTAGGCCGACTCTCTCTACATTCTTTTATCAGTTGATAAGACGAATTTTCTACTTTTTCGTAATATTTGCTTTATGAAGTCGTCTTTTCGTTCGTATCCAGTTTCGTTGTGAAGAAGATGCGTAGAGTGTCTTCAGTGTTTGTTATGTATGATCTTTAGACATTGGTTTTGGATAATCTGAAGTTTCTTTAGATGAGTTCTTACCACTTTATACCAAATGGGGCATGCATATGTCAAAGTTGGTCTTATTACACTTTTGTTAATTAAATTTTTGTTATGTTTGCTAAGCGAAGAGCGTTTGTTTAGTATAGGCCACAGGGCTCGGATAGTTTTTAAAGATTTCTTGCAAGTTTCGGCGTCTGGCAATTAAATGTGGATTAAATGGATGAAAATAAACGGAGATTTAAAACTCAAGGTAAATAAGCGTGAAAGGCATTTAAGCGTGGGGTAATTAACCGGGTTATACTGTATATTAATTTATTATAAAGCTGTGGTATGATACAAAATGGATATAAAATGGATTTCCAAATCGTTTAAGATTATTTTGCAAACTACTGGAGAAATTAAACTAAGATTTTTAAAGTGGGTAGATATGACTACTGTTTATAATTTTCCTGCAAAAAGTGAAAATGTGTACATTTAGAGATGGCCTTTAGAGGAACAAGTGCGATACGTATGTACATTTCACATTAAAATTGTGTTCTTGTGTAGTCAATCAGACCTGTCACATAAATCAATTCCGAACGAAAGTTATTTCGTATCTTGCTTCCAGTGCTGCCACAACCAATACAATTTTTACAACCAAAATTTTTGAAAAAGTTACCAAATGTAAAAAAATATAACCAAATTTAAAATGACTTTTATTAATTGGAATTCTTTTACATATTAAAAAAATAATGAGATGCATAATTAAAAGTATTTATTTATTTGAGACTTTTTTCGTAAAAATTTTTTTTTTTTACAAGAGTTAAGCCCGTAAAATATCAATACAAAATTCTGTATATTGAAAGTTCATAAATTGAATATTTTTAAAAATGCCAGTTATAAAGAACAAAAATGGAAAATAGTTTTTCGCGGTTTAGCTGTTATTGGCAGGACTGTCAAATGTGCCGATTTCTTAATCATTTTGTCGGTTGAAATTCACGTTTGGCGATATGTGAAATGCCAAAATATGTGTTTTTTTTTGTACTTATTAGATATTCTTTAGTGTACCTCAACTATTTTTTTGTTTATCTTGTACAAATGATTCTGTTTGTGTGGTTTTTCATACAAGGTAAAAAGACATTAAATAAATATGCATACCGACAAGTTATAAACAGTAAAATTTCAAATTTCTTAAAACTTATAGCCATTTCTTAAAGAAAATTCCAGAAATGTTTAAATTACATATGTATATATGTTGATAAATCAATGTAATTTTGAAAAATCTTTAAAATTCCTATGTGTATTTTCAAATATGTATGCAAATATACTTCTATATACTATGCCGATAAAAATCCTCATCATTTACACGATTATAATCCTTAGGTTAGGTTAGGTTTTAAGAATTTTAGAATTAAATTTTCTATCAACTTTACTTTGATTAATTCATTAAATTAAAAATATTAAAAAAATCTTAAACCCAATAAAAATAGGAAAAAAAATTTATGAAAAAGGTAAAAAACTTGTTCAAGCAAGATACAGTATTCCACGGAAAATTACTTCGCCAAAAATGACAGTATTTTTGAGCCATTATGCGGGAAAAGCATTTAAACGAATACGCTTAACTACCTCGTTAAGGTAGTTATAAGAACACGTTTAACTACCACATTGAGGTAATTAAAACGTATTTACCAAATTTTATCAAATTATCTAAAAATTGCAACTTGTACTTTGCGCACACGCCTTAAATGGACAGACAACCAACAGTAAAAAAAACATGCGATTGCATATTTACCGTTTCCCTGAGTAGTAGGGTATGACAGGACATCCCAAAAAGCATTTAAGACAGAAAATCCCATTGTTTTTTATTGCTTTCTCTTTAGATTAGCTGATACATGTAAACATTCCCATGTCTTAACTTTTTTTCATACGTCAAAGTTAAGTTATCTTGTAAATAAATACATTAAATTACCTCACTGAGGTATTTAAACTTACTCGCTAAATTAACTCACTGCGGTATTTAAACGTATGGTAAGTTGTCATAAGAACGAAACCTATGTAAATTGTGAAAATCGGTCAATAATATTACAAAGTCCCCTTACAAACTTCTTTTTTTATGTTCATAAACCATTTCACCATGTTCGTATTAAGATTAAATTTGGCCAAAAATATCTTACTGCAAATTAAATATGGTTGAATCAGTTCAGATTTAAACAAACAGCATTCAAAAATCAATCCCTAGAATATACAAGGTATTTTATCCTTTAAATGTTAAAATAATTTTAAATTTAGCGACAGTTCCTTTGATCCATTTAAGACAAAATATCTCATATATTCGGTGTAGGTATCTTGATTTTATTGAGCTCTTATGTAAATCTAAACCTCAAAACATGACTTTATTCTGGTCAGCTCATAATAAAGTTTATTTTAATGCAAATATTAAATTGTGGAATATTTTGCATTCGAATAAGCCATATTTTGTTTTTGGGCATATTTTTTTTTAAAAATTTTTAGGACATATTTTAAAATTATTAACATGTAAACTTGGTTGCATTACATGCTGTTTTGTTGTCAATTGCCAAATAGTACTGAGGCAATTAAACGAATGAAATTTAGGTGTAATTTTGTTTTGGGAGTTTAACTTTCAAGGCAATTACCCGAAATGGGTAATTAAGCGTATGGCAATTTTTTTTTAATTCCATCTTTATTAAATTATTTGATTACATATTTACATTTTTCGAGATTTTATCTATAGATATTACAGCGAATTATATTTTTAATCACAGATATTGAGTAACTTTATATACTAAAATTTTTAAAGGAAAAATAGGAAAACCTTTATATGACAAAAAGAAAGGTATTCAAATATAGTTAGAAAAATATATATGTATGTATACAATTGCATTATCTAAAATAACAATGCATTACATACATATCATTTTCAGTTTGGTGACTTTTGTTTTAAAGCTACTCTTAGGCCGACTCTCTCTACATTCTTTTATCAGTTGATAAGACGAATTTTCTACTTTTTCGTAATATTTGCTTTATGAAGTCGTCTTTTCGTTCGTATCCAGTTTCGTTGTGAAGAAGATGCGTAGAGTGTCTTCAGTGTTTGTTATGTATGATCTTTAGACATTGGTTTTGGATAATCTGAAGTTTCTTTAGATGAGTTCTTACCACTTTATACCAAATGGGGCATGCATATGTCAAAGTTGGTCTTATTACACTTTTGTTAATTAAATTTTTGTTATGTTTGCTAAGCGAAGAGCGTTTGTTTAGTATAGGCCACAGGGCTCGGATAGTTTTTAAAGATTTCTTGCAAGTTTCGGCGTCTGGCAATTAAATGTGGATTAAATGGATGAAAATAAACGGAGATTTAAAACTCAAGGTAAATAAGCGTGAAAGGCATTTAAGCGTGGGGTAATTAACCGGGTTATACTGTATATTAATTTATTATAAAGCTGTGGTATGATACAAAATGGATATAAAATGGATTTCCAAATCGTTTAAGATTATTTTGCAAACTACTGGAGAAATTAAACTAAGATTTTTAAAGTGGGTAGATATGACTACTGTTTATAATTTTCCTGCAAAAAGTGAAAATGTGTACATTTAGAGATGGCCTTTAGAGGAACAAGTGCGATACGTATGTACATTTCACATTAAAATTGTGTTCTTGTGTAGTCAATCAGACCTGTCACATAAATCAATTCCGAACGAAAGTTATTTCGTATCTTGCTTCCAGTGCTGCCACAACCAATACAATTTTTACAACCAAAATTTTTGAAAAAGTTACCAAATGTAAAAAAATATAACCAAATTTAAAATGACTTTTATTAATTGGAATTCTTTTACATATTAAAAAAATAATGAGATGCATAATTAAAAGTATTTATTTATTTGAGACTTTTTTCGTAAAAATTTTTTTTTTTTACAAGAGTTAAGCCCGTAAAATATCAATACAAAATTCTGTATATTGAAAGTTCATAAATTGAATATTTTTAAAAATGCCAGTTATAAAGAACAAAAATGGAAAATAGTTTTTCGCGGTTTAGCTGTTATTGGCAGGACTGTCAAATGTGCCGATTTCTTAATCATTTTGTCGGTTGAAATTCACGTTTGGCGATATGTGAAATGCCAAAATATGTGTTTTTTTTTGTACTTATTAGATATTCTTTAGTGTACCTCAACTATTTTTTTGTTTATCTTGTACAAATGATTCTGTTTGTGTGGTTTTTCATACAAGGTAAAAAGACATTAAATAAATATGCATACCGACAAGTTATAAACAGTAAAATTTCAAATTTCTTAAAACTTATAGCCATTTCTTAAAGAAAATTCCAGAAATGTTTAAATTACATATGTATATATGTTGATAAATCAATGTAATTTTGAAAAATCTTTAAAATTCCTATGTGTATTTTCAAATATGTATGCAAATATACTTCTGGAAATAACCTAAATTCGGAATATTAAACTTATTTTCAAGTTTTTAGAAACACTTCCTACTTAAATGCCCGTAATTTCTACAAAAAGAAAGCTGGTCGTGTTCGTACCTCAAAGTTACTTTTACCAATTTGAAAGTTTATTTAGACTTCATGTTTTTACCTTCAGTTTTATTTTAAAATATGGCTGCTTTTACACCATGGACTTCTATAAACATCTACCCAGCAAACAAATTTTGAAGTTGTTTAAGAAGAAGGGCTATTTTCATGAGTTCTTTAGTACCTATTCACTTGAATGCATTTTCAATGACTTCCAAAATTCGAATATATTTTTCATAAATGAACGCATGAAAATTGCATGCAATACCCCCACTACTCTTATGTGGGAATTGCAATATTTTACTATAATTTGGTAATCTTAAAGGACTTAAGTGACGAATAATTTTAACAATTAAATAAATAATAAAGTTAGATTAACTCGTATAAAATTTGTACATTTAATTTTAATATTATAATAATGTTATAACAACAATACCAAAATACGCATTTTCTGTTTGTAAGGTACTTTACAAGAAATGTACTCGTATTTTGAGTAACCATACAAAAATATGTTAAGTTTGCAAAAAGCAAGTACATAATTCTTGATGAAAGTAAATAAATTGTGAATTTAAATATTAATAATATTACTTGTAAATAATATTAATGGTTTTGTGAAAACTAATTTTCAATTTTACATACATACATTGTATAAACAATGTAAAAGTAATCACTTTGTAGTAGATCACGACTACTTAAGTAGTAAAAGTAATTACTTTTTGTTTATGCCGGTAGTCAGATGCAAATATCACTAGCTTAAAATTATTAAAAAATTCGGACGCGTCAATTTAAAAGTGAAACCTTAAAAAGTAAAAGTAGAGTGAAAATATATTTATATTTATAAAAAGAGTGATAAATACGGTAAGTAAAAAATGAGCAGCAATCGTACATTCCAACGAAACCTTAAAACTGAAAAAAAGAATTGATTCTATGCTAAAAACCATTTCTTCGAAGCCAACAAAGGCATATCAAGAAACTTCATCTTTGCAATATGAAGTAGTTCGTGACAATCTGGAACAACATTTTACCCAAGATTTGCCGCAATCTTTAAGAGAAAAATTGAAAAATTGGTTCATAGAGTACAACCCATCTGTACAATGCTGCACTAGTTTATTAAAAATATTAAAAAGTGAAAATATTGATGTACCAACAAGTGTTGGCGGCCTCATGCAGAGAAATGAGAAATGTGTATCAAGAACGGTAGCACCTGGGAAATATATTCACATTGGTCTGCAAAAGCAGCTTCAGAAAGGGAAGGAAATTATTTTGCAACATAATGGTGTACTACAAATTGATGTAGGAATTGATGGGTTGCCACTTTATAAAAGCTCTGAGTTGGATTGTGGCCAATCTTGGGTAAAATTGTAGATGAACCTCGATTGGATGTATTTTTAATAGGAACATATATTGGAAAAATTTTCCCAAATTTATGCATATTTTATTTGGTAAGTATTGACTTTATCTCTTAATAAATTTATAATAAATTTTATTCTAATTCTGACATTTAAATTACAGCTGGAACATATTGCGAGGGAAGTACCGATAAATCATTTAAAGCTGAGATTAGAGATGCTTTAAAATAAGCAAAAAATCTCTTTTGCAAGGAGAAGAAAAAAAATTCGAAGGAAAATACAACTGCTGTCAAGGAAAACGACTTTTTCGAAAAGCACTACACCAAATTAATTAATTTATAAATTTAAGAAAATATGTACATACAACTTAGCCTGTTCATCAATTTCGAACTTCAACGGTCGCATAGAAAATTTTATATAAAACAAAAACCAAATTCTAAAATTTGTATTTGTTTTAAATGTTATTCTCTATGCGAACGTTAACGTTCGAAATTGATGAACAGGCTATTATCGTCAGTTATTTTTGTCTTTTAGTCTGTAATAGAAATTTACAAAATTTTTTTATAGGCACATATCGTAACTTTTATATAGAAAAGCCCTAACTAACATTTTCCTTACTTTACACGAGAAGGAAAAGACTTAATAAAATTGTAGTACCATAGTTGCGATTTTTTTTAAACACAGTTTTTTATTAAATTGTTTAGAGAGTTTAATAAAAAACTGCGTTAAAAAAAATCGCGACTGCGATACTACAATTTTATTAAGTCTTTTCCTTCTCGTGTAAAGTAAGGAAAATGTTAGTTAGGGAAAATGTTGGAAGGCATTTGGGCGTAATGTCCCAGTGTATGGAGGCTGCTTTGAAGATACTCAGTACCTGGAGTGCATCATGCGGTCTGGGTGTAAATCCGTCTAAGACGGAACTGGTACTCTTCACGAGGAGGTATAAGACCGGGGACTTTAGGCTTCCGAGGTTGAATGGAATTGAGCTTCGGATATCTCAAAGTGCGAAATATCTGGGCGTGGTTCTGGATAGCAGGCTGTCATGGGGACTAAATGTCCGGATGAGAGTGGAAAAGGCAATAGTTGCCATATATGCGTGCAGGGGTGCAATCGGCAGGAACTGGGGTATGAGCCCGAGGTGTGTCAATTGGATCTTTGAGGCTGTGGTAAAGCCGACCCTGTACTATGGGGTCGTTGTGTGGTGGACTGCACTGGATAGGGGCGTACACCGTGCGATGCTTGAGAAAGTATACAGACTTGTCGCGTTGATGATTACGGGATCAATGCGATCTACTCCAACAAGGGCGCTGTTCACGATACTGAACTGGCTCCCGGTGGATATAATGGCCAGACAGTTGGCTCTTTGTTCGGCGACGCGGCTGCACGCGGTGAATAGCTGGTCAACACGTGACTTTGGACACGCCGGGATAATCAAACGTACGATTGTCCCTGATGTAGTGGATTACTGCACCCCGGTGCCATTCTTTGGTGCGGGGTTCGTGGTGCAAATGGCGCACAGCGGTGCGCTGTTGGATACTTTCCGTGAACCGACCCTAGGGGTCTACACTGATGGTTCGAGGAAAGGTGAGAGGGTCGGCGGAGGTTTCTTCATAGAGGAACTGGATGTGAAGGTTTCCTTTCGCCTGCCGGATGGATGTAGTGTCCTGCAGGCGGAAATCTCGGCTATAAGGCGGGCGGCAAACTGGCTGAGGTATCATCGCATATCGGGAGATATACGTATATTTACTGACAGCAAGGCTGCCCTTGCTTCCCTAGCGGGTGTCTACACGACATCGAGGTTAACTGTAGAATGTCGGATGTCTTTGGATGAGATTGCGAAACATTCAAGGGTAACGCTAATATGGATACCGGGGCACACTGGGTGCCCGGGCAATCAGGTAGCAGACGAGCTGGCCAAACAGGGTGGTCGCATGGATGATGCATTCATTGACCAATTCATTGGCCTTCCAATGGCTCAATGTAAATCACTTATAGGGCGCGAGTCCTATAGAGTTGCGCAGACGCGGTGGACCTGTGAATCCACCTGCTCGATATCCAGGATCCTTTGGCCTGGATATGATGGACGGAGAACTAGCTCTCTACTTGGGCTTAGCAGAAACCAGATTAGGACTGTGATATCGGTTGTAACTGGACACTGGCCGGTGGGGACTCATGCTAGGAGAATGGGTCTGGAATTTTACGACTACTGTAGAAGTTGTCAGAACGAGGAGGAGGAGGAGACTGTGCTCCACTTTCTCTGTCATTGCCCTGGACTGCGGGGTATAAGGGTGGAATGCCTGGGGGAACCGGTGTTTGCCTGCTTGGGGGATCTATCTGGGATGGAACTGAAATCGCTCCTTCTCTTCACTAGGAAGACGAGGTGGTTGGACTTTGCAGTGACGCCATCTGAGTGACTGCTCTAAGGGATGGGCATTGGCGCAGGGTATCACAAAGGGACCAATAAAGGACCCAAGTGAGCTGTCTTTGATGGCTGCCCGTGGAACCTAACCTAACCTAACCTTCTCGTGTAAAGTAAGGAAAATGTTAGTTAGGGCTTTTCTATAGTAAAGTAACGATATGCATATACACTTAAATATGTACCTTAATATGTTCTTTAAATAGCTTTATATGCCTATACACTTAAATATGTACCCTAATATGTTCTTTAAATAGCTTTAAGCACATAGCTTTATGCATTTATTTAATAAAAAAAATCTAAATAATGCCAAATTCTTTATATTATTAGTATTTTCATGTTTTTTTTTAATTAATTCATAATGGATTCAATAATGCATATTAAAATGAATATTGAGCACCAATGAAAATACGTATTATAATCATTGAAGTTTCATTGGTTTTCATTTCCACTAATTTCATTTAATATTCAAGATCAATGAAAACCCCGATCTAATCACTGAACTTTCATTGGTTCTAAGCAATGTTTTTAATGACGAGCCGTTTACCTAAATGTGAACCCATGATCGCCAATGGCACGCTAATGTTAAAATCATGCATGTGTCACCAAAAAAGAACCAGTGCATTATACGCGGAACCCATGCATTTACTACTTCTTTTGCATGTCTTTTTTTGCTGGGTAGATTTCTTTTGTAGAAATTACGGGCATACGTACTACTTATCTTCACTACTCTTAAAATCAAGAAAATGTACGCCCCTTTATTTAAAAAAATAATTGAAAATTTCCATTGATTAAAACTTCATTTGTTTTCGATTTCAAAACATGGCGTTTTAATATAAAAATCACAAATAGCAATATTTTCTCACCAAAAATCTTAAAAAAATTATTTGGTTGCTGTTTTGAAAGGGATATTTTGTTTTCGATAAAATATTAAAAACTTCAGTTCATTGGTAACAAATAATGAAAACATCGTAGTTCACAGTAGAAATTATTCCGGCTCGTAAATAATTGTATCAAGAAAAAAATATTCGTACGTATTATTATTGTAGAAAAAAGTAACCAAAATGAAAAAAATATTCACATCTCCACTTTAAAAAAAAATGTAACCAATTTTGGTTAGAAATAACCAAAAACGGCAGCCCTGCTTGCTTCACATAAAACGAAATCACTTTTGATCGGAATTAATTTCTGTAATAAGCCTGTATAGTATTATTTCAAAGGATTATGGAAAAAGTTCCTGATCGGTGGCGATTTTTTCTTTGCTAAGTTACTATTAAGATTAAGATTTAGAAAACATACGTTTGCATGTCATTGATGTCGGAAAGATGAAGATTTATTTCCTTTTAATTTCGTATTTGTTAGGATAAATTTCATACTTTTTGTCTTTTACATGATTATAACTAGATTTAAATATCGCTCACACACTGGTCTGTTTGAATACTAGCGTATTTCCTCAGGAATGCCATGGTTTAATTCACCTGTTGTGTTTCTATAATATGTTGATTTTCACAAAGCTTTCAGTGTTTGGGTCGGTACTATAATTTTGGACAGTTTTGTTCACTGTCCATTGATGACTTTAATTTCTGAAGAACAAGAGCCTCTATATTAAAGTTGAAAGTATACTAAGGGCACTAATAGGTAAATACGTAAAAAAAACAACTTTAAACTTAGAAAACTGCATAAACATACCACCTACATATTGTGCATGCCAATAATTTATCGATTTAATTTTGATAAAAATAAAAAATCGATTTTAAAAGTCCAATAATCGATTTCAGTATAAAATCGCATACGTAAATTCGATTGCAAAAAATAGATTTTTTTACCACAAAATCGATTTTCGATTGGAATTGAAATCGATTTACCATTCCCTAGTTCGTATGATGTACGACATATAATGGTGTTCATAGCTTAAGATTAAGAAATATGTTTTGACAATTTGTTACATAAACTGGTTTTGCTTATTTTTTCAAGGCATAACTTATTCTTCGTCTTACCAAAGATTTGTATGTGCATCGTTTACCAAATCCCACCCGACTGTAACTGCATGTTTATAAGCGATAAGAAGAAGTTTTTGTCATTCAAATTTTTTTTAACGATTTTATCCTTTTAACTGAAGCAAATTTAAGAAAGTTATTAAGAAATTAAACCGATATGGTCACCTAGGTGGGTACTGGTAAGGCGAGGGTTAATTAACAGTTTTTTGAACTTTGAAACGAATTAAAAACTATTTTTTTTGCGATTACGATTCTAAAGAATGCAAAAATGTTTTAATTCTTACTTTAATACAAATTCATCACCAATAACAGTATTGTCATCGTAATTGTTACGACAAAGTTAAGTAAAAATTTTTATATACAACTTACGCGTATGGTTTTATCTCTTGATCCAGATGCTAAAAATGGTCCTTGATGATGACCCTTTTTGTTATCAGCTCCAGCAGCCTCGTTTATAGCTGAAGAAGAAGCCTCTGGTGCCCAAGCAATACATTCGACTGTATGATCATGGTCGCGCAATTCAACCTAGTACAAGCAACATATACTTTAATTGAACATTATTTATTTCTCTTCAATCATTACTCTTACCTTGCAGTCTTTTGAATTTGTCGACCAAACTCGAACTGAGTGATCAATTGAGCAAGACGCAAAAATGCTGCCATCCATATGCACACGAACCATACGTACCCATTCCCTATGACCAGTGTAAGTTTTAACACAATATCTGAAACAGAAAAGGCGCTATATGTGTTGTTGATAAAATAAATAGAAATAATGATACCAACCCAGTTGCAACTTCCCACATTTTAATAGTTTTGTCACGAGAAGCTGAAAGAACATAATCACCAGCTGGTACAAAAGCAACCGATGATACATTGTGATCATGACCGTGCATCGTTTTGACGCACTCATAACTCTGTTGAAAATCCCATAGCTTAATGGATAAATCAGCACTGCATGAAGCTATCGATAATAAAAAAAAATCGGAATTTAATATGATTGATTGGAACATGGCTTTAATATGCTTCTCGTTGTCTACCTAATAATTTGCCTTGAGCATCGAATGCAATGTCTTGCACAGAATTTGTGTGACCCTTAAGACTTCTTTCATATTCGCCTGTTTCAAAATCCCATATTTTAATAACTGCATCTTCAGAAGCTGATACCATTAGGCTGAATATGGGATGAAATATAACCTTATGTACAACAAGAACAAAAAAGTTCATTGAAATTTGGAAATTTATGCGAATTTATACTAACTCGTGTTATGCTGGCACGATGACCGCTCAAAGAAAATTTTTCAGGAGGCCTTGGTATCCATTCGCCGGGGCTACGTTTAGCTTTTGTTGGGGCACCTTCAATAACCTCTTTTTCTGCTTCAGAAAGTTTAGCCTCAAGTTCCATGACTTTCTTCTGTAAACGTATTACTGATGTCCATTTTTTTTCAAGTAGACCTCCAAACTTTTTTTCTGATTCCCCACTGAGATCAGCTTCCTTGCGGAATGCTTCTAAAGATTCTGAGTATCCATTGCTGCCCAAATAGTCGGCAATCGCTTGGTTACTATAAATTGTGTATGATTTTAAATAATTCTAGGACCAATTATAATTCTAAATACTTACAGCTCCTCGCGCTGCCGTTGCGACAACACCATTTTCATGCTGTTTTCAACTTACGGCAAATTTAACAATTTCACTTTAGGAAAATATTTATTTATACAATGAACCCTTTTCTATGTATTTTCCAGTGCCCAGCACTTAAGAGGAAACTGAAAAAAAATAGATATATATGTATGAATATTGAAAAATTATTTAATATAAAGTATTTTTAAATATTTAATACAGAGTTCTGTCAAGAATTGTGACCAACGAGTATTAGTAGATACCCGCTTATCACATAATTTGAATGAATTTGAATTTGGGGTTTTTTACCCGCTTTCGAAAAACATAATAAAAATTACAACTGATCACAACAACTTGTCTTAATAACATCTCAACTGAGTTGTGTTGTGAACCGTAATAGGGGCCTTAGGAACACACGAAAGGCTTTCAGGAACCAGATCTCTAATTTCATCAGAACACAACCCATTGTAGTAACGATAAAACAGGCCAATACAACCTACATTGCGACGGTGCTCAAGAAGTCAATCGAATGAGAACCTTCGTCGTTTCCTGCAACATACATTCTCTCCTCATTAAAGACACAGATTTTGGTTCACACACAATTAAAGTTAAATTTTGACCGACATCCTTTGGTCAAATATAATAATAAAACAAATTTAAAAGTTGAAATACATATGTGATGCATTAATTTTTTAAATTACAAACAATTTATCTATGTATACTTCATATAATAAAGCAGAAAAGTTTGTATGTTTCTGTGTTTGAATGTTTGTTAAAGGTAATCTCCGGAATTGCCGGTCCGGTTTTAAATTATGTTTCAAAAAAAATGAAGAATGGAACCTCCTTACGGACATATGCTATATAAGGTTCCACTTCAGTGATTAGGAAATTATCCAGGGGCGCTAAGCCTCCGATACTCAGCAAATATTAATTGCACCGTGCAAGTTGAAAAACAGACAAGCAGGGCACCTGGCGTTTAACCTAATTCGGGTACGTTCAATCCAGGGGTTCTAACATATAAGACAAATTTTAACATTTATTTTCTTTTCTTTTATTTTTCACTGAAAAATATATTTAGTTATTTTTTGACCAAAAAATACTGGTCAAAAATATTAGTTATTTTTCGACTTTTTTGAAAAAAGTCAACGAATTTTTGTTCATTTTTTTATAAAAAAAAATTAAAAGGTTTTTGAAAGTGTTGGCATCACTGTTATGCGAATGTCAAGAGATAGAAGAATGAGAACTTTAAAGAAAACGACATTAGAGTTTTAGCGGTGGAGTAAGCACAACGTATTAATTAAAATTGAATTATATTTGTGAAGTTTTGAGGAATTAAATAAATGAATTATAAACATTAAAGTTATATGTTGTTTCATTAAACACAACATATTTGTGGCGACGAGGATTTTTGGAAATTTTACAAAATTAAAAATTCGTATACGCAAATAAAAAATTGCACCAACACCATTGTAAAATTTTCCCCCACGTGTTAATTCAATTACTTCCACCGTCTCTTTTCAAAAGGAAAAGGAAATTTTTTACGAGAAAATTCCGTGACAAAAATATTCATCATGACCGACAAATGTCTCGAAACGCTAACCAGGCTCCTTCAAAATCATGACGCAATACTTCAGCAACTTTTACAAAAAAGCGATGAAAAGAACATAACCTCAAACATAGCATTCGATCTCTCAACTCAGATCGCTGAATTTTGCTACGACGGAGAGGCAGGGGTATTCTTTGAATCATGGTACAACAGGTATGAACAGCTTTTTAAGGAAGATGGCAAAAATCTTGACGACTCTGCTAAAGTAAGACTTCTTCTACGTAAAATTCATACTTCAAATTACGAGAAGTACTCGAACTTGATTTTGCCAAAGACGACATCTGATTTTACATTTGCTGAAACCGTTGAAAAACTGAGTGGGCTGTTTGGGCCAAAAAAATCGTTGTTTCATCGTCGGTACGAGTGCCTTCAGCTAGAGAAAAATGACCTAGAAGATTTTACTACATACGGCAGCAAAGTCAACAAATTTTGCGAAGGGTTTGAACTGTCAAAATATCAGCAGACGAGTTCAAAAGCTTGATTTTCATACTCGGGTTAAGATCATCGCGTGATAAAGAAATCCGCACGCGGCTTTTATCAAAATTAAATGATGGCACGTTGAAGGGGATCGATAAGCTTATAGCTGAATGTCAAATGGTCATAAATTTAAAGTCGGATGCAAATTTAATTGAGAAGCCCAGCGGGACAAAGATAGCTGTAAATTCTGTAAAACAGAAACGAGTCAAAAATATGTCAACCAATTCACATCAAGGTCAAGCAGTAAACAGCAAATTAGCCGACAGTTTGTCTAGCACCCCACGCACACCGTGTTGGGCATGCGGCGGAATGCATTACATGAAGGACTGTCAATACAAGAGCCACAGGTGTAAGCAATGCACACGGATTGGGCACAAGGAAGGTTATTGTGGTTGTTTTCCTAACAAACAACCAAGCAAGATAAGTACTTCTCAAAAGTCCAATAAAGATAAAGCTTCTGTTAAAGAAATTTCTGTAAATAGCGTAGGCGGTATGCAAACAAAGCGCAAATTCATTACAGTGCGTATAAATGGCGTAGATGCTACTCTGCAGATCGACAGTGGGTCGGACATCACAATCATTTCAAAGTCATTGTGGGAACACATTGGGAAGCCGAAACTATCAAAGCCAACATCCACAGCATATAATGCAGACAAGCATCGTCTTAACATAACCGGACAATTTTGTTGTGATATTAAGTTGAGGGACGTTATTAAAAGCGGAATTTGCTATGTGGCCGATGAAATAAATCTTATGGGCATAGACTTCATAGACAAATTTAATCTATGGGGCGTACCTCTACGAGAAGTTTGTAATCACATCGCAGAAGATCACATATCGGCGCATCCAGTCGTATCTCGGTTCCATAAATTGTTCGATGGCAGATTGGGGCTATGTACTAAAACAAAGGTTAAGATTCATCTAAAGCAGGGGGCGAAACCCGTGTTCAAACCGAAGCGACCAGTCGCATATGCAGTTTTACCGCTAGTGGATGAAGAATTGCAGAGACTGCAAAACTTAGGAATAATTTCCCCTGTCGAATACTCAGACTGGGCAGCACCCATCGTCGTTATTAAAAAAAAGGAGGGTAACGTTAGAATCTGTGCAGATTACTCGACAGGTTTAAATGAGGCGCTTCAACCAAATCAGTTTCCGCTTCCTCTCCCAGAATCAATTTTTGCAAAAATCGGAAATGGTAAAAGTTTTAGCCATATCGACCTCTCCGATGCCTTCCTGCAAGTCGAAATAGAAGATGACTCACGTAAGATACTCACTATCAATACGCACCGTGGACTTTTTACGTTCAATCGCCTACCCCCAGATATAAAGTCAGCCCCAGGGGCATTTCAACAAATTATGTCAACTATGGTCGATGATTTAGATGGCGTTGCCGCATACATGGATGATATCATCGTCTCAGGCACTAGTGAGGCAAACCATGATGAAAATCTAGCACGTGTTCTTGAGAGAATCGAAAATTTCGGTTTTACACTTAAAATCGAAAAATGTAAATTTGGTATGCGATCTGTGCGATATCTTGGACAAATTATCGACAAAGATGGTCTTCGCCCCGATCCTGTCAAAATTGAGGCCATAACGAACATGCCTCCACCTTCTAATTTGGCGACCCTACAATCATATCTGGGAGCTATAAATTATTACGGCAAATATGTTAGGAAGATGCATGAGTTACGCCGACCATTGGATGCACTTCTCCGCAAGGATGCTACATGGGACTGGACGGAAGAGTGTCAGCGATCTTTCAACAAATTCAAAGAGACCCTCAAATCCGATCTACTGCTCACGCATTTTGACCCAAATGTAGACATTGTCGTAGCCGCTGATGCATCAAATGCAGGCATTGGGGCATGCCTGTACCACAGGTTTGACGAAAGTTCTATGAAGGCAATCAGTCATGCGTCAAGGTCATTGACAAAAGCCGAGCATGGCTATAGCCAAATAGAAAAGGAAGCGCTTGCTTTAGTTTTTGCCGTCACCAAATTCCACAAGTACATTTTTGGCCGCAGATTCACCCTACAAACCGATCACAAGCCGCTGTTATCGATTTTCGGTTCTAAGAAAGGTATTCCAGTGTATACAGCGAATCGGCTGCAGAGATGGGCACTCACGCTTAAAATGTATGACTTTAGTATTGAATACGTATCAACCACCAATTTTGGCTATGCAGATGTACTTTCCCGTCTGATTAACAATCACATCAAACCAGATGAAGACATTGTAATCGCTTCAATTCATGCCGAAGACGATATCGGTCGAGTTCAAGACGACATCCTGCGTAAGTTACCAGTAACGCACAACATGGTTCAAGGAGCCACACAACAATCAGGGTTGATGCAGCAAATTATAAAACATGTTCAAGACGGCTGGCCCGCAGCCGCACAAATCACTGACTCTGACGTCCGCAGTTTTTATAAACATAAAGACGGTCTTTACGTTTTAAACGACTGCCTAATGTATGGAGAACGGTTAGTAATACCACGTAAGTACAGAACCCGTATATTGCAACAGCTTCACAAAGCGCATCAAGGGATGCAACGAATGAAGACAATCGCAAGAAGCTATGTTTTTTGGCCTGGTATGGATACGCAGATCGAAGATCTAGTAAAAAATTGCGATAAATGCGCCAGTGTCGCCAAATCACCTTCTAAAACGCTACTTGAGTCATGGAAACCACCATATGCTCCTTGGGAGCGTATACACGTCGATTACGCTGGTCCAATTGAAAGCACGTATTTCCTAGTGGTAATAGACGCACATTCAAAATGGCCAGAAATTATTGCAACAACCACAACAACATCAGGAAGAACAATACAGTTACTACAGACCATTTTCGCGAGATTTGGGCTTCCGCAAACCTTAGTTTCGGACAACGGAACACAATTTGTCTCAGCCCAGTTCAATTTGTTTTGTGAGCACAATGGAGTAGATCATGTTCGAACCGCCCCGTATCACCCACAGTCAAACGGTCAGTCTGAGAGGTTTGTGGACACGCTCAAGCGATCACTTCAGAAAAATCAAGGGGAAGGAGGCCTACAGGACGCGCTTCAAGTGTTCTTGTCTACTTACCGTACTACACCAAATCCGTGCACACCTATGCAAAAGTCTCCAGCAGACCTCATGCTAGGATATAAAATAAGAACGCCACTAGACTTACTTAAACCCAACAGCGCTCATCAAGACAACAGAGTATGCAATGAACGTCAGCAAACCCAAAATAACCAATTTAACGATTATCACAAAGCAAAATTTCGTCAAATCTTAGTAGGAGATACCGTTGATGTTAAAGTCTATAATAACAACAAGTATAAATGGTCAACTGGGTCAGTCAAGGAGTGAATTGGTAAGGTAATGTACCGTGTTCAACTAAATGATTCTAAAAAGAATATCAGATCCCATATAAACCAAATGCGATTGCGCCCTAAGCAATCGAATATTGAAGAAACAGATGTAGAACTACCTTTAGACATTTTATGTGACGAATCAATACAAGTGCCTCAGCAACTGCCACCAGTTAATAACGATCAAGGGAGCGAAGAAATTACACCAACCACGAGTCTGAAACCGGCCAGAGATCGGAGACCTCCTCATAGGTTCAAGGACTTTGTTTTTTGAAGAGGGGAGGTGTTGGCATCACTGTTATGCGAATGTCAAGAGATAGAAGAATGAGAACTTTAAAGAAAACGACATTAGAGTTTTAGCGGTGGAGTAAGCAACAACGTATTAATTAAAATTGAATTATATTTGTGAAGTTTTGAGGAATTAAATAAATGAATTATAAACATTAAAGTTATATGTTGTTTCATTAAACACAACAGAAAGTGAAGCTATTTGCGTTTTTTTTAAATGTAATACATATATACACATGTACATCACGACAAAATTTAAAGTCCTACTTTTAAATGTGATGTTTGGAAAATTTCATCTTTTTCATCGTTCATCTTGCATATAATAGAAACCCTTTCGTTAACAATAAAATGTTTCCCTCCACACGTTGTCATTTCGGAGTCTTTAGCAGGTATATAAAAATAGTGACGGGATCAAAAAAAAATAATTATTTTGCTTTTGCTTGTGCAAAAAAACTATACAAACAATTTTACTCCTTCTCTACTCCCTTCTTATAGAAACGAATGTGGAATGTGTATCTTATATCTTATACGAAAGAGCCGATGCCTTCTTTAACAGTTAGAAAAGAATAGTAATTTATTTAAAAAATATTTTAAGAAGGTCTCCTAAATTTTCTAGCTAGGTTTATGCTCTGCTTTTGAATGTGTTATTGCTCTTAGCTGGTATGCAACAAATAAGCATGGAAAATGTATTGTTTTTTTTTTAATAAAACACTATAGAAAAGCTTAGTCGTATCGTCAGTAAAATATCGCCGATACCGATATATCAGCATATCGGAAGTATCGCCTCGGTATCGGTATTCGTTACTTCCCTATTGTAAACTCCTAGAAGAGTGGATACAAACAGAAGAAATTTCTCAAAAAAAAAAAAAAATAATAATAATAAAACAGTCGATCGAAAATCGATTTTTGAATCTGTTTATAATTCCGTTCTCCCAAACTAAAAGCTTCTTGTCCAAAATTTATGTATCAATAATCTTTAAAATAGATAGATTTATAAATGTTATGAAAATGTTTTAAGTTGATGAGTTACACGTATTGTAAATTTAAACCAAAGAAACCCTCAATATCCCAACCTTAAAAAATTATAAAGAAGAAGTTGTGATTAAATATGTATATTATAAGCTGGGCAAGTTTAAAATTACACAAAAAAATGGTTAAAAATTGCTGGCAAAATGGCACGAAAAATTGCATAAAATGTCAAAAATCTTTGGAAAAGGTTTCCTGGTACGCTGGCCTAAGCAACCAGTGAAATGCGAAGCTAGTTTTCCCTCAACAATAAATTTCAGTGTATTTATCAAATATGAAAAACTGGGAATTTAGCACGTCATACGGAAATCGTATTAATAATAAATTTTGTATTCCCGAAAATAACTTTGATAATATACATACTTGCATGTGCCCGTGCAAAAAACTGAATTGGCAAATTGGTTTTTTTTTTGTTGTTTTCTTACGAAGACAGTAGAATGAAGCAGTTTGTTTTTTAATTTTTGTTTTTTCTTTTTACCCACTTACAACTACATTTCGATTCGGAAAGAACCCGACCAATTGTAGGGGAATGTAAGAAAAGATAAACTCAATGTTTATTGTTGGTGTTTTGTTTTGGCTTTGATATTGTTACAAGTAAGACTTTGAGTGTTTATAATTCTTATTCGCTTTACGGTTTTATTTGTATAATATTTTTGGCCTTTCTAAAATCTTTGGAAAAGGTTTCCTGATGAGCTGGCCTAAGCAACCAGTGAAATGCGAAGCTAGCTTTCCCTCAACAATAAATTTCAGTGTATTTATCAAATATGAAAAACTGGGAATTTAGCACGTCATACGGAAATCGTATTAATAATAAATTTTGTATTCCCGAAAATAACTTGTATGTGCCCGTGCAAAAAACTGAATTGGCAAATTGGTTTTTTTTTGTTGTTTTCTTACGAAGACAGTAGAATGAAGCAGTTTGTTTTTTAATTTTTGTTTTTTCTTTTTACCCACTTACAACTACATTTCGATTCGGAAAGAACCCGACCAATTGTAGGGGAATGTAAGAAAAGATAAACTCACTGTTTATTGTTGGTGTTTTGTTTTGGCTTTGATATTGTTACAAGTAAGACTTTGAGTGTTTATAATTCTTATTCGCTTTACGGTTTTATTTGTATAATATTTTTGGCCTTTCTAAAATCTTTGGAAAAGGTTTCCTGATGAGCTGGCCTAAGCAACCAGTGAAATGCGAAGCTAGCTTTCCCTCAACAATAAATTTCAGTGTATTTATCAAATATGAAAAACTGGGAATTTAGCACGTCATACGGAAATCGTATTAATAATAAATTTTGTATTCCCGAAAATAACTTTGATAGTATACATACTTGTATGTGCCCGTGCAAAAAACTGAATTGGCAAATTGGTTTTTTTTTGTTGTTTTCTTACGAAGACAGTAGAATGAAGCAGTTTGTTTTTTAATTTTTGTTTTTTCTTTTTACCCACTTACAACTACATTTCGATTCGGAAAGAACCCGACCAATTGTAGGGGAATGTAAGAAAAGATAAACTCACTGTTTATTGTTGGTGTTTTGTTTTGGCTTTGATATTGTTACAAGTAAGACTTTGAGTGTTTGTAATTCTTATTCGCTTTACGGTTTTATTTGTATAATATTTTTGGCCTTTCTAAAATCTTTGGAAAAGGTTTCCTGATGAGCTGGCCTAAGCAACCAGTGAAATGCGAAGCTAGCTTTCCCTCAACAATAAATTTCAGTGTATTTATCAAATATGAAAAACTGGGAATTTAGCACGTCATACGGAAATCGTATTAATAATAAATAATCTCTTGTTATCGCATAAAACAGTTCCATAAATGAAACTTACTCTTTCAACATCGCAAGATGTAACTGGAGCATATTTGAACGCTAATAGTTCAGATGGAGAAATTCAATAAATTCATCCGTCTCACTTTCATTAAAACCAAATTATGAGAAAACCGATTAAAACGCTTTTTTAAGATTGAAATGCAAATCAATATAGAGTTTTGCAGGAGTATTGAATAATTAACTAGAAATTGCGCGTAACTTACGGACTTTTAAAATACAAATAAAATGGCGGCTTTTACAGAATATTTATTTTTTTTAAATTATCGGTGTTTGCAAGTAAACTACTCACATATACCACATATTTCTTATTTTAATTAATTACGTAGTCCGGTATTACGATCTCAAACTTGAACTTTTCAATAAAATCTTTTATACTGGCAACTTTATTATTTTCCAAAGCACTGTCAATTAAGTCTAAGCTTTCATTTTTTGAAAGCCCTTTTGTTTGTTATTGCAAGAGATTTGCAATATTTATTTGCAATATTTATTTAGCATTTCGAATAGATTCTGCTTCATATTCGCTAAGATTATTTAAAAAATTTCTTCTATGTTGCAAAAAATGGTATTTTTTGGCAAGCTGGACTAAAAATGGCTTTAAAAAAAAAATAATTGAAGTAATGTCAAAAATGGCATATGCCATATCTCATGACCCACCTTGTTTGTGTAGCTAGGAATAAACAAAGAATTTCAAAATTTTCGCATTTTATAATGTTAATTTAATTTTTTTTATATTTCTTATAAAACAAACTCATACTTCCAAGTTTTTAAATCTCTGCTTAATTAATTTAGTTTCATTTCTTTTTAACACTTTTTAACTTGTTTAATAATGAATCAATTTTAAGGTGATGTCAGATTTATTATAGTACACATACAAACATGCATATAATTAATAGGTCAATTTAAAATCTTTTATTTTATAAACACATTTAAAATATGTAGGAATTTACTAAAGTTATGTTTACACCTATCAAATATTTGACTTCCTACACGTAGCCACTAGTTGTATTAAAAATTTGTTTGCTTTTGTAAAACGTTTGGCAAGATCAAACATCATTTAACAGTTTCTAAATTACAAAATAAATTCAGTAAATCAATAAAAATTGTTAAAAAATAAAGTTAAAGTTTGATCAATTTACTGGTCACGCTTTTTTTGGATTTTTCTTAAAATATTTATAAGATTCTCGTTATTGTTTGTTTTCGATTATTTATTTTTTCTTGGAGTATAACCAGCTGACTTAGCCTGAAAATGTTAGTAACACTTGAAAAACTTAACAGATCAACAGCAAACCAAATGATTCATACAAATACTCATGCAACTTGCATGCACCCAGCGGAAAAATTTTTAAAGGCCCACTTAAACATTTTTTTGGTTCAATTACTATTCTTATCCAACAGCTAAAGAATGCCTTATAGAAGGCCTCGGCTCTTTGGTATAAAAATAAGATACACCTTCCACACTCGTTTCTATGAGAAGGGAGTAGAGAAGGAGTAACATTTTTTGTATTGTTTATTTGCACAAGCAAAAGAAAAATAATAATTGTTTTTGATTCCGTTACCATTCTTATGTACCTGGTAAAGAAGCGAGAGCGGAAGGCCTACTCTGCAATGACAACGTGTGTAAAAAACATATGAGTATGGAATGGAGCGAGTATGTCTTGTTTATCCAAGAAAAGAAGCGTTTTCGCTGCTGTTGTGGTACATAGTATGGGTGCAGAAGTACACAATTTATAATTTATTAACATCGGCATATATTAGTGACATTTCTGTATTTAAGGGTTAAAGATGTTAAAAAATGTTACTAATATACATATATATACCGATGTTAATAAAAAAATATCTTTCGAATGATCTATCTTTTGTTAAAATTCGACGTATGTATACTACATATGTATATGTAAGTGTAAAAGGGATCTTCTGTATTTAAGGTGTTAAAGGCGTTATAAAATGTAACTAATGTTTAGAACAGGGATTTCCATTTCTTTGCCCAATTGTGCACACCAATACTAACACATATTTTATGCTCTTCAATTCAGCCGTCGATGTGACTTCGACAAGTGTACATTAGGGTGGCCGTTATTTTTTTCGTATTTTCACTTGGCAAACCCCTTAGATTGATTCCAAATTAGAAAAAAATAATATATAAACAATTTTAGATCGTTTATATAGTAATTGGGCGTGCCTTGAGCCCACAAAGTTTGGTAGGGTATTCATTTCAAATTTTTTTTGGTTGGAAAAATGGAAAAAAGAAAAATTACACTCTTATTGACGTGAACGGGGTTTTTTATTTTTTTTTTTTAAAGTACAAACTGTCAAAAAAAATCTGCCAAATAATTCGTGGAAGTAATTGATATTTTCAATATGCCAAATAATTGTTAAAAGTGAATTAATTAATTTATTTAATTGTCACATCATTAACTAAAATTGATAATATTTACGAAAATAAGGGTATTTAAAGATACATTTTCATGAGAAAAATACAATATAAACTTTGAAATATTAAATTGCAGAAATGTTTACTTCATTCATTTCATTTCTTTTTTTTAAATTCTTTTTTAATAAATTTTTTATTGAACTCATTCTTAATATGTGTTTTTTCTTTTTTAAAATTAAATGAGAAAGAAGTTATGTTTAAAATGTAACTATAAAAAATAATTTTTAAAATCAGAGTTGTACAATTCAAGAGTTTATAAAAAGAGATGTAATTTTTCGTACTTTGTATTAAAAATTAGCAATTTTTTATGAATGCCAGCATCATTTCGTTTGACGTTTATAGTGGAAAATTGCATCTTTTTATCCTGACTTTTTTACACTTGGTTATAGTTTGACAAAAATGTAACTTTTGGTGGAATTTTTTTTCTTGTGGTTTTTGTAACAAAAATTACATTTTTCCTCTTTTCCATTTTTCCAACATATAAAAAAACTGAAATGAATACCCTTACTATGTGTCGCTTTAATTGTTGATAACTTCAGTAATATTTATTTTAGAGAAAAACCTTATTCACAAATATTCTAGGGCTATATCTTATGAACAATGTTGCTCTGTATTAGTTTTCTTTAACATTAATATTTGGAGGGCTCAGAGCTGAAGCGAACCAAGTCAAAAAAGAAAATTCGAAAATATATTGAGTTTGACTAAGTAAATTTCCATTAATTACTGGAGCCACTGACTTGGGTTTATTTCCGTTACCTTAGGAACGAAACTGTTTTTGATTTAGCCCATTAAAGAACTGGATTGAGTTAAATTTTGCGGAGATTTTTTTCGCACCAGATTTCAATTACATATACGTGATATATTTTATGACTTGGTTCGGTTCAGCTCTGAGCCCTCCATTTAAGCTATGTTCACATTATGTGTATTTGTCATGTGGAATGTCACTTTTCTATCCACATGTGATTTCATGTGTATGTCAAAATTTTAGTTTTACATAAGGTTTGTAATTTACATGATGGCATGTTACGTACATTTGACATAACCTATCAAAAATAAAAAAAAAATAAAACATTTTTAATAATTGATTTGTGTATATTTTATCTGATTTATTATTTATTTACTATTATAATATATATGTATTAAAATTTCAATTATTTTTGCCGCCACAAACGATTTTGTTAATAAAAAACAGCTGATGTCAGATGCTTTGTCACTTGAAAATAGAGGGGTTCAGACGATATGTACAAATTTAACATGTGAAAAAGTGACAGTCCACATGACAAATACACATAATGTGAACATAGCTTTAATCCAGAAAAAGCCAAATTAAAAAATAACACCGAAATATTCACATATCTACGTATTCTTTGCCTGGTGATTACACTACGTAACAAATTTTCAACAAAGTCGTGACCAAATAAATCTGACAGCTAATCTTTATGTAAAACTTTCCCCTGAATCCGAATATGAAGCCAGAATTGCCAAAAGTAGAACCGTTCCAAAATAACCGTTATTTGTGTTTTTAAAAAAGATGATGTGACTGAAATGCAATTATCTTCAAACATTTTAAACGGACTATGTATTTCTTTCTTTTTATTGAGAGGTTATAAAATTTCTTAAATAGCCATGGGTCGTTTGTGAAGATGAGTCTTTAAATGGCAGAGTTATAGTGGACAAAACTTCAAACTTCATTATAAATTTTATGATTTTGTTCAATTATGCTCTTTTCAAGTTATTTTTTTTAAACCAAAAAATAACATTTTTTTAAGTTTTATCCAGGGACCGAAACTGTTATGACTTTTATCAAAAAAATCAAGAAATAAGAGTTATTTTTGATTTTTATATTTTTAAATAGAAAATAAGAGTTATTTTTGATTTTTATTTTTTTAAATGAAAAATAAAAGTTATTTTTGATTTTTATATTTTTAAATAAAAAATAAAAGTTATTTTTGATTTTTATATTTTTAAATCAAGAAATAAGAGTTATTTTTGATTTTTATATTTTTATATCAATAATAAAAATCAATTCAAAACTCTTATTTATTTGTTGTTGCCGTATGTATTATAATATGCTGCTTCATTAAATGAAAATTTAAAGTTATTTTCGATTTTTATATCAATAATAACAGTTATTTTTGATTTTTATATTTTTATATCAATAATAAAAATCAATTCAAAATTCGTGACATAGGTAATATGTTTATTAATCTTTGTTACGTATTAAAGTAAAAATATTTTGAAATAGACAATTACAAAGAAAAGCGTTTCGATACTTCTGCTAATTTATTGGAATATTGGGAGAGCAAAAAAATTTGTGTTTCCATGGCTTCGAAAATTAGCTTTAATTGTTCATTATGTACCTGCCACGCAAGTCAGTATAGAAATGTAATTTTCAGCACAAGTGTAAAAAGTGAATTAATTAATTTATTTAATTGTCACATCATTAACAAAAATTGATCATATTTACGAAAATAAAGGTATGTAAAGATACATTTTCATGAAAACAATACAATATAAACTTTGAAATATTAAGGGTATTCATTTCAGTTTTTTAATATGTTGGAAAAATGGAAAAGTGGAAAATGTAATTTTTGTTACAACAACCACAAGAAAAAAAAATTCCACCAAAAGTTAAATTTTTGTCAAACTATAACCAAGTGTAAAAAAGTCAGGATAAAAAGATGCAATTTTCCACTATAAACGTCAAACGAAATGATATTGCCATTCATAAAAAATTGCTAATTTTTAATATAAAGTACGAAAAATTACATCTCTTTTTATAAACTCTTGAATTGTACAACTCTGATTTTAAAAATTATTTTTTAAAGTTACAACATTTTAAAACTGAGTGTGAGAAAATTGTACCCTAGAGATGAATCACCTCAAAGAATAACTTGTGATACAATTTTCTGATCTCTTTTTGAGCACATTAATGCTAGTTTGATAATTATGAGTGAGTATTTATCATCTAATTTTTCAATCGTTAATTATAAAGTTTTTGATTATGTTTTATGTGCTTTTTTTACAACACAAGTGACTGAACGTGCAGTAAAATTTATATGGAAAACATTCAAAAAACTGAGTGCTTTTCAAATAAATTTCACTAATCGTCCAGTCACCTGTGTTGTGAAAACAGCACATTAAATAAATTTTTAATCGTCATGTTTTTAATTTGTTCTCCGATAAAAGAAGCACAATTATGCCTCTTGATTATTTGAACAAATTTTATTTTGAACAAAACAACAAAAGTTATAGGGATTTTGGAAATAAAAGAAGAAAACATTCGTAATATAATTTATTTTCATTAATTGACAATAATTTTTGGGCTTCTAGTTTCGCCAATCTTTTTATATCTTCGTCAATGAATTATATATGAATCCTTTTTCAATCGCTCAACTGATAAATCAGTTTTTAATCAACAAAAATTATCTGAGAAGACTAATTCAGGTAATTTTTATAAAAAATTATTATCCAAATGCTTTCTGGGAACAACTTTAAATAAAATGTATATGCATTAATATGAATGGAATTATTTGTATTGATATATTATCATTTGAAAGTTGTAGGGCTTTTTGTAGAGAAAAATAGGGGGTTTTTCGGACTGCGTAAGAACTTTTCAAAAAAGTGTATAACATCACTGATCTTCACTAGCAATCTATTGTTATTTTAGTAATTTTATTACCTCTCAATAAAAAGAAAGAAATACATTTCAGTCACATCATCTTTTTTAAAAACACAAATAACGGATATTTTGGAATATCTCAAAAACGGTTCTACTTTTGACAATTCTGACTTCATATTCGGATTCAGAGGAAAATTGTTCATAAAGATTAGCTGTTAGATTCATTTGGTCACGACTTTGTTGAAAATTTGTCACGTAGTGTAATCACCAGGCAAAGAATGCGTAGATATGTGAAAATTTCGGTGTTATTTTTTAATTTGGCTTTTTCTGGATTAAATATTAATGTTAAAGAAAACTAATACAGAGCAACATTGTTCACAAGATATAGCCCTAGAATAGTTGTGAATAAGATTTTTCTCTAAAATAAATATTGAAGTTATCAACAATTAAAGCGACACAGAGTGAGAAAAATAGCATTTTAAGCAAACTTTGTGGGCTCAAGGCACGCCCAATAACTATGCAAACGATTTTAAATTTTTTTTATTATTATTTTTTTCTAATTTGGAGTCAATCTAAGGGGTTTGCCAAGTGAAAATACGAAAAAAAAATTGTCCATATAACTTGCGGCCACACTATTGGTACACATACATGTTCCCCCTAAACTAAACCTGTAAAGCTCTACACTTGTTTGCAGGAGACCAGGCTCTGGCCGGAATCGAATCCGCAACCCCGCACTGATAGACTAGCTCAATACCAGCTAGCCTACCGAGGCACCCATGTGTCGTGATGGGAGAAAACTTAGTTCATATTCGGCTCATGCCTACTATGCTTGCAGATCATCGATAGGTAGGAGCTGGGGACTGCGGCCGACAGTGCTGGGACTGGATGTTATTCTACATATTCAACCTATTGAGCAGTAGGTGATGGGAATGGCAGCCTTGGGCATCCTTAGACAGAGGGAGTTAGGACTTTTAGAAAATTTAACGCACGGTCACTAGCGAAACTTGGGTGAGATTAGCACTGGTGGTTATTACCTGGGATCGCCGGCTCCACAAATTATGTAGGCACCAGGGTCTAGGGAGAGCTGGTCAGGTCAGGGCAGATTGTATAGGGGATTTGATATTTTCACTGATGGCTCCTAATTCGCTTTTGGACAGGAGTAGCGTCTGCGTTAGGACCATGAGAGGTATGATCAAGGGCCACTGTATGATAGGCAGGATGGCGGTGAGTATGGGATCTGACTTGTCGGATATTTGCAGGTTGTGTGAGGACCTAGAGAAGTTAGAGAGAGTTGAGCACATTTTTGGCACTATCCCAGGGTGCATAACAGCAGGCTAAGGAGCCTATGTAGTAGATTCTTATGCTAATTGGGAGATGTATCGGGCTGTGGGCTCGAAAATCTGATGGAATTCATGATGGGAGACATGTAGGGCAGTTTTGTGTTAAGTAAAGTTGTTTTTTTCTTTTTTGGTCCGATTTTCCTTCCACTACATTCTCTTTTCAAGTGCTTTCACTCATTATTTCTTCTATTCTTTTCTTATTAGTACTCCATCACTAACTCAGGCGTCACACACATTGGTCTCTGTTTGAGAATGTGAGAAGTTGACTTCGCACCAGCCTTTCTACCTAACCTACATAAGTATTCGCATTCGCAAAAATTTTATTTATTATTTGCATTCGCTAAACCTATATTCGCCGAACCCCTAATACAGATTATATTATACTTATACATACAAACTATTGTGATATTGTGTAGATAAAAATGCGATCTTTAGAAATTTATCAGTTTTTTTATTTAAAATTCATAAATTTAATTGTCTCAGCGTCCTTGAGATTTTATGTTTATTTGTATTGAACAAAAATTGATTTCGCTGAAATAATTCTAATATTAACTGAAGTACAGCCAAAAGGTGTACATCATGAGAGATTTTTGATATCAGTATATCAAGGATTTGAAGACTCTTGTATGCATAAATAGGGGATGTTTTGACTAGGAGATACTGAGGAGATCAAACATTTTGTGTTGTGATTAATGTTTTTCTTTTACCGAAAGTTTTTGTTTCCTGGAAAGAGAAAAATAAAAACCGTTTTCCTGGGATTACCGCCAAAATTATTTTATTTACTTATTAACTTAATTCGCAAATGAAACTTATATTTCTTAAGGTGAAGGCTTTTAGCTTCTTTCAAAAACTAAGCAAAATCCTCTCAAATGCATTTAACAGCACAAAAACAACTTAATACAAAATTTCAACATTTTGCTAAGTAAAGTTGAAATAATAAATAACTTGTTTTACGTCCGACAAAAACCTACCTTAAACTAACGGCAAGTTGTAATAACGGCCCTCAAAGGTTCTTGCCAAAACAACATTTTACACAAACACAAAAAATTAACGCACTATGAATTGCATTGACGCATATGTATTGAAAATAGTTACTGGCAACACTTCTTCATAGACCTTGCACTTGATTTCTTAAAAAAATGTTTTACAATTTCATTTAAGAATACAGCTACATATCGTTGGTCTTTTGTGGAAAGGCTCTAACTCGATATTTTTGATTGCAGTCAATCTCACACAAATACACCTCGTCACAAAAATTTAATTCAATACATAGTATAAAAAAAGTGTTTACAAGCAATTTTACATTATGATACATACTGTTTATAGTTTTGGTTAGTGCACTAAATATTGATTTAAATTTTTTTACCAGTTTTGGTGATGATTATTACACAGTGCAACAAAATTCTAGACTACTGGTAAAGCAAATCTGCTAAAGGGTTTTGAAAAGTTAGTTCGGGTTTTCGAATTTTCGGCCCTTAAAATTTTTGAAATTGATTAGCAAAAACCCCTATTGAATGCGTTTAGTATAGTGTAAAAAATAAACTAAATGTACTTCTGAGCTAATAAATCATTTCAGATGTCTTCAGTAGAATTGTATGGCGATTCTTTTCTTTGAATATATTAACCCTCTAACTCTCATTTTAGGGATAATTTTTGTCCTTTATTCCAACTTTCTACAAAGGAAAACATAGTGCTTAAAGATGAACTTCGACGCAAATGCGTGCAAAAACAACAAAATTTACGTATTTCCAATTTGCTCTATTTACTTCGCTTTCACTAAACAAACCATGAGCAAACTTAGTAGTGCATATTTGCCCACTTGCAAACAAATGTATACAATAACATTTGACATATTAAGCGCCATATTGTTTTTTAAGGAAACTTAAAAAATGAAAATTTTTGTGGGTTTTAATATAAAAAAGAGAATTAAATTTAAATAATTTATAAAGAAAAAATTCATTTTAATTTGCTTGTGTATAATTGTAAACAAATTGAGATTTTTTACAGTGCTGTTTGAAAAAATTTTTTGTGTTGCCAGAAAAAGTTTTAAGAAAAATAGCACATATGCACAAAAATAAAATTGGTATATGCACGATCAATCATAATATGCACTGCAAATTTACAGATGGCAAACTTGCACAATGACCGTGCAAAAAATAAAACAATTTGAAAAATGGAAGAAGCAGATATAATAGAAATACTGGAATGCTTATCTGAAACAATTTTGAGATAGATAAGTCATAAATTCGACTTGTAAATTATTAAAATCAATCATTTTTTACGGTTCAAATTTATAAATAATTTTTTTAAAAATTATGCACTTGCGATTCGCCTTGGGACATTGTCAAATAAAAGGAGCGAAATGAGTTGCTCACGTCAAATTAGTGCAACTATGCTATTTTGCAAATCGCCATAAGTGTGAATTACAATTGCAAAATTAGTGCACTACCCCCATCTATGATACAGTTTCTATTATGTTTTTACTTTATCTTATAAAGTTGCAATTATGCGAGTTAGGGGTTTTCTATAGGAGACCAACGATATGTTTATAAAACCAAATTTAGAATATCTATTAAGCATATGTATGTAAAAATAAATTTTAATAGATGAATGAATAGATGACACACAACATTTTTAGGCGTTTAGTGCACTTTTAAAAAACATGCCAGAAAAAATAAAAATAAAAATTTAATAGAAAATACCTAGTCTGTTTTTGTATGCTGCTGTATTATGCAAGTGTCACGCAACAATAAAGAAATTGTACATTAAACTGTTGTAGTACTAGGTTAACATAACAAATACATATGTAATACTCTCACTGAGTTTAGTATAGATCGAGCGATCTAAAATATTTTCAGTTTGTGGTAGGTATTGTTTTTTTATTTATAACTTGTTTACTGTTCCATTTATACCCAAATCCCAATAGTGGAGAAGTGTTATGCGTTTGCGCTGATGTTTGTTAAACCGATAAATATTGTTGTTAGACCCACCTTCTAGGATACCCGATCGACCCCGTTCCTTAAATCCCTTTAAGCCAAAGAAATTTCATATAGATGAAGATACGTAAATAATATTCGGCATAACTTTTTCATGAATCTGAACATAATTTCGGTGAATTTCGGTATCATTACGTCGGACTATACTTTTATACTTCTTTATTATTATTTACATATGAACATACAATCAGACGTGTGTATGTATGTATATTCCCCTTTTTTCTTTTATTTGTTCGAAATAATTTTTTTATCTCTTTTGTTCAATGTGAGTGCATTCATTTTAAGATTATTTATATTTTATCAACTTTTAATGTTTTGGCAGGCACAGTTATTAAAAATGTTAAAAATATTATTTATTTATTTAAAACATATGCGAGCTTCCCCTCAAAATGCCATGGTTAATTGTCAATACACCCATTATTTATCACAGCCAATAATAAAGAAGAATAAACGATGATTGACTAAAATGTTTTAATCAGGAAAGCCAGAAATAAGCTTTTAAAAACGCGTTTAATGCGCTTTAAATATGAAGTCAAAAATTAAAAATATGCCCTGAAAATTGTTAAAATTATGCAACAAAAAATTCAAAAACTGCTAATTTGAAAACAAAACATTCAACAACTTAATACAGTTCCATTTAATAAATACAATTCTAAAATGACAATCGGTAAAGCCAAAACACCATAATATTTGCAGACGGATTTTCATGATTTTAACCTATTTGGAAACGATGGACAGTTACCGGCTTACAAAAGCTAAGTTATGTTAAGAGGTTAAAATTCATATAAGAGCTATTTCGTTACATCGTTATTACACACATTGTCGCATATAATTGATTTTTCCTTAATTTTTGCTTACATATAAAACTTTAAAAATAATATTTAGCTTTAATGACAACATGCTGTGTCTTACAATTTTAGATTATAAATTATATGTAGATGGCGAAATTGAAGCAACACGTTGGAATATTTAAAACAGAAAAGCCAAAATATTGCAAAAATGTTTTTTTTATTTGCGAAAGTCTTACAGATATCTAATATGCCTCAAAAAGGCTAAATATGAGCTATAAACTTAAAAAAATGCTGTAAAAAGGTTCGTTAATGACAACCTGCTTTGTCTTACAATTTTAGATAATAAATCAAATGTAGATAGCGAAATTGAAGCAACACGTTAGGACATTTAAAACAGAAAAGAATTTTACAAATTATTTTTATTTGCGAAAGCTCTTGAAGGCATTTAAAAAATTTAATATGCCTCAAAAAGGCACATAATGCTGCAAAAAGATTCGATAACTAAATTATGCGAAAAAATGTTGCAAACGGTTAAAAATGCACTAACATATCATTGCCAAAATTAATAAAAAAAAAACTCCGAAACGGATAAATATTTTGTTTCTACCTACATTGGTCGCACAACTAAAAACAGGAAATTGCATATTTATGGGTTCACTGTTTATAACTAATGAAAGAAGCAGAACACGAAAAATAAGTTTAAAATGAAATAGATAATTTTGAATTTGACTGTTGGGTGTACATTAGTGTGGCCGCAAGTTATATGGACAATTTTTTTTTCGTATTTTCACTTGGCAAACCCCATAGATTGATTCCAAATTAGAAAAAAATAATATATAAAATATTTTAGATCGTTTGCATAGTTATTGGGCGTGCCTTGAGCCCACAAAGTTTGCTAAAAATGCTATTTTTCTCACTATGTGCCGCTTTAATTGTTGATAACTTCAGTAAAGAAGAAGAAACGGACACTATTCTCGAGCGTAGAGGACCGCGATGAAACTAATGATCCCATCGCCGATGATGCAGAAGAAACTTCCGTCTTTGGTATTTCAATCAGTACTGAAGACGATGAAAACACAACAGCTGGTCCGTCAACAACATTGAAGCGACAGAGATTGAACTAAATTTGGAAATAGTGAGTCAGATGAGGATTAGGCCTACTGGGGATAAGAAAAGGAAATACCACTTTAGTTCATGAAAAGCCATGTAATCTTACATACCCATGTATTGCATACATACTTTAATAAGCATGTAAACTATGCTTAGAATAAACAATTTAAATTATTCAATTATTAAAGTTTCTGATTAATTAATTAAGGCTCAGTTAGCCGGGAGTAATAGTAATGTCGTAAATAAGCTGCTTAATTTTCTTGTATGTAAAGCAATTAGAATCATGATTTTGATTAACCCTTTAATAACTATGGCTGAATTTTTAAGATCCCAGTTAAACGAGGTTAATTATTTCTGAAACAGATTTGTGACGCCATTACCGAGATTTTACATAAAATGTTGACAGATTAGTGCCACTTTTCGGGTTAGAGATTTGCGATTAAATTAACTTTAATCTCTGTATTTACTTTTTGAGCTGTATTTTTTCTAACTTTTTTTGCTAATTTAAGCGGACTATGGTAGTGGTATACATAAACCTAAACTGTCAAACACATGTTTAACATAAACAGCTGTTGCAAAAATATAAAGAAAAAATAAGTTTTAAAAATTTATATATTGCTAAAGGCCGTTTTACACTATCCCACAAAGTCTTTAGTAATTTACGAAAATGCAACCCTGTCATGACAAGTTGTTATTGTTTTTTGAATATGTTCAAAGAATAATTAGATCAGGGAAGCATTTTTTAAAAATACGTAAGACTTTGTGGGATAGTGTGTAACGGCCTTAAGAAGCACTTTTTATAATTTTTCCTTTTCATATTTTTTCTTCAATATATTTTTACTTTAAACACAAAAATTTCTACCTTGTAAACAATAGTTAATTCGCGCATTTTCTTGTTAGTCTCTAATAAAATAAAAAAAAAAATTAAATTTCGCCGCAAAAATCCAAGTTTTAGACTTCGGTTAACCAAATTCAAACTTAATCCATATCTCAAAAAGCCACCCTAGAGTGCCTCCAAGCACTGTTCCCAAAGTTGTACTGACGCCCATTCAGCGTTACTATTTGTCCAGTTTTCCGTTTTTTTAGCAAGTTTTTTGAGATGTCAAAAGTTTTTTATAAATATAAAAAGTTTTAGTAAATAGAAACTGGGAATTATTTCCTTTCAATTCATAAAGAATCACTATCCAGTGTGACACAAAGAATGCTGACGAAGGCCGTAGCGGGCCAGAAAATGCATTACATTCGGCTGGTGTATAATGTAACAAGAAGATACAATATAATAGTCTGGTAGTGTATAATGTAATTCCTACAAATTAAAGGAATAGGGCTATTACAAGAAAGCTTTATAAAATACATAACTGAAATTTAGCTCATAGAATAAATTCGAAAAAATAAAAAATGTTGTATACAAAGTTTTTTTAATAAATACATACATATCTGTGGCATTTTGACAAAACATCTTAAGTCGAGATAAGATAGCAAAAAAGCTTTTGAAAAAAACTCGCAGAAAAAATCATTTTTTATCAAATAATAAAAAAACCAAAAATTAAGAAAATTTTGTTTATAATACAAAATTTTAAAAATGTAAACAAAAATGTTATTTGAATGAAAATTCGTATGATTAACAACATTTTTTTCAACTTTTTGAATTTAACTTAAGATGTTTCGTCAAAATGCCACAGATATATAAGTATTAAAGGTAACTAAAACAGTAATGCAAAATCATGTGCTATTTTGCCAAATGTTGTAGATGTAAGTGATTTTCAAAAAATTGATGAGGGGCGTGAGCGACTTCATTTTGATTTTTCGAAACATAATTTACGAAAGGAGCAAAATATTGAAAATTTTTTGGAGGAAGTATTTAAGTAAGACGTTGTGATGAGTCCGAAGTTTTTCAAAATTAAAAAAAAATATCTACCGCTATGTTTTTTCAAAACTTAATTTAAACAAAAATAGTGTTAGAAACAATTCAGAAATACCAACTTTATGTGGTATTTTACGAACAAGACTTAAAAAAAAAATAACAGTGATTATAGAAACTTTAATCAATCAAAAGAAATGGCTTTAAATTTTAATAAGACAATGTTCAAATAAAAAATGTATGTAAGTGCTAATTTGAGATATTATTAAAAGATCTCCTAATATGAATTTTATTTTATGTTTTTTTATAATAAGTTTTGTTCTTTTATTAATATGTAGTTCCTGATTGGTTGTATTTCTTTCGGTCTGAAATATTAAAATGTACTCACGGCAGTCATGTTTTTAAGTTCAGGTTGGTATGGGCGCCCCACGCTTTTCTTTAAGGGATGCGTGAGATTTTTTCCATTTTGATTTAAAAGTTCATGTTGTTCTTATTTTATTAATCTAATTTTTTGACTTTTAGTCGATTAATAATCGTAAATTTTTCTGTACATACAATATACTTCATTGATATCCAAAGGACGGCTAAGGTAAAATGTAACAAGAAGATACAATATAATAGTCTGGTAGTGTATAATGTCATTCCTAAAAAAAATTATAGGAATTGGACTATTACAAAAAAAGCTTTATAAAAAACATAACTGAAATTTAGCTCATAGAATAAAATTCGAAAAAATAAAAAATGTTGAATATAATAAAGTAACCTATGGATGGAAATAATTCCCAGTTTCAATTTTTATTTTAGTTTGAAAAACAGGCAGTTAAAATTAAAAACCTAAACACATAAAAATTATATACAACAGTAAGGGTAATCACGATGGTCATTGTGCAAATTTGCAATTTGTACATTTAAAATGCATATTATGATTAATCGTGAGCATACCACTTTTATTTTTTGTGCAAATATGATATTTTTTTAAACAAAATTTATTCTGGCAACACTAAAAACTTCTGGCAGCACTGTAAAAATCTTCATTTGTTTACAATTATACACAAGCAAATTAAAATAATTTTTAATTAATTTAAATTTAATTCTCTATTTAATATTAAAACACACGAAAATGTTCAATTTATAAGATTCCTTCAAAACAATATGGATGCTAATATTTCAAATGTTATTGTTTACATTTGTTTGCAACTGAGCAATGAAATTTAAAACATAGATAGATCCCTATTCACTTTCAAAAATTTGTTTTTAAATACTGTGGTGTTGGGTATCATATGGTCGGGCTTGACCGACTATACTTTCTTACTTGTTTTTTTTTTGCTTGCAAAATTAGAATAATTATTTTTTAATGGTAAATTAATTCTTATATTTGACTTTTTTTATTATCGAAAAACAGGAAGTAATTTTTAATTATTTGGCTCTTATGTTATGAATCATTTAAAAATAAGAGGGAAGATATTTAAAAATGCATTTTGATAACATTCATAGTAAAAATTTAAAAGTTCGTCTTTTTAATCGACGATTAAATTGTGTACTCTCGTTACCTAAATGAAAGAGCGTAAGAATGCGTATGAAGAATGTGTGTGAATTAATTTCCACAATTGTGGTCTGGGCTGGACACCAATGGTATAATAACATACAGGGATAATAAAGGGAACACCAAATATTACCATAACGTTGAACGATTTTTTTAACCAGAGCTGTGCACAAAAAAGGGATGATTTTTTAGTATTTACAGTGATGGACTTAAGTAAAGGCACAACTGCCATGTAGCATTAAAATATTGTAATAAAAAGCAGAATGAATATTTTTTATGTTTTCAAATTACTTTTAATCTATTACAGGCTGATGTATATTTTAAGATTATAGCAGTTTTATTCGTGTAGAAAGATGAGGTAGTCCGTTGGCAGATAAAAAGTACAAAAAGTTCTAAAATACAATAGACGGGCGAAAAAAAACTTTGAAAATGCAAGTCGATGTGGTCGTTCTCGCAAATTAACTGAGAAAGAACGTGCTCAAATCGTACGAAAAGTAAGAGGTGATCCAAAAATATAAACTTCTTAGGTTGCCGCAGAGATAAAACAAGATTTTGGCAATGATGTACACCCAAAAACTGTTTGGAGAACGTTACATGTAGCTGGGCATAGCTCACGTGTGGCTAGACACAAACCATTGATATCTACTATTTATCAAAAGAGGACAGTGGACTATGTCAAACAGCATCAAAATAAAAAATTGTTGGAGTTAATTTTTATATTTGTATGATTTGTATTAAGAGTTTATGATTTGTATTAGGAGTGTGCTGGCGCCGGGTTTAAACTTCTGGTAGCTAAACTTGATTAAATTGTCTCCGAAATAACAAAATTGAATTTGAATATTTATATTATGTTTGATTTTAATCACACCGACCAAAATACACATTGTGAAAAATCGATTACGGTTAAAATGACATCAAACAAAATAAAGAAGTTGAGCGAAAAATAGATTAGTGTTTTGTTAGTAAGCTACTTGATTAAATAGTATCTATCGCATTCACAAATATGTACATAATTTTAAACAATGTACCAGTGTTGCCAAGGAAAATAAAATAAATAAATTTATAAAAAAAAGTATAAATTTTTCCTTTTTATATCATAAAAAGTACCCTATATTTTAATATGGGCCATAAGTTATCTCTATACCAAATTTTTCAAAAAGAGAAAAAGTCTAAAAGAAAAAAAGTATTAAGAGTAACGGCTTTTCCTCATTTAAGGCTCCAAGAAAGTACACTGAATGTTAATGTAGGCTATAATCTGTATGTATGTATGTACATATATCAATTTATGGAAAAGAGAAAAAGTATGAAATTTATCCCTTAAAAAGTACCCTATATTTTATTTCGTAATAAGTACCCAATAAATGAATCTGGGTCATATGTTATCCGTTTACCAAATTTCGTCCAAATCAATTAAGCGGTTTTCGCGTGATTGCGCTACAAACTAACAAACAAAAAAAACCGCGAAAAAAGCAGACGAATTAGTGTATTTAAAAATAAAATATATTTATTAATAAGTTACCTTATTAAGTTGCTATTACGGTTAAGAATCGTTAATACAGAAAAAATCTTGTATTGAAACCATTCTAAGAATAGTGGGTTGTGGTTATGCAGTTGATAAAGAAGCATTCAGAAAATTTTCTATTGAAAGTGAATTAACTCAGCCATAATTAAATTTATATCCTTGATACAATTTTCCTTCCAGCCTATATTCAATTTTTATTCATGATGCTGAAATAAAAAAATCTGAATCTTTGTACATTGGAATGTTTTCAGAAGAAGCAATGGAGTCAGTAAAAAGCCTTCAGAAATTTAGGGAGTTTTACACCAGAGAAATGATTCGCGGATTAACCATGAGGGATCTATTTAATACAACAATTCTACGTTTTGAGTTGCTAAAGGCCGTTACACACTATCCCTAAAAGTCTCAAGTACTTTTCAAAAGTGCTTCCCTGATCTAATTATTCTTTGAAAATTTTTAAAGATTCATAAATTTATCTAAAAAAATTAATTTTAATTTGAGACTTGATATAGGATAATTTTCTTTTAGATCTTAATATAAGGTTAAAGTTTTTTTTCAATTACTATTTGACTTAAGGGCATTTTTTGCTGATTTAAACCTTCAATACAACAGCTAAAAAGTTACATTTTATTTATAAAAGTTTTCATTTCATTTTTTCAAAAAAAAATTTTAATTTTTAAAGCAGCTTTGGATTTTATTGTAGAAGCGGCTAGTCCAAGGTTTCTTCCAATATAAGCAGACTTTTACCCTTATTTAGAACGTTTCAAATTGTCCAGTTTTTGTTCTAAGCTTATTTGCTTTCTTTTTTGACTAATTGTTTCAAAATATTTGGATTTAGTTTCAGCAAATGAAACTACTAACGACCTTCAACCTGCAACCAGCAGACAACCTTCACATTCATTCATATTTGCATTAGCCTTAAACTGGAAATCCCGTTTTCTGTTTAAGCTTTGTACAAACTAAAACAATAGCGACTCAACTTCGAAATCATAAAAATTTTAAAAAGACTCAACTTCACTCTATACTTCAGACCCCGTTATTTCATCGATAACGGGAACGAAATCTCATAAGCACATTGATCGTCTTCCTGAAGCTGTACAAGAATAATGGTTTAAATCTAGTATCCAAAAGATTCAGGATTTAAAGCTAAAAATTTTTTTTAGCAAATTTTGTTTCCAACAAACTTTTGATATTCAAATTATAACTACTTCTCCGTTTTCTTCATTATTAATATAACGCTTTTTTAATAAAATTTTGAACGAAATATATATTAAAATCGCTTTTTATTTAGCAGATTTTTAGCATAATATTTTTATAAAAATGAAGCAGATTTTTATCTTTTTTTTTTTTTTTGTAAAAACCTTTCCATATTTTTAAAAAAACAAATTTTCATATTATTCGAATGTGTAATCTAAGTCATATTACAATCCTCAAAAGCTTTTGTACTTTAATAGTCTTATTCCTTACAAAAATATTCATGGAAAATATTGAAGGAATAATACTATTTTCGTATAATAAATGTTACTCAACAGGAGAAATAAATTCCCAGATTTCAATTTATTTTTAGAAAATTTAGTTAGGCCTTAGATAGGGCCGTTTGTTTTTTGTCCATAAAATCGTTTGTCGAAAGATTCCAACATTTTTGTTGATTTAGATGACCCACTGTTTTAAAAATATTAAAAATCTCTTCCTTTTTTTAAACGAACATTTAGCGTACCTCAATCTCTAAAATTCATCAATTAATTTTTTTGTGGATCAGATTATGAGTTTGCAAATATGTTTTTCGCCGCCTAAAGCATTTTATCTGTAAAATTAGTGTTATAGGTATTTATAACGATGCCTAATTTTTAACGGAGCTTAAATCTTACATTCTTGTATCTAATTTATCCAAACATTTATTGTGGATCAGATTATTAGTAAAGAAGGTATGATCCTTATTTTCCAGTGTGTTTCAGTGATAATAACAAGACAAAAATTAATTTCTATAAAAACATAACTCAGACTAAAAATAGATAAACCTGTAAAAACGTTAATTTAAAAATTAAGCAGTTTGCTTTTTTATAAATTATTGAACATCAATCAATTCATTAATCAAGTGTTTTTTTAAATATTACTTCGTAGTGTGCCATGTACCAAAAGTTAAGAAAATTTGGGCAAATATGACAAAATTATACATGTTACGTTGGTCCTTCAAAAGTTAAGAAAAATGAACAAAAGTAACCGAACGGCATCCCTGTTACATACATCTGCATGTATGAATACATACACTTCAATTTACGTTAGCGATGTGTCATCATTACGAAGAGACGAAAAATGAAACAGAAACATTTATAATAATCGATTCTAATATGAATAAGAGAAAATAAAATAAACAAAAAGTTTTTAAACAAAACAATTAAAAACAAAACATGTTGTAAATAAACAAATATTTTGTAAAATCTTCTATTGCATGGATTTTGCTATATAAATAAATGAAAAATTAATTGCAGCTGATTTATCCTACTACCAATACGTCACAAATAGTTAGAAGGCAATATTTAGTTTCAAACAAAATACACACAAAGTAGACACCACAAAACTGTTACGAACGGCCATCTTGGAAGAATAAGTGAGAAAAAAAGCAATGCACAATATTTGTTATAAGGAAACAAAATTGACCAGTACGATAATGGTAAATAAGACAATTTTCCAAAAAAAAAAAAATAATGTTCATTCTTTACCAAAATTCAAAATATGTTTAACTATGTGTATCTCAGTCGCAGTATAACAAAATAATTTTATTTATCACATTCACACACTAGTACGTCATTTTTTCACTTTTTATTCTCGTAATTTTTCTTTTTTTTAAATCATTCTTTTCACATTTTTGCACTTCATTTTTATTTACTTACATGCTTTTATTAAAAATGTTTTTTTTAAATAAAGTATTTATTCTGAAGATTAACTACGCAAAAATATTCAAAGAAGTCAACTACCATTGATTTTTTCACAGGCAAACGCAAAAATTTTCTCAGATAATATATTTCATCTTCTTTCTTATGCTTATATTCACTGAAAACTAATAACATGTGTTGCAACCAGTGCTGCCACTACCAATACAATTTTTACAACCAAAATTTTTGAAAAAGTTACCATATATAAAAATATTACCAAATTTAAAATGCCTTCTATTAATTGAGAAAATCAATAAAATTTATTTTTTTATATTAAATATAAAAAAAAATAACCAAATTTAAAATGTCTTTTATTAATTGAGAAAATGGCTGAAGTGCACTTTACGAGGCGTACGAAAAAAAAAAATATGCTACCCGATTCAGAATAAAAAAAGAAAAAACCCATAATTAAAATTTAAGGAGGCTGAGGCCCGTGGGGCCCCCTGGACCCAAACAACTGCCCGCCCACTTAGTGATATGTGTGGGTACTCAAATTAAAGGTAATTTGCTCACGATTGCAAATCTGTATTTTGTTTTTGTGTTCGCATATTATTTTCCTCTCTCTCTGCAGAAAAGCTTTAGTTAGCGAAGCCGGTGTTTTTTATACCATAGAGGAGAAAATCCTTGCAACCGGCCGAAGGCCGGCTATGCAGAGAATCTTTAGTTAGTGAAACCGGTATTTGTTATACCATAGAGGACGAAATCCTTGCGCCCGGCCGAAGGCTGGCTATGCAGAGAAGCTTTAGTTAGCGAAGCCGGTATTTGTTATACCATAGAGGATATAATCCTTGCGCCCGGCCGAAGGCCGGCTATGCAGAGAAGCTTTAGTTAGCGAAGCCAGTTTTTGTTATTCCATAGAGGAGAAAATCCTTGCGCCCAGTCGAAGGCCGGCTACTTAGAAAAGAATTCTTTAACACATCGGAAATGGCTAATAGTTACAATAAAAATTAAAATTTTTTTTAAAATTCGAACATAAAACATTAAAAAATACAAAATAAAACAAAATATTTACAATCGTGAGCAAACTACCTTTTACTTGAGTACCTACACATAGATGCGAGTGGATGGGGGGCACTTTTTGACCCAGAGGGCCCCAAAGGTCCCGCCCGCCCAAAATTTTATTATTTTCGTTTTTCTTGTACAATTACCTTTAACTTGAGTACCCACACATTCCACTAAGTGGGCAGGGTAGTTTTTTTTGGATCCAGGGGGTCCCACGGGCCTCAGCCCCCTTAAATTTTAATTTTGGTTTTTTCTGTTTTTAATTTCAGAGGGGATTTAAAACTGCACTTTTGCCAAATTTATTTTAAGTTGCATTGAAATACAAAGGTTATTTGCACTTAATAGTAAAATAATAATTATAAATCAAGAAGAGAAACTTATTTAAAAGTTTTTGTTTATTTGAGACTTTTTCGTAATTAAATTTTTCTTTACAAGAGTTAAGCCCATAAAATTTCCATACAAAATTGAAAATATTGAAAGTTAATAAATTGAATATTTTATTATATGCCAGTTATAAATAACAAAAATGGGAAATTATTTTTCGACTTTTAGCTGTTATTGGCAGGACTGTCAAATGTGGCGATTTCTTAATCCTTTTGTCGATAGAATTTTCCCTTTGGCGATTATTTTGAAAACGATTGGCGATATGCGAAAGGTATTTTATTTAAATATTTTCTAGTGTACATATATCTAAAATATTATAAAAGCTTTTTCTTTTGTTTGTTAATTTTATTAAAAATTTATAATTCTTATTATAAACTTGTTTCTATTTGTTCTATTTGTATTATTTTGTAAATCATTGTAAAAAAATTATGGCGAATATAAACAAATTCGACTTTCGTAACGTACATTCAATGGGGAAAAAGTATATGACAGTCAAAAGATTTTTACCAAATAATTATCTTAAAAAACATTAAATAAATATACATACCGACAAGTTATAAACATTAAAATTTCAAATTTCTTAAAACTTACAGCCATTTCTTTAAGAAAATTCTATAATTTTGAAAAATTATTAAATTTCCTGTGTATTTTTAAATATGTATTTCAACATGCTTCTGGAAATAACCTAAATTCAGGACATTTAAATTTTTTTCAAGATTTATTTTAATTATATTCAACATTTTTTTATTTTTTCAAATTTATTCTATGAGCTTAATTTCAATGATGTATTTTATAACACTTTTTTGTAATAGTCCTATTGCTTTAATTTTTAGGAATGACATTATACACTACCAGACTATTATATTGTATCTTCTTGTTACATTTTACCTTAGCTGTCCTTTGGATAGCAATGAAGTATATCGTACATATGTACAGAAAAATTTTACAATTATTAGACACCAGCAGAATGTAATGCATTTTCTGGCCCGCTACGGAAAATTCCATAATTTTGAAAAATCATTAAAGTTCCTGTGTATTTTCAAATATGTATTTCAACATACTTCTGGAAATAACCGAAATGAAATAAATATTTACATCTCCACATTGAAAAAACATATAACAAATTTTGGTTAGAAATAACAAAAAACGGCAGCTCTGGTTGCAAAGACACATCGTTGCCAGATGAATAAGTTGCTATGACAAAAATTAATAATTCCTTTTAATCTGTTTACACTTGACATTAACCGTCTGTCTATACCAAAGTTATATATATTTATTGATTTTTTATTTTTTATAAAAATTACAATTAAACACAAACATAAAAGAGTATGTACTAAAATATGCAATTGTGTGTGTTTTTTTAAAGTATTTTTCAATATGAAACCAAGAAACAGCTGATTCCTTACACAGGATCTCCACGTGAGACAAGATATTAGATTTTTATATCAGCAAACGTCAAATTCAATCGCATAGAGTATTATCTTACGTGTAGACTCTCAAGTAGTGTTAATATTAATATTATAATAAATATTATGAGACAGTTGTTATGAGAAATCTTATAACAACTATCTTATAAGATGAGCTGTCAAAAATTCTCAAACATACATACATACATATATACATACATATAAAACAAAAATAAGACGCATTCATTAAATTGTTTAATTTTTTAGTGCAAATAGTGAAAATCTTGTGATAAATGTTTAAAAAAACAATATTTTTAACTAAAAAAATAGAAAAAACTAAAAAAAATAATAAAATCAACACAAGTTTACTGTACAAGAATCATTCGATTATGAAATCTTATAGCATACGTGTTCCCCTTGTTTAAGATTAAGATTAACATGAAGAAATTTGTTCTCTCATTCTGCCGACGTTCTCTCACATATTATATCAGATATTAACTCACGTGAAGACCACATGTTAAGCAAAGTACGATTAGTTTCGCTCTTTGCTTAAGCAAATGACACTTGACGAAACTTAACGAAAAGTTGCTCAAGTACATTATATAGTTGTGTATATTTGATTATATGTATTTTCACAATTGCGTTTGTAAGCTTAAGCACTTACAGGAGAGAAGGGAAGAGAGCATGCCATTTCTTTTCCCCTCTCTCCTAAAAACTCAAGACTTGACTAGTCAAACTTGACGTGTGTGAACCGGCACTTAGCCCTTTAGTCACCCAAAAGCAGAAGTGGGCACAATTAAAACTGTGCTTGTATTGATGTTTATTAGTATTAGTGAGATGGCAGAATTACCCACCAAACACAAAGCCAAGCGTTTGAAATATAATGGTGCATTATATTTCTTTATTAAATATTTTACGCATTTGAAGTAAAATAAAACATTTTTTTAATAGTTCAAAAAATTAAAAACCATATTCATTTATGTAAAACAAAGGTTCAATTAAAAATTAATTAGTTAAAAAAAAATAAAAAAATACTAAATGCAAATAAAAGAATGTATGCTTGATGGAGCATACCGGAGCAAAGAAAGGGAAGAACTTTTAAATAAATATAAATACATTTATTAAGGAAAAATAAAAGAATGGTTGCTACCATTTGACCGTAATATGTAAGCATCCGCTTCATGTGCATTCGTTGCTGTCTCATTAAAAATGAACTAGTTTAAAAAAATACGTGTGTTTGCTGGGTAAATTCTCTTGAAAAAAAAATACAAAAAATATAAGAAAATGTGTCTCATCAAAAACAAAATTAAAGAGGCTAAGAATACGTGTGAACTCTCTCAGCACAATTGTGCTATGGAGCGCCACCACAAGTTTGGCGAGTGATTTAAACTGGCACGATGGGCTGATAGTGCAGTTTTTTGTGATGAAATATTTAAAATCCGTTGATCGGATTTATGGCCATTTACCATTTACAGAACTTTCACGACAAGATTCTGAATTTACTTATACGACAAAAACACGAACTTTTAATATATAATGAACAAGAAAAAAAAAAACTTAAGAAGAAAATAGAAACTCAACTAACACAAAATAGAAGAACTATGGAGGAGCGACAACATCTTAACTGAATCCACTAACAACAGGATAAAAGAAAGACATAGATTAAAATTTTAAAAACTGATGGATTCGCACAGACAGCAATTGGACATAAAGTTCAACAGAAAGTGGTTCGTGAATAAGACTACGACGGTCATTCTTGATGACGTACAGTGGATTTTGTCATTGGGTAGGAAACATGCTTTACCTATAACCAAGGGAAAATTTCCCATGTTGAAATTCATAGCGGAAGGTGAGGATTTTGTCCAAACTATAGAAGATAGAGAGGAACAGGAAATAGCAAGAACGAAAATGATAACTATAATCGACAACCACTTGAACAAGACGCGCATCAATAGTAGAGATAGGGGTTTGTTCAATACGGTCAAAAAAACAGAAGGGTTTCTAAAACGAAATGGAAATATATTAATCCTAAACGCGGACAGAGGTAATGTAACAGTTGCAATTGAGAAGGACGACTACATCAACAAGATGAATGATATAATAGGTGATATAATAACATATCAGAGATTGAAAAAGGACCCAACAAGTATACTTCAAAAGAAAAATAATGATTTCGTTGACGATCTTTTTGCTAATCCAATAATTGCACCAATGGAGAGGAGAAGGCTTAAAACTGACACGCCTACAGCACCAAGAATTTATGGACTGCCCAAAATCCACAAAGAAAATTATCCTTTAAGACCAATATGTTCTAGTATAGATGCTCCATCAAGTCAACTTTGCAAATACGTGACCAATATTCTCAGGAAAATTACGAAGAAATCAAATACAATGCAAGGCATTCAGTGCAATTTAGGAATAAGATTAAAGACTTGACTTTACAAGACGATGAGAGATTAGTTTCGTTTGATGTAGTGTCGTTATTTCCAAGTGTACCAGTCGATCTAGCATTAAGAATAATTGAAGAAAGATGGAATGAAATTACAATTTTCACTGATATGTCAAAAACACAATTTTTGAACATACTGAAATTCTGTATAAAGGAAAAAAGATATTTTAAATATAACAATACAATGTTCTCTCAAAAGAAAGGCCTACCCATGGGATCGCTAGCCTCAACGATTGTTGCTGATATCGTGATGGAGAAGCTAATGGACACTTGTATAGAAAACTTGACGCAGAAACCAAAAATTTTGACAAAATATGTAGATGATATAACGGGTCCGCCATCTAACGATTTTTTTTCAACTAGTGCTTATTTTGTGAATGGTGACACTTAGCTCATGTCTGATTTGACAGATTATTAGTTTAATCCTTACGCTGAATGAATATGGTTGTGTATACGCTTGAACAACGCTAGTAAATATGCATTTTCGCTTCGCTAAGTGGGCCTGCGATCGACTTACAGAAGATACTGATTTTTCCAAAAAAATCATCTTTTCAGACGAAGCTCATTTTCATTTTGGCGGGTATATAAATAAGAAAATTGTCGCATTTGGGGATCAGAAAACCCGCACGCATACATTGAAAAGCCGTTGCACCCAAAACGAGTCACTGTTTGGATTTTGGTCCATTTTTCTTCGAAAATGGACAAGGAGTGGCCGTTTTAACAGGACGGCGCTACGTGCCACACAGCCGAAGCTACACTCGATGTTTTGCGCCCTGTTTTTGAAGATCGCATTATAAGCCGCAGAGCTGATGTCGTTTGGCCACCTCGGAGCTGCGATTTGACACCGTTGGACTATTATTTGTGGGGTGCCGTCAAAGATAAGTGTTACGCCGACAAGCCAGAGACAATTGACGCTTTAAAGGAGAATATTCGTGAAGCCTGCACACAATCGATAATGTGCTTAAAAATTGGACCGATCGTGTAGGATACTGCATGGCCAGAAAGTCAAATGGAGGAACTAATTAAGAATCTGAACAAATTCTATCGTAACATAAAATTTACAATAGAAAAAGAAATTGACGCCAGACTTCCATATCTGGATAGCCTAGTTATACGGCAAAACAATAAAATTAAAATAGATTGGTACCAAAAACCAACGGCTTCTGGTAGGATTATCAGTTTTTGTTCAAACATCCCAAAAGAATAATAATAAATACAGCCTCAAACATAATAACAAGAGTTTAAAACATTAGCGACGAAGAATTTCATAATGACAACATAAAAAAGATAAAGGACATGCTATATAACAACAATTTTCCGACAAAAATTGCATCAAAACTTATAAAAGATTTTAAAAAACAAAAGACACGAAAATGTGAAAATATCGAATCCCCACCATATATAAATCTCTGACATTTGTTTCAGAACTGTCCGTAAGAATTGAAAAATCCCGATTACACAACGCAGATAAATATAGAATAGCACATAAAACATGCCACAACCTTGGACAATTATTTAGCAATACCAAAGATTAAGTAGGAATATTGGAGAAAGCTAATGTCGTATATAAAATACTATGCAACGGGAAGAATAATGCAAATTGAAATAAGGTGTACCTACATAGGATCTACTAAAAATAAATTTAAAACTAGAATATCAGGTCATAAATCCGATCAACGGGGCACTATCAGCCCATTGTGCCAGTACAAATCACTCCACTTTTAAATTCAATATTGTAAGCTACATGCAAAAGACACTCCATCAGCTTAATACGCGCATAAAGTGGTGACATACCAAATTGCAGTGCTTGTTCATTTACGGGCATAGCTTGAACTTCTTCGATTTTATTCATCTTGGATGTTGTTGCTCCACAAATAAAACAAGAAGATGCTGCTGGTGTCTCTGTTACTGATTGTGCTGTCTTGCCGTCAATCATTGTAAAATATAATTCATGTTTTACTTTAAAGTTACGATTATTTACTGTTAACTCAAATTCTTTTAGTTGAGATATCTCCTCATCGACTCTTCTCTTTTCTTCTCGTATAACTTGAGGTGTCTCTTTAACGTACGCAAACTGTAGTGTACTACAATACTGTGTGGAAGAAGGTTTATTGTTGTTCCATACTAATTTATTTATGTCATCACTCAATGATAATTTTAGTGGTACAACTGATGTCATATATAAATGAGAGTCAGAAATTTGATCATCCGAAAACCTCTGTTGGTATTCGCTTTGACCAGATGCCCCATCACATCCCCATTTATAGTACATTGTTAGATTTCCGCTTTCAATTTTATTTATTTCCTTTACTGATTTTGTCTCTAGGACTCTTTTAGCAGTATGATCCAACAGATTTTGCAGAGGTACACTGCCTGAACTTTCAGTAATAGAAATTTCTAGAGGATAACTGTTAGTTTTTTCTTTCGTGAGTTGTTTGTATGGTACGAGTATGTTATATCCTTCATTTTGTAACCAATGCATTAGATACTCGTATTTTTCTTTTGTAAGTTCAAGCTTTGTAAACATCCCCAAAGTTTTTAATGTACAAATTTTGTGGTTGGTTTTTGAAATAGGGGAGAGGGGGGCACCTTTGAACACTTTTTGCTTTCAAGCCTCGTAAAAATTAATTTTGTTTAATTATTAACTTTTTACATAACTCAACTAATGTGTATGGATATAATCTTTAGTTTATGTATACAAGTAACTTATTTTTAGTTCGGCTTAAATTTTTATTTATTTTTTAATGGATGAAGTCATTGTGTTCAAATGTGCCCCCGATACGGGGCAGCTTTGAACTAGGCTGGGGCAGCTTTGAACGGCAATTTTTTCTTATAGCGTTTATGTACAAAAATACCATAAATAGTTCTATTTTTTTTATAAAATAAATTAGATTTATTTATTAAGAAATAAAGTTAAAATATATAATATATAATACCCATTAACATTTAAAAATAAAAAAATTCAGTTCACAAATGAGTTTTATACATACATGTTAAGTAATGATTAGCTAATGCTAATGATTGCTAATTAACATTCTTTTGTGAAATTCTCTAATTGATCAAACAATTAGAATTAGTTCAACTAATTCCCATTAGCTAATTGAAATTTTTATTCCAATGGTAAAACTAATTGCAATTAGTTGCCATTAGCAAAAAAAATTGGTTTACCTTTACAATTAGAAATCTAATTGACTTCTGCTAATGCAATTAGATATTCAATTAGGAAATTTAATTTATTGTAATTCGAGCTAATTGAATATCTAATTGCATTAGCAGAAGTCAATTAGATTTCTAATTGTAAAGGTTAACCAATTTTTTTTGCTAATGGCAACTAATTGCAATTAGTTTTACCATTGGAATAAAAATTTCAATTAGCTAATGGGAATTAGTTGAACTAATTCTAATTGTTTGATCAATTAGAGAATATAAACTAATTGCATCAATTGCTAATTCTAATTGGAATTTGAACATGTTCAAAGGTGCCCCCTTCTTTTTGTTCAAAGCTGAACCCGCGTGCTATTTCACGGAAAATTTATAATATTTTTTTTTTGTTTACATAATTATTAAAGAACTTACATTAATTCGGCGAAAAACGTATTTTAGATTGCAATAAATTTATTTCACGAAAGAAAGCGATTACCAAATGCTTCTCACACTCTTACAAAAAAAAATTGAAAAATTTACAATGGCACTATAAAAATGTGTTCACCCAACTACATTTCGTCGACGACTGAAAAAACTAGCGAAAGTTGTTGACGTTGCTAGAAAACAAGGTTGCCATGTGAAAAACTCAGTTAATGGTCGGAAAAAATTTGCAACAGAGATTTTATTAACATTGTTCAAAGGTGCCCCGCGTTCAAAGGTGCCCCCCTCTCCCCTACTAGATGAAAAATCAATTACTTCTTGAGGAAACATAGAACGTACTTCATCCCTTTTGTATCGTTTGGCGCGATCACAGCACTCCTCAAACGATTTGCGTGGCCGACCAAGTGCAGAACTGGTAGAACATTCAGCCTCAGTAAACTTAATTGTAAATGTGCCTTCAAGCCAATTTGCATTTTTTTTTCAAATCGCGACTTCGTACGGTTAGAATCCTGCCACCTTTGTTTGAAGTTATAGTAAAAGTTTTTATATATTGTATCCAAAATTTCACATGCTCTAGTATCGTTTAAGCCAACGTGCAATTGTTGCAAAAACTGTTTTAATTTTGTTCTGTCTTTGTCAAATTCCAGAAGCTTCGAGCATAAAACCCCATGAGAAATAGAAAAACTTTCCATTGCCGTAAAACTCTTGGTCCTTAGTTTCAGTTATAATTAAAAAACGGAGAAAAATCGGTTGTACTTTTCGCGTTCGCCAGCTCTTGTTGAATGACAAAAATCGATCAGTGAACACCTATAAATACTACGTAAGTTTCAATATTTTACTGAAAGGTACTTATGAATTCGCGCATCTTTTAAGGGTGGCTATATACCTGTTTCGTGTGCGTTTAAAATTTTTCGAAACGTTCTAAAACATGACCACTCATAAATGTGGGTGCAATTTGTGGAAAAAAATCATGCAGGTAGCCAACGAAAAAAACCCAAATAATTAAATAAGTGCACTTTCCTTTTTTCCTTTCAATTTTCCACGCACACTTGTTACCGCTTATTACTTTGCTACCGCAATCATAAAAATCAAATAACCTTTTGTTTATTGCTTTTTTTTTTAATCTGAATTAAACCTTTCGCGCCCGCTCTTGAACGCATTGACAGAAAATTTTTTTTTTTAAATTTCCTTAGTTATTAGATCTAAATTAAGGATTTTTGAAAATTTCAGACTTTTTTAATTTTCGGGTGACTAGAATTTGTAAGTTTCTTATAAGCAACTTTGGCCCGTTGAGGAAGTATTTCACGTTATGAAAAATTAAGACAAACTTTTCTATTTTTTTATTCATTCTTTAACCAACTCTATATGTGCTTTGATAATTTTATTACGATTGTTTTAAATAAAACGATGATTAAAATTCAAGTTGCTTATAAGCAACTTTGGGCGCGAAAGGGTTAAGAAGAATCATAAAAAAAGTCATAAATGTTTTTGCAAAGAATTTTGTGCATATCTCGAGCAAATTTTTGGAATGCATACCTTCACTTAATTGTAAATAAAAGCGAAACGCGTTCATCGATTCTCATGATTTATGTCTCATTTTTTTCATAAGTTATGCGACTTTACGTGAAAGTAATAGGACTTGAAACTTTTTTGTACTGTTTTGGATTTTTTATGAATTAAAAATAAAAAATTAAAATTTTTTGGGCAAAAACTATTTTTTTTCTTCATACATTTATTTATAACTGCGAAACTGTTGCTTATGTAGCAAAATGTTATATAAACAGATGAAAGTAATTGTAATTCTTGATTTTTCTAAATTTTTTTCAGCAAAATCCGACTAGTGCTTCTCGAGTTATGTTAAACAAAAGAGCCTTATCAGAATTGAGTCCCGAATCAATCAGCTGAAAAATGTTGTACTGTGTAAAGCAACAAATTGAGAGGTGGCACCTGGTGGCACTTGAAATTGATTAATAATGTTAAAACAGATATAAGACAATGTATTAGGTGTAATTTCAAACTGAGGAAAAGTAAAGATAAAATTGCAGGTCCAAATGTTTGGAGAAAAATGGGATTTTTGTTATATGTTCATAAAAATTCACAAAAAAAAAAAAAATTAAGTCTGCAAATTTTTTTTTTCCATTTTAGTATACTGAAATATACAACTTTAAATAGAAAAAAAGAAAAACGTTAGCTCACATAGTAAAATAATATTCGTATTTAAATTCTTAGGTTTAAATTAAGTTGGTTCGGTAAAACACACAAGTTCTGAGTTTGAGACGGATATAAAACAAAACTGGCAGTCAGATCGGAGTAAATCTGTTTGATTTGATTGTACCATTTAGTCTAAAATTGCAACATATCACTGCATATTGCATGAAGACTATGTTGACAATTTGACTTTTTTCCGCGAAATCCCCAGTGTGCGACGTCGTAAAAGCCTCCATCAGGGGTGCCAGAAGATTTTGATAAGAAATCGGCATATTTTCAAAAAAAAATCGGCATTATCGGCACTTTAATTTAATAAAATCGGCAAAAAATCGGCAAATTGAAAATACTGTCATGTGCACCCTGTGGTTTGTCAAAAATGATTGGCAACGCCAACTCCGAAAGGAAAGGGACAGCAATAGTTGTAGTTAAGAGAAAGATAGATATAAATAAATAAATAACTAGAAGAAGAGAAACAAAATAAACACATAAACAAATTGCTGAAAACAAAGTTTATGGAAAATATGGTTGGACGAGATTTTGCTTGGCCGAGGCTTCTTGGTCGCCGAAAACCAAAATGTCGTTCCTTTTGCCTTTTTCTTTTTGCTTTTGACGAATGGTGAGTCCGGTGGCCGGAGTGAAAATTATAAGCAAAGTGGTTTTTTTTGTAAATGGAAATTTTATTGAAACTGAATTGAATAATTGAATTGTTTAAAAAAAAAGTAAAACTTAAAAGTAAAATCAAAAATTTAATTAAAAAATTAATAAAGTCGTATCACCATAAGTTGTTCCACCATACCACTGCCACTTGCAACGCCACACAGCCTGACTCACCCATAGCTGGAGAAGCTGCATGAGCACCGCCACGCCAGGGGTGCTTGGTAACAAGGGTTTTTTTTAGACTTAAGGAAGTGTTAAACCTGGACGACTTGACGGACAGGACCGAAATCTTAAAATAAAATAAAAAATAAAAAGAAATATAAAAAAATTAAATATTATTAAAGAATAAAAAAAAAAATGGAAAAGATAAATATTTAAATTAAAGAATTTTTTGTTTTTTTTGAGGAAATTTTATTTGAAGTTTTTACCACGCGTAGCCCAGTCCGTTTTTGGGGATCAAGGTAGGATGTACGGTGGGACTGAAAGTCCCAAAGGGAGGGCAAATGTTAGGCCAGACACCTGCCTAATTATATGTATATGTGTGTGTGTGTCTCATAGTGTCGCAACAACTTACTGCTTCGGGTCCCAAATATCTGTTTGTTTTAGTTTGTGTTAATTATTTTTTTTGTAGCTGGTATGAATTAAATTTTGTGCCCGGGATTACTGCCAGCAGGTCGGCAAGAACCACCCCATCCGGCGAGCTTAAGCAGCGCAATACGCTAGCATTTTAACATATAAACAATATAAAATCAACCAAAACCACAAATCAACAAACAGAAATCTTCAGGTGAGTGATTAAAGTTTAAGATATTTACCTAGATACAATGAAATATAGTATAGTAAAACACATTTTACGTAAGTATATATCAACTTCCCTAGTCGAGCTTTGTTAACATCTCGAAAAGTCGTTTAAGTAAAGATGGCTTTCCGTTATCTTATCAGAGCTCCAAGAGAATTACTTTTGCCCAACCTTGAATGAACCATACTCTAAGCTGGCGGTTAGGTACCCACAAATACCCATGCTATCGGCCGTTCAACTCAAGCTGTAATTTCAACAAAAACACATTTATCTACTTTTATCTCAACTCACTGTAAGATTCGGACTCAGAACAAATTATTGTCCTAGGTGACGAAAAACCTCTAGTCCTTAATAGCATAGTTCTCCAGGGCTCCGACGAGGTAACACTATTAGGACGATAATGGTTACAAATGTAACTTTTTAAGAAACGTTAGCTTATAGTTGAGATAAATAAATAAATGAATTACTATCAAATCCCAGCTTTGAAGTCATCAGCCGACAGTAGGATATACCCGTGCGTACTAACCCCAGTTTGTCTATACTTCATACACAGCCAGGACAAAAATAAATCTCCAGAGAAGTTAAGTAAAGTAAATTTAGTAGTTAGACAAAATTAACAACCGTAGCTATTCACGTAAATAATTACTACCAATATATAAAAAAACAAATAATAATGCGCTGAGCACTAGGGAAAAACGTCAGGACTAAGTACACCAAAGATTTACAGCATTACTGCTTTAGATCTTTGGCGTGAAATACCCCCAACGATTTCCCTTGCAAATCCTCAATTTCGTATAGGCAATTTCCGACCGGTCTAACTATTTGTATTTTTGTATTTGTATTTACTAATTTGATTTTCTAATACAACAAGACACAATATCTTATAAATTACAGCATTAGAATCAGACAAGTTAAAGTATACATTGATAAAAAATATTTTTTAAGAACTACTAGATTATATTTAAATTTAAATAGAGTAAAATAAATAAAGTAAAGATTATATTTAAATTTAAATAGAGTAAAATAAATTAAGTAAAGGTTTATAAAAATAAAAAAAGTTTACATTTAAAACATAAAAAAAATTTAACAAAAATTTACGAAAAATATTCCCTTAGTAATTTTCTAAATCTTATAGCGTTGCTAGTGATTTGCAAATCATTTGGAAGTTGATTCCAGAGACGTATGCTTAATATAAAGTATTGGCATTCAGAAGCATGGTCACGATGACGAAATTGTATTAAATTTTTACCTCTACACGATCTAGAAAACTGCAGACGTTCATAAAGATATTTTGGCTCCCTTGTCGTTATTATTTTGTGAAGTAATATTAAGTTTTTGAATTGAAGATAGTTTGAAAATGACATATTAAATAAACGACAAGAGTGCTGCGATATATGTATGATCAAATCTTTTTAAAGAGAAAATGTAACGGATGATATTGTTGTATGTAACAGTCAGCTTTCTCATATCATTCGAGTTACAACCAGTAAAAATTTCGGATGAGTATAAAAGTGTCGGATGAAGATATGTTATTGCAAGTAATATTCTTACTTGCAGAGGTGTAAAGTGCTGAGTAGCCCATAAACTTCGCAACATGCCATATACTTTACCACAAACTTGTGTAATTTGATTCGACCATGTTAAAGTTTTGTTAAATAGTACTCCTAAGTTTCTTGCTGAATCTACAACATCGATTCTCGAATCACAAAGAAATAAAATTACCTCAAAATTTATATGAGAGGCTCTTTTACATATTAATATGCATTTGGATTTATTACGATTAAGTCGCAAACCGTTAGCCGCTGCCCATATAAGTATTTTCTGAAGATCATGATTTAACTCCCGTATTTTCATATTAGCTGATTCTTTAGGACTACTGAGATACAGCTGAACGTCATCAGCATACATTTGTATACTAGAATACGATAGTTGGTTTGGGAGGTCGTTCGCATATAAGGAGTATAGCAGGGGTCCAAGGATGGATCCCTGTGGGACACCTCTAGTTACTTGTAAAGAACGCGATAAAGTTTCGGCATTTGCAACTGATTGGCATCTACTTGAGAGGTATGATGACAACAGTTTCACCGCAAACGTGGAAAATTTAAATAATTTGGACAATTTCATGCACAAGGTTGAATGGTGCACTGTATCAAAAGCCTTTGAGTGGTCCAATAATACCAAAAACGTTATTTTTTCTCATCTAGGTTACTACGAATTTCCTCTATTACATCGGTAAGAGCTAAAGTACAGCCACGTTGAGGCCTGAATCCAGATTGACGATCGGTTAACAGGTTGTTGTTATTAACATGGTTATAAATTTGTTGATGTAACAACTTTTCAAAAACTTTGGAAAAATATGGGAGAATCGCAATCGGACGATATTCATTTCCTGATTTTGGTACTGGAACAATTTTAGCGTGTTTCCACTGCTTTGGAAATGTACAGGTTATAATTATAGTATTAAAAAGATGTGTAACATATCGAATTATCCAGGGTAGAATAATTTTAACAAATTTTGGGTTAATATTATCTAATCCAATTGAATTAGATTTCATTGCATTAAAAGCGTTAACAACATCACATGCGGTTAGGCATTGAAAATTAAATTCACTACATGAAATCAAAGGCAAACATTCCTCATAAAAACTAGACTGAACAGTTGGATAATCAATTTTAGTTAAGTTTTCATTAAGCAAGTTAACATCGACTTCCAATGAACGGTCAACTGAGTCATTAATGCCAATCTCTCGTATATATTTCCATTTACTTCTACAATCAACAGCTGTGTTAAAATTGTTGTAATAATACAAAGATTTATCATGTCTTATCCTCGAAACAACCCTTTTCCTCGCCAAACGATACTCAGTTTGTAGATCAGGTGTCTTGTATCTTCTCCACATGTGGTATAGACGGTCACGTTGTTCTATTAACAATTTAGTTTCATTTCCCAACCATGGCCAAATTCTATTTTTTATTATCTTATTTTTTATTGGCACGTGATTGTTATAAATTTGCAGTATTGAGTTATTAAGAAAAGTAAGCTTCTCATCCACTGATGGCAAATAAAAAATTTGTTCCCAATCAACGTTATCAAGATCTCGCTGCAAATTTATTGGACTTATACTGTTGAAATCTCTGAAACTGTACATTTGAATTTACTTTTCCGTTCTAAATTTATAGCATATAAAAATCAAATCGTGTTTTGAAAAGGTGGATGCAGCTAACTGATCATAGAGTAATAATTTCCACCAGTTACTTATAAAAACCAGGTCAAGTAATGTGCTGTTTGTGGTTGAAAAATGTGTAGGCCTGGAAGTGTTTACAGCAGATAAATAAAATGAATACATAATGTTGGTCAGAGTTTCATTTTCAAGCAAATTGCAATTAAAATCACCAGTCATAATAACTTCCGAGTACGCTACAGAAAAATGTTCCAATTTGTCGATAAGTGTGTCCAATTTCATATACCTATCCGGTCTATAAACACAGCCAAGCAGCATTTTTTCACCATGAAAATTTACGTCAATAAAAATTAATTCAATATCACCGGGTTCATTATGTAAACAGATAAGTTTACATGAGATATTGTTCCTAATGTAAATAGCTACACCTCCACCATTACTTTGCCTATCCGATCGAAAGATTTGATAACCATCTACTTTATAAATACTGTCGTTTATTTCCGGTATAAACCATGTTTCAGAAACACATATAGCATCAATACCTGAACTCTCAAATAGGAAACAAAATTCATCAAGTTTCGGCAAAAGGCTTTGGGCATTTATGTGACATACGTTAAAGCCCTGATGCTGATTAGCCAAGATACGAATCATGTTATAATTATTGTCTCTAGAACCAACTTGATTAAAAGACAGATTTGTCATATTTACTGAGTGCAACGCAATAAGATTCATAAGTATATGAAAGAAAAAGCATGTTAAATATTATAATGCAATTTTGAAAGCAAAAATAAAAAGAGGGATAATATTTTAATTGAAAAGTTAATTGATTATCATTAAATTGTAATAAATCATTTAATTGAAAATAACAAAAAAACTACTAAACAGTTTACTAATTTAAAATAATAAGTTTCCAGTTGAGAAAATTTTATAAAAGAGATGTCAAATGTCCAAGCATTATACAAGAAAAAGCCGTTGTAGATCCTCAGAAAATTCAATTAAGACGTAAACAAGTCCACGCAAGGAAAAAGTTGATTTAATTTTCTTATTCTTTTTTAGTAATAATGCTTCTTTGAATATTTTATGATTATAAGGTGTTCTACACTTTAAGAATTTTCTCGCGAGTTTCGCGTTGAATCCGCGCTTAAAGTCGCTTTGTTGGAAGTTTCTCCGGTTCTCGAGTTTCCTGGCCAACTTATACACACTGACATGTCCAATCATATTTGTACCGAAAAGTGCGAAATATGGGGTGACACCAATGGATGTTTGTACCGACGATCGCAGTGAGAATTCTATTTCAGGCAGATGCCTATCCCATTCGGTGTGATCCTCTTGCAAAAACGAGCGAACTGCGGCTAAAATCGATTGATTTACTCGCTCGGATGCGTTGGCTTGCGGGGAGTGAGTGGCTGTTCTTAAATGTTTAATACCAAAGTTTTTTTTATCATATCCGCAAACTCTTTGCTAACGAATTGCTTACCATTATCTGACACAATGGTCTCTGGAGTACCAAACTTATATAAACTGCAATTAAAAACTTTATTACATTTTTTGTACTTGCCTTCGGCATCGCTTCCAACAGCACAAATTTCGTTAAATGATCTAATGCAATAAAAATAAAACTATTTCCATTTTTAGAGCGGGGATATGGCCCCAGAAAATCGATGAAAATTCTTTGGAACGGACGCTCGCTACACGCTTGAGCCCCCATAGGTGGTCGTAACGTTATATTTGCTGGTTTCGACTTTTTGCAAGTTTGACAATGTTTAACGAAATCTCTGACATGTACATTTTGATTTGGCCAATAGAAATATTCTTTCACCCGTCGAAGAGTTTTGCCAAAACCACCATGTGAGGCTTGTGTTGAATCGTGACACCGTTTTATGATACCCGCGGTCAACTCAAGTGGAACCCAAAGCTTCCAGGCGAAATCCTCATCAATATCTATACTATTATATGTTCTTGTCCTTTTGTAGACCATATTATCGACTACTTTCAAATCCGGTAAATTTTCTGAATTATTTTGAATCGTGACTATAAGTTCTGTATAATCTTTAGATTTAAACTCCTTGGCATTCAGATCAATCAGGCCCGATACATCCGTCGAAATTTTCTCCATCTCATAGCGTGATAGGGTATCAGGTACTATATTTTGCTTCCCCTGCCTATGCTCGATCTTAAAATCGTAGGCCTGAAGATGCAAGCTCCACCTCGCTAATCGGCCTGCCAAATCTTTATGCGACACAAGCCATTAAGGCTGCTATGGTCGGTAATAACTGAAAACGGCATCAATTCTATATAGGGCCTAAACTTCTTAATCGCCAAAACAACCGCCAGACATTCTCGCTCAGTGACAGAATAATTCTTCTGTGCTGGAGTTAACTTGTGCGAAAAATAGGCTATTGGGTGTTCACCATCAGAATCGTCTTTCTGGAAAAGAACAGCGCCAATACCTACATCCGATGCGTCACACTGAACGTAGAAATGTCTGGAGAAGTCCGGATGATTAAGAAGTGGGCTCGTCATCAGAGCTTCCTTGAGGCGATCAAACGCGACCTTAGCTTCGTCAGAAAACTCGAATTGCTTCCCCTTCTTTAGCGTTTCAAAGATTGGGGCGGCAATGGTAGCATAGTCAGGTATAAATTTTCTATACCATCCTGCTGCTCCCATGAACCCCCGCACTTGCTTTGCTGTTTAAGGGTAGGCAAAACGAGAAATCGTTTCCACTTTAGCTGGATCAGGCTTTACCTTATAATGACCTTATAATGATAAAGTGGTCTACCTGGCACAGTAAATGCAGTTTTCTCCCTACTAGACGGGTCTAGTGGTATCTGCCAGAAAGCGTCCTTTAAATCGACACTGGATATAAAAATCGTGTCTCCCAAACGACTGAGCAAACCTTCTATGTGCGGCAGTGGATAGGCATCCTTGACTGTCAGTGCATTAAGCTTGCGCGCATCCAGGCATAACCGGTTTTTCTCACCCTTGCGGACCAGAGTAACCGGATGACTCCATGGACTCTCACTAAGCTCAATGACACCGAGGTCAAGCATCCTATCCAGCTCCGCAAACATTAATTTTTGTACAGCCGGGGAGACAGGATAATGACGGTCCTTTACTGGAATAGCATCCCGGGTATCTATTGAGTGCGTCTCTAAATGTGTTTTTCTTAAGCCTTTTTTCATACAACAGGGAAACTTTAATATGACAGAATCCAGCTTCTGCAGCTGCTCAGCTGTCAAATTATGAGTTACGACATCTGAAGAATTATCTGCCTCTTCACAGAGACTCACTTCATTTGTCGTTAAACTATCGATGTTGGCAAATAATTTAAAAGCCTTCATAAAATCGATCCCCAAGAAGAGCTCACGATTCAGAGTAGGCACTAAATAAAAAGTAATTACCTGAGACTTATCACGAAACTTAACTTCCGATCGCGCGCGACCTATAATACGGTGTTTAGAACCATTTGCCGTTCCTATAACGCTTTGAAAATCGTGGATTTCCAGACCCGTTTTCTGAATAAAATCCATACAATTACGACCTAGACAAGTAATAGTCGCCCCACTGACCAGTAAGCCCTCGATTTCCACACCATTTATATTAATTTTCGTGTAAAAACGGAAATCGCCTCCCTCGTACAATGTCGCCGCCGCTATTTCGCGCCTCACGAATTTTTTACGAATTTTATAACGTTCGCGCGCCTTTTTAATTCTATTACTTACTTCACCGAAAATTCTTAGCTTCGCCTGATTATATTCACGGACGCGTACATGTAAGGGCCTAATTTCCCTGAGCCTAGGCTCAGGATTGAATTTTACCTCCATACTATTTTCCCTTCTCAAAACCTTAACCCCTCTTCCATCAGATTCTGTTGTTGATTTCCTCGCTACTGGGTCTAGACTTCGGTCGACCGCGCCTCCCCAGTTTGAGACGGGTTTCGCGACCGGTTTCCCTGGCACCTGGGACATTTTGGGGCCACAACATTGTCCTTACCACACCTAAAACAAAATTGTCTAACAACTGGTTCCGGACAATCTTCAAAGCTGTGACCTACGGCATTACAGTTCCAGCACGTGTAATGACTGGTAGAACGTATGGCATCCACCTCAAGATTTACCAATGACAAATCCTCGTCCACCAACTCGATCTCACTGACCCTCTGGGCAAAATTCCGCTGCTGGTACAGTTGTCGTTGCGTGATAATGAGACTTTCTGCACGCCTAACTTCTCGGCAAAACTCCGACAGCGTTCTAATTTGCACCGCAAACATCATATGTGCCAGTGATGGTTTTAAATTGCCTCTCATTATTTCTACCAGCTGTTCCTCTTCATAGGGAGTTTGCTGCTGGTTTCTTAACCTGATGACGGCGTTGTAGAAATCCTCAAAAGACTCTTGAGGTTGCTGTCTTCTATTTAGGATTTGCATTTGAACTTGGTATTCTTTTTCATATCGCCTATACTGGTTTAGAAGCGCCCTTTCTAGCTCCTCCCAAGTGCTGATATGTACAATTTTGCGGTAATCCCAATACCAATCGAGTGCGGGACCATCCAGCAAAATGTGAAAACTCCTTAGCATTTCAGTATCGGAGCAACCATAGTCTCTACGCAAGGCACCCACTCTGAAAATGAATTCTTGCACATTCATAGATTTGCTTGTGCCATCAAACTTCACTCCCCATTTGGCTAATTTATATTTATCTAGCGCCTCGGGCTGACTTGGCCATGTATTGCCAGCACTAGCGTTTTGTGGCGGATAAGGTGGTGGTTGTATTGTTGCTGCTGTCCAGGCATTTGGTGGATATTCTGGCTGGTAATTCCGAGACGGCTGTTGGTAGCTAGCTGGATTTGGTGGCTGACCATAGGGCTGTGGTGGGAACACTGGCTGCTGATAATATTGCGCCTGAACTGGCGGCTGTAGATACGGCAATGGATTTTGCTGCTGTAGCACGTACTGCTGTTGCTGGTAAGCGGTTTGTGGTTGCGGTGGAATAGATGGTGGTGCTACATATAAAACGCTTGGCCTACCTTGGCCTGACCCCATCGTCCCTGGAGCTGCCACCAATAGTGGAGGTTGAGAATACTGTGGTGCTCTTGACACCCTCGGCCCTGGTAACTGTTGGCTCAGACCAAAATTGCCCTGTGACGGTCTTGGTGGTGGCCCACAATAATTGGGACTTGAACTGGAAGTTGGTGGAGAAGTTGTAGCTTGTGCTTGTTGCGTTAATGCCACTTTTATTTCCGCTAATGCCTGCTGTATCTTCTCATCTACCTCTCTCATCAACCTTTCTTGGCAGATACCCACCGAGGCTTCCCCAATTTGTTGGACACTGCCCGCACTCAACCTGAAACCAGTATCTAAACCCCCGGTCGAACTTTCACGCACTTCCTGTCGAATGTTTTGTGCTGTGGCACTTTCAAATGTTGGAGAAACTACGGTTTGATCCAGACCTTCAGAGCTGAGCGATAGCTCGTAAGCTTGAGTGGTTACAATCGGATTTACAATTAACGCTGTAGTTGTTGTGGTACTACTGTAGACCGCAGGATTCGCCATCGAAGGAACCGTTGCTACCGTAGATGTATACGTACTACCAGTTCTACTTGCGCTCGTTGTATCCATGTTGCTTGCTAAGACCTTACTTGCACGGCGGGTTAAAACCATTAAAGCAATAAACCACAGAATATTAAAAACGCAACGCCAAAAACGATAAAATTAAAAAACAATAGGTACTATTTGCATACAAAAAAAACAAACCAAAAGGTATATGTGTACCTGTTAAAAAAACCCAATTACTATCAAACGTAGATAACCTTTCTCCAAACCACAAGAAAAAAGCAAATTAAAAATGTATAAAAAAAAATGCCATACAACTATGTCGAAAATTGTATTTTGTTGCCAAACGCGAAAACTTGAAAACTGTATAATTTTTAAAATTTCAGCGCTGATTTTCGGGGAGAAAAAAAAAAATGTGAACTGGTAAGCTATCTGTATTATAAAAGTGTCATTATATATGTATGTATGTGTGTACTAGGTTCTACTAAATTTATTTTCTCTACTTTTTAGAGTCGCAACTAAATGGTTAATAGTGTAAACTAACAACAAAAAAAAAACAAATGGAATGGATGAAATAAGGTTCGCCTTAATACTTAACATCAAAAGGAAAAGCTAAGCTGCCCCTAGACATTTGGTTCTGTAGATCCGCCATATAATGCCAGGACTCGCCCCAACCCCTTTTGGCTGCCAAACAGACATCCGAAACTAATTCCGGAGAACCTAACGTAAGTATAAAATACCTTTATATATTTCAAGCTAAACCTAACATATTTATGTCTCTATCCTTTCTTCCTACTTGAGCAATTAATCTTACCCCTATTTAAGTTGCCTAAACTAAGCCTCAAGTTGTCCGTCCAGGATCACGACACTCGAATCTGTAATTCGCCCTGACCATATTGACCGCATCATATGTGCAACGCGGATACGATTTTCTAATCCTTTAAATCCGGGACCTACCTATGTGTGACGAAACGAATCACGACGAATTGTCAAATTCTACCTCCTATTTAAACTAAAAAATCAAACTACAAAATTATTTCCCCTGTCCACAGTCGTCGCTACTAATTAGGGACTCTTGGGTATTTCCTAATTGGACCTACGCTTTACACAAAGGAAAATTCTATTCTATTCTTTTTTTTTCCAGGCTATTGAACTGCTTCTGGCCCCACGTTGGGCGCCATTTTGTACTGCTCGGGACGGGGAAAAATTACCAGCTGGTTGCGATTTACACAACAACCAGCAAATATGGCCAGACTGTCGGCTGTGCTGGTATGCTAGCGTATTGCGCGGCTTAAGCTCGCCGGATGGGGTGGTTCTTGCCGACCTGCTGGCAGTAATCCCGGGCACAAAATTTAATTCATACCAGCTACAAAAAAAATAATTAACACAAACTAAAACAAACAGATATTTGGGACCCGAAGCAGTTAGTTTTTGCGACACTATGAGACACACACACACATATGTATACATATAATTAGGCAGGTGGCTGGCCTAACATTTGCCTTCCCTTTGGGACTTTCAGTCCCACCGTACATCCTACCTTGATGTTTACCTGGATGTCCCTAAACAGCCTTAACCTTACCATCTTCACCGCTCTTTTTCTCCCTTACTCACCGCTTTCTTTTACCTTTAAGCCGACATAATAACTTTTAAATGCATTTAATAATTTGAATTATTCATTATAAACTTTCGCTTTATTAACATTAACTTTTAAGTATGGCAAGATTTTAACATTATCAAAATTTGAATTAATTACACAGGCCTAACGACAATTCAGCAAAAAAAATCAATCTAATCTTCAAATAAACAATTAAATTTATAAAATTTACAGGTAAAATTCCTTTAATTTCTCCTCTTTTGAACCAGGCAATGATTTTATTAAACGGAAACTTCCTTAGATGGAGTTGCTTCTCTACGGATAGCTGTTAATTCTTTGTCTCTCGCCGGGATATGGCTACTATGGCTGACTGCAAGCTGGGCTTGGAAGGATTTGGTCGTCCGTCGTTGTCTGAAGTCCAGGTGTTTTCCGGTAAGTATTTAACTTTCCCTTCCTATATTTTATTTTTTTATTAATTTTTTTTCTTTTCAGGTTTCTTTTTTTTTAGTTTTCCTTTTTTATATACATATATTCTTTTCTCTTTTTTTTTTTTTCTAATTAATTTTAGGGAATTTTATTTAATATAAATTTTCCTTTTTTAACCACTAACTCTGGTTTCCTTTCTTTCTTCCTACCCGACGATTTCTAGGCCTGAGCTCAACCCTACTCTTCGCGCACGTTTGGCTCAAAATCCCCAAAACGGACTGGGCTACGCGTGGTAAAAACTTCAAATAAAATTTCCTCAAAAAAAACAAAAAATTCTTTAATTTAAATATTTATCTTTTCCATTTTTTTTTTATTCTTTAATAATATTTAATTTTTTTATATTTCTTTTTATTTTATTTTAAGATTTCGGTCCTGTCCGTCAAGTCGTCCAGGTTTAACACTTCCTTAAGTCTAAAAAACCCTTGTTACCAAGCACCCCTGGCGTGGCAGTGCTCATGCAGTTTCTCCAGCGATGGGTGAGTCAGGCTGTGTGGCGTTGCAAGTGGCAGTGGCATGGTGGAACAACATATGTTGATACGACTTTATTAATTTTTTAATTTAATTTTTGATTTTACTTTTAAGTTTTACTTTTTTTTTTAAACAATTCAATTATTCAATTCAGTTTCAATAAAATTTCCATTTACAAAAAAAAACCACTTTGCTTATAATTTTCACTCCGGCCACCGGACTTACCATTCGTCAAAAGCAAAAAGAAAAAGGCAAAAGGAACGACATTTTGGTTTTCGGCGACCAAGAAGCCTCGGCCAAGCAAAATGTCGTCCAACCATATTTTCCATAAACTTTGTTTTCAGCAATTTGTTTATGTGTTTATTTTGTTTCTCTTCTTCTAGTTCTTTATTTATATATATCTATCTTTCTCTTAACTACAACTATTGCAGTCCCTTTCCTTTCGGAGTTGGCGTTGCCAATCATTTTTGACACACCACAGGGTGCACATGACAATACCTATTTTAAATACCTACAATAAAAGAAATTTTTAATAACAAAACAGAATAATTCAGCATTAACTTATGTTTAAAACATATAAATTAATATACATATCAATAAAAAAAAAAGTTAAATTAAATTAAACGAAACCTTGTTAATTTATTTTCGAATCCCAAGAAAACTTTTATAAATGTAGTTTTTAAAAGAAATAACACAGTTTGAAAAAATATATTTATATTTTTAGACTCACAACTGGAAAATTTTCAATAAATAGATAATAAACAAATATATTTTATATTAAGGGTAAATTATTTTTTCACAAACACTCTTTTTTTAAGTTATTTTTTAATAGACAAATATTTGAGTTTCATACTTAAAATAAGCTTAAATAATCTTTAGAAAAGAAAAACGTTACAAGTTTAAAATTTTCAAGGAACATCGATATTTTATTTTAGGTTGACTTGGCTTAAAATCCTTTTCACATTTTCGAAAGAATGAGAAAGGAAAATACTTTTTGGAAATACACCACTTAAATTATCACGTTTTAAATCTAAATTTTTTTGCCGAAAAGTTTGCAAGTTTACTTCACTTTCTTACATTAGATTTGCTATGGGATGTACCTGCATCATCCTTGCGTATAATATTATAAGTATAATTTTTTAAATTATTTTCATTAATTGAGAATATAAAGTTTGCTTACCCTAACTCTTTTGTAAGTGTCAATTCATTTTCAAACTCAAATATTTAGTATTTAATATTTTCCTTATAGAAAAAGAGATTTTAATTGCTTTGTTTTGGGTTTAAAAATCTTTGGTCAACAAAATAAATATTTGGATTTAGTTCTTTCATTATCCATAGTTGAGTATTTTTTAAATAAAATTTTAGAAATGTAACAAGTGTTGCAGACAATTTAAAGGTTGTACTAACACAAACAAAAAGTTACAGTGTTTTAGGTGTTTATCGAAAAATCGGCATTTTTTGAGCAAAAATCGGCAAATCAGCACTTTGATAATTTAGAGGCAAAAAATCGGCAAATTTAGCAGGCCTGGCCTCCATGTGAATTGCCTGTTCGTGCAAATGAGAGCAAGCATAAATTTCTCTCATAAAGAGACAAAATTACACAAAAGTACGGGAACAGAAAAAACCAAATTTTAAGCACAAAATAAAACGTCAGTGTGTTTTGACAGTCTTAACAAAACAATAAAATTTTGCGCCACTTTTGAAAAAAAAAATATATAAAATAATGGATCCTTCATTGACCATTTGTTGTTCTCCAGGGACGTATAAAGTAATAAAAAATGGTAAGTTCCCCTGTCAATTTGTTTAAAAACGGTTATGTTTTTTAATACTTCAGAATATTCATGTTTTGGATGAAAAATACAGAATGCAGGTGACGCAGGATGTGTTGGCAGAGCAGGGGAGCTCATTTAGCCAAATAATTTTTGCGGAGTCAGAGTCGCATGAAGGTTGTAAGTAATAAATTAAGATAACATTTTTTCAAAGTAAAGTTTTCGTATTTTGATTATTAGTATCGAAGGAAAAACATGGCGAGGATGTATCCCAAGAGACAATATTTATATCCAATGTTGAAACAAATGGTAAGATGAATAGTGCCACAATCATAAGAAACTTATTTAGCTTTGTTTATAACATCAGATGGAGGCGAGCAAACGAGTGACAAATGTCAGAATTGGCATGACGCTCCAACAAAGTTAATGTTAACTCTAATGGAGGATCTGCGTCCGAAGCTTGGGAAAAGCATACATGTAAGCTCTATAAGCTTATTGCAGAAAAAATGGCTGTTGAAGGGTACGCATTCTCGCCCTTGCAAATAGAAAATAAATTTAGAGGGCTGGAGCGTACATACAAGAAAACTTGCTTAACAACAGGCAAACGGGTCGAAATAGGCAGACCTGTGCCTATGAAAGGTACGTATGTATATATGTATACAAACTTAATTTAGTTGTTTGCAAACACTATAAAAAGTATTTTCAGCGAGTTGGATAAAATTTTAAAAGACAGGAAGGGTATCAACCCAGAATTCTTATTGGAGAGTGGTGATGCAATTGAAGTGCCAGGAAGCCCAGTTGAAGACAATAGCTCGGACACTCATACCTCATTCAAGGGTAAGTTTTATTTGGCATTGAATTAAAATAAATCAATACATTTTTCTTTTAATAAAAGTTGGTTTTTTAATTCGACCTTTTCTTAATGGAAACTCAAAAGAAATAAATAATCAAGCTCGAGGTCATAGGGTTTTTTAATAAATGTTTTTTATTTTATTTATTTAAATTACTCCAATATTTCGATATTCATTGAATATCATCATCAGGGATAGTCTAAAAACAACAATATACATAAGTTTAAAACATTAATATAAACATAAAGATCACAAAAAATTTTTAAACAGTTATAACAATACCAACAAGAACTTACTAATTTTGTAATAAAAAATATATCACACAAAAAATTTTTTCTTATTAGTTATGTAGTGTTTACTACCATCGTCATGATTGTACTGAGTATTGCTTAGTCTTATTAACTAGATATCTATATTGTTTTGCACAGCCACTCTCTACATCGCTCTTAAAATTCTTAGTTGTTGGTATATTGATAATGTTTAGCATCTCCAACATGAAGCGTCGTTTGTAATTTTGTTCTTGTTGTAATATTCGTACATCATCAAAGTTTGGCGAGTGATTTGTACTGGCACAATGGGCTGAAAGTGCAGTTTTTTGTGAAGAAATATTTAAAATCCTTTGATCGGATTTATGGCCTGATATCCTAGTTTTTTAGTTTATTTTTAGTAGTTCCTATGTACACCTTATTGCAATTTGCATTATTCTTTCCGTTGCATGGTATTTTATATACGACATTAGCTTTCTCCAATATTTCGACTTTATCTTTGGTATTGCTAAATAATTGTCCAAGATTGTGGCATGTTTTATGTGCTATTCTATATTTATCTGCGTTGTGTAGTCGGGATTTTTCAATTCTTACGGACAGTTCTGGAACATATGTCAAAGATTTATATATGGTGGGGGATTCGCTATTTTCACATTTTCGTGTCTTTTGTTTTTTAAAATCTTTTATTAGTTTTGTTGCAATTTTTGTCGGAAAATTGTTGTTATAAAGCATGTCCTTTATCTTTTTTATATTGTCATTATGGAATTCTTCGTCGCTAATGCTTAAAACTCTTGTTATTATGTTTGAAGCTGTATTTATTATTATTCTTTTAGGATGTTTTGAATAAAAATTGATTATCCTACCAGAAGCCGTTGGTTTTTGGTACCAATCTATTTTAATTTTATTGTTTTGCCGTATAACAAGGGTATCCAGATATGGAAGTCTGGCGTCAATTTCTTTTTCCATTGTAAATTTTATGTTGCGATGGAATTTGTTCATATTCTTCATTATTTCTTCTATTTGGCTTTCTGTACCTATACTAAATAGATCATCTACGTATTTTGTCAATATTTCTATACACGTGTCCATTAGCTTTTCCATCACGATATCAGCAACAATCGGTGAGGCTGGTGATCCCATGGGTAGGCCTTTCTTTTGAGAGAATATTTTGTTGTTATATTTAAAATATCTATTTTCCTTTATACAGAATTTCAGTATATTCAAAAATTGTGTCTTTGACATATCAGTGAAAATTGTGATTTCATTCCATCTTTCTTCAATTATTCTTAATGCTAGATCGACTGGTACACTTGGAAATAACGACACTACATCAAACGAAACTAATCTCTCATCGTCTTGTAAAGTCAAGTCTTTAATCTTATTCCTAAATTGCACTGAATCCAACAAATATACTTCAAAAGAAAAATAATGATTTCGTAGACGATCTTTTTGCTAATCAAATAATTACACCAATGGAGAGGAGAAGGCTTAAAACTGATACGGCTACAGCACCAAGAATTTATGGACTGCCCAAAATCCACAAAGAAAATTATCCTTTAAGACCAATATGTTCGAGTATAGATGCTCCATCAAGTCAACTTTGCAAATACGTGACCAATATTCTCAGGAAAATTACGGAGAAATCAAAGTACAATGTAAGGGATTCAGTGCAATTTAGGAATAAGATTAAAGACTTGACTTTACAAGACGATGAGAGATTAGTTTCGTTTGATGTAGTGTCGTTATTTCCAAGTGTACCAGTCGATCTAGCATTAAGAATAATTGAAGAAAGATGGAATGAAATCACAATTTTCACTGATATGTCAAAGACACAATTTTTGAATATACTAAAATTCTGTATAAAGGAAAATAGATATTTTAAATATAACAACAAAATATTCTCTCAAAAGAAAGGCCTACCCATGGGATCACCAGCCTCACCGATTGTTGCTGATATCGTGATGGAAAAGCTAATGGACACGTGTATAGAAAACTTGACGCAGAAACCAAAAATATTGACAAAATACGTAGATGATCTATTTAGTATAGGTACAGAAAGCCAAATAGAAGAAATAATGAAGAATATGAACAAATTCCATCGCAACATAAAATTTACAATGGAAAAAGAAATTGACGCCAGACTTCCATATCTGGATACCCTTGTTATACGGCAAAACAATAAAATTAAAATAGATTGGTACCAAAAACCAACGGCTTCTGGTAGGATAATCAATTTTTATTCAAAACATCCTAAAAGAATAATAATAAATACAGCTTCAAACATAATAACAAGAGTTTTAAGCATAAGCGACGAAGAATTCCATAATGACAATATAAAAAAGATAAAGGACATGCTTTATAACAACAATTTTCCGACAAAAATTGCAACAAAACTAATAAAAGATTTTAAAAAACAAAAGACACGAAAATGTGAAAATAGCGAATCCCCCACCATATATAAATCTTTGACATATGTTCCAGAACTGTCCGTAAGAATTGAAAAATCCCGACTACACAACGCAGATAAATATAGAATAGCACATAAAACATGCCACAATCTTGGACAATTATTTAGCAATACCAAAGATAAAGTCGAAATATTGGAGAAAGCTAATGTCGTATATAAAATACCATGCAACGGAAAGAATAATGCAAATTGCAATAAGGTGTACATAGGAACTACTAAAAATAAACTAAAAACTAGGATATCAGGCCATACATCCGATCAAAGGATTTTAAATATTTCTTCACAAAAAACTGCACTTTCAGCCCATTGTGCCAGTACAAATCACTCGCCAAACTTTGATGATGTACGAATATTACAACATGAACAAAATTACAAACGACGCTTCATGTTGGAGATGCTAAACATTATCAATATACCAACAACTATGAATTTTAAGAGCGATGTAGAGAGTGGCTGTGCAAAACAATATAGATATCTAGTTAATAAGACTAAGCAATACTCAGTACAATCATGACGATGGTAGTAAACACTATATAACTAATAAGAAAAAATTTTTTGTGTGATATATTTTTTATTACAAAATTAGTAAGTTCTTGTTGGTATTGTTATAACTGTTTAAAAATTTTTTGTGATCTTTATGTTTATATTGATGTTTTAAACTTATGTATATTGTTGTTTTTAGACTATCCCTGATGATGATATTCAATGAATATCGAAATATTGGAGTAATTTAAATAAATAAAATAAAAAACATTTATTAAAAAACCCTATACCTCGAGCTTGATTATTTATTTCTTTTGAGTTTCCATTTTTCTTTTATCTGAAAGATTATGAGCTCAGTCCAAGCAACAGCTGCAAAAAAAAATCAAAATTTGGGGTACGAGAGCAAGTTTTAGCCAAAATGGAAGAAATAGCCAAAGATACAAATTTGTAACAATTTTTACTAAAATGAACAAAGCTAATGACTCAATGCTGCAAAACAAAATTTTTATTCTATGGACGCGAATGCAGTTTCAAAAGAGAATTGAAGGACATTTTTGCAGCGAATGTTCATCATGATCAAACTTTAGCTTTATTTTTAACAATTTCTATGGATTTGCTTGACTTTATTTGTAAGAATATAATTGTATAATGTAGTTAAGAAACTGTATAATTTTTTATTTTACCAAACGTTTTGCAAAAGCAAATATTTTTTTTATTTAAACATGGGACGTCAAATATTTAAAAGGTATACGCATTAGGGCATAACCAATTTGTTGGCATAGTACCGTGAGGTCAACCATGTCCTAGTCATCACGAAAATTATAATCTTTTGTAATTTTTCTCAAAAAGTTCACGCACCAATTTTTCTAAACCAATGCAATATTGAATATTCATTATATTATGCGGTGTTTTTTTTATTCTTTTTTAATTTTTTTCCGTTAAAAAAGGTTTAAAATACGTTTTGGTTTGCTATCAGAAATTTTCAAAATAGTTGACGGAAGTCGTTGTCGTGATCGAAGTCGTAGCCGTTTGAAATTCGAAATCACGACAACGACAATGTAAAAGACATAAGTAAATATGTCGTTTGCGTCAATCATAATACCCATATTTAAAACGACTATATTTCGACCACGACAACAACAGTCATAAGAAGGCCAAACAAGATATTTTTTCCCTGATACCTAGCCAAAAACTAATTTTGTTCATATTGCGTACGTTTTGCTAATGCAACTATTTACGATTTACTTTTGCCCTTGGTATGTATATGGAAATATAATAGATGGCAAATAAATATGCTTACATCGCTAAATGGACCATCACGTAAAGGGAAAAATAAAGCTAAATTTAGCTCGAAAAAAGCTAATGTGGTCACACTGGTTGTGTGCATGGATAAGCTAAATCCCCTAAGAAATAATAATCTGAAAAGAAATGAATGAATGTGCTTGTTTATACTTATTAGATGCGTTCGAGAACACAAAAGTTTTTACTATTTTTTACTGAACTTTACTGCATTTTACGAAATTGCGTTCGAGTACACAAAATACAGTAAATGAGAACACAAATTGAGAGCGGAAAGTGACAGTTCTTGTCTGAGTATTTACAAATTTTTACTGCAGAAATTTTTGCAGTAAAATTCAGTAAATCAAAAAAACATATGTTCCAAAATGTAAACAAACAAAAGTAACAAATAAAATGCATATAAATTGTGAAAATATTGTTAAATAAAAGAAAAGTTGAAATAAAAATTAAACCAAAACTAAAAGTGAATAACTATTAATAAATTAATCTTGTTTGTGAAGCATTTATTTGGTTAAATACAAACTTTTGAAATTTTTTTTGTTAAGTTAATTTTTTAGAGTTGTAAATTTGTGAAGTACTTGGGGACTTGAGTAATCAATAGCAAAAAAATTATTGATGTTCTTTTAAATAATTTAACCCGCTACAAATTAGTAAAATCAAATAAAATTAAAAAAAAATATGAACGATTAAATAAAATAGTTTGTTTGTATTTTCCAAAAATTTTTGTGTTATAAAAAGTTTTTAACGAGTACCGATAAGAAAACGAGTTAAGTAGTCAAAAGTGTAAACATTTTTCAACACTTCAATTATTTGCCATCAGCTGTTGCCTTTATTTTACGAATTTTTACAAATTTTGCGTTCGCGTACTTTTTTAGCCAACAGCTTTTTGTGAGAGCAAATTTTTAACTGCAAAAGTACTCAAACGCACCTAATAGCTGTTATTCTTTTTATAATATAAAATTATTTACCTCCACATACCGTTGACAAATTTTGATAGACCCAACTATCATGAGATGACCCGGGAAAACCAACTAAAATATTAATAAATTTTTTGTGTTCAAGAGAAGGAGCTATCACGAAATGAGAAAGAAGAGGACAAGAAAAAATCTCAAGTGGCTGTGTACGATCTACAAGCAGTACTGCCATTGCCAAAAGGCTTGCGTCTAGTTTTTATTATAAAGACAAAATTAACTGCTACAATTTTACCATAAGTGACCTTTATGAATTTTTTTTTTTGAGCGAGATAGAAGGAAATCGAGGATCATTTGAAATCGGAAGCTGTGTCCTGCGGTATATTGCAAATGAAATGCAAAAGGTCAGCAATCCTGAAGACGTGGAGTTTATTTTTTATTCAGATAACTGTGCTGGTCAACAAAAAAACAAATACTTGATTTCCATGTATTGCTAGCAATTCAAAAATATCATATGAAAAGCATAACCCATACATTTTAAATAACACACAAAACGAAGGACATAACGTTCATAGTGTAATAGAAAAACAGATTAAAAGGCATGTTACTTGCATTCCCATTTACATATATACCAGAGCAGTATATTAGCTTAATAGCAACTGCTAAGAAAACTGGACGACCGTATAAGTTACATCAACTGTCGCACAACGACTTTTACGATTTAAAAACCTTGCAGGAGGAATGGGGTCACAATTTTACGACTAACGTTCAAAAAGAAAAATTCTTATGAAAGGACATTAAAATTCTTCGAGCTGAAAAAACAGCCCCGAGTCCTTTTATTACAAAACATCTTACAAAGACTCAAGTTTCAAAGAAGTTAAGGTGCGAAATATAACTACAAAAACTTGGGATTTAATCAGGTATTTTATTATTTGTCTTTGTATGTTGTCCACTTGTATACATTTCTTGCCAATTCCCAATCCAGGTTTTGTTTCCTGGAAGCAAAAGCGTACTCTAGCAGTTTTACTTTAGCCGAAAGAAAAAGAAAAGTTCTTATGGACTTAATCAAAAAGAATGTCATTCCAAATCAATATTATAAAGCGTACTATAAGCACGTTATTAATAATATATTAATAAAATTGTCGTATTATTTTGCTTTATGTTAAAAGTCTTTGCAGTGAATTTACTTATAAATACATATTTTTTATTTAATAAATCGGGGTTTTTCTATATTAGTTGTTGACGTATACATTTTTAGTTCCTAATGTATTTTCAAATAAAAGTATTAATTTCCCTTGTACATTAACGGTATAATTCATAAAAATTTCTTGTTTCAGCTTTAATGTTTACAATAGTTATCAAACACTTTTTGTTTTATAAACCATTAATAAATTATCACAACAAGTTTTGTTTTGTTTTATTAATATCATTCTTATAATGATGCATACACTGTTATCGACATATGTAGTTAAAAATACCGTTTATATACTTAAAACATAATACAACAACTAATCTAGTACAAATTTTGTTTATTTGCCAACTAAATTCAATTATTTAACCCTATGAAGTACATGCTCATTTTTATTCCTCTTTTATACAAAATTGCAGTTATTTCAAACCACAATTTTGAAGAGCCATATCTTCAGAAAAAATTATTATTTTAATCAAATTTTTTTACGCTTATTAGTAAAAGTGTCTTTTATTAAATGCCATTATTAATTTTTTTAATTTCCATAATTGGATTTTTCTATATATGGCCACGCTCACAACACTGTGCGGCGTTTGAAACGCCACTGGCACTACTATTTTTATGCCGGAACTAACAAGCGCCAAGGCAAAGCACTACTTGGAGTGCTGGTGTTTTAAATAAAAAAGAAAACAAAGAACCAATTTGCTCGGCTAAGTTTCGTATTCGAATCTTGCTTTATTACAAAATTTGTCTCCTTATAAACTAAAATAACGATACTTAAATCTAATCCTTATTCTATATATTTACATGCAATTATATGCTTACACATACATACATAAAATATTGTTTATTTACTAATAAAAAAAGCAACACAGCTGATTCTAAAAATATATGAAACAGCTAATTTAACGATAAATTATTAGAGATGTGTAATAAATGATTAGAGATGTGTAATAAATACAATACACCCCCATCCTTTATTGAAAAAAAAAATTGTTAATTATATTTTTTCAACATATTATTACGATATTTTCTCATTTTACCTCCTATATCTACAAAAAATAGAATTAACTCCTTGTTTTTCTATTATCCTGTATGGCCCATGATATGGTGCCTGGTTTTTCTTCCTATTCACTGTTCTTAGTAGCACTAGCTCTCCTACTTCTAAATTAAGTGTTTCTGTGTTTCGAAATTTATTTACTCTACTGACTTTAGCTATTTCTATATATTCTTTCGTTTTCTCTAAAGAAAATTGTAATCTTTGCTTTAATTCTCTCGCATAGTTTTCTATATTGTAAATTTTTTCATTACTTCTAATTTCATCGTTTGGCAGGTAAGGTAACTTCCTAAAGACCAATTCATATGGCGTGTAATTTGTATCTATATGTGGCGTTGTATTGTACGCGAATGTAAAATACTGAACCCAAGTATTCCCATTCACTATCTTTACAAAAGTTTAATAAAAATTCATTGAGTACTCTATGATTTCGTTCTATTGAGCCCAAAGTCTCATGATGGTAAGGTGCGCTAAAAATTTGTTTTATATCTAACAATTTGCGTATTTCTGACATTAATTCATTTGTGAATTCAGTACCCTTATCTGATTTTAAGATTTTAAAATTACCGTATTTCAAAATAAATTGTTCTACCAGTGTTTTTGCCACTGTTCTCGCCTCTTTAGTCTCCATTGGAAATGCTACCACGTATTTTGTAAGTTCGCATTGAATTGTAAGTATGTATCGATTGTAGTTTTTTTTTTTTCATTATTTATTTATTGAATCTTCATATATTAAATATGAACTAACAATAATTAATCAAATCTTAACCTAATACTTTATTTTATGTCCTGCCAGTGCCAGACAAAAATTTTCTTCATCGCGGGTTCTGTTCACATATGTAGGTGTTTATCGCTCATCCTAATGGGTAAGTGCTGCAGTGTCTCTTCTCCTTAAGCGAGAGTGGCCGGTATCATTTAAAATATTTCGAGCTAGTGGATTTGGGTGCAACTCTAGCCTTTTTAAGTATTTTACCGCATACTTCGTAATAATAGTCTTTACCAGTGGCACATTGAGATCCTTGTGGATATTTGAGTTTTTAAAATACCATGGGGCAGCTGTAATTATTCGAAGAAGTTTATTTTGGCGCCTTTGAATTTTTTCGATATTAGAGGCCGAGGCAGTGCCCCATAGTTGAATACCGTAGCACCATATTGGCTTTAAAATAGCGTTGTAAAGTAGTAGTTTGCAATCGAGACTAAGGACAGAATTTCTTCCAATAAGCCAGTTAATTTGAATTGCTTTTAGTTTCATTTGGGTTAATTTTGCTTCTATATGGTATTTCCATGTTAAACGCCGATCTAGATGAATTCCGAGATATTTGACATGCAATTGTTGAGGCACTAGTAGATTATTGATTTTAATAGGGGGGCATGTTTCCCGACGCAAGGTGAAAGTTATATGTACGCATTTTTGCTCATTGACCTTTATCCTCCATTGCTTTAACCATAGTTGGAGCTGAAATATATGATCCTGCAGGTATCGAGATGCTTCACGACTGTTCTCGTGTACGCTTAGAAAAGCTGTATCATCAGCAAAAGTTGAGGTTAGGGTGTAACTGTTTGTTGGCATGTCCGAGGTATATATTAAGTAAAAAAGTGGGCCCAGGATGCTTCCCTGAGGGACTCCAGCTTCAATTGGCTGAGGAGAACTTAAAAAATCACCTTCTTTAATAATGAATTTTCGACCGACCAGGTAGCTTTCTAACAGTTTGTTTGTATTAACCGGTAGGTTTAGCTTCAATTTATGTAACAAGCCTACATGCCAGACTTTGTCAAAAGCTTGAGAAACATCTATGAAGAGAGCGGAGCAATATTTTCTTTCTTCAAAGGCTTTTCTTATGGCGTTTACTATCCGATGGGTTTGTTCAATTGTGCTATGCTCTCTTCTGAAACCGAATTGATGATTAGGTATACACCCATTGTCATTTAAAATTGGGGTTAATTTTGACGTTAAGAGCTTCTCAAACAGCTTTGATATATTAGGTAATAAGCTAATAGGCCTATATGACTCAACTTTTGTGTGATCTTTTCCTGGCTTTGGTATCATCGTTATTAAAGAGACCTTCCAATCTTGAGGGTAGTATTCAAGGCGTAAAATAGCATTAAAATATAAAGAATAATTTTCTTTGCTATGCGAGGTAGCTCCAAAAGCATTTTGTTACTGATCTTATCAATACCAGGTGCCTTCTTGGTGTTTAATTCACAAATAGCCTTTTCTATTTCCTTTATCTCAAATCTTAGGGGGATAGCTGCTCTAACATAAACAGGCGGCAACTCGTCCGCTATATCGTCAGGTATATTTGGGGTAAATACGTTTTTCAAATGATTTACAAACAGGTTTCCTTTTTCATTATCATTTCTTGCCCAACTTCCATTCTGGTTTCTTAATGGTGGTTTCGAGATAACTGGTCTTTTGAGTTTTCTAGCTGCACGCCATAATGAGTAGTCTGATTGTGGAGTTGCATCCAGGTCCTTAAGACATTTTTCCACGGAAGCCGTTTTCTGGGTCTGCAGAAATTTTCTTAGCCTTTTTGTGCACTCTTTTAATTCATTTTTAAGTTGAGGGGATCTGTGCAATTGCCATTCTCTTCGCACTCTCCTTTTTTCATTCAAGAGGCGCTCGACATCTGTAAAATATATTTTATTATAATTGTTTTTTTGAGGGTTTTGCTCGAATGTTGAACAGCTAGTTTAAGATAACTGTCAAAATTGACAATAGAGAGATCCACATTTTCCGGAGTGCTAAGCGGTTTATTTTCTGTGCAATGGGTACTGAGATATTTTTTATATTTTAACCAATTTATTTGTGTGGCTGACGTCGCTATGTAACCAGAGGGAGATACAATTCTATTGGTGTTTGTTATAGTAACTATTGTAGGTGTGTGATCAGAGGATAATTCTAACGAAGCTTCAACGTGAATCGTTTCTATGGGGATGTTTTTAACCACGCCAAAATCGATGACATCGGGAATTTTTTGCGGATCAGCAGGCCAATATGTTGGTTGTCCGCTCGCGACAACATTTAAATTCATTTTAGAGATTGTATTGAACAAAACACGACCCTTTGGTGTTATTAGTCGTGACCCCCAGAAGGTATGTTTAGCGTTATAATCGCCAGCAGCCAGGAAACAGGGCCCCAATGACTTATAATATTTATAATATTGGCTTTCTGATATTGCAAATCTAGGTGGTGAGTATAAGGATGAGATTAATATGTTTCGATTCAGCTCTTCAACACAAATGTTTGTTGCTTGAAGATAATCTTCACGATGATCACACATTAGGTAGTGTTTGATTCGGGTTTTTATCAAAATGGCAGAACCTCCACAAGCTCTATCTCGAGGGTCCTTGGTATCATATAGTGAATAACCATTGATTTTAAACGAATTTCTTGAGGTCAAATGAGTTTCAGAAACCATCATGACATCAATTTGTTTATTTTTAAGAAAGTATTCTAATTCATTTTTATGTTGGCGGATGCCGTTTGCGTTCCAAAAACAAATTTTTAAACAGTTCATGGTTTGTTAAGTACAGCTTGCAATAACATCGATTGCATTCTAAGAATTTCCTGCATCATATTACCCATTGTGTTTGTAAAATTATTCACTGTTTGCACTAATGTTTCCATAGTTTTTTCTAGACGACTTAAATTAGAAGTTTCATCAGCACCTTGCATTGGCACATGGTTTGATTTTAGGACATTAGCATAAGAGGTTCTGTTATTACTAGGCTGCGGAGCCTGAATGTCATTAGTGTTTACTTGATTTGGTACCTGCGTTTGAGGGGGATTAGTTTTTGGTCCAGTCGACTGCTTGACGATAGTGTATACAGGGCAACCTCTATAATTTGCAGTGTGATTGCCGCCACAGTTACTACATTTTTTTACATTGGGGTCATTTTTAGACTTATCGCACTGGACTGTACCATGTAATTCACCACATACTACGCAAACCGGTGGTAAATAGCAGTATGCCTTAGTATGGCCAAATTCTTGGCAGTTGAGACATTGAACGGGACCATTTCTTTTGTGCGGCTCCTCTATAGTTATTTTTCTGTATAGAATATATTTTAAATCATAAATAGGATGCGTTTCATTTTTTTTAAGCTTAACGTCGCCAGGTTCTAGCTCCACTCGAAATAATGGTTGGGGATTTTTTTCCCTATTTTTAATATTCGTAACGTTTTTTATCTTAAAGCCCTTTTCTTCCAAAAAGGTTTTAATTTCCTCTGGGTCCACACAAGAGTCTATTCCCTTGATCACTACCTGAAGACCTTTGCTGCTCTTCAGTTGGTATGTGTAAAAGCTTTTTTTAAGGGCTTCGAATTTGTTTGTTAGTTTACGAAAATCATTCTCATGATTAACCTATATTTTTGTCTCGTTTATATTACCACGCTTGATTGCCGCTACGTAAAACGAATTTTCACCTATTACCGAGATCACGCTCTTTATTAACTCACTTGAGTTTTGCTCCCTAAGATATATCGGGGGTGGCTTAGACGATTTAATGACGGTTGGTGCTTCAGAGGATTCATCCTCCAGAATTGCAAAACGATTTTGAGAGTTTATTTTATCAAAAGTTGGTACTTTTGAGGCCGAAGCAACTGTTGCAGAGGTAGGGCTGCGACCCCGTTTAAGCACTGTTATGTACCTGTCCATACCAACTTGTACTTGAGGCTTTTGACAACTTTTTACTTGAGGTTTTTCCATTGCGTCTGTGTTTGAATTCATGGTAACATTTGTTACTAAAATTGTTTTTGCCGAAGCGGCAGCACTTGCAGGCACTAGCGAGAGATTAATATTTTTTAATGTCTCAGCATCAACCGTCTTTGTAAAAACAGAGGGCGAAAGGAAGCGTGTACGAACAATTGGTTTAGCCGTTAGGTAGTTAATATTATTTTGTTTTGTTTTATTTATGTCAGTATTGCATTCTTTAGCATTAACTGTTACGTATGCATTTCTTTCATCTAGTTTTATTGTTGTTTCATTGTGACTACTCATGCAAAAAGTTGTTTTTGTTTTTCACTGTTTTGCTGTGCTTTTTTTATTTTTATTATTTATTGTATTACACCAAAAATAAGAATTTTAAACAAAATGTTTTTGTACAGTATATGTGTACATACATATGTACATTTATACATATATTTTTTTTTTATTAAATTTTTCGTTTTTGATAATTGTTCACTTTTATGTTAAAGATTTATTTAAAAAAAAAATGCGTCCATTCGCTAATTTGTTATATTAAAATATCAAATGTAATTAATAATTCAATTGTATGCGGGAATAAGAATACGCGTCTGTATCACAACAAAGCACAAACCGAACTGTAGTTTGACAAACGCAAAGGTCCAACCGTATCGATTGACACCACCTCAAAGCTAGTTCCTGGTGTGTCTGTTAACATCATTTTTTCTTTTGTATGTTTAGTTTGTTTATTTATTTTGCATTGTTTGCAATTCAAAATATGTTGTTTTATCATTTTGCTCATATTCTTCCATATGTAGCGCTGCTTCAGCTTCAAAACCGTCTTTCTGATGCCTAAATGTCCTCCATGAGTTGAATTGTTGTATTCATTGATAAGTTTCATCTGTGTTTCTTTACAAAGTATTCGTTTTGGTTCTTCATATATTAATATTTTAAATTTGTTTTCGTTTTCAATTGTAATTTGTTGTATACATTTTTAAATTTGTCCATGGCCATGGTTTTAAATATTTCATCGGTTTTACTCAACGCTAGCTCGGTTACTCTTAAATCACGCATTTTTGATAACAGTTTCTTCAACGTCAACGTTGTGCTCGATGAATTATCGCTGCATCTTGCTATGATTTCATTATCCGATACTTCTATTAAATTATTTTTAAAATCTCTATATATTTGAAACTTGAGTTTTCTTGTTTTACGTAAATCTGATATTGATGTGCAGTCCCAGACAAAAAGTTGATCAGGCCTTTGCTCGGACGTACATTTTGCACTGTTTGTAATGTCAGGGTTATTTTCATTCTCCAATTGTTTTTTCTTGTTTCTGGTTATTGCTAACACCTTCTTAGCTGATTCATTGCTCTCAATGTGTCGCTATTCAAAACTATTCTCGACAATACATCGACATTCGTATTCATTTTTCCTTTCTTGTATTGTATTTCGAAATTGTAATCAGATAAATCCATTCTAATTCGTGTCATTTTTGACGACGGGTTTTTGTGTGAAAATAGAGAAATTAGCGGTCTGTGGTCAGTGACTACGATAAAACCTCTACCATATAGGTATGGTATAATAAAATTAACTCACCAATGAATAGCTAACAACTCCTTTTCTATTGTAGGTTTGTTTAGGTCATGTTTTGATAATGATTTGCTCGCGTATGAAATTGGTAAATCTGTTCCAACTTCACCTTGCGATAAAACTGCACCAAGAGCATAATTTGACGAATCTGTGGTTAAAATGAATGGTTTGGTAAAATCCGGGTAACGAAGTATTGGTGGTTTCCTAAGCTTTTCTTTTAGTGTTTCAAACGAGTCTTGACATTCCTTGTTCCATAGAAAAGGTTTGTTTTTCTTTAATAGTGCATTTAAATTTTTAGCTATGTCTGCAAATTTTGGTATAAATCGGCGATAGTAATTGCAGAAAGCCACAAATCTTCTCACTTCATCTGCACTTGTCGGAACTGGATAGTTTTTAATTACGTCATCCTCAGCTGGATCTGTTGTAATTCCTTTATTTGTTATGAGGTGCCCAAGATACACTACCTCTGGTTTCAAAAAACTGCACTTGCTTGCATTTAATTTGAGGTTGTATTTCATTAACCTTTGAAAAACTTTTATTAAATTGTCGTTGTGGTGCTTTAAACTGCATCCAAATACGATAATGTCATCCACATATAAAAAAGCGTCAGCATCCAATCCACTAAGCGCAATTATTAACATTCTCTGAAAACTGTTTGAAGATATTTTCAAACCGTAAGGTAATCGCTTAAATTGGTAATGACCATTTCCTGTATAAAATGCTGTCAAAGGGGGTGAATTTGTATGTAACTTTATTTGATGGAATGAACTGGTCATGTCCAGAGTCGAAAAATATTTGGCTCTACCAAGCTTGTCGAGCACATCTTCTATTCTTGTCAGCGGAAATTTGTCGTTGACTATTTTCTCGTTTAGTTTACGGAAATCTACCACTAGACGCCATTTTTTGAATCATCTGTTGACTTTTTTGGTACCACGAGTAGTGGTGAATTGTATGGGCTAACCGAATTCTCAATTACTTTGTCGCCTAATAATTGGTCAACCTGATTATTTATTTCCTCTACTTGTGTCTGTGGAAGCCTGTAGTTTTTTATATATACCGGTGTTGAATCTGTTGTTTGTATTTGATGTGTATAAAAATTATTAACACTAAGCTCATCCCCTGGAAGATGGAAAACATCTTGAAATTCTTTAAAAATTTCTCTTAGGGATTTTTCTGCATGTGGGTCACTTGCCCCAATATCTAAAATTTTCAAAAGTGTCGAATATACATTATAATTTTTTAGTGGTTTTATTTTGCAACCAGCACTTTTAAAAATCACACTGTTGTCAGCAGTATTCAGTACTTTAACATGTGCTATGCCTTTTGCGGGTATTAAGGAATTTCCCAAAAATACACCTTCGGCTAACTCCTCACTCAGCACAATGCTCTCTTCATTTACCTCTACATCGAGAGGAATGATCGCCTCTGTTCTTGCTGGTACAACCATGTTTATTGGTTGAATTTTTTTCGAATTCATTGGTATGACAACCTCCTTCTCATTTATATTTAAAGTGATTGTGTATGTTTCAAAATCTATCTTACACAAGTGTTTTTCCAAAATGTCCCGTCCGATTATTCCATCGGTTTGGATTGGAATATCATTCTCCACAATGTGAAAACTGTGTTGAAAAGCTTCTCCTATTATTTTTAGATTTTCAATAAATAACAAATATGTATGTTTATGAGTTATGTTTGCTATAAGGGAAATTTTACTTTATTTTTTGTTTTACTATGGAAAATATAATAAAGAAGTCGTAAAAAATGTGTAAACACAAACTTTTAACGAATACTTACTCCTTTTTAGGAATGTGCGTTAAATACATTGCAATTAAATCTTCACTAGAAGTCCATTACTCCATTTCCGCTTTAAACAAATTATGAGAAGAAAGCATGGAATTGTAAGTTTCTAATTTGAGTCTGTTACAAAGTTTATTTTATGTGATCAATAACTGCTCTAACATTAACAGGTGGTACCACGATTGCTATATCGTAATATGTACATATTCATATATTTTAAATGATTTACAAACATATCGAGCCAAAAATCAAATTTTACAGGAGAGAGTTTTTTTTAACGTATTTTATATATATACATACATATGTACATTTTGTATGAAATTTGTCGCTTACGATAAAATTGCTCTTGCTATAAAATCGTAACGGTACCTTACACAGGGTCTCCACGTGAGTTAAGATATAAGATTTTTATATCAGCAAACGTCAAATTCAATCGCAGAGAGTATTATCTTACGTGTAGACTCTCAAATAGTGTTAATATCAATATTATAATAAATATTATGAGACAGTTGTTATGAGAAATCTTATAACAACTATCTTATAAGATGAGCTGTCAAAAATACACATACATATAAAACAAAAATTAGACGCATTCATTAAAATGTTTAGTTTTTTAGTGCAAATAGTGAAAATCTTGTGATAAGTGTTTAAAAAAACAAAATTTTTAACTAAAAAAATAGAAAAAACTAAAAAGAAGAATAAAAACGACACAAGTTTTCTGTACGAGAATCATTCGATTATGAAATCTTATAACATAAGTGTTTCCCTTGTTTAAGATTAAGATTAATATGAAGAAATTTGTTTTCTCATTCTGCCGACGTTCTCTCACATATTATATCAGATATTAGCTCTGTTTCTTTACTTTTTGGGTAAAGTTCGTGCAAATGAGAGCAAGCATAAATTTCTCTCATAAAAAGACAACATTACACAAAAGTACGGGAACAGAAAAAACAAAATTTTAAGCACAAAATAAAAATTCAGTGTTTTGACAGTCTTTACAACACCAAAAAAAATTGCGCCACTTTTGAAAAATTTTATATTGGCTCTAGAATTAAACTACATACTTTTACTAAAAATAAAACAAAACAAACACTTTTACAATAACTAACATTATGTTTCCCTAATATTTCAGAACAAAACTTTTTATTTAAGTACATTGTTTTATTCCACAACACTTTTTCCAGAATTTGGATCATGAACTTTTTTCCTTTTTTTTTTTGGTTTTGTTTATGTTTTACAGCTGTTTGACAATTTACACAATTTGCACGAAGAAAAAGTCTGGGCTGTTTCGTGCAAGAAGAAGAAGAATTTTATTCTCTCAAATCCGCTCTCATTTACACAAATTAAAAGTACGGGAACGCTTTTCGTGCAAATTGGGATCCCGAGGGATCCCAAAGTAGAGTAAAGAAACAGAGCTATTATCTCAGATGAAGACCCCATGTTATGTGACCATGATATTTTAGGAGACGATGCAAGTGTTGCTAATAAAGTCATTTATTAAAATAAAAGAAAGATGAAAATTGTGTCGCTTACCTACGTTATTTTTGCGGTTACGGCTCGATACAACCTTTTAATATAATTTCTTGTCCAGCTTCCGTTATGAGTTTCTAATGGTGGTGAGTAGTCTGATTGTGGGGTTGCATCAAGTTCCTTAAGATTTTTTTTCCAGGAAAGCCGTTTTCTAAGACTGCAGTAACTTTTTATGCCTTTTAGTGCACTCTTTTAATAAATTCTTAAGTGTAGAAGTGTCAAAATGTTACTTACAATAAATAGTACTTTAAAAACGTTTCACCACACATGCCCAAACTAAAAAAGGCGTTTAAATATGATTGAGTTGTAATATTAAATATCTTTTTATACGTGGGACAAAATCATTTTAAACAAAATGAAAAAAAAAACAAAAATTAAAAACGTTTTGTCGCAAAATTTTTCTTAAAATAGTGATGGGCATAACAATTTAATTATCCATAGGACTTAAAATCATATTATAAATTTTTGACAGTGTACAAATTTATCTCATGCTGCAAATAAAATGAATTTCTTATCACAATTGTTGGTGGCTTCATTCAATAACGAATACTTGCGTTGTTTTTAATATTTATGACTAGCGTTTTATAATCAGTGGAATGAGAGTTACTGTATGTATTGCTTGATTTCGAGAGCCTGTTTAGTTTGCAAACGATTCTTTATGGATACAGTCGATATATTGTCTAAAAAGTGAAGAAAATAAATACAAAATTATAGAAACAGCGGTTGGTGAAACAGCACAAATATTATTTCAATTCTATAGGGGAAATGTAAGTGCTGGCGGTCGCAGCGGCGATAAAAGTTAGACAAATAAATAAAATTTGAAATAGATTTAAAACAGTTTTTTGTTTAAATGTTTGTGTGTATGACTTCAAAGTGTGGCAATAATGCGTAGATCACTTTATGACGAAATACAATTTTAAAATCTGTAAAATAAGTGGTAACAATTTTACTGCCTTATCGACTGGAATTTTCGCCATCTTTTTTATTATGGTGCGTGCATAGTCCAATTAGTAGGTCTACGCAAAACTACAAAAAGCAACAACAGAAAAAAACACGCATTTCGTTTTGTAAAACATGTTAACGGTTTCAAAAAAACACTAACAAATCAAAACAAATAGGCCCGAACTGTCAAAATCAGAAGGCGGTTCGACACCACCTGTAGTTAATTCGCCTTGGCGCAGACCTACTAATTGGGCCATGGGTGAGTATATTGTACATTCGAGTACAATAGAGTGAGTCTGCTTTGAAAAAATAAATAAAAATTTAAAAAATACAAAATTAGCAGAGTAAAATAATGAACATTTATGTTCATAAGTATGTGGTTGTGATCATTAATAAATTACTAATTTCAAGATCAGTTGTATGTCATGAATTTTTCAATTGCGCTAATAACACAAAAATTTTATGCTGTACAATTTTTTGATAATATATCATTTTCAAAAATATACCTACATAAAAAAATCAATTATGATGCGAAGTTTATATTTTCAAATTTATTTGAAATAAAAAAACTTAACAATAATGCAGAAAAATATAACTTAGACGGGCGAACTACAAAATTTTAAATACAATAAAACAAAAGTTATCTATTGAAGAGAAAAAAAAACGGGTTCAACACGAAATTTAGTTTAAGAAACTTTTGAGTTGATACAAAGGCGAATTCACTAGAAGGTGGCGTCAAATCAACATATGGTGTTTTTCGGTGGGCATTGTCAAAGTTTGTATACCAATTAGTTTTTATGTAAACAAACCTATTTTTTTACTAGCAATATTTTTGACAACCCGACCACAGAAGCAGAGTTGTTGTAGAGTTGACCTCACCTTCTAGTCAATTCGCCTTGGTTGATACCTTCCAGATTTAAATTGAAATGGGAAGATTTGAAATTCTGGTTTCATAATATAAAAAAAACCTTTTACATATATCGATTCAGTCAACTCCAAAATTTCACTTTTGATTTTTGATAATGACGACGTTATGCATTGCTGGTAAAGTGCTTAAACTTAAGTAACTAAATACGAAGCTCACGTTCTTAAGCTTTTGTCGAAAAAGTTTTTTTACTTTTATTCGACACTGACAAGCTGGCAGTTAGTGTCACAAAAAGTTAAAATTAAGTCAACAACTTTCAGAGCAATTTTCCAAAATTTCCCGTTTCGAAATTTCCGAGAATTATTTTCCGAATTATTAAAGTATTTAATAGTATATTTAGACTTTGGTAGTAAGCAAGGAGAATTCTTACAGGCAGGGTTGCCGTTAGGAATTTTTGAAAAGCCGCACAAAAGTTCGTTTTATAAAAATAAATTCGCAGAAAAAGTCGTTTGAGAATATAAAAGTCGCACATATTTTTTAACGTTTTTTATTAATAAAAGAATAGAAAAACAAAACAAAAATTGAAACAAACCCGTCATTTGTATTTTTTCATTTTTATAAGCCTTTTTTATATTTCTAATGTGTTTTTACATGTCGCTGAAGATGATTGTTTAGCTCACTAAAAGCTGTTTACAAACACTAAAAATTACCGCTTTGACTCTATGTCTTGGTTAAGCCATTTATAATTAAGTTCCCAGTCTTTCGAATGGCATCATTAAATATTACGTTGAACTGGCGGCTAAAAATAATTTTGTAAAATAGGCACGCAAAGACCACAATTTTTTATTTTAAAAGCTTTTTTGCTAAAATTATTCTTTAATAAAATCAAAAGTTGTAGACAGATTTTAATTTTTTATGGCTGGCACGGTCTCTAATAAAATCCCAGACTGCTTTATTATCTTAAGCTTCGTACAGACGATGATAAGATCTTACAATATTGTCATTAAAATTCCCTAGAATGTCTTGCAACTGTGTGAACATTGTAAGCTCATTTTTATTTGGCAGATGTGTAAAATTAATGACAACATTGTATGATCTGACCACCGTCTGTACGAAGCTTTAGCAAATTAATTTAAGTCCACACTAAAAAAATTATGTAGTTAAATTCATTTGAAACAACTTAAAATTCATTTAAAAAACGGATCATTTACATTTCGTTTAAAACAAATGATTTTTACATTCATTTTTAATTTTTTTATTTATTAAACAGTATACTTCGTAAAATTGAATAGTTTTTACTTTTAAAAAATATATTTTAACCGAAAAAAATCAAACTACATAACAAAATAAATACGGAAAAACATTATTTTTTGGTAGTTTGTTTTTTGAATAACAAACACAAATGTTGAAAAATAAAATTATTCGTAAAATAATTATGTATATTTTTATTCAATTTTACAGTACGGAAAACGAATTTAATAACCCACAATCAGTTACTGTAATAATTTTATAAGTGCATGCAATCACTTCCTAAGGAATGTTGGTATTGATATAAAATTTGGCGACGATTTAAATTTTGTGGTGGCACGTCCAGATATAACCGTATGCCCCATATAAAGAGCTTTCTAAAATTACTTTAATTCGAAAAAAATCGCACATAAGTATATGTAGATACATATCTGGATAATATTCCTTGAAAATTTGTTTGTAAATACTGTGGGCTCAACCGATCTTACTTTGTTACTTGTTAATTGTACTTATTATTTTCTACAGCTGTCTACTTTTATGCTAATGAGAAAACTGCACGCAGAGAAAACATTTGGTTGGGCATGGTTACGGCAACTATATTATATTTATTGTAACAATTTTTTTTGTCGTACACAAAAAATAGTTAGTTTTATTTTTTATCAGAAATATTATAGTTACTACATATAGTTAAAAAATAACCAATTTTCTAACAACTAGATAATGATAACTTTGAAACCATATTATATTACCTACAACCATTTAATGTGTATACGTATACTTAAAATATGCTTAAGATGCAAACAAAATATCTTTACTCTAATAATATTATGTTATCGCCATTTGTAAAATAATTTTGCATCAGTTGTGTCGTTTGTTTTGCCTATCGTATTATTTGTAAGAGAGTGGATAAACAATTAAAAAATACCCATTAAAAAACAAGTTTAAAGAAATTAAAAAAATAAAGAAATTGTAGGTATCTGTCATCATCATCAGCAAACATTAGTTTCGATCCTAATATTGGCTATACTTTTCCAAGTAATTCAAATATATTCAGTTCTGAAATGCTTTATTTCTGAAAGATCCGCTAGAACACGGAATTGAGAATTGTCATTGGTATAGTATTATTTATCGTTTGTAAATAACAATAATAGGTGCGTTTGAGTACTTTTGCAGTAAATGAGTAAACTGAAAAATTTGCTCTCACAAAAAGCTGTTGTGCACAAAAGTACGCGAACGCAAAATTTGTAAAAATTCGTAAAATAAATGCAACATCTGATGGCAAATAATTGAAGTGTTGAAAAATGTTTACACTTTTGACTACTTAACTCGTTTTCTTATCGGTACTCGATTAAAAACTTTTTATAACACGAAAATTTTTGAAAAATACAAACAAAATATTTTATTTAATCTTTCATATTTGTTTGTTTTTAATTGTAGCGGGTTAAATTATTTAAAAGAACATCAATAATTTTTTTGCTATTAATTACTTAAGTCCCCAAGTACTTCGCACTTTTACAACTCTAAAAAATTAACTTAGTCTGGGTTCACACTATGAAAGTTTTCTTTCAGAAAGTCTGAGTTAATAGGTGAGAGAGGAGGAAAGAAAAGCATGTTCTCTTCCCCTCTCACCAATAAACTCAGACTTTCTGAAAGAAAACTTTCATAGTGTGATCCCAGACTTAACAAAAAAAATTTTAAAAGTTTGTATTTAGCCAAATAAATGCTTCACAAACAAGATTAATTTATTAATGGTTATTCACTTTTTGTTTTGGTTTAATTTTTATTTCAACTTTTCTTTTATTTAACAATTTATATGCATTTTATTTGTTACTTTTGTTTGTTTACATTTTGGAACATATGTTTTTTTGATTTACTGAATTTTACTGCAAAAATTTCTGCAGTAAAAATTTGTAAATACTCAGACAAGAACTGTCACTTTCCGCTCTCAATTTGTGTTCTCATTTACTGTATTTTGTGTACTCGAACGCAATTTCGTAAAATGCAGTAAAGTTCAGTAAAAAATAGTAAAAACTTTTGTGTTCTCGAACGCAGCTAAGAACATCATGCTCTTGGTTTTTCCGGAAACAATATTTTCTGGAGTGAAGCTGATTATCACTTTTTAAAACCTTGTTCATACTCGCTAATTCATTTCTTGTAGGGTAATCTTTACCCTGCTTGCCCTCAAATGTACATTAGTTGCTTGAGGCCTTCATATGAAAGAACAGATAGGTTGCACATATGTTTCAAGTTTGGCCAAAACTATTCAAATCTATCAAATCAAATCTAATCAAATCTATGTTCCTCGTGATAGATTAAGCATAAAAGTAAATTTTTAAAATATTGTAGCCTATTGGACATAATAAAAATTCCCCTTTTTACCCACTCTTACCCCCTATAAAACTGATTTTTGAAATATAATTTTTCATCACATGCCCATGTGTTACAGAAATTAATATAAAAAATGTTTGGTTTTGTATAAAAACGTGTTTATAAAAAGAACCACAATTAACGATTTTAAAATCTATGTTCCTAGTGAAAGTGTTGGCATAATAAAAAAATAATCCGTTCAAGCAGGGCTGTGGTGTCGGAGTTGGGGTTTTTGTACCGGAGTCGAAGTCGAAATACCCACAAAAACTCTAGACTTCGACTTCAACATTTTTCAGCATAAATATTCAAAATAAAAAAATTATTTAACCTAATTTTTAAGACCTTTTTAATATTTTATCTCAACAATAAATCTTCAAGCTCATTAATTATCTCTATGAATTACTTCTTCAGGGACTTTTGGTTTTTTTAATTTTAACAACAAAATTGTCAAATTGTCCATTTTTATAAACTAATTGTCTTTCCTATCTTATTTTTATAAATTAAATGTCTGTAATTTTGATTACATAATAATAAATATTTTTTATTTAAAAGTGACCTTGTGCTTGAAGATTTATTGTTAAGAAAAAATATTTTTTTTGAAGTGTCTGCTTTTAAAATTTTAAAGTTAGAAAATAAGTTTCCGTCTACTTTACATATGTATGAGTAGGTGAGTTTTAAAACTCGTTCGTTTAATAAATTGAGATAAGAATTGATTTTGACGGATCTTTAAGCACTTTATGAGAATAAATATATAGATTGCAACCTAAATTTGTCCTAAAATTTCAGTTGGTAACAAAACATTTTCAAAACTATCTCTTTGCATTTTTTATAACAAAACTCGCTGGTTCACTATTATTTGAAGTGCGCCAAGATATCGTTGATGAAAAGCAGTCAAATGAGTGAATTCAAAAATGCAAATGTTTTAACAAGTTCTTCGACATTTATAAATCATAAATTGAATAATATTTTTGTAGCGATGTTCATATATGTATATGACTGGCAATCTGCTGTAGCTCCTGTGGTGCAAGCACTAAGTGAACTACATTTTAAATTCCAACCTTCAAAGTATATAATAATATGTAGAAAAAAAGGAAAACGAACTCGGAATTGTTCCAGATATAATTCCCTCCAATGTGGGGGCTAACCCGAAAAATGATTTAAGAATACTTGTGTCTACTCACTTTGGGGAAATTTGGAGCGAAAATAGAGACTTGCAATTTTATATTTTTTTGGACAATAATAATATTGATTATGGAACGGAAATACCTTTACTAAAGGCTAGTTTACAATATCACACAAGTCTTACGTATTCCATACTACTTTGTGAGATAGAAATCTAATGAGAGTTGTTGCTACTGTCGAAAAATCTAATACTGTTTGTACACTTGCATACATTCGGAGAAACGCATGGAAGATGTTGAAAATGTGAAATACGCGTTCACACTTGAAACATCTAACATTTACTATCATTAAAAAATGTCACCATTTCTGAAAAAAAACTTTTGTTTTTTTTTTAGATACTTTTTTTCTACAAAAGAGCCAAAATTTTAAAAGATAACACCAAAATGTATTTAGAACTCAGTTTGTTTCATAATATAACAAAAAAATCAAGTAACATAAGGCTTGCAAAAAATATCTTGAAAATTGGTAACGCTGCTTTCAAAGAAAATGCCATCCTGTCAGTGATGCCAAAATAATAATAGAATTTATTGCCAATTTTTTAAAAAAAATTATGAAGTCGTATGGGATGTCAAATTGTTTTTAGTAATACAAACTTGTTATTTCTATGACACATTGCATTCACGCTATCACAATTTCTAATATAACTTGAGTTTTTGACATGTATTAATACAAAGTATAATAGTGAAAACAAGCCTTTATTAAATTGGACTTGGTGTTATTTCCCTTCTAAGGTAGTATTGGTACTGCTCAATCCCTTGAGACAAACAGAACCAAGTCCTCCAACAAAACGTCTACTATTTCCCAAAAATAATAGAAGGCTTACAAAAATTTTTTTGTCCTTATTTTTCTCTTCAAAATGTGTTATACTAATTATACAGGGTCCGCCAAATTACTTTTTTTTTTTTTGAAAATGCTATAAAAAAAAACTACTGAATATTTTCTCAAATTTCTTTTTTTAATTGAAAGTACAATCCTTCCGGTTAATAATGGAAAATAATTTCATGCAAATGGCTGCCTCGGCTGGCCATGCAGTAGCCTACACGACCAGTCCAATTTTTAAGCACATTATCGATTGTGTGCAGCTGTATTTCACCAATGGCTTCACGAATGTTGTCATTTAAAGCGTCAATTGTCTCTAGCTTGTCGGCGTAACACTTATCTTTGACGGCACCCCACAAATAATAGTACAACGGTGTCAAATCGCAGCTCCGAGGTGGCCAAACGACATCAGCTCTGCGGCTGATGTGGCACGTAGCGCCGTCCTGTTGAAACCAAATGTTGCCAATATCCTCTTCAATTTTTGTGAACAAAAATTTGTTCAACATGGCATTTTCGAAGAGAAATTGCCCAATTATGCCTCTGGACCGAAATCCGCACCAAACAGTGACTCGTTTGGGTGCAACGGCTTTTCAATGTATGCGCGCGGGTTTCTGCGCCCCAAATGCGACAATTTTGCTTGTTTACATATCCGCCAAGATCAAAATAAGCTTCATCTGAAAAGATGATTTTTTGGGAAATTCGGCATCTTCTGTAAGTCGATCGCAGGCCCACTTAGCGAAGCGAAAACGCATATTTCCCAGCGTTGTTCAAGCGTATACACAACCATATTCTTTCAGCGGAAGGATAAAACTAATTATCTGTCAAATCAGACATGAGCTAAGTGTTACCATTCAAGAAATAAGCACTAGCTGAAAAAAAACGTTAGATGGCGGACCCGTTACAAGTAACAACAGAAGGCGTATCTGCATTAATAAATAAAAATATTATATTCAACATTTTTTATTTTTCGAATTTATTCTATGAGCTAAATTTCAGTTATGTATTTTATAAAGCTTTTTTGTAATAGTCATATTCCTTAAATATTTCAGAAATGACTTTATACACTATCAGACTATTATATTTTCGATATTTTTCATTTATTTTGGTTTCATTAATCAGTTTAGTTTTAGATGAACAGGTGATTAGCCCATTGCATCCTAGACTGGTGCTGGGGCTGCCAGCTAAGGTCTCCAGTCAGACGTCCACCGTACAGAGGTGGTGCGCATTGAGTTTCAGTGAATATTGTATTCTCGTTTGCCACCTATGTTCCTTATAAGGATTTCCAAGGATTACATATATATAGACTATTATATTGTATAAAGTCATTTCTGAAAAATTGAAGGAATATGACTATTACAAAAAAAAAAGCTTTATAAAATTCATAACTGAAATTTAGCTCATAGAATAAATTCGAAAAATAAAAAATGTTGAATATAATATAAAGTAACCTTCAGAAGGAAATAATTCCCAGTTTCTATTAAATAAAAATATATTTAATTTTCCCAAGAATAATAAACAAAGTTGGTCGAAATATTTGACTAAGCAAATAAAATAAAACCAAAATGACAGTGTCTTAATTTTTCTGTATTAAAAAACAAAAACAATTTGCTTCTATTCTCTCGGAAAGCTAACCAGCACTCATCAGCCGATATACTTATTCCTTTTATTTGCCGTACAGATACTCCCAATTTTTACATGTAAATATTTTGATAGGTGCTGCCAACTGAATACAATGTTTTTTGTCGGTATATTGAGAAACCCAAAATCGTTGACGGACAGTTTATCGCTAAAATAAATGTTTGTTGACATTAAGTAACAGACAGTTTATCGATACATTGAGTAAATGGCCATAAGTACAATTGATGCCCCTTACGTCTAAGCAAGTTGGACTTGGTGGTGTTTTCAACTTTTCTATCTCGGAAACTAAATTTATACAGGACTAATAGGGATTTACACATCGATAGAGGAAAAATGTGAATTGGTGTAGTTTATCTCTCCCCTACACTACTATTGTTAAATTTGTTTGCACTGTTTGCATAATTTTAATAAATAAATATAACTTTCAAAATATACTAAAGTTCAATGATTAGTTTTCCTGGTAGGCTACAGTGTGTTGCAAAACGTGTTCGATCCCATATGGACTGCGGCAAAACTCGCTTCTTTCGAATATTCGTTGCAAAACTCGTTCGTTCTGAAATTATATCTATTTTTTTTCTATATTTTAGTTGGTTTAAATTTTTTAACTATTGAGTTATTAATCAAGAATGGTATAACACTTCAGAATCAAAAAAATTCAACTAATTTGGTCCATTCAATCGGACGCTATATGTTTATTGCATTTTCCCAAAATTCAAATAAAGTGTAACGAACTAGTTTTGCATCTCACCTATCCATAGATGAATAACTTTATTAAAGCTGAATGCGGCAAGTGATAAAACTAAAATATCGATTTTAAATTTTTAGAAAATAATTTTCTTGCTGTAATTAACAACTTAAAAGGTACTGTTAACAAAAAGGTTAAATGTCAAATGAGGACCAATCTCATGTTCATTTAGCATCAAGGTAAGAGAAGGAGTCGGAGCCGTACTTTACAAATTTCAGCGGATGGGGTCGAAGTTATCACTATTTCTTGACGACTCCACAGCCCTGCTTTCAATTCTTGCAGTCTAAATAGAGCAATTTAATTTTTTTATTTTTTACCCACTTTAACCCCCTGTAGTTGAATTCGCCATGATACGTCCCTGGTGAAAGTTTAAGCAAAGCAATAAATAAATTTTTAAAATGTTGTCCGTCAAATGGGGTTAATTAAATAGTGCTCCAAATTCCCCTTTTTACCCACGTTCACCCCCTAAAAAAACGACTTTTAAAACATACCTTTTTGTAAGATGCCTACACTTATCAACTAAATCCCTTAATGTCATCAGCACAATGAATTAAAACTATTTTGCATGCGTGGAAATTGCATGAATACATTCGAAGTTTGCCTATGATCAGGGAAACCATAAATATGCAATTGCATGTTTTTTGCTTGTGCGACCAATGAAGGCGCAAACAATATATTTATCCGTTTTAGAGCCGTTTTTAAGAATTTTGGCATCGATTTTTTAGTGCATATTTTACCGTTTGTACCATAATTGTACATAATTTAGTTAAACGAGCATTTTTGCAGTATATTTTACGTTTATAGCGCAAATTTTAACTTATGAAGGCATATTTTGATACATTTTCAATTTTTTTAGATGCTTATAGGAGCGTACGGAGAAAAAAAATTTGTTTTTTTTTCGAAATTCTGTTACTCCAATTTCGCCATCTACAGCTAATTTTTACTCTCAAATTGTAAGACAAAGCAGGTTGTCATTAAGGATAAAGGTTATGCTATGTTTATAATACATAGAAATGTAGACCAATCTTTTAGTATACCGGTCGACTAGTTTTAGGTTTTTTTTTTTCAAATTTTGTTACTAAATTGTTTATATATTTTCTTCAAGTAAGTAATTTTAACTACATATTAAATGCGCATAAAACGTGTTTTTTTAGAGCATATTTCTGGTTTCCCTGCTTATGACAAAGCAAATTTAGTTTTCACGGAAAAATTGTTTTGCTTTTTTCGTGGTTATTAACTCAAGTTAAAATCAATGGTTAAATGAGATTTTTTTTAAACAATTTATAAAAAATGTGTTTATTTCATATATTGTGATGCATAAATGCGGAATAAGCATATGAGCGAACACTTTCCAACAAAACAATTTCGGCTAATTTAAATAGCAAACTATAATTGCACAAGTTGGAATTGATTAAAGCGTTAAATGTTTACACCCGGTGTGCTTATAAGAGATAAATAGTGTAAAATATTTGTTGCTTTTTAATAGAACTTTATGTCCTTTATTAAGACAAGGAACAAATATACAAATATAGCTGCTATTTGAAGTTTGTAAGAAACGAGTTTGAGTGCTAATAATTGGGGCACATAGCATTTCGAAAATCGTTATTTTAAGTGTTCATTTTTGACTTTATCAAAATACTGTTTTTCAGTTTTATTGATAAGAACCACTCAAGTGGCGTAAAATCAGGTGTAAAGCTGATAATAATTAACAATAAATAGTAATTACTCATTTTCTTAACAACGTTTGTGCTTTTTATTATACCCTCCGCCACCAGTGGTACATGAGGGTCTACTAAGTTTGTCATTCCGTGTGAAACTTTTTTATTATTAATTTCAGACCCTATAAAGTATATGCATTCTCGGCCATTAAGTAACTCTGTCAGTCTGTTGATAACATACTCACTTTCGATAGTCTCAAAAGAAAAGAAAAATTTTGGTTTCCAATTGTTTCTAGTTCTGCTAGGCTGTTTGGGATTAAAATCAAACGCAATCGATTTAGTAGAAAAATAGTTATGAATCTAATTGTGGAACAACTTTCCAAAAAAAATGGGTCTAGGATAGTAATTTGCGAGAAGGGGTTCATAAAGCCCACTCTCTCAAAACTCTTTAGTACACCGCAAACCGTAATAAATAATTATATTGTAGTAAAATTTAGTCAACCGTAGTTTCTTGGAAGTAAAAATCATACTCCTATTGGTGCATTCACAAGTTGTGCTACCAAGTCATATCGTTATAATGTCCTAAATAATATAAATTGACTTTTATTCGACCTTTATAAAATTTATTATTATTATTAGCTCTGTTTCTTTACTCTACTTTGGGATCCCTCGGGATCCCAATTTGCACGAAAAGCGTTCCCGTACTTTTAATTTGTGTAAATGAGAGCGGATTTGAGAGAATAAAATTCTTCTTCTTCTTGCACGAAACAGCCCAGACTTTTTCTTCGTGCAAATTGTGTAAATTGTCAAACAGCTGTAAAACATAAACAAAACCAAAAAAAAAAAGGAAAAAAGTTCATAATCCAAATTCTGGAAAAAGTGTTCTGGAATAAAACAATGTACTTAAATAAAAAGTTTTGTACTGAAGTATAAGGGAAACATAATGTTAGTTATTGTAAAAGTGTTTGTTTTGTTTTATTTTTAGTAGAAGTTGTTTAATTCTAGAGCCAATATAAAATTTTTTAAAAGTGGCGCAATTTTTGTTGGCGTTGTAAAGACTATCAAAACCACAGAATTTTTAATTTCGTGCTTAAAATTTGGTTTTTTCTGTTCCCGTACTTTCGTGTAATGTTGTCTTTTTATGAGAGAAATTTATGCTTGCTCTCATTTGCACGAACTTTACCCAAAAAGTAAAGAAACAGAGCTATTATTTTATTAAGCTTGAGGTCTCTTTTTTTTAAAAATGTTAAATTTATTGAACCAATATTTCGGCACTCCGTTGTGTGCCTTCTTCAGGGTTTTTTTTCTTTAATTTTTGACAAATAATAACAATTTTAACAAATGAAATAAATTTAACAAAAAATCATAACACAATTTTCAATTAAAAACAAAAAAGGTTTTCCAATTTAAAAACTAATCTATTACATTATAAATAAATTATTAACTTCCGTTTATATTTTTACAAATTAAATGCCTATAATTTTGTGCTAAACTTTCAGTATCTGACTTAAAATTAATTCTCGATATTGTCGGTACATTTATAATTTGCTAAATAATATTTTACAATTGTTAAAAAAAAAAAATATTGTTGTGTTTTCAACAAAATAAAAGTTGTAATGCTTATAATAAATTATAAACGGTTTCCCACACCAGTCATATACAAATATTTCTTATTATTATTTAAAGACTTATGACTTTACAACTTTATGACAACCTTGTGAATAGATTTCGTAGAGATTGTTTTAAATTTTCGACAGGCCCCATATAAAGCACACTGCTTTACGAGATTTCGAGCCAAATCTAGTTGTTTTTGACTGGATTTCCCATACAAAACAAAATCTACTTCGTGACTAGATTTCGACGAAATCTACTCAAAATCTAGTAGTACTTAATGATGCAACTATGGTTTTTTCAATATAGTACTAAAAAATACTTCCCTGCACAAGAAAAAATGACATATAATAAAAACAAACAAAAATTGTTAAAAAAAAAAATTAAAAAGTTTTATAAAATAAATAAATAAAAAAGTGTAAAAAAATAAAAAAGACGAATAATATTGATAAAATAAATATCGTTGACTATTAATATAAGGCAATGCAAATTTTTTAATGTATATTTCTTTATGTGTTTGTATGTGTAACGAAAAGGCTTTTAGTGTTGTTTTGTTATAAAAACAAAATCTCGCTAATGTCAAAAAAGTGTAATGTAAACGCACTAGATTTCGAAGAAGATTTTAAATCAAATCTACAAGATTTCGGCCTAATGTAAATGTAGTATAAGGAATAACGCTATTGTAGTTAAAACTGGCCTGTCATAGTTTTGTATGACTAGAAATCCCACTGCCAAATTGTGGTCTATCATTTAGCATAGGCCCTTAATAAAACGTATTTTTTAAATAGACCTTAATACTACTTTTTTTATTGTAAAGCTTGTAAGGCTTCAATGTAAATAAAACATCAATTTTTATTACAATTTTGCTCAACGTGTCGTAGAGTATTTTTCTACTTTAGGGGAGCGCCGATTTAAATATGTACATTAGGGGTATAACTTTTGAAAAATTTTTTAAATTATCAAAAAATACCTATCCATGCCATATAGACCATGAAAATCTATGATAAAAATTGGGGTCACTTTTTCGCGGGCGTTAAAAAAGTTCCCCCCCAAATCACTTTGAAGTTTAGTATTTGTATTTTTTTTTGTTAATTAAAAATACAATATCTCTATTGTAAAAACAAAAAACATTCAGTTCTATTTTACTATTTCACAAATAAGCCTTATACCACCAATTATACTACATCCAAACAGTTAAAATTATGTTAAAATAACACGGAAACTCTTTTTTTGAACAAAATGGAAAAAAGGTTTGGGGGGGGAGGTTTTTTATCCAAATTGATCTCAAAAAACTGTTTTCTTGATATATACATCAGTGGCCACCCCGTCGTGATAGGTATTTTTTTTGGTTATACCCCTAATGTACATATGTGTAAAAACTTACTTAAAAATTTGTTCACTGTGATATTAGAATAAGATGTGGTTGAACGTTATTATCGGTTTTGGTAATTGTTTTGTTTTTCAAAAAAGTAGATTTAGGCACGTTTTCACAAATAACCGACCGCTAAAGGTAGGATTTTATCGGCCGTATAAAAAGTATTCCATTATTACAACTTTACATAAACCTACAGGGTAGGATACATCTTAATCTACTTTATCGCTCACTTAAGGTTAAAGTAAAGTTTTAATAATGGACCACTTTGTATAAGGCCGGTTAAAGTCTACTTTTAGCTTTCGGTAATTTGTGAAAACGGGCCTTAATTTATTAAAAACGAAACAATTTTAAAAACAAAATGGAAATGTGACCGTAGGAACACAATTGCACCGTATGAACGTAGTAGATACGTTGTCAATTAAAACGTATAATGTTTTATACGGGGGGGTGCCTTAAAACCATGGGAGATAAGGCCGTGATGGCTTTATTACTCAATTGAATGGGAGATAAAGCCATAATGGCCTTATTGCCCAATCATTGATATAAATATCATCATATATATACACGCAAAGAAAAAACATGGTTGATGCAATCACAATCGCAAACTATCATTAATGTTTGTGGTTATGATTGTGTCAAACACGTCTTGAGTAACAATATATGTTCAGACATAATGTTTTTAGCTTATTATTGTCTCAAACATATTATTATGCTCAGAAGAAAACGCAAACGACCATTCCAAACATGTTTCTATATTTCCCAAAACCATGCAAAATGTCTATTTCAACACATTACATGGTTCTCACAATAAAAACAATAACAAATTTATTCAAAAAAATTTATTTTTTATTTTTAATACAAATGTATGTACATATACTTTGTTTTATAGATATATATGTACATTAAAGCATATAATAAAAAATAAAATTAAATACATACATATCCTGGGCGTTCTCATTACGCGATTATCTTTTTTCTAACGATAAACTGTCTCATTTGCTTCTATTCTGTCGCAAAGCTTACTTACCAGCACTCATCTGTCAATTATTTATTTTCCTTTTTTTTTCAATCCTTTTTTTTCAATCAGCTAACTCCCAACTTTGTTTAATGTTGTAGGTGTTTTTGGCTGCAAGAAAGACAACGTTTATACATGTTTGTATGTATTTTTATAATTATATATAAATAACTTACCTGTTTAAATAAACGTATAAAGGCTCAGTTAGGCGAACGTTGCTGTACCCGTAATGTACCGCACCGTACTGTAAGCACGTTGGTGCACTTATGGAACATTTAAAAACGTGTCATATGTTTTCCCATACATAAACAAAAAGCAATAGTATACATAAAACAAAACACACAGTGATGGGAAATCAAAAATGTTCAAACGGTGACCGTAGTGCAGAAAATGTACCACGTGATTTAAATGGTATTAAAACAGTATTTTGTGTATGTAAAAAATGTTAATAATTTAATATTGATATTATCGATTTACAATAAATAAATTTGTATTGTAGAATATATACATTTTTAGCATACATATATTGTAAATGTGCATACACCGAACAACGTTTTGATACCATTTAAAGTCTTTATATGTTTCACATTTCCATTGTATGTGTATATGCATTTGTTTATTTTAAACATTTAAACATATGTATATTTGTATATTTGGAAATATGTTGTATTGTTAGTTGTTTTGACGCAATTCCATGGATATACTGAAAAAAGTACCAAAAAAAAAGAGCAAAATTACCCGCATTCAATGTAACATACAAGCCGCCCATCACTGTCTTACAAATGTCACGTAACAACGGCATGAAATTCTATTTTAAACAGATTGGTACGTTGCAACTACGGTACATTGCATTTCGGTAAGCTTTTGTATTGGTTTTCATATAACAAAAAGCGAACAGCTGATTGATACAGTACTTAAGTTTTGCGAGACAGCGTGACCTTTTTCTCCCTGAAAAAAGTTTAAATTATTTTGTAATAATTTAAGTATGTATGTATCCCGATTAACTGATGCTCGCAGACTAAATACTCATTGTTTTTTTTTGACAATAAATGCTTGTTCAATAAGAGAATGTATTTTAAGCAAACAAAAATTATGGTACTAAACATACCTTTTGTGTGCAGCTTATATTATGATTTTAATTGTATAGTTGAAAATAAAAATATTTTAGTATCAAACATTTCACATAATTTAATATGTTTAGCTAAATCAGAGTAACTTTTTAGGTGTATAATATTATTATAGTGAATTTAAAAATGTTAAGGACAAAAAATATTTGTTCAAGTTATGTAAGGACAATAATAAACTTATAAGGGTAAACATATTAGGCAAATATGAATAAAAATGTTCGTAGTGACCATTTTTTAATCATGTTTTTTCTCTGCGTGTACTAAGAATATTTCTTCCACAAAAAAAAATCAAACAAAAACAAAAGGTCATATTTAAAATTTTGCGAAATGAGAGATATAGGCATATTTTTTTTTCGCAAATGAGAGATAAAGCCATATTTTTGCGAAGCCAGATTCCAATACTTTAGTATTTATTGTTTCCGGGAAAAGACATTTTTTATTCTTGTGACGCACGCAGGAAAACTTTATTCAGCGAAGCCACCTGCCGCGTCCTACTGGAGGAGAACACCTGTAAGCACGGCCGCAGGCCCCCACGCAGAACAACTTTAGTATGCGAAGCCAGATTTCAATGCTTAACTTTAGTAAAAGGGCAAATCATTACCTCTTAATTAAAAAATAAGAAAACTATTAATAAATGTAAAATGCAAAAGTTATTCAAAACTGAAATGAAAGATAAAACCATTTTCTAATATTACTAATGTGAGCTAAGGCCATGATGGCTTTATCTCCCATTCAAATGAAAAAAAAATAAAAGACTTTATCTCCCTTTTGAATGAGAGATAAATCCATCATGGCCTTATCTCCCATGGTATTAAAGCACCCCTCGTTTTATACGTTTAGCCGGGAGTAACAGTAACCTTAAGACCAATCTACTTCTTTCAGATTGAGACGTAAAATCTTACTGCTAACTATAATCGTTCAAATTGCTTTACATACAACAAAATGAATCATCTGATTTGCAACTTTACTGTTACTCCCGGCTACGACCGTATTGTCATTAAAAAAGAAAAATTAAAAACATAAAATGAATTTATTTTTGAGTTTTCAAATTGAATATTTGATAAAAATATAAAAGGAAAGAAAAATAAACAATAATTTGAATAAATTTGGAATATATTATTAATTATTAATTAATACTTCGGACATGCCAACAAACAACTACACACAAACTTCAAAAATGCGTTCATATAACATTCACCTTGCGTCGGGAATCCCTATTAAAATCAATTATCAAATACTGGCTCAAACTTCGCATGTTAAATATCTCGGTATACATTTAGATCGCCGTTTGACGTGGAAAAGCCATATAGAGGCAAAATTAACTCAAATGAAACTAAAAGCCATGCAAATTCATTGGCTTATTGGAAGAAACTCTGTTCTTAGTCTCGACTGCAAACTCCTACTTTACAACTCTATTTTAAAGCCAATCTGGTGCTATGGTATTCAGTTATGGGGCACTGCCTCGGCTTCTAATATCGAAAAAATTCAGAGGCGCCAAAATAAACTTCTTCGAATAATCACAGCTGCCCCTTGGTATGTTAAAAATTCAAATATCCACCAGGATCTTAATGTTCCTTTAATGAAAACTATGATACGAAATATGCAGTAAAGTACTTAAAAAGGCTCGAATTGCATCCGAACCCACTAGCTCGAAATATTTTAAATGATAGCGGCCACACTCGCTTAAGAAGAAGAGACACTGCAGCACTTACCACCTATTTAGATGAGCGATAAACACCTACATATATGCATACATATGTGATTAATTGTTGTTAGTTCATATTTAATGTATGAAGATTAATAATATTGCAAAAAAAATATTTTCAAAAGAAACCAAAATACGTTTACGACGGCATTGTGGGTAAGTGAAGCGTGTTTCTAAAAATTTATGGCGTTACATCCTTCGTTCATACGACATACGACTTAATTGTGTTCCCAGCAATATAATTTAAAAAACAAAAGAATAATATTGTATTGTAACATGCAATGCAGTCTACAACTGACATGAAATGCTTAACTTTAACATTTATATGATGTTAGTGTTAAGTATAGACTCATCATGTCAGAAGTTTTCTCATGTTATTACACGGTTGTTATTGCAAATATTTTAAAAACGCTTTTATAACATCAAGTTATAACAGCAAATCATGTCAGTTGTAGACGGGCAGTAATGTAAGTTTTCACACATATTAAAATAGACGCCCAACTGTAATAAAAATCGATGTTTTATTTACATTGAGGCCTCTCAGCTTAGCAATAAAAAAGTAATTTGAAATTGGCCAACCAATGAAAGAACCGTTATATGTATGTCTAAAACCGCAACGAATTATAATACTGAGAGGTCAGCTTTAAGGATTCTTTACACTATCACACAAGTTTTACGTATTTTGAGTGATAGTGTAAAGTACGCTTATTAACATCGGCTTGTAATTTTTAGATATTAAGCACAATCCTGAAATATTCTTACTCTCGGTGAAGGGTATCATAGATTCGGCACAGCCGATAATACACTTTTACTAGTTATTATTATCTGTAGACATGTTTAGATACAGAAATGAACGTGCAACTAAAGTGGAAATTTTTGCTTAAATGTATCAAAACAAACATGAACATTTCCCTGCAGCTAAAATCGTTACTAGTAAAGTTTTGGACTAGTTTATTACTAGTTGTTAGGTGTCGAAAAATGAGAAAGATGATACCATTTCGACTGTACAGCTTTATACGTGACGCCGTTCGCTTAATAAACAACAACAATAACAACAACAGCACTACAAATGTTGGTTAAAAACGAATTACTACTTGTTCGTGGTGGAAACAACAACCTAAGTAGATACAAATAAGTAAGAGTGCTGTATTCGGCCATGTCGAATCTTATACACCCTTAACCATGGTTGAGAAAAACAAAAGTTTTTATATTTCTAAATATATATAGGGGATTGTATAGGGATTTCATGTCAAGTGAGCCAACGTTTGAAACCTTTGTCCTATTGGATAGTAGTTTGGGCATAACTCTCTGAGTTATAGAGGGTCAAAATTTGTAGTAGTTTTGATAAAAAAAATTTTTCAAAAAACTTTATTTTTGCAAAAACAAATTTTTAAATTGGCCCTTATTTTTGCTCAAAAGATAGCTTAGGTATTTTCCTTTCAGTGCTTCATGGTCGCTTAGTTTCGATTTTTAGCATATGGACTATTTTGAATATTTCTTAAGAGGCTCTCATATAAAGGACTTTCAATAAAATTGTTCTATTTTACGTATTGTACAAATATATCGCCAATGTGCATGGGATATTCGAAAGTGGCACAATATATTGGCAACAATCAAAAGACTTTTGATTCTTATTGCACAACGAAAAGAAAGTGATGTGAGTTGGCAACATTGTTTTTTTTTTTTTTAAAGAAAGTGTCGAAAGAGTAAGACGTGTTTTCATAGTGCTATGCTAAAACCTTTAAATTCTTTAATATTATGTTTACAAACAATAATAATTAAATTCGATTTGAAATAACCAAATTCTTGTCGTGTGTTTAAACTTTTTGTTTTATTTTGTTCATTTAAAAAAACATTGATTTATTTATTTAAAGTGTCACTTTTCTGTTTTTGTTTTGTTTTATCAAAAATATACTGCAAATATTTTAAAGAATTTCTCAACAATAACAACAAGTCATTTGTGCAAAATACAAAAACATAACAAAAAATTCAACAAAGTCACTTAAACCAAACAGAAAAACAATACCGCAAATTTTAAACAACAAATAACACAGTCCTCAATAGCCATAAAACAATAAATCCATATCCCAGCCAACAAAAAAATTTCCAAAGGAAAAAAATTAGAACTGCACCTATTTGTATATTTCACGTTTAAAAAATTAATACTATCGACTGTCTTAATCCTAACTGTAACATCACCGGTACCGACCGCATGATATCTTGCTGGCTATGCCTAGGATGCTGTTATTTTTTCTTTTTTTTTTTAATTTCCTAAGCTAATCCCGCGAAGCTCTTCGCTTGTCTGCAGGTGAGAAACCAGAGTCTCTGGCGGGAATCGAACCCGCAACCCCGGCGCTAATAGACTAGCTCACTACCAGCTAGCCTACCGGGGCACTCATTTAAAATGTAGTGGAGAACTTAAGGCACGTGATACTGACACCCTTGGTGACCCGGCTAAATCCATGCAGTGGAGCTGTTTCCGCTGTAAGTTGATAAACGTAGAGTTCTACAAATTTTTCAAAAGTTATAAAGATGAATTTGACCATCTTAATAAAGAATTTTCCCTGGTACAAAGTAAGCTTTTAAAATTATTCACAAACTTTCCTAATTTGGATAAGATTGCAAGCTCGCAACACCTATCTTCGCCCAAGAGGAAGAAGCAGGGATGATAAATGACATTTTCTAAATTGTACTTAATTATGTAAAAAATTGTACTTTTTTGACCCTAATTGTACTAAAAACATTTTTTACTAGTTTTATTATTAAAATAACAGAAAAGGTACGAACATATGTACAATAAAATTCACTTGTACTAAACTTTTATGCATACGTATTTGAAATACATCTTTGGCAATTAACAAAAAACATTAATTTAATACGTAATAAGGAATTAGGACGATTCTTTTTTATCTGGCTTTTTTTAAGTTAATAGTGGAACAGGGTATTTTTTTTATATTCCTCTGACTCCTACTGGAGCATAGGGCGCCAAAGTGGGATAGGGTACAAATATGTTTCACCCAGTAATAACCCCAAAATATATTGTCTAAAGGCCTTTATGCGACCTCTACATGTTGTAACTGGTCGTACAATTGAGTTGAATAGACCAGGGGTATAATCACCGCATTCGATACTATCGTATCGAATAAACTATCAAATTTTTTTGCATACGATAGACACTGACATTTCGAATGAAAACTTGAGAAATGTAATGCCGAGTTACTCGATATCGAATGCTTTTATTTTAAATTCAATAAATTTCATTCGATATCGAAACCCATGATACCAAAATAAATAATTTCGATCAATTTTGCCCGATATCGTATGCGGTGATTAGACCCCAGTTGATCGTTCGCAGCATATGTAAAATTTTTTAACCAACTTTTCATTAAGCTTTATTAAGAAAATATTTTTATAAAGTCAACATGAGTACCGATTTTTTAGCATTAGTGGCGATTAATGAAGTGGAGTAGGAAGAGGAGCAAGAAAAAAAATAAATAATAGTTGCGGTAGTTTTTGTATTCTTTGCTTAAATTAAAAACGAAGGAAAAAATCGCCATCAGACGTACCAATTTGAAAGCTCAAATCAAACTGATTTTTTATCCAGCCGATGACCAACCACGCCTCTAACGTAACAAATGGTTGCACAACTTGATCGAATTGTACAACAAGTCGCAACATGTAGCGCCGCACTATACCCCATTTCCCAATACTTTAAGAAATCAAGCTTAAAAGTTTTTGTTTATTTATAGCAACAAGATTGATTAGACTGTAGCATATATTTTGTCTGAATTAAATTCGATGCAATTTTATGCAAAATTATCATATTTTGCTACGAAAAAATCTTTTTCATATTCGCCGACGAATGTTGTGTAGACAATATGTCTTTGGCAATTCTTCTGACATTTGGAAATTTTTAAATTGTACTAAATATGTCATTGGAGTACCTACTTCAGTACTTTTGCAATGCAAATTGTACTGAAAAAAGTACAATTGTACTAACTTTATCATCCCTGGGAATAAGTCTGATTTTAAGTCTCCTGCTGTACCATATATTACACATTCTTCAACTGCTGCTTCTCTTAACTCAACTGATGACAACCCTCCGGCAACACCTTTGGCTACACACTCTTTCACTCCAGCTCTCATTCCTATACACTCGATCACGCCATCAAATGTTTCGTTAAATTTAACACCTCCTGTAACCAATAAGGAATCATCCATTTCTCCTTCTAACAATATTCCATCTCTCATACCATCTCATTCAAGGAAAAGCTGCCTACTTCGATTTCATCAATGTCTTCTGTCCCAACAAAAATTTCAAATACAAACACAACATCATATTTATCTGTACAAGAAGAAGAACAGCAGGTCATGATTCTGCCTTCTATTAATAATACTGTTCCTGATAATGTCACTGGTAACCCGGTTCAACTTAAAGTCATTGGTCCACAAAAGACAATATTTGCTGCTCGTTTTGCTTCAGATACAACATCAGATGCAATAAAACAACACGTTAACTGTAAACTTGATATACACATGTAAGTGTTTTTAAATTCAAGTATTCTGAAAGAAGAAGCAAATCATCTTTTAAAATCATTGTTCCAGAAGAAAATTTTAATACAATTGTCAATCCTAATTTTTGGCCTCCTAACGCTATTATACACGAGTATGAATACAGAAATACTTTTCGTTCTGATATAGCCAGTGTTGGGCAAAATACATGGTTTGCGGTATTTAAAATACAAAATACTTGATGGTCATGTATTTAAAATACAAAATACTTTCAGGTTATGTATTTAAAATACAAAATACAAAATATTTACACATATGTATGTATGTATTTAAAATACAAAATACTTCCATTTATTGTACGTATTTCAAATACAAAATCCTTTCACGTCATGTACCTGTATGTATTTGAACTACGAAATAAACCATTTTTATTCAAACCAAAAAATAAATTAGATACAACTAATTAACAAAACAATTGTTTCCTTTCATAAATATCAGATTTTTGAATGTAGCCTAAAACAGTTTCTTGTTGAAGAAAAAATAAAACCTGCTGAAGACAAAAATCTTTCTACAGATCCTGATGAGCACAAACTTGTATTAAATTCTATTATACTCTTTTTATATTTGGATAGCTGTCAAGAGTAATAATGTCTTTGCTCTTGTCACTGAGGAAACTGACAAATTCCAACTCCAAATTTGATGTCCTTGATTCACTATCATCCCTATCTACGAAAACAACAAAATCATCGTCTTTTTTACTGGTGCTTCTACTTCTGATACGTTCTTTAGCGATTCTAGTTTTTGGTAGATCATAATGCAAACAATCTTCAATAAACTGAAAAATATATTTTTAAAATACAAAATACTCCCATTTTTATGTATTTAAAATACAAAATACAAACTACTTCTATTATTGTATGTATTTAAAATACAAAATACAAAATACTTGCAGGACACGTATTTAAAATACAAAATACAAAATACTTGCACGTCATGTATTTAAAATACAAATACAAAATACGTATTTGTATTTTAAATACGTATTTCAAATACATGTATTTCAAATACTGCCCAGCCCTGGATATAGCTTATTTACCTTCTCATGACAATATTCAAAAAAACTAAATAATTTGCTGGCTGATAACGTAAAAAGTATTGGTTACCAAAATGTACGTGGCCTTAACACAAAATTATGCACCCTTTATGCCAATAGCTTTGGATTTCCCTTTAATATCATTGTCTGTACTGAAACCTGGTTAAATAATAAAAAAAATATATACAATTCGAAAATTTTATGCTCGGGATACCAGATTTTTAGATTTGATAGGATACACAAATCTGGTGGCGGAGTTCTTATTGCAGTGCTTGATTATTTTTCTTGTGATTTTATAAACCTTACATCCAGTGATGATACAGAATTTGTTGCCGTTAAAATTAAGCTGTATTCTTCATATCTTTACATTACCTGTTCCTATCTATATACCTCCAAGCTCGCCAGCTGAAATTTACTATAACCACATTTCTGCAATTAAACATGTTCTTGGTTAGTCTAAACCTTCTGATTTGTTTATTGCCCTTGGTGATTTCAACCTTCCAAATATAGTATGGAGTTTTCCTGTGGTAATAAACTATCTAATTCCCATACAACTAAATGAATTTATTCAGTCTATGCTGTCATGTGGACTTTCTCAGATAAACTATGTCTCGAACGCATTTGGGAAACTCCTTGATCTTGCTTTTGTTAACCAGCCATCAGACATACATGTTAGAAGCTTGCTACCTATTTCTCAACCTGAAGATTGTTACCATCCTACGATACAGCTTGATATTTTCCTTTCTACAAAAATCTCTTCCCAGGAACTAAAAGTAAATTTAAATAATATGGCTTTCTGTTTTCCCGTACGGACTACACAAAACTGAACGGTTTATTATCGAACGTTGATTGGGATACTATTATTTCAGGAGATAATCTGGATAACTTCGTATAAAATGTATATGCTGTATTACTTCACTGCTTGTTGGAAACTGTTCCTAAACAAATTATTCGCAATAATAATGGCCCTCCATGGAATAATCGTTATTTATCTAAATTGAAAAACAGAAAAACAAACTTTTTAAAAAATATAAGATATCCGGCTCATCTGTTGATTTTACGAATTATTGTATTATACGATCTAATTACAATATGGCTAGTAAACTAGCATATAAAAGTTATTTAAGTCATATGAGAATTAAAATGAAAACCAACCCCAGATCTTTCTACAATTTTGTCAACAGTAAGCGTCCTAAATATTTGAATTTCGAATCTCGGAGTGCTGGTGATGATGTTTCTATTAGCAACTTATTTGCGGATTTTTTTGCAACCACGTATTCACAGAAGTCATTTGATAATCAAACTTCTTATCCCTATAATATTTCTCATTCTACATCTATCAACTTTTCATTTATTGACACTGAAACGGTACTATCCAATTTAAAGTCTCTGCAGTGCTCTCTTAATCCCGGACCAGATGGTATACCTAACTGTATTTTAAAAAATTGTGCAGATTACTTATTTATGCATTCGTCTTACAACTATCTTCAATAAATCTATTGAACTCGGCCACTTACCGCCTGAATGGAAAAAATCTTATATTACTCAGTTGCTTAAAAGCGGAAGTAAACTAGTAATATCGAATTATAGAGGTATTGCAAAGCTAAATGCGATTCCCAAACTTTTAGAAAAGATATTGACTAATAGTTTATATCATCAAATCGTTCCATTTTATCTCCTTGTCAAGATGGTTTCAGGAAATCACGTTCCACTGTAACAAACATTTTACAATTAACAACTTAACAACGCTGGCCTAAATCTTATCTTTTAGATAGAACCCAACAAGTAAAATTTAAGAATGCTACCTCAAAACTTTTTAATGTTCTCGCTGGTGTGCCTCAAGGAAGTCATCTTGGTCCAGTTTTATTCACATTATTTATTAATGATCTGCCATCCGTTGTTCAGCACTCCAACATACTCATGTATGCCGATGATGTAAAATTTTTTAATTCGTTTAACAATATTATTCATCAATCCTCTTTGAGGGCTGACATTGAACTATTCTCTCAATGGTGCAATTACAACTTATTGGATTTAAATTAAAAAAAAGTAAACACATGTCATTTTTCCGCTTATTAAAACTTGATACTAGTTATTACCTAAATGGAACATTAGTGGATAAAGTTCGCAATTTTATTGATCTCGGTATTCTATTAGATCATAAACTAAAATTCTGTGATCACATTTCATTGATGGTTAATTAATGCTAATGGAGTACTTGGCTTTATGAAACGTTGGTCAAAAGAATTTTCTGATCCATATATCACTAAACATCTATATACGTCTCTGGTTCGCCCTATTCTGGAATATGGATCAATTGTATGGGATCCTTACTTTAATACTTATATTAACAGCATTGAATCTGTACAGAAACAGTTCCTTTTATTTTCTTTAAGAGGTCTTGGATGGAATTCACTTGTATTACCTATGAAAGCAGACTTGGTCTTATTAAGTTACCGACGTTAAAAAGTCGAAGAACAATGCTAAGTATTTCGTTTTTAATGGGTCTAATACGCGGTGATGTTTATTCTGACAACTTGTTGAGTAAAATTAACTTAAATGTTCCAGCTAGACCTACACGAAACTTTCAGCTGTTAAATTTAAGGTATTATCGTTCTGTTTACGCCAGTGTTGCCAAAACTTGGATACCAAAAATGGCTAAATTTGCGAGAAAAAATGGCTAAAAATGGGCTAAAAAATGGCTAAAAGCTTTTTTAAAGAAAAACACATTAAAATTCAATAACAAAACAGAAATTATTCATTTAAAGTTGTTTACGATGAAATTGTGAGTTAAGATCGATTTCTTAAATAAGAATAAACGTTATTTAATATTCTGAAAGATATTTAAAAAATAAAATCATCGATAAATGTTATGTCGTTATTGTTCATCTCATAGGAATCACTCGTGCCTATTAGTTTTAAAAAATTTGAAGGTAAATAGTAATCACGACAACATTTACCCAACCTTTTGATTCCAGATCTACAATAAAAAAACAAGTAAGAAAATATAGTCGGTCAACCCCGACTATATGATACCCTACACCTCATTAGAACCTGTGTACCATGGACAGCCAGCCAGCCGGACAAACATCGTTAATTCGACTCAGAAAGTGGTTGTGAGTCAATCGGTTTACGAAAAGGTGGGCCAATATTTTAAGGTGTTACAAACATCAGCACAAACGCATAGTACCCTCTTCACTATTGTGGTGTTGGCATAAATATTTCATTGATAACATAGAATTAACGGTTGCTTAATGTAACCAATTTCTGAAATTACTTTTAACGATGTTTACTTGGCGAAATACCCTCTTTACTTCAGCATTATACCATGGAAGTGAGAGCAACTTTATAGTAAATTCTGAAATTTCTAAAAAAAATTTGTTGCCGCCAGAATCTCTTTATTGAAATACTTGCAACCAGAAAGAAACACCGTTGTTTGTGTTGATCCGTTTTATAAATTTAATGTTGGAATACTGTTCCTTTATTTTGAAAGATGTTCATCATCATCGTTTATAGCGATTTTCAACATTTGTAAAAGTTGTGATTTAAATTAAAGCCGTTTTAATTATTTAAAATGTTTATTTTGCTTTTATATATTTTTATAATAAAATAAAAATTATTCTTTTAAAAGAAAAACGGCAAGAAAAATTTCATGGCTAAACCAGTTGAAAAATGGCTAAAAAAATGGCTAATGGCTAAATGCATTTTTTAATGGCTAAACAGGGTGAAAAATGGCTAAATCTAGCCACTAAATGGCTAAATTGGCTACACTGATGAAGTTTGACGCGTATTATTACAAAAAAATTCTTGTAGAGACATCACATTATGCGTATAGCTGAACATGGCAGTTATGTTTTCATTCTAGTTCTCAGCAAGGCCTAACCATTGTCATAAGATTACTACTACACAGTCATCGTCCAAACTTACAATTTTTGTTGCAGCAATTTTTAAAAATTCTGCTTTGAATTGCATCAGTGTCCAGATTATACAGAGACAGGGTTTTTTAAATATTTTTATGTGATGATTTACACAATATCAAAATTTCTTGCACAATTTGAATTGCACGTTCATCGCATAGGTTGCTTTGCTGAACTTTCAGAATAGCTGATGGTCTTTTTTCCCAATGTCTGAGAAAACATTCATTCAGGGATGTGCTGGAAATCGCAAACGTAAAACGCAAGAATTTTAAAAGTCGTTTTTAAATAAGAATTCTGTAATAAAAGAATTTCATGACAAATATTAAACAAATATTTCCCTATTAAACAGGATTTTAACCCAAAAATTATAACAATTAGGTTTAAAGTTTATTAAAAACAACATCCAAGTTCTTGCGTTTTACGTTTGCGATTTCCAGCACACCCCTGATCGGCTTTTCTAAAGCCGGACAATGATTTTTGTAGTGTGGCATTACAATTGATTGGTAATTACAATTGATATTCCGGAATAAGTATAAAGGGAAAATATTCTTTTCAATGTGTGTGCACACGTAAGTAATAAAATAATATAAAAGCGAAAACGCTGCGTCCTGATTTTGCCGTTCGCAGGTTTAGAGATACCGGAAATCAGGATCCTCTGTTTGCTGAAAATTATGATTTTTTGTTAAATGCGTTTGTGCAATTTAATTGTATTAAAAATCTGTCGATGTTTTTAATGTTAAATAATATAATTTTTTTTGTAAGTTGTGTTTGCTTGTTGTGAAAAATATTTTGGAATAATGTTGTCCTTTTATTGTTTTTATTTAAATAGACGACCCTTGAAAGTCACCAAAAAAGTGACGAAACGTCGGGAGATATGTAATAAATTTGTTTTATTTACATCAATATCATCAGGTCTTATTAGCTTATAGAAAAAAATAAACTGAAAGTTAATAATCAATTGGCCAAAGAAATTAATACTAATGATTTAACACTAGAGTTTTTTTTTCCTGGACTTTTTCGATTCTCGGGAAAGCGGGAAATTTTTTTAAATTTCCCGGGATCCCGGGATATCGCTCCATATAAATAATACAAAGTAAATTTTGTTTTTAATTAATGAAAAAAACTTTTATAAGGGAACTTGTTTACAAAGAAAATAAAAGAAATGGTTCAATACTAAAAAATTAATTGAAGATTGTAATAGGAACTTGAATTATTAAAACCTCACGCTTTTATTACCTATTATTATGCTTTTATTTCGTATTATTATGCTCTAGATACAAGATAGCATAAACATAACAATTTAATTCATAAAACAATAATAAAAATAAAATAAAAATTGAGGTACTCAAGATATGAGATCAAAAAATTTAATTAATAAAATAGATAAAATATTTTAAATAAATATATAACATTTTAACGGCTTAAGAAATAACTTTCTGAGACACCAAAAGCTCTTAGTAAGTCATCAAAAAGTATATTTCTGATTTTATTTACGAATTATCATGTTACCGAAAAATGTCGTTCACTTTTTTTACCGAGATTGGACAAATAGTTAAAAGTGCACCGGATTCACAATCAGAAGCAATTTTTTCTTTTTTATAAACAACGTCTTTGTCAGTAAAATGCATGTCAAGGTTTTTTAAGTTGTATGTTGTAGTATCTTACACGAGTCTCCAAAATGTTATTTTATTTCGGTTTCACCGCAGTTCACTGTTATATAAACCAACACAAATTGAAAAAATTTATGTTTATCACCTATTAAACATATCGCTCCTTTATTGCATCATAGTCATATCTAAAAAAATCAATAATTTCAAGTAACTTTAGCAAAGTTTTCCTTCACACCTTCTCGTATTATATCTCAAACTGAACCGAAGTTATAGCAAAATATATCTTTAAATCGGTACATTTTGAAAACTTTAATCGCATTTTGCCAAGATCGTTTGTTTTTGTAGATATGACTATGTAGCAATAAAGAAGCGACATGTTTAGGTATCTTCTATTTTTAAGACTTGTTCATTGGCAATGAAACTTTACTGCCTGCATCTTATTTTGAATTAATGTAATTTATTAACTCTTCACTTCACTAAATTTATTAATTATCAACTGTTGCACTGCCCATTCTGCTTTAAGTAGATTTTTTGCATCAGGCATTGATTTAAATATGTACTCACTTCTTGTAATTGATCTAATCCGTAACCCATCCACAGATGCTTAATTTTAGAGAATAGAAAACTAAATTTTAAAGTATAAATAGCTGTTTTCTGAAATTATAAGGAATTTTTCATTTTCCGGAATCCCGCAAGAAAAATCCCGGGAAAACGGGAAATAAAATAATTGAAATCTCGGAAAAAACCCTATTTAACACTTAACTGCCTTTCTTTTTCAATAAGCAAAAGCTATACTCTTGATTTAATTGTGGCTTGCAAATGAACTTTGACCAAATTAAATATTAAGTTAAGAGATTTGCAAACCCCCAAGTCTAATCTAAACAACTCTCTATATCACAAAAAATCTTAACTTTTAAGATTTCCGATTTCTTTGGACAAATATTAAATTAAAATTCAACACAAAAAAAATTATTTTTTTAGAACCAATATGTACATACACTGTTTTTCCAATTCAAAATAAAAATTTTTCCTCAAGATTTTTCAAATTTTAATAAATAAAAATCAAGGCTTACAAAATTAAAAAAGAAATATTATGGCCCAATTAGTAGGTCTGCGCACAACTACAACAATAGAAAAAACAACACGCGTTTTGTTTTTGTATTCAAATGGTAAAAATGTCAGCTGTCAAGAAATATGTGTTTTGTATTTATCATGAATTTATTTTGTAAAATGAAAAATTTTCAATCGAAATTTTGGTAAAATAATAAGATTGTTCTAAAAAAAGTGCTTAGAACCAAGGCGAATTCATGTAAACGGTGGTGTCGATACTACAACAAGTAAAGGCGACAGTACACGACATGTATTTGTCATCTGACATGTCAAATTTCCCACTGCAAAAGACATACATGTCGTGTGTTACCTTTTTAACTCTAGTTCAGATAAACTAACGATAACTGTTATCAAAATTGGAGATGATAGTAAATTTTTCCTGTTTCGCAGCCTGTTTCAAAATGAAACGACCTGTTTCGCTCTCAAAATTTTGTATGGGAAAACAAGTCGTTTTTATCATGTTTGGGGCGCGAAACAGGAATAAGAGAGCGAAACGCGAATATTGCTGTCCATGTGAACATGGTATAAAACACAAGTCACTTTTGACGTTCCTCTATCTAATTAAGAAAAAAAAGTAGCTCAGCTGTGTTTTCAACGCCACCTGAAAGTCAATTCGCCTTGCTTAGAACTAATTGGACGATAAAAAAAATGAAAACGAAAGGAATATGAGAAGATTTTTTCTATATTTTATGTATAGAAACAAAAAAAATATGTTAAATACCAGGGTTTAAAAATACTAATATATTAGTCATAAATATGCATATCTTTGTAGATTTGAATTAAAATCTTCTTCGAAATCTAGTGCGTTTACATTACACTTTTTTGACATTAGCGAGATTTTGTTTTTATAACAAAACAACTTACTAAAAGTCTTTTCGTTACACATACAAACACAAATAGAAATATATATTTAAAAATTTGCATTGCCTTTTATTAATAATCAACGATATTTATTTTATCAATAATATTCGTCTTTTTTATTTTTTTACACTTTTTTATTTATTTATTTTATAAAACTTTTTAATTTTTTTTAACAATTTTTGTTTTGTTTTTTTTAAATGTCATTTTTTCTTGTGCAGGGAAGTATTTTTTAGTACTATATTGAAAAAACCATAGTTGCATCATTAAGTACTACTAGATTTTGAGTAGATTTCGTCGAAATCTAGTCACGAAGTAGATTTTGTTTTGTATGGGAAATCTAGTCAAAAACAACTAGATTTGGCTCGAAATCACGTAAGTACTAGATTTTGCGTAGGTGTAAATGTAGTATAACAGACAACCTAAAAATATAAAATATTAAACTACCGTCATATATTTAAATGCATCTCTGTATTAATATAATTTATAGTATTACTCAAAAATATTTAACCCGTAGCAACTTTTTAATATTGCAATGCGCAAATATTAAATATTTCGCCATACAAATATATTTTCTATGGAAATATTCAAATATTTTTAGTCACCATAAATTAGGGTTGCCATACGTACTGTTTTAAACAGTACATGTACTGATTTTTTGCAATTGTACTGTTTTATGCATAATGTCCGAAACAGTACGCAAATGTACTGTTTTTTATACTTTGTACTGTTTTTTGTACTGTTTTTTTTGTGTTCAGTCTACAAAAAACCAAGATATTAAGAAAATCCCTGTTAAACTCATATTTTGAAAATATCCTAATATTTAACAGTACATAGCTTAAAAAAAAATGTTGTGTTCCAAACAAAAAAGCTCAAATATAATAAGACTTTTTACGCTGTGGTCATTGTTTTCTCATAAATACGCAGTAGAAATCTTAATTATAATAGGTGACTCGCAGCAGTTGTATATTTTCATGTTATTATTTTTAAGACATATGATTTTATGGCTACCTCTCCAATAGTTTTTTCCTTTAAACACCTGAAAAAGACAAAAACAAAATCGAAATTTTGTTAAAAATTTTATATTTTTTAAATACTTATTCCAACACAATTATCTTTAATTCCTTTAATTTAATATTTGGGCAAGTTTTGGAAATCGAAATCACTTGAAATTGAAAACGTGCAAATTTAAAAATTCTCCGGGCTCAAAATTTATAAAAATACCTAATTGCTTTCAGGACCACTTTTCTCCACCTAAACTACTTTTGAAATATGTTTTTTGGATTTTATAGATTATAGCTGAACTTGGTCAAATTGGCCGTAAATAATTTAAGAATTGTTTAAAATTGGAAAATTAACTTAGGACACATACATTTTCTCAAATTCTATATGATATGTGCAACTATGTGTGTGGTGAAAATTGCTTTAAATACCAATATAATACTTACACAATCAACGAGTTAATAGTTTTAAGCTAAGTTAGGCTTTTCTCCTTTCTTATATGGCTTACAGGAATGTTATGGTTTTCCTGTCTTCAAATAAAAAAAAACCTTTAGTCCAAATGCTTCGTTTTAGTGTTTTTTTTTAACGCAAATTGAGTAATTTCGTATACGTATAAAATGCCATAAAACGGAAATCATTCATTTGGTGTTACACATTTTAAGTGTTTTTCGTTATATAATTGTTGCATATTCAATCAAAAGTTTTAAATATATAATACTTTAAATAAATAGTTGTGTTTTCGCACAAAAAAAAATGTACTGTTTTTTTCTTCATTGTACTGTTTTTTTGTGTTCAATGTACTGTTTTTCCGAATTTAAAATCTGGCTACCCTACCATAAATATTAAATACTGTGTGTCTTCAATATTAATATATTACTGCCACACATCACAAACTGCCCAAGTGTATGCAAAATGTACGAATATAAATAACATAACAAAACAAAATATGCCGTCTTGTTGATCATCGACTGCCAAAATATGCGACACAAAATATGCGACTATTACACACGACATATTTAAATATTTCAGTGTGAATAGTAAACATATTATTAGTCGAAAAATAAACTAATAATAGTCACAATATGAAGAACAAAATATTTTTGTGTGTACATACAAAAAAAGGTTTAAAAAAGGAATGATTTAAAATAAGAAATTCTTTGTATGATGTGTTGGTAGATTAAAATATAATTGTTTAATGGTTTTTTTATTTATTGAAAAAAGGTAAATTATGATTGAAAGGTGAGTTTTATAATTTAAATGCACAAATAAAAAAAGGATTGAAAAATCAACTAATGTTTTAAGAAAACATATGCATACATAGTTAGTATTTATAAAAATATTTATAAACAGCCATTAAAAGAATATAGGGAGTGATATGTCAAAGACAAAATTAAATTAATTGTTTGGACTAGTTGTTCAAAACTAAAGTAAAGGTACAAAAGTGCGTTTTTGTTTTGAGAAATTTGTTTACAACAGTCAAATTTACTTTTATAAGGGAAACATTTTTATGCATGGGTGTGTAGATAATAGTTTTATGACCTATGCATTTTGTTTTTAGCTTGGCTCATTTAATTGTTGATGATAATGGATGAATTCAAAATAGAACAACCAATCGCGATATTGTAATAGAAGCTCAAAAAATAGGATGTAGTGGGAATGTAGGTAGGAAGCTGCTTATATGATCTGTTAGAGAAAATAACATTGGAAGTAGTGATCACTGATCCGTTGCAAAGGCTATGCATATACATATGTATGTATGTATGTACATATGTATGTCTATATGTACATATAAGTAATTGTTAGCGACAAAGAAAACTTCGAAAATTGATATTGTGTATTGCGTTATACAAGTTGATTTAAAAAAAACATTTTTATGACTTTTCTTGTTTTTTATAAGTATGTAATTTGGAAAAGAAATGTTTTTCAGAGTATTGCTGTTTTTTTTATTTGTACCTATCATAAATATTTTTTTAGGTAAAACATTTTTGTTTGCTATATGCGCTTGCGTAGACATTAAAGAAACCCAAATTTTCATGCAAGTAGCAATCCTTTTTTATGTAATTTTTTTGCTTATTCATGCACTTATGACCTTTTCATTTGTTGTTGCTTATACATATAAAAAAAATATGCAACAACACCGTGTGATTTCATAGACACAAACGTATGCAAATTTATGATCTTTGCTTCTTTTATTTTAACTGAAAATAAAGGGTTATTTATTTTTTCACTTGTTTGTTTACAACAGGAATAGGTATATAGAAGTATGAATAATTATGACGCCAACATTTACGCAGAAAGAGAATTGTACACACCATCTGTATGCATGAAGATCCTTTTTAATAGGAATTGTTTAATTGTGCTTTATAAAATTAATAATATAATAGGAGAATATAGAACTGCGCACATAAATGTAATCAAATTATTAAATAAAACTGAGCCTGAGCATATCCTGTCTCTAGTTATTAAGCGAAACGTTTGTTTTATAAGAAACCTATTTTTACCTACACGCAGAGAAAAAATATGGTTGGGCATGGTTACGGCAACCACACTGTGTTTATTGTAACAATATATTGTTGTTGTACACAAATAATTGTTATTTTTATTAAATATCAGCAATATTATAGTTACTGTAAACATATTAATGTTTATCGCAATTATAAATTTGAGTATTGTTGACCGAAAAATAATTATTTTTCTAACAACTAAATTATGATAACTTTTAAAACATATTATATTACTCTCAGCCATAACATGATATTTAATAGCCATAACATGATAACTTTATACACATTTATCATAATAAGTTTAAGATGCAATCAAAATATCGTTACTCTAATAATATTTTGGTATCGCCATTTGTAAAATAATTTTGTATCAGTTGTGTCGTGTTTTACATAAAAATATCGAATTATTTGTTAGTGAGTGGCTAAATAATAAAAAAATAACCATTAAAATAAACAAGAAATTAAAAAAAAATAAAGAAAAATATTAAAAAAGAAATAACAAAATAACCATTAAAATAAACAAGAAATTAAAAAAAAACATTAAAAATGGGTTGTAGTGTCACAAAATAAAATATCTTTGCTTAAAAATTTTAATAATCTTAAAGTGGTGGAAAAATGTGTGAAATATTGGTGCAAAAAATTAACCATTACTGGTAAGTTTTGTGTTATTTTAAGAGAAAAATAATGAAAACTCCATAAAATAATTTATAAATAATTGCGACCTACGACAAAAAGATTACAGTAACTATATTATGTTTTTTATTTTATCATAAGCATTTTTTTCCAATAAAAATGTTATGTTTAAAATTGCATCATATTATGATGTAAAAAATGTATGTATAACAGTTCATATCACTTTGCATCATAATATGATTACTTCTAAGCTTATTATGATTGCCATGACAATACTATGATTACTTCTAAGCTTATTATGATTGTCATGACAATAATATGATTACTTCTAAACTTATTATGATTGCCATGACAATACTATGATTACTTCTAAACTTATTATGATTGCCATGACAATACTATGATTACTTCTAAACTTATTATGATTGCCATAACAATAATATGATTAATTCTAAACTAATTATGATTGCCATGACAATAATATGATTACTTCTAAACTTATTATGATTAACAGGATAACAATATGATTAAGGGAAAAATATTATGATGTTATATTACGAACATATTTGGTCATAATATGATTTAATAACAATCGTAATATGGTGACTACAATCATGAATCTTATCATAATATGTTGCTCTTAGAATATGTTTACCACAACCATGTTTTTTCTTTGCGTGTACATACAATTCACAAAGTGTTGTTGATATTAATTCTTTTTTAGAAAAGACTGTGCAACAGTAAGACAGCATATTACAGGGTTCTACCCTTGATTTTTTTTTACGAACACACTGGAAACGATATTACCGGCAATTGTTGTTAATGACTTAAGTTCCAATCATTTGCCGGTTAGGATAATTATAAATGCAAACGTAAATGCTTTATCTATATCTAAGTTAGATTTTAGTAAAGCAAATTAGAAAACTTTTTCGAGATATATTAATAGACATATTACCCTACCAAATGCAAATTATATAATTTCTTGTTTCAAAAAATCTAAATTTCTTTTGTATGCTGATGATCTGAAAATTTTCCTGAGGGTTGATTCGGCGGCTGATGTATGTAATTTACAGAGTGATTTAAATAAGCTAGTTGGATGGTGTAAACTTAATAAGCTTAAATTAAACTTTGAAAAATGCTTTCATATTTCGTTTTATAGAAAATTTAGTACTATTAAGAGCGATTTTAAACTTAATGGTGTTAATCTAAAAAATGTCGTCTCCAAACATAATTTGGGTGTTGTCTTTGATTCATCCATGTCTTTCGTTCCTCATATTGAGTATATTAATCATAAAGTTTATAAAACTTTAGCTTTTTTAAAAAGGAATTGTTTTGAGTTCCATGACCCATACACATTTAAACATATTTATACATCGTTTGTTAGATCAAAGTTAGAATATGCTTCAGTTATCTGGAGTCCATATATTTCCATTCACATTTCCCGTGTTGAGAGAGTACAACGTGTGTTTATTAAATATGCTTACGCTCATATACTCAGTTCCAATTTGCTCCTTATGAGTCTAAATGCCTCCTTATTAGTTTGAAAACTTTATAATACCGTAAAATTACAGTCTATCCTATTCATTTATGATATAATTAATTCAAGGGTTGATTGTCCTGAATTGTTATCTTAAATACCATTCAATATACCAGCTAGAAACTTGAGGAAAATTGATACATTTAAAGTTCCAGTTCATCGTAGGTACTAATTATGCTCTTAATGGCACTTTAACGAGAGCATTTTTTTAATATTAATAATTTATGCCTTCAAAAAAAATCTTATTCGCATATAGAATTTTGCACATCAAAAGATGGCTTTAAGTTAATTCTTTTTAGTATTTTATAAATTTAATATATACATACATATGTATATATGTATACCAATTATTAACTATTTTTTACTATGTAATATATTTTTCTATGTAAGCTAGTTGCATGGTCTGTAAGGAATTTTGTTTTCCATAGACTGAAATAAATAAATAAATAAATAAAATGCGAGTGATATTCACAGAAAAAAATAACAAAAGTTATTAAGTAATTAAAGAAAATTTGTTTAATCTTTTTAATAATTTTAACAATTTCTTTAATTAACATGTTTGTAAATTGTCATATTTACAATTTGTTTTTTTTTAGAAAATAAATATAAATAAATGTTGTGGCAAAAAGAAAAACCATAAAAAAAATTCTTTTTTTTCATTTTAAATCTTTAAAAGAATGAACGATGTGGCGGTTGTTCTGAAATTTTATCAATCTATACGGTCAGTTAACTTATTATTTAATTATTCATAAATAAATTTTAAATTAATGTTTGCAAGATTCCGTTTTGTGTTGATGTCAGAAACTCGCATGCAGGACTATGTTTGTTCCTTAATGAGTTATAATGGTTTTTGTGATAAAATTTTTTATGAATTTTATTAAAACGTTAATAAAAACAACTTTTGAATGAACCTTTAATTTTAATTTAGTTAGTAACAAAGTATTTTGTTAATATGACAATTTAGTAATAAAAATTTATATTTAATTGTTAACAAATATTTTATTCAATATTACAAACTCATTGTTAAAAATATTTGTTGAATTTTAACAATTTTCATTAACAAAATAGTTTTTTGTATTTACAAATTCAGTTGTTGGTGCCTTTTCAATGAAAAAGTTAATTGTATTGACGAATATGGTATTCAATATGACAATTGATTTGTCGTAATTTTTTTCTGTGTTGTAACTAAGAATCATATAGATTATATGATAGTTTACTTCAAAGACCTTAAAAATGAAGGAATTGATGCTAGTGTTCCGAGAAAAATAGCCTCTATACAAAGAAAATCAATACATCTTTATGTGAAAAATGTAATTCAACTAAGTAGTACCAGCCGGAACTGGCAGCGTTTTAGAGAACTGGAAGATTTTTATAATTTGAAACTGCTTAACGAAATTATTAGAGAATAGCTAGATATATTTAGAAACAAAGAGTGGGAACGCCTTCTTTCTACCCTTGATATTGGCTCTCAGCCATTTTGGAACCTCACAAAAATTTTAAGGAGAAAAAGTAGAAACATTCCGATTCTGAAACAGGATAATTCTTCCTACACAACAAATCAGGAAAAATGTGATGTACTTGCCCAAACGTTTGCTTCAAACCATGAAGTCTCAGTTAATATTGGCGATCCTGAAACGATATCCCTGGTTAATAATACTCTACAATCCTTTCAGTCATCAACTATAAGCTTGTCAAATCTTACCTTCACAAAAACTTCATACATTTCTTGTATTATAAGGAAGTTAAAACCAAAAAAATCACCAGGTATTGACGGTATCAATAATGAGTGTTTAAAAGCCCTCCCCATAAAGGGTATTAAATACCTAACAATTATAATAAATTCATGTTTAAAACTTTGGTACTTTCCTCGTGAGTTAAAAGAATCTAAGGTTATCGCAATTAAGAAGCCAAACAAACCACCTGACTGTCAACTCTAATTTTGCGAACCAAAGATCAACCGGAATGATATTGCTGGATGTCAAAGCTGCATTTTTTTTAACTTCCCCGTAAATATTGTCAAAATTATTCAGGATTTTCTCTCTCTCCGTAGTCTTAGAGTAAAGAGTTATAGTGTCCCAGCCGGCTGTCCACAGGGCTCTTGTCTTTCCCCGATACTTTATAATTTGTATACATATGATTTTCCCCAACTTGATTATTGCACAATGTCAATTTTTGCAGATGATACTGCAATCCTTTGCTCCGATATGTTTGCGGCAGATATTATAACAAATTTGCAAAAAGCCTTACATGAGGGTTTAACTTATTTTAATAAATGGAAAATACTGTTAAATAGCGCAAAAACACAGGCAATATTTTTCACAAGGAAAAGGAAACCTTGTTACATCGCACAAGTAACTATTATTATAAACAACCATTCAATTCAATGGGAACAAAAGGTTAGGTATTTAGGTGTCATACTAGATCCTAAGATGAAATTTAGGGATCACATACCTTATATTTTAAATAAGATAAATGTTCTCATCCGCATGCTGTATCCTTTTATAAACCGAAATTCAAGGTTGAATATAGTAAGGCGACCAGATTTTGAAAATAAAAATAGAGGACAAAAAGAAAAAAAGTTAAAAATTTAAGATTTTTTTTACATATTTTACTGACAAATTTACATTCCCACATTCACATATGTTAAGTAAATTAAAAAAAAAATAACATATCGCTTAAAATGCAAACCTGTTAAATCCAATTTTTAAGTAAATGGAGATTTTGATTCCGTGTGGTAGAGAAAGATATTCCTCGTCGACCAGCATGTAATTTTCCTTTAATTTGAGTCTTGAAGTGTGTCAAATCAACTATATTTCTGGTTTTCCTTTCAAGCAGCAAATTGGGAAAAAAAGTTTTCCTGTAAAATTTGTTGAAAGGGACTTAGTAGGTTTGCTTGCATATTCAGCCAGCGATATATACACATTTACGTTTACTTATAAATAAGTAAAATTACTAAAAAAAAATAACGAAAATTAAAATGCATTGCACTAACTTATTCAAAATTGTATACTGCAAGTGAATAAGAGTTCAGTAGAAGTATGAAAAGAATAAGCACGGCACGACATTTTCCATACGATTTGACAGGAAAAAACCGGCGATCGCCGTGAAATAAAATTTATTTTAGTTTATAAAAATAAAAGCAAATATTGATTATGCATTTAAAAATAAAGAGGACAAAGATGACAGATTATGAAAAAAAGATGATAAAAGAGGACACAAATTTTATAGATGACAGCCAGTTAAAATAGATGATTGTCCTCTAAAAAAGAGTACGTATGGTCACCTTAAATATAGTAAACAAACAAATTATGCTTAAAACAATTTTTCATGGGATTATGTTTTACGCAGCTCCTGTTTGGGCAATTAGTGCCAAATGTCATATTAAAAAGCTTCAAGTCTCTCAAAATAAATTACTGAAGATGATTTATAATCTTCCTTGGCATTTCTCTACAAATAGACTCCATGAACTCGCACATATAGAATTGGTATATTGAACTCTTTGTATATAGATAACATGAAACAAATAATGTAAATAATATCATACAAATAAAATGAATGAATGATTGAAATATTTATTAATACCTATTTATATGTTTTATTTATTTTATTGTACCACAAATGTATAGCTTTATATCTACAGTACTGTTATATACTGTCATACTGTTGCACAGTCTTTTCTAAAAAAGAATTAATATCAACAACACTTTGTGAATTGTATGTATGTAGGTAAAAATATGTTTCTTATAAAACAAACGTTTCGCTTAATAACTAGAGACAGGATATGAGTTACGATATCCACAGTACCATCACATAAAATAATAATATAAATAAACATACATATATACATATGTACATACATATAAAAATACAAACCTATTTAATTTAATTTTTGCTTACAAATAAATATTAACGTATCCACAAAATTAAAACAAACATCCATATGTACACATATGTATACTATACACTTGAAATTGTTACATTTTTTATTCGATACGAATGTTCGTATACAACATTGTACACAAACATTCGTACATTCATATAACATTATGAAGTTCTTTTATTGTTTATTGAAAAATATCAATTTCTTAAGAATGATTAGCTACCCAAAATCTTATAATTAAATTGGTCAGTGAACTTTTAGAATCTTAAGAAATACTTCTTAAGAATTTATAAGTGCAGTTTGCTTTGTTTGTAATAAATTGTATACTAATCATTTTTGTAATTTGTAAACTTAACATTTTTGTATTTATAATTAAGAAATTTGAAAACTAAAATCATTCCTATTCGTGGAGTCAATAAAGAAAGATTTAAGAAAATTAATAAAAACAAAATTATTGTTTTTTTAAATTGAATCTAACTAATACAAAACTGGCGACGAGGATGGGATTTTGTCATATCCTTTGACAAACAACGAAAAAAAAAAAAAAAATATATAATTTTTTAGTGAAACTTATTGACAAATCATGTCCTTTGATTGTGTCAATTGAAACAATAGTGAAAAAAAAATATAACTAATATTTTTAGACTGTGAGTGATTTTTATAAATACATACGTATCTGGAAAATGTAATATATTGTCTGAAAGACATATGTATGTGAAACAAATTAGTAAGAAAAAGTATACAAGTGAAACAAATAACTAATATTTTAAAACTGTGAACGATTTTAATAAATACATATCTGAAAAATAAAATCTTTTGCTTAAAAGACATTTGTGAAACAAATAATTTTATATAAAAAAACATAAATATAAAACAAAACTGTGAACGATTTTAATAAATACATATCTGAAAAATAAAATCTTTTGCTTAAAAGACATTTGTGAAACAAATAATTTTATATAAAAAAACATAAATATAAAACAAAACTGTGAACGATTTTAATAAATACATATCTGAAAAATAAAATCTTTTGCTTAAAAGACATTTGTGAAACAAATAATTTTATATAAAAAAACATAAATATAAAACAAAACTGTGAACGATTTTAATAAATACATATCTGAAAAATAAAATCTTTTGCTTAAAAGACATTTGTGAAACAAATAATTTTATATAAAAAAAACATAAATATAAAACAAACCGGTGAACGATTCTTTTTTAAAAATAACTGAAATACATCATCTAAAGAACAAACTAGCCAAAAAGAAGAAAATACTCGGATATCAACACAAGAGGAAGATAATCCTAGAGAAAGAAGAGCCTAAAGGACAAATATAAAGAAGATACCAATTATCCAACCAAGAAAAGCAGAAAAATTACTGTAAGCCTTATGCCCAATTTTCAGGATAGTATTTAAATCTATATTAAGTTAATTTTCATAACAAACTTAAATCGTATTTAAAACAGATTGTGTTTTTGAGTTTTATTTGAAAAGTCTTATTTAATTAAGATAAAAGTATGGTAGCACTACTAAATACAAAAAAAAATATAAAAAAGTGTAATAATCTACAAGGTGGTCTGAAAAAACAGCTGACTGTTAATGCTTTGCCTGTTGTTGTTGTATTTTTGTGATATTCAGGCCACCTTGCTAAAATATTACAATGGAAACTTAAGTTGAAATTAAGTGTATCACATCGGTGACTTAAGTTTGATTTAAGTTTTTAGTGAAGAAAAGAATTTTGTATTTAAATCGATTTTAAAAATAAATGTGTTTTAATATCAATCCTGAAAACTGGGCATTAGTATAAGATATTTTAATTTTATTAAACATATGTATAAATTTTTTTTTTACCATATCCTTTGTGCGTACGAACAAATTTTTCATTTGCATTTTTACTGATCGTTTTTAAGTAAATTGTTTCTATTAAATAAAAAATTAAAATTCAATAAAATGGCAAATCCTCCCCAAATACATTTAGACCCCATTAAATATTTAAATAATCTTCCTGTATTTAACGGAAATATTAATGAATTACACACTTTTACGACATTGATAGACAGAGTGCATCCTCTTCTCTCCTCCTATGACGAACTATCACAACTGTTATTTTCTGATATAATCAAGAGTAGGATTAGTGGAAAAGCAAGAGAAGTAATAGAAATAAATACTCAGGCTCAATCATGGGCAAGCATCAAAACCATTTTGCAAAACAATTTCGGTGAAAGGAAAAGTTGTGACCAACTTTTCGATGAGTTACGAGCTGTAACTTTTCAATCTAATGTCGTCGACTTTTTTAACGATATTAAACATATTCTTAGACGTTTAAATAATAAAATGACAATTACATTAGGAGAAGGTGAAGCTGCAAATCAAGTTTCGATTAACAACCAAAGAACAGCCCTCCATATTTTTAAAAATAAGATGCCAGAACCTATGAAGACTATACTGGCATGCCGAAATCCAACTTCATTAGAACAGGCTATGGACATATTGTACGAAAACGAATATGATAGAATAGGTAAAGACGGACATTTCCACCCCGGACGCTCAAAACATAACTTAGATCATAAAAGGGAAATTCAGGCAAATCCACCAAAACATAAGCCTCAACAAAACTCCAATACACATGAAAATAGACAGAGGTATAACTATAATGACCAACAAACACAGCAAAATTTTTATAGAAACAAAAATAATCAACAAGGATCATACACAAACCCACAATATAGAACTAATTACAACCATACCCACTATCAAACTAACCAACAAGGACCACACACAAGTCCACAATATAGAACTAACTCCAACCATAACTTCCATCAGAATAACCAATAAAGAACGAACACAAACCCACAATATAGACCTAATTATAATCCTAATCCACAGAGGAACTCTTCAAACGTTTATAATAGATCAAACCATGATACAAATTATCAACGAAATGATCAACCAGAACCTATGGATGTAAATATTATACAAAATGCCCAAAATAATCAAACACACGAAAATTTTCAGTATCCGGCCTCACGGGAAAACTACCACATATAATAGTAAAAACCAATCTCGGACATTTGAAATTTTTAGTCGATACGGGAGCTTCCCACTCAATTATTAACCCTGGCATATGCCACCCAAAATGGAATATACCTGTAGAAGAAACAAGTATAAAAACTCTTCAACATTTTATTAAATTAAACAAAAAAGTTCGCATTCCTCTTTTTGAAGAACTTGGTAATAGAAATGAATTAGTCGAATTTTTTGTTTGCAATTTTCACGACGACTATGACGGACTAATAGGAACTAATATTTTGAAACCATTAGGAGTAATAATAAACTTGAAAGACGATGAAATGATCATCGGGGAAAGGAAAATACCACTAAAATTTGGTCAAACTGAAGTAGAATACTACTTTGAAAAACAAGGATTATATGAAGTTGAACTGCCCGTTGAATGTAAAGAAGGGTTAGTGTACAAGAATCAAACACTGTCATTCGATAAAGACATAGAAATATTAGAAGGTGTGTACGAGGCAGAAAATTTTAAAATTAACGCTACAATAAGCTTTAACGGAGAAACCCCAAAGAAAGTAAAATTTAGCCCATTTAAAATTGAAAACGTCAATACAGAAAATTTTTGTATTTATAATATTTGTGAAGATATTCAACAAATTCCAATTTCGGAACAAATTCGCACTGAACACCTCAACACTGAGGAAAAGATAAGATTGACACAAATAATAAATAAATTTAAAAAAATCTTTTTCACTGAAAATAAAGATCTTTCGTTCACTAATGCTATTAAGCATGAAATAAGAACGATAAACAACATCCCAATTGCCGCAAAAACTTATCGTTACCCATATATTCACAAAGAAGAAGTGAATAGACAGATTAAGGAAATGTCAGACAGTAAGATAATTAGGCATAGCCATTCACCATATTCAGCTCCAGTATGGATAGTACCAAAAAAACTGGATGACAGCGGTAAGAAGAAGTGGAGGCTTGTAGTTGACTATCGTAAGTTAAACGAAGTCACAGTGGATGATAAATATCCAATCCCCAATATAGATGAAATATTGGAAAAGTTAGGGAGATGCCAATATTTTACAACATTGGATCTCGCGAAAGGCTTCCATCAAATTGAAATAAATGAGAAAGATATACCTAAAACTGCATTTAGCGTGGAAGGAGGACACTACGAGTTCCTTCGCATGCCATTCGGGCTAAAAACCGCCCCTGCCACTTTTCAACGATTAATGAATAACGTATTGGCAGACTTCATTAATAAAATCTGTTTGGTATATCTAGACGATATCATTATTTTTTCTACTTCACTCCAAGAACACTTGGAATCACTTACCAAAATATTTCAAAGACTTAGGGATGTAAATCTAAAGGTGCAGTTAGATAAAAGTGAATTTCTTAAAAAAGAAACTAATTTTTTAGGACACATCATAACTAAGGAAGGTATTAAACCGAATCCAGACAAAATAGAATGCGTAAAAAATTTCCCACTTCCCACTACTCCAAAAGAAATAAAACAATTCCTTGGCTTAGCCGGCTACTATAGGAAATTTATTAAAGACTATTCGAAAATCGCCCGACCGATAACAAAATATTTGAAAAAAGATAGTAAAATCAATTTAAATGACCAAGAGTACAAAGAAAGTTTTGAAAAACTTAAAATACTACTTGTCAGTTCACCAGTTTTAACATATCCTGATTTCCACAAAACATTTACTTTACAAACCGATGCTAGTAATTTTGCAATTGGCGCGGTACTATCTCAAGATGGACACCAAGTCTGTTATGCAAGCCGAACGCTCAATGATCACGAGCAGAATTATAGTACCATAGAAAAAGAATTGTTGGCAATAGTGTGGGCCACACAACACTTGCGACCATACCTCTTCGGAAGGCGCTTTATTATTGAAACCGATCACAGGCCGCTTACTTGGCTATTTTCAATAAAAGAGCCAAATTCTAAATTAGTAAGGTGGAGACTGCGATTACAAGAATTTGACTACGAAATCAAATTTAAGAAAGGTGTTTTAAATGGGAACGCCGACGCACTGTCCCGTATAGAAGTAAATTTAAATATGGAAGACAACCCTACTACAAATGATGATTCTTCAACAAATAACGTAATTTTAGAAACAAATAACCCCTTAAATTTTTACAAGAGACAGATAATTTTAAATAAGAGTAATTCTGGTTCAATGAGAATAAAAAACGAAACCATCTTTCAAAATAAAAGAAAAACAATTTCTGCTAAAGAATTCGATGAAGCGACACTAGTAACAATACTGAAAAATCATTTCGATCCAGAAAGAACTAATGCAGTCTTAATTCGTGATAACACAACTCTTCAGAAATTCAAAGATACTGTAAATAAATTCTTCGAATCCAGTAACGGATTTAAAGTCCTTTTAAGTCAGAAAATTTTAAAAGATGTTTTAGATGAAAATGAACTTAGTAAAATAATAGAAAAAAGAACATAAAAAAAACAACCATAGAGGCATTAATGAAAATTTTTCAGAATTAAAAACGGAAGTGTATCATCCAAAACTAAAATTACGAATCACACAGTTCATTAATAATTGTGACGTGTGTAATAAAGAAAAATATGACAGGAATCCAATTAAACAAAAATTCAAGCTTACTGAAACCCCAGAGAATCCAGGTGAAATTATACATGCAGATATCTACTATAGCTTAGAAAAAAAATTGTTTTTGACATTTATCGATAAATTCTCCAAATACGCACAAGCCATTAGAATAAAAAATAGATCTTGGATAGAATTCAAAATCGCATTGGCTCAGTATCTATCGTCTATGGGAAAAATAAAAAAACTAGTTATTGATAATGAACTAGGCTTTAAGGCAATACCCCTTTTAGAATATTTACGAGAACAAGAAATCGAAATCCACTACACATCAAACAACAATCATACTTCAAACGCAGACGTGGAACGACTCCATAATACCCTGAATGAACATATTAGGTTACTTAAACATGATCCTAGAAAAGATCTAGAAACAGTTGAAGAAAAAATATGTAGAAGTATAAGTTATTATAACAACACAATTCATTCTACTACACAAAGAAAACCTATAGATTTTAAAAACGGAATAATTAGTCGAGAAGAATATCCTACAATCAGAGAAAAAATAATAAAAAGGAAAGAAAGGAATTTGGAAAAACGAAACAAAAATCGTGAAGATGTAGAAATACAAACCGGAACTATTTATCTGAAAGACGAAAGAGGCGGGAAAAATCATTCAAAATTTAGAAAAATAAAAGTATCACAGTTAGATGATGACCACGTCATAACAGATCGAGGTCATAAATATTATAAATCTCATATAAAAAGAAATAAAAATTTTCAAAAAGAAACTTCTATAGAAAACTAATAAGAAAAATCTAATTTCAGATGATTATCTTCATACTACTTAATGTGTTAATACTACGTGACACAGGAGCACAGTATTTAGAAGTAAATGACCTGACAACCAATCACGGATACTTACCAATAAAACTAAAAGACATGGAGATTATTGAAAATTACATAAAAATTATACATATTATCAACACAACTCAATATTTGGAAACAGTAAACATCTTACAAAATAATATACTTAAACTATCAGACACTTATACGAACGTTACTCCATTATTGGACAGTATTAACAGAAGCATGTATATATGTAAAACAAAAATAAAAAACTTAATACCCAACTTTAGACAAAGGCGAGGACTAATAAATGCAGTAGGGAAAGGACTAAAGTATATCGCAGGGACAATGGACAGCGATGACGAAAAAGAAATTTTTGACAAAATCCAAAACTTAGAAAAAAGTAATAAAGAAACAATGACCACTCTCAATGAAATGACCTACCTAGGAAATTCCATATCGGATAAAATATCAAATATTACAGATCATATCAACAACCAGCAGAAAATTATTCAAAGATATATAAATAGACTTAAAACGGAAATCCAAAATAAAATTATCAGCTTCGAAGACGAAACTTTGTTTTTAGAAAATATTTTCCAAATTAATAATGATGTGAATCTACTGATAGACCACGTAAACGAAATAGGACATGTTATCTTTACTTCTAAACTAGGAATAATTCCATCAGACATATTGACGACCGAAGAGTTCAATTTCATAAACAAAACAGAATCATATATTCACACTAAAGTATCCGTTGCATATAGAGAAAACTTAGTAATTCTAACATTAAACATTCCAAAATTTTTAAACGAGACATTTACGGAGGTATTATTTGAACCACTTCCCAACAGCCAAAATAAAAGTGTTATACTAAATGAAAATACTGTTCTCATATACAAAAATGAAATTTATGAACCCAATACCCTAGAATATAAAAAACTAAGAAAAATAGAAGATCATTGTTTAACAAACATCGTGAAAAACTTAGAACCTAAATGCAATATGGCTATAATAAAAAAACCAGAAGAAAAAGAAATTCATCCTGGCTTACTTATATTTAAGAATTATCAAAACAAAATTGTTACAAACTGTAAGCACTCACATAAATTTGAAAATTTGAAAACATTTTTATTAAAATATGAAAATTGCTCTGTTAAAACTAATTTAAGAACATATGAAAATTATAAAATCAATATAAAAGAAATGTTTATTTTAGAAAAACTAATGTTAAGAGTCAAGGAAAATAATATAATATTTCCTAACTTATATAGATTTTAAAGAAATACACTTTAATAACACAATTAAAAATGTAAACCATAAAATTCTTACAAACACTCTAATAAATACTGGGAGCAATATAGGAATCTTTATAATTTGTATCTGCATCGTTATTATAATCTTTATAAAAAATAATAAAAGAACATACATCGTTTCTTCGTCGGAGCCTCAATCTAACGGAGGGGGAGTTACGATATCCACAGTACCATCACATAAAATAATAATATAAATAAACATACATATTAGGGTGATCGATTATTCGACATTTTTCAATAACCGGTTTTCGAATATTCCGAATAGTTGCTATTTTAAAAAAACCGGTTTTCGGTTAAGCATTTTACGAATAACCGGTTAACCGGTTTTAATTCGAATACATACAAATACAAAAATCAAATTAGTTTTTGTAATAAAAAGTTAATTAGAATAAAAACAAAACAAATCACGAAGGTAAGAAACCAACAAAATACATATATGTTCCCGTCAATCCCATAAGGAGCATAGGGCCTCAATACATAGATATGACTTAAGGTATGTTCAGACCACAAATATTTGACGATAAAATCAAAAAAAAGCGTGACCAGTAAATTGATTAAACTTAAGCATTATTTGAGGCAATTTCTAGTTATTTGCTTAACTTTATGTATATATGTATAAGATGATAATTGCATTTATATATAATGTAGTTAAGAAACCGTTAAATAATGTTTGCTCTAGCCAAACGTTTTGCAAAACCAAACAATTCTTTAAGAAAACTGGTGGTTACGTTAGGAGTCAAATATTTAATAGGTGTGAACATAGCTTTAGAATTTTTGAAAAACTTTGGTTTTATAAAAATTTATAGGAATTTAATAAATTTATTATTTGAGAAATTCTCCCAAATTTATTGTAAGTGAGTTTTAATTTGTTGCTGGTTAAGCATGTCTATATGACGCAGTAAACTTCAGCCATATTTTTGAAAAGTGGCAAACAAAACCTCTTATCGAGGATTATATATTTAAATTTTTTTTTGTTTCAGCATTATAGAAACAATAGTAATACGAACATGCTTTTTATGTGAAATATCTGTCAATTCGTCGATCACACAATTTAAAAACTTCCAGGACATTTTTGATTCCTTCAATTTTATTTTATGTTCTTGATGTTTTAATAAATAAAACTGATGAATTTTCCCATATCGTTGATTCCGCCAATATGTTCTTGGTTTAAGCATGAAAATATGCTAGAACTACTTAAGAGTTTTTCATTCATTATTGGCAGCATATTTTCGTAAAGTATTATTTGCAGTCTCTTAAAAACTACTTGGAACGGGGTCAAGTTTTACTTGGCGTATATTAATGTCAAGCTTGTAGACCAATTAAAAATTATTAATAAGTCGTTAAAGAACCTTTGGAACTTATCATTTTAGGGCCGTTTAAGCACAATTCTCTTTTAAGTCAGTTCGAAATATCACCAGAGATGACATCTTTATAAAGATATATATAGTACATATTTATAATACTGTCAAATTGCTAATTACTTTTAAAGCTGAACTTTTTTTGTAGTACTTTATATTGTTTTTGGTTTTTGTTACAAGAACACACGCTTATATAAGCTCATAATGTTTTTTTGACTTTTGTTTCATTTTGTTTTGACATTTTTTATAAAAAGTGTAAGTTTGTCAAATATTCAATTAGAAAAATACTTAAATTACGGGTACATTTATAACAAAAGGAAGGAAAACGTATATAAATTACACATTAATAAAGTAACCGGTTTATTTTACTAAAATAACCGGTTTATTCGATATTCGAAAAATGGACATTTTAAAATATTCGACTTGGGCAAAACTAAAATAACCGGTTAAAACCGGTCGAATACTATTCGATCGATCACCCTAATACATATATACATATGTACATACATATAAAAATACAAACCTATTTAATTTAATTTTTGCTTACAAATAAATATTAACGTATCCACAAAATTAAAACAAACATCCATATGTACACATATGTATACTATACACTTGAAATTGTTACATTTTTTATTCGATACGAATGTTCGTATACAACATTGTACACAAACATTCGTACATTCATATAACATGAAGTTCTTTTATTGTTTATTGAAAAATATCAATTTCTTAAGAATGATTAGCTACCCAAAATCTTATAATTAAATTGGTCAGTGAACTTTTAGAATCTTAAGAAATACTTCTTAAGAATTTATAAGTGCAGTTTGCTTTGTTTGTAATAAATTGTATACTAATCATTTTTGTAATTTGTAAACTTAACATTTTTGTATTTATAATTAAGAAATTTGAAAACTAAAATCATTCCTATTCGTGGAGTCAATAAAGAAAGATTTAAGAAAATTAATAAAAACAAAATTATTGTTTTTTTAAATTGAATCTAACTAATACAAAACTGATATGCTCAGGCTCAGTTTTATTTAATAATTTGATTACATTTATGTGCGCAGTTCTATATTCTCCTATTATATTATTAATTTTATAAAGCACAATTACACAATTCCTATTAAAAAGGATCTTCATGCATACAGATGGTGTGTACAATTCTCTTTCTGCGTAAATGTTGGCGTCATAATTATTCATACTTCTATATACCTATTCCTGTTGTAAACAAACAAGTGAAAAAATAAATAACCCTTTATTTTCAGTTAAAATAAAAGAAGCAAAGATCATAAATTTGCATACGTTTGTGTCTATGAAATCACACGGTGTTGTTGCATATGTTTTTTATATGTATAAGCAACAACAAATGAAAAGGTCATAAGTGCATGAAATAAGCAAAAAAATTACATAAAAAAGGATTGCTACTTGCATGAAAATTTGGGTTTCTTTAATGTCTACGCAAGCGCATATAGCAAACAAAAATGTTTTACCTAAAAAAATATATATGATAGGTGCAAATAAAAAAAAAAACAGCAATACTCTGAAAAACATTTCTTTTCCAAATTACATACTTATAAAAAACAAGAAAAGTCATAAAAATGATTTTTTTTTAAATCAACTTGTATAACGCAATACACAATATCAATTTTCGAAGTTTTCTTTGTCGCTAACAATTGCTTATATGTACATATAGACATACATATGTACATACATATACACATACATACATACATACATACATACATACATACATATGTATATGCATAGCCTTTACAACGGATCATATAAGCAGCTTCCTACCTACATTTCCACTACATCCTATTTTTTGAGCTTCTATTACAATATCGCGATTGGTTGTTCTATTTTGAATTCATCCATTATCATCAACAATTAAATGAGCCAAGCTAAAAACAAAATGCATAGGTCATAAAACTATTATCTACACACCCATGCATAAAAATGTTTCCCTTATAAAAGTAAATTTGACTGTTGTAAACAAATTTCTCAAAACAAAAACGCACTTTTGTACCTTTACTTTAGTTTTGAACAACTAGTCCAAACAATTAATTTAATTTTGTCTTTGACATATCACTCCCTATATTCTTTTAATGGCTGTTTATAAATATTTTTATAAATACTAACTATGTATGCATATGTTTTCTTACAACATTAGTTGATTTTTCAATCCTTTTTTTATTTGTGCATTTAAATTATAAAACTCACCTTTCAATCATAATTTACCTTTTTTCAATAAATAAAAAAACCATTAAACAATTATATTTTAATCTACCAACACATCATACAAAGAATTTCTTATTTTAAATCATTCCTTTTTTAAACCTTTTTTGTATGTACACACAAAAATATTTTGTTCTTCATATTGTGACTATTATTAGTTTATTTTTCGACTAATAATATGTTTACTATTCACACTGAAATATTTAAATATGTCGTGTGTAATAGTCGCATATTTTGTGTCGCATATTTTGGCAGTCGATGATCAACAAGACGGCATATTTTGTTTTGTTATGTTATTTATATTCGTACATTTTGCATACACTTGGGCAGTTTGTGATGTGTGGCAGTAATATATTAATATTGAAGACACACAATATTTAATATTTACGGTGACTAAAAATATTTGAATATTTCCATAGAAAATATATTTTTATGGCGAAATATTTAATATTTTGCACATTGTTATTTTATTAAATTACCACTGGTTAAATATTTTTTAATATTACTACGAGGGTTTTAGTAAATTGAGAATATTTTTGCAATATGAATACCTTTAAATATTTTAGTTTTGAATATTTACTGCGGTTTTTGATATGTAGAATAAAAACTATTTACTAATTTTTAAACCATGTTAAATACATTTTTACATTTTGCAAAATACTACAATTATTTGCTGTTTGTTTTTTAAAATTTAATAAAAGTATCTCACCAGTGATGATACAGCAGCGCATATGTATTTATCATTTTAGGCCGAAAATGCCATGCCCAGATCATGTTACAAACAAAAATTAATTTGGAGATAATCATTTGAACAGCACACTTAGGACTGCTTACTTACCTCCTCCGCCATCATATGGGTGTGAAGAAGACATCGGAAATGCTTTATCCGATATAGAAGAAGTGTCCCCTTGGTCAACATGTTCGTCTGTGGAAATTACTCTTCTGTTATTGAAATAAAAAATGTTGATACTGATGTGGAAAATAAGCATAAGTTTTTAATGTGCTGTTCAAATGATTTTCTCCAGATTAATTTTTGTTTATTGAATCGTTCATCACTTTTAGTTTTTTATTTATTACTTAAATATATTTTTTTATTATTAAAATTATTTAAAATTTTTGTTCACAATTTTTGTCATCACAATTATTAAATTTAATTTATATTTTCACAATAAGAAAAATAATTTTTTGAAATAAAAAATCATATTTAAAACTTCAACAATTTTCAAATAAACACAATGGCGTTAAAAAAAGTAAACAACTTTTGACATTTTGCCAATTTATGCCTGTGTATTATTATTAAAAACACAACTCTGCAAAAAATCAGCAGGCGTTTCGAGCAGATCTACTAATTGGGCCATGGAAAATATCAGAATTTAAAGCCAAAGAAAAGTTTTCATAAATTTTTAATTATTTGGTTTAGATAAGCGTTTATTGTCATCCACACACTACACAAAAGCGCACTTTGACAGGTTTAACTATTAGAACACCAGCTGATGACCATGGGGATCCAGGACATTCCTCAATAACGCTTAAATTAATCATAATAAATACTTTTTTGATTTTGATAATTTTATATATCATTTAAAAAACCAAACATTTTCGTATTTAATTATAATTTCTGTAAATATAAGAAGCATTTCATCGATAAGCAAATTTAATAGATTCAAAACACTAATTGCTAGTTTTCCCCAACTACCCAAGATATTTGCTGTTCAGGAGACGTGGTTTGATTCCAAAATAGTGCAAATTTATCGTATTCCTGGATATAATTGTATTCATTGCTGTAGAGATGATGGTTATGGAGGTACTTCCATTTACGTTCGGGAAAATTTTCAATTTACTGTAGAAGTTGTGAAAGTAAACATTTTTATGATTCTATTGTAATATCTTTGCACAATTATAAAATAAATGGAAACCCACTCAAAGTAATATCGTTTTATAGATCTCAAAATTTGATAAAAATACTTTTTCTGATATTTTGGAAAATTTTGTGAGTTTATATGGTCGTAGTTATTGCATTATTGTTGGTGATTCAAATGTAAACTTTTCTAATGGCGCAATGTCAGCTGATATTTCGAATTTACTGCTACATTTTGATTTTAAAAACTGCCATAGCTTGGTAACCCTTCCAGCCTCTGCAACTTTTCTTGATAATGTATTTAGTAACCTTTCGAATGTGTTGTTTATTGATTCTGTTGAGTATGATCTATCTGATCATAATATGGTGTCATGTCGAATCATAAGTAATGTTCAAAGCCCCAAACATTTTGGAATTATTCAGAAATTTTGTGATTACAATAAGCTTAAAAATTTTTTTCAACATCATGAATCAAATCTGCATAATGGGAATCCTTCAGTTGACACATCTAGATTGATAGCATGTCTTTCAAATGCTTATGATAATTCCTTGGTTGTAAGGAAAAGGAGGAAAATATTAAAAGATGAAATAGCGCCATGGATGAATGAAGACTTGCGAAACATAATTTTGTTTAAGAAAAATTTGTTAAAGCAAAGAAGAAGAAGACCAAACAATTCATATATACAAAATATATTAAAAAGAATAAGCAAAGTAATAAAGTCGGCATGTCGTGATTCTATGAACAATTATTATTTTCATAATATTAGCAATACCCAGCACGATCCTAAAAAATGTTGGAGGTTTTTGAATAAACTTTAGGCAGAAGTGCTAAAGTCCAAGTTAATTTAATGAATTCTAATGATGAGCTGATAACAGATGATGCTGTTAAATGTGAACTTTTTAATAAGTACTTTTTACAAGTCCCAAAAATTTTAAAACAACAAATTATAACTTCTCAAGGGGATTCGAGTAACAATCTTAGAACACTTAAATACCATCCAAACACTTTCCGTTTTAGTTACACAACATTAGATGAAATTTCGCAGATCATTTCCAACCTAACCATAGGAAAAAGTCCTGGTCATGATGGATTATCTCCAATAGTACTAATCGAATGCAGTGATGAAATCTCACCTCATTTGGTGAAAATTTTTAATCGTATTATTGAAACATCAGAATTTCCGAATATTTTGAAAATATCAAAGATTGTTCCAATACCGAAAGAAATACATGCTCAAAGCGTAGATAAATACAGACCTATTTCTTTGTTACCAATTATCGATAAAGTTTTTGAGAAGTTAATACACAATCAGCTATTGAAATACCTAGAAACTAATAAGCTGCTTTATGATTGCCAATATGGTTTTAGAAAGGGGAGTGGGACGGATAGTGCTGTTGTGAATGTCGTTAACTACATCTGTCAAGGATTAGATCAAGGCTTTTGCGGTGTGGGTGGAATTTTCTATGATTTTTCTAAAGCTTTTGATATCGTAGATCATGAAATTATGACTCAAAAATTCAAATGTCTTTTTAAAAGTTACCTGTACAACAGGAAGCAGTATGTTGAATTAAATGGTTGTAAAAGTTTTCTTGGTGTCGTTGAACATGGTGTGCCACAGGGTAGTGTTTTGGGCCCGCTTTTATTCACTATATATGTAAACGATATTAATAATCTTGGACTGTATGGCAAAGTGTATATGTACGCAGATGATATTTCTGTGCTTTATCCATACAAACATGAAACAGTACTAAAAGCATATATGGAAAGAGATGCAGCCTTAATCTTTGAATATTCAAGACTTAACAAATTAATTATAAATGCGACAAAAACCAAACTCCTCAGGTTTCGACCTCATTAAACTAACAATGATCGAAGTTTTAGTATTTTTGTGAATGGTAATGAAGTCTTTGAAAGCCAGTCAATAAGGTATTTGGGAATCAATTTGCAATGTAATTTGTCATGGAATTTACATGTGGAGGAGCTAAAGTCGAGAATATCAGCTGTTATTGGTGTGTTATAGGTGTGTTCCACAAGATCTCGGGCTAGTTCGGACTAATGAGAGTAAAATGAAAATTACTCTCTAAATTTGCCGAAATTACCCAAAATTGCTGGAACGCAAAAAACCATTTTTGAGCATCTTCAAATACTAATGCTGCTTACTTTTCAAATTAAGATCTATTTAAGTGATTTAAGACGCTTAAAAGTCATAACATTATAAAACTAAAACATTTGCATCATTGTAATTTTTTATATTTTGTTTTTTTTTTTTTTTTTCACAAAAACCTTACATTTTGCTTTTTAATATGTTTTTTAATTAAAACTAAACTTTTCCTTTTTCTTGTAAATTTCCTGAATTATTTATCAGTTTCATATGTAAACAAAAACAGCTGATTGTTTTTTCCTGTCCGAACTTACCCAAAGAAAAAGTTCGTGCAAATTTGTACAGGAAATGAAAAAATTACTCTCTCAATTACTCTCTTTATTGCACAAAAATTGTTACGTGGAACGCTTTTGGGTAACTTTGTGCAAGTTCGGACTGTTTTGTTATGCATGTGGAACAGAGCTTATATAAGTTTAAAAACAAATTTAATGAACAGACAAAATTAATGCTTTATCAGGCTTTAGTGCAGTCATCTGAACTATTTGGTAGTAGTATATGGTTGTAAAAATACCACGGAACTAAAATCCTTGCAGCGAGTTCAAAATATGGCATTAAAAAATGTATTTAATTTACCGTTACTGCATTCAACATTGTCCTTGTACCAAGAAGTAGCAAAAAACATTTTACCAATAAGAGGACTATATAAAATGCAGCTATTGGTTTTTGTTTTTAAATCATTACGGAATATTGGGCACAACACAATCACTGTTCAAAGGAATCAAACCAGATTTAACACGAGAAACTGTTCTAATTTAAGAGTTACAAGATGCAGATTAGAAGCAACGAAGCAAAGAATTGAGTATGTTGGTGGATTAGAATTTAATAATTTGCCTCAAAACTTAAAAGATATACAAAGAATTTCAATTTTTAAGTCAAGTATAAAAAAACATTTATTACAAAGTCTTGAAATGCTTTTAATTAATTGAAAACCTTTAAGGAAAAATTGTAAAACTGTATATAATAAAATTTTTTTCTTTGTTTTTTAATTGATCTCATACCCTTAATTAGTAAATTAAATTATTAGTTTTAAATAATTTTATGCCAGCTCGCTTCAATAATGACATTTGACGCTGAGGCAAATGTACAAATTTGTAAAATAAAATAGAGAAAATAAATTAAAAAAAAAATCATTCGGTCTATCTCAGTACAGAACAAATTTTCTCTGGCTGGAGATATGGGATAATACCTTTGCTTAATTGGTGATGAATTACCTGTATCTATTTTATGCTCAAGCAAACTTGTACATCCTTAACCATTTCTTTCCAAATTTGGAAAAGAATCAACGACTGCTTCAGTTGTATGTTGTGTCTCATTAAGTGGTATCCTTTGTACCCTATTTCTAAAGTTAAAGTACCTACAACATTCTGTTTAGTACCAACAGCGATTGGAAAGAGAAATAGCTTTATGGTAAACAACGCCAGCATTATTTATCGCAGCAATTAGAGTTACGTTCCTTCTTCTAACGGTTTGCAGAAACAACAACATAAACTCTTTCACCACATTTGCAAACAAAAATCCCTACAAAATGTTTAAAATTGATTGACTTAATATACATACATACACATGTATGTATATGAAAAATGTTTAACTCTATTTGAATAATGTTTCGTTTATTTTAAAAAAGGTTTCGTTTAGTTTGAAAAAGGCATTATTAAAACTGAAAATGTTTTAAATAAAAATTGGAGTGCGACAAGAAGTGGATAAATTGCATGCTAAATACTAGGGTGATTGATTATTCGACTTTTTTCAATAACCGGTTTCCGAATAGTCCGAATAGTTGCTATTTTTTGAGTTTTCGGTTAAGCATTTTGAAAATAACCGGTTAACCGGTTTTAATTCGAATACATAAAAATACAAAAATTAAATTAGTTTTTGTAATAAAAAGTAAATTAGAATAACAACAAAACAATTCACTAAGGTAAGGAACCAACAAAATACATAGATATGACTTAAGGTATGTTCAGACCTAACAAATATTTGACAATAAAATCAAAAAAAAAGCGTGACCAGTAAATTGATTAAACTTAAGCATTATTTTAAATAATATCTAGTTATTTGCCAAACTTTATGTCTAAGATGATAATTGCATTTATGTATAATGTAGTTAGGAAATCCTTAAATAATGTTTGCTTTAGCCAAACGTTTTGCAAAAGCAAACAATTCTTTAAGAAAACTAGTGGTTACGTTAGGAGTCAAATATTTAATAGGTGTGAACATGATACAAATACACAAGGTAGTTCCACTTCTCTCTCAGAAATTATTTTTTGAATTTTATTGGAATTATTTGAAGTTTTTATTTGTATCAAACTTCAAATAATTCCGATAAACTACAAAAAATAATTTCTGAGAGAGAAGTGGAACTACCTTGTGTATTTGTATCATGGGTGTGAACATAGCTTTGGTTTCAAAAATATAGGAAATTCCCAAATTTGTTGTAAATGAGTTTTAATTTGTTGCTGGTTAAGCATGTCTATATGAAGCAGGAAACTTCAGCCATTTTTTTGAAAAGTGACAAACAAAACCTCTTATCCAGGATTATATATTTAATGTTTTTTTTTGTTTCAGCATTATAGAAACAATAGTAATATGAACATACTTTTTGTATGAAATATCTGTCAATTCGTTTATCACACAATTTAAACCCTTCCAGGACATTTTTGATTCCTTCATTTTGTTTTAAGTTCTTGGTGCTTTAATAAATAAAACAGATGAATTTTCCCATAACATTGATTCCGCCGGTATGTTCTTGTTTTAAGCATGAAGATGTGCTGGAACTACTTAAGAGTTTTTCATTCATTATTGGCAGCATATTTTAGTAAAGTATTATTTGCAGTCTCTTAAAAACTACTTGGAACAGGGTCAAGTTTTTCTTGGCGTATATTTATGTCAAACTTTTAGACTAACTAAAAGTGATTAATAAGTCGTGACGTTAAAGAACCTTTGCAACTTATCATTTTAGGGCCGTTTAAGCACAATTTTCTTTAAAGTCAGTTCGAAATATCACCAGAGATGACATCTTTATAAAGATGTATGTATAAAGTATTTATAATACTGTCAAATTGCTAATTACTTTTTAAGCTGAACTTTTTTTGTAGTACTTAAAATTGTTTTTGGTTTTTGTTACAAGAACACACGCTTATATAAGCGATTTGTATTTTGTACATTGCTCATAATGTTTTTTTTTTTGACTTTTGTTTCATTTTGTTTTGACATTTTTAATAAAAAGTTTAAGTTTGCTAGATATTCAATTAGAAAAATACTTAAATTACGGGGGCATTTATAACAAAAGTAAGGAAAACGTATATAAATTACACACTACTAAAATAACCGGGTTATTTTACTAAAATAACCGGTTTATTCGATATTCGAAAAATGGACATTTTAAAATATTCGACTTGGGTAAAACTAAAATAACCGGTTAAAACCGGTCGAATACTATTCGATCGATCACCCTACTAAATACCTCAAAACCATACTGTTCATCGACTACAGTTACAACGATAAATAAACACTTTTCTAAACGAATTTTACCTAAAAATGCTGGGTTAATAAGCCGCAATTTGTTTTGTTTAAAATAACAACTGGCCTTAAACGCTAGCAGATATCGTTTAAAGAATTATTGAATAGCAAACTGGTTGATTTTGCGGTTGACAATTTTAAACGAAACAATTGTAGTTTAAAAAGCACAGTGAATCACACTACAGAGCGATCCCAATACAAATGCCACCATTCGCGGTCTAGAATTAAAGGTATAGCAATAAAGTGTTTCGTGGTAAAAATTGTTTTAAGCACTAATGCATTTTAAAAAAACCCACTAATATAAACATCTACTAGGTACAACCATGGTAAAATAATAAAGGTGGCAGCACTACGCCAGATGACGATTTTTTGCTCTTGCATTGTTTGTGTAGTCTTATGTCAAAGTTTTGTTTATGTTTACAAAAAGTCAACGTGTTGTGCTGTAATTATTGTATTTTATTAAATTTTTTGATAATTTTAAGTTAAAATAAATAAGATATTGACCATAATTAAATAAAAATTGGCTAACAATTTAATTATTTCAACACGTTCAGCGGCACGCTTTGAATTTTGTTTGAAGTATTTTTTGACGTAAACGGTGATTTAATTTTCTTTTTTGTTGTAATGTTGAATTTGTTGCCGTAACGATGCCACCTGCTTTTTCCACCATGGGTACTACTGACATCTGGGGGGTTATTATGTAATACGATTCGAAAGAAAAGATTTTCGAATTCGTACAAATTGTATTATGTAGTACGTTTTTCGAAAATTTATTTTCGAACGTTCGGAAATATTTTCTTTTTGTGGGATTTTTTTACCCCTTTTCGTAAATTATAAATTACCCTTTTACAATTGCAACTATATAATACGAAAGCAAATGTCAGTTCATTTAAATTTTTCGTAAATTATTCGAAAGGTGCTGTGCTTGCGAAAACAATAAAAAATTTAAAAATGTAAGTAATTAAATAAAACTTTTTACAAAAAGTGTAAAATATAATTTAAAACATACGATTTCCTCTATATTCAGAACTGTGAGTGACTTGAAATCACAATTTATACTATGTTTGTTGTCACAACTCCTTGTTTTTAGTCTGAAAATTTTTTTAAATTTGGGTTGTGTTTAGGGAAAGCTTAAACAAAGCAATGTTTACAAAACCAAGACAGAATATGGTGATGGTTGATTTTATAATTGCACATGCATATTGAGGAAAGGGGCACCTCAATGTTGCAAATGCTAAATGCAAATCGAAGGATTTGTGGCAAAGACTATCAAAGGATTAAGATGCGGTTGGTCCACCGTATCGTGAATTGAAAAAGTGGAAAAAAGTGAGTTTTCAATTAATCGATTTTGTATTAACTATTTTTACAAATGTGCTATGTTACTAGGTATGAGAAGAGTTAAATGTCTGTTTTCGGTTGAAGTATAAATGCTCATCGTTACTTGGCCAATTACTCCAGGTATTCCACATTTATTAAAAAAAACCATATTTTCGCCTCCATCTTTTTTTCTTCAGTCATTTCAAAGATAATATGCTTCGGACAAATATTTTGTTCGATTATTTCGCATACCTCAGATAAGCATATGGAAATTGATGAGTGTGAAAGTCCTACAAGACGATCTTGGTCAATCTGATGTTGGTATCCACCTTGTACCAAACATTTTAATGTTGAAGCTAATTTCATCAAAGGTGCAATGGCTGTCGATCTTTCAGGTGGCATATGTATATACAATTGTTTACATAAATAAATGAATTTTTATTAAGCCGAAAGTTTTTCACGAAACTAAAAATAGTATTTTTATAATTAAATTTGATAATTTAAAATCTTTCTTACGTACTATTATCAAGGCTCATAATGTCGGATGTATCGGATGTATTTCTGCAATTGCATCACTTTCTTTATCGCTATCTTCCAACCACAATGGAACATAATTTATGTTCTTAGACCGTTATATTTTTATAAATAATTACACTACGTGACAAAATTTCAACAAAGTCGTGACCAAATGAATCTGACAGCTAATCTTTATGTAAAATTTTCCGCTGAATCCGAATATGAAGTCAGAATTGTCAAAAGTAGAACAGTTTTAAAGAGAGATTTTCCAAAATAACCGTTATTTGTGTTTTTAAAAAAGATGATGTGACTGAAATGCAAATATCTTAAAAAATTTTAAACGGATTATGTAATCTTTCTTTCTAGTGAAAGGTTATAAAATTTCTAAAATAACCATGGATTGCTAGTGAAGATTGGTCAAGAAATGACAGAGTTACAGGGGACAAAAGTTCAAGCTTCATTGAAAATTTTATGATTTTGTTCAATTTTGCTCTTTTCAAGTTATTTTTTTTTAACCAATGATTTAAAAATCTTAATGTTTTATTGCATGCGGCATTAGATTATTTTAATATGAACATTTTGCGCCCAACAAGACATAGATTGGTATAAAAATGACAAAGCTACAGAAGATTTAGTAAATTAACCCACATAGAAATTCAAAAGTTTCAAGCAATTTTTAATATTTATTGTTACTAAAAATTTAGCTTTGTATATTTATTTGTTGTGGGTTAATTCAATTAATCTTCTGTAACTTTATCATTTTTGCACCGATCTGGATCCTATTGGGCACAAAATGTTGGTATTGAAATATGCTAAAATTTTATTTGTTGGATATTTGCATTTCAGTCACAGCATCTTTTTAAAAAACACAAATAACGGTTATTTTGGAATATCTCAAAAACTGTTCTACTTTTGACAATTCTGACTTCATATTCGGATTCAGCGGAAAATTTTACATAAAGATTAGGTGTAAAATTCATTTGGTCAAAAAATTGTCACGTAGTGTTATTTGTTATTTTATTTTGTTTGGAAGTTTTCACTTATATTTACATTTTGCTGAAAATTTAACGTTTTTTAATTAACGCTTGTTTTTCAAAAAATTTCTGTCAATATTGACAGGTACTGTCAAATTTATCGGCTATAAATTTGGCAGCACTTTGTTTGTCCCTTTTTTTAACAAATACAAATGTGTGGGGCTTTCGAACGGATTAGAAAATACCATTTCATTTTCGATACGGAAATTTCTTTCGAAAGTATTTTCGTTTCGAATGGAATTACATAATAAACCCCCTGAGTTAGGTACCTGTCAAATAGTCGGCATCATAGTTGTATAATATGCCTCAAATGTTTTAAATTTTTCTTTTAATAAATTTATCTTTAACTTTTTTTATTTGTAACTTTTTAATTATTTAAACTTTTGTTTTTTTCTAGTTTTATCATGTAACGAATACCTATTATGGCAAACAAATTACATTCTAAGAAACATTGGAAGCCACAGTTTCTGTTACTCGAGTATTGTATAATAGTTTGTATATTCTTTTCATCAAATATAAGTGGCCAAAACACCAGTGATGAGAACAATACAGGTAAGAGTACATTAATTTATATTTTGGTTAAAATTCTAAAACAGGTATTGAGTTCTGCTGTATACCGTGGGACCGGTTTACAAAAATTTTAAAAATAATCTATTAATCGAACAATTGTAAATCCAGAAATTTTATAAATTACGAGATTTTTTTCGATAATTTTATAAAAAAAATTAGTACTTGAGCAAATAAACATTTTTTTTCAAATAAAACTTGTCAATGTAGCTCCGAATTGTTGCTTTACTTTCGGGCACTTTTTTGAAACTTTTCACGGAAATTCCATCATCTGCTATGCTTCTGCAAATAATTTTTTCTATAGAATCGATTTAAGTATCCTGTTTAAAATATTTATTCATTGGACCACTGTAATATGTACCCTACAAAACCATTGGGACATTTATTATTGCTTAGATAACAAGAAATATAAAGTCGTATTTCCGACTTCGATTTTCTAATAGATCCAAACTGAAGGGTTAGGGGAGCCTTTGAGCCGCTAGCTTCTGCCGGGTGGGGGGTTCGATTTTCCAGCAGGAAGGATCAATTTCATTACACAAAAATTTTTTTATAGACTCCCTTAAAACTATAACTCGAAACAAATAAAGAGAAAACTCGATGGTGGTAAAGCTAGTTTTTAAGAATCCGACAAACAATAAATTTTTCATTTCACCCGAAGTTCTTATCTGTTAATGAACTATGGCGCACATTGCCCTCCCTTACCAATGCCCCAAACACAAATTTAGACACTAACCCGGTCTACCACATTTTTAGCAAGAAAACACTAAATAGTTTATTTACCAACTCATGATGAAATTATTTCAATTTAATAAAAATGCTTAATAAAATTATACAATGAGAAACTAGTTTACGTAACATTTTAATGCATTTTTATGGATTTCATATTTCTTTGTTGAATCTTGTTGTTCCCTTATAGAGCAATTCCATATGAAAACGATCAAAATTGGCAAAATCTCTCCGATTTTAAAATAAATAGTCTCAATCGATTGCCCAGCAAAAAATAATGTACCTACATATTTTTTTTTTTTATAGTGACTGGTTTAGTGGTGGTGTACACCACTGTCATGTGACAAAATTGAAGAATTCTTCATAAGGGACCTCATTGAAAGTTGTTTTAAATATGTTGTTTTTAAGATAAGTAGCTCTCAGAAAAAAGTGCAAAATGTGTAATACTTGCTTTATATTTTTTTTAATTCCATTTTTAAATTGAAAAATATTACGAATTTTGCACAAAAAATTTTTTCTTCATTCATTTCTGAATAATTCCAAAACGATAAGAGATACAGAAAAATTCTGTTCAACTAAAATAAATATAATTTTGTTACACATCTTCTGGTGTTTTACTTTTGAAAATCGAATGACTGGTTCTCGAGTTAGGATGAAATATGTCTCCGTACCTGACTAATTAAGGGAAAAAAATTTGCCACGCCCATTAAACAAAATCTCGATCTGATGGAAAAAAACCGAGAACGGATTTGGGTTCAGCGCATCAAAATCCATATAGTTCACAAAGTTTTAATTAACGGAAAGTCAAAAAATTATTTTTTGCAGAGCAGTGTAATTTTTAAAATGTATTTTTAACAAGGTGGTCTCTTAAATGCTCTTCTCCTGTCCAAACAAGGAGTCGGGGCCCATTTTTTTATTGCCGATTCTTAAAGCAAAAATTATGAAGAATCCAAAAAAAAAAATTAGCCGGAAAATTTAGGAGCTTCTGTGGAAAATCGGAAAATTTAATTTTCATGTGAAAATTTAAAGGTAAATTTCTAAGAAAAATTAGGAAAATTTTATTTTTCAATTAAAGCCTGATTCAATACCTTTCCAACGAGCTATCACTCGTTGCGATCGCTTTAGTAGTTTTTTTTTAAAACAACTTTCAATGAGGTCCCTTATGAAGAATTCTTCAATTTTGTCACATGACAGTGGTGTACACCACCACTAAACCAGTCACTATAAAAAAAAAAAAAAATATGTAGGTACATTATTTTTTGCTGGGCAATCGATTGAGACTATTTATTTTAAAATCGGAGAGGGGTCGTCCAAAAGGTGATCGCTTTCATATGGAATTGCTCTATAATAAGTATTAAATTAACTTAAATTTTAACAAAACTTTTTCCGATTTATGAAAATGCGATTACTATTACTCTTTTAAGCGAAAGAAATGAAGTTTTTAGCTTATTATTAAATATGTATATAGAAATAATGATTAAAGAAGAAAACCCATAAATTTTATAAAATTTGTAGAAAACAGAATTATGAATGAAAGAATAATGAGAAAAAAGAGTTAATTTGATAAAAAATATATAGAAAAAACCAGATTTATGAATGAAAAAAAAGAGTAAATTTCATAAAATATATTGGAAAACGAAATTATGAATGAAAGGCTAATAAATAAGTATAAAAGTAAATTATATAAAACATATAGAACAACAGAATTATGAATGAAAGACTAATGAATGAGAAAAAAAAGTAAATTATTCATGCATAATAACAGTTGTTCTAGTTGTTTTTTTTTCGGTCGTTTGTAATTTTAAATATGCAAGAATAAGATCAATCAAAAATATAATAAAATTTACACTCACCAACAAACTACGTTGAAGGCCTCCAGCTTATCGATGAATATTGATGTATTACCTTAACTAAACGAATATGATGTTGTTTTTGCATTTACATTAGTTCAAGGTTATATTTTCTTTTTGGTTCTGAATTTTTGCTGTTAAAAGGAAGTTAGAAAAATAAAATCACCACTTTCATGAAATTAAATATTTTATATGTATGTTGGTATGTCTGTAGGGATAATACCGCGAGTACGAATTGTAGCAATTAAAGTTGTATGGTATTTTCTCCACTATTTGGTACAGAAGAATCCGTCCCAACGTCTTGAATACGGAGTCTATTCAGAGGCTTTAACTATAACTAATGGAGCTAGACGTCTGGCAACATGAGGCAGATTATTAACGCCTCGTAAAACTTGAAAGTGGGGGTTTGAATCAAAAGCTTTCCAGGTACCGTTCTTATTTTTCTAACAAAGCTCAGACAGAACCATATGGCTGTACTTGATGTGCTTGTCCAAAAAAATACAAGCGTAAGGATTTTCCCCTGAGAATAATAAACGTGTCGCAGCTCTTTTACTAAGAGCTGAAGCACAAAAAAAATAATTTAGCAACGATAGATCTACAAAAAAAATACAAATACAGGAGATTGTATTTCGGTGAAGGTCCTTCAGCAAAATTAATATTTTACACCACTGCTGTTCTTGCAATTACTTTTTTCTTTTTTTTTCTTAAATTTAAGAAAGAATTTATTTCCAGAATAATATTACACTGATTTTACACAATGGGTGTTTTCCCGTAAATTGACTAGAATTTTACGACAGAAATTAAACGTGTTTAGTTATGAAGAGGTATCGAAGAAAAGGAAATGTATAAACTAGCGGTGCAAGTTTGAGTTTTTGAGTAGTTTTTACTCCTAAAAACAATTAGGTTCACGAAGAAGGCAATGAAACAGTATGAACATAACTGCAAAAAAAATGCAAAGCATTTTTTTTTTCTTTCCTTTTTTTTCAATATATTTTGCTCAATGTGCACTCAATTAGTATGTTATTTACATCGTCATGTTACACCTACCATCACTAATGTTAAGTAAAGTCTCACCATGCTAGAATATAAACTTCGTTGTAGGTAGTAATGCCTACCGACATTAACACCCTACATTTTGCTATCAAAGATTTTCCATTACAAAACCGAGTTATATTTAGCCTTTTGGCGTTAATATTAATCGGGAATAGAAATAACTATTATGTGAACGGGTAACCAAATAATATTAAATTTCGTTCTACCAATAAAATCCAAACTAGTTTCATCCTCAAGAACTTAATAATGATTACCAACTTTTTCCCTTACTTTTGCCTTTATAAAAAGGGGCGCTAGTTTGGCATTGTAATTATTGGGTGCCGAGGTTTGCGCAAAATTTCTCCTAAATACCTCCTGACCTACCTGAAATGTTATTGGACGAGCTCGTAAATTATACTGGGTTTGGTTTCTTTTATATGCCTCTTGAATATGCATTTTTAATTTTGTACGTTAAAGTTTTAAGCTATCATCACGATTTAATTCATATGAGGGTTCGTCTAAAAGTTGTATATTAGACAGCAATTTGTACGACTCTCCATGAGTGATCATGTTAAGCCCATAACGAGCTTTATAGGGAGAACATTTAATGGATTGAAGAAAAGAATTTCTTAGTGCACAACTAATATAGCTTAAGTTTTCATCCCACAGTTTTTGATCCGATTTTAAAAACGATCTAATCCCGCTTATTATGGAGCGATTAACACGCTCGGACGCATTTGCCTGAGGTGAGTATATTGCGGTATATATATATATATGAAATACCTAAAGATGTTAAAAAAGCATTAAACTCATTGGAGCGAAACTGAGAGCCATTATCGCTTACTAGATTTTCGGGCACGCCATATATGTATATGAAAAATGTTTTTAAGTAAGAAGTCCTGTATTGCTGATGATACAAATTTTTTTAGTGGACAAAGCCAATGAGCATACCTATGTTACCGGATTTACTTCTGGGATATGGACCAATAATATCAACAAACAGTCGTTGAAAGGGGCGAATAGAAATTACTGGCCCTCCCATTTCTGGCTTCAATATAAAATTTGGAGACTTGGTGGTTTTACACAATTCGCATGCACGAATAAAATCTCTTACATCCTTACACATTCCTGGCCAAAAAAAAATCCAACGAATTAGTTCCAACGTTTTTCCGACCCCTCCATGGCAACCGACTTTTGAATCATGAAACTTCGATATCATATCCCGTCGCAATCGCCTAGGAATCCATAGTTTCCAGGTTCGCTCTTCTTGGTCTGAATTTCCACTATAGTGTTCATTACGAATATACACAAACTTATCAACAATTTTCAGATCTGAATATTTTGATGGATCGGATTTAATTTGTTCTTTTAGATAGGCATAATCGTCATCAAAAATGTGTGGGGAATTCAGATTAATTTCCGGTTCCATAACTTCTACTGATAAAACTTCTTCACAATGATTTCTAGACAACGCATCAGGTACTATATGGTCCCTACCTTTACGATGACTAATATTAAATTTATAGGCCTGTAACTTAAGAGCCCACCGAGCCAATCGCCCACTTAAATCAGGCTGTTTCATTAACCAAACCAGACTCGAATGATCGGTTATGACTTCAAATTCTTGAAGCTCTAAATAGCAACGGAATTTCTTGATGGCCTCTACAGCAGCGAGGCATTCTCTTTCTGTCACACTGTAGTTTCGTTGGGCAGAGTTTAATTTTTTCGACATGTATGCTATGGGCTTCTCTGCGCCGTTCTCATCCAATTGCACTAACACTGCCCCGATTCCATAATCGCTTGCATCACAGTGGAGATAGAACTTTTTCGCGAAATTTGGGATCGAAAGTACTGGTGCAGTAGTTAAAAGGGTTTTTACATTTTCAAAAGATCTCTGGCTGCCTTTGTCCAAATAAACTTCCTTCGAGTAGACAAAGTCTCGCTAATAGGGATCATCAGGATCAGTTCTAATTCCCCCATTTCCTATCAGATAACCTAAATATTTCACTTCCGTAACACAAAAATGACTTTTAGAAATATTGAGCGTCAAATTAGCTTTCCTAAATTGCTCAGCGAGTCTAACCAAAACAGATAAGTGGGATGCAAAATCCTCTGAAACGACAATCAGATCGTCCAGGTACACGAATACGCAGTGTCTTAGATCCGCTGGAATTATCTCATCAACGAGTCGACACATCGTTTGAGGCGCATTGCATAACCCGAAGGACATAACCCTAAACTGATACAATGGTTTGCCGGGAATTGTGAACGCTGTCAGGGGTTTCGCTTCGTCTCATAGGCCGATTTGCCAGTACGCATCTTCAAATCGAGTTTGGATATTATATTAGCTGGAGGAAGCCGTGAAAATATTCCCTCGATACCATGCAACGGATAAGCGTCTTTCTTAGTGACAGCATTGAGCTTTCTGGCTCCATGGGGAATTTGATGGTTCGATAACCCCCAATTCCAACATCCTATCAATTTCCTTAAACATAAGTTTCTCCACTGCGGGAGAAACTGAATAAAAACGTTGTTTTATCGGTTTGGCATCGCCAACGTCTATTTCATGACAAATAATGTCGGTTTTTCCCAGCCCTTGTTTCGCACAATTGGGGAATAAAGCCATAATCGCCTCAAGTTGTTGGTGTTGATAGGTGTTTAAACAATATTTATTATCTTCCTAATTGCAAGTTTCAGAATTTTCGTTATGTACGGATAAAACTTTCGATATTTGCGCCGTACTTATTCTTTCATTCCGTCTTTCATTCACAGACAGGATTACCCGACAGTATTCCGGATTCAAAAATATCAGGCGCAAGATGGAACGCCTTCCAAAAATCTAGCCCTAATATTAATCGTTGGTTCAAAGTCGGTACTATTAACATTCTTACGCGCTGCTTTTGATTTTTAAAAACAATATCGGTATCTAAAATTCCCAAAACTTTTTGATGTTTCCCATCCGCCGTTTTTACACTAGATTTTAGTTTATGAAATTCTATACATTTTGAAAAATCTTGCATTGCCAAATCTGAACCTATGCAGCTAACATTAGCCCCGGTATCTAATAGACCAAACTCCTTATATCCTAAAAAGGAAACCATGGCATAATATCTATAGTCATTGCACAACTTCGTAATGGTAGAAATGGTGTATTTAGAAGTATATTTTCTGTTCCTATAGAACTCACGCATTCTGAGGGTAGATTGTTTGGGCGGTCTCAGACGCGGTAACGACAAGTCGGAAACCTGAAAAATTCTGTTTCGTGCTGCAATATATTCTTCCAGCCTTTGATGATAAGGGCGACTAGGGTGTGGACCACTCATCCCGTTTCCGTTAGTCAAGTTTGTAGGTGAGGTACGTTTAAGAATGTAAGTATGTGAATGGTATGGATAAGGTTCATTAGAGGAAATAGATGTATCGTTTAAAAAGTTTGGGTCATTTTCTCCCGACCCTTCTGAGGATTTGAAGGATGATAGTTTTTTGAACGATTAGTATAGCATTTGTCACAATTTGGTTTATAGGTATTTTTGGCTCCACAGCCATAGCAAAATACTGTCCTGTCCTTGACGCAATTATCCCAGTGATGCCCTGGTTTATCACAATTCCAACATAGGATAACCAATGGTTTTTGTAAGGCGTTTACGTTATTATCCCCTGGGATAAACTGCGGACCTTGAGCATCACTACTCAGTTCCGACACATTTCTACGTGGGACAAACGAGGGTGTTCTGGACGCTGGTAATCGTCTATAATTTTCCTCACTAAGTAAGTTTTCCCGCATTTGCACTAATTTACGAAGATGTGCCAAGGAGTATATATGGACATACAATTGTTCGTGTCTAATATCGGGTCGCAGATTCCTACACAAAATCTCTATATGCTCCTGCTCAGACATTGCCGTACCTAACCGATCTAAGTTTACAACTATCGACTCATAAAAGGTTTCAAAACTTTCCCCAACCTTTTGCTTTCGCCCTCGTATTTCCTCCTTGATATCATAATCCGACTTAAACTCCTTGTACTGGTATCGAATGGCCGCACAAAAATCATCCCACACAATATTGTGTACCTGTTTGTGGTATCTCCAATACCAGTCCCGGGCTTTTCCTGATAAGAGGATATGTAAATTTTTACACAAGGGAGAAAATTGTCAGCTGTTAAGGATCTAACTCTGTATAAATATTCCTCAATATTGAGACCATTTGCAGAGCCATCAAATTTCAGATTCCAATTCTGTATAATTGATGTTATTTTATCCGCTCGAAATGACAAGTTGTCAGCTAAATTTAGGGGCGTCATATTGTTTGGATTAGATGGTATATTTCCCTGATTAAATGGCGTTTGAGGAGGTCGTCTACCACTATTATGGTCAATAGGACCAGGTGTAGGGTTAATATTAAAGTTTCGCAGAAATCTTAAAACACTCATTTCAATCATATGATTAATTTGGGCATAGTCAATATTTCCACAAGGAAGTTCCACACCCTGTGCCGTATACTCATGTGAAGGAACCCTATAGGCCATAGCACTCTTAGGCATAGGACTCAAGGGTGAAAAATTACCTACAGGCGCAGGGCAGCACTGTAATTATCATTTGATCTAACGTCAATTAACTGGGTCGGATTTGCCTCAGCAAATACATTTTTGCTATAACTACGTGTATGGTACTGCTTAGCAGATGCCCCACGGCCCCTACCGTCAGTCTTCCACATCACTTTACCTCAAATTAATTCTCACCAATTTTTTGATTTTCGACACATCAGGTGTTCAAGCTATTGCAACGTTAAAATACATTTTTTGCAGGTGTTAAAATCATAGCAATATCAATAGGGGCTAAATGTTCTATGGAACCCATACTTTTTTATATCTTTGGCAAAGCAAAAATTTGCTTTTTCTTTTGCCCCAAGTTCTTCTACAACAACTAAAGAAATATTGAAATTCATACAAAAGGCTTCGCTTCGATGCATCGAATACAAAACATTGATGTTGTCAAATCGACCCTTTCGATTTGAATTAAATTTGGTGAGAAGGTTCCTTTTATCCTAAAAGGAACATATATTTTTTTTTATTATTTATTTATTGAATCTTCATATATTAAATATGAACTAACAATAATTAATCAAATCATTTCCTAATACTTTATTTATGTCCCGCCAGTGCCAGACAAAAATTTTCTTCATCACGGGTTCTGTTCACATATGGGCATTTCCATTTTGACGTGTCGTGATATTTGTACCACAAAATGTAAAAAATTAAATGAAGAAGTCAAATTTGTAAAATAGGTTTTTTTATACAAAGTAATGAAGTAGCACTATGTTCAGAATAAAAATTACAGTAATCGACGCTAAGGATTTGCAGATATAAGAAAAAATTTGCGCTGGCGTGACGTTAAAAAAACGGAAGTGGATTTTGACTTGCATTACAAAACTGAATAAAGCTACGGTCACACTTATTAAATATTTGAACAAATAAGCGTAACCACTACTTTTGAAAATAGTTAGAGTGATCAAACATGGTCTTAATATCAAAAAATAAAACTAATTCTACTACTAGGCATATAAAAAACTGGTTTTTGTAAGATGTGGTATATTATAATCAATATAAATATTGAAATTTAACGAAATGATTATTTAGTTTGCTTGTTGGTCCCGTTTTTTTAGTCAAATATTTGACAAGTGTGACCGTAGCTTAAGACTGCGAATTGAGCTAGATGTTTTGTATAAAACCTTTTTTAGTAAACTTTGGACTAATACAGATTTATTTTCAAGCTATTAAATTTATAAATCTTTGCTCGTTTTAAGGTAAATATGGGCATTTTCAGCGAAAAGTTCACTTTTTTTAATGTAACGCCAGATTGCAAATAAGGACCATGTTGTTCAATCGTTATCCCTTTTGTTACTAAATGTAGAGCTAGTTGCGCTTTACACCAAAATATAAAAAAGTAAACTATACATATAAAACTTTTTGAGAAAAAATTTAATATATATATTTAGCACGTCATACGGAAATCGTATTAGTAATAAATTTTGTATTCCCGAAAATAACTTTGATAATATCTGGCGTTACGTTACAAAAAGTAGACTTTTCGCTGGAAATGCCCATGTATGGGTGTTTATCGCTCAACTTAATGGGTAAGTGCTGTGGTGTCTCTTCTCCTTAAGAGAGTGTGGCCGCTATCATTTAAAATATTTCGAGCTAGTGGTTCGGATGCAATTCTAGCCTATTTAAGTATTTTACGGCATATTTCGTAATCATAGTTTTAACTAATGGCACATTGAGATCCTTGTAAACATTTGAGTTTTTAACAAGGGGCAGCTGAATTTGAATTTTTTCAATATTTGAGGCCGAGGCAGTGCCCCATAGTTGAATACCGTAGCACCATATTGGGTTTAAAATAGAGTTGAAGAGTAGTATTTTGCAATCGAGACTAAGAATTTGAACAGACAAAGATTCAGTTCGAAAAGCTGATTCTATCCTTTGGGCTAGTTGTGCTCTAGTAGAGAAAGGAGAACGAACGGGTGCCATTGATATTGCTAGCTATCAGCCGGGTGGGGGATTCTTGTTCTTATCAATCTCTTTTGCCAAATAAGAAATCATTCCGTTACATAAATATTATTATAGACTCCCTAAATAATATACTAGACCGGGTGTTGATCATATGTATAAAAGATGTAAATAAGACCCCAGTTATGATCAACAAAATGACAGATTATCTACAGTAAAATAACCTTTACAATTCAAATGTTATATTCTCTTCTTGGTGTACATGAAGAGAGAAACGCCTCTTAACCCTCCCAACCTTTGATCTGAGTGGCGTAATAATTTCGACTCAAATCCCACCATCATCTACAACATTTCGATCACATCAGTAAGAAAACTTAAGAGATTTTAATAATCCATGATGCTAATAAAAAATTAGCAAACTTTTTTAAACTTCATTTAGGCTTAAACATAGAAAATTTGAATTATTATTACCCGCGAAAATAAATTAATCACAAAAGGAATCGATTTGAAATTACTCAAGTAACTAAAAAAAAACTATTATATAAAAAATAATAACAAATATCAAAACTAAAAATATTTTCTTATCAAACTAAAAATATTTTCTTAGCAAAACGTAGGTTATTGTAAATTCAACTTAATAAAGCCAGGTACTCTGTTCAACATTTTTTTATTTTTATTAATTCAATATTACAAATTCACAACTATGTTGTCCATGGACACTATGACTCTCCAAAAAGTGTCATAACGTCCACGGACACTGTGACACTTTCCATATGGACATTATGCCACTTTCAAAAGTGTCATAAGGTCCGTAATTACGCTGAGAAAAACATGTTTTATTATGGTCACAACCAACAAAACTATTTTAAAAAAACTAATTTAACCATAATATGGTTGTCGGTTACAATGATTTGGTTAAATTAAACATATTATGGTTAAATTTTTTTAAAAAATGATTTTGTTGCTTTTTCTCTTGGTGTATATAACGAAAACACTTGTGGGATAAATGATTTTTTTCTCTATGGTATAACAAATACCGCACGCAGAGAAAAAATATGGTTGGGCATGGTTAGGGAAACAACACTATGTTTAATATAACAATATATTGTTGTCGTACACAAATAATTGTTACGTTTCTTTAATACCAACAATATTATAGTTACTGTAAACATATCAACGTTTATCGCAATTATAAATTTGAGTATTGTTGAACGAAAAATAATTATTTTTCTAACAACTTAATTATGATAACTTTCAAAACATATTATATTACTCACAACCATATAATGATATTTAATAGCCATAACATGATAACTTTCTATACATTTATCATATTATGTTTAAGATGCAATCAAACCATTTTTACTCTAATAATATTATGTTAGCGCCATTTGTAAAAAATTTTGGATCAGTTGTGTCGTTAATTTTATATGTGAGCGGTTAAACAATTTAGAGATAAATTCCCATAAAAAAATAAGCTTAAAGAATTTAAAAAAATTAAAATATTAGCGGAGTTCATTCAGTTTACTGATTTAATAGTGCAAATGGAAATTATCGTAGTTTTTTTGTAAAATCCAACAACAAAACACATAGAGATTTCGTTATATTTTATAAAAGTGTTTTGATATTTCTGTTGTTTTCTTGGGCAACTGCGTATATCTTAAAACAAAATTTTCAGGAGAGCCAAAAAACCATTCTAGATTAAACTATGGGATAGGTATTGTGCACCACGTTAAAAAATCGGAATTAATACATCTTTTTTCAAAATTTTTAGAAACATGTAAAGAGCAATTAAAATTAGGCAATATGGCATCAACATCTCCAAATCGGAAAAGAAAAATAAGAAAAAATGGACAAACGCGGTTGCTTATGAAAACAACCGGTTTTGGCTTTTCTCTTTTGCAAGCCTTTTATTGAACTCCGCTATTTGATTTACATTAAGAAAAATTGTTAAAAGCCACAAAATAAAAATCGATGCAAGAGAATTTTAATTTATTTTATATTTTTATGACAGTTATGAAAGGTGCTGCATCATAATATGATTGCTTTTAAATTTATTATGATTAGCATGATAATAATATGATTACTTCTTAGCTTATTATGATTAACATGACAATAATATGAATAATTTCTTAGCATGCTATTATTAACATGATAATAATATGATTGCTTCTTAACTTATTATTATTAACATGACAATAATATGATTGCTTCTTAACTTATTATGACTAACATGACAATAATTTAATTACTTCTTGACTAAGTATGATTAACAGAATAATAATATGATTAAGGGAAAAATATTATGTTGTAATATTACGAGTATATTTAGTCATAATAGGTTTCAATAATAATCATAATATGGTGACTACAATCATGAATCTTATCATAATATGTTGCTCTTAGAATATGTTTACCACAACCATGTTTTTTCTCTGCGTGCGGCTTCGCTAACTAAAGCTTATCTGCACAGCCGGCCTTCGGCCGGGCGCAAGGATTTTCTCTTCTATGGTATAACAATCCCAATGATCCCAAATTTGTTCAGATTCTCGCTTGCAAGAATTTTTGGCATTATACTTTGTGGACATTAAGCCACTTTCAAAGTGTCCTAACGTCCGTGGATGTTATGTCACTTTTCTGATGGACACTATGACACTAGACGTTATGACATGCCACCGTTGATGATTTTAAGATTTGTCATTATTTTGTATTTTTGGAACAAACATTTATATCCTTAAGCTGAAGGACAAATGATTCTTCCAATATTCTAGTTGTTCACTTTTGATGATGAATTAATTATTTTTTTTTTTGGTTTTAATTTCTTGTTTTTTTATTTTATTAATACATATTTATTTTGGTTGCAAAACACTTTTATTGCAAGATATCCTTTTAATCAAAATTTAATTTTCGATTTTTTTTTTTAAATAACTTTTATGTGTTCTAACCAAATTCCGGATGAAAGAGAAATTATAATTTGAACAAAGTCATTGTCCAAGCCCTAGCTCGGCGATCTTACGAAAATGGCAGACGAAAAAACGTGCGTTTTTATGCATCGCTTTCTAAGTGACAAATGCGGTGCTACATGATAATGCTAATGATCTTCTACACAGACAGTTTTTGCGTTTGAGTTTTCACAAGTCGACCAAACCGATCACTCAGGAGCGATATTTAGTGTTTATTTTCGAACACTGCTCTAAATATACATACATTTAAAATTTTTTTTTTCGTTCTGTTCCTTATAGGATAAAAGGAAACAAATTTCATTCAAACCGAAAGGTGTCGCGTCACACTCTTGATCGATTTGACATGGAATTACCCATATGTACTAAGTGCTTGCTAATTTTTGACCATTTTTTGTTGGGAATTGAAAATCTTTAAAATTATAAAATTTTAATGCTAATGCAAGAATAATAATTTGTACTTTAGAATATTCATTCCTTAAAAATACGAGATTTCAAAATAAATTTTTATTAAATTTCTTGCTTTTCTAGTTCACGATTTTTATGTTTGTATAAAAAAAGCTACAATAATTTTACTTCAAGTCTAAACGCTGATAATTTTTTTAAGTGTTGGATATTTTCAGAACCTTAATAGGAGATATAAAGGTACTGAAATTTTCTTTTTTGTACCTTTTTGCGTTTGAATATCAATATTCTTAGTGCTTCTACATTTAATAAAGGTAACCTGGAATAAAAATTAGCTTGTAGATTTTGCGTTTTAGGCTGGGCGATGATATGTGCGCGTCATACATTTATAGGTAACAATAAATTGTTATTCTTAATTCTTTATTAATAATTTAAAGTAAATATTTATAACATTTGTATGCAATTATTCTGTTTGTATGTAAATAACCCCTTCTTCTAATGAAATTTATTTTACATAGATGGTATCGAAATTCAAGTGGAAAGGACATCAAATAGTCTAAAATTTTCTGTCGTTGACACAGAAAAATACGAGCTGCAAAATGTAACATGCAGAAGTATTAAGATTATAGAAACTTATGGAGATGAAAACCAAATTTGGTAAGATTTTTAAAATGAAAAAATTTAAAAATTAATTTAATATTAACTAATTTTTTTACCGTTATTTTTATTTTTGTAGTTTAGACCTTGACCCATGTTCCACATATCTAGTTGTTCTAATAATAAAACAATTATACGATGAAAATCAACAGATGATTGAAATAACAAGGGAGGAAAAAACCGAATATCAAGGTAAAATAATAAAGAAATTAATATCTGAGTAAAAAACACAATGGCCGTATATCAGTTTTATCTTATCTTACATTGAGAATGTGTTATGATATTTATATCACGGATGGAAATCATGGTATAATTGTACTGTTTTGGTACATTTGGGACCTTGTTGGACCTACTTGGTACAATTTAAAAATCTAAACAATTCACTAAAAGCCGTTTTACACTATCCCACAAAGTCTTACATATTTTTCAAAAATACTTCCCTGATCTAATTATTCTTTGAACATTTTCAAAAAACAATAACAACTAATCATGACAGGGTTGCATTTTCGTAAATTGCTAAAGACTTTGTGGGATAGTGTAAAACGGCTTTAAATAGCAACGATAATTTTTATTGTTCTCTTTAATTTTTTGTCTGTTTTTCTTCTTTTTAACGGTCAGCTTTTGTGTTTTTTGGAACGTTGCAACGCGTTGTTGCGATAGGGGCTTTTGTTTACTATGTACATGTGCTGCAATCAGTGATGCCAGAAGTGCAGATTTTATATCCCAAAATTCAGATTTTCATTGATAAAGCCCTTATGACACTACATTTTTTATTCATTAATTGATATAGAATTGATAGAAAGAAACAGTAAATGCTAGAAAGAGCAAACTATAAAAAATGTAAACAAAGTTTTTTAGTTTTGTTTCTCTTTTTATGGTTTTGTTTCAAGGATGGCGTTAAGAATATTTAAAATTGTACCAACAACATTTAAAAATTGTACTTTTTTACTCAAAAAGGTAATATCAACCATTCATGGAAGATCCATGTGAAAATAGATTAACACAGTACAACACATGATTTGCCAACTCAATTCTGTGAACTGTATGTGAAATTAGACCCAAAAAGAAGAATTTCTGCATCATTCGTTTTGTCTTCTTACTTGCGATTTGAAGTTAGTATCGATTTGAAGTTAGTACTATCGTATAGGGGAATTTATCACGTTTTAGGCCCTGTTGTTTGACATAGCTCGACAACCACTAGCCCAATTTAGTTGAAATAAATTTTAAAAAATTAAGAATTACAATTCCCTTAATCTGTTCATATATTGTACAAGTATACAAGTAACACTTTCGAAGTTAAAAATGAATGTATGAAGGGAAAAAATTATTTTTTGCCTAAAAATTTAAATTTTTTTTTTTTTAAATACATAAAAAATCCAAAATGGAAAAAAGTTTCAAGTCTAGTTATTTTTTCGCAAAGTCACATAACCTATGAGCAAAATGAGACAAAGATCATAAAAATCGATGCACGCGTTTCGCTTTGAGTAAAGGTATGAATTTCAAAAATTTGCTCGAGATATGCACAACATTATTTGGAGAAAACATTGACACCTTTTTCATGATTCTGAGAATTAAAAAAAAAAGAATAAACAAAAGGTTATTTGATTTTTATGATTGCGGTAATAAATGTACGTGGACAATTAAACGGAAAGTGGACCTTTTTATTATTTAGGTTTTTCCGGTGGCTACCTATATGATTTTTTTACAGAAATTGCACCCACACAACGCCAAGCTGATTTTCAGAAATTTTTAGGCAAAAAATAATTTTTTCCCTTCATACATTCATTTTTAACTTCGAAAGTGTTACTTGTATACTTGTACAATATATGAACAGATTAAGGGAATTGTAATTCTTAATTTTTTAAAATTTATTTCAACTAAATTGGGCTAGTGGTTGTCGAGCTATGTCAAACAACAGGGCCTAAAACGTGATAAATTCCCCTATACGATAGTACTAACTTCAAATCGATACTAACTTCAAATCGCAGGTAAGAAGACAAAACGAATGATGCAGAAATTCTTCTTTTTGGATCTAATTTCACATACAGTTCACAGAATTGAGTTGGCAATCAATTAACTGAAAAATGTTGTACTGTGTAATTAGTAGGCATTTTATTCACAAAAGATTTCTTAAAAATTCGCATTATTTGACACATAAGTATCGTCGGACTTATGTCATCTGATTTTAAACGAAATAATATTCATATGTATATACATACGTATACATGTATTCATATGTACTTACACACAAAAAAAATCATAGGTAAAATTACCTAAATATATGGTATAAAATTAACTAAGCGCAAGGGTAGTATCTAATTTTCTTAGCTAATAAAACTATTAACTTAGGTAATTTCTATGTTCGAAAAAGTATCTAATTATTTTTATAAAATTACTTAAAAACTTTTAATTTTTGATATTCTTTAATTAGGCTTGAGTTCATCAAATTTAATTTTCATTAAATTATTTTCACTGAGGGAAGGAATTTTACAACTTGGAATTTTTATTAAAATTTATTGATAATTTTTCTTGGCTGAGCTGGGATTTGAACCCGGGTTGATGTTTACATGTTTCAAGAAACACCACTTTCTATCGTCAGAAGATCTTTGTGTTCTACCCACTGCACCACTGCGGTGCCCGTTAGCTAAGGCGACCAGATTTTGAAAATAAAAATAGAGGACAAAAAGAAAAAAAGTTAAAAATTTAAGATTTTTTTTACATATTTTACTGACAAATTTGCATTCCCACATTCACATATGTTAAGTAAATTAAAAAAAAAATAACATATCCCTTAAAATGCAAACCTGTTAAATCCAATTTTTAAGTAAATGGAGATTTTGATGCCGTGTGGTAGAGAGAGATATTCCTCGTCGACCACCATGTAGTTTTCCTTTAATTTGAGTCTTGAAGTGTGTCAAATCAACTATATTTTTGGTTTTCCTTTCAAGCAGCAAATTGGGAAAAAAAGTTTTCCTGTAAAATTTGTTGAAAGGGACTTAGTAGGTTTGCTTGCATATTTAGCCAGCGATATATACACATTTACGTTTACTTATAAATAAGTAAAATTACTAAAAAAAAATAACGAAAATTAAAATGCATTGCACTAACTTATTCAAAATTGTATACTGCAAGTGAATAAGAGTTCAGTAGAAGTATGAAAAGAATAAGCACGGCACGACATTTTCCATACGATTTGACAGGAAAAAACCGGCGATCGCCGTGAAATAAAATTTGTTTTAGTTTATAAGAATAAAAACAAATATTGATTATGCATTTAAAAATAAAGAGGACAAAGATGACAGATTATGAAAAAAAGATGATAAAAGAGGACACAAATTTTATAGATGACAGCCAGTTAAAATAGATGATTGTCCTCTAAAAAAGAGTACGTATGGTCACCTTACGTTAGCCAACTTAAAAACTTTGAAAATTTACCAATGATAGCAAAGTTTTTTTATATTTTTATTTTTCGAAAATTATCTAAGTTTAATTTTGTACCATAGATTTTAGGTAAATTTACTATATACTTTTTTTGGTTACATACTTTAAATAAAATTAATTTAATTTCATTGTAATATTTTATTTATTTTCATCAAACGGTGAAAGTATAAAAGATATAAAGATAAAATTTACACACAAAATAAACTCATAGCGAACAATTCTGCATCATTAACTCCAAAATATCATAATTTGGATGAGCGATATATTTTTTAAACCTATTGGAATTTTTTTGTAAAAAGTTCAGTGGAGATATTATGTTTATAATATACTCACATAAATACGTTGTATTTAAACCTACATACATGTAGGATGGACAGTCGGACCACTGTGCAAGCGACATAACGGACCAAACATCACGCCACTTTGCACAGGCAAGGGCATTGTACATTAATTTGTATATTAATAAATAAATAAGATCTTACATACTGTAACGGACTGGAATTCTGCGACATTACATTGACTGACAGAACGAAAAGAGGAAAAACAAGAGGTTAGAGGACAGTATTCGTCTAGCCGTCAAGCCGCGAAGTTGTACTCGTTTACGTAAACTAAATTAAATACCCACACTGAACTATGTATTAATATAAATAAAAATAGTGAACATATTGTCAAATATTAATAAATTTTAAATTAAAACCCAATGAACTTTAATAACTAATAAAAGTGAATTAAAAAACCAACCGCGTTGTGTTTTAATTCCTACAAATGGGGGCTCGTCCGGGAATTACCGTGGTAGATCAAAGAGTCAGTCGTTAATAAAGGAATGCAATTTGTGTAAAATGACGAAATAATAAGTGAAAAAAAAGAGAGCAACATAGAACAAATATTTTAACAAAGTTTAAAAAGGGAAAAAATAAAAACACACACACAAATTTATAAACGTTTAAAAATAAATAAAAAAATACAGAATTAATTTTTTCGAGTTGTTGCATTCTATAGTTAACATTAGTGAAAAAAAAACTAAACTAAAACAACAATGAGAAAACAACAAACGTTTTTTGCGGAATGTATGTATGTAAAAGTGCAAAATTAACAAGTCTGCTAGTGAATAAAAATTAAAAAAAAAGAATAATTGAACTAAAATGGTAAATGAAAAACAACAAAAAAAAGAGAACCAAAAAGAGAAAAGGTTAAAGTAAAATGCAAGACATTTTAATATGTTTAAAATTTAAACGTTAAATAAAAATAACAAGTACAACTCGTAAACCAAGCAGCGACGGCAGCAGAGCCATAAGAAAAAAACACAGAAATGTTAACAAGTGTGAAAAAGTGCGTGTGTTAATAAGAGACATTACCAAAAGCAGAAAATAAACAGTGATACGGTAGCAGCAAAATAAAAGAGAACAAAAAACTTAAGAATCAGAAGACAATTTTTGAAATAAATCAAAAACAATTATTAATGCTACGCTAAAAGCAAATAATCGTACTTTGTCTTGAAAGTTATTGTTTAAAAGAGCAACAAACAAAATTAAAACAACATGAAATCTTAACCTAGCATTTACACGTGAAAGTAATTTCATGAAAGTCGCAATACACTCACACTTTTTCACTAACACATTTACATTTTTTTACTTTCAGCCCAACTTTCAGCTTGCTTTCAATGAAAATTTGAAGAAAGCGATTTTTTGACAATTTCATGAAAACAAATGACAATATACTAAGCGGTGTTGCCTATTTAACATTTGCATTTGAAATTTCAGGATTGTGTTAAATTATAGTTACAAAAGCAACTTGTTTTGGACGTATATATAAAGAATTTTAATATATTTTTTTAACTACAATTATTTGAAACACAACTATTCTAATTAAAGTGGATAAATATTAGGAAAATAAATAAAAAATAAATATTAATTGGAATGAATGCCTAAAGTTCGGCGTGAGTATTTGTCTTGGCAACTCTGAAATTACAAATAAGAAAAACAATAAAAATGGAGGCAAAATAAAGCAATAAACAAATTATTAAATTAATAAATTTGTACCGATCCCACCCCATTTTGTGGGATATGAACCACAACTCCTACAGAAGGAACGACATTAAAAAAAAAAATCGTATGAAGCTATTGCAGATGAAATGTGTTTGGACGTTGAAGCCATAAAGAAAAAGATCCGGTCGCTGCGTATTACATACACCGGGGAAAAAATTCAGTAAATTCGCTTCCACATCGAATTCACATCTTTTTATTAATAATGGCTTTACCCACTGCCTTCTATTTACTGGTTTTTTTATTTTCATTTCTTTTTTTTTGTTTTGGTTTTCAATTTCTAGTTTTTTTAGTTCTAAAACTAAAACAATTTTTGCCACTTTGCGCTTTGACGACATTTTTCAAATGAACTTTCACTTTCCTGTGTAATCGAACAAGAAATTTTCAAGAAAGTCGTCTATTTCATTGAAATTTTTACTTATAATACGTATACAGAAATTTCATGAAAGAACTTTCATGTGTAAAGGCAGTGTAAGATAAAGATGAATTGAATTAAATATTGAAATTATAATTACATAAATTATAATTGTATAAATATATCTTTAATTTGTATTTTTTGAATTAAAAACAGGATAGGTAGTACCTATTATATACATTTGAATAAATCAGATTTTTTTTATATATTGCATTTGGAAAGTATAATTTATTTTTGTAAAAGCGAGCGCAACTGAGGGCGCTTATTAATAACTCAAAATGGAGCTACGCGAGATACTTGTTTTAACCGTGGATGAATTGAAGACGAGCGCGGACGCACTAGGGCTAGAGACAGTAGGGACAAAAACGGACTTGCAGGAAAGACTTATCCGACATTTTAGGGCCCGAAACGATGCTGGGGGAGGTTCGGAGTTTGCTGACGCGTCTTCTGCAGTACAAGAAATAACTTCCGAAGTTACACGATTCACGTTAAGAGATATTGAAGACTCAATAGCAAAATTTTCGGGTGAAGACACCCTGGAGGTAGACGTTTGGTTGCAGGAGTTTGAAGACTGTGCACACGTATTGGGGTGGAACGAGTTACAACTATCAGGCCTGTTCTGAAAATCACTTTAATTCAAATCACGTGATTTCCAATTACATGTGCCTTTTAAAATTACGCGTGTGATATTTTGGTCTTCCGTTCTTGGGTGTTTCGGTGTGGTTTTCAATTGCCGAAAGCAGACAGAGAAACACAAAAACGGTGTTATGTTCAGAACATCACCAAATTTCACGTTTGATTTTTAAAAGCACGTGATTTGAATCCACGTGATTTCCAGAACAGGCCCGTATATATCTATGCCAAGCAGCTTTTGACGGGTGCAGCCAAGATCTTCATTAGAAGCCAATCTGGTGTAAGGGACTGGGGTGCTCTCAAGGTAGTTTTGCGTAGGGAGTTTGGCGGAAAACCATCAGCAGTATCAGTTCACAAGATGCTAAAAAACATCCGGAAGCGGACGAATGAATCGTATCGTCAGTACTTGTACTCCCTGATGGAGATAAGTAGCCCAATTAATTTGGACGAAGCCAGTATAATAGAATACTTCATAGTGGGGATCCCCGGAAACATGTCTATTAAAGCTGTTTTGTATCAGGCCCGCACCTTGAATGACCTTAAAGAAAAATTAGTCGTTTACGAAAAAATTTCGGGGGCAGAGAAATCCCCAGGTTTCACGGGTGGCAAAAAATCATCGGATAAAGACCATTCAGAACCTCGAGGTGACGTGCGACGATGTTTTAAATGCGGTATGGAAGGGCATATTGCCAAAGATTGTTAGAGGGGAGAAGCGAAATGCTTCAAGTGTAAGAAAACTGGTCACAAATCTTTTAATTGTCCTACTCTGAAAAAGGAGACCACGTCAAATGACACAAAACCAAATGTACTAACGCTAACAGATGATGCCCCTTCTCCCTCTAGAAGAATTTTTAAGGATATAGTTGTTTTTGGTAAGACTGTTTCCGCAATTGTTGATACAGGTAGCGATATTTCTATCATACGATATGATACACTTTTAAGTCTAACAGATGCACCGCTAGAACCGGTTGAAAAAAATTAATCGGCATTGGAGGGAAAAGCATGACAACTATGGGTTGCCTCAAAATCCGAGCTCAGCTGGATGGTATCGAGATGTACATAGATTTTCATGTTGCCAAAGAAAGAGATATTTGGTATTCCATAGTCATCGGAAATGACATTTTAAATAAGGTTGACCTAATGGTTGACGAAAAGGGAGCCAGGTTTAGAACCAGAATCCCTAGTATGAGTATGTTTGAGGGAAGTAACGAGCAATTATCAAGAAGTGAATCGGGTGATGAATCTGTTCTATTTGCCGAAGAATTGGACACCTATGCCCCGCCACAGTCAGACGTTAACCAAATCACCGAACTTAAAAATGAGTTCTCCGACATCGTTTACTCACTCGCAGAATCCTTGAATGAGTCTATTGATTTACCCTTAGAAAATTTAAATGAGGCTTACCGAGCTGAAATCAGATCGGCTGTGGAAAGGTATAACCCTATGACACCAACCAAATACGTAGTAGAAATAAAGATCGTATTATCAGATGAAACCCCGGTAGCGTGCAGACCCAGGAGGACATCTTATGCAGACCAACAAATTTTTGAAAACCAGATCAAAGAGTGGCTAGAAGAGGGAGTCATTCGTCCTAGTTTCTCGGAATACTCATCACCTGTGGTATTGGCATCAAAAAAAGACGGTACGAAAAGACCCTGCTGTGATTACAGGCGCTTGAACGCGAAAATAATTCGCGATAACTTTCCGATGGCCATAGTCGATGATGTCGTTCAACGGTTACAAGTAGGAACGGATTCCTACACGTACCGATAGCGGAAGAGTCGCGAAAATATACGGCTTTCGTTACACAAAACGGTCAATATGAATTTCAGTTCGTGCCATTTGGAATAAGCAATTCACCAGCTGTTTTTTGTCGATTTATATCGGCCGTGTTCAACGATTTGATCAGAGATGGAACTATTGTTGTGTATATGGACGATATAGTTATATTGTCACGCGACGAAAACGAGGGTATTTGTAATCTGCGCCGAGTATTAGAAGTTGCAGCATTAAACGGGCTCCGGTTCAAATGGAGCAAATGCCAGTTTTTGCAAAGAAAAATTCAGTTCTTAGGGTACATCGTTGAGAATTCATCAATATCACCGTCAGAGGAAAAGTGCTCAGCCATCAGGAAATTTCCGATACCAACCAACGCCAAAGCCTTACAGCGATTTTTGGGTCTAACGTCATTTTTCCGCCGTTTTATTCAAGATTACGCCAGGATCGCCAAACCACTGTCGGATCTGTTGAAGAAAGGCGCAAAATTTAAAATGGGTGACCAGGAGTTATTAGCGATACAACAATTAAAATCTGCTTTGCCAAGCGATTCGGTTTTGAGATTATATAACCCAAAGGCCGAAACTGAAATCCATACAGATGCAAGTAAATATGGGTATGGAGCGATGCTCGTGCAGAAAGACTCAGAAGACTCGAAATTTCACCCAGTAGAATACATGAGCAGAAAAACCACGTCGTCCGAGGAAAAGTACCATTCGTACGAACTAGAAGTGTTGGCCATAGTAGAAGCTCTTAAGAAGTGGAGGGTATACGTTTTGGGCATCAAATTCAAAATAGTTACCGACTGTAACGCATTTGCCATGACCATGCGTAAAGACGATGTTCCGGTCAGAGTTTCAAGATGGGCGTTATTCCTCCAAGAATTTGACTATTCAATCGAGCATCGATCTGGAAACCGAATGAAGCACGTAGACGCGCTCAGTCGAGTGGCATGCCTAATGATTCAAGATTCACTACAACATCGCATAAGAGAGGCGCAACAAGACGACGAGTGGATAAAAGCTGTCTGCAAAGTACTTTAAACAGACTCTTATGGTGATTTCTATGTAAAATATGGTATTTTACACAAAGACCCCGGCAGGGATTTAATCGTTATACCCTCTGAAATGGAAAAAGAGATAATTGAGATGGCACACCGCCAAGGGCATTTTGCCACAAAGAAAACAAAGGAGCTGGTCGAGAGACAGTTCTATATCCCAAAGATAGAAATCAAAACGGAATCAGTGGTAAGAAGCTGTGTAGAATGCATCATAACGGAAGCCAAAACTAGGAAGAAAGAAGGTATGCTCGCCCCGATCGACAAATCGGATAAACCTTTTGTTACATACCACATTGATCATGTAGGACCAATGGAAGCTACACAAAAAATGTATAACCATATATTCGTAGTCGTTGATGCCTTCACAAAGTTTGTCTGGTTGTACCCAACCAAAAGCACTGGTTGTAAGGAAGTGGTAGAAAAATTAAGGCGACAATCAGCAGTATTTGGTAACCCGCAGCGAATCGTATCCGACAGAGGAACCGCCTTCACGTCTAAGGAGTTCGCAGAATATTGCAAAGATGAAGAGATAGAGCATCTACTAATTGCCACAGGAGTTCCGAGGGGAAATGGGCAAGTCGAACGCATCAACCGTATAATCGTGCCCATGTTAACCAAAATATGTGCCGAGAAGCCCAATCATTGGTATAGGTACGTAGACAAGGTTCTGCAAATTATAAACAACAGTCCATCGAGAAGCACCCAACGTACACCATTCCAGTTAATGACAGGCATAAGTATGCGAACGGGAGAAAATCCGCAACTAAGTCAAATTCTCCATGAGTTTTCGATAGACGAGCTGCAAAGCGAAAGAGACCTAATTCGACAAGAAGCACGAAAAAGCATAGTGAAAATACAAGCCGAAAACAGCAAAACGTTTAATAAAAATAGAGTACCAGCGCCGGAATACAAGGTAGGAGACTTGGTCGCCGTTAAGCGTACCCAATTTGGTGTTGGCATGAAGTTACGACCAAAGTTTTTAGGTCCGTACAAGATCTTAGCCAAACTAAACCACGACCGATACGAAGTAGAAAAAGTTGGTGAAGGAGAAGGTACATGAAAATTTTTCACTGTGGTTGAACATATGAAGCCGTGGAGTCAGGCTTCGGGACGAAGCCAGTGTCAGGAGGGCCGAATGTAGGATGGACAGTCGGACCACTGTGCAAGCGACATAACGGACCAAACATCACGCCACTTTGCACAGGCAAGGGCATTGTACATTTATTTGTATATTAATAAATAAATAAGATCTTACATACTGTAACGGACTGGAATTCTGCGACATTACATTGACTGAAGAACGAAAAGAGGAAAAACAAAAGGTTAGAGGACAGTATTCGTCTAGCCGTCAAGCCGCGAAGTTGTACTCGTTTACGTAAACTAAATTAAATACCCATACTGAACTATGTATTATTATAAATAAAAATAGTGAACATACTGTCAAATATTAATAAATTCTTAATTAAAACCCAATGAACTTTAATAACTAATAAAAGTGAATTAAAAAACCAACCGCGTTGTGTTTTAATTCCTACATACATACATATATTAAAAAATTCGAAGAAGATACCTAACCCAATTAGTAATATCCCAATAAACCATAGAACGATATGATAGCGAAAACGATGTTATATATTACAGCGTTTATAATATTATGTACTATTATTTAAAAAGTTATCGTTACGACATCACTTTTCGAAATATTTTTTCCAATTTAAAAACAAACATTTAAAAAAACATCAAACATTTTTTAATTATAGAAAATTATTTCCAAAAAGATACATACATATGTACATATAAAAATTTAAAGAATATTTTTATTAAAATACATTATTAAGGGTCCTCATGATATCGTTTATAAGTCTCGTAATCTGTGCAAACGGTGCATTTTTACGCCCTCGTAAATGAACTGTCAAAAATTGTATGAGAATTCATTTACACAAACTTGGTAAATTTGCCCAACAATTTTGTCTCGTAAACTTGCGCTGTTCAATTGTGCATTTATACAAACAGATCTTTTAATGATTTTAACGTCGTTTTCAATGAAAAATCCAAGTGTCTATAAATCACAAACAATAAATTCTAGCAATAATTTCAGTAAATTGGTCTTTTGGCTTTCTTTAAGCATTTTTAAAAGCAAATTTCTCATACATATTAATCACAAATTTAAACACAAATTTTTATATTTTTGAATTTTAATTTTTAATTTATTTTTGTATTGACGTTTCTTACAACCTGACATTAATTGTTTAAAATTAAACAAAAGTAAAAAAGGGGCTTCATGAAACAAGACTCGTAAGTTTGCGCATTTGCACAAATGGCAATTTTAAGCGACATCATGAGGACCCTTATTGTTATCGAATTATCTTATTAATATTAATAAAACCTCAAGTAATAGCCATTATATTTAATGATAAATTTAAATTTTTTTTAATTGGTAAAACTTTTGTTACAGAAAAGTTTTAATATTTCTTATTTCCTGCAAGAGGATAAATCGCTAAAAACTGTAAGTCAGTATGTATATAAAAATAAATTAGGTGCATATGTTTGTCCTTCCAAAATTCAGTTTATGTGGCCAGGAATATTATTACAACTTTTTTAAACACTGATTTTCTGCAATCTTTTCAATGTATATTTAAGAAAATGCCACGAGTACAGGACAGAAAAGAAAGCAATGTACTGTTTAAATATAACACAGAATCTTTTAAATAATTCCCCTGTCGAAGTTCCATAACTATGTGAAAATGGTAACCCTCCAATGGAAGAAGAGGTTGGCAAGGATGCAATTCATATTAATTTGGATTCAAAAAGCAGCAGTTGTTATGAAACTGATAGTGAAAGCTTTACCATACGCGAACAAATAGCAGAATGTTCAATGATATTATATTACCAATGTTGCGTTTAATGACCTTCTGAAAATACTAAGAAATGAGATACCAAATTTACCTAAAGACAGCAAAAGGCTCAAAGAAACACCCAAATCTTGCATAAAAGAAAATATTGCCCAAATGTATAAATTACTTGTTCTTAATAAAATACATAAGATTTTTGTTAATCTAGCTTGAATTTACTGTTATTAATTTTTTATTGACCTTTTATAAATAATAACTACATATATTTCACATACATATATACAAATTTGCACCGTTTCATTAGCTAGATATCATTATCAGTATAACAAAACGATAGTTTTTTAAGAAATTTAAAAATGCAATTCCACTATCGATATTTTTGGAAATTATGATATCGAAAACGATATTACAATTTAATGGAAAAATGATATTATAAGGAAAGGTACAATTTAGTCCGTAAAAACTATCGTTTTCGATTTGTAAACGATTATCACTTGTGATACTTTTTATCACCTATATGATATTGTTTCAATATCATATCATTTTATCATTTTAGGAAAAAAATTTTTTATAAATTACCAATTATCTTAGGCAACTAAACTTATGCCCAATTTTCAGGATTGTATTTACATCTATATTTAGTTAAAAACTTAAAACGTATTTACCCTGCCTTTACACATGCAAGTAGTGGCATGCCACTACTGTATACATATTATCAAAGAAAATTTTTTCGAAATAGTCGAATCGCATGCCATTGGCTTTTGTGATTACACATGCCACTGCGAGTTCATTTTCAAAATGTCGTTGAAGCGTCAACTTCAGCAAATTTGTTTACTTCTCAAATTAAAAAAAAAGTACCAGAAAACAAAATAGAGTTACCGAGTTAATCATGTTGGCACATTTTTGGGGAAATTTTTTCATTTATTTATATAAGCATTATTTAAACAATATTAATGCTCTATAATTAACAAACTTGCTTTTATTAATGCGCGTTTCAGAAATTAATCATAATAATACATTTATCAAGTTAAAACTTTAATTACAATTTGACAATAATTCAGTAAATTTGCTTTAAATTTTTAACAGGGTAACATTGCTTATCGTTTTGACATTTAGTGGCATGCAAGTGCCAAATTTCCACTCGCATGCAATTTTTGCTGCCACTGGAGCTGCCATTTCGAAAAATGTGAGTGTATTAGTAAAAAAGTGTGAGTGTATTGAGTTTTTCGAACTGGCAGTGGCATGTGTAAATGCTGGGTTAAATACAGATTGGTTTTTTGAGTTTTATTTGAAAAGTCTTATTTAATTAAGCACTACTAAATACAAAAAAAATATAAACAAGTGTATTTATTTACAAGGTGGTCTGAAAAAACAGCTGACTGTTAATGATTTGCCTGTTGTTGTTGTATTGTTGTGATAGTGAGGCCACCTTGCTAAAATATTACAATAGAAACTTAAGTTGAAATTAAGTGTACCACATCGGTGACTTAAGTTCCACTTAAGTTTTTAGTGAAGAAGAGAATTTTGTATTTAAAACGATTTTAAAAATAAATGTGTTTTAATATCAATCCTGAAAATTGGCCATTAGTTTTTGGTTTTTATATTAAAATAAATTACCTATGTACGCATTTGTAAAATACCCTAGATTATTTTTTTGTGTGTATGTATTAATATCTTTTATAGTTTCAATATTTGATTGCTTGTAAATTTTTAATAAGACCCTTGATAGTTTTAATTACACGTCAAGCAATTAACTTTTATTTTGTAAATTAACAAAGATGTGAAAGATCCTTACTGAGGGTGTGTGTGAAACGGTAGCAAAGTACTCATGAATGTAAAATTTTGACACTGTTGAGGTGAATAAAATTTCACTAGCCCTGGGGGCTAGTATAAATAGCTGCGTTCGAGAACACAAAAGTGTTTACTATTTTTTACTGAACTTTACTGCATTTTACGAAATTGCGTTCGAGTACACAAAATACAGTAAATGAGAACACAAATTAAGATAAGGCGACCAGATTTTGAAAATAAAAATAGAGGACAAAAAAAGTTAAAAATTTAAGATTTTTTTACATATTTTACTGACAAATTTACATTCCCATATTCATATATCGTCGTTCGCAAGTTATTGTGTTCTATACCGCAAAATATAAAAAATTGATATAAGATTCATTTTTAGGTAAACTTTTAGAGATCTGTCGATCTGTGCCATCATTTATAGTTTTCGAAATATGAGACATTGACTTTGTGCTATACAACACTTCAGTGACAAGCTTCGTAACCTATTGTGTTCTATATGCAAAAAACCGTGCATATAGAACAAAAACGGAGTAAAAATACTAAATAAAAAAAATAATTTTTTATTTTGTTCTATATGAAAGTGTAAATAAAGTTTGTAGTACTTTGGAACTCTTTGCATTGTCTGTTTTTGTTTTATTTCCTTTTTTTGACTTTACATTGCAGTTGGCAAATGAAATGAAAAAAAAAACAAGTTAGAGTGCTTTATTCGGCTGTGCCGAATCTTTAATATCCTCCACCGACTGTTCGAATATTTCAGGACGATGCCTATTTATTATTAATTTATCTTTATAAAAAACAGACATCAGCATTAAAATTGGTTGGTTTGAGGTTTAGATCTATATTAAATTATTTAGCAATTTAAACAAGCTTGAGTAACAGTTTCAATCCAAATTTTGTTATGATAGCATTATTTTTTGCGGTTTTAGGCCTACTAAACTGTTTTCCGGTAGTAGGGTTTATATGGGGCCTAAGGTAAATTATGGACCGATCTTCACGAAATTTCACGAAACTGTGACGTACCAAATTTTGTTGTGATAGCATTATTTTTATCGGTTTTAGGCGTACTAAACTGTTTTCCGGGAGTAGTGTTTATATGGGGCCTAGGGTAAATTATAGACGGATCTTCACAAATTTTACAGCGTGATCTCCAGTCGAATAAAACAAATTTTTACAAAATCTGATCTCATTCCGTGCCTTGTTCCACCATTTATGTTATTTTTTGTAACAAAATTATCATTTTTTTTAGGTGGTGGTTCCACATTTTGATTCATAGCTCTGGTCCTACTGCACTGATTTTGCTGAATTTCAATCCCAAACTGCTTAGGATGACTACTGTAATTTGGCACTAAGTTTGTTCATTTCTTTTGAGTTGTTCGAAAGTGAGCGTTTTTTCAACAGACGGACAGACAGACGGACATGGCTAAATCGACTTAGAATCACTCAATAACCCAGAATATATATACTTTATGGGGCCTGAGATGAATAAAAAAAAAGTTTCACACGGAATGACAAACTTAACCACAATACGTTGTGAAGAGGGTATAATAAAGTTTTTGTTTCGTGAAAAGACATTGCTTTTCATTTCTCACAATAATTTTTTTACATTTTGTTCTATATGCTATAAAAAATAAGAGTTTCATAAATAAATGCATATGGAACAAACCTGTTTTTCTTTAAACGCTTATTATGCTATGTTCATACCAAGGTATATTTTGCTATGTTCATACCAAGGTAAATATACCTTGGTTCATACGACGCACAGAGGGGTGAAATCACAAAAAATGGAGATTAATTAAACTACTTATCCAATTTTAAAAATTCTTTCACTATTAGAATGCTACGTTATCACTGAGTGACAAAGGCTACAAATCTTTTGGAAAAGTGGGCGGTGCCACTCCCCCCTATTAAAAATCGCTCTAGCGGCCATAGTAATAGACCGATTGTCATGAAACTTTCCCAATGTTGTACTGTTGACCTGCTAATAGTCCTTGGATATACTTGGTTATGATTGGATAAAGGGGCGTGGCACAGCCCATATAACCTGAAACTTAGAACGGATATATCTCATGAACTATCAGAGGTATGAAGATGAGATTTGGTATATCTGTTAATCGTACAGTAAGAATTACATTCAAGGTGGAATAGGGCGGTGTCATGCCACCTTTTAAAAAATAGCTCTGGCTCAGTCGGATTTTTTTTTTTTTTTTTCAAAGTAATAAAATGTTTACATAGTAATCAATTTATTTTTAATATAATTACGTAGACGAAAGGAAGATTATTGTATCATATATGTAACTTCGGGACTCAAAGCAGATATTAAAATTGTTGGATCGTGTACGGATGTGTCTGGTGAGCGTTTTGTTCAAAAATATTAATAGCTTGTATATATATATTATAAGACATATGTTTCTGACCTGCTATTTTAAAAAATATGCCCGTCGTCATCTGTATCATGATTTGTGCCTTCTTGTGCCACGTTCGTCGAAACTGAAGGCGAAACTAGTAGATCTACTACTGATTTTGGAAGTTGGTGGAATTTTTTTTTGGGCAATTTTGTTTTACCAGATAGGATTGGATCTGAACTTAGTATGAACCTATTTAATATGTCTCGATTGAAATCCTTCCGACTAGATTTGCGAGAAAAATGTTCTCTGTAGTTTTTAAAAACTTTGTTTCGGGCTTCCTGGGGTTCCTCAGACAGTTCACCGATCGGTAATAGCGCGTGCGAAATGATTTCTGGGCCATGTATTAAAAACTTATGCAAGGTTGGAGGCATGTTAAACCACTGATACTTCTTAACAAAAAGTCGAGCTGTATTCTGAGCAAATACTCTAAATTTTTCTACATTAATATTATGACCACAAGATACGGCAATTAATATTGTGCGCATGTCCTTAATCAGCTCCAGATCTAGTTTCGTAATATCTGCTGTGATTTAAGCGTTTTCAAAAAATCTTCGTGCTGTGTTGCCATCATTTGAATTGCCGAAGCCGGGCTTAGGTTGGTCAATAATAAGTCCAGTTTTTTTCTAAATTCCGTTTAAATACGACTCTTGTTTTCAGCAACAACAAATTTTTCGGAATCGGTTCTTGCTTGCCATTTTTTAATTGGTAATTTATATGCCACGTGAAGAAGACATTCATAAAAACGTATCCAACCATGCAGTATAGAAAGACCGAACTCCAATGTGTGTGTTTTAACCTCTTTAGCGATCATTCTTTCAATGTCGTTAAATTCTTTACTCGTGGATCCACATAAATAACACAATAACGAAAATGTAGACAAAGCAAACAAAAGACAAGAACTGGTGTGCTTTGCTTGAATGACTATTTTCACAATTAATTTAATAAAAAAATTTCGCGCAAAAACGCGCAACATCTTATTACTGAATATGAAAGCCTAGGAGCTGTATTTTTTAGAATAACGCTAAAATACCTGAGGTTGAAGATTCCATAGTAAAAGTATTACTTTTGACTTGCGAAAAACTATATATTAAGCGTCGAAATATACCGAATTTCAATTAACACTATTGTGCGAGAATAGCTCAAAACTTACTTAACTTTAATACAATGCATCTTGACAAGTAAACAACATATGACATTGAAATTTTCAGTAGTGATGTAGAATTTTATATACTGTAATCGGCTACTAAATATTTTTCAAAAAAACTAATCTTCAATTTTCATTTAATATCAATTTTTTGCGATTTCACCCCTCTGTGCGACGATAGAAACCACTGGTTTCGCTCTCTGAAACTAGATTGCCAAACATGCTGTTCATACGATTTATTCCTGTTTCATTTTGACATTTTGTTTGTGTTGTTAGTGTGATTTTTCTTTAAATAGATAAAAAAGTAAATAAAACTTAAAAATATATTTTTTAATACTTTTATTAATATTATTAGGTTATTCTTATCATTTTATTTGTGTTAAAAATCAATTTTTATTTTGTTGTTTTCTTTGTTTTGATTTTTTTTGAGAGCTAGTTCAGATAAACTAACGATAACTGTTATCAAAATTGGAGATGATAGTACATTTTTCCTGTTTCGCAGCCTGTTTCAAAATGAAACGACCTGTTTCGCTCTCTAAATTTTGTATGGGAAAACAAATCGTTTCAATCATGTTTGGGGCGCGAAACAGGAATAAGAGAGCGAAACACGAATATTGCTGTCCGTGTGAACATGGTATTACTCTTAGAAGCTTTTCCAAGGACTCAAATTTTTTTTGCCAAAAAAAACCAGAAACTCTAGAAGTTTTCTTGGTAAGAAGGTTGCGACAACTTTTTCGGTTCAGTTTTTTGTAACTAACAACTAAACTTTAACAGCGATTTACCAAAAAAACATTTTTGTCATATAGAACACAATAACTTGCGAACGAAGATATTTTAAGTAAATTAAAAAAAATAACATATCGCTTAAAATGCAAACCTGTTAAATCCAATTTTTAAGTAAATGTAGATTTTGATGCCGTGTGGTAGAGAAAGATATTCCGCGTTGACCAGCATGAAGTTTTTCTTTAATTTGAGTCTTGAAATGTGTCAAATCAACTATTAAATCCGTATTATAGTTTAATTCAATATTTCTTTATTTAATTAATAAACGACAATTCATTAACAAATGCGTATTACAAAAATATGTGTATTAATATACATATCTAGCCCAAAATACATTCAGAGATGCCATCAAGTTTTCCCGTAAAATTTGTTGAAAGGGACTTAGCAGGTTTGCTTGCATATTCAGCCAGCGATATATACACATTTACGTTAACTTATAAATAAGTAAAATTACTTAAAAAAAAATAACGAAAATTAAAATGCATTGCACTAACTTATTCAAATTTGTATACTGCAAGTGAATAAGATTTCAGTAGAAGTATGAAAAGAATAAGCACGGCACGACATTTTCCATACGATTTGACAGGAAAAAACCGGTGATCGCCGTGAAATAAAATTTATTTTAGTTTATAAAAATAAAAACAAATATTGATTATACTTTTAAAAATAAAGAGGACAAAGATGACAGATTATGAAAAAAAGTTGATAAAAGAGGAAACAAATTTTATAGATGACAGCCAGTTAAAATAGATGATTGTCCTCTAAAAAAGAGTACGTATGGTCACCTTAATTTAGAGCGTAGAGTGACAGTTCTTAACTGAGTACTTACAAATTTTTACTCCAGAAATGTTTGCAGTAAAATTTAGTAAATCCAACAAAACATGTTTCAAAAGGTAAACAAGCAAAGGAAACAAATAAAATGCATACAATATGTGAAAAAATTCTTAATAAAAGAAAAGTTGAAATAAAAATTAACCCAAAACAAAAAGTGAATAACTATAAATAGATTTAACTTGTTTGTGAAACATTTATTTGGTTAAATACAAACTTTTGAAATTTTTTTTTTGTTAAGTTAATTTTTTGAGTTTTAAAAGGGTGAAGTATTTGGGTACTTAAGTAATCGACAGCAAAAAAATTATGCATGTTCTTTTTAATAATTTTACATGCTACAAATTAGTTAAATCAAATAAAACAAAAATCAAACATATATGAAAGATAACATAAAATAGTTTGTTTGTATTTTCCAAAAATTTTCGTGTTATAAAAAGTATTTAATCGAGTACCGATAAGAAAACGTGTTAAGTAGTCAAAAGTGTAAACATTTTTCAACACTTCAATTATTTTCCATGAGCTGTTGCCTTTATTTTACGAATTTTTACAAATTTTTTTTTTAGACAACAGCTTTTTGTGAGATCAAATTTTTCAGTTTACTCAGTTACTGCATTTTACTGTAAAAGTACTCAAACGCACCTAAATTTGACATTAGCGTAGAAATTCTTGACAATTTCAATTCACCATATAACTTTGCTACCGTTTCACACACACCCTGAGTTATAAAATTTCGGTAGATATTTTTAATGTAAAAATATCCAAAAATTATTAGCCATATGTTGAAAATCGCTTTCAAGTGAAATAAAAATCGAACAAATTTTAAAAACTTGTCTGTGTTGAAAGCAGTGTTGCCACCAGCAAAATTTAAAATTACACCTGAGATAAAGCAAAATTACCCGATTTAAATGAAATTACACCTGATATAATATTGAAGTTTTATTTAATAAAAAGACATTTACAAATACGCAAAAAGTAGGAATTGAATGTTTGTTCCTTTAATGAGCCTTATTAATTTATTTATTTATTTATTGATTCCATTCCCTGTACAACAAGACTGAGTCTTATATTTATAGTACAGGAACGTATTACGTTACAAAACAAACTTGATACAAGTAAATATAAAAATATTAATATATAAAAAAAAAACAAAGTTCAAAAATTATAAATTAAAATTAAAAAAGTAAAAGTTATTTAAAAAAATTGAATAAACATTTTTTGAAACTATTAGCATTGCTGTTTAGTTGTTGACTTTGTGGAAGATTGTTCCAAAGACGAGCGGCATGTACATAAAACTGCCATTCAGATACAAGTAAATGATGTCGAGGTATTACAATATTTCGATTTCGTGGCGACTGAAAAAAACGTATTTTATCGAATATATATTTAGGTGTTTGAGTGTTGATTATTTTATGTAACAAAGTAAAAGTGCGAATTTTTAGCAGACTTTCAAAGGATACTCCATAAATATTAATGGCAACAGAGGAAACATGTTCAAACCGTCTTAATCCATACACATATCTTATTAAGTTATGAAACAAGACATTAAATTTTCTCCTACTTACTGAGTCACAGCTTCCAAATAATTCACACCCATAGATCAAGCAAGGAATCAAGTATGATTTAGCAAGTAAGGCTCTTATTCTTAAGGGTGTGAAATATTGTGTGGACCAGAGAGCTCGTAACTTTACATAAGTTTGACGAACCAGTAAATTAACATGATCTTTCCAGGTCAAATTGGCATTGAAAATGATACCAAGATTTTTCGCTTTGTTAACAATTTCAATTTTCTCGCCATTTAAAACAATATCCTCATATATGGAGGGAATTAAGCTTTTTTTACATATTACAATGCATTTAGATTTGTAAGGATTTAAACAGAGACCGTTTGCACTAGCCCAAAGGTAAATTCGGTTTAAGTCGTCATTTAGGTAGGATATCCCCGCGGCAATATTTTGAACTGGGTTACTTAAAGTGAGCTGCACGTCATCGGCATATAAATGGATATTACATTTAGTGAGTTGTTTTGGCAAATCATTTACATATAATGATAATAAAAGTGGACCTAGAATAGAACCCTGAGGCACTCCCCTAGTCAAGGATAAGCTATCCGACCATACATTGTTCACAAACACCGATTGTGTGCGTTCTGAAAGATAGGATGATATAAGTTTGGTTGACGTATTCGTAAATATAAAAAAGTGTTTAAGTTTTCGGATGAGTATGTCATGATCTACCGTATCGAAAGCCTTAGAATGGTCAAGAAGCACCAACAAATTTATATTTCCATCTTCCAATCCTTGCCGTATATTCTCACTAACTTCCACAAGAGCCGTTACACAGCTATGACTCTGACAAGCTATGAGTATTAATATACGTAATCATTTGTTTATACAAAAAATTTTCCAAGACTTTCGATAGAAAACACAAGATGGCTATAGGTCTGTATTCTCCACTCGACTTAGGTAATGGCACAATTTTTGCATGTTTCCAGTTTAACGGGTAAATACCTGACATTATGATGGTATTAAACAAATGAGTAACATATGGCAAAATCAATGGCAAAAGTAATCTTATAAATTTTGGATTTAAGTTATCACTTCCTACTGCGTTTGATTTTATTAAAGAGCACGTTGAAAAAACATCATATTGAGTAAGTCCCAATTTCCACAATGCAAGTCTTATTGATCATCTTGCTACATTGAAGGCGAGAGAGACGAGGGGAAAAGAAACGAGTACTCAGCTTGCTGTACTCGTCATATGCGTTTTGTTTTCTCATTCGTAATTTTCAGCAGGTCTATTTTGACAATTATCTTTCATATTTAATTTCGTTATACAAAGTTAATTTCGTAGCGTGTGTGATTTTTTGTGTGTGAATTTTTTTAAATATTTGTTATTTAAAAAAAAAAAAAAGGAATTTATAATTAAAAGTACAATTTACACAACTTTAATTTTAAATTAAACAATTGTTAAAATATTCAACACGAATTTGAATTTAAATACATTTTAATAAGATATATGTTTTAAACGAAATGTCAAATCGCACATATACATTCATACAAATGGAATAACAGATAAATAATAAGACTTGACTCGTGAAAACGCCGAAGCTGATTTAAAGAAGAAAATGTGATAAGTTTATCAATAAGACTTGCATTGTGGAAATTGGGACTAACACAAGAAAATTGGAAGTGTTCCCCAATTATCCCATTATCTGTATTTAAAGTGTCCGAAGAAAAATTGAAAAAGAAGGATTTGCTTGGATAACAGGAGCGTTAGTAAACGTTCTGTTAAGCATATTTGCATCCACTTGGTGGTCAATATTGCCGTGTTCATTGCCAATTCCTATTTCACGAATAGTATTCCAAGTTTGTTGGGAATTAATTGCATTACTAAAACGTTTGGTGTAATATTCAGTTTTTGCATACTTGATATGTTTGTTGACATTTTTCCTGGCAATGGAATATTTTATTTTAAGCTCAGAAGTTTTAAATCGCTTCCACCTGGCGTATGCCAAATCCCTCTGGTATATTGCATTCCTAACAGTATCCGAAAACCAAGGTTTTTGCCTACATGCTGGTTTTTTCCGTTTTAGTGGTACAGTTGAGTCAAAAAGAAAGAAAATATTGTCCTCCAAAAATGAAGATTGCTCACCAACAGAGGACATAAAATAGATATCACTCCAGGCAATATTTGATGAACATTCATAAACATGATTAAAATCTAAGTGTTTAAAGTCTCGATAACTGAAACACTGTTCAACTTGCTGTACTCGAAAGTTATAAGTTAGAAATATCAGGTCATGTTTAGAAAAACACGAAGCTGATATCTGATCATACAAAGTAATGTTTACAATTTTGGACACAAGGAAAAGGTCAATCAGCGTGCCTGTTGTGGATGTATGGTGTGTCGGATTTACCATATTAACTGGGTAAAGACCAAACGCTAACATATTATCAGGGAGAGTGGTATCCATTAAGACATTAGAATTAAAATCACCAGTAATAACTATACCATCATATTCCGCGGCGAGATTTTCAAGGGTAGAATAGAGAAAAGTAAAAGGTATTCTATTATTTGACCTATAAACGCAACCAACTAACAGCGTTTTGCCAAATGATGCTACTTCAATAAAAATAAACTCAACCCCTTGCCCAAATGAATAATTTGCAGAAGGTGACTTGCAGCAAATTTTGCAACAGATACCATTCCTTGCAAATATGGCAACACCACCACCATGACTTCCTCTGCCAGATCTAAAAACTTTGTAGCCATAAGGACATATACGATTATCGGATGTTGATGCCACTAGCCATGTTTCCGAGACACAAATAATATCAATGTCTGATTTTTCAAAAACTTTAAATTCATCGACTTTATTATTTAGGCTTTGGGCATTTATGTGTACTATTTTAAAGCCATACTCATTGTTAAATGCTGGGATCTTCCACGTTCATTACCGTTAAAAGTCATTAAAACAAACATTGCTAATAGCAACAAAAGTTATATAAAAATCGACAAAATAAAAGAATACTTCCTTTTTTGTGTTAAATAAATCTAATACAATAAAAAACAACCCTGGTATTTACGAGAACAAGTTTTAAAAACAATGTGTAAAAAATAAAAATATAACGGTATCACAAGGTGAGATTTTTTATTTATATAAAAATTTGTAATAGTTCTTGCCAAAAATAATCAATGTTTGGATCAGTGTTGAAAAAACTTGGTGACCAAAGAATGGCTAAAACCTTTTTTAATGAAAGCACATTAAAATTCAATAACAAAACAGAAATAATTAAGTTAAAGTTGTTTACGATTAAATTGTAAGTTAAGATTAATTTGTGAAATATTTTGATAGATATTTAAAAATTAAATCATCGACAAATTCGATGTCGTAAAAGTGATTAGTTTTATTCATATAAAGTGTTAGAACTAGAACCGGTCTCTACCACCAAAGACCAACCACGGGACTACTTTGATGCCAGTTCGCTTCTATGATCAATTGAATCTCAGCATGTTCTTGAAACTATTGAATGCGCTATAAGGGTTAAAAAATAAATAAATGAATATGAAACCAAATAAGGCGTGGCAATACTTAAGAAAAAATAAATACAAAAACCCTCTTCAGTAAAATTTGGATTGAAAAAAAAGTGAAAAATTTATTAGATTTATTATCGGTTAATTAATAATTTACGTGTTGTTCTGAAAATTACGTAATTTCAAGTCACGTGTTCTTGAAATCACAAGTGTGAGTTTGTGGTGTTCTTGAAATCACAAGTGTGAGTTTGTGGTGTTCTGAAAGTCATACCGTTTTTGTATTTCTATCTGTGTTTTCGGCAAATAAAGATCACACCAAACACACAAAAAAGGGACAATAAAATATCACACGTGTGATTTTAGTAGGCACATATGATTTGAAATCACGTGATTTGAGTTAAAGTAATTTTCAGAACAGAGGCCTGATTCTAGCAGTCGTGATCGAGTAATTTCTCGATTCGAAAGCAATCTATTATCTAATTATTTCAAACAACACTGAACGAATCGGAATTATTTTTTCAGTGTCATAAAGCATTAATTTGAGTTTCACAAAACTGAAAAAAAATAATTTCGATTCGTTAAGGATCAACTGAAATAAAATGGCTTTCGAATCGAGAAAGTACTCGATCACGACTGCCAGAATTAGGCCCGTTAGTTAAATATTCAGTTAAATTAACAAATATTATAAAAAAGTTTCTATCTTGTTTAAATTTTAACCAATATCAGATACCTTTTACGTTGCCTACTTAGTGAACTATATTATAACTCAGACCTTTGGCTCTTAAAACAAAAATGTTATGGAGTCCAAAGTTTGGCATTTTCTTATCTGATTCAATTTAGAAAGTTGTTTTTCAATATTAGTTGTAAAAGTATTTGATAAAATAAATCTTTATATAAAAACCCTTATTTTATCATGATTTAATAACACTTCACTTTTTTTACTAAAATTAAATCAAAAATTTAAATGTATTTTAAGCCGTCCATTACATCTTATCAGTCGATTTAAACGTTAACGTTTTGAAAATTAAAGACTAAAATCTCACCTACCAAACAAAGAAAATTATTAAATTCTAATCCAAACAAAAGTTATTGACAGCATCTTAAGATATTTTAATTTATTTGATTTTTTAAATTTTTACAGAACCCGTAGTGCTGATAGATGAAATATTTTCGTCCACGGAATCTATAAATGTTACTTGGACAACTCAATATCGTACATGTGTTTTTAATTATCAAGTTGAAGCAGTAACTGCCGGTAATACATTTCAGTCCTCTTTAGCGAATGATATAAATTTTCAACTATTTGAATCTTTAAGTCCTTGCCGAGAGTATACAATAACTTTAAAATCATATAATATAAATAGCACGCTGATTTCAACTCAAACAAATAAGACCAACACTGAGTATGAAGGTAAGTTTATTAATGCACCATTTTAAATTACATAATATGTATTACATAATATAATGTTATACATATGTATAAATTTCAGTGATATTAAATTCAGAAAGTTCTTAATTACAATACGTTTCCGAATTCGGTAGTAAATACAATGGATTTTTATCAGGGGGCTAATTCTGTCAGTTTTATACGATCGAAAACCTTTGTACGTTCTGTTACTTTTGCGATGTTGTCAGTCCTTATCGAATAATGTATATCAAAATGTCTACTGACAGCAGTCCGAGCCACTGTTCGCAAGTCAGTTAAAAAAACGCTTACTTTGTCAGCTATGCAAACAGAAAAAGGGAAGATAAGTCACAAACAAAATATATTACTAAATACCTGATAAAAAATTTTAACATTTTGCAAAACAATAATGGTACATTTAAAAATATAAGCGCACAATTATGCGCTACGCTATAAGATGATGATATACAGAGATGCAGTAAAGTAATTGAAGGAGTTCTTAACAAGTTTCATTAAAAAAAAGTTTTCAAGTGCCACGACATTTCCTTACTACGAAACAGGTTTGTAAGGGAGCACATCAAAAATAACTGTACAAAATCATTCAGTATGTAAAGCTGGTAGCTACGTTCACCAGTTTGTATATGCGTTGAATAAAGCGCTTTTTGTGTCAAAAATGTATTGCTTCAAAGTGAGAACTCGCCATATAAAATTCATTTCTTCCGTAAGCGGTATGGTAAGCGAAACTTTTACATTTATCCCCTACAAACCTGCTTCGTTTGAAGCACAATTTTGTACTGGGTATAAATACATACTTCTTGAAATGATTTGCATACTATCGGAATATGAAAAAAGATGCCCTTCGAAAAACAAAATTCTCTAAGACCATAATTGAAGGCTTCCTATGTCATCTTTAAGCTTAAAATAATTATACATACTAATGTATTTATATACCGTTACCTGAAATGCAAAAGGCCCTAACTAACCAAAAATTAAAAATAGACTTTTTTTTATTGATTTTGAGGTGTTGCATCTACACAAATGCCCACATTTTGGAATCTTTCGATCGATCAAAATGTGTGATTTTATTAGTAAAATACAAAAGGTTAAACGATAAACGCTTAAAGGCATAAATAACAAAAAAAAAATAGTGGAACAATAATTTATAAACAGTTATATCAATTTATTATATTAAATAGTTTTTGCTTCTCCTGTAAAATTGTCCAAATGTTAGATATGGCCTTTTGCGTTTTAAGTGACGATATGTGTGTTATGCTTTTGTAAATTCACATTTGAACTTTATAAAACTTTCTCTTTAAAGGGATCCATTTTACATCTTGTTTTTTCCGGATAGCGTTCAGGCTTCAATCCTTTTCGGATTCCGAAGATAACAAGTAAAAAAGAAAGCGAGATCCTTTATAAATTATTTATTAACTGAAATTTTTGATATTGAATTGAGATTTTTAATTTTTTAACTTAATAAAAATTACTTTCCACTTTTTTGAGTTGTTTAACAGTTTGCAAACATATCGCACTTAATCAAATAGAGGGTATTGACTAAAAATTTAAAAAATTTAATAGAAGCAAAACATTTTTTAATTCTTCACATAAAAAAGAATTTTTAAACCAACCTTTTCATTACCAAAATGTATGCAAAACAGCATGATATTTTAAAAACGGGTAGATATGAAGATTACGTGTCAAATTTCTTCCAAAAAGTGAACCAATAAAAATTTTGAGTTAATACCCTCTTGTTGATAATTTATAATTTCGATTTGCTCAGTATCTACTGATAGAATCAGAAGTAAGAGCACTATTGAAGCGAAAACAATTTCGATCACGACTGCAAGTATTAGCCCCTCAGAAATTTAATTTAAGAAATTTTAAAGGTTAAATGTATTAAAAAAAAATCAAACATAAGTGCAATAAGAAATTGCTTAAACGCACTCGTAAATTAACTATTCATTACTTCTCGTAATTTTTAGAGCCAGGAAATGTAACTCTAAGTGTTGATCCTTTGGAAAATGCTCAAATAAAAGTGACTTGGGGTCCATTAACACATACAACATGTGTACAATTTTATTATCTGAAATGGTTTATAAAAGATTGCAATGCGATAGATACAAAAATTTCTAGCGTTCACAACAAAATGGAAGACACCAATGAAAGCAGAAATGATACCATACAGTTACCAGATGAAAGCTGTAATAAATATTATATACAGTATAGAATATACTGTAACATGAGATAATAATAATATATTCTGATTTCAGCCCTGCAATGTGAGTGGTTTATTAATATAACAGAAGCTGCTACAAACGATTATGTTATCGGTGGTTTAGAGGGTTGCGAGGATTATGTTTTTCAAATTTACATTAACGATAATGAAACCATTAAATCGGAGGAAACATTTGTGTCTCCAGAACAAGGTAAACATTGGAATTACTTACATAACTCATGTAGAAAGCGGGTCGTTCTTAAAAAACATGACCATTCTGAATTTTTTAATTTTAAAAAATTAAGTTGGCCAAATATGTTTATAATTGGCCTCATGTGGTTACGGATCTTATCAACAATAGGAATCCATAACCAGCAGTATTTTTTTAAATTTTTGGAGTTTTTACATATAATAAGTCACAGAGTGGACCGGTAACAGAGGGGACAAATTAGCTCAAAAATACCATATTTTAGCTTTTTATTAGAATTTTGTAGAATTTATTTGTCCACTTAATTAGTGTACACAAAATATTTATAAAAAAATTATAAAATAAATAAAAAATCACTTTACTTACTGTTTTTCAACAGTAACAGAGTAGACACTGAATAAGGGTACGCACCCGGCCTACAATTAAGTTACTTACTCAACCACGCACTAAACAAGACTGAACAGTTAAAAACACATTTTGTTGATTTAAGCTAAGTTATGATGGAAAAGCATAAGAGAAATATACGCGTTATAACGTTTAACAAAAATGTTTCAATAAAATGAGTGGACGTAACAGAGGGGACCAAAACCTGGGGACAAGATTTTTCTTCAAAAAAATTATACAAAAAAATAATTTTTCATCATTCTTTTCTATATATGGTATTAATATATACAAACTGAATAACAAAAATTGTAAATATTATTTTTTTCAATTTTATTTTAACTGAAAATAACTATTAAATTTTAATAAATTGGCTCGGGACACAGGTTTTTGCTAAACATTTGACATTAAAAATATTTTTTAAGTTATTTTCAGATAACTAATTATTTTTGTTTTATAATATAGCTACGTAGAATCGGTAATAATTTATAAAAATGCAGAAATTTTTCTATTTTCTTTTTAGAGAAACAAAATATAAAATAGTAAAGTCTGGGGACACCAATTGGTCATGTTTTTTAAGAATGACCCAAGGCCCTTATCTAATTTTATGAAATAAAGTTTCTTAATAATTTAGGTTAAAAAAACAGTAACAGCATAATTTTGTTTTTTAGCAAACGATTTAATAAGATTTAGAACTGATTCCAATTTTTTTAATAATTATGAATATTTAATATTTCCTTGAACTTAAGTTTATGTTTTTAGTTTACATGTGAGAGGGGTACTCAGTTTCATGTACACTGCAATTCTGTTTTGTTATTCTCACACTTTTTAACTTGAAATTGGCTGGCCAACTTTTGAAATCGATGTCTTCCGATTTATAAAAAATTTGCACCAAGTTCTATTGGATAGTAGTTAAGGCACACATTTTAAACATAATCGGTCAAAAAGTTTCTGCGTTAGAGGGAGTCAAAATTTTACATTTTTGCCAACCCTCTCATCCATGTAACATATAACATATTGGTGTTAGCAACATATTTTCCAAACAAATTATACAGCTTTTTTTTCGATATTTCGAAAAAAAAAAATTTAATTTTTTTTTTTATATTCAACATTTTTTTATTTTTCGAATTTATTCTATGAGCTAAATTTCAGTTATGTATTTTATAAAGCTTTTTTGTAATAATCATATTCCTTCAATTTTTCAGAAATGACTTTATACACTATCAGACTATTATTTTGTATTTTCTTGTTACATTTTACCTTTCTGATAGTGTATAAAGTCATTTCTGAAAAATTGAAGGAATATGATTATTACAAAAAAGCTTTATAAAATACATAACTGAAATTTAGCTCATAGAATAAATTCGAAAAATAAAAAAATGTTGAATATAATATAAAGTAACCTTCAGAAGGAAATAATTCCCAGTTTCTATTTTTTTTAATATTTAAAACTTTTTTTATTTGTTTCTAAAATGGGTATTTTTTTGATTCAAAAAGGATGTTTTGGTCGCTTAGTTGGCTGCGAGTGAAATATGCATAAAAAAATAAATTCTAACTCAAGACGAGGACTTTTAAATTTTTAGCATATGCCCTATTTTGAATTTAACAATAAAACCATGGTGGAATAAGCAGGTGGCATCGTTACAGTAACAATTTCAACACTACAACAAAAATGGAAATTATATCACCGTTTACGTCAAAAAATACTTTAAAGGAAAATCAAAATTTATTTTTAGCCAATTTTTTTTTAATTATGGTCAATATCTTATTTATTTTAACTTAAAATTATCAAAAACTTTAATAAAATACAAAAATTACAGCACAACACGTGGACCTTTTGTAAACATAAACAAAACTTTGACATAGGACTAGACAAACAATGCAAGAGCAAAAAATCGTCATCTGGCGTGGTGCTGCCACCTGTTTTTTTCACCATGAATGAAACTTATGCTGAGAAACTAGACAAATTAACCTTTTCGTCGGTATGTAACACACCTAACTAGCATTTTATACCTTCGATACTGTGATACCCACAAAATGTTAATCCCAGGAATAAAATCACTTTTTTCTGTAGAAATTTTGACAAATAAATTTTTTTTATACCGCTTGTCGATGGAAGGCTCAAGTCACTCAATGCCTCTACTCAATGCGATTTCTTTCCAAAGCCCAAAAATAAGCCAGCAGTGAAATCAACAGCTTAACCTAGTAACGCCAATAAAGGATTGGCAATCAAGGGTATAAAATGCTAGTTAGGTACGTTACATGCAAGCAGTGTTGCCAAAACTTGGAGACCAAAAATGGCTAAATTTACGAAAATAAATGGATGCGCACAAGGTTTACATGGACAGCAATCCAGCCAGCCAGCCGGACAAACATCGTTAATTCGACTCAAAAAGTGATTCTGAGTCAATCGGTATACGTAAACATCAGCACAAACACGCACTATTGTGGTGTTGGTATAAATATTTTATTGTTATACTAAAAATATTTACCTAATTGATAAAATCGAATTAACGATTAAGGTTACATTTTTCAAATTACTTTTAACGATGTTTACTTGGCTAAATACTAGGGTGATCGATCGAATAGTATTCGACCGGTTTTAACCGGTTATTTTAGTTTTGCCCAAGCCGAATATTTTAAAATGTCCATTTTTCGAATATCGAATAAACCGGTTATTTTAGTAAAATTACCCGGTTATTTTAGTAATGTGTAATTTATATACGTTTTCCATATTTTAAGTATTTTTCTAATTGAATATTTGCAAACTTAAATTTTTTATAAAAAATGTCAAAACAAAATGAAACAAAAGTCAAAAAACATTATGAGCAATGTAAAAACAAATCGCTTATATAAGCGTGTGTTCTTGTAACAAAAACCAAAAACAATTCAAAATACTACAAAAAAGTTTTCAGCTTAAAAAGTATTTAGCAATTTGACAGTATTCCAAATACTTTATAAATTTTTATAAATATGTCATCTCTGGTGATATTTTGAACTGACTTAAAAGAAAATTGTGCTTAATCGGCCCTAAAATGATAAGTTGCAAAGGTTCTCTAACGTCACGACTTATTAATCACTTTTAATTAGTCTACAAGCTTGACATAAATATACTTAACAGGGTCAAGTAGTTTTTAAGAGACTGCAAATAATACTTTACTAAAATATGCTGCCAATAATGAATGAAAAACTCTTAAGTAGTTCTAGCATATCTTCATGCTTAAAACAAGATCATACCGGCGGAATCAACGTTATGGGAAAATTCATCAGTTTTACTAACTAAAACACCAAGAACTTAAAACAAAATTGAAGGAATCAAAAATGTCCTGGAAGGGTTTAAATTGTGTGATCGACGAATTGACAGATATTTCATACAAAAAGCATGTTCATATTACTATTGTTTCTATAATGCTGAAACAAAAAAAATTGAAATATATAATCCTGGATAATAGGTTTTGTTTACCACTTTTCAAAAATATGGCTGAAGTGTACTGATTCATATAGACATGCTTAACCAGCAAAAAATTAAAACTCATTTACAATAAATTTCGGAAAATATGTCAAATAATAAATTTATTAAATTCATATATTTTTAAAACCAAAGTTTTTAAAAAATTCTAAAGCTATGTTCACACCTATTCCATATTTGACTCCTAACGTAACCACTAGTTTTCTTTAAGAATTGTTTGCTTTTGCAAAACTTTTGGCTAGAGCAAACATTATTTAACGGTTTCTTAACTACATTATATATAAATACAATCATCACCTTAGACATAAAGTTTAGCAAATAAATAAAAATTGTTAAAAATAAAGCTTAAGATTAATCAATTTACTGGTCACGTTTTTTTTTTATTTTATCGTCAAATATTTGTTAGGTCTGGACATATATATGTATATGACTTATTTATGTATTTTGTTGGTTCCTTACCTTCGTGAATTGTTTTGTTTTTATTCTAATTAACTTTTTATTACACAAACTAATTTGATTTTTGTATTTTAATGTATTCGAATAAAAACCGGTTAACCGGTTATTTTTAAAATGCTTAACCGAAAACCGGGTTTTTTAAAATAGCAACTATTCGGAATATTCGAAAACCGGTTATTGAAAAAGTCGAATAATCGATCACCCTACTAAATACCCTCTGTGACCATGGAAGTGAGAGCAATTTTATAGTCAATTCTGAAATTTCTAAAAAATTTTGTTGCCGCCTGCATCTCTTTGTTGAAATACTTGCAACCAGAAAGAACACCGATGTTTGTGTTGATCTATTTTGTAAATTTAATATTTGAATACTGTTCCTTTATTTTGAAAGATGTTTCATCATCATAGTTTTTAGCGATTTACAACATTTTTAAAATATGTGATTAAAGGCATTTTAATTGTTAAACATGTTAATTTTACTTTTATATATTTTTTTATAATAAAATAAAAATTATTCTTTTAAAAGAAAAAAGGCAAAAACATTTTATGGCTAAACAAGTTGAAAAATAGCTAATGGCTAAACTCATTTTTTAATGGCTAAACAGGGTGAAAAATGGGTAAATTGGCAACACTTCATTAAAAGTTTGCAAAACTTGCCCAAACCAACTTATGTAATAATGCAAAATTTTAATTCGGAAATTCGAATCAAGTGTCGATGATAATCAGGAAGACATGGAAAATTAATTGACTCTTCTGGGGGCTACTCTCTCTCCATTGCGATGCGAAAGAAAATTGTAGCAAATCTAGCGATTGGTCCTCTATAATGCGTTTGCGCATTTGTCTTTCGCATCTATTAATTTTTTTCTTTTCGCAAATCATCACTATTTATTTTAAGTTTTTCAATTTCAAATATTTTTACATACTTTAGCATTTCATTACTGTCAATCTGCGCCATCTTTCATTTTTGTTGCCATGGCAATATTAAAAAGTGAATTGATTCAGTGGGTGGAAGATGATGATGTATGATGTCAACGGATTACCCTTAGCCCGACTTTTCTGATTGCACGGATAGCAATCTACGTGCAGTTTGAACAGTTTTTGATGATGAGTTGAAGCAAACGCTATGTAACGATAGTAACAGTAAAGCAGTATATAGTGAACAAGAGCACCCAAAAAACTGATGAATAAAATTGGAGTTTTCTTGGTATCCTAATTGTTACAGATTATGCTTCATTTCCTTTAAAGAGAGGTTATTGTTGTAATAAATGCGATCTTAAAAATTTAATGGTTGGTTGGTGGAAGTTGCTTTGCTACGATATTTCGTCATATATATTCTATTGTTAATGGGAAACAAGATGCTGATAAAATCTAGAAACTACTTAATATTTTTTGTATTATATTTTTTTGTGTTAAACACTTAAAGAAAAACAATAGTTTCTGTTACCTTTTATGTAATAAATGGCAGTTTTTGCTAAGTTTTGTTTATATTTAACATGAGTTTGATTTGAAAAATGCAAGGTCCAAAAATGTTATGGAATGAGCCACTGTTACGTATATGTCACAGCTATCAAAACCGATTCAAGGCAAGATAGACCAAAATTGTTTTTTATTAAAATAAGTTCATTTGACAAATATAACTTGACAAAACAGATCGCTGTGGGCATTAATGGGTTAAATGAAAATAATCATAACATGTTTAATTCCTGGGTGAGATATTGCAGCTGCTAATAATTTAAAAAAAATATAATTCCAGCCTTTTTTGAACTGCCGAGTTAGCGACCTTTATTTACTTTTATTCCTAAGGTTTTAAAAGCACTTACGCACAAGTAAAAATTCAAAATAGTGCATAAGCTAAAAATTTAAAAATCCTCGTCTTGAGTTAGAATTTTTTATTTCTATACATTTTCCACTCGCAGCCTACTCAGCGACATAAACTACCTTAAAGGAAAATGCATAAGCATTCTTTTGAGCAAAAAAAAAAATACCCTTTATAAAAATAAAAGTTTTAAATTTAAAAAACATTTTACGAAAGGTCGAAGAAGAAATTAGAACCCTTCTAACTCAGAAACTTTTTTAACGATATTGTTGAAAATTTGTGTCTAAACTACTATCTAAAAAGACTTACCTTGGTTTCATCCAAATTGGAAGGCATCGATTTCAAAAGTTGGGTCACTTGACATGAAATCCCTCATTTATAAAATATAAAAAGAAGAAGAGGAAAGACAGGATAAAAATACAACAATTGCAAAACTATAATTTCATAATCTGAACACTAATGCAATTTCAAAGCAGAATTTTTAAAAATTGCAGCAACAAAAATTGCAAGTTTGTACGATGAGTTATTAGTCATGCCCTGCAAATATTATTGGACCACCTGATCCATTTTGATTAAATGGACTACTCCATGGACTGGTCCGATGTAATGCAAGCATGGACCATGTCATTGTTAAAAAGTGTTTGTAGTGAGACGACATGTCTTCGTTTTTTAACGACATGTTTTCGATTTTAAGCGAAGTTAAAACTAATCCTCTTGTGTATACAATGGAGTAGTTTTAAAACTACTCCTTTGTAGTACGAAGCTGGGTTATATGGTCCTGCCTTAGGACATCGTAATGTTAAATAGACCATGTTTTTTCCATACGTTTGGGTTACTTTTGGACTAGTGCTAGTCCCTTGAGGGCTACACTTTACACGCGTGTTTGGACTAGTCCTATCATTTGCATGGTGACTATTCTAACTAAGCATTTACACATGCCACTGCCAGTTCGAAAAACTCAACACAATCACACTTTTTTACGAATACACTCACATTTTTCGCAATGACAGCCAAAAAGTGCATGCCATTAAATAACAAAACAATAAACAATGTTACCCTGTTAAAAATTTAATGCCCATTTACTGGATAATTGTCAAAATGTAGTTAAGGTTTTAACTTATTAAATGTATTATAATGATTAATTTTTTGAAATGCGAATTATTAAAAAGCAAGTTTGTTAATTATAGTGCATTAATATTGTTCAAATAATGCTAATATATATAAATGTAAACCATTTCCCCAAAACTGCGTCAATATGATTAACTTGGTAACTCTATTTCGTTTTATGATACTTTTTTAATATGAAAAGTAAAAAAAATTGTCAAGTTGACGTTAAACGACATTTTGAAAATGAACACGCAGTGGCATGTAAAAGCCAATGAATGGCATGAGATTCGACTATTTCGATCAAATTTTCTTTGCCACTACTTGCATATGTAAAGGCAGTGTTAAATACACATTTACCACAAACACGCGCCAGAATGACATTTGGCAATTCTATCCCTGCAAATTATAGGACTTGAGTAAGAGATGCAGTGTCTCTTCTTCTTAAGCGAGTGTGGCCGCCATGATTTAAAATATTTCGAGCAAGGGGATTTGGGTGTTGTTCAAGCCTTTTCAAATATTTTACTGCATATTTTGTAATCATAGTTTTCACAAAATCACATTAAGATCCTTATGAATATTTGAGTATTTTGCGCCTTTGAATTTTTTCATATTAGAGGCCGAGGCAGTGCCCCATAGTTGAAATATATGATCCTGTAAGTAACGAGATGCTTCATAACGGTTTTCGTGGACGCTTAGAAAAGCTGTATCGTCTGCAAATGTTGAAGTTTGGGTGTAGTTTTTTGTTGGCATGTCCAAAGTATAAAAGAGAGCCCAGGCTGCTGTCTTGAGGAACTCTAGCGCCAATTGGCTGAGGTGAACTTAAGAAATTTCCTTCTTTAATAATAAATTGACGACCGACTTAGTAGCTTTCTAACAGCTTGTGTGTGTTTGCTAGTAAATTTTGCTTCAATTTATGTAATAAGCCTTCATGCCAGCCTTTATCAAAAGCTTGAGAAACATCGATGAAGAGTGCTGAGCAATATTTTTATTCGATGAGTTTGTATAATTGTGCTGTGTTTTCTTCTAAATCAAAACTGATGATTTGGAATACATTATTGTCACTTAAAATTGGTGTTAATCTTGAAACTAATAATTTCTCAAACAGCTTTGACATATTTGATAATAAGCTAATAGGCCTATATGACTCAACATTTGTGTGATCTTTTCCTGGCTTTGGTATCATCGTAACTAAGGAGACCTTCCATTCTTTAGGGTAGTATTCAAGGCGTAAAATAGCATAAAAAATATAAAGAATAATTTTCTTTGCTATGCGAGGTAGCTCCAAAAGCATTTTGTTGCTGATCTTATCAATACCAGGTGCCTTGGAGTTTAATTCACAAATAGCCTTTTCGATACCTCTTATTTCAAATCTTATATACTTGGTGTAAATACGTTTTTTAAGTGACTAACAAGCAGATTTCCTTTTTCAATATCGTTTCTTGCCCAGCTATCATTCAAGTTTCTTAATGGTGGCTTAGATATAACTGGCCTTTTTTAATTTCTAGCTGAACGCCATAATGAGTAGTCTGGTTGTGGAGTTGCATCAAGTTCCTTAAGATATTTTTCTAGAGAAGCCGTTTTCTGAGTCTGCAGTAACTTTCTAAGCCTTTTTGTGCACTCTTTTAATAAAGTTGCGGGTATCTGCAAAGTTGCCACCTTCGTCGAACTCTCCTTTTTTCAGTCAAGATCCGCTCGACATCTGTGAAATATATTTTAATATGCTTTGTTTGTTTTTTGCGGCCTATACTGGAATATGAAACAGCTAGTTTTAGATAACTGTCAAAACTAACAATAGAGTGATCCACATTCTCCGGTGTACTAATCGGAATATTTTCTGTGCAATGGGTACTGAAAATTTTTTTATATTTTATACAATTTATTTGTGCAGCTGACGTCGCTAAGTAACCAGTCGGAGATACAATTCTATTGGGGCTTATTATAATAACAATTGTAGATGTGTGGTCGGAAGATAATTTTTAGGAAGCTTCAACATGAATCGTTAAAATGGGGATGTTTTAACCACGCCAAAATCTATAACATCTGGAATTTTTGCTGATCAGATGGCCAATATGTTGGTTGTCCGCTTGCGACCACATTTAAATCAATTTTAGAGGTTGTATTAAACAAAACACGACCCTTTGATGTTTTAAGTCGTGACCCCCAGAATGTATTTTAAGTGTTATAATCGCCAGCAGCCAGAAAACAGGGTCCTAGTGATTTATAATATTCACAATATTGGCTTTCTGATATTGAAAATCTAGGTGGAGAGTATAAAGATGAAATTACTATGTTTCGATTTAGATCTACAACACATTTTCTTGAGGTCAAATGAGTTTCAGAAACCATCATGACATCAAATTGTTTACTTTTAAGAAAATATTCTAATTCAGTTTTATGTTGGCGGATGCCGTTTGCGTTCCAAAAACAAATTTTTAACCAGTTCATGGCTTGTTAAGTACAGCTTGCCATAACATCGATTGCATTCTAAGAATTTCCTGCATCATATTACCCATTCTGTTCGTAAAATTATTTACTGTTTGCACTAATGTTTCCATGCTTTTTCTAAACGACTTAAATTTGAAACTGGAGTTTCTTAATTACTTGACGGAGCACATTGCATTGGCTATTAGTTATACTAGCATGCGTAGCCTGAATGTTATTAGTATTTACTTGATTTGTTGCCTGCGTTTGAGGGGGACTATTTTTCGGTCCAACCGACTGCTTGACGATAGTGTATACAGAGCATCCTCTATAATTGGCAGTTTGATTACCGCCACAGTTGCTGCAAATTACGAATTTAACAACATATCGTAGTGCTGCCACATTTTATTTTTTAACAACAGTTTAAAACGATCGCTCATTGAATAAAGACGTAGTGATAAACAACCGCTTCTATTTTCAGTGTTCCTTTAACAAGTGTTTCTGTAAAAACAACAACTCTTAATTAATCTTTATTTTGCTACAAGCGAAAAAAAAAAGACAAACAAAACTCTCATTAAGACAATATTATTTCTTAAACATGACCTCTAAGCCTGGGGGCAATTATTTTGCCTCCCTGGACCCAGATCCAGACCCTAATCCCAAACGAAAACGTAAAAGAAGCCCAAATGTGAACCTAAATAATGTTAATGATTTTCCCTTAATGAATTCGACACAAAAATCAAAAAGCTACAATCCAAAATATATTATAATGAAGAGTCAAAAAGCAGATAAAACTCTTAAAGATTTCAACATATTTTTAGTTTCAAAAGCATTAGAAGCAGTAACCTCCGAAAAACTTGAAAAAATATCTTTTACTCGTGATGGTGATTTACTATTATTAACAAAGAATTCAGCACAGACTGATAAATTCTTAAAAACAAAAGAACTAATAGGGGTTTGTCCGGTAGCAACCATACTACATCCCACTCTTAACACAACTAAAGGCGTTGTTTTTGCACCAGCATTAAAGAATTTAACTGAAGAAGAAATCACTGATGGATTGAAAGATCAAGGAGTTGTCGCCTGCCAAAAAGTGAAAAAATTTGTGGAAGGTCAATTAACAAATACCTGTTTGCAAATACTATCATTTGAACGTTATACACTTCCTAACGAGATAAAAATTGGTTTTTTAAACGTAAAAGTTAACCCATATGTTCCGCAACCACTCCAATGTAAAAATTGTTTCAAATTAGGGCATACAAAAAAACATTGCAAGTCTGAAACAAAATGTGAAGTCTGTTCATCTGCCCTGCACGACCCCTCACCATGCGAAAAGGTAGAATGTGTAAATTGTCAACACGAGCATCGCGCTCTTAATAAAAAATGTCCAAGTATCATAAAAAGACAAAAAATTATTAAAATAAAAATCACTAGAAACTGTTCATTTAATGAAGCTATACAAATAATAAATGAAGAAAACACAACAACAACAACAGAAATACCAACTGAATCTCTCGAAGAAGCAACAGAAAAACGCATAAAAAGAATAACACAAAACAAACAAACAAACGAAGAAGTTCTCTCCGTAACAACACAACAAACCACAAACCTAAACTCTTCTAAAACAACAAAACCAAATATAATCGATTCTATTATACAACGTAACAACGCTCTTGAAACAGCAGCGGAACAAACACTAAAAAAGATCTCCCTTAAAAAGAACACAACAAATAACAAAAACGACAACATTTCAACAACATCTCTTAACAATAATACAGACAATTACAATAACCCAACAAGCAATATGGATACCAAATAAAATATCACTACGATATACATTGGTATATCGCTGGTGAACACTTATTTTAATTATACCTACTTTTATGGTCCTGAATATTCTTCAATGGAATATGAATGGATACCAGAATAATTTACACGAACTACAACTTCTCATAAATAAGACATCACCAGACGTGATAGCTTTACAGGAAACCCACCTTAAAAATAACTCAATAAAACTACCCAATTACGACTCATATGTACAAAATACAAACTCCACTCACAGAAAGGGTGGAGTAGCAATTCTAGTTAAAAAATCAATACAACACTCTTCATACAACATCAAACTTAGCTTTTATGCAATTGGCATAATAATCGAAACCGAAATCAAAATAAAAATTTTATCCATATACATACCACCATCAACATCTATCTCAAATTCAGATATTAACACACTACACAACTGTATTAACACAGCAACACTGCTACTGGGAGATTTTAATGCCCACAGTTCCATCTGGGGTTCAGATAGAACGGATGCAAAGGGTAGAGTAATTGAACAATTCTACCAAATATCTAATCTAACAATCTTAAATAACGGTCAACCTACACACTACTCTACTCACTCAACTTTTACACACGTTGATATATCAATGGCTTCGGCAAATTTATTACCTTTCCTGACATGGCAGATTGATGACGATCTACATGGTAGCGATCACTTCCCCATATACATAACCTTCCAAAGGAATATCGATAATTCGGACAAAACACCGACTAAACTTTATAATTTTAAAACAAATTTAGCAAATTGGCAAAAATACACAACTCTAGTAAACAATAGGGTAACGAATATATCGCTCAACGATAACAGTAATAAAGATGCTGCAATATTCAAAAAAATAATAAGATCTGCCGCTAACGAGTCAATACCTAAAACTTCAAACAAACCGAAACTAAAGACAGTTCATTGGTGGAACAAAACTTTATTTGCCCTTCGAAACGATAAACAAAATAAATGGCACATTTTCAAGAACAACCCTACTTCTGAAAATAAAATTAAGTACCGTAAAGCCAACGCGCTTTTCAAAAAGCAGGTAAAATTAGCCAAAAAAGATAGCTTCTATAAATTTACTTCTGACATAAATCCAAACTCATCTATTAAAAAAATCTGGAGTAATGTTAATAAACTTTATGGAAAATATAACACGCAAAAAATTCATAGCATAGACCACTTAAACAATAACCTTACAAATCCAAGTGAAATAGCGATGCTCTTCGGCAGAGAGTGGTCTTCCCAATCAAGCAATAATAATTTCAGTCAAACGTTTATAAACAGCAAAAACAATATAAACATTTTAATTGATTACACCCCACATGCCTCAGCAAAATTCATCGACTCTGATATATCACTAATAGAACTACATTCAACACTAAATACTTTAAAGGGAACTACTCCTGGTTTCGACAAAATAAACTATCCAATGTTAAAGAACCTGCCGAACACAGGTAAAACACAATTATTAAATATATTTAACAAAATATTTAACACCGGACACATTCCACAAGACTGGAAAATATCAACTATAATACCACTACCAAAACTAGGAAGAGAAAAAAACAAAATAAGTGGATATAGACCTATATCTTTACTTTCATGTATGAGCAAACTGATGGAAAAGATTATGGCCAGGAGAATAGCCTGGTTTTTACAAAAAAACAAACTCATACATTCAAAACAAGTGGCATTCAAACCACGCAAGGGTACCAGTGACGCCCTACTCTTTTTAGATCAACAAATCACAAAATCACTTTCGTCGAGCAACCACCTAACAATTCTATCAATGGATTTTGAAAAAGCCTTTGATAGAATAGGCGTGCATGCTATTATATCTCAGCTAAAACAGTGGCGAATTGGATTTAAAATTCTTAGATATATCTTTAACTTTTTAATCAATAGAAAATTTAGAATTAGAGTAAATAACACTTTCTCACATATATTTCCACTCGAAAATGGTATACCTCAGGGGTCACCATTATCCGTTGTTCTATTCCACATTGCTTACGAAAAAATAAATTCAATTTTACTTAAACACTCAACTTTCAATCATTGCATGTATGCTGACGATCTATGTATAATTATAAAGCATAACAAAACGTTAGATCAACATAAGATTGATAATCTATTTTCTGATCTTAACAATTGGTGTGACGAATACGGTGCAAAAATTTCTTATGAAAAGACCAAATCTATACATTTTTGTCGTAAACAACACTGTGCTGTCCCAGCTATAAACATACAATCGAATGTAATTAACTGGGTAGATAAAATCAAAATTCTAGGTCTGATATTCGACCAAAAGTATAGATGGAACGAACATATCAAATATCTAAAAATAGCATTAGATAAAAGATTAAATTTAATAAAATGCATTACGCGACTGAATGGCAATACACACCCTAAGACAACAATAAATATAGTAAAAGCTATATTAGTATCAAAAATAGAATACGGTCTACCATTATATGGGCATTCTTCAAAAACAGAACTAAACAAATTAAGATCCATATATCACGCAGCTGCAAGATTTACAATCGGCGCATTTAGATCTACCCCAGTTCTGAACATTTTAACTGAAACAGGTCTTCCAACCCTAAACAATCTAATTGAATTGAACACAGCAAAACTTGCTATAAAACTACTAACACCATCAGAAAAACAAATAATACACTATAATCAATATACATCATGCAACAAAAAACTAAAATCAGCTATACAAAGAATCACTGAATATATCAATCTAATAGATTTAAATCAAAAACCAAAAATCAAATTCAATTGTTTACGACCACCTTGGCTACTTTCGAATGAAAGCATAGAGACGTCGTTAATGTTCCACCAAAAACTGTCAACCCCACAAGAAGTCTATATCTCACTATTCAATCAGAAAAAACACGAATATACCACTAAAAACTGGCTCTTTTGCTACACGGATGGATCGAAGTCCACTAGTGGGGTATCCTACGCAGTAGTAGATAACAATTTAAATACCATCAGTTACGGACTACTTAACCATAATAACCCAATATTTTATGCAGAAGCAGAAGCAATATTAAAAGCTATATATTGGATAAAAAAGCAAAGCTCTAAGTTTATAATTTGTACTGACTCCAAATCCTGTATTACAGCAATACAAAATGTATCTAATCCAATTGACGTTATCTGCGAAATCAGAGATAATCTAATTCGTTTTCCAAATAAAATAAAAATCATGTGGATACCAGGGCATGCAAACATAAAGGGAAATGAAGCAGCAGACAAAATTGCAAAAGATGCACTAAAATCGCCTCTTATTATGAGTGAAATCCAAAACAGTAGCTCAATATACTCAGCAATTAAAAAATTCTTTCTCAGTAAACACAAAAATGAATGGAACATCTATACACATACCTACAAACAATTTAACCCAGACGGAAACCCATCTACCTACCCACCTGACATCCCAAGGGCGCATTTTCAAAAATATTTAAGAATTAGACTAGGCCATTGTCGGTTGACACACCAACACCTCATGGAAAACAAATCTGCTCCCCAATGCATCTTCTGCAGATCTTCAACAATTTCAATGCATCATATTATGAATGAATGTTCTTATATAAAATCAATATGTAGTAAAAATAATTACAATCTCCACAATATTGTCTCAAATGTCACAAAAGAAAATATTAACAACCTTATTGTACTCTTAAAAGAATTAAATATATTTCATAAAATTTAAATTGCAAAATCATATGTACATATAACTTTAAACTTAGCATAGATTTAAGCACATATACACATCTTTACCTGTCTTTATAAAAAATAAGCCATAAAATATGAGCTGATGGCCTTAGACGCTAGTGCTCTAGCAATTTAACTGTATAATAATTTTATTATTTTATAGTTATAAAAAAATAAATAAATAAATAAATAAATAAATAAATAAATTTTTTAAACAGCATGTAATATATCGTCATATTATATACAAACGGACGTTACTACACAAAATTTCGAAATAGAGTTTTTTTTTATCATTTATGGTTTGATTTATCAAAATACATGTTCGTGCAAAATTTTAGATTCCTAGGATCAAAAATGGCGGCTTTATTAAAGAAATTCAAATGGCAATTACACCTTGTTGTTTTTGATTTTGTAAAGTTTTTTGCTTCTCCTGTAAAAAAATAAAAATTGTAGTTACGTCCGTTTGCATTTAATATGACGATATGTGGCACTGATTTACAGCGTTGAGTTTAATCTACATATAACTTCAACTAAACCAGCGTTTAAACGTTCAGTGATTTATAAGCCCTGCAAATAATGCGACTAGTCCATACATGCATGTAAAATGTGGCCCATAAGGGACTAGGACTAGTCCAAGGTAACCCCAATGTATTGAAAAAACATGGTCTATTTAACATTACGATGTCCTAGGGCGGGACTATATAACCCAGTTTTGCATTACAAAGTAGTGGTCTTAAAACTACTCCATGGTATACTCCAGAAGATTAACTTTGAAATCGTTTAAAAACGAAAACATGTCGTTTCACTACATACTCTTTTTAACAATGACATGGTCCATGCTTGCATTACATTGGACCAGTCCAGGGAGTATTCCATTTGATCAAAATGGATCAGGTATTCCAATATATTTTGCAGGGTTGTAACCGGCACAATACTATTACAAGAGCAGTTTTAATAATGGCGAAAGAAAACATTAAGGACGTTTCAATATACGATCCACTTAAATCGAGGATTACTAGTAGTGCGAAGTCGTTTTGAGGAAATATGAACATCTCTTTTATTTTCCAGAAATTTATATGAACTGTTTGATATAATAATAATAATCAAGGATCGGATTTCTATGCAAATGCATATTTGTTGCCGTCATTCTGAGATCAACATAAACTTTATATCTTTACGAATCAAGAAATTTTAAATAAAATGGCATTGATTTGTTAGTGCATATTTTTGCATAATTTGCTTTAAATGCATATTTTTGCATATATTGCAGGCATTGCATATTTTTGGTGCATTTTTAAAAAAAACCAAACTTGTTTTATTTGCTTTATTTTAAGATGCGTCGTGTTGCATCAATTGATATAATGAGAAAAAATATTTTGCATTTTTTGCGTTTTGTCGCATGTTAGGAGAAGTATCCTTTGACAACAAGGTGGGGAAATTGGTTAAAATCAGTTGTGTATTATTCTGAAAATTTTAAACAATTGAAGGATGTGATGGAACAATGGTAATGCAGTATAAAAAATATAACAAATTAACCAAATATTAAAGCTCGGATAATTTGTATGTCTTCATATTACGGATTTATCTCTGAGACTATTGTAAAATTAGAGAAATCAAACGCATTGAGAGAGCAAACAAAATTTATTGATAATGTCATAAATAGAATGTATGCAGTAAAGGGTAACTTAAGTAAACAAATTCGTATCAAATCTGATAAAATTTTTAGAAAAATGAAGGACACAAAACAATAACACTAACTGCTGGTATATTTAATTTAAATTTTTACGAAAACAGCGTAGTACAGTTCTTAATTCATTTTTTATGAAGGTTCAAATATCTTTCTAACAAGTGACTTAATTTACATGATTGTTTTACTTTATATTTTTTGTTTTACTTAATTTTTTCTTCTGCTTTTTTTAGGGTTTTTATGTTATTTTTATTTATTTTAATGTTTTTTATGATTAACAAATGTGTTGAGAATAATTTTAAGTGCATATTTTTTAATTTTTAGTGCACATTTTTCCATTTTTAGAGCATGTTTTATGCGCATAAGACTCAATTTTAACTGCATAAAAATCCGTGCCCTAATAATAATAAACGCCTTAACTCGTATATTAACTTTTACAAAAATTAATTGGTTTTGCTAATGTCCAAAGATGGTTACATATAATTTATTTTAAAGTTTGCTTGCTGTATTTTTAAAAAATACAAACATATTATTTATGACCAGGGCTCTGGAGTCGTCCGAAAAAAGTACTAACTCCGACTCCAAATGCTGAAATTTTTTAAATGCGACTCCGACTCCTACTATAATCTTGATGCTAAATGTATATGAGACTCAGTGATGTTAACTTTTATTTTTTCATTACCGTACGGCCTTCTAAAAATTAGAGTTTTTGAGAATCAATTACCGTACGCAAACATTAATGTGCTGTTTCCAAATGACAGGTGATTGATTATGCAGCAAAATTTACTATATGAAGCACTCAGTCCATCGCCTGTCATTTGGAAACAGCACATAAGAGCAGTATTCATAAGCCATTTATTTAAATTTTAAATGTGTTTTTAGAAGATAATTTTTATTTTGGAAATTTTTTTAAAATTTTTTATCCCGAAAAACTTTGGAGTCGGAGTCACGAGTTTTTGTGGGTACTACGACTCCGACACCGGCACAAACACATCAACTCCGACTCCAACTCCACAGCTTTGTTTATGACTTAAATAAATATAAAAATTAATTTATAAGATACCATTTTCATTACAATATTTATTAAATATGAAATAAAAAGTTAAAAATTAATTTTCAAATTTTTTTTCAAAATGTATCTTTTTGGGAAAAAAGTGTATCTTTTTGGAAACTAAAATTTATCTTTCACGAAATTTCACTGGCAACACTGATGGAGTGGCAATGACTGCTCTAGAAGCTTCTTCAAAATGGTTTCTGATAACAATTTTGTGCAATGACCACAATATATTTTTTTTTTTATTTTTGTCTTTAAAGTGCACTAAAAAAACGATTTTGTAGGGGATTTTAAAGAATTTTGACAAACTTTATTTATTTTGTGTTGTAAATTATTCGTATTTAAAAATTTGAAAGACTGTGTACATTAGAGCGTACCAACTCACAAGGAAAAAAAAGTGCGCCGTAAACCCTTTCATATAAAATATTTTTGCAAGGAGGTTTCGAAAAAAATTTCTTATTTTTTGCCGAACGTTAGGGTCGTCTTTTTTCATTTTTCGTTGTGCCTTAGATTTTTACAGTCCGATCTTAAAGTATGATATATCCATGTTTTTGTCTGGAGAGGACCAATACGTGAAGAAATTTCGGTTTTTAAAGTTTATTCAATGCACTGATCTGTTTTTGAGTTACGCGAATATATGAATGTATGCTGTGCAACCTTCTCCATTTTCAAAAAAAAAAGAGTATACATTTTTGTATCATTTAATTTAAAAATGTTTCTGCTGGAATTATCGAATTTTCCTTAGCAAAAGTTTAATTGTCTGTTAAACAATTTCGAACGTTGACGTTCGCAAAGAAAATTTGAATGAAAAACAATCAGTTTTAAAAATAATTTCTTTATCAAATTCTATGCGAACGTTTACATTCGAAATTGTTGAACAGGCAGTAATAGTTTCTTGCAAGCTTTAGTTTTCTGACATAAGGATGGTATTTTAGGGTGGAATGAACAGAGATCTGCTGGATAAATACTAGAACGAGATAGTTGAGATAAATGGCTCCTAACGACAAAACATTGGTCTTCTCGAGACATACACATTGATATATCATCCCTGTAGGAACTGTCGCTAGTGAATCTGTACTGATTCACTATTGACACAGTCACCAGTACTAGTGACTTATTATACCCCAGACAATGTTATTTACTATAGACATTCAACATGTACGTGTCATTGGAAATCTACTACTGACGTTGGTACTACTGACTAGGTAGTTCCTTTGGGAACATATGTAGACATTGAAACCAGAGAACCACTGGTACATTTTAGTAAATGCAGTCTACACTTTTGGTACGAATACGAAATCTTAACAATATTTTTTTATTATTTCTTCAACTTACAGGAATTGTACTTCTCAGTTGTTATTGATAATATTTTTTGCGTATTAACACCGAATATAGTTAAAAATGTAGTGTAGTGTAGACACTTCGTTGGAAATGTCTCCAAAATAGTCGACAAAACTGGTGACTTGGGGACACTTGCACCGATGTTTCCTTCAGGGATACTTTAAGATCGGGCTGTAAAACCTCCTTGCAAAAATACTTAGTATTAGAGGGTTTACGGGAAAACTATTTTTTGAGGTACCGTCGAGTGAACATACATACATACATACATGAAATCTAATATACTTGCATGTTTACAGTTCCCAGTGCTGTGTTAAATTTATCGACTAAAATAGGCAATTCATTCATTTCGTTACAATGGCAACCACCACTTCATCATCGAAAATGTGTGGCGCAATACTTTATTGAAGTAAAAGGACCTCAGCAAAGACCTGCACTGGATCAGAACGGGCTAAATACTTATACCGAAGATACCTACACAACTTTTGAGGACTTAGATCCCTGTGGTAAATACAACTACACCATTATTCCGCATGCTAGAAATGGTTCACACGGCGAGGCGTTTTCTGAAAATTTTGAAACACTTGAAGGAAGTAAGTAAAATATTCGCAATAATTACACAGGTCCACAGCAAAAAAGGGCTTGAATAACCACTATATTTTTTAAACCGCTATAGCCACCCAACTGCAAAAGTCATCATTTTTTAAAAATTTGTGTCGAGCAACATGTTGCAAACATAATATAAGCATGTTGCTATACACAAATTTGCGATAAAAAAATTTGAAACTAAGTACTTTCACTTAATCGGAAATAAAACCCGTATTTATTCATGGATTTTTATGAAACTAAATTTATTTATTTTCTATTATATTCAGCTTTATGAAAAAATAATTAAGATAGAGGATTAAAAAATATATTGTGTATTAAAAAGGTAAAACTTTGTGATTTTTAGATAAAATTTGTGATAAAAAAGGTCAAAATTAGGTACTTCCAGTTTATTGGGAAACAAAAGGAATTCGTCGATGGATTTTCATCAAATAAAATTTATTTTACTTCTAATACTTGCAGCTTTGAGCTTAAGTACTAATACTTGTTAGTATTTGTTGATTTCAATTTTTTATAAATTTTTTAAATTCAAAAAAAAATTAAAAAATGATAGAGAATCTGAAATCTGGCGTAATTTAAAATGTTTTTACGGATTGCATAACAAAATCGGTTCCAAAGTTACGATAAGATGATAAGATACGATAAGATAAAAAAAACCTTCTATGGTTGAATAATGATGATTTTTGCAGTTAGGTAACTATAGCGGATCAAAAAATATAGTGGTTATTCAAGGAAAAAAACTTCCCATTTGTTGACCTGTGTTATACATATTTAGATTCTAATACTTATTACCTAAATTTTTGTAATTTTATATGACTGCAGGACCTTCGCCAGTCCAATATTATAAGGTTGTCGCTCAGCCCTTATCCCTTAATATTTCATGGGAACCTCCCAGATATGCTGATTTGTGCTTAAATGTTTACCGCTTGTGCGGCTGGGATGACGAGAACAAAATGGTTCCGCAGTTTGATAAAACAACGCCAAATACATCTATAAATATTGATGAATTAAAATCTTGTACGACATACACAATTCAGATAATTCCAACTACAAAAACTATGGATGGTGAATTGTTGCACATTGAACAAGAAACCTCTTCCATGGTAGCTTCAGCTCCCGAGGTTCAAATAAGTGGCGTCTACCCTGAAAGGATTTCGATAAGTGCTCGTGATACAGACGTTAATAATAAATGTTCAACCATTTTTGCCAGAATAGTTTGTGTAGCCCGCACACCTGCACCAATTCCAGTACATATTCAAAGAACTTTTTCTTTTAGATTATGAAGATAATTTTCCAAGTTTAATTTTATTACAATTGCCTTATTTTTATCCTAGATTGCGGAGAAATACGTAAAGGGTCAACTGGTGATTATTTTTAATGCTGAAATTGGACCACTATCCCCTTTTACTGAATATGTGTGTAACACTTCCTTCTTCAACATTGCTGGTTGGTCTGCTAATAAGACATTTATACAAAAGACAGAACCATACTGTAAGTGTTATTTATTTTTTTTTTTTTTAAGTAGGAATTAATTTGTTTTGAGATCCATTTTTTGGTATGCAAGTTTATTACAATAATTATAGAAAACTAGACAACACGTTGCAGAAGCAACAAAAATAAGCTAAATAGTCTAATTAAAATTTGGCATATTTTTAATTATGTTTTTGTACACTGGAATTTTTAATTAAAAAGCAGTAGTCTAAAATTACAAGTATGTACATAACCAACTAACTGCAGTTAAGATATTAAAAATTGCAGCAATAAAATAGTAAGTGAAGTCAAAAGGAGTAAAAATAAACTATCATGATATACGAAAAAAAGTAGTTTAAATATAACATAAGTATAAACAAATCGTAAAAACAAAAACAATTATTTTTCAAACGTGTAATACGAACATCACAATTTAATCAGCTTTTTTGCTATTAATGCTGGGTACACACACTGCAATGCACTTACGCAATCTAGCAAATTAAGGCCCTAATAAAAATAACATTAAAAGCAAAAACAATGTCAAAAATTCGTCATTATTTTGTTGTTGATTTCTATAAAAATTCATACTGCGTTTAAAAATTTTCAACGGCACAAGATATGCAGCGTTTGAAATTTAAAAATTCAATATGAATTTCTGTGGAAAACAACAACAAAATAATGAAATATTTTGTATTTTGTTTTTGCTTTCAATGTAAATTTTGGCGTTGCGGTTGCGTTTTACAGAATAAGGGCCTAAATTCATTCCCTACAAGAAATTAATGAGCGAGTAGTAACATTTTTCATTTTGCTGTTAAGAAAATGATAGAAAGAAATGACCAAATGTGACCGAAAAAATGATTTCAGTCATTTCTTTCTATCATTTTCATAACACCAAAATGAAAAATGTGACTACTCGCTCATTCATTTCTTGAAGGGCTTTCATTCATTCCAGATTGCATCAACATCAAAACCATTGTTGCCAACTTTTTATGAAGACTTCCCGTCAAATCGCTTTTAAAAAACCGCTAGAAACCGCTAAATGTTATATTTAGCTTAAAATGTTTTAAAAATATCGCTTAATATTTAGATATTATGTTAATTTGTAAGGTTTTTAATTTCACTGACTTCTTTTGTCCCGCGAACGTACAAAATGTGGATATTCATATAAAACTTATGGATTTGTATTGCGTAAAATCTATCCAGACATTAGAGTTAAGTGCACTTAATCTAGTTTTGGTAATGATGCTAAAAAATTTAGATCGTAAACCAAGATTTTAAAAAATCGTAAAAGAAAAGAAGGAAGAAAATGCAAGACAAGATTTGAAATATATTTGATATATATGTAGTTACATTTACTTTCTGAGGGACATTAATTCAAAAAGGTTTAATAAACATATGTATGTGTATGTATGTATATATGGACAACATGGCCACTACTTCTTTCTAAGGTTTATAATTTTTAAAAGTTTTTGCTGGCCATTATTTTAAACATTTATGCTTGAAAACTGTTTAAAATCCTAACGTTCCGAAGACTTTGCTTAGATTAATACAAATTATTTTCACTTTATTAGGAAAACTAGAAATAAGGTTTGTATCCGTTAACTTAAATAAAAATATAGAAGAATTTTGGCATATCTAGTTACAAGCTTGCTTATACTAAGCAACAAACATATATAAACCCAGGCAAAGGCGTAAAATTACGTTTTCTTTTTTTTTTGTAAAGCATCACAAACAGTATTTTTTGAATTCTCGAATTGCAGTACGTTGTTTGGAAAAAGGTTTGACAACCGTATGAAAGTTTTATCCGAGGGATAATAAAAAATACTTTTAATTTTTGGTTGCTTAAGTGCTTTAATATAAACATTGATTTGCTGTAGACAACACCCTTTTAACTTAAGCTTTGACTAAAGATTATATTTTGGTCGATAAAAGATTATAACACTGGTCTGCCGTAAAAATTGTTTTAAATAAATTCAAGTCCGTTCTCAGTTTTTTTCTATCACGTCTACACATATTTTTTTTTCGGGCAGGACAAATATTTCGCTTGAAATAAGGCGGTTATGTTAAAACTTTTCAATTTAACTTCCTAATAAGAACATTTATAAAATCTGCTTAAAACATTGTAAAATTTTTCATTGCGGAAACAAATAAAATTTTCACAAAAAACCAATTTTTTCTTATCACTTTATTACTTTAATTGAAAACAAATCTCTTATTTTGAGATAAAAATTTTAATTTTCAAATGCCTAGAACAAAAATTGTATTTTCTAATGATATTAAAAAACTGCTAGATATCCCGCTAACCGCCAAAACGGAAATTTTATCCCAGTGGACACGTAAAAACCGCTAGAATCGCGGTAAACCCGTCAAATTGGCAACAGTGATCAAAACGCTTTGATATTTTGAGGTTGCATTGAAACAGATTGCATGAATATTGCACTGTCTGTACCCAGCATAAGACATTGCAACCTGAACTATTACTTTTTACTCGCTTAAAATAACATTGTAGATTGATTGGTTTTACAACTACATATATATGTACATTAGGGGTATAACCAAAATAAGAACCTATCATTACGGTATGGGCAATGTTATACTGATATTAAAAATCGATATCAGGAGTCATTTCGGTCCAAAAACCTTCGGCACCGAATGCAATTTCTAAAACACCACACATTTCTTTTTTTTTCTAAAGTTTCCAGAAGCAGAATAAAATTGGACCACTCAAAACATCTTCATGCCATTGCTATCGCTACAAAATATTCCTTAAAGCAGTAGTTGTAGCAAACAAAATTGGTAGTAACTGTAGCTTTTTTTAAACTGGGTTAAACATTTAAAAGAAGTGCTTAAAAAAATTTGGGTAGAAAATAACAAAACAATTACATTTGAATTTGCAAAACTTCCTACATATGTATGTGCATATGTACATTCAATATCGCAACTTGATCATAAAGAGGGTATAAACTCCAAATTTAAAATTTTTTGCAAAACAGTTTAAAAATTGATATTAAAGGCATATGCAAAAGGATTTTTAAACCAATCGTTTCATTACCAAAATTTTGACATAATAGCATTTTTACAGCGGGTATTCATAAATAAGTATTTCGTGTCAATTTTTTCCAAGTGCTTTTTTTTGATCAAGTGCGATCGATATGTTATGTATTTTTTAATTTTATAAAAAAAATTTATTATATTAAATAACAGTACATGCACAAAGTCAATTCATTTTAAGTTTCCTACGATTTTAATAGTTCCCAATAAACCAGAGCAGTTGACTGTTAAAACCCGCACGAACTCTTCACTGTCATTCTCGTGGACACCGCCGGTTTATCCAAATGGAATTATCAATTTGTATATTTTGTATTTTCAATATGTTGAAGCAGGATATAGTGTTCCAAGCAGATGTAATTCTTATTCATCCGATCCTGTTAGTAGAGAATCTTCGGTCCTAGAATTATTATTCAACGATTTGAGGCCCTACACCAGATACAGTATACAAGTAGCAGCTAAAAACGAATTTGGAATCGGCGAGTATACATCGTCAAATGTAGTTACAACTGAACCGTGGGGTAAGAAATATATTATATCTTTTTGTTTTATCTTATTTATTTAAAAATTAACTGATCGCTTTTTAAAACACAACAGTTTCCGATCCTATAACAAATTTAAAATGTACGCCAAATGGTCCGTCTGAAACAGATGAGGAATACAAGGCACATGTTATTTTAACTTGGTATTACCCTTGTAAATCCAATGGCATTATTGAGTACTTTCTTTTGGAATTTACGGGAAGTCGTACAGATCATGACACTCTTTATTTGCAAAGGAAATTACATGCGGAAGTTTCGAGCGACGGAATTGTTACATTCAATGAGACAAATTTAAAACCTGAGTATAATTATGATGTAACAGTTTCGGTAAAAACGAGCGGCATAGATATTTTGAGTGTATCAATAAAAGATGAATTTGAATCTCCAGCAGGAAGTAAGTAAATTTAATTTTTTAATCTTTTATTAATATTTTAACATGAAGCTTAGTTCCGTGTAAACTGGAGGTCGCCGATATAAATAAATCTCGTGTTGAGGCTTATGAAAACAGTAACCCATCTAAAACTGCTATTGTACGGTTCCCTGCTGATATCTTAGAATCTGAATCAGGATCTATTATGTACGTCGCTTTATTATTATCGCAAAAGGTAAAGTAGAATTCTTAAGGTTTAATAATAAACAGCTGTTCACACTATAAGTGGTACACATAGAAAATGTTTCTATGTTTGAAACACTAACTAAAAGTCTTATGGGTCGATTGCGGACGGCAACAAAACTTCAGTTGCGTAGTTAAAAAGCAGCGCAACTGACATTTAACTTTGTATTAGATACGGCAACATCGTTTAGTTGCCCAAAAGTTATCGATAATGCCTTTTGGCAGCTTGGCAACTAAAAACAAATTTAACAAATTAAAAAACAACGAACAAAAAAGTGATTCAAAGTAAATTAAAAAAATATTACTAGTTATATGGACCTATTTTTCGCTGACCAAGAGGAGGCGGAAAACGTGGCATATATTAAACGCTATTAAAGAAATATATCAAATCCTCTACCGTTTGTTGTTGCCGCTTGCTAAGTTTGTCCAAAATTCATATCCTTTAGGATTTACTACCTGTTCCATCTGTAAAAGCTCGGTTGCAGCCTGTTTAATCAGGGCCAGACTTATTTCCTCTAACGGTTTTCCGCCGGTAGTGTATACATTTTTTTATGTGCGACTTTTCTTTTTTTTAATTTTGCATTTAAATATACACACACCCGTTGCCAAAACTGCTTCATTTTTCTACGATACGCTTTCATGTAGGTTCAGTGCGGGCTTTTGTTTCCTCAAAAGACCGCACAACACGAGTTATTTGACTAATAATTTTTCATTTCGTGGATTAAACTTTCAAACTATTTTTGAATTGTAATTCTCACCATTTCAAAATCTACAATTAAAGAAATAAATACATAAACTTAAAGAACACAAACATTAAAACCAAATACGTAATGATTAGTTTCGCTCCTTCTTTACTTTAAAAAATTTTTGCAGCAACTTCAAGTTTGTGGTTGCCAATATGACAATTTAAATAACAAGCTGTTAGTTGACAGTTGCTATACGTAATATAAATTTGGCAGCTGCCAACAAAACTTCAGTTGTGTTGCCATCCGTAATCGACCCATTTGTTTAATTTAAGAATTTTAATTCACGATGAATGAATGAATTCATTTTATATGTATTATGTGAATTTATAATTAACAAAATGTATGTAAACTAAGTAATTTGATTATGTACTTATAGTGTGAATAGCTGCATGTATGTGAAGGGTACAGAAAATAAAATCTGCCAACTCTTTTATTTCTTGAACTCATCTCATCTTTTTGCATTTGTTCAATTCTTGTTATATATTTACTACGTAATTCATTCGGTTAACCGATTTACTTACTATCCGATACTATGATCGGTTAATTTAAAATTGTCTTTTTTCGATTAACGATTAAACCGGTTAATTTCAGCCGATTAACCGATGTAATATACTTTTTAATATTTTGTATTTCTATAACATATTTTTTGTGTTTTTAATTATTTGTTTTGTCTCATATACAAAAATTATGTGTTTAGAAAATATTTTTTCAAACAATATATTTCCTTCGTGCCAAACATTCTTAAAATACAGTACAGCACCAGAAGAAACACTCGATAGTAACAAAAACAATCTCTTTACAGAATTAACCGAAACAATTGAAAGTATTTAAGATTTTTAAACATTTAAACAGGACTCTAATGGCAAAATGGAAAATTTTATATGTTAAGAAAAATCTACTAAAAGGATTGAGAAATAAGATATTCTGTATTATACTTTGATATAAATATCATATATATATATATACAAGCTTAACCCGGTGCGCTTCGCTACACTGCTTTAACCACTTTATCGGTTGAGAGATATTTAATATATGCATCCTATGGAAGGTAGTTCCCCCTGCGCCTACCCGCTTTATTTTTATTTTCAAAAGTGTAGTAGTCACAAAGTTTGAACATTCTCACTGTAACAGTTCTTTAGATATGCGATATTAAACATTGGCGTCCTATGGTGGACACCACTTCCCCCGCTGCTTTTTTATTTAAATTTTGGGGCTCAGAAGATCCTACTACCAAAAGTTCAACAAAATGCGTGCAGCGGCTCTTAAGATATGCGATATTTACTATTGGCATCCAATGGGGGGTACCAATTCCCCTGCCCCTATTGAAAAAATAAGTAGCCTATTTTATTTTTAGGGCTCACGTGCTGCTACTGTAATTTCAGGAAAATCGGTTCAGTAGTTTAGGAGTCTATAAGCCAACAAACAAACAAACAGACAAACATACAAACATTTTTCATTTTTATATATAAAGAAGAAGAAGATAAAAAGGGGCCTAGTGTGTGAAAATGAAGTTTTGAGAAAAACGCATTTAAAGTTATTCTACGCCCTTTTAGGTACCAGAATCCAGAATATCGTGCACTTAGTGGTTTTTCGGTCAATTAATTCGTCCAAATGTGAGTACATTCGGAAAAATCGTGCAAAAATTGGAGCAAACCGGGCCTGTAGGAGATGTGAAAATACCAGTGCATACTCGTACCGCTCGTACTGCAGAAAATTTGGCTGCTGTTCGCGATAGTGGGGCTGAACAGCCGTCCACCTCAACTCATCGTCGTTCCCAACAATGGCACCTATCACGCTCGTCATTGATGCACATTATGCATAAGAACTTGCATTTACACGATAACAAGGTGACAGTGGATTATTAATTTTCGAAGAAAATCATCTTCAGTGATAAAGCACATTTTCACCTCAGTGGATTCGTAAATAAGCAGAATTGCTGCATTTGGGCGAATGATAATTCAAGAGTGATTGTCGAAAAACCAATGCACCTACAAAGAGTGACTGTTTATGGGCTGGCAGCATCAACGGGCCGTATTTTTTTCCAAAATAAGGCCGGTCAGTCAGTTACTGTGAATGGTGTTCGCTATCGTGAGATGATAACGAACTTTTATTGGTCCGAATTAGAAGATATGGATGTGGACGATATGTGGTTTCAACAGGACGGTGTCACTTGCTCTTTTGCGCGACAAATTCAATGGCCGTGTTATCTCACGTGGTGGCGATGTCAATTGGCCGCCAAGATCATATAATAATCCACCGTTGGAGTTCTTTCTTTGGGGTAATTTGAAAGAAAAGGTGTACGTCGATAAGCCAGCAACAATTTAAGAGCTTAAGGATGAGATAGTTCGGCATATACCCTCAATTATGACCCTCAATTATGATCGAAAATTTGGACCATCGGATGGAGGTGTGCCGTCTCGGCACCGATATTTTGTTCCATAAATAATTGAACCATACCAATATTATCATAATAAAAATAAATGACAATAATTTCCTAAAAAATTTGTATTTTATTCCAAATCACCATCGGCCCTAAAAATTTAACTTTTATTATCAGGCATGTCACAGAAACAAATTTCGATCAAAAGTGGAATTGAAACCGTATTTGGCTTCTTCAGAAAACGTTAGCAGAATAATTTAATCGATTTGAAACCACTTTCAATTTTCTAAGTGGAATTGATATTTTAAGTAGCATATGTACTATATACCGAAAAACTGTCCTGAACAACTTTCAAAAAACAAAAAATTTGATTGGTTTTTGGTTTATTAATTTTTGGAAAATTTACACATTTCAATCTTTAAACAAAATGTATTACAATATTTTTTTGCAAACAAATATACATAAATACATTCATATCGTCACCTAAAATGCAAAAGGGCGTAACAAAAATTCTTATTTTTTTACAGGAGAAGCAAAAAACTTTACAAAATCAATAACAACAAGGTGTAATTGGGGGTTGAATTTTATTAATAAAGTCGCCATTTTGATTGCAGGGGTGTACAATTTTTTGCGAACATAAAGTTTAATAACTTAATAATAAACTTTAATAAGCTCAATTAAAAACTCTTATTTCGGATTTTGTTTGTTGTTATGCCCTTTAGCATTTCAGGTGACGAAAAATGTCGTCGACGAAATTTTTCAACGAAATGTTGATACAGTTCCTCTATTGCTGCAACATTGGATATGCCGGGCATTTTTATATTTTTTTCTTATCCAACACAAAAAATATTTATCAAATATCAATTTATTTGCTTTTTGTTAACAACAACCAGCTGTGTGTATGTTTCGTATCGTTGCCATTGTTGACGTGAATAGCCAAAAATTCACGTACATATATTGGTCAAAAAAATGTGGGTCCAAATGAGCCCGATAAATTTTTTGAATTTTTATTCCAAAATTTGCAGGGCCCTGCAAATAATATTGGACCACCAGATCCAATTTGATTAAATGGACTAAAAAGTGTTTGTAGTGAGACGACTTGTCTTCGTTTTTTAACGACATGTGTTCGTTATTAAACGAAGTTAAAACTAATCCTCTTGTGTATACAATGGAGTAGTTTTAAGACTACTCCTTTGTAATCCAAAGCAGGGTTATATGGCCCTGCCCTAGGACATCGTAATGTTAAAAATACCATGTTTTTCCATACGTTTGAGTTACTTTTGGAGTAGTCCTAGTCCCTTGTGGGCTACATTTTACACGCGTGTTTGGAGTGGTCCTGCTATTTGCAGGGATGTTCTCCCAAAATGTTTTAGTTTTCATTTTGCGCTTGCAAAGTCTGTGTTCATACGGTTCATGTTTTAATGATATGATTGCTACTTTATAGCTGAGAGAGACGAGGGAGACGAAATGAGTGCACAGATGCATGTACTGTCAGTACGTTTTTCTTTTTCCTTCGTTGTTTAATTTTGTTTTTTGTTCAATATCAAAAAAGCACACACACCAATTCATGTTCAAAGAAGAAAAAGGAAGAATCATGTCAATAAAACATGAGCCGTATAAACAACGCAAACACACATGTATAAACGTATTAGGACAGGGTGTAGCGCAAAAACGTCGTTTAAGAAAATAAAAGTCGGAAACTTTTTTAATGACTTTTAACGAAGATCTGTGTTTCTATTTTTTTACATTAGCTGCGTTCGTTTACCCCAAAATTTGTACAAATTTGTACTGGATTTTACTAAAATGCGTTCGCGTACTCATAAATTTGTAAAATTTTCATATTACTCACCTACTGGATTTTACTGGAAAAGTAAACGAACGCACATTTTGTTAACATTTCATGAAAAGCTTATATATATATACAATTTTTTTTTAAATTTTTGGAATTTAAGATTTTGAAAAGCGTTTAAATTTAGCTTGCAGACACACGTACAAATTTAGGAGAATAGTGCAATTTTCCGTTCTCTTAAAATCTGTACGTTTCTATTTTATAACGCACAGGTTTTCTCAAAACTAAATGTCAAGTGGTCGAATTTCGTCCACCGGGCGATCCTATTTGTTTTAAACAATGTAATTTTCAATAATACGGAAGGAATTAATGTATTCGCTTTACGACTTTATTTTAAAGGATTGCGATAATATACAGATGAAATATGGAGCAATGAACACAATTTTAGAGTGGCCAAAAACAAAATCATGGAACAATGTTTATGATTACAAAAGTTCAGACTGTATAACACAATATCAAACCACTCCAGCACGCTGGAATCCACGTTCTACCAGAGCTGTATCAAATAACGAAATAGAATTTGTGATTGGAACTGAAGATTGTGTTGGCTCCTCAAGTGCTTACTGTAATGGTCCACTTAAGCCAGGTGATTAAAAATTGTATTTGTTTTTCAAAAAAAATATAACGAGATTGAAGATATTTTCTTTTTTAAGATACCGAATACAATTTAGTCATTCGCCTGTTTACAAAATCTGGATATAATGACGCCGCCTTATTGGAATTCAGAACAGACGCTTTAATTGAATTGACAATTATATTGGCAAGTGTATCGAGTTGTTTATTATTGGCTTTTATTGCTGGTTTTGTCTATTTGTGGGTGACAAAGCGAATTAAATGGTAAAATGCATTAGATCTTATGTATTTGTTAGTTAATAATTACAATAATTTTCATGAAATTTGGAAGGCAACGCGAGTCCTGTCATGGTATAGAGGACTGTTTTGGGGATATAGTTGCTAAAAATTTTGCAATTTTCTATCGTGATCTATCGAAGCCTGAAAAAATTGCACGTGAATTTAAGGAGTTAACGGCTGTTGCCTTGGATTTAAGTTATTCTGCTTCCGAACTGGGTTATAATAAAAATCGATATGCTGATATTTTTCCATGTAATTATGCCCTCTTTAATATTCATAAGATTTTGATAAAACTTTGAACTTGTTTTGATTTGTTTTACATCAGATGATAAAAATCGCGTCATTTTGGATATCGATGCTGATGGATCCGACTACATTAATGCTTCTTTTATAGATGTGAGTAAAAATTGTTTAACAATAATTCTTTAAATACTTTATTTTCTTTATTTTTTAGGGTTATCGTAGACGCAAGGAATATATTGCTACACAGGGGCCTAAGCCTGAAAGCACAAAAGATTTTTGGCGTATGGTCTTACAGCATAACGTTAGAGTTATTGTGATGGTCACTCAATTCCGGGAAGGCGATGTTGTATGTATATATGAAATAGGTTAACAAAATGTTTCCAAAGGAATTGTTTATGTTGTATTTTTTGTTATTAAGTTAATACCACACAGATTACACTGGATTCAAATTTTTGTGAATTTCAAAAGTGTTTTGATATCGTCAAACTCACATCCAACCATTCATGTGAGTTTTATATTACTTAGATACTGTAGGCACACAATTGCACCGTATGAACGTAGTAGCGTACGACGTAGATACGTTGTCAAATTAAAACGCATAATATTTCATACAAAGGTACACAATAGTGGTCGCAAAAAAAGATCGGTTCAAAAATGGCTGAAGTATGAGTAAAAAACCACGACTACCTCTAATTTTTTCCAAAAATCCCTTGTTGTTGTAGTTGTATTTTATTTTGTATATCTGGAGAACGGCGAGAACCAAAGTTTCCAAATTAGCTACAAACATTTAGATTATCAATACACACCTTCCCTCAAAATGTAACTGAATTTTAGGACTGTCATATGACCTATAGTTATTCCTTACATATCAAAAAATCGGAAATCTTTAGTAGAAAATATTTTCTGAAAATCTTGGAAAAATCGGTTCAGATACGAAAAAGTTATGACCAAAATATAAATAAATATAAACAATAGATCCTGACGAGTCCAAGTTTTATAGCCCAAGTTAATGAAAAATTTGTTATTCGTCACATAAAACAATAAAATCGGTTAAAAAAGAAATGGGCAAATTTTGAGTAAAAAAACAACAACATTTTTATAAAAACCTAAATTTTAGGGCTTATTTGTGAAATAAAATTAATTTTTTTTAAATGTTATTCAATTTAAGAAGAAATGAGTTTTTTCCAAGGTGAAAACAAAATAAAATTAAGAAAATAACTTTTATTTCTAAGGAATAAATAAAATTCAATAAATAACGTTTATTTTCTAAAATATCAATTACACTTAATTCACACGGGCGCTTTTACGACGTCTCTTTTTGTTTTTGGCGGTCTGTGAAGAGAAGAAAGAAGAAGACTCGGTTTGTGTTTTTCATGTCGTTTTTATATTTTTCATTAAACTTCTTGTAACGTTTTATTCAGAATGTACTAATAAAGTGACCTCACAAGCGCAGCTGTTTGAAGTGATTTTCTTCGTGTGTGACGTTTGGCGTCATTTTTTTGTTGTTTATTTACATTTTTTATAAAGGCATTTTGACATTTGCCGTCTCAATTCTCGCAACAAAATGCCTGTTGTTTTTCTTATTGTTTCATTGTTGTAGTACTGAGGTTACTTTGTAAATACATTTTGGTTTAATTCTTTTTCATACTTTAAAGAGTCAGGTTGAAAATACATTGAGACCTCGATTATCGATAACATACGGGACCGGCAACATTCTGGATTAAATTTTTTTGTTATCAGAGAAGAAGAATTTGGAAGTTGTTTTTAACACACTTTTAACATAATTTTTATAATTTTTGTAATAAAATTCTGTTTAATAGAGAAATGTTTGCTTAACAGTTGTCATAAAATTCTTTTATTACAGAAATCTTACTAAAAAACGACTATTAAAATTCTTGCGTTTTCGATTTCCCCCACACCCCTGTATGTGTTTCTTATTTTATGTAAATATATAAGGTATTATTATGTAAATATTTAAATTTGAGAAAAAAGTAATTTTGTCAGAACGTGCTTCCATCCAGTGCGTTGGGAAATTCTCTTTCTTTATGTATTTCATTTTTTTTGAGTGTTCAAAAGTAAACGAACAAAAGGATAATTTGTTTATAATTTCGAATGACAGGGGCAATGCCGGATAATAGAGGTAATCGTTGCAAAAAAATGTATGTTTAGTTTTCAGGTGACAAGCAATTGATTGTGTAGAAAAATTTATATTAAAATCACTCAGTTTTTTGTTTGCTTTTCATATAAATTTTTTGACACAATTAATTGCTTGTCACCTGGAAACAACACATTAATCAACGCAAAAAAATTGTTTTTATTTTTCGGTTAATCAAATTACGTAAAATCAAGGCCCTACTGTAAATAAAAAAGACATGCAACCAAAAATCATCGTATGAACGCAAAGATTTTGGAAGTTGCTTTAAAAAGGAATGAAGATAAAATGACGTCTTAAAAGCCCTCATGTGAATTGAGTGTAAAACTCAAAAATATTTTTTATTTCATAAAGAACAAATAAAACTCAGTAAATAATCGGTAAATTTGAGTTTTTAATAAAAATTCAAAAAATAAAAATGAATACACCTTAAGGTAGTCTATGTTAAAAGGACTACCTTTTTATATTACGTATAACTCAGCACATCTCCTTTAGTTTGATTTTTATGCTCTTCACCGAAGTTTGTCATTCCTTTTGTGATTTCTACAATATTGATCAATAACCCTATAATGTATTTATGTATATTCTATATCCTTATCAGTATTGAAGTTGATTTAAAATTAGGGATGCCAATCCCGAATACCGAAATCCCGGGATTATTATAAAAATTTAAGTCTCGAATCCCGGGATTTTTTATGTAAAAATCCCGAGTTTTTGGATTAAGTAAATATGTATATGGTATTTTTGTATTAAATACAACTATATTTAAATAAACGTAAGTCATCCTGTTAAAAATAACTTCAAAAAATTAATATTAAATCATACTGGCAGTGATTCAAACTGGTTACAAAAAGAAGTCAAGTCGCAAGTGAATAAATGTAACTTGCAATGCATTTTGTACCACAGAAAATAAAATCAGAAGACAAAGTTTGGTGTGGTCTTTTTTCTAACTGTGCAAAAAAGTGTTAAAAACTTTAGGAGATTCTACACTGAGAAAATTAAATCGTAAAATCAAAGAAAATACACTTTGTTGCAAAGACTTTTATTGGTCAGATTGTGCCCAAAGACAAAACATCTTTACCGGAAAGGCGCAAAGATCTTTAGATTCCCATGAAATATATACTTAAAATCAAAGACTTAAAATCTTGTGGCAAGGATGTACGTCTTTGGAAACACATGAAAAAAGTCCTTAAACTAAGGAAAAAGTATTTTGGCCCAAAGACTTCCATTCGTTAGTCTTAAGACTTGAATTTTTGATTTTAAGTACAATTTTCATTGTAACAAAGACGTAATTTTAACATTATTACAAAAAAACGCAATTAAATTCAACGAAATAATTCTTTGAAATACTTAAGACTGATATGTAGAAACAAAGGCAATTTTCTTTAAAATCTGCATAGAAATGTTTTAAAAAATTGAAATTTTTCAGCAAAATAAAATATTTAATGAAACCAAACACAGCATTTTTATAAAATGTTTTTATTTTAGTTTAATGTAATAAAAAAATAGTTCATATACAGCACATGCACAATTGAGCGTTCCTATCGACTGACTTACAATTAATCACAACCACGAAAACAATTCTTTTTATTTTTTACAATTATTGTAATCAATCGGCTATAGCCGATTTCGTTATGCATTCGTATACAAATTTAACTTTGAAGACTAAATTCTTAAAAGTTACAGACTTTGTCTTTGTAGCAAGGATGCTTAGCTTTAAAAAAACAAAGAAAAGTCTTTAATTTTAAATACGTTTTTTAATCCCTTATTAGCAAAGAAATTAATCGTTGTAGCAAATATTTTATCTTTACGGAAAAGATAATTTCTTTGATTAAGCTTCAAAGAATTTTCGTCGTTTGTGTTGAAGACGCACCATTTGCTTGTTTAAAGAATAAATCATTGATGCAAGGATTTTTTCCTTCTAACAAAGATATTTTCGTTACAATTTTACAAAGACCTTTTTTCTTTGATTTTAAAGCTTTTAATTTTCTCAGTGTATATGCTTAACATAATTACTTGTTCTTATTGTGGTCTGTAAAATTTTTTGTAAAACTTTTGCACTGTTGTTTAAAATGTTATTGAAACAGGTGTATTTTTATGTACAAAGATTTTTTTCATACTGAAACATAAAGATTTGTTGAATTTGCTTTGGTGCCACCAAAAATTAAAAAACGCAACGAAATTTTAAAAAAACCGCACTATGCACCAACAAAGCAATTTTTCGCACACAAAATTTAATAACGCACCGAGTTGACAATGCTAAACAGGACGACTACCGATAGTTTTGCAGGTGGCATGTCATAACGTCCAGTGTCATAGTGTCCATCAGAAAAGTGACATAACATCCACGGACGTTATGCCACTTTGCGAAGTGTCATAATGTCCACAACGTATAATGCCAAAAAATTCTTGCAATCGAAAATCTGAACAAATTTGGGTTATGGTATAACAAACACCGGCTTCGCTAACTAAAGCTTATCTGCGTAGTCGGCCTTCGTTCGAAAACAAGCCAGATTTAAGAAGCATAAGTAGCGAAACCGGTCTTTGTTATACATACCATAGAAGAGAAAATCCTTGAGAAGCTTTAACTAGCGAAGCCGGTGTTTGCTATACCATAGAGGAGAAAATCCTTGCGCCCGGCCGTAGGCCGGTTATGCAGATAAGCTTTAGTTAGCGAAGCCGGTGTTTGTTATACCATAGAGAAAAAAATCCTTTAGCCCAAAAGTGTTTTCGTTATATATTTAATATATACTCCCAGAGTAAAAGCAACAAAACCATTTTTAAAAAAAAATTAACCATAATATGTTTAATTTAACCAAATCATTGTAACCGACAACCATATTATGGTTAAACTAGTTTCTTATGACACTTTTAAAACTGTCATAATGTCCATTTACAAAGTGTCATAATGCCCACGGACATTATGACAATTTCAAAAGTGTCACAGTGTCCGTGGACGTAATGACACTTTTCGGAGTATCATAGTGTCCATGGACACCATGACACTGGACGTTATGACATGCCACCGTTTTGCAATAATCCACTTAGTTCTGGTTTACACTCTTCAAGAAGGGAAAAGAGAATGACTTCACTGCTAAAACTTGAAGAGTTTAAACCAGCACTAACATAGATCATATAATATTTTTTGAGACGGTCCAAGGCGAATTAACTACAGTTGGTGTCGAATCGGCATCTGATTTTGACAGTTCGAGCTTATTTGTTTTGATTTGTTAGTGTTTTGCCAAGAATGGTTGACATTTCGAGCTATAACCAGTAACAATGCAATGTATGTAGTTACTGTTGTTTTTGGATTGTTGTAGTTACGACACCACCTGTAGCTGAATTCGCCTTAAAACAGTCAGAGATTATTAAAAAAAATACTGTTTGAAATCTCCGCAAGATTTAAAATTTTGGATTTTTATTTTCTTTAATTTACAGATAAAGTGCCATGAATATTTCCCATTCAAATCCAAGGGCATAAATGTAAATTTTAAGAAAAAAGATACATTTGATCTGTATGATCGTACCGAACTATCAGTTACACATGAAACATTTGGACTAAAACAAAAGGTAGTGCATTTCTATTTCAAGAAGTGGCCAGATCACGGCTGTCCCACCGATCCTACGCATTTAATAACTTTCATACGCAAGGTCAAAATTGAGAAAATACCCAGTTACTCTCCTATCGTTGTGCACTGCAGTGCTGGTGTTGGACGGACGGGCACATTTATTGGGCTTGACATCATTATGCAGCGTCTTAAAAATGAATCAAAAATAAATATTTATGAAACCGTTAAGAAATTACGATTCCAACGTATGAAAATGGTTCAGACTTTGGCCCAATACACGTTTCTTTACACTTGTGCCTATGAACTGGTGAAACATAAAAACACCCGTTCTATTTTCAAAGAAGATGTCAAAACACAAAAGAAAGTTAGTTTTGAAGGTGATTCGGAAAGTAATTCGTGTGGAGCACGGAAAATAAGTGAGATTTCACGTAACGGCACTGATACGAGTTCAATTCTTACCGATAACCAAAATACATTGGACAAATATAAACATAATACTAGTGGTAGTACTACGATTCCGATTAGATTTATTGGTATTGTTAAGGAATCAAACAAGAAACTATGCAATAATGATAACGATGAAAGTTTTATGTAAAGTTACACAAAGAAAATGTAATATTTTTTGTAAATATGCAATCATCAATGGATTGCTTTTGATCACAAACATTTGTATATACAATTAATTAAAGTATTTTTAACTTAATTTAACTAATGCACGAATTTAATGCCAATTTAAACGGCAGTTTTAAAAATGCTTCCTATATTCTGATTATTAAGTTAATGTATTTTTAAGACTTTGAAAGCAATTATGTAAAAAATACAAAAACTGAATAAAAAACATACACACATACATATAAACTTTATTATACAGGTACTTATGCCATTTAACTGTTGGCCATGTTAAAATATGTAAAATAACTGCAAAGGGAAGAAACGTTTTCTAGAATCCGAATCCAGGGGTTGGTGTTAGGTCGAAGTTAGAAGCAAGAGGTTTCCTGATGATCTGGCCTAATCAACCAGTGAAATGCGCATTGAAACTAGCTTTCCCTCAACAATAAATTTCAGTGTATTTTCGAAAATAAAAATTTGGAATTTAGCACGTCAAACAAATCTTATAAATAATAAATTTTGTATTCCCAAAAATAAGTTTGAGAAAAATTTCTATTTAAACCAGTGAAGGGCAACACACATACTATCACAATTATGCTCGTGTGGGAAGCAGCAGAAAACGAATGAACCCGGTCATATATGCATTTTTTAAGCAATTGTCCAAAATATCGTAGATGACCAGAACTGATTTTGTTCGTTAGGCTTCCGCGTATTAGTGAGTCCTTACAGACAATATCATCGATATTCAGACACTGTTGTCAAGTTTCAATATTCTTTAATGCGGTGATAAACAAGAAATATTTAATAATCCGTTAATCAACCATTGAAGAATAGCAGACGAATTTCAGCAGAGTTCAGTTTTATATCGAGTGATAACAGACAATGTCGATTACTTTCAATTTTCTTTTATACATTGAATCTTTCATAAATTTCACAAAACTGTATTTAGCAGTGTCGTTGTAGCGTACTTTCATCGACATTTCGATATTTTCATAGAAATTGCGCCTTGAGACCCAGTTTGTCAGGAGGAATCATAGATGAAAATATCAATTTGACAAAGTCGCTCAAAAAACGCCACCTGGACGCTCATCAACAAGAAATGACAACAAAGCAACAGCCGAACGTACATTGTCACAGACCACACGAAGAATTTTATAGTGTACATGTGTCTACGTGACACAAGCAGAATTTTTATTCCTATGCACGCGTACATATGATTTGCAAACGTGCCCTTCACCGATATACATACATTTATAAAATACTATACTATTGAATCTTCATAGTATATTAAATGTGAACCAACAATAATTTATCAAATCGTATCCTAATACTTTATTTTATGTCCTGCCAGTGCCAGACAAAAATGTTCTTCATCGCGCGTTCTGTTCACTTATCGTCGTTCGCAAGTTATTGTGTTCTATATGACAAAAATGTTTTTTTGGTAAATCGCTGTTAAAGTTTAGTTGTTAGTTACAAAAAACTGAACCGAAAAAGTTGTCGCAACCTTCTTACCAAGGAAACTTCTAGAGTTTCTGGTTTTTTTTTTGCAAAAAAAATTTGAGTCCTTGGAAAAGCTTCTAAGAGTAATAAGGGTTTAAAGAAAAACAGGTTTGTTCTATATGCATTTATTTATGAAACTCTTATTTTTAATAGCATATAGAACAAAATGTAAAAAAATTATTGTGAGAAATGAAAAACAATGTCTTTTCTCGAAACAAATACTTTATTATACCCTCCACCACAATTAGTTGTGAAGAGGGTATATTAAGTTTGTCATTCCGTGTGAAACTTTTTTATTATTCATCTCAGGCCCCATAAAGTATATATATTCTGGGTTATTGAGTGATTCTAAGTCGATTTAGCCATGTCCGTCTGTCTGTCTGTCTGTTGAAAACACGCTCACTTTCGAACAACTCAAAAAAAAATGAACAAACTTGGTGCCAAATTGCTTGTAGTTATCCTAAGCAGTTTGGGATTGAAATTCAGCAAAATCGGTGCAGTAGGACCAGAGCTATGAATCAAAATGTGGAACCACCACCTAAAAAAAATGATAATTTTGTTACAAAAAATAACATAAATGGTGGAACAAGGCACGGAATGAGATAAGATTTTGCAAAAATTTGTTTTATTCGACTGGAATTCACACTGTAAAATTTCGTGAAGATCCGTCCATAATTTACCCTAGGCCCCATATAAACACTACTCCCGGAAAACAGTTTAGTACGCCTAAAACCGATAAAAATAATGCTATCACAACAAAATTTGGTACGTCACAGTTTTTTAGGACTAGAAATAACACTGTGAAATTTCGTGAAGATCGGTCCATAATTTACCTTAGGCCCCATATAAACCCTACTACCGGAAAACACTGTTACTCAAACTAGTTTAAATTGCTAAATAATTTAATATAGATCTATACCTCAAACCAACCAATTTTAATTCTGATGTCTGTTTTTATAAAGATAAATTAATAATAAATAGACATCATATAGATATCCCTTCTGAAATATTCGAACAGTCGGTGGAGGTATTAAAGATTCGGCACAGCCGAATAAAGCACTCTAACTGGTTTTTTTTCATTTCATTTGCCAACTGCAATGTAAAGTCAAAAAAAGGAAATAAAACAAAAACAGACAATGCAAAGAGTTCCAAAGTACTACAAACTTTATTTACACTTTCATATAGAACAAAATAAAAAATTATTTTTTTTATTTAGTATTTTTACTCCGTTTTTGTTCTATATGCACGGTTTTTTGCATATAGAACACAATAGGTTACGAAGCTTGTCACTGAAGTGTTGTATAGCACAAAATCAATGTCTCATATTTCGAAAACTATTAATGATGGCACAGATCGACAGATCTCTAAAAGTTTACCTAAAAATGAATCTTATATCAATTTTTTTTATTTTGCGGTATAGAACACAATAACTTGCGAACGACGATATGTATATAGGTGTTTATCGCTCATCTAATTGGTTAAGTGCTGCAGTGTCTATTCTCCTTTAGCGAGTGTGGCCGCTATCATTTAAAATATTTCGAGCTAGTGGGTTCGGATGCAATTCGAGCCTTTTTAACTATTTTACTGGATATTTTATAATCATAGTTTTAACTAATGGAAAATTGAGATCCTTGTGAATATTTGAGTTTTTAACAAACCAAGGGGCAGCTGTGATTATTCGAAGAAGTTTATTTTGGCGCCTTTGAATTTTTTCGATATTAGAGGCCGAGACAGTGTCCCATAACTGAATACCATTCTATTGGCTTTAAGATGGAGTTACAAAGTAAAAGTTTGCAGTCGAGACTAAGGACAGAGTTTCTTCCAATAAGCTAATGAATTTGGATGGCTTTTAGAATAATTTGAGTAAATTTTGCCTCTATATGGCTTTCCCACATTAAACGGCTATCTAAATGTATACCTAGGCATTTTACATGCGAATGTTGAGGAATTATTTGATTATTGATTTTAATACGATAGCATGATTCCGACGCAAGGTGAATGTTATATGTTCACATTTTTGCTCATTGACCATTATCCTCCATTGTCTTAAACATATTTCCAATTGAAATATATGATCCTGTAATTAACGTGATGCTTCATGACGGTTTTTGTGCACGCTTACAAAAGCTGTATCGTCCGCAAATGTTAAAGTTTGGGTGTAGTCGTTTGTTGGCATGTCCGAAGTATAAATTATGTATAATAGAGGTACCTGGATGCTGCCTTGTGGGACTTTAGCGCCAATTGGCTGAAGTGAACTTAAGAAATTTCCTTCTTTAATAATAAATTGACGACCGACTAAGTAGCTTTCTAAAGGTACGGTCACATATGGCAAACATTTGTCAAAATATATCAAATATTTGTTTGCCCTAATCTGACCACAAAATATTTTTGAGGGGCAAACAGGAAAACAGCTGATTTTGGGCAAACAAAATTATTTGCTAGCAAACAAAAATGCTCCTAATGTGACCATTTAACGTCAAATATTTTCCTCGATTTTAGGCAAATAAATATTTGTTATTACAAAAATTTTGTAAGACCAAACAGCGGCAAATAAAAAAGCTTTAAAATAAAAATTATTGAATAAAATTGAAAAAATTAACAGAATTAAATAATTTTTTAATTACGAAAAAACTTATTTATGTAAAACCAACATTTATAAGATTATTATGACATTAAAAGCTATTTACAGAGGGGGTATTTGTATAAGAGCTATGGTAAAATATGGATGGATTACAATAACATTTGGTAAGGTGATAATAGATTCTTTGTGGGCACAAATCTTTTCTCCAGAAATAAGTTTTTATGAGCAAATTGCAAAAATAGCGATCATTTTTCATATTTCAAACAAGCCATAAAATTGACTAAAAGTCCCTAAAACTATAAGGAATGGCAAAAATTCGATAAAAGTGGCTAAATTAGCGGAAATTCGCAAAAATTTGCTAATAGCAAAGTTTAATATGTATTTATTAAAAATCGTTAAAGCTGTAAAGAATCAGAGGAAACAATTGCATCTATCGCGAACATTCACGAAAAATTGCAAACCCAAAAATTTATTTGAAATTGCCAAATCGGTTAAAAAACAAAAAAAAATTTACAAAAGTAGCGAAAATTCGCGAAAATTTTTAATATTTCAAACAACCCATAAAATTGATTAAAAGTCCCTCAAACTTAAAGGAATGGTAAAAATTCTGTAAATATTGCTAAACCAGTGGAAATTTGCAAAAATTTGCAATATTTGTGTGAAAATACGTATTGTTTTCATTATATAAAGAACATTTCAAACAAAAAACCAAAATTATGTTTTTTTGCTAAAAATGTTCTCACATATAAGAATTAAAGTCGATTCGTTTAACTTTCACTAACCCCTTACCACTCTAATTGAAAACGAATAAAAACATGTGGAGGTGAATTGTGGAATGCTAAAGTAATCCACTTTCGAGTGAATTTGGATTCTAGAACACACCCAATTATATCAAAAATTGCGACATGTACTTTGCGAATAAGGTTAACATCGACAGCTAGCCGGACGGATGGACATTGTGATATCGATTTAGAAAAGGATGCTGACGAAAAATTAAAATGTTGGTCGCAAGTTCGTCCAAGCAGTTTGGATTGAAATTCAGCACTTTTGGTTCAGAAGGAAAAGAGTTATGGAGCAAAATGTGACACAACCTCTCGAAAAAATTAAAATATTTATTTACAAAAACTAACGTAAATTGGTGGCGGAATGCACCTTTTATCGTTAAATTTTGCACAAACTCAATTTTTATGCCTAGAAATCATATAACTAGATTTCGTGAAGATCGGTCTATAATTTACAATAAATCCACTCTCTAAAACACTTTATTGCTTGCGTCTAAAACCGTAACAAATAATGCTTTAGTTTCATAATTTATGTTAATTTAGGTGCACAAGACTGGAAATTACTTCGCCAAATTGCCTTGATCCCTTTATTTGTTATCCTAATCCTCTTTTACTTTAAAAAATGCTGTTCTCGCTCCTCATAAAAGTTTCAATATTTTGCATCAAAATGTTAATTTTTAGTTTTAATGAAAAGTAATTTTATTTATTTAATTTTTATTTTTGACAATTTGTTCAAATATTAGCTCTGTTTCTTTACTTTTTGGGTAAAGTTCGTGCAAATGAGAGCAAGCATAAATTAGACAACATAAAAAGACAACATTACACAAAAGTACGGGAACAGAAAAAACAAAATTTTAAACACAAAATAAAAATTCAGTGTTTTCACAGTCTTTACAACACCAAAAAAATTTGCGCCACTTTTGAAAAATTTTATATTGGCTCTAGAATTAAACTACTTTTACTAAAAATAAAACGAAACAAGCACTTTTACAATAACTAACATTAGCGGTTTTCACCCTTGATAGTAAAGTTCTTGTAGTCCTTGTTAATCTTATCAACTAGTTAAAGTACTAAGATTTACAACATTGCAACAACAAAATGTATTAGACTAAAATTTACTACGCTGTAGTTGAAAAATCCAACAAAAAGCTGTAGTAAACGCGTTTGTTAAATAACCCAGAATAAAACAGTTGAAGAAACAATATCTGTCTCTTTTCCTCACTCAGCAACTTCATTAATTTACAATACTAACGAAAAGGACACTCATGCTTTGTAGTATAAAATCGTATTAAGAAAAGCAGAGTTGTACACTTAAAACAAAGGGTGAAAACCGCTATTATGTATCCCTAATACTTCAGTACAAAACTTTTTATTTAAGTAGGTACATTGTTTTATTCCACAACACTTTTTCCAGAATTTGGATCATGAACTTTTTTCCTTTTTTTTTGGTTTTGTTTATGTTTTACAGCTGTTTGACAATTTACACAATTTGCACGAAGAAAAAGTCTGGGCTGTTTCGTGCAAGAAGAAGAAGAATTGTATTCTCTCAAATCCGCTCTCATTTACACAAATTAAAAGTACTGGAACGCTTTTCGTGCAAATTGGCAAATATTTTTTCCCATTTTTTATTTGAAGGTATTTAATATCTGCTTGAACAAACAAAAATGGGCAAATAAATGTGCGTAGTGTGACCAGCAAATAAAATTTTTATTTTTTTTTATCAAATTTTAAAAAAATGCCGGCAAACTAAATTTGACAAATGTTTGCCATATGTGACCGTACCTTTAGCCTTTTTGTACATTATTTAAGTAAGTTCTTAAGTTGAGGGGATCTGTGCAATTGTCACTCTCTTCGAGCTTTCCTTTTTTCAGAGAAGAGGCGCTCGACATTTGTGGAATATATTCTTATATTTTTTGGTTTTTTTGGGGCAATACTGCAATGTTGAACAGCTAGAACACTGTTTCTTTTGATTTGCAAAATTCAATTTGCGACTTAGATTTTTTTTGAAAGCATATATTTAATTTATTAATGTGAAATGCCATTAAGCTGGTATTTTGAATGGCATAAAAGATAACAATTTAGGACAGTCAACCCGATTTAATTACATATATCATAAATGAGTAATATAGATTGTAATTTTCTACGGTATTCTAAAGTTTTCAACCCAATAAAGAGACATTTACTGTCTGTTTAACGATTTCGAACGTCAACGTTCGCATAGAAAAATTATATTTAAAGCGGCCCATACACTTGCAATATTATTGTATATTGTATTCGCCATATTATATCAATTTTGTCCTATATTATGCAATAAGTCACACAATGGTTTCATTTATTTAATAAAAAAAGTGAACATAAACTATAAGAATAACATAAGCAGCATTGTACAATGATGCCAACACATTTCACATTCTTTTCGTTGCGCAATAAAAATCAAGTCCTTTGATTGTTGCCAATATATTGTGTCACCTTCGAATATCACATCCACATTGGCGATATAATTGTACAATATGTATGTAAAATTGAACAGTTTTATTGAAAGTGTATGAACCGCTTAAAAAAAAGCAAAATTCAACAATTTGTTTTTGTTTTAAATGTTATTTCCTATGCGAACGTTAACGTTCTAAATCGATGAACAGACTGTTAGACTTATAAGGAACACACTGGAATTGACTATGTGAGCGTAATACCCTTTTTACACTTGCATTCATTTCGGAGGAACGCATGGAAGATTTTGAAAATTTCTTATGGGAAAATTTCAACATCTTCGCAAATTAATGTTGACAAGTGTGAAAATGCTATAAGGCATAAGCTCTGTTCAACGTGCATAACAAAACAGTCCGAACTTGCACAAAGTTACCCAAAAGCGTTCCACATAACCATTTTTGTGCAACTAACAGCCTTTTTACACTGATCAACATCTACCATAAATTGTCCACAATTTGCGAAGATGTTAACATCTTTCCATAAGAAATACATAGGGCTAAAAACCAACACCTTTCAACATCTTTAAAAGATGTTCCTATCTCATTTTATTCCTTTCTACATCTTTCGATTATTTGGGTATCATCACTAAAAAAGTGGCAATAAGTTCTATTGTTATTGTGACATCACCAGGTGCTGATTCAGGGGGGGGGGGGGGAATTTCCTTTGTCTGGGTTCACACTATGAAAGTTTTCTTTCAGAAAGCCTGAGTTTATGAATGAGAAAGGAAAAAAGAAAAGCATGTTCTCTTCCCCTCTCACCATAAACTCAGACTTTCTAAAAGAAAACTTTCATAGTATGATCCCAGACTTATTTAAATTATAAAAATATGTTTCGTTTATCTTGATAATACAAGAATTCCCAATAATAATATTTTTTTATATGCACAAAATTTTAGGAAATCCCAGCAAGGTTTTTTTTGTTTTTTTTTTTATTGAATCTAACGAAATTTTCAATAAGTATCCAAATCTTAATTCTAATAGTTATTTATTAGATATTTCCAAATGAAAGTTTACTGTATTTTAATACTTATTGTTCTACATTCAACCCCAGCAGGTGCCATCTATATCCAAAGAATAAACGTTTGACTTGAAAATGCGTGCGGTTGAATTATTAATCAGCCTTAGTATATGCAATATTTATGTAAATATGTGTTATATGAATCAAAATTCTATTCTTAATTTTTGACGAAAACACAGATTTGTCGGGGAAAACCCAGATTTCCTTATCTTAAAGATATTTCAACATACAACAAAAAATTGTTAAGAAAGCATTTATTGGCTTTGATGAAAACGCATTTGAAGAGGCTTCAAAGGATATTGATAATGACGTTGATGTGTCAATTGATGCGAAGACACTAGGGTGATCGATCGAATAGTATTCGACCGGTTTTAACCGGTTATTTTAGTTTTGCCCAAGTCGAATATTTCAAAATGTCCATTTTTCGAATATCGAATAAACCGGTTATTTTAATAAAATAACCCGGTTATTTAAGTAATGTGTAATTTATATACGTGTTCCTTACTTTTGTTATAAATGAACCCGTAATTTAAGTATTTTTCTAACTGAATATTTGGCAAACTTAAACTTTTTATTTAAAATGTCAAAACAAAAGTCAAAAAACATTATGAGCAATGTAAATACAAATCGCTTATATAAGTGTGTGTTCTTGTAACAAAAACCAAAAACAATTTAAAGTACTACAAAAAAAGTTCAGCTTAAGCTGACTTAAAAGAAAATTGTGCTTTAACGGCCCTAAAATGATAAGTTGCAAAGGTTCTTTAACGTCACGACTTATTAACCACTTTAAATAAGTCTACAAGCTTGACATAAATATACGCCAAGTAAAACTTGACTCTGTTCCAAGTACACGCAAAGAAAAAACATGGTTGTGGTAAACATATTCTAAGAGCAACATATTATGATAAGATTCATGATTGTAGTCACCATATTACGATTGTTATTAAATCATATTATGACCAAATATGTTCGTAATATTACATCATAATATTTTTCTCTTAATCATATTGTTATCCTGTTAATCATAAAACGTAAAGAAGTTATAATATTACTGTCATGGTAATCATAATAAGATAAGAAGTAATCATATTACTGTCATGGCAATCATAATAAGTTTAGAAGTAATCATATTATTGTCATGGCAATCATAATTAGTTTAGAAGTAATCATATTATTGTCATGGCAATCATAATAAGTTTAGAAGTAATCATATTATTGTCATGACAATCATAATAAGTTTAGAAGTAATCATATTATTGTCATGGCAATCATAATAAGTTTAGAAGTAATCATATTATGATGCAAAGTGATATGAACTGTTATACATAAATTTTTTATATCATAATATAATACAACTTTAAACATAATATTTTTATTGGACAAAAATACTTATGATAAAATAAAAAACATAATATAGTTACTGTAATCTTTTTGTCGTAGGTCGCAATTATTTATAAATTATTTTATGGAGTTTTCATTATTTTTCTCTTAAAATAACACAAAACTTACCAGTAATTGTTAATATTTTGCACCAATATTTCACAAATTTTTCCACCACTTTAAGATTATTAAAATTTTTAGCAAAGATATTTTATTTTGTAACACTGCAACCATTTTTTAATGTTTTTCCTTTATTTTTAATTTCTTGTTTATTTTAATGGTTATTTTGTTATTTCTTTTTTAATATTTTTCTTTATTTTTTTTTAATTTCTTGTTTATTTTAATGGTTATTTTTTTATTATTTAGCCACTCACTAACAAATAATTCGATATTTTTATGTAAAACACGACACAACTGATACAAAATTATTTTACAAATGGCGATACCATAATATTATTAGAGTAACGATATTTTGATTGCATCTTAAACTTATTATGATAAATGTATATAAAGTTATCATGTAATGGCTTTTAAATATCATGTTTTGGCTGTGAGTAATATAATATGTTTAGAAAGTTATCTTAATTTAGTTGTTAGAAAAATAATTATTTTTCGCTCAACAATACTCAAATTTATAATTGCGATAAACATTAATATGATTACAGTAACTATAATATTGCTGATATTTAATAAAAATAACAATTATTTGTTTACTACAACAATATATTGTTACAATAAACACAGTGTGGTTGCCGTAACCATGTCCAACCATATTTTTTCTCTGCGTGTAGTTTTTAAGAGACTGCAAATAATACTTTACAAAAAATACTTTAATAAAAATAATGACTGAAAAACTCTTAAGTAGTTCTAGCATATCTTCATGCTTAAAACAAAAACATACCGGCGGAATCAACGTTATGGGAAAATTCATCAGTTTTATTTATTAAAACACCAAGAACTTAAACCAAATTGAAGGAATCAAAAATGTCCTGGAAGGGTGTAAATTGTGTGATCGACGAAGTGAAAGATATTTTATACAAAAAGCATGTTTTCTTTTCTTTAATGCTGAAACAAAAAAAATTGAAATATATTTCAAAAATATGGCTGAAGTTTACTGCTTCATATAGACATGCTTAACCAGCAACAAATTAAAACTCATTGACTGGCCAGGTTTTTTTTTATTTTATCGTCAAATATTTGTGGTCTGAACATACCTTAAGTCATATCTATGGAGTTTTTGGTTCCATACCTTCGTGAATTGTTTTGTTTTTATTCTTATTTACTTTTTATTACAAAAACTAATTTGATTTTTATATTTTTATGTATTCGAATTAAAACCGGTTAACCGGTTATTTTTAAAATGTCTAACCGAAAACCGGTTTTTTTAAAATAGCAACTATTCGGAATATTCGAAAACCGGTTATTGAAAAAAGTCGAATAATCGATCACCCTAGAAGACACTATCATCAATAGTTCTAAAAGCTTGACAAATTTTAGTCGACCTAAAAAATTGTCTAGGAAATGGAACAGATGGGTGTCCTATGATGTTAGCAGAAAATGGAGCTGTTATAAAATTCTGGACAAATGCAAAACAAACGCCATGCTATTCCCATAAATCAAACAACTTAATTTTAAAAAGCAACAAAGTACCATTAATACAATAAGTTGTATCATTTGTTAAAGAAACGACAAATTTTTTTAAATATAATCATCCCAAGCGAAACGAAGTTTTAGTAAAGTATTTGGGAGCCAAGCTCTCTACATTATGCGAGACAAGATGGTTGGACCGTTACGACTCAATTTTACACTTTGCAATAAGTGTACATCATATAGTAGAAATTTTGGAAAAAATTTCTGAGTGGAAAGGTAGAGATACTTTATCAAAAGCCTTATATTAAGGAACTCGCTTTTGAACTCATTTACGGAATAAACATATTAAGTGTAATAGTTATTGTACACAGCCGCTTAGTATCATTTTACAAAAGCACGATATATGTATGTAGATCTTCAAAAAGGATCAAAACTTAAATCATGTGCCTTGAAGAGAAAATAAATAAAGCCGAAAAACTACTTAAAGCGGTTTTTGAAAAAGTTAAAGTTATCTGCGTTCAAATCGAGCTTCCAATCACATTCGAAATGTTGAAGAGCTGATTATGTTTGATAAAAGAGATAGATAAACACCTACTAACATCTCAACTTGATTCTGAACTGTTGCATTGGCAACAAACATGGAAAATATCTGAATATCTATCAGATAACATTGTAGATGCTTTAATAAACTTTGATGATGATATCTACCGAAATCAGCGTTGCCAGAATTAAGATTTTATCTTATTTTTAATGATTTTTTGACCAAAATAAGATTTGAAGATTTTTTTTCTCAAATTAAGATTTTTTATTTTTAGAAATAAAGATTTTAAGCTTTGTACAAAATACATAATTTTTTTACAGTTTTTTAAACAGTAAAGGCCCAACCAGAACATGAATGAGGTCGCTTAAGTCAACTTAAGTAGCTGTACGAATACATATAAAACATATATGGCAAGCTACAATGTACTTAATGATGCTTTTCGTCAAGTTTCGTCAAATTTCATTTGCTTAAGCAAAGTGCCAAACTGAACGCACATTCCGTACGAAAACAGCTGTGTATGTATAACAATAAACAAAAATAAATTAAAATGGACTTTTTTAATTTATTTCCCGTTTTTTTAAGACACTCACAAATGATCTATTTTTAAATTCTTTACAAATTAAATAGCATAAAATAAACAAATACACGGTTGGACTTTTTGGTACTTTTTAGTTTGAAGTACTCGCAAAAAAACAAAATATTGCACAAATATGCAACAATGGTTAAATAGATATTAAGTACATTATGGCCACCTAAAAGTCTTTTTTTATTTGATTATGCATTTGACAGACTTTTCGTTAAATTTTGACAGTTGCTTAAGCTAATACATGCATGTTCTGGTTGGGCCTTAAGTTTTTAAAACAATGAGGTTTTGTATCATATTTGTTGTCTAACTATTGGTTTTGCACACTTGTGAAAAATACATCATTATTTCTGGGCATACAAAATATTTACAAAGGCATCTTAGATTAGCAGTTCTTCATTTTGGGAATACGGATGAAAAAAAATTATTCGTGAAAAGAAAAAACGCATTTTTATAAAGTTTCATATATTAAAGAACAAAAAAGTTCAGGTATTTATTACCAAAAGGTAAAACTAATGGAACTTAAGAAGCTTTTAGTTTGAAAATTCCACATTTCATGTTTATAATAATTTTAAAACAAAGTATATCAAGAAAAGTGCGTAGGAATGTCTTTTTGAAAGGTGTACCAACATTATTTTAATAACAATTCCATTAGGAATATATATAAGAAAATCCATATATTTTCAATGAGCTCTTTTTAAATGTAATTTTCTCAAAATGTATTCGATATAAGAACGGTGCCAACAAATATAATTTTAAATTAAGAACCCTCTCAAACTAAAATTTTCTTGCCCAAAATTTATATATCGATAATTTTAAAGTTTAATTACATTGAATGAAACTTCTTTATTTAGATGGACTTTTTTAAGTTCATATTTATATAAAATTAAATGGATTTAAAATGTATTTTAAGAAAGAATTTTATGGAAAATATAGCTAAAAACACAATTGAAACCTGCAATATAATTTTGTATATAATTAAAAAATTATTAATTTTTACTTTTTTGCCCTTGTTATAAAAAAATTTAAGATTTTTCTCTTTAAAATAAGATTTTTTTTCGCCAAATGAAGATTTTCCTTCCAAATCTTCTGGCAACGCTGACCGAAATCTAAGAAAAATATTTAAAATTTTCGTTTTAATGCTCGTCAGCAGGGCAAGTTTAAAATGGCACGAAAAATGGCAAAATAAACATGTTATTTAAGAAACATTTATTTTAATTAAGTTTTTATTGTAAGTAGAATTGTATGTTTCTTCAAATTGTCAAAAAAAAAAAATAATACTGGGGGGCAAAACGCAAGAATTTCGAAGTTGTTTTTAATACACTTTTAATCTAATTTTTGCTATAAAATTCTGTTGCATAAAGAAATATTTTTATAATATTTGTCATAAAATTTTTTGTCTTCGATTTCTAGAACACCCCTGATAATCTCATGTTATCACATAAAACAGTTCTATAAATGAAAAACACTCTTTCAACATCGCAAGATGTAACTGGAGCATATTTGAACACTAAAAGTTCAGATGGAGAAAGGTTGTCAATAAAACAAAATTGTGAGAAAATCGGTTAAAACACTTTTTTAACATTGAAATGTCAAGCCATATATATTTTTCAGGAGTATTGAATAATTTACCACACGTATTACGATCTAAAACGTTTTTTAAACTTTTCAACAAAATCTTTTTTACTGATATCTTGTATTATTTTCCTAAGCACTGCCAATTAAGCCAAAGTTTTCATTCATAAAAATCCCTTTCGTTTGTAACTTCAAGAGGCTTGAGCAGATGCATTGAAAGTACTTTTTACGTCTGATTTTTGATTCTGCCTCATATTCGCTAAGCTTATTTAAAAATTTTTTTCCAGGTTGCCAAAAGGTATTCTTCGGCAAGCTGTACCAAAAATTGCTTTTTAAAAAAATAATTGAAGAAATGGCAAAAATGGCATATGCCATAAAAAACATGCCCTACTCGTCAGTAATGCTACGAGAGAGAGGTCATTTCCTACCCGTCGTCTAATAAAAACATGGCTCAGATCAACAATGACAGAATAAAGACTGTACTATCTAAAAGTTTTTATATTAGTTTTTATTTGAAAAAATATTTTCCCAAAAAAAAAAATAGATTAAATTCAGTATGTATGTATATAAAAAATATTTTTGTACCACAGGTAGCATTTCATTGAAATCATTGTCTAGGTTAATAACAAGGCGAATTCAAACAGGTAAACTCATCTCTACAACTACAAAAAGCCCCATGTACTTTGTTTATACAATTTTCTGGTTGGTTGTCAAAATTTTTTTATTGCAAATTAAAATTATCACTTTTTTATAAAAGAAATTAATAAATTCACTTCAATCATTCGCAGTTTTGAAATTTTTTTATTATAAAAATAATATTTTTAACACTTTTCATTCAACTTCTTCTCAAAACAAAATCATATTTTGACGTTTGACCATATTTTTTAATTCGCCGTAGAAACAGCTGATGAACGGCTGACGAGATGAGTTTACCTGTTTGAATTCGCCTTGGTTAATAATATAAAAAGTAAAAATTCATTGCTTATTAGAACTGTTCCAGCAGTGAAGTGAGTAAAGTGCTTGTCATTGGAGGTACATAGTTGCTAGAGGAAAATTGTCAGTGTTCGTTTTTTTGCTATGCAAAGTGTTTATGACAAGTATAAATATATATCGCTACTCATTACACTAGCATTTTAAAATTCAATTTGGAATTGGTGGTTTATACTTCCGAATTTATTATTTTAGATCAATTTTGGTACAATTTTTGCAAATTTATGAATGATGCGTATAGAAGACATTTTTTCATGCAATTTATTCAAATTGTATAAAATTTTGCCTTCATAAAAGCGAGAAATGCATATAAACGAAATCCTTATAGAAGAAATTTTCATGTATATTTTAAATTGCGACCTGAAATTGCACGAACTTAAATGCAAAAAAGCGGGAATTGCTTATAACCGACGTGCATATAACCGGTAAATACTGTAATAAGCTTTTAAAAACCAATTTTTTACTTTTTTGTATCAAAAAAAATTCCCCCCCCCCCTTAGACTCAAGCTGGATCCGCGCCTGGGCATCACTGACAAAAAAATTGGCTTTGAAAGCAGCGTTACCATTTGTCAAGTTTTCTCTTTTATTGCAATGTTTTTTTGTTAGGTATTTTTTATATTTTTATACAAACTGAACTTCAAATACATTTTTGTGCTTTCTTATTCAATTTTGGCACTTTTGTAGAAAAAAACATTTTTTTATTTTAAAAACATTTTTATTCAAAAATGGTGACATTTTTGTTTGATGGTAGATGTTAGATGTGACCAATTTAAACGAGTGTTTCACATTTTCTACGTCTTTGATGGTAGATGTTAGATGTTGATCAGTGTAAAAAGGCTATAAGAGAGTAATTGAGAGAGTAATTTTTTTCATTTCCTGTACAAATTTGCTCGAACTTTCTCTTTGGGTAAGTTCGGACAAGAAAAAACAATCAGCTGTTTTTGCTTACATATGAAACTGATAAAAAGTGTACGAAATTTGCAAGCAATAGAAAAATTCAAGTTTTAATTTAAAAACATCTTAAGAAGCAAAATGTAAGGTTTTTGTAAAGAAAATAAAAATGGTAAAAACGTTATTGCATACATATTTCCCTTAATCTTTAATATAAAAAAAAACAAAATATAAAAAATAACAATGATGCAAATGTTTTGGTTTTATAATGTTATGACTTTTAAGCGTCTTAAATCACTTAAATAGATCTTTATTTGAAAAGTAAGCATCATTAGTACTTGAAGAAGAGCAAAAATGGTTTTTTGCGTTCCAGCAATTTTGGCAAATTTTGAGAGTAATTTTCATTTTACGCTCATTAGTCCGATTTTGCCCGAGATCTTGTGGAACACACCTATATTTAATAAACACACTTTGTACTCTCTCAACACGAAAAATGAAAAATACGGTACAACACTGCAAAAATCACATGTACGGGTTAACAGAATTTTGCATAACTTTTAAACTAATTAATGTCACTTAATGAAATTTTAACAATATAATAAGGACACTATAGGCTAATTTCGGTTTAAAAATAAAATTAGGACTAAGTTAGAAAAATATTGATTTAAATTGGTAATTTCAGGTTTTGCAGATTAATTTTCTTATTTATAGACCAATCGATTTTCTATAAGAATCTCTTAAATTTTTTTTTTATTTGATTAATTTTTGGTTCGAAAAAATAATTTAAAAAAAAAACATTTTTTGAAAACGGCAATACTTTACCACCCCGCAACTCGACAAATAAACATCATAGAAAAAAAACTCCGCCTATGCCGGTCCCAAGCCCGGATGAGGAAGGAGGAGGGAACGTCGCAGTGGATTTATTTAGAACTTCCCTATGCAATCAACATCGTGCAATCAATTTCTGCGAATGGTTCATCCTGGGGAACCTCAATTGGGAGCAGCCCTCTCAACCAGGATAGGAGACAGTGTGCCAATCCCTCACTTCTCCGAATTTAAACAACAATTAAACAAAACACGCAAAGAAAAATAAATGAAAATGGCCCGAAAAACAGATTACCGATCTGGCGGCAAAATAGGACTATTGATGACGGAACATGGAACGTAAGAAGTATTAATGGAAAGGAAGCTGAACTCGTCGACGAAGTTAAGAAAACAAATGTTAAATACCTTGCCATAACTGAGACAAAGAAAAAGGGACAAGGGTGTGAGATCATTAAAGATGGTTTCATTCTACTGTACTCAGGAGTGGCAATGAACGACAGAGCTAGGGCGAGGGTTGGATTCTTGATCCATAAGGAAATGGAAGAATCCATCGGCGAGTGGAAATTCGTAAATGAACGGATTATGTCTCTTAAAATCAAGGAGGGAAATAGGTTTCTGACCATGGTTGTGGCCTATGCACCAACGGAAGATGAGAACGCGCAAGAAAAGGATAGATTCTTTGACACACTCCATAACGTAATTGGTGATATAACAACAGATATAATACTGCTAGGAGATCTCAACGGAAGAGTCGGCAACAATCCCGAAAAATTTTAAAACGTTATTGGCAGATATGGAGAAAATTAAAAAACAACGGTACTCGTCTGCTGCAACTAACTATCGAGATGCCGAGATGCTAGAGTAAAACGCGGACCAGAGATAGGGAGCGATCAATACCTACTGGTACTACGTAAAGTAGTTGAAAAGACGTCAAATAGGAAAAGTCGACAACGGAACATGAAAGCAAAGATTAAGATAGCAAAACTAAAATCCAGTGCAGTTCAAGAGCAGTACCATAAGACAGTGTCTGAAAAGAGTAGGGCAAGACCACATATCACAACCGATAACGTAGACATCATATGGAATGAATTTACAAACATTATACTGGAATCTGCGAAAGAAGTTTGCGGTAAAACAAAATGTGGTGGACGACATGTAAAAGCCACAAGATGGTGGAACGATGCTCTTAAAGAGGAAGTAAATAAAAAGAAAACGAGATGGAAGGACTATTTAAGCGACAAAACCACTGAGAAATACAACTACTACAAAGAACAACGTATAAAAGTTAAAGAATTAGTCCGGTTGTCAAAGGCAGAAGCATGGGAAGAATTTGGACGTTTTTTGGAAGAAAATCATAGTGAAAACCAGAAACTTTTCTACAGAACCCTTAAAAACCTTAGGAGACCCAAAGATTGTCCAATTAAATTTATCCGAAGTAAAGAAGGAGAACTCCTGAGAGATGACAATAAGATAATGGAACGATGGCGTGAGTATTTTATACATCTATTGAAAGGCGAAGGCACCTCAGTTTCAGCGGATAACTTTATACTTCCGGAGGACGAAGAAGATCCTGGCCAAATCACAATGGACGAACTCCTCAATGCACTTCGCAAAATGAAGTTAGGTAAAGCTGCTGGACATGATGGCATAGCTCCTGAACTTTTGAAATATATGGGTGATGATGGACAGATTTTGCTACACAACGTGATCAATGCAGTATGGAGGCAGGCAACAATTCCCAGCGACTGGCAAGTAGCCATAATCAACCCTATTTTTAAGAAGGGAGATAACCAGCTATGCCAAAATCACCGCGGCATAGCACTTCTTACTGTAGCGGGAAAAATATATTCGAGAATACTCACTGAAAGACTGAAGAGCAAGATAGAACATCGACTTGAAGAGGAACAATGTGGATTTAGACAAAATCGTGGAACCCAAGATTTAATATTCACGATGAGACAAATTTCGGAAAAAACCATTGAATTTAATAGGAAAACTCACTGCTGCTTTATAGACCTGGAGAAACCTTTCGATACAGTGAAATGGCAACAAATATGGGAGGTGCTTCAGAAACGGAATATTGACAACATATTGATCAGACGAATCAAAAGCTTTTACAAAACATGCCGAAATTATGTAAGAACCGGGAACATAACATCCGAAGAATTTGTAACAACAAAGGGAGTGCGACAAGGCGACATACTAAGTCCATATCTGTTTATAATACTGATGGATGACGTAATCAAGTCCTGCAGGGACTCACTTATTTCAATGACGGTAGGATATTGGAACATGCAACTAGTTGGCGCCCTATGCTCCAATGGGAGTTAGAGAAACACATATATATAACTAGTGAAAGTTTCCATGCTGGCATATGCAGATGACGTGGCCATAGTTGCAAAATCCGCGGAATCTCTACAACGAAACCTTGATATCTTTGTGAGCGAAATGACAAGGAGAGGCCTCCGCATAAATACCCGGAAAACAGAAACCATGATAATAAGTCGCGATAGGAATCATCATCAAATTTACATAGGATCCGAAGCATTAAAGCAAGTTGAACACTTCCGCTACTTGGGAGTCACAATTAGCGAAGACGGAAAAGCGGACGGGGATTTAAACCGCAGGATAGCTACAACTGCTAATTTATACTTTGCTGTAAACAAAAATGTTATCAGTAAGAGGGAAGTTTCAACTTGCCGTATACAACTCCACGTATATACCAACCCTTACATATGGCTGCGAATCATGGGCGCTAACCACAAAAAATCGGAGTAGAATTCAGGCGTCAGAAATGAAGTACTTAAGACGTATGGCCGGTAAAACGAGACGAGACAGAATACGAAACGACACTATACGAGCCAGCTTAAATACAGAACCGCTAAACAACAAAATCGAACGCAATAAGCTAAGGTGGTTCGGACATGTAACCAGAATGCCAGAGAACCGCCTGCCGAAACGAGTGTCAGAAACAAGACCGAGTGGTACGAGAAGCCGAGGAAGAAGAAGAATAACGTGGCAGGACACTATTAACAACATTCTGACAGAACAAGGAATCGAGCCTAGAACTGCCAAAACAGCGGCACAGGATAGAACGAAGTGGAGAAGTCTTTGCAAAAACCTCTACACTGCAAGGTAGAAAGAGGTCCGGAATAAGTAAGTAAGTAAGAAAAAAATATTTCGCAAACTTATTCATATCTACTAGAACTATAGTTATGTTAAATATAAAAGAATTCCAACAAAACTTTATATTGGGTTGCCCGTTTCACAAATAATGCCCCTTATGTAGAAAATATGTTACCGTGGATTTTGTAAATGGCAAAGAGATTTATGAAATAATTTTCACACCCAATGATGAATATAACAATAATGAAGAGTATAACAGTTTAACAGTAAAAGCAAGTGATTATATTGCAGCAAAGTCAAAAATACATGTATGGGTTGACTCCGCTGTGAAATTTTTGATTTGCCAAACTGTTTGGAAAATCTTATAATTTAAAGTCCAAAAATAAATTTGGCAAAAAATTTCGCGAAAGGGCTTCAGGAAAAAGGTTATTTGATTACAGCAGCGCAAGTAGAGGCCAAATATTTCCCTCTAGAGAGGCAATACAAAAGAGTCGCGCAGAATAATAATAAAACCGGCCGCAGCAGGCAAACATCCCTACAAGAAGACTACCGGTCATTTTACTAGTTATATGACCGGTAGTGTTGACAAATATAGTGTTATAGTAATAGTAATTTTTTTAGTTTTGGTTATGCATTTCTTGTAGGGATGTCTCTATCAAAGATAAGTTTTTATAAATAAATCGTCACAAAAACGGAAAAATTTTAACTTGATGCGATTTTAAAAGAAAAGGTACCATTTTACCCGAAATATTTGCTATACTGCGAGACTTATGTAAGTCTTGATGAATCATCCATCAACGATTTGACAGAGGAGCCGGAGTTATCAAGAGCTGGTTAGTATACAACAAAAATATGATATGTTCTGGGAATCGAGTGATCTCAAATCGTATACGATTTCTAAAGACAGAGTCTAACAAGCCGACTTGTTGCTGATGTTGTAATTGCGTGGTAATTTTTTTATATCCTCCACAGCCACTAGTGGTGAATGAGGGTATACTAAGTTTCTCATTCCTTGTGAATTCCATGTTATTCATCTTAGACCCCATAAAGTTTAGCCGCGTCCGTCTGTCTGTCCTTCTGTTAAAAACACGCTCATTTCCGAAAAACTTGGAAGAAAATAACAATGTTGGTTTCAAATTACTTCTAGTTATCCTAAGTTTGGGGTTAAATCCAGCGAATTCGGTTTAGTAGGATGAGAATTATGAGTTCAAATGTGGAACCATATTCAAAAAAAATTGATAATATTGTAATAAAAACTAATATAAATGGTGGTATGTATAATGCACGGGTTGATATAAGATTTAGCACAAATTCGTTCTATATGACTAGAAATCATATTGGTAAAGTTTCGTGAAGATCGGTTTATAATTTACCATGGATCCAATGTAAATTCCACTCTCGGAAATATTTGTTCAAAAATGCGCAGTGAAATGCGCATAGGAATAGCTTATCCCATCAACAATGAATTTCAAGTGTTTTTATCAATAATAAAAACTGGGAATTTAGCACGAATAACAAAATCTTTTGAAATTTAAATTTTGTATTCCCAAAAATTGAAATTACTTTTTGATAATAAACAGGCAGGTGCACGGCCTAAAAAACACTTAATTGACAACATCTTTTGTAAGTTGTTGTTGTTTTTGTTTTGTTTTTCTTAACCTACTTACAATTACAATTAGGTCCTAATTTTGTAAAACACAACGCAGCGACAAAGAATAACATTGAAAGCAAAAACAAATTTATAAATATTTTGTAATTTTGTTGTTGCCTCTAACAAAAATTCACATTGGTTTTTAAGATTTCATACGCCTCATTGCTTGTGGCGTTGAAAATTTTAAAACGGTACATAAATTTCTGTACAAAGCAACAACAAAATTACAAAATATTTATGAATTTGTTTTTGCTTTCAATATAATACTTTGGCGTGCGTTGTGTTTTACAAAATTAGGGCCTTAATGTTGAGAGAATTTCAACTAATTGTAGCGGGGAATGTAAGATGAGATGAACGCACTGTTATTGTTGATGTTGTTTTGTTTAAACTTTGATATTATTACAAGTAGAACTGTTGCTATAAGTCTTATACGTTTAACATTTTTATTTGGTTTAATATCTTTAGTTTTTCTAAAATCTTTATGGATGAAGTTTCCTGATGATCTGGCCTAAGCAACCAGTGAAATGCGCATATGAATAGCTTATCCCATCAACAATGAATTTCAAGTGTTTTTATCAATAATAAAAACTGGGAATTTAGCACGAATAACAAAATCTTTTGAAGTTCAAATTAACTTTTATATGACTAGAAATAAAAGCATAAATTTATTTTATTGTCGGTCAAAAAAGTACCATATGTATATGAATAATTTATAGATGTCTTATAAGGCCTAAAGATTCGGAGCATGTTGGTATAAACACATATTCATACCGATAGTTATTTTTAATAACTTATTTTTCCAATTTAAGACTTGGCACCATCAACATTCAGAAAAACAGAAAAAGAAAAAGTGTAATGGAAATATACCTGGAGAAAGCATCTAAGCATGCAGAAAAAAATTATGAAGAAATTAGTCCTTGAGAAAATTTTAAGCAAAAGAAAGAACGTGCAGAAAGAAGAGTTGCTTTGCAAAAGCAAAAGGTGGATCTTCTAGAAATACTTGCCACCTAGAGAAAAACTAAAAAAAAACAAATTGTAGTATATGGTGGAATTCGATTGATTTGAAAACGATTTCTATGTGAATCAAATTTAAGAAAGCATAATAAAAGAATTGTCTAGCTTTTATTTTCGTTTAATCTAGCACTAATTATTTAATTAATAAATAAGGGTCGAACTGGAAAATCAAATTATTTATGTAAGTATGTAACTGGTTTCTCAATATTTATATCTTGATTTTTTATGTTCATAATTTCGTATGCTTAGTTATAATTTTCAGCTACCATATAATTTTTTTGCTGACAAACGAAAAAAATACATGCGGGATTTTGTTGAAAGAGATACCCATATAAATTTTTAACCTACATACATATGTTTATTTATTTTATTATATCTTTTTGTATATTTATAAACACTGTTGCCAATTTGACGGGCTTACCGCGATTCTAGCGGTTTTTACGTGTCCAACGGGGTAAAATTTCCGTTTTGGCGGTTAGCGGGATATCTGGCGGTTTTTTAATATCATAAGAAAATACAATTTTTGTTCTAGGCATTTGAAAATTACAACTTTTATCTCAAAATATGAGATTTGTTTTCAATTAAAGTAATTTAGTGATAAGAAAAAATTGGTTTTTTGTGGAAATTTAATTTGTTTTCGCAATAAAAAATTTTACAACGTTTTAAGCAGATTTTATAAATTTTCTTATTTGGAAGTTAAATTGAAATGTATTAACATAACCGCCTTATTTCGAGCGAAATATTTGTCAAAAAAACAGACGTGATAAAAAAAAACTGAGAACTGACTTAAATTTATTAAAAACAATTTTTACGGCAGACCAGTGTTATCAACTTTTATCGATCAAAATATAATCTATAGTCAAAGCTAAAGTTAAAAGGGTGTTGTCTACAGCAAATTAATGTTTATAATAAAGCACTTAAGCAACCAAAAATTAAAAGTATTTTTTATTATCCCTCGGATAGTGATGCTTTCAAAAAAAAAAACAAGAAAGCGCCATTTTACGCTTTTGCCTAAGCTCATATAAGTATGCTGTTTAGTATAAGCAAGCTTGTAACTAAATATGCCAAAATTCTTCTATATTTTTTATTTAAGTTCACGGATACAAACCTTATTTCTAGTTTTCCTAAAAAAGTAAAAATAATTTGTACCTATTAATCGAAGCGAAGTCTTCGGAGCGAAACAAAATTATCTATTCGTTTGTTAGGATTGTAAACAGTTTTCAAGCATGAATGTTTAAAATAATGGCCAGCAAAAACTTTTAAAAATTATAAACGTTTTAAAGCAGTAGTGGCCATGTTATCCATATACACATACATATCGAGCCTTTGCTGCAATAGAGTAATAACTGAAAAAAACCAAATATTTGAGCTAATGTATTTGATTCTTTAATTCCCAGAAGAACATAGGGCCATATCGATTCTTCATATTGTGTAAAAATTTCATACAAATATGTTATATACTCCACTCTTGACAGGAGAATTAAATTGTAAGGTGTTAAAAATTCAAAATTAAGATATTACTCTATTGCAGCAAAGGCTCGATATGTTTATTCAACCTTTTCAAATTAATGTCCCTCAGAAAGTAAATGTAAGTACTTATACATACATACATTTATCAAATAAAAATTAGTGTTAAATTTCAAATCGATTGTCTTGCAATTTCTTCCTTCTTTTCTTTTAAGATTTTTTTAATCTTGGTCTACGGTCTAAAATTTTTAGCATCATTACCAAAGCTATATTAAGTGCACTTATGTAACTCTAATGTCGGGATAGATTTCAAGCAATACAAATCCATGAATTGTATATGAATATTCACATTTTGTACGTTCGCGGAGCTAAAAGAGTCAGTGAAATTAAAAACCTTACAATATAATTTTAATTGAAAGACATACACCTTTAAAAAAGCACCCTATATCTAGATTTGTATAAACATTTCACATTATATTTAGATTTAAGCGATGTTTTTAAACATTTTAAGCTAAATAAAAAATTTTGCGGTTTCAAGCGGTTTTTGAAGTGCGATTTGACGGGAAGTCTTCATAAAAAGTTGGCAGCAATGTTTATAAAAATGAACCAAAAAATATTTTCTTAGTTAACAAAAAAGTACATATGTATGTACATTAGGGGCATAACCAATTTTTTGGCATAGAACCATTAGGTCAACCATGTCCTAGTAACCACGAAAATCATAATCTTTTGTAATTTTTCTCAAAAAAGTTCACGCACCAATTGGTTTTTCTAAACAGGTGTATGAAAAATTATTTAAAAATGTATTAATTTTTATTTAAAGCACGGACTTGAACTAACAAAAATATTATTTTACATCATTTAAAATTTTTTTTTAAGCGGCCTTCTTAATGCAATATTGAATATTCATAATTTTATAAGGTGTTTTTTTTTATTCATTTTTAATTTTTTTTTCGTTCAAAAAGGTTAAAGATACGTTTAATGAAATTTCATCCTTGTGCTATGTTTTGTTTTAAATTAACATATTATTAATTTTTCTTAACCAAAAAGAAAATATTTTCAAAACTTCATCGCGGTTGGTGCGTGAACTTTTTTGACCTTAACGAAAACATAAATATACGTTCACTTATAGTTGTTTATGCTCTATCGGACTGTGCTATGCCAATTTTGATATTTTAAAAAATTGTTAAAAAGTTATTTGTATGTATGTAACTTTTTTGTTTGTCAGTAAAAAAAATTAAAAGATAACTGAAAATTATCAACTACAATACAAAATTATGAACTTGAAAATATCAAGATATAAATATTGATTTAAGTTTCCAGTTCGACCGTCGCACAGTGGGTTATTGGGCATCAAAACTGTGGATTGATTAAAAAATTAATTTTGAAATAACACTCGCATACTTAATAACCATAGAAACTAGACATAATTCTGCGTCACTAACCGAAAAAATAACGGCTCTAAGTTGTATAGTGCAGCTGCATTGTGTTTTCGAATTTACACTTTCATTCTTTGTTCGCTTGCGCTCGCTGTAAAATTGATATTTAAAGTTTGTCAAAGTGTTTTTTCGATAAAAAAAACTTCAAGTGAAATTTAAATCTGAGTATGGAGCCTTCAACTTCATGTATTGAATTATTTTTCAGATACAAGTATTACAGCAAAAAAAGTGATTTAATACACGGAGAAAACTGTTGTGCATTATTTATGCACAAGCTGTTCATAACTATAAAATGTTTGGGTACATTTTTGAATATGCAACTTTGCGCATAAATTATGCCTAATAATCATAAATTCTGCACAATCTATTAAAATTGTGCTTAAGTTATACACAAGAAATGTGCACAGTTTGTGAACATTGTTTATAGCTTAATTGATCATAATATATAAACATTGTGCATAAGTTATGCCTACTTGTACAAAGATTTTGCCCAATATTTTGATATGTGTGTATCTTGTTCATAAGTTGTGCCCATTTATGCTTAGATTATGAACAATGCGTACACATATGAATAATGAGTATGCATTAATTGCAAGTTAGTTTCACTTATGTTCTTTTTTTTAAGAGTGCCGGTTGTGTTAACAAGTGACAGAAGTTAAAGTTAAAGAAGTGAAAATACCGTTCGATGTCCAGAGCCTTCAGAAAATCCGGGTTTTTTTCAAAAATATCTCCGCGTAAGAACAAATAACAAACTTGAATTGGAAAGTCGAGAAGAAAGTGCTATTTCGGTATCAGGAATCGATTCAGAAGATAAAATTTGGCTAAAAACAAGAAATTCGCCTTGGGAGACGGTGGAATTGAAATGGAACTCCAGCTTTGCTCTTCGGCGCCAGGACATTAATATCCATCCGCTACAACTTGTACTTTCTGACTGGCCATTATATGCGCATAGTAACGGATATCGTTTGGTAGAAAATTTTATTTTTTATTATAAATTAAAATTTTTATGTTTAGATCGATATTGACTTCCATAATTTGAACCCGGAAAAGTCAAACTTATTTCTTAACAACTGGAATTCACTGATGGATGAGATCATAGCAGTATGCAAAAAGATTGTTAAATTTCCAGCTGCTAAAAAAATTATAAATAATCTTCCAACAAACAAAGGTAAAAAAACAATTCAAACTTATGAAATAAAGAACTAATTTAATTATGTATTATTTTTGAATTTTCTTCCAGATTTAGAATTAATTGAATTCTCTAAGGTGCTGGCAGCAATTTTTAAGCCTGTGGCAAGAAAAACAATTGAGAAACAGACGTGGAAGGTTAGCACTGGCGACGCTTGGAATTTTTATTTAAATATGTGTATATATAATATTAGTTGTACTTTGAAATAAAGACATTTGAAAATAAAATGAAATTTTGTTTCTTTAATATTAGCAGGAGGTGTAAAATTGTTTCCTATTTGTTCACAATCTATGAAAATTTTGCTCATAACCTATGCACAGTTGTTCATAGTCTTTTCCCAGTTGTTCACAATCTATGAAAATGATGTTCATAATCTATGCACAGTTGTTCATAGTCTTTTCCCAGTTGTTCACAATCTATGAAAATGATGTACATAACCTATGCACAGTTGTTCATATGACATGCTCATAGTGCTGAACTTAAGTTATGAACAAGTGTGCATTGTTTATGAACAACTGTTCTTGGTCGTTTTTCGTGAACAATTTGTGCATAAGTTGTGCCCATACCGCATAACTTCTGCACACAATTCTCTCCGTGTATTTTAAATTACTTTTTTTGTTCAAAGTCCCCAAAATGTGCATATTTTGAGTATATAGTTGGACATATAGTTAATTATCGGACTAGATCGGGCCCTGATTTTTTTTTTAATTTTGCGGATTGTAGACGATGTTTCTGCAAAAAATTGAGCTGCGCTTTTGTGGCATTTTTGATAAATTCTACTTTTTGTTCATAATGTCAGTGGTCAAAAATGATCAATTTCCATGCATGTTTTGTGTTGCTGGTGTTTTGTGTATCTGTTTTGTTATTGATATTTATTACTTGTTTTGTGTTGGTGTTGTATTACTGATTTGTGATGCTGTTGTGATAGTTTATTATTTGTTTTATGTTGTTGTTTCCGATTATCTGGTCCAGTAAAACGCTGAAAAGTTATCGATTTGTTTAAAACTTCAAAGTCAGATATCTCTAAAACAAAGCGAGTTATTGATAATTCTTACTTAATTTTTTCGGTTTATTTTGAGGTACATATTCTCTAAGAAAATAAAACGGTAAAAAGTTATCGATTTTTTTAAACTTCAACTCGATATCTCGATAACAAAGCGAGTTATCGATAATTATTACTTAATTTTTTCGGTTTATTTTGAGGTATTCTCTAAGAAAATAAAACGGTAACAAGTTATCGATAAAATTGTTTCGGCTTATTTTGAGGTGTTCTAAACAAAAATTATCAGTTTGAGAGGCCTCGGAATTAATCCACAGTTTTGGTACAAAATACCCCAGTGTGCGTCGTAGCTTGTTCATCACTTATAGGTATAATCTGTTCTAGATTAAACGAAAATAAAAGCTAGATAAATTATCTTTTTAAAAATATGTATGCCCTTTTAAAATTTTTTTTCTATTATTTGTAGGGTTGTCAGAAACCAATATTTAAATAACTGGACAATGTAAAAAATTCACCTGGATCTTGTAAAAATAACTAGAAAATCTAAAAAGTTCAAAAAAATTAAATTCGATATAATTTGTTTTTTTTACCACAACATTAAAGAAACGAGGAATCGTTACAATAAAAATTTAGTTTTACGTCATATTACATATCGTCACCAAAAATCAAAAAGGAGGTAAGTAATAAAAAAAATTCAAAATCTTCATTTTTGCGAAAAAATCGTAAGCGCAAAAACACGAATTTTACTGGAGAAGATTTTTTCTAATTATCTTAAAATACATATATCCGAAAATCCAACATTATTTGTGCACGATGCATTTTTCTGCAATTTATTTGACATACATATCTCAATTTCAGACTAACTCAACTTGAACCTTGGAAAGATGCACAATCCAGCAACGCGTTAAAGTTATTCAGGCTTATTATGAAAATGGGCGTTCAAATCAAAATGCATATCGAGCACTTCGTGATTTTTCTGTCAATTTAATCGTCCAAATGTGCGTACAATCGGAAAAATCGTGCAAAAATTTGAGCAAACCGGGTCTGTAGGAGATGTGAAAACACCAGATCATGTTTGTACAGCTCGTACTGCAAAAAATATTGCAGCTGTTCGCGATAGTGTGGCTGAAGAGCAGTCCACCTAACATGTTGCATATTTTGCCTTTACTTTTATTTAACCCCTCGTTTCCACATACAAGTACAAGTCGAAAAACTATATACACTTACACTTTTTTACTAACACCATCACATTTTTCGTACTTTCAGCCAATCGGCTGCTTCCTCGATTTTTCGTCGATAATACGTATACACTACTTGCAAGTAATTACTTGCATGTGGAAATGCCGGGTTAGGTATTCATACTGCCCTGTTATACAACTTTTGTACTTACGTGCGCCAAGATAGCGTCGATAGTTATCCACGAAAACGCAAAATTGAATTGGTGCTTTTGGGGATTGAATTGAAAATGGGAATTTAATGCTTTTAGGAATTAAAATGATAATGGTAGTTTTGCTTTTGGGAATTCAAAATTTAGAAATTTAAGAATTAGGGTGTTTGAATAAAAATGAGAAATTGAAATGTAAGCAAATAATTACGCAAAAATGGAGTAAAAAATTAATAAAAATATAATATATTTATATAAAAGCATTCAAATAATTAAATGAAGTGTATTTATAATTAAAAACAAACATTTTTACTTATAAAAAAAGACTTCTGTATCATAAAAAGAAAATAATAAATATGTAATATGTGGGGTAAGAGGTGACGTCAAGGAAGAAACTCTAGTTTTCCAGAAATCTAGGCTTATTGTATTACTATGAAATGATTTAATAAATAAACAAATCAATAAAATCTGGGTACCTCCAAAATGGTCAGTAAAAACTAGGATTCTATTTTTAAGAGTGTTAGAATTAACGTCAATGAAAAAACTGCATAGATTATGAAAGTAGACGTACTAAAGAATATAAATCGCTTTCGGTGCAAAAAATCTAAGGAACAGATTTCTAGAAATCTGGGTTTCCCAAAATGGTCAGGACACACGTTGTTTTCATAATATCACATGTTGAACTGAAAAAATTGTTAATTTTGGGGTTGATTTTCAGTTCTTGATTTGTTCACACGCGTATGTATGTCACGTTATCAACAGAAAAAAATCTTTATTTTGCGGCTGATTTTCAAATATTTATTTGGTCACACGCGTGAGAAAAACAGTTGTTTGTTTCAATTTATGGCATATCAGTTTCTTTTCTCAAGTTTCAATCGAAAAGTTTTTTCGTTTGTCTTTATTGGTTGTTTTCTTTCGTGTGCCTACATTACAGCTTTCAAGTTTTGTGAATTTTGACAAGCAGTTTGTAAAAAACTTTAACTTGAGGGTTACACGATCAAGTTTTGCTTATCAAGTTTTAATACACTCACATTTTTTTGCTTATACAATCATACTTATAAAAATTGATATGAACTTGCCTTTAAAATTCTCTTTCCAGTGAGTGTTTCAATTTACGTTCAAGAAAACAGCTGATTTCAAGGTTAGTGAGCAAAATTTTCGTTTGCCTTTATTAATTGTTTTCTTGATGACATCTTGAAAGTAAATTGCTTAAAAATTGAATGCATCCTACGTCACAACTTAAAATTTTTGGACATTTTGACAAACAGTATAGGTAAAAGACTATCAAGAAAATCTTGATCGTGTGGCTGTACTGTAAAGCAAAAATTGTCGTGTGGGGTCAGGGTAACTCATTAAATTAACAAACAGTCTGGCCACATACAAAAAAAACGGCGCTCTTACTAACCAATCGTCACTGAATTCTTCTTGTTTTTATTTATCTAAAACTTTGCTGGGTGGCTAAAACTGATTTATAATCGCTTTGAATTAACTTCTTTTTAACTTTTCTAAACTTTATTATTAAGGAAAAATGTCTGAACGTAAAGTTTTAAATGTAAGTAGTTTGTAATAATTTATTAATTATAATAATTTTGCATAATGCATTTTTTCAGAAATACTATCCCCCGGATTTCGATCCGTCAAAAATACCTCGGATGAAATTGGCCAAAAATCGCCAATATACAGTACGATTAATGGCTCCATTCAATATGAGATGTAAAACATGTGGAGAATATATTTACAAGGGTAAAAAGTTTAATGCCCGCAAAGAAGATGTTGAAAACGAAACATATCTGGGTATAAGAATCTATCGTTTTTATATAAAATGTACGCGCTGCCTACAGGAAATTTCCTTCAAAACAGACCCTCAAAATACAGACTACGAAATTGAAGCTGGTGCGACTAGAAACTTTATGGCATTAAAAATGGCAGAAGAGCAAGCTCGTCGAGAAGAAGAAGAGTTACGTGAAGAAGAGGCTAATAATCCCATGAAATTATTGGAGAACCGAACCCAACAATCGAGAAATGAAATTGAAATGTTAGAGTCATTGGAGGAATTAAGGGATTTGAATCGTCGCCAACAAACAGTAGACTACGACACAATGCTTCAACAATATAATACTAAAGAAACAGAAAGGGAACGTCTTGAAAGACAAGAACGCGAGGATGAAGAATACGTGAAGTAAGTGAACTTTTGTCTTATATGTATACTACATAAACATAAAAAGGTCTACCGTATTAGTTTCCATAAAATTTTTGGAAAAATCACTTATTTGATGCAAATCGATTTTAAAAACAAAACAAACAAAATTCATACATACATCTATTTACATACATAAAAATGAAAAATGTTTGTATGTTTGTTTGTTGGCGATTTTCTTGAAATTTTTACAGTAATATCACGTGAGCCCTAAAAATAAAATGGCTACTTATTTTTTCGATAGCGGCAGGGGAATTGATACCCCCAATACGATGCCAATATTAAATATCGCATAGGTATAATAAGAGCCGCTGCACGCATTTTGTTGAACTTTTGGTAGTAGGATCTTCTGAGCCCCAAAATTGAAATAAAATAGCAGCGGAGGAAGTGGTGCCCCCATAGGACGCTAATGTTAAATATCGCATATCTTAAGAACTGTTTTAGTGAGAATGTTCAAACTTGGTAAGAGTCACTCTTTTAGTAAACTACACATTTGAAAATAAAAATTAAGGGGGAAGGCGCAGCTGGAGCAATGCCCCCATAGGATGTATATATTAATTATCGCGTAACTGAAGAACTATCTTAGCTAGAGTCTTTAAACGTAGTTAAATCCACTTTTATAGTGAACTATAAATGTTTAAATAACAACCGCCGGGGTAGAGAAAGGAAGAGCGGTGCCTTCCATAGAACGAAATTATTAAATTCCGAATATCTGAAGACAAATGTCTTCAAGCTTTATAGGATCCACTCTTATGGTAAACTACACCTTAAAAAATAAAAATTAAGGGGTTAGGTGCAGGAGGAGCAATCAATAATATATAAGTAAAAAAGCGTATGAAATTTTGTTCCTTATAGACTTCTAACCTCTGCAAATCGATTTTAAAAACAAAACAAACAAAAAACATACATCTATTTATATAAAAATGAAAAATGTTTGTATGTTGGCGTATAGACTTCTAAACCGATTTTCTTGAAATTTTTACAGTAATATCACGTGAGCCCTAAAAATAAAATAGGCTACTTATTTTTTCGATAGGGGCAGGGGAATTGATATCCCCAATAGGATGCCAATATTAAATATCTCATATATTAAGAGCCGCTGCACGCATTTTGTTGAACTTTTGGTAGTAGGATCTTCTGAGCCCCAAAATTGAAATAAAATAGCAGCGGGGGAAGTGGTGCCCCCATAGGACGCTAATGTTAAATATCGCATATCTTAAGAACTGTTTTAGTGAGAATGTTCAAACTTGGTAAGAGAATTTTGGACCTACTACGCATTCGCAAGAGGTTTGGCGACTTTAATTTGCAAAAGTATGCACAGGGAAACTATTATTTACCGTGTTGCATTGCAACATTGCATGTAGGTAATCAGCATATCAGGCTGCCGATTTAAAATTACTTGCTTTTTTTGTCCACCATTTTAAACCAAGTTGAAACTTTTGTGGTTTTCAAAACAACCTTTAATGATAATTGTGCTTTCAAAATCACAAGTGATTTCAAATCTTGTGATTTTTAGAACATGCCTTTATTTACTAATTTTGCTTATGCTTAAGCATTAAAGTTTTAAATAATTGCTAATCAAAACTTTTTTGCATTTTTTTAGATCGATACATTTTAAAAATAAAACAAATCCAGCAACTTCCGGAAAAAAAATTATTGCCGAAGAGATAATCGAAGTAATAAAAGATGACACATTTTTAATGCCAAAACCAGCCAAACAAGCAAAAACAAATGTTAGCAGTATTGTTAACGCTAACAAAAAACCGTCACTAATTTCAACTGAAACTCAACAAAAATCAAAAATTTTTAATAATTTGGTGAAGCGAAAGCAAGCTCCTCTTGTGGTCACACCAAAAACGAATGAGTGTACAAAATCTAAAATATCAAGTGAAGTAAAATCATGTGATAATAGAAGCACTGCTGATATTGCCTCAAAAAGTAAAAGTGGTGGCGGTTTATCAATGTTGGCGGCGTATTCTGACAGCTCGGAAGAATCCGAATAACTTTAATTAGAAGAATAAACGTAATTTTTTATTTGCATTTTATGTAGTACATAAGTAAAATAATGTAAAAGAAAAAAAAAATTAAATACATTTTTATGTTTCATACATACATACATATTTTTAATAAATTTATTGTAAATTTCTAAAGATGAATTTGTTGTAGTTTTTTTAAGTCTTAGCATATCTTTGATAACAATTCAAAAGCACCGGTACCATTTCTTACTGGCAGACCGACCATTAATCGGCTAGATGGTGAATTTAATTCATCTCCACAACCAGCACCTGCGGCGTTTTTCAAAAATTGTAAACATGATTCAAATGACATTTGCTGAAGAGGAGAGGAAGAATGTTCCATGCCCTTTCGAGACATCGGTTTGAATGTCCCATCGAATGTCATATAATCAGCTATGAGCGACAAGTGTCGACGATCCACCGTTATACCATATACTTTGAAAACATTTGTTACTTCCTGCACAATCACTTGAGCCGCTGCTTCAATACCATAAGTTACAGCTATAGCGTGTATGTCATTTGAATATAGACGATTAATATCAAGAACTGTGTTGTGTTTCAACATTTCAGCTATATTTATGCCATCTGTCTTAAGTGTCTGCTCATCTTTGTCACCTTTGTAAATGATGGCACGTTTAATCTTATCCACTTGATGAATTACAGTTTGGTGGGCTAAATCTTTTATGATAGATGAAATGTTGGGTTGTTTGTACATCATATCAAGCTGAAATAGTTACAAGGACATTTTTAATTATATTACATATACATATGTATTAAAAATTACTGCATATTTCACGATGTCGAAAGAATTATTTCTTTTGTATACCTGCCTTTAAAACAAGAACAAATTTTAAAATTACATTTTGTTTCAAATGAAGCTCTTCATAGTAAAATAGGCAGTATGTTATTTTTATTCGATCATTTGAAAAATTTCTATAAACACCCATGGCCCAACTAGTAGGTCTGCGCGCAACTACAACAATCCAACAATAGAAAAAACAACACGCATTTTGTTTGTGTGAAAAATGATAAAGATGTCAAGAACAAAAGCAATTGTTAGTGTAAAAAATGGTATGTCAAAAGCAATTGCTACAAAAACAATTGCACGTAAAAAACACAACTCTGCAAAAAATCAGCAGGCATTTCAAGCAGACCTACTAATTGGACCATGTAAACACCTATGTAAAGTCATTCAGTAACTGTTAATTTAAAAAAACTGAAATATTTTACTTGGTAAAAAATATTTGTACTTCTTGTTAAAAACCAATCTTACATTAAATGTTAGTTTAGCCCACAAATGATGTTTTTTATCGTAAACATAATTTTCAACCATTGCATTGTCAAGGATTTTCTCAATTCTTTTATCTCCGCTTTTATTTTCTAGATCTTTGTTGTTGTTCTCAACAGCTTCGGTATCAATGAAAGCATCACCATCATCAGCATCAGCTGAAATTAAACATTTGTTAAAAGATGTTTTCAGAGTTAAATAAATTCAACTTTTTCTTACCATCCATTAGTTCGTCAATATCATCAGGATCATCATATTCAGTTTCGTCTAGTTTACGCGATTTAAATTTTAAACGGGTGGCATCATCTCCATCGTCGTTGTCCTGTTCATCGTCCGATGAATCATTGTCGTTGGCAGCAGAATTCGTTTTAGATTTATGATTTTCATTAGATCCGTTTTCACCGTCACCGTCATCTGCATCTAATTTTTCATCGTTGTTTGTGTCTTCTTTTTGGGATTCACCCATTTCAATTCTAAAATAAAAACAAACATAAAAATAATAATGGTTTTATTTACAATAGCAGCTATCTTTTTAGAAAATGTACTTACACTGCAGCCTTTGATTTTTTCGTCTTAATGATTGCGCGGAAAAGAAGACTGAAAAATGTGTTGCTCATAAATTTAAGAATTTGTTTCGGTTTTACACAAAAGTCGTCCTTATAGACTTCACGCGGTAGAAATTGAAAAGTTAATTCAAACTTTTGTGACCTGGTGGGTTGCTGAACTAGTTGGGTTTTTACAGTAACATCTTAAATTGAGAAAAATATTTAAATTGAACTGAACTGAACGGAATGGTTTTAAATCATACATTGTAAAACATCAGCGAGAGTGACTCGATTTAAAGAGATTCTTAATTTTTCAGCCGACTTCTGCTGATTTGGTTTAATAGGTATATCCATGGATGGTGTTTTAATATTTGCAGAAGCCATCATAAGAATTTCTCGCAGACGTGGAATACCAAGAGTCACATTCATTTCACCACGGCCGGCAAAGTGAAAGGTGTTAAGTGTCATTTGTGTGGATGGTTCGCCAATGGATTGGGCTGCCAATAGACCTACTGGTTCACCGGGTGCTGCTAGAGCTTTAATATTTTTTACATACATTACATCTGCAACAACATTTTTTCGATTAGGATGTTTTTCGGTATAATCAGCTACAATTTGTTCAATTTTTTCAGACACAGAACCAAATGTGGTATCTTGGCCATAAATTGAATTTGTTGGGTCAGGACAGCGAGCGTATTTCTTTTGAAACAGTTTTTTACTTTCATCTTCTGCCTTGTGCCATAATTTGATTATGGCTTCATCTATGCGGCGTCTGCCAGTTTTTTCGTTAATTCTTTTGGGATTGGCAACATCGATTTCATTCCGAAGTTCCGCAGAGAACTGAGTGAATGGTGAAATGTGCTTTGATTGTGCCTTTGCAATACTACTGCGCTTTTTTAGCCATGAACGTAATTTTTTATTGTGACGCTGTACTTTGCAAAGATCTTCTTCATTTTTTATGTTGGCCAATTCTTGGGGACGTAAAATAACTGAAGCATTTTGCGTTAAAAATGCTGTACTAAATTTGCTGTTAAAGAATTTTGATTTCGAAATGTCAAGACCATCCTCGCCATAAAGATATTGAACAACAGTGTTGTCGCTGTCACGGACTGTCAAATCGTAATTAATCGTAAGGCCCTCCAAGTGCTTAATGAGGCAACGTTGTAAATATCCTGAACGAGATGTTTTCACAGCAGTATCAATGAGACCCTTTGTCAAAGAACAAACCAAAATAAAATTGATACCATAAAGAATGAAACACAAATAACAAAAACTCACCTCACGACCAGCCATACAATGGAAAAAGAAATCTTGGGGTTGTATGCCCGTCAGGAAACGTCCATCGATGTAACCACCTGATTTTGGGGATGTTTCAAACGAAGTAAAACTGGGCAATGACTTTCCGGAAATCATGAGTGGTGGCCGTTTACCTTCCAATTCAATTTGACCTAACATACAGGAAATTTGCATTGTGTTCACCATAGATCCTTTAGCGCCAGATAAAACCATCAATTGCAGATTATTACTAGGGAACTTTGTTATCAATCCATTAGGAAGACAAGTTCTACAGAGAAAATCAGTTTTGATTCACAAAATTTAAAGAGTTCAAATATTGTTCTCATACTTGTTTATATCATTAGTATAATTGTCCAACATTGTTTTATATTTACGATCCAAAACAACTCGAAATTTGGAATCTTTAATATAAGCTTCTTCCATTTTCTCCGACAGTACATCCAATGCGGGAACATCTTCGAGATCCAAAGCCGATGCCAATGCAGTATTTCCGATTTCTCTACTTTCTTGTATAATTTTTCGCCTTTTGTTGTCGGCTTCTGCAGTTACTAGAATGTCTTTGACACCTAATGTAAAGCCTTCACGTTGCAGGAAAAATGTAAAAACTTTAGTAAAAGCTGTCAAAAGGCATGTCGAGGTTTCACCACCATAGAGCTACACAAATAAAATAATGTGTTTGGACAAAAATATGTATTTGCTTATGTAATGGATAGATAATAACTTACTTCGTACATACAATGAATTAAACCATACGTAGTAGCCCCATATTGTTGTTTATCTAGCACACCAGCTAAAAGTTCTCCATTGCGAATAATTACTTCACTTTCCGACATTTGAGTGTCAAGTAATTCTGTACCTCCCGCGACAGCCTTTCTGTATTTGGTAACCATCCAATGCTGGAAAATCGTATATACTGTTAGGATTGAGGCTGTACATTTAAGAAGAGCATAAGATGAAACTTACCTTGGCACCAATTTTTGCAACCGAATTCAAAGTTATTGGTGTGTAGCCATCGGGTATTAAATTTATTATTATTGTTGATAAGATCTAAAACATAATAATAATTAAAATGTTATGCTTTATATTTTTGACTATCAACATACCTGTTTCCCAGACCACAACTGGAGGGGTTTGATAATTGCTGGTTGCAAAAGCTTTATATTCTTCTTAATGTGGGACAAACCTTGAAAAACAAGTTGTTGATAATCGTCACGATTAAAGAAACGTCCTCGCAAAGACAGCTTTACGCCAGAAATAACGTGATCTTGAATAAGACCACCCAAAGGTGTGCCATCTTTAGGAACCAAGTAATTGCTTGCAACATTGACTGAAATTAAAGATTATCATCTTGCATTATAATATTGCAATTAGGGATGCCAATCCCGAATACTGAAATCCCGGGATTATTCTAAAAATTTAAGTCTCAAATCCCGGGATTTTTTAAGCAAAAATCCCGAGATTTTAGATTTAGTAAACATGTGGTATTTTTTTTATTAAATACAACTATAATTAAATAAACGTGAGTCACCCTGTTAAAAATAACTTCAAAAATGTAATATTAAATCATACTGGCAATTATTCTAATTTTTAACTAGTTACAAAAAGAAGTCGCAAGTGAATAAATGTTACATGCAATGCATTTTGTACCACAGAAAATAAAATCAGAAGATAAAGTTCGGTGTGGTCTTTTTTCTAAGTGAATGATAATAGAACTGCGCACGCAAATTGCAAGTCATGATACAAATACACAAGGTAGTTCCACTTCTCTCTCAGAAATTATTTTTTGAATTTTATTGGAATTATTTGAAGTTTTTATTTGTATCAAGCTTCAAATAATTCCGATAAACTTCAAAAAATAATTTCTGAGAGAGAAGTGGAACTACCTTGTGTATTTGTATCATGTTGCAAGTTGTGCAAAAAGGTTTTAAAAACTTTAAGGTTTTCTACCAAAGGTCTTTTGACACATTTGATTAAGTTTATTTTATTACTTGCATAGTATGTATATATTTGATATAAAATAAATTAAATATTGTCATATAGCATATACATACGTATCTATTTATTTACGATAACACCCAGAAGTGTTTAATGCGAACATTGTTTCGTCGGCTGCATATGTTTTCAATAAAATAAGTTATCGATTATCAGACGCCATTAATTTGTTTTAAAAGCTTTTTAAAATATAAGATTCAATACATAATTTTTCTATAGTACTTTAAAAGAATACATTAAACAGTTATAGTTTGTAATGAGTTTAATATGCATCATGAATTAATTTGTTTTAATACTTATACATAAACATTTTATTATAAATATGTATATGAATTTTAAAAATTGGCTTTTATACATGAAATCCCGAAAAATCCCGATCCGTCCCGGGATCCCGTTTTTTTAATAAAAAATCCGAATCCCGGGATTCAAAAAACCTGGTCCCATTTGGCATCCCTAATAGCAATACTACTAGAGAAAGGTTAATCGATTATTGGGTTATTAAAATCGATTTTTTAAATACATACAGGCCTTTCGATCGGAATTGATTTCTGTAACAGGCCAGATGTTATCAACATTTTGGAAATTTTAAGTTTAAATCGTTATTAAATACCATTTTTTTTTATTTTTTTTAATATATGTATGTATGTACATATGTACATACATACGTGTAGCTTTACGTATTCACCTATTTATACCTTTGGTATGCTTACCAATTTTAAGAAAGGTGCGCTCGTTCTTTAACAATTAAAGCCTTCAATAGACATTGAACGAAACATTCCTACACATATTCGTACCAAACCAACTATTTTGAAAATTCACGATTATATTGTAGAAACACAAAAGATTAAATCAAACTATGATTTATTCAATGACATTCCTGCTAAAGTATGCCAATATTAAAAAGAAAACAGTGTGTGATAAAAATTGTATTCAATTGGTAAATAAATTTTTTTAGCGGTTTTAAAGTGCGGTTAATCGATTCGACAATACGAAAAAAAACAGTCGATCTAAAAATCGAAAATCGATTCTTAAACCATTTGAAATTCCCTAAATACAACAAACATACCTAAATTGTAGGCTTCAGAACGTGCAACTTCACTTTGAGGCAAATGAGCATTCATTTCATCGCCATCAAAATCAGCATTATAAGCTTTACAGTTGGAGTAATGTAGCCGGAAAGTTTTTTCACCTTGTAGAATACGAGCTTTGTGAGCCATTATAGATGGTCTATGAAGAGATGGTTGACGATTAAGAAGTAGGACATCGCCGTTTAAAACATGACGATGGACTATTTTTATGCCCTTTTCTGGATAGCTGAATAATAACTTAGCCATACTTTCTCTTTTGGCCGCATTATCAACTGGAATACGAGTAGTGTAGCCCCTTTCATCTTGTATGTAATTGGCACTGAAATACGTTAAAATAAAAAATTTTTTAATTAAAAGTTGTATATTTTATATTATAACAATTACCCAGGATGTACATCAGGTCCATTCATAACCATTTTACGTAACTCTGCAACATTCCATGGAGTTACTGGAACTGGATATGACAATTTTTTCGCAAATATATCGGGAATTCCAACTTCTTCCACATTAATATTTGGATCAGGTGTTATAACTGTGCGGGCTGCGTAGTTAACACGCTTTCCCATCATGTGCTTGCGTATAAGACCTTCTTTTTTTTCCAGCACTTGTTTTAAACCAGCTGATGTTGGTGCATCTCTAGACATGTTGACATCTAACAACACATTAATAGAAGTCTGCAAACTTTGCCAAGCATTGTAAAGTTTTTCATACGATGTCTCTCCTTTAACGCCAGTAAACACTGCCTTAATTTATAAAGTAAGTAAGATATACTTATGAAGGTATGTATGTTATAATTATCACTTATTTTAAAATAAAAGAAAAGCAAATGCCAATGTGGCACTGATTAATTGTAATATTGAATTCATACATACATACATACATATGTAAAATTTACGTCGACATAAATGTTCAATAATTCACCAAAACTGCAATGTTGAGATAATTGAGGAATATATATATATATAATTCATTGTCGAGGATATAGTCGTGTTCGATTCGATACAAAGACTGTGGTATTTTTTACTACAACGGCTTGAAGGTGTATATTATTATTGATCAGTAAATTAAACTAGAACTTAATTTGTAACAGAGAAAATTGTTCTGAAAATTGAATTCAAGTAAAATTGAAAGTGAACTAATTTTAAAAACAATCCTGCTTTGAAAGTTCATAAAAATATTCCACTGCGCTACTAAATAAAATTCAAATGTCCTAAAATAATCGGCAAACTTTAGTGTCTGACCGATTATTACTCGGCTTCAGCTTCCGTATCGGCCAGAAATGGCTAATCGGCCAATTGTAAAAGGCCGAATTTTGACACCATTAAATATGCAAAGTTACAAAACCAGGCAAAAATAATAAACTACAAACTATTTCAAAATTTGGCTGTGAAAAATTATTGTTTTTGAAACAGGTAAACAAGCTAGCAATATCGAAAAAATGAGGGAAACAAATTCAAGCTCCTATATGGGAAAAGCACGACTTTATTTCTCACATTGAAGTGGAGGAAAATAATGAAAATATTCTCCAAAGCATTATTATATTTAAGTATTGGAACACAAGTTCATTTAACACCTTAAAGGCATTAGTAACGCGAATTTATACAAGGTGGTCTTATTTTGAAAACGTTTACAACACTGTAAAATATTTTAACGTTGTGTCAAAGATACAAACAAATATTTCATTTTGTTTTTAATTTTAAATTGTGTGTTTTGAAATGCAATAACTTTAAAATTCCTTTTGCACCATCAACTAGTGTTGCCGCGACCATTTCCTTTTTGAAAAATATCGACACATAATATTCATATCTACCCGCTATAAAATTATCTTGCTATTCTGATAACTTTTTGGAAATGAAAAATTTTAACTTTTTTCTTGTGACTTTGTATAAGTAAAGCTCGGCTTCGGTTCAGCTGAATTTGTCCGAACTTCGACTAAGGGTTCGGCATCAGCCTAAAAAATTGGCTTCGGTCGGACACTAAAGCAATGGGCATGTTCGTAAATGCATATACATATGTATATATCAGTGATGTAGATGTGGATTAAATACCAAATATTCAGAAAAACTTTGCTTTTCTGATGCAGCGCAATAATTCGTTCACGAACATAACCAATGTTTGCCCGTACGGCGCATTTACGAACATGCACCTTAATACATTGAGTACCAATTATCATTCTCAGAATTATTATGGAAATCTGAAAAAATTTTAAAGGTAATTAAAAAAAAATTAAAGTTTGACTTCTAGAACATGGCTAAAGATATGTTAACACTTAACAAATACTTCAGGAAAAAAATCCGAAAAAAGCATGACTTAGTGGTCACCTTTTACAATATTTTAAACATTTTTTTTCATCGTGGAATATAATTAAAAAACAAATTGGTAAATATGTATAGAGTTTATATGCAAAAAAATTGGAAAAAATCGGGTTTTTTAAACGTATACGTAAAAAATATCGGTATTGACTGCTATAAATATTTATAACACTATGATAAAATTACATTTTAAATTTGGCTCAACTATTTTATATACATGCTGCACAGTATCACAAATTGAAAGACTGCAAAAACTGCAAAACAAAGCAATGCGATCAATATTAAAATGTAACATTTATACACCAATAGAAGGTAAGCATACATTAAAATGGCTAAATATAAAACAAAGACTTGAAATGAATACATTAAATTTTATACACAAAATGAAAATGGGAAATGCACCAGATTATTTAACAGAGCAGCTAAACTATATAGGGGAAATTCAACCATATCATCTAAGAAATGTTAACAACTTTAGGCTCCCAAGAGCAACAACAACTGCAAAGCAACGGTCACTTTTCTATAAAGGCTTGCATTTACACAACATGCTGCCCATTGATGTCAAAAATGAGAGAAATACTAATGAGTTTAAAAGAAAAATTGTATATTTCGTTAAGAATAATAGTATCCAACAGAGCTTTTTATAATACATATAATATTTTTTTTAGCAAAAAAAAAAAAAAAAAAAGTTGTGTAATCTAGTAAACATAACGCAAAAAAAAAAAAAAAATTATTACGTGTGGGTCGTCAAATATTTGTTAAGTGTAAATAAAGCTTAAGAATAAATAGGTGCGTTTTAGTACTTTTGCAGTAAAATGCAGTTAATGAGTAAACTGAAAAATTTGCTCTCACAAAAAGCTGTTGTGCAAAACAGTACGCGAACGCAAAATTTGTAAAAATTCGTAAAATAAAGGCAACAGCTGACGGCAAATAATTTAAGTGTTGAAAAAATGTTTACACTTTTGACTACTTAACTCGTTATCTTATCGGTACTCGATTAAAAACTTTTTATAACACGAAAATTTTTTGGAAAATATAAACAAACTATTTTATTTAATCTTTCATATTTGTTAGTTTTGAATTTTATTTGATTTTACTAATTTGTAGCGGGTTAAATTATTTAAAAGAACATCAATAATTGTTTTGCTATTGATTACTTAAGTCCCCAAATACTTCATTCACACTTTTACAACTCTAAAAAATTAACTTAAAAAAAAAATTCAAAAGTTTGTATTTAGCCAAATTAATGCTTCACAAACAAGATTAATTTATTAATAGTTATTCACTTTTTGTTTTGGTTTAATTTTTATTTCAACTTTTCTTTTATTTAACAATTTTTTCACAATTTCTATGCATTTTATTTGTTACTTTTGTTTGTTTACCTTTTGGAATATATGTTTTTTTGATTTACTAAATTTTACTGCAAAAATTTCTGCAGTAAAAATTTTTAAATACTCAGACAAGAACTGTCACTTTACGCTCTCAATTTGTACTCATTTACTGTATTTTGTGTACTCGAACGCAATTTCGTAAAATGCTGTAAAGTTTAGTTAACAATAGTAAAAACTTTTGTATTCTCGAACGCAGCTAATATGTACATACATACATACCGCTCTTTATTGCAACATAGTCATATTTAAAAAAAAATCCAACCTGAAAAATTGCGTTTAAGTTTTCAAAATGAACCTTTAGATAAAGGTTTAATTATATATATTTTGCTATAACTTCGGTTCAGTTTGAGATATGTATAATACTGATTTTATTTTTACATATAACGAAGGAATGAATGAACACTTTTGCTTAAGTAACTTGAAATTTTTGATTTTTTTGAGATATGACTATGTTGCAATAAAGAAGCGATGTATAGTACTTTCCCTAATTTGACGAATAAACTTAAAAATTACTCCAAGACTTATATAAACTAAACGTTTAATGTAACGAGGTACATAGTTGTGTATGTATTAATAAAAAAAAACTTGTTATAAAATTAATTTTACCTTTGCTTCTTCCGACAATTCCCCTACTTGCCCTTTAATGTGTTTCAGAACCACGCGTAGTACCGAATTGTTTTCAATAATATTGCGGTAAAGTCCTGTTTGCGCATGCTCAATAATTTGGTTGTGTAATATATTTGAAGGCCGAGCTTTAGGTGGTATCACTGGGATTGTATCCATGAAAAATACATCGACTGGAGAAACGTCTGATGAGTTGGAGTTATTATTTACTTTAAGAATAGGAAACAGCAGTTGCATTAACTCTGGGTAGTTTGCATAGACCTGACGCAAGAACTTGCGACATTCATCGGCAAATAATACCTTATGTTGACCAGTGGTTTCTTCGATTCCTTTAAATCTTAATGACGATTGTAAGTGAAGTTTACGTTTAATTTCAACTGCATTTTTATTTTACTCACTTGTCTGTGATTTCAGCAATGCTCATATAGTAGACGAGTTTTCGATGGAGATAATGAATATTTCGCAAAGGGTTTTTACAATGCAAACATTTTTTCGCAGCTGGACGTTGAAGTGCAGCATTAACTACTGCTGAACGAAGAGCGCAAGAAGTTTTTGTCACATTTACCTTGTTAACTTGGTTCTTTTCAAGCAATTGATACATTTCAGCTATACGAGGATGGACGTTTTTGCCTTTTTCCAGTTTCACTAAAGTTTCGACATTGTTTAATACTATTTCCGATTTGTATATCTCTAATTCCTGTGCTTCCACAATGTAACCTGCATCAATAAGTCTTAACTGTAATGCTAAAATTTCCGTTTCGTGTTCTAAAAGAAGTAAATCAATTATTTTTCGAACTTAATACGATAATAGGTGCTACCTTTTGCTTGTATTTTTTGACAATTTAAACAATTCACATTGCAAATCTTTTGCACGAGCTTGATAAAAAATGGATTATACACTAGGGCGTTTAGTTCAATATGTCCTAAGTGACCAGGACATGCGAGTATATTTAGACATGTTGAACAAGGCTCCATTCGTTTTCCAAAAGTACCCATTTGGTTATCATACAAACCACCAGGTAGGGGATGTCCCAAGGGATCAAATGTAAGACCAGTAATAATTTTTACCACACTGAGGCGTTTAATTTCGTTACTCGTAAAAACAGAGAACTCCAAATTATTTGGAAACATGTCGATATCAAATGTTTTCATAGTCCCCATCGTGAAACTAGTACACTTTTCAAAACTTTATTAAATATTAACAACTAATTAACAAAAAACATTTATCTTTCTAGTGCAAATGTAGAATTAAATGAAAGCGAAGAATAAAGATATGATGGATGGATGGAAACACGTGCAAGAAACCAGTTGAAATGATGCCAGATCAACACAAGCAAAACAAAGGCAATCAAAAGATATGTTCAGTGCAATACCCGATCATCTATCAGGTGCGTTCATTAAATCAGCTGGTTGGAGCACCCCATCATCGATTATAGGATATTCCTGTGTAAGTTATTCGCCTTGCTATTTCTATTTTCGTCTGTATTATAATGCATAATTATGCAATGAAGGGCAGTTTACATGATCACACAAGTTATTCGTATATTGAGAAAAATACAACCAACCTGGCATTAACGAAAAGACTTGTTTTTTTACTCAACGAATATACTGTGAAATGTTATGTAGTATACTGTTACATGGTTTAAATAGTTAGAACTTACTTTATTAAGTCTGAATTTACACGTTTCATCTTTTGATGCTCAACTTCTTTTCAATTCCCTTTTAAAGATGCCAATATAATATCACGCCGCAATCGGTTGCAACCTTTTTCGGTTCAAAACATCAATAATTTTATTAGCAGGGAATCAAAGAGAAAAAGAAAAAAAATATATGCAGCCATCGTTGTGAATATACCAACGAATAAAAACACAAAGCGTACTGACCGAGTACAGGCATTTCCGTACTAACCCCTTTCTACTTTTCTTTCTCACCTAAAAACATAATAGGGCCCATACACAACACCATCATGATTGTGCAATCAAGTGATTGTGCCAGCTGATTGGCCGTGTATGAGCTTGTGGTGTGATTGTACCAGCTGATGGTGCTTTATCAAAAATAGTTTGATATTTTTTTGATTGTACCAGCATGATTGTATCGTGTGCTGTAAAGTTAGCTCATAAATGTTAAATCGTCAAGGCATAAACATCAAAAAATACAAAATTTAAAACATGAATGCCAAAGAAAAAAATTTTGGGGAGAACACGTTTTCTTTACTCCTTATTCGTTTAAGGATAATAGCAATAATAACAGCAGCACAAATTTTATCGTTATTCATTACAACCTTCCACACAATTTTTGGTAAAAAATGAATTTTGTACCAGCATGCTGGTGTGTTGTGTGCTTCAAGCTTAATTGCACAATCACTTGATTGTACAATCATGATGGTATTGTGTATGTGCCGGTTCACACACGTCAAGTTTGAATCGTCAAGTCTTGAGTTTTTAAGAGAGAGGGGAAAAGAAATGGCATTCTCTTTTCCCTTCTCTCTTAAAAGCTCAAGACTTGACTTGACTTGACTTATGTGAACCGGCACTATGGGCCCTATAACCCTAGGTCTACACTAAAGATAAATATGTCAGCAGGTTGGCAATAACGTCGGCAGAATAACCGAGCTTAATTTCTTATCGAGCTCTCAAACATGCTACACCACAATCAAATTGACATTGCTCTAATTCAAGAATGTCATCTACACGGAGCAACAAAAGTTAAAATACCTGGATACAATTTTATCTACGACAATTCAGCTATCGGGGTGGCCATAGTTATTAAAAACACAATATACTTCAACAAAATAAATTTTACCGGAACACGCCTCTCTAGTAATTTTATTCAAATAGAGTTATTCAAAAATGGAACTTGTGAAAAGTATCTAATAGGCTCGATATACATCCCTTGTGTATACCCTTCTCAAGAACTACTTGATAACCTAAATCAACTTCTTCTCCTGGCCAATAATTTTGACGGATTTATATTTGGAAGTGACCTTAATGCCAAAAGCCCAAATTGGGGGGACAATTCCGAAAACTCCAATGGAAAGGTACTTAGCGATTGGTTACATTATAATTGCTTAGAAGTCAAGCGCATCTGTGACGTATCTCCATCGTTTCCAAATGGCTCATCTTATCTAGACCATTTTCTATTGAGCTGCAACGTAACTAATTCAATTCATCCTAACTACGTAATTAAATCCATACTAACATTCTCGGATCATTTCCCTCTAGTTTTAAAGCTAGATCTTAATGAGGCCCAATTACAACTACAAAGTCCACAAATATTAACATCCTACAAAAACACTGATTGGAGTCTATTTTCTTCAGATTTAGAAGCTGCTACTCGTGCCATTCTTCCACAACAAAATTGCAATTTAAGTAACAACGATATAGATGTACTAATTAATAATTTTAATAACACACTTACCGCGATACATGATACCCATTCATCTAAACGTGTGTATAAGGATCGGAAACGATCATACGCCGATAACATCAAACATTTCTTTAAAATTAAACATATTTGGCAAAAGGACCTGAAAAAAATCTTTCATAGAACTGGCAATAAACTAAGTAGTGAGTATAAAATTTTATCAAAACAAATACAACTACTAAGAATAATTTTAAATGAGCTCGTCAATATAGAAGACGCAAAAAATTTTAAATTTAGACTCACAAATATAGCACCTGGCCCTACTGCCTTCAAGAAAGTTCGTCAATTAATAGGCAACTCAAAAGCGCCATTTTGCACTCAAATTACCCACACAGAAAAAATTATTTTTCGAATTCAAACAAAAAATTTGTAGTATCAAAACATTTTTTGTCTGAAAACGGTCCTACAAACAAATTCGCATATTCAAACAATTTATTTGCATTTTGTTTACTAAAAAAAAACACTGATTTTTTCAAACAAATAATTTACAGAATCAAACAAAAAGTTTACTGAAATTCATATAAATTTCAAACAAATAATTTTGCTGAATCAAACAAAAATTTTTTGCACAAGCAATGACGCGCACCCAAGCTATCACTGAAGGAGAAGATGAAGGCAGAAGCAGAACGGCGGCTGGCTTTGAGACACATGTTTTGTTGGAATTATTTTTGAACGAAGTCTTATACACACAATGTTTTTCTTCATCACTCACTGTTGCTGTATCCTTTCCTTGGTTAAAGAAGAAGAAATGTAACAAACAACGGCAGCAGACCGACTCGATATGTTTTTCGTCATCATTTTATTTTTGTATTTGATGTATTTAAATAAACAGTTTTCAAAAATTGAATACGGGATTTTGTTTTTCATTCTTTTTTTTCCAACTTTGAAACCAACCAAAAATTTATTTTGTTTCTTATAATGTTGTTGTTGTTTAAAAAAGAATGAAACCATTTTTTTTACCTGCTATTTTTTTGTTTTTTTACTAATAACATCGTCGCGCTATTTTATCATCTTTCTTCTTGTTGTACTTTTTTAAAGCGTCCAAAAATAAACTGTATAAAACTGGCTCTCCAACCATATTTATACTTTTGACGACGACTTTCAGTCTGGGGAAAATCCTGACTCTTTTCATTTCATAACTGTTTGCAACATCAAAATGCATATTAGCAACATTAATAGCAAAAAGTCCTTTGGCTTTGATGGCGTTTCAAACTTTTTAATCAAAAAATTTCCAGACACTACACTGAAACTACTAACAATAATATTCAATAACTGTATTAACAATGGATACTTCCCAGCAGAATGGAAGAAAGCCAAAATCTTACCTATTAAAAAGAAACAGGATAGCAAAAAGCCTGAAGATTTTCGTCCAATTTCTCTTTTGTCCAACATTAGAAAGTTGTTTGAGCATGTTCTTAAAGAAAAACTCGAAAATGAATTCATTGTAGAGCCAATATCAGAATTCCAATTTTGATTCAGACGATTTCACTCTACAAATCACGCCCTGTTAAAATTTCATCACGGTGTCACCAAAAATTTAAGGGAAAAAACATGTACAATTGCCATATCATTAGATATAGAGAAAGCATTTGATTCTGTTTATCATAATGGCATTTTCCACAAATTACACAATCTTGGTACAGATCCATTTCTTTTGAAAATACTGTCGAGTTTTTTTTCTAACCGTAAATTTGCAGTTTGCATTGATAATGTCAAATCTGCCCTTGGACCAGTGGAAAGCGGCGTCTCTCAAGGAATGTATTTGGGCACCAATGTTTTTCAATTTGTTTCTTCATGATTTTCCCCATCAACTTGAAAACTCAAAGGCTATTCTCTACGCGGATGACTGCTTGATCTACACCCATAGTAACTCTCCAATATCGGCATTAAACGACATCGCATTACATCTTGGCGAAATTAGCGCCTTTTACAAGAAATGGGGTATTAATATTAACGCTGCAAAATCAGAAGCAATCTGCATTAGAAATCCCTCAGGTAAATGTGCGAGATTTGTGGTTCCTGAAAGCAAGTCACTAAATCTTTCCCTAAATGATGTAAACATACCATTTAAAAACTCTATAAAATATCTTGGAGTCCATTTCGACAAGCTTCTAAAATTCAATCAGCACGCTAGAAGTTTGTAACAAAAAACAAAAAGAATATGTGGGACTTTTACAAGTTTACTAAACAATGCCTACTTTCCTAAAAACACAAAACTATTGCTCTATAAAGTGGCAATTAGATCGGTACTCACACATGGTTTTCCTATCTGGTTCACTATATCCCCGACAGTAGCCAAGGAACTGGAAACATTTGAAAGAAAGGTCCTCAGAAAGTGCATCGGAAAAAACTACGAAAACTCTGTAAAACGTTATTCAAACAGTTATGTGTACAAAAACGCGGACATAGTCCCATTCTGCAGGTATGCAATGTCATTGCTGGACAAATTTGTTCAAAGACTCCCAGATCACGAAAACATGCTATAGTATACTTAATCAAATACATGATCATGAAAAAACACAAACTGGAATGGTTCCACATATTTGTCACCGATTGGGATTATCCATGGACACCTAGAAAGCAACCCGGATCGCTGCAATCTCCCATACTTCTATAGGGTGCCCACTCCCGGCACACATAGAGGCTAGGGAACATATCATGAAACTTTAGCATCAATAATTGTCATTTAGACACTCATTTTAATGTAATATCAAAAACACTTTTTTATTTAACTAGTACATATTTCATTCTTGTATGTACGTTCGAATTATATTTTTTTTATTTGTCTAACACAACTGTATGTATGTGTATATTGTGATATATATATGTTTATCATTGAATTGAACATATCGTTTATTATTGTTTATCTGTTATTTAGTTTTAAGAATGTTGTTTACAGACACTTGCTTTGTTGACATTATCGAAAGGCCGAAAGCAAGCCTTTACAAACTTTTTTCCTTATGATTCTATACAATGTTTTGTATATATGTACATTTCATTTCAGCAATGATGCTTAATCTATTCAATATGTTATTAGAGTAAGACGTATATAGCTCTAAGAATGTTATTATTCTATTCGTATGTAACAATATCAATGTAAATGAAACAGAAGAAGACTTAATAAAAAAATTACTTACTTACTTCTTATTGCTCAGCTTATGTTAAAGGCATGGGAAAACGTATTTATAATTTGAAAGAAATCAAAGAAGAAGGTGCAGTGTAAAAAATGACACCATCTTGCGAAAATTATTTTTATTAATAGAAATTCTTTCTTATTCGACTTTATTATTTAAATGTATATTAATTTGTTTAAGCTTAAGGTATTTTTTTTATAAAACTATTAATTTTATTATTTTTTTTTTTAAAGTAAAATTAATATTTTTATATAAAAAAGAACTTAAATTCAAACAAATTAATATAAATGAAATTATATTGATAAAAATAATTTTTTTAGTATTATTTTAGTGTTTATTAAATTCTTTAATTTAATTTTTTTACTATAATTATAATTTGCTACCATTTTACAAATTTAATTTCTTTCGCAAACAATTTGCTTCTTTTTTTTTTCTTTTTTGCTTCTTTTTTCAGTTTACAACCAAATTTGACGTTTTATGATAGCAATAATTGTCAACAAAAATGGATTAACAATTATTGCAACATAAATTTCCGGAAATAAATATGTTCAAAAAATTGCTGTCTACATTAAAGATAGCATAATTTTGGCATTTACTGCAATATATGTCGCAATAATTATCTCTGGTATAGACGGGCAGTATGAGTTGAGCATGTTACCCTAGGTCTACACTTCGCATTAACGTCGGCAGAATAACAGAGCAATATTTCTTATTGCTCAGCTTATGTTAAAGGCATAAGAATACGTATTTATGTTAACTCATAATTTGAAAAAAATCAAGGATGAAGGTGCAGTGTAAAAACTGGCACTAGTATGCAAAAATTATTCTTGTTAATACAAATTCTTTCTTATTCGACTTTATTTTTTAAATGTATATTAATTTGTTTAAGTTTTAGAATTGATTCATAATAATGCGGGAACATTTTTATATCGTTTGATTTTAAGTACATAACTTATCTTCCACAAATTATAAAGAAACATATATGGTTTTTAATTCTTTTGACAAAAGTGGTAAAAAAAAGCTTTTTTAACTTTCTGGAAAACACACATTTATCAATGGTGGTTAAAAAGAGCAAGAACTTTTTGTTCCTCTCTTAAAATCTGTTCGTTTTTTTTTTATTTTCAAACTAATATTTATAAAGGTGCAAACATTAGTATTCGTTGCTTTTTCCGAACAACTTATATTTATGTACTACTTTTCCGAAATTCCGTTTTTTTTTATTAAATACTAGCTGACCCGACAGACGTTGTTCTGTCCCAATTAGAAAAAATGTTTGCGTTCGATTTTTAAAATCCGTTAAAAATAGGAAAAAAGTATTTTTAAATTAAAATGTTGTTCATATACATATGTATATATGATTTACATTTGATTTGAAAATACATATGGTTGTATATATGTATGTATATGCTGTGAATCTTATAGTATTCTATTTACATTTTAGTTGATAAGATCAATATTCAGGTAAACAGTAAAACTTATTCGGTTGCTTTTTTAATTGCAATGCTTTGTAAAATACAACATTTTTTGTTTGGTTGTCTGGTTTGTTGATTGTCATTGCATATGCGAGCCTTACTGGAAACTAACTGCAAGCGATAAAATTGAATGTCATGTCGGTTGGAATCATTGGGATCCGAGGTATCAAAACATTTTCTCCCTTGTACTTTCCTTTAAGCATTGTTGCTTCGATGACGTTATTCATCAGTTTTTTTACCGTAAGTCGGGTGCCATTAGAAAGACGTGGTTGGTATATATTTCGTAACATTATGATTACCGATCAAACTTTTAGTTTGAATTTATGAGGAGGTAATCCGGGTAATCCCAGGAAGTTCGATTGGATAGTTGACGACAACAAATCATGATTTCTGTAATTTTGTGTAATGTTTGCAAACACCTTTCGGATTAGTTCGGACTTTGATTCGGTGAACCGGCAGAAATTGAAATATCCACCGGGATTTTGTCGTTTCCTATGTCCAGCAATTGTTTGAAAAAAAAATGCGTCTCGAGATTGATTGTTTTGCAGCTCGACCCACATTTTCAGAGTCAATTTGAGCTTCCTAACGTGTTTCCACAAAGCAGACGACTTCAAACATGCATTTAATTTATCGGGGGGCGTTGATCGTGGTATCACTGGAAGTGTTTGCCAAAAATCACCTGCCAACAAATCATCGTACTTCCAAATCGGCTTTGATTGTTTCGTAGTAGGCGTAAAAGTAGGCGTGGTAAATTTTTCTTTCGATGAAAACTTAAAATGGAATAATACGAACATTTGAAAGAAAAATTAGTCAAATCTATGGAGCCGTTTTCGGATTTTAGGTTAATCGTACAAAGTGGGCGTAAGTTGGACCATGGCGATCACTTTAAAGAAGAAATCGGTCAAGCCATCCTCAAGTTATGTGCTTAATAGAAAAAGTGGGCGTAAAAGTAGGCGTGGTAAATTTTTCTTTCGATGGAAACTTAAAATGCATTGATACGAACATTTGAAAGACAAATTAGTCAAATCGATGGAGTCGTTTTCTGATTTTAAAAAAATCGGACAAAGTGGGCGTGAAAGTGGGCGTGGCAAAATTTTCTTTCCGTAAAAACCTAAGTTGGACCATGACGATCACGTTAAAGAAAAAATCGTCCAAATCGGTCAAGCCATCCTCAAGTTATGTGCTTAATAGAAAAAGTGGTCGTAAAAGTAGGCGTGGTAAATTTTTCTTTCGATGGAAACTTAAAATGCATTGATACGAACATTTGAAAGAAAAATTAGTCAAATCGATGGAGCCGTTTTCTGATTTTAGAAAAATCGGACAAAGTGGGCGTGGCAAAATTTTCCTTCCGTAAAAACCTAAGTTGGACCTTGACGATCATTAGAAAAAAAACTGTCCAAATCGGTCCAGCCGTTCTCAACTGATGCAATTACCAACGAACAACATTGATTTTTATTTATATAGATTTGTTTTTTAAATCTAGTCCATTCGTTCCTGACACGGAATTAAAAAAAACGTATCGTGACCAGATGCATTAAAAATTTTAATTAACTAATACCAGCTCTGTTCCACATGCATAACGAAACAGTCCGAACTTGCACAAAGTTACCCAACAGCGTTCCACATAACAATTTTTGTGCAATAAAGAGAGTAATTGAGAGAATAATTTTTCATTTCCTGTACAAATTTGCACGAACTTTTTCTTTGGGTAAGTTCGGACAGGAAAAAACAATCAGCTGTTTTTGTTTACATATGAAACTGTTAAATAATTAAGGAAATTTACAAGCAAAAGGAAAAGTTTAGTTTTAATTAAAAAACATATTAAAAAGCAAAATGTAAGGTTTTTGTGAAAAATGAAAGTGGTTAAAACGTTATTGCATACATATTTCCCTTAATCTTTAATATAAAAAAAAACAAAATATAAAAATTACAATGATGCAAATGTTTTAGTTTTATAATGTTATGACTTTTAAGCGTCTTAAATCACTTAAATAGATCTTAATTTGAAAAGTAAGCAGCATTAGTATTTGAAGATGTTCAAAAATGGTTTTTTGCGTTTCAGCAATTTTGGGTAGTTTCGGCAAATTTAGAGAGTAATTTTCATTTTACTCTCATTAGTCCGAACTTGCCCGAGATCTTGTGAAACACACCTACCACTTTACTACATTTTGAAATTTGATTTTTTTTGTGATGTGAATATTCATTAATTCACACTAGATTTCATTCTTACTTACTAGATTTTTTTTTTCATATATTTTAAATTTTTATTAATTATAATTAACTTCAACTAATTTTCCCAAATATTTATTAAATTTGTGTTGCTTATTAATTTTTTTTTATATATATGGTCACCTAAATTAAAATATCTGATTCTATTTTTTTTTTAATTCGCAAAATATAATAAACTTACACCCTACACTTAAACCATTTAAAATGTTATTTTTAAGATCATGCATACATAAACATTCATAATTCCCTTAAGTTGAGTGGGTTTTGTTATTATGGGAATTTTTTTTTTTAATGGGGTAATCACAGAATCCACGCAACTTACAAACGCATACTACATTTTAACTCAAAAACTCTTCATAATAAATTAATAACATTAATAAGCAACAAGCAACTGTCAACTGGCGCCTGCTGACAACGTTGGAGATAAAAAAATGTAAGTTGCAAATTTTCTTTAATATATACACAATTAAACTATTCTCTTCCACTCAAAACTATCACCTATAACATTTTTATTTATTTTTTATTTAATGAGATTTGAGTTTATATTGAATTCAACTCAATTTTATTTGTTTTTTCTTAAATTTGGCATTTGAGGTGGCCATATAATAATTTTATTTTCTATATTTAGTATTTGTAAAAATAAAATCTTTCACACTATTTAAAATAATTTGTTAACGTTAATGAGCTACCACCGTATTAAAATTTTGTTTTACCATATTGTCGTTAATAATGGAAAATTTCTTTAATTGATTTGTATGAATTAGTTTATATATATTTTTTTATACAAATACATAATAATAAATATTGGAATAGTTTTCGAATATGTTTAATTAATTGTTATTTAATTTTTGAATACGAAAGGTGAAACTGCTGGTAGATTATGGGATAGTTTAACTTTTTAGTATTTGTGATTGGGCTGACAACGAAAGTTATATTTTGTCATCATGGTGGGTGGGCATAGGTCTAGTGTGGCAAATTTCATCATAAGCTACCTTCCAATCATCATCAACACCATGGTGAAATTACTAGAAGGTGGCAGCACTAGGAGTTGTTGTACAACAATACAACAAAAACAGGCAAATTTGTTTGTGTAAAATAGTCCATTATGTCAAAAATATGGATTTTCACCACACCAAAATATTATTGTTAATTAAACGTCATTCATTAAAAAAAATACAAGCAATTTGCAATAAATTAAATTTTATGGATGCAAGTAAATAATAAACTTGGAATTGGTCAAATATAACTGAACGGTTAGTGTTCGGAGGTGATGTTTTGGAAAATTCAACATTTGTACAGTTTATAGCTGATATTGTGGGCATTATATTAGAAAGGCCTCAAACAACATCGCCAAGTGGTATGGTGGCAATGATTGCGGCAGAGAAAACTATGGAAGTTTTAAATGAGACATATGCCAAAATAGCATATTTGCCACAGTCAGACGTTTTTAGTCCAACTACAACAGTAAATCGTGAGTTCCTTAAATTATTACAAATAAACCATACTGAAAATTACTTATTTTATTCAAGGTCGTTCTATTTTATATAAACGTTGGGAGGTAACCGTAAACAATTTTTAAATTAGGACAATTATGAAAGTTTTGAATCTGAATTAATTTTATTTGCTCAACGTGAATGTGACGCAAACCTCCTCTTAAGACGTTCTCTGACTGGCAGTTTATTTTTAACAAGTGCATTTGTATTCCTTATTGTAGCTAAGTTTTTGCAAACTAAAAATATAACTTAAATTCATTTTGTTATATAATGAATACACTATTTGGCTAAAGATTTTATCGTACAAAGAAGTGTTTAAGTAAATGAAAGTTAAACGTTACTATAACTATCCTTTAACTCTGATGTTGATTCTAATTGGGTTAATTTGTTTTATAATTATTATTTTGTAAATTAACTCATTTTTTAAAGGATTATTCTTAATATTCTGTTTTTGATATTATTAAATAACTTTCTAGTCATTTTTTTAAACATAATTTATTTATGAACAAAGTAGAAATTAGAGCAAATGGAAAAACAAAGGTGCGATAACTATTGCCATAGTTAATAATGAAATTAAAAGAGGAAGTTCCTTTCGGAGATCATTTAAATAATAATATTAAATATAACAATTAGGAAAATTGTAAATTGAAATCATCATTTTATTTTAATTTCAAGTTTGAACGTTACTACTGTTTTATTAAGTCAGTTTCAAATTTATGTATGGTTTATAAAAAAGACAACGCATTTCTTTTTATTTTTATTTATTTAATTTATTAAATTTCAGTAACCTAGCCCTTTGGCCATAACCGGCTTACAAATTTCTACTTAATAATAATAAAAAATGTAAAAGAAATTAAATAATTAAAAAATAAATTAGTACATAGTACTAAAGAAAATACATAATTATAAACAACTATTTTTAATTATTTTAGGATTTATTGAAAATAAACAATACAAAATATAAATAGTCTTTAGTTGAAATAACTGTAATACAATACCCTCTTTATGATCAAGATATAATGCAAGTATAAAAGTGTACACATTTCCACGCCACCTTTGAGGTAGTGTACTTAGCGCGTTTTTTTTAACGTGGTTTCCCCTGTAGGCCTAATCCACGATATATAACAAAAACACAATTAATAAGATGTACACAATTTTAGTCCCGGTAAATTTGTTTTAGGTGCCATACAGTTAGGTACTACTGCCCTTTCTATTATGCAGTTGAGATCGGGGTTTTCATTTTTCATATACATTTGTTGTACCTCAGGCATTGTTGTGGTTTTATTGGGCACATACACTTGTTGTACTTCAGGCACTATTACGATCTTATTGGACACATACATTTGTTTTACTTCAGGGACTATTGGCATAGCTTTTGGCAACAAACGAGTAAAACGTCCTACGACTATTATATCACTTTTCGAAAAATGGTTAATACATATCCTTGTGCCTGTGTTAAACGCCTTACCGCACAACTTACTCCACTTTTGACTCATTGTAGCGATTGTTAGAGGTTTAAAAAAAGGACCGTTTCCAGGCACATCTTCCTTGCCGCATAATAAACACTTACGCATTTTTAAAGAGAAAACACAAAGGTTTCACTATTCAAATTATGTTTATTTTGTTTTGGAAATGAGTTTTTTGGTTGGTTCTCCACCACGATGCAAAAAGTTAAGTTGTAAAAGCTTAAAACAACAATTAAAAAGTCACTATTATTACACAAGCCGTATTTAATTTAAGTTATGTATCAAACTTTTTACACAATTTTCACAACAGAATGTAACGTTTAAAAAGTATTGGTTTTAATTAAACACAAGTTGTTGTTTGCAATAATTTAAAAAGCACTTTTAAACACAATAGCTATTCCACTAAAGTTATATTTTAAACTTTTTCTACAATTCAATTAAGTTTAAAATTTTAATTGATTTAGTTTCAATAAAACTCATTTGTCCTCTTCGACAACTAAAACACGTTTTTTAAACAATACGTCCTTTTTTTAATTTAAAATGGAATTCTACAACAATATTTTCAATAAAATCCCGCACAAATATTTTTTTATCACACAAATTATTTTGAAAATTAACAATATTTTGACATTACCGTAAAAAAACAAACAATTTTGACATAATGAAAGTTCATCACGAATAGAGCAAAAAATAATACATTCCGTAGTGCTGCCACCTTCTAATAATTTCACCATGATCAACACTTATTATTTTCCTTTGCTGTATGGTTTGTTTGTGTATAGCTACCTAAAGTAATATCTCTTAAGATGCTTAATAAATATAACTAATAATTATTTTCAAAAGGGAACACTCACACCCCCCCCAACGACGATCACAGCCGAATTATTAGGTAGCCCGTTCAGAATCGTTACAAGGTGTTCAGGACTCCGAAAAAGAGAACTCGCCGAAAAAAAATGACCTAGACGTTTCAAATCTAGATGACATCGGTATTCTTCAAGAGGATGCTCTAGAATATATAGCTGGCTATATTATTCGAAAGCTAAGTCTTGTAGAATACGAATGTCACCAAGATTCCTATACGTGAGTTGATCAGGTGTCAAAAGGGTATTTAAAAAAGCCAAAGAACAGTTTTGTATTAAAAGTCAAAGCAATGGAATCTATATTTCATAAAATAAACGGAAATCTCATATCCCATAAGCGTAATATCCAAAAGCACCTGATCGAAGAAAGCAGTTCTGTTGACTTGCCGGAAAACGTAAAAATTTTTTTTTAAATGTAGAATTCATTTCCGAATTCGGGACTTAAATAAACGCCTGAAAGACCAAAAAGTCAAACAACGTATGGTTGGTTTTAGAAAAATGTTAAAAATCAAGTTATAAAAGTATGTATGATATATTTATATATTTTCTTTAAATTATTGTAAATAATTTTAAATATGTATATTCTTTTCTCTTTAACAGAACCAACATGAAAAACTCCAATGAAAGATTTAAGACTTGCCCCCGTATTAATTTACACTGATTACATTTAACAACGCATATTAAGTAAAACTTTCATAGCAAATTTGTTTTATAAACTTTTATTAAATTAAAAATATTTTTATGAATTTTAATTCTAATTCTGTTTTAATATGTTAATGCAATATAAAATTGTTTTATTAATTCACTAATAAAACAAATTTTCATTTAAGAAAACAAATAAAGAAATAAAATATTATCCTTATAAAAAGCAGCAAATAAAAAGTAGTTCACCATTAAGTCAAGGTTGAAATTTAAAACCCCGGGTCTCCATGTAGCAATATTTATTGCGGCAAACTCCAAATTTGATTGCTCCATAAAATTTGCGACGTATAGACCGCATATTACCATGAGTGGCAATCCATTGCGCAATGATTGCTCTTCTTATTGCTTGAGCAATTATTGCTTAGAAATCTGCTGTAAAATCAGCTGTTATTTATCTGACATTTAATTTCTCTGTACGTTTTTTTATGGCAGAGCAATTTCACGTGTTCTCCAGCAATATAGTCAGCAATTATTGCGCCATGGTTCTGTAGTGAACTTGTTGGGTTGCCTTAGTTGATTTTTCGTATCATCTAACACTGACCTGTAGTTATGTTCTCCAGTAATTATATATTTTTTCAACTCGCCTAAAACTAAGTTACTTTTGGCGTTAATTCTTGTACTGGTTGTTAACCCTATTATTATATTTTCGGCTATTTTCATTTGGCAATACTATTGTGTGGATCTTCTGTTTTGACATTTGACGTGCTTTCTTTTAATCATTTTTTTTAACATTGGAAAGAAGAAAAAAATTCTAACGGACTTTTTTTAAAAACGCATTTTTTTCTACGCATCAGAATAAAAGATGGTAAAATGGCGTGATGCAGGGGTCAGTGAGTAAACGGCAGTAAAAGAACAATTAAGAAAAAAAAACCTTTTGAGTGTGATTTAAAAAGGAAAATATCGATCAGTGTTAAGTGCTGGAGTACAGCATGCACGTGAAACTTTATATAATTTAAATTTTTTTAGTGAGACAAAAAAAAAAACATTTATGTCAAAGTTAATGGGAAAATAAACCCAAAAATTTGCTATTGAATCACGGGATCATAAACATAACCGACGAAACAACCGAAAATCTAATCTGTTCGATATCTTAAAACTTGGAACATGTTAAGAGTATAGTCCTCTAAAAATAGTGCCGGGGAAACAAAAAAATCCAAACTTTTGTAAACTTGCCACATGATAAGTGCATATTCGTATAAAAACATAACGTAAAGTGCCGGTAAAGCAAAGCCAAAATTAATTGGTATATTTTCTTAAACTTGCCACATGATAAGTGTATATGCATATAAAACATAACGTAAAGTGCCGGTAAAACAAAGCCAAAACTAATTGTTCTATTTTCTTAAACGTGCCCCATACTACGTGTATTTTCGTAATAAACATAACCTCAACACGTGGTGAATCAAAAGAGAAACTCATTTGTGGGGTCTAATAAAAAGTGTCACCGGTATAGGGGGTATAAGCCCGAAACCCTAACTTTAAAATCTACAAAATTCCTCAAAATTTCCGGAACTTCATTTAAAAGCAACAGTTGTATCCCTAGCACCACTGCAGGAACAAGGATTTCTTATTGCCTGGTTCGAATTTTGCACCGAAGTGACCATATACCCGTGCCATACATATCCAGCCAGCTGTTTACAAATCATCTAATCCAGCCTGTTCAAAATTCCAGATCCATAAACCGAACTTTTAGTACGCGTACTAGTTTTACATAAATTGCGAGATTTGCTTTAATTGTTCTTTATAAATTAAATAAACATTAGTATTATTTAATGATTATTATTTGTGTAACGTCAGAAATTAGAGAAGAAAATTGTAATTTTTTTAAAGTCCATACATCCATATGTATTGGTACTATTTAATAAGTGATACCTTTCAAAGAATTTTTTTACTAAGGCAAAGTTTACAACAAAATTTCATATATAATCTCTAATAAGTTTGTCCAGTCCAAATTTCCTAAGGGAAGTTTTTTTTAATTAATTATTTAACTTCATTCGGGTTGCAAGTATTTTGTTAGTGTGAGCATTAATTTCAAATTAAAAAAAAAAAACAAAAAAGAAAGGGGTTAAACAACAACAAAAACTGGTTAGATGAAATAACATATTTGCTATATCATTTATTAACAGCAGCAACACCCAAAAATGTGCATCAAGATCCGGAGGCCTTCGCGAACTTAGAAACAGCATTATTGGTGAGTTTAACTTTTAAAGTTTCTTTTTAAATTTTTTTTAAGAATTTTTCCTTATTTCATTTATTAACATTATATATTTTTATTTCTCTAACTTGTTTTGTTAAGTAACCTAACTTCGTTTTTTTCCAAGATAAATTAATTTTTTTGGTCATAGTAATATTAGTTTTGCATTTACCTAATCGCCCAACGAAGAAAAGAAAAAGTACTTAATGCTCTTACTAGAATTTTACTTCAGCCGTATAAAAAAAACAAATATGTAACGTAAAAATGAATTAGAAGTGCCCTAAAGTAAATTGAATTAAACATTATTGTCAAGTTAAAAATGATGTTTTGTTTGTAAATAAAATCTTATTGAATTATATTCATAATGAACTAAAAATTTAAGTGTTTCTTTCCACTGTGGTGATATAGGTCTTAGCTTTAGGGGTCCTAGATAAAGAATGCAGTCGCTAGGACACTGGTTGAGGAAGGGTAAAGAGACTGATCTCGTCGATGCCATCTGACGAGGATTGATTTTGATGGATATGGCAATTAAAATAGTTTTTTTTTTTTAGTAAGCTTACACATATGATCACGCGGTCATTCAGGTCCTTGTACAGTATTATCATATCATCTTTAGAAAAGAAAAAAAGGGAGTCTAAAACAAAATTTTAATTTACGAATTGAGTAGCTTAGAGTGTGGACCGAACCCCCCACCACCGACTGCTAGTTAGTCTATTTAATGGCTCCCATAGTCCTCATTTTATCCCACTTTGCTACTATACATTTTTTTATAGTAATACCAGTCGTATCAATAATATTTATATTGTTGTACGTGTTTATATACAGTAATTAAAAATGGCGCCCAACGTGGGGCCCGAGAGTAGATTTTCTTAAATCTGCTTCCGGCTCTCCAACACATTATTTTTTTATTAATTATTAGTTAATTTCAGGAATACTTCGTTTTAGAAAGTATATGCCAAAATATATGTTTTGTTTATGAATAACTTACAGTCTTCTTATCTGGACCATTCGCGTACTTGAGCGAACAATCGAGTAGAGCGACCAATAAGAGCTGTTTGTCCTTTCCCCTGAACAATGGTATGGTTGGTATAAGTTTTCTAATGACGCCAGATTATTGTGGGAATGAAATTAGAATTGCAGTGTACATGGTTTTTCTCCTTTAGTGGATAAATTTCGGAAAATAGAATATTTGTGTTACGCGAAGGTCTTTCCAAAGTTGTCCTCTAATACGATAAATATATTATTGTATGAAATCCATATGTATATTGTAGCTTCGATTTTATTACTATATATATCAGCCATCGGCAAAATCAGGGCGCCGCGTTTTCTCTTTTCTCTTTTATTCTCTTGTATGCTCTTTTATTACGTACATGTGCACACATATTGCAGAGAATTTAACAACATTAACAACAACATACGTAAAATTCATACAACGCATATAATCGCAAAATGTAATAGTATAGGTTGCCGATGGCTGATATATATCTTCATATCCCGGTTATTGTAACCCTACTATTTTTTTTTGTACGTATCTATCTAGAATCAGTAGTTACCTATTCACCAACAGTTGGAACGAAATAAATTGCAAGAAAACCCCTTATATAGACTTTTTATTCATACATACATATATTAATTTTTTTATTTTGTAAAAAAAAAAAAAAAAAAAAAAATTTTTTTGCACTACATTCGGAAGAAAAAATTTTTCATATCTACATTTATTAATTTTTTTGTAAAAAAATTTTGCCCTACTTTCGAAAAAAAAAATCATAAGGTTATTCATTTCTTTTATTTTTTTTGTAAAAATTTTTTTGCACTACATTCGGAAAAAAAAAATTCTTTCATACATTTATTATTTTTTTTTTTTTAAATTTTGTCCTACTTTCGAAAAAAATTCACTTTTAGTTTTGATCAATTAAATAAGGCTTTCGGCTAAAAATGTCCCTTTCGCGTACTCCACCCAATGAAGCGGAGGCTTCTTCAATATCATCGGTTGGAGACAATATTTGCAATGTTTGTTCTACTGGTATGGCTGAAACAGATAATTGTCTTAGAATTGGCCGATGTAACCACTCTTTTCATCGAACTTGTATTGAAAATTTTTTATCCAATACTGCTGAATGTCCCATTTGTAAGAAACCTTGCGATCTAGGCGATCTGCCGAGAACCAATGTCCCCAGTAAAGCGGACACTCAACCCAAATCAAACGTTCGAGGTCGTGGGCGAGGAGCGGCAACGATGCCTTATAATACCCGAAGCCAAAGCAGATCCTTATTTCAGGACAACCAGCGTCCCTTAACTGAAACTGACAATGAATTGCCAGACGCGGAAGACTGGGGGCACGCCCAAACTTCTCGTCTCATTCCGGAAAATGTCGGCAATCATAATACACCACCACCTACCCGAAGTGATCATAGTTCAAGAATAAATGTTGACTCTAATCAATTAAATCAAATGATTGAGGCCACGATGGCTAGACTTTTAACGAATTTTAATCTAGTCCCAAATGCTCAACCTTCTAATTTAGTTGGCCGAGATTACAATTGTAACCTAGGTCACCGCGCTAACGGATCTTCCAACTCTGGTGCCCAGCTAAATAATAATTCTAGGGCACATGCCAATAATAATCCCAACACATTTTCTAATCGTTCGTTTACTCCATTTACATTAAATTCGAATACTTCTAGTTTTCATCCTGATAAATTGACAACGATAGTACAGAGCTGGAATATAAAGTTCGATGGCTCTCCATTAGGTCTTACGGTTGAGGAATTTTTATACCGAATTAATTCGTTGACGGTCGATAATTTTAACGGTGATTTTACCCCCATTGTAAAGAATTTAAATGTACTTTTGAGTGGAAAAGTTAAAGATTGGTACTGGCGATACAGGATACAGGTAAATACTGTTAACTGGGAAGACTTTTGTGAAGCGATGAAGTGCCAATATCGCGACTTTAAATCGACTTTCGATATTAAAGAAGAGTTGCGTAATAGAAAACAAAAAATCGGTGAAACGTTTGATGTATTTTTCGAGGCTATTACCTCAATTATGGATCGTTTACCCTCTCCAGTTTCGGAAATGGAACTTATTGAAATTTTAACGCGAAATCTTAGGCCGGAAATTCGTCAGGACATTCTGTATGTCCCTGTGCACTCAATACCTCACCTAAGAAAATTAGTACAAATGAGGGAAAAATGTTGGAATGAAGAGCATGTACGAAAAAATTTAGCCTACCGCGCCCCTAATTTTTCAGGGGCAAGACGTCAAATTTCGGAATTAGAAGTCGTGCAAACGCCTGATTTATCTGTTTCTTCAAATAATGAGGTTAATGCGTTGGTAGCACCAGAAAAAATACTTCATTGTTGGAATTATGGGGAACGGGATCACTTTTGGGAGAATTGCCTAAGAGAACGTACTATATTTTGCTACGGTTGTGGGGCGAAGAACACGTATAAGCCACAATGTCCCATTAAAAGAATTACCCTTTCAAAAAACTTTTAAATGAACTCAAAAAACTAGATATTTCCGAATGCTCAATTAATAACCAAAATTCCCTGATCCAAGACGTTAACAATAATTCTTCTAAGTCTGAAATAATAAACAAAGTTACCATATTAGCAAATCCTAATCTTGTAATATCTGGAGAAAAGGATAATGTGTCGAAAATAATTTTTCCTACTTTACCATATCATATCCGCTGGCAAAACTATATGGCTAAGCGAAACTCCATTTTTAATACCGATTCTGTTGTAATGGAAAATAATTTCAAACCCAAAAGGTCAACTATTCGAATGCGGTTATATTATAGGCGACGGAAACGGTGTAGAAAATTGTTGCTCGCTGCCCTCGCTGCCATCGTTAGTAATAGTAAGGCTAATCGTTTTTATGCTAGAGTTTCTTTCCTAAGTTTTAGTGAGTTCGGTCTTTTAGACACCGGGGCAAATATATCATGCATTGGTGGTGAATTAGCCCAGACAAACTTTTCAAATCTTCCTTCATTTAACAAATGTCGTTCGCAAGTAAAAACGGCTGATGGTCAGTCACAAACCGTAACTGGATTGTTGTCGGTGGAAATCGAATTCAAGGGTCAAAAACGTCCAATCAATCTTTTTATAATTTCGTCCATTACCCAAAGTCTCATTCTAGGCATTGACTTTTGGAGGGCTTTTCACCTGATGCCAAATATTGTCGAATCGGTTGATTTAGTAGGTACAAATTTATTGAAACAAATTACTGAAAAGGGTTTTGAAAATTCTCTGTACGAAGTCAAATCGGCCGATCTGAATAATTTCCGTAACCCCATAGAACCTAAGTTTCCTTTAACTGCTGGTCAACTACAATAATTAAATGCTATAATAGCTTTGTTTCCAAACGGTGAACAGCAAGGCTTGGGAAGAACCGGATTAATTCAACACCATATTGACGTAGGGGATGCTAAACCAATAAAACAGAGGTTTTATCCTGTTTTTCCCGCGGTGGAAAAACTAATATTTGAGGAAATCGATCGAATGGTATCGTTAGGCGTAATTGAGAAGTCTCAATCCCCTTGGAGCTCTCCCATGCGACTGGTTCTAAAGCCTAATAAAGTTTGTCTTTGCCTAGATGCAAGGAAACTGAACTCCGTCACGAAAAAGTATGCCTACCCGCTTCCCTCAATAGAAGGTATTTTTTCCAGGTTGCCCAAGGCCAACATCATAACGAAGTTGGATTTAAAAGATGCCTACTGGCAAATTGGTTTAGACGATTCGGCGAAACCTTTAACAGCTTTTACTGTTCCCGGCCCATTCGGGCTTTGTAATGCCCCTTCGACAATGTGTCGCTTGATTGACGAAATTATACCCCCAGACCTGCGAAATTGTGTGTTTGGTTATTTAGACGACTTGATAATAGTCTCAGAGGATTTTTCATCACATTTATCGGTTTTAGTTCGTGTAGCGGAAGAGTTTCGAAAAGCCAATCTTACACTAAACATTTCCAAGAGTAAGTTTTGTGTTACTCGCGTTCCTTACTTAGGATATGTAATTGGTAACGGCGGTATTTCGGTAGACCCGGACAAAGTCAATTGGCCCATCCCAAAAACTATTAAGCAAGTATCGTGTGTCCCATCACTGAGGTTCTTACAAAAAAGAAAAAATTTCACTGGACGCCAGAGGCGAACGTAGCCTTCGAGACAATTAAAAAACTTTTGACAACTACACCCGTCCTAATAAACCCGGATTTTACAAACAAATTCTCCTTGCAATGCGACGCGAGCGATTTAGGTATTGGGGCCGTACTGGTACATCTTGACGAAAAAGGAAACGAAAGACCAGTTGCTTTTATGGGCAAAAAACTAAACAGTGCGCAAAGAAACTATAGCGTAACTGAGAAAGAGTGTTTAGCGGCGGTTGAAGCTATAAACCGTTTCAGATGTTATTTAGAACTGCATTAATTCGAAATCATAACCGATCACGCGAGTCTTGTCTGGCTCATGAGGCAGCCGGATTTAACGGGACGCCTTGCTCGTTGGGTATTTAAACTCCAACCATTTAATTTTACTATCACGCACAGGAAAGGAAAGGAGCATGTAGTTCCAGATGCATTATCCCGATGTTTTAATGAAGAAGTATCCGAACTAACATTAACCATACCAGAAATCGACCTCAAATCGTCTCATTTTATGGATTCGGAATATGCAAATTTGAAGGACAAGATAAATGCTGAACCTTGTAAATATCCTGACATCAAAGTCAGTGACAAATATGTTTATATACGAACTGAACCTTACACTGGTAACAGTGATGAAGAAGCATTAAGTTGGAAATTATGGGTACCTGAGAAATTAAGATTAAGCGTAATAAAAAGAGCTCACGACGACCCTATAACGTCGCACGGTGGTATGGTAAAAACTATTCACCTCATAAGACGAAACTTTTATTGGCCTGGTCTCGTTAAAGATGTCCGAGAGTACATAAGAAATTGTGATGTGTGTAAAACCACGAAAGCACCAAATGTTATTCTTAAACCGGAAATGGGTAAACAAGCTGTATCCTTTCGACCTTTTCAAAGGCTATATATAGACCTTTTAGGGCCATACCCTCGAAGCAAATTAGGTTATATTGGAATTTTGATCATATTAGATCACATGTCTAAATTTCATTGGTTGTTTCCTCTAAAAAAATTCACATCCGGTGTAATTATAGAACGTTTACAGAAGGAAATTTTTCATATTTACGGGGTCCCTGAAACCATTGTCAGTTATAACGGTTCTCAGTTTCGTGCTAACGATTTTAACGCCTTTTTCACCAGTTTTGGAATTCAACATATATATACCGCGGTTTATTCTCCACAAAGTAATGCCTCCGAACGCGTAAACCGATCCATTATTTCGGCAATAAGGGCTTACTTAAACAATGATCATCGTTATTGGGACGAAAAGTTATCACAAATTAGTTGCGCTTTAAGAAATTCCTACCATCAGACTATTCAGTGTTCTCCATATCGTGCTCTTTTTGGGTTTGAAATGATCACTCATGCAAATTCTTATTCCCTTTTAAAAAATCTTAAATTGCTTGATGAACCGTCGTATCCCTTGTCTCGCGACGACAACCTCCAACTTATTCGCACTGATTTGCGTAAGCATATTCGTAATGCATATGAAGTTAGTCGACAACAGTACAATCTTCGTTCACGCCCAGTGAGTTTTCGCATTGGTCAAGAAGTTTTCCGAAGGAGATTTGTCCAAAGTAATGCGGCCAAGGCATTTAACGCAAAATTGTCCCCATTGTTTGTAAAATGCCGAATAAGAGAAAAATTAGGATCACACTACTATTTAATAGAGGACTTACAAGGTCGTTTAGTTGGCACCTACCACTCCAAGGACATTCGTCCTTGAACCGTCCTTTCTCTATTCAATAATTTGATGAAATCAGAATTATTGTCTAGTTTGTGGTGAACTTGTTGGGTTGCCTTAGTTGATTTTTCGTATCATCTAACACTGACCTGTTGTTATGTTCTCCAGTAATTATATATTTTTTCAACTCGCCTAAACCTAAGTTACTTTTGGCGTTAATTCTTGTACTGGTTGTTAACCCTATTATTATATTTTCGGCTATTTTCATTTGGCAATACTATTGTGTGGATCTTCTGTTTTGACATTTGACGTGTTTTCTTTTAATCATTTTTTTTAACATTGGAAAGAAGAAAAAAATTCTAACGGACTTTTTTTATAAACGCATTTTTTTCTACGCATCAGTATAAAAGATGGTAAAATGGCGTGATGCAGGGGTCAGTGAGTAAACGGCAGTCAAAGAACAATTAAGAAAAAACACCTTTTGACTGTGATTTAAAAAGGAAAATATCGATCAGTGTTAAGTGCTGGAGTACAGCTTGCACGTGAAACTTTATTAAATTTTTTTTAGTGAGACAAAAAAAAAACAATTATGTCAAAGTTAATGGGAAAATAAACCCAAAAATTTGCTATTGAATCACGGGATCATAAACATAACCGACGAAACAACCGAAAATCTAATCTGTTCGATATCTTAAAACTTGGAACATGTTAAGAGTATAGTCCTCTAAAAATAGTGCCGGGGAAACAAAAAAATCCAAACTTTTGTAAACTTGCCACATGATAAGTGCATATTCGTATAAAAACATAACGTAAAGTGCCGGTAAAGCAAAGCCAAAATTAATTGGTATATTTTCTTAAACTTGCCACATGATAAGTGTATATGCATATAAAACATAACGTAAAGTGCCGGTAAAACAAAGCCAAAACTAATTGTTCTATTTTCTTAAACGTGCCCCATACTACGTGTATTTTCGTAATAAACATAACCTCAACACGTGGTGAATCAAAAGAGAAACTCATTTGTGGGGTCTAATAAAAAGTGTCACCGGTATAGGGGGTATAAGCCCGAAACCCTAACTTTAAAATCTACAAAATTCCTCAAAATTTCCGGAACTTCATTTAAAAGCAACAGTTGTATCCCTAGCACCACTGCAGGAACAAGGATTTCTTATTGCCTGGTTCGAATTTTGCACCGAAGTGACCATATACCCGTGCCATACATATCCAGCCAGCTGTTTACAAATCATCTAATCCAGCCTGTTCAAAATTCCAGATCCATAAACCGAACTTTTAGTACGCGTACTAGTTTTACATAAATTGCGAGATTTGCTTTAATTGTTCTTTATAAATTAAATAAACATTAGTATTATTTAATGATTATTATTTGTGTAACGTCAGAAATTAGAGAAGAAAATTGTAATTTTTTTAAAGTCCATACATCCATATGTATTGGTACTATTTAATAAGTGATACCTTTCAAAGAATTTTTTTACTAAGGCAAAGTTTACAACAAAATTTCATATATAATCTCTAATAAGTTTGTCCAGTCCAAATTTCCTAAGGGAAGTTTTTTTTAATTAATTATTTAACTTCATTCGGGTTGCAAGTATTTTGTTAGTGTGAGCATTAATTTCAAATTAAAAAAAAAAAACAAAAAAGAAAGGGGTTAAACAACAACAAAAACTGGTTAGATGAAATAACATATTTGCTATATCATTTATTAACAGCAGCAACACCCAAAAATGTGCATCAAGATCCGGAGGCCTTCGCGAACTTAGAAACAGCATTATAGGTGAGTTTAACTTTTAAAGTTTCTTATTAAATTTTTTTTAAGAATTTTTCCTTATTTCATTTATTAACATTATATATTTTTATTTCTCTAACTTGTTTTGTTAAGTAACCTAACTTCGTTTTTTTCCAAGATAAATTAATTTTTTTGGTCATAGTAATATTAGTTTTGCATTTACCTAATCGCCCAACGAAGAAAAGAAAAAGTACTTAATGCTCTTACTAGAATTTTACTTCAGCCGTATAAAAAAAACAAATATGTAACGTAAAAATGAATTAGAAGTGCCCTAAAGTAAATTGAATTAAACATTATTGTCAAGTTAAAAATGATGTTTTGTTTGTAAATAAAATCTTATTGAATTATATTCATAATGAACTAAAAATTTAAGTGTTTCTTTCCACTGTGGTGATATAGGTCTTAGCTTTAGGGGTCCTAGATAAAGAATGCAGTCGCTAGGACACTGGTTGAGGAAGGGTAAAGAGACTGATCTCGTCGATGCCATCTGACGAGGATTGATTTTGATGGATATGGCAATTAAAATAGTTTTTTTTTTTTAGTAAGCTTACACATATGATCACGCGGTCATTCAGGTCCTTGTACAGTATTATCATATCATCTTTAGAAAAGAAAAAAAGGGAGTCTAAAACAAAATTTTAATTTACGAATTGAGTAGTTTAGAGTGTGGACCGAACCCCCCCACCACCGACTGCTAGTTAGTCTATTTAATGGCTCCCATAGTCCTCATTTTATCCCACTTTGCTACTATACATTTTTTTATAGTAATACCAGTCAATATCAATAATATTTATATTGTTGTACGTGTTTATATACAGTAATTAAAAATGGCGCCCAACGTGGGGCCCGAGAGTAGATTTTCTTAAATCTGCTTCCGGCTCTCCAACACATTATTTTTTTTATTAATTATTAGTTAATTTCAGGAATACTTCGTTTTAGAAAGTATATGCCAATATATATGTTTTGTTTATGAATAACTTACAGTCTTCTTATCTGGACCATTCGCGTACTTGAGCGAACAATCGAGTAGAGCGACCAATAAGAGCTGTTTGTCCTTTCTCCTGAACAATGGTATGGTTGGTATAAGTTTTCTAATGACGCCAGATTATTGTGGGAATGAAATTAGAATTGCAGTGTACATGGTTTTTCTCCTTTAGTGGATAAATTTCGGAAAATAGAATATTTGTGTTACGCGAAGGTCTTTCCAAAGTTGTCCTCTAATACGATAAATATATTATTGTATGAAATCCATATGTATATTGTAGCTTCGATTTTATTACTATATATATCTTCATATCCCGGTTATTGTAACCCTACTATTTTTTTTTTGTACGTATCTATCTAGAATCAGTAGTTACCTATTCACCAACAGTTGGAACGAAATAAATTGCAAGAAAACCCCTTATATAGACTTTTTATTCATACATATATTAATTTTTTTATTTTGTAAAAAAAAAAAAAAAAAAAAATTTTTTTGCACTACATTCGGAAGAAAAAATTTTTCATATCTACATTTATTAATTTTTTTGTAAAAAAATTTTGCCCTACTTTCGAAAAAAAAAAATCATAAGGTTATTCATTTCTTTTATTTTTTTTGTAAAAATTTTTTTGCACTACATTCGGAAAAAAAAAAATTCTTTCATACATTTATTATTTTTTTTTTAAAAAATTTTGTCCTACTTTCGAAAAAAATTCACTTTTAGTTTTGATCAATTAAATAAGGCTTTCGGCTAAAAATGTCCCTTTCGCGTACTCCACCCAATGAAGCGGAGGCTTCTTCAATATCATCGGTTGGAGACAATATTTGCAATGTTTGTTCTACTGGTATGGCTGAAACAGATAATTGTCTTAGAATTGGCCGATGTAACCACTCTTTTCATCGAACTTGTATTGAAAATTTTTTATCCAATACTGCTGAATGCCCCATTTGTAAGAAACCTTGCGATCTAGGCGATCTGCCGAGAACCAATGTCCCCAGTAAAGCGGACACTCAACCCAAATCAAACGTTCGAGGTCGTGGGCGAGGAGCGGCAACGATGCCTTATAATACCCGAAGCCAAAGCAGATCCTTATTTCAGGACAACCAGCGTCCCTTAACTGAAACTGACAATGAATTGCCAGACGCGGAAGACTGGGGGCACGCCCAAACTTCTCGTCTCATTCCGGAAAATGTCGGCAATCATAATACACCACCACCTACCCGAAGTGATCATAGTTCAAGAATAAATGTTGACTCTAATCAATTAAATCAAATGATTGAGGCCACGATGGCTAGACTTTTAACGAATTTTAATCTAGTCCCAAATGCTCAACCTTCTAATTTAGTTGGCCGAGATTACAATTGTAACCTAGGTCACCGCGCTAACGTATCTTCCAACTCTGGTGCCCAGCTAAATAATAATTCTAGGGCACATGCCAATAATAATCCCAACACATTTTCTAATCGTTCGTTTACTCCATTTACATTAAATTCGAATACTTCTAGTTTTCATCCTGATAAATTGACAACGATAGTACAGAGCTGGAATATAAAGTTCGATGGCTCTCCATTAGGTCTTACGGTTGAGGAATTTTTATACCGAATTAATTCGTTGACGGTCGATAATTTTAACGGTGATTTTACCCCCATTGTAAAAAATTTAAATGTACTTTTGAGTGGAAAACTTAAAGATTGGTACTGGCGATACAGGATACAGGTAAATACTGTTAACTGGGAAGACTTTTGTGAAGCGATGAAGTGCCAATATCGCGACTTTAAATCGACTTTCGATATTAAAGAAGAGTTGCGTAATAGAAAACAAAAAATCGGTGAAACGTTTGATGTATTTTTCGAGGCTATTACCTCAATTATGGATCGTTTACCCTCTCCAGTTTCGGAAATGGAACTTATTGAAATTTTAACGCGAAATCTTAAGCCGGAAATTCGTCAGGACATTCTGTATGTCCCTGTGCACTCAATACCTCACCTAAGAAAATTAGTACAAATGAGGGAAAAATGTTGGAATGAAGAGCATGTACGAAAAAATTTAGCCTACCGCGCCCCTAATTTTTCAGGGGCAAGACGTCAAATTTCGGAATTAGAAGTCGTGGAAACGCCTGATTTATCTGTTTCTTCAAATAATGAGGTTAATGCGTTGGTAGCACCAGAAAAAATACTTCATTGTTGGAATTATGGGGAACGGGATCACTTTTGGGAGAATTGCCTAAGAGAACGTACTATATTTTGCTACGGTTGTGGGGCGAAGAACACGTATAAGCCACAATGTCCCATTAAAAGAATTACCCTTTCAAAAAACTTTTAAATGTACTCAAAAAACTAGATATTTCCGAATGCTCAATTAATAACCAAAATTCCCTGATCCAAGACGTTAACAATAATTCTTCTAAGTCTGAAATAATAAACAAAGTTACCATATTAGCAAATCCTAATCTTGTAATATCTGGAGAAAAGGATAATGTGTCGAAAATAATTTTTCCTACTTTACCATATCATATCCGCTGGCAAAACTATATGGCTAAGCGAAACTCCATTTTTAATACCGATTCTGTTGTAATGGAAAATAATTTCAAACCCAAAAGGTCAACTATTCGAATGCGGTTATATTATAGGCGACGGAAACGGTGTAGAAAATTGTTGCTCGCTGCCATCGTTAGTAATAGTAAGGATAATCGTTTTTATGCTAGAGTTTCTTTCCTAAGTTTTAGTGAGTTCGGTCTTTTAGACACCGGGGCAAATATATCATGCATTGGTGGTGAATTAGCCCAGACAAACTTTTCAAATCTTCCTTCATTTAACAAATGTCGTTCGCAAGTAAAAACGGCTGATGGTCAGTCACAAACCGTAACTGGATTGTTGTCGGTGGAAATCGAATTCAAGGGTCAAAAACGTCCAATCAATCTTTTTATAATTCCGTCCATTACCCAAAGTCTCATTCTAGGCATTGACTTTTGGAGGGCTTTTCACCTGATGCCAAATATTGTCGAATCGGTTGATTTAGTAGGTACAAATTTATTGAAACAAATTACTGAAAAGGGTTTTGAAAATTCTCTGTACGAAGTCAAATCGGCCGATCTGAATAATTTCCGTAACCCCATAGAACCTAAGTTTCCTTTAACTGCTGGTCAACTACAATAATTAAATACTATAATAGCTTTGTTTCCAAACGGTGAACAGCAAGGCTTGGGAAGAACCGGATTAATTCAACACCATATTGACGTAGGGGATGCTAAACCAATAAAACAGAGGTTTTATCCTGTTTTTCCCGCGGTGGAAAAACTAATATTTGAGGAAATCGATCGAATGTTATCGTTAGGCGTAATTGAGAAGTCTCAATCCCCTTGGAGCTCTCCCATGCGACTGGTTCTAAAGCCTAATAAAGTTCGTCTTTGCCTAGATGCAAGGAAACTGAACTCCGTCACGAAAAAGTATGCCTACCCGCTTCCCTCAATAGAAGGTATTTTTTCCAGGTTGCCCAAGGCCAACATCATAACGAAGTTGGATTTAAAAGATGCCTACTGGCAAATTGGTTTAGACGATTCGGCGAAACCTTTAACAGCTTTTACTGTTCCCGGCCCATTCGGGCTTTGTAATGCCCCTTCGACAATGTGTCGCTTGATTGACGAAATTATACCCCCAGACCTGCGAAATTGTGTGTTTGGTTATTTAGACGACTTGATAATAATCTCAGAGGATTTTTCATCACATTTATCGGTTTTAGTTCGTGTAGCGGAAGAGTTTCGAAAAGCCAATCTTACACTAAACATTTCCAAGAGTAAGTTTTGTGTTACTCGCGTTCCTTACTTAGGATATGTAATTGGTAACGGCGGTATTTCGGTAGACCCGGACAAAGTCAATTGGCCCATCCCAAAAACTATTAAGCAAGTATCGTGTGTCCCATCACTGAGGTTCTTACAAAAAAGAAAAAATTTCACTGGACGCCAGAGGCGAACGTAGCCTTCGAGACAATTAAAAAACTTTTGACAACTACACCCGTCCTAATAAACCCGGATTTTACAAACAAATTCTCCTTGCAATGCGACGCGAGCGATTTAGGTATTGGGGCCGTACTGGTACATCTTGACGAAAAAGGAAACGAAAGACCAGTTGCTTTTATGGGCAAAAAACTAAACAGTGCGCAAAGAAACTATAGCGTAACTGAGAAAGAGTGTTTAGCGGCGGTTGAAGCTATAAACCGTTTCAGATGTTATTTAGAACTGCATTAATTCGAAATCATAACCGATCACGCGAGTCTTGTCTGGCTCATGAGGCAGCCGGATTTAACGGGACGCCTTGCTCGTTGGGTATTTAAACTCCAACCATTTAATTTTACTATCACGCACAGGAAAGGAAAGGAGCATGTAGTTCCAGATGCATTATCCCGATGTTTTAATGAAGAAGTATCCGAACTAACATTAACCATACCAGAAATCGACCTCAAATCGTCTCATTTTATGGATTCGGAATATGAAAATTTGAAGGACAAGATAAATGCTGAACCTTGTAAATATCCTGACATTAAAGTCAGTGACAAATATGTTTATATACGAACTGAACCTTACACTGGTAACAGTGATGAAGAAGCATTAAGTTGGAAATTATGGGTACCTGAGAAATTAAGATTGCGTAATAAAAAGAGCTCACGACGACCCTATAACGTCGCACGGTGGTATGGTAAAAACTATTCACCTCATAAGACGAAACTTTTATTGGCCTGGTCTCGTTAAAGATGTCCGAGAGTACATAAGAAATTGTGATGTGTGTAAAACCACGAAAGCACCAAATGTTATTCTTAAACCGGAAATGGGTAAACAAGCTGTATCCTTTCGACCTTTTCAAAGGCTATATATAGACCTTTTAGGGCCATACCCTCGAAGCAAATTAGGTAATATTGGAATTTTGATCATATTAGATCACATGTCTAAATTTCATTGGTTGTTTCCTCTAAAAAAATTCACATCCGGTGTAATTATAGAACGTTTACAGAAGGAAATTTTTCATATTTACGGGGTCCCTGAAACCATTGTCAGTGATAACGGTTCTCAGTTTCGTGCTAACGATTTTAACGCCTTTTTCACCAGTTTTGGAATTCAACATATATATACCGCGGTTTATTCTCCACAAAGTAATGCCTCCGAACGCGTAAACCGATCCATTATTTCGGCAATAAGGGCTTACTTAAACAATGATCATCGTTATTGGGACGAAAAGTTATCACAAATTAGTTGCGCTTTAAGAAATTCCTACCATCAGACTATTCAGTGTTCTCCATATCGTGCTCTTTTTGGGTTTGAAATGATCACTCATGCAAATTCTTATTCCCTTTTAAAAAATCTTAAATTGCTTGATGAACCGTCGTATCCCTTGTCTCGCGACGACAACCTCCAACTTATTCGCACTGATTTGCGTAAGCATATTCGTAATGCATATGAAGTTAGTCGACAACAGTACAATCTTCGTTCACGCCCAGTGAGTTTTCGCATTGGTCAAGAAGTTTTCCGAAGGAGTTTTGTCCAAAGTAATGCGGCCAAGGCATTTAACGCAAAATTGTCCCCATTGTTTGTAAAATGCCGAATAAGAGAAAAATTAGGATCACACTACTATTTAATAGAGGACTTACAAGGTCGTTTAGTTGGCACCTACCACTCCAAGGACATTCGTCCTTGAACCGTCCTTTCTCTATCCAATAATTTGATGAAATCAGAATTATTGTCTAGTTTGTAGTGAACTTGTTGGGTTGCCTTAGTTGATTTTTCGTATCATCTAACACTGACCTGTTGTTATGTTCTCCAGTAATTATATATTTTTTCAACTCGCCTAAACCTAAGTTACTTTTGGCGTTAATTCTTGTACTGGTTGTTAACCCTATTATTATATTTTCGGCTATTTTCATTTGGCAATACTATTGTGTGGATCTTCTGTTTTGACATTTGACGTGTTTTCTTTTAATCATTTTTTTTAACATTGGAAAGAAGAAAAAAATTCTAACGGACTTTTTTTATAAACGCATTTTTTTCTACGCATCAGTATAATAGATGGTAAAATGGCGTGATGCAGGGGTCAGTGAGTAAACGGCAGTCAAAGAACAATTAAGAAAAAACACCTTTTGACTGTGATTTAAAAAGGAAAATATCGATCAGTGTTAAGTGCTGGAGTACAGCTTGCACGTGAAACTTTATTAAATTTTTTTTAGTGAGACAAAAAAAAAACAATTATGTCAAAGTTAATGGGAAAATAAACCCAAAAATTTGCTATTGAATCACGGGATCATAAACATAACCGACGAAACAACCGAAAATCTAATCTGTTCGATATCTTAAAACTTGGAACATGTTAAGAGTATAGTCCTCTAAAAATAGTGCCGGGGAAACAAAAAAATCCAAACTTTTGTAAACTTGCCACATGATAAGTGCATATTCGTATAAAAACATAACGTAAAGTGCCGGTAAAGCAAAGCCAAAATTAATTGGTATATTTTCTTAAACTTGCCACATGATAAGTGTATATGCATATAAAACATAACGTAAAGTGCCGGTAAAACAAAGCCAAAACTAATTGTTCTATTTTCTTAAACGTGCCCCATTCTACGTGTATTTTCGTAATAAACATAACCTCAACACGTGGTGAATCAAAAGAGAAACTCATTTGTGGGGTCTAATAAAACGTGTCACCGGTATAGGGAGTATAAGCCCTAAACCCTAACCTTAAAATCTACAAAATTCTTCAAAATTTCCGGAACTTCATTTAAAAGCAACAGTTGTATCCCTAGCACCACAGCAGGAACAAGGATTTCTTATTGCCTGGTTGAGGAAGGGTTAAGAGACTGATCTCGTCGATGCCATCTGACGAGGATTGATTTTGATGGATATGGCAATTAAAATAGTTTTTTTTTTTTTAGTAAGCTTACACATATGATCACGTGGTCATTCAGGTCCTTGTACAGTATTATCATATCATCTTTAGAAAAGAAAAAAAGGGAGTCTAAAACAAAATTTTAATTTACGAATTGAGTAGTTTAGAGTGTGGACCGAACCCCCCCACCACCGACTGCTAGTTAGTCTATTTAATGGCTCCCATAGTCCTCATTTTATCCCACTTTGCTACTATACATTTTTTTATAGTAATACCAGTCGTATCAATAATATTTATATTGTTGTACGTGTTCATAACGGTTCTACCTACGTTATTGCTTGTGCTTAGCAAAAAAAATTGCTACGTGGAGACCTAGCGTAAAGATGAGTCTTTACCCCGGGTCTCCACGTAGCAATATTTATTGCGGCAAACGTCAAATTTGATTGCTCCATAAAATTTGCGACGTATAGACCGCATATTGCCATGAGTGGCAATCCATTGCGCAATGATTGCTCTTCTTATTGCTTGAGCAATTATTGCTTAGCAATCTGCTGTAAAATCAGCTGTTATTTATCTGACATTTAATTTCTCTGTACGTGTTTTTATGGCAAAGAAAATTTCACGTGTTCTCCAGCAATAGGTGCGTTTGAGTACTTTTGCAGTAAAATGCAGTAAATGAGTAAACTGAAAAATTTGCTCTCACAAAAAGTTGTTGTGCAAAAAAGTACGCGAACGCAAAATTTGTAAAAATTCGTAAAATAAAGGCAACAGCTGATGGAAAATAATTGAAGTGTTGAAAAATGTTTTCACTTTTGACTACTAAACTCGTTTTCTTATCGATACTCGATTAAAAACTTTTTATAACACGAAAATTTTTGGAAAATACAAACAAAATATTTTATTTAATCTTTCATATTTGTTTGTTTTTAATTTTATTTGATTTTACTAATTTGTAGCGGGTTAAATTATTTAAAAGAACATCAATAATTTGTATGCTATTGATTACTTAAGTCCCCAAGTACATCACACTTTTACAACTCTAAAAAATTAACTTAACAAAAAAAATTTCAAAAGTTTGTATTTAGCCAAATAAATGCTTCACAAACAAGATTAATTTATTAATAGTTATTCACTTTTTGTTTTGGTTTAACCCTCTAACCGGCAAGACCGTCTCAAGACGGTCTTCGATTTTAGGGCTCCATTTTTGTATTATAAATTTAAAATTTTTAAGCTTAAAAAAGTGAAAATTGTAGTTAGACAACTCTTTTTTACATCATGTAAGCTTCCGAACACATTCTGTCAAGTCATTTGTCAGCTGTGATTAATCAAGTGCAAAAAGTCAACAAATTTGCATCGAAAATTATTTCGCAAATTTATTTTTTTTTAACTATTAAAAAAACCAATTTAGAGTAAAGCAATCGATTTCAGATAACATGTTTTATTTTAGTTTAATAATGTATTTAACCCATTTCCGGCCGCGAAACATAAAAGTAGTCAGATTTCAATGAAATTTGAGTTCGTATCTAATTTGGGGTTCCTGAATTCAAATCCGTTCACAAAATTGAGCTAGCCCTACTGGTTCCGTCAAAACCCGGTGTTCGCAAGCGCGAACGTTGGCCGCTATTCAACATTAATATTTTTTGCATTGTAAATTTAAAAAAATTTTGTTTTTATTGCATAAAACATATTTTCGCACAAGTTTCTTTCAATTTCATAAAATATGTTTATTTAAAATATAAAAAATTATAGTTTTTGTATTTATAAAAAATTACTTTTTATGGCACGTTTCAAAACGTTTTGGATGTAAATATGCATTGCATTTTTTGCACATCCTTTTTATTGGCTTTGTAAAGGTTTTTATCTGCAACGTTTAGTTTTTCCATCTTTCTGTTCAGTAGGAATGTATTTGCAAGCTCGGCTATCCGTCAGTTTAGAGGTAAAATTTCTGGAGAATTCTTCAATCGTTTAGATCATAGCAAAAGTTATTTTGCTGTATCACGAAAGTTTTTTTGTGGCATAGGTTTTTCGTTTTTTTTCTATTGAAACAAAGAAGTTAAGCTTCTATGTGTTGACAACAGAAGAGTTTAAAACTTATATAAAAAATGTGCAATACTATAATTTTGAATGGCCTTGTCATGCAAATTAAAAAAAAACACATGCCTTGGATATAATAAAAAATTATGGATTAATATTTTGTATTGCTGGATCAAATTATATTATTGAGTTTTTATTTTGTATTGCGTCTTTAAGTCCAATGAAATAAAAAAACTTTTTGTATTTTGCTATAAATTAGATCAATATATTTCGAACATCTTCAGTTTATTTTCAGGATCTATAAAATTTTAAATACAATAATAAATTTTTATATTAATTTTTCAATTTTTGTTCAATTTTATAAAAATTATATGTATTATAAATAAAAACTTATTATTGTATTTACTGTTCGTTATTTTGACACGTTTTGTTTTGCTCATGGCTTCTGCAGACGTAATATCTATATAATGCAAAGGCTCCTCTTGATTTCAAATATATATTTTAAACGTTCCAACAGCTTCTTGCAAAACAGTTTGATAATTTATAAATGAGGAAGGACATACATATAAGCATACTTGTAAGTTTGTATTGGAAATAATAAAATTTAGATAAACATAGGGGAATTTAATTTTCGTCCTTTGTAGCACACAAACGGTGTCCACACCATCATCTTATTCCACAATTATAACAATTATTTCTTCAATGGTAAACATTTTACGCGTCATATTTTATTTAAAATACGATTCCCAACTTTTAAGACACTTAAAACACAAGTAAATTCACAACTAGGAGACAAAAATCTAAAGACACAGCTCTTCGTCAATCCAACGTTCGCGCTTGCGAACACCAATATTTTCCTTTGTCTGAATAAACTTTGTTGTAATTTTTTTGTAGTTTTTTGTTTTGATTTTACTATTTTGATTCTTTGCTGTAAAAACTGCATAGTTACATTTTTAATTTTTGGACAATTAATACATTTGACTGGCTGAATGAAATCCCTCTAAAATATGTGGTGTAGAAAAACCATGTATTGCTTAAAAAATATATTATTAATAAAATTGTTAATTATTGTTTATTAAAGCTAAGAATACGTACGGTACGTATTCTATAAAAATTTAGACATAACTGTTTAAAAAAGCAGAAAAAAATACCGATTAAAATGAATAAGTTTACTGTTCGCAAGTGCGAACAGAGGATGGAAATGGGTTAATGTGAAAAAAATTAAAATATTGTGTTTTTAAAACGAAAAAGTGAAGACCGTCTTTGTACAAAATATCCAGCTATTTTTCATTGTTATTTTTATCTTTTGTTTATAAAAACACTATTGTTTGCTTATTGTTTTTTTATTTGCACGCTTTTATTAAACTACTGTGTAAAAGATGGATCTAACTAAGCGTGCTTATAAAAAAAAGATAAATTTGGAACAAATGTCTGATGAACAATTGCGCGAGTTCATCGATTCTGTAGAAAGTTCTGTAGACAGCACAGATACAAGTTTTGATAGCGATGACAGCTGGGCTAACGCTGCCTATGTTTTGGACAATATCGAGACCGAAACACTACCAGCGAATGCAGAACAGGCCATTGAAGAATGTGTTCAAAACATGGCAATAGCCGACACCACTGATGCTTTTGTAGAGGCAATTAATTTTTCACTAAATTTGAGCACAATGGCTGATGTAACTGTCGTTGAAGATGTAGCAACGCTCGAAACCATTGCGACACCAGAACCGTCGACATCAGCTGCAACCACAACAAACGCATCCTCAAAACTCAAAAGAACCCGATCTCCATTGCCAATAACTGAAGCTACTGGACAATCTGTTCAACCGAATCCTGGCGGTTTTGTTGGAGGTATGGGGGTATTAAGTTTTTCTTATTAATATGTATGTATATATTTTTATAAACAGGTTTAAATGAAATATCTAAAAACTCCAAAGAGCTCTCCTTATATTATATTTTATATTTCTTGTAAGTCATGATTTGGTTTTGTATTTATAGCAAATCGTATTCCAGGGTGTAAGCTTCCGACAGACAGCGAAGTGAACAAAGAGCAGCGAGGATTTTGCATAGAATACATGACTTTAATTCATGGAGTTGATGTGAATACTGTTTTATGGAAGGATAACAAATGTGTCCGCCTGGCATCGACATATGTCGGTATTGAACGTTTTGAAAGAACCAATCCTGACGAACAAAAATCAAAGGCTCCTCGGTATGATAGAAAGCAGAAGAAATTTATAGAAATAAACTGCCCTCAAATCATCCGAGAATACAATGCTCACATGGGTGGAGTAGATCTCATGGATGGTCTCATGGGTCGATACCATATTCAAGCTAAAACTCGAAACATTATGATTAGATTGCTCTATCATTTTTTGGATATGGCCTCTACAAACGCATTCATTTTATACAAACGTTTACGCACGGAGAATGCCAATGCTTCCAATAATGTCTCCAATAAAGAACCAATCTTACAGCTTCCAGATTTTCGTGAAGAAATAGCTGCTGGCCTCGTTTCCTTCAAAAATAAACGGTCTGTAGGGCGACCATCTGCTCAAAATCTCGATGAGCCTTTATCACCACATCCAGGGACATCAGGTGTTGGTAAAAGAGCTATTCATCAAGTGGCTGATGTTCGGTTCGATGGTGTCGATCACTTTCCTATTTGGGTGGACATAAAATCCAAAAAAAGATGCAAACATTGCAAGAAATCGGACACCCAAGTCGTTTGTTCCAAATGTGTATAACGACGGCTGTTTTGGGTACGTTCCTGGGCTCTACGGGTATCTGATGATACGCTCTGCGTAGGCCAATGGTAGAAAAAATTTCAAGACCATGTAACAAATGTGTTAAATCCTGAATGTAGGGAATGGGGTAGCGATCGGGCTCCGTTAAACAATTGAGCCGCCGGAAATCGAAACACGGCCTCCACTCCATTCTTTTTGTAAAGGTGAGGAAAAGGGCGGCATATATAGCATAGACCTCTTTTTTTTTAGCAAAAATGGATTGACCTTTTGTTATAATATGGTGCGTTATATTGTGACTTATGGGCTTTGTAGTCGAATTATTTTAAGTGATACAAAGATACAAAATTTACATTTTTCACTAAATTCATTTCTATAGCCCTCGGAGGTCACTATATATGTGGATAGCCAGGCAGCTCTTATGGCTGTGAGGGGCTGTTATGTGAAATCCAGGCTGGTTGATGATTGTAGGAGGGCTCTAGGGGGAGTCTTAGGGGAATATGCGTTGAGGCTATGCTGGGTGCCGGGTCACTCCAACATAATCGGCAATGAGGTGGCTGATGAGTTGGCGAGACAGGGCTCGGATATGGAGGATCCTGACCGGGTGGAGGCAGTTAGGCCTCCAATTGGCTTCCTCTTTGGAAGGATCACAGAATGGATTCTGGATGCGACCAACCGGGCCTGGTGGAGCCGAATGGACTGCCGTGTATCAAGGACACTGTGGCCGGTACTTAGGAGGTCCGATTCGAAATCGCTGCTGGGCAAGAGTAGGGTCTGTGTCGGGACCTTGATAGGGATTATCACGGGCCACTGTATGATAGGCAGGATGGCGGTGAGAATTGGATCCGACTTAACGGATGTGTGAGGACCCGGAGGAGCTGGAGACGGTTGAGCATATTCTGTGTCACTGTCCCAGGCTCCAGAATAGCAGGCTGAGGTGGCTGGGCAGTAGATTCCTGGGCGAGTTAGGGGACGTCTCGGGGTGTGGACTCGAGGGTCTTATAGGATTCGTAATGGGGATGACCTGGCTGCGCGAGAGGAGACGGGGCGCTGTCCGCGTGTAGTGTGAATTTTGGTTTGGTCTTTGCTTTATTTCTGTATCTATGTTCTTATTCTCGGGCTGTCATTTTCTTTTTCATCTACCTTTTCCTTTTCACCTTATCTATCCTAATTAAGGCATCGCAATGGACCATATTGGTCTCTGGGTGAAGGTGTGGAGGAAACTTCACACCAGCCTTTCTACCTACCTACCTACCTACCATTTCTATAGCCGATTGAAAGCCGATAATATTTTTAAATTTCATGTTTACAACTAAAAATTTTATTAAATAAGTTTGACTTTCTTGAAAAGCTTTTAAGTCGATTGTCCCTAAAACTGATCATTTTTCTCCACTAAATGTAAAAATATTAACATTTGTCTACTTTAAAAAATTCTTAGCATATACGTTATTTAAAGTTTCTATTGAAATTATGTTGGCTTGTGTACCAGTGTCTATTTGACATACCATTTATTTTACCCTAGCCTCAATATTCCATTCTGCCGTTGTTTCTTTTGTTGTTTTAGAAAGGGAGCCAATAAACAAATCTTCTTCACAACCGCAATTTTCATTGATGCTTACATTTTGTACGATCCGTTTCGTGAAACACATTTTGGCAAAGTGACATAGTTTTTCCACAACTATGGCATTTGGCCCCTTCTGCAGGACACCTGTTCTTGTGCGTCTGACCACACCATGAAGTCTGTTGCCTACTGTATCCTGTAGATTTGACGTTTTTTTTTCGTATCATTCTGACACACTAGTTTTAGCACGTTCTCCTTAGCCAGTGCTATAGATTTGGAAATTTCAATAGCCTCTGCTACTGTTTGCATATACAAAATTTGTGACGCTCAATTGCAATGTTCACCTTTGGGATAAAGAAATTTTCAAATTTTTCAATCCTGTCCATGTCCTCATTAAAGGAATTAAAAATTTCTAGGGACTCAGTACCCAGATGATGCAAAGCCACTTTACGCCGATCTGGTTTCATCTCTAAATTAGAAGCCGTCATAAAGATTTTAAATTGTGCATACTACAGCTTCCAATCTTTAGCCAGATTAGCAGACTTTAAGTTTATTGGCTGTAGCGTGGTTTAGGTTGAGGCCGCTGGCGTTTGTTCATCCCCAAGCATCTTAATTTTATATGCCCACCAATTTATATATGGACTACTTCAAATTTTTTGAGCACCTGCTGAAACCGACATACTATGGCTCTTATTTCGTTAAGTTTTATGAATTGAAAAAAACGTTGTACAGGGTTTGGATGACTATACTTGAAGGATATGACGTGCAAAGTTTTACGTTGAAAAGTCCTCACCTTAAGAATTGGTGGTCATCTAAAATTCGAAAAATTAAAAAAACGACTTGAAACTTGCAAAAGTTTTTTCATTCATTCCGTTTTCTTTGTAATAGTTTTAAGCTTTCAGATCCAAACCCATACAAAATATAGTCACTAGACTTGGAGGATATATCCACTAAAAAAAAAATTTTGATATCGCTGCTGGGTGAAAAGTTGCATGGTGTTTTAAAGTGAACCCAAAATTTTCCGAATTTTGAAATTTTTGAAGATTTTACATAGAGTTTTTGCGCCGTTTAATAAAAATGAGTTTTAAGCGCAGAATTAAAAAACTGCGTAATTTTATAAAGTTTGAGGTATATTAAGTTATTGTCAGCGCACCAATAACGTATCACGGACATCACAAACTTAAAAGAAATAAGCGTAAATTTTTTAAAAATTTATCTTTTTTGCGTCTGACAATCTGAATTGCCTTTTAAGTTGGCTAGTGTATTGCGTGATGTGAGTAACTTCGTAAAGTGCACCTCCGAGGCGAAAACGCACTTTAAAATTTTTAAACGCAAAAATTTTATGAACTTTTGAAAATTTTTGCAAAAAAACAATTTATTTTTAATCTTTTTTTTATTGTACATTTTATTTATTTATTAATATATGTCTATGGAATTATATTCCTTACAGACAATTTAAAAAATAACTGATTACAAAATGATACACATAAAATATTATACATAATTAACAATAAAATTACTAAGTGTTGAGAAATGTGAGTATTGCCCTTTTTACAGCATCAGGATTTGATGAAAAGTCGATAAATCTATATAAGTTGTTAAATGCATTGCTCATTCTCCTGAGAGGGTCAGATTAAGCATAATTAGCTCTAACAAATGCAACTGATAAAGGTATGTAATTCCGGGATGGACGTTGAGGAATGTTGAGAGAAATATCATTAATCAAAAAACCAAAGCAGATGTCACCATTAATAACATTGAATAAAAATGACACATTGAGCATAGTTCTACTACTTTTTAATGTAGGAAGTTTAATAAGAACAAGTCGAGCAGCATATGAAGGCAAGTTTAAGAAAAAACAACAGGAATTGTTTTTGAACCGACTCAATGGCATTGGAATGGATTTCGTAAATAGGGTCCCATATTATCGATCCATATTCAAGAATAGGTCGAACTAGTGCCATGAATAATGTTTTACCAATATACGGATCATTAAACTCTTTAGCCCAACGTTTTATATAACCCAGTGAGCCCCTTGCTCTATTTATTATAGATGTTATATGCAGAGTAAAACTCAATTTAGGATCAAATAATATACCAAGATCTTGGAAGCTGTCAACTAATTCCACTTTATAATCACCCAGATAAAAATCAGCAACAATCGGGTTATTTCTTACAAAGCGCATTGTTTTACATTTCTTTAAATTCAGCTCCATAAAGCTCCATTCATAAAATGAGTTTAGGTCCTTTTGAAGTCGATGGTGGTCTAAAAGTTAGTTTTAGGTTAGATAAACTTTGACATCATCAGCATACATTAAAATATTCGAGAATTTTATTACGTTAGGCAAGTCATTAATAAACAATGAGAAAAGCAGCGGTCCAAGGTGGCTTCCTTGAGGTACTCCAGAAAGAACATGTCATGGGAACATGTTAAGGTGTCTAAATAGATTCTTCGCGACGGACTAAACTGATAAAGTGCAAAAAAAAATAATTTTTTTCAACCCTGGCGCGTGCAGCGGCAGTTTTTTCCAAACACATTTCGCTTTGTGACAACTGAATTGCTGTATCAATTCCGCTCGAACGTACATCGAATAGAAGACTTTATTGAGCTTGATACTAAAATTGAAAATTTTAAGGATTTAAAATTTTATGGAGGAAACAAAATGTTTCTAACCTCAAAAAGCATCCTTGTATGAAATATTTGATTTGGTTTCAGATTATACATTTTATAAGTCCTGATTGCAAATTATGTCTTATACTAAAAATGTTTCTAACCTCAAAAAGCATCCTTGTATGAAATATTTGATTTGGTTTCAGATTATACATTTTATAAGTCCTGATTGCAAATTATGTCTTATACTATTACTGTTTAACAGTAATTTTGTAAAATGTTTAACAATTTTAAATAAATTTTTATATGCATACACGATCAAAAAATTTTTTTTTATATTTTTTTTCCAGTGTATTTTAAAAAGTATTCAAGCTTTTACAAATATTTTAGTGTGCTAAGAAAGCCCTTAAGGGGTATTATCCACACGCGTTATCCTTTTTCAATTTTAACAAAAACTGTAATTTTTATATTTTTTTTTAATTTTTAACTTTAAACTGCAGTAAAATTTGCGCCGTGTAATAAAAATGATTAACGCGAACGGATTTCACATGCTCAAATATCGGTTTATACACACGCAAATCAACATTGATGTCAGACAAAAAAAAAAAATTTTAAAAAAATGTCTAGGTGTCGTAAATTTTTGAAGTTGCTCATATATGTATGTATGCATACTTATTTATTTTGTATTTTTAAATTTTTTAACAACCGTTTACTTCAGACACCATGTTGTGTTAATCCAAAAGTCCTGTTTTATATGTCTAAATGAAAAGATGGCGGAGCCACATGAATCAAAAGAACAAGATTGCGCACTCAGTCGTACAAAAAAAAATTGTACTACGCATTAGAGGTCTGCACAAATGATTTGGTAGCCAAATGAATGCTGTGTGTGTATTTGATATTCTTATCAAATGTGTAAAAAAAATGAGAGCGAGTCATTCACGTTCAATCATTTTAAATGAGAGATCAACACAACACCGTTCATTAAAAAGTTAGCCACACACACTTACACTAATTGTGTGCGTTTCTCTATTATTGTTTATTGTTTGATGAACTCAAATTCATACATATAACAATAAAAAAACCTGAGCGAAGTTAAAAAACACACAAATCATTCGTGTGTTTCTTGACTTTCTTATTTTGTTAAGTGAAGAGGAAAGTTAAAATTTTAACAAAACATGTAATAAAATGAAATGGTTGTAATAAAAGTATTTTTTATATGCAAAAACAATAACAATAATAAAAGGTATTAGGTATAAAAAAAATATTTTAAAATATGACAAAACCAGTATACAAAGGCAAAACGATTAAATTCGGTAGATAGGTATAGTGATTATTGTCAACTGTGTGACATAATTAAAAAAAAACAAGTAAGAGTGCTAAATTAATAAAAATTCCATTTAATAAAAAATATTTTAAAACTACAACTTTTTGCTTCTAAAAAGTTTGTATCACTTTTTAATGCAACATCTTTTTACTAATATTTTGTTTTCAATACGATAAAAAAAAAATTAAAACACAAATCACATGTTGTGTTGTTAAAACACAATATGTACATCGTAACACAAGTGTATTTACTCGAATGAAAGAGCTATTTTGTTATTTATAACTGTATCAAATCATTCTCTCACAACACTCACAAAAACAATTGAACGCTTTGCACACATGGATTATTTTTTACACACAATTAATTGTGTGAGATTCTAAAATAACACACAACACACTACTTGTTAGTTTGATATATATCAATATTAGTTTGATATATATCACATATGTGAATTAATGTGTCATTTAATCGCACACATGCAGACCTCTACTACGCATCTACGTCATCATAGACTAAATATGAGTGTTTGTTGTAAAAAAATTTAATACACACACAAATGCACACACCCAAAGTCTATTGTTTCGTCACACACAAAAAAAACGGAACTGCGCAATGCGCAATCTTGTTTCTTTGATTCATGGCGGTGCCATATAACATGATTTGAATACTGGTTACTGACTACGTGTTACTGATACAATATTCTTATGTACCAAATAATAGGACTAGTCCAAACACGCGTGTAAAGAGTAGCCCACAAGGGACTAGGACTAGTCCAAAAGTAACCCAAACGTATGGAAAAAACATGGTCTACTTAACATTACGATGTCCTTGGGCAGGACCATATAACCCATCTTTGAACTACAAAGGAGTAGTTTTAAAACTACTCCATTGTGTACATAAGAGGATTAGTTTTAACTTCGTTTAAAAACGAAAACATGTCATTAAAAAACAAAGACATGTCGTCTCACTACAAACACTTTTTAACAATGACATGGTCCATGCTTGTATTACATCGGACCAGTCCATGGAGTAGTCCATTTCATGAAATTGGACCAGGTGGTAAAATAATATTTGCAGGGTAGCTACAGGTTAGTAGTTATATCATACCAGTTGCATGACATATATGTTACTTATACAACAGTACCCACGAGTCTGGTCAGACCTTTTTTTTGATGTGTATAGAAAATCAAAACATGCGTAAGCCGGAGGGTTAAATACAACGAAAAGTTTACTTGATTTAACAATTTTATACTTATTTTACTTGTACTTGAATTTTTGAGTACGACTCGTACCTAAAGTAATCATAAAAAACTTGATTTATCCCGAGTGTTTTTCTTTCTGTGTATAAACTATCTTATTTCGTTGGTATTTAGATCAAATTTGTACCAGACTTACTTCCTTATAAATGTTGGAATTGATGTAAAAATTGGCGACGATAACTTTTGTTTGCTGGTAGGTACCAAACAAATCTCATATACATACATACATATGTAAATCAAGATATCTAAATAATATCTGGCACAATGAACTTTCACATAAATCTGTCACGTCTAATTGGACCTTTAAAGGGAAAAATTTGAGGCAGTCGTGGTTTTTTACTCATACCTCAGCCATTTGTGGACCGATCTTGCAGAATTTTAATAGCAAACAATTCCGGACCATATGTGACATAAATGTATAATAACCTGGCCCCCATCATATATGGGGTCTTCGGAAAACCCATTCAACGGACAGACGAACATCGTTAAATCAACTTCACTCCTCATAAGGACCTAGAATATACATATATACTTTGTGGGGTCTAACATCAATATTATAGAAATTACAAACGGAATGACAAACTTATATATGTATAACCTATTCACCACCTGGGTATAATAACACTCACAGCCCAACTGTACTTACCAGTCCTCAACATAAGAGGCAATTAACAAATTTTTTTAGCCAACACTTTTATGTGCACACAACTAGGGATGCCAATCGGGACTGGTTTTCGCAAATCCCGGGATTCGGGATTACAAAAAATCAAATACCGGGATTTTTCGGGATTTTTGAAAATTAAGAGATAAATGCTTTTTATAGATATTTATTTAAAAAAACGTCTTTGAAAGAAGTTTACAAACGCAGGTTTTATAATTAATTTATTATTTTAAAGTTAAATATTACCTAAATTTGTAAAAACTTTAAATTGTGACTTTTCTTATTTAATGACTAATTTAATAAAAAATATGATAAAAAAAAGGAACAATGTGTTACTTGATATAATAAAAAATAATTACCATAAAAGCTATATTTGATTCAATTACCTCAGTTCATTCAAGCTAAATAAAAAAAAAATAATTAATATGGGCATTTCCAGCGAAAAGTCAACTTTTTGTAACGTAACGCCAGAAGAATTTTTAATTGTTTCTCAAAAAATTTTATATGTATAGTTTACTTTTTTATATTTTGGTGTAAAGCGCAACTAGCTCTTCAAATAGTAACAAAAGGGATAACGATTGAACAACATGGTCCGAAAATACAACAATCTGGCGTTACATGTAAAAAAGTTGCCTTTTCGCTGAAAATGCCCATATTTACCTTAAAACGAGCAAAGATTTATAAATTTGTATAGCTTAAAAAATAAATCTGTATTTGTCCAAAGTTTACTTTAAAAGGTTTTATACAAAACATCTTGCTCAATTCGCAGTCTTATTCACTTCATTACTTTATATATATAAAACCCTTTTTACAAATTTGGCTTCTTCATTTAATTTTTTTACATTTTGTGGTACAAATATCACGACACGTCAAAATGGAAATGCCCATATTCTAATTGAACAACGCAACATAGAAGTTGATTGATTTGTAAGATTCTATTAAAATTTTATTAAAGGAATTAAAAAAAATAATTGAAATTTGAATTCGAAATTAACTAAAAAAATTCAATTTAATTAGTTAAAATCTTATTTTAACAAAAACGCATTTTTATAACCACCACTACTTGCGGTAGGAATTATGTAGTGTATAAAATGCATTACTTAATATTGTGAAATCGCTCCATTAATTACCGCAGGTTCGATGCCAACTCTCGGAAAACACTTTAATAATCTTAACCCTGTAAAGAGTAAAGTTAAAATTTTGTATTTGGTGCACCAGTGAATTGTTTTGTGCATTTCAAAAACATTTTTTTCTTTAAATTTCAAAAGATTTTGTTATTCGTGCTAAATTCCCAGTTTTTATTATTGATAAAAACACTTGAAATTTATTGTTGATGGGATAAGCTATTCCTATGCGCATTTCACTGGTTGCTTAGGCCAGATCATCAGGAAACTTCATCCATAAAGATTTTAGAAAAACTTAAGATATTAAACAAAATAAAAATGTTAAACGTATAAGACTTATAGCAACAGTTCTACTTGTAATAATATCAAAGTTTAAACAAAACAACATCAACAATAAACAGTGCGTTCATCTCATCTTACATTCCCCGCTACAATAAGTTGAAATTCTCTCAACATTAATTGTAGTTGTAAGTAGGTTAAGAAAAAAAAAAATAAAAAACAAACAACAACTTACAAAAGATGTTGTCAATTAAGTGTTTTTTAGGCCGTGCACCTGCCTGTTTATTATCAAAAAGTAATTTCAATTTTTGGGAATACAAAATTTTAAATTTCAAAAGATTTTTTTTCTTTAATAAATGCCCCTGTTTAATTATTTTCAGCACTTCTCACGTTAAAATTTCTTTATAATTATTGAACACGCTTGAACAAAATAACAAAGTGTAACTATTTTCTTACGTTTTCAATTACAGTTACTACGTTTATACGCACCACTTATTCGGAAATAAAAATATTGCAAGTAAAGAAAATTGCCGCATAAACAGTGAATTAAATTTTTATTTGCGAATAGACAACTCACGAAAACAATTCCTGATTAACGACACTCTTTGCAAATAAGATTTAAAGCATTGCCACACTTTTAACCGTTTAACGTTTTTATTTCGATGTGGCACATTCATACGACAAAAAAGTAAAATTAATTCAAAATTGTGGAAATAAAATTCACAAAAACACAAAAATTTTAAATTTTTTCATTATTCATTAAAAAATAAAAAGTTTTTATACATCACATAAAAATAAGAATTTTCAGTAACAAAAAAGGACATATAAACAGTAAGTTAGTTAATCGCAAATAATTTTTATTTGCGAATAGTATACGTATAAACGTAGTTAGTATTAACAGAATTAATCAAATAAATATTAAAGATCAATATTGTGTTCCGTATCCTCTCATGGGGAGTGTCATAAAGAATTTCTTTTTATAAAATAAGATTAAACGAAAAAATAAGTTAACAAATTCGGGTTTGACAAAATCCCGAAAATCCCGGGATTTTCGGGATCGGGATTGGCATCCCTACACACAACAAATACTTTTTTTATAAAAATAAGCTTTTGGGGTCGAAAACAACTAAATATCCTTATTTTCAGCAATTAAAAACTGTGTCACAAAACCGCACGTTTGTCTAGCTTTTATTATACTCACTTTTATGCCACGCCTCAAAATTTAGCCCCTTTTTCTTTTTCACATACATATTACATTAAACCAGGTAGAACCCAATCAAAAACAAAACAAACGAAAAAATCCAGCAGCGACTTCATGGAATAAAAGTCTTATTTATTAATTTTCAAGAGCTAAAATGCAGACATTTCTTTTTTAAACACACATTAGAATCGCCAATTGAAGTCCAATCTCATAGTACCGTGTATCATTGTTAATGGCTAATTTTTGTATTTAGTGCTTTTTTAGTCGAACTTCAAATTCTTGATGGTATTTATGATTTCTAAGATCATTCCGTTCTAATGTCTAATTTTTTAAACGTATCATGATAATGTTTCTTAAACTGAGTACATTATTAATTTATCCTATTATTGGGTAAAAAGTAGGGTGATCGATCGAATAGTATTCGACCGGTTTTAACCGGTTATTTTAGTTTTGTCCAAGACGAATATTTTAAAATGTCCATTTTTCGAATATCGAATAAACCGGTTATTTTAATAAAATAACCCGGTTATTTGAGAAATGTGTAATTTATATACGTTTTCCTTACTTTTCTTATAAATGTACCCGTAATTTAAGTATTTTTCTAATTGAATATTTGACAAACTTAAACTTTTTAAAAAAATGCCAAAACAAAATGAAACAAAAGTCAAAAAAACATTATGAGCAATGTTAATACAAATCGCTTATATAAGCGTGTATTCTTGTAACAAAAACCAAAAACAATTTAAAGTACTACAAAAAAAGTTCAGCTTAAAAAGTAATTAGTAATTTGACAGTATTATAAATACTATATAGTTATATCTTTATAAAGATGCCATCTCTGGTGATATTTCGAAGTGACTGAAAAGAAAATTGTGCTTAAACGGCCCTAAAATGATAAGTTGCAAAGGTTCTTTAACGTCACGACTTATTAATCATTTTTAATTAGTCTACAAGCTTGACATAAATATATGCCAAGTAAAACTTGACCCTGTCCCAAGTAGTTTTAAGACACTGCAAATAATACTTTTCTAAAATATGCTGATAATAATGAAAGAAAAACTCTTAAGTAGTTCTAGCATATCTTCATGCTTAAGACATGAACATACAGGCGGAATCAACGTTATGAGAAAATTCATCAGTTTTATTTATTAAAACACCAAGAACTTAAAACAAAATTGAAGGAATCAAACAATCTCGTGGAAGGGTTAAAATTGTGATCGACGAATTGACAGATATTTCATACAAAAAGCATGTTCATATTACTTTTGTTTCTATAATGCTGAAACAAAAAAATTTTAATATATAATCCTGGATAAGAGGTTTTGTTTGCCACTTTTCAAAAGTATTGGTGAAGTTTACTGCTTCATATAGACATGCTTAAATTAAAACTCATTTACAATAAATTTGGGAAAATATGTCCAATAATAAATTTATTAAATTCCTATATTTTTAAAACCAAAGTTTTCCATAAATTCTAAAGCTATGTTAAAACCTATTTTATATTTGACTCCTAACTTAACCACTAGTTTTCTTAAAGAATTGTTTGCTTTTGCAAAACGTTTGGCTAGAGCAAACAATATTTAACGGTTTCTTAACTACATTATACATAAATGCAATTATCATCTTAGACATAAAGTTTAGCAAATAACTAGAAATTGTTTAAAATAATGCTTAAGTATAATCAATTTTCTGGTCACGCTTTTTTTGATTTTATCGTCAAATATTTGTGGTCTGAACATACCTTAAGTCATATCTATGAATTGAGGCCCTATGCTCATGCTTGTTGGTTCCTTACCTTCGTGAATTGTTTTGTTTTTATTCTAATTAACTTTTTATACAAAATCTACACAGAAAAAATTATTTTTCGAATTCAAACAAAAAATTTGTAGAATCAAAACATTTTTTGTCTGAAATCGGTCCTACAAACAAATTCGCAAATTCAAACAATTTATTTGCATTTTGTTTACTGAAAAAAAACACTGATTTTTTCAAACAAATAATTTACAGAATCAAGCAAAAAGTTTACTGAAATTCATATAAATTTCAAACAAATAATTTTGCTGAATCAAACAAAAATTTTTGCACAAGCAATGACACGCACCCAAGCTATCACTGAAGATGAAGGCAGAAGTATAGTGGCGGCTGGCTTTGAGACACATTTTTTGTTGGAATAATTTTTAAACGAAGTCTTGTTTATACACACAATGTTTTTCTTCATCACTCACTGCTGTATCCTTTCCTTGGCTAAAGAAGTAGAAATGTTACCAAAACCTGCAGCAGACCGACTCAATATGTTTTTCGTCATCATTTTATTTTTATATTTGATGTATTTAACTAAACAGTTTTCAAAAATTGAATACGGGATTTTGTTTTTCATTCTTTTTTACCATACCTACTTTGAAACCAACCAAAAATTTATTTTGTTTCTTATAATGTTGTTGTTGTTTCTGTTGTTTAAGAAGAATGAAACCTTTTTTTACCTGCTATTGCTTTCGTTTTTTTCTAGTAACCTCGTCGCGCTATTTTATCCTCTTTCTTCTTGTTGTACTTTTTTAAAGCGTCCAAAAATAGACTGTATGTGTTTTGTGTTGTTGTTCTTATATTTCACATAAAGAAGTGTTGCTTACGATCAAATAAAAAAATGCACAAAACGACAACATTAAAGAGCGTTAAATATTTCATACAAAATTATGAAAACTTGAAACCAATAGCGCGTATAAAATATAGTTTTGAATAGTTGTCAACATTTTTGTTGGTTAAATAAAAATCAAACAAAAATATTTATTGAATCAGTAAAAAAATTTGTAGAAATTAAAAAAAAATTCAAACAAGCGTTTGTTTGAAAATAATTTGGCAATAATTTTTTCTGTGTAATTTGATTTTGATTTTTTAATGTATTCGAATTCAAACCGGTTAACCGGTTATTTTTAAAATGCTTAACCGAAAACCGGTTTTTTAAAATAGCAACTATTCGGAATATCCGATAACCGGTTATTGAAAAAAGTCGAATAATCGATCACCCTAGTAAAAAGTGAGTATTTAAAAAACTTAACTAACAAAGAATAGGAAGCTTTTCTTTTCTATTTATAAAAAATTGAACATATGTAAGAACGGATCTTTGATACCCTCCACCGACAGCTCAGTGGGCTTTATATGGGGCCAATAGTAAATTATTTACCGAGTATCACGAAATTTATTAGTGTGAGTAGTGAAGTATTTAATTTTATTTTGATAGCATTATTTATTACGGCTTTAGGCGCACTAAACTTTTTTCCGGGAGAAGGGTTTATTTGAGGCCTAGGGTAAATTATGGACCGGTCATCACGAAAATTCACAGTGTAATTTCTAGTAAGTACTATAAAACTGTGTCGTGCCAAATTTTGTTATGATAGCATTATTAATTACGGTCTTAGGCGTACTAAACTGTTTTCCGAGAGTAGGGTTTCTATGGGGCCTAGGGTAAATTATGGACGGATCTTCACGAAATTTAACAGCGTTCCAGTCGAATAAAACACATTTTTGCAAAATATTTTCTCATTCCGTGCCTTGTTCCACCATTTATGTTATTTTTTGTAACAAAATTATCATTTTTTTAGGTGGTGGTTCCATATTTTGATTCATAGCTCTGGTCCTACTGCACCGATTTTGCTGAATCTCAATCCCAAACTGCTTAGGATAACTACAAGCAATTTGGCACCAAGTTTTTTCATTTCTTTTGAGTTGTTCGAAAGTGAGCGGATTTTCAACAGACGGACAGACAGACGGACATGGCTTAATTTACTTAGAATCACTCAAGGACCCAGAATATATATACTTTATGTGGTCTGAGATGAATAATAAAAAAGTTTCACACGGAATGACAAACTTAATATACCCTCTTCACAACTAATTGTGGTGGAGGATATAAAAAGCACTTAATACAAAAATAAAGCCAAATTCTAGCCATTAACAATGATATACGATACGATTGGACTTCTATTGACGATTCTATATACGATTGGCGAGTAATAAAGATAGTTCCAATTCCTAAACCAAATAAAGATTTGAGCGATTTTAGAAATTTTAGACCTACTAAATTCTTAATATCTGTTTTTGTTAAAATGATAAATTTGATGCTCAAAGAAATTTTAAATGTTTTTTTAATAAAAAAAACTTCCTAGTGGAAAGATGTCATGCGTACAGGAATAGGAAATCTACATCCCAATGTATAAATGAATTACTACATAATGTACATAGCTATTCTCAAAGACTCCGGCTTCAAGGGTATTATAATGACCCTGGACATAAATAATGCATAAAATTGTGTAAAAATTGACACACTTGTCGGCATGTTAGCCAGCACTGGCCTAAATGGGCACTATATAAATTGGATTGCAAATTTTCTCTCTGACAGAAAATTAAAACTTGGGGACAATTCTGTCTCGGTTAATAATGGTCTCCCTCAAGGTAGCTGCCTCTCACCTATTCTTTTTAATATTTATACGAAACCCTTACATGCAAGAGAAGATGAAAATACGATGGTTTTCCAATATGCCGATGATTTCTTTATTGTTTTGCATGATTCATCATTTGATAATGCTGTGGACAATATGAAATTTAAAGTTAATCCATTTTTAGAAAAGTGCAAGAATTTGAATTTGTCCTTCAACCCTGAAAAAACCAATATTATGTACCTGGCTAAAGGAAGCAGAAAGAAAATTGACATAAGACTTAATGGAATTCAAATTAAACAACAAAATAGACTTAAATATCTTGGCAGGCTCTTAAACTCTTCTCTAACGGTGGGCGATCATTACTGTAAGGTGATAAATGAATCGCATAACAGAAACAAGTTAATGAAATGCCTTAAGGCTCAGTTAGGCGAACGTTGCTGTACCGTATCTGTACTGTATCAATCAGCTGTTCGCTTTTTGTTATATGAAACGCAATACAAAAGCTTACCGAAATGTAATGTACCGTAGTTGCAACGTACCATTCTGTATAAAATAGAATTTCATACCGTTGTTACGTGACATTTGTAAAACAGTGATGGGCGGCTTGTATGTTTCTTGCAATGCGGGTATTTTTGCTCTTTTTTTTTGTACTTTTTTCAGTAAAGCTAAGAATTGTGACGAAACAACTCACAGTACAACATTTTTTTATATGTATATACAAATATACATATGTTAAGATATGTATGTACACATACAATGGAAATGTGAAACGTATAAAAGGCTTTAAATGGTATCAAACCCGTGTTTTGTGTATGCACATTTACAATAAATGTATGCTTAAAATATATACATACATATGTATGCTAATATACAAATTTGTTTATGGTAAATCAATAATATAAATATTATTAAAAAACTGTTTTAATACCATTTAAATCACTTGGTACTTTTTCTGCACAGCGGTCACCATTTAAACATTTTTGATTTTCATCACTGTGTGTATTGTTTTATGTATACTATTTATTTTTGTTTATGTATGGGAAAAACAAATGACACGTTTTTAAATGTTCTATAAGTGCACCAACGTGCTTACAGTACGGTGCGGTACATTACGGGTACAGCAACGTTCGCCTAACTGGCCCTTTACACCTGTCAAGTCAGGTCTCTCTCCATGTGTTGCAATAAACCTATATAAAAGCCTAGTAAGATTAAAACTCGAATATGCCAGAACAACGGCAAATTCCCCTGAGTATATTAAGAAAAAAATTATTACGTTTCAGAATACAACTCTGCGAAGATGTCTTGGTTTAACTCCATCAACCCCGATCCAAACAATCTATGTTTTGGCAAATGAGCTCCCTCCTAAACAAAGAAGTATTTTTTTAACTGCTAAGGAAATTGTAAATGTTAAACTACACAATAATGAATTTTATAGACTAATTGCAAATAATAGAGAAGTTAAATCCAGCTATTGCTCTGTCTTCTATAAACTTAGAAACATCTTTGATCAAGTAAACATTAATGTTATATATAAAAAAGATCAACGTGTGAGTATCCAACATAAAATGTTAAATAGTAAAAAGGAAAACTATCCTAAAGCGGTAATCAAAGCCATATACTTGGAGAAATTCAATAAATATGTAAATAATAATTTTACCATTTTTGCCACAGATGCATCACTTTCCTCAAATGCTGCTGGTGTGGCGGTTCTTAATGGTACTAGTAATGAAAAGTACTATTTTAGTATAAATTTTAAATCCTCGAGCTGTTTGTAATTTTTACTGATAGCATGGCAGCCTGTTAAAGTCTTCAAAATGAGATGTCCTTGAACTACTGTGTAGCTGATCTTGTTAATAATTCAAATATTGTAAATTGTCACATAATATGGACTCCAAGCCATACAGCTTTATGGTTTAATGAGGAGGCAGATAGAATAGCAAAAATGGCAGTGGAAGTTGGTGCTCCTTTAAATCCCTCTTTAACACCAGAGGAGGCTCTAAGAACTATCAGAGTGGTTTTAAGAGAGGAATGGAATCTTGATTATATGGAAGTCTCACAAACAAAAGGTAAACATTTTGCTGAAATATATCCTACAATTCCTGTTCAACCTTGGAATAAGGTTGCAAGCATGGCTCCAAGGGATATAAAGGTTTTAAATCGGTTGATGACTGGTCATGCATATGACAAAGTATATATGAAAAGAATTGGCGTTAAAGAAAACGACTTATGGGATACATGTAATGTAAGAGAAAATGCCCATCATTTGATTTTCGAATGTACGAAGTTCAGTACAAAACGAGCTAAATATAAGTTTTTTTAAAGATTTTAATAAGATTATCGATGTGTTTAAATCCAACAATATGGATTATTATAAATAAATTTTGGATTTTATACAAGAAGCAAAACTTGAAATTTAATAAGAGAGAATATTTTTGCACTTTCGAATGAAAAATAAAAGAAAAAGAAAAGAGTTAAACATTCATCAAGTTTTAATATCACCACTTAAAGATCATCAATAATTAATTGTTCATATCATTACACATAGGGTAGCCAGATTTTAAATTCGGAAAAACAGTACATTGAACACAAAAAAACAGTACAATCAAGAAAAAAACAGAACATTTTTTTGGCGAAAACACAACTATTTATTTAAATTTTGTAACGAAAAACACTTAAAATGTGTAACGTCAAAGGAATGATTTCCGTTTTATGGCATTAAAACGTATACGAAATTACTCCATTTACGTTTAAAAAAAACTCTAAAACGAAGCATTTGGCCAAAATATTTTTTTTAATTTGAAGACAGGAAAATCATAACGTTCCTGTAAGCCATATAAGAAAGGAGAAAAGCCTAATTTAGCTTAAAACAATTAACTCGTTGATTGTGTAAGTAGGACTTTCTTTAAGCATATTGGTATTTAAAGCAATTTTCACCACACACATAGTTGCACAAATCATATACATAGAATTTGAGAAAATGTATGTGTCCTAACTTAATTTTCCAATTTCAAACACCTGAAAGGAATTAGGTATTTTTATAAATTTTGAGCCCGGAGAATTTTTTAACTTTGTACGTTTTCAATTTCACGTAATTTCGATTTCCAGAACTTGCCCGAATATTAAAAAAAATTCTAGGAATTAAAAATAATTATGTTGGAATAAGTATTTATTTAGTATTTAAAAAATATAATATTTTTAACAAAATTTCGATTTTGTTTTTGTCTTTCTCAGGTGCTTAAAGGAAAATACTATTGGAAGAGGTAGCCATAAAATCATATCGCACTTGTTCAACAATAGTGTATTAACTCAAAATTTTTCTCTTTTCTTTTTTTAGAAAAAAAAACGAAACGTTTTATATGTATTCATATCTAACCGCTGTAAAAATATCATGCTATTTGGTTTACTTTTTGGTAATATAACGGTTGGTTTAAGAATTCTTTCGCACATATGCGTTTTATGTAAAATTAAAAATTGGTTTGCTTCTACTGAATTTTTTAATTTTGAGTTAATACACTATTGTTGAACAAGTGCGATATGTCTTAAAAATACTAAGTCACCCATTATAATTAAGATTTCTACTGCGTATTTATGAGAAAACAATGACCACAGCGTAAAAAAGTCTTATTATTTTAGAACTATTTGTTTGGAACACAACATTTTTTTAAGCAATGTACTGTTAAATATTAGTATATTTTTAAAATATGACTTTAACAGGGGTTTTCTTAATATCTTGGTTTTTTGTGGACCGAACAAAAAAAAAACAGTACAAAAACAGTACAAAGTGTAAAAAACAGTACATTTGCGTACTGTTTCGGACATTATGCATAAAACAGTACAATTGCAAAAAATCAGTACATGTACTGTTAAAAACAGTACGTATGGCAACCCTAATTACACATCTCATATGCATATTTTGTGTACTCGTTTTATTTACCTACAAAAAACACTGATTCTCAACTTCTCCCCATAAAATCATCTATTGTTAAAACCAAAAAAAAAAAAGTTTTTTAAAAATTGTCTTTTATTTCATTAAATTTTAAAAGCTGATAAAGTGAGTGGCCAAGCTTCAATTCAGTTTACAATTAAATTGAAAAGTGTATGGGCCGCATAAGTAGAAATTTAAAGAAATGACTCTTAAAAATACTTAAAAGTAAATGAACACTTTACCAAATGTGACCGTAAACTTGATTTCGGTCATTTCTTTCTATCATTTTCTTAACAGCAAAATGAAAAATGTGACTACTCGCTCATTCATTTCTTGTAGGGGAGCATGCGTATTATCAACGAAAAATCGAAGCACAAAAATTGTGTTAAGGTACGTTCAGTCTGATGAAATATTTGATAGCAAACATCAAATATTTCATTAACGTACATAGTCTGAACACAAAATATTTTTGAGTGTCAAATAAAATAACAACTGATTTTGAGCAAATAAAAATATTTGCCGGCAGACAAATATTTGTCCAATGTGAACATAGTGTGAACACAAAAAATCAAATATTTTAGTAATTTTTGAGCAAACATTTATTTGATATTACAAAAAAATTGTAAGAGCAAACAACGACAAATAATTTTAGCCATGTACCCGATGGAAGCAATTTTTCCTGTAAGTTTTCGGATTTTTTACAGTTTTAAAGATTTTTAATAATTATTAGACTTTGCTATCATGCCGCTATTAGCCAATTTTTGCTAATTTAGCCATTTTCACCGAATTTTTGCCATTCCTTCTACTTTTAGGGAATTTTAATCAATTTTATGGCTTGTTTGAAATATAAAATTTTTTCGCGAATTTTCCTTGTTTTGGCAAAATTTTTTTTTGTTCTTTTCCCGACATTTTGTTTTAAACCGAATTATATATTTTAGGGGTTGTTTCCAATTTTTCGCAAATTTTTGCCATGTTTCCGTTAACCATTGTCTTCCAGTTTTGTTTTTCTTTTGCATACTCCTGTTCTAACAATATAATAGATGCTGCTCCACAGAATAAAACAAATAATTAGGCTTCTGCGCGAATTTTTACTATTTGTGAAATATATTTTAATTTTTGAACACTTTCATTAAATTATTATTATATATAATAAACATAAATTAATTTATCTAATTTGACACTATTTGCCAACTGTTTCAACAAACAAAAATTGTCAAATATTTGAGCTTAGTTTGAACCAGAATGTACTAATAAAGTGGCCTCACAAGGGCAGCTGATTGCAGTGATTTTCTTCGTGTGTGACGTTTTCGTCATTTTTTTTTTGTTTATTTACATTTTTTATAAAGGCATTTTGACATTTGCCGTCTCAATTCTAGCAACAAAATGCCTGTTGTTTTTTCTATTGTTTCATTGTTGTAGTACTGAGCAGTGTTGCCAGCGAAATTTCGAGAAAGATACATTTTAGTTTCCAAAAAGATAAATTTTTTCCCAAAAAGATACATTTTGAAAAAAATCCATTTTTAACGTTAACATTTATTAACATAACATTTTTATTTCATATTTAATGAATATTGTAAAAAAAATTATATAAAAGAAATTCATTTTTATCAATAAATTAAATAAATAGTCATAACTTTTAGGTATGTAATTTTTAAAAATACAGTAAGCAAACTTTAAAAATAGTTATATGTAACTATCTTTGGATGTTATCAAACAAATGCATTTACATATACAGTGCTGTCTGGGTAGAGTCAACTAATTTTTGCAGAGCGATTTCACTATACCCAGGTTGTTCACTAAATCAAGGTTCAATTTTTTTTTATTTAAAAAACTAATTTATTTATTTTAAATGCATTTATTATTACTCCGATTTTCTTTTTATTTATGCCAGAAATTGTCGATTATGCAACGCCATAACGGTGTGCCAAAGAAGTAACACTAGCACCTTTTTCGATTTCTTTTATAATGTCGCATTTTTGTTTTAAGGAATGCTTTCTTTTTTTCGAATTAATTTTTATGTAACAGTTATATAACACCAATTATTCAGAAATTAACTAAGTGATACGACCTTAATGGAACATGCGCGCAGACTAAAATAAATTAACACTTCCCTGCAAATAATAGGACTAGTCCAAACACGCGTGTAAAATGTAGCCCATAAGGGACTGGCACTAGTCCAAAAGAAACCCAAACGTATGAAAAAAACATGGTATATTTAACATTACGATGTCCTAGGGCAGGACCATGTAACCCAGCTTTGGACTACAAAGGAGTAGTTTTAAAAATACTCCATTGTGTACACAAGAAAATTAGTTTTAACTTCGTTTAAAAACGAAAACATGTCGTTAAATAACGAAGACATGTCGTCTCACTACAAACACATTTTAACAATGACATGGTCCATGCTTGCATTACATCGGACTAGTCCATGGAGTAGTCCATTTAATCAAAATGGATCAGGTGGTCCAATAATATTTGCAATAATATACATAATTATTATTTAATGTTTATGTATAAGTATTAAAACAAATTAATTTATGAAGAATATTAAACTCATTACAAAATAAAACAGTTTAATGTATTCTTTTAAAGTAATACGAAGGAATTATGTATTAAACTTATATTTTTAAAAGCTTCTAAAACAAATTAATGACGTTTGATAATCGATTCCTTATTTTATAGCAAACATATGCTGCCGACGAAAACAGTGTTCGCATTAAACACTTCTGGGTGTTTTCGTTAATAAATAGCTACATATATGTTAAATAACAATAATTTATTTATTTTATCTCAAATAAAATATATGCAAGTATAAATTTAACAAGATAAACTTAAACAAATATGTGTCGAAAGAGGTGGGGTGCAATAACGCCTTACGAAATAAGGCCTTTATTGCGAAGAGGGCTTTATTGCACTTTGAAAGAGACATAAGGCCTTTATTGTAATTTAGCTAATGGTGCAATAAAGCCTTTGGTGCCTATTATGAACTTAATTCGATTTTCGACAACAATCGAATTAGCCGATCGATTGAATTTTCATTTGGTATTATGGCGCACATTCGATAAAAATTAACTATTGTGATTTTGTTAATTCACAGTAGTACATTTTCGATCAGCTGTCACCTAAAATAAAAAATGTTGTTTACAATTTAAAAAAATTAATTAAAGTTAAACGTGACCACGGCGGTACATATTATGGTTGTCTTCAAATAATTAAGCTTCAATGGGGTTTCATCCCACTTTTTTACATGTTGATCTTTCCTGCAAATCATTTGGTCAAAAAATAATTTTTTTCCATAAGGAATATGGGCGTTTCCAATTGCTGTTTACGACGTTGGACTTGCATAAAATGAACAAAACTGATAAAGAATATGGTATTTGGTAAACGAACACAAAAAAATTATCAAATAGTTAAATTTTCAACAAGTTTGTTACATTTATTTGCACCGTAGAAAGCAAATTTGTTTTCGTTGAAAAATTCGATGCACAACGAAATTTTCGATAGTGCTGCCAACTCATAATACCAAATTAACATTCGATAGTCGATGTTCGATAGCCAGCGAAAATCGTTAATCGAATGTAACTCATAATAGGGGCCTTTATTTTATTCTGCGTGGCGGCCTGCGGCCGATCTTAGTGGTTTTCTCCTCCATAGGACGCGGCAGGTGGCTTCGCTGAATACAGTTTTCCTGCGCGCGTCTCATTATCTTCCGTAGTGTGACGCGCGCAGGTAACATTTTTTAATTTGCGACTTCTTTTTGTAATCAGTTAAAAATTAGATTCATTGCCAGTATGATTTAATATTAAATTTTTAAGTTACTTTTATCAGGGTGACTCACGTTTATTTAAATATAGTTGTATTTAATAAAAAAAATACCACATATGTATTTACTAAATCCAAAATTTAGGGATTTTTAAATAAAAAATCACGGGATTCGAGACTTAAATTTTTGAAATAATCCCGGGATAGGCATCCCTAATTGCGACTCTCAAGAACCTACTTTCATGTGTGGTAAGATGAGATTTTTGGAAATTCGAATGTTATGGGAAAAATGGTCAAAACAAGTAGATTCGCTAACCTAAACTAAAAGAGATACGCTTATTGTTGCTCATTAAAAAAATCTAACTTTACTTACTTTTTCGATATTAGGCTTTTTTGAAGTAAACGGGTAAAACCTGTATTTTGGAAATTTTTTGTTACCCGAACATATCGAGCCATAACCGCCCAAAAGGGCTGTAGCGACATGATAGACGATGTTCGATTTATTATTAAAATTTATTAATCATGATCGTGAAGAATTTTACAGCAAAAAGACAAAAAGAAATATTTTTAGAGGATCAAAAACAAAGTAAACCCAATTCGTCAATGGTCTGTGCTAGTTTTGACCTCCAAAAAGTTTTAAATACGCCCAATGGGAAGAGCGTAACGTTGTATTATTCCCGAAAGTATGCATACTACAATGAAAGCGTATACGAAATGTGGTTAGAAACGGACGGAAAAAGAGGTTCTAATGAAATTCGCACTGTGGTTTTTGAGTATTTAAAACTTGTGGACGAAAAAGGAACACATTCTTTAATAAGTCTATACAGTGACAGTTGTGCTGGTCAAAATCGGAACAAAGCAATGCTGGCTGCACTAGTGTATTTTCTTACAATTTCGAATTTTATAAGCGATATTAAAATAACGTATCTACTGCCTGGACATACTATGATGCCAGTGGACTCTATACACAGAACTATTGAGCCATTTATTTGGGCTCCCAGTGAATGGTATACCATGATTTCGAATGCAAGGTCAAATCCTGAAAATTTTAAATGCATTTCAATGAATAATTCAGATTTTAAAGATTGGAAAACATTTAGCCAAGCTATGTTTCCCACTTCAATGAAAATAACTTTTACAACATTACGTTCTACCTCTTTAAATAAAAATAGTTCTATAATGAAACTTAAGTATGGATATTGAGACGACTCTGAATTTAATACAACTTTTTAAAAATTTCTTCAAAAAAATCAAAGATTTAAAAACACTTTGTGATAAAAACATAATTCCTGCAAAATTTCACAACGAATTTTTAAATTTGAAATACGATGAAACTGTTAAAGATCCGCTACCTGAAACTCATCAGGAAGACATATAATATTTACCTTAAAGTTATTTCTGTTAAAACTTTACCTATGTATATACTTTCATTTCGTATTATGAAGTAATTTTCTATTAATTTTAAAAACAAAAACCATTAAAATTTTTATTAAAACCACTGGATTTAAGGTTAATTTAACGTTATGTTTAATTTTATACACAAAAATAATTTGAAAAAATAAAAAAAAATTAAAACTGAAAGCTGTGTTTTCATAAAATCACAAGGGCTTAACCGCCTTAACATTGGTAAAGACTAGAGTTTTTTTTCCCCGGACTTTTTCGATTCCCGGGAAGGCGGGAAATTTGTTTAAATTTCCCGGGATCCCGCTCCATATAAATAATACAAAGTAAAATTTGTTTTTAATTAATGAAAAAAACTTTTATAAAAATACGTAAGGGAACTTGTTTACAAAGAAAGTAAAAGAAATGGTTCAATACTATAAAATTCATTGAAGATTGAAATAGGAACTTGAATTATTATTACCTTACGCTTTTATTACCTATTGTTATGCTTTTATTCCGTATTATTATGCTCTAGATACAAGATAAAGAGATAACATAAACAAACAATTTAATTCATAAAACATAAACAAAATAAAAATTGAGGTACTCAAGATATGAGATCAAGAAGTTAATTAATAAAATAGATTAAATAACATTTTAACGGCTTAGGAAATAACTTTCTGACACACTCAAAGAAGTCGTCAAAAAGTATATTTTAGATTTTGTTTGCGAATTATCATGTTACCTAAAAATTTCGTTCATTGTTTACCGAGGTTGGACAAATAGTTAAAAGTGCACTGTTGTAGCATGCTTCGGATTCACAATCAGAAGCAATTTTTTCTTTTTTATAAACAACGTCTTTGTCAGTCAAATGCATGTCAAGGTTTTTCAAGTTGTGTGTTGTAGTACTTATCTTACACGAGTCTCCAAAATGTCATTTTATTTCGGTTTCCCCGCACTTCACTGTTATATAAACCAACACAAATTGAAAAAATTTGTGTTTATCACTTAATAAACACAGCGTTACCGTTGTGCGACTTTAATTGCAATTTGCAACCATTTCGACCCTTTGACACTTTTTGTGCGACTTTTTTTAACTCGTCTAATTTTGCAACTTTTTTCAATTTTTTGCGACTTTTTGCCTCTTTTTTGTTAGTGAAATAATTTTTTTCCCACTGCATAATTCCAAATATCAATTTTGCTTTAAACATTCCCCGGGATATGTAACCTCATCCAGACAATTTCAACAACTGAACTGTATTGCATTTGCCTTGTTATGTATCGAGTTCACTGAATTTCCATGTCAATCTAGGATAAACGGCATTAATATTTTTAGCGTTTTAAAACCCACTTTTTATTACCGCTATTGATCTCATATCTTTATTTGAGTTGTTAGAAAGTAAATCCAATGATAAATCATACAACTACATTTTTTAAATAACAAAGGATAAACATTTTTGGCATATAGCAGGAAGCTTAAAAAATGCTTTTAATTAACCGCTGCACCTTAATTTAGATAAATAGGCAGCGCATGTATTAACTTTACCGCACAACAGTGCGTGGGGAGACAATTTTTTTTTTTCAAAAATTAGTATTAAAGAAAAATAAATTAACCAACAGGTAAAGAGTGAAAATGCTATCAACTCTAAATTTTCTAGATACTGAAATAGAAGGAATTTTTTGTTTCCCGGGATCCCGCAAGAAAAATCCCGGGAAAACGGAAAATAAATTAATTGGAAAAAACCCTAGTAAAGTTGGAGATATACAAAATCAATCAAATGCAATATATTGCTCAGAAGTAGCAATGTTTACAAAACAAATTTCACCGTTATTCTTAGACATGGTCCAAAGATATTTAAAAAAATGCTTCTCCTGTAAATTTTACTTATTGGCGTTTGCGTCTTTTTGGCGGTTAGGGCTCGATATGTAAATTTGGTACTTTTTCGAATATTTAAGGGGTGAAAATTGTACCGTTTATTGTTACTTTCAAACTACAATAATCAATTTCTGATACTTCAATGAGGAGAAAAATATATTTCTATCTTTTACTTTTCCGTTTTACATGTGGTACTTTTTTAATTTTGTATAATAGGTATTCAACTTAGAAACCTAAAATTATAGGTGCTGGGTCCTGACTGACTGAGAAAAAGTAAACTTTGCGAATTAAATATCTCCACGAAAGATAGGGTAACGGTAGCGGGTGAAATTCTAGTTAATTATAACATAATTTCAGATATTCTTATTATTTATTATATGACCGTTTTATTTGGTATAATAAACAAAACGGTCATAAAGCAAACAATGAAAATATCTAAAAAAATTTTTATGATTAAAATGAATCTTTAATTTTAGTAATCATTTACAGCGTTATGTATAATGAAAAATTGGCAAGAAGTTAACACAGAGTTGAATTATAATACACTTACAGACTGTGGATAGCAAACTGCTAAACTCTGACTAGTGAGTTGCCAAATATCTGCTAATTTGGAAAAAACAGCTGTATGAAAACAGTATGAAATGTCAAAATCAGGGATGATTTCTGCAAAAATAATGTTTTTTTTTTAATACAGTATGGCATCGTTATATATCAGAGTTGATTTATTAAAAATTTGCACCAGTGAAAAAGTATATTATACATGAACATTTTGCTAACAAGCTGCTAAGCTTAATCGGTATTCTAGTTGGCAGCTCGTTGTACGTAGTGTATAAACTGTGGCTAACTTTTCATTATACATACCGCTGTTAGTTTGCAAACAATATTTTTAACTAATGGGGCTTTATACTCCAATAGTTTTAAGTATCGGGTAACTAGGTAGCCATAATACTCGAACAACACCTGATCGGTTAAAAGCAAAATAATACAAACACATGGAACAGTTGTTTCAAAAATTCTTGAAAGTTAACATTTTAACGGTAAAAATTAGCAAGAATTTTTACTCTCTTTTGACGCTCTCTACTTGCAAATTTTTTGGGTTAATGAACACTTTCCACTAACAATTGTTACAAATTTGTAACAATTTTTAGTAAATGAACAAAGCTATTGTAAAAACAATAAATATGTTAAGGACAAAGATTTGTTTTGGGCTGATTCACATACCTCCGACTACAACAACCCAAAAACAACAGAAACCACAGAGTTTTTTGCATTGCATTGTTAGTGTTTACGGCTCGAAATTTCAACAATTCTTAGCAAAACACCAACAAATCAAAACAAAAGGCTTTGAACTGTCAAAATCAGATGACGTTTCGATACCACCTGCAGTAGAATCCGCCTTGCTTCTTTATTTAATAAAATCTTTATACATACACGCTTTTATGCCCAATTTTCAGGATAATAATTAAATCTATATTAAGTTTAATATTCTTTTCAAAATTCAATCAAACAAACTCCAAATAGGTTATAAATCAAACAAATAAGTGCCTGGTTTTGATCTCATATATTTATAAGACTTTTATGTACCATATTTTATTCATACATACAATGTGTGTATGTATGGTAATGTTAAGTTTGGATTTTTTGTGTACAATTGAATTTTTATGAACTTTTTTTTGTTGTTTTAATCAATTTTAAAAAATGGTACCGTGAAGGTACAAAAAGTACATTTTTTTTGGAAGTTGGTACAAAATTAAAAACCCCATTTAACATCCCGGGTGCAGACGTTTCGAATGTACTGTATAATTCGAATTTCTTTTCGAATCGGAAATTCTTTTTTAATGATTTTACGATTCGAATCGAATTAGATAACAACCCCCCAGTTTCTTTAATTGAGTATGTATTGACAATAGAATTTTCATGTTTAAAAAAATGCTTGTCCCTCTTGTTTAGGTAGCTCAGTGACTTGCTAGTTTTTTCTGGTAAGGCGTTCATTTACATTTTATTTTTTTAGGTAAATGTTAGAAACATTTTATAAGTTTTAAACTTACAAACGTTGCAGTTCCTTCTAGTAAAGTAAGTGAATACACCTAACGATAGGAGAAAAAAAATTAATTTCTTTGGTTATTTTCTTTTAGTCGATAAACAGCTGCTCAAAAAAAAACAAATTCTTATTTTATTTTTATATAAATCATTTTTATTACGTAAAATATCAGGTTGTAATAAATTTACAATATCATATGTATGTCCATATGGGACATAACTTTTTTTGAGTGCAAAATACCTCTCCAGTACCATGTGGGGCATGGTGTTCTGATAATAAAAAACAATTTTTTAGGTTGATTCGGTGAAAAAAGTTTCCGCACCGAAAGCGATTTCTAAAGTGTTTAAATTTTTGTTTCTAAAAAATTATGTTTTTTTTAATTACACTATGCCACAAACAATTAACCTTAAAATGATTTGGAGCTGCTGATCACGAATATTGCATTCATTTATTTTTCTCAAGAAACTTTTGCGAGATATACGCAAAAATAATGTTTTACTAAAGTTGTTTTAGGTATTTCGAAAAATCTCGAGAACTGTTCAACTGAATTGTACAAGATTTAGACTTTTGCATACATACATACATACATACATACATACATATGTATGTCTTTTCTCTTTCAGCCCATATCTATACTGTGTCCAAGGCGAATTCATCCCAGGTAATCTCGGTACTACAACAAGTAGAACTCGTACAATAACCACAAGCAATTTGTTATTGTAAAATCATTGTACAATGTCAAAAACGAAAATAAAACAAAACAGAAATAAAGATAATAAAAGAGAATAAACAAAATTTTGACATCCAACAGTGATTTTAGCTAATATCAGCAGGGCTTTTAAGACCACATGTAATAAATTCTCATTGACTGTGTCGGTTCGGACAACGATTTTCTGAGCTGACTTGAAACTTGAAAAAAAATTCAATTTTTTTATGTTTTTTTTAAATTCCTTATTTTAATTCGCTCCAGTAAGGCAATAAAACAAATTTTAAAATATTTTTTTAGCACGAATCTTAAATAATATTTTATTCCAAACGTAGTAAGCGTAAAATGACTTTTATATTTATGTACCTTATTGCGGTTTTATGTAGAATGCTTTTTCAATTTTCGGAGCGGAAAAAATGGCCATGTTATTTATCCGAATATAATTCAATTTATCTACATTGCCAAAGCGAAAACCTCCATCATTACAAATAACATCAGATAATGAAGAAGAAGATTTAAATCTGAGTTTTAATTCTATTGGTTATACGAATATTAAACTATGAGTCAAAGCGCACTTAACCGCCCTTAAGGCCATGTCAGATAAAACTTTTGCTTCGCGTTGCTTTGACATCTAAAATGAAATATTCATACTTATACGCAACATGTCACATAAGGTACTTTTAACGCATAGCGCTTAAAGCGAAGCGAAAAGTTAGGCAACTCTCATCTTTTTCGCGCTTTGATAGTCTGCTAGTATAATTTTATTTATTTATTTATTTTTAACAAAGAATTCGTGTGTGTTGTCAAAGTATTTGTTGTTACATACACCTTTTGCGTTACGCTTTTGTGTCAAAGTTAGAAACGTCACGCAAAGCGATGAAGTTTTATGTGACATGACGCCTTCGACTGTTTGGTAATAGATTAAAGAGAACGTGAACTTATTTCCTTTAATCTATTACCAATCAGTCGTAAGCGTATTTTAAATCCGCCAAACACAAAAGGTGTGAATGATTTACATCGTGACTTAAACTTGTCAAAAGAGAACTCGAAATAACTCGCTTCATATTTGAAAGAAAAAGGATTTTCCGACACAGAGACACACGTTTTTTTCTATCTCAATCACTTCAAGATGATACGGAATTATTTTCAGAATGTAGTAAGTGGGTTTTTAGGAAACAACAGAAGCTATAACGATAGTCACCTAATTCCAAATATGATGGACTACTTTTATGCCATATATAAATATCAAATAAATTAAAAAATAAGTATTAGTTGAAGTCTTACAGCCGTATTCATAATGAAAATTTGGCATAAACTTAGCAAAAAGTTTATTCATAATAAACTAACCAAACTCTGGCTAACGATTTGCTAAACTCTTTACAACGTAACGAGCTGCCAAACGTTTGCCAACTTGTAAAAAACAGCCGTTTAATGTCGAACAATTTTGTTGGTTTTTTTAATTAACTGTTTTTTTTTAATTAACTGCCTTTTACTACATTTATTTTAATTTTAAAAACTTTTTAAAATTTTTATATGTGAAGGTAAAAACAAAAAAAGGAAAAATGGCAAATCCAGTGATGATTAATGCAAAACATGTTGCATTTTTTAGTACTAAAATGTGGCATCATAAACATTCAGAGTTGATTTATTAAAAGTTGGCAGATGGAGAAAAGTTCGTTATGAATAAACTCCGTGCCAACAAGCAGCTAAGCTTAATCGGCATTCTAGTTAGCAGCTCGTTGTACGTTGTGTACAAACTGTGGCTTAATTTTTGTTATGAATACGGCTGTTAATGGTTTGCCTCTAATTAGAGGAGCACACATGTCATTGAAAATTCTGTTTCTTTAACACTTTTTAGACTTGTTTTATTTTGACGAACAATGTGAAAGGTTTCACTAAAGTCTTTCAGTAATGGAAAAGCATTATTAGCGCCATTGGAATCAGACCATAATGGGTAAATACTGCTGGATGCAAATTCTGCTACGAAGTTTCGAACGAGTTTTGCTACAATTCATATGGGATCGAACTAGTTTTGCAATACACTATAGTCTATAGACCACCAGGAAAATATTCATTGAGCTTAAGCATCTTTTGAAAATTATATTAATTTATTAAAATTATGCAAACAGTACTAAAAAATGTAACAATAGTTCTGTAGGGGAGGGATAAACCACATCAATTAACATCTTTTTCAAAATACGTTTTTTATACTGTTGGAATTAGAATTTTTCCTCTATGGATGTGTAAATTCCCATGAGTCTAATCTAATGTAGTTTACGAGATAAAAAAGTTGAAAACAACACCAACTCCAACTTGCTTAGACGTAAATTGCAGCAAATTTATTTAATGTGGTTTATCACTGAATTTGTAGACAATATTTTCAGTTTTTACTTGAATAATTTTACAACACATTTCGAAGAGAATATTCAGGTAAACAAAATTGTTGTAAGCCTTGTATTTTTTTTTTTTTGGGGAAATAGCAAACCTTTTGATGTCGGACTTGGTTCGGTTTGTCTCAAGGGATTGAATACCATCATGGGAGGTAAAGAACACCAAGTCCTTATATGGCGTAATTTTATTAAGGATTCATCGACATAAAAACATATTAGAGTCATGTAAAATATTCGAACAAAGGCAAATTTTTAATACAGAAGTAGAAGTATTTGTTATTTTCAACATGTTTTTGCGGTCTGCTCTAAAGATTTCAAAGGGTGGCTTGGTGTAGTTTATCTCCCACCTGTAGAGTTGAAAAATATGAATTTTTAAACCATTTGCTTCCGTCCCTTAGTTATTCAACCGAGTTTCTTTTCCTTTTATTTCTATTATCATTCACTTTAAAAGTTGCAATTAAAAATGTAGTTCGTTTAGTATTTTCGCCACAGAAGCTACAGCAGATTTCCAGTCATAAATGTATATCTGACAGCGCATAGAGAAAGGGACCTAAGGGTAAAAAATTAATTTTCACTTTTTTTTCTTGATGTGGACAACATCTGAGCATCGAATGAGACCGATCCCATGCTCAAAAAAAACGGTTTTTACCCTTCGGTCCCTTTCTATTTTGCGCGTCACATATGAACATCGTTACAAAAACATTTTTCAATATAAGATTTATAGAAAACAAATATATGCAAGCGAACTTGTTTAAAAATTTGCCTTTTTTAATTCCCTAATTCGACTCTATTTCATCAATAGTACCTTGGCGCACTTCAGACAGAAGGGTTAAAACAGTGAATGCAAAGAGTTACACAGTTTTGAAAATGTCTGGTAAGTGGATCAAACCAGTTTTGTTACAACCTGCACTCATAAAAATAGAACAAGTCATGCTTTGATTGAATCTATATATTTATTCTCATAAAGTGTTAAAAGATTTGTCAAAATCAATTGTTATCTCATTTTTTGAAACTCACCTTCTCAATTTTTTTATTTTGAAAATTATTCGAAAAGTTTTAATGCCGAAAAATTTTGTAGTCGGAGTCGCGAGTTTTTGTGGGTACTACTCCGACTACTCAACTCCGACTCCACAGCCCTAATGATAACCACTTCGATACAAATATGTTTGGAACAAATTGTCTTTAAGATGTGGGTTTAAAAATTTAAAAAATAATTTTTTTTGCTTTAATGGAAGGTCTGGAAATTTTGAATTTTGAAAAATCGTAGCAAAAAAATCATTTTTAAAAATCTTAAGGCAGTGAACTTTCGTCCGATAAACACAGTATAGGTATCGGCTGAAAGAGGATATCTTTGCTTAATTATAAAAATCAGTTCTCAAGATTTTTGGAAACAGCTCTATGAACTGCAAAAAACTGGGGTTTCGCGTATATCTCGAAAACGTTTCTTCAGAAAAATAAATTAATGTCATATTCGTTTCCAGAAGTCCAGATGTAGTCCTCGTTATGGTTGCAACTAAAGGATGTGACTATAAACGAAAAGTACTGTATCCCTAATGTGCATAAATACTTATGGTTTAACATTTTATTTTTATAAAAAAGTAATAGGTATAATAAATTTTTTAATTCCAATATCTTTAGCTTCTAATCTTTGGTCAATATCTTGTGAAAAGAACGTGAACAACGCTGGTTAAATGTTACAGCATTATTCACTATTCCCACTGTCAACATTATGTTATTTATTTTTAAAGTTTATAAATGCTTTTAATTTTATAAACCAATTGCATTTCCGTTCTCATAACAAAAATACAATTCCTTAATAAATATTTTAGTTTATTTTATTTTTTTAATATATTTAAGCAAAATTGCATTTCCCTTCCCACAACGAAAATGCAATCAAATTCTAAAATATTGCAGAGTAAGTGAATATTGATTTATTTTGCGGACACTTTTTAAAGAAAACGATTTAGATTTGGAGTTATTTGTGACTCATTTTTAATAAATCATTAGTTCGTTTCAGTGTGACCAGTTGGGCAGCTAAAATTTAGCTTTAAAACTTTGATTTAGCTGCAAAATTTTCATTTAGCATTTTATTATTAAAAGTTTACAAAATGGTTTAAGTTTTTTTTAACCTTTTAATTTGGAGGAACATTTGAATTTTATTTTATAAATTATTATAAATTTTGACTACAGAGTTGGACTCAAAAAAAAAAAAAAATTACGTATGAAAATGAATACAATTTGTATTGTTAAGAAACGTCATGTAAACAATTTTATATTTTGGGAATCTTATTAATTAAGTTGTTTATAGAACATATTTTCCTTTTAATTGTTTGGCATGTAAATAAAAAATTATAGGAAAATTTCACATTGTTATTTAAAAATTTAATTTATTGATCCCAAGAATAAAATCCTATTGGGTAAATATTTGGACATTTCGTGTTAATCCAAAGAAAAATCTGAAGAAATTTTTTGCTCTAAATATTGAAAAAATAATAATACCGATACTGATACGAATATTAAATTTGAATTCAAATTAAAGTTAACATAACTTAAGTAGAGTAAATTATTTATTATGCAAAAAAAACGATTTAAAAAAAAAAATATTTAAAATCGATAATGTCGTTTTCAGTATCATTAAAAATTTATTTTTAATACATTTTCCTTTTTTATCTCGATCGGTTTTCATCACATACTTGATTATTAATACGTATTTCAAATTGATATTGATAAAACCAATTAAATTAAATGGTAAAATTAACAAAAAATAAACCATATACAAGAAAACAGTGGAAGAGCTAGATATTTAAAATTTACATTAATAAGATTCTTTTTAAACACAAAATATTCTCTACTTAAGCGAGAAAGAAGAATCGTTTGAACCAGACCTGCAGTGAAAAATACATAATCTCTTAGGGTGCGCACAGAGTGGCCGCTTGCTGCCGAGCCGACTGACGCTTATTGCGAGAAAACTGGTGCTATACAAATTAGTACAAATAAACGCGAACAGATCATAGTGGGCGCCGAGCTGGTCAGAGCGCAAAGCTTATTGAATGCGAGAAAACAGTTCCAAAGCGTTTTTCAGCGCCAAAAACATTGTTTATGTTATGTTGGTATGATTTCAACTTGTTTGGAAAACATTTAAAAAAATTAAAAACAAAAATTTAAGACAAAGTAAATAAAACATGCAATCAAAAAATTAAAAAATAATAAAAATTAAAAAGAAAATAAAGAATAAAAAATAAAATAAAAATTAAATAAAATTATAACAATTATAAAAAACTTATAAGCAAAATTTTAAAAAAATGTAATAAAAATTTCAAGAATAATTGAAGAAATGCGCAAATAAGTAAAATTTTAAAACTCAATGTCAGTTGTTTTTCTCAACAAAACAAAATTCAAATCATAATTACAGTAAACGCTCGTAAATTCGAACAACTTTGTTCCTGGGGTAGTTCTAATTTTCGAAAAATTCTAATTTCCAAAGGTATTTTTTTAATAAAAAGTATCATAAAAGTGCATCTTCGTTTAGAAAATACACAAAAAAACCTCATACAAACGACTTTCCATTTTTGGTTATAATTTCCAAAGGATTCAAATTAGTTACAGTTCTAATAATAGATATTAGACAAATAATAGATGAAATATCAACGCTGATTCTCGCGTCCACTATGCACACTCAAACTTGTTTCTCGCATGAACAAGTTCTCGCAATAAGCCTCAGTCTGCTCGGCAACAAGCGGCCAATCTGTACGCACCCTTAAATGTGACAAAACTCATTTGAAAACTTAAGCGCCTTTCACGCTAATATGTCATTGGGTCAGTAAACAAGAGGATCTGTGTCTCTGGAAATATTAGAGACCTAATCAACACGAAAAGGTATTCTGTTTCAAAAAATATGACTACGATGACTTAAGCATATTTTATTTAATACGAATTGGCATGATCTTCTATCTATTCCTTGTTATACTCCAGCAGCTATTGATTCCATGATAACGAAATGTTATGAAACTTTATCAAATTGTTTAAATGAATGTGTTCCCAAATATATACATATCAAATATGAAACAAAATTTTAACTGTGACCCGAAACCTTTTTATAAATTTGTTAATTCCAAAAAGTAATCTGGTGGCTTCCCTAAAACAATAAAGTACGGTGCTAACGAATCTAGAGACGATCAGATAATAAGTAACTTGTTTGCTAAATTTTTTTTTCACCACATACTTTGATTCCCAATACGATTTTAAAGAATACCCTTATCCAATTGCGGGCCATCTAACGATACACTTCTTTCTATCCAATCCACACAAATCAGAGTTTAGACACTTTTAAATCTGTTAAGTCCTCATACCACACACGGGTCCTGATGGTGTTCCCAGTTGTGTTCTGAAGAATTGCGCACATGCAATAGCTACATACTCCATTAAGCATAATATTTAATTTATCCTTAGATTTTAAAAAGGTAATCAAAAAAGATTTTTGAATGAAAATTCAATCATATGAAAGATTTTTTTTTCAACTTTTTAAATTTGACTTAAGAGGTTTTGTCAAAATGCCACAGATATGTAGTATAAAAAAACTTGTGGCTGCACTACGAAAAATGTTGTCAAATTCATACGGTCTGTATTGGTTTTATGCGTTTCGATATGGTTTATATGTTTACTGATTTATGGACTTGTTGGTTTAAACGCATATTAAAACAGAAAGAGGGTTTAACTTGCTCTGTTTTATTAGACCAAAGTCTGAGTTTATACGGGTCATGTCTTATTGACATGATTCTTCCTTTTTCTTCTTTGAACATGAATTGGCGTTCAAATGATTCATGTCATGTTGACGACATGTTTTTTATTTTGTATAGTCGTGCATATGCATGTGTGCTTTTTTAATATTAAAAAAAAAACAATATTAAACAATGAATGAAAAAGCAAAGCGTACTGATTGTACATGCATCTGTGTACTCGTCCCTCTCGCCGATAAAGTAGCAATCATGTCATTAAAACATGAGCCGTATGAACACAGACTAACTGTTAACAAAATACAGAATGTTTTGAATTTTTTTCCAATATCTCCCACTGCTTAGCGTTGTTCACATGATTATTTGAAACATGAATGAACAAAATCGATATGATTTTTATCATTTATATTCGTGAATGAAAAAAAATCATACTCACTCACGAATAAACGTTGAGGGAAGGTTGTTAAATACAAACATATTTTTTTTTTTAACTAAGACGTGTGTTGTTAACTTTACAATTTATCGCATGTCAGTTGATACTGCCAATTTTTTATACCCACGTGATCAGTATAATTCAGCATGCCTTGCGGTGTGTTCATATCTTGATGTACAACAACGGATTCTGTAATGGTATTTAATAAATTTGTGCTTTTTGCGGTATTAATAAATTCTTTCCGAGATTTAGTAGTTTTCTTCGAGTTATTCATAGGTACTTCTATCATTGGGTGCTCCAGTTGCCTAGGATTATATTTAAAGTCTTGAGACCGTGAGGTGGTGGTAATTTGTTGATGGTGTTTCGTAAGATTCGACTGGCGACTGTTAAATTTACCACTTGTTGGCCGACTAAAAGCATTTGTAGTTCTAGTTTCAGAATTCGAGCTACTACAGCGCTTAAAGATTGTCGCCGGTCGTGAAAACCACTTTTGTCATAAATCACAATTAAATTGTGGGGTAGAAGACAAGGGATCGCGGCGCAACAAATACACACATAAACAAAGCAATGCCAAAAGAAGCAGCACTAGAACTAACATTATAAAGAATCCGTGTTTGAAACGTGCTGCGTCGGCTGAAGCTTCCATATAAAGTAAATGTTGCGTAATTATTCTATCATCGGAGCTTATGACCAAATCCTTGGAGATAGCATCGGGAAGAAAAACTTCCCAAAATCCGTATACTCTCAGTAAATGAACAGCGTATGGTGAAGATCTTATACTTGCAGTTGTTGGCATCCGATTGAGGTTCTTCGGCATTTGATAAGTATTACTAAATTCGTTGCGATTTGGCCTCGAGTAAGTCTGTTCCTTAGCTAATAGTTGTGAGATTTTTTGTGTACTTTTCGAGTCAAAAAAGGGAGAATCGATTTTAGATGATGTCCACGTTTCTCCTAGATCAAAAATAAATTTATTTTTGCTGGCATAAGAAGTCCAACTTTCAAAGTTTCCCCCTGGTTGAGGGTTGCCGTTCTTTATAAAATTTATAAAAGGCATTCTAATTTTACGATACACTTTCTCCTCATCATCGTTAAAACGTCTTCGTGCGATTTGTTGAAATAATGTGGGCCCAAATAAAAGCGGTAAGTCCGAACTATGGGAACATCCACCAAATAAATTGACCTTTCCCCGAATGTCCATGGAATTTGAGAAGTCATTGATGTAGGCATATAACTTGTTGTTGTTATTACTTGTTTCGGTTGCATTCGCTAAAACATTGAGTAAACGATAAAATGGAATTTCGTAATTATATTCGGACAAAAATCTTTGTAGAGCAGCTAGCAGATTGATTGGATTTTCTTCAAAGTCTTTAGTAAAATAACGCCAGTTCAGGGCATCTAAGCTATGCTTGTTGGCGCTGTTATTGAGATGAACTGGAGCTGGAATCACATTTCTCAATACCGTGTAGTAAATATACGATTTTAAAGAAGTGTAGCTTTCCCTGGCTAGTTCTAGCCAATAATCTTGCAGGAATGCCCCCTCATTTGATGTAATTCCTATCATCGTGGGGGGGAAATTATTCATGATAGATGCGTTGGCTAAAAATGCATTTATATTGGTGTTTAGACTTGGTCCCAAACGGAAAGTACTATTGCCATTGTCATAAGCACTTTCAAAAGCTTTTAATAGATCACTTACACTTTTTGATCGCAGACATATCAATAGCTGATTACTAAACTCTTCGAATTGACAGCCCAACTTTTCTACTATGACCTTAGAAGTTTCTTGTACTGATGCTGTCGATTGCAAGGTCCGTTCAACATTTCCGCTGGACATAAGTATCAATTGATTAAAAGAGGAAGAAGACGAGTACGTCATTCCATTATTGAAGAGAGCATGATAAAAAGCGCACGGCCCTCCACTTGTACCATGACCCAAAAGAGTTATTTTACTTGGATTACCGCCTAGACTTTTTACATTTTCTTGGATCCATTTCAGTGCAAGGGATTGATCAAAAAGACCATAGTTTCCATTTAATTCACCATTACCTGGTACATTTAGCCAACCAAAGATATTTGTACGATATTGTACAGTTATTACAACAAATCCCTCGGCTGCGACGTCTAAACCGTTGATTCTATTACGTGGCCAGTCATATGACATGTCCTCTCCTGTTAATACTACCAATACTGGCAGGTTGCCATAACGCAGACCATTCTAAAAATGTATGCAAGTCTTTAAATGTTAAGGAAATACTTAAGAGAGTTTACCGACCTCCGACACCCAAATGTTTAAATACAAACAGTCTTCATTAGTTTCAGATGGACGTGTTAGAAGTTCACCTATGGGTTCTTCATCGTATATGGTACTCGTTAGTTGGGGGCATATAGGCCTCATCGACATTGCAAGTAAGGTCCGATTCCAACCTCTATGTACTTTGGGTGGCTATGGAAGGGTTAAATTTTTCATGAGAATTTTATAATAGACAAACTTAAGTTCTTACAGCAAATCTTAGTTCTTCTACTGGCGGTTCAGCGTATGGTACTCCAAGAAATGCATACACAGCAGAACGAACTGAGTCTGGAAATACTTTTAGCTGAAAAAAATATTTAAAATAAATATACAGTAATACTTTATCACTTCATACATATTTGCATACAATTCGCACTTGATCAACAAGAGGGTATTAACACAAAATTTTAATTTTTTCGCTTTTTGTTATTCATATATACCTGCTGTAAAAACATTACGATATTTTGTCTTGGTTTAAAAAATCTTTTTCATATGCCTTTCATGTAAATTTAAAAATTGTTTTGTTTCTACTGAAAATTGTGAGGAATTACCCTCTTGTTGCTTTTTTTCAATAGCCCTACAAAAAATAATGATCGAATCATCATATTTTTCACGTTAGCGTTAAGAAAATGATGATTCGCTGATTCATTTCTTGTAGGGAAGTTTTGTATGATTTTAAGTAACCCCTTCAGCACCAAAGTCACTGAAGATAATTATTGTTTCATCATTTATTTATTGAATCTTTTTTGGTATATTAAATATGAACTAAAAAAAATTATAAACTTCTTATTCTAATACGTTATTGTATATTCTGGCAGCGCCGGACGAAAATGTTTCCCTTCTGTTCACTGTTTAGCTGTAGCATCACCAAATGTTAAAGTTTGGGTGTAGTAGTTTGTTGGCATGTCCGAAGTATGTTTAAGTGTAATAGAGGGCCCACGTTGTTGGCTTGTGGGACTCCAGCGTCCACTGGCTGAGAAGAACTATAAAAATCCCCTTCTTTAATAATAAAGTTACAACCGACTTAGTCGCTTTCTACAAGCAGAGAAAAATATGTTTACATATGGTCACCTCCAACAAAACTATTTTTAAAGTAAATTTTAAACATATTATGTTTAATATAACCATATTATTGCCACCTACAACCATATTATGGTTGAATTAGTCGTCTATCAAGAAGCCACAACCATTTTATGGTTGCCTTTAAACATGTAATGGTTAAATATGACAATAATTTGTTTTAAAATTAACAATAGTATTTTCCTCTTCTCCAAGAGCAACAAGCTATGGTTGGAAACCAACCATGCTATTTATAAGTGTTAAACATGTTTCAGCTATTTTTAATCATAACATGTTCGGAGGCAAGCATTATATAGTTGCGGCTTCCTGATAGATTACTAATTTAATAATAATATAGTTGTTGGTGACAGTAATATTGTTAAATTAATCATAATATGTTTTCTTAAAAACTATTTTTGTTAGAGGTGACCATATTAAAACATGTTTTTCTCTGGGTGTAGTAACAGCTGGTGTGTTTTGATGGTAAGTTAAGGTCTATCAAACGCTTGCGAAACAGCGATAAAGAGCGCCGAGACATATATGTACATATATTGTTTCTTCAAAGCCTTTTCTTCTGACATTTACTATTCTATGGGCTTGTTTAAATGTAGGGTTGAGAATTTTTTCTAATCAAAAAGCGCCGTTTCCCTAGTCAAAAAGCGCTTAATAAAATTTAAATAAAAAACTTAATGAAATGTTTAAGAGCCAAGTTTTATTAATTTCGACACAGGTCGGCAGAAAATCATTTTAAATAAAAATATATGAAATATGAAAACTGGGAATTTTTTCCTTTCATAGGTTACTTTTATTATGTTCAACATTTTTTATTTTTTCGAATTTATTCTATGAGCATTTTTATTTTGAAACATTAAACAAATTTTTAAATTAATTTTTTCTAAATATGTACATTAGACCAACTCAAAAAAAGTTGTTGATGTACCCTCTCAAAACTAACTTTCCCAGCAAAAAATTAGACATCACCAAAAGAACGGCTTGCCGCCACATAATGACTTACCTTTTGGGTTGCCAAGTTTTATCGCTCGATTACCAAAATAAAAGAACTAATTTTTTAAACAATGTAAGAATGAATGAAAAATGTAAACTGTAAAAGTAATTATAAAAAGAAAATTATACGAATATCTGTATTACCTACGTTTTTAATTTGCAAAAAAATTCACTAGTAACTTCTTTTAAAATTAAAATAGTAAGAAAAGTAATCAATTTTGAGGCACTAATTATTTTATTCTCATGACTAGAAAAAATAATTAATATGGTAATCCAGTTGAGAAGTCATTCCGCTTAAAATGCTTAATTCCAAACTCGATTACCTTTTTTAAAATTTTTTGCTGTCAATTGACATGTTTTATGAAGATTCCCAAAATATTTTAGCGTTTATCTCCCCTGAATAAAAAGTTCGGTAAATTTTTTTTTGTCCAATGAATGACCAAATATAACAGATATTTAGGAATTCTTTGATTATGCGTTAAAACATTCTAAAAATCTCACCACAGACTCTAGATAGCGAGATGTTTATGTAAGTTTTTTGATGCTTTTCAATTCGATTTTAAAGAAAACTTAAATAACATAATGGTTATGTTTGCCCGATTTCTTTTAATTGATGTTTTAATAATAAAGGCAGTTAAGGGTTAATTTTTGACTTAAATCTCAACGACGTATTGGAAATGAAAATCGAGGGAAAAATGGTTAATTTTTTAAATTTTAATTAAACCCGAATTGAAAAAAATGCATAATCAAAAAATTCCAAAATATCAATTATATTTCGTCAATCATTGGACAAAGAAAATTTACCGAACTTTTTATTTATGAAAAATACCATTTTTGGACCCTTTTTTGACGCGGCTTAGCTCACGGGAGGTTATCGCTAGAGCCAAAATATTTTGGGAATCTTCATAAAACATGTCAGAGTTAATTTTGCCCATATAAGGTGAGTTGGTCCAATGTATATACATAACAAATAAATAAGATTCTTATATTTTTATTAAGACTTGTTTGATTGCATGACATGTATTTATTTACCCCAACTAAAGTTCCTTGTTTTAAATTAATGTGTGTCTGCTGTCCCGCTGAATAACATATTAATCCAACAAATATTATCAAGTTAAAAACTAAAAATGTGTATTTTAGATTCATCATAATTTGTTTTGTCTTTAATACTTTAATTATTATTCATATTGTTTTTTGTTTTTTTTTTAATGGTTCGTTACGGTTTGATTAAAAAATATTCTCAATTAAGGTTCACTTTGGCTTTATAAGCCTGGGTTATTATGCGGTAAGTTATTGTTTTAAAATTATTTTACTTCCACTTTTTGTTGTTGATGCTATGACAAGTTTTCACAAACTAAAAATTAAATAATTTGGTGGACACTGTCCAAACAATAAAAAAAACAGATTCATAAACTCCCCACGTGCAATTTTTTGTTTATTCTACACCACTTGTTTTGTATCAAATTCAAGAGCTTTAATCAAAAAGATCATTCATGCATCATAATTGTACGATTTACAAATTCGGAAAAACACCCTTTCATATGCTTAATAAACATTTTATCGATCTAAATTCAACACAACCGTGTTAGATTCAGAATTTAACAGTGTTGGTTCTTAAAAATTTTATAATTTTTTTTTTTAAATAAAATATTTCAAATGTATAAAATTTTAAAACAATTCATTTCATATTTGTTTTCACTTTTTAAAATAACAACAAATTGAATTCTGCACTTAACAAAGTTACTAATAAATAAATCTACCCAGCAGTTCGGATTTACTGACATGTTACTGCTTAGTACGATGCTTTCTGCTTTAACGCAAATTATTTAATTTTCTTTAAATTTTTACTCTATTTTGTCCAAATCATATTGGAAATTTTAAAGTCATAGTCAAATTTATTTCAAATTATAATTATTCATTGTATGTAAAGCGTTTATCAAAATTAGTCCCAATTCACATTATACGATTTTAGTCGTTGCGATTGTTGTCGTTTCCTCTTTGAAGTCGGTCTGATGTTTACATTGTACGATTTTTGTCGTTACGACTTTTTCTTTTGCAACCGAACTTCAATACATTTTTCGCCAAATGAGAGAACAATGAGAAAACGAATGAGCGAACAAAATGAATCGAAGAGTACCCTCGCTTGTGTACCCTTTTTAATTCCTCTCTCCCCTCTCGTCCATAAGGTAAGAATCGCAACGACAAAAATCGTATAATGTGAATGGACACTAGTTGTTCTATTCGCCAAACTCATCGAGCACTTCTTCCATTTTATGACGTACATAATCGTCCTTAAGAGCGGCTAATTCGAAGAACAAAAGATCGTTTTCGGATCATTTGGCGCAGTCATTGGCCCATATGTCTTCAAAAACCATGATGGTCAAAATGTTACTGTCAATGGTGAACGGTATAGGTGTGTCACTCTATAAAAAATACCCTTTATATGCATTTTGGGCCCATGTGAACTTCCAAGACGATTTAGTTCTCAAAAATAAAAATTTCTGTGCATTTCTCAAATATGAAAATTGGGAATTTAACACGTCATACAGAAATCTTAATGACAAAACGGTTATTTTAGGGTCTCATGGGCAGTTTGAGATTCAAATCTATAAAAATGAATATACATATGTATGTATGTAAACCAAAGGTTTTTTAAATGTATCCAATATAAAATCAATATGATAAATATGACATTTGACATTTAGGGGTGCCTCACCCCTATCGTGAATAAAAATTTCTTGGGAGTTTTTTCCCTATTCCCATTTTTTCAATTGAATTAACATATTCAAAAAGAGTTTTCGAAGCATTTTTCCACACAGAAAAAAATTTTGACAAATCAACTGTCAACATGGTGAAGGATATATAAGATTCGGCATAGCCGAATATAGCACACATACTTGTTTTAATTCATTTCATGTTGCAAAATGTATTTCTTCATAAAAATAGTTTAATGAAAATGAAATTAAGCCTGATTAAAATATCAAAATTTGGAAAATGCAATTACAAGACAATAAACAGCATTTCGATCGTTTTCATAAAATCATATGCTTTTTAAATTTAGATATTTTTTGTTGCAAAATAATTATTATTTGAATGTGTGATGAAAATCAATCGATTTCCAAATGATCATTTTTTAAAAGGGTGATACATTTCAAGCGATTTTAAAATCCATTTATTAGTTATTATTATTAAATGACGAGGTCCATAACAAAAAGCAACAATTTCGCTTTTTAAGCTTTTGGTTTTTTGCTGCTTTTTAGTCATTGTTATAAAACGTACCAAATGCTAATAATTATGTTCTTATTCAATCACCCTAAGTCTACACCAAAGATAAATATCTCAGCAATAACGTCAGCTGAATAACTAAGCCGTAATTCTTATTCTTATATGAATTTTTGTTTTTTAGCTACCTTTATACCGACGGAATAATATTTTCATTTTGCATTTGCTGCACAACTGACATCAATTAGAAAATAAAACCAGACGGAACATTTTTTCTTAAATTAATTTTTTCTTCTATTATTTGCAGCACTTCTCACATTAATATTTCTTTATACAGGTATTAGTTGAGTTGACTGATTCCCGAAATTACCGCGATTAAAAAACAAGTAAGAGTGCTATATTCGGCTGTCCCGAATCTTATATACCCTTCAACATTGTGCGAGCAGAATACAGAGCAACTAGACAAAAACTTTAGGTTAATGTAAAGTTTTAATAACATATCACTATCGGTAAGTTGTGAAAACGGGCCTAAAACTGGTAAATATTTTTTTTAAAATCGTTTTTAGAACATATGTACAAATTAAATAAAAAATTCGCTTTGAAAAACCAAGATTGAGTTAATGGGCTCTTTAAAACATTGAGATTACAAAGGAGCATAAACTAAATTTTGCCTTAACCGTTCCTTTTTGCCACGCATTATTAAAAATTAATTTTTTGGTTTAATTAGATATGTATTACGAGTTTGTAGGTTTCGTATCGTACAGAATACTTTTTGTGGCAACGAATTTGTCAGTATAGAACTAAACACGCGAACCGCTGGGTATATCTACATACATAAATATGTATGTATGTATATAAAACTATGTTAAACTATACTTGTATACGTATCCACATTTATGTCAACACTGAAGCAATCACAATAAAAAGAGTGGACAAATGTGTACAAAATTATTTGTTTTTATTACAAATCTTTCATGCGTAGTTCCTAACAGTGAAATACGTTCGCAGTGGTGGTGAAATTGTGGAAAGTATGAAATGCTCAAAGAAAGAAGCGTTAACTGAGAGACCTTTTCGAGCAAAAAAGAGAATAAGCCTTTAACAGACATTTGATTCAAAGTACATACCGTCAGTTTATTATTGGTTTGGCTGAGAATTAAATAAAAGATTTTATGATAGTTAATAGACAAACTATAATTTTATCGATGTTGAAACTGTTGTAACTTTTGGACTGGTTCAAAAGTTATAAAAGCATTGTTAACAAATAATCGAATTTATGCCAATTACTAGAGTTCGACCCGGAGTTTTGCAAAAACTTACTGCCTGCTTGTATACGAACGTTGAGCTCGTGTTTTACAAACAAGCAGTTATCCTTGGCGTTCGGTAACATTTAATAATTTAAAAATTAAGATGTTACTGACCACCAAGCAAAAGAGTACTATATTCCACATTTTGGTCCTTTTTATTAAATCTATTTTTATTTAAAAATTAACTATAAAAAACAAAAAATTATTTAATATTAAAAAGATACCGAATCTTTTCATCATGTAGGTTTTTACGAATTTTTCTATCAGTTTTCGTTTGGAAGTTAGGAAGTTTTAAAGTTATGGCTAAGAAAAACTTAATTTTGAGAAAAACGAGTTCAAAGTTTGTAGTTAATTTTTTTAGGTCAGCGAGATCAACACAATCAAACTTTCCGCAATGCCAACACCGCCCATCTCTCATAAACATCGGCGTAACTATACCTGTCGTACGGACTACACCTAAGCCCAGATGGAATTTTAGAAAGGCCGAATTGCCGAAATATACCACCAATCTCGACATCGTCATCCGCTTTATCTCAGCAACCGTCTACAATTTTGAGCGTTTAATATGCCTAGTCATTGCCACAGCCAAGAAGTGCAGCCAACCCTCCCACCGTCACATGATAAGCGTATCTAAGGCAGATCCTGACAAACCATTTACACGAAAGATCAACTCGAACCTTAAGGTACTAAGAAGCAACACATTTCCGAACGACTCTTACTCCTATCCATTCTCGGATAGGGAAGTTTCCGAACGGCTATCCAAAATTAAAAATGGCACAGCAGCCGAAGTAGAAGGCATCTACCTCGAGTTTATAAAACAAAGGGGACCTCGCACTAAGATATGGCTTTGTAGATTCTACTCAGATATATTACACTCCGGTAACCTTCCTGGCATGTTCAATAAATCGAAAATCAAAGCCCTGCTAAAGACTGGCAAGAACCCAAAAGAACCATCCAGTTATCGTCCCATCGCCCTCCTTTCAGTTTGCCTTAAACTCTTTGAACGTTTAATAATAAAACGCATAGAAGCGCACATTGAAAGGGAGATGCCACCTGAACAGGCAGGTTTTAGAAAGGGTCGCAGTTGTACTGACCAAATCCTAGCCCCAACGAATTTTATTGAAAATGGTTTTGACCAGAGTAAAAAAATAGCAGTTATATTTGAGGACCGAACAGCTGCTTATGATACCGTATGGAAAAAGGCCCTCATCCGCAAACTGTCCAAAGTTATCCCATGCAGTAAAATCTGCAGAATTATCTTAAACATGCTCAGCGATCGGCTTTTTAACGTATTCCTCAACGCCAGCGTATAGAAGTCGCCTAGATAAAACCTAGATAAAACCGCTCAGAAAATAAAGTCGAGAAATAACTTCATACAGAAACTGACAGGAACGAGATGCGGTGCTTTTGCAAACTGCCTACGAACTTCTGCAATAACATTAGTCTACTCGACTGCCGAATATGGCGCACTAATATGCTTGTACAGCCACCACGTAAAAAGAATAGACACGCAGTTAAGCTCGACGATGAGAATAATATCTGGTAACTGTTTTCAACCAATTAATTAATAAGAAAATAATTCCCAATTTGTATTCTTGATAAAAACACTGAAATTTATTGTTGGAGGACAATCTAGTTTCTATGCGCATCAGATTCTCCCAAAATATTTTAGAAAAGCCAAAGATATTAGCAAATGAAACTGCAGAGTGAATGATAATTGCCAGCACTCAAAAAGTCTTATTTGTAACGATTTCAAAGTTTAAACAAAATACTAACAATAAACAGCGAGTTTATTTTTCTTACATTTCAAATAATTATTAGAATACGATTCGCGAACTTTTTTTTCTCATACATCAGTTACCCACCCTGATAAATAACCTCCATTTTTTGCAAAATTTCAAAGCATCTTTTTATATCGTTTATTACATATAGGGGTGTTCTGGAAATCGAAAACGCAAGCACTTGGAAGTGGTGTTTAATACTCTTTTAATATAATTTTTGTTATAAAATTTCGTTTAATAGAGAACTATTTGTATAATATTTGTCATAAAATTCTTTTATTGCGGAAATCTTATTAAAAAACGACGTTTAAAATTCTAGTGTTGCGTTTTCGATTTCCAGAACACCCCTGATATTTTCTAGTGGTCTTCAAAATATGTTTGTTATATCATATTCACATCATTATCATGTTTAGGAGAAAAACGCAAACGACCTTTCCAAAAACCATGCAAAATGCCTATTTCAACATGTTATATGGTGCTCACAATAAAAATAATAACAAATTTTTGTTCAAAAATAAATTAATTTATTAATAATACAAATGAACATTAGGCTTGCCAGAAGAACTCAAAATAAAAGTGCTAAGTCGACAAAATAAAAGTGCCAAATTGTTCTACAATGAAAAACAAAAGTGCTAGTTTTGTTACATTGATTTTTTTGAATATAAAAAAATTACATTTGAATTTTTTTTAAATATTTATTTAGTTTAATATTAACACTTATTATAATGTTACATTATTATATATTTTATGACGACTTCTTTTCTGAGAAATATGTTGCATTAATGTAACATGTTCTACATTTTTGTGTTCGTTTGTTCAAAAAATACAACTGTGGGAAACATGTACATTTAAATGACAACATCTTGTTAATTTTTTTAAAATAATATTTGCCCAAAATCAAATAAATTGAAGCCTGAAGTTGAAAATCTATTTTATTTCAGTCGTCTGGTGGAAAAATCGAAAGGGCATCCTTGCCTGTTTATGGTTAAAATTTTATACAGGTAGAGTTTTATTAAACAAACGAGTTTTATTCAAAAAATGATTTTTTTTAGGAAAAAAGCTAAAATTTATATTATTATTCGGAATTATATGTAAAAAAAACAGTTTCTGGCATTTACGTTGTGTTTGAGATGTTTTGCAGAGTTTGCATTTTCTTTTGCCATTTTCCTTACCTTGCCAGATTTGAAAAAGGTTATTACCCTAAATCGGTTGGATGTTTGGATTTGCTGCCTGTGGCTTTTCGAGCTCTAACAAAGGACGGCCAACCGTTCGTCTATCGTATCGTATCGTATCATATCGTGAATAATTATTCCACTTTTCACATATTTGAGATCATGAAAAACTCCCTTGAAATAAAGGGCAATTCAAATGAGAATAATAACGTGAAAAAATGTTCACGGGAAAAATTCCCCTTATCGTGAAAAGTTGTTTCCTACGTAATTTGTTCACATTTCCCTAAGATTTTCTCACTTTATTTTTGCCAGTAGCCCGTTTCTGTATTTTTCGCATCGTAAAATTTTCCGCATGAAACCAGTGAATCGGGACAGAAACAGTGCAAAATGAAACAAAAAATGGGTTTTCTCGCACAAGTGTTTCTGTATCTTTCCGTTGCGAGAATTATCTGTCATTTTAATAATTTACCAGCAATTATTGGAAGGATGCGAGAAAAAGTGTTTCTATAACAATATTTTGCGAAAAGTTTCTTTCAAGAACTGTCAAAATAAGTCACATTTGAAATTGGTGGCGAGAAAAACAAAATGTAGATATTTTGAATTAAAAATATGTTTATATACTATTTTTTTTAAATAAATAAAAAAAATAGAAGGAATATAAATGATAAATGCATAATTAATATGATGAAAATAAACAAAAAACAATTGTTATATATTGTTAGTTTAAATTTTTGTTAGCCTTTTCTTGTTTTGGTTTTAATCAGTGCTGCCAGATAAATTTGTGTCAAAATCGTCAATTTCCTGAGAAAAAAAAAAAAAAAAGATCGTCTTTTTTGTTTTAAAAATCGTGCAATTTAAAATCAATTTTAAACAAATTTGTTTCGACTTTTATTAAAAAATAATCAAACAAAAACATAGTTTAAGCTCATGGGTATTTGATAATTATTATTTAATAATTGAGATATAAATCTTTAATTTTCCTATTCCTATAATCTTTTTCTTTTTTACCTGAAATAGACTTAGTAGAATACCTTGTAGTTAAAATTAAAAAAATCGGTTCATAAATAAACGGGTTAAAGACCCAGTAAAATCTTCGCCTACAAAATAATATGTTAAGTAATCAGAAACACATAAAAGCACTACATACAATTCTACTGAAAAACTAATGAATTTTACAAGGGTTGTGCCAAAAAGAACAAATTCAAAAGAAAGTCTTTTTTTATCTTAATACATCCAGAAAAAAGTAGTTATCGAAGTTCTTATGGAAGAAAGCTACTTAATAACGAGTGAAAGAAGTTATCCATTTTGAAAAAGTTTTTACTGGGAGACAAACAAATTTCTTTCTTGCCGGAATAATGGTTTTGGCACAAAAGTGTACATATAAGATAAGAACATCAAATATCAATCATATTTTGTATATGTATATAAGAAGTATTAAATGTTCAAAATAAGCCAAGTCGGTCCATTACTTTCCCTCGAAATTTTGCTTTTGCCGATACATTTTTTAGGGAAGAAACAAACAATTTCGAGGGCAATTTTCACAATAGGGATAAATATAAAAATTTAAGCAGCCTTGTTTCTAAAGATATATTTTTTTCTAATAAACAAACATATAAAAATATTTACAATTATCTTATTTCGGAGACTAAGGGGCTTATAGTGTAAAACGCAACGCCAACAATTTCATTAAAAGCAAAAATAAAATCAAATATATTTTATAAATTTGTTGTTGCTTTCTACAGACATTCATATTATTTTTTTTTCAATTTTCAACGCCACAAAATAGAAGTGTTTGAAATTTAAAAATTCAAGATGAATTTCTATAGAAAGTAACAACAAAATTATAAAATATTTTTGATTTTGTTTTTGCTTTCGTCACTTTTTTAGAAAAATCATCAAAACCTCACTTTGTTAATATCGGAACAAAAAATCATCAAGATGACGATAACTCGTCAAATCTGGCAGCCCTGTTTTTATTATATTTATTTCTTTTGTTGACGTTTCGCTTTTATTTGACACTTAATTACTGGAAATATTCCAGTATAAACAGAATTTGTTGTGTCTGTTTTCGCATTCAAATACTGAAACACTTTTATCTCATAAATCGAGAAACGATGGAATTTTTTGTTTCATACTTCATGTAAGAAATTTTACGATGCGAGAAATACAGAAACGAGCTACAGGGAACACAACATGTATAATTCCTCCTATAAATAGAATATTAATGGCTATATCCGTTAATAAGGTACAAATCGATATATTGGTCAACAAAATGCAAAGCAACAGGCCTTCGGATTTGTAAAGCTTTCGAAAGACGTGATGGCAGAATTTTGGAAAAAATTTAAAATTTAAAAAGTGCAAAAAACTAACGTTGTAATCAAACTATCATTCCAATACTAAATATTTTGCTTTATTATTTTAACATTTCTTTAAATTACATAATTTCGTGTATATTTTTGAACAGAAATTTCATTGATTTTTAATTTTTTTTAATCTTTCTTCTTTTTTACATTCACTGGAACTGATAGCGTAAAAAATGTTCACATGATATTTACGATTGCATTTTTCCCTTCGAGGGGAATGAAAATTTCTGGGGAACAAAAATTCCACTTGTTATTCACGATAGGGGTGATTATTTGATTATTATGTGATTATTATGAATATATCTGGATTTTCATTTTTTTAATGTAAAATCCACAATACAAAAAATTTATTTATGTTACTGTAAAAATGGTTTAGGACACAAAAATTGCCATAAACGGGCAAGAGTGCTCTGAGGCTGCTATAATATTTTTTCGCTTAGAACAGACAATATTATTATTTTGATGACAATTTTTGGTTTAATTTGAAAGCTTATGTATATATAAACTACTTAGCAAAAATTATATATTGTATTTGTTACCGCCACAGTCGCTCCAGTAGGTATCGATTAGTTATTTATCGGTAACTTTTAATGTATATCATCTCTAACTGTCAAAAAAAAGAACAAAATTATGAAATAGCGCACATTTTGTTGCTCACTTCCTTTTTTTAAAAGTTCTACTTTTTTCTAGAAGTCAAAATCTATTTGTTTAACCGTGGAGATAAAATTATAAATTTATTGAAGTTAAGAATTAATATTTCGCGCTTAGTTCTCATGCTAAAAAAGTACGTAGAATTGTAATTTATAAACAATTATACATATATACATATGATAAATAATTTTGTACTTCTTAGGAATTTTAACAAGCAAATATAAAGTTCAATCAAAAATATAAAATTAGGAGTTTTATTTGTTGTTCACAATCTTGTGTGAACTTTGCGCTTGGGCCGATTCCCGTAACAGTATCTTTTAATTTGAAGTCTGTTTTTTTTATTTCACTAGAATCATATATTTTTTTCTATTGACACACAAAACTTGTGTTATTGCAGTCAACCAAAAATATAACGGTAAATAGAATAGTAAGTGATTGAAAATAACAACGGTTCATTAAAAAAAATGTTCAGTAGTATCTAGGGTGATCGATTATTCGACTTTTTTCAATAACCGGTTTTCGAATATACCGAATAGTTGCTATTTTAAAAAACCGGGTTTCGGTTAAGCATTTTAAAAATAACCGGTTAACCGGTTTTAATTCGAATATAAGTTTTTGTAATAAAAAGTTAATTAGTAGAATAAAAACAAAACAATTCACGAAGGTAAGGAACCAACAAAATACATAATATATATATGTTCCCGCCGATCCTAAAAGGAGCATAGGGCCTCAATACATAGATATGACTTAAGGTATGATCAGACAAATATTTGACGATAAAATAAAAAAAAAGCGTGACCAGTAAATTGATTAAACTTAAGCATTATTTTAAACAATTTCTAGTTACATATTTGCTAAACTTTATGCATAAGATGATAATTGCATTTATGTATATATAAATAATGTTTGCTCTAGCCAAACGTTTTGCAAAAGCAAACAATTCTTTAAGAAAACTAGTGGTTACGTTAGGAGTCAAATATTAAATAGGTGTGAACATAGCTTTAGAATTTTTGAAAAACTTTGGTTTGAAAAATATAGGAATTTAATAAATTTATTATATTTTCCCAAATTTATTTTAAATGAGTTTTAATTTGTTGCTGGTTAAGCTCGTCTATATGAAGCTGTAAACGTTAGCCATATTTTTGAAAAGTGGCAAACAATACCTCTTATCCAGGATTATATATTAAAATTTTTTCGTTTCAGCATTATAGAAACAATTGTAACATGAACATGCTTTTTGTATGAAATATCTGTCAATTCGTCGGTAAAAGAACCTTTGCAACTTATCATTTTAGGGCCGTTTAAGCACAATTTTCATTTAAGTCAGTTCGAAATATCACCAGGGATAACATCTTTATAAATATATATGTAGTATTTATAATACTGTCAAATTGCTATTGTTTTGATTTTGTTATTCGTGCTTAATTCCCAATTTTTATTATTTGATAAAAACACTGAAATTTATTGTTGATGGGATAAGCTATTCATATGTGCATTCCACTGGTTGCTTAGGCCAGATCATCAGGAAACTTCATCCATAAAGATTTTAGAAAAACTAAAATTATTAAACCAAATAAAACTGTTAAGCGTATAAGAATTACAGCAACAGTTCTATTTGTAACAATATAAAAGTTTAAACAAAGTCATCAACAATAAACAGTGAGTTCATCTCTCCTTACATTCCCCAATACAATTGATTGGAATTCTTCTTCTCTGATGATCTGGCCTAAGCATCCAGTGGAATGCACAGTGGAATGCGCATCAACAATAAATTTTAGTGTTTTTATCAAAAATAAAAATTGGGAATTAAGCACGAATAACAAAATCATTTAAATTAAATTTTGTATTCCCACGAAAATTATTTTGATAAAAAATTAAAAATTTTCAAAACTTTATCGCGGTTGGTGCGTGACCTTAGCGAAAAAATAAATATGTATACGCTCCAGGGATGATAAATGACATTTTCTAAATTGTATTTAATTAAGAAAAAAATTGTACTTTTTTGACCCTAATTGTACTAAAAATATTTTTTAATAGTTTTATTATTAAAATAACAGAAAATGTATGAACATATGTACATTAAAATTCACTTGTACTATACTTTTATACATACGTATTTGAAATACATCTTTGGCAATTAACAAAAAACATTAAGTTAATACGTAATAAGGAATTAAGACGATGCTTTTTAAAGTTGATAGTGGAACAGGGAATTTTTTTATACTCCTCTAACTCCCACTGGGGCATAGGGCGCCAAAGTGGAATAGGGTATAAATACGTTTCCCAGTAATAACCCAAAAAGATATTGTCTAAGGGCCCTTATGCGACCTCTACACGTTGTAACAGGTCGTACAATTGAGTTGAATAGACCAGTTTATCGTTCGCAGCATATGTACATGTAGCGCCGCACTATACCCTGTATCCTAATACTTGAATAAATCAAGCTTAAAAGTTTATTTATAGCAACAAGATTGATCATACTGTAGTATATATTTTGTCTGAGTTAAATTCGATGCAATATTCACAAAAAGGCGGTTTTTTCGCTTTGTTTTTATAATATTTTGCTATTAAAAATTCCTTTCCATATTCGCCGACGATTGTTGTGTAGACAATATGTCTTTGGCAATTATTCTGATATTTGGAAATGTTTAAATTGTACTAAATATGTCATTGGAGTACTTCAGTACTTTTGCAATGCAAATTGTACTGAAAAAAGTACAATTGTACTGACTTTATCATCCCTGATACGTTCCCTTATAGTTGTTTATGCTCTATCGGTCTGTTCTATGCCAGCTTTGATATTTTAAAAATTTGTTAAAAAGTTATATCCCTAATGTATGCTTTACTGTTTATATAAAACAAAGAATATGTACGTCATGCTTGCCAGTTTTAAGTGCTAGATTTAGCACAATTTATCTGAATAAGCACTAAAAAGCACATGTTTATATGTACTTATTTAGCATTTTTAGCACTTTTTTTAGATCCTAAGGGCTAAAAAATCAGAGCGAGTTAAACTCTCTGTTTGGTTTAAAATGTGTTTAAACCAACAAATCTATAAATAACCAAAGAGATAAACCATTTTTAAACGCATAAAATTGGGCGTTTAAACTACCAATGCAGACCATATGAATTTGCTAAGATTTATCGTAGTGCTGCCACATGTTATTTTTTTAACAACTTATAATACATGGGACACTGATTTATAGTTGTTGAGTTTAAACTACATATAAATTCAAGTTTAGTTCAACTAAACCAACGTTTAAACCATCAGTGATTTTTTAGCCCTAAAACCACTTAAAAACTCACATAATCAATTCAAGTAAAATATCAATTCTTTATGCCATGTTTCCACGGTACGTGCTTCGCTCTCTATTCATGCTTCACACAGTGATGCCAACTTTTTGAGAGCAAAAAGCACTTTAAAATTTAAAAAAAGCACTAAAAAGCACTATTTCGAGCAAAAAAAAAAAAAAAAGCGTAAAAAAGCACTTAGCCATTTTTTCAATTTAATTAAACACAAAACAAGTTGCTTTCGGCTATGACGAATATTATATACCTTCAAAATTTAAAAAAAAGGCGATGGCGTTTATGGGGACTATTTTTTAAGATTAAATAATAAATACATATATTTACATTTGTTTAAAAACATTTTTATTTGTATTATTATTATCTTCAATAAAAATAATATCATCCAAATCATGATGATCCATCAGCTATGTTTGAATTGGCCATAAGATCGTTTTAAAGTAATACAGTGCGAGCTCGATTTTTGTAACTCGATAAAAATCTTGCCTGTTGCAATTACCGAAAATTTGCAATGACCGACCAATGACTTTATATTTATATCGTTTAAATAAATCTGAATTAAAATCGTGCAAAGTTTAATAAAAGAATTGGCGTATGATATTATCCAATTATTTTAACCTATGTACGCTTCAAAATAAAAAACACACATAAGGTGTTATATAGAAAATCATGTATGTTTGCATTCTGATACTTAGTCAAACATTTTTGCAATAGCACTAGAGGCAGAAGTGCACAACACGCGGTTATTTGGTGACGAGTGTTGTGCGTTTGAAAACTAAAACTCATGAAAAATGGCGGGTTACATAACGCTTGTTATAAAAGCATTTTCTGTCAACTTTTTTTTAATTTATTTAACACTTTGGTTATACTAAGTTTCAACTTTTTATATGTTTTTAAAGTCTTTGCGTTCTTTTGTACGGTTTCCAACTGCATGTTTTTTAACTTTTCTACATGACTCAAAATCGTTGTTTATTTTTCCATTCACAATTCCTAATATTTTCCAAGTCATTTTCTATTTTTGACACAGTGTCTACATCTTTAAAAAAATGTTTATCGCCAACAAATACATCGTTGTTATTACGATTACTAAATATGTTGCCATCGCTAAAAAGTGAAACCTTTTGTAAAATTTCCAAATTGCTAGGAAGCCTAGCTCTAACATCGTAAATAAAGTTTTTGGCAAAACGAATGCCACTTTTCTTTATCTCTTTTTTTATCATTTGAAATCTTAAAATCTTTACAGGCTTTCTCAAAATTGTAATCCAAATAGCAAAGCTCATCTTAATCCTCTATTCCTATAATCGTATTTTTAAAAAACGGTAGAAAAAAAATTAAAATTAAAAAAGCACTAAATGCACTAACGAAAAATTGAAAAAGCACCAAGTTAGTGCTTTTTCTAGGTTTGGCACTACAGATAAAATTTTGGCGTTTTAAGTCATCAAAAAGCACCATAAATAGTGCCAAAAGCACTAAGTTGGCATCGCTGGCTTCACATTCCAATCATGAACGAAGCAACTGCTTCGCCATACAAAATTTTGAGAGCGAAGCAAGTAGATTCAATATGAATATACTTGCGAAGCACGAAAAATTTCTCTATTCTCCAATTTTTATCGCAAGTTTATCTGATCTAGCTGTAAAAATCGATTGTTTCAGAGTTGTCAACTCGGTTCGTTTCGCACCAGTTTTGGTGCTTTTTTAAATTTGTTCTGCGATAACAATAATGATGAAAATATTAACTTTAAAGTTTTGGGTTTTTCTTGTTTAACTATGTAAATGTAAAAGGCTGTTTAATTGTTATAATTTTAAATATGAAAATATTAAACTTCTGAAAAAAATAAATTTTTTATTTTTTTTTTGTTTAATAAAACGATAACTTCTGAACTATTGTTAATTTTGAATCCCTACTAGATATTAACAGTTGATCGCTTTAAAAAAAATTTGTATACATTTTATGCAAATAAAAAAAATTATCTAGTGCATATGAATACCGAGTCGAATTCAGCAAGGTAAACTCGTCGCTTCAACAATTACAACTCTAACAAAAATAACAGGAATTTTGTTAGTTTAACAAATCCAATTTGTCAAAATAGTTGTTTACAAAAAGTGTGATGAAAACGTAAATAATAAATGAAATAAATTTTATTGATTGTTTCCATATTTTAATTTGTGTTTCTCAAGATTTTGAAGATGTTGAAACAATTTAAAGGGAATAACTAATGTATAAGCTATTGAAAAACAAGTAAGTATACATACTTTGTAATCAATTTTAATAAAATATTCACAACAAATAAGTTTTTTCTCAAAAATTTTAACTTCGACAATTTGGGTGTGTGTGAAACGGTAGCAAAGTTCTATGGTGAATTAAAATTATCAAAAATTTTTACGCTAATGTCAAAATTTATACTAGCCCCCAGGGCTAGTGAAATTTTATTCATCTCAATAGTGTCAAAAATTTACTTCCATGAGTACTTTGCTTCCGTTTCACACACACCCTTTAATGTATGTAATTAAAACAAAGCAATTAAAAAAGAAAATTTTTGACAAATGGGATTTAACAGCTGACGAGCAGTTGCTCTAAAGAGTTTACCTTGTTGAATTCGCCTTGTATGAAAACAAACTTATTTGTGTAGTTTTTTTATGTTTGTTAAGTTTTATTTATTCTTTCTAAAAACTCTGAGCTGTAAAGACTAGGGTCTAATTCTGGCAGTCGTAATCGGGTACTTTCTCGATTCGAAAGCAATTTTATTTCAGTCGATACTTAATGAATCGAAATTATTTTTTCAGTATTGTGAAACTCAAATTAATGCTTTATAACTCAGAAAAAATAATTCCGATTCGTTCAGTAATGACTGAAATAATTAGATAATAAATTGCATTCGAATCGAGAAATTACTCGATAACGACTGCCAGAATCAGGCCCCTGTTTTATTGTTATACAGTAGAATCGCGAAAAAAATAGATCGAAATATTCCAAGAGTTGTTAACTTTTTCGAACTATTAAATTTTCTAAGCGGTATTTAATTGTAAGAAATGCAAAAATAAGCAAAGATTTTTCCAAAATAACACACTTAATTTATTTAAATTACTTATTTTTAATAAATTAACTTAGATTTAATTTGAACCGGCTGGTTTAAAGTGCACAACTCCTATTGAACTACAATTTGCGATTCTACTGTATTATTCATATAAAAATATTATGCAAAATTAATTCAATAAATATTTTAAATTAAAAAAAGTCTCAATAAAATTGCTGCGTTTTTCCACCATTTTGGTGCGTTTTGAAAATGCAAAGTTGACAACGCTGATTTGTTTATTAAAGACAACTGTCAAAACGAAGCAAGTAGATAACATGATAACATGATTCAGAGAGCGAAGCAGGTGATTCAAATCGTCGTGGAAACATGGTATAAGTGTACATAATTATTAGGCATATAACTTTTTAAAATTTTTGCAAATAGGAAAAATGGCATAGCATAGTCAAATAGAGCATATTTTTTTTTTAATTCACATAAAAGGCAATTACCAATTAGCAATGCCAGCTCTCTCATTCCGAAATATCAATTGAAATTATTATCATGTATTTGTAAATTTGTATGTGATGCTTAGAGCGAAGTTTTGTTTTCAGCAAAAATAATTTCGCCACACTACAAAAATCATTGTCCGGCAATAGAGAAGAAGCAAATTAATGTTTTTTTCAGACATTGGGACAAAAAACCATCAGCTATTTAGAAAGTTAAGCGAGGCAGCTTCCTATTGAACCAAAGACCTATTGGATAGACCTTGCTAAGAACTAGAATGAAAACAGAACTGTTATGTTCAGTTAAACGCATTAGAGAAATTGCAAAATTAGACCACACTTTAAACATATCGGACGATATTGTAAAAAAATCAATTCATCTGAAAAGTATGAAAATTAGTTGGTATATGAGGAAGATGAAAATGACGTAATTGAAATTTTAAACAGTTGAAACAACTTCATTTAATGGCTTTTTATTTTCTGAAAAAAATATGTTCCAGTATACAGATTTAACACTTTCTAATATTACCTATAATCACTCGAAGTGTTACATGTTGTGCAACCGGTAGGCTAGCTAGTAGTGAGCTAGTCTATCAGCGCCGGGGTTGCGGATTCGATTCCCGCCAGAGACTCTGGTTTCTTTCCTGCAGACAAGCGTAGAGCTTCGCGGGATTAGCTTAGGAAATTAAAAAAAAAAAAAAAAGTTAGGTCGATTCTGAGAGTGAGGGGTGAAAATTAATGCTAAATTAGAAGACCCGTATCGCGGCGATTGTTAGTTCGCAGTCAAATGCCGATTTTCAGCATATTGTTTATATGTATGGGGTTTTGCTATAACTCGTCCACTAATTGATATTTTTTAAATCTGTAAAGGCCAAATTATTGCTAAAGACCTGTGCAACAATTAAAATTTTTTAAAAAATTTATTTAGGCAATTTTTGTGGTGCTTATGAAGCAAACTGTTGGAAAAATTATTTGTTTTTAATGCTTTTTGAAAATATTTTCCATAAAACTAAGTCATTTTTGCTTTCTGTTTAATCCTTAATATGCTCACCAGTTTCTTCAATAAATTTTATTTGAAAAGAAAACAATCATAATAAAAACTTGCGTTTTCCAGCTTAATTAGATTTTGTTCAGTGTTGGTTTTGAAGAAACAAATACCTCAATGAGGTAATTAAGTGTATTTATTTACTAGATACCTTAACTTTGATGTATGAAAGAAAGTTTAGGCATAGGAATTTTTACATGTATCAATCAGCTAAATCTAAACAGATAGCAATAAAAAACAATAGAATTTGGTGACTTAAATTTTATCTGTAATGCTTTTTGAGATGTTCTGTCATATCCTACTAACAAAAGCGTATTCATACATATGTACAAACTTATGATCAGGGAAACCGTAAATATGCAATTGCATGGGTTTTCTTCTGCGATCAATGAATGCAGAAACAATATATTTATCCGTTTAAAAACATTTTGTAAAATTTTGGTATCGATTTGCTTGCGAATAATTTGCATATTTTAGCTATTGCTGCACTTTTTTGCACATACATATATTTTACATTTTTTAAGCATAGTTTTAAACATGTTCAGCAAATAAAACATTCTTAAAATAATTTGCATAACAGATGAATATTCTGTTGCTTTAATTTCGCCATCTACAATTAATTTTCACTCCACAATGTTAAGCCAAAGCAAGTTTTCGCTAAGAAGATAAATGTTATTCTAAACTGTAAAGTTTTATATATGTATGTATATGTATGCAAAAATTAAGAAAAAAGCAATTATATAAATTTGTGCTGATACCTAGAAATCTAGACTCATCGCTTAGTAAACCGATCGAATCAGAAATACTTTGTAAAGTGATCTTTTCGTGTCCATCCGTCTATCTTTCTGGTTGTTTGTCCATGTAAACCGTGTGCGTAAAGTAAAAGCAGAAGTTTTTAGATAATTTGATAAAGTTTGGTAAATACATTTTAAATGTGATAAGAACGAAACCTATGCGAATTGTGAGAATCGGTCTATAATATCACATAGTCCCCAAGCAAACTTCTTTCTTTATGTCCATAAACCATTTAATCATGTTGGTATTAAGATTAAATTTGGCCCAAAATATCTTACTGCCAATTAAATATGGTTAAATCGGTTCAGATTTAAACATACAGCTTCCATTCAAATTTCACTCCCTAAAATATTAAAGCTATTTTTTCCTTTTAAATGTTAATGTACACAGATAAAATTATTACCGAATTATTTTCAAACAAACGCTTGTTTGAATTTTTTTTTAATTTCTACAATTTTTTTTACTGATTCAATTGATATTTTTGTTAGATTTTTATTTAACCAACAAAAATGTTGACAACTATTCAATATATTGGTTTCAAGTTTTCATAATTTTGTATGAAATATTTAACGCTCTTTAATATTGTCGTTTTTTGCATTTTTTTTATTTGATCGTAAGCAACACTTCTTTATGTGAAATATAAGAACAACAACACAAAACACATACAGCCTATTTTTGGACGCTTTAAAAAAGTACAACAAGAAGAAAGATGATAAAATAGCGCGACGAGGTTAATAGTAAAAAAAAACAAAAACAATAGCAGGTAAAAAAAGCCCTGGGGTCTAATCACCGCATACGATATCGAGCAAAATTCATCGAAATTATTTATTTTGGTATCTTGAAACTCGATATCGAATGAAATGTATTGAATTTGAAATAATAGCATTCAACATCGAGTAACTCGACATTACATTTATCGAGTTTTCATTCGATACGCCAGTGTCTATCGTATGCAAAAAAATTCAATAGTTTATTCGATACGATAGTATCGAATGCGGTGATTAGACCCCTGCAAATTTTATTGAACCACCTGATCCAATTTCATGAAATGGACTACTCCATGGACTGGTCCGATGTAATTAATGCAAGCATGGACCATGTCATTGTTAAAAAGTGTTTGTAGTGAGACGACATGTCTTCGTTTTTTAACGACATGTTTTCGTTTTTAAACGAAGTTAAAACTAATCCTCTTGTGTAATAATGTCCCTAGAGGGAAGCGAACTGACACCAAAGTAGTCCCGTGATAGGTCTTTGGTGGTAGAGACCGGTTCCAATTCTAACACTTTATATGAATAAGACCTATCACTTTTACATAGGGTTGTCATTCGAGGGGGTCAATTGACACCATTTGACCAGTCACAGAACTAATCTCAATGAACGTACTTAGTGTCAGTTACTACAATGTAGTATTATTTCAATACAATTTAGTCGTTTTTCAATAAAACAAGTCCTAGAATTATATTAAAAACCAAATTTTAAAAAGTACCAACAAATGTGTCACAGCACCGCTGAAGACTGTACTGTAATTCATTACTTTTTCTACTTTTTTGTTCTTCATAAACCAGTTAAGGGATTGGTTCTTCTTTCACTGGTCATGAGTCCTTCCTTTTTGTACTTGTTCTATTTTCACAAATCCCAGGACCAGTCTGTTGGACCAATTGACACCAATTTCCCGCAGGGGTATTACAGACGAAACATTAGATGATTTTATATCGAACTCTGTTTCAATTTTAAAGAAATATTTTTGTATAATGAGCCAAGGTTGCTCGCAAGCAACAGAAAATTTAAGGCACAAAACGTGAAATATTTTAAAGCATATGTCTAAACTTTTTAAAAACGAATTAACTTTAGTCAAATTTTTGTCTAAATATATATAGAACCCCTTAACCTTACCATCATTACCTTCCACAATTAAAAATGGCAGAAGTGTTTGCCCTGCTGAATAATACTTCCAAATTATATCTTCTATTTTTCTTTCGAAATCATTAAGCGTTGTTAGGTGTAGCACTAAACTTTCCTGCGAGTCGGCTATATTTGTTTTTTTGCCATTGTTGTTTTGGAAACGGCGTAATATGGCACAATCCTTTCCTTAAATACTTCCCATGAACTTTTGCCAGGAAACATGAGGTCAAAATCAATTTGCACCTGAAAATAAATTTTTTAAATAAAAAAAATATGGTTTTTATTTTAAAAATTATACCAGATCAGCCGCTTTTGCGTGTGATAATTTTGACGAAGACTGAAAAAACTTGAAGTTGTCTAGTTCTAGCAAATCTCGTCTGCGAAGACATCATCCCAATCTGCAGAGTTCCCTATTCAAGCTAGCTTTAAGCGCTGCAGCAATTCTTGTGTCGATTTCAGTTAGATCTACTGTAACAGATTTTTAGAGTCTAACTTCTTTTCCGTCTTGACTTATACTTGATGAATCCCCGTATTTAAGCCATTTGGCTCTATGGTTTTTATACTTACAATACAATTTGCCAGAAGGACTTCCTTTATTACCTCTCGAAATATAATAAATGCCCTAAAATCAAGCCATATGAAATGCATAAATAAAAATATATTAAAATTAAATTAAATTAAATCTTATTTTTATTTTAATTAAAATTAAATATTTAATTAGAGCTTCAATCACCTCTACTTCTTTTTCCAAAGGAAATGCACAAACAATTTCTTTTACCAAATGTGGGAAGTCTGTTATTCTAATGTTTATATCTTTAGAGATAGCTTCTTCAACAATAATTTGTATAAGAGTATTTCTTTGATTGGTAGTTAAGTTCTTGTTTTTGTACTCTAACAAAGACCTCCCACTAAGTGATTGCTTTAATATTGTGACCAAACTCTAATAAGGGATTAAAAAAATTTTGTAGTTGTAACAATAATTAGCAGCTGACTTGTATTTGACCTGTTTTAAAACGGGTTTTCCTTGAAATTTTTCCTTTTCTTTTAACCAGTTATCGACTTTTGATTTTGAAGATATCGTTTCGTCTTCTATTCCAAACTGCTCGTACATGGGATAAAAAATAAAATACATACAAATTACATGTGTATATTTTCAGTACTACCTGTAGTTTTTTCCACTGGAAAAGCTTTTCTCGAAATTCCATTCGAAGACCAAGAGGTGGTATTGCTTCCATTACGTCGTCGTGTTGCATGTATTGCAAACTGTTGAATGTAACCTGAGCAGCTGAACATGTAGAATAATAAAAACTAATGAGAAACGCATAAAGGTTAAATAGTACCTAAGAAAATTCTAAATAAGATTTTATTTAAAAAAATTAAGTAAGAAAACAAACCTTCGTTACCGTAATCTTGAATTGAAAATGACTTAATTACTTATAGTGCATTTACACTTGTAATTTTGAAAGTGGTTTTTAATCGTAAACTACTTTCATAAACTATACCGTTTACATCAGCATTTTTGACACTTAAGTTGTTTATCTTTGACAAGTTCTTAGCCCCAATAATAAAAAAAAACGTTGATGCACATACATACGAACATATAAACAAACCTTTTTTTCCGTTGTCCAACTAAAAGAAAGTATGTAAAAAAAACTAAAATATCTGGAATTTTTTAAACATTTTCTTTGTTTATTTTATTTTTGTTACTATTGTTTTGGCTTTTTTACAGATAAAAGTAAAATAATAATAATAATGTATTTTTTTAACCTTAACACCTTTTTGTCTAGGGGCAAAGAAATATAAAAAAATTAATTTATCGATAAAATACAATTTTCTCAAAAGCATGCTTTATGGGACCTATGGTATATTATGGACTGATTATTACAAAATTTAATAGTGCTTTTCCTGGCTATATAATACAATATTTGACCAAATTTTACCACAATATCTATATTTTCTACGGTTTAAGTTGTATTTATTGTTTTTCGATATCTAAAAAAATTGCATAGTTCATTGATTCATTGCTAAGTCTGGGATCACACTTTGAAATTTTTCTTTCAGAAAGTCTGAGTTTATGGGTGAGAGAGGAGAGAAAAAAGCATATTCTCTTCCCGTCTCACCAATAAACTCAGACTTTCTGAAAGAAAACTTTCATAATGTGAACCCAGACTAAATGTACACATAATGGCAACGCTGCTGCATAATACTTCCTTTGTGATATTTACTGCCAAATTCGAATCAGTCAAAGAATAATTATTTGTTTTGCTTTCAACTAAATCTAACGTTTCTAAGCTGATTACATTTGTAATCGTTATTGCTCCAAAAGTGCAACCCCATCAGTGCTCCAAGGGAAACTATGTCATTAAGAAGCTAGGGGTTCTTGATCACTTAAAGCGATAACATTTTTCTGAGACCGGTCTTACGGCAAGTTGGGCAAAAGTAAATAATTATACACTCACACCACACCACAATGGTTTGAATTATTGACTGGGGGGTTACTGCGTATTTCGATTCGAAAGAAATCATTTACGGATTCGAACAATTTGTACCGTGTATTACGATTTTTGCAATCGTTCGAAACGATGACAGTGGTTGTATTTTTTAAAAAATGGGAAATTTGATGAAAGCGTTTTGTTCTTAATAGAGAGTGGCTGTTAAGAAAGGGATTTTATGTTTTCAATAAAGTATAAAAAACGTCCGTTTATTCAAAACAAATTTTACGAAAATCGTAATACATAGTACAAATTGTTCGAATCCGTAAATGATTTCTTTCGAATCGAAATACGCGGTAACCCCCCTGATTCCGAACAAATTATTCCAGGCCGCAAAACCAACGAGCATATCTATGCAGAAAGGCTACTACCAGCATTTTTGCAGCTGAATTTAGCAATGAAAATTTTGATTAAGCTGCAAAATTTTCATTAAGCTTTTTTAATTAATGTAAATTTTTATTATAAATTTTGAATAAAAATAATTGCAATTTATAATAAAAGAAATTGTTTGTACATTTTATTATTAGAATGGCACAATATACATATGGGATAAAATCAAAGTTCTTTGTCTAATGTACGGACAACATTGTACAATACGCACATGTGTGCGCGGGTTTTGTTTACTTTTACATTTAAAAATCCTCACTAAATTTGTGTAGTCGATAGGTACCTAAAATGTTTTTTGCTTGCATGTAAAGAGTAGTTCATAAAGGATTAGGAGTACACCAAAAATACTCCAAATATATGATTAAAAGGTGATCTATTTAACATTACTATGTCCTAGGAGTGGACCAAATAACCCAGTTTAGCATTACAACGGAGTACTCTTAAAACTACAAATTTATACAGGTGACATTTTCGGGTCATCTGTTTATTGTTTATTTTTTTGTGTGTATACTGAATGTCAAGCTTTGTTTTGTGAAAAAATGAATTAAAAGTTAAAATCAATTAAAAAAAAAAAAATATTTAAATATACCTAATAAAACAAATAAGTGAATATAAAATATAAACAGAAGGAATCAAAAATGCGTAAGGAATAAGTGGAGCCACAATACATTTGCAATACAGGAACAAGATTTACCTGCTAAAGCAATTAGGTAGATTTTATAAACAAAAAATTTCCTTTTTATATCTGAAACAAATAATGTTGACATTGACTCTAACTTTTTGCAAAACCAAAATGTATATGTACATAGCATTTTTTTTAAAGGGATGGCTAGCATAACTCCATCTCATGATGCGGTCACCTTTATGAATTCGCCTTGGCACAGTCGAATATCATATTCTCAATTTCATATTTTATAGTAAAGATCGATAATCATCGCACGGCCTCCATTCATTATTACCTTTTGATACTAAATGAAGAGGACTTGACCAACTACTTTTAGAAGGACGGCAAATACCTAGATGCATCATATATTCTAACTCCTTTTTAACGATTTTAAGCTTTTCAGGTGGTAGCCTTCTTGGTTTGCAATGGACCGGTGGCCCTTTTGTTGCTATATGATGAGTAATTGAATGTTTTACTGGTGTTAGAAGGTATCAAAATATCCTTCAATTGTATTAGTAGGGAATAGAAAGGAGAACCTTGCGAAACCCATCGGCATTTAATATTATTCGGAAACTCCTCGTTAATAATAAATGTGGTTGAAAACATATTAGTTTTCTTATCTATAAGACGGCGGTTTTTAACATTTTTAACAGTTTGCGGCTTGAAGTACTAATGACCCAGGTTTATTACGTTTATTTTGTGCTGTTGCGGGTATGACTGAGACGTCGGCTCCTGTGTCTATAAAAAATCTACGATTAGAAATATTGTCTCGCAAGAACAGGCGACTTATTTTCAAGTCTCCCGCGTCCGTCACCTTAGACGAAGGAGTTTTTAGTTTTCCGACTGATGTGCACACGGAGGGCGACATTGAGTTGCTTTAGAGCCAACTGTAAAATGATACCAACACAAATTTCTTGATATATTTCGGCCTCTGCTCTTGCTTCTGCTTCTATTACGACTGCGATTTCGTTCATGGGATAGAGGAGATTTAATTGCATCAATACGTTGAATACGTTCACCTATTTGCTTTTCTAACTGTTCAAATGGAGTTTAACTAGGCGTACTAACTTGACAAATCGAGGAAGAATCTGGCTGATCGTTAATTTTGTCAGCCATGACTGCCAGTTTATCTAAACTATCCGAACTTATTGACAAGACTGCTTTTAAAGTTGCTGGCAACCGTTGGAACCATAAAGATTTCAGCATATCGTCAGACATCTAATCCTTTTTTCTTCCGAATCTTTAAATTCATTAAGTAAGGCGGACTTGAGAGTATCATACATGTTTTGTGTTGGAGGATTTTCAGTTATGTGGCTTACTGCGTTAAGGATATCACTTTCAACGGGTCCAACCAGTGCATGATATTTCGTGGCATCTTGGGAAATACCGGAATTAAAAAACTGACTTTCTATTTGACTAAACCACAATTTTGGATTAGTCTTCCAGAACGGAGAAATTTTGACTAAAACACGTGAAATCTCAAGTGATGGAGTCGTTGGTGCTGATCGAAATTCTTCTTCTGATAACGACATATTGGAATAAAAACGTCGGGGTCACCAATAAAGAACACAATTAATGCTTTTTATAAATGTGTTATTAAACAGTTTTAATATTTACACAATAAATGACAAATGACTAATAATAATTTTAAAATTTAAAAAGTAGAATTTACAACAGGTAGATCCCCAAATTTTTTTATTGAACTATTGAACGTATTAAAAAAATTACCATTTATCAGTGAATGTCTTTAAAGTAGAGCAGCATTGGTTTTAAAATAACACTTGTAAAGTTCAAAGGCCGTTTCACAATTATTAGCACCCTTTAAACCGTTGCACTGGGTCATGGCAGCCTTGACTTTGTCAGCACCAAAGATACTACCCAGTTTGCTAGAAATAACATCATCCTGGACTTGACCATTTACAAAGAGACCAGCTTTATCTAGAAAACAATTTGTGAAACATTTAACTTTTTGATCAGCATTATCAAATTGGCCGGCTTTAAGGGATTGGACGACGTTCTTGTCAACTGAGTTCTGTTCAGCGCATGCTCCAGCGTATTCTATTACACGTTGTTTTTGTTCTTCTGATAGTTTGACGTTCTGAAATTACATACAATTAATTTACATTTGTATGTTTGTAGGTAATTTTTTGAATCCAACTTACACTTTGAGCAGTTACTGCACCGGCGGCAATAGCTAAAACTGTAAAGACGACTAAAATTTTCATTGTTTAAAGATTGTTGCTTGTTGGTCTGTAGATACTAAAATACTGCTAAGTTAGTATTTCAAGTTAATGCTTTTTATAGTGAGATAAAATATACTTTTTGTCTTCTTTTTAATTTTATTTATTAATTCAGTTTAATGTCTTCATTAAAAACTGGTTTTAGCTTAAATTTTAAAAATTTGATAACGTCTTTGAATTGATGTTGTTGTAAAATTGTTAATTGTAATTCTTATTACCTTCACAACGTGTAAAAATAAATACAGTTTATTTTCTATTAACAGAACACGAAAATAGTTCGGAGATATCGAATTTGAGGTCCCTAAAACTTTTACTGTCGTAAGAGAAACGAAAACCACATTTTGCATTAATTTTAAAGTTGGAGATGAAAGCGAAACCGATATATCGGCGTTATTTTTTCATTTTATTTAACGTTTTTTGAACAAACAATTTATTTTTGAATGCTTGCTTATTCATGGTCCAATAAGTAGGTCTGCGCGAAATAGCTGCTGATATTTTACAGAGTTGTGCATCTTTTCGAGCAAATTTTTTGTAGCAATTGCTTTTGACATCTTTATAATTTTACCACAAACAGATGTGGTTGTTTTCTACATCTTTATCATGTTTCACACAAACAAAATGCGTGTTGTTCTTTATTTTGTTGCATTATTGTAGTTTTGCGCCGACCTACTAATTGGACCCTGTGCTTATTTTTTGCATAACAACTAAACACATTAACACAAAACAGAGCCAAGGCGGATTCACTACAGGTGGTGGCAATCTTTAACTATTCAAAAACAATAGAGGTTTTTGCATTGCATTGCTAGTGTTTACGGTTCGAGAAGTCAAGCATTTTTAGCAAAATACTAACAAAGCATTGTTAAACCAACACAAATTGGTTCGAACTGTCAAAGTCTGCCACCAATTTGTATTGAATTCGGCTTTAAGTGCCGGTTCACACACGTCAAGTTTGACTCGTCAAGTCCTGAACTTTTAGGAGAGAAGAGAAAAGAGAAGGCCATTTCTTTTCCCGTCTCTCCTAAAAACTCAAGACTTGACGAGTCAAACTTGACGTGCGTGAACCGGCACTAACATAATAATAAAAACGTTTCTTTTAATTCTTAGCCGTTTTGCTTTGCACTTTGTACCGTCTCAATGGCAAAATTGTACCAAATTGATATTAACTGTACCGAAATTACGATATAAAATCAAAAAGCTTACATAGTAATTTATAACACTTTAGATATCTTCATCTGTATAAGCTTTATTTGCCCTTAAGTGATTTAATGAAGGGCATTTATATGGGACCTATGGTGAACCTTAGACTTACCGGCACAATATTGTTCATGAGTTAGTAGCTATCGTAAGAGTTATTGTAGTCAATTTGTATGTCAATATCAACATTTATATGGACGTTATGGCAGTTAAAAATATTTCAGGGAGTAGTATTGGTGTTACCACCACTGCTGATTAGGTTTATGATCATCTCCTGCACCCATCTTGTTACCGACCTGAGCAAATAAAAGTAGATATTATCATATATGGTTAAATCATAATATGTACATATGTAAACTTATGTGATTATATACTAGGGTATTCATTCGGTTATAAAATTATTATTAAATTAATATATTTTATTGATTTATTTGGTGAATATAATTTTATATTTGAATTTCCAAAAGGTACCAAAATTTGTATGAGAACTTTTAAAGGAAGAGAACACAATTTAAATTTTATTTTTATCTTTATTACTCGAGAAGATAAATTGTTTACCAAAAAAGTACCATAGTTTTATTTTTGCCTTTTTTTATACCCAAAATGCGCAAATTTCAAAAAAGTACCAAACACATGACAATTAAATTTTCGATTCAATAATGGTAATTTTGGAATTTAATTTCCAAAAGTCATAGTTATGAACGGTATTAGGGGTTATGTTCCTCTACACAATCACTAAACAAATAGAAATCGTTATTGGGTGTGTGAGCCGAACGAAATTTTTGTATATATTTGTTGAGTGATTTCTCGTTATTTTTTTTATTGTAAATTTCGAAAGATTCCAGGCGATTTTTTTCCTAAACTTCGTTGCACTAAAGCTGTCATTTTTGATGTTAGTCTGGGTTCACACAATGAAAGTTTTTTAGCAGAAAGTCTGAGTTTATTGATGCGATGGGAAGAGAATATGCTATTGTTATCTCCCCTCTCACCACTATACTCAGGCTTTCAGAAAGAAAACTTTCAAAGTGTGAACCCAGACTAAGTTTCTATACTCCGACTTTGTCTCAATTAGACATTTCTTGCAAATGTCTGACTTCATTCTTAGAGACTTCGTTCAGAAATTGAATATACTTACTGTCTGGGAGATTTCTGATCGATTTCGAATGGATATATGTATCGAAGGAAATTTATGTACAGATATGTCTAATAGAATTCCGACAAAATTCTTACAGATGTGTCTAACAAGACTTTTTATTTTTGTGAAAATAATGTCAATTGTCATTAAGTGGAAAATAATTTTAATTTTATTTTATTGTTTCAAGATAAAAAGATTAAAAAAAGGTACGTATGTACGTGTAAAATTTATAATTATATGTTTACTTTTAAATATTTGGCAATAAAAAGAATTATTTCAGGTATCTGTTAAAAAACAATAAGGATCTCGGTTAGCTCATCAAAATTTTCCCAGCCTTTTTCATTAGACTTCAGTCAGATATCTAACAGAAATGTCGGCAAAAAAAACCAGAATTTTCCACGACATGTCTGTCAGAATTCGTGTCAACCACTTCATACGTTTTTGGGTCAGAAATCTGACAGAATTCTTATACGATTCCAACTTTTTATCGACGTGTCTCTCAGATATCTAGAAGACGTCGGACTATTTTGCTGGCTAGGAAGTTAACCATAACTCAATGGGATATGTTATTAACATTTTTATTATTGAAAAGAAAATGAATTAATCCACTTCAAAGAAATGATAAAACGTCGTTCGTATTTTTTTAATTGTCCCATCAGTGGTATGTATTTGTACGTTTTAAGATTTTTCTACTTATTTTCAATATTGTTTGTGAAAATAAAAATCATTTTTCTAATTTAGATTTAGTCAATCCCGAAAATTTTAACTTAAATTTTTTGTTTTACCTCTTTTATTAAAAGAAATTCATCATGAGATTCCCCCTTGAGAGGATAGAGAATACAATATTGATATTTAATTTTTATTTGATTACTGTCACTGAAAACGAAAAAAAAAATAAAAAGTTAAACTCCGTAATTATTTTCTAGCGTGTGCGAGAGTTATAAAGATACTTTAACGTGAGAAGTGCAGAAAATAATTCAAAATAGCATGAATTAAAGAAAAAAGTCTTTTAAAATGCACCAAACATTCCAATGGTGCATCAAATTCAAAATATAAACTTTACTCTTTACACGGTTAGGACTATGAAAGTGTTTTCCGAGAGAGGGCATTTATAGAGCGATTTAGGTAGTGTTTTTTATACAGACTGTATGTTTTGCATTGTAGTCGCCACATGCTGACTTTTTTAAAAATTCTTTAAATGTACGTATTTTTTATACCCACACCACAATAGTGGAGAGGGTATTATGCATTTGTGTTGGTGAGTGTACCACCTATATGGATCGTGGACCCACCTTAAAGTATACCGATCGACTTAGAATCAATTTCTGAATCGATCTAACGATGTCCGTCCGGTTGGCTGGCAGGCTGTCCATGTAACCTTGTGCGCAAAGTACAGGAGATAACTTGATAAAATTTAGCTTATAGGTTAATATTGGCTCAATGACCAAGCCTATTGAAAATGGGCCGAATCGTACGACGACTAGGGGTAATAGGGGCAATTTCTGCCTCTCACAAACTATCAAACCGATTTAAATGAAATTAAAAACATAGATAGATCCATATTTATGTACATGGACACATAAGAACGATTCTCCATGGGTCCCAAACAGGGTGCACTCTCGTAAATGTGTTTTAAAATACTGTGGCGTAGGGTATAATATGGCCCGGCTTGACCGACTGTACTTTCTTACTTGTTTATGTTTCGTTTAGGTGGAATGTAAACAGACGATATGGTTACTTGTCCATGTCAAACTTCAGCAATACTTTAATGGGGGTTGATGGTATTTTTCGTTAAAATATTTAAAAAAAAATTTAATTTACAAGAATGTAAGAAGAGATAAACTCACTGTTTATTGTTGTTGTTTTTGTTTAAGCTTTAATATTGTTACAAGTCAAACTGTTGCTTATAATTCTTATTCGCTTAACAGTTTTATTTGTTTAATATCTTTAGTTTTTCAAAAATCTTTGGATTACGTTTCCCAGTGAAATGCGCATAGGAATAGCGTATCCCTTCAACAATAAATTTCTGTGTTTTTATCAAGAATAAAAATTGGGAATTAAGCACGACTAACAAAATCTTGTAAATTAAAAATTTTGTATTCCGAAAAATTACTTTGATAAAAAAGAAAATTAAAATTCGTCTGGGTGCAATAATTGGTAAAACTTGTATTGGGGTATGTAAAAGTGGCTTTTTTGAGCTTCAGATATAAGGAATATATCTATTTGATTTGTTATTAGAGATGATTTTACCTCTAACGTATGCTAAATATATATTCTCTTACACTGTAGTTTTATATAATAAAAACTAGCTGACCCGGTCCGCGTTGCTGGCCCTAAGAAAACTTTAGTGTTGTATTACCAGACGATTTAAATTGACCTTTAAACGAAATTTACGGCCTTTAAATAAAAATCCATGGAATACCTATCATAAAGTTTTTTTTACAGAATAACTTACAAATAGTGTAGATATGGGCTCAATCAAAAAAGAAACGCATGTATTTAAGGCAAATTGGAAATAATATTTATTTATTAATTCATCTATATGCACCTTAATTTGTACCGTTGCACAAAATGTAGGTATCTTAAATGCAAGATTACACAAAGTTGTTTATCATCGCTTGATAATATATGATGAAGCAGAATTAAGTCTTAAACTTTAGGCAAAAATTCTAAAGGCGTAACCATAATGTGCTTGAGTTGGCTTAAGCAAATGTGCGAATACATGTTAATTATATGAGGAAAACCATATTGAACTTAAGGAAACTTTTTGCTAAGTTTAATGAAACTGTCATTTGCTTAAGCAAGGTGCGAATCTAATCGCACATTCCGTACGGAATCAAATGTTTATTTATTTTGTTTTTGTTTTTTTAAATACATTTGAGAGACTTTTTGTTAATTTTTGACAGTAGGTTAAGCAAGGCTTTGCATATTATGGTTAGGCCTTAAAGCACATAATTAAAACGTCGGCAGTAACTTAAAATTCTCTCTCATTTCTTTCTTTTTCTTTTGTTCTTATTTTTCTTTGTTTACAAAATGTATGAATGTATATATGTGAGAGCATGAAATTGAATGAAAGTATGGCAGCATTGTTAAGAGAATAAGTGTCTATATGTGAGAGCATTGAAAATTGATTTTATTTCACGACCGCATTCTCTGGCAAAATTTCATGTCAAACTGCATGTAAAACATCGTTCATCCCCAGTTCTGTTTCATCATTATAATATTATAAATTAAAATGTTGTTCATATACATACATATGTTTGATTTACATTTATATATGCTGTGAATCTTCTAGTATTCTAATTACATATTAGTTGGTAAGATCAATATTCAGCTAACTTAAAAAAGTTTTCCAGTTCCACCGGGAGCGTTTAGAAAAAAATCCCTCCAGTTTCATCTTTCACAGCTTTCATAAGGGTTTCGTATACCTATTTTTGTTGTCGATTCAACAGTGGAAATTTTGTTCGAACTGATTCCCTTAGGGCTTCGCAAAATCGATGCAACTGTTTTCCGATTTTAGATAAATAGAAAAAGTAGCGTGGTATACAAACATTTGAAAGAAAAATTAGTCAAATCGATGGAGCCGTTTTCTGATATTAGGTAATTTGAAAAAATGGGCGTAAAAGTGGGCGGGGCAACATTTTCTTTCCGCAAAACCTAAGTTAGACCATGGCGATCATTTTAAAGAAAAAATCGGTCAAGCCGTTTTCCAGTTATGCGCTTAATAGAAAAAGTAGGCGTAAAAGTAGGCGTGGTAAATTTTTCTTTCGATGAAAACTTAAAGTTGATTAATACTAACATTTGAAAGAAAAATTAGTCAACTCGATGGAGCCATTTTCTGATTTTAGGTAAATCGAAAAAAGTGGGCGTAAAAGTGGGCGGGGCAAAATTTTCTTTACGTAAAAACCTAAGTTGGACCATGGCGATCATTTTAAAGAAAAAATCGTTCAAATCGGTCAAGCCGTTCTCAAGTTATGGATTTTGCCACGCCCCTCCGCCCCCAGAGAGAAAATTAAAAATCAGACTTCACAGTGTCACCCGCCTGAATATTCTGAAGATTTCCTGAAAATTTCATCAAAATAGGCCCAGCCGTTTTGGAGTCCATACGTTACATACATAGATTGATAGATTACCCTAACGGTCAATTTTACCAAGTAAATAAAAAAATAATTCCGTACATGTCTATATAAAATATTAAATATATGTTTTTATAACTTTTTATAGTAACTGGCAATTACATTGGTAAAAAAAACCATACTGTATGGAAGGAAAAGCCACCAAATGAACATCAAGTTGCCGTTTACAATATCTTACGCCAGCGAAATGGATCAAATCGTAGCACAGAAACGATATCAATAAATTAAACTTATAAAATGATCTTCAACGAAAATATGGTAAATATTATTGTTCGACACACATATAAAAAAGCATTGTCTATCTATGCAGCTTATAACGTTGATCATCCAAATTCTCAGCGTCAATGGACTCCTGTAACTATAACGAATTTTATTCGTTTTTTGGTCAACAGATTCCACAGCATAATCTGCTTTTTAAGATTTGATGACAACAATACACGCAGTGAGCAAAAAATATGATAAGGCAGCTCCAATTCGTGATTTATGGACAATGATTATTGATTATCAAAGTCGTACAGGTATACTCAGTATATACCTTCAAAGCCAGCCAAGTATGGTATAGAAAAAAGCAAGTAGAAAAAAGAAGACGCAAAAATCGCCAAAACTGCGCTGAATGTTGACGACCAGTTTGTGCTGAACAATCTGAAGACGTTATTAAATGTATAGAATGTGCCTCGGTAGGCTAGCTAGTAGTGAGCTAGTCTATGAGTCCCAGGGTTGCGGGTTCGATTCCCGCCAGAGACTCTGGTTTCTTTCCTTCAGACAAGCGTACAGCTTCGCGCATAAGCTTAGGGAATTAAAAAAAAAAAAATAATATTATAAATAAATAACATTTTAATTATTCACAAAATTTTTAAAATAGTTTTTGATGCATATTTCGCATACAAATTGCATTGGGTACCGGGGTACCCTGGTTCGCATGTTGCGATGGTTAAATATTAAGCAAATTTTTTCGAGTACTAACGGAGCAAAAAATTAAGTCTAGAATCTTAGTTCGCTTTATTTTAAGTTAAATAACGACGATCCAGAAGCTTGTTTAAAAATTTTAATTGTTAATGCATTTTTTTCATGTAAAAATACCCAGGTGGGTACCCCGGTACCGGGGTATTAACACAAGGGCGAAAGTAGGATGAAAGTCAATACGCTTGTACATATGTCTCGAAATATATGCACATCCAATAGTTCCGAGATTCTGGAGCTTAAGAATTGTGTATGAAAAACTTCATTGTTGGAGTGTGCACAGAAAGAAAAACACTCGGTATAAATCAAGTTTTTTATGATTACTTTAAGTACGAGTAGTACTCAAAAATTCAAGTACGAATATCACTAAAACGTACTCAAAGCAATCCTAAATGGAATAAGTTTCGATAATCCATCCCGGAATTTCTTCAAATAAGTATAAATAATAAAAATGATTAAATTTTTCGTTGTGTTTAACCCTCCGGATTACGCATGTTTTGATTTTCTACCACGAAGGGGTAAAAAGTAAATTTTAACTCTTGCTTCTCATTTAGTTAATATTTTTGGTTAAATATGTACATGTTGGTGTTTAATCATTCTGTAAGGTCTAACAACGGTTAGTAAATAAATCATAATAACTTTTTCTTTCTAATTTCTTTTTTGGTTTTCTCCAGCACGAATTGAGGGTAAAATCAACTTTATAATACTTGAATCAAGCGCATTTTGAGATGGATTCAATCCTAGGTTTACTTAAATCAATCTCATTTTCGGATTATTTATCGGGATTGAATATGGAACATTTTGCGATTGAAAATCCGTACTTAATTCAATCTGTCTGTACTTGATTCATAAAAATTTGAATACGCTTCACCAGGGATGGAAAGAGTAATAAAAGTATTCCCTCCACCACTTGTGGTAGAAAAATTTAAATCAACTAAAATAAAGAAAAAATAGGTTTAATTTTAGAACTAAAGAGCTTTGCTACGAAGTTTCAAACGATAGAAACGAATTTTGCTACAATTCATATAGGATCGAACTAGTTTTGCAATGCACTATAGTCTATAGACCACCAGGAAAATTATTCATTGAGCTTAAGTATCTCTTGAAAGTTATATTAATTTATTAAAAAATGTTCTGTAGGGGAGGGATAAACTACACCAATTCACATCTTTTTCAAAACACGTTTTTTATACTGTTGGAATTAGAATTTTTCCTCTATGGATGTGCAAATTTCCATGAGTCTTATCTGATGTAGTTTTCGAGATAGAAAAGTTGAAAACAACACCAAGTCCAACTTGCTTAGACGTAAATTGCATCAAATTTATTTAATGTGGTTTACCACTGAATTTGGAGACAATATTTTTTTAAACATGCAGATGCGCCTTCAGTTTTTAGTCCTTATATGACGTAATTTTATTAAGGATATCATCGACATAAAAAACATATTAGAGTCATATAAAATATTCGAACAAAGGCAAATTTTTAATACAGAAGAATTAGAAGTATTTGTGATTTTCAACATGTTTTTGCGGTTCGCTCTAAAGTTTTTGGCTTGGCATTTTAAACAAATAAATTGAAATCTTTTGCTTCAGTGTACTCGCCATAGTTTTTTCCGTCCCATAGTTAATCAACATTATTTTTGTCCTAGACCAAAATATAATATTGCACGTCTTTATTTTCTTTCCGATTTTTCCCCAAAGTGAGTCAGTTGTGTTATACAACTTATAAAATAACAACTTAAAAAATATATTACTAACATTTTTCTGCGGCTGTAAATAAATGCATTCTCTCAATTTGTTTACTCTCTGGTACTCACTAATACACAACCAAAAAATTTTTGGAAATCCCTGGTGTAGACCTAGGGTTAAATTGCATACGTGAGAGAGAAGGCATCGTCAGTAATCATTGTTGCCCAACTTTTTATTTAATCCCAACGTTATACCATGCTGCTGTGTCATTAATTGTTGCATTACAACGCCAATTATTACTTATGTAAAATAGTTAGTAAATTACTTTTTAAGCCCTCATGGAGCGTAAGACAGCATGTGGTATTATAAAATTTCTCTATAAGACGTATGAACTTCTTCGGGACTTCTTTGTATTTTAATTCCTTCCAAGTTGCAGTATGTTGCAAGTTAACTTACATATAATACAAATTACTTAGCCGTCAAATAACACATACATACATACATAGTTATGTAACTGACAGTCATAGTTAATTTTAAATTGGCCGTAAATGTTTCAAAATATAAATGAATAATTAAAAACAAAAAAAAAAAAATTAATGTGAATTTAAACTAATTATGGTAAATAATGTTAACATTGAACCTAACGTGACCGAAACAGTCAGTCAACCTTCAGACATTTTTATAAATTAAACAAACAACAAACAGATGAGAGTATTTTATATATTTGCAATTTTTTTAATTTTAAATATTTTTATTGTTTGTATTGTGTATTAATTTCATTATCATTATTCTAATTATTATAATTAATAATTCTGTTAATATTATGGTTATTGTTTAAAACATATTTTATTATAAATATAAACTTATTACATACTTTACATTATAAATACAAGCATATGTTCAACACATATGTATATTTGACACACTTCGTACATATGTATATACGTACATCCATACATACATTCTTTCTTATATCACAACATTTATTTATATCATTATATATATTTAATTTTATAATCATACTTATCAAATAAATCAGCGTTTAAAAACCGCAGTCAAAGTAGAAAAGCTGCCATTTCGTCAACTTCTTTATTTGTCATTATCCAAAAAAAAAACTGTAGGTTTAACTTCTGATTCATTTAATGTAAAGAGCAGCTGTCAAATCAAGTTGTTTTTTGTTCGACAAATTTTGGTTTTGACTGCAGTTTTTTAACACCTGAAATAAACAAATTTCGAGTAACGAAGAATAAGTCCTTGTACAGACTTGCAATTATTGATGCAGCAATTCTTAAGTTTATGGGTGAGCGTGGTAAGCAATTTGGTTAGGGCTACACAGTTTCGTGAGCTCTGCAATTCTGATTTGTAAGAAAAATACAAAAATTTGGACACAAATGCAATTTCAAAGCAGAATTTTAAAAAATTGCAGCAACGAATATCGCAAGTCTGGACGAGGACTAACAGACTTTTGACAACATTTAAACAAATAGTAATTAAATGCGTCTCTCATAATTAATTTTAATTTAAATCTAAAAACTAGGAAATTGTCAAAAAAACAAAATTGATTTTCGGTAGGGAGTCATATGGGATAAAATGTCAGTGCAGGACCATTCGTCACAAATTGTTGCCAAAACATACCTACCGTTAAAAAAAAATTATTTTAGCCAAATTTATAGCAGTGAAAGTGAATTCGGGACTATGATGTTTTTCAATTGAGTTTTTGTAAAAATAAACTTAGTTTTTCCTGATTTCAAAATATGCTTAGGCAGAGGAAAGTGGTCCTCAAAGTATGAGGTAGATAAAAAGAAATATTTTTATGAACTTTGAACACGGAAGAGTTTTTAAAATTTAACAGCAAGTTTTAATGTTTTAAATGTAATTTTCTATGCGAACGTTAACGTGTGAGATCGTGGGATCGGCTATAAAATGCACGTATGTTTTCCAGAACATGTCCGTAAGGGTTTTTAAATTTATTAATTTTTATTGTGTGCGTAGGGTTGCCTGATGGGCTTAATTGTCAAGGGTTTTCAATGTGTGTCAAGAATCAAGAAAAATTGTCATTAATCAAGTTAAACCGAAAATTTAACATTTTTTCGATTAAATTGTCATGAAAAATCAAGAAAAATAGCAATTGTTGAACGTGTAATATCGATTTGGCCTGCAGTTAAAATGTTTTTTTATTTAAAAATATTAAAAAGAATTGTCGTAAAGAGCTAAGGGAATTTGTACCCCAGGGAATATCAGACTTTGAATTATTAGAAGAAGAATTTATAGCAGAAATACTATCAGAGTCTTATTTGTTTTTCCTTCATGACATAATTCATTATTTTAATGTACAATATTTTAGAAAAAAATGTTGGATTTACATGGTAAAATCTAATGAATGGTAAATATGGTAGCAAAGCTGTATCTTAGTTTTTTTTCTATTATTAGTTCAGTAATGAAAAGTCTAAATTAAATGTAATTTTATAACTTGTCTTTGTTAATTGAATTGTCAATGCATTGCTTTTTCGCAATACTAAGACTGTATAGCTTTTTGTTTTCAACATGTATTGCGATTGTAAGCCTCTGTCTATGAAACATTTGCTGCGAAGGGGAATGACGCATTGTTTTGTGTACAAGCAGTTTTTGTAAGTTTATTATTAAAGCGAAGAAGGAAGAAGTGAGAAGGCATACAAAATACCCAACTAAATGCTGCAAAAGAAAAATGTAACTGCATTTCGAAGAAAGTTCTTGCAGCAAATGTTTCATAATATGGACGAGGACTAAAAAATAATTAAGAATTATTTTTAAACATTTAAAACAATTTCACAAAATAATCAAACACCTATTTGTAAATTTTCACGACCAATAATTCTGTATATCAACTGTTACCTAATATGCATCTAGCATAGTTGCAAAGTTGCTTAAAATACCGCTCACTGTCAATGACAAAATTATTAAAAACCAAAGGTTGGCTTAAACAAAAAGTATGTGCAATATTGAGGGAAAAAAACTATTGTAAAAAAGCTTCTTTGAATTGAAATTCAACTCATAGAAGCACATTCGAAAAAAATGGTTAACATAATTGTTTAGTTCTATTAAGGTATTTATTTACTGTTTTATGGATAAAATTTAATGTTTATGGTTTTCTTTTCAAATACATAAATTTTATTAAAAATAAATCGTATTTTTTTAATCAACATGCCACATATGTATGTAATCAAATTGGTAATCAAACTTTTTTCGTTGTTCTCTTCAGTTATTGAAATAAATTTTAGTTGTTATAAAAATGTAATAGTTACTTTAAAGAAAGAAAAAAATATTTTTTACCTGACACCAGCAACATTTTTCAAAAAACGTTATCTAAAATAATGTGCGTACATACATACGTCTACTCAAGTAAAACATTCAGTCGATAGTAATATCGATAGTGGAATCTGAACTATCGATAAATATCGATAGTATCCCAGCACTAGGCGTTACTTAACAACAATTTAAATTTTTCCTTTACCAGTACCCAAGTTCTGTAATTAAAGTGAGAACTTCTCGCATCGAAAAGATGTGAAACAAAATATTCCATCGTTTCTCGAAAAGTGAGAAAAAAGTAAGTCTATTGTTCAAATATCTTTTAAAATCTTAAAAAACTGATTAAAATTTTTGTTTGTTTATAAAAATAAGTAAAACGTTGTTCTTTCGGACGCAAAAAACATTTGTGCACGGAAAATTTTCTTTCAACGTCAACCGAAGTTATGGGAGAATATTTGATCATTAGCTAAAATGCAAAAAGGCATAACTAACAATAATATAATTTTACAGTAGAAGCAAACAACTTTGTAAAACGAAAACTTTAAACATGTCAGAAAAACATCCATTAATAAGTCGTCCATGGAATTCTTCAAACAATTTTCAAAGAAAACGATTTCATTATATTTTGTTTGAAAACAATGTCTAATTACTTCGTATTGCATGTAACAAGTTAACACTTCCTTTTTTACGTCCCTTTGTTTTTTATTAATAAAAGCGTAATTTTTGATCGCAGAAGTGCACAGTTTTGTCAAGTTTGTTACGCCTTTTAGCATTTTAGCTAACGATATAAATAATGCATTTGCAAAATATTCTTTTTCAAATTCCTATTTGATTCCAGATCAAATATTATTAGAAATTTATTTTATTTTTTTCAATCCTTAATTTTTTTGGAAACCGTTTTGCATTTTGTTCCATTCTTCCATTCACATTGTTAATTTTACTTTCTTCAATATCAATTGATTTAAATTAAGTTTTTCTTGGGATTCAAAAATTAATTAACAAGGTTTCTTTTAAATGTGCTAAATTCTCATACTATTGATAAACTGAAATTGACTGCTGATGGGATAAGCTATTCCTATGCGCATTTCGCTGGTTGCTTAGGCCAGATCGTCAGCAAACGTCATCCAAAGACTTTAGAAAAGCCAAAGATGTTATACAAATAAAACTGTTAAGCGAATAAGAATTATAAACCTCGGCTTTATAAGTAAAGCTTAAACAAAAACCACAACAATAAACATAGAGTTTATCTATTATTACAGTCCCGACTGTATTATTATTAATATATTAATTAATATAATAATAATTATATTAATCGCATAAAATGGCACAAACATTTTGAATAGAATTCTAAAGCATCTAGTCAGGTTCCTGCTGGCTGCGGTGGAAAAGGAACCAAGGGATACATTTCATTAAAAATTATTCGCTATTTGGCTGTTTGTTTCCTCGGAAATACGGCGTAACCCATGTGCCAAGCAAGTATCTTGTAACAGTTTGGATAAAATATTTTAAGCCTTTTGGCAGCCTTAACCACCTAAGGGGCGGCATCGGTTAAACATAGAAGAATCTTTTGTCGAAGTTTTGAAAATCTTGTATTTTAACCAGAGATTTTTTTCAGGTAACATTTCTGTATTGATATTGTTAACATTTAAAATTTAGTTGTGTGTAAATATTTAATAACGGTTAATATATTTTATTATTTTAAAGTCGAAAAAATTAGAGTTACCAAGCATTTACACACATTCATACTCGCATATAACCTATGTTTCTACATGCAAGTAGCGTATACATTAGGGTGGTTAGGGGCAACCCCTAATAAGTTCCAATAGGATAGGAAATGCGATTGACCAAGTTTCAGCCCAATCGGATTACGCTAACACGTGTCTCATTGAGCATAAATTAAGGAAAATTTGCGATTTTTCACTAAAATTCGTATTTCTTTATCTTTTTTTTATAAGGACCCAGAATATATACACTTTGTGGGGTGTAGGATCAATATTGTAGCAATTACAAACGGAATGACAAAGTTATATATACCCTTTTACCTTCGATGAAGGGTATAAAAATCAACCACAATAAAATTGTTCCCGCATTTATAAACCTATAAGATTTTAAAAAATTTTAAAGTGAAATTAAACAAAAAATTTATTTTTGTCCCTTTTTAGATATTTAATCAAACATCTGCAACAGTATACCGGTAAGTAGCATTAATTGAATAACAGCATTTAACGTGTTGTGCACAAATTAAACAATGTTTCCACATTCGTCATTGAACGCCCAATGCATCTTTATATCTTACAGAATTAGACGTAAACATAAATAATTTTGGAGTCTAAAATTACGGATGGCAGAATCAAACTGGTTCCGTCTCAAAAGTGTTGATACAAGCAGACTATTTCTATTAATTCTTTAAATTAGGAAACATTCATTCATTAAGCTGTTTGCCACATTTCCTTTACAGAACTAACTTGTTTTATTTTACAGTTTAGGCCAAATTTGTCATCGTATGTGTAACTTATAGTTTTAAGACCATTTAAGAATATTGATTAGTGGTAAGAAACCTTTTTAGATCTCAAACCTTAAAGTTCTTATATGGATATTTTTTTTAAATTTCTTCCAGGATATATAAATTTATGAATAGAGATAATTCTGATGATGGAATTGTGTTTATTCTTAAAACATGTAAATTCGACCTGAGTTCGAGCCGGTGTATAAATTTTTTTTTTATAAATTTCATGTTGTAAAATTTCTTCCTTCATAAAAATAATTTAATGGAAATTAAAATTTGTTTAACTTAAGCCTAATTTAAATATCAAAAATTTCAACTAAAATACATAAATAATCTCCTAAGCTATTGATTAACCAATTTTGCATCAGACCTTATTTAACATCAATTTACATTAAAAAAATAGCAAATGGAAAATTCGTTTGCCGTGAAACTCATAACATATGAGTGTGTTTAACATTATTTGTATTGATGAATGTTTGAGATTGCATTTGTTTTCTGTCAATGTTTATTCCATTCTACGAAATCAGTGACAGGTAAAATTAAAAAAATCATACATTGGCAAATATGCAACTACCCAGCAAACAATTTCGATCGAAAAAATAATCTAATAATTTCTCCATTTAGCAAAAATCTATCGCTTTTGCTATTCAATTCTTATTTAAGTATTAACATCATTCGGAAAGAAGTGTCACACTATGGTAATATTGACTTACGAATCTACTTAGAGTCTGTATTTTATGACGAATAAGAGTGCTTTCTTTGGCTGTTGAATATCAACTAAATTTAGTAGTATGTATCGCTTTTCGCTCTAAAAAGTACTCGTTTGAAGTTAAATTTTTTCTTACTGTTCTTTATTATAAGAAGTCGGCCATTTTACTGTTGGTTTTTGTAAGGCAAGTGTGAGTAAAATAAAAAATAACTGAGCGGAAAGTTTTAGAAACTATCAAAAATCTTCAGTACATTTAATCAAAACAATTGTTATGGCCAATTTCACCAATTCTATTTAAATAAAAATTAATTTCTAAATATATTTTTTCATATAATTTTGTTTAATTTGACATGAAAAATCAATTTTTAACATAAATCGATATTTAAATAAATTGGTGAAATTGGCATTGAATGTTTCAAAGTTAAAAACCTAATGTGGACAAATTTTTTTTAAGGAATTACAGAGAGTCGCAAATTTGTTCAAACACTAACCTTATAAAAGTGTCATCATAATTTTTTAATTATTATTTTATAAATTTTTTCCACTAATAACATTGATTTTCACTAGAAAAATAAAATCACTAATTGTCAACAAAAATTATTAAAGTCATTGAATAAACAAGCAAATCGAGAAAATCCCCAATATCCTTTAAAAATTACAATTATAATTTTTTTTAGTTCAATTTTTTTGGCTTAAAAAAATTACTGTACCTGAAAAATGATTTGGGCTGTTTTGTGCACTCATTTAATACTTTTGTGCACTGGATCGCTCGGTAACTTTTGGATTCATCGGGGTTTGAGTACAATATTACTATTTAATGTTTAAATATTTAAAATGTTACTTTATTTTACACTCAACACTACCGATCGATCACATTGAAATTTATGTAAAAACTGTCATAACTTGGAAAATTGCTTTGGTACTGGTATTCACTATTTAACAGCAAATCGTTGCGAAGAAGTCAATATTACATGAGCAATCCCAGTAAACAATGTGCTCCAAAAGTAGCAGGTTTTATGTATGAATGCATGCCTTAAATCGCTTCAAACCTGCTGATAAGATGCCTGATTTTTGTATGGGGTGTTCCCGGTTTGGAGGACTATTTACTGCTGACAATAAGCGCTTTTTTTAACATGCAAACAAAGTACTCCTAAAGCGCTTTTTAAGGGATAACTATATTTCCATATTCATTGATTTTTTGCTTTTAATTGCTTAAATGCATTGTTTCAATAATTTTCGTAAACCAATATATATTTGTATTTTTTTTCGCTTTAAAACCTCATCGTTGTCAGCACTAAAATAAGAGCTTTTTTCTATATTTTATTCTTTATCAGATACTGCTATATAAAAGCTTTTTCTCTAAAGTGCTTCAAAAAACCCAAATTTTTTTTACTGGGATGTTCATTTTTGTTATTGTTGTAATTATATAACTGTGACAAGTGACGAAAAAGTATAGTTTTAGAACTCATTATTCGATTCTAACGTATTTTGTTGTTGCTAAATTCCGCAAAATCTACTGTTTAACTACCAAATGTGACGAAGTAGTTTAAGTTTCGTAGATTACGCTGCCCATTGCTTGGAGGGTATGCTAGCGTATAGTAGAGACACCCCTAACTCAGTATAGAATTGTTTACAAATTTAACGTTTTTACTAAAGATAATAAAAATAACAACTTTAAAAGTAATAAATGCAAAAATATTTTTAAAATTTTTCAGAATTAAAGAATCCAAATAATTTTTTGCACTTAAAATAACTTATAATACCGGGATTTGTGCAAACCAGCCTCTTCACTAAAAATATTCCTCTTTTATGTTTCCATTTTTTGGTTTGCTTTAAATTAAACAATTTTGACAATTCAATATGGCTCATACATACGAACATACGTACATAATACATACATTTGTGTGTTTGTATTAGGGAAAGCCTATTTGTCTATTTGCTATTTGTCGTCGCCAAAATGTATGCGAATATTTAAGCGAATATCTAATGATGGCAACATCAATATCCTCTAAAATCTTTTTAAGAAAATATTTTTAAAATTTTTTATTAAAATAATAATTACATACATAAAGCTATCACCAAAAAGCTTACCCCCGTTTTCAGAACTTACCGACAGCTTAAGGAAGGATTTTAGCGGCCGTATAAAAAGTGCGCCATTATTACAACTTTAATAAATCACCATCTCCTGCTTATTAAATATAACTTGGCTCAATAGAACTTTAAGTATTAGAGACTTAACGCACAATAATTATGTTTGGGTTAATATATATGGGGGATCTTATAACATATCAACAACATTTTTAAAATCGATGTCTTCCGATTTGGTTGCGATTTGCACCAAGGTTGGTCCTATTGAATAGTAGTTAAGACAAACATTTTCAAAGTTTCTGAGTTAGAGGGGGTCAAAATTTGACATTTTCTCTCATCCATGTAACTTATTACTAGGGATGGGATTTCCATGCAAATGCATGTTTTTTGTCGATAGTCTAAGAACGGTGTCGACCAATTATCTTTCCGAATCATCAAATTTGCGTTAAAATGGCATCGATTTGTTTTTGCATATTGTTGCATATCTGGTGGAAATGTATATTTTGACATTTTGGAGAATTTTTTTTTTTAATTTCCATATTATAAAAAAAGTTGTTAAAAAAATGTTTAAACACACAATAAAAACTTTCCAAAAACAATTTTAAAATCTATAAATAAATTCTTTTGGAGCTCTGCTTTAAAAACAAGATTTTCAAGATTTCGACAAAAGATCCTTCTATTTTAAACCGATACAGCACTTTACATGGTTAATACTTCCAATGGGTTTAAAATATTTTATCACAAACTGTTGCAAGTTGCTTGCTCGGCATATGGGCCAATTGGATTGTATTGCAATTTTTAATAAATAAAATCTCTTGATTCCCCTTCCACCGCAGCCAGTAGTAACAAGATGGGGGCCTGGCTAGATGCTTCAAAATTCTAACTAAAAAACTTTCAGTTATTTAAGAATGTTTGAAGAGCTTGTTGATAACGATGATTATGCAATTAACAAAGTAAAAGAAATATTTAATTTAAATAATATCATAAGTCAATTAGCATTTGTATTTTCCAATTACGGATATATTGGTGAAACAATAACTACCCTGTACTATTCGTAACTACTCGACAGTGTCTAATGCACTGTCTTTTAAAGAAGTTTTTAACCGACGACAAAAAGGACACTGTCCTTTTTTTTCTTTCAAGTTGTCTTTTGTCAAAGCTTATCCACGACAACGTGATAGATATTATGTTGTAAGGTATCCTCTTTGAACTACTAAACAGGACAATATGAGCGCCATTGTATTGTAATCTGTCTTCTAAACAAACAAAATTAATTTGTTCCCAATAAAAATAACTGTAAAATAACGATAATGATAAAAAAAAAACAGCCAAAGCAATGTGAAGAGAATCAATCAGTCAAGTCTGAGAACTCAAAGACTAACAAATGATTTTAAAAAATGTGTGTGATATTGTATATTTTTAATTACTCATTTAGGTTTATAGCCGACATTGTCGTGCAAGCTGTTACTCCTGTAACTTCATCGATATTGTCTTATACGCAGTCGTTGACGACAAAGTAGAATCCATTGTCGTCTATATAGTCATCAAAGACAATATAAACGACAATGGCGGTCATGTGGTCATTAAAGATAATATGGACCAGGGATAATAAATTACATTTTCAAAATTGGACTTAATTAGATAAAAATTGTACATTTTAGGTCCTAATTGTACTAAATCACAAATATATTTTTTAATTGTTCTAATATTTACATATAAATATAAACATACATTAAAATTCACTTTTACCTTACATTTACATTTATTTGCAATATTTATTTGCCAATTAACAAAAAAGTTATGTAACTAATAAAAATTTTAGACGATGAAGTATTAGCTTATTTTTTTAAAGATGATAGTGGAACAGGGTACAAATATGTTTAACAGAGTAACAAGTCCAAAAGATATTGTTTTAGAACGTAAGATTCTTTTGGATTTGGTATCCCGCTAAAACCCCTTTTACCGCGATTGATTGTATATTAATAAATCAAGCTACAGTCTTTATTTATATCCCATATAAATGTATTCGTATATTCCATATCAGAGCCCAACTTACGGAATTCTATATCGATCGAAATTACAATTTAAATGCCGTAATTTGGACCCAGGTATAATAAGGAACAAAATAATCATTTTATTATTTTTCAAGGAGATCAAAATATGATTGATGTAGGAAATTAGATTTTTGATAAATTTCTACATAACGTTACTTTTAATTAGAAAAGGCGTATTAAACATATAATTTTTTTGTTCGATACATAAAACTTAATAAAAATAAAGAATTTATAAAAAAGCTTAGGTCTTAATTAAAGCCAGGATAAGTTTTTTGTTAATTTAATGGCAACAAGATTTATTTGACTGTATGTAGTTAATATTTAGTCTGAAATAAATTCGATACAGTATTAACATAAAGCGGCTCATATACTTACAATAAAATTGTTCAGTTTAACGTATTGTACAATTATATCGCCAATGTGTATGTGATATACGATGATGGCACAATATATTGGCAACAATCAAAATATTTTTGATTTTTATTGCACAACGAAAATAAAGTGAAATGTGTTGGCAACATTGTACAATGCTGTTTATGTTATTTCTATAGGTTATGTTTACATTTTTGGAAATAATATGGCGGATATCATATACAATAATTCTGCAGGTGTATGGGCCGCTTAAAGGAAATTTTTTATGAATTTATGGAGTGAAAAAATATAAATCACATTCACCGAAGAATGTAGTATAGATGATATACCTTTAGAAATTCTACAGATACATATCTGGAAACATTTTATTAATTTTATGTTTCATTTCTCCAAACCTAGACCAAAATACTTTAATGTTAAATGTTTGAAATTTTTAAATTGTATTAAACATGTCATTGGAGTACTTCAGTTCTTTTGCAATGCTAATAGTACTGAAAAAAGTACAATTGTACTGACTTTATAATCCCTGATATGGACGACAATGTCAACGACAGGCTGAGCGACCATGTCTCTCTTTGTGTCGTGCACGATTTACGCGACACTGCCATCGACGATTTGTATTAGTTGTCCCTTACGTGTCGTGCAGGAATTAACATTGATGATTCGTGCACGACATAGCCAATTGGGTAATGAGGAGTTCACTTAATACACAAGTCAAATTAATTGATATTGCAGACAGTAAAATTAACAATATGGAAGGAAGAATAGCCCGACAAATTCAAAAACAAAAAATCCAAAACGTTTTGCAAAAAAATTGAGAATTTAAAAAACATAAAATAAATTTCAAATATTTTTGATCTGATCTGACATCAAATTAATTTCTTCAAAATGTATTGGCATTCTTCAAGTCCAAGACATAATTGTACCTTTAATAAAACAGTAGTTATTTATTTAAACAAACTAAAATTTCAATTAGTTATTTAAGTTTTTTAAAGATTTTTGAATAACAATAGACTGAATATTTAGTGCATATTTTTATTTTTTAGTGCATATTTTCGATTTTTTAGTGCATGAAGTCTCAAGCAGCTTACCCTACGTTTCCAATCAACGAAAATCGAAAAACTCTTCTTAAAGATTCATATATGATTCGTTTTTTTTTATTAGTTTAGAGACATTTTCGACTCTTTTTTAATAATTTTTGTTATTGAATTTTAAATCATAAGCGCGAGTCATTTTTGTGTCGATTTTTAAGCGCGCAAGTGATTAATCAGTTTTTAATCACCAAAAGTACTCAAAGAAGGCTCATATCGATGATTTTTGAAAAAACGATCTTCCAAATGCCAGCAAGGAGGAAACGGGGGGGGGGGGGGGGGGGGTTGGTTAGCCAGATTTTAAATTCGGAAAAACAGTACATTGAACTCAAAGAAACAATACAACAAAAAAAAACAGTACGATTTATTTAAATTATAAAATATTTAAAATCTTTGATTGAATATGCAACAACAATTATGTATATAAAGAAATACACTTAAAATGTGTAACGTCAAAGGAATGACTTCCATCTTATGGCATTTCCATTCCATTTTATGGCATCTCCCATATAGTATATATGTATGTATACTAATTACTCAATTTGCTTTTAAAAAGCAAACACTAAAACGAAGCATTTGGCATAAACGTTTTGTTTGATTGTGGTAGTAGGTTTTTCTTTAAACAATTGGTATTAAAAGCAATTTTGACCACGTCCATAGCTGCGTATTTTAAATGTAGTTTAGGTAGAGAAAAGTGGTCCTGATTTGAATTCGTACGTTTTCAATTTCATGTGATTTCGATTTCCAGAACATGTCTGAAAATTAAAAAAATTCTAAGAATTACAAATAATTGTGTTGGAATAAGTATTCATTTAGTATTTTAAAAAAAGTAATATTTTAAACAAAATTTTGATTTTGTTTTTGTCTTTCTCATGTGTGTATACAGGAAAATACTATTGGAAGAGGTAACCACAAACTCATACGTCTTAAAAATAATAACATGAAAATATACTACTGCTGCGAGCCACTCATTATAATTTACATTTCAACTGTGTATTTATGAGAAAACAATGACCACAGCGTAAAAAGTCTTATTATTTTAGACCTTTTTTGTTTGGAATACAACAAATTTTTTTAAGCTATGTACTGTTAAATATTAGGATATTATGAAAATATGACTTTAACAGGGTTTTTTCTTAATATCCTGGTTTTTTGTAGACTGAACAAAGAAAAAACAGTACAAAAAACAGTAAAAAGTGTAAAAAACAGTATAGTTACGTACTGTTTTGGGAGTGTTGCATAAAACAGTACAATTGCAAAAAATCAGTACATGAACTACTAAAAACAATACGTATGGCAACCTTAACGGGGGGTTAGATAGCTATTTTATCAATCTTTCGAAATTTTTTTTTTTAATTTAAAAATTTTTTTTATTTCGTTTAATTGAGTACTTTTTTTGCTCAAAAGTAAGTCCTGCGAGTGGCACATACATAAAAAATAATTTCTAACCCAAGACGAGGGTTTTTAAACTTTTAGCACATGCACTATTTTGATTTTTTTTCCTATTTGTGTGCAAGTGTTTCTAAAATCTTAAAAAAAAACTTGTGCTGAGAAACTAGACAAATTAACCTTTCCGACGGAACTTAAATTTCATCCCATCGATACAGTAATACCCACAATATCGTATGCTTAATATGCAAACCTGCTAAATCCACTTTTTAAGTTGAGATTTTGGTGCAGTGTGGTAGAGAAAGATACGCCTCATCGACCAGCATTTATTTTTTCTTCAATTTGTGTCTTTAAGTGCTAATAAATCAATACAAGTTAAACTCCCTTTTTTTGTTTAAAATGTGTTTAAACCAGCAAATCAATAAATCGGTTAATATATAAACCATCTCTTAGGACAAAGAAAGTCATTTGGGTATTGGGGATATTTTTGGGGATTTAAAAATAAAATTTGGGGATTTTGCACATTTTTAATATATTTTCCCTTCTCTTATTATTAACGCTTTCTTTGTTTTGTATATTAAATATGAAAAAAGTAGCAAAACTTTTTCTTACTCTTATGAGCAACTTATATGGCGTAAAGGGTCCTAATTAAGGTTAACATTTTTGTTAAGTGTGTAAAAGGTACTTAATTAACTTATGTTATTTTTCCTGAGTGCGTGCTTTAAAAAGAAGAATTTAAAAAAGAATCTAAAACCGTTGACAACACATACAATTTTTGATTTGCTAAAGACAATTTTCAAGGAAATATGTCTTCCCCAAAAATAACTAAATATGAATGACAATAAAGTAAAGTTTGGGAAAAAGAATGCTGGGCTATTGGTAAAACTTATGATGCATCGAAGTATTAAATAAATGACGGATGTATGCATTTTTATTGTTGATTTTAAGGATGGCTAAAACCGATTGAACAAGCTCCAAATTCTTATAAATTGGCTCATTTGTCTTCAAAACCAGCATATTGTTCTGCTTGTAATTCCTCACTGAAATAACATAAAAAGGATTTAAAAAAAAAACACGCCGAAACCAGTCGGATTTTTTTTTTAATTTTTTGGGGACAAGGGAAAAAGAACCTGGCAGCTCTGTATATGAATTTGACAACATTTATCGTAGTGCTGCCACACTATTTTTTCTTAAACTACATTTTATAAATGGGACACTGATTTGCAGCTGTTGAGTTTATTCCCTTATTGCGGTTCTCCACTCAACTCAGTTTGGCCGTGTTAGAGTCAACTTATGCACAACCAAACTCATTTTAGGTATTGTGATACCCAACGGTTTTAAGTTGAGCTTGCTATAAAGTTGCCAACTTATTTTATCGATTTGCAAACTTAAATTATAACGTTTCACAAGTGAAAATTTTATAAAATTAAATAATTTTTTAAACTTAGTATTTTTAAATTGTAACGTTGAATAAAAAGAATTTATAATGGATATTAGAGTCGATTTATTTTATGATGATGAAAACTCTTGTACAGATGTGCTTCGTATAAGAAGAAAGATTCGTGATGATTCAAACCCTCTCGAACTACCTAATGCCAAGTAAGAACTTCTAATAAGTAACGTAACTAAATAATAATTTTTAATTTGTAGATTTAAAAGTTATTTCCGACTTAACAAGGAAGCGTTTTGTTAGTCCTATTCTAAAGCACCAAAATACGGAATGAATTCCGTTTCCGAACAGAATTATACTCGGTGACATGGCTTATTATTACAAATTATGATACCTATTTTAATTAGGCTTAAGTTCATCAAATTTAATTTTCAGAATTTGATTTTTTTTCATTCTAGACTGCCGCGGAAATCGATCCCAGGCTATCACGGACAGGTTACCCTTACAGGTTTCAATTGCAACCACTCAATTTACATGTAAATCAATTAAAACAGATAATCATTTAAAGCAAATTCCGATCTACCACAGGTTAAATACAATATTTGGTTTAAAGGTGGATGTTTGACTATTGACTGCCAGAAGTCGTCAATGGCTGTGAGTGTTACGGTAAAACCCTCTGAAGAGATTGAGTGCGTCCCACTATTCTTCGACAAAAATAAAAAAAAAAATAAAAAAATTTTGTCTCAAATTTTGTTTAAATACAGCTTTTTTGAAAGATATTAAGGTATCTCAAATAAATGTTAACAAAAATATTTTTCTGATTGATTTTGCCACCACGAGAGGGCGCTGAACTAAGAGAATTTTATGCAAACATCAACGTTAAGAAAACCATTTATTTTACTTCTGATTCATTAAATGTTAACACTCGCAGTCAAACAATAAGGAGAAAATGAAAAGTTGTACACAACTTTTCATTTTTTGTTCGAAAGTTCTTGGTTTCGACAGCAGTTTTTTAAACCCTGGCAAAAAAATGGATTTTACCCCCGTTTCCACATGCAAGTAATTACTTGCAAGAAGTGTATACGTATAATCAACGAAAAATCAAGGAAACAGCCGATTGGCTGGAAGTACAAAAATTGTGTGAATGTAATGAAAAAGTGTGAGTGTATTGAGTTGTTCGAACTTGCTTGCACTTGCATGTGGCAACGGGGGTTATGTGATTCCAACCATTTTTAAAACAAGATGATTTTACTAACTTCTTCTTAATAAATACATCTCGAAGACTACACTGTGCACCATCTTTGAATATAAGATATGATGCAGTGATGCCCTTTTTGTAAGGATTTTCTTAAATAATCTTAAAATGTTAACCTGTTTTATCCGTAGAGAATCAAAAAAAATCAAAGGTTTAAGTCGGCCGAAGACGTCTGGATGAGACTGAGGAGAACTGTGCAATTCACTGGCGATATGACTACAGTCAGCCATTTAAGACTATCGAGTGGGCAAAACAGAATACCTACCCATAAGTCTATAAATTTGTATGCTTCAAGCACAACCACACGCAGCGAATTTTTAAATTTATTACTCTTTTCGGATTATGTTTTAAAATAAAAACGCGTGTAGATTTTAGGAGAGATAGGACTTGACGTCTAAAACTTAAAGAGTGTGAGCCAGCACTACGATACGGCTTCTCTTTTAGTTTATGAGGTAGGAGGTTAGCGAATTACCTGCTTTTACCTCATATTTTTTTAATGAACAACAATACGTGTTAATGTTTTGTATCTCTTTTAGCTTAGGAGGTATGAGGTATGTGCGATGAAAGATAAATGAATGGAGAAAAAAATAACAAACATAAGTGCAATTTTCACTCCTTAAACGTTCGAATTTCAAAAAAGTACCGGCCACATGTTTGCTTTTTTTATTTAATGAACAACAATAAGTATTAAATTAAAAAAGTACCAAAATAACATTAAAATTATAAGTTTTTGAATTTTAATTTATTATTTATATAAGACCTCAAGCCAAAATAATAAAACAACAAAGTACCAATTTTTTAAAAAAAAGTACCAGTTAGAGAACAAAAAAGTACCAAAAATATCCCTCTAACAGATTATCATTCACACAGGATCTTGCATGTTTAATTTTATGTTTCTAGATTCAATACTAACGGAAATTCAAAAAGTACCAGTTTAAACACCCCGTGAGATCAAACGTCGAATTTTAGCTCGGTGCAAAAGCTTACAAAAAAAAAATTATTTCGTATAAAAACATTTTCTTAAATAAAAAGAATAATATTTTCGTGAAGAAAAAACTAAGATCTATTTGTCGCTTATAAACAATGGCCAGTAAAACTCGTAAAAGTTTAAATAGCAAATATAAAATTATATGCAAACAATGCAAAACACAAGTGTTGGAAAGTCATGAATCTTTACAATATGTGCGTTCGTTTACTTTTCCAGTAAAAATCCCAGTAAAATCCAGTAGGTGAGTTATATTTAAATTTTCCAAATTTATGTGTACGCGAACGGATTTCAGTAAAATCCAGTACAAACTTTGGGGGTAAACGAACGCAGCTAACACAGTGCAAGAGACTCGTGTCTCCCAGTTTTTTCGAAAGTTATGCACTTTTTTTATGGGCCCTTAAAGATTTAGGGCCTCTGTGTCATTTTTGCAAAAAAGTGATAATTTTCTCAGGCTCATATCTTGCAAACCGTTCGGAATTTTGAATCTTTATGGCAGCTCTTGCCATAAAGAACAAAAAATGTGAACATATAAAATCAAAAAAACTTCATCTTCAAGATCAAAATCGCAAAAAACTTAAAAAAATTCGATTTTTTTACCTTTTTTTCCTTGTTCAGATCCATAGTTAGCAAACCGTTCGAAATTCAAGAAAACAATCAACTACAAAAATGTACCTAAGAACTAAATAAACAATTTTCTAGAGCATATAAACTTCCTAGGAATGATTCTTAACACCGTTTAGGTAGCCGCAGAAGAAGTGAGCTTGATGTTGCTTGAGGGGTTCCGCAGGGCAGTGTTCTTGGTCCCTTGTCATTTAAAATTTGTATAAATGATTTGAAAAACATACAGTTTAATGGAAAACTGTTTATGTTTGCAGATGATATTTGCCTTTTTACAATTATAAATACGAGAAAGTACTTCAAACTCAAGTAGAATATGATGCTGCAATTTTATCGGAGTTTCAAAGAATAAACAAATTAATTTTGAATGTTAACAAACCCAAATTCATAAGATTTAAGCCATATGTTTCACGAAATGAAGAGCCGATATGTGTTAATATTAATGGTCAATTAATAAATGAATCAAAACCATAATCTTCTGTGGGAAAAACACATCAGCCGCCACATATCGAAATTATCATCAGGAATTGGTATTCTTTATAAATTTAAAAATAAACTAAATGTTGATACGATAATTTAAATTTACCAATCCCTTATTCACTCGCACTTAACTTATCGTCCAGTTATTTACGGTAGTAAAGCGAATTTAGTTTTGGGATCACTACATTCAGCACAAAATAAGGTGTTGAAAAGAGAATTCAACCTTCCATTACAGTTTGGAACAACACTTATGCAATAACGATACTTCCGGTGAAAGGGGTTTATAAACAACAACTATTCAGCCTTATTTCGGTTCTCGATGTCGAAAACGACTCAGTATTAGATTAAATTAAATTAAAGTTCTTTAATCTACTACAAAATTCGACTTACGGTGTTACCGACATCGAGAACCGAAATAAGGCTGATTACTTTATGTTTTTAAATGTAATAGAGGTATTGGTTCACACACCATACAATTAAGTAATAATATATCACACACACGGAGAATCACAAGACAGGCGATGGACTTAAATTAAGTAAGATGTAGACTTGAGTTAACCAAACAACGAATTTCGTTTGCTGGACCTAATGAGTACAGTCATTACCTAATCGCTTGAAAAATATTTCTATTTTATCAACTTTTAAAAGTAGTTTAAAATAATTTTTATTGCACAATGTTGAAGTACTTCTTGCATCTTGAAACCGTAATATCTTTTTTTTTTTGTTTTATTTTTTTTTCTTATACAAAATTTTATAAAGTAAAATAAGTTTAAATTTGTAAATTAATGAAAATATTTTATGTTGCCTATTGGACTCAATAGAGCCTTATTTGGCGCTGAGACAAAAATATAATTTTTTTGTTAAAAATTTAATGAAATAAAGATACAAAATTAAAAAAGAAACACCAAAAAGTATCAAAAACTTCCCTCTTATAGATTCTTATCCACTCAGGACCTTGCTTCTGGAATTTAATGTTTCTAGGTCCAATACTTACGGAAATTTAAAAAGAACCGGTTAAAGAACAAAAAAGTACCAAAAAGTTCCCTGATTGATTTGAATCCACTCAAGACATTGCATGTTGAATTTTATGTTTTAAGGTCCAATATTAACGATAATTAAAAAATACCAGTTGTAGAGCCAAAAGTTGAAGAAATATATTAAATTTCCCGTATTTTCCATTTTGGTACTTTCCCCCCCCCCCATTAAAGGATCAAAAATTGCAGTATTGTAGTGGGGGCCCATAATTTAGTACGAATATGTCAATGAAATGAGAAAAATGTACCAAAAATAGTTACGCTTTTCTACCCTTAAACGTTCGAATTTCGAAAAAGTACCACATTAGTGTTTATTTCTAGGTTTATTGGTTCAAAAGATAGATAGGGTGACAAAAAAGTACCAAAATTCAGGTTTAACCCGTTTTCTCCCTAAAAGAGCCGAATTTCAAAAAAAGGACCAGAAACCTGTCCGCCTATTTTTCTAAAGAACAATTTTAGTTTTGGAGATATAAGGTTATCGAATTTACCCGTTTTACCGTTTTTACCCCCTAAAGTGGATCGATATAGCAAGAGACCTACCTCCGGTCCAAATTTCAAGTTTTTAGCTTGAGGCGTTTAGGCTGTGCGATCATGAATCAGTCAGTAACGTTACAATTTTATATATACAGTAGAATCCCGATAGTTCGTAATCGCAAGGGACTGACCATTTCTTAGGAATTTTAGGGGTTTTCGATTTAGCGGGGTTTCGATTTAACGAGGTTAAAATAAAATAAATTCGAATTAACAGGGTTTTTCAATTTCTTAACTAAAACGATAAAAAAAAACATAAAAAATGGTTAAAAAGAAAAAATATATAAAAATTATTCATGTAACAAAGTGATCTTAAGAAATTAAAGAAACACGCAAGAAAAAAAACCCACGCAAAAAAAAAATTAGCGGTAAACAAAAAATCATTCTTTCCATGTTCCTGTTGTTTTTATTACGAATTATAAGTGGTAGTTAGCAAACAATTACGATTTGTAAGAGGCAAAAAGATTTTATTTGAAAAAAAATTACGAACTAGCGAGGGGACCAAAATGTATGGAAATTTTACGAATTAACGAGATTTTTTCAAGGGACCGACAGTTTATTACGAATTATAGGGAATAACGATTTATCAAGGTACGAATTATCGGGAGTTGACTGTATAAAGAATTATATTATTTAAGCACATTAAAATACATTTCATAAAATTATTCTAACTTCCAGCCCTGGAAGAGGGCTTAAAGATATGTACATATAAACAAATTTAAAAAAAGGTTTTGTATAAAATTCTAGAGGAATTCGAAATCTTTTGGATGCCTCTTTCCCCTTTATACACCAACCCAAAACCTTATTGCACATGGGTATACTATTGAAAAATTTGCCTGCAAATAAAGTGGTTATATGACACAATCAAGCTAGACCGACTACACTTTCTAAGTTTTTTTTTTTTTTACCTTAATAAATTAGCCATTCTGCACTTTCGGTTGCAACCAAATAAGTTTTTTTCACAATTTTTTTAAATATAAAAAAATATTCAGATCAATAGCTTTATATACTCGTATTTATAAAACAAATAATGAAACCCACAAAATTAAAAAATAAAAAAAAAAACAATGTGAAATGTATTTTTAAATTGTCCGCAGACACAATGTTTTATACATATATTTTCATAAAAAATCTCCATGCAATACAAATACATCCACTACATGTTACATGATGTATAAATTAAATAATAATAGTTTAATAATTAAATTTACGCATGTATAAATAAATAGAAAGATAATTGAATGACATAATACATAGTTATCTTCTTTATATAAAAAACTTAAATATGTACGTGCTCTTGTTTTTGCATTTAATAAAAATTTTATTGATTTCTTCGATCTGTTTAATTTTATTAGGAAAATCTGCTTTAAAAGCATAAAATGGCAACACAGACTGAATATTTATTAAGTTTTATTAAAATATATAAATATTTAGATAAATTGTAAAAATTATGTAATATATTTAAAACAAATGTATTTAAAGAAATGTAATAATAATAATAATTAAAAAAAGATTAAAAAAGTGACGTGGGAACAAAAATAAAATATTTGTTTACAAAATATCAACAAAAAAAAGTAATAATAATTTAAATAGACGATAAATAAATAAAAACGTTTTATTTGTTTTTGTTTTTTTTTTAATTTTAGTAATATAATAGCACATTGTACAAATTCTTATGTAATAACTTTTTGTTAAAATGAAATTTATACACTTTTTTGTTAAATATTTTTTGAAGTACATAAATATTTACAGTAGAAACTAACAAGTTCATTCAAGTATTTAGTAAGGGACATAAATGTATTTGAAAATCAAACACAAAACAAATATCAAAGCGTTTGTATACCAACTCTAGTTGCTGTATTTTTCATATGCTTGTTAATTTTTAAGAGTATTTTTTATACCCGCACTTTAACTAAAGTAAAGCATTTGTTTTTTTCTTTGACACGTTTACACAATAACGTAAACTGGTCCAATACACATCTTTTCAGTATTTGTTTGTGACAGCGACACTACAGTAAAGAGTTTCAACCATCTTCAAGGATTTGAAAATGTGTGCAAATGGAATTGTGCAGGTCTCGTTTTAGTAGTTGAAAGTTGGGATGTAACGATACGCCTTTTCGCCGATTTGATACTCAAAAAGAGATATCGGCGACATTGATACGCATATTAAATTTGAATTCAAGTTAAAATTAACTGAACTCAAGTAGAGTATTTTTTTTATTATACAAAATTGCAGTGTAAGAGATTATTAATATTTAAAATTTATCGGGTATGATCTAGGAATCGAAATGAAGTGATACTGAGCTTTGCTCGATTATAAATCCACTTCATTTAGATTTCTAGAACACGCCTGTATATTAATTAGATTTAACAAACAACGAATTTAATTTGATTTTATGGCTAAATTAATAAAAAAAATATTAAAAACAGTGTAAGAGATTATAAATACAGTACTTCATGGATAAGGGCATCACTCTTAAGTTAGTTTCACTCTTAAATAATTCTTAAATGAAAAATTTTCCTTGATCCATTTAATTTTAATACATATTTTTCTCTTAATTGCAGCCCGCTTAGCTGCCTATAACTCACAAATGGGTTATATATTCCGTAAAAAATAAAACAAATTCCAAAAAAAATTTTAGGGTTAATTGCACAAACGAATTTCTGGATTTTTTTTGTTCCGTTTGTAACTTCTGAGAAATTTCAGTTTTCTTTGTATTTTAAAATAATTAGCCAATTCACAAAGTAGTCTGTTTTGTCATATTGGTTGTATTTGAAACAATTCTATGACTGCCTAAAAAATGTATAATAAACAGGTCAAGTTTTCAATGCTATTTGCATGAAAAATATGCTTTTGCTTATTTCTTAAGTTTGTCACAAAAAATTTATTTTGCTTTTGCTTATTTCTTAAGTTTGTCAAAAAAAAATTATTTTGCCGTTTTAAACCAAAGAATTGCGTTTGAGTCAATCTGTTTCAATTGCAAAATAAAAATATATCAGTTCTTTTCTTTTATAAGTATGAATTAACAATAACTAAAGGAAACTACAACGGGTTCCCACGACAATCGGTACTACGCATCGGAGTAAAACGAAAAACTACCAAGGATTGCCAACTCAGCAACGCCAGCTCTCCAGTGGCCGTATTCTGTAATTCGCTAAAGCTAAATCTCTATCGCTAAAAATAAAGCGATTATTGGCTATGAATGCAATACTGTAACGTGCATTGCTAAATTTGGCAATGCCATTACTTAATTCACCGCAAATTTAGCAATAAATGTCATCGCTAAAATGTTTAAATTTTGTATTCTCTTAGGTATTTTAGCGATCGAGATTTAGCTTTAGCTAAGCGAATTACGGAATACGGGTGCAGGTCTCGCTACTAAAGCAACAATATCGGGTAAGTTTTTCTAAAGTACACAGTTACTAAATAGGGATGCCAAATGGGACCGGGTTTTTTTGAAACTCGGGATTCGGGATTTTAAATTCAAAAAAACGCGATACCGGGACGTATCGGGTTTGTCCGGTATTTCATGTATAAAATCCAAATTTTAAAATTCATATAATTATAATTTAATGGTAATGTATAAGTATTAAAACAAAATTATTCATGAAGAATAATTAACTCATTTCAAAATAAAACAGTTTAAGAACAATTGTGATTTTGAAATTTCAGAACATCAAACATTAAACATTGCCTTTCTTATTGTATTTTAATTAACATCTTTTTCTTAAAATAACTAATTTACAATTATATCAGCAGTATAGATGCCATATAAAATATATAAAAAAAATACCGGGAATTAACGCACAAATTTCCCGGGATTTTTGTCCCAAAAATGTGCGGGAGCCTGGCATTTTAGTCCTGGATATCCCGAATAAAAAATACAACTGCTAATGAAGAAAAACGTTCGTACAAATCAGCTGATTTTGACAAATTAAATTTTTTTTACTTGTGCTGCTGCTGCATAAAAAGCGTTGCATGTAACTTGAAACGTAGAACGCAAGTAAGGTTAGAAAAGCATGCACTGTGTGGAGACGAAAACGCGTGATATGGACCTCCAGATTAAATTCTTTTCATTTCCGTTTCATCCTTTTATTCAAATCGTTTATACGTAATTTTTCTTTAATTGTAAAAGAGACATTTGACTTAAGGCCAAACTATAAAATGCATAAGCTTGCTTAAGCTTATGTAAAATTTAACAAAAAGCCTCTAAAATGCATTAAAAAAAAACGATATCAGAAAACATTTCATTACATATGGAAAGTGCGATCAGGTAGACGTCATCCACAGTAGATGAGCCGCACAACTGTCAAGCTTCTTCCACGATTCTTCCTCAATAATAAACTATAAATTTACTACAAAATTTAATAAATGTAGATGGCGTAAACGTAGTAAATTTACGAGATTTACAAAGTCTACAATAGCAAACCGTGAATTCTGCTAATGAATGAGTGTCGTATGAGTGTAATTGAATAAAATTTCAACCGTAAGTCGGCACTGTAAGTTAAGGTCCTTAGAGCGTGAAATTTTTTGACAGTCATTTCTGCATCAAGCCTTAATTTTTTTAAGCGATGATACTTAAACATTTCTTAAAATGTTTACCCATCGATAAGTCTTTACTTTTAGCAGTCATCTTTTAATTTATGAAGTTTTTTTGGGGGGTTTCTTCTGAAATAACCATAGTAGAATTCTAGCAGTGAACATTAACAAATCTAAATCTAAGCTATCTATCCTTTTCTTCCCGAAATAATCGATTTCGCACAATAGCCTCCATATTAAATGAGCTAGGAGAACCAAATTTGTCCTTATACATATATAACGAGTAGTATTTGTTGAAAAATTGCCAAATTGATCCATTGTTTCACCGGACCTCAATAAAAATGTAATCCAGAATTTAAGGGTTTGATACGATTTTAAATAAAACTTCATATACATAAGTAAACACATTTTTTGTTCAAAATTACCAGAAACTAATGTAGGAAAATGTTCAGAAACTAATGTGGAAAATTGCACTTTCTACAATCTGTGTAGGTATTCACAAATTTTGCTGGAAACACTGCTGCTACATATCAAACTAAAAGTGAATCAGTCTATCAGGCGTGTTCTGTAAATCACTTTTTCGTAAAGTGAATGTGTTTGAAATTTAAAATCGGGCGGCTTGCATCCCACCGATTTCATATCAATTTTAAGAATTTTTTTCAAATCAATAACAAACCAAGTAAGAAAGTATAGTCGATCAAGCCCGAACATATGAAAATCGGTTTGAGAGTTTCTGGGAAGCAGAAAATGCTATCTCGTGGCACTACGTTTGGGCCATGTGCCAAATTTTATAAAATTATTTCCAAAATTGCGACCTGTACTTTGCGCACAAGGTTACATGGACAGCTACCAGCCGGACGGACATCGTCAGATCAACTCAGAAAGTGATTCTAAGGTGGGTCTATGACCAATTTTTTAAGGTGTTACACACATCAGCACAAATGCATAATAATTATCACATGCACTTAAAATGACATGTTTTTAAAATAAAATTAACTATTTTACAGAGAAGAACCTTCAAATTTACCAATCTAGGATGAAGCGCTTCTTATGATACATTTATTCAAATAAATTAATCATTAAAAATAAAAATTTATTAAATTTGGTTAAAAAAAATTGTTTAAATTTAATTACACAAAGTTAAAAAAAGTAAAAATGGCGAAAATAAGTATGCCCAAAATAAATGTGGCTGTGATTTAGAATAACGAAAATCACTACTGAAAAATTTAAAAAAAAATCGCATTTGTTAGAACACTAAACTTACACTGTCGTGTTTTCAAAATCGCTCGTTATTTAAAAGCACCGCGGTTTCAGAACAAGCCCGTGACAATTTTTGATCGCTAATTTTAGAGGCGAGCACTTATGATTACTAAATCTAAATAATACATATGTACATAAAAAACTACGTTATAATAGAATGTGGGAGTGGTTCTTTCTTTAAATAACATTTTTTTTTATTTTTTAAACATTTGAAAAAATTTCTTATAATCTTATTTTTTTAATTAAAATACAAAAAAACAAACTATGAACTTTTTGATTAGGGAAAACTTTTTTGATTTATGTATATTTTTTTTAATTAAAGTGTTATCGTCCTTTTTTCAACAGCAATTTTTGTTTTTTCTAAAATTTTTTCATGGGGTTTTTAGTAATAAAAAATAATTGCAAATAAAAAAGATTTGTAATACATCTCAAATATTGTCCAATACTAAACCAACTTAAAACTAAAAAGTTTGAAATTTTGATGTTTCTATTTAGCTCCCAAGAATGCTTCTGAAATAGGGGATGAACGATCCCTATTAGGGAGCTCTTTATCTTAACATTTTTGCTAACTGTATGTTTAGTAGAATGGTATGTATGTACATATGTATGTATGCATGTACAATATACATATAAACCATTTACATGAAATGTAGTTATATATTTATATAAAAAGGATAAATTTGGTATGTTCAGCATACAGTAGTGTGTATGTGTGTATATGTACATAAGTATGTATATGTATTACATTTATGTGGGATTGTGTTATTTGAGGACCTTGTGTTTTTATGTACATAAAAATAACAATGATACGAATAATGAGAAATAGATGGCAGATAGGTAGTTTTGTAATTGTTGTTAATAAATAAATTATCCATTATATCATTTTGATATACAATCTCACTTTCTTTTTGTATTCGTTTGACTGCATAAACAGGCATGTGTTTGTGTGGATGTTTTTCATTATTTGATAAATTATTTGTATTAATTATTTTAAGATATGGCATTTTTAAATGAACCTCTTAAGCGTTTTTGTCTTGATTTTCTCTATAATTTTTTAATTTTTTTCTTTTAGGTTTTCCTCTTAATATTTACTACGGCACCTTTATTTCATTATGACGCTCTTTACTTAATTTTTTTAATTTTATTATTATTATTTTTTAATTTGTGTTTCGGGTTTGTTGTTTTGTTATTTTTTAAAAAACTAATAAAATATTTAATATTTTAACTAACATTATTTAATAAACTTATTACTCAATTAATTAACGTATCTTGGATTTGGATATTATTTATATAGAAGATTTATAAGCTGTTATTTATGGAACGCTAGCTACCGACTAATTCAATCTGTCGATATTTTTTACGCAAATTTGATACTGGATCACGATATAAAATGGGATCTAAACGCATGTTGGAACGTACAAGTGGCATGTAACTGAAAAAAAGAAAACAAGAAATGTTATTTATTAATATAATTTAATTTTTTTATGTCTTTTTTTATAAAATTATAAGTATGTACATTAGGGTGTCCCAAAAAATGTTTTCTTTATGATTTTCTTTGGTGCTCAATCAAAATTTAAAAGTTTATAGGGTAAAGTATTTTTGATTTTTTTTAAGAATTTTCTGAATAGGTTTAGAGGTGGCGCAAATGTAGTTTTCATAAAAACCCGGACTTTCGGCCTTTTTTTAACTTTACTGATAACTTAGTTAATACCACGGATTTCTGAGGAAACAGTTTAAAAGAAAAGTATCCAAGCTTTATTCCTGTGTGAAAAACTTATAAGTTTTGGTGATGAGGTACTCATTTAGATACCCTTAATTGCAATTTTTCATACTTTTTTCAAAAATTTTGTAAAAACGCTTTACAACTTTTTAAGTTTAAATGAACACGAAAAAAAACTAATGATGCAGTTTGAAAGACAAGTTACTGAGTTATACCCGTTTTTATCTTTATACCCAATATATGTTATTAAAAAATCTTTGCAGAATTTGCATTTTTGTCGGCGGTTTGGAGGGATCAAGGGCATCTATAATTTTTCCCACAAGCCACACATTTCTTGTTTTCACAAAATTCATATATGTACATATATTAGGGTGACAATGAAAAATCAACTTTGGATTTTTGATGATAAATGTGAAGATTCTTTTGCCATTTGATCTAAAACTTACTTGCTGAAAATTTGAGCCAATTTTTTGAAAATTTTTTAGAGTAAGCCCCTAACAAGCCTCAAATTTTTTTTCAGAGTCACTTTTAAAACTGAAAATCTTGTCCGATCGAAATGAAATTTTTTGTTGTTAATAAGCTAATAAAGCTAACTAATATTATTTTTTTATCATTTGAACTTTGACCTCAAAGGTGCACGGGATAGAGTTATCCGATTTGGCTCAAATTTTCAGCAAGTAAGTTTTAAACCAAGTGGCAAAAGAATCTTCACATTTTTGTTTAAAATTCTGGAAAAAAATTTTTCCCATATGTTTCATTGTCACCCTAATGTATATACATGAATAAAATTACACATTTTTGAACTAACAAAAAAAAAAAAAAAAAAAATTAAATAAAAAAATTCTTACCAGTACGTCGACGAAAACTATTATACATACATATGTATATGTGGCGCGCAAATATAAAGGGGCCTAAGGGTAAAAACCGGCTTTGTTCAGGAGAGCCATTTTGGTGTACCATCACTTCATAAAACGCGCATATATCTGGGAGGGAACACTTTTGGGGCATGGGATCGGTCTCATTCGATGCTCAGATGTTGTCCCCATCAAAAAAAAGTAAAAATTGATTTGTTTACCCTTAGGTCCCTTTCTCTATGCGCTGCCACATATTCAAAAAACTTTTCTATTTGATTCGTCGGTCAGCTAACTCAAAAAATTGTGTTATGTAAAATCGTATAACGACAATATTATAGCGGAGAATACACATAAAATAGAAAGTGAAAATTACAGCGTGTAACGATTTAGATCAATTAATGTCAGAAGTTAATGACAGTTAAAGCCCAACTATAAAAATTTATGCAAATATACAATAATTATAACGAAAAAAGTATCACCATTTTTAAGGTACAAACTATAAAAATAGTGTAACTCGGAAACTGTAGGACGAAATTCCATTTTTGTTTTTCTTAATTGTAAAGTAATAAACCGTTTTTTAACAGAATTTGTTAAAAAATTACAAAAATACTTAATATGTGGAATCGTAATGGACAAAAATATTGCCGGGACTTAAAGTTTTTGCATATGGAAATAAAGTTTGGGAAATTTTCTTTAGAAATATTCGGTCAAAAAATTAAATGAACGTGGTTATTTTATTGACAAAGTTATGAGTCAAGTTTGAAAAAAGCCCGAAGATTTCGGGCAAGTTATGTTAATCGACAAAATGTCTGTTACTTAATGCCAACATAAATTTATTAATACGATAAACTGTCCGTTAACGATTTTGGGTTTCTCAATATACCGACAAAAAACATTGTTTTCAGTTGGCAACACCTCTCAAAATACATATTTAAGTTGGAAGTCAGCTGATTGAATTTATCTGTACGGCAAATAAAAGGAAAATAACACGGTGCTACAGTGCAAAACAACTTGTTTAAAGTTTAAAATGACATGCATTTGTTGATATGTACATTCGTAAGAAATAACTATTGTGTTTGTTAAAAATATCTACAAAAGAAATTTATACCTACGTATAAAAAAAATTAGTTCTAAACAAAACATGGTTTGCATTTTTCAAATCGGATGAAAATTGTAAAAGTTATTCAACTTTTCATTAACACCTGTTTTTAGTATTTTCACCCCCAGCGCAAAACATATGAATAAACAAAGTAAAATTGCTATATTCGGCTGTGTCGAATCTTATATACCCTTCACCATTGTGCGAGCAGAATACAGAGCAACTAGACAAAAACTAAATAGTCTTTACATATACATACATACAATGTCATACATAGTCACAATTCTAAAAACTTCGTTATAATTTAATTTTAAAAATTTAAAACCAGAGGACTCACAGTTTCTAAACTCAACCCCCTAGACGACTGTGAAGAGTATAAGAAGAGTAATTTTTGGGGATTCAGTATTTCTGTTATAACTCAGCCATTTTTTAACCGATTTGACAGATTTCTATACCGACGTGTTTAAGAAGAAATTTACCATTTACTTGAGTTATAAAGCTTGGACTCGGGGAGATCTATAGATCCCGAAAGTGGGTATTTATTGTGGTATGTAAGCCATATCCATAGGACATATGGTAGCCCTAAAATTTAGGTTTTTATAAAATTTGTTTTTTTTTTGTACGGGATGTACCATGCCCACTTCTCCAATCCGCCCACATTTTGTAGGATGGTGTGTATTGACAACCTAATTTGGAAACTTTGGCTTTTGCCGTTCCCCAGATATACAGCAAAAAGTAATAAAAATACAAAGACCACAAGGGATTTTTGGAAAAAATTAGAGGTAGTCGTGGTTTTTTGGTCATATCTCAGCCATTTGTGGACCGATCTGGCTGAATTTCAATAGCAAAATTATTATAAGAATACCTAACATAAAGGTACCCCATCATATCTGGGGGCATCGGAAAACCCATTTCAACAGACAGACGGACAACCGGATTTGAACTTCGCTTTTCGTAAGGACCCAGAATATATAAACTTTATGGGGTGTAGGATCAATATTGTAGAAATTACAAACGGAATGACAAAGTTATATATACCCTTTTACCTTCGGTGAAGGGTATAAAAACAAAATTAACTATACAAGCAAATTTATCAACTTAACAATGCAAAGTGTTTTGTTTGTTGTAATTTAACAGTTACGTTTTTGGTATTTACTTAATAAGTGAAGTTATTTAATTCGATAATGCAGAAATTAAAATACCCTACTCTATGGTTAATCTGTCTTTATTTAAAAAAATCGAACTGGAAGATAATACAGGATAATACAGACCCTGCGGGAAATTTGTGTCAATTGGTCCAACAGACTAGTCCTGGGATTTGTGAAAATAGAACATGACCAGTGAAAGAAGAACCAATCCCTTAACTGGTTTATAAAGAACAAAAAGGTAGAAAAAGTAATGAATTACAGTACAGTCTTAATTGGTGCTGTGACACATTTTTTGGTAATTTCTAAAATTTGGCACTCAAATTTAATTCTTGGACTAGTTTTATTAAAATAATACTACTTTGTATTTAAATAATACTACATTTAAGTAGCTGACACTAAGCAGGTTAATTGAGAATAGATCTGTGATTCGTCAAATGGTGTCAATTGACCCCCTCCAATGACAACCCCATGTAAAAGTGATAGGTCTTATCCGTATAAAGTGTAAGAACTAGAACCAGTCCCTACCACCAAAGACCTATCACGGGACTACTTCAGTGTCAGTTCGCTTCCCTCTAGGGGATGAATAGGGTTTACAATGTCCAATTTTATTGAATCATTAAAAGAGTTTAGAATGTTTTTATATGCAATTTTCAGTTATGTATATTTGGATAAATACATAAACTTATCGAATTTAAAACCAACACAATGACAAAGTTTAAGTACTACCTTTAAGTGAAGGATATTGTTTTTAATTACGAGTAAAAAGGGTGTAACTAGTTTAAAATTTGAGACAAGTGAAGTGCTTTTAATATTTAATTTCATTCAAAAAAGTAAGTTTGTCATTTTTTTAATCCTTTAAAAAAATTTAAAATGTGTTCAACTTGTTCTGCAGTGTGTGAAGGGCGTAATAATTTTTGTTATGTTTGCGGTTTATTCGCTGACAAAAAATATCTCTTGGATCTGTAGAAAAATAAAACCTTAACAAATGCCTTCAATACAGTTTTTAACTGCTCTTATAGTTCTAGCGAATGGTAGTATGAACCCGAAAGTATTTGTACAAGCTGTGCCAGTGTGCTTTAAAAAAAACTAAGTACGAAAAGCTTTTAAGCCAGCCATTACCATTAACTATCCCAATGATTTAGCATAATCAAATATTCCATAGACCACAGGACTGTTATTTTTGCCAAACAGTAACGTTGCAAATCAGCTGATTCATTTTGTTGTGTGCAAATCAATTAGAATAATATAGGCCTGACTCGATGCAATTCAAACATAAAATAGAACGATTATAGTTAGCAGTAAGATGTTACGTCTCAATCTGTAAGAAATAGATTGGTCTTACTTTTTTACGGTAAGGTTACTGTTACTGTAACTCCCGTCTAACTGAGCCTTTATGCTGAAATGGGATGTCGAATGTCCATAAAAATTAATTTTCTGCATGCACATTTAGATTTTTTTTCCCGAAAACATTGGTCAATTCAGTGACGAACAAGGAGAACGATTTCACCAGGAAATTTAAAAAATGGAAAAGCGTTTTGATGGAAAGAGCCACATAAGAATGATGGCAAATTATTGCTGGTCTCTCAAACGAGAAACATCTGGTTTGTTGAACAAACGTAATATGGCTTGTAAACATTTTTAACTATACATGTTAACTTAGGTTAAGCTATTTGTGTAGTTATTATTTTACGTTTGTAAGTCAAGTGGTTTACCAAAAGAAAAGTCTTCAATCGCCAAATTTTTACTTAAAAAAAGTTTAGTAACTTTTGCAAATAAAAACCAATTTTAACAAATCATATCTCGTTTCTATATAAAATTGTCTTTAAAATACAGAGCAAAAAAAGATAGGTTTTCATAGAAAAAAATTAAAATAACTCTTGTTGAATTTGAAAAATAAAAAAAAAACAAGTTAGAGTGCTATATATTTGGCTGTGCCGAATCTTTATATGGGGCCTATAGTAAATTATGAACCGAGCATCACGAAATTTATAAGTGTGAGTCGTGAAGTATTTAATTTTATTTTGATAGCATTATTAATTACGGTCTTAAGCGTACTTAACTGTTTTCCGAGAGTAGGGTTTCTATGGGGCCTAGGGTAATTATGGACGGATCTTCACGAAATTTAACAGCGTGATTTCCAGACGAATAAAACAAATTTTTGCAAAATCTTATCTCATTCCGTGCCTAGTTCCACCATTTATGTTATTTTTTGTAACAAAATTATCATTTTTTTTTAGGTGGTGGCTCCACATTTTGATTCATAGCTCTGGTCCTACTGCACCGATTGCTGAATTTCAATCCCAAACTGCTTAGGATAACTACAAGCAATTTGGCACCAAGTTTGTTCATTTCTTTTGAGTTGTTCGAAAGTGAGCGTGTTTTCAACAGACGGACAGACATACGGACATGGCTAAATCGACTTAGAATCACTCAAGGACCCAGAATATATATACTTTATGGGGCCTGAGATGAATAATAAAAAAGTTTCACACGGAATGACAAACTTAATATATGTACCCTCTTCACAACTAATTGTGGTGGAGGGTATAATGAGAAACTTTTGACAAGCACTGACCTAATTTCTTAGAATATACATACATATATTTCGTGAATACAATTCATGAAAGCTTAATGCCTTTTAAAAACTGTTTAGCATTTTCAAATCGGTCAAAAAATGAGCGAGTTAGAGGTACTAAAGTGCTACGACCTACCCTAAAACAGTTTTTTGAAAATAACTCGAAATTTTGAGGGTGTTTTCGGAAAGAACACTTAAAATGTTAAATGTAGTAAATTCAATTATGTATATACATATGTATATGTATGTATGTACATATGTAACGGTTTCCCAAAGTGGGTTTACTTAATTTTAAAAAAAATTTATAAATTTTGCAAAACAAGTTAAACAATAATAACTAACAATCAATGATGTTGCCACTTATTTTTTTTTTGATCCACCCCAAAAAGTTCGGTATAGACTTCTGCCATAGAAAGTCTGTGTTGCATTTTATAAATAAAATAAAAAGCTTTGTATAAAAGAAAAAAATGTATAAAAAAAATAAATATACAAGAATATATTTCATAAACTTGCATAGAAACTAAATCATTTACAGGGAAGTTTTTTTTTTTAAATATCAAAATGTACTCAGTACTTGCTCCACGCCTCAAAACATAAAAAAGTACATAAACATTTTTGTACTTACATATATGTATTCTGTTTTATACATTAATATTTTTTAAAATAAGTTTTAAAAGTTTAGGTTTTTTACATTTTTGCACTTGTTAATTAATTTTGTTTTCGTGTATAAATAAAAAAAAAAAATAAGAAAATTTGTACACAGGCAATACATTTATTTAACACAAATCTAACGAATCAACAATAAATATCAGTGTATTTATCAAATATGAAAAACTGGGAATTAAGCACGTCATACGGAAATCGTATTAATAATAAATTTTGTATTCCCGAAAATAACTTTGATAACTAACGAATTATGTTTCTGTAGAAGAAAATGTAAAACTACAAAAGTAGAACTCCGGCAAAATTGGCAGATGAGTGCCGGTTAGCTTTGCGAGTGAATAGAAGCAAATGAGACATTGAGAAAACCAAGTTTCTGTAATGTGCAGTTTTTCGATGGGGAAAAAGATAATCGTGTAATGAGAAAACGGCCATAAATGAGTTTCTTGTAATTACAGAAGCGCACACATACATATGTAATTGAAAATGCATTTTCTTTACAACTATTTATTCTAATTTCCTCCAAAGAATTCAACAAGATTTTGCAGTACTGGAAAAGTATTATCAGCACCATTGGCATTAGGCCATGATGGTTGACTTCAACAAGAAACAATAATTTTTTTTATTGAATATTGAAATTTTGATGATTTTACTAATTATGTTGCAACTTTTTTATTTTTTGTCCGATGACAAAATTGTCTTGCGTCTAACAAAGTGCTAGAGTGAACATATGTATTAGAGATGAGCGATATTTCCGTACCTGTGATTTAATCACTGTTACTGAAAAATCACGAATCACAGTTGTGACCAAATCTGTTAAGTAACAGGTACTTGCTAAGTTGTTATTTTCTTATTTTGTTTCATACTCAAATTTATGATATTTCACTGTTTGTGTGGGTAATAGCGTTTTTTGCACTCATGAATGTAACTGTTGCTATTTTTTCTTTTGTTCTCTCTTCTTCCTTTTTAGAATTTTTTTTACAGCCAATGTTTATTTGTTCAAGTATGTCCAACTAAACAGGTGATCGTTTTTGTTGCCTTATTTCTTTGTCAAACTCCATAACAAAAAATTTTCAAATATCCTAGAACAAAAATAAAAGTTGTGATCACAATCACAGTTTTAAATAACAGTGATTTTAAAATCACGTTCACTAATCACGATGTTCCTTAAAAATCACGGGATCGCTCATCTCTAATATGTATATCTTTTTAACAGTGTAAAATTTGCGTAATTTAAAAAAGGATGCCATATTTGAGTTCAGCAGCCCCAATTTAGCTAAGAAAACCTGTCATTATGGCAAAAAGTTAAAAATTTGTAAAAAAAAAATTTAAAACTGATCTGGAAAATATCACAACTTACCCGAAAACGGCTGCAAAGGTATTTAAACAACTTTGGCGTTGTATAAAATGATCGGGATCATTCCAGGGTGAACGACCGGTTTCCCGGTCCTTATAACCTTTGCGTTGTGTAACTTTAATGGGAGCCTTTCGCGTTACATGCGATACCAGAAAGTTCATTAGGATGTCTTCACAATTGGAAGATTGTTGTACAGTCTTCAGTAGTAAAAGCGACAACCAGTTTGTATATAAATAATTGTAGTAGCGATGATAAAAAGCTGCGCCAGTTAAAACAATGGAATAGTAATTTGTCCATTTTGATGTGTAACCCCAAGCATTCTACAAAAACAAAAAAGGTAAAATAAAATCTGTTAATTAATCTTAATAATTCAAATGCAAACCTTGGAATCATCCCAGAAATGTGCACGAGCAGGATAACCAACAATGCGATCGGGAAAATCTCGCCACACTGTATAGGCAAAGTCCAGTTCATCCGTATTTAGGATGGCATCTTCATCCAATGAAAGTACAGCATCAGTTTGTATTTCGTCATAAGGATAAAATCGTTGGGATATGCTGGGACGTTCATCGGTCGATTCAGCGTCGTTGTCGTTTGGCGTATCGCCATCAGGTGAATTGTGTGCATTATTAACATTATTGTTATTATTATTATTATTGTGCTGGGAAGCTGAACGACCATTTAAGGCACCATCGATTCCTACTTTTACTGCATCTCCTCTAGCAGCAGAAACAGCAGCAGCATCTACAACCGGCTTTGTTTGATATGAGCTGCCAAGTGATATCACATGGAATGGTATATGGTATGTTGGAGGCCAACGTTTTTTTGATGGAATCGGGCGGTCAGCCGCCCATAAAACAATAATCTGTAACCAAATTAAAAAGTTGCATAAAGTTCTCTACAAATTAAAATAATCCATTGATTGATTAAACTTACTCTATCTACAAATTGACTCTTTGTTATCGTTTTGACTAGTTTATAAAGTGCATTGTTAGGACCTAAAGGTGCACCTATTTGAACATATATCACGGCTGTATAATTGTCTCTAGTTCTCAAATTCATATCATCCAATAAGAAAGGCATAAATCTAAAATAAAATCGTTGATGAATGCTGATAGTTCCACTAAGAAAAATTTGTTATTTAAAAGATGTGTTTACATTGTATATGAACTATCAACTACCGTAAAGGCTCAGTTAGCCGGGAGTAACAGTAACGTTGCAAATCGTCTGATTCATTTTGTTGTATGCAAAGCAATTAGAACGATTATAGTTAGCAGTAAGATGTTACGTCTCAATCTGTAAGAAATAGATTGGTCTTACGTTTTTACGGTATGGTTACTGTTACTCCCGGCTAACTGAGCCTTAATTATGAGAGATCAAATGTCATGTATGTAAGTATGTGTTCTGCTTAAGGTTGAATTTAAAATTTTAATGTTTAAAAATATACAGGGTGGCCCGAAGGGGTTTGAATAGCTAATAACTTTTTTATTGTAATTTTTTTTTCTTTTCTTTTCAGTATTTTGTAAAGAAGACTTGGGGAATTTAAAATGGAGCAGTACTCAATTGAACAACGTGCCCAAATTGTTGAGCTTTATTAAATCATAATTTTATTCATAATTTAATTATGAGCGACGAAGCTCATTTCCAATAAAGTGGGTTCGTTAATAAGCAAAACTGCAGGATATGGGCTACGGTGTTTCATCGGAAAGGATAATTGGTCCTTATTTTTTTCAAAATGAACACGGGTGTTATGGAAAATGTGTTGGAAAGAACACGAATTTGCGAAGCAGAAAATGGACAAAAAATTAATAATTAATTCTTAAATAAAAAGTTGTAACGAATTCAAACCCCTTCGTTAATTTTGGGCCACTCTGTACATACATTTATTTTAATGGTTTCTTACCTCGAACTGTCACCAAATGTTGGAAGCGTAAGCAAAGCACCTGGTGCTGTATTCCAAACTACACTATTTCGCTCTGGATAATCCGGCAAACGTTCTCGTATAATCTAAAAAGATAAATAAAAAATTACCATTAAATAACTTTAACTTAAGATTATTTTTATTGAAAGTCTAATAACTTGTTCAATTTTTAACGGATATTTTAAAACAAGGTAGCATTTCGATAATAAATAAACGAACTCTCATAATAAATAAAAAAAAATGTGGTAAAACATCTCCAAAGATAAAAAATAGAGAATATTTTTTAAAAAATTTAGTTGGCTGTATAAATAAGTATAGTTACCTCAATATTACTTAAATATCATGTTCACATTTTTAAAAGGCCTTAGTGTCTTATTTCTAAATCCGCTGAGAAATTTAAAATCGGTTGATATTGAACAAAGTTATTGGCATATAACTGCAAAGGGTACGAACAATCGGTTTTTTATCCGTAACTCGAGATTATAGAGGTGTTTCGCAAATTTCAAGGACAAAGTCTTGTTGTGCAACCCAGGTAGGTATTTTTTCTTGTTTCACTGTGTTAGTCAAGAAAACGTAAAGATATCAGATGAATGGTTAAGTCAAAAGCACCTCTCATTTCTTGCACCCTCTTTGTCATTTAAAATTTAAGTTGCAGAATATTTTTCACAATAACGGTATTCAGTTTAGATTTCATTTGATTGAAAAAATGAAAAAAAAAATCATTTTTTCCTTATTCTTTAATATAGAATAACCATAGAAATCGCCTTTGATTGGAAAACGCATTAGCTCTTGTAAAAATGTTTCAACATTTAAAATCTGAGCCACTTATGTACGTGTACGTGCGCTGCTATTTTTTATGAATTCTTTTTAATTAGTTTCTAGTAATTCTTTATGTATAGGATTTAAACTTCAATTTGGCCGTTTCAAATCAAATTGGGTATTTTGCAAATCATATTCCGCATTTTTATTTTCAAAATACCGCAGTACCCCCGCGTTGTTTTTGGTACCTTTTTTATCCTTGAAGCTTTTGAACTTTTAACTGTGAAGTGATCATTTCGATATCAGAGTTTGGCAATCATGTGTTTGTTTCAAAATTTATGTTGTTGTGTATAAAAAATAATTAACGACGTTAATATTAAAAAGCAAAGCGAGGAATTATATTTTGCTTTTCAGAATGGGATATTTGTTCTAACAAGTTGCAAGAAAATGTATAAAAAGGGATGCATTTGATAAAATGTTAGTGGAAAACTAAAATTTAAATAAAAACCATTAACCTTTAAGTGAAATTTTTTGTGGTACTTGTGGTACATTTAGAACTTAATTTTGTTTTAAAAATAAAACCTTAAAAATAATAATAGTACAATACCATTGTTATTAACCTTTAGTTACCGACCCAATTTTTCGGTACAGAATTGCCGACGCATAGTCGGCAAATATCAAAAATTTCAGGCACTCCTCAAAAATATTGAATAAACCTATTTGAGAGGAAAATGTCAAACGATTTCCAATATGCTTCTCTTTTTGATAACAGATTTTTAGTTCAAAGTTGACTGATTTCCAGTGTTAAGAAACAGACAATTTTTAAATAATTTGGTCCAGTTTCAAATGCAATATCTCGAAAACTAGTTAAAGGATCCTCATTCTATTGATAGATCTATTTATTGAGAAAAGCATATACAAAAATTGTACTGTTTGCTTTGTGTTTGTCCAGGTAAATCGCTATTTACCAACTATCCATTATCTCCATGTTTCTCAACTTTGATGGATATATATATATACATTTCTCAATAAAATATTTTTTGTTCCTTTTATTTTCATAAATGGTTGATTTTTTTTTTGAACAAAAAGTACCATTTGGTGAGAAAAGTACTCTTTAAGTGGAAGTTGAGTACCATTTAAAAATTTTAATTTTTCAACACTGGTTTGAATTAAAAATCATACGTATTGTAAAATTTTTGGTGAAAAAGTTTTGTATTATTTTACTTGTGAAAATGTTAAGTTTAGGTGTTTATTCATCTCTATTCGCTATGAGCTGAAACTTTAATTTTTAAAGGATAGTTTTGCGTTTTTATTTATTTCAACATTATCATATAAGTAGCTCTATTTGCATGTACATAATTAGATTAATTAAAACACAAAAAAAAATTATATCATTTTACTTTTTATTAACTCTTCAAGTTCAATTTTTTCTTTAATTTCTAGTTCGGCTTTGCGTATTTCTAAATGAGCTTTTCTGTTTTACTCTTTGCTTTTGAGTTCCGCCTTATATAAACCTCCTCTTTAGCATTTTATTAACGTCGTGATCAAAATGTTTAACGATAATTTTTTACACTTTTGACAGACAAATACGCCAAACACGGTACTGTTTTAAGGTCGTTTTTTTTTAATAGATTTGAAAAGTGTCCTATTCATTGTCGTTTTTCGCCAATCACGGTACTTTTTTTAAAAACGACTAGTTTACGCCTCAAAAACGCCAAAGACAATAAGGGTGAGTATCAGAAATAAACTCTTTGACGACTTACTAAACGCTTTGAGAGTGTTAGAAATTAATTTTCGAAGCCATTAAAAAATGTTAATATATTAAACATTTTCTATTTTTCGAGCTAAATTTCAGTTATGTATTTTATAAAGCTTTTTGTAACAGTCCTATTTCTTCAATTTTTAGGAATGACTTTACACACACCAGACTGAAATTTAGCTCATAGAATAAATTCGAAAAATAAAAAATGTTGAGTATAATTAAGTAACTTATGAAAAGAAATAATTCCCAGATGCTTTTTGTAAATATATATTTATTTAAAATAATTTATGAATTAACTTTTTGATCTCATATCTTGAGTGCCTCAATTTTTGTCTGTTTTTATTATTGTTTTATGAATTAAATTGTTCTGTTTATGTTATTCTTTCATCTTGTATCTAGAGCATAATAATACGGAAATTACATAAAAAAGCGAAAGGTATTAATAACTCAAGTTCCTCTTTCAATCTCTTTTACTTACTTTGTAAACAAGTTGCCTTACGTTTTTTTATAAAAGTTTTTTTTCATAAATGAAAAAAAAATTTACTTTGTATTATTTATAATGACCACCCTCACAACAGCGTTTTATCGATCTGTGAAAAGAACTCGTTTGCTTGAAGAATCAGAAACACTAGTATTAATAAACATTTACGTTTTCCTACGTCGATATGAAGTATTAAGTTTCATATGAAATCTGTTGCATAAAATCAAACCCTAAATTAAACCCAACTTAAATTGGTTGAACCACTAGGATAATGCGTTATCGCCATGAAGTATCAACTATCTATAAAATATCTATATAATTCACTACTTATCTTTTTAAATAATTTAAATTATCAACGCACATTTTAGTAATTCGTTTTCTTAGAAAATTCTTAAATTGTTTGTTTTTTGTAAAAATTCTTACGCATTAGAAAAACGTAACTTAATTTTATACAAAATGTAGATATGTATGTGCGAGCGAATGTACATATGTTTATATTACTGTTTTTAGAGTCAAACCGCGATAATTTGTACTCAGTAAATTCAAAAACCTCAACAATGCGAATTAAACGGCCGGCCCCTTAAGACTCTTTAACTCTTTAAGTCGCAAAAATCCCATACATTATGGTCCCCTCATTAATTCTTATTTTTTTTTGGATTCAAAGTCTGAGAAGATCCCTTTAAATCGCACTTATTCATAAACAACCTCTCACAATTCGTAATAGAAACCAATAATAAAAAGATTTTCATACAAGTTTGTTTACATTTTTAAAATCTCATTAAAAAACAAATCAATTATTTTTGTTGTTAATTGCAAATTAATTGTTTAGTTAAAACAAATTGTAACCTTTTTATATCATTTGATTTTTAATCGTTTTTTTAGATTTTAATCTCGTTAAATTGAAATCCCTATCGGGATTCTACTGTGCTTACAATATTGTGTATAAAAATTTTGCAGCAGAGCTGGTAAATCTAGCAACATAAACTTATTGCTTAATGAAGGATATAAGAGGCACTTTAAAGCTAAAATAAGTGAATTTTCAAGCAAAAATACTTCATTACTATTCAAGTACATAGCAAACAGGCAAACAAACAAATGAACGAAAGTAGAGCACAAAGAAACAAATAATTATATGATACATACAAACATACATACATACCTATGTACGTACTGTAAATACGTTCTATACCTACTTATTATACATTAGGGTGGTAGCTATTTATATTAAGATCAACAAAGAGTGAAAGGCAAATTAAAACAAATATAAAAATAAAAAACCCATTTATTTTATTTCGGTTTCTAATTTGCAATGGTGGCGTGCCTTAATGTGGATTTTTAATGTTGGGTGGTCTTGTAAGTCGAAGTAAAGTTTAACTACTAACGGCCATTTTTACCAAGTTCGGTTATAATTAACTATCGGTTATAGCTGTCAAAACATATTGGTAACCAGAACTTTAATTGAAAGTTAGTTTTAACCGAACTTGGTGAAAATGGCCGTAATGCATACAAAAATATTAACACGAACAAATTAATATTTTTGAAACTTGCTCAATGTTTTCAATAATAACTGTTATTATTTCATTAATTTGTTTATTTTTATGTGCCTTCAACACATGGGAAAGTTTGAAATTTTTAATAATTGCGATCACTAAAATGGTAATAATTAAAACAAGTTGGCCTAAGTTGGTTGTGAAACTCATAGTACTTTCTTGTGAGCCTTTGAACTACCCTGTGGTAGTTTTTTGACATTTGTACATCTTGGGAACGAAAAAAGGGCAAAAATATAATTTTGGTACTTTCTTGGTAACCCATTTATCTTCTTAAGTAATAAAGATAGAAATTAAATTATGTTCTCCAGTCTCAAACTTATTTTGGTAATTTTCGGAAATTCAATTATATAAATCTTTTTGGTACTTTGCATAAATAGCTGTATAGAAAAGCGGTTTATGTATTGCAAACAAAAATTAAATTCATAATAATGTTAATAAAATAATAATTTTATATGACGCCATGAAGAACACATATTTATTATAAATAATGATGCAGTTGTGGATACAGGAGAAGGAAAATTGGATATTAACTTTATTTAATTAAAAAAAAATTAAAGAGAAACTACCTCTAAACCCAGCTAGAATAAAAACTAGACAGTGGCACCGAGTAGTTATTCGCATAAAAAAAAAACTCAATTAGAAGGGATTTCACGATGTGCTATTTTTTGATTTGCGTAAGGAGGAGATACATTTGGATCGTCATAATAGTTGTGCTGGAGGCGTGATGGTTTGGAAATCAATTTCGTACTATGGAACCGTGGCATTACAATTTTTGAGCTCCAAAATGAATACTTATTCGTACACAGCTGCTTTCAATATTTTTTTAGCACATTTTCATGGACAAGCAATTATCATAATGCAGTATTAATGGATACTGCCAAATGCGGCATTACTTGATTGGCTGACATACTACCCAGATTAAAATGAAATCGAAAATGTATGGGGAAGGTAGGCGCGAAAAGTTCATAAGTCCGGGATGTGATATGAAACCAAGCATTAGTTAATTGAGGTCAAATAATGAGGCTTGGAATACAATACTTTGTGTTATAAAAAGTCGTAATGACTTCATTTAAAAGCGCATTTTCGAAGTTATATTCAACAAAGGTGGACGGAAATACACATTATTACAATAACCACTAGTCCCAACCCGCCTAATTTTTGACAGCTGACGATGAAAATATTACAGATGCCTGCAAGTTATCAAAAACCTTTTATGAAATTTATTATTTCTTATCCGATTTAAACCTTTAACTTATATTTTTGTTATCCTCTTTTAATTCTCTTTGTTTTGCTTCCCTACGAAGGACGAAACAATTAGTGAAATGCACTTAGAAACTAGTGCTGGGATACAATCGATATTTATCGATAGTTCAAATTTCACTATCGATATTACTATCGACTGAATGTTTGTACTTAAGTAGGAATCAAGCTATAGTTCGTTGTTTTTAGCACTTTATTGAAAGTATATGATCTTATATTTTTTTTAAGTATGTAAGAGACTTGTACGCACTTTATTTTAGATGACAGTTTTTGAAAAATTGTGCTGGTGTCAGTTAAAAATAATTTTTTTCTATTATTAAATTTTAATAACAATTAAAACTACTTTCAAATACTGAATAAAAACCAAAGACATCAACTATTTGATAAGAAATGTATTTTTTTTGTAAAACACAAGCATGTCCACCTTATTTGGTTTCAGGCAGTTTGTTATGTTATTTAATATTTATTGGGTTAAGTGTTGGAGTCAATATACCAAGGGATTGCTGTCAAAAATAAAAACAACATGCTGCCAGAACGACACTAATGTGAGGAAAATATATTAACAGTTTGTGTAAGAACGAGACTAAGTGGTGACTAAAAAACAACGAGGGGTTTAAAAAAAAATGACCACATTCGTTATCAAATTGAACTCAAACGATGTTGGCTTACTTTCGCCAAATGTTGGTTTTTATACCGTTTTTTCTCTGTGTACATACAAGATACACTCGAAAAACAAACCCTTACGTTGACAGTCGAATAAAATAAAATTTGTTTGATATTTTCTACTGGATTTACAATTTAAATTTGTTGTCTAGTAAACAGAAACAATAAAGTTTTTTAAGCTTGCTCTATTGATTTTTGGCTTTATTTTATCAAAAATAAAAAGCTTAACACTAAAAGAATTCGTAGAAAAAAGTGTTACTACCGTAATGCTTGTATATAAAAACATACATACAAACTTAGAATTTTCTCGCCTTATTGGTACTTAAAGCGCACAAATAAATAAAAACAACTCCTTCAAACTTTTATTTTCTTTTGTTTTCTTTCCCAATAATGTTTAATTTTCGCTTTGCATTGCTAATATTTATTGAATATTTCAACAAATTAGATGTTTTTATTGCCTTCAAACTGTATAAGTTTAAGATAAGCATAGTACGGGATTTAACCACCCCTATCGCGAATTTTATGGGAATATGTTATATGGGAACAAACCTATATTCCCATCTCTAACAAATCGGTATCGCAAATATATTGGGAGTAAACATTTCTACTGTGCATTATTATTTATTGTGAATAACTTGTCAGTGTTGGTATAAAATACTAAAAAGAATATTTGATAAAATAAATAATGAATAGTGTTTATCTTAATTTTCTTTATTAAAACTCCTTCAATAAAAGGAAAAAGTAATTTAATTATGTATGTCCTACCTTAGAATACAAAATTTACATGTTCTCTTCCCGTTAACATTAACACTTGCTGGGAATTTATTCCCAAAAAATATGTTATGGGAATCATTCACAATACGAAATAAAATATATGGGAATATTTTGATGGGAGTAGTTGTTTGCGATAGGGGTGAATATCAACACTAAAGCTATGGGCACACTTAACAAATATTTGACGCCCAACACACATAACCAGGGCTGTGGAGTCGTCAGAAAATTGTTCTAACTCCGACTCCAACCACTGAAATTTTCTAAGTGCAACTGCGACTCCTACTCTTACATTGATGCTAAATGTAAGTATATGAGACTGGTCCTTATTTGACACTAATTATTTGACGAAAATTATTCTGTAAAAATTTCAAAGCGATATTATAAATATTGCATCATGAATTTCAAATAATTTTAATTTTGGAAAATATTACAAAATTTTTTTTGTTGAAAAATTTTTGAGTCAGATTCGCGAGTTTTTAAGGGTACTTCGACTCCGGTACAAAAACCTCAACTCCGACTCCACAGCCCTGCACGTACGATTGTTTTTTTTTTTAAATTTCTATAATTTTTCATAACGTTTGCTAGATCAAACAAAACTCAAGAGTTTATTTCTACCCAATATTTTTTAAAAACAAAGTTTAGTTAAAGTTTTTGGATATTATAATAGACTTAAGTTCGCCAAATTTAATTTTCATCAAATTACTTTTAGCCAAGGAAGGAATTTACAACATGAATTTAATATTTTTTTTTGATAATTTTATTCTTTAACCTTTTTTATGAAAATTAGTTTAACAAAAGATTTATAAATCTTATTTTGTTAAAAATCCTTTTTTTTTTTTAAATATAGTGAGAACAAACAATTTATCAGGAACATAAACTGAATAACGCAAAATAAACAAAAATTTTAAAAACTTTTCAAACAACTTTGGGGCGGACACATAATATTTTACTTCTTGTCGGACAAAATCTTTATAAAATGATTTACAGGACTGCCAAATCTTCTTATTTTAAGCAAATACTGGAAGATATATTCTGATCGAACGTTTCTTTAAATAAATTATCTTAATTTCAATTCCGATTAATTTTCTTAAAGATTTCGTGATGCGATGAAAAGATTTAAAACGATGTAAAGCATCTGAGAATAAAAAGATGGCAGATCGATTTCTTCTGGACTCTAATATCTGAAACATATTCCAAACAATACAAACGAATCACTCACTTTTCACTGATTAACCCTTATGTGTGTGGAAAAAAAACACCTTCTATAGGGTGGATAGGTACCTGGGTACCTTCATGCAAATTGTATGAGAAATCTAATTTTTTGTCTTGTATTGTACAAAAAATCGATGGTTAATGATATAATATTAGAATTTTACTCTGGTTTTCCCCTTTTCATATATTTTTTAAAATCCTACACCCAAAAAAAAAAATTTGTAATATCAGCAACTTTTTTGCACCCTTAATAGGGTGAATAGGTACCTTGGTACCTGTATACGTTTTATTTGGAGCAACTTGGAGGATCCTAGCAGAAAAAGTTGCTAACATTAGCAAAAAAATTGCTAAGCTCAGCAATTTTTTTGCTGAATTTAGCAACTTTTGCTGAATTTCGCAACTTTTTCTGCTAGGATCCTCCAAGTTGATCCATATAAAACGTATACAGGTACCCAGGTACCTATTCACCCTATTAAGGGTGCAAAAAGCAAATTGATATGCCACGCCCCCCCCCCCCCCCCAACTGATATTGTATATAAACACCTATGGAAATATAACAATAACAAAAAGTTAGGAGTTCTCATGAAATTGTAGAATTGTAGACTAAAATCTTATATAAAAAATTTCGATTTGAAAACGCAATAGGTACACAGGTACCTGTCCACACACTTAAGGGTTAAGCCCATTTAATTACTTTAAGCTCTTATGTCACAACATTTTTATTCATTGAATTAATATAGAATTGATAGAAAGAAACAGTAAATGCTAGAATGAGCAAACTATAAAAAATCAATTTTAAGTTGAACAATTTTACATTTTTATTCATTCACAACATTTTTATTCATTGAATTAATATAGAATTGATAGAAAGAAACAGTAAATGTTAGAATGAGCAAACTATAAAAAATCAATTTTAAGTTGAACAATTTTACATTTTTTTTGACATAATTTCATTTTTTATCGATAATTTTAGTAAACTTTTTGACAGTTTGCAATTTATCTTAAAACAGCTTAACTCTTTGCACTTGGTACATTTTTCTATTACATTATATTTGTACTGTTCACCAAAACTTGAACAATGCATTAAACATGTAGTGTCATAAGGGCTTTAAGATACTTATGCCATTGATGATCAATAATTGATTTGAACTAATTCACTTTTTCTCATCATTCCTTATAAAAACTTTTTCGAAAAGAATGAAACATTTTTTGCGCTCCTGGGAATGAAAAAAGTCTATAAAAATTAAAAGCCATACATGGGTCGTTCTTAAAAAACATAACCATTCTGAATTTTGTAATTTAAAAAAAATTAAGTTGGCCAAATATGTTTATAATTGGCCTCATGTGGTTACGGATCTTATCAACAATAGGAATCCATAACCAGCAGTATTTTTTTAAATTTTTGGAGTTTTTACTTATAATAAGTCACAGAGTGGACCGGTAACAGAGGGGACAAATTAACTCAAAAATACCATATTTTAGCTTTTTATTAGAATTTTGTAGAATTTATTTGTCCACTTAATTAGTGTACACAAAATATTTATAAAAAAAATTATAAAATAAATAAAAAATCACTTTACTCACCGTTTTTCAACAGTAACAGAGTAGACACTGAATAAGGGTACGCACCCGGCCTACAATTTAGTTACTTACTCAACCACGCACTAAACAAGACTGAACAGTTATAAACACATTTTGTTGATTTTAGCTAAGTTTTGATGGAGAAGCATAAGAGAAATATACGCGTTATAACGTTTAACAAAAATTTTTCAATAAAATGTGTGGACGTAACAGAGGGGACCAAAACCTGGGGACAAGATTTTTCTTCAAAAAAATTATACAAACAAATTATTTTTCATCATTCTTTTCTATATATGGTATTAATATATACAAACTGAATAACAAAAATTGTAAATATTATTTTTTTTCAATTTTATTTTAACTGAAAATTACTATTAAATTTTAATAAATTGGCTCGGGACACAGGTTTTTGCTAAACCTTTGACATTAAAAATATTTTTTAAGTTATTTTCAGATAACTAATTATTTTTGTTTTATAATATAGTTACGTAGAATCGATAATAATTTATCTTTTTGGAGAAACAAAATATAAAATAGTAAAGTCTGGGGACACCAATTGGTCTTGTTTTTTAAGAATGACCCACATACATATTACAAAACTCAAGAAATTTCCAACTTTTAATTTTATACGAGGTCGCATTATGTGATTCTTATTCATTGCGTTTGATATAATAAAATGAAAACTCTGTATGCCATCTCAATTTCCAGATAAATTTATTCATTTTTTCCGGTTTTTATTGCAAAGAATTGTTTTTTTTTTTTTTGGAGTTACTAAAAGGACTTTAACAGTAATCTGTAATCAAAGCAGGCTCCCGCCCAACAAACACGGAGGTTTGATATCAAGCTAAAAATGATTTGATATCAAACGTTTTCTCAAATGTTTTCTCAAACGAAAAATGTTTGATAATGATTTGAAAATCATATCATTCTAAACAAAAAGGGGAAATTATTTCCAAATTAAAAAATTGTTTTATTTTCGACTTGCTCTCAAACGAAAATCTCAAATGTGGATTATATTTCAATGTGGAACATAAATAAAAATATTTTATTTTTTTAATTTAAATAAACTGTGAGATAAGCATTCGGCACCATAGCTAAATTATGAAATAATGTTCTTTCCGTCCTCAAATTCTTGGAAAGACGAAATACTTGGCTCCCTTTTATTTTGAGGTTTGTAGCACCGCGATCCTACAACAAAGTTATAATTTCTTTACTTTCCCGTTTTATTTTTTTTTTGCGTATTCTTTATCATTGTAACTACTCACAAACATTTTTTTTTCATAGGAAATAAATCGTTCACTTGTAAAACACATTTAACCGCGAAGTAAAAATTGAACTAATCGCCATTTTTAATGTTAACATTTATTTTTCGCTTTAGTAGTGCCAAGTTTTGTTTTTTAATGAATTTAACATTTGATACTAATTTGACGTCAAATCAAATCACTATCAATTTGAATTTAAATGTTAAAATCAAACCATTGAAGAATGTTTGAGAATTGTGTTTGATGTCAGATGATAAAGTCATTTCATATCAAAGGTTTGACTTCGTGTTTATTGGGCATTTACCTTGACGGCCCCTTTCATCTTTTTCATTTGCAAGAATCATAAATTTCCGGGCTACTTGATTTTAACAATTGCAGGTAGATAAAAAGTCATATATCTTCATTTTCAGATTCGGGATCAAAATAGTTTTACTACAGTCATTTTTTACAAGTCAACCTCATTATGGAATAATATGAAACGAATCATCTATATTTTTTTAGTGTTGAGAAGTGTTTTATCCTTCATGTAAAACTGATTGACACATTATTATAAAATATTAATTAAAAATATTTTCAACTAAAAATTCAAAATAATCTAGACAACATTTATTAATTATTGTTTCGAAAAGTGGCAGGAAATGAAAAACCAAATTATAACCACAAAATTTATTCACTAATGAAAACAAAATATTTTTTATACCTGTATTTATCGGAGTTGTTTTGCTGCAAGAAAATATTGTACATAATGTTGTTGCAACAGTTTTATTTTATCTAGGGCCGTTTTGACAATACCTGGTTAAATATTAACCGAAAGTTATGCACATTTTCTTTTCACAATTCACGATTTACACGTAACCGAAACTATTAAACGGAAAAGTTGTTGTAAAATATAACCAAAGAAAAAAACAAAATTAATTTTACTGCACAATCAAACCCCACATAAAAGAAACTAGAAAAATAACAATTTATGTGCTGTTTTCACAACACAAGTGACTGCACGTGTAGTAAAATTTATATGAAAAGCACACAGTTTTTTGACTCATTGACAACCATATTATGTTTAAAACAGTCCTTCCTTAAGAATCCACAACCATATTATGGTTGCCTCCGAAAATGTTATGGTTAAAAATATCTAAAATGTGTTTAACACTTATAAGACCATGGTTGGTTTTTAATAGTAGCAAGGTGCTTATGGAAAAATTCAAAATACTATTGTTAATTTTAAAAGAAATTATTGTAATTTTTAACCACAACATATTTAGAGGCAACCATAATATGGTTGTGGCTTCTTGATGGAGGACTAATTTAATCATAAAATGGTTGTCGGTGTAAATAATATGGTAAAATTAAACATAATTTGTTTAACATTTTCTTTAAAAATAGTTTTGTTGAATGTGACCATGTTTAGACATGTTTTTTCTCAGCGTGCATCGATACAACATTTATTTCTCGGTATAAATATTTGTATTCACAAATTGTTGTTCTATTAGATGCACTGGTGTTTTTTTTTTGCACCGACTTAGACGTTCAATCGTTTTGCAGCAACACTTCATCACACGTGTTCACTAATATTGCTTATAGGATATTTAAACTAAAAATAAATTCCTTATTTATTATTAATACGATTCCTTATTATTTTATAATTTTTTACAATTAAAAAAATATTTTGAATTAAACATCAGTTTAATGTTTTTCATTACACAATCGTAAACAACCCGCGATGGTTTGTCCTGCCATAATTTCTATCAAATGTTTTTGGTTAGTAGCCGATACAAACAGAAAATCGAAACCGTTGGTTAAAAAGGGCTTCTTAACCTAACCGACAGTTTCTTCTTAGATTAACTTAATTATAAGTAGGTATACTGTAAAAAGGGCAGTTAGTCATTAAGAGCATATCGTAACAGGTGCTAATGTATTCAGTATAAGTATACACACCTGCCCAAAATAATAGATACACCAAGATTTATTTTCAAAAACTATTGTTAAATTTCACAAACGTTTATTAAGGAAAATTTTCATTCAAAATTTGTTTTCTTAACTTTTATTAAATTTTTAATATTTTTATGAATACTGGCATACAATTTTATTTTAAAAACTATTGTAAAAAATAATTGTTCATTCTAATAAAAGTAACTTATTTATTAAAAAAAAACACATTTTCTTGAAATTTAATAATTTAATTACAATGCCTGTGTTATTTATTTGTCGCTGGTTGACTCTTTATTTAAGTTAACAAGAAATTGACAAGCATCATTTGTTAAATGGGGATGTCATACTACACGTTAATGTAAATACAACAGTGCCTTTAAACCCATAAAATTTTCAAATATTTTAAGATCGAATTTCGCAAAGAAAATTGTGGCACTTTCGTCGGGTTTGATATTTCTTGATAAAGTCGTGGGCTAATTCTTTAATTTTAAATGTTTATTTTGCCCATAATTTTTGTTAAAATAAATTAATAGTAAGTTATTTAATTTTATTCAATGAACTAAACTGTTTTTGAGCGAATATATGTTGTGCAACCTCCTCCATTTTCGAAATAACGGTATAACTTGAAAACAAGAGCTGAAATAAAAAAAAATACGGTGGGCGAAAAAATCACAGATTATCCACAAGCATTTTTTGAATCTGGCGACATCTAGTGACGTCAAAATGTGGAAATAAAAAACAAAATTTAACGTTAATGAGTTAGTTACATATATTAACCCATTTGATGCCTCTGTACTCGATTTAGTACAGTTTAACTTTAAGCAACATTTTAAAACGTATTACTTGACCCTCTGATATACTAAACCAAAAAGTGTTCATAATAACGGGTCCGCCATCTAACGTTTTTTTTTCAACTAGTGCTTATTTCGTGAATGGTAAAACTAAGCTCATGTCTGATTTGACAGATAATTAGTTTTATCCTTCCGCTGAACGAATATGGTTGTGTATACGCTTGAACAACGCTGGGAAATATGCGATCGACTTACAGAAGATGCCGATTTTGCCAAAAAAAATCATCTTTTCAGATGAAGCTCATTTTGATCTTGGCGGATATGTAAACAAGCAAAATTGTCGCATTTGGGGCACAGAAAACCCGCACGCATACATTGAAAAGCCGTTGCACCCAAAACAAGTCACTGTTTAGTGCGGATTTTGGTCCAGAGGCATAATTGGGCAATTTTTCTTCGAAAATGGACAAGGAGTGGCAGTTACAGTCAATGGCGATCGTTATCAAGCCATGTTGAACGAATTTTTGTTCACAAAAATTGAAGAGAAGGATATTGGCAACATTTGGTTTCAACAGGACGGCGCTACGTGCCATACAGCCGAAGCTACACTCGATGTTTTGCGCCCTGTTTTTGAAGATCGCATTATCAGCCGCAGAGCTGATGTCGTTTGGCCACCTCGGAGCTGCGATTTGACACCGTTTGACTGTTATTTGTGGGGTGCCGTCAATGTTATCCCCATGCATAAAATTAACATTTGATTTGTCGGCTCAACGAACTCGTACGTTGACGTCAAAAAAGTTTCATGGGAGTAACGTAACGTTTGTTCTTTTGGTTTTTAAAACAGTGCTAGTTTAGCATTTTTTGACATTTCTTGTTATTATTCTATTCGAACTGGTCTTCTTAAAATATTATTTAAACAAATACAAAAATGCAGTGTAAAATTTAATTTATTGTCGCGTCTGTAAAAAACACTATCTCAAATTCAATAAAAGTGAAAAAGGACATTTGTGAGTTAAATTCGAGTCAGAAAAATGATTGCTATATGTGAAAACTTAAATTAAGGGCGGTGGATTTGCTGATAGTTAATTGAGATCACCTTTAAGTGGTTCATTGACCCCTAAATTAACAAAGGAAGCACCAAGTTCCATTGAAAACCAAACGAGTTTAATTTTAAAAGAACTTTGTAAAAATTATAAATGAACTATATGTATTATGTATGTACATATATCATTATATGTATATACATACAATGTATATTATACACACATAAATATATGTACTACAATAATTTTTCTAAAATGGGATAAAATATAAAATAAAATAAAATATAAATAAACACATTTCAATTATGAGGGGTCGTACAGGAGGTATAATTTTGCGAGGGGAAATTTAAAAAAATAGTTCATTGAGACAATGTTCTGTGTACGTTGAGTCTACAAATTTGTAAAAACAAAATTGTTCGTTAAATTAACTTAAAGGTTCACTAAGTTAACGAAATAGATTATTGAATTTAAAAATTGATATTTATTCTTATTTGACCTTTATTTTATAACTACTTTTAATTATTATTGAGTAAAATAAATATAATTTTTTATAAAAAACGACCTCAAGCTTAAATAATTAAAAGTAGAATTTAAAAATTTTTACATTAAATTATAGTAATAAATTTATGATAACTTTACGTTATATCAACGAACAGTTCATTAAATTATAAAAAAAAAATTTTAAAGGACGGTCGGTCATTCATTGTTGGACGAAAATTAATACATTTTTTTGTTTGCTTAACGTACATTTTCGTTGTCTGCACGATCCTTTTTGGTTCAGTGTATAGTCCAAAAAAATAAAAGAGATTCCGTTTAGCAGGCCATTTATTTAGAAAAAAACATATAAACCTAAAACTATCATCCAGCAATTAAATTGTCGGACAATGTTATTTTCTTTTAATTGCTCTGTAATATATATCGCTATCTGTTCAGGCATATGGAAGTGCTCGAAGCAATCTCAATCTAATTTTTTTCCTATTCCGTTTTTTGGGGCTTCCTTACCGAAAGATTCAAATGAAATTTAAAATTACTATTATCAGGTGTATCGATTATTTTGAGCAGGGGTGTGTTCATATACTTTAACATAGTTTTGTACTGAAATTATGTATAAATCCGTTCATACAACCAGCTCCATTGGTACCCATTTTCTGCTGTTGTCATTGCCGAAGTAAAGGTTGAATTAAAAAAAATATATATATATTGCATAATTACAGTACGCCCTCGGATTGTGCAACAAAAATGCAAGTATGTTGTTTTAACCGATTATTAATTGCATGGATTAAAGCCACAAATTAAATGATTCAATTCATTCAAAATATTAATTTTCCTTTGAAAATATTACGATTCACATTCGGGTACGTTCTGTAAATCGAAATGAAGTGAATTTAAAACCGAACAAATTTTGAAAATGAACCTGTGAAGTTTATAAAATTATTCCTTTTTATATACTTCATACTTTAGGTACCATTTATATTTTTAAGAAAAATTCTTAAAAACAGGAAAAACTACAGTAATTCCACTTCATTTTGATTTGTAGACCATGCGCGAAAATTACAGTTTTCTTTCTGAAATGTTCTTTAATTCTCTTTTGAACCTGCTTTTTTTTGGCTTAACATCAAAATATTTTTTTGTAAGTTCTTCTGTAATAAGCTTACTTTTACTTTAAGCTTTCTGAAAGAAAACTTTTTTAGTGTGAACCTTGATAAATTGCATTTTATTTCCTCAAAAAGCTCTCAGTACTACGAACATCACGCCTATGGTGAATATTCAGCCCAATTATGAATAAAAATTTCCTCCTCCTTATCCTTCTCCCATTTTTCCAATGTAACTTTAATTGTAAAAATGGAAAAATGAAAAAAAAATCCCGGTCAAATTTTATTCATAATTTGTCTAATTAAGTTTTCTCGCTCAAAATTTAGCTTTTTCCCATAAATTTTTTAGGGAAATGGAAACAAATTTCGAAAAAAAATTTATTTCCGATAAACGTAGTAAAAGTGTTCTTACTATAACATTAACAAATGATTAACTTATTTTTTATGCATTAACACTTTCTTTATTTGAAAAATATCGGTAATAACTAGTTGGTTTATGAAAATACAAGCACAAACAAACTGAGAAAAAAACATTAGACAAACATTTACAATGTAAAAAATTTGCTGTTCCAATAGGCGAGGAGTTGGGTGTATTAAGAGTTGCACAACATGAGGACGTACTGTATTTGATATTTTACTCAGAGCCATTACTATTAACTAGGGATGTAGCAAATGCCAAATTTTTATTTTTTGTAAATACGAAACATTAAGTTAATGGTAAAAGTTCCCATAACAACAGAATTGGGTTCAAATTTTAAAAAGGCGATGTAAATACATAAAAAATAGTTTCTTTCCATTTAAGTTTAGGAAATTTCTTAGAACAAATATTCCCTTAACAACGCTATAAACATTTTAGTTTTTTGTAAAAGGTAAAAATGCTTTTAAAACAACAGGTTTACAGAATTTAGCCACTAACAGCCGTATTCATAATGAAAATTTGGCATGAAGCTAGCAAAAAGTTTATTCATAATACACTAACCAAACTCTGGCTAACGATTTGCTAAACTCTTGTTAACGGGCTGCCCAACGTTTGTCATCTTGTGAAAAACAGCCGTTTAATGTCAAACAATTTTGATGGTTTTTTTTTAATTAACTTCTTTTTTTTTAATTTACAGCCTTTTACTTAATTTATTTTAATTTTTATTTTATATTTCAAGGAAAAACCAAACAAACAAAAAAAAAATTACAAATTCAGCGATGATTAATGCAAAACATGTTGAATTTTTGAATAATACAATGTGGCAGCATACAAATTCAGAGTTGATTTATTAAAAGTTAGCAGATGGACAAAAGTTTGTTATGAATAAACTCCGTGCTAATAAGCTGCTAAGCTTAATCGCCATTCTAGTTAGTAGCTCGATGTACGTCGTGTCCAAGCTGTGGCTAACTTTTTGTTATGAATACGGCTCTAAATGGCGGAATTGGCAACAATGAGGTCGAGATGTTTAAACAATTTACATTTAAGTTTTCCATTATTTATTCTTTTTGATAATTGACCTCTTATTCCACATTACAAAAGTAATAGCGGATTTCAACCTTGATAGTAGAGTTCCTTGCATGCCTTGTTAATCTTATTAATTTAGTTAAAGTAATAAGATTAACAGCACTGCAACAACAAAATATATTAGACTTAAATTTACTATGCTGTGGATGAAAAATCCAACAAAAAGCTGTAGTAAACACGTTTGTTAAATAACCCTGAATAAAACAATTGACGAAACTTTATCTGTCCCTTTCTCTCAAATTCATTAATTTACAATTGCACTCACGCTTTGTAGTAGGGATGGGCAAATTGAAAAAATATATCGATATATATTGAATCGATATTTTTTTAGAGTATCGATACTTATTATTTCAAAAATATCGATATATCGAACGTATTTTGCTGAAACTGTTCCCAAATTAAAAAATTAAAACATATTTATGAACAAACAAATTATATGTAATTACATTGTTACTTTTTATTGTTTCATTTTATTTAAAAAAAATTAATAAAAACAAAAAAATTTAATCAAAACAAAAAAATCAATTATAACAAAAACAAAAGGGAAGAATACAAAAAAAAACATGAAATAAAAAAAAAAATATATTACGAAATATTTCAATGGAAGTAAATAAGTCATGGAAGTACCAACTTTCCTTAAAATTTGAATTGCACCCCAAAAGTACCAACTGGGTTTAGTCAAACCAGAAATGATCAGATATGGACATCAGGAGCACTCTCTTTTTTATGTGCTCTCCAGTCAATCTGCTTCTTGTATCCGGCTCTGCTTCTTATAAATGCCAATCATTTTAGATCTTTATATTAGTTTAAAAAACATATGATGCAATGATTCCAATTCTTAAATAACATATTCGGCCTTATTGTGGTTGTCGTTGTCGTATACGACTGTGTAATAGATTAAAGTAAAACACAACATGTGTTCTTTAATCTACTACAAAAAACGACACGTTTGTTTACGAAAACGACAACCACAATAAGGCTGATTGTTTGAAAAACGGCTAAAATTTTTAGTTCTTAATGAAAACTGACTTAAAAAAATAGCGAATTCGATAGTCGTATTTCAATATCGATACATCGATATATCGGTATTTAAAATATCGGCTATATGTATCGATTAAATTTTTTTAAATATCGATATTTTGATATATCGATATTTTTTGCCTATTCCTACTTTGTAGTATAAGAGTCTAAACACAATGTTTGCGGTGCGGTGCGATTTCTCGTTGCGGGAGAGAAACATAAACATAATACAACGGAAGACGGCGACGGAAATAGTTGTCATTTTTTGTTTAAATTTTTATTAATTTATTTGTGCATACATTTTTATCATGTTGTTTGTTTTCAATAACGTTGGGAACATAACCAATTATTCAAAAACTATGGCAACATCAGAAAGAGAACGAGTATCAAAAATTGAGAGACAAGGCGAATTAAATTCGCTTTGTTGAGAGAGAAAGAAAGTCCGCAATGAAAATAAAATAGATTTTAATTTTATTTCGTTCCGCACTGCGGTTTTTTACTTCAAAATCGTATGAAAAATAGCACCGCAGTAAATTATCGTTACATTGTGTTTAGACTTTAACATCGTATTAAGTAAAGCAGACTTGTACACTTAAAACAAAGGGTGAGCACCGCTAATATTTTTAAGATTTAATCTTTAGTTGGTAGTTTCATCATTGCCGTTAATTTGCAACAGTATACACATTTATTCTACATGTTGTTTTCATTCAATTTTAATTTTCAACAGCAGACAGAAGTTATAATTGTTTATGGTTCTAAACATTTTCGGTGAATTTCCAGTTTTTTATTATGAAAATGTGTTGCAGTTTCAATTTGTGGTACCTTTGTTGTTGGTATTTGCTGCTTTTCAGAATGCAGGAAAAACATAATAAAGGTAATCACGTCAAAAGTTGTACTCTTGCGAAATGGCAAAAGTGCAAAAACACAACAATAACCGCATAGGCAATTATTTCGGCCAAACCATGCAAAATTGTTAAAGTTAAAGCATAAGCATTTTGCAACTTTTTATGTCATTACCAAATTGGAAAAAATGCTTAAAAAGTACTCATAAAATCAACTCTACACTTAAAAACAACGCAGGATTACCATTTTGATGTACCTTCTTTTTCTTTGAATTGAAAAATATTATAAATTGTAGTGTTTAAAGATCAACTTTGTAAAAAATAAAACAATAAAAAAAAGAAAAAGCGCCAAGAAATGGAAGCAGCAAAAATAATAAAAATAATGGTATATAAGTTATTTATTCGGCTTGTAAATTAATAAAATTAATCATTTTGTGTTTGTTTCAAAAAATTAAAAAAAAAAAAAAAAAATTCAATTGACAAAATTTTGTTTGTCGTGCTTAATTCCCAATTTTTATTCTGATATTTATTGCTGATGGACAGATTTCACTGGTTGCTTAGGGCAGATCCTCAGGAAACGTCATACAAAGATTTAAAAAAAACTAAAGATATTAAACTTATAGAAACTGGGAATTATACAATATAATAGTCTGATAGTGTATAAAGTCATTTCTGAAAAATTGAAGGAACACAGAAAAAATTATTTTTCGAATTCAAACAAAAAATTTGTAGTATCAAAACATTTTTTGTCTGAAATCGGTCCTACAAACAAATTCGCATATTCAAACAATTTATTTGCATTTTGTTTACTGAAAAAAAAACACTGATTTTTTCAAACAAATAATTTACAGAATCAAACAAAAAGTTTACTGAAATTTATATAAATTTCAAACAAATAATTTTGCTGAATCAAACAAAAATTTTTTGCACAATCAATGACGCGCACCCAAGCTATCACTGAAGGAGAAGATGAAGGCAGACTGGCTTTGAGACACATGTTTTGTTGGAATAATTTTTGAACGAAGTCTTGTTTATACACACAATGTTTTTCTTCATCACTCACTGTTGCTGTATCCTTTCCTTGGCTAAAGAAGAAGAAATGTAACAAACAACGGCAGCAGACCGACTCGATATGTTTTTCGTCATCATTTTATTTTTGTATTTGATGTATTTAAGTAAACAGTTTTCAAAAATTGAATACGGGATTTTGTTTTTCATTCTTTTTTTTTCAACTTTGAAACCAACCAAAAATTGATTTTGTTTCTTATAATGTTGTTGTTGTTTCTGTTGTTTAAAAAAGAATGAAACCTTTTTTTTACCTACTATTTTTTTTTGTTTTTTTACTAATAACCTCGTCGCGCTATTTTATCATCTTTCTTCTTGTTGTACTTTTTTAAAGCGTCCAAAAATAAACTGTATGTGTTTTGTGTTGTTGTTCTTATATTTCACATAAAGAAGTGTTGCTTACGATCAAATAAATTATGCAAAAAACGACAACATTAAAGAGCGTTAAATATTTCATACAAAATTATGAAAAATTGAAACCAATAGCGCGTATATTATATTATTGAAAAGTTGTCAACATTTTTGTTGGTTAAATAAAAATCAAACAAAAATATTAATTGAATCAGTAAAAAAATTTGTAGAAATTAAAAAAAATTTCAAACAATCGTTTGTTTGAAAATAATTCGCCAATAATTTTTTCTGTGAATATGACTATTACAAAAAAGCTTTATAAAATACATAACTGAAATTTAGCTCATAGAATAAATTCGAAAAATAAAAAATGTTGGATATTAAACTTATTTATAAAGGAAATTGGTATTGGTAAAAAAGGTCATCGACAAGTCGTTAATTTGATCACAAATGGCTTTTATAATCAAAACTTAATAGCTTTTAATCCTGCAGTTAAGTTTTATTTTCATCATGTTGATGAAAATGATGTTATTTGGATGGCGTGGATCCCAAATTTAAAAGGATAATACTTCCGTGAATAGTTTCATACCTAACTCACTTGTTTAATATTATTTTGATTACCAGCACTTTTCCAATAACATTGAAACATGCCCAAATTATTCTAGTCCCTAAAAAGAGAAGTGATTACCGCCCAATTGCTATTCTACCTTACTTTTCCAAGGTCTTTGAAAACTTAATGTATACATGCATGTGAATGTCAACAATTTGTTAACGGATCGTTAATCCAGTTCCAGAACACGACGAAGCTGTATTACAGCTTTGGTTGAAGTAGTGAAAGAAGTTAGGAGTAACTTAGATGATGGCAAATTAGCGGTATTGGTACTTTTGGACCATTCAAAGGCATTTGATACCGTTCATCATTCTACTCTTTGTATGCAACTTTTGAATCAGTTTGGCTTCTGTGCACTTGCAGTTAAATTGATTCAATCTTACCTTACAGCCAGAAGCCAGTCAAATGTTAATAATGGGCTTACTTCTCGCTCTCTACCAGTCCCTAGAGGTGCCCCACAGGGGTCAATTCTCGGTCCACTATTATATAGTCTATATACTAATGATCTACCGAATAAACTTCGTTTTTGTAATATACAGATGTATGCTGATGATGTTCAGTTATACCTTAGCAGTACCAAGGAATTAATCGTCACCAAGTAAAATGAACTAAATTCTGACTTGAATAATATTTTTGTGTGGGCTTCTGCAAATGGTTTGAAAATAAATCCAAACAAGTCAATATTCTTAGCAATTTCTAGGAATAAGACAATTATTTAATGTTTCAATTGGACAATCAAGGATTGAACTTGGAAATACCGCAAGAAATTTAGGTATCATTTTCAACAAAACTTTAACTTGGTCAGACCATATTAATAAGGAATGTGGTAAAATTTACGGTATGTTACGTAATTTGTGGGCCACGCAACATTTCACCCCTATAAATATAAGAACTTTGTTAGCAAAAACTTATCTTCTGACTACTCTATTATACGGCTCTGAAATCTTTGCTGAGTGTTCCTCTATAGCTAAGAGGAAGCGCAACACCGCTTATGTTCGGTGTGTTTTCGGTTTAAAAAGATTTTACGGAGTTTCGGAATTCTCAAGTAGATTTATGGATTTATCTTTCAGTAACCAAATAAAAATGATATGTCTCATTTTTCTGCATAAAACCATAATGACGAAAGAACCAGAATACCTTTTAAATACCGAATACGATTTGCCAGATCGCATAGAGGAAGATATATTATTCAATTTTGGCATCGAAGCCATGCATCTGAAAGTCAATTTTTTGTTTATAGCATACGTCTCTGGAATCAACTCCCAAGTCATATCCAAAACATGAACAACGCAATAAGTTTTAAGAAATTGCTTACTGAGTTTTTAACATAAATTTTCGTTTTTTATAATTTAAATCATTATTTTTATTTCAACTCATTAAATATATTTGTGTTAATTGTTACTACACACATATACTTTTTTCTCACAAAAATTCATCCTTGTTTTTTATGTATTTTTTCTTTTTTCCCAAACTATTGTCATTTTATATTATTCTTTAACAAATCTGATTCAAATACTGTAATCTTGTTGTATTAGAAAATCGATATTAACAAATAAATAAATAAATAAAGAAACATATAAAACTGTTAAGCGAATAAGAATTATAAGCACCAGTTTTACTTGTAACAATATCAAATCTTAAACAAAAACAACAACAGTAAACAGTGAGTTTATCTTTTCTTACACTCTCCACTACAAATATTTAAATAATCGCAAGTGGTGCAAACAAAATGGGTTGCTCACGTCAAATAAGTGCAATTATGCTTTTTTGTTCAGTTGCAGGGGTAAAACAAATTGACGAGAATACCTTTAATAAAATTTTGAATATGAGGCAGCTGCCACTGTTTAAACGACAAGAGTGCAAACTCTTGATGAAACTGTCTGTTTTATATTTAACACCCGTTCGAGGAATTTAAACTTTATTTCTGTCAACTTGAATGCAAAAGCGTAAATAAAAATGTTTTTTATTTCGATAACAATAAAATGAATTCGTCATTACCAGTGCTTCCATACAAATTTTATAAACAAAAACATTTTTCTTGAATTAAAACATTTTTCTTTAAAAAAAAGTTTATAAAATTTTATATTTGATTTAATTATGAATTTTTTTTTGTACTATTCACTAAAATTTAAGCTTCGCTTAGGACTCGCTTATAGGTTCGTTCATGCCACAAAACAGGTAGTGAAATCTAGCACGAATTATTGTTCTCTTTTTTGTATTTGCTATTATGTTAATATCATTAATGGGTGTGTGCGTAAGTGCATTCTATGAAACATATCTTGGCCATTTTATTGCTGCTCAAACTATGACGTCTTGTAGCATTGTTATAGCGGCAATTATGACCGCAGTCTTAATATTTGATACGAAAGCAAATTTATCTAGCCATGTCTGCGAAACTAACTATCCGTCTCCACTATCCATCAACTTGGTAAAAACAGCATATCGCACATGAGCTCTACTCGTTTAGACTGTTCATGTTCATGTTTCGTCAAAGTGCTGCGATCGTTGCCTAAAGATTCGTCTTGACATCCATGTGCGCTTATGTTGGCCATATAATGCATTTTCTGTAACAACCAAACGCCACAACAAAAATTGTGGTCAATCAGAACATGAACATCAACACGTATTCGTCACATACAAGAACGTGAACAAATTAAAACTGTTGCTCTGCCGGCGTTATGGTCATGTCATGTTCAAATCGAAAGCGCATGTAGACGTGGGGTAATGTCGGCCATGTACTACACATGCTAGGTGCTCAAGTCTGGCACTGTACAGTGCGTTTGTGTAGCGAGTGGTGGTTTGTTTACGCAGGGAAATTTAAAGGAGTTTTTTTGCTCAAGTTTGTAAAGTCTTGTAGTGTAAGCTAAAAACGTTCAGTTCTGTCGTTGAAATTCAAAATCAATATAAATTTGTGCCTCAGCACATTCGCCGAATTATTTTGATTAAAATTTCAACAATTTGCACGCGTTGCTCTGGTGTAAGTCGACTAATAAGGAAATTCCAAAGCAAGCTAAACAAAAATCATCTATCAGCTGTTAAATGGGTGCTCAAATAAAGCAGTGATGCCAACTCAAAGTTGTGACACTCTAAAAAGAACACCCTATATTTGATAAGTTTGACCAAAAACACTTAAATTATAACTTTTATCTTAAGTTTTTAAACAACATGAAAATTAATTAAAATTGTTATTGATAATCATTCATTCTTGACTGACCTGAGATTCGAACCCAGGCGATGGTTACCATGACATGTTTCGATCGCAACCACTCGATCTCCTCAGATGGATTTGCCGTCTTACACTCGCAGCCATCGACGACTGCTGACGTCAATACTCAAACATCAATCCTTAAACCAAATTGTATTTTAACCTTTGGTAGATCGAAATTTGCTTTTTTGTATGATTATCCATTTTAATTGATTTTACATGTTTTTCCTAACTTCTGTTTTTTCCGTACTTATGTCAAGAATTCTTCTTGAAGTCCAAAGTACATTTTTTTTCATATTTTGTCTTTCTTTTTCTTGTTCGAATTTCAGGTCAGTCAAGAATGAATGATTATCAATAACAATTTTAATTAATTTTCATGTTGTAAAATTCCTTTCTTCATACAAATAATTTAATGAAAATTAAATTTGATGAACTGATTAAAATATTAAAAAATTTGGATTAAAAACCATAAATAGTTCAACAAAATTCTAATTGTTTTTTAACAATTCTAACTTACATTTCTTTGTTTATTCTTTTGTTTACAAAAAAAGCGTAACTCGATACATTTTTTGCTTACGATTAAAAACTCCCAAGGTTGCATTCGAAAATTCGCTCGCTATCGACTGCATGCCGATACAATTTATTCGATACAAATAAAACACTTCATACAAATTTCTTGCCGGAATAGACTTTGTTGTTATAAACTATTTTGTTGGTATTAAGATTAAATGTGGCTCATACATATTTTTTTGCAACGATAAAGCGTCTTTCCAAATTTTTTTTAATTCGGTCCTTATTCAACCCAAACATTTATTTTATTGCCATAACTTCCATATAAATGTTTGTATTGATATAAATTTTGGCGACTATAACTACAATGTCATGGCAAAATTTTGTAATGGTAAGTCGAAAACTTTCCATATTTCCTTTATATTTCAAAATCGCTTTTAGACGAACAAACCTCATATTTAGAGTATATTCTGCACAAAAAACTCTAATATAAATTTTAAGCTCAGACATAATTTTGTTTTGCTGAATCTGTGGTTAACTATGGGTTCCAGATGTCGTACACTCTCAAAAATGTTCATTCATATTTTGTGGTGTGGGGATTAAATGGTCGGGCTTTACCGATTATACTTTCTTACTTGTTTATTTTTGTCACGCCCAAAGCATTGAAAATTAAATTGTTTGCTTATAAACACTAAAATATCGACGATACCGATATATCGGAAAAACTGACATATCAACGGTATAACGTTATCGGTTAAAGGCTTTGGGGAAAAAACCATAGTTGCATTACTTAAGCTAAGATCCCACTATCGGCTCAAATAGCACAATCTGTGACGACTTTTATCGTGCTACATCGGCGCACATTTAAAAACATTGTACAATTAATTCTTAGGTGGTCCCATTATCGTCGCACATTGTGACAATTTTTTGCGTTTCATATAGTCCAAAACTCAATTGCGACAATAATCGGTATAATGCGGTCACACTTTCCTGATATTTGGGCAAATTAAATCATATGTTTTTGTTTATTTGCTTGTTGGCAGACATAATTTTACTTCGTCTGAATATTCCATTATGTTTTCTAACAATTTTAAATAGTATATTAATATATGTATGTATATGTATGTATGTGACCTAGTGCGTGAACATGAAGTTTTGAGAAAAACACATTTAAAGTTTCATTACACCCATTTAGGTACCAGAATCCAATCTTAAGTCCAAACCCGATTTTTTACACTCTAGGTCCCTTTTCTCAGAGAAGGTCACATACATATGTAATAAAAAATGTATTCAATTTTATTCCAACTTACTGCACTTGTTCTTTTTTTTGTAATTGTTGTTTTGTAAACAGATGTTTACAAACCAGGGATGGCAACATCGATACAACTGCAATGTTTTTATTAAAGCGAATTGTTTTCTTTCATTAAACAGCACAACTACCCAGCGGTAAAACTCAGAAGACCTTCTTACTTCAGGCCTTTTAAAAGGCCTGCTTAAAAATTGTTTTGATTAAATTCCTATTCTTATCTAACTGCTAAAGAATGCCTCATAGAAGGCCTCGGCTCTTTGGTGTAAAAGATAAGATACACCTTCCACACTCGCTTCTATGAGAAGGGAGTAGAGAAGGAGTAACCTTTTTTGTATTGTTTTTTTTTGCACAAGCAAAAGCAAAACAATTATTTTTTTTATCCCGTTGCCATTCTTATGTACCTTCTAAAGAAGCGAGAGCGGAAGGCCTTCTCCGCAATGACAACGTGTGTAAAAAAGATATGAGTATGGAATGGAGCGAGAAGGCCTTGTATACCCAAAAGAAGGAGTACAGAGGCCTTCTAGAAGGCATCTGTACCCCTTCTTTTTCCCGCTGGGTATTTACTATTTAACGCTTTAATACATACATAACAGATAAAACCAGTGATGTTAACCGTACGGTAATTACCAATTTTAGGGTAATTTTGGACTGCAAAAGGTAGCATGGTAATTCTATTTAAAATACGGTAATTTAAAGAAATTTGGATTTTTGGTATAAATATACCTACTTAGTACATATGTAGGGTTTAATTAAAAATTTTGACCGTTCACACTATCGGCACATGACATACGACAAAAATTGGTACATTGCGCCGATAGTAGGATCTAAGTTTAAGAACTACTTGATTTGTAGTAGATTTCGTTAAAATCTAGTCACGAAGAATGCATTAAAAATATAGTAAAGAACTAAGAGTAAAAAACTAATCTACTAAATATCGTTATATATCCTAAAGGCAGTATTTAAAAGCACCCATCAACTCGAATCTTTTTACTTTTACTTTTTCCACTGCCATTGAAATTTTTTATCAATAGCCAAGTTTTGTTTTTCGTTTGTGCAAAAACGCAAATTTCCTTTTTTGTATATTTTTATTTGTTTACAATTGCTTTTTTACCAGCTAGCGACAAGAAAGGCCAGCCACATAAAAACAAAAGCTCAAAATGATTCTTATGCCTTTTACTTTTTTTAATTTGTCCTAAAGGAAGAGCTGGTAAAAAAAGACAAAACTAAAAATCTAATTTTTCCCTGGCTGGTAAAAACACAGAGAACACAGAGCCGCACTTAAGGCCCAAATACACTGATCAAAGTACTAATCAAGCAACGTGGTAGTATTAGTGAAAATGTGTTTGTATGTGTGACATCGACAACGCTTATTGAAAAATCAAAAAATTTTGATATGACGGCGAATATTACGTCCAGCACACGTACACGTTGAATTCGCCGGCTGGGCAAGCATTTGACAAGTGTATTTGGCCCTTTATAAGTGCTATAAGCAGCCGATTTATGTTCTAATAGGAAATGATCAGCATTTGTGATACATTAATACGTACATGAGTATGTACATATTTGCACAAAAAGGATACTTGTGTCAATACCTAAATAAGTATGTTCATATGAATGTGTAAAATGTTACAATGCAACGCACAAAATTTTTGAAGTGGTTTTATTATTTAATTGTATAGAAAACTAAAACAAACTCTTGTTGTGTTTGTTTTGCATGAAAAATAACGAGTGTCTCTTCACAATCATGTGCCATTAACACATTAGTTTACTTTTTTCTCCTGTTTGTGTGGCTGGTAGCCTACATTGGTTTCTGATTTGGCGGCTTCAGGCAGAAGCTGTTTGTTTTATTCTTTTTCCTACCTATTTTTTCCTACAACATAAAAGTGATTGCCGTTGCTTTTCGAGTTCCATCAAATAAGATATTTTTGCTATTGTTAAAAAAGCAAAAGCTGTAAAAAGCCAGTGCCCATTATTTTGTCTGTTTAATTTGCTGCTGCTTTTGAAAAGTGTGGGCTTTTTTAGCAGTGGAACTTGTCGGCTTTTTAATTTTGATTTTTTTTTTATTAAGAAAAAGGCAAAATTTGGCTGCTTTTGCTAATATGGCGATAGCATTTGAAACCCTGCCTTGAAGAGTTATTTGTAAAAGTAAGTAGCGAAATAACAGATTTTTATGTATAAATTTCCAGTGGTAATGGCCTTTAAGTGATTCCTTTTTACCTTTACCAATCATATTTCAATAAAATGAAATGACACACCACAATTCATTCAAATATTTAGAATTTCATATTTCGTTTATTACACAGAACTTTTTCTATGTCTAAAAAAGGCAAACCAAAAAAAAAAAATTACTTACATTATTTTATCTTTTATAATATAATTTATGTCAAGTGTGCAAATGACACGGTTATTGTGTCAAACGATAAAGGAAAATACTATTTTATGGCACTTCTTATAAAAAAGGGGAAAATCACATTTTGCTTGCAGCAAAAACTGATTTACTCAAAATAAAAAAAAAATATGATTTCGAATAGAGTAAAAGGTAAATAAAATTTGAAGGCATGATGCAAATGATTTTGTAAAAATTATGTCAAGAATATTTAATTAGATAGAATTGAAATTTATGGAAAACAATAGCGTTAAGTGTACTTTTTTATAAAGGGTGTCCAAATTTGAGGTCAATGGAATCTATACAGGGAGATGATCCGACGCTTTTCATGGCGGAAAGTTATGATTAAGACGTAGAGATTATGTAGTTTCGTGACACTTGCCACACAGCAAGCGAAACAATTGATATTTTGTAAGGCGACCAGATTTTGAAAATAAAAATAGAGGACAAAAAGAAAATAAGTTAAAAATTTTAGATTTTTTTACATATTTTACTGACAAATTTGCATTCCCATATTTATATATGCTAAGTAAATTAAAAAAAAATAACATATCGCTTAAAATGCAAACCTGTTAAATCCAATTTTTAAGTAAATGGAGATTTTGATGCCGTGTGGTAGAGAAAGATATTCCTCGTCGACCAGCATGTAGTTTTTCTTTAATTTGAGTCTTGAAGTGTGTCAAATCAACTATATTTTTGGTTTTCCTTTCAAGCAGCAAATTGGAAAAAAAAGTTTTTTGTAAAATTTGTTGAAAGGGACTTAGCAGGTTTGCTTGCATATTCAGCCAGCGATATATACACATTTACATTTACTTATGGGCGATTCCATTCTAGACAACTTTTAACATCAATTTTCAAATCACACTATTTGATACTTTTTTGATGCCAATTTAAAGTAAAATATCTATATTTTATAATAATATGATTTTTATAGACGTAAGCTCTAATATAAATTTGTTGTGCACTTCGAAGCATTAAAATTCATAGATTTGGTGCGAACCGAAAATTCATTGCCTGTTGCACCCGTCATGGCTTAAAGAGCCAATTTCTTATTATTGGATTGTATTTCTCTACGATGTTTGATTTGATAATCATCGTCTGATATCTCATCTTTCACAATAAAAAAGAATAATACAAAAAAAGTTTAAAAATTAACAGAGTTTTGTGCTTTTGTGGTATGATCTTATGAAAGTGGGCCGATTTGGTTGCACCCGTCATGCACTTTAAAGCTCTCTCGTGGCTATTTGATCGTTTCATATAAATTCTTGTAAATAGATAACAATAGTATATAACAAAATGTTACCCCTTCTAGAAATAACTTAATTGCAAATGTGTTTCTTTATATTAGTAAAAGACGTTTAAAGCGTCTAAATGTTGCACCCGTCAGAATGGAATCGCCCTTATGGCGTTTTCTTTTCTGAGTAAAATTCTACATTTATTCTGCCTTTTACATATTTTTATGTTCTTTTCTGAACAGGCGCGGATCCAGCTCGAGCCTTAGGGGGGGGAAAATTTTTTTTGACAAGTAAAAAATTTTATTTTAAAAGTTTATTAAAATTAATATGTGTATATTTATTAAAACAAACTCAACAATAAGGTTAAATGAAATATAAGAGTAGTTCAATATAAATTAATTTTTTTAAATAAGCAATTTATGATTTCCTTGTAAGGCAAATTTAGATAGTACAGTCTTTCTTCTGTCATTGTTGACCTGAGCCATGTTTTTATTAGACGACGGGTAGGAAATGACCTCTCTTTCGTAGCATTACTGACGAGTAGGGCAAGTTTTTTATGGCATATGCCATTTTTGCCATTTCTTCAATTATTTTTTTAAAAAGCAATTTTTGGTCCAGCTTGCTAAAGAATACCTTTTTGCAACATAGAAAAAAATTTTTAAATAAGCTTAGCGAATATGAGGCAGAATCTATTCGAAATGCTAACTGAATAATGCAAAAATCGGACGTAAAAAGTACTTTCAATGCATCTGCTCAAGCCTCTTGAAGTTACAAACGAAAGGGATTTCTATGAATAAAAGCTTTGGCTTACTTGATAGTGCTAAGGAAAATAATACCAGGTGTCAGTAAAAAGATTTTGTTAAAAAGTTTGAAAAACGTTTTAGATCGTAATACATGTGGTAAATTATTCAATACTCCTGAAAAATCTATATGGCTTGGCATTTCAATTTTAAAAAAGTGTTTTAATCGATTTTCTCACAATTTTGTTTTAATGAAAGTGAGACGGATGAATTTATTGACAATCTTTCTCCATCTGAACTTTTAGTGTTCAAATATGCTCCAGTTACATCTTGTGATGTTGAAAGAGTGTTTTTCATTTATAGAACTGTTTTATGTGATAAAAGGAAAACGTCGTTCTTTAATAACATTTCCCTGATAAAAAAATTTTGTGACAAATATTATAAAAATATTTCTTTATTAAACAGAATTTTATAACAAAAATTGGATCAAAAATGTATAAACTTCCAAATTCTTGCGTTTTGCCCCCAGAATTTTTTTTTTTTTTTTTTGACAATTTGAAGAAACATACTATTGTGCTTACAAAAACAACTTAATAAAAAAAAAGATTCTTAAATAACATGTTTATTTTTGCCATTTTGTGCCATTTTTTTTACTTTTTCGTGCATTTTGCCAGCCATTTTTCGTGCTATTTTAAACTTGCCCTGCTGACGAGCATTGAAATGAAAATTTTTTAATATTTTTCTTAGATTTCGGTAGATATCTTCATCACAGTTATCTGATAGATTTTCAGATATTTTCCATGTTTGTTGCCAATGCAACCGTTCAGAATCAAGTTTAGATGTTATTAGGTGTTTAAATATATCTTTTATCAACATAATCAGCTCATCAGCTAGTTTTGATTTTAAAAGTTTTGTATCTGTATTTGACTTGATTACACTTTGAGGTAGAAGTTTAGGTATGTTTAATACATTTAGGAGATCTATTGGAAAACGTGTTTTGAGATCTTCTAAAATAAATTCAATAAGAGGAATGTAACATACAACTCGGTAGTAATCTTCAACATTTTGAATGTGATTGGAACCTCGATTTGAACGCAGATAACTTTAACTTTTTCGCTTTAAATAGTTCTTCGGCTTTATTTCTTTTCTCTTCAAGGCACATGATTTAAGTTTTGATAAGGCTTGATCCTTTTTGAAGATCTATATCGTGCTTTTGTAAAATGATACTATTCCTCAAATGAATTCAAAAGTACTAAGCGAGTTCCTTAATATAAGGCTTTTGATGAAGTATCTCTACCTTTCCACTCAGATATTTTTTCCAAAGCTTCTACTATATGATGTACACTTGTTGCAAAGTGAAAATTGAGTCGTGACGGTCCAACCATCTTGTCTCGCATAATGTAGAGAGTTTGGCTCCCAAATACTTTGCTAAAACTGCGTTTCGGTTGGGATGATTATATTTAAAAAAATTTGTCGTTTCTTTAACAAATGATACAACTCATTGTAATAATGGCACTTTGTTGCTTTTTAAAATTTAGTTGTTTATGGGAATAGCAATGCGTTTGTTTTGCATTTGGCCAGCATTTTATTACAGCTCCATTTTTTAGGTCAAGACTAAAATTTGTCAAAACTTTTAGAACTATTGATGATAGTGCCTTCGCATCAATTGACACATTACATTACCAATATCCTTTGAAGCCTCTTCAAATGCGTTTACAACAAAGCCAATAAATGCTTTCCTAATAACTTTTTGTTGTATGTTGAAATATCTTTAAGATAAGGAAATCTGGGGTTTCCCCGAAAAATCTGTGTTTTCGTCAAAAATTATCGAATAGAATTTTGATTCATATAACACATATATACATAAATATTGCATATACATGCTAAGGCTTATTAATAATTCGACCGCACGCATTTTTAAGTCAAACGTTTATTCTTTGGATATAAATAGATGCCACCTGCTGGGATAGAATGTAGAATAATAAGTATTTACATACAGTAAACTAGATGTTTCATTGGAAATATCTAATAAATAACTATTAGAATTAAGTTTTGGATACTTATTTAAAATTTCGTTAGATTCAATAAAAAAAACAAAAAAAAAACTTTGCTGGGATTTCCTAAAATTTTGTGCATATAAAAAAATATTATTATTGGGAATTCTTGTATTATGGAGAGAAACCAAAAATATTTTTAGAATTTAGGGGGGGGAAATTTCCTTATTTCCCCCCCCCCCCTGAATCCGCGCCTGTTTCTGAAATACATGTGTTATTTGAAAAGTGTAAAGCGTTCTTTTCTGATGATGCTCTCTTTAAAATTAAAAAAATGCTACATGTTCAACACTCATTTTAATTAAAGGGGCATAAGTGCAGCACTAGATCAAGGCGAATTTAATACAAGGTGGTGTAAGTTTCGAGCCGTAAACACTAACAATGCAATACAAAAACATCTGTAGTTTCTGTTGGCTTTGGATTGTTGTAGTCATGCCACCACCTGTAATTGAATTTACCTTGCGTTTATTGTACTTTATTGTTTAATGCCGAAATTTGTGTTCTTTTGTAAACGTAAAATATGAAACACTTCTTAAAAGTTAGGGGAACATTTAAAAATGTAACACATCACATGTAACACTTATGCAACACTTTTTTTTTAGAAAAGAAAACGCCATTATAAATAAGTAAAATTACTTAAAAAAAATAACGAAAATTAAAATGCATTGCACTAACTTATTCAAAATTGTATACTGCAAGTGAATAAGAGTTCAGTAGAAGTATGATAAGAATAAGCACGGCACGATATTTTCCATACGATTTGACAGAAAAAAACGGGTGATCGCCGTGAAATAAAATTTATTTTCAAAGTTTTTCTTGGGATTCAAAAATTAATTAACAAGGTTTCTTTCAAATGTGCTTAATTCCAATTTCATACTATTGAGAAACTGAAATTTATTGTTGAAGGGATAAGCTATTCCTATGCGCATTTCACTGGTTGCTTAGGCCAGATCGTCAGGAAACTTCATCCAAAGATTTTAGAAAAGCTAAAGATATTAAACAAACAAAACTGTTAAGCAAATAAGAATTATATACCTCAGTTTTACTTGTTAAAATACCAAAGCTTAATTAAAAACAACAACAATAAACAGTGAGTTTATCTTTTCTTACAGTCCCGACTACAAAAAAAAATTTATTTTAGTTTATAAAAATAAAACAAATATTGATTATGCTTTTAAAAATAAAGAGGACAAAGATGACAGATTAAGAAAAAAGATGATAAAAGAGGACACAAATTTTATAGATGACAGCCAGTTAAAATAGATGATTGTCCTCTAAAAAAGAGTACGTATGGTCACTTTATCTTTTGAGGAATTGGAGTGAATTGGCCACCATTGACAACAGCCTGCCAAGCCAGTAGGGGGGTCACTTAACCGACATAATTTTTAATTTTTAACCGGAACCTTTTTGTAATAAGCTGCATTAAAAATATCTTTAATATCGCAAAAAAAGTTTTTTTTATTAAAATTAAAATTATACCTCAATTTTGTACACCATTTACCTGTAAATGGGCTAAAATAGAATTATAATAGTTGGTACTTTCCATTCTTTGAAACGACTCACAAAAAATAGTGATTGTTTTACATCCTTTTGAATATTTCTTAGAGGGACTTCACACGGTGTCTTTTCAGACATGTCTAGCAAACATGTTTGGTTTGTTTGTTGGCCATTGCGGTAGAGAAGAAAGAGGGGTTGCCAACAGACACGAAATGAGTTTTCATATTTGTTTATATGAATTTTCATGTTTTTAATTTGTATGTATATGTGTATTATGGCCGTTTTCTCATTACACAATTAACTTTTTTCCCAACGAAAAACTGCACATTAAAGAAATTTGGTTTTCCCAATGTCTCATTTGCTTCTATTCTGTCGCAAAGCTTACCAGCACTCATCTGCCGATTATTTATTTTCCTTTTATTTGCCGTAAAGATAAATTCAATCAGCTGACTCCCAACTTTTACATGAATTTTGAGAGGTGTTGCCAGCTTAAAACCATGTTTTTTGTCGGTATATTGAGAAACCCAAAATTGTTAACAGACATCAAGAAATTAAGTTCTTTATTGTTTATTTATTATTCTGTAATATTTCTTTGTAATACACACACAAACATATCAGAAGCTAATTATTAAACTACGGAAAAGTTATTGTATTTTAGAAGAATGACAATAATAAATAAGAACTTCTCAGCTAAGATGTTAGGAAAATTTTAAAATAATACTCGTAACATTGTACTTGTAATTGTTCTAAAAAAAGATAAGAAAAATACTTATATTTTTTAAGAAATATTTATATTATTTAAGTACAAAGACGTCTGACAGTCAGCAGGAGCCTTTAGGCTACGAGCTTCTTGTAGTTTTTAAGTTTGGAATTGCAGTTTACGCTGTTTTGAATTTTACTCATGTTTACTCTTAGATAAATGCACACACACAGTTGTACATACATATTTCCCGACACATACCGGCTCATAAATGCATCTATCTCATCTGAACATGTACAAAAGTCACTAATGGTGTTGCTTATCTGCCATGACAAACTCATGTCCTTTATATTTAATGTCTCTGTGTGAATAGTTAGTCGAATGTGTGTACCACAAGATGTACATACATATCCACAAATATTCGCTTAACACAAATTACAGGGTGGTGCAGAATGAGCTATATGGTTTGAATTCTTAATAACTTTTCTAATTATTATTCTTTCTTTGTTTTTTTCAGCATTTTGTGAAGAAAACTTGGGGAATTTATTATGAGTGACTTACAAACGAACAAAGATAATTTCACACGGTAATTTTGCGAAAAGTTATGGAAAATATGCTAAAAAGAGCACGTATGTGCGAAGCAGAAAATGGACATCACTTACAGGATATCATTTTTCAAAGCTAATTACAAAAACTTCCCCAATAATATACTGTATTAAAAAAAAAATATAATAATCGCATAAATAAAAAAGTAATAAACCATGCAGCTCACTCTGCGCCACCTTGTAAAAGTAGTACACATACACACAATATAAATTACTATGTAATACTCAAAACAAATAAACGTGATGTTGTCTTCCGGGTGCATCAACCCACTATTGAGGAATGCCACAGTGCATTTATGAGTTTTACACTTAAAATAAAAGACAATATTCATACCCACCCGTGTCTCAGACAGTAGAACTACTAGCATAGCACTGAAAGAATGAATTCCTTAATATTCTTAAACAAAAAAAAACTAATTTTGCAGAATTATAAATTCCGCTATTCCAATTCTTCAAATTTATTTATTATTTATAGAGTCAGCCAGTATTCACCAGATTATTCCCCATCACAGGCAAAATAGAGTGATCGATTTCAGTCCTACACTAGACATATCGGCCAAACATGTCAATTCCGGTCTCTCAAAATGTAAAGTAAAACGCCGTTTCCTCCTCCTCCTTCTCCTCATCATGGCAACTTTAACAGTAGTCATTATAATCCAGACCCATTCTCCCCGCATGAGTACCTATCATTCAGTGATCCGTCATGAACGATATCACTGTCCTCCTAATCTGGTGGGAGTCTAAGATGTCAATTTGATGTGCCTGGTAAGCCATCAAATCGGCATCAAGCACCCTTGTTCTGCCTCCGCGCGGCGGCTCCTGGAAACGACTGAATATTTCCAATTGGCTTACAGCCATACCTAAACAAGAGCGGAAAGCGTCTTCTACCTGTCAAAAATTCTCATGCCCATAAAATTTGTATGAAGCATCCCTAAATAGCACGGCGTCAACGCTTTACAATTGGGAAATCCGATTTTGACAGCGCGTTTAATAGTGAAGCTGGCCGCTTTGTTAATAAATAATGTCAATTTAGCTATTTTTTCGACCATCTTTCGGTTTTTTCTCTTCTTTTTATTTCAATTATGTGGGTTTTATTAAGCAAGAAAGTTAACACTGCTGTTTGTGCCACAACGTTGTTGCTCTTTTTTAGGTATGTCATATCAGCGTAAAAGCTAAGCGGAAGAAAACGTTCCTATATTTCCTAATGAAATATTCTTTAAAACGCATTTCTTTTATTTTAAATTCAATCCATTACAAATTGAATAAATATATTTTTATATTAAACTTATTTACAAAACCCCTCCCTCGTATCGTTGTATCAATTGTATGTTGTATTAAAATACAAATGTAGTTCACTATTGGTTTTTTATACAACGTACAATAGATACAACGATACGAGGGAGGGGTTTTGTGGATACGGCAATTATTTAATTTGTAGCAGACTGAATGAAAGTTTAATACGAGAATTTTTTCAGAGAATTTGATTTTACGAAAGGAAAACAAAATGAAAGGAAAATTTGTTTAAAGAAGTTTTGAATTTAAAAAATCGATAATGATAAATAAATTTAGTATTACATTAAGCTGAAAGATTAAAGTTTGGGAATTTTTTAATGATAATTGTTTTTAACGAAATATTTTGAGACGATTTTATTTGTTTAGCGAAGTTATTTGAAATAGAACTCATTCTTTTAAAGGTTTGCATACTAGTGAAATAATACAAATAAAATAATTGTGTCATAATAAAATTTTAATTAGACAAACAACTCGTCGACATTCAACAATTAATTACATGTCAATTTCAACTGTTTTAATTTTAAGTTCCTGTTGTTAATTTAATTAAAAAATTGGTGTAGAATTTTTTGTGCCTTTAGGTATGCCTAAAAAAAGATGTGACAATATTTAATTTCTCATTCCATTTGCAACAAATCTTATTTCAAGACAATGAGGCATGAGTTTAGCATTTTAAGTGGGCCAAATGGATCCGGCGTTTAAACTTTCCTTTTTGCAATGTCAACCGAGAATAATCAGCCCAATTATGAATACAAATTCGCCGGGAGTTTTTTCCCTTTTCCCATTTTTACAATTGAATTTACATAGGAAAAATGGTAGAAGGGAGAAAACTCCCGGGGCATTTTTATTCATAATTGGGCTGAGAAACAATAGATATTTTGAAAGAAAAGTTCGAAAATCGCATTATTTCTCGTATAGGAGTGAATTGGCCACCAAGATCGAGCGATTTGGCACCTTTAGACTATTTGTTTTTTTTTTGTCGATTTTTTGAAACCGAAAGTGTACAGCAAATATCCCACAATAGTTCAAGAGCTTAAAAACAAATATTTTTTTATAAAATTAATATGATACCTCAATTTTGGACACCCTTAAGAATTGAGCTGTCAGTGTATTATTTTTAAAGTTTGATTCCTATTTCTTATAATGATTTTCTCATTTTACCCCATTTTTTGTGTAGTGAAGGTAAAATCTTTCTCGTTTCTTTAACAGGAGAAGCAAAAAACTTTTTAAAATTATAAATTTAAAAATTGCCTTTGACAATGTTGCATATTATGCCAACTATTAGTTAGGTCTTTAAGCATTTATCATATAACCTTTTGTAAACAGGGCCGTTTGTTTTTCGTTAATAAAATCGCTTATTTTGGTGGAAAGATTCAAAAATTTTTTGTGAATATTTCTTTGTTGCAATGGATTTTTTATTTTTGGTTAATTAGGGCCTTTTGTGTTTTATGTAACGATAAATAAAAAAAAATATATTAATTAAATTTATTCTTCAGTAGATTTGTTTATTTATTTATAGCATTAGAACATAATTACAAATTATAGGCTAATGAATAACGAGGCCATGGCTACAAGGCCTTAGGCTCTAAAGTAGATTTGTTTCTTTCCCTTTTTCTTATTAGAAATGTCGTTAATCGATAAAAGTTTAAAAAAACGTGTTTAAAGGAACTAGTTATAGTGGAAAGTTGTACGTCGTATGAACGTAGGGCGTAAAGCCCTTATCGTAAACTTATTTTGTTATCTTTTGAATATTCAATTTCAAATTTATGTTATAAACACAACTGGGACGAACGCCGAACTCCGCATAGCACAACAAATGTTTCGGCAAGAGCTGGTTGCGTAAATTTGTCAAATGTGAGAAAATAAGTTCGTGAATACCAGGTTTTAATGCCATTTAAAGCTAGTGTTTGGTCCAATATTTACAATAATTCAAAAAGTGCCAGATGAAGAACAAAAAAGTACCCACATTTTTCATCTTGATTAGTCTCATTCACTCAGTACGCTTCACCTATAATTTTATGTTTATAAGTTCAATATTAAAGACAATTCAAAAATTACCACATTCAGCAAGCAAAAGTAAAAGACAGAAATTTAATTTCCCCTTTTTGCTACTTTTTCCCCCATTGAGGTTAAATGTTTCACTTTTGCCGATTTATATAGTCAAATTATTCGAAAGCCAGTTTCTAAAAAATGTTGAATAATCGATCACCCTATTTTTTTTCACTTTCACTTTGTGTAATTAGAAAACAACATTTTTTTTTGCATATTTTGTAAATTTGAATGTTTTTATGTGACTTAGAAAATATTGGACAGATTTTAAAAATATATATTTTGCATATCTGTAACGAAATACCTTTAAAATTATGTATTTTTTGTTCTAGTCGTTGGGGAAAGTGTTCTTGGTTCTGTTTGCCTTTCCCGATTTATGTAAATAAAGATAAATACCTTGGGACCAGACAAGGTATATAATCACGGACATGGCTAGATCGACTTAGAATTACTTAAGGAGCCAGAGTATATCATACTTTATGTCATCTGCTATGAATAATAAAAAAGTTTCGCACGGAGTGACAAAATTAGTATGCCATCATTTAGCACTACCCAGCGAGAAAACTTTGAAGACCTTCTTACTTAGGAATCATTAAAGTCCTGCTTAAACATTTTTTTTTATTTAATTACCTTTCTTATCTAACTGCTAAAGAATGCCTCATAGAAGGCCTCGGCCCGCTGGGTAGTGGCAGAGGAGGGTATAACGAGTTATGGATCCAAACATGAACCATTAGGGTGGTCGTTTACTGTATGGAGCATATTTGGTTTCTATTTGCTCTAACCCCCCAATTCGGTGGGTATTGATCAAAAACGACACAAAAAAGTTTTGCGACAATCGGCGAAGGCTAAGCCGTCCCTTATGTCAGCCAAAGTTTGACAGAAAGCGTTAAGTTCGACTTTTATGCCTCATAACTTGGAAAATATTAATTTTACATACAAATCCTTTATAAAGAAGTTGTTATTACTGAAGTTTCCAACAACTTTTGTCTTAATAAGTTTTCTCTAAATCTCATATTAAACAAAAGGAAACAAAAAAAAAACAACAGCAAACAGCAGCATTGATGGGAATTTTTTCATTAGAGCTCTTTTTTCTTACACACGTCATTTCAGCTTCAATATTTGCATTTGTGTGCGTTTGCTAAAAAAAAAATTGTCAAACGCATATCATTTGTTTCTGCCGTAGGTAGAATTGTCAATACAGACTAGAAATATATTAAAGAAAAAGGCCCATAATTGCCCCTAGGAAATGTTTTATGACGGACCTTCATTAGTTTTTTGTTCTTAACATTTTCTCAAAACATACTTGCCATTTATCTTCACCCCTTAGGGGGCCCCTATACAAATATGGCGGTTTAATGAATATCTTAAATTTGGCCCCTGCCAAATAACTGCCAAGGAGAATAAAATGTGTGACCGACCTCCATTAGTTGTTTGTTTTCAACATTTTCCAAAAACATTATTTTAAATTCTTAAATTTGATGGTAATTTTTCGTCTTTTGTAAATAAAATCAATATTTGTGAACACATTTTAATCACTTTTGGTTTTTTTTTTGTTTGCAAATTCGTTTTTTATATGTCTAAAAAATTATAAGCACAGATGCATCTTCAAATTTTTTATGTTTTTTACAGAACAAAAATTTAGAAATTTTGCTAAAAAATTTTTTATTTTTTACTAAAAAAAAAATTAAGTTTCTAAAAAGACTGTGGACATAAGAAAAACCTTTAAGGTTTTTTAAAGGTAATTTTATTGCGGTATTTCGGTTTTTTTTAGTTCATAAAAAACCCGTTTTTGAGTAACGCAAATATGTGTTGTGGAACCTCCTCCATTTTCGAAATAACGGTATATCTCGAAAACAAGAGCTAACCTAAAAAAAACGGCCTCCACCACTGGATTCAGCGTACCCGAATTAGGTTAAAATGCCTGTTGCTCGGCTGGTCGGTTTTTTTTTAAGTTAATAATAACAATGTTTTTCAACAAAATTAAAGATACGTGATTCATAGAAAATGCGTTTCTTTAATAATTTAAAAATTTGAATTTTATGAAACATTAAAGTCAGATTTCATGTAAAAATATAATTTACTCAGACTTTATTGAGCGTCAGGGACGGCTTAGCCGTCGCCGATCGTCCTTAAATTTGTTTTGCGTTGTTTTTTTTTTATCAATACCCACCAAATTGGCTGGTGAGACCTAAAGAAATCCAACTTTTGATTTTAACGGTCACCATAATGAGCCATCCTCTGTTTACATAGCAATAACTATTCAGAAATAAGATAAATTACTTTTTTCAAGGTATTAAAGGCCGTTACACACTATCCCACAAAGTCTTACGTATTTTTCAAAAATGCTTCCCTGATCTAATAATTCTTTGAACATTTTGAAAAAACAATAACAACTTATCATGACAGGGTTGCATTTTCGTAAATTACTAAAGACTTTGTAGGATAGTGTCAAACGGCCTTAAGTAATAGATTGTTTTTTCAAAGAAAAATAATTTGCCGGCTTACTAAGTTGGACGCTACATTATAAAGACTGTGATTTCATTTAAATTATGTTTTTTTATAGAGTGACACAAGTTTAAATCATAATAAAGAAACAAGGAAATATATTTTTGATATCAATGAAACGGTCTTTATTGGAAAGAACATTTATGAAGTTAATGTTTAAATATGATTTTCGCGTAGAAGACGCAATCTGGAACACACAATTTCAACATCTTTTCAACCTTTTTTTAGGACATTTGGGCCAATGAATCCTCAATCCATTTTGATTAAAAATTTCAAAAATTTGCACGCGTTGCTCTGGTGTAATGAAATTTGAAAGTAAACTAAACAAAAATAAACTACTATCAGCTGTTAAATGGGTGCTCAAATAAAGCAGTGATGCCAATTCAAAGTTGTGACACTCTAAAAAAACACCCTTTATTAACGCGACAAAATACTACAAACTATTAAATTTAGCATAAATAAGTTTTATATGACAAGGATAAGAACAGTTACATATTTTGTAAAGTTAAGTCCATTATTTACCATAGGCCCCATATAAGTACGTCTAAAGCTGTGCCAAATAATGATGTTGTGGTGAACTTTTGTCCAATTCATACCACCGACTTTTGTAATGATCGGTCCAAAACTTACATCAGCTCTCATATAAACTATATACAATAGTATTATACTATTTTGTTTTATTTAGATTTATAAGACCAGAAATAAATCTATCGAATTTCGTGGGGTTCGACAAATAATTTACTAAAACACTTCCAATATCAAACCTCCTTCAAAATTCATTTTAATGCTACTAAACATGATATTCAAGGGAATTTAGGTCCAATAAAGTTGTATATGACAAGATATAAAATCATAAAACTTTGTTATAATCGGCCTACAATTTACTATACAGTGGACTCCCGATAATTCGTAATCGCAAGGGACCGGCCATTTCTTACGAATTATAGGGGGGTTCGTTTCGATTTAACGGGGTTAAAATAAAATAAATACGAATTAACGGATGTTTTTTAATTTATTTACTAAAACGATAAAAATCATTAAAAATATCTTAAGATCTTAAGAAAATAAACACACACCACGCAACAAAAAAGTAATAGCGGCAAACAAAAAATCATTCTTTCCATGTTTCTGTTGTTTTTATTACGAATTATAAGTGGTAGTTAGCAAACAATAACGATTTATAAGAGGTAAATAAGATTTTATTTGAAAAAAAAAAAAAAAAAATTACGAATTAGCGAGGGGAACAAAATGTATGGAAGTTTTACGATTAGCGAGATTTTTTCAAGGGACCGACTGTTTATTACGAATTATCGGGAATTACGATATATCGGGGTACGAATTATCATGTGTGTGAAGTTAAATTTTAAAATTTATAACCCTAGACACATTCTGTTATGTTTACAGAGCAATGTTAACCACTTAACAGAACTTATGTTAACGCTGTTATGATGCATGATTCCAGATTTCTGGAAAAGGAGTCAACGTGGGCGATAAAAAATGATTAGGATTTGTGGACAATACTATTCTCCATCGTTCTCTATTCCCAGAATTTTAAACAGAGAGAGTTGGAGTTACTTATGGCCAATTTACTCTTTTGAAGTTTCAAGGGGATGAGTCCAGATTTCTGGAAAAGGAGTCAACGTGGGCGATAAAAAATGATTAGGATTTGTGGACAATACTATTCTCCATCGTTCTCCATCCCCAGAATTTTTAACAGAGCGAGTTGGAATGACTTATGGCCAATTTACTCTTTTGAAGTCTCTAGGGGATGAGTCCAGATTTCTGGAAAACGAGTCAACGTGGGCGATAAAAAATGATTAGGATTTGTGGACAATACTATTCTCCATCGTTCTCTATCCCCAGAATTTTTAACAGAGCGAGTTGGAGTTACTTATGGCCAATTTACTCTTTTGAAGTCTCTAGGGGCCATAAGTAACTCCAACTCGCTCTGTTTAAAATTCTGGGGATAGAGAACGATGGAGAATAGTATTGTCCACAAATCCTAATCATTTTTTATCGCCCACGTTGACTCGTTTTCCAGAAATCTGGACTCATCCCCTAGAGACTTCAAAAGAGTAAATTGGCCATAAGTCAGTCCAACTCGCTCTGTTAAAAATTCTGGGGATGGAGAACGATGGAGAATAATATTGTCCACAAATCCTAATCATTTTTTATCGCCCACGTTGACTCGTTTTCCAGAAATCTGAACTCATCCCCTAGACTTCAAAAGAGTAAATTGGCCATAAGTAACTCCAACTCGCTCTGTTACAAATTCTGGGGATGGAGAACGATGGAGAATAGTATTGTCCACAAATCCTAATCATTTTTTATCGCCCACGTTGACTCCTTTTCTAGAAATCTGGACTCATCCCCTAGAGACTTCAAAAGAGTAAATTGGCCATAAGTAACTCCAACTCGCTCTGTTTAAAATTCTGGGGATAGAGAACGATGGAGAATAGTATTGTCCACAAATCCTAATCATTTTTTATCGCCCACGTTGACTCGTTTTCCAGAAATCTGGACTCATCCCCTAGAGACTTCAAAAGAGTAAATTGGCCATAAGTCATTCCAACTCGCTCTGTTAAAAATTCTGGGGATGGAGAACGATGGAGAATAATATTGTCCACAAATCCTAATCATTTTTTATCGCCCACGTTGACTCGTTTTCCAGAAATCTGGACTCATCCCCTAGACTTCAAAAGAGTAAATTGGCCATAAGTAACTCCAACTCGCTCTGTTACAAATTCTGGGGATGGAGAACGATGGAGAATAGTATTGTCCACAAATCCTAATCATTTTTTATCGCCCACGTTGACTCCTTTTCTAGAAATCTGGACTCATCCCCTAGAGACTTCAAAAGAGTAAATTGGCCATAAGTAACTCCAACTCGCTCTGTTTAAAATTCTGGGGATAGAGAACGATGGAGAATAGTATTGTCCACAAATCCTAATCATTTTTTATCGCCCACGTTGACTCGTTTTCCAGAAATCTGGACTCATCCCCTAGAGACTTCAAAAGAGTAAATTGGCCATAAGTAACTCCAACTCGCTCTGTTACAAATTCTGGGGATGGAGAACGATGGAGAATAGTATTGTCCACAAATCCTAATCATTTTTTATCGCCCACGTTGACTCCTTTTCTAGAAATCTGGACTCATCCCCTAGAGACTTCAAAAGAGTAAATTGGCCATAAGTAACTCCAACTCGCTCTGTTTAAAATTCTGGGGATAGAGAACGATGGAGAATAGTATTGTCCACAAATCCTAATCATTTTTTATCGCCCACGTTGACTCGTTTTCCTGAAATCTGGACTCATCCCCTAGAGACTTCAAAATAGTAAATTGGCCATAAGTAACTCCAACTCGCTCTGTTACAAATTCTGGGGATGGAGAACGATGGAGAATAGTATTGTCCACAAATCCTAATCATTTTTTATCGCCCACGTTGACTCCTTTTCTAGAAATCTGGACTCATCCCCTAGAGACTTCAAAAGAGTAAATTGGCCATAAGTAACTCCAACTCGCTCTGTTTAAAATTCTGGGGATAGAGAACGATGGAGAATAGTATTGTCCACAAATCCTAGTCATTTTTTATCGCCCACGTTGACTCGTTTTCCAGAAATCTGGACTCATCCCCTAGAGACTTCAAAAGAGTAAATTGGCCATAAGTAACTCCAACTCGCTCTGTTAAAAATTCTGGGGATAGAGAACGATGGAGAATAGTATTGTCCACAAATCCTAATCATTTTTTATCGCCCACGTTGACTCGTTTTCCAGAAATCTGGACTCATCCCCTAGAGACTTCAAAAGAGTAAATTGGCCATAAGTCATTCCAACTCGCTCTGTTAAAAATTCTGGGGATGGAGAACGATGGAGAATAGTATTGTCCACAAATCCTAATCATTTTTTATCGCCCACGTTGACTCCTTTTCCAGAAATCTGGACTCATCCCCTTGAAACTTCAAAAGAGTAAATTGGCCATAAGTAACTCCAACTCTCTCTGTTTAAAATTCTGGGAATAGAGAACGATGGAGAATAGTATTGTCCACAAATCCTAATCATTTTTTATCGCCCACGTTGACTCCTTTTCCAGAAATCTGGAATCATGCATCATAACAGCGTTAACATAAGTTCTGTTAAGTGGTTAACATTGCTCTGTAAACATAACAGAATGTGTCTAGGGTTATAAATTTTAAAATTTAACTTCACACACATCGAATTATCGGGATTTGACAGTAGTTGATCCTATAAAAAGTGTTATATCGGGATGGAATTTTTTAAAACGCCTAAAAAGTTAAAGATCGGAATACAATGAGTTAAGATTATCACAGATGCCACTTCTTAAAATATCCAATTCTCGATATAGGGTATCACAGATTTGGCACAGCCGAATAAAGCAAACTTACTTTTCTTAATTTAATAAAACTTTTTTTAACAGATATTTTATTAATTCGATTTAAGTTTGACTTGTGATTTTATCTGTCAAATCAGTCAGCGTTTCTAGGATGGGTTGGTTGTTTATTTAAACTCTTTCTTTTAAAATTTAACCGAAGGCAAAAAAACTTAAATCAAGAATAATAAAATACAATAACTACAATAATAATATTAAGTGGATTTGTCTGCAGTTTGAGTAAAGTTTACAGCACTTTAATCATCTACATATGTGTTACATACCATTGCTTACTTAGTACATACAAATGTACATATGTACAGATTTATATATGTACATACTTATAAATGAATATGTACATATTTAGCACATGTACTTATGTAAATACTTGTTATATGTGTGTATTTATAAATGAATGAATGGTTGGTTGGCTGGCTGGTTGTTTGCAAATACTTATGAGTGCATGCAGTAGTGGCTTTTAGGTCGTGCGACCTGTGCAGTCCCACAGGGCGCCAAGCTTTTTGGGGCGCTCTAAAGAAAAATTAAACAAAATATTATCAAAAAGTAAATAAGTTTCGCTAAGTAAAAAATGGCCCTGGTCTGCCGCAAAAATAGCCTATTAATAAAAATATATTGGAATATTACGATGTTTTTAGTGTTCATCTATCGGGTTCAGATTGTTTTTGGGCTTGACTGGCATTTCACCCAAAATAATGCGATTATGCAAATATGTATGTACATTTATTTTATCATTATTTTAAAGTATTAGTCCGATTTGGGTCAAAACACCAACAAATTATTAGTAATGCCTGAAGTGGGAGGGTCCGGTGTTTTATATAGGACACTAGATAACCCTGCAAACAAAAATGATTTAGCGGTATGAAATATCTTCACGACCTATTCGCATTCTTACCAAATGTACATAAAAAAATTCATAAAAATCAATTATGCAGTTTCGAAGGAGTTCAAACACAAACATCGAGACACGAGATATTTTTATATAGATTTTGAAATGAGGAGAAGCGGAAACTGTGATAAATTGTATGTTGGAACCACGAGCAGTAGGCAATTTCAGGCAAAAGATATCGTAGAAAAACCACTGTGTGCTAAAAAAACATAATTCGGATTTTGGGAATGTACATAACGATTTTGGGAACGTTTCAAAACGATAATTTTAAGCAGGTGTGATGAATTTCGACAGATTTTAAAATCCATTTCTGAATTAAAGTTCAATTACAATTAGGATTCCCATTACACAAATATTAGAAACATATTGGGTTCTCTTCGTTACAGATAATCGAGGTATCACTGTATTGTCAGGTTAAAAGTATGAGAAAGAATAAAATGTAACAATAAGAAAAGAAATTAGTTTAAGGAGACCTATAAGAAAACGACATGAAAAAAACCGAGTCGTTTTGTTTACAGCTTTTTTCTTGTCTTCACCGTTCGCCGTCAAACGAAAAGATACATCGTAAAAGCCCCGGTGTGAATTGGCTGTAAGTTGCCAGACGGACTGGATTGCCCAGGTTTTTTGGTCTTGTTCAGGTACCAGCTAAAATAGAATTTATCCAATTAATTATTATATACATTTTTTTTTACTTTTTTAATGATTAAATTAATATTTTGTACAGAACAAAATCTCATTCTAAGACAAAAATTGTAAAGAAGAAAATTTTTATTTGCCGAAAGACATTCATTCCAATTATGTAACATAAAAATAACGTACAAAATCTGTAAAAATTGATTACGTTTGTTATTCATGTCAATTACCAATACTTTTTGTGAAAGGACTTAATGTATTTCAAAAAATCAATTTACTTTCAAAAACCCATTCGTTTGACCAAATAACAGCTACAATTTTATTAACTCTTAATTGTGATGAAAGTTGCAATATGTTTCAAGCATTTTTGCTTACAACTAAAGCAACAGAGGCATTAATTAAACTCTGCAAATTACAATACAAAATATGCATATACGGCTAAACAAATAGTTATAAAATCGATCAAACTCTGAAAACGAACCAGTGTTAAAAGTTGTTTAAATTATTACCTTTTATATACTTTTTACTATGAGAACAGTTATCCTTATTAGAACTTATCTTTAAATCAGAAAAAACTACGGTAATTTTCAACAAAATTTAACGGGAAATCTCCATTGATTTCAATTTCAATTTCACTCGATTTCCACAACATGGTTGCATATGCACTTTTTTACAGAGTGTTTAATTCTATGTTCACACTTGGGTTTTTAAACGCGTTTAAGCAAAATGTTGATTAAGTTAATCAAAGTCGTTCACATTACATTTGAGATGCTTAAGACAAAAAACACAAGAACAAATTTATACTTGTTTAAAGTATTAAAAATTTATAAAAATACGTTTATAAAGTTATCAGAAGATTATTTTAATCATTTTAATGATGAACAATGTGAAAAGCACGACTGACAAAATCTTTTAAATTAAAATTTTGTGTTCCCAAAAAATACTTTGATAATAAACTGGCAACTGCACGGCCTCAAAAAACTTAACTGGCAACATGCTTTTGCAAGTTGTTTTTGTTTTCATTTTGTTTTTTTTTAACCTACTTACAGCTTCAATTAATGTTGGAAGAATTCCAACCAATTGTACTGGGGAATGTAAGAGGAGATAAACTCACTGTTTATTGTTGTTGTTTTTGTTTAAGCTTTGATATTGTTACAAGTAAAGCTGTTGCTTATAATTCTTATACGCTTAACAGTTTTATTTGGTTTAATATCTTTAGTTTTTCTTAAATCTTTGGATAAAGTTTCCTGACGATCTTGCCTAAGCAATCAGTGAAATGCGCATAGGAATAGCTTATCCCATCAACAATAAATTTCAGTGTTTTTTATCAAGAATAAAAATTGGAAATTAAGCACGACTAACAAAATATTTTAAATTTATGAATTATTTGAGGAAAAAATAAAAACATTAAACAAAAATCGTGGCCGGTTGTACACGCTCTTGTTGGTCGATTCTACATTATACTAATTTTGAGGTATGTTCAGTGGATTCTATGTGATAAATGAAGTGATTAAGTTGTAATCACTTAAATGTATGGTAAATCATCTCGATTTTGATGCGATTAGAGCTTAATAACGTTCAAGTTGCTTAAACTCGTTTAGGAACCCAAGTCTGAACATGGTACATATAAATAAAAATAAATTTAATTTTCCTGAGAATGATTAACAAAGTAATTCGAAATGGTTGACTGAGTAAATAAAACAAAACCAAAATGGCAGTGTTTTAATTCATTTATATTAAAAACAAAAGAGATCACTTCACAATTTACAAAAAAGACTCCTGTTCTTTGCACCTAAAAATTAACCGGTAAACAACAGTTAGTACACTTGATGCCCGTTACAAGTTGGACTTGGTGTTGTTTTCAACTTTTCTATCTCGAAAACTACATTAGATAATACTTCACACATCGAAAGAGAAAAAATTATGATTCCAACAATATAAAAAACGTATTATGAAAAGATGTGAATTAGTGTAGTTTATCCCTCCCCTTTAGAACTATTGTTAAATTTTTTAGCACTGTTTGCATTATTTTAACAAATTAATATAACTTTCAAAATATATGTTCTAAGGTTTAATGATTAAATTTCCTAGTGGGCTATAGTTGTTGCAATATTTCAGTTGGTTTCAATTTTTAAATGTTTAAATGTGGCATAACATTTCAGAATCAAAAGTTTCCCAAAATTCGAATAAATTGCAACGAACGAGTTTTGCATCAAGGCTAGAGTAAGAGTCGGAGTTGTACCAAACAAATTTCAGCGGATGCAGTCGGAGTTATCACTTTTTCTTGACGACTCCACAGCCCTGATTTTTTATGTGATTAAGATTATCATATAACAATGCAATGGCAGGAAATTCTACAACAATATAAAAACAACAGAAACATGGCATACTGTAAGTCTTTACGGCTCGAAATGTCAACCATTTCTAAACAAAAATTGTAAAACCAAAATAAATTGGTTCGAACTGTGTGTATACACTCCTTTCCAACAAGAGGGCGCCAAAACCAATCTTGCACAGGGCGGCAAGTTGGCAAAGATCGTCACGAAGTAGATGAATGGAAGAGTAGGAATTAATGTTCTTATGTAGGTCATGTTTCTTAGTGTAACAACTTTACACAAACATTGTACATTGGAATGTATGAGTGCGGAGATGCTGTTGGTTGGCATCCAACTTTTACAACTCTTTAGTTTTATGCACGCTCTAGCCACTTTTCCAAGTGCCACTACATTTACTGTTTAAATTTTACAACTTTTTCAAAGAATTTCTTTTACTATGAAAATAAATAGACAAACATCCACCAAAACTCATATTCGCCCTCAGAACTCTGCATATGCATTCACTATTTAATAAATGAATGGAAAAAATTTGTTTAATTATATTTAAAAAAGCCATTTTGTACACAAGAACAACAACAACAACAACAACAAAAAGATGCATTAATAAAATTAAGTTTAAGGTAATTTAAAAGAAAGTCGTCCAGAGAAACGTAATTTCAAATATTTTTACATACACGCAGAAAAAATCAATGTAAAATCGTCGAAAACAAGGTTTATTTTACAGTTTTCGGTAGTGATTTTGCTTCATTGTTACTTCTTCATGTTAATTCAACATGATTTTACAATAACTTGCGAACAGCATTTGTTTCTTTTAAAATAACTATAATTCATGTTAATTTCACATTGCAGTATTTGACTTTTATTTTTTTTTATTGCCAAGAACAGGAAATCATTTTTAATTGTTTGGCTTTTGTGCTACGAATCATTTAAAAAAAAGAGGGAAGATGCTTTAAAAAGGCATTTTGATAACATTCATAGTAATATAAATGAATATAAAGTAAAAGAATTTTTCCTTTTTGGAAACCGAAAAATATTTTTACAGCAACCTAACCCAAGAGGCCTTGCATATTGCCAAGCATGAAATATCTTTTGAATTGCATCATTCTATTACTTCTCTATTTATGTATGCAATGTTTACTGGGGAAGTTTTCTTAAGTAAAAGAAACAAAATATGTAAGCATGTGCACTCGTCGCTTGATAACCGACGACTGAATTGTATACTCTCGTTGACTAAATGAAAGAGCGTAAGTATGCGTGTGAAGAATGTGTGTGAATTAATTTCCACAATTTGGGTATGGGCTGGACACCAATGGTGTACATGCCCTGCAAATAATACGACTAATAATATAATAAATCTTTATTTTTGGATAATTATTTCATTTACATACATTCTTAATTTGTATAATTTCATATATAATAAAGATAATACAGCTATAACAAAAGTCGTCAGCTGGATACATTTTAAAACTGCTATTATTTTTATACGGTAATTTACATATCATTCAAATTCATTTATAATTAGTTTTCGGTAATTAAGGGATGATTTTAAATAACTAACTAAATTTGTCCAATCTGAATGCAATCGCCCATTTAGAATTCTTTTGATTTCATCTTCTGATAGTAAAGCTGTTGAAAAATATCTCATTCGGAAAGAGGTTAGTACAGGACATCGACCTAGGAAGTGTTGCAATGTTTCCGCTTCCCTCAAATTACATAGTGTACAAAGGTGATCCCGTTCATTTGCTGAATACTTATTACCATTGAGATATATAAGATTACAACGTGCTTTGATTATCCAGGTGATATCATTTTGGTTGAACCTTTGAAAATATATGGCCCCAACTCTATAATCTAAGTGTTTATATATACGTGTTTCGCTTCTCATAGCTCTTTGTGTTTTATTAAAAAAATTTTCATATTTGAGATTCTGTATAAACAATAGGGTGATCGATTATTCGACTTTTTTCAATAACCGGTTATCGGATATTCCGAATAGTTGCTATTTTAAAAAAACCGGTTTTCGGTTAAGCATTTTAAAAATAACCGGCTAACCGGTTTTAATTCGAATACATTAAAAAATCAAAATCAAAATCAAATTAGATTTTGTAATAAAAAGTTAATTAGAATAAAAACAAAACAATTCACGAAGGTAAGGAACCAACAAGCATGAGCATAGGGCCTCAATTCATAGATATGACTTAAGGTATGTTCAGACCACAAATATTTGACGATAAAATCAAAAAAAGCGTGACCAGAAAATTGATTAAACTTAAGCATTATTTTAAACAATTTCTAGTTATTTGCTAAACTTTATGTCTAAGATGATAATTGCATTTATGTATAATGTAGTTAAGAAACCGTTAAATATTGTTTGCTCTAGCCAAACGTTTTGCAAAAGCAAACAATTCTTTAAGAAAACTAGTTTTAGAATTTATGGAAAACTTTGGTTTTAAAAATATAGGAATTTAATAAATTTATTATTGGACATATTTTCCCAAATTTATTGTAAATGAGTTTTAATTTAAACATGTCTATATGAAGCAGTAAACTTCACCAATACTTTTGAAAAGTGGCAAACAAAACCTCTTATCCAGGATTATATATTAAAATTTTTTTGTTTCAGCATTATAGAAACAAAAGTAATATGAACATGCTTTTTGTATGAAATATCTGTCAATTCGTCGATCACAATTTTAACCCTTCCACGAGATTGTTTGATTCCTTCAATTTTGTTTTAAGTTCTTGGTGTTTTAATAAATAAAACTGATGAATTTTCTCATAACGTTGATTCCGCCTGTATGTTCATGTCTTAAGCATGAAGATATGCTAGAACTACTTAAGAGTTTTTCTTTCATTATTATCAGCATATTTTAGAAAAGTATTATTTGCAGTGTCTTAAAAACTACTTGGGACAGGGTCAAGTTTTACTTGGCATATATTTATGTCAAGCTTGTAGACTAATTAAAAATGATTAATAAGTCGTGACGTTAAAGAACCTTTGCAACTTATCATTTTAGGGCCGTTTAAGCACAATTTTCTTTTCAGTCACTTCGAAATATCACCAGAGATGACATCTTTATAAAGATATAACTATATAGTATTTATAATACTGTCAAATTACTAATTACTTTTTAAGCTGAACTTTTTTTGTAGTACTTTAAATTGTTTTTGGTTTTTGTTACAAGAATACACGCTTATATAAGCGATTTGTATTAACATTGCTCATAATGTTTTTTTGACTTTTGTTTCATTTTGTTTTGGCATTTTTTTAAAAAGTTTAAGTTTGTCAAATATTCAATTAGAAAAATACTTAAATTACGGGTACATTTATAAGAAAAGTAAGGAAAACGTATATAAATTACACATTTCTCAAATAACCGGGTTATTTTATTAAAATAACCGGTTTATTCGATATTCGAAAAATGGACATTTTAAAATATTCGTCTTGGACAAAACTAAAATAACCGGTTAAAACCGGTCGAATACTATTCGAACGATCACCCTAATAAACAAGCTGTTTCGGAAGTTCCAATCTGGTTCCGTAGTATTTATATCTGCCCATTGTGTGTTAAGCTTATTTGCCAAATCGTTAAGGCTTTTTGCCCAAAATAGATTTTTTCTAAGGATTATTTTTGTTAAGTGGTGTGGTAACCTATCTTCTGTGTAGCTAAACATCGTTTTGGTTATATACTGGAGATGGAGTTGCAAGGTATATATATGCCCTTCTTCTATGCCAGTTTCAAGCTCTAATGCATAGTTTGGTGTATTTAATACGACTAGTCAAACACGCGTGTAAAATGTAGCCCACAAGGGGTTAGGACTAGTCCAAAAGTAACCCAAACGTATCCGGAAAATCAAAGCTGCCATATGTACACAAAATCTATTAGTTTTACCAGGTGGTAGTACTCTAGCGGTGGACTATAACCCGTTATTATATTTTGCTTTTATTTTTTGTGTCTTACAACATATTTTAAATTATTTTCAAAGATTGTGCGCTAAATGTAAACTCAGTTCTAGTTTGTCCGGACAAAAAAAAAAACAAATCAATATAAGCCGTCAAAAAATTTTATGTTTGTTGTTGATTATTGATAAGGCGCACGCACATTCATTCCATCGAAGTACACGGCATTTATTTTTATTTTTTACAAAATGAACAAATAACGAAAGCTGTAACTTATAAATTATAGAAATATTGTTAAATGTTCTGTTTTCCTTTTAACACACATCAAGCGCAACATTTACGTGTCCGCAACATTAACGTATCAGTAACGAGGCCCGAAGTTATTTGTTATTGTAGAATTAAGAGAGGATGCATTATACATCGCTAATGCATGTATGTATGTATGTATATCGAAAGATTTTTTTAAACATATCTTGGAATATCAGGGCTCAAAGCTTATTATTCATCAGGGACATTTTTATCTACATACAGGAAACATTTGACTCTTTGCATGTTTTAAGTTCCATTACATCCGCTGGCGCTAATAAATCAATGAATGTTAAAAAAGTGGTTTAGTTGAAATAAACTTAAATTTATATGTATGTATGTGGTTTAAGCTTAACAGATGTAAATCAGTGCCACAAATATTTTATGTTGTGCACAGCGCTGCGATAAATGTAGTCAAATTCATATGGTTTGTATTGGTAGTTTAAACGGCCAATTTTATGCGTTTGAAAAAGGTTTAAATGTTTGTTGAATTATAGATTTGCTGGTTAAACCCAACGATCATCACGCTATGCCCCCAGGGGCCGAGCACTTTTCGTAAATTTCAAGCACACACAACACGAAGGTTAACGAAACTCACTTAAGTGAGGAACAGAATAGTCGCTGTAGTACAACGTTACGAATAGCGCTGCAAGCTGTCAAAAGTTAAAAACGGAAGTTTCAAAGTACTGCCAACAGAATACGTTGTTGTAGTAATCGTTGCAGTTGAAGTTAAAGTACAAAATTCAAATTTTTTAACTTTGTCGCGCTACAAAGCATTCGTCAGTTTCAGCTACTACTAAAATTTCTTTATTCTGTTCCAGGCCTTAAACAATCGTAAAAAGCCATCATTTCATTCAGTTGTATGCTAGCTTTCAAACCAGCAGGTCGTCGTCGCTTTTGTTGTTAAAAAACAAAACACTATTAAATATCTCAACTGAGTAGTTATATTTCTCTCTCTTTTTCAGCATTTCAACTTTTTTCAGTACACTTTGAATATTTTTCCATTATTGTGTGTATCATAATGTGGAAAGTAGAGTGGGAAAACGTTTCTTCCAGTGCACGCAAAATACACACACTACTAAATACTCATTTTTAACTGGCTCTCTTTGTGATTATCTCTTGTTTAAACACATTTTCCAAAAACAGAGTTTAACTTGCACTGATTTATTAGCCCTTAGAACAGCGATTTCCAAAATTTTTGGTTGTGTATTAGTGAGTACCAGAGAGTAACAAAATTTAGAGAATGCATTTATGTACAGCCGCAAAAAAATTATATATATTTTTAAAGTTGTTATTTTATTAGTTGTATAACAGCCGTACCTAAACAAGAGCGGAAGGCGGAACGTTTTCTTCCGCTTTGCTTTTACGCAGATATGTCATACCTAAACAAGAGCGTAAACGTTGTGTCACAAGCAGTAGTGTTAACTATTTTGTTTAATAGAACCCAAATAAGAGAAATAAAAAGAAGATAAAAAACCGCTAGATTGACAAAAAAACAGCTAAATTGCCATTATTTATTAACAATAGCGGCCAACTTCACTTTTAAACGCGCTGTCAAAATCGGATTTTCCAATTACAAAGCGTTGACGCCGCGCTATTTATGGATGCTTTATACAAATTGTATGGGCATGAGAATTTTTGACAGCAAGAAAACGCTTTCCGCTCTTGTTTCAGTTTCAAATATCTTATCAAACAATTTGTAAAAAAAAATAAAATTTTTGTGTTGTAAAAATTCATAAAAAATATATATTGCACTCAAGGCATTGGATGTTACCAAAAGCATTTTTGACCGCACAATATTTTTTGAGTGTCAAGCTGAAACAAAATAACATAGCATCCGCTAGACATGTACACTTGCCGAAGTCACATCGACGATTGAATTAAAGAGCATAAAAATATGTGTTAGTATCAGGGTTGATAAAGTTGGTACAAATGTACTTTTGTTGGTACAATTCAAATCTAAAAAGTACGCAGGTACCCCCGTAACTCATTTGGTACCATTTCCAAATTTTTAAAACTTATTCATAATTTATATAAAATGGCAACTCGTAGTTACTGTCCAATGAATATAAGCGGAGTTTAGTGTTTGGTGCAAATAATCATGCGAAAATGCAAAATGTCGAAGGGAAACTCTACTTCGTTGTTGGATTTAACAAAACAGCTATGCCATTTTGGATTTGCTCTTTTGCAAGACCATTTCCACGAAATACTGAACTCCGCTATTGTGAATAGATTTTAGCACTTGCTCATTGAACGATTGATTATGCCACATTCTAAATTTAGTATCAGCGGCAGCATATAAGCGTTCATTTTCTGATGATACTGAAAAGTTTTTAAAAGATATAGGAAACCACTTCTGCAAAAGTTCTACATTGTTGAAAAGACGAATTCCTCTCAATTCTAGAATTTTGGAACGAACTCATAATATTTTCAAATATTCGTCAACAAGATGGTTGTAACGTCAAAAAGTAATCAACAGAATTTTGGAACAGTGGGAGACCAATCGATTATTATTTTACTCCAAATAATTTTGAAGGAGATTTTACAAGCGCTAAATGAAATTTTATTTTGTACTCCTTTCCTGTTTCTGCCGTACATATTAAAAATTATAAACACAATTAATTTGGAAATGCAATCTGAAGATGTTCATATGCACATATTTTTAGAACGCTCAAAATCCTTTGAAATTCGAACGGACACTTTGAGAAGTATTCGTACATTTTCCAAAAAAAAGACGATACATTCTAAAAAGTGTATGAAAACGCTCTCTGGCGGTAATCAAAAATAAAAATTAATGGATTTCTCGATCCTAAAAGCCGCATGATACAGGTTTGGTTACATCAAATACAATTTGCTAGTTTCTATTCTTGAATATTTTGGAAAACTAATTATTTTGAAAAATTTATTTTTGATCTTTGGTTTCTTTGGCAAATTTTCTTGAAATATAATAAGAATCGCGATGTGCTTTTGACGCGAACAAATTTTACCCATCCTATTATTGTGTATAATTTCCTTTTCTATTTGTTGTATTAACTTTTTGTTTTTAAAAATAAAATAAAATAAAATACTGACTTAGTACAATTGGGGCCGAAAAAGTACGATTTTAAAAGTTCGTTGGTACGATATTGGTTTTCTCATTTATCATCCCTGGTTAGTATTGGTGTGCACAATTGTGCAAAGAAATGGAAATCCCTGCCTTAGAATAACTCAAGTAACCAGAAAATATACAGATATACTTAATGGGGTCTGAGATGAACCAGCGTTTAAAAAATTGCAGTCAAAGTGGAAAAACTAGCATTTCGTAAACAATTTAGTGAATAAAAAAGTTTCACACGGAATGACAAACTTAGTATACCATCATTCACCATTAATAGCGGGGGCGGGGGGCGGTGTTTGGTATAAAAAGAAACAGTTGACCAGGTTTTTTAAAAATAATTTTTTTTATTGTTTCAAATAACGTATAGTTTTGTTGATTTCATGCAATAAAATAACTCTATAATTAACATCAAAAAAATAAATTTACACACACCGCCTTACCGTATGCAATAGAAAAATATTATTTATGTTTGGATTATCGAGCAATAGAGAAAAAAATAAATTATTTATCAGCGTTGCCAATTTCTGTGTAATTATCAACAAATGTGACAAAAAACAAACTAAAAAACAAAACCTTAAAAAGTAAATATTTTCTTTCTTTTTTTTTGGACCAAATTTTGAATCTTGTTGATTAAAAATTTTAAATTTTTTTAAAAATATTAAGAAACATTTTAATAGAAAATTCCCAAATAAAAATTTTTAGTAAAAAAATTATTTTTTTGTTAGTAGCGACTGGTAGCGACTGGTTTTTTAAATCCTTTTTATGCGATTCCAGTGAGGAATTAAAAGCAGAGCAAAATGCTGTTTTTGAAGACATTTGAGCCAATTTATAAGAATTTGGAGCTTGTTCAGTTGGTTTTAGCCATCCTTTAAATCAACAATAAAAATACATACATCCGTTATTTATTTAATATTTCAAGTCATAATTAGTACTAACCAATAGCCCAGCATTCTTTTTCCCAAACTTTATTATATTGTCTTTTATATTTCGTCACCTAATACGCAAAAGGCCCTACCTATCATTTTGAAAATTTTACAGCAGAAGCAAAAACTATTCGAAATGATAAACTAATAAATCACCTTAAACTGTTTATATTTAAATTTTCTTTTATTTTTCTTGTAAAACCTTCCAATTGTTTTGACAATTGACAATGTTGCATATTATGCAAACTGTCAGTAAGGCCTTTTAGCGTTTACCATAGAATGTTTTGTAGATATGGCGTTTTGTTTTTTGATAATAAAATCGCAAATTTTAGTCGAAAGATTCCAAAAATTTTTTTTGTGGACATTTGTGTTGATGCAATTCATCAGAATCAATGAAAGCGTTGATTTTTAATTTTTCGTTAGTTAGGGCCTTTTGTGTTTGAGGAAACGATTAACTTATTTTTGGGAAAGACATATTTGCTTGAAAATTGTCTTTAAAAAATAAAAAATCGTGTGTGTTGTCAACGGTTTTAGATTCCTTTTTTTTAATTCTTCCTTTTTAAAACACTCACTCGAGAGCAATAACATAAGTTTATTAAGTAACTTTTACACACTTAACAAAAATGGTAATTTTAATTAAGACCCTTTACACTGTATTGGTTGTTGATAAGAGTAAGAAACAAGTTTTGGTACTTTTTTTATATTTTATGTACGAAACAAAAAAGGTATTCATTTCAGTTTTTTTATTTTTTTGGAAAATGGCAAAAAGTAATTTTTATTACAACAACCACAAGAAAAAAAATTCCACCATAAGTAAAATTTTTGTCAAACCCCAACAAACACGGACGTTTAATTTCAAATTGAAAAGGATTTGAAATTTGAAAATCACAGCATTCTCAACAAAAAGGGAAAATTATTTTCAAATTGAAAAATGCCTTTATTTTCGACTTGCTTTTAAACTTAAATCTCAAATGTGGATTATAATAAAATGTGGAACATAAATAAAAATATTTTATTATCAAAAAGTAATTTCAATTTTTGGGAATACAAAATTTAAATTTTCAAAAGATTTTGTTATTCGTGCTTAATTCCCAGTTTTTATTATTGATAAAAACACTTGAAATTTATTGTTGATGGGATAAGCTATTCCAATGCGCATTTCACTGGTTGCTTAGGCCAGATCATCAGGAAACTTCATCCATAAAGATTTTATTTTTAATTTAAATTCATTATTTATTTAAATAAACTGCGGGATAAACATTCGGCACCATAGCTAAATGATAATATAATGTTCTTTCCGTCCTCTAATTCTTTGGAAGACAAAATACTTGGCTCCCTTTTATTTTGAGGATAGTAGCACCGCGATCACACAACAAACTTATAATTTCCTCACCTTCCCGTTTTATTTTTTAATTCATATTCTTGATCATGGTTATTACTCACAAATAATTTTTTTTCATAAGAAATAAATCGTTCACTTGTAAAACACATTTAACCACGAAGTAAACATTTAACTAAGCGCCATTTTTAATGTTAACATTTATTTTCCGCTTTAGTATTGCCAAGTTTAGTTTTGGATTGAATTTAACATTTGATACTGATTTGACGTCAAATTGATAAAACATTTGATGTCAAATGTTTTTTTTTAAATCATTATCAATTTGAATTTATATGTTAAGATCAAACCATTGAAAAACGCTTGGGAATTGTGTTTGATGTCAAATGATAAAGTCTTTTCATATCAAAGGTTTGACTATAACCAAGTGCTAAAAAAATCAGGATAAAAAGATGTAATTTTCCGCTTTAAAGGTCAAACAAAACGATGTTGCCATTTATAAAAAAATTGTTAATTTTTAATACAAAGTACGAAAAATCACATCTCTTTTTCTAAACTCTTGAATTGTACAACTCTTATTTTAAAAATTATTTTTTATAGTTACAACATTTTAAACATAACTTCTTTCTCATTTAACATTCAAAAAGAAAAAATACATATTGAGAATGAGTTTAATAAAAAAAGTTATTAAAAAAGATTAAAAAAAGAAATGAAAAGAATGAAGTAAAACTTTCCGCAATATAATATTAATATTTCAAAGCTTATTTTGTATTGTTTTCATGAAAATGTATACATATTAACATACCTTTATTTTCGTAAATATTATCAATTTCCGTTAATGATGTGACAATTTAATAATCAATTAATTCACTTTTAACACTTATTTGGCATATTGAAAATATCAATTACTTCAACGAATTATTTGACAGATTTTTAGACATTTTGTACCTTTTACAAAAAAAACAAATAAATAAATCCCTTTCACGCAAATAAGAGGGTAATTTTTCTTTTTTCCATTTATCCATCCAAAAAAAAAATTTTTAAATGAATACCCTTAAAGAAAAACAAGCGTAAATAATAAAAGAAGAGAAAATTATATTTAAAATGTATAAAATCCGCGATTTTTTTTAAATCCCCAAATGACTATCTTTGTCCTTTTTGCTCGCATGAATTCACCAACTTTGTCTGGCAGCCCTGAAAAAATCTTTTCTTGGACCATTTTTGGATCATAAAATTGTTGTGTAATTTCGTCTTAACATTATGTTATATACCGTGTTGCCGATTTGTGTGTAATCACCAGGGAGAGTTTTAAATGGTGATTGCATGAAAAATATGCAAATGCATATTATTTGTAAGTTTGTCCCAAAAATATATGCTTTGCATTAATGTACATATATTTGCAGGTTTTTACAAAAGAATTGTATTTGAGCCAAATCTGTTGCAATTACAAACTATACCGGTCCTTTCTTTCGTATGTATTTTCCTACATCGAGAATAAGAATAAAATGGTTATTGAAATCCTAACTTGTCCTAACTGTCAAAAATAAGCAAAAAACTTGTTAAATGCATATCAAAAACAAATACAAAATGCTATGTTTGGCTTTTCCGAATTTAACATGTATCAAAATATGCCTCAAAAAGGCCTAAAATGCGCTAAAAACTTAAAGCATGCTGCAAAAAGGGTCTTTTAACGAATTTATGCAAAAAATGCTCCTTACGGTAAAATATGCTAAAATATGTACTAACAAATCGATGCCAAAATTCCTAAAAAGCTCTAAAACGGATAAACATATTGTCTCTGCCTTCATTGGTAGCACAAGGAAATACATGTAAAGGCATGTGGCACGTCAGTCAAAAAGGGGCAAAAATGCGACTGTAGTCGCATAACGGTAACGCTGTTTAAGACAACTGGTTGTGATCAGTTGTAATTTTTGTTATGTTTTTGTTCACCGCAATATAGCAAAGTTGTAAGCCATAATACAAAAATTAAGAAATTACAACTCAACTGCGTTGAGTTTTGAACCGTAATCTGGGCCTTAGTTGGATATGTATGTATGTTAAATACCAGTAAACAAAGCTTATTATTCATTAGGAAAACATAAAACGAACAATACAGATGAAAAGCTTTAGTATTATATTGGACAAAAAAATCGTGGTACCTACCAACAAAGTATATGTAGATAAAGTCTAATAGTGCATTAACCTTTTACATCAGCATTTTAGACAGTGAAGCTGTTTATCTTTGACAAGTCAAAAATTTTTTAGCTCAAATATTTTAAAAAAATAATAATTCTTATAAATTTGCAATTTTCTTTGTTTATTTTATATTTCTTATTCTGGGGTGTGCTGGAAATCGCAAACGTAAAAAGCAAGAATTTGGAAGTTGTTTTTAATAAACTTTAAATCTAATTCTTATAATTTTTGGTTTAAAATCCTGTTTAAGGCTGTATTACACTATCACACAAGTCTAACGTATTTTGACGAAAATGCATCTCTGATCTGATTATTGTTGGACCATTTTTTAAAAACAATAACAACTTATCATGACAGGGTTGTATTTTCCTCAAAATACGTTATACTTGTGTGATAGTGTAAAATAGCCTTTAATAGGGAACTATTTGTTTAATATTTGTCATAAAATTCTTTTATTACAGAAATTTTATTAAAAAACGACGTTTAAAATTCTTGCGTTTTACGTTTGCGATTTCCATCACACCCCTGATAGTTTTTTTTTTGCAGAAAAAAGTAATTTTTTTTCACTTTTATTTTTTATTCTTGATGAAATGCCCAATATCACTAGCGTTGAAAAACTGAGTTGCATTAACAAAAACTGGTTGTTTGTAACTAGTTTCTCTAAAAAGCTAGTTACAAACGTGTTTATAATTTGTATGGATAAACAAGTTTCTCAAACTAGTTTATCATCATAAACAACTTATAACCTGTTTACGCGTAGGTGTAAATGCACTATAAAATGCACAAACAAAAAAAAAAAAACAAATGTACCAGAGTTTTATTTATCTTACACACCCAATATTTAAATGCAAATTATTTTCTTTTTATTTGTAAAATTATGACGTCATTTTTTTCGCGACCACATTTATAAAAAACTCTTTCTAAACATGAATTAATCATCAAAGTTAATTATTTGTATTTCGCTATACATACATACATATCTACTTATGTATGTATGTATGAACATACCGCATAAGTATTTTTAAGCGATAAATAGAAACTAACAAGAATACGAGTAATTAAATTTGTTAAGTTTTTCAATAAGTACAGTCGTTTTGACAAAACTGCTATTTGTTTAAGTGCACTTTTGACTTTCTTTCTGCACTTTCCATACCTGTACATTTGAGATAAGTGCCCAAAATGTTTGGTATTTTAAAATTAATTTCATGCAAAAAAATTCAAGTTAGCTGCACTTTGATTTAACTGCGCAAAAATATACTTTCTGTTATTATTTTTCAAAATCCTTGCTTACGTTTATAATTTTTTGAGCAGCTTTAAAATATTTTCATATAAAATATCAAAGTTAATCATCCAATCTTATGAAATTTTAATAAAATATCAATTTATTAATAAAAACGTTTTTACAGGGGTGTGCTGGAAATCGAAAACGCAAAACGCATGAATTTAAACAGTCGTTTTTAATAAATTTTGTGTAATAAAAGAATTTTATGGCAAATATTAAACAAATATTTCTTTATTAAACAGAATTTTAAAACAAAACTTATAAAAATTAGATTAAAAGGGCATTAAAGACAACTTCCAAATTCTTGCGATTTACGTTTTTGATTTCCAGCACACCCCTGTTCATTCTTCTTTTAAACAATTTATGTACTTCAGCTGCACTTTTATGCAGGTAACCACAATTGTGTGCCTGCGCATTAAGGCACTTAATTACATACATATGTATGTATGTAAGTACATTAAGATGACAGCACTTTCGATTTATCTGCATAAAAATTCGAGCAAAGGAGATAGTGCAGCTAAGTCAAAATTACTGGCGCCTAATCACCGCATTCGATACTATCGTATCGAATAAACCATCGAATGTTTTTGCATACGATAGACACTGACGTATCGAATGAAAACTCGAGAAATGTAATGTCGAGTTACTCGATATCGAATGCTATTATTTCAAATTCAATAAATTTCATCCTATATCAAGATTTATGATACCAAAATAAATAATTTCGATCAATTTTGCTCGATATCGTATGCGGTGATTAGACCCCTGTATTTTATTTTTAAAATTTTGAATTTTTTTTCGTCTTTTATGACGGATAAACTGTAATGAAAAGTACCAAAAACTTGCAAGATTTAAAGAGGATCCAACATACTGCCGTGATATAAAAAGATGGAATTATTTAGCACATTTCAAGTTCCCGGGGTTTAAAAAATGGAAAAATTAAAGAAATGGCAGTTTTTCTACTTCGACTGCAGTTTATTTAACGCTGACCATAACAACATTAAACAAATTTTTATTATCCGTATATCATTGCCCATAGCGTACTGCGATTAAGACTTTGTAACTCCCCTAATTTACATACATACATATGTATGTATGTATATGTATGTAAATGTATAAAATGGATTTTTATGTACCCTGTTGAAAAAATGTTACTGTGATGTCACTCCTAAATATGGCATTGAATTTATGACAAATCGTTAATTTTTTGTAATCACACAACGAATGGAATACAAAAGGAAAGGCATAAAATAACAACAAAAAATTTCATGCTTAAACCCGATTAAAAACAAACTGAATTCTAATGAGAGGAGAACAAGTTTAAGCTTTCGTTTAACGCGTTCATCAACACAAACAAAATCAATGAAAACAAGTTATAGTGCTATATTCGGCTATGCCGAATCTTTAATACCCTCCACCGACTGTTCGAATATTTCAGGAGGGATGTTGTCTATTTATTATTAATTTATGTATCTTTATAAAAACAGACATCAGCATTAATATTGGTTGGTTTGAGGTTTAGATCTACATACAGTATTACCCGGTTAATTACCCCACGCTTAAATGCCTTTCACGCTTATTTACCTTAAGTTTTAAATCCCCGTTTTTTTCTTCCTTTTTTCAAACAAAAATCCACGTTTAATTGCCTTACGCTTAATTACCCAATACGGGTAGTTGCCTTTAAAATTAAACTCCCAAAACCAAATTTCACATTAATTTCATTCGTTTAATTGCCTCAGTACTATTTGGCAACAACACAGTAAGTAATTCAACCAAGTTTACATGTTAATAATTTGAAAATATGCACTAAACATTAAAAAAAATATGGCCAAAAAATATTCCACAAATTAATATTTGCGTTGAAATAAGCTTGCTTTAGGATAAAGTTATGTTATAAAGTTAAAATTCATATAGGAGTTATTTGTTCTAAATATTATCTAGATACACCAAATATTTGAGATATTTTGCCTTAAAGGGATTAAAGGAAAGGGCTAAATTTAAAATTATATTAACATTTGAAAATATGAAATAGCTTGCATATTTTAGGGTTTGATATTTGAATGGAAGCTGTATGTTTAAATCTGAACCGACTCAACCATATTTAATTTGCAGTAAGATATTTTGGGCCAAATTTAATCTCAATAAGAACATGACAAAATGGTTTATGGGTTTCGTTATTATTACAATTAAAACGTATTTACCAAATTTTATCAAATTATCTAAAAACAGCTACTTTTCTTTCCGCACAAGGTTTACATGGACAGACAACCAGCCAGATTAACGAACGGACACGAAGAGATCACGATGCGCCTATATTTCTAAGCATCAGAAAAAAATTTATATAATTGCTTTTTTCCTAATGTTTGCCTACATATACATATATAAAACTTTACAGTTTAGAATAACATAAATCTTCTTAGCGAAAACTTGCTTTGGCTTAAAATTGTGGAGTAAAAATTAAATGTAGAAAGCGATATTAAAGCAACAGACAATTCATCTGATAACCAGATTTTATTTGCTGAACATGTATTAAAATATGCTTAAAAACGTGAAACATGTGTGCAAAAAAAGTAGCAATAGCTTAAATATGCAAATTATCCACAAACAAACCGATACCAATATTCATAAAAACCTCTAAAACGGACAAACATATTCAGCCTTATTTCGGTTCTCGATGTCGAAAACGACTCAGTATTAGATTAAAGTAAATTAAATTAAAGTTCTTTAATCTACTACAAAATTCGACTTACGGTGTTACCGACATCGAGAACCGAAATAAGGCTGATTGCTTCCGCCTTTATTGGTCGCACAAGAAAAACCATTCCATTGCATATTTACGGTTTCCATGATCAAAGGTTTGAATGTATGAGTACGCTGTTGTTAGTAGGATATGACAGGACATCCCAAAAAGCATTACAGATAAAATTTAAGACAACAAATCCCATGGCTTTTAAATGCTATCTCTTAAGATTTAGCTGATACATGTAAAAATACCTATGTCTATACAAAGTTAAGATATCTAGTAAATAAAAACGTTAAATTACATCACTGAGATTTTTAAACGTATTCGCTTAATTACCTCAATGAGGTAGTTAAACGTATTCTTATAATTACCTTAACGAGGTAGTTAAGCGTATTCGTTTAAATGCTTACCCCGCATAATTACCCAAAAAGTTTGGCATTTTTGTCCAGGTAATTATCCGTGGAATACTGTACATACATACATACATACATACATACATACATACATACATACATACATACATACATACATACATACATACATACATACATACATACATACATACATACATACATACAATCTCATACGAATGTATGCTGGACGGGGGAGTAGGAAAAGGTGGTGGTTGATGACCAAATAAATGAACTCCACCCCGAAGTAATGCTGGAGTGGTTCCGGGGTGGTGGTTCCGGTGTGGGGCCACTAGTTGATAGCTCGCTATCACTACGTCCAAAAAAAAAAAAAACATACATACATACATACATACATACATACATACATACATACATACATACATATGTATATTAAATTATTTAGCAATTTAAACTATGTATGTAGGTAGCTTGAGTAACAGTTTCAATTAAAATTTTGTTATGATAGCATTATTTTTTACGGTTTTAGGCGTACTCAACTGTTTTCCGGGAGTAGTGTTTATATGGGGCCTAGGGTAAATTATGGGCGGATCTTCACGAAATTTTACAGCGTGATTTCCAGTCGAATAAAACAAATTTTTGCAAAATATTATCTCAATTGTTCCACCATTTATGTTATTTTTTGTAACATAATTATCATTTTTTTAGGTGGTGGTTCCACATTTTGATTCATAGCTCTGGTCCTACTGCACCGATTTTGCTGCACTAAGTCTGTTCATTTCTTTTGAGTTGTTCGAAAGTGAGCGTGTTTTCAACAGACAGATAGACAGACGGACAAGGCTAAATCGACTTAGAATCACTCAAGGACCCAGAATATATATACTTTATGGGGTCTGAGATGAATAATAAACAAGTTTCACACGGAATGACAAACTTAATATACCCTCTTCACAACTAATTGTGGTGGAGGGTATACATAAATATAACGATGATGATGATGACGGAATGAAGCTTAAAACTGGGTTTAGCAGAACAGAGACAGATAATAAGAAAGTATAGTCTGTCAAGGCGGACTATTTTATACCCTACACCACAGTATATAAAAAAACCAAAAACAAATCATGAATCCGCCAGAACAAAGTTATGTTATAAGTTTAAGATTCATGTGCAACCCAATAAAAAATTGCATCATTTCGCGAAGCACTAACAGTGCATTTAAAAAAAAATAAGCGCACAATTATGAGCTACGCAATAAGGCTTACAGAGATGCAGTAAAGTAAGTAAAGGACCTCTTAACAAGTTTTATAAATGAAAAAATGACATTTCAAGTGCTACGCCATTCTCTTACTAAGAAGCAGGCTAGTAAGGGAGAATACTAAAAAACATTCAGTGTGTAAGGCTGAACGCTTCATTCGCCAGTTATTATATGCGTTGAATAATGCGCTTTTTGTGTCAAAAATATATTGCTTCAAAGTGGGAACTCACCATATAAAATTCATGCCTTCCGTAAGCGAGATGGTAAGCGAAACTCTTTAATTTCTCCCTTACAAACCTGCTTCGTTTGAAGCTCAATTTTTTTATTGGGAAGTTATTTGTCATTTTCATCTTTAGAAAATTTGTTTGCCTTTAAGTGATTTAAGCATGGGGGTTTATATGGAACCAATGGTTAATTAAATTTTGGACATACCAGCACAACATTTTGTCATGACATAGTAGCTATCGTAAAAGTTACTGTCGCCAATTTATATGTCAATACCAATATTGCTAAGAAAGTTATGGCATTAAAAGCTATTTTCGAGGGAAGTATTTGTATGGGAGCTATGGTTATATGTATATGGACCGATACCAATAAAATTAAGTTAAATGATTGCAATAAAATAAGTTTGGACTAAATTTATTCTACAAACCAACATAATAAAATAGTCAAACGCACAAATACTATTCCGGAAAGAAGTTTATTTGGAGGCCATCTCAAATGATGTATCGAGTCTTATTATTTTCAATAGGCTTTGTCCTTATGACAATTTCATCCATTGTACCAAATTTCAATAGATCGGTATACTAAAAGATTGGACCAATATTTTTTTAGTGTTGCACACAGCGTAATAAAAATTAATAATAATATAATTGAACAAAACTCAAAACACATACATATGTATGTGTGTTCGTATACATATATGTATGTATCAGTGTTGCCAGGAGAAGAATCAAAAAAGTTACTCTGCTCTTTCACAGAAGTGTTGCCAGGGGAAGAATCGATAAAGTTACGCTGCTCTTTTAAAAAAGTTACGTTTTTCGTCAAAAGTTACATTTTAAAATATTCCTTGTGTAAATTTTTGTGATTTAGACAAAACAAATATTTTTTATATTGATGTTTCCTAGTTGAGAAGTTTAATTAGAAAATCTTTTCAAAATTTCTGGTTTGACAGATTGTGCATCGAAAGAATTAACTATTTTGATAATTTTAAAAATAACTTTGCTAAAGTCTAATTTAAGCCTAATTTGTTTTAAAACTTCAATATTAAAAACACTGACAATTTTTTCTTAATACATATACTATAAATTTCTTCCGAAACTTGTTTTAAATCTAAAAGCGATGTTTGATTTAAGACTCCTAGATACATTTTTTCTATAGGCAGACAATTTTTAAGTGGTAACCCTGGTATGTATAAACATATGTACATACAATGCAATTTAAAAGTAAAACAAAAATTTAAATATGTAGTATGAATGTACATATGTATGTATTTTCATTTGGTACTCTGACAATAAACCAAAGAGGTGGGGAAGCAAAAGCAGTGGCACTCTGAGAGAAAAAACTTCAAATAAAACAGCAAATTGTGTTATTAATTAAAATTGTTAAAAGCTCGACAGCGCATTAAATGTATGTAAGTATATGTATATGTATGTATGTGCATATATAAATGTGTACATACATACTTATTTACGAGTATTACGTAGACCGTGAATAAAATAACGGACTAAATAAAAGTACTAATAATATACATAGATACATACATACATACATACATATCCATGAAATATTTATTTGTTGTTTTGTTGTTAAGTTTCTTTGTAGGTGTTGCAAACGGGTATCCCATTAAACAAAATTTCTCTTTTTATATTGCTGCTTTCTTGCAGTCGTAGTTGCCAGATACACTTGTTAGAAAAACGTCAAATATTAGGGAAGAAATCATCAAATGGACGTAAATATTTACTTTATATTGCTCCTTTATTGCAACATAGTCATACACACATACATACATATGTACATATACATATACATATACATACATATGTATGTAGGTCAACAAAATTAAAAATTTTAAGTTACTTAAGCAAAAGTGTTCCTTCATATTTATACAAATGTAAAATATCAGCATTATACATATGTACATACATATGTACATACTTATCTTAAACTGAACCGAAGATATAGCAAAATATATTTTATTAAGGCCCTAATTCTGTAAATCGCAACCGCAACGCCAAAAATAACATTAAAAGCAAAAACAATGTCAAAAATTCGTCATAATTTTGTTGTTGCTTCCTATAGAAATTCATAATGCGTTTAAAATATTCAACGCCACAGGATATGCAGCGTTTGAAATTTGTTTTGCCTTAACATTTTTTAAGGATTTTTAATGAAATTAAATAATAGTTTTTGGGGTTGTTTTAAACTTTCTGTAAACATCAAAAATCGCACTCGAAAATAAATACAATACCGGTTGCTTTCGTTAACAATACAGAAAAAAAATTCAATATGAATTTCTGTGGAAAACAACAACAAAATAATGAAATATTTTTAATTTTGTTTTTGGTTTCAATGTAATTTTTGGCGTTGCGGTTGCGTTTTACAGAATTTGGGCCTAAATCTTTATTTAAAGGTACACACATACATACATTTGAAAACTTTAATCGCATTTTGCCATGTTTGATTTTTTTTGAGATATGACTTTGTTGCAATAAAAAAGCGATATGTTCATACATACATACATACATATGTAAGTATGTACCTACATAACGTCGTTCGCAAGTTATTGTGTTATACCACAAAATATAAAAAATTGAGATAAGATTGATTTTTAGGTAAACTTTTAGAGATCTGTCGATCTGTGTCATCAGTTTGCCCGTATCATTTATAGTTTTTGAAATATGAGACATTGACCTTGGCTTTGCAACACTTCAGTGACAAGCTTCGTAACCTATTGTGTTCTATATGCAAAAAATCGTCCATATAGAACAAAAACGGAGCAAAAATACTAAATAAAAAAAAATAATTTTTGATATTCTTTAATTTGGCTTGAGTTCATCAAATTTAATTTTCATTAAATTATTTTCACTGAGGGAAGGAATTTTACAACTTGAATTTTTTTATTATTAAAATTTATTGATAATTTTTCTTGGCTGAGCTGGGATTTGAACCCGGGTTGATCGTTACATGATTCAAGAAACACCACTTTCTATCGTCAGAAGATCTTTGTGTTCTACCCACTGCACCACTGCGGTGCCCGTTAGAAATAGCTATGGCACAAGCTCTAATGTTTACATTTGTACTTTAATTTGTACAAATATAAATGTCGACGAAAGTGGACAAAAAAAAAACAATAAACAAATGTATTCAGGTTTTCAAGACAAAGTCTTGACAGAAAGAATACGAAAAAACAGAGGAAAAAGGAGGCAACATGTAATTTGCAATTTAAGTGATAATAACAGCAAATTTCGAACCACCAGTACTACTGGTTAAAGATTGATGTTTGACTGTTGGCTAACGGGCACCGCAGTGGTGCAGTGGGTAGAACGAGCTTCTAGTTATTTTTGATTTACGCAATGTATACCTTAATTTGTCATAATTTTTTGTTTTTTATAACCCAAATTGAAAAGTAATGAATATATGCCACTGAATTAACAAAACTATGAAATTACCACTGTTTTATATGTTACAAATTGATATTTTTGAGATCAAATATTTTAATAAAAATACCGTAAAATTATTGAATAAAACAGCGTATACCATACAAAATAAAATAGTGTATCAGATTCATCATACGAATTCCTTAGAAAATAAAATAGCCTATATGGAGGACTTGCACTTTGAATGACATATGGATGGTCTTAAAGGATGCGTAGAATAAAAAAAATTTGTCACAAATCCAATATGAAGAATTTTAATTTACCGCGATATTGAGGTTTTAATGGACATCCGATTTGACAAAAACTTTAAACACGATTTTCTCAAAACCCCAAAAAAATTATACGCTACTGTTATATTGAGGGGACGAAATATAGCTTGTTGTACTTTGGAACTCATTGCATTGTCTGTTTTGGTTCTATTTCCTTTTTGTGACTTCACATTGCAGTTTGCCAAAAAAAAGAGAAAAAAAACAAACAAACAAACAGTATGCAAAAGCCTTTAATATTTAATTTGGTCCGCGTGTTTTCTAATCGATGATATCAATGAAATGTTATTGCTACTTGTTGTGTTTCAAAATAGGATAGTTGTAATTAAGGAACGCATTGAAGATGTTGAAAATGTGAAATACGCGTTCGCACTTGAAACATCTAACAAATACTATCAATAAAAAATGTCACCATTTCTGAAAAAAAAAACTTTTATTATTTTTAAATACTTTTTTCCTACAAAAGAGCCAAAATTTTAAAAGATAACACCAAAATGTATTTAGTACTCATTTTGTTAAATAAAATAAAAAAATCAAGAAACATAAGGCTTGTAAAAAAGGATAAACTTAAGAAATGGTAACGCTGCTTTCAAACCAAATGCCATTTTGTCAGTGATGCTACAGTAGTAAAACAATTTATTGCCAATCGGAAGATGTAGAATTAAATACAATGAGATGGGAACATTTTGTAAAGATGTTGAAATATTTTGATTTTTAGCCCAACGTACATATTTCTTATGGGAAAATTTCAACATCTTTGCAAATTAATGTTAAATGTTGACAAGTGTGAAAAGGCTATAAGGCTAGTTTACACTATTATACTTTGTATTAATACATGTCAAAAACTTAAGTGATATGTAGAAGTCTGATATTGTGAATGCATGTGTGATAAAAATGGCAGGTATTATGAAAAAAAGTTGACATCCCATACCACTTCATTGTTTTTTGAAAAATTTCTAAATAATAATACTTTTTATTGGATCAGGGTTGTATTTTATTGCATGTGTGTGTGTGTTTATACTTTGTGTGATGGTGTGAACACAAACTTTTATGTTAAATTAGATTTTTTAACAGTCGCAACAAAATTAATTAGATTTTTATCTCACAAAGTATTATGTACGATTATTAAATTTAACAAACGTTTACTAAGGAAAATTTTCAAAAATTTTGTAAACCTTTTTTAAATTTAAAATATTTTTATGAATACGGCAGTGTGTGTCTGTTTTTTTTAACAAGCCTTAATTAAAAATCGAAGTCAAATGAAACTGATTTATTTTTTTTTTCTTATTTTATAGACGAAACTTACCTTGTATTTAGAAATTACCAAGTATTACCTAATTGGATTTATAAAAACATAACTATAAAATTTAGTTTAAAATGAAGTCAATATAATATGAAATCAAGTTTTTATTTCGTGAAAACACATCGCTTTTCATTTCTCACAATAATTTATTACATTTTGATCTACATATCTGTGGCCCCAAGCGATAACCGCATAAGTCGACTTAAGAAACAGTTGAGTTTATATTTGTTTTTATTAAATATTTTTGAAATAAATACAATTTTCGTTACAATTTTTTTATCTTAGCATTGTGAAGGTTCAAATCTTTGATTCTGTATTACTTGTTTTCTAATGCAATTAATTTTTGCAGAAACGCAGGCATAAATATAAACGGCCTTTTCTCAAAAACTATTTCGACTTAGACGGTTATTGCTTGTGAACACAGATATATGCTTTAAGACAATAAGAGTTTCGTAAATAAATGCATATAGAACAAAGCTTTTATTTTTAAAACGCTTTTTACTCTTAGAGGCTTTTCCAATGATTGAAATTTTTTTTTGCCAAAAAAAAACAGAAACTCTAGAAGTTTCCTTGGTAAGAAGGTTGCGACAACTTTTTCGGTTCAGTTTTTTGTAACTAACAACTAAACTTTAACAGCGATTAACCAAGAAAACATTTTTGTCATATAGAACACAATAACTAGCGAACGACGATAAGTGTGTCCAAATAAATTTATTTAATTTTTTTTTTTTTTTTATTTTAATGGCTAACACTTATTTTAATGCCAGAACTTCAGAAACTGATTTTCAGAATTAATTGCAGGGCATACACTAATCTCCCAAACAAAGCAAAACAAAACGTTTGATTTTTATTTGTTTGTTGGGTTTGAGTAATACAAACCTAAAAACCAGTATAACTCAGGAACCGTAAGAGCAAATTTAAAAATATTAATTTATTAAGAATTAATCGATCTTTAAAACTGCATTGTTAGTTTTTTTAATTTTCATAAAAATTTTAAAAAATATAAAGCGTTTTTTACAAAATTTATGATAAAACTACGAAAACTTGTAATGCAGATTGCCTAAATGAGCAAATGAATTGCAAAAACTTTTGTTTGTGTACATATCAAAAAAGCTTGGACATTTTTCTTTTAAATTATTTCCATAAAAGTGAAGAAAATCGTGGTTTTTGTTATGAAGAAAACTAAAAAAAAAGAGCGGCAAACCCGATTTTTGGCAAGACTTCGACTTGAGCGAAAAATACTTTACCCTATAGATAAGCTTTTAAATTAAGCTTGACCCCAAAAAAAATTATTTATTAGAAAAAACAAAATCTTTAGAACAAGATAAGTTAATCTCACTTTTATTATCTTTTAAAGCGTTTTGACAAAAGATGGCTCCATTTGGTGGATATTGTTAAGGATGTAAAATATTCGGAAAGGTGACAAATTTTGAAAACGAAAATTTTTATTCTGTAGAGAAGTATTCAGACTCATTATATAGGGCAACATGAACAGAATTGAGGGAATATTGAGTATAGATTTTTTACGTCCGAATTTCTGTTTGAACGCAACAAAAACATGGTGTTTTCAGGATTGTTACTGGGAATGAAAAATACATTATAACCTCTTTAATTCGGTCAGATGAAGTTTAAGCTTTTGAACGGATTACAGAATAACAGTACACAATTTATTGCTTTTCTGTTGCTGTTCTTTATTCGGTCCATAAAATAACTCTGGGGAAAAATCGTTTGCTTCTTTATTTGAAACTTTGTTTTGAACATTTTTAGATAATTGTTTTTTATTTAGTATTACATACTTATTATTCAAAACAAGACACCAGTGACATTTCCAATACGTTTCAAATGTGCATTAAATTTTTATTTTCTTATCATTGTGTTGATACTTTATGCGTATCGCTTGGGATAATTATATTTAAAAAAAATGCGTCGTTTCTTAAACAAATGATACAACTTGTTGCATTAATGGCACTTTGTTGCTTTTTAAAATTGAGTTGTTTGATTTATGGGAACAGCAAGGCGTTTGTTTTGAATTTGTCCAGAATTTTATAACAGCTTTATTTTCTGCTGTTTCATTTCCTACACAATTTTTTAGGTCAAGACTAAAATTTGTTTAGAACTATTGATGATAGTGCCTTCGTATCAATTGACACATCAACGTCATTATCAATATCCTTTGAAGCCTCTTCAAATGCGTTTACAACAAAGCCAATAAATGCTTTCCTAACAACTTTTTGTTGTATGTTGAAATATCTTTAAGATAAGGAAATCTGGGTTTTCCTAACACATATAAGCATAAATATTGCATATACTAAGGCTTATTTATAATTCAACCGCTCGCACTTTCAAGTCAAACGTTTATTCTTTGGATATAGATGGCACCTGCTGGGATTGAATGTAGAATAATAAGTATTTGAATACAGTAAACTAGATGTTTCATTGGAAATATCTAATAAATAACTATTAGAATTAAGATTTGGATACTTATTTAAACTTTCGTTAGATTCAATAAAAAAAAACAAAAAAACTGGAATTTTCTCAAATTTTGTGCATATCAAAAAATATTATTATTGGGAATTCTTGTATTATCCAGATAAACCAAACATATTTTTATAATTATAATTTAGGGGGGGGGGGGGGAATTTCCTTATTTCCCACCCCCCCTGAATCCGCGCCTGGTTCAGACTAAGCTCAAATATTTGACAATTTTTGTTTGTTGAAACAGTTGTCAAATAGTGTCAAATAAAATAAATTAATTCATGTTTGCCATGCGTTCAGACTAAAACAAATATTTGTATCAAATAATTATTCAATGAAAGTGTTCAAAAATTAATAAATATTTCACAAATAGTAAAAATTCGCGCAGAAGCCTAATTATTTGTTTTATTCTGTGGAGCAGCATCTATTATATAGTTAGAACAGGAGTATGTAAAAGAAAAACAAAACTGGACAATGGTTAACGGAAACGTGGCTTAAATTTGCAAAAAATTGGAAACAACCCCTAAAATATATAATTCGGTTAAAAACAAAATGTCGGGAAAAGAACAAAAAAAAAAAATGTTGCAAAAACTGCGAAAATTCGCGAAAAATTTTGATATTTCATACAAGCCATAAAATTGATTAAAAATCCCTAAAAGTATAAGGAATGGCAAAAATTCGGTGAAAATTGATAAATTAGCGGAAATTCGCAAAAATTTGCTAATAGCAAACCCTAAAATTTATTTGAAATCGCTAAATCGGTTAAAAAAACAAAATGTCGGGGGAAAACCAAATAAAAAAATGTTGCAAAAATAGCGAAAATTCGCGAACAATTTTAATATTTTATTAATTTTAATTCGCAAAAATTGGCTAATAGCGGCATGATAGCAAAGTCTAATAATTATTAAAAATCTTTAAAACTGTAAAAAAATCCGAAAACTTACAGGAAAAATTGCTTCTATCGGGTACATGGCTAAAATTGTTTGTCGTTGTTTGCTCTTACAATTTTTTTATAATATCAAATAAATGTTTGCTCAAAAATTACTAAAATATTTGATTTTTTGTGTTCACACTATGTTCACATTGGACATCAAAAATATTTTATGTTCAGACTACGTTAATGAAATATTTGATGTTTGCTATCAAATATTTCATCAGTCTGAACGTACCTTAAGTAGGTACTAACTATTTTTTTTTGTTAAGAATATCTGAAAATAATTTTTTGTGAAAGTGATTTGAAATCACAAGAAAGGTGTTCTGGACAAAAAACTTTTTCCATAATTGTGATTTTAAACCGTTCAGCTAAGTGGCCGACGATTTAAAATTACATGCTTATTTCAAACCAAGTTAAAACTTTTATGATTTTCAAAACACCTTTAAATAATAATTGTGATTTGAAATTTTGTGATTTTAGTAGCTTTTTATTGCTTATTTTAGTATGAAAGCTTATAAAAATATGAAGAAAATTTAGTTCTTAACAAAACATGGTTTTCATTTTTCAAATCGAATGAAAATTGTAAAAGTTATTCAACTTTTCATTAACAACTGTTTTTAGTATTTTCTCCCCCAGCGCAAAACATATGAATAAACAAAAACAACAATTAACTAGGTCCCGCTTGTTCGGCAAATAGCAATTGTCGCTTTGCAAATAGTTATATAAGCAGCAACCCTACACTAGTAATTTCACTATCTCTAAGTAATGCATAAAAGCGACAGTTGTCCACACTGTTTTGAAACAGCTGTTGCACGCTCCTCTTTGATATTTTATTTCGTCATTCGTTTTGTGAAAATTTGCGAAAAAGGTCGTCTTTGTGTTAAGTTGTCTCAAAAAAATTTGTAAACTTTCTTTAAATGAACTGATTTTTAATTTAATTTCAATTTAATTTAATAAAATATGAAGTATATAATTTTCAGAAAACATGTTTTTTCCTTTTTCATTCATATTCCCAATTTCACTAGCAATTTAGCTGGTTAGAAAATACCATTAAATTCATATTGCGGCTTTCACTAGTGAAATAACCCGAGAAAAGTAATGCAATGGGTAGACAATTATACCCCTCGTAGGACAACTCCATGTCAAATTCACCAGTCTAATACATGTAAAGTAGATTGGACAATAACTAGTGCTGGTTCCTAATGTATAGACAAATTGATAGTTCGGCACTAGTAACACGAACAAGCGGGGTATACACGCAAATTTATCAACTTAATAATGCAAAGTGTTTTGTTTGTTGTAATTTTAAAGTTATGTTTTTGGTTTTTACTTAATAAGTGAAGTTATTTTATTCGATAATGCAGAAATAAATATACCCTACTTAAAAAAATCGAACTGGAAGATAATACAGATGAACAGTGTTTACAATGTCCTATTTTTTTGAATCATTAAACAAGTTTAGAATGTCTTTATGTGCAATTTTCAGTTATATGTATTTGGATAAATACATTAACTTATCGAATTTAAAACCAACACAATGACAAAGTTTAAGTACTACCTTTAAGTGAAGGATATTGTTTTTAGATAAGAGTAAAAAGAGTGTAACTTGTTTAAAATTTGTTACAAGTGTAGTGCTATTAATATTTAATTTCATTAAAATAAGTAAGTTTGTAATTTTTAATCCTTTAAAAATTTTTAAATTGTGTTTAATTTTTTCTGCAGTGTGTGATAAGCGTAATAATTTTTGTTATGTTTGCGGTTTATTCGGTGACAAATAAGAAGTTCGTTATCATCTCACGATAGCGAACACCATTCACAGTAACTGCCTGACCGGCCTGATTTTGGAAATAATGATGCCGCCAGCCCATAAACCGCACCAAACAGTCACTCTTTGACAATCACTCTTGGATTATCATTCGCCAAAATGCCGCAATTTTGCTTATTGACGAATCCACTGTGGTGAAAATGTGCCTCATCACTGAAGATGATGTTCTTCGAATATTGATCATCCACTATTGCCATTTATTACCACCATTCTAACCATTGACGACGTTTGGAATGGTCAAGAGTTTTAGTTCTTGAGTCAATAGCACCTTGTTAGCGTGTTAATGCAAGTCTTTATGCAAAGTGTTCATCAACGACGATCGTGAGAGGTGCAATTGTTGGGCACGACGACGAGTTGAGGTGGACGGCTCTCCAGCCACACTATCGCGAACAGCGGCAATATTTTCTACTGTACGATCTGTTCGAGCATGCTCTGGTGTTCCACATTTCCTACAGACCCGTTTTGCTCAAATTTTTGCACCATTTTTCCGATTGTACGCACATTTTGACGATTAAATTGACCGAAAAAACACGAAGTGCACGATATGCATTTGACTTGAACGCCCATTTTCATAATAAGCCTGAATAATTTTAACGCGTTGCTCGATTGTGTATCTATCCATTGTTCAATTTGAGTTAGTCTGAAATTGAGAAATGTCAAATGAAATGCAGAAAAAGCTTGACGTTTAAGGCCCAGTTAGCCGGGAGTAACAGTAACGTTGCAAATCAGCTGATTCATTTTGTTGTATGTAAAGCAATTAGAACGATTACAGTTAGCACTAAGATGTTACGTCTTAATCTGTAAGAAATAGATTGGTCTTACTTTTTTACGGTAAGGTTACTGTTACTGTTACTCCCGGCTAACTGAGCCTTAAGGTGTGGTTCACATTCAACAATTAAGCAACCTTTATAATAAAAAAAAAATGTTTTTTTCCACAAATTTTAAGACCCATTTGGTTGTGAGATTCAAACAACGACTATTTTTTCTGATTTTTTGAAATATGTTACAAATTTTTTTTTCGGTATAAACCACTGTGCAAACATTTTCTTCGCAGGATATAGTATTTTCTTTCTATAGGATAGTAAGCAAAAAAAAATTGTTTTTGGAGTTACATATATTTTGCTGAAATGTTCTGTTGAGGAGGAACATCAACACAGTAAAAAATAAAGAAAATAAAAAAAAATGTTTCTCCAAACTGTCCGATTTTTGCCCCATAAAAATAATTATATTGGCTATGTTTGGAACATTAAGCTACGGTCACATTTATTAAATATTTTACCAAATAGTTAGTGAGACTTCACATAGTCTTAATATCACAAAATAAAGTTGTAAGTTGTGGTATTATAATCAAAACAAATACTGATATTAAAGAAAACTATTTATTAGGTTGCCTGTTGGTCACGTCTTTTTTGTCAAGTATTTGCCAAGTGTGACGTATCTTTAGTTTAATTTTTAAGAATTGTCATTTAATATACTTCATTTTATGTGAATTATAGGAATTAAATTATCCCAATTTAATTTAGACCTTCATTAAATAACAAACATAAGATACGTAAACTAAGTATTTTTATGAGGTGTCCCATGGCGCAAACACAAACACTCATATTAATTCATTTGTTGAATCAGTTTAATGTTGTTGAACCGAATAAAGCGCCCGTGACAACAAAATATGTAAACACATGAAGAATTGAACACACGTTACGTTGTATAGCTATTTTTAATCTGAGATGACGAACATCGATTATAATGGCGCTTACGTCTTTTTAACGGTTACGGCTCAATATGTAGTTCCTTATATCCGTGTTTTACTGTCAATACATCTACTACAAATACGTTAAAAAACTTAGGCCCCTATTACGGGCTTACAACTTAACTCGTTTGAGTTGTAATTTCTTTATTTTTGTATATCAAAATTTACAACTGATCACAACTAGTTGTCTTAATTACAATTCAACTGAGTTGAGTTGTAAACCGTAATAGGGGCCTAAATGTCATAACTATCATGTTGTTGGTGTTTAAAAAGCCCGATACATATAACATTTTTCACAAATTTAAACGGAGTACCCGGCTTAAGAGGGAAAATATTTTAGTAAACTCTATACTACCCTAATAATTCGTGTAAAATTATTTTAAATTTTGGGAATAGAAATTTTCTTTCAACATTTTACAAAAGCTTCAATATTTATAAAAATCAAACGTGCTTACGTGATTTTTTAATTTACTTAAAAGAGCTTTGACTAAAATTCTTTATTTCGAACAAAACAAAAGATGGCGTACACTGCATTGGGCCCCAAAGTTTTGCAATGTTAACAGCTGGGATTTGGTGTTTGCAAACAAAAACATTTAAGTTACAATAGGAATTACTTTTTCGGACATTTAGCTAAAAATCTTCGTCCAATTGTAAAATTATGTATACAAATTTTAAATTACATAACTTTCGTTAATTCTCTTTTCAAGCTGCATTCGTGTCCGTAAAATGAAACTTTTGTTTTGCAGCATTTTTAATGTGGGTACTTTCCATCGCCTTGCATAAAACAAATTAAGCTTATTCGTCTTTTCCCTTTCACTATAAAAAAAAACTCGAATGTTTTGCAGCAAAAGATTATTAATGTGGACGGGCACGACGAGATTTTGCTGTAGAATTTCATTATAATACACACAAGATGTAAATTCTGCAAATGCAAGTGGGCGTGGAACAACCCATACAAAGACATTAAGGGAGTTTGTATATAAATTATTAACAAACATCTTGGTTACCAATACAAAACATCCGACAAAATGTTGGCGGAATTGGGCAAGTGGGCGTGGCACAAAGTATTTATATAACTTTCTGTTAGTATCGCACCATGGTGAAGGGTATATAAGATTCGGCATAGCCGAATATGGGCATTTTCAGCGAAAAGTCTATTTTTTGTCACGTAACGCCTGAAGTATTTTAAATTGATTCTCAAAAAATTTTCTATGTATCGTTTACTTTTTTATATTTTGGTGTAAAGCGCAACAAGCTCTACATTAAGTAACAAAAGGGATAACGATTGAAAAACATGGTCCGAAAATACAACCTTATTTGCAATCTGGCGTTACATTAAAAAAAGTAGACTTTTAGCTGACAATTCCCTTATTTACCTTAAAACGAGCAAGAAGTTATAAATGTTACAGCTTGAAAAATAAATCTGTATTAGTCCTAAGTTTACTAAAAAAGGTTTTGTACAAAACATCTTGCTCAATTCGCAGTATTTTTCAGTTTTGTAATGCAAGTCAAAACCCACTTCCGTTTTTTTAGCGTCATGCCAGCGCAGATTTTTGCTTATATCTGCAAATCCTTAGCGTCGATTACTGTAATTTTTTTTCTGAATATAGAGCTACTTCATTACTTTGTATATTTAAAAACCCTTTTTACAAATTTGACTTCGTCATTTAATTTTTTTACATTTTGTGGTACAAATATCACGACATGTCAAAATGGAAATGCCCATATAGCACTCTTGTTTTTTTATAAAACTCCAATTGGCGATATTTTACACAAAACTATGAAACAAATTTAATTCAAAGATTTTTTGCGATTTTTGTGCAACTATTTGGAAATGAAAATTAAAAAGTATCTGACAACCCTGAGCCGGATCCAAACTTTGCATGTTTAAATTTTACGTCAGTATTAAGCGGTTATAACACGGTCATACTTGGTATGGCAGACATGGTATGATAAGCGAGATTGCTTGGATATTACACTATCATATCAAGTACATACATATGTACATATGTATGCATGTCATACAGCATGTCATTAAAAAAATTGCAACAACAAAAACAAACAACACAACTGTTGCTGCAAAAAATTTTCGAAACAATTTTTGTGAGTATTTTAACACAGTATAAGTGTTCTAAATGTTTATCTATTAAATACTTTTATAAAACACATCTTTCCACTTGTCTTACGAAAGCACAAATGAAAAAAGTTGCACTGTGTATGACAAGAGTATGATGGCATACAGAAAATAGGTATCACAAATTTTCGAAAAATGTTACCAAACAGACAAACACTATAAACGAATATGTCAGTATGTATTCATATCATGTTGTTATAGGTACTATTAAACGAGTATGTCAGTATGTATTCATATCATGTTGTAATACCAAGTATTATCGTGTAATACCCGCTTTGGTGATGTAGGGTTTACTGTGCATAATGTTAAGGGCTCAACACAGTTTCTTATTAGACAAACATAACCACTTTAGTCTAGCTTGCACTATCACACGAGTCTTACGTATTCCATAATACCTACATACTTTGCGAGATAGAAATCTTATGAGTTTTACACTTTGTAGTCACACTATCACACATGAACATGCTTTTGCTAAAATGCAACCCTGATCAAATGAAAAGTATGTATTTTTTATTGTTTTAAAAACTTTCAAAACACGATGAAGTCGTATGGGATGTCAAATTGTTTTGCGTAATACATACTTCTCATTTTCATGACACATTGCATTCACACTACCACACTTTCTCATATTACATACCAAGGCGAATTGACTAGAAGGTGGGGTCAAGTCAACATATGGTGTTTTTTTTCGGTGGTCGACTTGTCAAAGTTTGTATACAAACTAGTTTTTTATGTAAACAAACCAATTTTTATACTAGCAATTTTTTTGACAACCCGACCGCAGATGCAGTGTTGTTGTAGAGTTGACCTCACCTTCTAATCAATTCGCCTTGTTACATACTTAACCATTTCGTTAAGAGAAAAATTGGATACATTTCGAGCGGCTTTACATGATAAGAGGGTACCTTATACATAACTTGAGGAGTTTTGTTTGCCAATGGTCTACCTATTTCGAGTTAAAAGCATTGAAGCCAATTGAAGCAAATACAAAGTCCAAAATAGCCCTTAAACTTACATACATACATACATACATACATAGAATCTTAAATAAATTTCGTTAATTAAATTACTTCAGTACCCATGTTCTGTACCTTTAGTGAAAACTTCTCTCATCGAAAAGATGTGAAACAAAATATTCCATCGTTTCTCGAAAAGTGAGAAAATACTGTGTCTGTAACTCTTATCGAAAACTATCAAAGGAGATTACGTCGTAACGTTATAAATGTCATTGCATTGCACTAGAAGCCGATGTGACATTGCAGACGTTGAGGACGCCAGCAACTTATATCGTTGACGGCGACCAAAATTTACTAAAATTAAAAATTTTTTAACGACGGCGGCGAAAATACAGCCGTCGGCTATACCAAATAATGTAAAGTGCGACTTTAATGTTTTTTGTTTGCAAACGAGCTTTGAAAACATTCGTATATTTTACAAAAATTAAAAGCAAAATAATTAAACAATAAAAAACTGTGCCAAGAACAAAATATTATTATTATTCTTTGCATTTTTAATCGTTTTTTTTAGTGTTAAAATTGTTTCACGCCCCATTTTTTTCGTGAGTTTATTTGACAGTTCAAAGCGGTAACTTTTCTCACAAAAATGTTTCAGACACACTTTTTCTGTATATATTTTCTTACGTGACAGCTTACTCTCGCCAAAAAAGTTACAGACACAGTTTCATGATATGGAAATATATTGTTTGTTTCAATATATGGAATTTTTGATTCATTTCACACATTTCAATCGAAAAGTTTCTCGACGCGAGTTTCAGAACATGGGCACAGAATTGGCATTCAAAAAATGTCCTTGTTTGAAACCCCTACAGTTGTTGGAATCCAATGATAGAAAAACATATTTATATAATGACGTAATAAGGTGAATAAAAAAGTATTAAGGAATGTAAACAATAACAACGAAATTATTGGAGAAAATGTGTTTGTAGAGAGCTTAAAAAACATTTGAGACAATTAATTAAAAATAACTTACGCACACATTCCTACGCGTTTCAGTGCCAACAAGAGATATAAAAAAGAGAATGAAAAATGGTAGCAAACGAAGAAAAGCAAAAGCGCCAAACAATTCCGCCAATGTAACACTACAATAACAAAAATTCTTACAACAAACGAATTAAATGAGCAAAATAAATTAACAACAATATGAATGAATACAACATACAATAATAACAACAATAGCAGCGACTGCAAAAGCAACGAAAAAGAGCAATAAAAGAAAACGTAAACTAAACAAACAACTAAATTTTTCGTCTACTGTTTGTACAAATTCGTTTGTACGACTTTGAATTCGACGACGACGAGACGATGGTAATGATGATGATTTCATTTTTAATATCGCAAAGGTTAAATGTTTAGTTTAATATTTGAATTCAAACTAAACAGACGTGTTCTACGAAAAACAAAATCATAAAAAATTTAATTGAAAAGAATCTTAAAAAATACACATAAAAAAATCAATATAAAATATAACAAAAAAAAAACATACATACATACATACATAAATAACTGAACTGTTATTGTTAAGGTTATTGAAAAAAAGTACTTAAAAGTCGTTCCTATTACTTAAGCTGCCACCCAGCAGTAGTTGAAAAAATAAATATTTACAACTAGAAATGTCTCAAAAACGTGTAACTCTGTCCACGGCGGCACGTGTGTCCCGCGCCTCAACCTCTACTCCTGTAGCTGGAGGTTCCCGCCATGGCGCTGCTAGTCCAACTAGTCCAACACGCACTAGTCGTCTGCAGGAGAAAGAAGAATTGCAACATTTAAACGATCGTTTAGCTTGCTATATTGACCGCATGCGTCATTTGGAAAATGAAAACAATCGTTTGACCCAAGAATTGCAATTGTCACAAGACACAGTCAGCCGTGAAGTTTCCAATATCAAGTCACTTTACGAAAAAGAACTGGCTGCCGCCCGCAAAATGCTAGATGAAACTGCTCGCGAAAAAGCCAAGTTGGAAATCGATATTAAGCGTTTGTGGGAGGAAAATGACGAACTTAAACAAAAGTAAGTATTAACTGACCTGATTTTCCTTCCATAGCCTTCAGGTTCAAATAATTTTGTTATGCATTTTCAAAATAATCTAAACTCATTTACACCAATAATAACATCTGCCAACCGCCACCCTATTAGTTTCCATTTCCAAATGCTACCGTTATATGGTATAGTATCCATCCAGTAAAAGAACAGTGGAATCTCTTATTACCGGACGCCCCAAGGGAGCATTGAAAAGTGAATCAACGATGAGAAAATTCTTCTAAAAGAATTCCTGGCACCAATGTGCACAAGAGCGGGTATCCGCTTAGGGAAGAGGGAGATAACACTGCATCTGATAGTAAATGTTCCATTAGGTTAAACAATCATTATCAATGGCAACACCACCCACAACTTAATACTTGAATTTTATTGGTATATTTCGTATGTTATACACATTTCACTACGAAACTTTTTCAAAACTGGTCGATAATTGAGAATGTTTGTGTGTGTGTGTTGTTATTTGTTTGTGTTAAAAGGGTTTTTATTGTTGGATTTCAAAGAAACCAAAGACGATTCAACAATAACCAAACATATGGAAACAACATAAAACTACATACTATTTCACATTATGATGTCATATTTTTATTTGTTACATGCTCGTAATACCTCATCTCTTATAAAATTGAGTCAAAACTAAAGCAACAAAACTGAAACACAAAAGCAACAGAAATTATAGAAGAACGACTAGAAGAGAAAGAAATAGAAAAAAAAACTTTCTCTATGATTGTGTGGTTAAAAGGGATGCGTTTATTTTGTTGTTGCAACTTTTCACACACGGAATTTTAGGAGAACTTTCTTGAGAGATTTCTTCTCCAGTCGTTTCTCTATGATAGAAATCTTTTTAATAATGAGAAAACTTTTTGAGAAACACAAAAACGTTCACACTCATCCAACCATACAATCAAGAAAACGTTAACCGACAATGATGTCATTCGGTATTTATTATTTCGAATGTATTTTTTCGTTCTTTTTATTTTTTTTTTATTCTTTTATTAATGCCTTTTTCCTCTAGTACACTCATGGTAAACGAATAAACACAAAAATAGATAGAAACGCAAATTCGTTATAAACAATTACTTGGCGCAAGGGCAGAGAATTAGAGGGGTGTGTTTGTGTGTGTTTGTGTAACAATTCGGCACATAATGACACATGGTTCTGTTGCTACATTCAAGTTTGTTTACATGTCAAGTTGACAGTGCCTTTACAAAAATTGTAATGATTAAAAACAAAACGTACAATAAGATGCAATGGGAATATTTACAGGAGCTTAAACTAATATTTGTTAGAAATGTTATGAAAACATTAAAAAAGTAGATATGATTAAATTTACCGGGAAAATATGTACATAGGTATTGACATTTTACTAACGACCGTACGTACTCTTTTTTTTTAGAGGAAAATCATCTATTTCAACTGGCTGTCATCTATAAAAACTGTCATCTTTGTCGTCTTTAGTTTTAGAAGCATGATCATTATTTGTTTTTGTTTTTATAAATTAAAATAAATTTTATTTTAAGGTGTTACCGGTTTTTTTCTGTCAAATCGTATGAAAAATGTCCTGCCGTGCAAACGCAAGAATTTGGAAGTTGTTTTTAATAAACTTAAATCTATTTCTTATAAATTTTGGTTTAAAATCCTGCTTAAGAGGGAAATATTTGCTTAATATTTGTCATAAAATTCTTTAATTACAGAAATCTTATTAAAAAACGACATTTAAAATGCTTCCATTTTACGTTTGCGATTTTCAGCACACCCCTGAAAGCCTCAATTGTTACTTTTCGAATATGCAGAAGGGGTTTAATATGCATAAATACATTTGTATATCTGAATACTAAAGTCACTTGTCACTTGTTCCAAAATAGTGTACCTATAAATTCAAAATTTTTATTTTTTGGAAAAATTCGCCACGTAATATTTATCGCTGTTAAAATATCTTGCTATTTTGGCCACTATTTAATAATGAAACGGTTGAACTTTAATGTCTTTTTCATATGCCTTTCATGTAAAATTAAAAATTGTTTTGCTTCTACTTAAAATTATTAAATTCTGAGTTAATACAGTATTGTTGAACCAGTGTGGTAAAGTTAATGTTATCTCTAGAGAAGGCATATACACAAATTCTTATCTAGACGATTAAATTGTTGTATTGGCAGCTTAATATTTCAAAGAAGTGCTTTCGAAAAAGTGTCTCCTTATAGCAACTTCATTAATGACGCATTAATATTTTTCATCCACGCTGTAGATACATTTGGAGTTTCTTTTATATGTGCATATGTATGTATATGTACATAAATATGTATGTAGGTAGCTGAGCAGACAACAACAAAAAAGAAAATATTAAAAAGTTTGACAACAATAATCAATTTCATAGAGAAGAGTTTAACTTTATTTTAAATATTACAGATGTTTTTTTTGTTTTTTTTTTAATTGAGGTGTAGTCTCCACCAGTTTCTCAAACAAAATGTTAATGGCTTGAATTTAATTATACTGGTTTATAATCGCCATTTGTTAAAAAAATCTATTTAATTTGTGTTTCCTATTTATATGTTTAAACAATCCATTTTGGTCTCACACACAAATACCACAAGGTCGTCAGTCCCAACCGCGTTAGCGACAATAAATAAAATAAAACGTTTCCAGAGGGTTGCTTGTTTGATTGGCTTGTTTGCTGAACATGATGTCAGACAAATAAAAATAAACACAGTGTACGTACGCACTGTATCTAGGAAATTAATGCGTATTTTTTAAAATAAACTTACTAAATGTCAGACAGGCAGTCAGACATACTAACTAAAGTATCTTAAATGTTTGGCTTAATCAATTTAAATATTTCTTTCTCAAAGATCAAAGAAAAATATTACAGTAGGTAACGGATATAAGAAAATAAAAATAAATGCCAAGAACTTTTTTTTTTTTTTGAGTTTTGACTTTCATAAGAAATTTATTTCTTTGTTAGTATATAAGAAACCTTTTTCTTATAAAAATAGTATGTATGAATAAACAATTACACACATTCATAATTTGTATTAATTTTGGTTGAATAGTAAAAACAATTTACGCATTTAGTTGGATATTTTGAGTAAGCAAATACAGGATGACCTTAAAAAATATTTTCTGTGCGTATATTTATTATTGGTTCATAACAAAATATGTCTTGTATCAGTTTTTTTCTTATTAGAATTTTTCTAATACAGAATATTTTTTTTTGCCTGGCATTTTTAAAAGCAGGGGTTTTCTTATATGAAATGTTCTTATATCCGTTATCTACTGTATGTACTTTGTGCTCCCACGCCAACCATTTCCAACCACAATACCGGTGAGCAAATAAAAACCAATTGGCAACGAATAGGTTTATGAGAAAAGATGATTTTTTTGGAATATTTTGTTAGAGAATTAGGTAAATTTAGAAAAAAATTTAAATACCGGCATAGAAACGCACATGACAATGAAACCTTCAACATTATTTTAAATCTCTCATAGTTTTGTTTAGTTATTTGCTAAATTGTATTTTATTATTTTCTTCTAATAATCGAAAAAAAAAATCTTTTTGTATGGGCATGTCCAGAAAACGTGTGATTTTGTGGTGTTCTGAAAATCATACCGTTTATGCGTTTCTTGGTGTGATTTTGGCAATTGAAAATCACACCGAAACACACGAAAACGGAACATTAATATTTCACACTTGTGATTTTAAAAGGCACATGTGCTCTGAAATCACGTGAATTAACGTGATTTTCAGAACAGGCCTGATATACATACATTTTTTTTCAATTCCCAGGAAACAAATCAATACGGTAAAGATTTGTTAAACGCCTTGATTGGACGAAAAGTATCATGCGCCTGATAATTGAATTTATTTTGGAAAATTTTTCCTAAGAGTGAATGACACGCCACAGGTGTCATACACAGGGCTGGCAAAACCCCGGCGTTTTTAACAAAAACCCAAACCAGCGTGCTATTTTTATGAATTTTTTAAATTATTTTCTTGTACTTTTTAGTGTATGGGATATTAACTTCAATTTCTTCCTTTTCAAAATCAAATTCCGGTTTTTAAAAAACAAATTCCGCATTTTTCAAATCATATTCAGCACATTAAATATTTAAATCAATTTTAATCAAATTCATTTTAAAAAGCCTGATTTTGATTTTTAAAATTAATTAAATTTAGAAAATGCCGAATTTGAAGTTAGATACCTTAAAAAAATCGAGAAAAGCCCTCTGGTCATACACCTGTGGCTTTACGCTTTTCTGTCTAAGTAAGAAACGTCATGCAAAGCGAAGAAGTTGTATCTGACACGACCTTATCTTAAAGAAATGATTTCCAGAATATTTACCTGAAAATTCAATTAGCTTAATGTTATTTATAAGAAAAATAAAATACAGTAGAATCGCGAAAAAGTTAATCTCGCGGATAAATTAACCGAATTTTAGCGTGCCTGCCTCGCTCTAAAAAGTTAACTTTTCTGAAAGTTTTGATAAAAAAAAACATCGGAAATGAGCGGAAAGTAGAGAATTTGAACCAAATTAATAATGATATTCAGGAAAAACTAATAGCTTTGGATTATGTATCTCAAAAATTAGAAAAAAGATTTTTGAAATTCTCGAGGCTGTGGCGAATAAGTATGAAAAATCTGAGTTTCTATTTTGTTATTATGAAAACTAAGCCATTGGAATAAGTTAAGTGTGTTATTTCTGAATGATCCGTGTTTAATATTGTATATTTTTCAAATTTAAGCCCGCTTTAAAAAGTTAATAGTTCGAAAAAGTAAAAACCCTTGGGACATGTTGGTTAACTTTTTCGCGTTTCTACTGTACATGAATAAATCAATGTTATTTGGTGCGGAATAAAAATTGTTAAATACATTTAAAGTAATAAGTTTTTATTAAACTATTGGGATAAAACAAGTTTACTTTTTCCTAAAATCTAAAACAATCTTAACTTGAAAAGTTCAAAATTAGCTATAAAAAGTGAATGGAAAGTTTTTAATTTAAAATGTTTTTATCGTGAATACATAAACAGCACGACGATCAAATGGTTAAAAAGAATTTTGCGAATTTCTGGTAATTATTAAGTTCGAGAGAGATATGACGAGGGTGAGCGCAAATTCATAGTACAGTTAACAAAATAGTTCGTATGAAAAGAATTCCCTGGTTTATAAGTATTTCACGATGCTATTTTTATAATTTGTTTATTTCTATACTAACTAAGCAAAAATATGACAGTGATCATACATATTTTCATCATTTTCCAATCTAATGATCATTATTAATGCGAGGCAACGTCATTTCACAAATGACTATATAAATAATCACCAAAAAAAGAACATAAATTATGCTAAAATATTTTAAAATGTCCAACTGGCTACAAAATGCTAATAAATAAAATTCAAAATAGAACAAAAAGCATATTAAGAATAACAACTTCAAACATTTAACTTTTTTATACTTTAAAATTCGTTTGTACACAAACATTTTTTTCCTTTTAGGGAGAACGCGTTTCAAGTTTCACATAAAATTTGTTCAAATTTTAGAGCTGACGTCAGTTTAGCTCTGCTTCGCAATAATGTTCGTGAGGTGTTTTTAATCGTACATATTAACATTTAAATATATCTACATTTTTAATAGGTATAATGTTTGTCATAAGTGAAGTCGTTATCATCTTAATTTTAATTATTTTTTTTTTTAAATCTACATCTTTTTTTTACCTTTTTTAGACTTGACAAAAAAACCAAGGAATGTGGTATTGCCGAGAACAGTGCTCGAGTTTATGAATCTCGTTACAATGAAATCAATGGCAAATACAATGCTGCTTTGGTGGATCGCAAGAAGGCAGAAGATCAAGCCAGGGATTTGGCAGCAGAAAATGCCCGCTTGCTCAAGCAATTAGATGAATTGCGCAAACAACTCGAAGCTGAAACTTTGGCACGCGTTGATTTGGAGAATCAAAACCAAAGCTTGCGCGAAGAACTCAGTTTTAAGGATCAAATTCATGTGCAAGAACTTACAGAGACTCGCTCCCGCCGTCAAATCGAGATTAGTGAAATCGATGGCCGCCTCTCTAAGGAATATGAGGCTAAATTGCAACAATCGTTGCAAGAATTGCGTGATCAGTACGAGTCTCAAATGCGCGCCAATCGTGAAGAAATCGAATTGCTGTATGACAATGAAATTAAGAATCTCCAAGCGGCTGCTAATCGTGCGGCCAATTCTTCAGCTCACGCCACCGAAGAAGTTCGTGTTATGCGTACTAAGATCGACGGATTAAACGCTAGAATTGAAGAGTTAGAGAATACTAATTCTGGTTTGAATGTAAGTATCTCTGCTTAAATTTTTGTCAAAAGATAAAAATATATGATCGTTTATAAAATTTTTAGGCTCGCATTCGCGAATTGGAGAATCTTTTGGATAGCGAACGTGCTCGCCACAATCAATATATTGCCTCGTTGGAAGCAGAACTTCAGCGTATGCGTGATGAGATGGCTCATCAATTGCAAGAATATCAAGATCTAATGGACATCAAGGTCTCATTGGATTTGGAAATTGCTGCCTACGACAAATTGTTGGGCGGTGAAGAGCGTCGTCTAAACATTACTTCTCCAGGACGTGCCAACACTAGTGGTAGCAGCGCACAAGCCGATTCCGGTTACTCCAATGGTACCCATTTGTCGGTAAGCTCCAGCTCAGCTTATCGTTCGGGTCGTGTTACTCCCAGTGGTCGCCGCTCAGCTACTCCTGGTGCCGGTGGCAGCAGCAGTGCCGTAAAACGCCGTCGCACTGTTATCGACGAATCCGAAGATCGTAGCTTAGCCGACTTTACCGTCAACTCTGCTGCCAAAGGCGATTTACAAATTTTAGAAGCCGACAGCGAAGGTCGTTATATAAAATTGCACAACAAAGGTACCGATGAAATAAACCTAACTGGCTGGCAATTAACCCGTATTGCTGGTGACGAAGAATTGGCCTTTAAATTCACCCGCGGCACTAAGATCACTGCCGGTCAAACCGTTTCCATCTGGTCCGTGGACGCCGGTGTCAATCATGAACCCCCCACCAATTTGGTTATGAAGAAGAAATGGCCTGTCGCTGACTCCATGCGCAGTGTTTTGTCTAATGCCGACAAAGAGGTGAGAATATTGTCGATTTACAACACATGTAGCAAATGTAGAATTTGTCGTCACTGTCAACAACTAGAATTTATACTAGATCAGTTATGTCTTTTAATTTTTTCCACAGTTTTTACAAAAATCATAAATAATTTTCTTCTTCTTTTCTTCCTACCCTACCCCTACCCCGGATCTTGGTAACTTTTCTTTATTTTTGGAATTGTTACTCCTCACAGGATGTTGCCAGCTACGAGCGTGTTCGTTCAAACATTTCCAGTCATGCATCGAGACACAGACAAAGCAGCAGTGGATTTACCCTCGGTTCCGGAGCAAGTTCAACAGGCGTAAGAAGTCTATTCTCTTTGCTCTTCTAAGGTCATCGCCATCTAGATGAATAGTCAAATGTTTATAGCAGACAGCCAGACATAAGATGAAAAAATTTTACTTTTAATACACATCCATAGTATATGAAATGGACAAACGGACCGACACAGTGTGTAATTATGCCACAACGGAGATGTGGTCTCTACACATTATCCGTTCTCGGCTAATCCTTCCAACAAACAAAGGATTCCATACAAATTTCCTACTGCTTTACTCAGTTACTCGTACATATCATGAGACTTTTGTACTTTAAATATTTTTTTTCTATTATTTTGGACTTATTTCCATTGCAAATCTTTATGGATTTTGTTTTTGTAAAGTCGTTATTTTCTATTAATTTTTGTTAAAATCGTATGTGTAAATAAGAATACTAGGTATTCATTAAGGAGGCGTAAGTATAAAATAAATTTTTATTTTTTTATAATTAAAAAAAAGATTTTTTTTGTATACATATAGTTTTGTATTAATTATGTTCATAATTTATTTATTTTTTTTTGTTCAACCAACGGCCACGAACAAAGAATGTTTGAAATATTAAAATCACAGAAGAAAATCTTTCAGTTTTTTGTGTGGCATTGAAAATGTGCGATTTTTTTTATTATTATTTTCGTAACACACATGGATACACAAATTAAATTTTGGTTTTATTTATTTGGACAGAATGTATTTAACTGCATTTAAATCTTAAAATATTCTAAATACAAAATGAAAAAAGATTAAATATTATTAAATTGGTTCTAAAAAAAATCTGTTTTTGGAGTTTTATTTTTGGTTTTTGACGTACTCGAAAGAATTCGAATTTCGTATCGAATAAAACTTCGTCACGTATCAAAAACGGGATTGCGGCATTCGAAAGCTTTCGAATCGAAATTTGTTTAAAAAATGTAATAGATTTTATGCTTGTATATAAATCAATAGTCTTAATAGTGACTTCGGCTTATCGGGTTTCGGCGCTTGCCAAAAAGAGCAACGCAAAATTTTAAAAAATTCGGAAAACTATAGAAATTCGCAAAAATTTTACAAATACATAAAATTTGCAAAAATAGCGGAAATTCTCGAAATTTTTAATATATCAAACAAGCCATTAAATTGATTAAAAATCCATAAAAGTACAAGGAATGGCAAAAATTCGATAAAAAATTTGAAATTAGCGGAAATTCGCAATAATTTGCAAACAGCTGCATGAAAGCAAAGTCTAGTATTTATTAAAAATTGTTAAAGCTGTAATGAATCAGATAACTTTCAGAAAAAGTCGCTGATATTGCGAACATGGCTAAAATTCGCGAATAATTGCAAACTTGGTAACAAACCCTAAAATTTATTTGAAATCGCTAAATCGGTTAAAAAACAAAATTTCAACAATTAACAAAAAACAAATTTACAAAAATAGCGAAAATTCGCGAAAATTTTGAATAATTTGAACAAGCCATAAAATTGATTAAAAGTCCATAAAAGTATACGGAATTAAAAAAAAATCTGTAAAAATTGCTAAATTAGGGAAAATTCGCAAAAAATTGCTAATAGCCGCATAAAAATCGTTAAAGCTGTAAGGAATCAAATAACTTACAATACAAAAATCGCTTCTATCGCAAACATGACTAAAATTTGCAAAACTAAATATTATTTTTTTCTTATTACTGAAAAAAATTTAATGCTTACATTTTTAGCTATTTGTTGAAGAAATGTAATCTCAAAATATGTGTAAATTGTTTGTAAAAAACAATTTAATGTTTTTACGAAAGCTCTTAACCTATCGAATGACATTTCGAGTAAAAGCATTCGATCGACTACTCGTTATCGAATTACACAATCTCAAATTTCGATAGAAGTTTTTCGATAACGAATGGGACGATTCCAAAAAGTAAAATTTCGATCAGTCACTCGATCACGACTGCGACGATCTGGGCGCTGTTTGATAGAAAAAATCTTTCTAAATCTTCAAAACCGCTTAGCAATTTTGTTTTTAATTTTTACTTGTTAGAGTGCTGTTCTTAGCCAACCTGGCGCTCAGTACCAAATTTGTATGTACAAAAATTTTAGGAAGTTCGCCTTCGATGTTGGCCTTAAGTCTTTCTAGGAACACAACTGGGACGAACGATAAATTACGACCAACACGACGAATTTTTCAGTAAAAACGCTGACTAAATTCGTCGTATGACCAGTGTTAGGTTAGGTTAGGTTCCATGGGCAGATATCAACAGACAGCTCACTTGGGTCCTTTATTGGTCCCTTTGTGATACCCAGCGACAAGCCCATCCTATAGAGCAGTTACTCAGATGACGTCACTGCAGAATCCAGCCACTTCGTCCTCCTAATGAAGAGAAGAAGCGATCTCAGTTCTATCCTGGATATATCCTCTAGGCAGGCAAACCCCGGTTTCCCCAGGTAGTTTTCCCAAATACCCCGCAACCCAGGGCATTGACAGAGAAAGTGAAGCACAGTCTCCTCCAGTGTTGCCAGGGATATAATCGAAAAAGTTACGCTGCTCTTTCAAAAAAGTTACGTTTTTCGTCAAAAGTTAAATTTTCAAATATTCCTTGTAAACATTTTTGTGATTTAGGCAAAATAAATATTTTTTTATATCGATGTTTTCTAGTTGAGAAGTGCGGGCTCACGCAGTTCTTTGTGTAGAGCGCACTCGTCAACAAAATTAGTTTAATTAGAAAATCTTTTCAAAAATTCTGGTAAGTCTTTTTGATTGACAGATTGTGCTTCGAAAGGATTTACTATTTTAATAATTTTAAAAGTATCTTCGCTAAAGTCTAATTTAAGCCTAATTTGTTTTAAAACTTCAATATAAAAAAAAACTGACAATTTTTTCTTAATATATTGTTTAAAATCTAAAAGCGATGTTTGATTTAAGACTCCTGGATCAATTTTTCTATAGGTAGAAAGTAATTTGAGTTTGAAAATTCTATTTTGGAAGCATCAGTTGTTTTTTGTGTTGTTAAAATCTATATTTAATGGCAATGGTTTTTTATTAATCTTTCGTTCTGAAATATTTTGTTGAAATCAATTAAACGCTCTAGAGCATACGACATGAATTTCAAATACATTTTTGTTATATCGCTGTTTGAACAGTTGAAAATTTCTTTTCATTGGCAGGAGTTTCAAAAATTTCCAAGCGAAAATAATCTTTTTAAACAGTGGCATTGTTTCAGAGACGTGCACTTCTAATTCTAATTGAAAAATTAAGTACTTTTTTAAATATCACACCCTGTAATCCGTTCTGCCCCTCCAGGATCGGTTAACGTCATCACGGAATTTTTCCCGTATCACCCCATTGTAGTAATATAGGGGGGGCTTACCAGTGCCGGTTTCCATCTTGGATATATCCGTAAATACTGCCCGCCCCTCAAACAGTCCATTGGATCTACGCCAAACTTCCCTCTCCGGGAACTCCACTGGCCCAGGGTCATAGTCCTATGATCCGAAATTCAAGCGGACCCACCTCGTACAAAATTCTCGTGGGATCATCCCGCCTAGGTGAAATCAAGGAATACTCGTAAAGTCTAAGTAAGTTCCTAGCAACCACACTTCTAACATACTGCGCTGCCTGTGAAGTGCTTCTCCTTGCGCCTGTGATGCCAAGAGATGCACTCCTTTAAACCTTGCTGAGCATCTTCCTATAGCTATCCACGCTCAACGCATACCACCAAACAGTGCATTCATAGGTAAGTATAGGCCTAACCACCAATGTGTAAATCCAGCATATCCGACTTCAGACCCCAGTTCTTACCAAAATAAAACAAAATAAAAAATTCTTACCAAAATAAAACATTAATAAAATCCCCAACACTTTCATGAGAATTACACTCTGAGTCGTATATTTTCAAAAATCATAAATTTTAATAAAATATCTTTTTATTGTTAAATCTTAAATAAAAATGATTGATTTTTAATAAAAATTGTAAAATTTCGTGTAATTAGTCGTATTTTCTTTATAATACGCATGCGATATTTTTTTAAAATATTTTTTATCGCATGCGATATTTTTTAAAAACGAATTTAACTTTTCATATTTATCTTCACACACGCAATATTCCTTTGTTTTTTACGGATTATTCAGTTAATTTTTTGATAGTTAATTTATATAAAATAACTGAAAATTCATTTGTTTTTACGGAATTCGCGGTTGAATTTTTGACAGTAAAAATTAAATGAACTTTTCGTTACTTTAAATTACATTTTAATTTAATTTTACATAAAGAAGAATTTAACTAAATCAACGAACAATATTAACTGCATCTGAAAATCCGTATTAATATAAACTAAGTATTTTTGAATAACTGATAGAATCATTTAAAAATAAATTTGCTTGGAATTTTAAATGTGTATTTATTTAAAAATTACTGAACGGAATACTTCTTGAATAAACTACAGTCCTACAGTCTACAGTCTGTAATAATATTGTGAGTGTAGCAATTGTGGTTTCAGTAGGCCGATTATACGCACCATAAGTTCCTCGAATCGCACGAAAAATATTTCTCACAGAACGCTGATTGTGCATAAACTTTTTATTGATCGGCAAAAACGGAATAAATTTATTTCCGTTTATTCAAATGCTTGAAAAATTTACATTATTTCTGATAAGAAAAAACACAAAAGTGCTAAATGGTGCCCAGTGTCCGAAAAATCGAAAACTGCTTTTTAAAGTTAAATAACAAAAACAAAATTAAAAAACACGGAAATGTTTTTGTTGAAAGTTTAATTGTTATTCAATGGAACTACATTTTCACTTTTTTCTTTTTTTATGTTTAATACAAAGTTTTCAGGTTTTGAAATTATGCTAAACTTAATGGTTTTTCATCCACCTTGTTATACAAGGGAGGAGGAGTGAAGTGGGTAAGAACTTTTATTTTTTTATTTTTAACAACAATATAATTTATAATTGTTAAAAAAAATTAATTCTTTGTCTTGCTAAAAAGAGTAAAAAAAAACAAAAAACGCCTTAAATTTACTGTTCGAAAAATCGAACATTGGGACGACATCTCCTACACTGTAGTTTTGAATAATAAACACTTTAATCTACTTAAGTTTTGTTAATTTTAGCTTGAATTCAAATTCAATATGCGTATCGGTATCGATATCGGCGATAGTTTTGTTTGATTATCCGCATCGTTATTTGAATATTAAAAAATATGTAGCACATATTCAGCCATGTCGCAGAGTACAATTCCGTTCGGAACCGAAAAAAACATATTTGTTTATTGATACAAAGTGTATTTTAATAGTATTTTGGACTTTCAGATACAGAAAACTTCCGTTCCGTTAATGAAAACAAAAATGGTTTCATTCCGAAAAATGTTTTCTTATTTTCTGAAGCACCAAAATACGGAATGAATTCCGTTTCCAAACGGAATTGTACGCTGTGACAAAACGTATAGTGTTTTTCATACGGGATTTCCCGGGACAAAAACCACATTTTTCGGGGGAAAAAACCCCGGGAAACATATGCGGGAATTCCCGGAATTTTTTTAATTTAATTATGACAACTTTACTACTGATAAAATTGTAAATAAGTTGTGTCATGAAATAGACCATTTTGAGTTTGGATTGGCTTTAATTAAATTTGTTTCTCTTTTTTTAATTTAAATCACTTTAGTCTAGCACAACTGCTTCTAATCGTTATCATCTGCTCTTAGGAAAACAGTCTATGAAATGCACTAAATAAGTTAATATGTTTCAATTGAACATAACGAAAAACAACAGTTTCTGACTTAAGACATTTTTGCCAAACGCTAAAGAGATGTCAATTCATATCCGATAAGTAAGCCGATGTTTAATGCTCTGAAATTTCGAAAGAAGAAGAGTTAAAATGTACAGAATTTATAATTTGTTTTAAGACCCAGATTTATTTTATAAAACGGAAAAAAGTTGTTCCCACTTGTTTCAAAAATTTAATGATTTTATAGGCAGAGCAGCTGCATAAAAGATTTTTCGGATTAGATTCCATAAGATTCTATAAGATTTTTAAAAGAAATTACAAGTTTTGAAGGAAGTGCTAAGAAAACTGAAAGTGTCTAGAGGTTATATAATGTTCCTTTGACCATAAACGCAATCATCCGTGGAAAAGAAACGTAAATTCACATTGAAATCTTCTTGATAAAAATTGGAAACAGGCTTTCAAACGATTCTGTAAATGCTAATTCTGAACTAAAATCCTATTTTAAAAGAAATATTTTGTAATAATTTGTTAAAATAATTTATCTTTTTTGGTTTTATATAAATGCTGTTGGCTTTGAATAAATTCAGAGGCAATAAGTGCTTAAGTCTATTTGTTTAGTTTTACAGGAGCACAATTTAAATTCGTATTCCTAAACACTCCTAATGACACAGATCGGAAGTTTTTATTATTCCAAAATAATAAAAAAATCCTACAAAATAATTAACATTTTGCCCATGTGCACTTTTAAACGTAAAGATCTCATGGCACCTTAAGAACTTTTTCTTTTTGCCACAGAAATAAAAAAGTTGAATGCATTAAAAAACTTATGGCGTTTTCTTTTCTGAGTAAAATTCAGCATTAATTCTGCCTTTTACATTTTTTTATGTTCTTTTCTGAAATACATGTGTTATTTGAAAAGTGTAAAGCGTTCTTTTCTGATGATGTTCCCTTTAATATTAAAAAAATGCTACATGTTCAACACTCATTTTAATTAAAGGGGCATAAGTGCAGCACTAGATCAAGGCGAATTCAGTACAAGGTGGTGGCAAGTTTCGAGCCGTAAGCACCAACAATGCAATACAAAAAACATCTGTAGTTTCTGTTGGCTTTGGATTGTTGTAGTCATGCCACCACCTGTAATTGAATTTACCTTGCGTTTATTGTACTTTATTGTTTTTTGCCGAAAGTTGTGTTCTTTTGTAAACGTAAAATATGAAACACTTCCTAAAAATTATAAGAGCATTTAAAAATGTTGCCAAGTCACATGAAACACTTATGCAACACTTTTTTTTAGAAAAGAAAACGCCATTATTTAATTGATCTCAGAAAATGTTATTTGTTCAAATAAATTAAATTAAATAATTTTTTGCATCAATTTGTATTGAGCGGGAACTCCGGGATCCCGGAAAATTGAAATATAAATCCCGCTTTACCGGGAAATAAAAAAGTCCGCGAAAAGAAAAACTCTAAGAACATATCGTTCCTTTATTGCAACGTAGTCATATTTCAAAAAAATCAAAAATTTTAAGTTTCGACTTTTTCTAAATTTTGCAGTTCATATTTTATATATGAAGATCCATGAAGAAACAAAACTTTGTTCCTATTCGCCAATGGCCGTTTCTGAATATATTTTTAAAATATTATTTATCATCAGGGAAACCAGAAATATGCTCTACAAAATCCTTTTTATGCGCATTAAATATGCAGTAAAAACTTAAAAAAATATGCCCTAAAAATTGTAAAAAATATGCCCTAAAAAATTCAAAAATTGCTAATTTGAAACTAAAATATTCAACAATTAAATAACCGCATTCGATATCGAGCAAAATTGATCGAAATTATTTATTTTGCTATCACGACTCTCGATATGGAATGGAATTTATTGAATTTGAAATAGTAGCATTCGATAAAGATTAACTCGACATAACATTTCTCGAGTTTTCATTCGATACGTCAGTGTCTATCGTATGCAAAAACATTCGATAGTTTATTCGATACGATAGTATCGAATTCGGTGATTAGACCCCAGTTCCAATTCATAAAAACAATTTTAAAATTAAAATCGGTAAATCCCAAATGAAGACGAATTTTTGAGATTTTAGCTTTTTGGAAACGATAAGCAGTAATCGGTTAAAAAAAACAAAGCTATTTTGAGAGGTTAAAATTCATATCAGAGTTATTTTTGCCAAATATTTTCTAGATTGTATTAACATCCGTATAAGATCTTTTGGCTTAAAGAGATTTTAGGGACGGTCACGAAATTTTTTATTAATGTTAACATTTAAAAGGAAGTTAAAGCTGTTATGGAGGTCAAAAAGAATTTAATTTGTAGAAAAATATTTTTGGGGCGAACTAATTATAAATACCAATATAACTAGATAGTTTACGGACACAAAGAGTCTAATTTGGAAAGAAGTTACACAGACTTCGTCCTTATTACAATTACAATTAAAATGTATTCACCAAATTATCTACAAGACCGTAACTTTTACTTTGCGAACAAGGTTAACATGAAGACAACCAGCCAGACGGACGGATGGATATCGTTAGATCACTTTAAATATTTATTCTGAGTCGATCGGTATACTAAAATATTGGTCCAGATTTCTATGTATTGCACACATCGCCAAAAACGTATATACATAATTGATTTTTCCTTAATTTTTGCTCATATATAAAATTTGAAAGTTTCAAATCACATTTATCTTCAGTTACAACCTGGTTTGTCTTACAATGTTCGAGTAAAAATTAAATCAAGATGGCGAAATTAAAGCAACTCGTTGTGTATACAGACAGATGTTTAAAACTAAAAATCCAAAATTTTGCAGAAAAAAGTGTTTTTTTGCAAAAGCTCTTGTAGGCATCTAAAACATTTAACATGTATCAAAATATACTTCAAAAAGGCAAAATATGCGCTTTAAACTTAAAAAATGCTGCAAAAAAGCTCTTTAACTAAATTATGCAAAAAAAAATCCGGCAACCGCTAAAATATGCAAAAATATGCACTGACAAATCGATGGCAAATTTCATAAAAAGCTCCAAAACAGATAAATATGTATATGGTTTCTGCCATCATTGTTCGCTCAAGAAAAAACATGAAGTTGCATATTTATGGTTTCCTTGTATGTCATTAACAAGATTTTTTTGTCGTGCTTAATTCCTAATTTTTATTCTTGATAAAAACACAGAAATTTATTGGCAAACAAAATCTGTTAATTAAAAATTTTGCATTCCCAAAAATTATTTTTTTTATTTCAATCCGAAATTGTTTTCTACCCAATTATGATTTAAAATTCATGTCCCCTTTATTTATAATTTAGTTTAAATAGTCGAAATGGGTGTAGGGAAAATATTCCCGGGAAATTGGGTTGATTAAGCTGACACATTTAAAGTCTTATAAATCTAATCTTATTGACAACAAACTGGTGCTTAAGCCCATAAATTATATTAAAAATGTTTAAAGTTATTATTTTTTAACTTGTAAAGTTTTTAAAATGATCTCAATATATGTATGTTTGCATATAAAACAACCATATTCCAACACTGTCAAAAAAAATCATAGTATAAGTCAATTTAAGTAAACAAAAAATTTATCTTTTGAACAAATTAGGAAGCTCTAAAAAATTCATATTAAATGTGAGTGTTCCACTTTGATTGTACAATGAACATACATACATACAAACATACGTACTTTTAAATGTTTTAAAATGTTGTTCTTGCAGTCGGGAAAATAGGTTGAATTGTTGTTGATAAGCAAAGCAAATTTTGTAAACCCATCTTCTTCTCCCACTCTACTACACGCTACAAAACTCACACTTATTCACTTTCTAAGTAACACATGACTTTCTGAACTTCGATGTGGCATGTATGTTTGTAAGTTTATAGTATGTGTGTGTATGTATTTTGTTCAAAGTTAGGTTTCTTTTGTGTGTACGCCATTCAGTCATTCTTTCTGCCCCATGGTGTCTCATGCAACTCATAAAATACAATGTTTCTCAAATGTAAAAAAAAATTGTTGTTGTAGGTTTTCTTTTTTATATTCGACTTTTTGTTTGGTTGATGGTGCTCCTTGTACTAGAACCAGGATCTCTTTAGGCTTAAATCAATTTTCTACGTGAGTGAAAAACATTAGGCGTTTTATTCTTTGCTTCTATCCTCTTGATTTGATACGAGTTTATGACTTTATTACAAGAAGCTCATATAACAACAAAAGCTTAGGGTTGGTTGGAATTTGTGTTGTTTCGAATGTATGTGTGTTAGTATTTTTATGTGTGTGTTTTTGTTAGTTATTATTGTTGTATCCTTTACCCTAAACATTTATCATGATGGGTAATAGATTGATAAACTCAAGTACTACATGATTTTTAGTGTGGGTTCTATTTTCAAAAGCTACAAATAATAAGACCACAGGGACAAAATAAGTATGTACTTATACATGACTGGCTCTTCTTGTCACAAGAAAACCTTTTTTAAATACAACACAATTTTCAAGTGCAATGAAATAAGTACAATAAAAAATATAGCATATTTTTAGGGTTGCACAGGCATGAGCAAAATTATAGGTTTATAAAAACTGAAATAAAATAACATTCTTGTTCTACGCATTAACTTTAACTTTTACACAAACGTTTATTTTAAATTCGATTAAAAATATTTACTCGCAAAACATGAGTCGCCAGTCGTAACACGGGTTTAAAACCAGGGTTTAAAAAACTGCAGTCGAAACCAAAAACTGTCGAACAAAAAAAGTATATTTGTGTACAACTTTTCGCTTTTTGAGTTGGCTTGGCAGCGACTGAATCATGAATAAATCAGAAGTAAAAGCAACAGTGTTTTTCTTTTTGGCAAATGACTAATAAAGAAGTGGAAGAAATGGCTGTTTTTCTATTTTAACTCCAGTTTTTTAAACGCTATTTAAAACAATTAAATGGGAGTTAAATAAGCTACAAGGACTTTAACGTTGCTAGTACTCAACTTCAAAGATTGGCAAGAAGTAAAACTAGCGTTACCGATAATTTTACTTGGACGAATTGCGGGAAATAATAATAAATTATGTAAATAATCTCAAGGATCTCCCGCAGATTCAACTCAAACCTATAAAGGCACCGAAGCAATAAAATTAGCTTTTGAGGAAATTGCTTCAGGTTTACAAAAAATGGTGAAACTATATAAAATTAAAATTAAAAATGTAAATTACTGCATAGTTCCTTGGTAGGTATCTCCTTCTCCCGTCAAAGAACTGCCAATGACAAAAAAACAAAATCGAGTTCTGAACAAGTCACCTTATAAAACCAGGAAAAAAAGTTTATAATCTACACAGAAAAAATGTTCAAAAGTTTTCACCAATCAAATGCATTAATCACAAATATAATCAGTTTAAATTAAAAAGTTGAATTAAAGTGAATTAAATGTTTAATCATGTTAATTAAACATTCAATGAAATGAATTAAACGTTTAATGGAGTGAATTTAACTATTAAGTCGCATTATTAATTTGTTTACTTGTGAAAATTTAATTAATTTTTCTAATTAATATCACAAATATTTTAATTGAAATCAATTTTTGTTTTTTTGTTCTGTGTATTAAACAAAAGTTAAAAAGATAACGTTAAACTTTGAAGGTGTTTTCATGTTTTTAATTAAGAAAAAATTTCACTCAATTAAACTTTCTTTTAAATTAATAGTTTGTTTCTGGTAATGTGGAGTAGTATTTCACATTACCCATCCACATTATCCTCCAATTTTCTGAAAGATGCCTTTTGAGGTTAATGAATAAAATGTAATCAGTTAAGCAGTCGATCAAAAATCACATTAAAAGAATTCAACTGAAATTTAAGCAAATACTTTTCCGAAGAGGGCCAAAAAACAAAAAGGGATTTCATAACATAATTTTTTTTTTCTTATTAGTTTCGGTTTCTTTAATCAGTTGTGTTTAAGACGAGTAGGGGATTGGCCTTCAGCATCCGATCCTGGTACCGGGGTTGCCGATTACGCCCCCAGGCTGGCTTTGTCATTTGCATTTGCCCTGACTTTACCACGTAACCCTACCTGACTTGGGCCTTGGATGCTACCGTTGATTCAAAATAAATTTTTCCGCTACCATACCTAAAAGAATACCCGTCGATTAATATTCTTTATTCCAACCGGCCATTAGATCGTTTATGACAAAATTGCCCAGTTGAAACTTTCTCTCTCTTCAGCCCCGACCTAATGTCCCATGCGGGTTGGATACCATATCTTTAATTAGGTTGCTCGAGTTTCCAGGATGCACCACGCTGGAGGTGAGAGTAGGAATTGGGTGAAATTGGCCTTCAGTGTCTGCATACCCTGAAGTGGCACTTCCACCCCATTTGCATCCCTATGTTCCACTTAGGAACTACGGGAATTTAATAATATTAATAATAACATAATCTCTTAAATTAGATAATTTTAAATTCAGGTTATACTTTGTGAATTTACCTTGACTAAAGTTTTTTTTGTTTTTCTTAAAAAACTCCCTACGTCGCACAGTGTTGCTATTTTTAAAATACCGGCCAAGAGTTTTTTTTTATTTCACCGCCAATTTTTAATTTTAAATACTCATATTAAAGTAAACACCTGAGAACATCAGAAGCCAAGATCTCATTCAGATTCAGATGTCTACGTGAACATTTTCCCTATAACCAGGGTTATTCAATATGCACGTATTAATTATCTGGCTGAAAAGTATGATTCTGTAATAAATTTTAAAATAAATTTTAAGATTTCAATCGCTTATACTTAATATTGGGATCCAATGGAGGGTACCACTTCCCATGCACTATTGAAAAACCAAGTAGCGTATTTTATTTTTGGGGCTCACGTGATGCTATACCTATAAAAATTTCAGGAAAGACGGTTTACTAGTTTAGGAGTCTTTAAACCAACAAACACACATACAAACAGATAAACCCTTTTCATTTTTAAAGATAACCTCAGAAAGGCTTTTATGTTACACAATACAAAAATACTAAATTTTTTGGTATACATTTCATAAACAAATTAAAAAAAAAATGTCTTACTCAAATTAAGGCTGATTAATCTTAATCTTGGTATGACGCCGTACAAAGTCCAATTGGTTCAGGAGTTGAAGCCAACTGACCATGCAATGCGTTTTCGCTTCGCTAAGTGGGCCTGCGATCGACTTACAGACGATGCCGATTTTGCCAGAAAAAAAAAAACATCTTTTCAGATGAAGCTCATTTTGATCTTGGCGGGTATGTAAATTGTCGCATTTGGGGCACAGAAAACCCGCACGCATACATTGAAAAGCCGATGCACCAAAAACGAGTCACTGTTTGGTTCGGATGTTGGTCAAGAGGCATAATTGGGCCATTATACATTTTGAAATAAGTAATGTGTTCTAATCAGGGTTTAAAAAGCTGCAGTCAAAATCAAAAATTGCTTTTTCTTCCACTTTCTGATTTTTCATTGGACGAAAATAAACCGTTGCCTTTAATTCTGATTCATTAAATGAAAACAGTCGCAGTGAAGGCAAAAGCAAAAAACGAAAAGTTGTACACAACAAAGAACATCGGCACTCGACATGTTCGGAAGTGTTTCATTTGATGGACTGAAACTTTTAATAAATCCCGAAGTTAACGAAGATGGGATGTTGTGGTTTTCCGAATTTTTTTTTTAAATAATACATGTTGTATAACTACATACATACATATGTGTTTTTTTTATTTAATGAATCAGAAGTAAGGCCTGGAACAGAATTAAGAAGTTGTAGCTGAAAAATGCTTTGTAGCGCAACAAAGGTACAAATTTCGAATTTTGCGCATCAACTTTAACTGGAACGACTACTACAACTACTTATTCTGTTGACACCATTTTGAAACTGGCGTTTTAAACTTTCGAAAGCATGCAGTTGCGAATAGCGAATAGCGTTGTACTACAGCGACTATTCTGTTCCCCACTTGAAGGCAACAGTTTTTTTTTTGTCCAATGACAAATGAAGATGTCAAAGTTACAGCACAAAGTAGTGACTTTTACTATCTCAACTGCAGCTTTTTAAATACTCGTTCTAATAATATTAACACAACTGTAAACAAATTCATATTCAACCATAAATACATACGTGTATCAGACACTTTTTTGTCATATACGAGAAGTTATGAAAAAGCTATTAAGATTGGAACCATGATTTGAGATTTTTATTTAAAGGAGGTTTAACAAAAGAATTGTCTTTTCATATGTATGTATATCCTTGCACTCGTAGTTTTAGTTATATGTACACTAAATTACAATAAATGTCACTTCCTTACAACAGAAAATTTTAAACATACAGAAGGGCCGATGTTAAATGTAAACCCCACCTAAACGTCAAGTTTTTTTTTCATTTCATTTGGCATTTCTCAATTTCAGACTAACTCAATTTATACCATGGAAAGATACACAATCGATCAACGCGTTAAAGTTATTCAGGCTTATTATGAAAATGGGCGTTCAAATCAAAATGCATATCGTACACTTCGTGATTCAGAGATGAGGCAAATTTTCCCCTCAGTGGATTCGGCAATAAGCAGAATTGCCGCATTTGGGCGAATGATAATTCAAGAGTGATTGTCGAAAAACAAATGAACCCACAAGGGTACGGTTTATGGGCTGGCGGCATCTCCGGGCCGTATTTTTTCCAAAATGAGGCCAGTCAGGCAGTTACTGTGAATGGTGTTCGCTATCGTGAGATGATAACGAACTTTTGAAGGCTCGAATTGGAAGATATGGATGTGGACGATATTCGGTTTCAACAGGACGGTGCCACTTGCCACACAGCTAACGAAACGATGGGCCCTTAGGCGCGACAAATTTAATGGCCGTATTATCTCACGTGGTGGCGATGTCAATTGGTGATTTGACACCGTTGGACTTCTTTCTTTGGGGATATTTGAAAGAAAAGGTGTACGTCGATAAGCCAGCAACAATTCAAGAGCTAAAGGATGAGATAATTCGGCACATTTACGGCAAAGAACCTCAATTATGCTTCAGCGTCATCGAAAATTTGGACCATCAGATTAGGTGTGCCGCAGAGGTCGCGGCGGCCATTTGCCGATACTTTGGTCCATACATAGTTCAACCATACCAATATTATCATAATAAAATAGAAATAATTTGTGATTTATTCAAAATCAACATCGGCCCTTAAATTTTAACCACCCTTTATGTATATAAATTAACAACCACTTATTTATGTACGTATTTATTAACTTTTACTGTGGCTGTTATAGCCATTTTGAATATTGTATATAGATGATATTTCAAAAACAAGATCGCAAAGTTTATATAAAAGTAATTGATCAAAAGTCTCTTATATATAACATATGTCCAGGCGTGCCATAGGGCAGAGTTTGAGACCCAGACTTCAGTGGAAGTGTAGGAGTGGAATATGAGATTGATTTGACTGACATGCCCACAACAGATAATACTGCTATAATCCAAATCCCCAGTCAAAGCGAAAGAAATGCAGATAATTCAAATCATGACCCATTTAACCTACGATGTGACGAGTGCCCTCTACTGCAGATGAGTGGCATAGAAATTTTGCCAAACGTTTTACTAGGAATGCATTTACTAGATTAGAAAACATAGATTTTCGTGCACTTAAAAATCGAAAAAATGCGCTTAAAATATGCACTAAAAAATCCTAAATATGCACTAAAAATAAAAAATATGCACTAAAAACTTAAAAAGTTTCCATTAAAAATAGTTTTTTAATTTTACTTAAAAGAAAAATATATAAAATTCAGTCTATTGTGATTTAAATATCTTTAGAAAATTTAAATAACTAATTTATATTTTTATTTGTTAAAATAAATAACTACTGTTTTATTAAAGGTACAATTATGTCTTGGACTTGAAGAATGCCAATGCATTTTGAAGAAATTTATTTGATGTCAGATCATATCAAAAATATTTGAAATTTATTTTATGTTTTTTAAATCCTTAATTTTTTTGGATTTTTGTTTTTGAATATGTCGTTCTATTCTTCCTTCCACATTGTTAATTTTACTTTCTGCAATATCAATTAATTTGACTTGACTATTACGTGAACTAAAACCATCCTAATTAGTTATTTTTTTACCAATATATGTGACCTTCTCCGAGAAAAGGGACATGGTGTGTGAAAATGAAGTTCTGAGAAAAACGCATTTCATCTTATTCTACACCCAGAATCCACTCTTAACTCCAAACTCGTTTTTTGACACACGTAATTGGAAAATGCAAATGCTAATTGACTTCTGATCTTATTTAAATTAAATCTTTCTTTTGCTTTCTTAATTGCACAATCATCGGAATCAATAATTCTGAAGCAACTAACCAGGCTACTTTTGGCTGCGGTGAAAGGGCAATCAAGGATACATTTCATTAAAAATTGAAATATTATGGAATTGGCTTATAAATTCTTTGAAACGCGGTAAAGCCCATGTGCCAAAAAAAATTAGCTTGTAACAGTTTTGTATAAAATATTTTTAACCCATTGGAAGCCTCTAATGTGCTGCATCTCTTGTTTTATTTAAAGCAAAGCTCCAAAATAATTTATTTATTATTAAAATTTTTTTTTGTGTATTTAAAAATGTTTAAGAACTTTTTTATAATATGGAAATTAAAAGAAGAATCCCTCAAAAATGTCCAAATATGCATTTAAAACCGAAATATGCATTTTGGTCGGAATCTTTTTTAGACAATCGACAAAGAACATGCATTTGCATGGTAATCGCATTCCTACATATAAAAATGATTTTGTTAACATACAACTCTGATCAAATGAAAAGTATGGTTGTGTTCCAAAACACATTGCACTGATGGGGTTATGAAACTGTTTCGATGAAACAACATCAACAAAGCATCGGCAAGATGATTGATGCACAGTTTGACTTTTGTTTGCGCATCGGTAACTGTTTTTATACATTTTATTCAAGTGCAATTAAATCATGATTTATGCCCGTAATTTCCTCAAAACAAATCTAGCTGTGCATAGAAATTTATGGTGTAAAAGCTGCCATATTTTAAAAGAGAAATGAAGGTAAAAACACGTAGACCAAATAAATGTTGAATAAGGTAAATGAATATAAATGTTGGGTACAAACACGATAAGCTTTATTTTTGTAGAAATTGCGGGCATTAGTGGAATAATATAATACACAAACAAAAAGTTTTCATGTTCCGATTCCAAATAATTTTGACCCTCACTGCTCAAAATATTCTCCAAATATGAAATATGTCTTTTAGTCTTGTTTAACCAGTGAAATGCACAATAAATTTCAGTTTATCAATAGTATGAAATAGGAATTTAGCACCTTTAAACGGAACCATGTTAATTAACTTTTTGAATCCCAAAAAAACTTTGATATAAATTTTCATGCTCCTTTTGACCTGCACTACTCAAAATAATTCTCCAAACATAAAATATGTTTTTAAATCTTGTTTGGAGATTCAAAAAAATTGCACTGAGTTTTTTAAATTTCTTTTGTAATTCACTTGAAATAACAATTTTTTTCGTTACTTTTTTTATGACTTTGCGGTAAATTTTTTATCGAACAACCGCAACGAAAGCAAAACGTGAGTAATTCCTAGTGATTATTATTTAAAAAAAAAAAAACAAGATAATATCCAATCAAATGATAAATAATTTTGCTAAAAATATTCTCACATCAATTTACAATAACAAAATGAGCACAACAATCATGACCAGAAGTGTAAAACTAAATTTAGTCATTTCGAAATGAAACTTTTGCTATTAAACGATATTGCTTCGTTTGATTTTTGTAAAAAAGTTTAAACCACTTTTACGAAATATGAAAAAAGTTATGGATTGGCAACACGTTGCTGAGCCACCGCTGCCTGCATAGTTTGCCAAAAGTCAGTCATACGACTGTGATTTCGATAAAGGAAAACTTTTTTATGAAATCCTACAGAAAAAAATAAAGAGAAGCAACATCAAAAACACTTGTTCAACCAAACAAACAACAACTACGAATATGACAAGAATGTTTAAGGAGTTTTTTATTTGAATCCACACCGCTGCTCCTGCAAAAACAAAAAGTACAGTGTAATCTCCCTTAGAGGACACTTTAATTTGGCGGACACTATTGCCTGGTCCCGGCAGCGTTCTAAAAGAAGAACATTATGTTCTTTTGAAAGTACTTTTCTCTTGTACGGACACATTTTAATGGTCCCTTTGGCACCCGTTCATGAGAGATTCCACTGCATATTGATTCACATTCTCAGAACTAGCAAATACAATGAAACATATTTGTGTTCTTACAATGTCAAAAACCGATTTTGGTTGGAAAAAATGGATTATTTTAAAATTGTTTATAACATCGAACAAATCGACAGATCGGTTTTTTTAACATTTTTCCAAAATTGTTTTGTCCTTTTTACATTTGGAAATTTCAATGAAAGAGCAATAAAAGTATCGATTAACTCTAAAACTCAAAAGATTTGTCTTCAAACAAAAAGTAGTAAAATCCCTTTTCATCAACCTTAATTCTGGAAAAGAAACATCAACTTAAAACTTTTTTAAAATAGTTCACCAAAGTAGAGTTCATCCATGTTTTGTTTGTGTAAAATTATTCCGCTGCCTTTTTGTTTTCTTTTTTTTGTTTGTGTATATTGTTTTTGTAAACAATGTTTGGTTTTTTTTACCATCCAAAAGCGACAAACATTAATGAACCGAACCGAACACAATGAAGTTTGTGGTTTTATAAAAAGAACCGAACGGAATTAAATGTTTTCATCTTTTGTTAATAAAAACAGTATAATTTTTGTGTTCGAAAGATGACTAACAGGGAAACGTTATTTTTTTTTAATGATTTTCTACACAAACACTACTACCGTTTGTGTTTTCCACAAATCTACCGCACCGAGCACTAAGGAGCAATATTTAGTGTTTATTTTTGAATATTGCCGCGTATGTGGTTCAAAGTTTTCGAAAATTTCCGAAATTTTGAATAACGTATGTGTTCCATGCTTTCTTATAAAGGACATGGCTCCATTAATTAGGATTAAAGTTTTTTTTTTGTAAACGTTATTGTTATTTTTTCTAAATGGCCCTATTTTATTGTCCATTTAAAATCGTAGATATAAATGGACTTATCATTTGTTTTATTTAATAAAGTAATGCTCTACAAAGTTATCCTTAAACCTATTTGGACTTATGGAATTCAATTATGGGGAACTGCAAGCAACTCAAATATTAAAATATTGCAGCGATACAAATCTAAGCCATTAAGAATGATCACAAAAGCTCCTTGGTACATGTCTAATGACAGCATTCATCGAGATTTACGAATACCCAAAGTCAGAGACGAAATTAAAAGATTGAGTAAAATATACGTTGACAGGATCAGTAATCATAGCAATGCCTTGGCTATTGCTTTTTTAGATGACAGTGAGGAAATTGTAAGGTTCAAATGGTTCCATATTTTAGACTTGTATATTTTTTTTTTAAGTTTTAGTCTCACTGCAGATTAAATCGAATGTTATGTTTTCAAGTTCATGATGTAATTTGCTTAATATTGTATTATAGATTGCAAATAAAAAAATAACTTTTTGTTTAAAAATATTAGCAACGAATTTTACAAAAAATATCCCTACTAGCATTTGGAAGATTGTTTTATCAAAAATCACCTAACTAAATCTTCCTCGAGTAGTTTTGACGATTAAAAACTGATTAATCACTTGCGCGTTTGAAAAAAGACTCGAAAATGATTCGTTCTTATGCTTAAAAAGTAATTTATTGAAAATGCAATAACAAAACATACAGCAAACGAAAATGGATCATACAGGTGTTTGAAATATAACTGTTTTGAATTAATTTATAAATAATATTTTGCTCATCTAGATGATGAAAAACTGATTTTAATTCTGTTATTTTTATTTGTAAAAATAGCTTGCTTTGAAGCAAGCGTAAAATATTAAAATATTGTAAATTTTAGTTCATTAATATAGAAAAATTTGATAACGAAGTGCAAGAAGACAAGCTTAGACAGTTTGTAAGTATTAAATATTGCCGTATAAATAACCATTTAAAGCCACATTTACATACATTGTCAGAGTACTCTGAACTACAGAGTACCATCTCTAATAATAGAGATAGCATTATACTAAAAATATGTAAGTGCGAAAGGGAAATAATTAAATATCAATATATAATATTTTAAAATATATTTATTTATATAAAATTATTTTATAAATACCCACATAAACTCAGTTTCATATATTGCGATATTTAACGGAGGTGAAGGACCACCACAATTTATAAGAGCCGCTGTTCGTATTTTCTGTATTTTCTAATGAATTGGCCTCTTTATACAGCTGGAAGGGGACTAGCACTAAGCCAAGTGCGGTTAAAAATGTACTAAATAACAATCATTAAAGGTAGGAACACGTCTACCAAGGGAAGTATCCCGAGAATAAAAATTAATTAGACACGATTTTTTTTTGCTGCCCAATCTCACAATAAAGGGTAAAAATTGGGGTCAAAAATTACCCAATTAAGCCCATTTTTTTGAAATAACAAAAATCTTGGGTCATTTTCGAGCCCACTTTTTTAACCCTTAAAATTGAGATTGGGCAGCTAAAAAATATACGTGTCCATTTAATTTGTATTCTCTACAATATATTTAAGTTTCAATAAGATCTGGGGTCTAATCACCGCATTCGATACTATCGTATCGAATAAACTATCGAATGTTTTGGCATACGATAGACACTGACGTACCGAATGAAAACTCGAGAAATGTAATGTCGAATTACTCGATATCGAATGCTATTATTTCAAATTCAATAAATTTCATTCTATATCGAGATTCATGATACCAAAATAAATAATTTCAATCAATTTTGCTCGATATCGTATGCGGTGATTAGACCCCTGATAGTTTGCATTAGAATACTTCTGTTGCAAATTTAATTGTGTAAAATTAAGAAAAAGAATAAAAGTATTAAGAAAAAAATTAATATTTTTCGTCTTAGCTATTTCTGATCACAAATTCATATGCACAGACAAAGGCATGAACGCTGTGCTACAAAAGCATTTTGTACCTGCTAAGGACAGGGTGAATAAGAGAAAACATCTAAATTAAATTTAATTTATAAACATATTTCTATAACTTTGAATTATTTTGAATTATAATTTTTTCATTTTTTTAAATGGATTATTTATGAAATTATAAGTGGGATTCATAATTCGTCGTAAATTTTGTATAGTGTGTTATTAAAACACAACAGTGTTTGAAAAAAGTGTCCACACCGGATAATCATATTTTACAATTCGCATTTTAAATTTTATATTTATTGTTTTTAACAAAAATAATTTATAAACTCACTGTACATTTTCATATTTGTGTGTTTTTCAAAATAAATTGTAAAATAAGCATACCGGGAGTAGAAACTTTTGTCTAACACTATTATGTTTTAGTGAACTTTTATTATAATTTTTTTTATTACTTCAATTCCTTTTTTTACTTAACATTTTTATATTATTTTATTTATTATATAATTTCATAATAATTTTATTTATATAATTTTAATAAACTGAATTAATTAATAATTTAAATCGAAAAATATTTTTGTTAATCTATTACAAATAGTTATGACTGAAAAAATAGTCAAAAAAGACTCGCAAACTGATTCGAAAATAATTTAATTTGTAGTAAAATATTTTTGGGGCGAATTTAATCTAAATAGCAACATAATTAGAAGAGTCTAATTTGGAAAGAAGTTTTTATAGACCGATTCTCACCGTTCACATATACTTCGTTCTTAGTAGAATTAAAATGAATTTACCAAATTAACATCTACAAGATTGCAAATTGTACTATGCGCACAAAATTAACATAGACAGGCAACCAGCCAGACGGATGGATGGTTATCGTTAGGTCACTTTAAAAAGTGATTTTAAATCGATCGGTATACTAAAGCATTGGTCCAGATTTATATGTATAACACACATCGACAAAAACATATACAATTGATTTTTGCTTATATATAAAATTCTCAAGTTTAAAATCAGGGTTGGCTGCCCACTGGGTAACCCAGAAAAACCCACCGGGTTTTAACGGGTATTTTGTTTAAAAAAAACCCAAGTGGATATTTTTCTTTATATTCATTTAAACATAGATGGTATAATTTTTACATTTTGTTTGCAGAAACATAAAAGAAAATAATTATAAAATGCATACAATGTGTTTATTTGCCCATTTGTCCGTATGTAGATTTAACTTAAGAGGTCTTTTCTCTATTTATTAATTGAAACATAGATGGTATACCACTTAAAGGTATTTAACTTCAAATTCGGCCTTTTCTAAATCTAATTCATTTTAAAAATCAAAATCATTTTTTTTTAAATGAATTTGATTAAAATTTATTTTAATATTTAAAGTGCCGAATTTGATTTGAAAAATGCGGAATATGATTTGTAAAATACTCAATTTGATTTCGAAAATTTCGGAATTTGTTTTTAAAACCCGGAATTTGATTTTGAAAAGGCCACAACTGAAGTTTAAATCCTCTGCATAAAAAATTACATGAAAATAATTAAAAAATTCATAAAAATAGCAGCGCAAACACGTACATAAGGCTCAGATTTTAAATGTTGATACATTTTTACAAGATCTAATGCTTTTTCCAATACAAGACGATTTCTATGGTTATTCTATATTAAACAATAACGTGAATTTTTTTCTATTGATGCTGAATTAGCAGGTCAATTTATTACTGAAGTGAAAAAGTCGTAAAAGTTTGCTGGTAAATATTTAAAATTTTTGACATTCAGATTTTTTTGATTGCAAAAATGCATTTTTTCATTTAATCAATCAAATAAAATCTTAACTAAATACCGTTATTGTGAAAAATAGTCTGCAGCTTAAATTTTAGATGACAAATACAAGAAATGTGAGGTGGTTTTGAGATATCCATTCTTCTGCTTTCTTTTAGGGATGCTTCATATTCGCTAAATAATGAGTTGGAGTAAGTACGCTTATCAACAAAATCCCGGTTGGAAAGTAGTATATCATGTTCAACAAATTATATCAATAGCAGTTGCATTTGTAGCGGAGTCACTTTGTAAAGCATTTAGAGCTTTTTGAACTTTGATAAACATTTGTTGGATATTCAAAGCTTCTTTATACAACTAAATGTTATTTAAAATTCTATGAATGTCATAGACAAGGTTCAAAAAAGTTCCGCTGTACAACACTTGGCAGTTAAGCATTAGATTAGGGAATTAAAAAAAAAGAGCTCGATTTTAAATCTACTTCATTTTGAATTGCAGAACATACACGGATGTCATAAAAAATCTTGAAGATTTTCTTGCTAAATCTATACCGAAAAGGGCTGAATGGACAACATTGCTTAGACCAATTATTATATCGTTACATGAAAAACAACAAACCCCAAAAAAAAACCCTAAAAACCCCAATAAAGCCCAATAAAACCCCAAAAAACCCATGAAAAAACCCGCTGGGTTGGTTTTTTTTTAAAAAACCCGGGTTTTTGCCAGCCCTGTTTAAAATAACATTTATCTTTAATGACATCCTGCCTTTGTCTTACAATTTTCAAGTAAAAATTAAATTTTCATAGATAGCGAAAATGAAGCAAGACGTTGGGTACACAGTAGCCCGTTTCTGTATTTCTCACATCGTAAAATTTTCTGCATGAAAACAGTGAATCGGGACAGAAACAGTGCAAGATGAAACAAAAAATGGGTTTTCTCACACAAGTGTTGCTGTATCTTTCCGTCGCGAGCATTATCTATCATTTAAATAATTTTCCAGCAATTATTGGAAGAACAAAATATAGATATTTTAAATTTAAAATATGTTTATACACTATTTTTTTAATATAAATAAAAAATAAAAAGAATTTAATTTTGTTCTTGCTTTCGTCAATTTTTTCGAAATAATCAGCAAATCGGCACTTTGCTAATTTCGGAGCAAAAAACGTCAAAATTAAGACAAATCTTTAAATATGGCAGCTCTGTTTTTATTATATTTATATCTTTTGTTGACGTTTCGCTTTCATTTGACACTTAATTACTGGAAGTATTCCAGTTAAAACAGGATCTGTGTTGTCTGTTTTCGCATTCAAATACAGAAACACTTTTTTCTCACAAATCGAGAAACGATGGAATTTTTTGTTTCACACTTCATGTGAGAAATTTTACGATGCGAGAAATACAGAGACGAGCCACAGATAGGTATTTTAAACAGAAAAGCCAAAATTTCGAAAAAAAAATTTTTTATTTGCTACAAACTCTCTTGAGGCATCTAAAAAAAAATACGTTAAACAAAATATGGCTCAAAAAGGCAAAATATGCGCTGAAAACTTAAAAAATGCTGCAAAAAAGCACTTTTAACTAAATTATGCAACAAAAATGCTGCAAACAGTAAAATATGCAAAAATATGCACTAACAAATCGATGCCAAAATTCATAAAAAGCTCTAAAATTGATAAATATATTGTTTCTGCCTTAATTGGTCGCACAAGGAAAATCATACAATTGCATATTTATGCACGCAGAGAAATGCATCCATCCAAAAGCTATAACCATATTATGGTTGCCTCCAAACATGTTATGGTTAATATTAAATAAAAATAATATGTTCGAAATTATAATATTTAAAAACATTGTATGATTAATTTTAAATTTAAAATGATATGTTTTAAAAGCAACAAAATTCTGGTCGTTTGCATTTTACTTGGTTTGCTTAAAATTCTCATTCATTTTATTTTAATTATTGATTAAAACAGATAAATTTACTTATAAAAAACTAGTAGAACAGATAAAATGGTAATATGAATGTCGTCACAGGCTGGAATATGAACCAAAGGGGATTTTTTATAAAAGTGGAACGTAGCACCTATCAAGAATATAAAATTAAATAAAATTATAATTTGACACTTAACAAACAAATTAAAAAAATGGATTAACCATGATATGATTAGCATTCACCATATTATTGTTAATCCTGACCATAATAAGGTTACTTTTCTCAAAATTCTGGGAAATTTTTGATGGTTAATTTTGAACACAATATGTTTAGTTTTGACCATTATTATGGTTACTATTGACTAAAATATGGTTAATTTTGAACATATTATGGTCGATTTAGGAATTTTTTTAATTGATTTTAAACATACTATGGTCATATTAAAACATAACATGGTAACCTGCAAACATAAACATTGTTAAAAACCAACCATAGTATGTTGCTCTTAGAATATGGTTACCTCCAACCATATTTTTTTTCTACGTGTGGTTTCCCTGTATAACTAAAGGGAAAGTTATAAGTAACATTTTAAACCTATTGAAGATAATAAATCAAAGCCAGATTTGTCTGTTTGAGAGTTTCTTCAATTCAATAAAAATTAATACAATTTCCAAAAGCATTTTTTCCGGGAACTTGAGCGAATGTTTTCGTGAGTGGAAATCCCTGTCCAATGGCATTTTTCAATTTAAATTTCATTAAAAATAAACAAATGTCGTTTTTCTTACCGTATTCAAAGCTAAAAGCTTTTTTTCGAATATTTTAATGGACGTTTTTTTTAATTGCCGAAGTTTGAAAACTCTAATACTCACACCATTCAGGATACCCGCTTATATCAGTATGGGTAAATAAATATTATTCAACTTTAAAGACATTTCAGTTATTCCAACATGTTCATGCATATATAAACCTCGCAAATGACCGTTAATTTGCACTTAGACACATGTGCTACTCATGTCCGCTTTCATAAACTTCAACTAGGTTCCGCTTTATTCTCCTTTAGCCCCCAAGCCTCAAGTATGTGATGGCATTGACTACTCCGCTGATACTATTTCCTCTGTTACTGCTACAAAGTTTCCTTAAATCCTTTTTTGCTCTTTCGGCTCTTGTTGTTGCTGCTATTTTTCCTATTCTCTAGCGTCCATTTACACCAGCTCACGTTACGCGCATAAGTGCCACTTTTCACTTTAAATCGTTTCGCATAAATCACATCCAATACAGCAAGATGAAAAAAAAATTACAAAAAATATTAAAATAAAATTTAATATATTGTTCTATTCCCTGTACGAGAACGAGTTTATGTGTGGCAGTGGGTGGGGAGGTTGGCCTTAAAGATATGCATATGAATAATAGTTAACACCATGAAAGGTTCAATGAAATCAATGTAAATGTTGGCAGAAGGCCGAGATGGCTGGACATAATTGGACCGTAACTTGTGTATGTATGTCTACTGCTGGTTAAATATCCCGATATAAAAATACTCGTATGCATTTTGTAACATAAATAAAATACAGCCGACATTTGTACACGTTTCTAACGTAACAACAATATTGTACTTAAAATAATGCTCTTGATTTATGGTTTTTTTTTATTGCTTTTTTACATTTTATCGTCAAGTAGGAGACGACTGGTCATTCGAAAAAAAAACACAACACAGGAGGGGATGTTTCAAAATTGTCAAAATGGATTTCTTTATTATCATTTATCCTTCTCATCTGAAAGAAGTTTAAATGATTATCAACTGATTTTGGACGAAATTCTGAAATTATGATTTTGCCACCAGGGGGGAAATTGCGGCATTTAAAAATGATCGAAATTTCCATTTAAATTTTATTAATTTCAATCAAAATTTACCCCCAGGAGTTTTATATAATTTTTTGGGGGTTTTACTAGCAATACATTTTTTCAATGTAAATAAAAACCAAATTTAAATACACTTTATATATGCACATATGTATTTAAGTTTCTTGTTTTAGACCAAATAACGAGTACCATTTAATGGTTCGATTACGGATGGCAACTGAACTGAAAATGTACCAGGTAAAGAACAAAAAAGTACCAAAAACCCTTCATACAGATTCTCATTTACTCAGAGCTTAGCATGTTTAATTATATTTTCTAGGTCCAACACCAACGGATACTCAAAAAGTACCAGTTAAAAATCGAAAATGTACCAAAAATTTCCTTTTATAGATTCTTATTCACTTAGGACCTTGCATGTTTAGTTTTATGTCCATAGGTCCAATATTAACGATAATAAAAAAACGTACTAGTTATAGAACGAAAAAATACCAAAAATACCGTTCTTACAGATTATCATTCACTCATGAACTTGCATGCTTAATTAAATGTTTCTAGGTCCAATACTAACGGAAATTCAAAAAGTGCCAGTTAAAAAACAAAAAAGTACCAAAAAGTTCCCTAATAGTTTATTATCCACTCAGGACATTGCATGTTTAGTTTTACGTTTCTTAGTCCAATACTAACGGAAGAAATGAAAGAAATTTAATTTCTTGTATTTCCCGTTTTTGGTACTTTTTTCTCCCCATTGAAGTATAAAACATTTCTATATTGTAGTGAGAGCCCATTTTCTAAGACGTATATGTATGTCAATGAATGGAAAAAATATTTTTTAAAAAATGTACCAAAATTGGTTACGATTTTCGTCCCTTAATTATAAAAAAGTACCAAATTTGTATTTTAATTTTTTTTAGATAACTTTGGAATGTGATATTATCTTTATTTCTATGTTTATGTTGGTTTAAAATATAGATGCAGTGATAAAAGTGTACCAAAAAAACATGCATGTTCCACCCGTTTACTCCTTAAAAGTGCGGAATTGCCAAAAAGTACCAAAACCTGTCCGCTTGTTTTTCGAAAGAACAACGATAAGTATTACATTTGTTTATCTCTTGTAGTTTTGGGGATACAAGGTTACCAAATTTAGCCGTTTTTATAATTTAATTTATCCCTTTAGCATTCGAATTTCCAAAAATCCCGTCTTATTGGATCGAATTTGGGGAAAACCAACCTCCAGTCCAATTTTCAAGTTTTTAGATTCAGGAGCTTAGGTTGTGCGATGATGAATCAGTCAATCAGTCAGTAACGTTACAATTTTATATTTATAGATTCTTTCAGTCGTTATTGAACAAAACGAAATTATTTTTTCAGTGTTGTCAAGCATTTAATTGAATTAATACAACACTGAACAAATAATTTCGGTTGGTTCAGTATCGACTGAAAGAATTAGAAATAAAATTGCTTACGAATCGAAAAAGCATTCGATCCCGACTGACAGTGCAACTCCCTGGTATTATAATTTTGAAATTAGGTTTGCAGTTTCATTTATGGCGTAGACCGCTAACTGAAAAATAGTTATGCCACGGTTTATAAAAATATATAGAAATTCGTGCCTGTCTCAGTTTTTGATTTGTTGGTAAAAATTTAAAGCTCATTCTCGTGGAGCACCGAGTTCATAACTATAAATTTGAATTAAGAAACATCACTATTCTAGCTGTATCCTGTGTAAGATATTTAGGATGTTGCCGTGTCAATGCGTTTTCTCTGTAACGAAGAACCGTCTTGATGGCAGCATATTTTAGAATTTTTTATATGGGATCATATTTAGCATTAATTCTAGACTGGTTTGTACAGTTTGTCTTTAATTTACCTTTTTATATACATTTTTTTTTTATATAATTTTTTGCGAAATGAGACCGATACTCTTCTTTTTCTATAAAGGCCCAAAGTCAATATTAAAGAATTAAATAACAACCAATTAATTGCCCAACTTTATCAAGATATCAAATTTTTATACCATTTTTAGCAGTCGGAGTAATTTCTCAAAGTTTCGATCAGAACATTTTTTAACATACGGCTCACACACCCCGAAACGATATCTATTTTTTTAGTGTTTGCGTATGGGAACACAACCCTTAATAGCGTTCGTAACTATTTTCAAGAAAGAAACGAACATTATATAGTGGTCTGTTCGTCGTTATAAAACAGAACAATTGTAGTGATACTGTAGATATACATTATATTTTTATGCTCTATAGTGTTTTTTTTACTTCAATTAAGAAATGAGCAAACAAAAAATATTTAGCAACGACCGCAGCACGAACAGCTTGTGTCTGTATTGTGCCCATGTTATTATATTTTTATGTTCTATAGTGCTTTTTTTTACTTCAATTAAGAAATGAGCAAACAAAAAATATTTAGCAAAGACCAGCACGAACAGCTTGTGTCTGTATTGTGCCCATGTTTTTTTTGTGTAAAATTTCTTCGCTGGTTTTTTTGTTTTTTTTTTTTTGAACATTTATGTTTTTGTAAAGAATTTTTGGTTTTTTTACCAGACAAAAGGGAAACGGACGAGCATTAATGTGCGAAACCGAATACAACAAAATTTGGAGTTAAAAACAGAACGCTACTAAATGTTCCCATATTTTTGTTGAGTTGGAGTACAGTATTATTTTCGTGTACGAACTTCGAAGCTGACAAACGGAGAAAATTTATATTTTTTAATGATTAACTACACAACCAATATTAGCGTTGGGGTTTTTTACATATATACCAAACTGAACACTAAGGAACGATATTTCATGCTTCTTTTCGAACACTTGTTTGGATTTAGTCAATTATGAACCTACCGTAATACATACTTCTTATATAAATTTGAAACCAGATTTAAATGCCAATTTGATGCCGAGGAACTTTACAGGCCATTTACGAATTTACTTCTGGTGCCAACTGACAACAGTATTTACAATCTACAAATTTCAAGTTCCAATAACCTTGTAATCAATTCGAATCTCTTCAATTCTCTTGTGTGAGTCAATCTTAAGTCCTTTTGTGTTTCAATTTAATTAAGTCGAAGGCAGTGGGTTGGATAACGTGCACCCCAAAATTTATAAAGATGTTGTTGTCAGCACTTTCGCCATATGGGCAAATCCCAGAAACAGTCCACCAACCAAAAATTTTTCTAATTAATTTTTTTTAATGAAATATAAGACAAAATGTATAATTTCATTTTTGTATTAAAAAAACATGTATTTCGATGATCAATAATACAATAATTCTTGCCAAATCTTTCCCTACCCCTGAACTTTTAATATTATACATGAATTTAACATCATTTTAGGTGCTTTAAATAACACTTACAGCAGACTCATAAAAATATAAGTTTCCTTAAAAATAATTTATATTCATAAAAGCCGTTTTACACTATCCCACAAAGTCTTTAGTAATTTACGAAAATGCAACCCTGTCATGATAAGTTGTTATTGTTTTTTGAAAATGATCAAAGAATAATTAGACCAGGGAAGCATTTTTGAAAAATACGTAAGACTTTGTGGGATAGTGTGTAAAGGACTTTAATAATCACAAAATTAGTTTAAGAAATGCAATTCATAAAAATATAACTTGTTTTGTTAAAATAAATAAAATTGGGTTTATATACTACGGGAAAACTGCACACTCAAAAAATTATGTGGTTAAATTCAAACGAAAATTCATTTGAAACAACTTTAAATTCATTTAAAAAACGGAACATTTACATTTCATTTAAAACAAATGATTTTTACATTCATTTTTAATTTTTTTATTTATTAAACAGCATATTTCGTAAAATTGAATAGTTTTTACTTTTTAAAAATATATTTTAACCGAAAAAAATCAAACTACATAACAAAATAAATACGGAAAAACATTATTTTTTGGTAGTTTGTTTTTTGAATAACAAACACAAATGTTGAAAAATAAAATTATTCGTAAAATAACTATATTTTTATTCAATTTTAACAGTACGGAAAACGAATTTAATAACCCACAATCGGTTACTGCAATAAGTGCTTCACAAAGGGTTCACGGCTTTTGTCAAAAAATCACAACAGTTTTTGGCTGCAAAAAAGTGATTTTAGAATTCTATTATAGTCATCTTTCTTTACGGAATTAGATTTTGTATACCTTATGGTGCACTTTTTGTGGCGTGCTTCACAAAATTTTGTGAACAATTATTTCGCAACAAATACTTGATAAAGGCTAGATTACACTATCTCACAAACCTTACGTATTCCATAATACTTTGTGAGATAGAAATCTAAAGAGTTTTGTTGCGACTGTCAAAAAATCTAATTTAACATGACAGTTTGTAATCCCACCATCACACAAAGTATAAACACTCACACATGAAATAAAATGCAACCCTGATCCAATGAAAAGTATTATTGTTTTGAAATTTTTTATTACTGTTACTAAATATTATATATCTCTTTTGAAAAACCAAAAAATGTGGATATATCAATCAGAAAACACGTGCGAATGTAGCGTTCGTCACCAAGGATTTGCCCATATATAACATATTTATTCAACATTATTTTCCGTCAAAATGTTTATGTGCGAAAATAGTGCCAATACAAAAAAAAACTGATTCTGAATTTATGGCAATAGATATTCCGTGTTATCTATCTAAAGTCCTAGAAACAAATTCTTCATTTCCAAATATCATCATGCATCAGGAATAATTATTTACTGTCTGATAAACAATCTGGTTTTTTTTCGTAGAAATAAAAGCTGTGTTTCTGCGCTTGTAGGTGTGTCTGAAAATATACGGCGTGGACAAGATGAATTAAAATTAAATTTAAAAAACAGCATGCTTTGGTACTTCTCGGAAAATTCCACACGTCCTTTATCTTCTTACCTTTCAAGTCGTTCGCAATTTCTCTATTCTAATAATTCTTAATCTTTCGCATTAGGTCTCAAGGGTCAATTTTTGGACCATTTATTTTAACGGTTTATGTAAACGATTTGCCAAAACTTCATACGCAGATGATGTGCAATTGCATTTAAGTAGTCCAATGCAATCTGTCATTATAAACATTGTGAGACTTTACGATTAATTGGATAACATCTACCGTTGATCTGCATCAAATGGACTTTGTTTTAACACTCGTAATTCGTAAGCGAGCACTTGATTCTATTATAGGTCTTGACATTTAAATAAACGGAAAAAATCATTAATGAAAATGCTGCCAAAAACCTTGGTCTGATTTTCAATAGTGGTCTTACTTGGACAAGTTGTGTTAATACACTCATAGGTCAATCCTTTATATAGCTAAAATGTCTTTTGTCGACGCAATACTATAATACTCTCAAATTGTGGAATTGAACGACCTAGTTCCATTGAACGATTCCCTTATAGGAACTGTGTGGACTTTTTCAAATAGTGATCCTTCGGATCTTCACATGGCGTTTCGTTCACTTATTTCTGTACACTTAGAACAAGGTGAATTTTCGTGCTTTATAACGTGACACAAACAAAATTTCGCAACTGAATCGATTACAAACAGTGTTACAGGTATGTGACTAAAGTCGCATTTTTGCCCCTTTTTGACTGCAGTGCCACTTTTGTATCCTTTTGTAGTTTTTTGTGCCCCTTTTGAACCTTTTTGAACCAAATATTTTTTATACTGGCTATAGTATATTACTTATCATGGAAACCAGGGGGGCTTCTCTCTATTGCGATGCGAAAAAAAAATTGTAGCAAATCTAGCGATTGGTACTCTTTAAAACGTTTCGCATCTTTCGCATCTTTTAATTTTTTTTTCTTTTCTAAAACATCACTTTATTTTATTCAGATTATTCAATTTCAAATATTTTTACACACTTTGGAATTTCATTAATGTAAATCCGCGCTATCTTTAATTTTTATTGCCACTATTACTTAATTTTTAGAACATTTTTCGAAAGTGATAGAGAGTACCGCACGCAAAGAAAAAACATGGTTGTGGTAAACATATTCTAAGAGCAACATATTATGATAAGATTCATGATTGTAGTCACCATATTACGATTGTTATTAAATCATATTATGACCAAATATGTTCGTAATATTACATCATAATATTTTTCCATTAACCATATTGTTATCCTGTTAATCATAAAACGGTAAGAAGTTATAATATTATTGTCATGGTAATCATAATAAGATAAGAAGTAATCATATTGTTGTGATGGTAACCATAATAAGTTAAGAAGTAATCATATTACTGTCATGGCAATCATAATAAGTTTAGAAGTAATCATATTATTGTCATGGCAATCATAATTAGTTTAGAAGTAATCATATTATTGTCATGACAATCATAATAAGTTTAGAAGTAATCATATTATTGTCATGACAATCATAATAAGTTTAGAAGTAATCATATTTTTGTCATGACAATCATAATAAGTTTAGAAGTTATCATATTATTGTCATGGCAATCATAATAAGTTTAGAAGTAATCATATTATTGTCATGGCAATCATAATAAGTTTAGAAGTAATCATATTATGATGCAAAGTGATATGAACTGTTATACATACATTTTTTACATCATAATATGATACAACTTTAAACATAATATTTTTATTGGGAAAAAATACTTATGATAAAATAAAAAACATAATATAGTTACTGCAATCTTTTTGTCGTAGGTCGCAATTATTTATAAATTATTTTATGGAGTTTTCATTATTTTTCTCTTAAAATAACACAAAACTTACCAGTAATGGTTAATGTTTTGCACCAATATTTCACAAATTTTTCCACCACTTTAAGATTATTAAAATGTTTTAGCAAAGATATTTTAATTTGTGACACTACAACCCTTTTTTAATGTTTTTTCTTTATTTTTTTTTTTTAATTTCTTGTTAATTTAATGGTTATTTTGTTATTTCTTTTTTAATATTTTTCTTTATTTTTTTTTTAATTTCTTGTTTATTTTAATGGTTATTTTTTTAATATTTAGCCACTCACTAACAAATAATTCGATATGTTTATGTAAAACACGACACAACTGATACAAAATTATTTTACAAATGGCGATACCAAAATATTATTAGAGTAACGATATTTTGATTGCATCTTAAACTTATTATGATTAATGTATATAAAGTTATCATGTTATGGCTATTAAATATCATGTTATGGCTGTGAGTAATATAATATGTTTTGAAAGTTATCATAATTTAGTTGTTAGAAAAATAATTATTTTTCGGTTAACAATACTCAAATTTATAATTGCGATAAACATTAATATGTTTACAGTAACTATAATATTGCTGATATTTAATAAAAATAACAATTATTTGTGTACAACAACAATATATTGTTACAATAAACACAGTGTGGTTGCCGTAACCATGCCAAACCATATTTTTTCTCTGCGTGCGAGTTGGCATTTCGCTTACGCATCGAAATTGTTTTCGTATCGCATTAGAGAGTAGACCCCCAGCAACAGTAAAATATTTTTGGGGCGAATTTAATCTAAATACCAAATAAATTTCTAATTTGGAAAGAAGTTTTTATTAACATAGACTTTGCCCTTGATCAAATTGTCTGAAAAATTGCGAATTGTGCTTTGCGCACTAGGTTAACATGGACAGACAACTAGCCAGATGGACGGATGGACATCGTTATATCTCTTTAAAAAGTCATTCTGAGTCGATATACTAAAATATTGGTCCAGATTTCTGTTTTTAAAGTTGCTCCTTTAATCTCAGAATTCCCCTTTGTGTGACACTTTTTTTTGAAAATCCCCTTTTTGTGCCCCTTTATGAAAATTTTGAACGGTAACGCTGATTACAAATGTGAATCAAAGCAATAATCATCTGTTGGCCACCAGCAACGGCATGCAGGTACTCGTAGATTAAAACATGTACAAATTTACGAAAAACACACAATAATTCTTCTTAATTGCTCTGCCAACAAATTAAAGCAAACAATAACAAATGTTTGTTTGCTGAAGTTTTAACGAACGAAAGAAAAGTTTTCTCATTCCTCATTTATAAAGGGTGGCCCAACCAAAACGCACAATGTTAATTATAAATAAAACAAAAAGTTTTCAGAGAATTATCTTAATATTTTTAATTATGATTGAAGTTTGTATGACAATTATGTGTGAAACAAAATATCGGTCAATACTCGTCACGGCTACGGTGACATACCTCTATCAAATGGTCCATGTCGTTAATGTGCCGAATTATCTCATCCTGTGGCTCTTGAATTGTTCTTGGTTTATTAACGTACACATTTTCTTTTATATATGCCCGAAGAAAGAAGTCCGGTGTCAAATCCCTTGATCGTCTCGGCCAATTTATATCGCCACGACGTGAGATAATACTGCTATTGAATTTATCGCGCAAAAGAGCCATTGTTTCGTTGCCTGTGTGGCCATATCCTCGTTTTCTGGCCACAAGAAGTCCGTTATCATCTCGCGATAGGAAATACTATTCACGGTAACTGCTTTGCATATATCAGTTTCGAAGAAGTACGGCCCGATTATGCCGCCAGCACTGGGCGAGCATGCACAAGTGTTTTTATATTTCCAACAGACCCTGCTTGCGGAAATTTGCGAACAATTCTCCCGATTGTGGACACATTTTGTCGAATATGCTGACCAAAAATAAGTCACGAAATGCACGAAATGTGTTTTGATTTGAACTCCCATTTTCGTAAAAGGCTTCAACAATCTTTACGCGCTGCTCAATTGTGTACCTCTAAATGGTTAAGTTTGCCAAAAACTGAAATAATGAAAACTTGACGTTAAGGTGTGACTCACAATTAACATCATGCAGTATGGTTGGACCACCCTTTACAAGATAAAATCTTGTTGTACAGGAATTGAATCAATAATAAATAAATAAAGTTAGGCAAAACTTTTTTTGAATATGGATAATTTAAGTATTTTGCGATTGAAAACCCGTACTTGAATCAATATTTCTGTAATTGATTCAAGAAAATCCATACTCACCGTAGTATTAACCCACCAAACACGAGGTCAAACCTTTGATATGAAATGCCTTTATCATTTGCATCAAACACAATTCTCAAACTTTTTTCAATTGTTTGTTTTTAACATTTAAAACTTGGCCATACTGCGCGAAAAATAAATGTAAAAACTAAAAATGGCGATTAGGGTTACATTTTTACTTCGTGGTTAAATGTGTTTTACAAGTGAACGAATTATTTCTTGTGAAAAATAAAAATTATTTTTGTGTATTACAATAATTAAGAATATGAATTTAAAAACTTAAACGGCAAAGTAAATGAAATAATAAGTTTGCTGTATGATCGTGGTGGTACAATTCTCAAAATAAAAAGAAACCAATTATTTCATTTTTGAAAGAATTAGAGGACAGAAAGAACATCATTACATCTTTTAGCTGTGTTGTCTGTCTCATGTTTATTTCACCGTTTATTTAAATAAATATTGAATTTAAATTAAAAAAATAAAATATTTCTATTTATGTTCCACATTGTATTATAATCCACATTTGAAAGCAAGTTGAAAATAACGGCATTTTTCAATTTGATAATAATATCCCTTTTTTGTTGAGAATGCTTTGATTTTCAAATCATTATCAAAAGTTTGATTTTAAATCATTTTCAAATTAAAATCAAACCTCAATGTTTGGCGGGAATACCGCTTTGCATTGATTTTTTTTTTGAGTCTACAATTACAAATTATATTCTAACTTAATTAACCGAGGAATAGTTACTTAGAAATTCAGAACGTTGTAGTCAACCAGATTTCAATATTTACCACAATTTCGATATTAATTTGAATGGCTTAATAATTACACTTTTTTATTACGTTAATCAAAAATAGAATAAAATTATTGTTGAACTCGATAAAAAGAACAAGAAAAACATGAAGTAGAAAAAAAAACATTAAAATTAAAGCATTTAACTCTGCAGATAAACCCTAATCGATGTTTTTCATAATAATAGAGAGAGTAAATTAGCTCAGGGTTTTAGCGGTAAATAACCGACAATTAGTTAATGTGTTTGTGCCACCTTAAATATTAAATCCTACTTATTTCATTACTTTACTACTTCTGTACTACACCTGCCATTGTCTCTAATGATGGTACAACTTAGAAAGCTGAAAAAAAAGAAATCCAAGAGAAAACTCACATAACAGAACCGAACCAGCAGCAGGAAAGTATTCAATGTCTTATATTGATTTATTTATTGAGGATGATTGGAAAATTGTTGATGCCTAAGTGGCATAAATATCAAGCACAAACGAACAACCACTTTTGCCACTTGTTCTACTATCAGTACCACTAATAAAACTATAATAATTTGAACCACCACTATACCTTAATATTTCAGTGTACATACATGTACACATATGTATGTACCCGTGTGTGTGATGTAGATAAAAAAAAAGACAATACAAAATAGCAGGTGGATAACTAGCTCACCGTTAACAGTTAATGTGTTAGTAGTAGGTTTGACGGTGTTTGTGTGTTTGGGTGAAATGAATGAGCTTAAGTTGACATCATGTCATAATGTCACACCGGAAACCAGGTTAAAAAATCATCAGCGAATTCACTTAAACTCAGGGCCAGACTGTGGCAACAAACGCCCAACGACATCGAAAACTTTCCATAAAAATTCATTACAATTATCACTACAGAACATGACACGACAATAAAAATTATTATATTTATAAAATACAACCCACCAATAATTTAATTTCTTACACATGGATTCAACGAAATTTAGATAAAAATTCTAGCACCTGACACCCATATAAGAGATACCACAAATTCTTTATTTATCAGGGACAGACCAGCAAGCCTTTTTTTTAATAATTTTCTTAGAATGTATGTCGCAATTTCGGTTGCTAAATATTCGAAAAACTGGCATTCGAATTTGTATTAGTAGATTTAGAATCCTTTGAAGAAAATCGTCATGTATATTGTAAAAGCGGGTACAAATGGTAAAAAAAAATTCGAAATTAAACAAAAACTTTTAAAATGTGGTGTTTTGCTTTGGAAATAACACATTAAAAAAGTGTATAATTGTGGCAAAAAACTTTAAATATATAACGAATGGATATTTAAATTTTAAAATAATAGAAAAATGGCTTTAATTAAATATTCAGATCTTTTATAAGTTTGATTTGAATTAGTTTTTAGCAAGGCCCATTGAAAAGGTCTGTGCAAGAAGCCTGATGATCATTGTTTATGTTCTTTTTAGTTGTCAAAAGTTGTTTACATGTGCATGTATACGTTTATGGTATGCCACACATACACGTTTTTTCCTTTTGCTTTGTATATATGGTAGTAAATTTTTGACAACTAAAAAGAATCGTATTTTGTTTTTGTACAAGTAAGCAGACCTGATAGATGGGCCTTGGTTTTTAGAAAGTTTGTAAATGCAACAACAAACATTTTGTTGTTTCAGACCGAATTTAATATGCAATAATGACTTGATTTAACTCATAGAAAGTCGATTTCTAAACTTTGGTTTAAAAAAAAAACTAATTCAGCTTAATGTTCTTTTGACTTCGGCATTTAAGAAAAAAAAAAGAAACGAAAGTATTCGAATAATAAAGTTAGCTAGTTCTTGAAAAGGATTTCCCCCAAACAATTTTTAAAAGTGTAGACATCTTCAATCCAAAAATTTATCACCACTGTCCTCATTTTTTAATTTCTGTAATGTTAGATTCCTTAGGAAAATTAATATTGTATTTATTAGAGACGAATCATCAATTAGATTTTGTATAAAATCAGTAACATTTGCTTCGTTTTTTTTAATAATATCCACACTAAATAGCGATATTTTTTGCATACAGAAACAAATTTACTAAATTTAAGTTTTTTCCACTGACTAAAAAAAATACTTAAAACAATCTTCATAATGGGCTTACTTTCGAAAACCAATCCCGGAATTTCTTAAAATAAATATAAAATGATTGAATCAAGTAAATAAAACCCTAAACTTTTCATTGGTCATGCCATTGGTCGTGTGTTTGTAAAAGTTTGTTGTAAAAACATGTTTAAAAAGTAAAAAAAAGAAGCGGAAATTCTCGAATTCTATTTGTTCAAAATTTATAGTAAATATACAGAATGATTACGAAAACCATATCAGCCATGCTGTTGGGGTCTTCTAACTTAGTGTTTTTCTGTTAACAAAGGGGATCCAACAATGATGAAACAAACATGTGTAACCAACGAGTGGGTGAGGGTATGGGTAATTAAAGTAAATCTGTAGTAATATTCCGAATATTTCGAATAGCTGCTATTTTAAAAAACCCGGTTTTCTTTTAAGCATTTTAAAAATAACCGGTTAACCGGTGTTAATTTCGGATACATAAAAATAAAAAAAATCAAATTAATTTTTAGAATAAAGAGTTAATTTGAATAAAAACAAAACTATTCACGATGGTAAGGAACCGACAAAATATATAGATATGACTTATGTTCAGACCTAACAAATATTTGACGATAAAATCCAAAAAAAAATCGTGACCCGTAAATTGATCAAACATAAGCTTTGTTTTTTATAATTTAGAAACTGTTAAATAATGTTTGCTCTAACCAAACGTTTTTCAAAAGCAAACAATTCTTAAATAGAACTATTGGTTGTGCAGGACGTCAAATATTTAATAGGTGTGAAAATAGCTTTAGAATTTTTAAAAAACTTTGGTTTTAAAAAATTATAGGAATTTCTTAAATTTATTATTTGCGATATTCTCAAAAATTTATTTTAAATGAGTTTTAATTTCTTTGTGGCTAATCATTTCTATACGCATTAGTAGACTTCAACCATATTTTTTAAAAGTTTACAAACAAAACCTCTTACCCAGAATTATTTATTTCAAATTAATTTGTTTCATCATTGAACATGCTTTTTGTATGAAATATCTAGACATTGTTTGATTCCTTCAATTTTGTTTTAAGTTCTTGGTGTTTTAATAAATATACAAGTGTTAACTGCGACAACAGCTGATGTGGTAGTTTTTCAATTTGTTTGAAAGTTCTTGTTTGTTTGTGCCATGGTGAAATTACTAAAAGGTGGCCTCGGTAATACAACAAACACAATATTACAACATGTACAGGCAATTTGTTTTTGTTAAAAGTGTATGATCAACGTCAAAAAAGTAAACACAAATAAAATTTCAAAGAAATCGAATCGAATAAAAAAAAAACTAACTTTTATTGTAAACAAAAATATTTGAATTGTTTTATGCATAAAAATTCTTTTAAAAACTTTTTAAAATATTTCAGAACACAGAATTTTTTAAATTAAAACGGAAAAAAGAAAAATAAATAATAAAATTCAACACACTTTAGGAATAGGCAGTATATATCGATATATATCAAAATATCGATATTTAAAAAAATAATAATCGATATATATCACCGATATTTGTTCAACTGTTTACAATACTGTTGTTTGTTTAAGCAAATATTTTTTTTAACTAATATTAAGAAAAAAATAAACGGCGCTTTTTCATTGATCATTTTTTTATTTTACACAGTCTAAACGAAGAATCTTGAAAAATTCCTTAATGTGATTTTGGTATAACAATAGTTGGTTTGTGAAAAGAATTATGTCATTCTAAAAAAATTTAAAAAAAATGCTAATAAAGAACCTCCATCCTGCAATTTATGAAGAAAAATTAACAAATATTTTAGAAATAACATCAGATCCTGTAAAGTTTTAGCTGAAGTGACATTTTGCGACTGTTCTTTCTAAAATTAATTTAAAGTATTTAATCTTCCATCCATCCTCAGTATCATAGTACATGTATATTTAGAAGGGCCGGATAAAAGAAGGTTGATGCCCAGATCGGATTTGTACTGGTTTAACTAAAACATTGAAAAACGTTGCTTATTAAAGTTGGTACTATTTGTGGTGCAATTAAAGTTTTAAGATACTTTCTTGATTTATTTCGGCCATACGCTATGCAAGTTCAGTACTGAAGTCTGGCACTAAACAATGCATTTGTGTAGGGTATGGCAATGTAATAACTGAGTCAAAATAAAAACGACGTGTTGTGGACTTGTGTAGTATATTACTACCTTTATACGCACCACTTATTCTTAAATAAATATATTGCAAGTAGAGTATATTGCATTCAAATTAAAACTTATAATTCATTTTCTAAAAAATATTAACATTTTTTTTTTAATCGAATGAGCGTTTTCTTTACTTATGGCTGCATTTAATGTTTTCTGAAATGTAAATTTTTTACTTTTGTATATAATAGTGTTTAGTGCATTTTTAGAATTTAATAAAAAAAATTTTTTTGCAGCTGCTCTACATATAAAATCAATACATACATATTTTCAAGCATTTTCTTCTTTTAAGAGCTCGAAAACTCAGAGCATCAAGCATTAAACATTGCTTTCTTACGGGATTTGAAGTAAAATAAATTTCTTGTCCCATTAAGTCCCGTATGAAAAACACTAGTCACAAGTTTCGTCAACCCAGTGCCAGACTTGAACAAGTGTTGTGTATGGCCGGAATTATATAAACCCATTTAAATTTTTCGTAATTTGCTTTCTTAAAATAAAATCTGGTATTGAATTTTTGGTTTTAATTGTGGATTTAATAATTTCGCATTACTTACATTAAAAACAAAATTTGTTTTTGTTTTAAATGTCATATCATCGGCTGTCAAATTATTTCAAGTACGAATTTGAGATTAAAACCAACTTGGAAATTCTTGAATCAAGCACCAGTTTGGGATAAATTTTTGGGATTATTTTAAGTACGGGGCGCTTGAGTAATCCGCACTAGACTCAAGCATTCTGTACTTGATTTAAGGAAATCCGTACTATTGACATCGCTTCGGCTTGATTTAATTACCGATAAATTGACTTTTCTTTTCAGTGCAGCAGTTTAAAATTTTTAAGAAGTTTTCTACCTTTTTTTGATTACGAGATATTTTTTTGCAAAAAAGCACTAAAATTGTTCAAACCCGTTTTTTGACACACTAGGTCCCTTTTCTCAGAGAAGGTAACATACATATTATCTTTTTGAAAATAAAGTTTACTGGTCACGCTTTTCTGGGATTTTTCCGTTAAATATTTGTAAGGTCTGAAAATACATGTTATATTCAGTGCTCACGTTTTTTGTACGGCCTAATAGAAATTCCTGCTACTGAATCGATTTTCCTAAAATGTTCAGAGTAATTTCCAGCGCTTAATATAGGCTATGAATATTTTTAAACTTTCAAGAGGGAGTGTCGTTTTTCATACAAAGGCAGAACAAGATATCACTTTAGAACATCGTTCCCACGACAATCGGTTCCGCGCACCGGAACGACTCGGTCTTTAACGAAACTCGACCAAGAATTGTAAACTTAGAAACAGCTGTTGTTTAGGTAACACACATCATGCTTAAACCCATAAGAAGATGGTAGCACCAAATACTAACGCCACTACACATAAGTAGATGACAGCACTAACACGCCGGACAAAACTTAATACGTCAATATGGCAACGTCAATACCACCATGTAGAAGCTTCTATACAAGGACAATATGTAAAGATCAGGAAAAGTTTTAAAATGGGTACTAATTATTTCGTTATCCATACATGATTTTTTTTCAATTTTACTTATTTAATTTCAATTGGGGAAGCAAAGCGCACAGGGTAAAGCTAATTTTAAATAAAAAGGAGCATGCAATTTCTTCTTCTTAAAAAATGTTGAACGAGTTGTCCGACACACAGCTTTATTCGAAAACACAAGAAATGCTCGATGTATAAAAAGTAAAATGACCAGCCAAGAAGAAAGAAAATCAGAAATCGATGCACAAGGTAAAAATAAAGATAAGGCCCTAAGGATTTTATTAAATCTAATACCAACTAAAAAAGTATATTTTAATTGGAAATGGTGTAGCATTTAATTTATTAGTTTCTTACTCGTGAACAACTGAAGGCGATAGGATATTGTTCAACTGAAAAGTTTATAATTATATTTTTATTTTATTTGTATGAAAGTACAGCAAATAAATTGTAATTTTTTAGGTCAAAATATCTTTAGGGAAATGCATTATTAAAATAATAAATGGCGACATGATTCGATAAATATCTTTAAACTCCATAGAAATCCGGCAAAAGTTAGTACAAATTTGTTTAAGTTTTTTGTTTTCAGATGGTGATGATTAGAGTTTTTGTGGATACTTTTTTGCTTTTATTTTTCAATGGCTGAAAACTATTTCTTACAACACTAGAACCACCAGAAAACTATAAAATGCAAACAATTTTCTTAAATATCGTTTAATAAAATGAGAAACATTAATCGACCAAGGCGAGACTCTTATAAAGTTTTGAAAAATTGTTAATGCAGTGAAATCTCCCTTCCTTAAGCGGATACCCCTTTTGATAGACATGGTTGTCTGGTTGGTCCTGCCAGCGTTCCATAAGATCATTTTATTGTATTCTTTGGTCAAGCAAACTTTTTGTAAAATTAATTAGTGCTGGTTTACAAGCTTCAAGTTTTCTTCATCAATTTTTGAGTTTTTGGGAGAGAGGGAACAAGATATATCATTATATTTTCCCTTCTCTTCTAAAAGCTCAAGATTTGACGGTTTAAACTTGAAGCGTGTAAACCAGCACTTAGGGTGTGAAATTTTTGTACAGTGTAACCAAAGTTTTATCCAGTTTTTTTTATCTGTTAAAAAATGCGTTTTTAAACAACACAATATTTAAAGGTTTCAAGCGAATTCTAATCCAAAATCAAAACCGAAAACGCATAATTGATAGAACAATTGACATTGTTTTCCATCTCTGATAAATTTTTCTTTTAATTTTGTAAGTTTCACTAAAATTTAAGAAATTTTTCACTTGAAATTTTTTAAAAGCATTAATTTTCTCGCAACAGAAATTAAAAACATTTTTAACACACATTAACAGAATAACGTGTTCTCAATTTAAAAAAAAAGAATATAAAAAATACTTCGGCACTTACCTCGAAAGTTGTGAAAACTATTTTTTCAATGGAACCGAAATAACGTTCCCAGAGTACTTGTGTTTGTTGGCGTAAAGAGAAGATTCGTTCTTCATTTATAGAACGAACAACTTCAGGAACCTAGAAAACAAAAACAAATAATAATTTTATTCATAAATGGTGCATGAGATTTTTTATTTTTATACAAAGCGTATATGAGGAGTTCCATAATTGCCATTAAATTAGTTCAAGAAAATATTTTCACGAATCAAAGTTTTGTAAAGAATTATTTAATGTTTAAGTTATTTTAAAGTTTAACTTGTAATTTTTGTAGTAAACTTTTAGTTAGTTCAGTTATTGCAGCCACACACCCCTGGTATATAAAAATAACTCAAATATCCACAGGGATCTTAAGTTGCGCCTAGTAAAAACTATAATTACGAAATATGGAGCAAAATATTTAAAACAAGTTAGAGTGCTGTATTCGTCTGTGCCGAATCTTTGATACCCTCCACCGACAGTTCGAATATTTCCGGAGTGATATCGATGTCAGCATTAAAATTGTTTAGACCTACATTAAATTTTTGACCTACCATCAGAAAGTTATATGCTATTTATACACTCACAATATTACTACAGTAACGGACTCATTTTTAAATAAATACACATTTAAAATTCCAAGCAAATTTATTTTTAAATGATTCTATCAGTTATTTAAAAATACTAAGTTCATATTAATACGGATTTTCAGATGCTGTGAATATTGTCCGTTGATTTAGAAAAATTCTTCTTTATGTAAAATTAAATTAAAATGTAATTTAAAGTAACGAAAAGTTCATTTAATTTTTACTGTCAAAAATTCAACCGCGAATTCCTCAAAAACAAATGAGTTTTCAGTTATTTCATATAAATTAACTGTCAAAAAATTAACTACATATTCCGTACAAACAAAGGAATATTCAATTATATTAAGGGTCCTCATGATGTCGCCATTTGTGCAAATGCGCAAACTTACGAGTCTTGTTTCATGAAGCCCTTTTTTTTACTTTTGTGTAATTTTAAACAATTAATGTCAGTTTGTAAGAAACGTCAATACAAAAATAAATTAAAAATTAAAATTCAAAAATATAAAAATTTGTGTTTAAATTTGTGATTAATATGTATGAGAAATTTGCTTTTAAAAATGCTCAAAGAAAGCCAAAATACCAATTTACTGAAATTATTGCTAGAATTTATTGTTTGTGATTTATAGACACTTGGATTTTTCATTGAAAACGACGTTAAAATCATTAAAAGATCTGTTTGTATAAATGCACAATTGAACAGCGCAAGTTTACGAGACAAAATTGTTGGGCAAATTTGCCAAGTTTGTGTAAATGAATTCTCATACAATTTTTGATAGTTCATTTACGAGGGCGTAAAAATTCACAGTTTGCACAGATTACGAGACTTATAAACGATATCATGAGGACCCTTATTATGTAATTTACCTACCAAAAATTAGTTTTTACTTACATATCTTTAAAAAAAACGATGTGCTTGTTTTGTGAAAGCTAAATACATCAAATTTTTAAAGTAAAATAATTGCGAAAACATATCGGTCATGCTGCTGGTATCTTATGATCAAGGCGAATTCAACTACAGGTGATGTCGCAACTACAACAGTCCAAAAACAACAGAAACAACATGGGGGGGGGGGGGGTTTGCATTGCATTGTCAGTGTTTACGGCTCGAAATGTCAACCATTCTTAGCAAAACACTAACAAATCAAAACAAATAGGCTCGAACTGTCAAAATCAGAATTCGTTTCGACACTACCTGTTGTTAATTCGCCTTGCTTATGAGTGTGAGTTCTCCTGTTAACAAACGAGGTCAGTACAACAAAAGTAAAACAAGCGTGTGTAACAGGGTAAGTAAACAATAATGTTCTCTCTCTCTCATTAGAAAAACAAGCGGACAGGTCTGTCTGGTGTTTTTTTTTTTGAAATTCGGCTCTTTTGTGGAGTAAACAAAAATTACGGAATTTAATAAAAATAACTGAAAATTTATTTGTTTTTACGGAATATGGGGTTGAATTTTTGACAGTAAAAATTAAAAGAACTTTTCGTTAAAAATAAATGAAAAATAAGTAGAACGGATTTTATCTGAATTTTCATTTATTTTTTATTACAAATTCAGTTAATTTTACGTACAGAATATTGGGAGTGTAGCAATTTTAACTACCTTGAGCCGAACTTAATTTTTTTTAATTTAATTCCCTAAGCTAATCTGGCGAAGCTCTACACTTGTCTGCAGGAAAGAAACCATAGTCTCTGGCGGGAATCGAACCCGCAACCCCGGCGCTGGTAGACTAGCTCCCTACCAGCAAGCCTACCGGGCACTCTGATTTTCAGGAGGCAAATTTATATTGTAGCCATGGTAAGTTGTGAACCCAAATTCATCAGAGTGATATCTGGTATTAAAAACATAAATTTCAATACAGCGGTGAAATTAGTTTTAGCGTTTACAGTGGATTTCAAAAGGCTGCTAAAAAAATGATCTAAGCTAAATTTTGGACCGTATATCACAATATTGCATATAATTTTTTCTGGCCATATAAAACTAAGTTGATATAAATTTTACCGCAATAAATATATCTGCGTATTTAATTAATTTACCCGAGTGGGCTTTATATGGGGCCTATAGTAAATTGTGGACCAATCAACACGAAATTTATTAGTGTGATTCCTAGTCACGAAATTTGACGGTGTCATTTCTAGTCCTAAAAAACTGTGGCGTATCAAATTTAATTATGATAGTTTCAGATATATCGTATAATTTTTGAAGAAAAATTTACACAATTTACTGAGAAAACTGAATATCGATTTCCATACAAAAATAACGTTTTTTCCTTTTTTTCATGGAAATCGATATGTATTCAGTTTTCTCAGTAAATTGTGAATAAGATAAAAAGTTGGGCACCGATTTCAATGAAACAAACCTCATTTCAGTCGGATTTATGTTAAGCTAAATGTTTTCAGAACAAAACTGTGATTTTTGTCGCGTTTTTATTTTTAATGAATTTTTATAAAGCAAAAATTAATTTTTTTCAAAATTTCCGTATTGTTTCTTCAAAAATTCTACGATATCTCTGAAACTACAGGGAAAATTGAAAACAATATAAGCACGGCTTAAGTATAATATTGTTGCCGAGTTTCGGATTTTTCTTTTATTGAATATGGTCAACCATTTTTAAGTTATTACAATATATGTAGTGAAAGTGCCTTAATTATGGACACAACGGCATATCTGGAAAACTAGAGCTGATAGAGAAAATTGGAGATTAGATTTGATATCACCGACCTCAAATTAGTAAAAATTTGCAATCAAATTCCAGAACGCAAACTTACTGTTCCGCAGTGTAATCGTAGCATTCTTAAAAAAAGATTTTATTATGAGAATTCGGATGTTTTTACTAAATATGCCATTATTTTTTTATTCTTTGTCCGACGATAACAATTTTACGCTTACTACGTTTGAAATAAAATATTATTAAAGATACATGTTAAAAAAAATTTAAACATTTTTTTTATTGCCTTAGCCCATATTTACATTATGCAATTAACGCCGCAACTTTCGCATGCAACTTTTTGTTTGTTAGCAAGAGGTGTTGGGAAGAAAACGGGATTGAAAAAGTTGAAAAAATGCTTGAAAAAAATTTCAATATAAACGTGAAATGAGTTTCGCAGCAACTGCTTTAAAAGAAAATAGAAAAAAACTCGGCGTTATTCGCATAGTCTAAATGCGGTATTACTGGAGCGAATTAAAATGGTGAATTTTGAAAAAACATAACATTTTTTCAGGTTTAAAGCCCTGTAACTCAGATCCACACAGTTTGGATATGTTCTGAAAGAGAAAAGAGATATCTATGCAAAATGTTAAATTGTTCAGTTAAACAGTTCTAGAAATTTTTCGAAATACCTGAAACAACTGCACGAAAACACGATTTTCGCGTATTTCTCGAAAACGCTTCTTGAGAAAAATAAAAAAATAGCATATTCGTGATCAGCAGCCCCAATTTATCTAAAAAATATCTCATTTTTCAGGTTAATTTTTTTTTGTGGCATAGTGTTATGGACGGATCTGAACGAAATTTTACGGTGTCATTTCTAGTCCTAAAAACTGTGACGTACCAAATTCTAATCTGATAGCATTATTTATTACGGTTTTAGGCGTACTAAACTGGTTTAGGGTAAATAATGGACCGATCTTTACCAAATTTTGCTGTGTGATTTCCAGTCGAATAAAAATTCTTGCAAAATCTGATATCATTCCCTGCATTATTCCACCATTTATGTCAGTTTTTTTTAAAAAAAAATATCAATTTTTTTAGGGTGGTGGTGGTTCCACATTTTGATTCATGGCTCTGATCTTACTGAGCCGATTTTGCTGGATTTGAATCTCAAACAGCTTTGGATAACTACAAGCAATTTGACACCAAGTTTGTTTATTTCTTTTGAGTTTTTCAAAAGTGAGCGTGTTTTCAACAGACGGACAGACAGGCGGGCATGGCTCAATCGACTTACAATTACTCATGGTGCAATAAAATATATACTTTATGGGGTCTGAGATGAATAATAAAAAAGTTCCACACAGAATGCCAAACTAAATATACCCTCTTCACAACGAATTGTAAAAAACAATTTAATATGCATAAGACGAACAAAAAAACTTAAAAAGAGGAGTTGTTGCGTATTGTTGTTTTATTTTATGCCTCTTCGAATAAACACAGAAATCAATTGTTTGTTGTTTGGCTTACATACTTAATAAAAAAGTAAGCCAAAACTAATTTCATTGTAATCAGGGCTGCCAGATTTGACGATTTTTTGATCCGAAATTAGCAATGTGCCGATTTGCATATTTTTTTCTAAAATGTTACGATATTTTTCAGTCTCCAAAGTCTGAAAAAACATAAAATTTTCTGGCACGTTCGTTTTTAATCTTGGAATGTTAAGCAGCCGAACCTAAACAAGAGAGGAAGGCGGAACGTTTTCTCTCGCTATGCTTTTACGCTGATATGCCATATCTTAGCAGGAGCGTCAACGTTCTGTCAAGAACAGTAGTGATAGCTTTCTTGTTTAATAAAACACACAAATTATAAATAAAAAAAGAGATAAAATAGCTAAATTGCCATTTCAAGTGCTACGGCATTCCCTTACTACGAAACAGGTTTGTAAGGGAGAATACTAAAAAATAACTGTATCAAAACATTCAGCGTGTACGGCCGATCGTTACAAACAACAATTTTTATATGCGCTGAACAATGCGCTTTATGTATCAAACGAAACGTTTATGTTTCTCCCTTACAAACCTGCTTCGAAGCTTCATTTTTTATTGGGTATTAATTAACAATAGCGGCAAACTTCACTATTAAACGAGTTGCCACAATTAGGTTTTCCAATTGCAAAGCGTTAAGGCATGCTGCTTTTGTTAAGGTACGTCTGTAATATGCAAGTCTTAAGAAAATCTTTAAATGATTATCTTGAAAGTACAAAAACAAAAATGTTACACTTTTTTTTATCTTTCGTCAAACCATTGGCGAATGAACCTTTTACGACTCTCTGTATAAATTATATTTACAACAATTATATGTCTCATACGATACTTGACATGAAAGGCTCGTTAGATTATCTTTACACACGTCTTAAACGATTCCCAAAAAGATTTAAGGAGTTGCTTTGGAAGAATCTTACTCGTGTTACAGTTTTCTTGTATGAGGAATCTTTTACGATTAAAATATGTGGTAATCGACGATAAAAAACGCTCTTCATGAGACTCCCAGAGATACTGGGATTGAAAGCTGGGTATGAAGTAATTATGTTTTTGTTTGAATTTTTTTTTTCAGAAGCAACACAATACCATTATTTTTGGTCTCTAAAAAAATAATATTATTAAAATAGGGAACCAACGTAAACTTCTTTGTTCCGCGGCTACTGCATCTAGAATATACCGCTGACTCAAAATATACAACGAAGGGACACCCTTAGGGCCTATTGTGTCGTCAGTTCAGGTACCATGTTACCAGCTATCAAAATACGTGGGTAATATTCTTAAAGTCATAATTTCTGCCAAATACAATGTTAATAATTCCATACGGGTAAAAAAGCAACTGAGCGGCGTGAAAATTAACAATAATGAAATAATTGGCAAATTGGTTTTTTTTGTTGTTTTCTTAGGAAGACAGTAGAATGAAGCAGTTTGTTTTTTAATTTTGTTTTTTCTTTTTACCCACTTACAACTACAATTCGAGTCGGAAAGAACCCAACCAATTGTAGGGGAATGTAAGAAAAGATAAACTCACTGTTTATTGTTGCTGTTTTGTTTTGGCTTTGATATTGTTACAAGTAAGACTTTGAGTGTTTATAATTCTTATTCGCTTAAGGGTTTTATTTGTATAAAATTTTTGGCTTTTCTAAAATCTTTGGAAAAGGTTTACTGATGAGCTGGCCTAAGCAACCAGTGAAATGCGCATAGAAGCTAGCTTTCCCTCAACAATAAATTTCAGTGTATTTATCAAATATGAAAAACTGGGAATTTAGCACGTCATACGGAAATCGTATTAATAATAAATTTTGTATTCCCGAAAATAACTTTGATAATAGAAATAATGATGTCGTTTGACGTAATTTCACTATTCACGAACATCCGAATTCAGACGGCAATAAACACATTAATGAAAAAATGGAATATTATTAAGAATACTCAAATTTTGTTTAAATGACAACAATTATTTTATGTTTGGTGAACATATGGGAATTTAGAAGATTTAAACGAAACCTTGTGAAAATATTTATACCCAAATCTTTGGTATGGCAAAATGGAACCCGCTATCACTCGCAGGGTGTTAGACTTTTTTCCTCAAAAATCGTCAAAAGTTTTAACAAAATTCTTCAAAATCGTCACGAAAATTTAACAAAATCGTCAAAAAAACGTCAAATATATAAATTTTACAAATTAATGACAATTTATTGCATGGATTGGTTCGAAAATATAAATTTTTAGCAAGAAATTCTATTTATGATGAAGAAAGTGATATGGTTAAGTTTTATTCTATTTATTTCATTTAAAAAAAAAACATAAGAAAAAATATATTTGCATAAATACATAACAAACATTTTTTTATTTCATTTATCCATATTCAGAAAAATATTAAATAATAAATAAAATCTCATTTTTAACTCGAGCTATTTTTAAATGATTAACTTTTAGCGCTGTCTCTATTGCCTATCTAAAAACCAAGGATTCTGTCTATATCAACAGTCCTTTTACCCGACTTGAAACGTTTTATTACGTCCAATATTAGTTCCAAATTAATACATTTTCTTCTCATTGCACTAATTTTTCTACACAACTTCTTATTAAAAAGTAACTTCTTACTTCCTAAGACGCAATTTTACTTAGAATAACTTATCTAACAGAATTAAATGGGATTTGCCTTTTTACATACAAATAGAAAAATTCTTCACATTGATTATGAATTCATCGAAAAATGCATTCGTATGTAGCGTCGCAAATCGAAATCATAAAAACGCAAAGCGGATTCAACCAATTTTTAAAAAGCGGACCAAATAGAACAGACGAAAATTATGGCTCTATTGTATATTTTTTGCAGTATCGATGGCATTTCTATAATTGTAGAATTTGAATTACTAATGCTTCTAATGAAATCCACCTGGTTTGTGATGGGGGAGGAATTTTTTGTTTAATTCAACTGTTTTCAATATAATTGTAAATATTTCTTGTGTTTTATCGATGCCAGATAACACTATTACTTTTAGTCAAAAAATCGTCAATCGTCTTTTTACTTTATTTTCTCAAAAAAATCGTCAAAATGACGAAAAATCGTCACATCTACCAACCCTGCTTGCCTAATTAAAGTGTTATAAAATTGATGTCAGATTAAAGTTTAAAGTAAATTTATTGACGGGATTAAATCGTCAAAACATAAGTGACTCTACATCATAAATCGACAATCGTCATTTTGGTTAATTCATCGAAAAAAATCGTTGGTACACTTAAGAAACACCTTCTGGAAGGTTAATGAATTACCACGCTACACAACCCAAAAATCAAATTATAAACACAACAAAAAATTTCAATTGTAGGGTATACAACATAAATGATACACAATTTCACAATAAAAACCAACACATTATAACAAAACTTTTAAAAAACAACAGCGTCCCCGCTAAACTCACTTCTACATTGATAGACAATACGATTAAACAATTGGATAAGGACAGAAATAACCACAACAAATCTGCAAGCACAGGAAAGAAGGGAACAAATTTTACAGTGTAAAATACATACCTGGGTTAACCGATAACAAAAACATACGGTCGTCAATAAAAACTAAAAACATCTGTTTTGCATACAAACCCAATTTGACATTAAGAACTTTTTTTTCTAGAGTTAAGGCGCCAATTATTGTCATGAGGACGAATCTTATTGAACGTTGTTAAAATTGGTTCATAAATCCCTAAAATCGCTTTAAGGCGAACAAATCTCATATTATCTAGAAAATATTTGGCAGAAAGTACTCTTCATTATGTATCTTGTTTTTGTGGGTCCATTAGTCCCAAATAAGGTTCCTGATAGAAAATTTGTCCCTAAGCTCTGATGTGTAGGGCATCATATGGTCAGGCTTGCCCAACTATACGTTTTTGCTTGTTTTTATAAAAATTTAATTCCGATCTAAATTCCCAGAAAAGTTGTGATCGAAATACCCCTGAAAGGCCCCTTTAGTGTTGAAGCATAATAATCCAAACTGGGATTTAAGGTTAAGTTCGTCTAAAATTCAAAAGAAGAAATAAATAATAAAATAATAATAAAAGATAATAATCTGCAATATTTAGAAAACTATACGATTGTTTTGTCGACATTTCTCTTAATCAAAGAAGAAATAAAAACAAATACTCAAGAGCAATAATTCCTTTAGCCTCGTACTAGGTCGTAGAGCAAAGCAACAACCGCAACAGACAAACAATAAAAACAAATAAGGATGACAGACAACCAAGTAGATGTGCTGCATGCCGATACACTCAAAATGACAAATACACACACGTACTGGTCAAGAAGTTATTAAGCACGAATGAAAGAATTATAAAAATCATAGACAAAAGCAAAGTATTGGCTACCGATAAATTTAGGACGTAATAATTTGATATCTTCTAAGAAAAACGTGAAAGTAAAATACTTTAAGTCCAAAACGAAATTAAACTCTTTGGAATGCAAATGTGTAAATGAAGTCAGTTCAAGTTTAAAAAGAAAACTTGATTCTATACTTCGTAGTATTTTGTCTAGTTTGGAAATTTTGATACACAACAGACCGGCCATCACCCATAATCACAAAACTTATGTACGTTTATGAATACAATCGGGTTTTTCAGTATGTACAATGCATTAAGTTGTTTAAATTTCTCGAATAGAATTAAATTTGGCTTTGCAGATCTTTTACAGTTCGAATTATCAGTTTTGCCATTTAATGATGGAGACGTCTTCAAGGACGGTTGTTAACTGTTGAGTTGATTTGTTTACGTTCAAGCTATATCGCAACTACGTTACGTGGGAAAATCATTTTTTGGGTCTCTTAATCGATCATTTTGTCAACGAGCTAAATTGTTGCATTTGGACGAGTGAGCAGCCTGAAGAAATGGACGAGACGATACTCAAGTTTATCCGAATAATTCACCGTTTGGTACGGTTTTTATGGCATTGCTCATTTTTCTTTATTGAGAAAAACGGCGTGCCAACAACAGTCAACGTCGCGTCGTTCGCTACAGGTCCGTGACCTCAAAGTATGAAATTCGCACAAGACGTACTGCATACTTCACAATTGAATTATTAAAACCATGTTTGTGAAGCGACTTTTTTAACGCAGTGATGCTCTCAAATGTCTGGCTCGTTCGTGCGACTCAACTCCTGGCTTTTATTATAAGATTTCTCTAAAACGTGCTGAATTCCCAATTTTTATTTTTGATAAAAATACAGTGAAATTTTAGTTGAGGGCAAGCTAGTTTCTATGCGCATTTCGCTGGTTGCTTAGGCCAGGTCATCAGGAAACCTTTTTCCAAAGAATTTGAAAAAGCTTAAGATATTATACAAATAAAACTGTAAAACGAATGAGAATTACAAACATTCAAGTCTTACTTGCAAACGATATCAAAGCTTAGACCAAACACCAACAAGAAACAGCGAGTTTATCTTTTCTCTTTTTAGTTACATTAAATCAGAAGGGCTGAAGGCCAAAATAGAACGCAAAATTCCTGGTAGTTCGGCCGATTTGTGCAAGCGTTTCCACGACGGACATATAAACAGTGCCGTATTACATAACTAATGACAGCAATCCTAAATGTGAACTTTTATTTGAAATGAAAATTATTCCCAGAAACAACTCACATTTTTTTTTTAATTAAAAAGCAAACATCGTCGCTCTTAGTGAATAACCCATTTAGACATACATAAATCAATAAATGTGTGTGAGTGTGTGTGTATATACAAAGACAAATCTATTTATTTATAAATGCAATGTATAGATGTACACAGATCACAATAAAGCTTAAAAGTTTGGAATGTGTGCACAACCTTTAACACAGAAGAATTTCGGAATATGTACTTACATATGTACGTGCCACTGCACTTGCACTTTTATCAATACATGTGTTGGCTTCCTGAATAGTTTAGTACACGACCTTGAATTTTCCTATACTCAAAACTCTATTATTTAATCATTTGATTAAAAACGTTCTATGGTTTTGCTGTTTTACAAATTCATTATTTAAAAAAAAAGCAATCATAACTCACTTAAACGGCATGAATTTCGAACTAAAACATGTAATGAAATACATAAATGTGAAATGAAAAAGATGGTTGGTAAATATTAAAAAAAAATTATATATAAACTTAATATAAATCAGCGCAGAACCTTAAGGTGATGGTTGGTCATTTGAATGAGAACGGGTATCTCAAATGCAAACATTTAATTTAATTAAATTTAAATTTTATCGAAAGTGCTCCTTAATACTAAATGAAATTTCTTTGATTAGCTAATTCAACTGCAGTCGAAAATCGAATTAAGTTCATAGCAGGCACATTATATTTGACTATTTTTTTTATCAAAATTAAAACAGGTTTATAAAAGGTTAATTTAACAAATTTTAATAGAAAATCCGTTTCACAACCCTTTTATTAACCTCTTTTATTTTTTTGTTTATAAAACAAAAAGTTCCAACATTTGTTTACCTTATTGGTTCTCATTCACCCAGGACCCGGCTCCAATAATTTTATATTTCTAAGTTCAAAATTATAGAAAATTCAAAAAGTGCTACATGTAGAACGGAAAAGTAAAAGAAATTTCCCGTATTTCGCTTTTTCGATACTTTTCCCCACTTAAAGTATTGAAAATATCCATTTGTAGTTTGAGCTCTAAATTACGGGTGTATATGTCAATGCAAATGTGATATCATTTTTATTTCAATATTTATTGTTTTAGAAGAAAGATGTGGTGACTAGGGTGGTCAGTCGATTAATTCTGGTTTGATTTATCGAACAATTTTAAACGATTTATTGTTCGAATAATTTTAAATCGCTTATTTCGATTAAATGATTAATCGTATTTCTGTTAAATGTACAATTTTTCCGTCGAATGTCCTTGAAAATTTCTAAAAATCCAAAGTAATATTGGCTCTTTTAACAACAAATTTTATTTTAAAAAAGAATGTTTATTTTTTCAAAAACTATCCAAAGAAAATCTCGTAATTTATAAAATTTCTGGATTTAGAATTATTCGATTAATCGATTAATTTTAAAATGTTATTCGTTTAATCGAATAAATTGAAAATGCCAAATATAGATTTATCGTTTAATCGAAGAAAAACAAACCCCGATTAATTGAGCACCCTAGTGGTGACAAAAAAGCTCTAAATACAAGTTTTCTTAAGTTTTAAAAGTTGTTGAAAATTCAGAGTAAAAACTTTGCTCGTACTCATAAATTTGTTCATATAAATAAGAAAAGAAGAAGAAGGTAAAACGCGTTTCAGAAATTGTCAAAATAGTCGCCATTTTTTTAAACAACGCCAAATAGGTATATAAATCGCCACGTTTGATATCAAAATTAAAATCTTTGACTTTGAAGGGCGTACACAAAATTTGCTTTACGAGGTTTAAGAAAGAGCAAATTGTGCACAATTATTGTGGAAAATTTTCGCAAAAAACTTAGATTTAGAAATTTTTCGAAGAAAAAAATATGACATTTCTGCTATTTTGTCTTTATGTGCGTCTTGAATGGGTGGGTTGTCCGAGTGCACGTTTTCGACAATCCGCTTTCTTTCTAGAACTGGAGGACCACAATCAGACCTCATAGAAAAAATTTTTTGCGTAGAAGAAAGTCTGCAGAAAAACCTAATAACGTCAAACTTAAAAAGTGCAGCTTGTTTAAGAGGTAAAACCTAAAGATTAACAGGAGTGATTTAACTTCTGCGGGAAATTTTGGGTAAACACTGCAGCGTTCGCCGGAATTAACCGCTTCCAGTTTTTTTCTTTCTATGTGAAAGTTACAAAAACGTACGTATGTATGTACATAAATAAAACTCAGAGCATACCCCAACTAGAAAATGACGAATCACTTATTAAATATTTAACCAAATAAGCGTAACCACTGCTCTTGTTAATATTTAGTGAGATTTAACATGGTCTTATTATCACAAAATAAACTAATTATACTACTAGACGTAACGAAAAACTGTTTTTTGTAGGATGTGGTATTATAATCCAAATAAATATTGGAATTCAAGGAAATAAATATTTAGTTTGCTTGTTGGTCCCTTTTTTTTCGTCAAATATTTGACAAGTGTGACCGTAGCTTTAGAAAGAGCTCAACAGAGCAAACCCTGTATAAAACGTTTATTTTGATTGATTTTTTTGTAATTTCATAAGTTTTGTTTTTGTTAATAAGAACAGTTTTTATTGTATTTAATATACATAGGTATTTGTATTTGTATACTATAGACCCTGCTGTAAATTTGTGTCAATTGGTCCTTGGATTTGTGAAAATAGAAAAAGTACAAAAAGATAGAACAGGTTTATGAACAACAAAAAGGTAGAAAAAGTAATGAGTTACAGTACAGTCTTCACTGGTGGTGTATCACAATTTTTGGGACTTTTTAAGTTAGGTACTTAAATTTATTTGTAGGACTTGTTTTATTGAAAAATACTATATTGTATGGAAATAAAACTACATTGTAGTAACTTACACTAAGCACGTTCTTTGAGATTAGATGTGTGACTGGTAAAATGGTGTCAATTGATCCCCAGCAATGACAACCCCATGTAAAAGTGATATGTCTTATTCAAAGTAGGGGACTACTTTGGTGTCAGCTCGCTTCCCTCTAGGGGTATAGTAAAAAACATACTAATACATATGCAATTACTTATTTAATTTTGGTGCGTTAATACATACCGCATTTAGGGTGTCATTAAACTAGTTAATAGATATTAAACATTTGCAATAGTTCTAGTTGAATTCGTAAGCGACAAGCAATGCAATACTGTAGTGTAATGTAGTACCTAAGTAAAACAATGTAATTATTTTCTTTTTTTGTCCATGCAAATCTACACCACCCTAATGTATTATTGATTATTGGAAATGTAGCGGAGGTGTAGTTTGCATGCAACAACTATTTTATTGCTAAATGTAGTTTTAAGTTCCCGTTATATTTGTATAAAAGAGAAACTTGAAAACAAATAAAGGATCATTAAAATACTGCCTTTAATCCTGGCACATTCTTTTATTTTGAGGCATATAAAACTGCCAATAAAAACGAAACAGGGCATATCAAGCTGCCTTGTGTAATACTTTACCAGTGGCGTTTATTAGCGCCGGTAAACAACAGAAAACACCAAACTTATTTAGTCTCAGTTAAATACAAAAATAAAAATACACACCCGTAACCTTTACATGGCGATCCTGCCAAACATTTCTAAAGCAGAAATAGAGGAAAAAGTTCCTAGGGTACACAGCGTACCGGTGCATATCAAAGAGGGACCACAGCCAATTTCTATAGAGGAATACCAAAAGAGGCTGTCGAAGAGTAAAGAAGAAAGACTTACCCAAATTCCAAAGGTTCACCTGCCACGACATAGAAGGGGCGGAAGGTTGGTTAAGCTACGTCGCAAGTTGGCCGCATTGAGGAATGTCGTAAACGCTGATCCACCACCATCTTGGCAAACAGCGTCCGAAGTTTGGCAGCAGATTGGAGCTCTGGAAGCCCAAATGGAGCAGTACAAAAGCAAGAAACTAAAGTAAACACGGCTGCTTTTGGTTATATTTTTTTTTTACTGCCTATTTAAGTATTAATAGAAGTATGAACACTTGAACAACAAAAATTTAGTTTTTTTACTTGAGTTTAATAAAATATGAGAATTTAATCAACAAAATTTAGTTTGTTATTGAAATTGAAAAAAAAAAACAAAACAAACTGCAATCACTTAGCTATTTAAGTATAACAAAATATTGGAAGTAAATAAGAAAGTGGAATGTCAGATTTAATTAGTGCTGCCAAGTATACGTATAATTAGTGCTGCAACACACAGCTGTTTATAAAAAAGGGAAAAAGTAGTAACTGTTTAGGGTTGCCGGATTGTAATATTTTATATACGTTATTTTTATGAATTAAAATTTTAAATTTGAAGAGCAATTTAATGAATTTACTTATTGGTTGTATTATATGATTAGAGAAATTTTATTATAGTGTTGTATTATATTATATTTTTTTATTGATGGAACAGATTGAGGAGTTTATTGAAGAGTTACGAAAATTCGATGTAAATATAAAGAAACAGAAAAACAGAGTTTACTCTTTGCAGTATAAAGCTGAGAGGTTGGTTAGATTAGAATTGATAAAAGAGGAGTTAGATAAGTATTCTGAGGCTTTAGAGAGCGAGGAATGCAAATCGCTGGTTGTAGAGTTGCAAAAATTGTATGATAACGCCGTTGTATTGGTGCACAGTTTGAATATAAAAGATAGTAAGGAACAGGTCAGGGATACAGAAGCTGGTCTGGTGGAGGGCGATATGGCGCATTTCGACATAACAGTGGTAGGCAAAAATCTACAGGATTTTAAAGGATCATATGAGGCTTTGGAGGATTTTTTGGTTCAGACAGAGCTTCTACACGATCTTTTAAGAACTGAGGATAGAGAGATATTCATTAAATATGTGTTTAATTTTAAGTTGACGGCACAGGTTAGGAGCGTTATAGGGCGTGCTAACAGGCCTGTAACTTTTTCTGATTTGAAGGGTGCATTGACTACGGCGTATCCGAACCCTAACACTTTGCAACAGGTTTTGTCGGAATTTGGTACTTTGCGGCAGGGCAACGCCGACATAGCAACGTTTAGGGAGAAAATATCTCTTTTGTCAGACCAGTTGACTAAGTTTGAAATACAATCCCTTGAAAACCCTACGCAAAAGGAAAAGGATGTTGTGTATAAAATGAGTGAGAACATGGCCCTTAACGTTTTTATGAAAGGGGTGAATCAGGAGTTTCAGGACCTTTTAGTAGCGAGCGGCCCAAAAACATTGAATGAAGCGGTGGAAAAGTGTATAACTTCTGAAAGGAACAGGGCAACCAATAACATTTTTAGGATTGGGAATCCGATGATTAGAGGCAATAGCCGTGGCAACAACCAACATGGTTACCACAATTATCGGGGTTATAATAATGATGACAGAGACAATTATCGGAATTACAATAATGAAAGTAGAGACAACAACCCGCGCAGCTATCGTGGTGGTAATCGTGACTATCGAGGTCACTACGACAATATTAACCGCGGTTATCGAGGTCACACGCATGATAGCCGGGAAAATAACCAGCGCAATTATAGCCAGAACAGTGGTAGATACCAAAACAGCGGTAGTAACAACAACACCCACAGTGGTGGTAATGGTTACCGGAATGATAGGTATAGAGAAGGTGGGGATAATTTCAACCGCGGTAGAAATGATGTCGTTAGTAACACGGAGGTAGAGGCTGGTAGGAGTAGGCAGGGAAACTAGTAGGGCTGGATAACAGAAGCTGTTATCCAGGGCCTAAATTGTACGCTTTTTGCGCTAGTAATAGTAACCCGCTTACCATAACGTGTAGGGGTATAAAGGGGAACTTGAGCTTTTTAATAGATACAGGGGCAGACATATCAATCTGCAAAAAAGGGGAATTTAATATAACAGATAGATCGGTCATTTCAACTTTGAGTGGTATTACTTTAGATACAATCGAAAGCATTGGCACTACAGATTTAGACTTACACTTTGAGAATCGTCATATAAGGCATAGATTTCATATAGTGCCTAATGATTTACCAATACCAACTGATGGGATCATTGGTAGGGATATTTTAGAAAAGTTCAAATGCAAGATCGATTTTGAAACTTATACTACAACTTTTAATTTGTCAGATGAGGAGTTGGTAATACCAATTACACCCAAATGCATATACCATGCTAACATTTGTATACCGGCACGTTCAGAATCAATAATACCCATAAGCATACGTACGAACAAAGAGAGCATAATTATGAATAAGGAAATAACCCCAGGGGTTTTTATTGCAAGTTGCATTATACCGGCGGTGGGGGCGCAGCATATAAAGGTACTGAACACCACAAGTGACGATGTTCACGTGGAGAACGTAGAATTGGATAGGAGAGACTTGGATGATTACCAAGTATATGGCTATGGAGGGCATAGTGCCACGAAGAATGTTGATAGGATAAAAAGGGTCTCAGAAGAGCTAAATATTGAGTCGATAGAGCCTGTGGCTAGACAGTCGTTATTGGATATAATCACTGAGTATAATGAAATTTTTCATATTGAAGGTGAGAAACTCACTGTTAATAATTTTTATACGCAACGTATACAAACAACGGATAATACGCCGGTTTATATTAAACCATACAGATTACCAGAATCGCAGATGAAAGAGATAAACGATCAGGTGAACAAAATGTTGAAAGATGGGATCGTTGAGCATTCGGTAAGCCCCCATAATTCACCACTATTGGTAGTGCCTAAGAAATCAGCTGATGGCAAGCGCAAGTGGCGTCTGGTTATAGATTTTCGTAATTTAAACGAGAAGATAGTGAACGACAAGTTCCCTTTGACTAGAATAGAAGACGTGCTTGATAAATTAGGGAGAGCGAAATATTTTTCTACGTTAGATATGAGCAGTTCGTTCCACCAGATCAATCTAGATGAAGATTCTAGGCCTTTGACGTCCTTTTCTACAAGGAATGGGCATTTTCAGTTTACACGATTGCCATTTGGTCTTAAGATATCGTCTAACAGTTTCCAACGCATGCTGACAATAGCGTTGAGCGGCTTAAGCGCGGAAGCATTTATATATGTCGACGACATAATCGTTTTCGGGTGTAGTGTACAGCATCACCACGATAACTTAATAAGAGTCTTTGAGCGTTTGAGGCAGTATAACCTGAAACTGAACACAAGCAAATGTTGTTTTTTAAAAACCGAAGTGGTTTATTTAGGCCACCTAATAACTGATAAGGGGATACGTACAGACCCAAACAAGGATAATGTGATAAAGAATTATCCAGTGCCAAAGAATGCGGATGAAGTCAGACGATTCATTGCGTTCTGTAATTATTACAGGCGATTTGTTAAGGACTTTGCGCAGATAGCGAGAAATTTAAATCAATTATTGAAGAAGGGTAAACCTTTTGTATGGGATGAAGATTGCCGTAAATCGTTTGAGACGCTGAAATCAAAGCTGTTGAACCCGCCAATTCTACAATACCCGGACTTTGAAAAGCCCTTTGTTTTAACCACGGATGCATCTAATTTTGCACTGGGGGCAGTCCTCTCGCAGGGGGAGATTGGCTCTGATTTACCCATATCGTATGCAAGCAAATCGTTATCAAAGCATGATTTAAATAAGTCAGTCATTGAGAAGGAGCTTCTGGCCATACATTGGTCGATTAACTTCTTTCGTCCGTATCTTTACGGTAGGAAATTTTATGTAGTTACGGATCACAGACCGTTAGTGTCATTGTTTACACATAAAAATCCATCATCCAAGATGACTAGGATTAGGCTTGACTTATGTGATTATGATTTCGAGATATCGTACAAAAAGGGCAAAATGAACGCCAACGCAGATGCGTTGTCAAGAATTGTTATAGACACCAACACGTTAAAAACTATGATTCCCACTGAGACAGAACCCGGCAAACATAATATATTGGCGATAACCCGTAGTATGAATAGTAGATTAAATCAACAGGTAAACAAAGATGGCAGATGTATTTCTGATGAGGGTCTTCGTGGACTTTTTGCATGGGAATGCACGTCAATTTCAGATATAAAGGATATGATGAAACTAAGGTTTGAAATGAATAATGAATTAGGAGAACCTCATATAATGGTTACTGATATGGAGGTAGTGATAAGGTGCTGCGATAATCCGGTGAACACTAAGTTGTCTCTGGAGAAACTTCTACCGATAACGCTATCCAAAGGTATACAGGAACTTGCTTTGAGCGCGGCTGATGATATTTTTAAAATAGTAGGTATTGAGGAATTTAAGAACATTTTTAATAAAATATGCAGGAAAGAGGGTGAAAATTTGAAAGTCTTGATATACAAAGCACCAATACGTATAACTGACAGGAAATTGCAGAACGAGTTAGTAGCTGAATACCATGATTCGGCTATAGGCGGTCACTTAGGTATAAGAAAAACCACTCTAAAGCTGAAACAGAGATATATATGGAAAAATATGAGTAGAATGATTAAAGCGCACGTGTCCAAATGCGAGGAATGTAGAGTCAACAAACAAACCAAACACACTAGGGAAAGGTTAGTTGTCACTGATACACCGGGAGGTAGTTTTGAGGTAATTTCAATAGACACAGTGGGTCCGCTTAGGTATTCGAACCAATTCAGATACATCCTTACTATGCAGGATGACCTTACCAAGTACATTGTGGCGTGTCCTCTTGAGTCCAAAGATGCAAAAACGGTTGCAAAGGCTATAGTTAATAATCTAATTTTGGTATACGGCCATTTTAAGATACTCAAATCAGATAGGGGTACAGAGTTTTTGAATGCTTTAATGTCTGAAATATGCATTTTACTAAAAATTAAACAAGTTTTTAGCACGCCCTATCACCATGAAACGCTCGGCTCGATAGAAAGAAACCACAGGGTGTTAAACGAATTTATGTTGAATTTTTGCAAAGACAATGAATGGGACCAATGGGTACCGTACTTCTGTTTTGCTTATAACACAACACCCCATATAGATACAACTTATACGCCATACGAACTGTTGTTTGGAAGACTGCCAAGCTTTCCCGATGACAGTGTTCTTGACTCAAAGCCTGTTTACAATACTGACAATTATGCCCAGGAGCTAAAGGCGCGATTGCGATTCTCTTTAAATAAAGCAAAAGAATATTTAGAAAACTCAAAGAAGAAAAGAGTAGATCAGTGTGTGGATACTAATCCTCTAAAGTTAGAAAAAGATGATATGGTTCTTGTCCGCAATTTTAATAGAAAGAAAAACCAACCACCATATCATGGTCCATATAAAGTAGTTGAAACAAAAGGAGTAAACTCTGTTCTAGACTTAGGGGATACAATTAAGGAATTTCATAATAATAATTTAAAGAAGTACTAGACACAATATGAAGATGTGTATTTATGAGAATGTATATATCTATAAAAAAATATGTATGTATGTATATATCTAAAAATTTTTAATTTTTTTGCTAAAATGTAAAATTTTTCTTAAGGGTTAGGGTGTAGTGTAATGTAGTACCTAAGTAAAACAATGTAATTATTTTCTTTTTTTGTCCATGCAAATCTACACCACCCTAATGTATTATTGATTATTGGAAATGTAGCGGAGGTGTAGTTTGCATGCAACAACTATTTTATTGCTAAATGTAGTTTTAAGTTCCCGTTATATTTGTATAAAAGAGAAACTTGAAAACAAATAAAGGATCATTAAAATACTGCCTTTAATCCTGGCACATTCTTTTATTTTGAGGCATATAAAACTGCCAATAAAAACGAAACAGGGCATATCAAGCTGCCTTGTGTAATACTTTACCAGTGGCGTTTATTAGCGCCGGTAAACAACAGAAAACACCAAACTTATTTAGTCTCAGTTAAATACAAAAATAAAAATACACACCCGTAACCTTTACAATACTTTATTTGGACTAAGATGGGATTTTTCTCCGCGACGGTACAAATTCAAAGTCTATCAATTTGTTCGTTATTGTTACGAGTACTTATAAAATATTTTCAAGAAATAAACAAAATTTCGATAAATTTTCGCTTACGATATAATCGCAAATAGCGCTCGATATCAAACAAATATTTATTTTTAGTAGATATTAAAAAATTTGGTCATATTTATGCACCATTTTTTTTTTGTGGTTTTAAATGAAAACCGCACCTACAAAAACTCGCTGATTGTGTTTGAAAACTGCCTTAAGAAACGATAAAATCATCAGCATAATGAATAATTTACTTGCATTTAAAGTGCATATTTAGGCCGAATTTTTGAAATGTGGATTAAGCTTAAAGTTAGTTTAACGTAGTCTGAAACTCGGATTTTTCCGGCGAAATGTAATTTCTTTATATTATTGGGGGATTCACAAGAGGTCATAAAGTCATAAGTCTTAAAATAAAAACACGAAAATATACGACTGTTGTGAACAACCCCTCATAATTTAGTGTGTTATTTTGAATTTAAGTCAGCTGATTTAAAATAAATATAAAAAATAAATATTTACCAAAAATAAAAATATTTTTTAATTCTAACCCATGAATTAATAAATTAAATTAGATATTTCCTGACTATTTCCCAATTTTTAAGACGCAAACCACAAATAAATTTTATTTTGTTTGTTTACTAAACATCAGAGTCCTAAGCAATCTAATTTGACGCCGCAAGTGTTTTGTTGTAAAAATTTCTAGCCGCAGGTTAAATTCGGATATTAGCCAGATAAAACTATACCATCAACGGCGACGGCTACAAAAAGTAATGCGGTTTGGCTCAGCCGCTAAGCGCAGGTCTCTTCTGATTAATTACGACAGCACAATAAACATACCAAGCAAATTTAAGACAATTTTTGTTTACAAAGCAACAACAATTTTTTTAAACCATTGTAAAATGTTAGAACATTATGACAATATAACCAGTGTTGCCGTTAGGATACGAAAGATACATTTTTCGTATCTTTTGATGACTTCATGTACTATGTGTAATCCTGACATTTTTCGTACATTTTGAATCTGTACGTAAAATGTGCAGAAATAAAATATTAAATTTTAATTTAAAAAATGTTGTTAATGAGCCGATGTTTAAAAATTTGAAAAAAGTAGTTGGTTTAACATTTGTACTTCCATTTTCGAATGCATGCGTGGAGAGAATTTTTAGCCAACTAAAACTTATTAGGACTGATCATCGTAACCGACTCAATACTAATACAATATCAGCTTTAATTATGGTGAAAGAGAACATTAAGGATGTTTCAACATACGATCCACCAAAATCGATGATTACTAGTAGTGCGAAGTTGTTCTGAGGAAATATGAACATTGTTTTTATTTTCAGGAAATTTATACATATGAATTTTTTGATATAATCGCCCTAGTATAAACGCCTTAACTCGTATATTATATATGTATGTATATATGTATAAATGAATTTGTTTTGATAACATCCAAAGATAGTTACATATAATCATTTTTAAAGTTTGCTTACTGTATTTTTAATTAATTAATTGATAAAAATTAATTTATTTAATATAATTTTCTTTACAATATTCATTAAATATGAAATAAAAATGTTATGTTAATAAATGTTAACGTTAAAAATGGATTTTTTTCAAAATGTATCTTTTTGGGAAAAATGTATCTTTTTGGAAACTAAAATGTATCTTTCTCGAAATTTCGCTGGCAACACTGAATATAACATGATAGCACACCTTGTGAATACCCCATATATCATTAAAGACTAATGCGAGTATTCATAAAAAAAAATTTTAATTTAATAAAAGTTAAAAGAAATTTACTATGAAGTTTGTCCTTAATAAACGTTTGTTAAATTTTATAATCGTTTATGAATACGGGGGTTACAATTTAAGGAAAACTAAGCTGTTCCGTATAAATTTTGTACACAAACTTGGTAATGGCGGCTCAAATCTGTTTACAAATTAACTAAACCTAGTTTAACTGAGATCTCAAAAGCCCAGCCTAAGACTTTATAAAAAAATGTTTGGTAAATTTTATTTGTAATTAAATAGTTTTGAATGATGCTTATGTTCCGAACTTGAAACTTATCTTCAATTCCCTGAATCAGGAATAAGGGTTAGACAAATTTTTCGGACATAAAAATTCAACCGTCTTAAGGCAAACACTTCTCAAGAATTATTTGCAAATTCGTTATAAGAAATTAGAATATATTTGCTGGAAATTTAATGTGAACTGTAATCAGGTTTTAAATTGGTTAACTCACCTGTAGTAACAGTCTTTCATCGGCCCAAACAGCCGCTTGTTTCCAATCGATTTTCGATTCAAAAGGTAATACCCAATCATTGGATAACAATACAGGAATGCATCCAGCTTGTATAGCTTCAAGGAATCTAAAAGGGAGAATAAAACACATTAAATGATAAAAGAAACGTCGAGTATTTGTGGTCTGGCAGAAAGTAAGCATACAGACCTAAAAGAGCCTAAACGTCTCCCCCGAGGTACTAAACAGAATGTTGAATTAAGCAATAATGTCTCGTAGTCATATCTGCAAAAAAAAGAAAACAAAAGTATTTGTTATAAATATTTAAGATTTTTAATTTAAATTAAAAATGTATACAATCGCGATTGCCATAGAAACATTCTGTGATCCTGACTACCTATTTGTAATCGGCAGGGCGAATCTTGAAAGCCCTCCAACAAGAATTAAAATAATGCGACGTTGCGACTTGCTGAACAATTTAAATAAGTAAAATCCGTTAAATAAAATATTTAAAAAAAATTATTTTCAATCAACTGATGATCGATCAACTTTATAGATATAGAACTTTATAGATAGACATTTAAAACAGAAAAGCTACATGTTAACCAGAAATTTAAACCTATTTTTTTTGGATTCGCTGCGAAATCATTTATACGCATCAAGAAAAAAATTACCATGTATCAATATAAAAACCTAGAGGTTTTACTTGAAACCAGGTTCATTCTAACGAGAGGTTGGAGTTGCTTGACTATGCAGACATTAAGTGAGACCTCGCGCTCTGGCATTCTGATACGCAAAACAAGCTGAACAATTTAGCTAATGTGTCCTAAAAATGAGCATTGACAAAACCAAAGATATGAGAGCCAACTCGACTGAATCTAAAGGGTGGTTAATGGTTAAGGGCCGATGTTGCATTTGAACCACACCTAAACGTCAAGTTTTTTTCTGCATTTCATTTGACATTTCTTCATTTCAGACTAATGCAATTTGAACCATGGAAAGATACACAATCGAGCAACGCGTTAAAATTATTCAGACTTATTATGAAAATGGGCGTTCAAATCAAAATGCATATCGTACACTTCGTGATTTTTTCGGTCAATTCAATCGTCAAAATGTGCGTACAATCGGAAATATCGTCCAAAAATTTGAGCAAACCGGGCCTGTAGTAGATGTAAAACACCAGTGCATGCTCGTACTGCAGAAAATATTGCTACTGATCGCGATAGTGTGGCTGAAGAGCCGTCCACCTCAACTCGTGGTCGTGTCCAACAATTGCACGCTCAGGCTCGTCGTTGATGAACATTATGCATAAAGACTTGCATTAACACGCTAACAAGGTGCAATTGACTCAAGAACTAAAGCCTCTTGACCATTCCAAGCATCGTCAATGGTCAGAATACTGGCAAGAAATGGCAACAGTGGATGATAAATTTTCGAAGAAAATCATCTTCAGTGATGAGGCACATTTTCACCTCCGTGGATTCGTATATAAGCAGAATTGCTGCATTTTGGCGAATGATAATCCAAGAAAGATTGTCGAAAAGCCAATGCACCCACAAAAAGTGACTGTTTGGTGCAGTTTATGGGCTGGCGGCATCATCGGGCCGTATTTTTTCCGAAATGAGGGCGGTCAGGCAGTTACTGTGAATGGTGTTCGCTTTCGTGAGATTATAATGAACTTTTTATGGTACGAATTGGAAGGTATGGATGTGGACGATATTCGGTTTCAACAGGACGGTGCCACTTGCCACACAGCTAACGAAACAATGTCGCTTTAGCACGACAAATTCAATGGCCGTGTTATCTCACGTGGTGGCGATGTCAATTGCCCGCCAAGTTCATGTGATTTGACACCGCTGGACTTCTTTCTTCCGGGTTATTTGAAAGAAAATGTGTACGTCGATAAGCCAGCAACCATTAAAGAGCTAAAGGATGAGATAATTCGGCATAGAACCTCAATTATGCGTCAGCGTCATCGACATTTTGGACCATCGGATGGAGGTGTGCCGCCGAGGTCGCGGCGGTCATTTAGTCGATATTTTGTTCCATACATAATTTAACCATACCAATATTATCATAATAAAAAGAAATGACAATAATTTCCTAAAAAATTTGTGTTTTATTAAAAATCATCATCGGCCCTTATAATAAATATTCAGCCTTATTGTGGTTGTAATAAAATAATTGTTTTTGTAATAGATTAAAGAGACACAACCTGTGTTCTTTAATTTCCTACAAAAAACGACACAGTCGTTTACCTCACCGATAACCACAATAAGGCTGATTGTTTCTGCCTTCATTGGTCGCACAAGCAAAGACATGCAATTGCAACATTTTCATGCAAATGTTTAGTCAGAAATCTGTCAGACGAATCGGTACATAAAATCCCGCCGATGTATCTACACGAAATCGTTCTGAAAGCGGCCAGACAATCCGAATAAGGAATTAGTAACAGTAATCTGTAGGAAATCTCTATGAAGTCAGAGATTTGCAAAAAAAAAAGCCTAATTCATACAACATCAGAATATGAATTAGAGATATATTATGTAACATACTTATGGCCATTTTCTCAATGTACCGTCAAACTGCCTGTTACTTAATGTCAACATAAATTTAAATCTGTTAACAATTTTGGGTTTCTCAATATACCGACAAAAAACATGGTTTTAAGCTGGCAACACCTCTCAAAATACATGTAAAAGTTGGGAGTCAGCTGATTGAATTTATCTGTACGGCAAATAAAAGGAAAATAAATAATCGGCAGATGAGTGCTGGTTAGCTTTGCGACAGAATAGAAGCAAATGAGACATTGAGAAAACCAAATTTCTTTAATGTGCAGTTTTTCGTTGGGAAAAAAGTTAATCGTGTAATGAGAAAACGGCCATTAGTATCGTAGCTTATCTGACAGCTTCATAAGTATATATTGAAGCTTTCTTCTCATATATCGTATTTGTAATCAAATTTTCAAGTCGTTCTGTTTCGTTTCCAATGTTTTAAGGTGCATTGTTACAATGTGCTGATTCGCTATCTTTAAAAACCAATAAATTGCTGCAAAATTTTCTTTTATTTTTTTATCACTTTGCCATTTTTGTTATCACATTGTATGCACATTATTAAAATTGTTTTCGTATTTTCATCAAACATCATTTCTTCTGTTATAAATCCAATATTTATTGTAAATTAAAACTATGTTGTACTACAAAAATAAAAACAAAAAAAAAACCCAAAAATAATGCAAAAACTTTAGAGAAAATCACAAGATACTTTTTTCTTAAAGGAAATATTTGGAGGTTCTTTTGGCGCTATGGAATTAAAACATCACTATGTGATTGTGTCACAAGTATCTCCAAACATACCCTGCAGTTTAAAAAATTAGCAGTTGCAATGTAAATCGAATGTATACCAACCAAATTTAAATTAACGAAAAATGTTTATCGACTAAAAATTAGCTTAATCTTTGTTGAGAATTATCCGGGTTTTTTTTTACAAAAAAAAAAAAATGATTTTTAAAACAGCCGATATTTCTGTTATCCGGAAAGAAAGAAATTTTAATGTTTCTGATCACAGTTTAAAGAAAAAAAGTACCCAGTGCATCCCCAGAAAAGGTGTAACTTTTCAAAATGTTAAAGCAACGTATGATTTAGATTTTATTTCTTATGGGAGTATTGAAAATATTGATTATAAACTAATATTCAATAAACCGCAGGGTACTCCGCATGAATATGCACACACTCCTTTAAACACTCGTACAAAAAGTCGTTTCTTTATCATAAAATGTATAAAGATAATGATGAGAATGACAAAAACTCCCACACCCATACAAATACAAATAAATGTACAACTCAGGGATGGAAAATGGCTTTTCTGATTTTTTACGAACTTTTAAGACAGAACGTACTTTTTAGGCCTCCTTTGCATTTATTTATAGCGTTTTCTTTTCTAAAAAAAATGTTCCATATATCCTACCATTTGATCATTTTTATGTTCTTTTCTAGAAAAAATTTAAATGTTAAAATAAAAAACGCGTTCTTTTCTAAATATGTCCCACAATAAATCAGTTAGAATGGTACATGTTTTACACTCACTTCTTTTGGTAACGTCATAAAGTACCCTTTTTTACAACCGTGTGAATATACTTTATTATACAAGTAAGAAAATTACTCAACCAACTATAGTTATAGTCAAGGCCCATTGAAAAGGTCTGCGCAAGAAGCCTGATGATCATTGTTTATGTTCTTTTTAGTTTTCAAAAGTTGTTTACATTTTGCTTACATGTGCATGTATTCGTTTGTTTACGTCACACATACACGTTTTTTCCTTTTGCTTTGTATATGTGGTAGTAAATTTTTGACAACTAAAAAGAATCGTTTTTTGTTTTTGTACAAGTAAGCAGACCTGATAGATGGGCCTTGGTTATAGTGTATACACAAATAAATACTTTTTTGCCGTGATAAATAGTATTAGAAGAATTTTACAAACGGAAACATTCTTCCTTCAAGAGCTACTGGAATCTCTTCATCATCTGATGACAATGAGGAGGAGTTAATTTTAAAATTAAATAATAGAAATCCAAAGCCGCGTGTTCAAGGTTTTGTGGAAAATGTGATACATGTATATTCTGATACCGATGTATGTTCATATGTACAAATATTTACCAAACATTTACCAAATGAAAATTGTAAACACTAACACCATATTCTTACAGTTTAAAAGAAATTTGCGCATAAGCCATGAAAGTGCCACCAACCTTATCGAAAAGTATTTAGGTTCATTCGTTAAAAGAAGTTATAAAGGAGGAAGGTTTCTGACAAATCTGGAAATACAAGTTTTGTATTTTTTATGGTGAACTATAAAGAGAAATAGAATTAGTTTTGAATTATAAATTAAACATTTGCAAGTTTAGCGGTAATAAAACAACAATTAAAGAAGTTGTCAATCTTTTTGATATGTCATTGTCAAATGTCCACAGATGTTTTAACAGCGTTTTAAATTTCCTTATGAATGATGTAGCTCCACAGGTAATCAAATTCCCCAGATCAACTGAGGAGAAAGAATATGTGGCAAAAGAATTTAAAAAGGTTAGCTATAATTTTTAATCTGCTTCAATTTTATAAAAACTTATTTTCCAACAGATATCTGGAATTCCCAATATTTTGGAATGTATAGACGGGAGGTTTGTTGCTGCCAGGACACCGAAAAATAAAATTCCGTTCCACATATGCTAACAGACACGACGGTGTCTCTATAACACTCCAAGGAATTTGTGACTCAAGGTTAAAGTTTTTAGATGTTTTCACTGGCATACCTAGCAAAATACACGATTCTAGAGTGTTAAAACTTTCTTTTATTGAAAAGGAATTGCCTAACTTATGTTCTAACAAATATTATTTGTTAGCTGATGCAGCATATCCCTTACGGGAAATTTTATTGACTCCATGTCGAGATTATGGCAACTTAAGTGACTCCGAAAAAAATTTAACTTGCATTTCAGTAGAGCTCGAGTAAAAATAGAAAATGCATTTTGTTATTTAAAAAATCGTTTCCGACAATTAATGCGTTTAGATTTTCACAACGTCGAAACCATGGCAAAGTTTATTATTGCATGCTGCGTTCTACATAACATATGTATCTAGAATCTTCTAGAAGAAATTATTAATACCGAGTTAAATTCTAGTAACGACGACCTATTAGAAAACGATAGGAGAAATATTCTGCTGACACAATTGGGAAAACTAAGAATGGATGGAATTAGAAATCAATTGTTAACTTAACTTCAGTTATTTATAAAAATAAAAAAAATTAATAATTAATAACAGTTTCAATAAAAAACTTAAATATATTTTTATTTCATTTTTAATTCAAGGTATCTGTACGAAACAAAAAGGTACAATTGCTATACATAAATTGTTTTTAAAGGTACAGAGTAATAATTCATTTAACAAAATGAAACTTCAAGTTTATAAACATATCGTCGTTCGCAAGTTATTGTGTTCTATACCGCAAAATATAAAAAATTGAGATAAGATTGACTTTAAGGTAAACTTTTAGAGATCTGTCGATCTGTGTTATCAGTTTGCTCGTATCATTTATAGTTTTCGAAATATGAGACATTGACTTTGTGCTATACAACACTTCAGTGACAAGCTTCGTAACCTATTGTGTTCTATATGTAAAAAAATCGTCCATATAGAATAAAAACGGAGCAAAAATACTAAATAAAAAAAATAACTTTTTATTTTGTTCTATATGAAAGTGGAAATAAAGTTTGTAGAACTTTGGAACTCTTTGCATTGTCTGTTTTAGTTTTATTTCCTTTTTGTGACTTCACATTGCAGTTGGCAAATTATATGAAAAGAAAGAGAAAAAAAACAAACAAACTGTATGCAAAAGCCTTTAATTTTTAATTTGGTCCGCGTGTTTTCTAATCGATGATATCAATGAAATGTTATTGCTACTTGTTGAGTTGCAAAATAGGATATTTGTAAATTAACCTTCGCTTAAGGCTTGTTTACACTATTATACTGTGTATTAGTACATGTCAAAAACTCAAGTAATATGTAAAAGTCTGATAGTGTGAATGCATGTGTGATGAAAATGACAAGTATTATGAAAAAAAGTTTGACATTCCATACCACTTCTTTGTTTTTTGAAAAATTTCTATCTCACTAAGTATAATGGAATACGTAAGACTTGTGAGATATTGTAAACTTGCCTTTATCAATTACTGATTTCTTGATATTTTCTTTGTTATCATTTGATTTTTTAACTCCAAACAATTTATTTAATGAACATTTTTAGAATTCAGCTATTAAATAGGTATCATCGAAAAAAATTAATGATGTTAGAAGTTTATATAACTTTTAATCGCTAGATGATGTGGCATACTACAATAATTTGTTTAATACAACTTAAAAATATTTACAAATTTTTCCCCCGTATTCATAAATTTTACAAACGTTTATTAAGAGAAATATTCATACAAAATTTGTTTTGTAAACCTTTATTAAATTAAAAATATTTTTATGAATTGTTTTAATTAAAATTAAAAATCGAAGTCAAATGAATTTGATTAATTTTTTCTTTTATTATAGACGAAACTTACCTTCTTTTAAGAAATTATCAAGTATTGCATAAGTGGATTTAAAAAAACATAACTATAAGATTTAGTTTAAAATGAAGTCAATATTACATGAAATCAAGTTTTTGTTTCGTGAAAACACATTGTTTTTCATTTCGCACATTACATTTATTACATTTTTTTCTATATGTTATAAAACAATAAGAGTTTCGTAAATATGTGCATACAGAACAAAGCTTTTTATTTAAACGCTTATTACTCTTAAAGCTTTTCCAATGACTGAAATTTTCGCCGTCAGACCAGACTTTAAACAAAATAAGTATATTTTTTTATTTTTCCTGTAATATACGTACTAATATTTTGCTTACCCTGAATCCTTTTGTATGAAGTAGGAGATTCCACAAATTCCTTATTTTGAACACCATTGAATTAAATATGGCGGAAATTTCAGTTAGTTGCAGATTTATTGTCATAAATGATCAATGATGTTAACGTTTATCATAAATCGTTTAAATTTCATTTAAGATTAATTACTTCTGATTTTATTTTTAAAAGGCTAAATATACATTATTGGTAAATGTATTATTATTACTATCATATTTTAGCATTACTTGACGAGTGCGCGGGTAATATGTTAAATGTTCTAACAAATTAAAATGCAACATTTGTTTTTAGAAAAGAAAACACCATTAGTCTTGTGTTTTGGCCTTGATATATTGTGGCGCAGATTGCATGTTCGCTGACGAAAGTGTAACATTTTCACGCAAAATTTAAATACAACATTTAATTTGAAAGATGAATTAAAAAATTTTTCAACAGAAGTTTTGATATTTATTAAAAAAAAAAAGTACCATGATTTCCATCCCTGGAACAAATCAACTAAAATAGCAACTGTTTATATGTAGAAAAATCGAATTATTTTTTTTTTTTTTATATAAAAAAAAAGTTAAACCAAAGTAAAAATAGAATAAAATAGCATACCAGAATTGATAAGAAAACACGAGACAAGTCATTTTGTTTGACATACATAAAAGCATCGAACACAAACAAAACAACCCATCGTGAATACAAAAAAAAAAACATCTCATTTTGTCCCCATTCAAAAGATGTTAATTTTGTACAATCAAAAGTTGTATTTCATTAAAATATCGTTGTTGTTAGAAATAACATAGAAAAAGATTTTAATATCGGAAGCAAATATTAACCAAAGGATAGCAAAAGTGAAACATGTTAAAGGAAGATACAATACATTCTGGTAGTGTTTAGCATTATTCCTAAATATGTATGTACATATATGTATGTATGTACATTAGGGTGTCCCAAAAAATATTTTCTTTATGATTTTCATTGGTGCTCAATCAAAATTTAAAAGCTTATAGGGTAAAGTATTTTTGGTTTTTCTTTAAGAATTTTCGGAATAGGTTTAGAGGTCGCGCAAATGGAGTTTTCATAAAAAACCGGAGTTTTCGGCCCATTTTTTTAACTTTACTGATAACTTGGTTAATACCACGGGTTTCTGCACTCCTGAGGAAACAGTTTTAAAGAAAAGTATCCAAGCTTTATTCCTGTGTGAAAAACTTATAAGATTTGGTGATGAGGTTACTCATTTAGATACCTTTAATTACAATTTTTCGTAATTTTTTCAAAAATTTTGTAATTACAACTTTTTAAGTTTAAATGAAAACGAAAACAAACTAATGTTGCAGTTTGAAAGACAAATTAATTCTTATTAATATGAATAAACAATTTTTAAATTTGTTCTTATCGTTCCTGAGTTATACCCGTTTTGACCTTTATACCCAGTATATGTTATTAAAAAATCTTTGCAGAATTTGCATTTTTGTCGGCGGTTTGGAGGGATCAAGGGCATCTATCATTTTTCCCACAAGCCACACATTTCTTGTTTTCACAAAATTCTATTAGATCTATTTTGAATAAAATTACACATTTTTTAACGATCAAAAACAAAAAAAAAAAAAAAATTCTTACCGGTACGTCGACGAAAACTTTTATACATGTATGTGACGCGCAAAATATAAAGGGACCTAAGGGTAAAAACCGGGTTTGTTCAGGAGAGCCATTTTGGTGTACCACCACTTCATAAAACGCGCATATCTCTGGGAGGGAACACTTTTGGGGCATGGGATTGGTCTGATTCGATGCTCAGATGTTGTCCCCATCAAAAAATTGATTTTTTCCCCCTAAGGTCCCTTTCACTATGCGCTGCCACATATACAAGAAACTTTTCTATTTGATTCGTCGGTCAGCTAACTCAAAAAATTGTGTTATGTAAATTTATTATAGCGGAGAATACACATAAAATAGAAAGTGAAAATGACAGCATGTAACGATTTAGATCAATAAATGTCAGAAGTTAGTGACAGTTAAAACCCAACTATAACATTTTATGGAAATATACAATAATTATAACGAAAAAAGTATCACCATTTTTATGGTAGAAACTATAAAAATAGTGTAACTCGGAAACTGTGGAACAAAATTCCATTTTTGTTTTTCTTAATTGTTTAGAACTTATCGGTATTTAAAATTGCGTCACTAGTTTTTATACCTTTCATATAAATTTGAAAAGAAATAACCCGTTTTTTACAGAATTTGTTGAAAAATTACAAAAATACTTAATATGTGGAATCGTAATGGACAAAAATATAGCCGGAACTTAAAGTTTTTGCATATTGAAATAAAGTTTGGGAAATTTTCTTTAGATATATTCGGTCAAAAAATTAAATAAACGTGTTTATTGACAATGTTATGAGTCAAGTTTGAAAAAAGCCCGAAAACTCAGATTTTTTACAAAGACTTGAATTGCGTGACCTCTAAACCTCTTCCTAAAAATCTAAAAAAAAATTCAAAAATACTGGACCCAATAAGCTTTCAAATTATGCTTGAGCCTCTGACAAAAAAAAAATTTGGGACACCCTAGTGTACATATCTGAAGCTTCAATGTTGGCTTAAGCAAAAAGTTTGTGTGAAAAAATGAGTCTATTGCAAAAAAGCTTTATAAATTAAAATTTGACTTATAGAAAGAAGCACATTCGAAAAAAAAATTGTAAAATAAGTTTTAAAATGACTCTAAAGGTAATCAAAAATTATCACTTCTATCGGGAAGTACGCTTTTAAAAATACATATATTTGTAATTTTTTGTTTAAACCTTGTTTGTCATTAACGGTAAAAAAAAACTAACAAAAATAATTAAATTTTAATAATACAAATTTCCCGTCTCTTGGGTCCTGTTTTAAGCAGGGCTGGTGAATTTCCTGGTCTTTTGCCTCATCTAGAATAAATGATCACTAAGACGGAAGAAGTCAACACAACTATAAATTTCTTAAAGACGAAAGTATTATGCTTGTTTGTTGCTGTACCAATTATTGCTGAAGAAGAACTGACAAAACGTCCTCACTTTACACATTCAGCCCAATTATGAATACAAATTCCCAGGGAGTTTTTTTCCCCTTTTCCCATTTTTACGATTGAATTTACATAGGAAAAATGGGAGAACGGAAAAAACTCCCGGGGAATTTTTATTCATAATTGGGCTGATGAAGTCATCCATGTACCCACCAAAAATTTAAGCCAATTTGATTTTTTAAATAATTGATTTTATAAAGGGTGTTTTTTATAGAGCGATACAAGAATTAATTATAATAAAATATAGTACATACAGTAAAACGAAAGAATTTGGTAGTTCTTTTTATTAAACTTTTAATCTAATTTTTACAATTTTTGTTAAAAAATTCTGTTTAATAGAGCATTATTTTTATAATAATTATCATAAACATTTTTCATTACAGAAATCTTATTGTAAAACGACTCTCAAAATTCTTTCGTTTTACGTTTTCGTTTTCCATGACACCCCTGATAATATGTATATGTATTTTTGATATCAATAAAACGGTCTTTATTGGATAGAAAATTTTATGACATTAATGTTTGCATATGATTCGGTCATGTGGCCGCCACGGCTGGCGCGTAAAAGGCGCAATTTGAAACACAAATTTTCAACAACTTTTCGCATTCTGACCATAATCGTTTTTGAAGACATGTGGGCCAATGACTCCGCCAGCACATAAAGCACACCAAACAGTACTTTTCTGTGGTTGTAATGGTGTTTTGACAAAAGCTTGTGAATTCTCCTCACTCCATATGCGAAAATTCAGCTTATTTACGTGCTCATTCATCCAGTAATGGGCTTCATCGGAAAATAAAATTTTGAATGGAAATTAAAAATCAATAACAATTTGTGCTTCAGCAAATTCGCCGAATTATTTTGATTTAAAATTTCAACAATTTGCACGCGTTGCTCTGGTGAAAGTCGGTCATAACGAAATGTCAAAGCAAACAAAACAAAAAGCAACTATCAGCTGTTAAATGGGTGGTCAAATAAAGCAGTGATGCCAACTCAAAGTTGTATCACTCCAAAAAACACTCTGTATGTTACATTTTTGCATTTTAAAACTGTAGAATAAGTGTTCAAGCAGAACTCCATACAACTTTGACATAAAAATTTGTGGTTAGAAAGCTGATGTAAAATAAAATCTATTTGATTTTAAGAACATTTTATCTTATGCCATCACATAAACAGGGCTGTGCTGGAAATCGATAACGTAAAACGCAAGAATTTGAAAACTCGTTAATTGTACATCATTTGTAAACTTTGACTCTTTACTTGCTCCATACATACAAAAAAAAAGAAGAAAAAACAACCCGTCAAGGAATTTATGGGTAAAATAAGAAAGTTGTGGACCGATAAGGCTTAATTTTAATAAAACAAATGTAATAAAGCATATGTGATATAAAAATATACCAACCAAGTCCCCATCATATCTGGGGTCTTCGGAAATTTCATTTCAACAGACAGAGGGACATCTTTAAAACAAACTTCGCTCTTGCTAAGGACCCAGAAAATATATACTAAACTTTTTAGGGTCTAAGATCAATATTCTAGAAATTATCTTTGGTGAGGGGTATAAAAAAATCTGATTCCTTACGGAATGTCCTATCGGTTTAGCACTTTGCTTAAGAATATGCAAGTTTCATTGAACTTAACAAAAATATATTTTTTTGCCTTAAGGCTGATTTTTAGGCAAACTTTTCTAGATCTGGCGATCAGCGTTCCTCAGTTCTGCTGTACCACTATAGAATGTTGACTAGAATGGAAAGAGAGAGAGAAAACAACACAACCCAAATTAATGGTTGTGTAGTTAGGAACTTGCTTACTTTGTTGTTGCATTTCACAAGTGCGGAATTTTCAAAGAGAATTTTTTTGTTTTCAGACAGTTTTTTTTTTTGTTTTTTTTCTTTTTGACTTTACATTGCATTTGACAAATGAAATGAAGAACAAAAAGAAAAGAAAAAACAAACATTATAAAAAGTCCGATAATTTTTAATGGGATACACGTGTTTTCATTGTGATACTATCGTCATCATCAATATAAATAAAATATTAATGTTACTTGTGTTGCTAACTAATTATAACGATTAGGAAAGTTGTAAATTAACCTTCGGTTAGGAATTACTGCTTTTGTTTAAATGCTTTCTTCGTTTTACATTATTTGCTCAAACTTCCAGTGAATTTGCAGTGATAAAATAGAAAATTGTTCCAGTATAAAACAATAACAATACTAAAGAACGAAGTCATAATTATACCAGCCTAATGGGTTAGGCAGAAAAGCGCACACTTCTATAAAAATAGATAAAAACAAAAATGTATTTATTCTGTATCAAAAAGGAAAAAGTGCTTTAGTTGACTTAAGTTAAATTTGAGCTAATGGCACCTCTGAGATCTTCAGGATTAAAAGTGTAATTATTTTGTACGATTTTTCAGAAAGTTATAGCCATGCAAGTATAATGTGCAATATTGTATGATATAAAAACTAGTGCTACCAAAACTTATTGAGGAAAAATGCTAGATTTTGGTAAAAAAAAAAATCCAAATTAATGCTAAAAAAAATGTTTATGAAAAGTATAGACAGATCTCTTCATTAAAGTAAGTGCCAATACATTTTTTATCATATGCTACATAGCAGACTTTAATCCGAAGAATTAACTAAAGGATTCTAATTTCGTCGTAGCAATTAGTTTTCCTCATTCTTCAAAGCGGAATGTTATTGATGAAAGCCGAAGACGAGTTGGTAATTAATAATTAGACTGTGCCAGTTGCAAAATTAGACAAGCCGGGCACATGGCGTTTTACCATACCGTTTTTTTAGGTTAGCTCTTGTTCTAGAGATATACCGTTATTTCGAAAAAGGAGGAGGTTGCACAACATTCATGTATTCGAGTAACTCAAAAACAACAAAAATGATAAAAAAAAAGACTCTAACAGCATTAAGTCAAGTGTTTAAGGTGGATTAAGGTCGGAGAATCAAAGCAAATTTGTTTTGACTTTCATTTTTTTGTATATACCTTAAAAGTAAGCCGTATGCCGTATTATTGAAAAATATGCACTTAAAAAGTCAAAATATGCTTTAAAAATTAATAATTTATATGCACATAAATAAGTTAAAAGAAAAGCTGACTGTGTACTATTGAATTTGTTTTTTAGTGTTTTTTAATGGAATTAAAGTTACTTTTACTTACAAACAACAAATTTTGAATAGTAATTTTTATTGGCTGTTCTTAAAATTAAAAACTTTATATGTATGTGTGTATGTATGTATGTAAGTACAGCGAATGTTAACTTTTCTAACAAGATTCTTTTGACATTCAACAAAATTAAATCAATAAAAAGTTTCTGTCAGTACTTGTGTTGATACAAAAAATTCTACAGAAATTCAATCAAGTCTCGAGGAATTTCATTCCATGCTTTTTTTGGAACCAGTTGTAGGTTGTGCCTTGCAAAATCATAAAAAAGAACACAGCAGAAACAACAGCAATTTTAAATTATTATCAATTTTTTTTTTTAATATTTTATCAATCAAATCGGCTTGCGCTCTTTATTCAGATTTTATTGCTTTTATCATGTTAAAAATGTTGCGAACTTTTTTAATTTTCGAGACAAACATTTTGCAGTCTGATTTCTATTTCGTTGAAACTGTGACTGATTGAATTCTGCATTAAATTTGGTGGCGATTTTTCTAGTCTCATGGAACTATGACAGAGCCAAGCTTACTACAATAGCGATATTCGTTACGGTTTTCGGAGTGCTAAAGTGTTTTTGGAGAGTGGGCTTTATATGATGCCTGTCTGAGTTATGAAATTGTGATTTCAAGTATTATGAAACTATGGTCTTTCGGAAGTGAGCCAACATACTTTTGACACCTTTTCCCTACAAAGTTTTAAAGTCATGCCTGTGTCAAAAATAAAAAAATCATAACAAAATTTCAGCTAATTAAATTGCATTACTTGTATTCTTTAAGATCTGCTTCATTTATAAGAGCAATTTAAATCATGATTTCGTTTTAAAATCCTACGAATTGTTCATAATCAATTAGTTAAGATTTCTGCGAAAACCTTAAAAATCATATACAATTTATGAATTAAATAGAAATGTTCTTAGCATTTTGCAATCCAAAACCTGCAATGCAATACAAAATGGTCCGGTAAATAAAATTAACAGGAATCAAAAAGTAATTTATCACTGCAAATTTTAATTAAACAAAATTAGTAATTTTTTTTTAATTTCTTTGGGTGTGTGTGAAACGGTAGCAAAGTACTCATGGAATTAAATTTTTGACACTGTTGAGGTGAATAAAATTTCTCTAGCCCTGGGTACAAGTAAAAATTTTGACATTAGCGTAGAAATTCTTGACAATTTGAATTCACCATAGAACTTTGCTACCGTTTCACACGCCCCCTTTATTTATAATTTTTGTTGTTATTTTAAATTTTAAAATCCGATTAATTGGAAAACGTATTTCACGTTTAACATAATTTGTGAATTTTAAATTTTTTATTCAAGGACTATTAAAACAAATAAAATCAACAAATACAAAGACTTCAAAAAAAATCTGCTCTTTGAGATAAACAAAAACAAAAAGAAAAATAACAGAAAATCGTTGAGGTTTTTAATTTTGTTCTAGATTTTTTCACATTTTATGTATTTTAAGAGAATGACCGAGAGAAGAACATCAAGGTAAAATCTTTAATAAGTTGAATTCTTTTAAGCCAAGTTGTTTCTTTTCAGCTTTTTTACAATATTAAAATGTACAGTGTAATATCCCATAACGAACATTTTCGCTAAGCGACAAATTCCCATTCGACGGACACTGTTTCAGCTCCGGTCAACGTTTTAAGGAAAAAGCATTGAGTTCTTTTCGTTGTAACACCTAAGCCATACCAAATTCATAGATAGAATCAAGCAAATATTATAAGCAAAATAAATTTTCTATCGGCCCCATTTAAAGCCCAATCTGATAAATTTATTAAATACGCAGATATACATATTGCGGCAAAATTTTTTCCAACTTAGTTTCCCATGGCCAGAAAAAATTGTATGCAATTTTGTGATATATGGTCAATAATTTACCTTAGATCACATTTTTAGCAGACTTCTGTAAACGCTAAAACTAATTTCACCGCTGTATTGAAATGTATGACTTCAATATAAATACCCCTCCTGAAAATCATTTAGTTTGGCTTAAACTGTTACGAATCATGATATTTTACTCAAGCTAGTTCCAACGGTTAAAAAAAAGCATAAAACTTTCTAATTGTCGGTCAATAATTTAATAAAGGTCTAAACCGCAACCAATTTAAATGCTGACGTCTGTTTTTATAAAGATACATTAATAATAACTAGATATCTTATAGATCCCACTCCTGAATCGAACTGTCGGTGGAGGGTATCAAAGATTTTTTTTCAATAAATTGTGAACAAAATCAAAGTTGTGCACCGATTGCAATGAAATATTATTGAATGATATTATGACCAAATATTACATCATAATATTTTTCCCTTAATCATATTCATATCGTGTTAATCATAATAAGTTAAGAAGTATATTATTGTCATGTTAATCATAATAAGATAAGATGTCATGTTAATCATAACAACTTTAGAAGTAATCATATTATGATACAGTGGTGCTGTCACAACAAAAAAAAATAAAATTTCTTGCATCGATTTTTTATTTTGTGGCACTTTAATATTTTTTTTTTTAATGTAAATTAATATCATATTCAACATTTTTTATTTTTCGAATTTATTCTATGAGCTAAATTTCAGTTATGTATTTTATAAAGCTTTTTTGTAATAGTCCTTTTCCTTCAATTTTTCAGAAATGACTTTATACACTATCAGACTATTATTTTGTATTTTCTTGTTACATTTTACCTTTCTGATAGTGTATAAAGTCATTTCTGAAAAATTGAAGGAATATGATTATTACAAAAAAGCTTTATAAAATACATACTGAAATTAAGCTCAACGAATAAATTCGAAAAATAAAAAATGTTGAATATAATATAAAGTAACCTCCGGAAGGAAATAATTCCCAGTTTCTATTTGTAAATTAATATCTTTATTATTTAATTTTGTTAAAATTGTTTTTTTAATGGATATTTTTTTTAATTACTGAACCACTCACTAACAAATAATTCGATGGCATATTTTAAAACAACGACACAACTGATTGAAAATTATTTTACAAAAGGAGATAACAAAATATTATTAGAGTAAAGATATTTTGATTGCATCTTAAACATATAAAATTATCATGTTATGGCTATTTAATATCATGGTATGGTTGTAGAAAACTAATTATTTTTCAGTCAACAATACTTAAATTTAACTAAATAGTTATTAATTTAATGTTAATAAAGATTATTTATTTCATTCTCAATAAAATCCGACGTTTCGTTGGTATTCTTTCCAACTTCTTCAGGGATTGAGTTTTTATTAAAATAATGATCTTTTTCGTCAGTTTACATCATTTATAAATTATATCACAGTACAGGTGGACAACACAACACAAGACTTAAAGTATTAAAATAAATGTATTTAAATTTAAAAATTATCACAGAAAATTTGTCCTTTTTTGATCACAGTTGTTATTTGTATATTTATAATTTCGATAAACATTTAAATGATTACAGTAACTATAATATTGCTGATATTAAATAATAATAACAATTATTTGTGTACGACAACAATATATTGTAACAATAAACGTAGTGTAGTTGCCGTAACCATGCCCAACCATATTTTTTCTCTGCATATAGAATGTCAAATGACAGAGTCGAAATATTTTAAAATTTTAAGTTCGATTTTTTTTATCGATATGCGCGGAAGGGACAGAAAGTCTGTGACTTTTTAAATTTCACGACTTTTAACTGAAAAGGCAACACTGCTCCAGTCAACAGGCATCTGTCCGCTGACTCCTGTCAAAAGTTTAATAATCTGCGTTATTTAGTTTGTGTTTGATAGCTATTGATAGCGGACTACCTGTTGAATTGAAGAAAATGAAAAAAGTGAATTTCGTGTACTCAATAAGCAACTGAAGGTGAAATCTATGAATTAGGCTACGAATTGCTCTCCCATTTGCCCCATTCTCCGGATTAAGCACCGAGTGACTACATATTGTTTCTGAACCTAAAGAATCGCCTTGACGGAAAGATATTGGACTCCTACGATGAAATTATCTTAACAAAAAATACAAAGTTCTTGTTTATCTAAAACCTGTGTTTCATTTAAAAAGTCGCGGACTCTTGTAAATACATTTATGTAATAAGACAAGTTTTCAACACGAATATTTAAGAACTTTATTGCAACTTCAAAAACAGTTAATAAAAAAAACGACTGGATAACCCTATGAACGTAGTAGCGTATGATGTAGATATGTTGTCAAATTAAAAGCCCAACTATAATATGCATAAGCTTGCTTAAGCTACTATCAAAAATTTACGAAAAGCCTCTAAAATGCATTCAAAAAAGCAAAAAGCCTAAGCAATTGGCAGTTTAATAAAATTTAACAAAAAGTTTTCTTAAGTTCAAAATGGTTCGGCACATATGAATCACATGCATACGCACAATTGCTTAAGCCAACTTAAGCATATTATAGTTGAGCCATAAAACGTATAATATTTAATACAAAGGCACACAATAGTTGGCGCAAACGTTAAATTTTATTTCATGAACCGATTACGACCGTATTGTCATAGAAAGAAAAGGAAAAATTAAAAATATACATAAAATGAAATAATTTGTGTGTTTTTAATTGTTTGAATTGTATTTGAAAACTTAATAAAAAAAAAGGAAAAATAAGCAACAATTTTAACAAATTGGGATTTTTCTGATTTTATTTTTAAAGAATCTAAAAATACTTTCACGATGAATTTGAAGGTAAACAAAGTAGAATTTGCTTAAAACCCGTAAAAATGTGAAATCGCGGTTTCGGTTCAATTCAGGTATTTTTTAAAAAAAGAAACTTTTGTTCTTCTTTGTACCTTTTTTAAGTTTAAAGAATTTTGAAATACCTTGTCAATGCTCCAGACTGTTATGTATATTTTTTTTTACATAAAGTTCGAGTATTATGCAGCGTTTAAAAACCGCAGTCGATGTAAAAAAAAACAGCCATTTCTTTCACTTATTAATTTGTCATTGGCCAAAAAAAAAACTGTTGTTTTTACTTCTGATTCATTAAATGTAAACATTCGGTGCCAAACCGAACGTTATGTCCTACGTTCTTACGACGTACGACCCAGTTGCATTCCTAGCATTTTGTGAAAAATTATTTCTATTGTTTTGATGAAAATTAGGAAATCTTGGAATATCATTTTCATTTATAGTTGTGCCTTTATGACCAAAACTTTTTTCATATTTATTTCTATTTATAAATACAAATATCTTACTGTTGCTGCCATATTCTGGTGAAATTGTTTTAAATGTCTTAACAGGCCTAACCTCACTGGGTTAAATCAACAGCGGTACAAACAGCCGCCGGAACTTCTCAAATATCCCTTGCTAAGGAACTATCTAACCTCTACTGCATAGCTTCTGAGGCACAGCCACCATATTCGCACAAGGAGATCCGCTAGCTTATATCCCTCCCCGCGAGTTTAAACTACAGCCACCATGTTATCCCCGTGGTATGCCCACGAGGAACCAGTCTAGGACCCATAAGGTCCTGGCGGCATCTGTCAATCTTAACCTCCTGCCAAGCTACAGGTATAACCTGTAGCAACACAAAGAGGTAGATGCTCCTCAAGAAGATATTAGGAAGTTGAATAAAAGTAAATACATATTTGTGCAAATAACACTTGAAAGTGGTGTAGGACATACATCATATGATGGAACTCAAACCACTACGAGCATTTATACTATCCTTTTTCTTGTCTTTTAAGATGATATAAATTAAATTTCTTAAAATATTTTTTGTAAATTCCTGGTATTAATTTAATATTTTAGAAAATAAAAGTTTTTCGGCGTATCACCAATTAAAATATAGTGACACTTTAACAAAACTTAATTACTTTGTGCTAATCATCAGTAAATTTATTCCTTCAGGTTGGTAGTTTTAACAAGTTTATAATGAATTCCTAAAGTCACAATTACATTGTAAAACGTATGAAAGAAAATGAAAAAAATGTACAAATAAAAGAAAATGAAACAAAAACTACAGTTAGTTACCTGTCATATTCTCGATTATCCTCATCACATCGAGCATCCTGTAACTCTCGCCAACTTTTACCGTGACGACATGTTGTGACCAAAATAATATCACGACCATTATGCAAATGGAATAGAGAATTACGTGTCTCCGAGCCAATGCCATGCACGTATCTGAAATTTAACAAGAGAAAAAATGCAATTAAATTTTAACTAAAACAAAATAAGACTTAAATTTAAGGAAAATAGAAGAAGCACCACTTTTTAACGTTCTTTGATAACATCTAAACTGCTATAAAAACAATAATTGTTAATTGTGGCACAATTACTAAATGCAAAGAGAAGAATTTATGGGAGTTTTTTTTCGTAATTTTTTTTTAATAAATGCACCTTTTTTTAAGTAAAAATGACGACCTTATTAAAGAACTTGTTGTAATTACGACAGACACGTCTTAATATTTTTTATTCCCTAGAAATAAAAAGATTAGCCAGTTATTTTTAAATGTCTAAGAGGACAAACTTAATAAAGCACCAAATGTAACGCTTCAAATAGTTTAATTGGGATTTTAATTAGGTTTGAAGCATTTTGTTGCAGTTCTCTCTTAATTTTAAGTCATTTTATGGATATTGCATCTATTATTTGTGTTCTATTTACTGGGGTGTTCAATTAATCGGGTTTTAATTTTGTTCGATTAAACGATTAATCTATATTTGGTATTTTTAAATTATTTGATTAAACGAATAAAATTTTGAAATAAATCGATTAATCGAATAATTATTAATCCAGAAATTTTATAAATGACGATATTTTTTTCGATAATTTTAGAAAAAATCAGTATGTACTTGAGTAAATAAACATTATTTTTATAATAAAACTTGTCAATGTAGCTCCAAATTGTTGCTTAATTTTTGGGCCCTTAATTTTTAAAAGATTCTATATATATAAAACATTGAATTTGTTGAATATAATTTCATCTAGAGAAACGATCGAAGTCAGACCTCTGCCCTGTGAGATTTCTTTGGCGGCGGCGGCGGCTGACACAAAAAATACTCGGCGGCGGCTCGAAGCCGGCTGTTAGCCGATAGAACATATAAACATTTAATGAGCATTTGTGTGTACATATTTGTATAAGTTTTCGTACTCTAATTCACTGCTTCTCTGAAGAATTGTCAGCGGCTAACGAATCCTCTTTAAGTAATATTTTATAGTCATTGTGTAAGTGGTGAATTAGTGAAGTTGTTGAAAAACATTGACGTTAATACATTTTTGGACACCTGTTACATTTAGAAGTATTAGATTTATCTTTCGTACAATATTTAGAAACAAACTCATTCTAAATAGAGAAATTTGCGTTGAAAAAATTTAACAAAAAATATAAAGTAAATTACTCACTAAACATGACATTTCGTAGTCGAATAAACGACTTTAAACCTTAAAAACATTATACATTTAACAGAAATACTATTTATTATTATCATTCGATTAATCGGTATAGATTCTCCGATAAGTCCTTTAATCGAATTTAGCAATTTTAAATAATTTGAACAATAAGTCGTCTTAAATTGTTCGATTAATCGAAAAAGATTCAGTCGACTGAACACCCTATTGTGTACTATGTTGTTTGCATTACACAGTGCAACATTTTTCAGGTGGTTGATTCGGGACTCAATTCTGATAATTGGTTATGAAAGTAGACTCAAAAAGAAGAACTTCTGCATCATTAGTTTGGTCATGGTACCTCAATAAATAATTTAAAAATTAATTTGAAGTTAGAAAGTATCGTATAGGGGAATTTGTCACGTTTTAGGCTCTGTTGTTTGTCATAACTCGAGAACCACTAGTCCGAATAAGCTGAAAAAAATATAAAAAAATTAAGAATTACAATTCCTTTAATCTGTGCATACAACGTTTCGCTACATAAGCACAGTTTCGCAGTTATAAATAAATGTATGAAGAAAAAAAATATTTTTTGCCCAAAAAATTTAAATTTTTTATTTTTAATTCATAAAAAATCCAAAACTTTAAAAAAAAAGTGTCTTTTCTTATTATTTTCACGTAAAGTCGAATAACCTTTGAACAAAATGCCACATAAAATAGCATCAATTAGGCAAAAAGTAACATAAATCCAATGACGAACGTCGTCATAAAATTTTGTCATATTTTATACGTTTTCTATGCTATGACTACAGTGACATCAATTCGATGCCACATTTTGTGTAAAATTAACTTTATTTTCATGTTTAAAAAGTAAAATAAGAACCAAAAAATTTCAAATTCTATTTGTTCAAAATATTTAGTTAAGTACATTAAAGTAGAATTATTACGAAAAAACCATATCGGGCATGCTGCTGGTGTCTTACAATTGAGAGTTCTTTTGCAAACAAAGGGAGGAATATACAAGAGTGAAACGAACATGTGTTACGGGAAAGTTAATAATAATATTCTCTTACTTTGACTTAAGTCAATCCCAATAACTCAATTTAATGACAAGCTGTCATAACTGTCCCTACTCCGATGTTACTAAGTCATCGCGCTGATTACAATTTTTACTAAACATACTTCGGTTCTTTATTTCTGTGATGCCGATGTGTCATCCCATTGATTACATAATTTCAATTCAACAATTTTGCCAAGTGATGTTAAGGCTGACATCACAATGATAAAATGTATTAAGGGGTTAAAAAACGAAGACACTTGTCATAGTATTGATGTTAAAAACATCAGCGTTATGACTCAGTGAACATATTGGTATTGCGTGTGGTATAACGTTAAAAACAAGAATTTTTTGTAAATTTAGAAAAATATTATTCAGAAGGAACAATCATTCCTCGCAAGCTGTTATCAATAATGTGCTGCAATTCCTTTTCTTTTTTGTAGGACAGTAGTCTTTAATAAATGGTATGTTGTTTCACTGTTCCGTTGATACCTGGTGTGTTATTAAATGTTTTCAAAGGTGGTACATATGTATATTATAGCAGGGCTGTGGAGTCGTCCGAAAAAAGTACTAACTCCGACTCCTACTCCATATGCTAAAATTTTTTAAGTGCGACTCCGACTCCTACTATAATCTTGATGCTAAATGTATATGAGACTCAGTGATGTTAACTTTTATTTTTTCATTACCTTACGGCCTTCTAAAAATTAGAGTTTTTGAGAAGAAATTACCGTACGCAAACATTAATGTGCTGTTTCCAAATGATAGGCGATTGATTATGTAGTAAAATTTATATGATAAGCACTCAGTCCATCGCCCGTCATTTGGAAACAGCACATAAGAGCAGTATTCATAAACCATTTATTTAAATTTTAAATGTGTTTTGAGAAGATAATTTTTATTTTGGAAAATTTTTTTAAAATATTTTATACCGAAAAACTTTGGAGTCGGAGTCGCGAGTTTTTGTGTTTACTACGACTCCGACTCCGGCACAAAAACATCAACTCCGACTCCAACTCCACAGACCTGTATTATAGTGACATTTAAATTTCAGATATACACGAAACAATTCCTTGCGTGGCGGGTGGAGTGGAGGTTTCTCTGTAATTTTAGTATTTTTAAGTGTGGAGCATTTTTTTTGTATCGATCTTTGAATAGTAGAACGAAGCAAGTTCGATATTTATCTCAAAATAGCGATTTTACAAGTGTGCAAAAGAACCCTATAATTACTTCCGTTTTTGTTGTTTTCCCACTTATTGAGCAAGAATACCGTTGTAACTTTAAGACTTTTGCCTCTTTTCAATATTTCGCTTATTGACAGCTAGTGAGCGTCAATTTTCGCTTTCACAGAAAGTTATCAAAAAAAAAATTGGTGTCGATACGCTTTTTATTCTTTAAGAAACACTAAAAAGAAATTGCAGGCGCTAAGTCTGTGTTTACACTATGAAAGTTTTCTTTCAGAAAGTCTGAGTTTATGGGTGGGAGAGGAGAGAAGAAAAGCATGCTCTCTTCCCCTCTCACCAGTAAACTCAGACTTTCTGAAAGAAAACTTTCATAGTGTGATCCCAGATTTACCTGATGACGCCAAAACTATGAAAGCTTTTTTATCGAAAATTAATAAAAATAGAAAAAACAATGTTACGGAAAATTTTATATTTATATTAACAACAACAACATGAGCGAATATACAGGCATATTCTGAAAATCACTTTTTGTGAAATTGATTTGAAATCACAAAAAAGGTGTTTTGGACAAAAAGATTTTTTCATAATTGTGATTTTAAACCAGTCAGCTGAGTGTTGTTGTTTTCAAAACCACCTTAAATCAGAATTGTGATTTTAAAATCACAAGTGATTTGAAATCATGTGATTTTCAGAACATGCCTGATAATAAGCTCATAGGGGAGCCGCTAACCTAATGACGTGCAGTGTATATGGTAGGTGATAGTAAAGTTTAAATAATAAAAAACTTTTTATAACTTCGACAAAATCCTACTTTTAACTAACGTCAAGTTGAAATAATAGCGCCCTAAATGCGTATACAAATGTAAGTCATCACTAAAAATTATTGTATAAAGAAATAAAGAAAAAAAAATATGTGTAGGTCAGAGGAAGCCAAAAAGTTATACTTATAAGTTATTCATACGCCACCGAGCACGAGTACATACAGCTTTGACTACCAATAAGTATGAACATAAATAAGTTTGTATATCGACCGGTATGAGTATTACAAACAGGCATGCGTATGGATATTCATATGAATGCGTATGAGTACAGGCTCATCGATACATATGAGTACCGACAAGTAACTTCAACAATTCGTATGTTTATTGTAAAGCAAGCGGTGTTGCCACGACCTAAAAATTGTTTATGCAGAAAACAAATTTATATTTTAAGATCATATTCCAAAACCAGTAAAACAAATGTTGCACTGATTAATTCAGAATTTTATTAATTTCAAGTTATATTAAAAATAAATATTTTGTATTATTATAAAATTTTGCTTCTATTGACAAAAATAAAATATAATTACCAAAGAGGTTTTTTGTAGAAAGAATTAAAAAGAGAAGGCTATCAACTGTATTGGGCTCTATTCTGTTTCTTTATTCAGTGATAATGTTTCCAGCTAAAGAGAACCCTCGCTCTGAAGCTGCGTTGCTGGCAGGAATTGATAAAATTGTTTATGCTAATTTAGATAACCGTGGATACCTTGTGGAGTGGTTTTTCCACCAAAGCATGATGTCGGAGTCCTCTGAAAGGCTAACATTTTCGTTTTTTATTAGACTTTTTAAAATATTTGACAATTGTTTACAAGAATCTAAAACGACTTTTAATGCAGCTCAAATGCGTCATCCAGGACATTGAATAACAAATGACCCGAACAGTTCTTTTAGTGCATTTTTGATGGTAGATTCTCTATCCGTTATGAAAACCACGTTGGACATATCTGTGACACCAAATTCTCCAAATTAACTGTTTAGTTTTTCTAGAAAATTTGCAGCTGATTCGCCGTAAAATCCATTGATTTCTTGATAGTAACCTTTTTTATGACATTTTGAATGTGAGGGCTCTTTTTTTTCTTCTTCGGCCATTAATTGTGTCCTTCGAGACAGCACTAGGGATGAAAAAACCAATATCGACGATGCTTACAAATTTTGCACCAATATCGATACATTTCTTAACCATTTTCTTAATCTCATGTTCCTCAACACTGCTAAATGGACGGCAGTCTTCAGCAAATCAATTAAAAAAAGCTTCAAGGCAAGCATTTTTTCTGCTTTATTAACTACAATTGGAGGTAAATCCAATTTGTTCTTTTTTGAATTTATAAATATTATGGAAAATTTAACAATATAATCGGTCCTCTAAAATAGAGAAATTGTTATTTCTATATAGATAAAAATGCAGATTTTTTATTCCAGAGATTTTTGTAAAGTCAACAACAGTTTTTCAATAACATGTTGTTGAATTATCCCCAAACGATTTAAAAAAAATATTTAATAGTGGTTCAGCAATTACAAAAAAACATTTATGGCAGCAACATTTATGAAATAAATTTAAAATTAAAAAATGTTTGAAGTCAATGGTATAAATATGGGTTGCACATACGCACATATGTGCGAGTATAAAAAACAATAAGTATGATAACATAGATGAATGAAATTAAATGCGCAGGGATATGCACAAGTATGAGAATAAACAGATATGAGTACGCACATGTATTGAAAATGTTCGATATGTGCTAGGGTACTTTATTTTGTTTTATACCCATTGACCTTCCCTGGTGTAGGTACAGCCAGAAAAATTATATGGTTCAAAACAAAATTAAGTACGGTTCGAAACAAAATAAAAATAATATGATATTTTTATTTAATCAAATTAATTGTTATTGCAAATGCATTATCAATGATTTAATCAGACGATTGCTTTGGTTGCACAATCAGATAAGTGTTGATAAAAGCTGTTCAGGTTTTTGCCGAAACCTTTCGTATGTTTAAAATTGTGATGTTCTTTTAGCAACATCTCAGTAAAAAAATTGTGCTCCAAAAGGAACACGTTTTATGTATGAAATCATACCTCAAATCGCTTCAAACCAGCTGATGAGATGCCTGATTTTTGTATGGGGTGTTCCCGGTTTGAAGGACTTTTTTCTGCTGACAACAAGCGCTTCTTTTACCATGCCAACAAAGCACTCCTAAAGTGTTTTTTTTAGGGCTAACTACTTAAACATATTCATTTATGTTTTGCTTCTTCTTGTTTAAATGCATTTTTTTAATAATTTTCGTTAACCATAATACATTTTTATTGTTTGCGCTTTAAAACCTTCTTCGTTGTCAGCACTAAAATAGCAGCTTTTATATATTTTATTATTTATCGTTTACTGTTGTATAAGACCTCTCTTATTAAAGCGCTCGATTATGCGCTTTTTCTCTTAAGTGCTTCAAAAACTCCTAATTTTTTACAGGGATGTAATGTTATGCTATTGTTGTACAGACAACTATTCAATTATTTGTCGTAAACATAGCAAGGGATGTAATGTTCATTTACACTTGCAAGTGCAAGTTCAAAAAACTTAATACACTCACACTTTTTCACTAACATCCTCACATTTTTCGTACTTGCAGCCCAACTTGCAAGAGAATTTGCTTGCAAGTAAATATTTGACACTTGCAGCAAGTAAAATGACAAATGAAGAAACAGTGTTACCGTGGATGAATTTTGTTTGAATTTACAAGTACTTAGTAATATAAAAGTAATGTTTATAGCGAATTTTATATGTATTTATAAAAAAAGCCCAACTATACAACAACGCATCTTAATGGCAATATTACTCATAAATTTTAAGCATTTTGAAAAAAAAAATTGTTAACCAAAATATTTTCTCAGTAATTTTATGACAGCGCCACTACGACAATACTGGAGTCACATATTTTATAAAATAAACATAATTGTTTCATTCAATAAAGAAGAAATTATTAAATATATTTTGTTATAGCATGGTAATGTTTTTAACGTGGTAATGTTTTTAACATGGTAATGTTTTTAAACCGAAAAACAAACCTTTTTAATAAGATGTTTTCGCTCCGAGAACATTTGAAAAATGAACTTACAACTGACTGTGTAAACACTCAAGCAAGAAAGTCTTGTAAGACTTTCGGATTTTTCTTCGACATTTTCGTTGATAATACGTATCACAACTTGCATGTGTAAAGGCAGAGTTAGCGGAATGATTCTACGGTTGATACCGTAAATACCAAAATTACCGAAGGGGTTTGAATTGCTTATAACTTTTTTATTATAATTTTTTTTTTCTTTTCTTTTCAGTATTTTGTAAAGAAGACTTGGGGAATTAAAAATGGAGCAGTACTCAATTGAACAAGGTGCACAAATTGTTGAGTTTTATTTTTCAATTCAACGATCCATTGTTTTGACTCAGCGTGCATATCGCCGTTATTTTAATGTGGGGGTTGGACCCTCAGAGTCAACAATAAACCGTCTGGTTGCAAATTTTCGACAACAAGAGGCAGTAAAGAACCTTCCTGGTGCTGGCAGAAGACGAACGGTGCACACGGATGACAATATTGAACTTGTACAGAGGAGTATTCGGGAAGATGGAGAAACATCAACCAGGAGACGTTCGACACAACTTTGCCTCTCACGAGCGTCGCTGCAGAGAATTTTGCACACAATAGGAATATTTCCATACAAGATTCAGCTTGTCCAAAAATTGAAACCGACGATTACCAGTAACGACTTTGCGATTTTTGCAGGTTTTTCCAGCAAAAAGCAGAAGAAAATCATAATTTTATTTATAATTTAATTATGAGCGACGAAGCCCATTTCCAGTTAAGTGGGTTCGTTAGTAAGCAAAACTGAAGGATATGGGCTACGAAAAATCCGAGAGTAGTTCAACAGCGAGAATTACACCCACCTAAGTGTACGGTTTGGGGTGGTGTTTCATCGGAAAGGATAATTGGTCCTTATTTTTTTGAAAATTAATACGGGTTCGCCGTTTCCATCAATGGTGTCAGATATCGGACAATGTTGGAAAATTTTTTAAGGCCAGCCGTGGAAAACCCTCCGCAAGTTTGGTTCCAACAAGATGTAGCCACAGCGCACACTGCAAGGGACACAATGGCTCTTTTATTTTACGGGATATCTTTGGTAAACGAATTGTTTCGCGTTCTCCGGATTTAACCGCCCCACACTGTTTTCTTTGGGGTTATTTGAAAGGAAAAGTGTACATTAATAAGCCTAGAACCATCCAGCAATTAAAAAGCAATATGCGTGACTAAATAAACAACATAACACCTGAAGTTTTGCGAATGGTTATCGAAAATGTGTTGGAAAGAGCACGAATTTGCGAAGCAGAAAATGGCCACCACCACTTGCGAGATATTATTTTTCATATCTAAGCTCAAAATATTCCCCATTTATACATAAACCCCCGTATTTATAAAATTTTTTTAAATTTAATAAAGGTTTACAAAACAAATTTTGTATGAAAACTTGCCTTAATAATCGTTTGTTAAATTTAATAATCGTTTATAAATACGGGGGTTACTGTATTAAAAAAAAACCTTAACAATTATTTCTTAAATAAAAAGTTATAACGAATTCAAACCCCTTCGTTAATCTTGGGCCACCCTGTATATCAGTATTATTATTGCAGTAACCCAAATATGTAAAAAAATTCTTTAAGAATATTTTAATTTACCATGAACGTTGTTATTATTTATTTTAAGTTCTTTTTTAATGCATATTTTTTAACGATGTCCAAATTATTGTATAACAAATTTCCTTTTTTTTGATCAACGCCAAACCGTGCCAACAATCATCAAGCACATGTCAGTACCAGAGAATGACAAAAAGTAATTTTAAAAGTTGTACTTAAGTCTTAAGTACGCGTAAGTCAGTGTGTATACTCATAATTGTAACACAGAGAATACAGAAATATTTGTAGCAAAGAAATGCAAAAATCTGATTTTTATTGATTCGTTTACTTTTAAACATTTTTCTGTACAATCGATGAAGACACTCAAACATAGAGTTGTGGACAAAATCATTAACAATATTTGATTTAAATATTTCGAGTATGTATTAATGAAACATTTAACTATGCACGTTTGAAACTCGGTTCAAACTTGAACATTTCTTTGAGGTGTTTCGGTCCAGGGTGCCGAAAACCTTTGCAAAGTATACTAAAAGTTAAAAGAGAGGAGATCTTCTTTCTGCACACTGGCTTCACTATGATCTTTAGGCTGCTTAAAAAAAAAAAAAAAAAAGCATTTTTAAAATCAGTAGATACACAAAAACCTTATGTTTTTGATTTTTGTAATTTATTTCACAAACCAATAAAAAATGTTAAGCAGTTTCGTAAAGAAAATCGCTATGTAAAAAGCTTCACTTTTGTATCAGCGTTCAATTAAAGTGTTTACTTACGTTAAAGCCAAATGAAACAAAAATGTGTTAAATTCATGCAAATACAGGCAGAAACAGACCATTAAATGGAGTTTAACATAATTAATTATAAAAATGGTTAAATAACCATTTAATTTGAAAATATTACAGCACACAATAAGTTTTAAGTGTTTTCGATATATTTTTATAACAATGAGAGTATTAAAAATGTATAAATAACTATAATAATATTATAGTTTATGTATTATTAAAGTTAATAAAAACGGAAGGAAGTAAATTAAAAAGCAAAATACCGAATGAAATACTCGTACCAACCAACACATGCAACACTCCACAAATAGATATCGTATCGATGGAACTAATTAACAATTTGCAAATAACTTAAAACAACAACATCTTTTATACAACTAACAACACAGTGTACAAGTATCTGTGCAATAACTTTTTTGCGATGCACAGTGGGGGGAAGTTTTTACTAAAGAAGAAAAATATTCAAAAAATGTTCTTATTTAGAGGAATTCTTATGGAAGATTTTTATATGTAACTTCATTTAAGGCGAAAAATAATGCCTTTATTAAGAAATTATAAAAAGTTTAATTTATTATTTTTTAAGTTTTTGGGATATTTTGTGATTTTTTTTTTTTTTGAAAAATTCCGATCTATTGATTTTGATATGTATTAATTGAATTTTGATCTAAACCCATGTTGTGGAAATCGAATCGAGAGAAACGGAAATCAAACAAGTTTTAAAGACGATCCTGTGTTTACAGTATCTACCTTAATTAAAGTGGTTCGGTCTCCGTGCAAAAAAAGTTTAGCTTGTTTAGCCTACTAGGATTAAAGTTAGTTGAAAGCATTTGCAGGAAATTTTTTTTTTGAATTTTTTGCCACGCGTCTGGATACCACTCATTTAGGGTTTTCAACACAGACTGTTTTTTGATTTTACTCGTTTTCTATACGAAGTCACATCAAAAAAAACTGTGCGACTGCAAAGACAAAAGGAGACTTTTAAACAATTTATTCTTATTTATATTCACAGCAGTAGCAAAAGCAAGAGTTTACTTGTTAAACTTAAAGCTGTTACAATCAAGTTATAGTTGCCCTCAAACGTATTTTGGTTGCTCACAACTATGTTTATTTTAGGTGTAAACTTTCACGTGTTTAAAATTATATAATACCATTTTGCTTATTGTACCAATTTTAGGGATAATATGCGTTAACTCTTTCGACCCGGCTTTCGAATAGCAAACCGGTTATTTAAGTAATATATAACTTACCGGTGAAAGAAAATCGGTAAAACAATAATTGGGGGCTGTGAGGGTTGTAGGGGTTGTGGTACATAGTTGGTACAAATAAGTACCAACCGTCCGGGTTGTTATGTTAGTGGTACATGGGTGTAACATTCGGGATGTTATGTGGTGCAAATAAGCACCAATCGTCCGGTAAAATTAACTTTCGCGCATAATATCATGCAAAAACCATGCTTTGCATTTAACTTTGCACAGAAAAAATGTTTGCAAAAAATTAATCAATAAAATAATTAATTGGTGTACATTAATTATTCAATTAATTTTTTGTTTGCTGCAATTAATTTTTAATCAAAACCCATAAAATAAAATGTTTGTGTACATGTGGTGTATTTTTTAGTTTATGCAATTAATTTTTTAATTGACTAAATTTGTGTCCCATGACTCGAAAATACAAATCCGTAAATTGATATGATCAATTCCTTTGCAGGGGCAATATTAGTTAAATATTTAATTGTCTGAACGAATTGCTTAATTAAAGTCGATTTTCTATTTTTTCTGTGTGGTAGCATTGTAACTTACAAAAAACGGTCAGGAGACTTTAAAGACTATAAGGTTCATTTCGCAACCCGGCAACATTAAATTTGAAGATGTTAGGGATGTTTAATCTTACAGTGGTACACATATGTACCGTCCGGGTAGAAAGGGTTAAGCATATTAATGTTATTAACAACCATAACATATCCATAAGCAACCATAATATGGTTCTGCTTTCCTAATAAAGGACTGATTTAGTATTTTTGCTGGTCACAATAATATAGGTTTAGTTACCATATATACCTGTGCAATAAATTCCAAATATTTACAAACAAACATTCTATTCTACATTGAAAAATAATCAACAAAATCACAACGAAAATCTTTATTTTCCTTCCCCTAAAAAGTCTTTCCCACTGTGCAAGAGAGAGTATGTGTAATAGAAGAGTTCATGTAAATGATTAATGTTGCATGTAGCCAAACAACAAAAGTTGTATTAATATAAAGTAAATATAAATAGTTTAATATGCTTTGTAATCGGGTTGCACCGAATTCAATTCACTTTTTAGGAAAATTAATGCCACAAATAAGTTCTTTAAAATGTTAGCGAAAGTGTTTTGCCATTTCATTCACCAACAAAATTAGTCTTTTATTGCAGTCAAACAAAAAATTATAACCCATTAAACAAAAATTTTTTTAATACGATTTAAGAGTCGGATTTAATTAATAAAAAATTTGTTTTCTTTCAAATCTGTTTTTTTTATCGATTTTCACCATAAAAAGCATGAATAAGTTAACAATTATTTGCTGAAACTGAGCCAACGAAGTATACCACACTTATAAAATAAATACTTAATTATTAAAAAAAAATTTCATTTAATTAAAACTATTAATTCGTTTATAAGATAAAAGTAATTATACAATAAATTCCAGTGTATTTTTGACGTTAAAAAAGATTGATTTTTCTAAATTATACTTTACTTTTAACCTTCGAGCTATGCTCGTGATTTCTTCAAAAAAAATCTAGCCGTGCATAGAAATCTATGGTGTAAAAGCTGCCACATTTCTAAGAAAAACTGAAGGTAAAAACACGTAGGCAAAATAAACGTTGAAATAGGTAAAGATAACTGTTAGATACGAACACGACCTGCTTTCTTTTTGTAGAAATTTCGGGCACTAATTGGGATGTCGCCCTATGTAACCCCGTAGTGTATTTTTGGACTAAAATAGAAAAGGTGCTCCGATGTAAACCTAATTTCACACGCAGAGGTGTTTTCGCCCACTGACACGCCTCCTCCCTATACACTGCTGACAAGCCACTGGCTTAGCGGGACTAGAATTAAAAACTTTGTAAAACTATTATACATTTTCGATAAAAGAAATAATGGAATTTGGGGAGGGCGTATAAAAGTAACTATTTAGCCCTAATGGGTTAAAAAGTCAGTTTTTCTTCATATATCCTTCTAATATTACAAATGTTTAAGTTTATATGTTTTTGAATTTGTGTGTTTGTATGTTTGTGGCGCAATTACGCCAAAACCGCTTAAGCGGTATGCTATTCGCCACATTATTTGTAGTTTGCCCTACATTATGCAATAATTGCCACAATTGAAATATGTCTCAACTGTCATTCAATAAAAAGGTAAACAAACCTATAGGGAAAACATAAAGAACATTGTACAATGTTGCCAACACATTTCAATCTCTTTTAGTTTATTGGCGATATAATTGTACAATACGTAAAATTTAACAATTTTATTGCAAGTGTATGAGCCGCTTAAAATTAATTTCAATACCAAAGTGAAACGATTACTTTTGACCGATACCGAGTATTTTTAAACGATACTACTTGGTCACAAAGGGACCAATAAAGGACCCAAGTGAGCTGTCTTTTGATGGCTGCCCATGGAACCTAACCTACTTGGTACTCGGTTGCTAAATATTTAATTTTTTAAAATAGAAACTGGGAATTATTTCCTTCCGAAGGCTACTTTATATTATATTCAACATTTTTTAATTTTCGAATTTATTCTATGAGCTAAATTTCAGTTATGTATTTTATAAAGCTTTTTTGTAATTGTCCTTTTCCTCTAATTTTTAGAAATGACTTTATACACTACCAGACTATTATATTGTATTTTCTTGTTACATTTTACCTTAGCTTTCCTTTGGAAAGCAATGAGGTATATTATATGTAAAGAAAAATTTACAATTATTAGACACCAGCAGAATGTAATGCATTTTCTGGCCCGCTACGGCCAGCATTCTTTGTGTCACACTGGATAGTGATACTTTATAAATTGAATATGACTATTACAAAAAAGCTTTATAAAATACATAACTGAAATTTAGCTCATAGAATAAATTCGAAAAATAAAAAATGTTGAATTTTTTAAAATATTTAATTTTATTATCAAAATAATTTTCGTGGAAATACAAAATTTAATTTAAATTTATTGTTGATGGGATAAGCTATTCCTGTGCGCATTTCACTGGTTGCTTAGGCCAGATCATCAGGAAACTTCATCCATAAAGATTTTAGGAAAACTAAAGATATTAAACCAAATAAAACTGTTAAGCGTTTAAGAATTACAGCAACAGTTCTACTTGTAACAATATCAAAGTTTAAACAAAATCATCAACAATAAACAGTGAGTTTATCTCTCCTTACATTCCCCACTACAATTGATTGGAATTCTTCCAACACCAATTGTAGCTGTAAGTAGGTTAAAAAAAAACTAAATAAAAACAAACAACAAAAGCAAACAAAATATAAAGCGGGCTGCCAGTCAGTTTTCGAATGAAAGAAAAATTTTGTTTGGTTTTGAAAATGGAAAATGTGTGAAAATTAAAATATCCATAAATTTTGATATTTTATTTTTTTTATATTTTTTTTTACGATATTGATTCAAACCTTTTAAAGATCTGAAGAATAGCATGTGACGCGTGAAATACTCACGCCTTTTATGTCGAATTTTGCTTCTGGTGTTAATGTGAAGTAAGTTTTAAATGCACCGGTTGTATGAGTATGTTTTTGGTACAACACATGCTACACATATAAAAACATTCACATGTATTTACTTTGATGCACACAATTAATTCAAATACAAAATGTTGATCATTCATTTGAACAAGTAGTTTCATTCAAAAGTAGTTTTAAATACGCATCGAGAAATATAGAAAAATTTTAAATTAATTACATTTTATTATATATTTATTGAATAAACACATTTAAACAGACTCAGATACACCGTTTATTCAAATTAATTTGGAAAACTAAACTCTTCAATACAAAATAAATACTTTTAACATCTGAAACAATTTAAATTACTTATCAGTTGTTACACGTAATTGTATGATAGGACGGACAACTTATCAGGCAGAAAAACTTAACTACACGACAGACTTTGTACACAGCGTATTTTAGCTAATTTATATGGCTGACTGATTGTAGAGTACTCGAGTACATTTTGTTGGGTGATTGTTGGTAGTTGAACGTTATGAAAAAATATTGTTCGTATATAAAACTACCAACATTTGCCGTCATTGATTCAATGTTATCACAACATTAAAGTAAGACGCAGCGAGTAAAATATTCGTACAAAAGACAAGCGGATATAAGAGCTCTTGAAGAAAGCTTAACAACCTGCAACTATCATTAGTCTGTTCCCAACATTAAAGTCAATTGCCAGCTGTGATAAAAGTTCGTACAGCATCATTTGTATCTGACAAATACTCTAAATAGAGAATGTTGATGTTTTTGTTTAGAAAATGTTGTGTAAGTTTGCAACATGATTGTTAAGCTTTATTTTGTTTTTTTATACTTCCCTTTATTGAATGTTGTATAAACATTTTATAGCGTATCTTGTGGAAACACCGAAGTCATAGACAGCATATTATTTGGTTGTTTCTATTCGTTCTATTAAGTCAGCAGCAGGGCAGTGATGCTAAGCCGAGAAAATGGAATCACAGGTGAGCGTTATTTCTAGTTTTTCTGTTAAGTAAATGCCATATTAAATACGCAAAATATCTAAAAGACAGGAAGCGCCAGTACATGATAGGCATAAGGGCGGTGTTACTGGGATCTGACACGTGTGATTTATGTAGGTTCTGCAAGGACACAGAGGAGATAGAGACAGTTGAGCACATTCGGTGTTACTGTCTTAGGTTATAGTACAGTAGGCTGAAATGACCGGGTAGTAGCATAGATGGGGGCAGTGCACTCATTTTGCAGTTTCAATTCACACTTAGTGATTGTGCAAAAATATTGCAATCATTTTCTTGATGTTGAGTGATGAATTCAAAAATTGCAGCCTCACTAAAGATGAGTGATAGTGATGTTAAAAAATGTTTACCCCTAAAAAAAATAGTTTGATTTAAAAAAAGCAATAATCTGTTTATTGCAACTTTTGTTTTCTTCACTCATTTGAGTGCAACTAAAAATTTTGCACTAAATTTAAAATCAAAGACTTGTTTTTTCATGATTAAAGCCAATGATTACCGTTATTGACAAATTTCATTTTGTTTAATATTCTTGGATTATGCATTTCCGCAAAAAATAACCAAAAACAAAGTAACATTTTTAAATTTTAGTGAGACAATATATTTGTATGCAGCTTTTTTGATTGCAAGTTCAAATTTTGCACTGTTTGAATTGAGTGAAGATTTTTGCATTCCACCTGCGTTTAGTGATACAAAATTTTTTTAGTGGTAGTTAAAAAATAGCAATCATCACTAAAGCTGGTAAAATAGAGTGCAAACTAATTTATTGCAGTTTTAGTTAATGATAGTGCTTTGCTGATTTAATTTAATATTTAGTGCACTACCCTAAAGTATGGGTAGTACGTATATGGGCGAATTAGGTGATGCTTTGGGTTGTGGGTTTGATAATCTGACGGTATTCGTTATGGGCATGATGGGAACTGGGCTTATGTATGTAGGGCTATTGTGCTGTATAGGGTTGTTTATCCCTCTCGTTTGACAGAGCTTTCCACTATTTCTCGTGCTTTTCATCCTCTAATTCTTAATTATAATTTCTATTGAATGCATCGAAATGGGCAATGCAGGTCACTGGATGTGAGGGTGTGAAGATAAACGTTTTACCTACTACCTACCTTTAAGGACAACATTGTTTTCAATACAAATATTCAAACACTTTTATGAGAGATATTGTATAAACATTTTATTTAAATATTAATAAATGTTCAAGTTTTCCAACCTAAATTTTATTTACAATCATAACAAAATTTAATACTTTTTCGTTTCTTGAAGAATACAACGTCGTTTTATGTGGAAGCAGATGGACAGTAGTGTCGACGGATTTGTAGATCGTGTAGTGACGGGAGCACGAGTTATGAAAAGTATGATTGGTGATTTTATGCCTCCGAAACAGAGCTCTTCAAATGTCATGGACTATTTGCCAACAGAGACTACAAGAATTAGATATGTTATTAGAAATCCCCATACAAAAGAAACAAAAGTCATTCGATTACGGCCATCAAAAAAAGTGGTGAAATTAATGGCAATGACTCCAAAGCCTCTTCTACCAGATAAACCCAAATTAGTGCACATGGACGAACCAGAGCATACGACACATAAACTTAAATCAATACACATGAAGGAGCCTGAACACATGACAGAAAAACTCAAAAGTATGTATTCGATAGATCGCCATAAACTTAGGCAATTGGAAAAGGAGCAGGAGTTAATAGCAGAAGGCCGAATACCAATGAAAAGTGAATCAAGGCCCAGTTACATGGCATTTTTATCTGAAAAACCAGCAGCTCTAAGAGACCACGATGTTCATTTTCATGCAGATGATGATATTATTAGCGGCAGAATTCATGAATTTAACGAGAGTTGGAGGCCTGTTTATAAGCTCGGTGACCCACCAGCTGGATTCTCAACTTCCAAACCCTATATGATGAGTTCTCTGCACACAAGTGTTGTAGGAGAGCTACTTCCAGAGCCTCAAAAGCAAGTATATGAACCTCTAACTTCTAATCATTTTCCTGAAGAAGAACCAAAAAAATCACATACCTACGAGGTAACCGAATATACCGCAGAGGAATCTATTGTACAACCATTCGCTCATGAATACTTAAATCAACGACGTCCATCTGCTATACTATCTTCACAAACGGGAGAGGTGCCTTCAAAGCATTCACCAGTAACTACAGAAACTCCCAATACCGTTACACAAATTGAAGACGACTCTGCTGCTAAGACATATCTTTCGGAATATCGATCGCTACGTGGTTTTTTGCCGTCTAGAGAAAGTTTTAGGTTAACTGGTGAAACGTCGACAACAACTTCAACTCCTAGGACGACCACTACTACCGAGGAGCCCAACTATCCAGCAATATATCTTAAAAAAATCCGTAACCGCCCAGACAGCAACTACAGTCCTAAAGTTCATCAGCGTAGTAAATCACCAGAAATTCCCCTTGAAAACAGTTGGTTACCTTCAAATGTCACATATACTAGTCAAAGAAGTGGACAAATTCCATATCACCAACACCTCACCTCAATAAATACATCACTTAAAACAAAATCTCAAAAATGGCCACCAGATATAGAAGACACTTATTTGAACTCAGAATCATCGGCCACTTATAATGTTTCCAATACAACAAAAATACCAGATCTCGAGGAATTCACAACCTCGCCTATTATCAACAACAGTAGTTCGCGGAAAAATGTTCGACTCAAAGAAACGCATTATTCATCCTTCGCCGGGACAAATCACAGAAGTGTTAGGCATCGAGGTTCAGTGAAATTTGGAGACAAATTAGAAATAGAGGAGCGTTAAAAATAATTGCGTGTGTATATAAATAAATAATGGTTATTTTAGCTTGTAAGTTCTTCAAATGTTTTAAGGCTTCAATTTTAATTTAATTCCTTTAAAAAATATTTTTTAGATTTAAGATTTTTGAATAAATATCATTTGATTTTAGTACTTGAAGTCAAGGTCTACAAAGCATGACTCACATATTAGAAGAGAGTCATGATATTTATTAATTTTTAATTTTGATATGGCTGGAATAATTTATGCCTTATACAACATTCTTTAAGGAAACCCTCAGTATCTTCACGTTTCTGAATAGGAGCTCTTTTATTGTAAAAATAAATATTAATTTCCTTAAATAAGAGTTTGTTTGTCGTGCTTAATTCGCAATTTTTATCCTTGATAAAAACACTGAAATTTATTGTTGATGGGTTAGATATGCTCATTTTACTGGTTGCTTAGGCCTGATCATCAGAAAACTTCATCCAATTGAAAATTTTGTATCCCCAAAAATAACTTTAATAATAAACTGGCAAGTGCACGGCTTAAAAAGACTACAATTAATGTTGGAAGCAGTGTTCGAAAATAAACACTAAATATCGTTTCTTAGTGTTCGGTTCGGTAGATTTGTGGAGAACTCAAACGCTAATAGAGTTTGTGTAGAAAATCATTAAAAAAATAACGTTTCCCTGTTAGTCATCTTTCGAACACAAAAATAATACTGTGTTTATCAAACTCATCAAAAGATGAGAACATTTAATTTCGTTCGGTTTATTTCTTTAATTCCACAAACTTCATTGTGTTCGGTTCGGCTCATTTATGTTCGTCCTTTGTGGCTGGTAAAAAAAACCAAACATTTTTTACAAAAACAAAATACTCATACGAAAAAAAAACAAAAAGACATAAAAATATTTTTCCTCAAACAAAACATATACGCAAGCCGTTTCTTGTGTGGTCGTTGCTAAAATTTTTTTTTTGTTCTTTTCTTAATCCATGTAAAAAATTAAACATTATAAAACATACAAATATATACTGCCGTATTCATAAAAAATAAAATAGGTTTGAAATGTGTTTTAAGACAAAATTTTCATACAAAATATTCTTAAAATTCATTTCAAATCCATTTTAATTTTTTATGAATACGGCAGATAATGTTTGTCTACAGTATAAAGAACAATTTATAATGTTCGGTTCTTTCTTGAAAATAGTTACGAACGGTATTAAGTCTAAAAGCTTCCACAGAAGTTCATTTAATAAATACATTTGCAACGAATTTTTAATTATTAAATGCAATGCATCAAGTACCAAAAACAATATATACTGGGTAGTCTAAATATCATATATTTTACAACACTGTAAGTTTTAGCGGTCATATGTTTGAATTAGCCTGCAATTTATTAGTTCGTTAACTTTTTTGTGCAAGAGCCAGTTTTGAGAGTAAAATTTTCATATTGCCCAAAATTTACTCACCTACTGGATTTTACTGGAAAAGTAAACAAACGCACCTATTGTTACAAGTAAAACTGTTGCTTATAATTCTTATTCGCTTAACAGTTTTATTGGATGAATGTCTTTAGTTTTTCTAAAATCTTTAAATAAAGTTTCCTGTTGATCTGGCCTAAGCAACAAGTGAAATGGGCATAGGAATAGCTTGTCCCATCAACCATAAATTTTAGTGTTTTTTAAAGAATAAAAATTGTGAATTCGGCACGAAAAAAAACTGTTGTTAATTGAAATGTTTTTATTCCCAAAAATTACTTTGATATTTTCCTTAAATATTTCTGGCAGTATAAAAAGTTCATATTGAATATAAAACACTTTTAATATTCCCCCCTATTGTGAATAATTTTTCCCTGGTAATTTTTCCCCTTTTCACATATTTGCAATCATGAAAAACTACCATGAACAAAAGGTAATTCAAAGGAGAATAATAACGTGAAAAAATGTTTACAGGAAAAAAATTCCCCTTATCGTGAAAAGTATTTTCCCTCGTAATTTGTACAGAACATGAATGAAAGTAGTTCCTCCTTTAAACCGAATATTAAGGGTTAGATCCGGTAAAAGGCACAAACCGATATATTGGTCAATAAAATGCAAAACAACAGGTCGATTGCCTGCGGATTTTTGAAGCTTTTGAAATACGTGGTGGCAGAATTTTGAAAAATATTTTACTACATAAAATTTTAAAAGTTCAAATAACTAACGTTGTAATCAAACTATCCCTCCAATACTGAATATTTTGCTTTATTGTTCCAAATTTTGATATTTAAATTAGGCTTAAGCTCATCAAATTTAATTTTCATTAAATTATTTTTATGAAGTTCCTTTCTTTCTTTTACAACAAATAAAATGTTAAATATTTTATTTGTTTTCAAAAAAATATTGTAAAATTTAATCATTTATGTCGAAAAGGGCTCTGGTACAAATTTTTTAAAATTGGGTTCTTAGCTTTTTTGGAGGTACATATATAGTCCAATATACTGTGAGAATGAAAGGTTATATACCCCTTCCATAGGGGTGAAAAACAGGTGGCTTTTTAAAATTAATTTCGAAAAGAGCTCATCTCCATATTCATTGAGAATATTTAATATGTGAACATATTTTAGTTAGGAATTGAATAAAATTCCATTCAATATGTTTACAGTGAGAGGTAGGTTTAGAAAATGTGGTCAATTTGTTATGAAAACTATTTTTGATTAAAAATATCTGAATAGTAAACACCGTTTCAGGAGAAAAACGAAAATAATAACAAAATTTTTATTATTTTTTGTATTTATAAAGATACCATTTTGCTACGACGAAAATTCAAAATAATTTTCGAAAAAAGCTCATCTCCGGAAACCAGGGTTGGCTGTCCACTGGGTAACCCAGAAAACCCCACCCGAGTTTAAATGAATATTTTGTTTACAAAAACCCCAAGTGGGTTTTTTGTTTTATTCACTAAAACAAAGATAGTATAATTTTTAAGTTTTATTTACAGAAAAATAAAAGAAAATGATTATAAAATTCATACAATTAATTTTTACTCCGATTTGCGAGTATGTACATTTAACGTTAGTGGGCTTTTTTCAAGCAAGCCCCCACGCGAAAAAAATAGCGGTAAACAAAAAATCATTCTTTCCATATTTTTTTTATTTTTATAACGAATTATAAGTGGCAGTTAACGAGATTTTTTCAAGGGACCAACCGTTCATTAAGAATTTTCGGGAATTACGATTTATCGGGGAACGAATTATCGGGATTTTACTGTATTTGGAATTTTTACTTCTCACTATCCTCATACGCGCATACGTATAAACTGGAAAATAAAAAACAGTTTTATTCATGTGTTAAAAACAAAAAAAAATCTTGGCTATTCATTTTACAGTGCGAGAATTAAACAAAAAAATTTTCAAGCTTATTCATGTCTATTTATCATGAATGTTGGAATTTTAGTATGCATACATGAATATTTCTGAACCCTGGTACAAACATACATATTTTTGAAAAAGGCGTAATTGAAGTTAAAAACTTTTATTATATATAAAAAATGAAAGAAAATAATTAAAAAATTTATAAAAATAGTAGGCACTAACACGTTCATTAAAAATTTTAAAGCCGCAACCAATCGGGTGGCTCAGATTTGAAGTGCCAATAAATTTTTACTAGAGCCAATGCTTTTTCTAATCCAAGGCAATTGTTCCATATGTTTTCCATATACAACCATAAGATGAAAAAATCCCTTCTATTGATGCTGAACTAGCAGGGTAATTCATTAGTGAAGTGGAAAAATCGCAAAAGTTTGCTGGTAAACATTTTTAATTTTTGGCTTTTAATATTTTCCAAAATTGTTTTTCATTTAAAATATTCTGCATTTTTAATTTTAAATGCTAAAAAGGATGCAAGAAATGAGGGGTGCTTTTCTATTCTTCTGCTATCTTTTTGTTTTCCTGACTTATTAGTTTGCCCATATACATATTTGGGATGCATCTTATTCGCCAAATAAGGAGCTGGAGTAGGTACTCTTTTCATTAGATTTTCAATTAATTCCCGTTTTGACAATAATATATCATTGTTCAACAAATTGCAACAAATTTCAACGGCCGTTGCAATTGTAGCGGAGTCACTTTGTAAAGCATTTAGAGCTTTTTTTTAACTTGAAGTAACATTTTTTGGAGATTTAAAGCTTCATTATACAATTGAACGTTGTTTAAAATTCTACGAATCTTATTTGGCCATAAAGATGGAAGATAGAAATAAATAATGTTTAGCAATGTTCAAAACAGTTCCAACGTACATCACTTGGTATCTGTGGCATAAGTCCTTGCTTATCTTTTAACCATTCATGCGGTTGATGATGATTCCTAAAATATTTCTGCACGGCTATTTCTTGTTTGGTTATTTGAACAGGAATAATGTCTTTGCATAAAAGATTCAGTGTGTGTGCTGAACAACCATAAGTCAAAATTCCATGCCTGTCCTCTAATAAATTTTTAATCTGCTTCTCGTTATTTGTACAGCAGGCCAATATATCCTTTTTATATTTGTTTTTTTTTTATTAAATTAAGTGCCCCTTCACACACGTCAAGTTTGACTCGTCAAGTCAAGAGTTTTTAGGAAAGAGGGGAAAAGAAATGGCATCCTCTTTCCCCTTCTCTCCTAAATTTCAGTTTATCGATGGTATGAAATGGGAATTTAATACATTTAAACGAAACCTCATCAAATTGAACTTTTTAAAAATATTTAATATTTTAATGAAAATTAAATTTGATGAACTCAAGCCTAACTAAAAGTATCAACATTTTATTTTTATTTATTTTCTAATGATGTCTCGGTTTTCAACAGGTATTTAATTCCAAACTAAAAAATGCATCTTTTGATTTTGATTACTTCCCAGCAAAAACCTACGTTGCAAAGTAATGAGTTAAAAAGCTAATAAAACGACTTTTCACTACTTATTCATTGGCATTTTAACTTATTATTTTAACACGGTGATGTCAAGTACTTACCACCCTCGCTTACAAATAGGGAGTTAAATAAGTCATTACCACATTCGCTTACAAATAGGGAGTTAAGTAAGTTCATTCAATAAAGAAAAAAAAAATTTTTTTTTCTATTTTTTCTTATTTTATTTTACTTATTTTCTTTTTCTTATTTTATTTTTTATTTTTTTTTCTGTCTCTGGTGGGATTCGATCGCGCAACCTCTGTGCTGATAGACTAGCTCACTACCAGCTTGTCTACTGGAGCAGTGAAGTTTTTGGATTAAAAAAATATGGCCCTAATTTTGTAAAACACAACGCACGCCAAAGTAAATATTATATTTATTATAATTTTGTTGTTGCCTCTAACAGTTTTTAAGATTTCATACGCCTCATTGCTTGTTGCGTTGAAAATTTTAAAACGGTAAATAAATTTCTGTACAAAGCAACAACAAAATTACAAAATATTTATGAATTTGTTTTTGCTTTCAATTAATCAACCCATACACAAGTACTTAGGTATCAGTTTATATGTCAGCCATTACTAAACTACTTCTATGTAATGCAGATGGTATGAAGTAGTCATTGAAAAGTAAGTTGTTCAGTAATGGCAAGTCATTACCAAGTTTTTGCTGGGTTCATCTTAAATATTATAATGACAACAAAAGAAATCACTGATAATTTTAACAGCGATTGTATGAATATGTCTTCTTAACTAGTGTTAAAAATTATTATACAATAGCATTTTTTAAAAAAAATTCATATTCAACATTTTTTATTTTTTCGAATTTATTCTATGAGCTAAATTTTATAGAATAAATTCAAATTCCTTTCTTCATAAAAATAATTTAATGAAAATTAAATTTGATGAACTTAAGCCTGTTTAAAAATATTAAAAATTTGGATTAAAAACCATAAATACTTCAAAAAAATAACCACAATTCTAATTATTGTTAAAGCTAAGGCACGAGCTCAATGTGTACATTTGTCCTTCAAGATGTGCTGAAAAAAGTCAACAATAAAAAGAAAGACAAAATGAAAAAAGCAAAAAAATGTACTTTGGACTTCAAGAAGAATTCTTGGCATAAGTACGGAAAAACAGAAGTTAGGAAAAAACATGTAAAAATCGATTAAAAAATGGATAATCATTCAAAGAAGCAAATTTCGATCTACCAAAGGTTAAAAATACAATTTGGTTTAAGGATTGATATTTGACTATTGACGTCAGCAGTCGTCGATGGCTGCGAGTGTAAGACGGCAAATCCATCTGAGGAGATCGAGTGGTTGCGACCGAAACATGTCATGGTAACCAGCCGCCTGGGTTCGAATCTCAGGTCAGTCGGGAATGAATGATTATCAATAACAATTTTAATTAATTTTCGTGTTGTAAAATTCCTTTCTTCATAAAAATAATTTAATGAAAATTAAATTTGATGAACTTAAGCCTGATTAAAAATATTAAAAATTTGGATTAAAAACCATAGAACAGTTCAAAAAAATAACCACAATTCTATTTATTAAAAATAACCACAATTCTAATTAAAAAACGTGTGTGAAGATAAATATGAAAAGTTAAATTCGTTTTTAAAAAATATCGCATGCGATAAAAAATATTTTAAAAAAATATCGCATGCGTATTATAAAGAAAATACGAATAATTACGCGAAATTTTGCAATTTTTATTAAAAATAAATAATTTTTATTTAATATTTAACAATAATAAGATATTTTATTAGTCTTTTAATATTAAAATGTATGATTTTTGAAAAAATACGACTTAGAGTGAAATTCTCATGAAAGTGCTGTGTGAGGGATATGGCCACTGTGTCCAAACCCTTCGACCTCAGGGAATCAAACATAATGGAAAATGAAGCTTATGGATAGGGCTACAATAACCTATAAGCACTTTTTCCGAATTGTATTTGTGAAAGTTTTTATACATTTTTGAAAATTTGACTTAGAGTGAAATTCTCATGAAAGTGCTGTGTGAGGGATATGGCCACTGTGTCCAAACCCTTCGACCTCAGGGAATCAAACATAATGGAAAATGAAGCTTATGGATAGGGCTACAATAACCTATAAGCACTTTTTCCGAATTGTATTTGTGAAAATTTTTATACATTTTTGAAAATTTGACTTAGAGTGAAATTCTCATGAAAGTGCTGTGTGAGGGATATGGCCACTGTGTCCAAACCCTTCGACCTCAGGGAATCAAACATAATGGAAAATGAAGCTTATGGATAGGGCTACAATAACCTATAAGCACTTTTTCCGAATTGTATTTGTGAAAATTTTTATACATTTTTGAAAATTTGACTTAGAGTGAAATTCTCATGAAAGTGCTGTGTGAGGGATATGGCCACTGTGTCCAAACCCTTCGATCTCAGGGAATCAAACATAATGGAAAATGAAGCTTATGGATAGGGCTACAATAACCTATAAGCACTTTTTCCGAATTGTATTTGTGAAAATTTTTATACATTTTTGAAAATTTGACTTAGAGTGAAATTCTCATGAAAGTGCTGTGTGAGGGATATGGCCACTGTGTCCAAACCCTTCGACCTCAGGGAATCACACATAATGGAAAATGAAGCTTATGGATAGGGCTACAATAACCTATAACCACTTTTTCCGAATTGTATTTGTGAAAATTTTTATACATTTTTGAAAATTTGACTTAGAGTGAAATTCTCATGAAAGCCCTGTGTGAGGGATATGGCCACTGTGTCCAAACCCTTCGACCTCAGGGAATCAAACATAATGGAAAATGAAGCTTATGGATAGGGCTACAATAACCTATAAGCACTTTTTCCGAATTGTATTTGTGAAAATTTTTATACATTTTTGAAAATTTGACTTAGAGTGAAATTCTCATGAAAGTGCTGTGTGAGGGATATGGCCACTGTGTCCAAACCCTTCGACCTCAGGGAATCAAACATAATGGAAAATGAAGCTTATGGATAGGGCTACAATAACCTTTAAGCACTTTTTCCGAATTGTATTCATTCATTTTCCATTATGTTTGATTCCCTGAGGTCGAAGGGTTTGGACACAGTGGCCATATCCCTCACACAGCACTTTCATGAGAATTTCACTCTAAGTCAAATTTTCAAAAATGTATAAAAATTTTCACAAATACAATTCGGAAAAAGTGCTTATAGGTTATTGTAGCCCTATCCATAAGCTTCATTTTCCATTATGTTTGATTCCCTGAGGTCGAAGGGTTTGGACACAGTGGCCATATCCCTCACACAGCACTTTCATGAGAATTTCACTCTTAGTCAAATTTTCAAAAATGTATAAAAATTTTCACAAATACAATTCGGAAAAAGTGCTTATAGGTTATTGTAGCCCTATCCATAAGCTTCATTTTCCATTATGCTTGATTCCCTGAGGTCGAAGGGTTTGGACACAGTGGCCATATCCCTCACACAGCACTTTCATGAGAATTTCACTCTAAGTCAAATTTTCAAAAATGTATAAACATTTTCACAAATACAATTCGGAAAAAGTGCTTATAGGTTATTGTAGCCCTATCCATAAGCTTCATTTTCCATTATGTTTGATTCCCTGAGGTCGAAGGGTTTGGACACAGTGGCCATATCCCTCACACAGCACTTTCATGAGAATTTCACTCTAAGTCAAATTTTCAAAAATGTATAAAAATTTTCACAAATACAATTCGGAAAAAGTGCTTATAGGTTATTGTAGCCCTATCCATAAGCTTCATTTTCCATTATGCTTGATTCCCTGAGGTCGAAGGGTTTGGACACAGTGGCCATATCCCTCACACAGCACTTTCATGAGAATTTCACTCTAAGTCAAATTTTCAAAAATGTATAAACATTTTCACAAATACAATTCGGAAAAAGTGCTAATAGGTTATTGTAGCCCTATCCATAAGCTTCATTTTCCATTATGTTTGATTCCCTGAGGTCGAAGGGTTTGGACACAGTGGCCATATCCCTCACACAGCACTTTCATGAGAATTTCACTCTAAGTCAAATTTTCAAAAATGTATAAAAATTTTCACAAATACAATTCGGAAAAAGTGCTTATAGGTTATTGTAGCCCTATCCATAAGCTTCATTTTCCATTATGCTTGATTCCCTGAGGTCGAAGGGTTTGGACACAGTGGCCATATCCCTCACACAGCACTTTCATGAGAATTTCACTCTAAGTCAAATTTTCAAAAATGTATAAACATTTTCACAAATACAATTCGGAAAAAGTGCTAAAAGGTTATTGTAGCCCTATCCATAAGCTTCATTTTCCATTATGTTTGATTCCCTGAGGTCGAAGGGTTTGGACACAGTGGCCATATCCCTCACACAGGACTTTCATGAGAATTTCACTCTAAGTCAAATTTTCAAATATTTATAAAAATTTTCACAAATACAATTCGGAAAAAGTGCTTATAGGTTATTGTAGCCCTATCCATAAGCTTCATTTTCCATTATGTTTGATTCCCTGAGGTCGAAGGGTTTGGACACAGTGGCCATATCCCTCACACAGCACTTTCATGAGAATTTCACTCTAAGTCAAATTTTCAAAAATGTATAAAAATTTTCACAAATACAATTCGGAAAAAGTGCTTATAGGTTATTGTAGCCCTATCCATAAGCTTCATTTTCCATTATGTTTGATTCCCTGAGGTCGAAGGGTTTGGACACAGTGGCCATATCCCTCACACAGCACTTTCATGAGAATTTCACTCTAAGTCGTATTTTTTCAAAAATCATACATTTTAATATTAAAAGACTAACTCCCGTATTCACAAACGATTATTAAATTTAACAAACGTTTATTAAGGATAATTTTCATAGTAAATTTGTTCTTTAAAGCTTTATTAAATTTTAAAAATGTTTGTGAATACAAGCATAATAAAATATCTTATTATTGTTAAATATTAAATAAAAATTATTTATTTTTAATAAAAATTGCAAAATTTCGCGTAAATATTCGTATTTTCTTTATAATACGCATGCGATATTTTTTTAAAATATTTTTTATCGCATGCGATATTTTTTAAAAACGAATTTAACTTTTCATATTTATCTTCACACACGTAATTAAAAATAAAAAATGTTGAATATAATAAATTAACCTATGAAAGGAAATAATTCCCAGTGTCTCTTTGTTAAAATAGTTGAGTTAAATACATTCAATTTATAAAGTATCACTATCCAGTATGACACAAAGAATGCTGACGAAGGCTGTAGCGGGCCAGAAAATGCATTACATTCTGCTGGTGTCTAATAATTGTAAATTTTTCTGTTCATACAATATACTTCATTGCTATCCAAAGGACAGCTGAGGTAAAATGTAACAAGAAGATACAATATAATAGTCTGGTAGTGTATAAAGTCATTCCTAAAAATTCGAGGAATAGGACTATTACAAAAAAAAAAAAGCTTTATAAAATACATAACTGAAATTTAGCTCATAGAATAAATTCGAAAAAATAAAAAATGTTGAATATAATAAATTAACCTATGAAAGGAAATAATTCCCAGTTTCTTAAAATTCATATTTTTAAAAATTGTAAACGCAATAGATTTTTATAAAAGTGACGTGTATAATTGGTACAATGACCCGACAATACCTTCCACAACGTGCTAAGAAAATGAAGCAACAAAAAAAATTAAATCAAATGAAAAATTTCAATAAGAAACAAAATGCTGCTATTGCAATAAAGATCAGTTGAGAGATACACATAAGTGCCGGGCGGAAGAGTTCGTTTAAGATTTTTTAGATAGAAACCATTTTTTTTATTATACTTGATATTCTAAAGCAAATAAATTAAAAGAGGGAACAATTTTTCAACACTTTTGCGCACAAAAATGCTATTAAAATAATTTTAGCCGATAACAGAAGAATGTTTCAATAAGACAAGAAATATTATCAATATTAATAGAGCATTGTGGCATTGAAAGCTTTTAAGTAAAAGCTTTTTCGAAACAAGGTCGGATCCAGTCTTCCGTTCAGGGAGGTCACATGTGACAATTCATTTGGGACATCATCCAGTGCTCAACTAAATCAGGAAATCATAACATCAGTGACCCTTATTTTGGATTCGCACTTGGTACGAAGTTTCCATAATTTAATTTTTGTTAAGTAAAGTTTTTGAAAAATGCTAAATTTATTTCCAAACCTGTAGTTGTATGTCAACTGCATCACAGAGCGACTTATTTTATATAAGATTTGTCTTAACCGACAATTGTTTTAAACTACGTTTACAGTAGAACAAAAAACAGACATGCTAAAAGTAATAATTTGTATAACATTTTGAATAAATTTAGTAGCATTAAATATATAGGAAACCATTTTTTAAAACTGCAAAAACAAACTTACGTACATGTGTACAACAAGTTATTTCTTAAAATTAATTTTATGCATCTGATATTTCGATTTTGGACCAGGAAATCATTTCAAGTGTTAAAGGCGGCAGAGAACCTTAGCGAATAATATTTCTTAGATTCAGTATTATGCAAGGACCACAATTGGGTCGTACGTCGTAAGGACGTAACGCCGTACATTTCTACAAACCCGCTCCATTCATACACAATTTCTCATTAACGTATTTGGTTTTCTTTAAAAAATCTAAAAAAAATTTCAAATTTATACTAAATTTTTCGGTTTTTTTTTATTTGAAAACCCAAATTTAAAATTAAATTTTGACTTTTTTTCTATGACAATACGATCGCAACCGCCGCACAGAGGGATATTTTGCCAATCTAGCCGGACATTAGGCCAAAAATTAAATTTAAGAAATGTACGCAGCGCAACAGACAACAAAATTCAGCATCGTATAGTAAATTTTCAAGACTTTTGCTTGAGATTTGTCGTTTTGGACAATGTTAATGTCAGGAAAGTGTAGTATATTGCATGCGTGTCATTGGCTTTTTAAGGTTTTGATATACTTTTTTGTGGCGAAACGAAAAAAATATTTTACGTAGATTTCTTTTTTGTGAAAGAAATTTTTAAGAAAAAAATTCGTTGGATATAAAAGAAAAAATTTTTTGTTCACTTTATGTAAAAAAAATGAAAAGGTTTTTGAAAACGTACGTATTTCCGATCCCAAAGATGTCAAGTGGCCCAACTTTTTAAATTGATGTCTTCTGATTTGGATGAAATTTGCAGAAAGTTTAGTCCTATTGGATAGTAGTTTAGCCACAAACTTTAATTTGTTAATGTGTCTAGTTTCCCAGCATAAGTTTTATTTTTTAAGGTTTTAGAAACACTTATGGCCAATTTCACCAAATCTATTTATATATCAATTTATATTAAAAAATAGTTTTTCCAAATTTTGGTATTTTAATTAGGCTTAAGTTCATCAACAACAAACTTTTTATTTGATTCAATAAAAAAATTTATCAAAATTTAACTTTGCACAATAACACTCAATAAACAAATTAGCCATTGATAATGAAATAATTAAATATTTGTTGATATTCAATAAAAAAAATATTTGAATCAAAGTAAAGACAGTATTTTTACAACTCTTGTCCAATTTTTAATAGCTCATAATTCCCATTCGCTTGATAGTTTTATTTGTATAATATATTTAGTTTTACCAAAGTCTTTGAAAAAGGTTTTCTGATTATCTGGCCTAAGCAATTAGCGAAATGCGCATAGGGATAAGGTAGTTATCCCCCCACAATAAATTTTAGTGTATTTATCAAAAAATACAAATTGGAAATTTAGCACATCATAATTAATAAATAAATTACGATTCGATAAACATTTTGTTTGATTTATTCAAAATTTCCAACAATTCATGTTAAAAAATCACGTAAACATTTTGTTGAAGAAAATTTTTTTGGGTTGTTGGCTAAAATTGTTTTATGTGTGGCCAAAATGTCCAACTTTGACCCCCTCTAACTCAAAAAATTTTTGACCGATCTTGTTGAAAATTTGTGTCTAAACTACTTACCTTGGTCCAAATTTCATCCAAATTGGAAGACATCGAAATTGCGCGTTTTTGTGCCATTTTTGCGATTTTTTGGAAATTTCATCTTTTTTCTGTTTTTGCTCATCTTGCGCAGGTACATATTAGCAAGAAATCTTTTTGTCTGTCAAAAAATGTTTTGGTTTTTAATAATTGTACGTTGTATATGTGTTTTTGTTTTTATTGTATTTGTTTTAATTTTATTTACAGCTGACAGATACAAAGACTTGTGCTTAATAAAACTTGGCCAAAAATTCCGGAGTAATACGTGAACACAATTTATAAGTCGATACTTATGTATGGTTGTAAGTATTTTTAATATTCAAGAATGTTTATGGGCATTCTCCACATTATAGAAAATTTCATGTAACCACAAATTAATAAGAAAAAGTATAAAAAGTCACATTGTGTCTTAAGATTGCAAACTTTTGATTGTTGTTTATTCAAACATTCTGATAAATCAATAAAAATATTTTGTGCATTTTCGAACAACACAAAAGAAATCTTTCGAGTTGATTATGAAGAAATTAATCAAAAGAATTTTGTTTTTATTACAAATTCATTCAAACTTTAGCAATTTATTTAATTTAATTTTTTTTGCTGTGACCTCCAGCTTTGTACACGTACCGAATGTAAATACATAGTTTTGTCCGTGTAGGAAATGAATGTACGTACAATAATTTCAATTAAATCTAAAACGAATTATAACTTTTTCAATAACGACAAATAAATGTTTATTGCATTTAGAATAAGACATGCAAATGATATACTATATTCTGTTAAAAATAATATGTTTTTGTTTTTAAAATAGAAGAAGCTTGAATTGATTTCTTACTAACAAAAATTTACTTCAAACAAGAGGAACATTCTGAGGTTAAATATTTTTACTTGTTGATTGTTTATTGTGAATAATTAATACTTCTCAGAATGAATGTACATAAAAACCAATTGTATGAAAAGAAAAAAAAAACGAATATTTGCAAAGTTTGCAATTAATTTTATGGAAAACTGATGATAAAAATGCCCTTAAGAATGTTTCATACCAATACTACTATAGTGGAGAGGGTATTTTGAATTTGTGCTAATGAGTGGCACACCTAAACATACGACTGACTTCCTAAACGCAGTGTTGCAAAGCATCACTAAAACCAATTGCGTTGACAATGCATCACAAATGAAAACAATGTACAAATTTTGCAGCCGTTGTTCAATGAATACGGTTACCATGCAATAAATAACTAGACTTTCTGAGTGATCTCAAGATGTCCTTTCGGCCGGCTGGCAAGCTTTATTCCGGAAAGCAGTCTTTGTGCTCATAAACCAACTTGTTATGTTAGTATTTGTATTTTATGGACATCTAAATCATCTTACTAAATTGTATTGGAATCAGTTAATATTTGACTATAGCACCTATACAAATATCACTTCTAAAAAAGCAGTAAAAGCCATATCGTTTGAAAATTTTGTACTGCTAGGTCCAGAATTGACCATAAGTCTCATATAAACCCAACTCTAAAATCACTTCATAACGATAGATAACATAACATAATTTTGTTACAGCGGATCCATGATTGCCCATGGACCCAGTGTTGCCAGTGGCTTTTTCGAAAAAATACCTACACAAGCTAAAAAAAAATCCGATTTTTCCCTACACGTTGAAAAAATTTCCCCTACAAAAATCCCTTCGCATTATTAGAATTAAAATAGAAGAAACGACATTAGTTATTAATAAAATGAATTTTATTCGAATATGTATATTAAAGCTTTAACAAAATAATAAGTATTTATATAGAGCAATTCCATATGAAAACGATCAAAATTGGCAAATTTTTGGACGACCCCTCTCCGATTTTAAAATAAATAGTCTCAATCGATTGCCCAGCAAAAAATAATGTACCTACATATTTTTTTTTTTTTTATAGTGACTGGTTTAGTGGTGGTGTACACCACTGTCATGTGACAAAATTGAAGAATTCTTCATAAGGGACCTCATTGAAAGTTGTTTTAAAAAAAAACTACTAAAGCGATCGCAACGAGTGATAGCTCGTTGGAAAGGTATTGAATCAGGCTTTAATTGAAAAATAAAATTTTCCTAATTTTTCTTAGAAATTTACCTTTAAATTTTCCCATGAAAATTAAATTTTCCGATTTTCCACAGAAGCTCCTAAATTTTCCGGTTAATTTTTTTTTTTGGATTCCTCATAATTTTTGCTTTAAAGAATCAGCAATAAAAAAATGGGCCCCGACTCCTTAATTGGACAGGAGAAGAGCATTTAAGAGACCACCTTGTTAAAAATACATTTTACAAATTATTTTACACTTAAAAATACATTTATGAAGAAAAAATCTTTCTTATTTTGCTGCTTATACTTTATTACAATATTTATTAAAAATTTCAATTGTCTTGGCATCATTATAAAATTAAAGTAACTTTAAATTTAGCGCGACGAATTCAAAACAGATATAATAATGTCAAAACTATAACTGGAACGCAAAAGTTTCATTGCTTCATACCAAATATTTCTGATATGTCAATTAATGTAAAGCGGTACTCTGCCGACGTGCTAAATTTAAAGTTACTTTAATTTTAAAATGATGCCAAGACAATTGAAATTTTTAAAAAATATTGTAATTAAGTATAAGCAGCAAAATAAGAAAGATTTTTTCTTCATAAATGTATTTTTAACTGTAAAATAATTTTTAAAATGTATTTTTAACAAGGTGGTCTCTTAAATGCTCTTCTCCTGTCCAAACAAGGAGTCGGGGCCCATTTTTTTATTGCTGATTCTTAAAGCAAAAATTATGAGGAAACCAAAAAAAAAAAAATTTGCCGGAAAATTTAGGAGCTTCTGTGGAAAATCGGAAAATTTAATTTTCATGGAAAAATTTAAAGGTAAATTTCATAGAAAAATTGGGAAAATTTTATTTTTCAATTAAAGCCTGATTCAATACCTTTCCAACGAGCTATCACTCGTTGCGATCGCTTTAGTAGTTTTTTTTTTAAACAACTTTCAATGAGTTCCCTTATGAAGAATTCTTCAATTTTGTCACATGACAGTGGTGTACACCACCTTTAAACCAGTCACTATAAAAAAAAAAAAAAATGTAGGTACATTATTTTTTGCTGGGCAATCGATTGAGACTATTTATTTTAAAATCGGAGAGGGGTCGTCCAAAAGGTGATCGCTTTCATATGGAATTGCTCTATACAAAAAAAAATAATACATATCGAGCCCTAATAGCGAAAATGATGTAACCAACAACATTTTAGATTTTTTGATGAAAATCGATCATTTTTGATCATTTGCATCATATCTACAAATCCCATATCTCTGTGAAGTACCGTTACGAAATAAGAGCAAAAGCAATTTCAAACAAAAACCTAGACTTGAAGCAAAGATATTTAAAAAACCATCTCCTGTAAAATGTTATTTGTGTTGGTAACATCATTTTTGCTATAATGGCTCGATATGTATGTACTTTTAATAAATTCAATTAAATATTACAACATTGGATAATATAGTGGTATAAGAAAGAACCATTGCCATTACTGACCAGCGAAATGGTTGGCATTTTCACTCTATACACCAATGGCGCTAGTGATAGTGTATACCTCAATGTACATACATATCTCTATCTCCAGACACCTTAAGCTGTAACAATTGATACCCCCTATTCGTTACCTTTTTCGCTAGACATAAGTAATGCAGGAAACATATTTTTTCTACAACAAAATCTTTATTTGTCACTAAGGCATTGTTGTCGATTTCAGCAAACAATTGCTAAGAAGCCCCAACACTTTGTTTTTTAAGATATCTTAGAGAACACATATCCATACATATTTGTGTAGCAAACTTTTTAAACCACAAACAACTCTGGAAATATATTTCTAAGAGATTTTAGGAAAAAGAAAATTTTTCAACCGTTTTTGACAAGAAAATATTACTTAAAATACGTTTTTTCTACATTTATTTCATAAATAATGCGATATGATGAAAAATCCCTACATATTAGAGATTATAAAATATCTGTCCGATTTTCCCTACACATTGATTTTAGTATCAAAAATACCTACTTGTAGGGATTTTCTCCTACTTCTGGCAACACTGCATGGACCCAAATAAGGCACCCAAAACTAAAATTTTTTATTACATTAAGAACACTTAGATTAAAGAGAGACGGTTAGAGTACTTTACATCTAAAATATATTTTTCATAAATGGACCAAAAAAGAATTAAAACATAGAAACATGGAAAGGAAAATTTAAATAAAAACCTCATTAAAGGCCAAACATTTATACATATACATATGTGACCTTCTCCGAGAAAAGGGACCTAGTGTGTGAAAATGAAGTTTTGAGAAAAACGCATTTCATCGTGTTCTACACCCTTTTAGGTACCAGAATCCACTTTTAAGTCCAAACCCGTTTTTTGACACACAAAGTCCCTTTTCTCGGAGAAGGTCACAAATATTATATATTGCACCTCCATTATACATACATACTTATAATTAATATCTTTCCCAACTGTAAAGAGTATAGACGGGCTGATATTTCGCAGCCACACACGATGCTCAACTTAAAGCAACTGCTCCATTTAAAAAATTTATATTTTTTTTTTTAATTTGCAATTCAGTTGCAAACAACCCCTTTTTTAAATGCATTTTGCAATCTAACCATGTAGAATTATACAATGTTATCTGTCCAAAAGTGCACAAAAAAAATTATCGATGCATACACAATAAGCAAACTGTATTGACTGCAAAGTATTATGATGTGTTTTAACTTATAGGGCCCATACACAACATCATCATGATTGTGCAATCAAGTGATTGTGCCAGCTGATTGGCCGTGTATGAGCTTGTGGTGTGATTGTACCAGCTGATGGTGCTTTATCAAAAATAGTTTGATATTTTTTTGATTGTACCAGCATGATTGTATCGTGTGCTGTAAAGTTAGCTCATAAATGTTAAATCGTCAAGGCATAAACATCAAAAAATACAAAATTTAAAACATGAATGCCAAAGAAAAAATATTTTGGGGAGAACACGTTTTTTTACTCCTTATTCGTTTAAGGATAATAGCTATAATAACAGCAGCACAAATTTTATCGTTATTCATTACAACCTTTTCCACACAATTTTTGGTAAAAAATGAATTTTGTACCAGCATGCTGGTGTGTTGTGTGCTTCAAGCTTAATTGCACAATCACTTGATTGTACAATCATGATGGTATTGTGTATGGGCCCTATTAGTCTTTTTATCCTGACTGACTTCTCCAAGTTGTGCAATAAGTTGCGTTTCTGAAAACTTTAAAAGAATCTCCTCAATATGTGAAATTGTGTGCTAAATTACCGCATCTCTCAGTTTGTGAATTAATACTCAGCAAGAATTTAGTAAGAATCACGTACAAATTAAAAATTGTTTTTTTACACAAATAAACTCAAGTTAAAAGATAATCGCAATTATTATTGCTAATATTATTTGAAAATTAAGTAAAGTATTAAAATGTACAATGCGATATTTTTTTACCAACGTTAACGAAACATTTAAAATTTATACGACAACAATAGAATTTCAGAGAAATTGATAAACTTTTCACCCCAAAAATATATACATAATAGAATCTACATTTGAATTAATTCTTTCCTCGTTCTAATGTTATGAAAAGAGTTCGATTTATGAACAAATTTTAGAAAAATGAGCAGAAAAGTTTGATACAACTTCTCTATAAATTATACATACATTTGTATCAGAGTTGATCGAAGAGACGTATTATTTTAATAAATTAAAATTAAAAAATTATTTAATAATTTTTATTCGGCTGAAGTTCATCAAATTTAATTTTCATTAAATGATTTTTATGAAGAAAGGAATTTTACATCATGAAAATTAATTAAAATTGTTATTGATAATCTTTCATTCTTGAAACAGGAAAAACATGTAAAATCAATAAAAAATTGGATAATCATTCAAAAAAGCAAATTTCGATCTACCAAAGGTTAAAATACAATTTGGTTTAAGGATTGATGTTTGATTTAAGCTTGAGGTCACTCCGTTGTGTGCCTTCTTCAGGGTGTTTTTCTTGAATTTTTGACAATATATTTATAAAGGTCGAATAAGAGTCAATTTATATTAAAAAATTATAAATAAATAATTTTGACATTAAGCGAGGAGTCTGATTAAAATAAAATTGATCCATTTACTCGAATATTAATTAATATAAGCGACATTTTAAAAAACATTTTTTTTAATTTAAAATTAAAATTTCATGGACTTATTTATCAATGTAAAAAAAAATACAAAATTGTTAATAACAAGAAATATGTAGCGTGTTCGATATGATCGTAAATCATGTGGACAATTTTGATACAAATTGATCGTAAGCGACACACAGGCATATTAGGAGGGCTTCAAAGGTTCCGCAAGTAAAACTTTTAATTTTAGCCTAACTTAAAATCAGTGTAATGAACTAGTCAAGTTTTAAAAAAATGTTAGAAGAATGCATAGTTTAATCTTATAGTTCACGAAATATCCGACTTTGAAAATTAAAATTTGATATTTGTGACTTACCTTGGTCTATTATTTTGCAAATAAAAGATTCCAGCTTGTCCCGATTTTTATATAAATATTTTTGCATGAATTCCTAACAAATCGATAAATATTCTACTGAAAAAATTGTGACAAAAATCGTTTGTAATTAAAAACTTATATGCAATTGATGTTAAGATTCTGAATTTTTTTTCCATTTTTTAGCTTAAATAATTTATTTCTTTAAAATCTAAAACTGAACCACGAATACATAGAATTACTGCCTGTTTGTAGAACGCGAGCGCAAATGTGACTCGTTTAACTAACATTCAAAACAACAACAAATTTTGAATTTTTGTTTTAAATGTCAGTTAAACGAGTCACTTTTGCACTCGCGTTCTGCAAACAGACAGTTAATCTCTCATAAGTACATTGCTATGAGAAGCAATGTTGCCATTATAGTGGTTAGATTTGGCCATTTTCACCATGTTTAGCCATTTAAAAATGAGTTTAGCCATTAGCCATTTTAGAATTTCTTAAGGCATAAAATTTTGTTTCGCCGTTTTTCTTTTAAATAATTACTTTTATGTTCTTATAAAAATTTAAAAAATTTCTATTTGAGAATCGCTAAAAACGATGATGATGAAACATCTTTCAAAATAAAGCAACAGTATTCGAATTCTCAATTTATCAAATGGATCACTGTTTCTTTCTGGTCGGAAGTTTTTCAATTAAGAAAGTGTGCTGAAGTAGACAGAGAGCCAAGTAAACATCGTTAAAAGTAATTTGAGAAATGAGATACATTAAGCAACCGTTAATTCGATTTTATCTATTAGGTAAATATTTTTACCAAAACACGTGACGTATTTGTTATCTTTTTTATTTTTTATTGTAGATTTGGACTCTAAAGGCTGTTAAATGTTGTCATGATTATGATTTACCTTCAAAATTGTGATATTCTTTTTTTAGTTAGGCTTGAGTTCATTAAATTTAATTTTTATTAAATTATTTTTACTGAAGGAAGGAATTTTTACAACTTGGAATTTTATTAAAATTTGTTGATAATTTTCCTGGCTGAACTGGGGCTCAAACATGGGTTGAATTTACATGTTTCAAGAATTACCACATTTGTTCATCAGAATTCTTTGAGTTCTTACCTCTGCACCACTGCGGTGCGCCAGCCAACAGTCAAACATCAATCTTTAACCAGTGATACTGGTGGTTAGAAATTTGCTGTAATTATCATTTTCAAAATTATTCACATGTTGCTTCCTTTCTTCTGTTAAGCCTATAGTACACGGAATGTGGTGCTGGCGTAATTTTGACGACGCTACAAAGCCACAATAACAAGTTCGTGAGGTGTGATGACGACAAAATTACGTCAGAACCACCTGCGCATGTAGCTTTTTTACATTCCGTGTACTATAGGCTTTAGTGGTATTCTTTCTGTCTAGACTTATGGCCGTTTTCTCATTACACGATTAACTTTTTTCCCAAAGAAAAACTGCACATTAAAGAAATTTGGTTTTCTCAATGTGTTATTTGGTTCTATTCTGTCGCAAAGCTAACCAGCACTCATCTGCCGATTATTTATTTTCCTTTTTTTTGCCGTACAGATAAATTCAATCAGCTGACTCCCAACTTTTACATGTATTTTGAGAGGTGCTGCCAGCTTAAAACCATGTTTTTTGTCGGTTTGTGAGAAACCCAGAATTGTTAACAGACAGTTTATAGGGCTAATAAATTTATGTTGACATTAAGTAACAGGCAGTTTGATGGTACCTTGAGAAAATGGCCATAAGTCTTGAAAACCTGAATACAGCCAAGAAAATTATCAATAAATTTTAATAAAATTTCAAGTTGTAAAATTTCTTTCCTTCAGTAAAAATAATTTAATGAAAATTAAATTTGATGAACTCAAGCCTAACTAAAAAAAAGAATATCAAAATTAAAATTAACTGTTCAACTCATGATACAAATACAGAAGGTAGTTTCACTCTCTTTTTATCGCCATATTACCGTTCTGAAGGTTATGGGAATTATCAAAATTTGTGCTACCATATTTCATTAATTAATCCAATTTTTCTGTTTTTGTTTCATTTATTTTTTGAAGTTCAAAAAAATTTAATATTAATATACAAAAATTTAAGAAAATTTATGTTAAAAGACTTACAGGGGTGTGCTGGAAATCGCAAACGTAAAACGCAAGAATTTTAAACGTCGCTTTTTAATAAGATTTCTGTAATAAAACAATTTTATGACAAATATTAAACAAATATTTCCCTATTAAACAGGATTTTAAACCAAAAATTATAAGAATTTGGTTTAAAGTTTATTAAAAACAACTTCCAAATTCTTTCTCGTTTTGGGTTTGCGATTTCCAGCACACCCCTGTGTATGTTTGTGAATAAATAAAAAAACTAAAAACATATATTTTAATAAGATAAGAAATATCAACCACCGATAAATTTATTTAAAAATATTACGAAATTTCGCAAGTGCAGCTACATACCTATTTACATTTGTATGTGTGTACAAACAAAAGTATGTCCGTTTTAATGCGAAAATGTTTGTGCTAATGTCTGTAATACATAAAAATATTGGCTGTAGGGTCTGGAGTCTAGACCAGTTTTGTCCAGCTCATATTCACAATGTGCTTTAGTGCTTTTATACCGACGAGAACACAACAGCCAATCTGCTCGCGGTGACAACAATGCTTGATGTTTACTTTGCAAAAAAAACAGCAACAAATTGTAAGAGCTTTCAAAGCTATTTATCGCAAATGCAAATATTAAAATATGTGTGTTTGGATGTAATTGCTGTAGGTCCATAATCATTTTCGGCATCGATCTTACGATATCCGGTTGGCTATCTGTCCATGTAAACAAAATTGTGACGTACACAATTTCGGAGAAAATATTATTTAATTTGTTATATACATTTTTACTAACACAAGCCTTTTAAAAATGGTGCAAATCGGTTTATAATTTCAATATAAATCATCCTACCAAATTTTTTTAAACGGTGCTTATTTGGATATATGTACATATGTTTCAAAAAAAACCCACTTCCAAAAATGCAAAGCTTTTAAGTGTATAGCTTCCTTATAAATGTATTAGTATATATAATGGTAGTGACAAACAATTTGGACATGAGTATTTTTGTAAAAGCTACAATGCCATGGTGGAAGGTTAAGAATAACCCATAAGTTGTAAAAAACAAACCCGCTTCATAAAACCACGTTTAGGCGAAAAACTCTCATTACCCTTATAATTGTTGGCGAATTTAAAATACGCCTCCGACTGTTAAGTTTACATTCTCTTAAATCTATAACCAAACAGTCGCAGGCGGAATTTAAATTCGCCAATTATAATAAGGGTGCTTATATGAATCGTACATAATTTTGCTTCGTTCGGTCCATGATTGCCCAATATGATATACTCTGGGACCTCTGGTGCCATATGGTATCACACAAGACGCATTAATACATTAGTATAAAACTTTGTAAAACCAAAACAAATTGGTTCGAACTGTCAAAGTCAGCAAGTTTTTTTCCGCCATGTGTAGAGAATTTGCCTTGGTATTATATGCCCAAGTTTACATTCTTACTTGTCTAAAATTTATTAAGTAATAATTTAACAAAATTTAACCAAACTCTAAATAAAATATGGATAGTTTGTAATGCATATAACACATTTTAACTAATAATTTCCAAAAGGAATTTATCGTATTTTTTTTATACGTGGCAACGCCTTTTTAATCACCTCTATTATGAAAGTCGACGGCACCTGAACAGTAATGGTATTTTCTGAGTCGTTATCGACAATTAGCGATTACTACTGACAGTCAATTGATATTTTCTAAGGCGCTTTTGAGTCGACGTCGAGTAGTATTGTCCCTATTTTAGTCGACAGAAAATTTTGCGACGACTCAAATGAAAGTAAAAGAAATTTTAAATGAAATGTAAACATATTTAATGAATACGTTTTAAATAAAAAAGAAAATTTGAAAGAAGTTATGGGCATAAAATTTGTTAGTTAATTTAACGCGAAAATTCGAAACAGTTTGCTTAAATTGCCAAAATTCGACAACATTTTAATGTATCAAATAAGCAATAAAATTCACTAAAAGTCCCTAAAACTATAAGGAATTGCAAAACTTTGGTAAAAATTGCAAAATTAGCGTAAATTTGCAAAAAATTCCTAACAGCGACATGATAGCAAAGTCTAATATTTATTAAAAATCGCGAAAAGCTGTGAAAAATCAGAAAACTTATAGGAAAAAATTGCTTCTATTGCGAACATGGCTAAAATTCGCAAAAATTGCAAACTTGGAAACAAACCCTTAAAATAATTTGAAATCGCTAAATCGGCAAAAAAACAAAATGTCGCAAAATAACAAAAAATATTTCTATGCAACAATAGCGAAAATTCGCGAATATTTTTAATATATCAAACAAGCCATAAAATTGATTAAAAGTCCCTTAAACTATAAGGAATGGCAAATATTCGGTGAAAATTGCTTTATTAACGGAAGTTCGCAAAAATTTGCGGCATGATAGAAAAGTCTTATTTTTATAAATAAACGTAAAAGCAATAAAGAATCAGAAAACTTACAGTAAAAATTTCTCTTATTGGAAACATGGTAAAAATTTGCGAAAATATTCAAAATTGGAAACAAATCATAAGCTTTATTTTAAAAAGCTAAATCGGGTCCAAAAATATGTCGGAAATTAGCATAAATAACATTAAAAAGTGAGTAAAGAACAAAAATAATTGGAGATGGAATTTTTTCGACGACGTCTTTCATAATAGAGGCGAATGTTTACAAAAAAACTAATTTCAAATAATTCCGATAAACTTCAAAAAAATATTGTGAGAGAGAAGTGTAACTACCTTGTGTATTTGTATCATGGTTCAACTCACCTTCAAAATATTTTTAACTAATAGGCATAAGTGATTTCTTTGAGATGTTCAATAACGATAAGATATTTAATTAATGTTTATTCTTATGTATAGGGAAACCATAAACCTTGTGCGACCAATCATGTCAGAAACAATATATTTATCCGTTTTAGAGCTTTTTACGAATTTTGGCATCGATTTGTTAGTGCATATTTTTGTATATTTTACCGTTTGCAGCATTTTGTTGCATAATTTAGTTTTTTAAGTTTTTAGCACATATGTTGCCTTTTTGATGCATATTTTGATTCATGTTAATTTTTAGATGTCTACAAGAGATTTTGTAGCAAATAAAAAAAATTTTTTTGCGAAATTTTGGCTTTTCTGGTTTTAATACCTATCTGTATAGCCAATGTGTTGCTTTAATTTCGCTACCTATCTACATTTCATTTTTACTCGAAAATTGTAAGACAATGGCAGGATGTCATTAAAGATAAATGTTATTTTAAACTTTAGAATTTTATATATACAGGGGTGGGTGTTCTGGAAATCGGATACGCAGGAATTTTAAACGTCGTTTTTTAGTAGGATATCTGTAATAAACGAATTTTATGACAAATATTATACAAATATTTCTCTATTAAACAGAATTTTATAACAAAAATTATAAAAATTACATTAAAAACCATGTTTGGCAAATTTTTAGCCATTTTTGTTTGTAAATTTGTTTTTGTCAACACTGTTTTATTTTTTCATTTCATATTTAATAAATACACAAAATGTACGTTAGGTTAGGTTAGGTTGAAAGGCTGGTGTGAAGTCTCCTTCACACCCTCACCCAGAGACCGGTATGGTCCATTGTGACGCCTTAATTAGAGAAAGATATGTAAAGAAGGAAAATAGGTGAAATAAAACAGCGAAAGCACAAGTCAGAAAAGAAAGATGGATAGAAAAGAATGTTTCGGACCAGCCCCGAAAGAAATCCTGACCAACCAAATTCGACCTACGTGTGGCCAGCACTCAGCCTCCTCTCGCGCAGCCAGGCCATCCCCATTACGAATCCTATCAGACTCCCAAGTCCACAACCCGGGACATCCCCTAATTCGTTCAGGAATCTACTGCCCAGCCACCTCAGCCTGCTGCCCTGCAACCTGGGACAGTGGCACAGAAAGTGCTCAACTGTCTCTAACTCCTCAGGGTCCTCACACAACCTGCACATATCCGATAATTCGGATCCCATCCTCACCGCCATCCTGCCTATCATACAGTGGCCCGTGATCATTCCTATCATGGTCCTCACGCTGACCCTACTCATGCCCAGCAGCAACCCCGAATCGGACTTGCTAAGCACCGGCCACAGCGTCCGTGATACCCGGCAGTCCGTCCGGTTCCCCCAGGCCCGATTGGTCGCGCCCAGAATCCACTCCCTAATCCTTCCAAAATAGAAGCCTATTGGAGGTCTAACCGCCTCCATACAGTTAGGGTCCTCCATCTCTGAGCCCTGTCTTGCTAACCCGTCAGCAACCTCATTGCCACCTATGTCGCAGTGACCCGGCACCCAGCACAACCTTAGCGTATACTCCCCTAAGACTTCTTCCAAAGCCCTCCTACAATCATCAACTAGCTTTGAGTTCACATAACAGCCCCCTACGGCCATAAGTACGTTAATGGTAAAGGTTTTTAAAAATATAAAATATAAGCCCCCAAAAATATAATGAAATAAGACCCCAATATTTATAATATAATTAATTGTACAGTTTTGGTTTAAGGAATCATGCGATGATAGATAGCATGGTTGAGAATTCGGCCAAGCGCAAGGATTTTCTCCTCTATGACATGTCAATCATTGGTTTCGATAAATAAAGCTCTTCTGCATAGCCGGCCTTCGACCGGACGCAAGGATTTTCTCCTCTGTGGTATAACAACTAACGACTTTGCTAATTAAAGCTTTTCTGCATAGGCGGCCTTAAGCCTAGCGCAAGCCTAAACTAAGAAGCTTTACTTAGCGAAGACGGTGTTTGGTACAACATAGAGGAAAAAAATTTAGCGCCCTGCAAAAGGCCGGCTATTCAGAGAAGCTTTTGTTAATGAAGGCGGTGTTTGTTATACCATAGAAGAGAAAGTCCTTGCGCCAAAAAACGTTTTCGTAATAAATTTAAAAATTAAATAATCCCCAAATAATATATTGTGGCTTTATATCATAATGATTTTTTGTCATATGAATTAATCCCCCAATTAAGTAAATGAAATAACACCCCAAACAAAAAGAATTAACTCCCCAAAAATCGTTACTGTTGCGCTCTGTAAAAACTATTGGGTGGTTATTTCATTATTTTATTTATTATTTGGGGGATTATTTCATGCCACCAACATAAATATCTGAAGCGCCATTGATTTGCACTTGATTTCAAGCAAAATTGCTTATTTGGATTAAAATTCGAAAATATTTTTTAATGTTTTTGACTAAAGCAAACTGTTGTAGGTAGGGTAGTGTTTGGTTTTTTTTCATGATTCTATATAAACAAGTGTTTTCCTTATGGTCGAAATTCGGCCATACATTTTTTTTAATATGAAGAAAATATAGTACACCTAAGTATATATGAATTTACATATTTCGAGCATTCATTTTTACCGTCTTAGTGAATCGATTTGGCGACGGACCAACCTCCGGTTCTTATGTTATGGTCCACGTGAGTGGTTGACAAACAAAGAAATAAACAGAGTAAATAAACTGAACTGGCAAAATAAAATAAAGTATGTAATTTGTTTTTTCTTAACCCACTTACAACTACATTTAGAGTTGACAAAAAATCAACCAATTGTAGTCGGGACTGTAAGAAAAGATAAACTCACTGTTTATTGTTGTTGTTTTTGTTTTTGTTTAAGCTTTGATATTTTTACAAGTAAAACTGAGGTTTATAATTCTTATTCGCTTAACAGTTTTATTTGCATAATATCTTTAGCTTTTCTAAAATCTTTGGATGAAGTTTCCTGACAATCTGGCCTAAGCAACCAGTGAAATGCGCATAGGAATAGCTTATCCCTTCAACAATAAATTTCAGTTTCTCAATTGTATGAAATGGGAATTTAGCACATTTGAAAGAAACCTTGTTAATTAATTTTTGAATCCCAAGAAAAACGTTTATAAAGAAATATATAGTTCTTAACTGGTTTGCCTGTGCCGATTTATATAGTCAAAGTATTCGAAAACCGGTTTCTTGAAAATGTCGAATAATCGACCACGCTATTTTTTTATTATTTGAAAAAACCAAATTTTTATTTATGTGTTAGTATCAAATTTGAACGCTTATAACTCTGAAAATATTGAACAGATTTAAATAATATATATGTATATATGCCAGTAAATACATTTCAAATGGTGTAAAAAAAAACTTTTTAAGCAAAAAGCTTGTCGGTTTCGTCACAAAAATAAAAACATATTATGGAAGTATAGTAAAAAGAAGGTATCTTATACACTTCACCACAGTATTTAAAAACAAGTTTTCGAGAGTGTGCCCTATTTGGGAATTTTAGTCGACAATTTTTATGTCAAAACAAACATTTATTTGAAAGGATGTTATGGCATTAAAAGCTATGGATCTATTGCAATAAAATATGGTATGATAATTCCAATTGCAATTAAAATAGTTTCGAACAAATTTACCCTAAATAACAACATTATGGGCCAAAGACTTCATTCCGGAAGTAAGCTTGTATGGCGGCGTCTGAAATTATATATCGATTTTCAAAATCTTCAATAGGCTTGAACTTACATATGAAAAATTTTTTACAAATTATCTCCATTATCAGCCAGCATACCTGCTGGACGGACGGACATTGTTAGATCGATTCTCAAAGTGGTTTTAAGGCGATCCTTATACAAAAGGTTGCTCTAGGTATAATACTTTTAGGTGTTACAAATATCTCCATTATTGTGGTGGGGGTACAAAAACTTTTACATACTAAACTTTTATTAGCGGTTTTCACCAGGGACCGAAAATAACTGTTAATTTTGAATTTTTGATTGAAAAAATCAACCTCAAGGAAATGTCGGAGAATGAAACCAAGTATACCATTTTGAAAGTCTTGGAACAAATTGTCAGAAAATGCGATGCTTTTTAAAAATCTGATTTTTATTTTTTCAGGCAAAAATAACAGTTATTTTTTGATTTTAATTTTTTTGACCAAAAATAACAGTTATTTTTTTAACTTTTATTTTTTTGAGCAAAAATAAAAGTTATTTTTTAACTTTTATTTTTTTCTAGCAAAAATAACAGTTATTTTTGACTTTTATTATTTCGAGCATGAATAAAAGTTATTTTTTGACTTTTATTTTTTCGAGCAGAAATAAAAGTTATTTTTGACTTTTATTTTTTCGAGCAGAAATAAAAGTTATTTTTGACTTTTATTTTTTCGAGCAGAAATAAAAGTTATTTTTGTGTTTTTAACCCCTTTTTTTTAATAAATATAATGAATTTATCACAAAATAACTTTTATTTCTGCTCAAAAAAATTAAAGTCAAAAAATAACTTTTATTCATGCTCGAAATAATAAAAGTCAAAAATAACTGTTATTTTTGCTAGAAAAAATAAAAGTTAAAATATAACTTTTATTTCTGCTCGAAAAAATAAAAGTCAAAAATAACTGTTATTTTTGCTAGAAAAAAATAAAAGTTAAAAAATAAATGTTATTTTTGCTCAAAAAATAAAAGTCAAAAAATAACTTTTATTTTCTGACTTTAACGATAAAAGTTATAACAGTTACGGTCCCTGGTTTTCACCCTTTTATTAAGTGTTCAACTTTGCTTTTCTTAAGACGATTTTATACTACAAAGCATGAGTGTATTTTTCGTTAGTATTGTAAATTAATGAAGTTGCTGTGCGAGGGTACGAGATAGATATAGTTTCTTAAACTGTTGTATTCTGGGTTATTTAACAAACGTGTTTACTACAGCTTTTTGTTGGATTTTTCAACAACAGCGTAGTAAATTTTTGTCTAATACATTTTGTTGTTGCAGTGCTGTAAATCTTAGTACTTTAACCAAAATAATAAGATTCACAAGCACTACAAGGAACTTCACTATCAAGGTATAGTAAAATAATGATTGCTTACCTTTTGCCTTTAAATGCTAATAGATACTTTTTATTTGAAGGAAAGTGCATGGACGATGCCAGACCAGTAGAACCGGCTCGTAACGGAAATTGCTTGTGAAACAATGGAATGCTTATATCGAAACCCGGTCGCATCTGCTGCACACTCATGCTGGCTTTGGCAAGAATTGCCTCCCCTGTATCAAATCCAAGCGAATGTTCAACGTATTCTGGCCAGGTGCCAGAGTACAAGTTAAAAATGACATGATTCCGACCATTGCTCCAATGAGGTAGACGAGCCAAACGAGACGGCACATTACGCACGTAATCCTCAGATAACGAATCGCGATCTAAAGTATCGATACCTAACACGAATAAACATGCACGTTCCGGATCTGGCGTATAATAGCGTGACTCCTGAATGGCGGTTATGATCTTTTGATAATTCGGTGAAATTGGTGGAGCTGCTCCTAAAGAATTTAGTGGTTCCAGTGGATAGACAAAAATAAGGAATTCATTGAAACATTTGCTAAAATTAAAACATGTCTCCATGCGACACGAGCGTGGCACTTTCGAAGACACAACTCCATTGGCGGACAACTGTTCACTAGGAGGAACCGAATTTTCTCCAGATATGCGCAATTTTGCGACAATTTCCGCCACTTCAGGACCAATGGATTGTAAATAGTCATTAGCACCTTCACGTGAAAGGTAACTGGGCAAATGATCCAGGGACTCGGTGTCACCTTCAACAGAAGGAGATGAGGATGATCCGCGACGGCGATGCGATGCATTTTTCAGCCGGTATCCACCGAAATAGCAGTACGCAAGGAATGCGCAGGATACAAACACAAGTATGTAGCGTTTTTTCGCTTGCATTTTCTGTTTTTTCTTGTTTTTCTACTTTATTTTAATTATTTTGTTTTAATTTATTCTACACTGTTTCTATTTTTATTTATCCTTTTTGGGTTTGTTGTTGTAAAGTTGTTCTAATTTGAGTATTTATGTGTGTGTCGTATTAAACAGGTAAAGTGTAGAATTGTTGGTGTAAAAGGAGTATTAGCTATAGAGTCAGTCGTTATATACAATTTATGTGAAGTTATAGTAGAAGTAATTGTAGTGGTAGCGGGGTGGCGGTAAGGAGGTGCCAGTGAAGGTGGGACGAGTGCACATTAACACGGTGTTGAAGGGTTAACAACTTTTTGTCACTGCTGCAACTGCGACAGAAACCAACCTGTCATTGGTTTGATAACGTTTTTCTACTTTTTTCTTGTCTTTACTTAAAATTATAAATGTTAAAGAAATTTTGCTGATTTTTTTTAACATCGACGATGCACTAATCAATTTAAATTTTTCTACTTGAGTCTACGGGATGCAAAACGTGGTGATGCATCCGTAATATTTTCCAACAATCAGGGAATAGTAGAAAATTGCGAAAACATTGTTGTTGTGTTTTTTTGTATCTATTCCAAATATTGCACATTTTTCAATGATTATTATTATAAAAACGATTAATTTAAGCACTTTAAATTTAAAAGGAAACGAGAACATTAAAGCAGAACCGCCACCAAATAAGTATTTTCCTTTTGGTTTTAATTTTTCTGCTTAATTTATTTGAAGAAGGGGTTTTTATGTTTTCCAAACGTCTTCTTCTTCGTCGTTTAAGTGGCGGCAGCAGCATTGGGGGCGTTAGCCCATAAACACAGATTTCTTTGAGAACACTTAAATCAATTTTGGTTTCTTTTCCAGCATTTTTCGTATAACACAATTAATTCTACAGGCGTTAGAATACAAAAATAAACAAATTTTATTTAATTTCTTTGAATTTTTATTTGAATTAAATTGAAACAACTTTTTTCATCAACTTTTTCCACAAATCACAAGTAAAACGACCGAATTTTGTTAAACGAATAAAACAGAGAGCACAATATGGGCAAGAGAGGGTATTTGACAGTTGTCAGTTGACTGTCAAAAAAAACGCACTTTAAGGGATGCCACACTTATGAACCGAACACGGATTTATAGGATTTTTGTCACTGGAAAACAACAGCGTACATGCGCTGTTAATTGTTTAGGGCTGACATCTATTTTTCAAAACCAAATTATTTTTTTTATTAAATAATTGTTGATTATTTTTACAGTACCTTTTTTTGCAAATGGCATTGTGCATTCACACATTTTCTTTTTTTTTAAGCATTTGCATATAAGCATAAAACAACTAAACATCCAAACTTTACATTTACACACACATATACATACATATGCATATATACATGAGCGCATAAAGTTAAAAATATGTATTAATAAAATTGTAAAAAGAAAAAAGCGCGCACACGAACTTAACCGCTAAATAACATTTCGCTTAGAAGTCTTGAATGCAACTATTCTAATGTTGGGTGTCAGATTGACTCCCTATTGAAAGTCGGACAATTTAATCCCAACTTTCCATGCAATATTATTCCCTTAACGATTGCTTCTGTTTTATCACTCCACTTTGTTTTGCCTGTTTTCTTATCACTTTTGCCTTGTTGTGATATGTTTGTTTTTGTTTATGTTGTTAAACATACTGACACTGGAATGCAATACATGCGCTGTAAATAAATATTCCAAAAGCGACATCTATGTGTCGAACTATTTATAGTTATCATTCAAACTTTCGCTATTCTACAATAGATGTCGCGCTCAACAACGTATGTAATTCGCAGAAAAACATCGCTAAGGCCCAATTTACACTAGAGACATTTCTTGCCGGACATTTCTTGAATTCTATTTTAATCTTACCTGAAGTCAGACAGAAATTTATACATGTACATAAACTACGAAAAGTCAGAAAGAAAAATGAAAAAATGTCCAGTACTTAAGGTAGAAGTAAATAACAGGCGGTAGTGCGCGCGCACTCTGTAGGCTTCTAAAAGTTAAACTAGTGTATTTTAATAGAACAAGCTACATGCGAAATATTTTTCCGCGTTAGCGCCAGAAAGTTGGCTAACTTTGAACTTTTTAACTCGTTGTGTATTTTTGCCAAGTAATCAGCTGACAATTAAAAGAAAAATTTAACAAATTTGCGAATCGTGAAAGAAAAACTTATTGAAGAGCTTCAAAAACATACAATAATTATATAAAAAGAATAAATTCAATAAAATAAAAATGTCTTGATATACTTTCAATGCACAAATAAGTAAACAAATAAAAAAACCGCTGACAGGAACGGCTTTTGTAACGCGCGTTGTGTAGCTTGCATTTTTTCATGCGCTAAAGTTTTTAAACGCATGACAAACGTCGACGAATTAACGCGCGTTATGTACTTCTACCTTCACAGATAGTCATGCACTTCCCTCGCCATCATACTTCGTCTGTCCGGCAAGAAATGTACCTCGTGTAAATTGGAACTAAGGCAGTGATGGGAATTGTGACACAATTGTACCACAATTTTTCAGCAGCAGTGTTGAAAAATACAGTACTTTGGTACTTTGTTCAGTACTTTTTAATATTAAAAGTACCGCAGTACCCCCGCGTTGTTATTGCACTTTTTTATCCTTTGAGCTTTTTTTATGCTATGTTAATACGACGATTGAAACCACTGGTTTCGCTCTCTAAAACTAGATAGCCAAACATGCTGTTCATACGATTTATTCCTGTTTCATTTTGACATTTTTTTTTGTGTTGTTAGTGTGATTTTTTTTTAAATAGATAAAAAAGTAAATAAAACTTAAGAATATATTATTTAATACTTTTATTAATATTAAGGTATTGTAATTATCACTTTATTTTATTAAAAATCAATTTTTATTTTGTTTTTATACCCTTCACCTCAGGTGGAAAAGGGTATTAATAAGTTTGTCATTCCGTTTGTAATTTCTACAATATTGATCTTAGACCCTATAAAGTATATATATTCTGGGTCCTTATGGGGAGAGAAGTTGATTTAACGATATCCGTCCGTCTGTCCGTCTGTCCGTCTGTCCGTCTGTCCGTCTGTCCGTCTGTCCGTCTTACGCTTGATATGTGTTTTCCGGAGACTCCAGACATGATAGCGGCTAGGTTGTTTTACATTTGTGTCACATATAGTCTACCATCGGTTGCTATTGAAATTCAGCCAGATCGGTCCACAAATGGCTGAGATATGACCAAAAAACCACGACTACCTCTAATATTTTCCAAAAATCCCTTGTGGTTGTTGTAATTTTATTACTTTTTGCTGTATATCTGGGGAACTGCAAAAGCCAAAGCTTCCAAATTAGGTACACACATTAAGGTAGCCCATACACACGATCCTACAAAATGTGGGCGGGATTGGAGAAGTGGGCGTGGTACCTCCCGTACAAAAAAAAATTAAAAATTGTATAAAAACCTAAAATTTAGGGCTGCCATATGTCCTATGGATATGACTTATATACCAAAATATCGAAAATTTTTAGTAGAACATATTTTATAAAAAATTCAGAAAAATCGGTTCAGATACAAAAAAGTTATGACCAAAACTAATTTTTTTTTTTTAAATACCCACTTTCGGGAACCACAGATCTCCCCGAGTCCAAGCTTTATAACACAAGTAAATGGTAAATTCCTTCTTAAACACGTCGGTATATAAATCTGTCAAATCGGTTAAAAAATGGCTGAGTTATGAGCAAAAAACCACGACTACCTCTAATATTTTCCAAAAATCCCTTGTGGTTGTTGTTTTTTTTTGTTTGTGTTTTTATTTGAACGTGTTGAATGTTAGGCATATCAAACACACACATGTTTGTACATGATTGGTCGCTTAAATTGAAAAATACGTACCTACATATTAAATAAGCAAAGTGACGGAATATATTCTACTTTAATTGTTTATTTGCGTAAGCGTTAATGGCTGAGTTGTCTGGGCGGTTGCTGAAAGCAGCGTTGTTGGTAGCTGCCGGGGTTCAAATCCGGCATCCACCTTTTCAAAAATTTTTTTTTAACTTTTTTTATATGCTATATAACGATTTTAAAATAATTCAGCAATTTTTGATTTTTTTGACAATGTAAATATTAATCGTTCGCTTAACTTACATGTAAAACAAAAATCATATTCTATACCTATTTGTTTTTTATTTTTTATTTAATTTGTTTATGTCCTAAAAACGACTTTAAAATTACTTAGGTATAAAGCTTTTCGATATTTTAATTTTATTGGCAATGACACAGTGTTTTATTTTATTTCGGCAAGCATATACGTACCTACATATGTACATAAAAAGTTGTATGTAATTTAAATAAATCCATACTAACTAGTAGGTTAACCTAGCTATTGCAAAGCCATACATATGTATGCACATGAGTATGTATGAATGAGCAAAAGTTATTTATGTATAAAGGCATTGCTTTCGTAATTGTTGTTGTTGCATTTTATTTTTATCTCTTACTGCTGTAGTAATTGTTGTTATTGTGTTTCGTCTAATAAGCTGTTGCTACGTTGATCTCTTCTTGCATTTCTCTTGGTTGCGGTTTTTTTTTTGTTGTTTTTTTTATAATCTTTACCACAAGTGGTGGATTTTAATGTGTTTTTTACGCATACACATGTATGTATGTTCATAAAATTCTCTCAATATATTTTAATTTAACGCTTGTTCAATAAAACCGTTCGTATTGAGTTGTCTAAGTTCTCGCTTAAGGCTCGTAAGATTGCGAGTTCAAGTCTCCAAAATAAATTTTTTTTTATTTTTATTACATTTTTTATACACGATTTTAAGATTAAATATAATTAAAACTTATATAACGAATTTTAAACATCAACTTTGTCAAAAGAGGAAACGGACTTAGTTATATACATACATTTTTTGATTTTGTCATAGGTATTCTTTTTAAAAACTTCTTGTTCTTATCTCACCATGGTGAAGGGTATTTAAGATTCGGCATAGCCGAATATAGCACTCTTACTTGTTTTTTTCGTTGTTTTGATATTTTTTGAGAGCTAGTTCAGATAAACTAGCGATAACTGTTATCAAAATTGGAGATGATAGTACATTTTTCCTGTTTCGCAGCCTGTTTCAAAATGAAACGACCTGTTTCGCTCTAAAATTTTGTATGGGAAAACAAGTCGTTTCAATCATGTTTGGGGCGCGAAACAGGAATAAGAGAGCGAAACACGAATATTGCTGTCCGTGTGAACATGGTATTAAACTAAATTTACACGTTTAGTCTTTTGATGCTCAACTTCTTTTAAATTCCCTTTTAAAGATGCAATCGGTTTCAACAGCGAATCATAGAGAAAAAGAAAAGAAAAAAAAATTACATGCAGCCATCGTTGTGCATATACAAACGAATAAAAACACAAAGCGTACTGACCGAGTACAGGCATCTCCGTACTAAACTCCTTTCTTCTTTATTCTCTCACCTAAAAACATAAGAGTTGAGCATCAAAAGATGAAACGTGTGAAATAATTTCGAGAGAAGGCTTTGGTCATCATGTTTTTGTTGCACAATTTATGTTGTTGTTTGTTCTTAAAACATCCCATTCTGGAAAGCAAAATATGAATCCTGGCATCTACGATTTGCATTTTAATATTCACGTCGTTAATTTTTGTGACAAGAAAATTAAAAAATAAGGATACATTGGATAATATGTTAGAGTAAACTTGAAATTTAAATGAAACCCATAGTTATAGAATCATGCAATGTTAAGGAAATGGTTATTAAAGTAAAAGAAACTGCGAAATCATATCGTGAATAACTAATGGAATTTTTGTTCCCATGAAATTTTGATTCCCCTTGAAGTTGAAAAAGCAATCGTAAATCTCATGTGAAAATTTGTTCACGCTATCAGTTCCAGTGAATGTAATAAAAGAAGAAAGATTAGAAAAAATTAAAAGTCAATGAAATTTTTGTTCAAAAATATACACGTACATATATATTTTAAAGAAAAGTTTAAATAATAAAGCAAAATATTTAGTATTGGAGGGATAGTTTGATTACAACGTTAGTTTTTTGCACTTTTTAAATTTTATGTAGTAAAATATTTTCCAAAATTCTACTACCACGTCTTTCAAAAGCTTCAAAAATCCGCAGGCAATCAACCTGTTGTCTTGCATTTTGTTGACCAATATATCGGTTTGTGCCTTCTTAACGGATCTAGCCCTTATAATTTGATTTATAATAGGACCTACTTACATACATGTTCCCTAGCAAAAATAAAGTAAGAAAATCAAAGGGAAATGTGATCAAATTACGAGGGAAAAAACTTTTCACGATAAGAGGAATTTTTTCCCGTAAAATTTGTTGATGTTGTTATTCCCCTTTGAATTACCTTTTGTTCATGGTAGTTTTTCATGATCGCATATAAGTATGTGAAAAGGGGAAAAATTATTCACGATACGGGTGATTAAGAACTAAATTTTGTTTTGAAAATAAAACCTTAAAAGGGATTATCAACTTCACTCCAGAAAATATTGTTTCCGGAAAACCCAAAAGCATATTACTGTTGTTATTAATGTTATTTAAAAACGATAGAGAAAACAATAATAATATCAACTCTCAATTCCGTGTTCTAGAGGATCTTTCAGAAAAATATAGCAAATGTTAAGAACAAAACTAATGTTTGCTGACATTTCACATATTGCGTTTGGTATTTTATCGATACCACATTTCTGAGCATCAATTGAACGCACATTTTCAAATGCAAAATGATGTAAAATAGGGATGGGCAAATTGAAAAAATTTATCGATATATGTATATCGAATCGATATTTTGTAAGAGTATCGATATTTATTATTTCAAAAATATCGATGTATCGAACGTATTTGCTGAAACTATTACCAAATTAAAAACATTTAATATACCTTTGTACAAAAATTTAAATAAAATGATTTAAATTTTCTTTTATTTTAATTTTAATCTTTATTAATTGATTTGAGTTTTAAGACTAAACTTAAAAACTAATTGCAGTTGGTTATATTCAATTTGGCTTTTGGCTCATATTGAATATAAACAAATGATGATAAAAAAATAAAACTTACTAAAAATAAAACCTGCACAATATTGTTTTTATTTCACTCATATTACAAAAAGTGTAAGTATGGTGTGAGGAATTATTTATAAACATATGTAAATAATTACTAGAAACTGGGAATTATTTCCTTTCGAAGGTTACTTTATATTATATTCAACATTTTTTATTTTTCGAATTTATTCTATGAGCTAAATTTCAGTTATGTATTTTATAAAGCTTTTTTGTAATTCCTTTTCCTATTCCTTCAATTTTTCAGAAATGACTTTGTACACTATATAATAGTCTGGTAGTGTTGAATATAACATAAATAATTACTTGCGATTCGTATTACAAGAATTGGAATCACTTGGTGTTCATATTACGACTGGATATTTGGTCATAATTATGTCGTTGGGTAAAACTCCCCCCGACGAAGATTGGTTTCTAATTTCTGAATGACATTTGGGAAACGATATAATAGTTTTATTTATTGTTTTTTTTAGATTTGAATTTAATTAGTAGGTACCCAATGATTAGAATTGTTGCAATTACGATTACAATATAAAAGGCTATGTAAATTGTTTTTTGATTGTATTTTAATTCTTCCATGTATCTTATATTTCTAATGTGCTGGTAAGTTAAGTTTTTTATTGGTATTCTTCTTCAAAATTTTTCTGTATTTCTTTAGGAAAATTAGGTATTATTTTACTTTTACCGTATGATTTTCTATCATACCATTTTTCAAGAATCTTAATTGTACATTCTTCAATTTTTATATGATAGTGTCCAGTTAAAGTTATAGGAATTTGATTACAGGTTTGGTTTACAGTTACATTATTCATATTCATGTCAAAAATCAAACTAGAATTTAATTCTATTACATTTATAAATGGATTTTTTCGATAATTACATTGCATTTTTTTATAATTTAGTATATTTTCAATACAGTAATCTATACTCATCATTTAATCTTCTTATGATTGGTTTCAAAATATATAATATTATCTTTTGTGATATATTTATGCAATTTTTCACTTAACTCTATTTTTTTGTTATTTGGAATGGGTTGAATAAATAGGGTTTCATAAAATTCGGGTGTTAGTTGGGGAATTTGGATTATAATCAGAATATTTCGTTCGTTTGTTGCTACGGCTATTCTCATATTTTGTAACTTTTCAAAAGTTATGTCATGTTCTTATATTTCCTCATCGGTTAATATATTTTGGCTAAGAAGCCCTAGGCTTGATTTCAAAAGTATTCCTACAACCTTTTCAATTATCTTTTCTTTTGTATTTCTAATTTATCCTTTTCATTCGCATAATTAATCGTTGCGTACACAGAAAAAAATCTCGTAGGTATTAATGAATAAAATGGTTCGTAATTTATTAAAGATAATAATAGTTGAATCAGCAGGGTTTTTATTTAAATCAACATAAAAATTCTTCCAATTGAATATTTTTTAGTTAAATAAACATTAATTTTTAGTATAAAATTAAATTTAGATTTACATGTTGGTTTGAATAAAATTTCTTAAAATATACCCAAAAATTTTGTCATATTTACATTTATATTGTTAAATGGGTAGTAAGTTTTCGTAATCGACTTAAGTAAAAACAACAAAAAAATTGATTCAAATAAACAACCTTTAAGGATGTTAAATTGAATAATTTGTCTGTTAACGTGACAATATTTTGTAAAGTTAAGAAGATGAAGAACAAGAGCTTTTTTTGGTAATATATTTGTGCATACATACCTTTATGTGTATATGTACATATATTCTAAAACAACTTAATAGCATGTTGAATTTAAGAAAATTCTTAAGCTTTTACATTTATTATACCCTTCACCTCAGGTGGAAAAGGGTATTAATAAGTTTGTCATTCCGTTTGTAATTTCTACAATATTGATCTTAGACCCTATAAAGTATATATATTCTGGGTCCTTATGGGGAGAGAAGTTGATTTAACGATATCCGTCCGTCTGTCCGTCTGTCCGTCTTACGTTTGATATGTGTTTTCCGGAGACTCCAGACATGATAGCGGCTAGGTTGTTTTACATTTGTGTCACATATAGTCTACCATCGGTTGCTATTGAAATTCAGCAAGATCGATCCACAAATGGCTGAGTTATGAGCAAAAAACCACGACTACCTCTAATATTTTCCAAAAATCCCTTGTGGTTGTTGTAATTTTATTACTTTTTGCTGTATATCTGGGGAACGGCAAAAGCCAAAGCTTCCAAATTAGGTACACACACTTAGGTAGCCCATACACACGATCCTACAAAATGTGGGCGGGATTGGAGAAGTGGGTGTGGTACCTCCCGTACAAAAAAAAATTAAAAATTGTATAAAAACCTAAAATTTAGGGCTGCCATATGTCCTATGGATATGACTTATATACCAAAATATCGAAAATTTTTAGTAGAACATATTTTATAAAAAATTCAGAAAAATCGGTTCAGATACAAAAAAGTTATGACCAAAACTAATTTTTTTTTTAAATACCCACTTTCGGGAACCACAGATCTCCCTGAGTCCAAGCTTTATAACACAAGTAAATGGTAAATTCCTTCTTAAACACGTCGGTATATAAATCTGTCAAATCGGTTAAAAAATGGCTGAGTTATGAGCAAAAAACCACGACTTCCTCTAATATTTTCCAAAAATCCCTTGTGGTTGTTGTAATTTTATTACCTTTTGCTGTATATCTGGGGAACGGCAAAAGCCAAAGTTTCCAAATTAGGTACACACATTAAGGTAGCCAATACACACCATCCTACAAAATGTGGGCGGGATTGGAGAAGTGGGCGTGGTACCTCCCGTACAAAAAAAATTAAAAATTGTATAAAAACCTAAATTTTAGGGCTGCCATATGCCCTATGGATATGACTTATATACCAAAATATCGAAAATTTTTACTAGAACATATTTTATAAAAAATTCAGAAAAATCGGTTCAGATACAAAAAAGTTATGACCAAAACTAATTTTTTTTTTAAATACCCACTTTCGGGAACCATAGATTTCCCCGAGTCCAAGCTTTATAACACAAGTAAATGGTAAATTCCTTCTTAAACACGTCGGTATATAAATCTGTCAAATCGGTTAAAAAATGGCTGAGTTATGAGCAAAAAACCACGACTACCTCTAATATTTTCCAAAAATCCCTTGTGGTTGTTGTTTTTTTGTTTGTGCTTTTATTCGAACGTGTTGAATGTTAGGCATATCAAACACACACATGTTTGTACATGATTGGTCGCTTAAATTGAAAAATACGTACATACCTACATATTAAACAAACAAAGTGACGGAATATATTCTACTTTAATTCTTTATTAGCATAAGTGTTAATGGATGAGTTGTCTGGGCGGTTGCTGAAAGCAGCGTTGTTGGTAGCTGCCGGGGTTCAAATCCGGCATCCACCTTTTCAAAAAAAATTTTTTTTAACTTTTTTTATATTCTATATAACGATTTTAAAATAATTCAGCAATTTTTGATTTTTTTGACAATGTAAATATTAATCGTTCGCTTAACTTACATGTAAAACAAAAATCATATTCTATACCTATTTGTTTTTTATTTTTTATTTAATTTGTTTATGTCCTAAAAACGATTTTAAAATTACTTAGGTATAAAGCTTTTCGATATTTTAATTTTATTGGCAATGACACAGTGTTTTATTTTATTTCGGCAAGCATATACATACATACGTACCTACATATGTACATAAAAAGTTGTATGTAATTTAAATAAATCCATACTAACTAGTAGGTTAACCTAGCTATTGCAAAGCCATACATATGTATGCACATGAGTATGTATGAATGAGCAAAAGTTATTTATGTATAAAGGCATTGCTTTCGTAATTGTTGTTGTTGCATTTTATTTTTATCTCTTATTGCTGTAGTAATTGTTGTTATTGTGTTTCGTCTAATAAGCTGTTGCTACGTTGATCTCTTCTTGCATTTCTCTTGGTTGCGGTTTTTTTTGTTGTTTTTTTTTATAATCTTTACCACAAGTGGTGGATTTTAATGTGTTTTTTACGCATACACATGTATGTATGTTCATAAAATTCTCTCAATATATTTTAATTTAACGCTTGTTCAATAAAACCGTTCGTAGTTGAGTTGTCTAAGTTCTCGCTTAAGGCTCGTAAGATTGCGAGTTCAAGTCTCCAAAATAAATTTTTTTTTATTTTTATTAAATTTTTTTATACACGATTTTAAGATTAAATATAATTAAAACTTATATAACGAATTTTAAACATCAACTTTGTCAAAAGAGGAAACGGACTTAGTTATATACATACATGTTTTGATTTTGTCATAGGTATTCTTTTTAAAAACTTCTTGTTCTTATTTCACCATGGTGAAGGGTATTTAAGATTCGGCATAGCCGAATATAGCACTCTTACTTGTTTTAATAAAGTTTCTTCATTTCTACGTTATTTTCTTCAATATGAATAAATTTCTTCACATTTAAGAATTTTATTCAATTCGACTAAAAAACAAGTAAGAGTGCTATATTCGGCTATGCCGAATCTTAAATACCCTTCACCATGGTGAAATAAGAACAAGAAGTTTTTAAAAAGAATACCTATGACAAAATCAAAACATGTATGTATATAACTAAGTCCGTTTCCTCTTTTGACAAAGTTGATGTTTAAAATTCGTTATATAAGTTTTAATTATATTTAATCTTAAAATCGTGTATAAAAAAATTTAATAAAAATAAAAAAAAATTTATTTTGGAGACTTGAACTCGCAATCTTACGAGCCTTAAGCGAGAACTTAGACAACTCAACTACGAACGGTTTTATTGAACAAGCGTTAAATTAAAATATATTGAGAGAATTTTATGAACATACATACATGTGTATGCGTAAAAAACACATTAAAATCCACCACTTGTGGTAAAGATTATAAAAAAAAACAACAAAAAAAACCGCAACCAAGAGAAATGCAAGAAGAGATCAACGTAGCAACAGCTTATTAGACGAAACACAATAACAACAATTACTACAGCAATAAGAGATAAAAATAAAATGCAACAACAACAATTACGAAAGCAATGCCTTTATACATAAATAACTTTTGCTCATTCATACATACTCATGTGCATACATATGTATGGCTTTGCAATAGCTAGGTTAACCTACTAGTTAGTATGGATTTATTTAAATTACATACAACTTTTTATGTACATATGTAGGTACGTATGTATGTATATGCTTGCCGAAATAAAATAAAACACTGTGTCATTGCCAATAAAATTAAAATATCGAAAAGCTTTATACCTAAGTAATTTTAAAATCGTTTTTAGGACATAAACAAATTAAATAAAAAATAAAAAACAAATAGGTATAGAATATGATTTTTGTTTTACATGTAAGTTAAGCGAACGATTAATATTTACATTGTCAAAAAAATCAAAAATTGCTGAATTATTTTAAAATCGTTATATAGAATATAAAAAAAGTTAAAAAAAATTTTTTTTGAAAAGGTGGATGCCGGATTTGAACCCCGGCAGCTACCAACAACGCTGCTTTCAGCAACCGCCCAGACAACTCATCCATTAACACTTATGCTAATAAAGAATTAAAGTAGAATATATTCCGTCACTTTGTTTGTTTAATATGTAGGTATGTACGTATTTTTCAATTTAAGCGACCAATCATGTACAAACATGTGTGTGTTTGATATGCCTAACATTCAACACGTTCGAATAAAAGCACAAACAAAAAAACAACAACCACAAGGGATTTTTGGAAAATATTAGAGGTAGTCGTGGTTTTTTGCTCATAACTCAGCCATTTTTTAACCGATTTGACAGATTTATATACCGACGTGTTTAAGAAGGAATTTACCATTTACTTGTGTTATAAAGCTTGGACTCGGGGAGATCTGTGGTTCCCGAAAGTGGGTATTTAAAAAAAAAAATTAGTTTTGGTCATGACTTTTTTGTATCTGAACCGATTTTTCTGAATTTTTGATAAAATATGTTCTACTAAAAATTTTCGATATTTTGGTATATAAGTCATATCCATAGGACATATGGCAGCCCTAAATTTTAGGTTTTTATACAATTTTTAATTTTTTTTGTACGGGAGGTACCACGCCCACTTCTCCAATCCCGCCCACATTTTGTAGGATCGTGTGTATGGGCTACCTAAGTGTGTGTACCTAATTTGGAAGCTTTGGCTTTTGCCGTTCCCCAGATATACAGCAAAAAGTAATAAAATTACAACAACCACAAGGGATTTTTTGAAAATATTAGAGGTAGTCGTGGTTTTTTGCTCATAACTCAGCCATTTGTGGATCGATCTTGCTGAATTTCAATAGCAACCGATGGTAGACTATATGTGACACAAAGGGTCTAAGATCAATATTGTAGAAATTACAAACGGAATGACAAACTTATTAATACCCTTTTCCACCTGAGGTGAAGGGTATAATAAACAGGGCTATGTTAGTCTTATTGAAACAAATTCTTCGTTTTGCATAAATTTATTCATATGCACTAAAATAGTGTAGATTTGAAGAAATTTATTCATTGTGATAAAAATTTGCTAATCAAAGGAGTTATTTTCTCTTAAATGATTGCTGTAAATATCAATTACTATTGTGTGGTGTACAAATTTAGTGCGTATTTAGAGGCTAATATAAAAAAATAAATACAAACAAATAAAAAAAATTATAATTAAATATAAATAACAATAAACATAAATACATACAAAGAAGTTTTTAAAAAATATAGATAAATAAGTATATGCATAATTATAAAGTGTTTTATATAAAGTGTATTTTAAGACTAATATAAAAAAATAAAAATATTACAAATACATAAGAGAAAATAAAATTAAACAATTATTAACATAAAAAACAAAGAAGTTTTTAAATAAATATAGATAAATCAGATTAATAATAAAGATACGAAAAAATTAAATGCCGATGTCGATGTCAAAAAATATTGAATTCATCATCTCAAGGACGATTGGTTTTGGATTACTATAAAAACAATTCAAAATTAAATGAAGGAATGCGAATACTTATTGTACACAGAAAAAAATTACGACAAATCAATTGTCATATTAATTACCAAATTCGTGAATACAATTAATTTTTTAATTGAAAAGGCACCAACAACAGAATTTGTAAATATGTATAATAAAATTTTTGCTTACTTAAATTTGTTAACATTCAATAAATGTTTTTAACAATAATATTGTAATATTAATTATAAAATTTGTTATTAAACAGCATTATTGTTTAAAAACTGAATTTATCCTATTAAATAAAAATTTGTTTAGCTTTCAGAAGTTATGTTTCAACATTAAGTTTATCATACTGAATATATATATTGTTGCAATACAACCACGTTTTTTGCAATATTAACAAAGAAAATTGTTACCGTTCTATCTTCTTTAAATAAAACAACAACATTTTTTTTAATTAATTTTTTTATTAAATAATGAATAACAAATACGAACATACGCTTATACAATATATCAATAGCTGTTAAACATTTAACAAAAGGATATTTTATTTTATCATCGCAGTACAATGTTATAGTCTTAACGTCCCAAATTTCACCAACTACCAAAAGCAAAGGTTGGATGTTTGATTTTTGGATTTTTAGCAAATAAAGTTTTGCTTCGATTTCTTCTTGAGTCTTGCCCATAATTGCAAATGAATGTTGTGAATCTTCTACGGAAAATTTCTTTCGTCGCTTTGATCCACTTGAATCTGTCAATAACTTAGAGTATGTGATGGTGTAAATATTCGAGATTTATTTATTTACATAACATGGATATATATTTACAAAGTAAAAATACAAATTTAAAGAGTTCAGGCAATAATTAGCCTTTTCTACTTAGAAAATAAATTACAAGAGATATAATAATATTATATTTTACAATATTTTTTTGTTTAGGGAAAAAGAAACAAAAACCTATTAAAAATTGACTTTTATTCGACCTTTACAAAATTTATTATTATTATTTTATTAAGCTTGAAGTCTATCTTTTTAAAAAATATTAAATTTATTGAACCAATATTTCGGCACTCCGTTGTGTGCATTCTTCAGGGTTTTTTTCTTTAATTTTTGACAAAAAATAACAATTTTTAACAAATGAAATAAATTTAACAAAAAGTCATAAAACAATTTTCAATTAAAAACAAAAAAAGGGTTTCCAATTTAAAAACTAATCTATTACATTATAAATAAATTATTAACTTCCGGTTATATTTTTACAAATTAAATGCCTATAATTTTGTGCTAAACTTTCAGTATCTGACTTAAAATTAATTCTCGATATTATCGGTACATTTATAATTGGCAACATTTCTAACATAAACCTACGTTTATAATTATTTTCCGTATTTAAAACTGTTGTATTTTCAAAATCAGGATAATGGTTTAAATTTGCACAATGAGCTGATAAAGCTGTTTTTTGTGATGAAATGTGCCCATATTTTTGATCTGACTTATGTCCTGCTAACCTAGTTTTTAGTTTATTCTTCGTTGTACCAACATATACTTTACCACATTGTCCATTAACATTTCCCCTACAAGGTATTTTATAAACTACATTCGACATTTCCAACTTATTTATTTTATCTTTCATATTAGTAAATAATCTACCTATTGTGTTATAAGATTTATGCGCAATTTTATACCTTTCAGTATCATAAATATTAGATTTTTCTAATCTCTCCGAAAATTTTGGTACATAAGTTAGCGATTTATAAACTTTTGGTTCCGTATTACCGTTCGAGTTATTTATTCTATGGTTATTATATTGTGTTAATAAATTAGATATAATTTCCTTCGGAAAACTATTTTCTCTTAAAATTTCTAGCCGTGTTAATAATAATCCTTTTAGGATGATTTGAAAAATAATTAATTATTCTACCAGACGATGTTGGTTTTTGATACCAATCAATCAATAAACTTTTTTCCTTTCTTATTATCAAAGTATCTAAATAAGACAATTTAGATTGAAACTCCTTTTCCATTGTAAATTGTATATCCGCATGAAAGGAATTAAATGCATCCAAAATTTTTGCTATTTCTGATTCCTTAATTACGCAAAATAAATCATCCACATATTTTGTCATAATTTTAGGTTTAATAGTCAACTGTTCCAAACACCTATCTATTAATCTCTCCATAACAATATCTGCTACAATTGGAGATGCTGGTGATCCCATAGGAAGTCCCCTTAGTTGAACATACATGTTACCGTCCAATTGAAAATATCTATTATCAATTATACAAAATTTCAGAATACGTAAAAATAAGTCCTTTTCCATGTTAGTGTGTTCTTCTATCTTATCCCATTGCTCTTCTATTATATCTACAGCAAGATCTACAGGTATACTTGGAAATAATGAAACTACATCAAGAGATATTAGTTTCTCATCATCATTTAACTTAATATGTTTAATTTTATTTTTAAATTTTTTTTTATTTTTTTTATTTGAAGAGAGTCCCTTACATTATATTTAGAATTTTCCGTTATATTCCTAAGAACCGTTGTAATATATTTACAAAGTTCATATGATGGAGAATTTATGCATGAACATATTGGTCTTAATGGGAAATCAATTTTATGAATTTTTGGAACCCCATATAATCTAAGTGCAATTGCTATATTAGTTTTAAGTTTATTCTTCTCCTAAAAAGTTCTTGAACAAAGTCATTATTTATCCTTTGTAATCTATTAGTAGGATCCTTACTCAGTTTCTTATAAGCTGAATTGTCCCTTATAATATCATTAATTCTTAAATTATAATCTGTTCTGTTCATTGCTACTGTCGTATTACCTTTATCTGCATTCAAAATAAGAATATTTCTATTAATGCCCGTAATTTCTACAAACAGATATCTAGTCGTGTTCCTACCTAACAGTTATCTTTACATATCCGGTACCACTATTGTGGTAATTTCAACGTTAATTTTACATACGTGAATTAAGTAACGAAAATCGGTGGTGTACACTTTAACCCATAGGTAAGAAAAACGTTATAACGGTATCAAAATCATAGATACCCATACACAGCTAGATATCTATTTGTAGAAATTACAGGCATAAGTCTTAAAAACCTTTCCGTTTCCTTTACTTTGTCGAGAACAAATTTATCCCTATTAGTCAATTTCATTTTATTTATGTAGCTATCTATACTTGTTGTTAATTTTGTCCTAGCTATTTCCTGATCCTCCTTATTTTTCAGTGTTTGAACTAAATTCCCCCCTTCCGTTATAACTTTTAAAATTGGAAAATGTTTTCTTTCTGTTGGTAAAATGTGTTTGTGTCCTAACGAGAGAACCCATTGTGCATCTACTGGTATATCTATCTTAGTCTTATTTATAAACCACTTATTGTTTAATTTTACACCCAATTCTTTTTTTTTGTAAATTTACCAGATTTTCAAACTTTCTCTTATGTCTATTCTTGACCTTCTCATTAAAGTTCCTTGCTACTTTATCCTCAAAATCCAAAAATTTTTTGTATTCTTCTTTATTAAAATATCTTTGTAAATTGTCTGTGGTCATTCTGTATTTCTTTTGCACTTCCCTCATTAATTGATGTTGTTGATTTATCCTCAAATTCAGAATTTTATGTTGTAGATCTTGTAGATACTTGGATATTGTTTGATGACATGATGGTAAACGTTCATGCTCATGAAAAATATTTAAAATGTTTTTAGTTGAATTTTTTATAAATTTAGGAATGATACCTACATTACGACAGCGAATTAAGACCTCAAGCTTAATAAAATAATAATAATAAAAACCTATTAAAATAAAAAAAAAAAAAAAAAGTTTTTAATGTTAAGATACAACTTAAAACTACGTGGTAACTGACAATTCGTTAATGTGTAAATATTCAGAAAATGTATTCCCTTGGCCGGGCTTTTCTATCATTTTGCAGTCTGTGCAATCTAATCCCATAGTGATTAATTTACACTTAAGCTCAGATAAATTCACCTTATCAAGGCCAAAAAGTAAAGCTTTATATGGTCTGTCACTTTTGGTGGCATAAGTGAAGAATTCTAATTGTTCTACTTTAAGCAATTCGCCTATATTTTCAACATCAGTTTGAGTTTGACAAAAAAGTTTCAAGCCAATCGAAATTTTTCTAATTGCATATTCTGCAACTTTTTGTTTTCTGCATAGATCATGTAGTTTATCAATACTACACTTAAGTATAGTAAGAGGTGGAATTATTCGCTTTGTTGCTTTATCAACTAATATGTTTGGATATTAAAAGTAAGAAATTTATCTAAAAAAAACTTCACTAAAATCTTCTACATTTATGCTTTTATGACAGTTTCGTAAAAGCATAAAAATATTTTTTTTAATATATTACTTATCTTACACACTGTATTTGAAACATGATCGACACAGCTTCCGTACATGTGCAACTCAATTAATGAGAGTTAAAAACAAAGGGGTGGGGCTTCTAAACAATTGTTTGCTTGAATGAGCATCACTGGTTTAATGTATTCTGGCCATTCAGTTAATATATCGTTGGTAGTTTTTAGGCTTATTAATTGATTTAGTCTATAAAAAAAACATTTTCTCTAATACAAATTGGAGCGTCAGGTTCTGAATCTATACGAAATAGGTGTAATGTTTACAATTAAAACATTATTGACATAAATTATGAAAATACTAACTAAAAGATGAGAGTTCTTGTAACTTTTGTTTATCTTCCTTTAATAAAGGTTTGTTTTGGCGTCTTAAATTGTGAATTTTATTATATAATTTTCCTCTTTTTCCAATTTTGTAGTTACTCTGAAAAACATTATTATTTAAGATTCTTAAATTTTTAGTAAAGTACTAAAATTCATTAAGCTACTTCTTACTATTTGCTCTGATGGAAACATAGTGCATATTTGTAGTTCTATATTTGTACCTACGATCTGTTAATGTACATATACTAATAGCCTTTTACTTCAATATATTTTGCTATAGTATTAATTAATCGAACACGAATTTCTTCACTAGAAAACTGTTTGTCTTTATAGTTTTTATTATTTTATTGCCAACATTTGTATCATTTAATATAGATATAAGGCTTGGTATTTTAGTTTTGTTCTGTTCGGGTATATTTTCAAATTTGTCTTTTCCTCTGCTTTTTTGCTGGATAAAGAAATGTTCAACCATATTTTTAGGTATTATTCGAAGGCAGCTTGATCTCCAACTGACATATTATTGAACAATTTATTAATGTGGTTTTGATTAAGATAAGGTAAAACATCTGTATTAATACATTGATCTTTAAAAATTGTAAAAAAATGTATATAATAAATATTATTTACTTATGTATGTACATCTGTATATTAAATATTTACAATATGAAAAATAATAATTACCTCAAAGGTGAATGTAAATATGTGGAAGTTTCCATATGCTCAGTAGTAAGTAGTAGTAAGAATTGTATTTAAGCCAAGATTTTCTCCTAAGATTAAACCCAAAATAAAGTATACTGTTTTTGTACCAGTAGATATTTTAATTTCAATCCCACTCGGCTTTTTTAATTCTATTACCAATGGCTTTAAACATTCATTAACACCGTGTCTTTTTATATCCGCAGATTTTATAGAGCATGCTAAGAATACAGTGTTTAATTTAGACGATTTTTCAGGAAAACAAGGAAAACTATTATATACATTGCACATGACTTGATTTGTTGCTTTAGAACCAATAGGATTATTAATCCCAAAATCAGCAACGTATATAAAAAATGGAATTAGTATCTTTTGTGGATAAAGCTTGGTTTTCTGAATCCACAATCTCCTTGTATGAAATTACTAATGTTTTTATTTTGTTTTGTTTCTTCCATGTGAATTAAAACATTGTTAAGCAAATCTTGAGACTCAAAAAGTTTCCTTGACTGAAACTCCAAAGGCATAATTGTCCCTGTAGGATTCTTTGAGTTTGCAATTTTAAAGCTTTTAGGATTTGAAATCAGATCCAGTTCTTTCATACACTTTTCAAATCTGTACTCCGTTTTTATTTCCTTAAATAATTCAGCTACACTATTTAGTTAAAATCATCTTTGTGTTCGAATCTTGTTGAATCGATTTTTTTAAAAATTCAATAATGGGATACAAAATATTATCCTCCACGTTTTCTCTAATTTTATTTATATCAGCTCTTGAGATATTATTAAAAGAGTGCAATGATAATAAAACTTACTTGCAGAATCTCGCATTGCTTGCAAATGTTGATGATACAAATTGTTTTCCAAACTTTAAGATTTAAAAATGTTATCTGCTAAAGTTTCCGTAGAAGCAGGATGAATACTTAATAATTTGGAATTTATTTTAAGAAAGCCTTGTTGGTCGAACTGCGGCGAAACTAAATTTATATCCTTAAAATGGTTTAACGCGTGTTTTTTTAATGACTTCTTTAAGGAAAACTTTTGGAAACAATTATTAAAATTACACAAATATATTTTGTTTTCTTCAACAAAACTGCAATTCTTTAAATGAAAAAAAACTCATTTGGGCAAAAAAATAATTTGTCACATATGAAGCAAGATATGCAGTTTACCATGGTTTTTTCTTGAAACGCAAAAAATTCACTTTTTTTTATTTGTCATAAAATTTTTAAATTATTTCCAATAACTTTTTTAATTGACAAACTGCCGTTCAAAAATTGTAGAAGTATAAACAATTTTAAACTTTTGAATAAAAAAAATTGTTGAACATTTTAATTTATTCTCAATAATATATTTATAATTACTTTTTAACTTTTTTGATTTTTTTCTGTGTAGAGCTTATAACAACTTACATGATACAAAATTATATTCGTATGACTGTAAACTTGGTTAAAAAAATGTGGTACAAGTCTTCCAAACTGAATTTTTGGTAACAATATGAATTTGTTTTTTTGTAAAAAAATTAATAAATTAATATATTTATAGGGATATTACTACTTAAAGCAACCTGGTAAGAAGCCACAAGGAAAACTTTATGATAAGTACTTTAACCTGGTCCGAAAACTAAAAAACAATGATGCTCTCCAAAAGAGATTTAAATCTAAATAAGAGCTGTATAAATGCAGTTTGTATAGTTATTGATTTTTTTATACAAAATTTTTATTAGAGCTTCCAGAAGAATATATCGATGATAGTATTGAAGCAATAATAAACGACAACTGTTCTTGAGCAGAAGTTCAAAACCATTAGGCTGCATCTAAAAACTACAGACTAAATGAAGTGGTGAAGGCTAAATGTACATCTGATATATTAAGTAAATGGGTGCAGTACAACAAGCCATTAGGAATTCAACTGGTGCGATGTAATATTAGTTTGCTTGTTTTTATAAATATTTTAATATATGTATGTATTTATTTACAACTTTGTTGATCGATATGGACTTTAAGCATTAATAGCCAAATGCCGAAAGTTTTCATAATGGATTTGAACCGTTCTAAAATTATTTCTGTGTTTCATGATCGCATCAAAGACCAAGCCAGCAAACTCTTATTGCAAAGCATGGAAAAAATAAATAATATAACAGAAAGTTTCCATTAAATAATTCAATAATATTTGTCTTTTCAGATGGTTCATGCATTGGAATCTTTTACCTGCTACATAGCATTTTAGTACCTTCGTCAAAAATTGTCCATGTAGTAAATGGAAAAAATGTATGCACTAGATACTCTATACAAGAATTACAAAAGAGTTTTATTATTGATGGAAGCACTGTTGCAGCCTGCGAGGAAGAGTTGTTGAAAAGGCAGGAAGAAAAAACGTAATTCAACCAACGATGTTAGTATTAGGTTCTATTTTAGAGCCCCAAGAAATAAAAGTGTACTTTGAGGGCATAAAATATAGAATGCATTCTGCAGTTAATGCTATAGATATATGCTTTAAAATATTTTTTACATTTAATTTAGAATATCCGAAAGAATCGATATTAGTTTGGTCTTTCATTTGAAAATATTTTTATGAAACTGAAACAAGTTCTGATTATAGTAGTCCACAAATAAATTCTCTAATATCGAACCTTAAATATCATGTTGCAAGGAATTCCAAAATGTTAAATTGCACTTTAATTGAAAAATTTTATAAATTAAGTTGACTTTTATTGTATATTGGTCATTAACACAATAGCATATTTTTTGTATACAAAATTAAAAACAATTTATTAAAAATATGAAGTAGAAATTTGTAAGCCGTGGCCAAAGGGCTAGGTTACTGAAATTTAATAAATTAAATAAATAAAAAAAATAAATAAATATTTATTTAATATTTATTAAATATATTAACAGACGAATTTCATTTAATTTCTAAACGTATTATTTCAATGTTTGTGTTTATATTTTTCAAAATCTTATCTTTGTTCCCGTTATAAAATCAAGTCAATTTGAAATAAATAATGGTACAAAATATTTTACTCTTTTAATAATAAATCAAATTAAAAAAAGACTAAAAAATCGTTGCTATTAGCCATATAAAATTTCTTAAATCTCACGATTTTGGAAATGATTATTTTCACGACGACACGGCTACATGGCTGCAGGTTGTTGTCTGTGCTTATTTTGTCGTTGTAGTCAAATTAAACTAATTTCTATTTTTGTCTACTACAAAACAGAAAAAGTGCTGCTAATATAAAAAAATATTTGAAGAATAAGTGCTTAAAAATTTTTTGTTTAACAGAAAACAATACGCTTGAAATTGAAAAAATTGTATATCTTATTAGTATCCTAAAAAGAAGTTCTATAGGAAGATGTTTTTCGCGCTTACGCTTTCCTAGCTTAAGCCTGGTACTGTGTTTTTCTGAAAAATTGAAGGAATATGACTATTACAAAAAAAAAAAAAAAAGCTTTATAAAATACATAACTGAAATTTAGCTCATAGAATAAATTCGAAAAATAAAAAATGTTGAATTAAATTTTTTTAACGCTATAAAATGTATTATAAATAAGTATTTATATATTTATTGGCTTAAATTAAGTTTGTGTACTAGTCTTGAATTATGCATGTTTTTCCATTTCATAAAAGTCAAGAAAAATAAAATGATAGTGGCACCACTGAAATATAAAAACATAGTAAAAAAAACAGCTGTCTATAATTTTTCAATTGTAGCTGTCGTCTTCAAAGTAATTCAGTAACTGACTACACGGCTATAATTGCACCCAGTAGCATTTGTAGTCGTGTGTTCGTGTAGCCTGCTGTCTCGAATGTGTTTAATTCATAAGGCTTTGGCATAAATGCCTGTGTTTGTTTTTTGTAATAGGTTAAAGTAACACCGTGTTATTTAGTCTACTATAAAAAATAACTTAGGCTTTTATGACAACGCCTTACACAAACAGATCTATTATTAAATACAATTTTGTATATTTAATAGTTCAATTAATTACATAAACTGCCAATTTTACAATGTCGAAAGTACGCTTTCTTTCGCACAAATACATTTAAAACAAAAACAAATTTTTGATAATTTGTTTTTATTTAACATTTAGTTGTGCCAAAGAAATATTTGTAACGCATTTAGTGAAATAGCAGTTGATTATTTTGATACTCAAGATTAGAAAATTGTATTAAATAAAACATAGGATACGTTTTAAATTTTTTCTACTGGGGTTTTGAAACGGTCAGATCTTACCCCGGGTCTCCAGGTGGAAATATTTGTTGCGGCAAACGTCAAATTTAATTGCTCCATTAAAATTGCGACGTATAGACTGCATACTGACATGACTGGCAATCCATTGCGCAATGGTTGCTTCTGATTGCTTGAGCAATTATTGCTTAGCAATCTGCAGTAAAATGAGTTGTCATTTATCTGACATTTCATTATTTTGTACGTTTGTTTATGGCAAAGCAATTTGTAGCATACAACGTCTAGATAATTTTTTTTTTAAATTCTTCTCACAAACCATAATCAGGCGAGTCGCATGCAATTTGTCCAGCCTTATTGTTCGTCGGTGGGGGAAGTTCGTTGCCTGTCGATTCATAGTATTTTTGCTACTAAACGATTTTTAAAATTTGCATGCTATTTTATTTTTTTAACAGAAAAGAAAAGCTATCACACAAAAGAAACTATAAAACTCCCCTAGTAATCTCATTTCCAGCGCAGCAAATATAACCAAAAAGTTTTCAAATCAAAACAGTTAAACTTTTTAAACTTAGCCAAAAACGGGAAAAGAAAATCGCTAGTTAAAACAGTAAAATAAAAGGGGGTGAATACTCTCAATACGTTTTATTTGCTAAACCTTAAATTAAATTTTGTTAATTTTCCTTTTTTCTCCTGTAGCAAGTTTTGATGAGAAGTTTAATAAACACAGCTCATGTGGTTTTGCACATGCTTTGTTACATCACATACAAATCTACTTTAAGCAAAACGCGAAAAACAACAAAGTCTTTTTTATAAAATAGAAAAGTAGGTGTCCTTGTGTTAAGGATTCAGTGAATGAATGTATGTGTGGATTCTATGTTTAGTTGTTGTTTGAATTAAACGGAAATGCAGTTACTTTTAAACGGAAAATTATTAAACGTCTGTAAAGCAATAAAAATTACGATTTCTAAAGGAACTTTTAGAAAAACAAAATTGTTTTCAGTTCATTAAGGTAGATGATTATTTATTTACAATAATGTTAAAAGTATTTATTTTGCGGTATTCTCAGCCTTGTTTTAGTACAAATTTTATTGAATTCTCCTTTATCAAATCGGCCCATAACTTTCCATATACTTTATTTTAATTTAAAAAACCACATGCAAAAAACATTTTATTACGACGATAAACGTTACGAATAATGCTTTTGTATTAAATCCATAATTTACTACAGTCCCCATAGAAAATCCACTCTCAGAAGACACTAAAGTACACCTTAAATCGTAATAAATAATGCAGTTATGTATAGTAATATAGTAAAATGTGGTGTGTCATAGTTTAATCAGGCTAGAAATCATATGGCCAAATTTCGTGAAGATGGAAGCATAATATTATGCCACAAAAAAATTAACCTCAAAAATAAGATATTTTCTAAGCTAAATTGGGGCTGCTGATCATGAATATGGCATTAAAATTTTATACCCTTCACCACAGGTGGAAAAGGGTATGGGTATATAAGTTTGTCATTCCGTTTGTAATTTCTACAATATCGATCTTAGACCCTAAAAAGTTTATTTATTCTGGATCCTTATGAGGAGAGAAGTTGATTTTACGATGTCCATCTGTCCGTCTTACTTTTGAAATGTGTTTTCCGGAGACTCCAGATATGAAAGCGGCTAGGTTGTTTTACATATATGTCACATATTGAAATTCAGCAAGATCGGTCCACACATGGCTGAGATATGACCAAAAAACCACGACTGCCTGTCATTTTTCCAAAAAAATCCCTAGTGGTTGTTGTTTTATTTTAAAGGTCGCAATTATTGGATGCAATTTGGTACATTGATTGTAATTATTTATTGTAATTTAAAATGGTGCGGACCGGTCCATAATATCTCAAAGATCCCAAACAAACTTCTTTCCGGATTAGAGTCTTTGTGCATATAAACCATGTTTTTATGTTATGCTACAACCTAATTCACTAGTTCCCATTCAAATACCACTCAGAAAAATATTACCAATACCATAACTTCTTTAAAAATGAAGGTGTTTATATAAAATTTGGCGACGAAAACTTTTATAATATCTACTATGTCAATCCTTTTAAAATTTCTTTAAGACTAGCAAATATCATATAGATATCTGGATAATATGTGATAAAAACCAAATTTTACCAACTTTTAATTATAGGGGTAAATGAATTTACAGAGTATAGTTTGGATTTGAAATTTTATTTTGTTTAAATCTAGATACTTTTTGTTTAAACATTCATAAATTGTCGAAAATTTTTCATTCAAAAGAAGATTTGATTAAGGAAAGTCTTATAGAAAATAGAGAATTTATTTTACGGGAAAGCAAGTGGTTTTAGAATAATTTGGACAAGTTATTGGAATTTTCGGTTGTGAATATTGCAAATTTGTTTTAGAAGACTACATTTTGCAAACTTAATTTAGATAAACGGTAAGAAAATTTCGTATTTTTTGTTTTAGTGAAATTATGTTGTTAATAATTTGTGGTCTTTGTACTGTTGGTAGGATTGTTGTGTCGAATATATTGGCTTCTGGAGTGAGGAAGAAGGAAAAAAACAAAGACAAAACGTGCATTTGGGTCACTTTCTCTGGTTGTTATTGGTGCAAGATTTATTTACTTAAATCGCAATTGGGAACTTGAGGTTCTTTACACGTTTGTGTTGAACCTGATAGAATTCCGGAACCTGATAGAATTCTTAAGGAAACTAAATAAGTTTCCGGTTTATAAGATTTATCATAAAGCTAATTTTCCTGCGAGTGAACATATATCCCATAATACCTACATACCTGAAAATAGAGTGACCTACGGGTAGTTCAGTATTGTTTTTTTTGTTGTTAGAAATTTCATATCTAATTTATTAAATTTGCTCGGACTTTTAAGTTTTATATTTATATTGAATTCGATTTAAAACCGGGGTTTATTTTTTAGTTTTACAAATTAATTAACTTTAAAATTTTTTGCTTAAATTACCTGAATAGTACTGTAATGGTCACCTAAATTGTTAATTATCGATAAACTTATAAAAAAGAAGTCTATTTACGAATATTTCAAATACCTTTACACTTAGAGGAAACTACACTCAAATGTATGCGTTGTAATATTTAGGAAAATAAACATTTTCGTAGATATTATAAGACATACATACATATTTAAATTTAACATACATATACAAAAAACATATCGATTAATTGGTTGAACATAATAAGAATACGTATCCTGTCTAAAGTCTTCCGGCGCCTGAGGACATCGATGGAGAAATCATATACTAAGTAAGTTAATTAATTCATATTTGTTTTTTTTTTATATTCTTATTTATATCAACCATATTCAAAAACACTGTTTTTTTTTGTTTCCTCCTAAAATAAAAAAAAAAAAGAAAGGTAAATAATATATACCGTAATAACTTCTTTTAATACAATTAATAGTTGTTAAAACTATTAGTTATACATTCGTTACTAACTATTAATTGTTACTACAAATTTTACGGGGTTTTAACTTAAAATATAAATGGTAAATTTCAATTTGTGACCAATTATAATTTAAAAATACCTTTTCTGATAATTTTCAATCTTTAAATCTTTATGTATGTTAATATTCATTGTTAAATAAATTTTTATATTTCAAACATGAAATTTTAAATATTAATTTGGTTGTGAAAAGTGAAGTTTAGGTATGGGTCATATGGGGTGATTTTCGTTTGTATTTTATTTTTCTATAGGGCTGATAAGCGGAAAATATGTATATCAGCATTGAGGGTGGGCTAGGATCTGTGTAGCATATTACATCTCTCGCTACACGTACCTCATCAATCCATATAAACTTTCTCTTTATTTCTATCTGTCTTTATGAGTCACTTTAGTTGTTTAAATTTTGCTACCTAAATTTTATAATCTCTTAGAAACGAATTAATTTTATTGGGAACATAACAAACCAACCCCCCCAACGACGAGCACGGCCGAACTAATAGGTAGCCCCGTTTCCAAATAATACCATCTCAGTCTCCGAACTGAAGTTTCGTTACAAATATTTGGCGTAAGAAACTCTCAAATGATTCATAACCTAATTTTGTTTTATCGGGCCTATGATAGGTCATGAGTCCCATATTAGGTACAGTCTCAAGTAATTGTATTTATATTCTGTGGTATAGGCTACTAAATGATCGGACTTGAACGATTTGTTTTGCATATATTTAGTACTTAATTTGACCAAATTTGAATAAACTATCATAATTGTATTAGCCGTATTAAAAGGTTTTTTTAGGTCGATCATCAAAAAATTCGGTTGCGTAATTTTTAGTATTAAAAAACATTAATTCAACCAAATTTTAATACAGTTATAATGTTTTTTTAAACCGTTTTGAAGTCCCGGTTTATACGGGACCTAAGTATACTGAGTTTTTTGCCGATTATCTCAAAATGCAACGTGTTATTTCTAGCCATTTAAATCTCAATTGGATTTAATGTCACCACAGTATTAATATTTGTTACGGTTTTAGGCGTATTTAAATGGTGTCCCACAGTCGGCTTTATATGGTAAATTGTGGGCCATTCTTCTCCAAATTCAGTTGTGTGATTTCCAATTTTATATAACTACTAGCTGACCCGACAGACGTTGTTCTGTCCCAATTAGAAGAAATGTTTGCGTTCGATTTTTAAAATCCGTTAAAAATAGGAAAAAAGTATTTTTAAATTAAAATGTTGTTCATATGCATATGTATATATGATTTACATTTGATTTGAAAATACATATGGTTGTATATATGTATATGCTGTGAATCTTATAGTATTCTATTTACATTTTAGTTGATAAGATCAATATTCAGGTAAACAGTAAAACTTATTCGGTTGCTTTGCTAGGATATCATCATTTTTTAATTGCAATGCTTTGTAAAATACAACATTTTTTGTTTGGTTGTCTGGTTTGTTGATTGTCATTGCATATGCGAGCCTTACTGGAAACTAACTGCAAGCGATAAAATTGAATGTCATGTCGGTTGGAATCATTGGGATCCGAGGTATCAAAACATTTTCTCCCTTGTACTTTCCTTTAATAAGGTGACCATACGTACTCTTTTTTAGAGGACAATCATCTATTTTAACTGGCTGTCATCTATAAAATTTGTGTCCTCTTTTATCATCTTTTTTTCATAATCTGTCATCTTTGTCCTCTTTATTTTTAAATGCATAATCAATATTTGTTTTTATTCTTATAAACTAAAACAAATTTTATTTCACGGCGATCGCCGGTTTTTTCCTGTCAAATCGTATGGAAAATGTCGTGCCGTGCTTATTCTTTTCATACTTCTACTGAACTCTTATTCACTTGCAGTATACAATTTTGAATAAGTTAGTGCAATGCATTTTAATTTTCGTTATTTTTTTTTTAGTAATTTTACTTATTTTTAAGTAAACGTAAATGTGTATATATCGCTGGCTGAATATGCAAGCAAACCTACTAAGTCCCTTTCAACAAATTTTACAGGAAAACTTTTTTTCCCAATTTGCTGCTTGAAAGGAAAACCAAAAATATAGTTGATTTGACACACTTCAAGACTCAAATTAAAGGAAAACTACATGGTGGTCGACGAGGAATATCTTTCTCTACCACACGGCATCAAAATCTCCATTTACTTAAAAATTGGATTTAACAGGTTTGCATTTTAAGGGATATGTTATTTTTTTTTTAATTTACTTAACATATGTGAATGTGGGAATGCAAATTTGTCAGTAAAATATGTAAAAAAAATCTTAAATTTTTAACTTTTTTTCTTTTTGTCCTCTATTTTTATTTTCAAAATCTGGTCGCCTTACTTTAAGCATTGTTGCTTCGATGACGTTATTCATCAGTTTTTTTACCGTAAGTCGGGTGCCATTACAAAGACGTGGTTGGTATATATTTCGTAACATTATGATTACCGATCAAACTTTTAGTTTGAATTTATGAGGAGGTAATCCGGGTAATCCCAGGAAGTTCGATTGGATAGTTGACGACATCGTTCTGAGAAGTAATGGAATCTACCGATTTGTACGTCTCCAATTTGCCAGCGATTTCACTTTGAATCTTAAAATTCAGTTCGTCGACATCAACGTAGCTAATATAGCAAGTTCGGTCAACAAATCATGATTTCTGTAATTTTGTGTAATGTTTGCAAACACCTTTCGGATTAGTTCGGACTTTGATTCGGTGAACCGGCAGAATTATCCACCGGGATTTTGTCGTTTCCTATGTCCAGCAATTGTTTGAAAAAAAATGCGTCTCGAGATTGATTGTTTTGCAGCTCGACCCACATTTTCAGAGTCAATTTGAGCTTCCTAACGTGTTTCCACAAAGCAGACGACTTCAAACATGCATTGAATTCATCGGAGGGCGTTGATCGTAGTATCACTGGAAGTGTTTGCCAAAAATCACCTGCCAACAAATCATCGTACTTCCAAATCGGCTTTGATTGTTTCGTAGTAGGCGTAAAAGTAGGCGTGGTAAATTTTTCTTTCGATGAAAACTTAAAATGGAATAATACGAACATTTGAAAGAAAAATTAGTCAAATCTATGGAGCCGTTTTCGGATTTTAGGTAAATCGTACAAAGTGGGCGTAAAAGTGGGCGGGACAAAATTTTCTTGCCGTATAAACCTAAGTTGGACCATGGCGATCACTTTAAAGAAGAAATCGTCCAAATCGGTCAAGCCATCCTCAAGTTATGTGCTTAATAGAAAAAGTGGGCGTAAAAGTAGGCGTGGTAAATTTTTCTTTCGATGGAAACTTAAAATGCATTGATACGAACATTTGAAAGACAAATTAGTCAAATCGATGGAGTCGTTTTCTGATTTTAAAAAAATCGGACAAAGTGGGCGTGAAAGTGGGCGTGGCAAAATTGTCTTTCCGTAAAAACCTAAGTTGGACCATGACGATCACGTTAAAGAAAAAATCGTCCAAATCGGTCAAGCCATCCTCAAGTTATGTGCTTAATAGAAAAAGTGGTCGTAAAAGTAGGCGTGGTAAATTTTTCTTTCGATGGAAACTTAAAATGCATTGATACGAACATTTGAAAGAAAAATTAGTCAAATCGATGGAGCCGTTTTCTGATTTTAGAAAAATCGGACAAAGTGGGCGTGGCAAAATTTTCTTTCCGTAAAAACCTAAGTTGGACCTTGACGATCATTAGAAAAAAAAACTGTCCAAATCGGTCCAGCCGTTCTCAACTGATGCAATTACCAACGAACAACATTGATTTTTATTTATATAGATATGCTACCAAATTTGCCGTATGCTGAAAAGCTTGCATACGACTTTCAACAAATAACATATTTGTCAACATACGTAAAAAATTTGTTGAAAAGTAAAAAAATTGGAGTCTAGACGATTTGCTATAATTGTAAACAAACGTTTGCTGACTTCGTTAGCAAATGCCTGTCAAATGTTTGTAAGCATACGTTTGTTGAAAAAATTTGGTGTCTACACGATATGTTGGCACTGAAAGCAAATTTTTCAACATAAATTTGCTGATTCAACATATCGTGTAGACTAAAGGCCTAACTATAATATGCTTAGGGTGGCTTAAGCTACTGCCAACAATTAACGAAAAGCCTGTCAAATGCTTAAGCAAATTATTGTGGACTTTTGGATGACTATATTGTACTTTATGAACTTAAATAACTTTAACGCTTAATTGCAAACATTTGTACTTTTGCAAAAAATATTTTCTACTAATATTTTCTTAAAATAAAAATTCTTTGACAACATTTTTTTAGTGTCTACAATTAATAAATATACTTCCATGAGCATGTTTATTTTTCTTAATTTTAAAAACAATTAAACACAAAAATAAAAGAGTACTAAAATATGCAATTGCGTGTTTTATTTTTAATTTTTTTCAATATGTAACCAAGAAACAGCTGATTCCTTAAGCAAAGTACGATAAGTTTCGCTCTTTGCTTAATCAAATGACACTTGACGAAACTTAACGAAAAGTTGCTAAAGCACATTATAGTTATCCCTTAAGCTTTAGAAATGGAGCGTGTTTCTATTTTTATCTTCTATTGCAATGCCTTAAGGCATTGCTTTAGTATTTGTTGTTGTTTGTGTGTTTTTAGAAGCTGTTGCTACGTTTTATCTCTTCTTGCATTTTTCTTGGTTGTGGTTTTTTTTATACCCTTCACCACAAGTGGTGGATTTTATTTAAATGTGTTTAATTTTACCCAACACATACACATTTATGTATTCAATATATTTTAATAGGCGAGTTGTCTAAGTGCTTGCCTGTGACTCATGAGTTTGCCGGTTCGAGTCTCAAAAAGAATTTTTTTATGCTCTAAAAAACAATTTTAATTAAGATTATAAAATTTTAAAACGAATTTTAAGCATCTACTTTGGCAAAAGAGGAAACGGACTTAGGTACATATAAGAATACATTTTTTGATTTTGTCACATTCTTCGGCATGACGTAATGAAAAGTTGGCGTGGCTCAATTCATATTTATTTATATCTAAAGAACATTATTTATGTAACTTTTTTTTTATCTCACCATGGTAAGCACTCTTACTTGTTAACAATGACATGGTCCATGCTTGCATAACATTGGACTAGTCCAGGGAGTAGTCCATTTCATCAAAATAGATCACGTAGTCCAATATTATCTGCAGGGATTAGCTGTGCACTAACACACAAACATTTAAATATAAATGTAAACAAGTAACAGCATATCATTTTGACATATGGCTAGTTAACAGCTGTTGCCTACCTAGCAAGCCAAGACCACCTTTAATGAATTCGCTTTGTGCATAAGTAAAACCTTTCTGTTTAATTTAGATATATTGATTAAAATAATAATACTTATGTATATAAAGTCGTTGTTCAAATCATTCTTCCCATCATCAAATCACATTGTAACCAAAATATCATTCGTAGAATCCGTTGATTGTCTCACGTTAAGTCTGGCTAGCCTTGTTCCTGGTCTATTAAACACACCATCTCATGTTTGAACTTCAGCACTTCTTACATTTCCGTTAGGTAGATCTGCAGACTGATTTAACTACGCCTTTAGGCCAATTATTTCTTGGTTGATTTGGATCGACTACGATTACAATATCACCAACATCAAGTGGGATACATTTAGTAAACCTATTTGTACGTTTTGTTATTGTTGGAAGGTACTTAAGTAACCACCGTTTCCAAAATAAATTTGCAAAATACTGCATTTTTTCTTATTATTCCTACAATACAATATAATCATCTTGCCAAGTGGTTTGTCTCCATTTGAGGATCCCAATAGAACATGATTTGGGGTTAATTCTTTATCAGAAGTTGATTCTAAGGCAACATATCGTCGTCGAAAATCCAAAGTATGTATCATCAAAAAAAAATCAAAATCGATTTTCTGATTGATTATGTTTCATTAGGTTATCTTATATGTCTCTACCAATTTTTAGATTTTTGCGATCAAAAATAGCGCTTTTATATACATAATTTAAAATAACGTATCAACATGTGCATTATTTTCACAATATTTGAGTTTTTAAATAACAAAGCAAGCATTGATTTGTCCTTACTATATGCTTGCTATTGTGTTTGTGAAAGAAACTGAAGGAACCATTGTTGCGTCGAATATACCCATAAAATATTGATCCTTCACCGGTTCGGTTCACCGATTTTGCTGTACATATTTCAATCCCAAACTGCTTAGAATAACTACAAGCAATTTAAAACTAAGTTTGTTTATCTCGTTTGAGTTTTTCGAAAGTGAGCGTGTTTTCAACAGACGGACATGGCTAGATCGACTTAGAATTACTCAAGCAACCAGAATATATATCCACATACAAATAGTTAATGGGGTCTGAGATGAATAAAAAAAAGTTTCACACGGAATGACAAACTTAGTATACCCTCTTCACAACTTATTATGGTGGAGGGTACAAAAATGTAACTTTAATCGCCATTTTTAATTAAACATTTGAAATCAAATTGATAAAACAATTGATATCAAATGTTTCTTTTGAAATCATTTTCAATTGGAATTTAAATGTTCAATCAAACAATTGAAAAACGTTTGAGAATTGTGTTTAAATTGTGATAAAGTCATTTTATATCAAAGCTTTGACTTCGTATTAGCACAACATACACAAAATAAAAATATCGTAGAGCCACTTGTCTCTATTTTACAGAGGTATTTTACTTAATTTGTCACTTCGACTAATCGAATAAAAAATATTGATATTCATTCGATGTTGATGAGTAAAAAAAAACATCAGATTTTTTTGATGTATCGATATCTTACATCAAGTGGTTCTAAATCATCAATGTATATCGTCCACCACTAGGCTCTAATACAAAATTTTTAAATATGTATACATATTGAAAATATGTAAAATGCATGACCAACCTCCATTATTTTCTCGTCCTAAACATTTTCTCTAGCACCTCATAACGCAACAAATAATCATCATAAACAATATTTGACACCCACATTCATCTCTACTAGAACTAAAGTTATGAAAAATATGAAATAATTCCCAGCAAACACATAAATACTCCATATGTATTGTCTGGATGAAAAATATTATTGCGGCAAAAATCGATTTTGTATTGCCGAAGATAATTTCCTTCGGGAAGAAAATTGTCTCGATAGCAATACTCCTAAGCAATAATAAAGCGATTCTTTTAGATGATAAACTAGCAATATTGCCAGATAATCACTAATAAGAAAATAGAAAGATATTGCCAGAATATCATTGGTATGATTAAAGGAAGAGTTTGCATTTTAATAATTATTCATTTTTGTAAAAATAAGAACAGCTTTTTATTTAAAATTAAATTTTTAATTACATACATAAATATAAATTATACTTACACAAAATATATTTTACTAGCATATACCCGCTACTTCGTTAGCGTATCCTTTTTCTTCGTGGACATATTTTTATGCCAATGTTTATTTTTCTAGGTTTAAACTTGTTTAAATTCTAGCATTTAACCCGATACTTTAGTAGAACCAAAAAGCTAAAGAAAATATCAAATTTCACGTATGTCCTTTTTTGGGTACTATATTTTCTCCCCATATACTTTCATTTTAAATTTCAGTATTGTAGCGGCAGCCTATAATTTAGTACAAATATTTCAATGAATGGAGGAAAATGTTTTGTAAAAAAAGTACCAAAAATAGTAACGATTTTCACCCCTTTAATGTTCGAATTTCGAAACAGTACCAAATTCGTATACATACGTACTTTTTTTTATTAGTTTCGAATGTGGTAATAACTTTGTTTTTTATGTTTATTGGATTAAAAGATAGATGGAGTGGCAAAAAAGTACTAAAATTCAGATTTTACCCGTTAACTCCCTAATAGGGCCAATTTCAAAAAAGTACCAGACACCAGTCCGCTTATTTTTCTTAAGAACAACAACATTTATTTTGCATCTCTTTTAGTTTTGGAGATATAAGGTTACCGAATTTTCCCGTTTTTAACTTTTTTTTACCCCCTAAACACTTTCGAATTTCGAAAACTCACGTCTTATTGGATCGATTTGGGGAGTGACCAATCGCTTCCTTTTCTCGACTCAGCGGTGTGGGTTGGGCGACGATGAATGAGTCACGCAACTCTTTTATATATATATATTAGGAACAATTTTTTTTTGATGCAGCGTATAGCAAAATCGTAATCTATAGGTGAGTCTGAGAAATTTTGCTCAAGAGACCATAGCTCTAAGTCGGGTTTGGAGCCCCCCAAAATTTCAAAATAGATATTTTTCCATATATACATAGAATAATTTAATTAAATTCGTCAAAAAATTATAATAGATAGATCAGATAGAAATTTGTAGTATATCGACGGAGAAGGCATTCAATTACCTTTCCAACGATGTGCCATTTATTTCGATCGGACTTCACAAGGGTTTGAGTGGAACCATACACCGAAAAACACAAAAGTACCGTTATCCAAAAAACGGTACTTAGAAGGAAAAATTACAGAGTTTTTCGTGTCCAGGAGGTCCCAATTAACTTATCTAGGCATGTGGCGTTCTTGGTATTTTTCCAAATTAAAAATTTGTAACGCAGTGTTATTCATAATCTGCAAAAAAAAAAAAATCTCGAAGAAAATTTAGAATTTATTAGTTAAAAGTTAATTTTAGGCTATTTTTCGACAAAACATTCCTAATATCTCTACTAAAAATAAAAACATATTGGTATCAATACATATTCTGAAAGGTGGTTAAAATACCTTTCAAACAAGATTGAGAAATCTACTATAACTCTATCCGATTTTATGAGGAATTTAATTAAATAATTCTATGTATGTATATATGGAAAAATATCTATTTTGAAATTTTGGGGGGCTCCAAACCCGACTTAGAGCTATGGTCTCTTGCTCCTAATCTATATAGATAATAAAATTAAATAAACTGAAATATTTATGTAGTTTCCTCCATATGTTCCAACCAGCTCCTTTAAAATTGCATCCATTATGAGGGTTGAGGAATATCTTGATTAAGTTAAAAAGAAAAACGATTAATATTAAACAGATTTATTTCATTTATATATGTGTTTACCTTTTGCAGAATATGTTTGATTAATTGATTTTTATTTTTTATTTATGACTTACAAATGTTATAACTTTTTTTCTGTCAAGAAAATAAAAAATTACTTTAATTATTTTCTTTAAGATGACAGTTTGGGGATATTGCTGAACTATCTCCTTAGGGGATATCTTCCATTTATTTGCAGGGATTTGGGCAAAAGTTTGGTATGTCATATGTTTGTTTGTGTGTGTGCTGTATTTTCAAAATCAAACAATGTTTGTGTAGTACTTTAGTATAAGATTTTTTTTATTTGAGATAAAATCGATCGATACGTGCAACTTCTTAATATGTTTTATTCAATCTTCTTAAAACTTCATATACATACATACGTACATAAATTTAATATCACCGAACATCGGGACGAATGCAAAGTCATATGAAAAAAAAATAAAATCCAAGAACGTGTTTAAAACAAAAAATTTTTAATATTTAATAAAAAAAATGAGAAAATGTTTGATTTTATTGAACTGTTAGGCACATTCTTAAGTCGTTACTATTGCGCAACCGTTGAGTGATTTTCATATAAAACCAGAAAACAGTTGGGCAACAGTTACGTCTTATTAATGTGGTCATTTTATACAATTTTATGCTACATCATTATAAATAAAAACAAAAAATTAACATATGATTTTGTATACAAAAAGTAAAAATTTATAACAATTGGTAACTAAACAAATAGATTTATGGTATACTAATGCATAATATTATTTCTTAAATTTCTTTCTAACCCAGCATTTACACATGCCACTGCCAGTTCGAAAAACTCAATACACTCACACTTTTTTACTAATACACTCACATTTTTCGCAATGGCAGCTCCAGTGGCAGCAAAAATTGCATCCGAGTGGAAATTTGGCACTTGCATGCCACTAAATGTCAAAACGATAAGCAATGTTACCCTGTTAAAAATTGTATGCAAACTTACTGGATTATTGTCAAATTGTAATGAAAGTTTAAACTTGATAAATGTATTATTATGATTAATTTTTGAAACGCGCATTAATAAAAGCAAGTTTGTTAATTATAGAGCATTAATATTGATTGTTTAAAAAATGCTTATATAAATAACTGAAAAAATTTCCCCAAAAATGTGCCAACATGATTAACTCGGTAACTCTATTTTGTTTTCTGGTACTTTTTTTTAATTTGAGAAGTAAACAAATTTGCTCAAGTTGACGCTTCAATGACATTTTGAAAATGAACTCGCAGTGGCATGTGAAAACACAAAAGCCAATGGCATGAAATTCTACTATTTCGAACAAATTTTCTTTGATAATATGTATACAGCAGTGGCATGCCACTACTTGCATGTGTAAAGGCCGGGTAAAATACATACATAGGGGGTATTTACACGATGTCCTTTCAGACATGTCTAACAAACACGTTTGTTTTGTTTGTAGGCCATCGGTTAAGAGAAGAAAGTGGGGTTGCCAAACAGACATGAAATTGCGTTAAAAGTCGTGCATTTTTAGAAACTCAATTAAGCGGAAATAACTGTATTTCGACCGTAAACGTTCGTACAGAATTTTATATGGAAAATATTTTTAAAACTGAGTGTTTTTCATAGAAATTTTACATGCGAAAGTTGAACAGGCAGTAAATATATTTAAGTAAGTATGTATGTAATAAAAAAATTTTGCGAAATATTATTATTAGTTCAGTTTTACCATTGAAAAATATAATATAATTACAATGGACTTTATAATAATTATTCTGGATAGACCTGTAATGAAAGGGTCGGTCTATGACTTTTTGCTTTAAAGTATTTTATGTCTTTTTTTCTAATTTTAATTTAAAATAGGAAATAAATAAAGAAATAAAAACCACAAATCAGTAGCACGATAAACTAAATTAGTTAAATACATACATACATATGTATGTATGTATGTAAGTAAAAATTAATATAAAATTTACAAATACTATTACGAAAAAATAGTAACATTAAATTTACAATAGTTTTATTTTCTTAATATACAAAAATAATAAAATTATATACATACCTATAACAAATATACTAAAATAAAAAAAAAAATACAATATCAAAATGTATTTCATATAATAAACATATGTGACCTTCTCCGAGAAAAGGGATCTACTGTGTCAAAAAACGGGTTTGGAATTAAGAGTAGATTCTGGTACCTAAAAAGGTGTAGAATAAGATGAAATGCGTTTTTCTCAAAACTTCTATTTTCACAAACTAGGTCCCTTTTCTCGGAGAAGGTCACATATTATGTATAGAGCACATATATACATATGTATTTAAACTTAAACTTAATTTATTTCAATAGTCTATATCCCATAAAAAAAACATACATACGTACAAACTTTAACAAACAATTATGTATTCCACTTCCGCCTTAATATTTAAAATAATATTTTAAAAAACTTAAAAAGAGTAGAAATGCAGAAAGTCATTGAAAAATTCGTCTAACATAAATAAATAACAAGAAACTCAAGAATTCGACAACCATGTCGTCCTTGTGTACATGCACTCTTAGAACCTCATTTCGTTGTTACAGATTCTGTCATAAATGTCTTTGGTAAACGGCTCATATTTGCCTTTCGGCGTCTGATAGTAAAGAGCATCACTGACTTTGTCGGGATCGTAACCTTCCTTTTGCAGATCGACTTTGCGCAATTTAAATGTACCGGTAAGATCAATTTTTGTAAGGAAACGCAAGAACTGTGGCCTGGCATACGTGGGAAGTACTTTAGCGATGTTTTCACTAAACTTGTCGAGATCAACTTGACCGTCTGGATCGTAAATAGCTGCCATACCGGCACGACCTTCTGTATTGGGTATGGTAACGCCATAGACAATTGTGTCCTTGTATCCAGCAACATTACTGACTTGGGCTTCAACTTCGCTGGTAGATACATTTTCGCCCTTCCAGCGGAAAGTGTCTCCGGTGCGGTCTTTAAAATATAAGTAGCCCTTTTCATCAGCTACCAAAAGATCTCCGGACAAAAAGGCCATGTCACCCTTCTTAAAGACATCACGCACTACTTTCTTAGCAGATGCTTTTTCGTCAACATAACCCAAGAACTCTCTGGATGGGTTTCCCTTGATGATTTTGCCAATGAAAACACCTGGTTCATTTGGTTTACACAGTTGGCAGAGTCCATTGGGACCACGAATGGGTTCGCCAGTGTCAGGATCAGCACGAATAATTGAAATGGGATATATTTGGGGTAGAATGCGGGAAACAAAACCAATAGCACCCACTGTATTATCATGATTCATAATGTTTGCATTACCCTCTGTGGCTCCATAAAATTCACCAACCTTGCCTATACTGAAACGTTCAACGAACTGAGGCCATATTTGTGGACGTAGACCATTGCCGAAAATAAGACGTACTCTGTGTTTGGTATCATTTTCTGATGGAGGAGTAGCCAATATATAACGAGCCATTTCACCAATGTATTGACCAATCTGTGAAAAAAACAAAAAATTTATTAAAACATTTTTAATTTTGAAAAGATTTAAGTATATAACAGGTTATGGCTGACAGCAAAATGATCCAAGGCAATGTGGGAGAAATTTTCCGTACAAATTTGGGTGATTTTGCTGAGGAAATATAATTCTTTTTTTTTTTTGGGGTTTTTCGTAATTTTTAGGGAATAATTCAATATTTCTTATTTTGAGAAATTCTTTATTGAGAATTGTAAGATACGCATTGTGTATTGATGTGTGTTACACAATCTCCCTAAAAAATGGGCGGGACTGGAGAGCACATTTTAAATTTCTATATATCGACCCCTTTGCGCGAAATGATCGTATGTTACAAAAACCAAATTTTACAGGACAGCCATGTTTCTACTTTTCTCTGCGTTCGCTTGCAATATCAAAATGAAAATATGGATTGAATTTTTGGAGCAACGAAGTGGAATTCGCCTACAATATTTTGTCAGGTGACGTCTCTTTGAATGTTAATAAATAATTCCAGGTGTAATTCAAAGCTTATTTTATCAAAAAGTTTTCATTCAGTGGCAACACTCTTACGAGTTTGACAAAAAGTACATTGTCATCTTGAATTTGAATGGCAACGTTCATTTTTTATTCTTTGTGAAAGTTAAGATTGTGCATGGAAAATATAATATTTGAAAGCTTTAGATCGGGCCGAAAAAATTACTGGTGAGTATCTAAACGTTCAATCGAAATATTTATTAAGTTTTCATTTTAAAAAATATAATCGCTGCTGAATATGGTTGTTTTTGCTGAGCCCGTCTGGAGGCGGGCCAGAGCATTAACATAGAAAATTCCGGAATGTGTATTAATATTGTGAATAGAAAAAATAATACTTCAAAGCTTTAGATCGGGCCGAAAAAATCACTTAACGTTCAATTAAAATAAATATTAAGTTTTTATTAAAAAAAAAAATTAATCGCTATTGGGTATGGATGTTTCTGCTGAACCCTTCTGGAGGCGGGCTGGGGAATTACACAGAAAATTCTGGGATGTATATCAAAAAAGTATCTTAAATTATTACGATTTGACCCCTAACAGGTCAACGAGTACAAAAAATGTGGCATTAGAGAGTTAAGCAAAAAAGTACCTTTCTTAAACTTGTTTAAAATGTGATTTTCTTATATGACTTTTAACACAAAATCATCTCCAAATATTTTGATAAGATAGTTAAACAAACATTAAATAAATCTTTAATAAACTTCACGAAAGATAATGAATGTTTCTTAAGGCACTGGGTAAGATAAGAGAACCTTACACAATTAATGCGCTGAGTGTGCGATTAAGGTGGTGCAGGGTATATGCCCACTATGTAAAACCATACGCACATTAAACTTAAAGCTTATATCTTACAATTTCTGGTCTTTTTACTCATTTTACTTTAAAAATACATGTGTAAATCTATATACATACATATGTACATATGTTTGTACAATATTAAAAAAATTATAAATTGAATCTGGGAATTTATTTCACATGGTGAGTAACATTTATATACATTTTTCATATTATTCTGATAGTGCATAGAAAGAATTGAAGGAATAAGACTATTAAAGTATAAAAGCTTTTAAAAATTGTAATTTGACTTAAGCGGCCCATACATTTGTAATATTATTGTATATGATATTCGCCATATTATTTCCATTTTGTCCTATATTATGCAATAAGTAGCACAATTGCTTCATTCACTCAATAAAAAGGAAAACATATCCTATAAATAACATAAACAGCATTTTACAATGCTGCCGCCAACACATTTCACTTTCTTTTCGTTGTGCAATAAAAATCAAATGTCGTTTGATTGTTGCCAATATATTGTGCCATCTTCGAATATCACAAGCACATTGGCGATATCATTGTACAATACGTAAAATTGAACAATTTTATTGCCAGTGTATGAGCCGCTTTAGAAAACACATTCGAATAATATGAAAAATTTATAAAAATCATAAATTTTAGAAAATACAAACCTAAAAAATACTTTTTTATTATGAGAACGACATTCCCCACATGGTACTGGAGTGGTATTTTGCACTCAAAAAAAGTCTTAGATGAATATTAAAAAAAGTTTCACACAGAATGATAAACTAAGTATATCTTTATTTACGACTAGGGGTGGAGAATATAAAAATTCAGGGCTGTAGAGTCGTCCGAAAAAAGTACTAACTCCGACTCCAAATGCTGAAATTTTTTAAGTGCGACTCCGACTCGGACTCCTACTCCGACTCCTATTATAATCTTGATGCTAAATGTATATGAGACTCAGTGATGTTAACTTTTATTTTTTCATTACCGTACGGCCTTCTAAAAATTAGAGTTTTTGAGAAGCAATTACCGTACGCAAACATTAATGTGCTGTTTCCAAATGACAGGCGATTGATTATGTAGCAAAATTTATCAGGGGTGTGCTGGAAATCGCAAACGCAAAACGCAAGAATTTGGAAGTTGTTTTTAATAAACTTTAAACCTAATTCTTATTATTTTTGGTTTAAAATCCTGTTAAATAGGAAAATGTTTGTTAAATATTTGTCATAAAATTCTTTTATTACAAAAATCTTATTTAAAAACGACTTTTAAAATTCTTGCGTTTTACGTTTGCGATTTCCAGCACACCCCTGTATATTAAAAGCACTCTTCATCGCCTGTCATTTGGAAACAGCACATAAGAGCAGTATTCATAAACCATTTATTTAAATTTTAAATGTGTTTTAAGAAGATAATTTTTATTTTGGAAATTTTTTTTAAATTTTTTATGCCGAAAAACTTTGGAGTCGGAGTCGCGAGTTTTTGTGGGTACTACGACTCCGGTACAAAAACATCAACTCCGACTCCGACTCCACAGCCCTGTAAAAATTAGAAATAAATAACAGATTCTTAAAAAAACATTTAGGAAGTTCTGCAGATTCTTTAATAACGTCATAGAGTTGGCAGACAAACTTCTAGAACCGCTTCTTTTTAACATTAATAAATGGTTTCAAATTACAATTATTAAGTTTTGGGGAAACTAAGTGCCCATTCACATTATACGATTTTTGTCGTTGCGATTCTTACCTTATGGACGAGAGGAAAGATAGGAATTACTCTTCGATTCATTTTGTTCGCTCGTTCGTTCTCTCGTTGCTCTCTCATTTGACGAAAAATGAATTGAAGTTCGGTTGCAAAAGAAAAAGTCGTAACGCCAAAAATCTTACAATGTAAACATCAGACCGACTTCAAAGAGGAAACGACAATAATCGCAACGACTTAAATCGTATAATGTGAATTGGGACTAATTCTGTTGTACAAATTTTCAATTAACGGATATAAATAAGGTAACGGATATAAGAAATTAAAACAAAAAGACGAAATTGCTTTTTATAAGCGTTTTTTTTTCTTTGAGGCAATTATTTCTTATAAGAAATTTATTTATAGTTTTAAGTCCTTTAAGAAATTAATTTCTTATTCGAATTTATACCATAGTATAAGATCTGGCATCACCACCCCTCATACTTTAGAAGAATTTTTTTACTTTTTTTAAATTAACGATATTTTATGTGACGCAAAATTGCAAACCTGAATTATAACCAGGGTTGTGAACTATTTCTAATCAAAAAGCGCCATGCCCCCAATCGAAAAGCGCAAAAAAGCGCTAAATAAAATTTAAATAAAATAGGTACTTAATGAAATGTTTAAGAACCAAGTCGTCAAAAAGAACTCGTTTTAAATAAAAATATATGAAATACAAAGATTTTACAGCGCTAAATTTAAATCCATTTCAGTTTTTTATGGACTTGAATAATTTTTGACCGAAATAAGGCGGTTATGGTACATACGATTTTGATCTTTTGCAAGTGATTATTGTCAAAATTATTTCTTAATTAGTTTCAACCATTTTTTCATGCAAATTAATATGTCACATTTTTATAATTTATCACAAATCCAGGTATATTATGAATAAAATAAGACATGAAATCACGAAGATCAATAAACAAAATGCTAACTAGACGTGATTGAATAAACTATTTGGATTCAACACGCGAAGGTCAATTAAAATCGCATAATCAAGTTCTCTACTTCGACTTTTTTTTTGTATTTTGCCGAACTGTGTAAATAAAACATTAACATTTTTAGAAAGCATTTTATATAATTTAAAATATACACGAAAAGAACTGTTTACTTAATCACCAAAAAATGTGTCTTAAGCCAAGAAAATGTTACACTCTCGTCCAAGCCAAACACTTCTTACTGTAAACATATGTGAGCCTTGGTTTAAGCAAAAAGTAACGACTCAAAGCGACCTAAAATTTACGCAACTACAGCTAAAAAAAATTATTTTAATTCTTTAGTTACTTCAATCTAGTTTTCGTTGCTTTTTTATTTTAGAAAATCAGAAAAAAAGCCTGGGGCCAAATTATGCCAGTCGTGATCAAATACTTTTCGATTCAAAAGCAGTTTTGTTTCTAATTCTTTCTGTCCATATTGTTTATTTGAGCTTCCGCAACACTGAAAAATAATTACGATTCGTTCAGAATTGACTGAAATAAAATTACTTTCGAATCGAAAAAGTATTCGGTCACGACTGCCATAATTTGATTACTTGATAGAAAAATAAGAAACTTTTGATTGATTTGCTTAACATGTCGATCCAAATAAAAATTTATTAAATCAAACCAAGTTTTCCTGAGCATTTTCTGGAAAATTTAAAGAAATCCCTAGCATTTGATTATTGATGCAAGAAATTCGATTCTTTTTAAAAATCAAGAAAGCCAGACTAACATTTAATAAATGCTGCTTGATTTCAGAAATATCTTTCTTGTTTTTTATATAAATAAGCTTCTGTTGTATCATGAATTTGTTGATCATGAGAAAGACAGGCATGTTCTGAAAATCATTTTTTGTGAAAGTGATTTGAAATCACAAGAAAGGTGTTCTGGACAAAAAACCTTTTCCATAATTGTGATTTTAAAACGTTCAGCTAAGTGGCCGCCGATTTAAAATTGCATGCTTATTTTTTCCACCATTTTAAACCAAGATAAAACTTTTGTGGTTTTCAAAACACCCTTAAATAATAATTGTGATTTTAAAATCACAAGAGATTTGAAATTTTGTGATTTTCAGAACATGCCTGAATATTTCTTAATTTAAGAAAGATTCACTTAATACTAACAAACCAAGTGAAAATCAGGATATTATTTTTGGAATTTTAAGAAACGAAATGGATTTCTTTAGAAAATATACTTCTTTCCGTGTATAGTATGCATTTCAGAGTTCTTTATATCAAAAGAATTTGAAAAACGGAAACAAATTTTGGTTGAATCTCTTGATTTAAATGTATGCAAATAAAAGTACAAAAATGTTGGATATCTATAAAAAAAAGCGCTAAGGAAAAAATATGCGCCTTTTCAATAGTTAAAAAGCGCTAAATCTAGCGCCAAAGGCGCTGAATTGGCAACCCTGATTATAACATGCGGACATGAGCTTTTAGGAGAGAAGGGGAAAGAGAATGTCATTTCTTTTCCCCTCTCTCCACAAAAACTCTAGACTTGACACGTGAACCGACACTAAGGTCTGAAACAGAATAAAGTAGTTGTAGTAGTAGCTGAAGTTGAAAAATGCTCTGTGGCGCAACAAAGTTCAAAATTTTGAACTTTGGGCATCAACTTCTACTGCAACAACTTCTACAAATTAGTATTCTCTTGACACTATTTTGAAACTGCCGTTTTTAACTCTTTATAGCTCTCTCCACTATTCGCAACGTTGTACTACAGCGACTATTCTGTTCCCCACTTAAGTCATCGTCCAGACTTGCATTTTTTGTTGCTGCAATTTTTAAAAATTCTGCTTGGAAATTTCATTAGTGTCCAGATAATGAAATTAAAGTTCTGCAATTTTTGCATTTTTATCTACACCTACAGCCAACTTCGAGTTTAAAAGTGTGAGATTGACTTAACAAAACAGAAATGCAGAAAACATGCAATTGAGTACCCCTCTCCAGTCTTCCCTTCCCTCTCACCAATAAACTCAAGAATTGCTAAAACAAAAATTGCAAGTCTGTACGACGACTCACTTAAGGGTCACACGATCAAGTTTTGCCTTTCATACATAATACACTCACACTTTTTAACCAACACAATCATACTTTTAAAATTGAAACTACCTTGCCTTTAAAATTCTTCTTCAAGTTGAGTGTTTTTTTAACCTACACGAAAAGAACTACTTATCAAATCACCAGAAAATTTTGCATCCACCATTCTCGTCCAAGCCAAAACATTTCTTATTATAAACATATGTAAGTGTGGCTTGATTTAAGCAACAAGTTATGACTCGAAGCGAACTAAAATTTACTACAGCTACAAAAATTCATTTTAATTCTTTTGTTATTAAAACCAAGTTTTCGTTAATTGAATCAAACCAATTTTTCTTTAGCAGAGCATTTTCTGAAAATTTAAAGAAATCCCTAGCATTTGTTTCTTGATGCAAGAAATTCGATTCTATTTAAAAATCAAGAAAATCTGACCATTATTAAATAAATGCTGCTTGATTTCAGAAATATCTTTCTTGTTTTTAATAAAAATAAGCTACTTTTGTATTTTTTGTTTTAAGAAATTTGATCACATACCAAAAACGTATATTTTTTTGATCATGTTTCTTTTTTTAAGAAAATATAACAAAATGCTAACAAAATCAGTTAAAACTATGAAATTATTTTTGGATTTTCTTTTTTTAGAAACGAAATTGGTTACTTTAGATATTAAAATTCTTTCTGTGTACGCTCAAGAAAAGCAAATTTGTTTGTTTGTCTTTATAAATTGTTTTCTTGATGTCATCTTGATTGAAAGTTAATTGCATAAAAATTGCATGCAGCCTACACCACAACTTTAAATTTTTGGTAGTAGAAAAACTTGAACGTGTAACTGCAGTGTGAATAAAGATTTGTTTATAAAATTGACCTTGAGCTTGGAAAACTTATTACGAAAAAAATAGTATTAAAAAGGTCGAAGAAATTAAGCTAAAGTTAGTTCTATTCAAATGTAGACGCTAAGTTGGATATTTTGTGCAAGCAAACAGTATTGCCATCAGGGCTGCCAGATTTGATGATTTATCATCATTTTGACGATTTGCTGATTTTTTTCTAAAAAGTGACTCGTTCGTTTTTTAATCTTGGAATGTTAAACATGTGTTTAATGTGGAAAATATTTTTTGTATCAGTTTTTTCTTAAAAAAATACTTTTATTATTGGCACATATGAAAAAGACACGGTGCTTTTGAAATACGTTTTTAAAAGCATTTTTTGCTTACAGGAGCTGTTCTTATATCGAAATCAAAAACGCAAAACGCTAAAATTTGGAAGTGGTATTTAAATACACTTTTAATCTAATTTTAATAATTTTTGTTATAAAACTCTGTTTAATGGAGAAGTATTTGCCATAAAATTTATTTATTACCGAAATCTTATCAAAAAACGACGTTTAAAAATCTTGCGTTTTAGATTTCCAGAACACACATGTGTTTGTTTTAAATAGTCTTAGAAAATTATTTGAAATATTGAGGGCTTTTCCCAGCATAACTAATGAGAGTGGTAAAATTTACACATAAATAATTATGAGAACGAAATGTCCGATATTTTAGTACAGATATTTAAAACTTTATCGCAAAAATACGGATTTATCGAAAATTTATGCGTATGTATGTACACATATAAACCAAACATTTTGTGACTATTAGGGCTAAAAAATCAGAGCGAGTTAAACACTCTTTTTGGTTTAAAATGTTTTTAAACCAACAAATCTATAAATCACTAAAGAGATAAACCATTTTTAAACGAATAAAATTGGGCGTTCAAACTACCAATACAGACCATATGAATTTGATAAGATTTATCGTAGTGCTGCCGCATGATATTTTTTAACAACATATAATACATGGGACACTGATTTATAGTTGTTAAGTTTAAACTACATATAAATTCAAGTTTATTTCAACTAAACCAACGTTTAAACCATCATTGATTTATTAGCCGTTAGTCTATATTTGACTAAACTTAATAATATGTGCAGTTTTCTCAAAAAAAATTCTTAAACTGGAACTGGAATAAATCCTCAGAACATTAGTGTGGGCATATTTAGTAAGTTACTTTAAACATCCACTTTTTAAAGTTATTTGCACAGCTCCAAATAACCTATAAATTTTAAAATCAAGATGGGTGAGAATTTTCTTCTCCAAGTGCTTTTGAGATTCTGAAAATGATACTTACAGTACAATTGAATTTAACACAATCAGCGAAATAACCAGAAGCTGAGAACTTCTTTCGTATGGCGACTGTAGAACCGAACAACAATGCCTGACCCATACTCATAATACCACCAGCAGTGTGATACAAAGGCAGTGGCGTATAAAATACATCTTTCTGTTGAAAACCCAATGTAAAGTGAATGCCGGCAGCAATAAACAAGTAACTGAAATTATATAAAAACAATATTGAAACAAACATTAAATACACATGTATGCATAACTCCGAAGACTCACCGAGAATGAGAAATGACTGCAGCCTTTGGTAAACCAGTTGTACCCGATGTGTAAATATAAACCAGTTTATCATGGTGTGTTGGACGATCCGCTGAAGCGGGTAATTTATCTTTTGGAGCAGCATCCAATAATGTTGTCAAATCCTTAGCTGTGCCATTTATTGGGTGATTAGTCTCGTTATTGAATTGATACAATGCAATATTTGATGGAATTTCCTTGGAAATATCATTCATAGCCTCTACAAATCCCTCACCGCAAATAAAGGCTGTACAGTTGGCAACTGTGATGCTGTGCAACAGGGAGGGGCCTCTTAAATTTGTATTAATTAAAGGAGTAATGACGCCAATTTTAGACAAACCCAACCAGATGCCAACAAATTCTGGACGATTTTCAAGCAACAATCCCACAACATCGCCTTTCTTGTAGCCATGGCCATGAAAGACGTTGGCAATTCGATTGGAGAATTCATTTAATTGACGGAAAGTAAAAGACTGTGTTTCGCTTACAATGGCAACCTTATCGGGGAAGTTGGCAACATTTATTTGAAATATATCGGCAATAGTAAAATCTTTCTTTTCATATTTCTTAATCAGTGTCAATAACTTGATGTAGGCAAAGAGGGCACTGTAATGAAAGAATAGTAAAAAAATCAAGGAAATACATTTTTAAAATTCTGAGAAAGATCCAGTTCAAAGAGAAAAGAATCTACAATAAATTAAAATTGGATAATTTTACTTTGTATACATAATGTTTTAATCAGCGTATTTCTTCTATTAAATTTAAACAGTCGCAGTAAAACCAACTCAAAAAACGAAAAGTTTAACACAAATTTTCGTTTTTGTTCGACAGTTTTTGATTTTGACTGCAGTTTTTTAAACCCTGGTTTTAAAATGTTTTAATCTTTATCTCTACAAAAAGGAATATCGACCGATGATTCTGCATTGCATCCATGCAAATTTCGTCAGGAATAAGTACTGTGACTTTTTATGGCTTCTTCAATTTAGCACTTCTTCAAAGGTGCAAGATAGCTAAGACTAATATGAAATCGACATTTGATATATCGCTCAATAAATCACAAACAACCAGAAGTCAAAATTCATAAATGTTCAGAAGTCAATAACAATTTTTAATAACATGGTGTTAATTTTATGATTAAATAAATGGTGCACCACAAAAATAAATATTTTTTTCATTAATAGCGCCACAACTCCAAATAACACTATTTAGGTGAATGAAAGCTACTCAATTACTCATACGCACTGCCACAACCAGTGTGATTACATCTTAAATGGCAAAAAAAATGCTAACATTCTTTCTGGATTTTTGTTAAAATTTCAACAATAGTACCAAATTATACCCGAAACTAAATTAATTTTTTTGTCTTTTTTAAACAGAATTAAAATATTTAGTAATATTTTAACAATTGGTGAGATTTCCAGGTTGTTAAGTTTAAATTTAGGCAACCCCAATTTAAAAGTTCATATAAAAAGATTTTTTAGACCAGTTAGTTTCTTAAAATGTAAGAAAAGTTGGAGTTTTAAAATTTTTTTAAAGTTTTTTTCAGATATTCGTTATACCCCTGACCAGTGTTGTCAAGACTTGGAGACCAAAAATGGCTAAATTTACGGGGAAAATTGCTATAAATGGGCTAAAAAATGGCTAAAAGCTTTTTTAAATAAAAACACATTAAAATGCAATAACAAAACATAAATAACACAGTGCAACACGAAAAAAATAACCATATACGGACAATAAATAACCATAAAGGACAAAAAAAAAAGACGCATGTCTCCCAGTATCTTGCAAACCGTTCGGAATTTTGATTAACCCTCTGAGACAAAGTTGTAGCTCTTGCCATAAAAATTGTGAACATATAAAATCAAAAAAACTTCATCTTCAAGATCAAAATCGCAAAAAACTTAAAAAAAATCGATTTTGTTTACCTTTTTTCCCCTGTTCAGGTCCATAGTTAGCAAACCGTTCAAAATTCAAGAAATCAATCAACCACAAAAATTCCGAACGGTTTGCAAGATATGAGCCTGAGAAAATTATCACTTTTTTGCAAAAATGACACCGAGGCCCTAAATATTTAAGGGCCCATAAAAAAAGGGTATGACTTTCGGCGAAACTGGGAGACATGGGTCTTTTTTTTTGGTCCTTTGTGGTTATTTATTGTCCGTATATGGTTATTTTGCCATGACTTAAAAAATTACACACAGTGTAATTCATTTAAAGTTGTTTACGATGAAATTGAAAGTTAAGATCAATTTCTTAAATAAGAATAAAAGTTATTTAATATTTTGAAAGATATTAAAAAAATTATATCATCGATAAATTTTATGTCGTTATTGTTCATCTCATAGGAATCACTCGTGCGTATTAGTTTAAACTAATTTGAAGGTAAATCATAATCACGACAACATTTACCCAACCTTTTGATTCCAGATCTACAATATAAAACAAGTTAGAAAATATAGTCGGTCAACCCCGACTATATGATACCCTATACCTCATTACAACCTGTGTACCAAATTTTATTAAATGATCTGCAAATTTGAGATCTGTACTTTACGCACAAGGTTTACATGGACAGCCAGCCAGCCGGACAAACTTCGTTAATTTGACTCAGAAAGTGGTTCTGAGTCAATCGGTATACGAAAAGGTGGGCTTATGACCAATATTTTAAGGTGTTACAAACATCAGCACAAACGCATTGTATCCGCTCCACTATTGTGGTGTTGGTATAAATATTTCATTGATAAAATCGAATTAACGGTTGCTAAATGTAACCTTTTTCTCAAGTTACTTTTAACGATGTTTACTTGGTGAAATACCCTCTCTACTTCAGCATTAGACCATGGAAGTGAGAGCAACTTTATAGTAAATTCTGAAATTTCTAAAAAAAATTTGTTGCCGCCTGCATCTCTTTATTGAAATACTTGCAACCAGAAAGAAACACCGATGTTTGTGTTGATCCATTTTATAAATTTAATATTGGAATACTGTTCCTTTATTTTGAAAGATGTTTCATCATCATCGTTTATAGCGATTTTCAACATTTGTAAAAGTTGTGATTTAAATTAAATTCGTTTTAATTGTTAAAAATGTTTAGTTTGCTTTTATAATAAAGTAAAAATTATTCTTTTAAAAGAAAAACGGCAAGAAACATTTTATGGCTAAACAAGTTGAAAAATGGCTAATGGCTAAATGCATTTTTTAAGGGCTAAACAGGGTGAAAAATGGCTAAATCTAGTCACTAAATGGCTAAATTGGCAACACTGCCACTGACAGACATAGGATTTGTATACTATACTAGCATGGTATACTACATGTGTATCAACCTTAACTACAATTAAACCATGAAACAAAGTGGTATATTTTTGGTTTATATACCATGAAAATGTATGTAGTATAAATGTGGTATATTACGTACTTCAAGTCTGCCATTATAAAATAGTATATAAAACCGTAGTATACATACCATGGTAAGTATACTGTCAGGGGTATAAGATAACCACGAAATATCCTTAAGAATTTTTATCTTGTGACTAAAACAAAATATTTTCAAATGCAACTTTTATTATACTTTTATGTATTTATACTTTTCTACAATGACTGCGATTAGGGCATATTATAAAAAAATGCAAGTTAAATCAATGGGGCTGTTCCTCAAAATTTTTAAAATAAAGCTAAAACGAAGCTCATAGAATTTTAAAAAAATCACGCAGAGAAAAAATATGGTTGGGCATGGTTACGGCAACAACACTATGTTTAATGTAACAATATATTGTTGTCGTACACAAATAATTGTTATTTTTCTTTAATATCAACAATATTATAGTTACTGTAAACAAATCAATGTTTATCGCAATTATTAATTTGAGTATTGTTGACCGAAAAATAATTATTTTTCTAACAACTAAATTATGATAACTTTCTAAACATATTATATTTCTCACAACCATATCATGATATTTAATAGCCATAACATGATTACTTTCAATACATTTATCATATTATGTTTAAGATGCAATCAAACTATTTTTACTCTAATAATATTATGTAAGCGCCATTTGTAAAATAATTTTGTATCAGTTGTGTCATTTATTTTATATGTGAGCGGTTAATCAATTTAAAGATAAATTCCCATAAAAAATATGTTAAAAGAAATTAAAAAAATTAAAATATTAGCGAAGTTTATTCCGTATTAGTGATTTAATAGTGCAAATGCAAAATATCGTAGGTTTTTTGTAGAATCCAAAAACAAAACACACAGAGATTTCGTTATATTTTATAATGTCTAAAAACAAATTTTTCAGGAGAGCCGAAAAACAATTCTTTATCCTTCTATGGGCTAGGTTTTGCAGATTTTGAATTTGCTCTTTTGCAAGCCTTTTATTGAACTCCGCTGTTTGATTCACATTAAGAAAAATTGTAAAAAGCTACAAAATACAAAATCGATGCAACAAAGTTTTAATTTATTTTATAATTTTATGACAGTTATGAAAGAGGCTGTATCATAATATGATTGCTTCTATATTAATTTTGATTAACATGACAATAATATGATTAGTTCTTAACTTATTATGATTAACATGACAATTATTTGATAACTTCTTAACTTAGTATAATTAACATAATAATAATAATATGATTATGGCAAAAATATTATGATGTAATATTACGAGTATATTTAGTCATAATATGATTCGATAATAATCTTAATATGGTGACTACAATCATAAATTTTATCATAATATGATGCTCTTACAATATGTTTACCACAACCATGTTTTTTCTTTGCGTGATAGTAAATAAAAATGTTTCTATTAAATCAAAATTTTCTTTTATGCGTTTTCCTGCGTGGGGACAAAAACGCCATAATTTCATAGATATTTAAAAAATTTAGAGTTCCTATTACATAGTAAAAAATTCCCCCAGAAAAGTATTAATGAAAATCCCATTAAATTTTAAGAAGAACATTTCGGATTTTCTTCTTCTTTTTTTTTTGCAAATCTTTTGTCTATGCATATATTCAGGTTTTGTCTCATTTAATGGTACTAATTTTTATTTTAATAGATGTCGAAAAATTTGTTTTTTAATTAAAATGTTTTTGGAGTAGTCATGGAAACCATAAACAAGAAGCTAAAAAAAAGCTGCTAAATTAGTGTTTTTACTGCAGACGTCTGTAAATTTTTTCCGGATGCAAGGAAAAGATAAAATTTTGAATAAAGTATGCCTGAAGGAACTTACACTTGAAGGTATGTATGTATGTATATGTTTTCTTTTAATATCGACCAATATTTTTGACAGCATCAGTAAATTTACACAAACAAAAATACCTGCTGCTTTCGTATTTTTGTAGTTACGATGTCACCAATACGCTTTGTGTAAATCAAAATTGTAGTTTTAAAATTTTGAATCTGCATGTCTCTTTCAATCATAGAGAAAAAATATAAACACAAAATTCAAAAGCTAAGAAATCGCAAATATGTATACAATATCATAATATCAAATATAAAATAATTTATATCAATTAAACTACGTCTACAACTTATGTATTTAAACCGCATGGATACATTTACATGTGCATTAGGGAGATAACTTTTTGCGTTGACGTTTGTTTATACAAATATATTTTATTAAACCGTTACTTGTGTCTTAAATAAGTAATTTTTTGTTTAAATTCTTATAAAGGTGTTGAATGTGAACCACACCTAAACGTCATTCGACATTTCTCAATTTCAGACTAACTAAATTTGAACCATGGAAATATACACAATCGAGCAATGCATAAAAGTTATTCAGGCTTATTATGAAAATGGGCGTTCAAATCAAAATGCATATCGTGCACTTTGTGATTTTTTCGGTCAATTTAATCGTTTAAATGTGCGTACAATCGGAAAAATAGTGCAAAAATATAAGCAAACCGGGTCTGTGGAAATGTGGAAACACCAGTGCATGCTCGTATTGCAGAAAATATTGCTGCAGTTTGCTATAGTGTGGCTGAAGAGCCATCACCCCAACTCCTCGTCGTACCCAACAATTGCACCTTTCACGCTCGTGTTAATGAACATTATGCATTAAGACTTGCATTTACACGCTTACAAGGTGGAAGTGGCTCAAGAACTAAAGCCTCTTGACCATTCCAAACGTCGTCAATGGTCAGAATGGTGGCAAGAAATGGCAACAGTGATGATCAATTTTCGAAGAAAATCATCTTCAGTGATGAGCTACTGTTTGGTGCGGTTTATGGGCTGGCAGCATCCTCGGGCTTTATTTATTCCAAAATGAGGCCGGTCAGGCAGTGAATGGTGTTCGCTATCGTGAGATGATAACTTCTTATGGCCCGAATTGGAAGATATGGATGTGTACGATGTGTGATTTCAACAGGACGGTGCCACTTGCCACACAGCTTACGAAACAATGGCGAAAAATTCAATGGCCGCGTTATCTCACGTGGTGGCGATGTCAATTGGCCGCCAAGATCATGTGAGTTGACACTGTTGGAAAAGAAAAGGTGTACGTCGATAAGCCAGCAACAATTCAAGAGCTAAAGGATGAGATAATTCGTCACATTAACGGCATATAACTATAATTATGCTTCAGCGTCATTGAAAATTTGGACCCTCGGATGGAAGTGTAGCGCCGAGGATGCGTAGGCCATTTGGCATATATTTTGTTCCATACATAATTGAACCACACCAATATTATCATAATTAAAAGAAATGCCAATAATTTCCTAAATAATTTGTGTTTTATTCAAAATCAAGATCGACCCTTAACCACCCTTTTGTAATCTTTAATAGAAAAACAGTTTTCATAAGTCTAATGCAAAAGTTACATCAAATATCGATCATTAAAGCAGAAAAAGTACCTTTCTTTTACTTGTTTAAATTTTTTTCTTACATGACTTTTAAACAAAATTATCTTTAGCTATTTTAATAAGGTTGTTAAACAAACATTAACCCTAGGGGGAAAGGAACAACCTTCAAACTTGTCACGTGACAGTTCCAAAGTCTAGAGACCGGTTCTAGTTTTAACACTTTATATGAAGGGGACTTGTCACTTTTACATGGCGATGTTCTCGGAGGGGGTTAATTGGCACCTTTTTGCCATTTTGTAACATATCAGAACCAGAGAGAATCAGCCACTACCCGCAAAAAATTCAGTCCCACGACTTTATTATCTTTCCTCTGGAGTAACTACACTTTAAACAGGTGATATGTCTTGTTTTCATCTATCAAAATTCTTTCCTTTTTATTATAATTTCGTATTCACTGGTCGCCGGATAATTTCTTTAGGAACAATTGACACAAATTTTCCGCATGTAGGTTAATCTTTAAAAACTTCAGGAAAGCAAAAAAATGTTTCTTAAGTCACTGCATAAGAGAACCGTCTAAGATTAAAGATCATCATCGCAGCAATATATGCGCCGAGCGTGCGATTAAGGTGGTGAAGGATATATAACCACTATGTAAAACCATACGCACATTAAGCTTACTTATATCTTACAATTTCTAGTCTTTTTCTTTTATTTAACTTTAGAAATACATATCAGTGGCATTTTGGCAAAACATTTTAAGTCGAGATAAAGATAACAAAAAGTTTAAAAAAACTCCGTGAAAAAATCACGTGTGTCAAATAATAAAACAAACAAACCACAATTTAAGAAATATTTCGTTTATAATACAAAATTTTAACAACGTAAACAAAAATGTTCTTTGCATGAAAATTCGTATGGTTAACAGCATTTATTTCAACTTTTTAAATTCGACTTAAGATGTTTTGTCAAAATGTCACAGATATGTAAACCTACCCAACAAACCAAAACGATTTAGAAAGAACTTGCAACAAGCTTACTAACATAAGCCTTAAGCTTAGGAAAGTGTCGTGATTACTTTTATAAAAGGCTTATTAATAATTGTTAAATAATGAAGACTGATCCCTTGCGTAATAATACTTGTCCATAATATAATGTAAGCTTAAAAGCATAATTATAGAATAAGCTTACAGAAAATACTTTTCTAATCTATAATAAGATTAAATTCTTTACGAACACACTGTTTTTTTTTATATGGCATATTTACAAAAAGCTTTTTACTTATATAATATTTAATCACTTTTTTTTAAATTATCCACTGTTTAAAACTCTTCGAACAAAACACAAAGACTGAAAACTTTAACTAATAATACAAAATTTAGGCACTCGTTAAATAACGGGACATCATTCTCAAAAACACTTAGAAAACTATTGCGAGAATAGGGGATTTGCAATCATATTGGTTGTCATGTTGTAGGAAATCTCTTATGATAAGCTAATTCTGCAACTCATTTTCATTTTGCTCTGTTGGGTATATGTGTTTGTAAAATAATTAAAAACACATAATTTTTAAAAAAAAATTATATTTATAGCACTTTAGATGTCGCTTTCGGTGCAGAAACTTTTCACCGAATCAAAAAAAAAAAACTGTTTTTTATTATCAGAACAACATTCGCCCCATGGAACTGGAGTGGTATTTTGCACTCAAAAACAGTTATGTCCCTAATGTACAAGCAAACAATTTATATATTTCTATATGAAAACCACATTTTGTAAAATAAAAACCACCCTCAATCGCTCACAGACAATTGTGAATGAACTGATGATGCAAACGTGAAGCATGTCAACATTTTTTTTCATTATGCAACAAAAGCGCAATTTGATGCGATTTGTAAAGTCTTTAGAGACATCGTATCTGATATATTTTTTGTATTTATGTATAATTAAATTACTGTTATGGCCTTTTCAGTGGATGAGACGTTGTTGATACACAATTGACAGTGGCGTGACACTTTCGATCAACTTCGTGTCCGGTTAAGTATATTTTCACTGTTACAACGAAAAAAGATCCACAAAATTATATCGAGATAAAGTAAAGACAACCAACCGTACGAATGTATTTTTTTTTGAAACGTGCAAAAAAATGTGTTCAAGCCCAGCAATTAGTGGGTCAAGAAGGTAATAAAAAAAATATGTAAACTGCTTAGAGATCAAATTAGTCATGTCTACTGTTTTACAAACATGTATGTTTGTATTTATTTTATATTTATATGTACTATTTATGTAGATGCAGTTGCATGCACACGTAATAAATTATATGATCATCCATGCATAACCCCAATATACAATCTGAGCATGGAGAACACACCATTTGAGAAACATTTAAATTATATTGAACTATTTATGCAGAAATAATTGCGACTTTTTCCATTTTCAATATGAACTTAAATGTATAATTATAATGGCAATTTTTCCCAAAGAAATTTGAAATTGGTCAATATTTGACTTATTTAGTTATTTTCTCTTTAAATATAAAAATGTAATTGTATTTCAATACGGTTTTACTTTCCCAGTGTTATTTAAATAGTCTTATTTAATTAAAATTAAATTATGGTAGCACTACTAAATTTAAAAAAAAAGAAAACCATAAAACAGCTGTTTAATCAAAGTTAAGAAACTTGTAAAGTGTAATTTTTTTTAGATGATCTCAAAGAAACGGCTTGTTGCTTTTGTTTTGTCTGTTGTTCTGGTATGGTATTGTTGTGAAGTTGAGGCCACCTTGCTAAGTAAATACATAAAAGAAACTAAAATAGAATTGTAATAAGCAAAGTAGGCTCTTTAAATATCATTTAGTGCCTTGAGTTTTAAAGAGAGAGGGAAAAAGAAATGGCATTCTCATTTCCCTTTTCTCCTAACAGCTCAAGACTTGACGAGTCAAACTTGACGTGTGTGAACCGGAACTTTAAAAAGTACTAGAAAAACAATTTTGTATTTATATAGAACTTAAGGATAATTTAAAAAGTTAAATAAAAAGCAATAATTCCCATGTTCTATTTTTTAAAATTATTTAGTTAAATACCTTAAATTTTCAAAGTAGTTATAACGATTACGAAAACCATATAGGGCATGTTGCTGGTGAGAACTCTTCTGTAAATAAAGGGCGGAATACACAAGAAAAGTGAAACCAAAACGTGTAACGGGTAAGTAAAATAATAATATTCTCTCTGGTTCTCTCTGGTTCTGTGTGGTAAGTGTTTGGGTTAGAATCAATCTAATTTCACTTTCGAATTAATTCAAGTACGAATCGAAATTAAACCATCTTAGAAATTCTTGAATCAAGCACAGTTTGATTTTCAATTTTTTCTTACTTTTATAACTTCAATAATCCGTACGTGAATGAAGCATTCTGTACTTGATTTAAGGGGAGGCGTACTTAGCGTACTATTTACACCGCTTCGGCTTGATTTAAGTACTGATGGATTGATTTGTTTTTTTTTCAGTGTACACAAAACACCGTAAAGCGTAAAGTACAGTTATTGGCTGAGTATTTAAAAATGTTTACTGCAGACATTTTTGCTTTAAAATTTATAAAAAAATATATGTATGATTCAAAAGATAAACATGCAAAAGTATAACAAACAAAAAGCTACAAATTGTGAGAACAAAATAAAAGCCCAAATAAAACTTAAGCAAAAATATGACTCCATATCAACTTTTTAACCTTCTTTTTTTTTGTTGTTTAAATTTTATGGAGTTGTTTAAGTGTAAAGTATTTTGGTACTACACTTTTTTTTTAATTATCTTTTATTTTTTATCAAAACCAATAAATTTAAATTAAAAAAACGTTAATTTTCGTTTAAGTACACAAAAATAATTTTAAAAAACACAAAGAAATTAAAACAGAAAGTTCTTTTTCAATAAAATCATTCAGGCGTAACCTCCTAAAACATCAATTATTAGCTAAACATTATAACAGCGAAATATCCTTAGCGACATTAATAGACGTTATCTTGGAAATATATAAAATAATCTAAATCAAAAAAAATCAGCAGTGCTTTCTTACTAAATTTCAGGGTAATACTTACCCCTGAACCAAATATTTTAAATGAAAACCTTCATCTGTTAAATTCGGTTTTTGGAGGTTATGGCTCCATGTAAAATAAGCTATAAGCCTCATTATACCCCTCACCACAGGTGAAAAGTGTATATGGGCATTTCCAGCGAAAATTCAAGTAATTAAAACTGTTTCTCACAAAATTTTATATTTATAATTTACTTTTTAATATTTTTGTGTAAAGCGCTAGAATAAAATTTGAACAACATGGACCAAAAAAACAAACTTATTTGCCTGCTGGCGTTACGTTACAAAAAGTTGACTTTTCGCTGGCAATGCCCATATATAAGTTTGTCATTCTGTTTGTTTTTCATTAACTTTAAAGATAAAAAGATGAATTTAAAATTTAAATATCTCTGACATAAATTTTAACAAATTTTAATAAATATTTAATGTATTCTAATTTAAAGTTTATCAAATAGAAACTGGGAATTATTTCCTTTCATAGGTTACTTTATTATATTCAACATTTTTTATTTTTTCGAATTTATTCTATGAGCTAAATTTCAGTTATGTATTTTATAAAGCTTTTTTGTAATAGTCCTATTCCTTTAATTTTTTAGGAATGACATTATACACTACCAGACTATTATATTGTATCTTCTTGTTACATTTTTACCTTAGCTGTCCCTTGGATAGCAATGACACCAGCAGAATGTAATGCATTTTTTTTACAAAAACCGGTTTTCGAATATTCCGAATAGTTGATATTAAAAAACCGAGTTTCGGTTAAGCATTTAAAAAATAACCGGTTGATTGGTTTTATTCGAATAAATAAAAACCCAAAAATTAAATTAGTTTTAGAAATATAAAGCAAATTTGAATAAAAACTAAACAATTCACAAAAATAAGGAACAAAATACATATGTAGTTATGAAATGCTACTTTTAACGAAAAATTAGAGGACTGTATTAAGCTTCGTTCACAATAGGCAGCTATATTTTCACTGGTGTTCAAAATACAACAACAATTTTTTTTTCACAAACTCACACATTTTGCATTACCCCCCGTTCCACAGGCAAGTGCAAGTTCGAAAAACTCAATACACTCACACTTTTTCACTAACATTCACACACTTTTTGTACTTTCAGCCAACCGGCTGTTTCCTCGATTTGTCGTTAATAATACGTATACACTCCTTGCAAGTAATTACTTGAATTCAAAACTAAATAAAACAATTATAAATGTAATTTTCAATTTTATACAAATTGTTGCTGAAGTAGAAGATAGAAGAAAAAACGAAATTGTTTCTCCCATTATGAACGAAGCTTTATTTGAGATAATCTTAAGTTACAGAAGCGAATAGTAAGTAATACGTTTTTTTTTTTGTACGAAATATCGGTTGGTTTAGTGCACACGATGGGTGCAATATTACAACAATATAACAACAACGGACTTTTTTTGCATTACATTGTAAACATGTCTTTAACATTGCAATGACGACCATTTGTAAACAAAACATTTAGAAAACCAAAACAAATAGGTTTCAACTGTCAACGTTAGCAGGCTTTTTTCTCTGCTGAGCTCCGCAATTTATAAATTTGGAGACATCATGCATTTGGTATTAGCTGCGTTCGAGAAAACAAAGGTGTTAACTATTTTTTACTGCATTTTACTAAATTGCGTTCGCGTGCACAAAATACAGAGAACACAAATGAGAGCGTAAAGTGACTGCTCTTGTTTCAGTATTTACAAATTTTTACTGTAGAAATTTTTGCAGTAAAATTTAGTAAAACAAAATGCATTGTGTTTTACAAAATTAGGGCCTAAATAACTTTTTTTACTTTGTTTATTTTGATATTTCATTCATTCATCAATAAATTTTACTTAGAACTGTAAAATATAGACAAAACATTTGTAAATTCTTTAAGATATTGAAAGGATGGCCAACATACAAAGCGCGACTGGCTCTTATAAAGCTAGCTACTTTAAAAAGTCGTAGAACAATGCTTAATGTGTCGTTTATTTTCAACATTAATATTGGTGATATCTGTGCTGGATTTAAAGTTAATGAGATTTAATTGAATATACCTCAACGATCATCCCGAAATTTCACACAGTTATCCGTCAAATTCTTCAGAGCTAATTATGGTGATGCCCTCTTAGAATGATGTGTAATACTTTCGATCAATTACATAGATTGATTGATTGATTTTTCATTGGATCCAAAGTCAATGTGTAGATTAATAATGGTTTTTCTTAATTGATAGCAAAATTAATGTTATGTCATCAAATGATAGTTATAGTCTATTTTATTTATGTCTAAATTTAAATTTGTAAAATGTCTGTAAGAAAAAAACCATAGACAATTACTAATAAAATAAGATTTTATATGTTGTACATGGGTGTAAATCCTGTAATTTTTTTAAGAGACAGATATAAAATTGATAAGGGTAGCTAATCTGTCAAGGAATTTGATGGCCTACCAAAATAAGGGGGAAAATAAACCCTACACGACATTCCATCTAGTCGTCATATTATTTGTATGTTTTCTCTTTTTTTTCTGTTTTATATCATTAGGCGTTGTTAAATACGGGTTATTAACCAAACATACCGATTATAGAGCTTTATTATTAATTATATATACCATATAGTCGGCGCATTACAATGCTAAAATTTGTCCCGTTTTTCAAAAAAAAAAAAACCAAAAAGTCGGATATTTGACTGAGACTGCAGACTAAAGTTAAAACAAATTTTAGAACTGAAGCACCAACACTTTCCTAATTATATAAGTTTGTTATCTTCTTTACTGCATATCTATAATTTGTTTATATTTAATTGTGATCTAAAAATAAGTATGCAAATTAAAAAAATAATAAAAATATGATATTTAAATGATACTTAGAACTGATAGAAATTAAGCGGAAATACTTATATGTAAAACAAGTAATACCTTTATTTTAATTATTATTTATTTGTTAAATTTTTATAAGTTATGTATTCATTTTATTTTTTATGCAATTAAAAAGCTTTTAAAACAAATTTCTACGTCATGTTTTCGTGCGATTTCAAATAGGCTTTTGCACTAAGTACATTTAAATTCAAATCCATTTGCCTTTTAAAAAAATCTCATAGTAAAGCTAAGTACAAAAGGAAATCAAAGCAAATAAATTAAAAACAAAAAAACACAGAGAAAAAAATTATTCTCTTTATACGCTCAGAGTTCTTGTATTTACTTATTCTTACTCACTATAAACAAGTCAAAGTAAATATTTTTTTTTGCTAATGTTCTGTAAGTATTTTGCAAGATTCTTATTTTACAATGTGGGTATTATAAGCAATAAATGCAAGCAATGGTTATTGCTCTTAAATTTGTCTTATTTGCAGATTATTACTAATGTTTAAAATAAAAACTATTACTTTGTTTAACCGCTATTTATATTTTGTTTTTTTTATTTTTTGGTAATTTTTATGGTTTTAATACAGTATAGTTGAAACAATTGTATTGTTAAGAAGTTATAATATAAAAAACTTTAATTTAAATTAAAAATAATAATGGAAAATGATCAAGTAAGTTAAATTATTAAAAATACATATGTGCCATATGTGATAATATGTCTTAAAGTTTCAATAAAAAGTTTCTTTTTATTTTATAATTAATTAAACTTTTTATTTATTTTAATTTTTTATTTACAAAGAGTTTATTTAATTTTTTTAATGTTAGATAAATATTTGTGATATTAAAGAAAAACTGAAAAATGGTATTTTCAAAATCGTTTTGAAAAGGGGGCATAGTAAGATATGGAACATTATAGGAAAGATTGAAAACGAAAATGGGGAAGAAGTAAAAAGAGTGGTTGGTTGTCGACTTTGTTTTGCCGTTCTTAAGTACGATGCAAGATCTACATCCAATCTTAATAAACACAAGTGTTATATTGAATCTCAGAAAAATTCAGAAAATATTAGTGTAAGTGGAGATACAAAAAAGGAAGCTGTAAAGTTTTGTACAGAGTGGGTTGTTCGAAACTGCAGGCCCTTTAGAATCGTGAACGATGAAGGTTTCAAAAAAGTCTGCCAATTTTGTATATCTGTTGGAGCAAAATATGGCAAAAATATAAATATGGATCATTTACTTCCCCATAACTCAACAATATCAAGAAATGTTAAAAAAATATACGAAAAATATTTTGCCCATGTAAAAGACATGATATCAACCATGAAGTGCAATTGTTTCGCAATAACAGCGGACTTATGGACTGATAATTTTTTGCGAAAAACATATTTAGGAGTAACAATGCACTCAATACTACAGGGAAAGCTCATCAACATTGTCGTTGGTCTAAAATCAATGAATGGTGACAAATGTACAGGTATATTTAAATGTTTTAAGTCGTTGTATTAGATTGCCTATTTTAAAATTTTATAAGTGCAATTTTATTCACATATTTAAGATTTCAAGAATGTATATTCTTTGCATAGTTGTCTCTAATTTGAATTTTCGTAGCCGGGTGTTATTTGAACATTAAAAGCTGTTGTATTTAGAATTGTATTTGTTGATAAGTTGTAGTTGTTGATACTGTAATTGTTGTAGTTAGAGTTGCGATTTAGAAGTTCGTTAGTTTTAATTATATATAAGTTGCTTTTTATTCATCAAATTTAGCTGAAAACATAATAGCTAAGACTCAAAATTTGCTTAATGAATTCGATTGCCAATTGGACGTGAACTCTACCATCGTCACTGACAGAGGTAAAAATATGGTGGCTGCATTTCGCGATTACTGTCGCATTAATTGCATTAACCACTTGTTAAACAACGTTATTCAGAAATCTGTTGAAAGTGTTACGAGAGTAGCAGATCTGTACAAAGCTTGTAGCAAGCTGGTCAATTATTTTAAAAAGTCAGGACTTAATGCACAGCTGACAGTGTGCTTACAGAGCTTTTGTCCAACACGCTGGAATACAGTATATTATATGTTTGAATCTGTGGGTAAAAATTGGGAGGAAATCGTTTGTCTTTTGCAACAAAATAATCAGATAAATAGAATCGATAGAATTAACCACAGTTATATAAATGCGATCGCTTCTATCTTAGAACCATTCGAGAAGGCTTCTAAAATGTTAGAAGGCGACGAATACCCCACGCTTCATTATGTTTTAATATACGTTCAGCAGTTACGTAAAAAATGCGTCGTGAATGAATCCGACTTGGATCTCATTAAGGATTTAAAGCTTAAAATAATAGAACATTTTGAATCAATAGTCTTGCAAAACCTGACAATGTTGCATAAAGTGGCTTTGTTTCTTTTCCCGCCAGCAAACAAACTTGTACAATTTACCAATGATGAGAGGCGTAGCATAAAACTTGAATGTACTAAATTAATAGAAGAAGCACACCAACCCCCGCAATATGCTCAAAGTGATATAAACGTATTATCAGTGGAAAATTTGGATCTCCTAGGTGATTTTTTGCAACCTTACCATATTGAACATACCGGCGAGTCGATTCAGCAGGAAATCGCAAGTTACGAAAACACAAATGTTTGTATGGTTGATAATTTCAATATATTACAATGGTGGGAGTCGCGAAAGATACAGTTCCCGAATTTGTATAAACTCAGCTGTAAAATACTGTGCATTCCAGCAAGTAGCGCACCATCAGAAAGAATATTTTCCAGTAGCAGACAAGCTCTTTCTGAAACCAGAAGTCTAGTCGGAAAAAATCCAGAAAAAGTACACCATCTTATATTTGTGCATGGAAACGTAAATCTTTGTGATCTTTCCCATGAAATAAATGAACTAGAAGATTAATGAGTCGATAATAGATAAAAAGCGTACTAGATGTATTGCCAGCTGCTAATATAATATGATAACTTCGTTTGTTTTTCTGGTAACAAAATGTTTTAATGCTGACTGACAACCTTATGGATTTATTAATTTATTTACTAACCACACAAATTAGGATATTAAATACCCACCCAGAATGGATTTTTTGAGTTATTAAATTTTGTTTCAATAAAATTTAAGTTTTTACTTATATAAAATAATTGCTTTTTATTTTTTGGAAGCATATGCTTCCATTAATAGTTAAACAACGCTTCAGGGTTTTTTTTTGTTACATAACTAAGGCTTAATTACGTGACATGGAAAGACGTAAACAAAGCAGCGAATCGTGTCAGATGGCGATGCTTTGTGGAAGCCATATGCTCCCGAGAGGGGAATGAAAAAAAAGTTACAAGCGAAAAATTGCAGGGGATATGCAAAAAAAGACATTAAAATTTTTGCAGTTTAAGTTATTTTTTAAGTTTTGATTTTAGAGTCTTTTTCTTCTCCTGTAAAATTTTCCCACGCAACTTATGGCTTTTGTAAATTTAAATGACGATATGTATGTAAATATTTTTACAGAAATTCTCTTGGTTTTTATTTTTAGCATTAATTTAGCAGTTAACTTTATGGAATATACATATGTACATACCTATCTAGGTATATATAACTATTGATATGTTGATAATTTGTTCTTAAAATAAAATTAAACAAAGGCGAAATTTCATATAAACAAAATAAAACTTCCAAAAATACTTAAGTATTTTAGTAAATGGTTTAAGAACTTCTTGTCTTAGCTCTAAACATGTGCATGTGCTGGTTTTTATTTTGCTTACTTCTTACCATGCTTACTTCTTACCATGCTTATTTCTTACCATGCTTAAATATTGCTTTATTTATTTCGTCCAGAAACAATATTTATTGTTTTTGTGTCTTATAATAGAGACAAGAAATTTGCTTTATAAAGAGAAGGTATAATAAAACAAATACACGAAAAAAAGAGAATGTGTTTAAGTATTTGTTTTTTTTACTTTTGCAAAAGCCTAATTTCAAATTCCGTAAGTTCAAGGTCAATCAGTCAATAAATCATTGAATACACTTAATTTAGGAGTTATACATTATTTGCGTTTGTTATATCGTGACTTGAATCATTTGATGAATACAAATAAACTCAATCCAATACAAAACAATATTTAAAACAAGTGAGAAAGTATATTTAGGCAAGCCCGAATATTCAATACCCTACACCACAGTATATACAGAAAAATTTTTGAGAAGATACTCTATTTGGGACACGGCAAAACAAAATTATGTTATGGGTTTGAAGTTCATTTTAGAGTTCTTTACACGAACATTATCTATATGCATATGTATGTATCTACATCTACATATATGGAATTTTTCATCTTAAATCGATTTCTGACAAGGGGTTTATATGAAACCAATGGTCTATTCTGGACCTTCCAGCATAAAATTTTGCCAAGACATAGTAGCTCTTTTAAAGGTATTTTCCGAAGTGGTATATGTATTGGACATTAAGTCAAATCTGGACCGATTGGTAAGACGACTTATATTGCAATACGATATTTTTCGACCAAATTTAATCTAAATACAGACCAACGCGAATTCATACAGGTGATCGCACCAGAGAGAATTATGCAGGCTGTAATTTTTTTTTTACATGAAGTTGCACATTTAAAAGTTTTAAATTAAAACACATTTATTTACATACAAAAAAAAGGACAGCCACCATAAATAAGACTCTTTCTTATGCGGTCACCTACTCACAAAAATACCAATGCAAAATTAACATAGTGAAATGTTAATTGAGAATTTATCATTATTTCATATAAATTTGAAATGAAAAATATTAAAATAACCTAAAATCACGTTTGTTTAATATTATTCCCTGTTAAAATAACATCGTTCAATATTAAATCCATAAAAACCTGTTTTATAGTAAAATTAAAAGTTAATCTTGTTAAACTAACATGCGTACATACTTAAGTATGTACATTTTTTTATTTTCATGTTTAAAATATGTTATAAAAAGAAGCAATTCCCGTATTCTTTTAATTAAAATTATTTAGTTAAATAGTACATCAAGTTTTCAAAGTAGAATGATGACGAAAACCCTATCGGGCGATTCTGCTGATGCTTCTGTTGACAAAAGAGAATACAAAATAAGTGAAGCATCTGTTACAGGGGTAAGTGTATTGAATTGTTCTTAAAAAATGCATATGTTGTTTCTAAGGCTTCTTCACACTGTTATAACACACTCAAACCAATTCTACATGAAATTAACGTTGTTTCAACTTTGAAATAACTTTCATTCAACGTGATACGGATTGTTATTTCAATATAAATGAGATTTTGCTCTTAACATGAATTATAGGTTTTTTAAAAGAAAAAAATTGTTGTTCGCAAGTAATTATGACATCAGGTTGAATTAACATGAAAAACGTATGAAGCAAAATCACCACCGGAAAATTTTAAATCAACCTTGTTTTCGACGTTTTTAACTTGATTTTTTTTCTGTGTGTATATCAATTCACCTAAAAAGACATAATAATATATTTTATTAGCACAAAGACTTTATGTATGTTGAAAAAAATTGTTTAGGGGCTATGTAATGTTATGAACCGATTTTTAGCATTTCCAATTATTTTCGTTCTTATGACTATTTCATAAAATTATCTTCTAAATTGCGACCGTTACGTTGCGCTCAAAGTTTACATGGACAGACAACCAGCAGGACGGACGGACATTGTTAAATCAACACATCAACACAAACTCATAATACCCTCTCCACTATTGTGGTTTGGGTATAACAATATACTGAGAAAGGGTGTGGACAACAAATTGTGATTTGATATTCGAGAAAGATCAATAAAAAATCAAACTCATTAACAGACATAACGAAAAGTACTTATGGCCAATTTCACCAATTTTTTTATAAATCAATTTTTGTTTTAAATTCGTTTTTCATGTCAAATTAAAAATAAAATTATATGAAAAACTTTATTTAAATATAAAGCGACATTTAAATAGAATTGTTTAGCAGCGTAAGATTAACTCGCCAGCTCACTTCCAAAATTTACGGGCGATACAATATTGGAAAGAATTAAAGTTGAACAGTACTATATTCAAAAACGTCGACTTATCATGTTTTGAAGTTCAGCTATCGAAATGTACATTCATTGAAATATTAGTTTAAACACGTCAGTTCCTGCAAAGTGTTTTCATGAACTCTACAGTTTAAATTATGTAAGTAGTACATTTTTCTCAATTAAGGTCCCAAAGGGAATCAATTAGGACAAAAGGACAATGATTTCCGTAATAACTGGGCACTGGCCGGTAGGAACTTATGCGAGTAGAATGGGTCTGAAAAATTCAATGACTTTTGCAGAAGTTGCCATGCCGAGAAGCAAAAGGAAACTGTGTTTTATTTTCTGTACCAATGTCCTGAAATCCAGAATATTTAAGAGAGATACCTTGGAAACCGGTGTTTATCTTTTTGTATGATCTATATAGAACAGAAATACGATGGATGTATCACAAAGGGACAACAAAACCGGTGTTAAAAAAAGTCGGATAACGATTTCCCTAATAATATCATGATTTATTGAACATTTACATAAACTTGATGAAAAACTTAGTCCAAAGTTTTATCATACCTGGGGCTAAATTACGGTATTAGATATCGATTGAACTTCCAATTTAAATTGTATTGTAATTTCGATCGATATCGCAGGCTGTAATTTGACCCCTGGATATCCTATATTTATCTATATTCAATGGGCCACTGCATATGTGGTGATCAAATTTACTTAGTATTTATGTTTGAATAAATATATAAATGAAAAAATAATAACAAACAAATAAAAAACAAGAAATTGAAATTAAAATCATGTTTTCAACGTTTGCCATTTGAATACTAATGAATCGAACACGCATACAAACATATAGGAATATAAATTGTTTTGTCATGACTACTATTGTGTTCTATCGCCTTTTGTTAGTTAATCTGCTTGACTGTAGGTCCGCCGTCTGCCAGTAATATTAGGTGGCAATGTGTAACATCAATGACCATTAATATCGAGTGTGTGAGTGAGTAGGACTACATGTAAGTATGTGTGCACGTTTTTCAAAGTCAAGGTACCAACCAACTACCACCACTTCCAATTTGACAAGGAAGTAATTTCTTAAACACACGTACAACTTAATTGTTTTTTAATTCTATGTGCTTTGTTTGTTGTTTCATACAAAAAAAAAATGTAGTGCAGTCAGTCAATGCTCTTTCTTGTTTTGGCAGGTATTCGTAACGTACTTTTCATTCATTTAACAAATTAATCATTTTCTATGCGAATTTATTCCGTATGAGTTACGGAGTTAATCATTGGCCGTAAATAGAAGAATAGCATAAATTTTAATAAATCATACGTAAGTTCAATGTATTTGTTAATAAAATTATAAATGCTATTATTTAATATTTTATACAGTACTAGCATTTAACCCGCTGCTTCGTTAGCGTCTCCTTTTTCTTCGTGGACATATTTCTATGCCAAAGTTTGTTAAAAAATACCAGTTGTAAAACCAAAAAGCTAAAGAAAAATATAAAATTTCCAGTATTTCCTTTTTTGTGTACTATTTTTCCCCCCCATCAAAGTATCAAAAATTTCAGTATTGTAGTGGCAGCCGATAATTTAGTACGAATATGTCAATGAATGGAGAAAAATATTTTGTAAAAAAGTACCAAAAATAGTTACGATTATATTTTATTTTAAAATGTTCGAATTTCGAAAAAGTACCAAATTCGTATTCGTACTTTTTTGATAAGTTTCACATGTGGTATTAACTTTGTTTCTATGTTTTATTGGTTCAAAAGATAGACGGGGTGTCAAAAAAGTACCAAAATTCAAGTTTTACCCGTTTACTCCCTAAAAGGGCCGAATTTCAAAAAAGTACCAGACACCTGTCCGCTTATTTTTCTAAAGAACAACGATAAGTATTACATTTTGTTTTGTATCTCTTTTAGTTTTGGAGATATAAGGTTACCTTTTTATTATTTTTTTACCCCTAAACAACCGAATTTCCAAAAATTCCCGTCTTAGAATATCGATTTGGGGAGTGACCAATCTCTGGTCAAAATTTCAAGTTTTTAGATTCAGGCGTTTGGGCTGTGCGATGATGAATCAGTCAGTAACGTTACAATTTTATATATTTATATAGATGTATGTACGAAGTAGATGAGACATTCTTTAGAAGTTAATATTTTTTTCATTTGGTTGAAAATTGCCAAGTTTTGTGAAAAAATCTTCGAAATCGTCATATTTATGTACCTAAATCTTGACAAAATCGTAATTGAAAAGTAAAATTAAATTTAATTAATGTTAAGGATTGATGTGAAGTTAAATATAGTTACGTATCATTTATTAAACATCGTTATTCGAATAGGAAACATAATCATTGCAATTCAACTGAAAGTTTTTCTAAAGTATGTATGAATTAACATTTTTAAAAAATTATTACTAGAATCAAAGCATGTTTTAAACGGGACTAATAAGCCAAAAAAAGCCAAGAAAATGTTCGTTTGTTTTTTGTATTATGAACTGTTGAATTATGAAAATTTATGCCAACCAAAGACATGAAAGTCCAAAAAACCAAAAAACAAAAAACCATTAAAGACTTCTAAACCAGTAAAAAATTTGACATTTGAAATATCGAAGAATTTAGGGCATTAATCGTCAAATCGTAAGTAGACCCTTTTAAAACTCAAAAGTCGTCAAATCTGGCAACCGTATATGTGTGTGTTTTTCATCATTGTATTCGACTTAATTCACTTTCATTAATGTTTCGTTTTCAGGGGCATATGAATAATTTACAATTCAAGTCACGTAATTTCACACTCGTTAGTACTGAAATTCCATTTTATTCCTCAAATTCTACTGACCTACAGAACAGTGTTCTAAATAAAAGCGATCATAATTGAAATGCTAGACAAATGAGAGTATTAAATAATACAAATTTGGTATTTTACTCAATAGCAAATAATAACGGAAATACAATGGCTTCTGGAAAAACCTTTAAACTTAGAAAAATAATTAGTTGTCGTTAAGGAAAAACTGAAATCAAAATAAAAACTAGTTTTGAAAAGTGCACGACAATATAGTCCTTTCTGATGAGCCTAACAGCCTTACCCAAAGAAGAGCGGAAGGCGGAATGTTTTCTTCCGCTTCGCACTGAGCGCTGAAATGTCATACCTTAATAAAAGCGTCAACTTTGAGTCACAAATAAACAGAGGCCAACTTCGTTATTAAACGCGCTGCTAAAATTGGATTTTCTAACACATATTGTTTGAGCATAAGAACTTTTGACAGCTAGAAAACGCTTTTCGCTCCTTTTTAGGTATGTAAGTAAGCGCTTCAATCGTTTTTTACCTGTCAAAAATTCTTCAGGCCTACCCAATATATGCATAGCCCTGCTTAACCTACTCTCAAAAATTAACAAAAAGTCTCTCAAATGTATTTAAAAAAACAAAAACAAAATAAAAAAACATTTGATTCTGTACGGAATGTGCGATTAGATTCGCACCTTGCTTAAGCAAATGACAGTTTCATTAAACTTAGCAAAAAGTTTCCTTAAGTTCAATATGGTTTACCTCATATAATTAACATGTATTCGCACATTTGGTTAAGCCAAATTAAGCACATTATGGTTGGGCTTTTACGGTCATACAAAACAAATAAAGCAAACCCAAACAGATTGCCTCGTTCAATGCTTTGCATTGAAAATCCCGATTTTGACAGCTCGTTATGTAGCGAGTTGGCTGCTAAAAAAACAGTTTATTTTTTGCCTTGTTAAAAATTAATGGCAGTTTAGCAATTTTTAGGTCAATCTGGCGAATTTATCTCCATTTTTGTATTCCTATTTGTGGATTTTATAAAACAAGAAAAATTAAGATTATTGTTCATGACGCAATGTTGACGCTCTTATTTGATTATGTTTGCGCTCTTACTAAGTTGAGTTGTAGTGTCTTAATTTTAGTATTATAGTTTACAACTTTACTTTGAACAAAAACATAACAAAAATTACAACTGAGCACAACCAGTTGCCTTAATTACATGTCAACTGAGTTGAGTTGGGAACCGTTATAGTGGCCTTAGCCTTTAAGAATTCGAATGAAGAGCCAGTGTTAGTTAAGGTTAAGTTAAGAACAGTTCCTGAAATTTGGTGTGGGGATGCTTTTTCGAACATGGAGTTGGTCCAATATCTGGAGTTTCTATAACAATGACAGCTACAAGGCACACAGAAATTCTTAAGCAAGATATGTTTTTGTATGCGGAATGGTAAATTCCTGTTTCTTGAAGATTTCAGCGTGATAACGATCTACAACATATAGCTGGGATTATAATAACCCAACAAACACGAAGGTTTGATTTCATAATGAATGTGATTTGAAATCAAACCTTTTCTCAAACGACAATGGTTCTCAACAAAACGGGGAAAATATTTTCAAATTGAGAAATGCATTTATTTTTAACTTGCTTTCAAACATTATTCTCAAATGATTTTCAAATGTGGATTTAAATGCAATGTGGAACATACATAAATAAAAATATTTTTTGTTTTTAATTTATATTCTTTATTTATTAAAATAAACTATGAGGTAAACATTCGGCACCATAGCTTAAAGATGAAAAAGTCTCCTCCTTTCCATTTTTTAATTCTTGGTTCTTTTCTGTTTTTAGGTTGTCATGAGTTATGACGTAGCACCGCTATCGAACAACAAACTTATATTTTCTTCACTTTCCCGTTTAATTTTTATTCACATTCTTTTACTCTGTTATTAACATTTTACTCACAAATATTTTAAAGAATTTGTGTTTTTAGTGTTTGCAAGCTTTTTTTGATTTGAGAATAACATTTGATAACAAATTGACATTAAAATGATAAAACATTATATGTCAAATGTTTATATTCAAATCATTGTGAATTTGAAATCAAATGTTAAAACCAAGCAATTGAAAAAGGTTTGAAAATTGTGTTTGATGTCATATTCGTCCCATATCAAATGTTGGCAAAAGAACAAGATTTTTGTAATGGTGTGGCCTTCTCAATCTTAAATTAACGAGCATGTGGATGATTGTAAAACGTAATATCGGTAACCGGCCCTTCCGATATGGTGATGAATTTTATATGCGTGTTTCCACAGAAAATTACCCTTATAGCTTAAAAATATAATTATTATTTTGAATTTTTTTTTCGCTAATATTATACAAAATAAATGTTTCTGTCATTTTCCGAAAGATTAACTTTTATTTTCTTTATACTAACAAAAATATGCTACTTTGAGTTACCCATTATAAATGAATTCAAACACAAAAAACGGTTAACTTTTTAAAATGTAACGACCGTTACTTTTAAAAATAAAATTTTTTTAAAGTAACTAGGTGCTTTGGTTTGAAAATAAATCCATTCCTAAACCCGGGTCTCCGCGTAGCAATATTTATTGTGGCAAACGTCAAATTTTATTGTTCCATTAAATTTGCGACGTATAGACCGCATATTGCCATGAGTGGCAATCCATTGCGCAATGATTGCTCTTCTGATTGCTTGAGCAATTATTGCTTAGCAATCTGCTGTCAAATAAGTTGTCACATAAACAGATATATCATTTCTGTGCTTATTTATTTAAAAAGCAATCAAGAAAAAGACGCCAAGCGGACATTTTAGAACAATTTGATATATGTATACTAGGGTGACAATGAAAAATCAACTTTGGATTTTTGATGATAAATGTGAATATTCTTTTGCCACTTGGTCTAAAACTTACTTGCTGGAAATTTAATCCAATTCGGATAACTCTATCCCGTGCACCTTTGAGGTCAAAGTTCAAATGATAAAAAAAAAATTTCCATACAAGCAAAAAAATTTTTTTTCGATTTTTTTTTTTTTTATTTTTTAATATTAGTAAGCTTTATTAGCTTATTAACAACAAAACATTTCATTTCGATCGGACAAGATTTTCAGTTTCAAAAGTGGCTCTGAAAAAAAATTTTCAAATTTTTTTTTTTTTAGTTTTGACAAGCATACATTAAAGATATTTTGTCGCTCTTAATAATAGGTTTTTTTAACATTTTTGTGACGTCGTAATTTTGTTTTTTAATAGGGCCAAAAACTAAATTTTTGCAGCTTTTGGCCCCAATTTAGAACAAAGCGATGTCGAAAAAAAATTTTTAAAAAACCAGGTATTTAGAGCAACAAAAAATCTTTAATGTGTGCTTATCAAAACTAAAAAAAATTTTTTTTTTTATTTTTTAGAGTAAGCCCCTAACAAGCCCCAAATTTTTTTTTCAGAGTCACTTTTGAAACTGAAAATCTTGTCCGATCGAAATGAAATTTTTTGTTGGTAATAAGCTAATAAAGCTAACTAATATTAAAAAATAAAAAAAAAAAATCGAAAAAAAAATTTGTTGCTTGTATGGAATTTTTTTTTATCATTTGAACTTTGACCTCAAAGTTGCACGGGATAGATTTATCCGATTTGGCTCAAATTTTCAGCAAGTAAGTTTTAGACCAAGTGGCAAAAGAATATTCACATTTTTGTTTAAAATTCTGGAAAAAAAATTTTCCCATATGTTTCATTGTCACCCTAATGTATACTTTATATTTTTAAATATATTATTATATATTATATATTTAAATAAGCGTCAGTTTCAACAAAAGCAAACGGCGAATTTGTTTTTTGTATATTTTATTTTTTTAATAGAACAATCCAAGTTTTAGGTTTTTTTTCAAACGCAAATAAACAAAAAAGTAATACAAAACACAGCTACGGCAATTACAATTTTATTAATTTAATATATTAATTTTAAAAAGAAAATTTAACAAGCACTCAAAACACAACGTAAGACATTTGTTATTAATACAGCCACAAAACCTTATGCAACTACACGCGGTGAAAATTGCTAATTTATGGCAAATCAATTTCAAGTGTTCTCCAGCAATATAATTAGCAATTATTGCTACATTGTACTGTCATTGTTCTGCCGACGTTTTTGCTTGTACTTAGCAATAAAAATTGCTACGTGGAGACCCAGCGTTAAACAAAACATTTCAAAGAATTTAATTAGATATTTTACTTGACATATCATGCGCAAAATTTTACAATACATGATGTTTGTTTCCGACATTTGAATACAGCTGCTGTTGCTTGAACTTTCGTAAGTCCAAAATGTAGCAATCCTCGTGGCATATTTGGGTAGGTTGGAATTTTATTTAAGAAATCTCCGAAAATCGGTAACGACCGTTACACCCATATACATTTTTAATACTCGCGAATACGAATATCTGCGCCCATATTCGCGCAATACGAATGAATATCCAATCTGAAATTTATTTATTTCAAATTTAGTAGAAAAAAATCTCCCGTTTGCGTCGATAACAATAAACTAAAAAAAACTGGCACACTACTAAATGTATTATAAATTAATATGACATCCCGTTGACAGAATTTAAGATTACCACCTTTACACCTGAACACATACTAACATTATTATTATGTCAAGGACAATGTGACTAAATCTTGAAGATTTAAACAGCTACAAGGCCAAATAATGTTAAAAATGATTAAAAAAATTAAAAAATATAATGATTTTTTTTTTAAAGATTTTTGCTAAAAATGTATTAACCCAAAATTTTATCATTGAATTGACTTATGCTTTAGAAAATTTAATCAAGAGGTATTTAAACAAGTGGTAAGATTTTGGTTAAACGCCATATAAAAATATGTAGCACATGTAATTGAGTTTAAATTTAGGCGGCCCACAAACTTATGATACAAACAAAAAAAAACAATTTAATTTCTATGCTTTAAGGCAGTATTAGTCTTTACTTTCTGTTTCTGTTCTGTTCCGTTCCGTGCCGTTCTGTTTCTAAACTGTAAAAGTTACTTTTTCTGTAGCAACTTATCAACCATTTATGACAAATTTATTAGTCCTTGTTTTATTTCAATAAGTGTAATGCACATAAATTTGAAGAAATTAAATTTTATGAATTCTTAAAATCATAAAATAGTTTATTTCAATATAAATATGTATATTTTATTATTTATTTTGCTGTCACTTACAATTACTTAACAAGTTTTTGATTTTAACAAACTGAACCGCAACAGAACAGAAAAACTAATCAATTTCAAAGTTTGTTTAATAACAAAAACAAATCAGCTGTTATTGTTCTGTTCCGTGCCGTTTTCTAGGTTGGTATGACCAATTTCCGATAAGCGGCACCATTGAAAATTACTCAAAATAAATTATATCATTTGATCATGCTATGGTCTTTAGTAAAGTTGTTGCGCATGAGCCGGCAAAGGTTTCTATGTTGGTATGAACAATTTCCGACAAGAAGTGGCATTGAAAATTGCTCATGCTTTAATCTGTATCAAAGTAGTTGTGCATGAGCCGACGCAGGTTTTTCTTATAATTTGGAATGCAGACACTGTAGTATCAAAAGGATCTTTAAGATATTGGAAATTCCAACAATTAGGGTGTAAAATAGGGCAAAAAGAGTAAACCCGTGTCTTCTTCTTTATTAATTATCCGATGATAGTTTCATGTCTTGAAGGAACTAAAGGCTATAAATTTCAACATTTACGGCGTAAAATAAAGTAAAAAGGGTAAAAGCACCCCCTTCCTATAACTTTTAAATTAATTAACTGATTCTTTTGAAAAGTTTATGTATTTTACTTCGGCTATGCAATATTACACGATTAGTCGTTAAAAAATTAATAAAAAACGTTATCGAAGCTACCTTTTTGAATGGTAAATTGATTATCTCTGTTTGATTTTCATTCTTCAAGATAAAAAATACATCACTTTTTTATGTTTAACTTTTGAATATGTAACGAACAGAAATAAAGAAACAAATAGCTATTGTTTTTTTTCATCGCCGATCATGGTATACAGCGTTTTATTACTCTTTCTTTCACTTGAAATTAGGTTTATGGCTAAACAACGTTTGCCGGGACAGCTAGTAACTGATAATTTCAAACAAGGACAGATCTAGCCTTTAGTTCTGGGAAATTAAGTCGGGGCATTTTATTATTTTAGAATACCAGTGCTCGACTAGCCCAGGAGGGAAAGGGGTCATGAGCCCCCTTAAATCCGCGATTGATTAAACTTGAAAAGTTATCAAGTAAATTAATAATTAAAACAAATAAATAATTATAACGTGTGTATTTGACATTTTAACGTCAAGCATTAAAATTGGTACTTGCAATGCAACACTGAATAGAATAGCAAAACGAAACACTGTCCATACTAGCTGTAGTTATATGTGCTCAACAGTGTGACCAGATCCCAAAAATATTTGAAGCTAAAATGCTAGCAAAATAAATAAAAATGCTAAATGATACAATTTAATATAAACAACATCTGGAAGGAAATATAGCCTAAAGTAACTATATTATTTAGGGCATTAAATAGGGCAAGGTGGGTAAAAGCTCCCCCTCCCTATATATTCCTTACTAATCAACCGCTTTTCTTAAAATTTGGCGTACAGGCACTGTAACATTTAAAAGGAAATAGGGAATAGGGCGTAAAATGGGGAAAAAGTGGTATAAGCTCGCCCTCCCTAATCTTCTTCACTACTCAACTGCAACATCTGAAAGAAATAAGTTGTACGGCAAAACAACGTTGCATATTTTGAATTTTAATCTATTTACCGAATTCAATTTATTATTCGAGTAATTTTTGTTCGTATTTAAAAAATATTTGCATATATACATATGTGTTTTTAAACTATACAAACACTACAGTAGGAATTTAATTTGATTATTCGCATTTGCTGAATACATCTGCGGAACACCCCAAGTTCTTATACATATAATTAATATGCATACATTTTTAACCATCGATAGAATTAATTTTGCTTGAAATATTCTTAAATACATAAACACTATACATACATAACATATATACATACATATTATGTATGTATAAATACTGCTTCACATAATTACAGAAGTATTTACCAAATTTTTTGCTTAAAAAATTGTTAATATAAATTAATCAGATGCGAGAAACGCCATAAATTAGTTAGATGAATATTTTGTTTTTAAATACATATATTTTTTATTATTAAAAAATTTTGCAAGAGAGTTTCTTTTTTTCTTAGCATTTCGGATTAAAGCATATTGTAAAACACTTGTTTTTTAAAAAAAAATTTTTTTTTTAGATGTAATATAATTTTGTTAAGTTTGCTTACATAGTTCGCAGTGCAAGTTGGCAGCACTGACAGTTTGTGGGCTAGCTATGTGAATGGGTATACATACAAAGCAGAGTAAATGTTGACTTTTGGTTCTGTTCGAGTAAGGACTTAATCGATTTTTTAATTTTAAAATTGTTCGATTAATCGTTTAAGGGTTTTAAATTTTTCGAATTGCTTGAATAATTCGAATAATTTAAATTTAGTTTTTTTAAAATCTTTGGATGAAGTTTCCCGATAATCTGGCCTAAGCAACCAGAGAAATGGAATAGCTTATCCCATCAACAATAAATTTCAGTTTATCAATAGCATGAATTGGGAATTGTTCACATTGTAACGAAACCTTGTCTAGTTAAGATCTATATGTATGGCCAGAAATAACACCTTGCGATTTTGTGGTAATTTACCACATGTCTAATATAAAGCAGAATTCTGAAAAGCATTTCAAAGCGTATAAAATTCAAAACAAAATTTTCTACTGTATAGATTTCGTATAATTTAGGTTTTTTAATACCAGATATCACTCTACAGAACTTTGTGATGATTGATCCATGATTTACCATGCGTTGATCCAATATAAATTCCCTAGATAAAAATAATTTTACAACGGCTAAAACTGTTGCAGAGCATGATATTTTATTCAACTAAACTAGAAAAAAAGCGTTAGAGAGAAAAATAAACATATGTAATACAATGGAAGACGGCGACGGCAATAGTTGTTATTGTTTGTTTTTATTCATTTATTTGTGCATACATTTTTTTATCATGTTCTTTTGATTACAATTATGTTGTGAACATCCCCAATTATTCAAAAACTATGGCAGCATCAGAAAGAGCACGAGTTTCAAAAATTGAGAGAGAAATAAAGTCCGCAATTAAAATAATATACATTTTTACAAGGTATATTTATAGCAGGTAGCCGCGAGATTACAACAATTGTACAATAAAACAAACAACAGGGCTTTTTATTGTTGTTATGCGATACAAACTGTCAAAAAGCAAAGGGGCTGATAAGAGGCAAAAAAGACAAAAGATAAAGACAAAAAACTTGTTTACTTGTTTGCTATACAACATTTGACAGTTCGTATAGCAAAACAAGCAAATAAAAAATAAACAGCTGGCTTTCCGAGACTACCTGCTATAAATATACCTTGCATTTTTATTTTAAGCCGTTCTGCACTGAGGTTTTTTGCTTCAAAATCTTATGAAAACCCGCACCGCAATAAATTATCGTTACATTGTGTTCAGACGCTTAAGCTGTCTGATTGTCGACCCATAATTTAACAAAGATCCAAATTGCAAACAATTAGGTATAAAGATTGTTAAAAAATGTATAGATGCCATAAAGAGGTAGAGTAGTCACATTTTTCATTTTGGTGTTAAGAAAATGATAGGAAAAAATTACCGAATGTGACCGAAAACTTCATTTCGGTCATTTCTTTCTTTTTTTAGCGATAAACCAACACTATGCAGTGCATTGTGTTGATCAGGAAAATAAGGTTTGGGAAGGAGGAGTGATTGTGGACATTTGACTTGAATCTTAATAAATTATAAGTACCGGGGAAGACCTCTGCGGGAAGTTTATTCTATAATTTTCTTAACACCAAAATGAAAAATGTGACTACTCGCTCATTCATTTCTTGTAGGGTGGGTATCAAAGATTCGGCACAGCCGAATACATCACCGTTGCTTGTTTTATTCGCATTTGTACTCATAGCCAGCGTTACCGTTGTGATATTTAAGTATCAATTTGACCCTTTCTCGACGGTCTTGATACCTTTTATGACCCTTTTTTTATATTATCCTTTTGTATCATTTTTACCTATTTTGTGCCACTTTTCGACCCATTTTGGAAATAGCACTCAAATTTTGTTTTTTTGTCAACACTGCTGAACGTGAGTGCTAAACAAAAATCGAAATAAGCGGAGATGGAGGAATGGACTTCAAGTGAAGATTTAATACCAAAATATAAAACGCACATTCCTGAAAAGTAGTTAGTATTCGTAAAAAGTTTGTGTTAAAAGGTTTTCTACGGTTTCTAAATTAGATTTTTGATAGTTAATTACAAATTAAAAACAATTTCCCTAATAGCAAACATAACTCATATACATATTTGTTACTTTTTATTTATTGCATAACTTATGATGGTTTCTTTCCAAAAAAAAATTGTGACATTTTATTTAAAAAATGCAATTAAGTGTTCGTTTCTTAAAAATATTTTGCTATCTTAAAGTGTAGCAAGTTTTATGCTAAAAAAATTAACCCTTAATGTTAAAGAAGACCAACAAAGCTACCTACCTGAAATAAATATTTGTTGTTGGTTTGTAAAGCACTTGGTCTTATTACATTTATTAAAATGGGAAATACTGCTTTTAAAAAACATGACCCTTTTTTATTAAAATACCCTTTTTTACTCCTTTTTCTGGAAAATCCACTTTTTGTGACCCTTTTCGGAAATTTCAAACGGTAACCCTGCTCATAGCATTTAATTTTATACTCACAAGTTATTTTATATTTCTTCACAAGCAAACCGTTAGTAGGTATAATTTTTCTTTAATTGTAAAAGTTGACTTAATCGCCATGTTATAATGTTTACATTTATTTTTCGCAACATTTGATAAAACATTGTTTGTCAAATGTTTAAGTCAAACCACTGAAATAGGTTTGAGAATAATGATAAAGTAATTCTATATCAATACGATATGGATCATACACATCGCTCATTTGCATTCATCATAAATTAAAAAAAAGTACTACATTTCGGAAAAATAAATTTCTAACATTTTTTAAACTGTTTAACTTGCTCGCACTACTTAGAATTTTTAAAACGGAGAAAGAATAAATAAATGTATGTATGCGATTCTTAACATCGGTGTACTTCAAAAATAAAAAATTTGTTTAATATAATTAAAATTTTTTTATATTTTGTAACTCCACCTTCTTTAAATTAAAAAGTTATACCTCTTATACACAAACTCGTAATAAGTGTTTTAATTTTACAAAGTAAAAAAAATAATAAAAAAGCAAGAACCTCAAAATAGAACTTGTTTCGCGCTCGTACCCGTTTTTACATTTTCTAGTTTTGTTGTTAAAAAATATTTGAAACTTATTATAGAAATGTACTTTGAACTTTTGTTCCAGTATTAATTTCTACATTTTATTTGTTTATAGTTAAACGCATTGATAAGATTTAAAATATGTAATAAAAGAAATAAATTGTTTAGTGTAAATATTTTTTGACAGAAATTCGTGTAATGACTTTGACCAACTTCAGATAATATATGTAAAAGTCAGCATTATAACATTTTACATATAAATAAATATATGTATAATAAAAGTATGTAAAGGAATTATGTATACGCGCATTTGACCAATTAAAAGTTTAATTAAGATTTGAAGAAAATAGGTCAACAAGTGAAGAGATTTCGTTTAATTACATACTACGTTATTTGTACTAAATAAATCACAAAAATATTTTACCCAACCAAATTTTCTTATATTTTGAAAACCAAGTCTCTCTTAACATTCCGTACGTGTGAAGCTACAACAACAAAGTTAACACAATTTTAATAACACATCTTAGGGCTAATAAATCAGAGCAAGTTAAACTCTCTTTTGGTTTAAAATATGTTGAAACCAACAAATCAGTAAACATAAAAATCATCTCTGGCGTTTAAGCTACCAATACAGACAATTGGGGTATTTTAAAGGTGTGCTATCATGAAGTTAGTACAAAGCTTATTCATAATACACTTAACAAACTCTGGCTTTTTTAAGCCCTTTGTCATTCCGTTTGTAATTTCTACAATATTGATCTTAGACCCTATAAAATATATATATTCTGGATTCTTATGAGAAGGAAAAATCAAATCCGGTTGTCCGTCTGTCTGTTGAAATGGGTTTTCGTAAGCCCCCAGATATTGGTTGGTATATATTTATGTCAATCATGCTTTTAATAATTTCGCTATTGAAATTCAGCCAGATCAGTCCAAAAATGGCTGAGGTATGAGCAATAAACCACGACTACCTCTTATTTTTTTTTTAAAATCCCTTGTTGTTGTTGTTTTATTTTTATTTGTTTCTGTATATCTGGAGAACGGCAAGAACCAAAGCTTCCAAATTGGGTACAAACATTAAGGTGATCAATACATAGCAGCTGACAAATCAACCGGCTTTCTTACAATTTGGCATGCACACACAGTAACATCTGAAAGAAAATAGGGAGTATGGCGTGAGATAGGGCAATAGCGATAAAAGCTCCACTTCCCTATATCGTTTAAACTAATGAACGGGTGTTCTTAAAATTTGGCATGCAGACACTGTAACATCTGAAAGGACATAAGGAATCGGATGTGAAATAGGGCAAGAAGGGTAAAAGCTCCCCCTCCCATTATCTTCTTAACAAATCGACCGATTTTCTTAAAATTTCGCAGGCAAATAGTGTTACATCTGGAAATTACCTTAAACCTATAGTTTTTATTATTAAGAGCGTGAAAAAGGCAAGTAGTGTAACATCTGGAAAGAACTGTAGCCTATAATTTTTATTATCTTCTTAACTTATCAACCGGATTTCTTAAAATACTATCTTATACTATATCTTATATATAAATACGGGAACAATTATGTTGGGGTTGATTTTTAAGTATCTTATCGTCCACCGATTTTAATGAAACCTACATCGTTTTAAAGGTATTTTTTGTAGATATGCCCAAGATAAATTTTGTTTCTAAATTTTCAGGATTAAAGGGTTTAGAAAGCGTTTTAAATTGAGTTTTCTGCTTTCTCCCAAAATGTGTCTAAGCGACGGTTATGCTCTATATTGTTCTCCTAAAATGTTTTTGTTTTAATTTTGCACTTGCAAACACACATACATATATAAACGCATTAGGATAGGGTTACTGTTAGATATTTTGAAAAATAAAGTCGCGCAAAAACTTCGCTTACTTGAGGGTTACACGACCAAGTTTTGCCCATCAAGTTTTAATACACTCACACTTTTTTACCAATACACTCATACTTTTTTTTTGCCAGTGAGTGCATTTGATACATATATCAATTTTCGTTCAAGAAAACAGCTGATTACAATTCTTTTGAAGTTGTTTTTGTTTTTTTCACAAATATTTTGCCGGCAAAAGCTGAAGTTCTTTTTTTTACAAATGTTTGCGGGAATTTTAAAATTTTAACTAAAAACCTAAAAAAATAGTGAAATATGTTTATTAATAAAATTAATAAGCAAAATGATGTTATTTATTTCTTCCAAAACTAAGTGAGGCAAACATTTTGAGTTGTTTTCTCGGCGACGACATCTTGAAAAAGTAAATTGCTTCCAACTTACGTGCAGCCTACGTCACAGCTGTCAACTTTTGCATATTTTGACAATCAGTATATGTAAAAGACTATCAAGAAAATCTTGATCGTGTGGCTGCACTGTTAAGAAAATAGATGGAAACCTTTTTTAATGACTTTTAACGAAGATCTGTGTTTCTTTTATTTACTTTGATAACATTTTATGAAAATCTTATAAATTAAATACGGGGATAGGCACAATATATTTTTTTCTAAATATTTGAATTAAAGTGTTTGAAAAGCGTTTTAATTTATCTTGCAGGCACACGTACAAAGATGGGTGAATAGTGCATTTTGTGTACGTTTTCATTGTATAACGAACAGGTTTTCTCAAAAGTTAATGTCAAGTGGTCGAATTTCGGCCACCGGGCAATCCTAATTTAAAATTAAAAAGGAAATGAAATATTTGTTTAAATTGTTTACTAAAGTGTTGTATTATTTTTGACACAACGTTAAAAAATTTTACAGTGTTGTAAACGATTTTAAAATAAGACCACCTTGCATGAATTCGCCTTGATATATGTATAGCGACGATAAAATATGTACATATGTATACTTATTTAAACCGTGAAAATTTGTTCAAGTAAGTAAGTCATTCCGTGTGAACCATTTTTGTTATTCATCTCAGACCCCATAAATTATACATATGTCTACACTTCCACTTTCGAAAAAGAAAAGAACAATAATGGTGAGAAATGGCTTCTTGTTATCCTAAAAAGTTTGGGATTGAAGTTTAGCAAAATTGGTTCCGTAGAATAAGAGTTATGAATCCTAATGTGGAACCACAGCCCTTAAAAATGTATAATTTTGTTTAAAAAAAAACACCATAAATGCTGGTGTAATGCACGGATTGATATAGGTTTTTGCAAAAATTCGTTCTATATGACTAGAAACCACACTGTCACATTTTGTAAAGATAGGCCCATAATTTATCATTGACCCCATATACAGCCTACTCTCGGGAAACTGTTAAGTACGCCTAAAAACGCAACGAATAATGTTTTTGTAGCAAAAGCTTCAAATCACAGTGAAAGAAGATCAATAATTTGCTATATTCCCCACCTAAGGCTCACTCCGAAAAATTTTTAAATGAGCCTAAAACCGTAGCAAATATATTTATTGTGGTAAAATTTGGTCCAATTTAGTTTTATATAGCCAGAAATAATACCATGCAATTTTGTAATAACCGATCCATAATTTACCTTCGGTCTCATACTAAACAGCCTTCTGAAAACTACTTTAAAACTAAAAACGCTTTAACAAATTTTACTACTATATCGACATTTATTCTAAATTGTGTAATAATCGATAAATTTGCCACAATTGCTTAATTTTTGGTTACAAAATTGTGTTTTTTCGTAATTTTTGTTTAACGTTAAGCATTAAAAATACATGCATGAATGTTGTTTCTTTTCCATTCATTAAGTCACAATTGAAGTAATTCTTGGATATTTTGAAGATTTTAACAAGTTTTGTTTACGATTCGATACGTTAGACGTTATGTTGACTTTAGTGTTATTGTTGTGTTTACTATATAACTTCACATGTGTACATAAGAAGAGATCTGTGTGTGTTGCAGAGATGGAAATCATGTTACAGTCATAATTGAATTTTTTGCACATTTTAGTTTTTGCTCTATTAAAAATATATGCAAAACTGTGAAAAGGTGTCGTTTTCATTTCTAAATATGTTGCAAAAATAAATGGTAAATTTGTTCCAGTTATAATTGAGTGTGAAAACCCCTTTTTTGAATCTGCGTTACGTACTTTTTTATGCAAGCAAGCATTTTTTATTGACTTTTTTCTTGTTCTTGCGTACAATTTGTGTTATTGTGATTTTTGGTTATAATGTGATGGATATTAATCAGTTTGTTTTCCGTTTTTTTTACTTTTATTTAATATGCAATTATTTTTTTTGCGTGAAATTTTTAACAACTTCTGACTTTAATTATTTAAAATCAGTGTTGTTAACGCTTACTGGCATTCAAAAAAAAATTAATGTTGAAAATGGCTACAACCGTGGTGAATATCGCTTATTTGTACAAGTTTTACACTCAATATTTAACACGCTAAATACTCATTAGTGTTGAGTGTAAAACGTAGCTATTATTTTGTTCCATTGTAATTTAGAAAAATGTATCACTTTGTAGGGGTGCGTGTAACCTGATAAATATATTACACAATTATAAGAACAACATGATTGCTTCTATAATCGCTCCTTTATTGCAACAGGGTCATATCTCAAAAAAATCGAACTTGGCAAAATGGGATTAATGTTTACAAAATTAACCTTTATATACAGGATTAATGAAATTTATTTTGCGGTTCAGTTTGAGATATAATTCGAATTTTTTTACACATTAAGAAGGTATGAAGGAATACTTTTGGTTAAGTTACTTGAAATTTTTGAGTTTTTGAGATATGACTATGATGCGATAAAGGCGCGATATGTATGTATGTATTTCTGAATTCAGATGTATGCCCCCTACGCATTATTTTATTGGCGCATATTAACTAACATTAACTAAAAAATTAGTTCATAGATCTTAGCGTTGCCAGAAGATTTGAAAGGAAAATCTTCATTTCGCGAAAAAAATCTTATTTTAACCTTTGTCCGGCGGAAGTGGTACAATTGTACCTTTTTCGTTTTTAAATTGCAATAACTTTTTTTTGTTAATACTAGATATCTAAAATTTTCTGACATCTCTAAACTTTTATTACGGATTACATATTTGAAATTTAAAAAAAAAAGATTTTGATTATATCATACCGAAATAAGTCTTTTTTGACTTGATATCCCTAAAAGGCTGAAGGGGTACTGTACCTTCATATAAGTCGTAAGAAAAAAACAAGAAAATAAAGCAAAAAATGTATACATGTGTACGTAAAATAAGTTTTCTTTAGCCACGGGCCTGTTCTATCATTTGTTTATTAAATAAGAACAGAATAATTTAATTATATTAATAGGAAAAGTCATACATATACCTAAAAGGCTGAAGGGGTACAATTGTACCTTCATATAAGTCGTAAGAAAAAAACAAGAAAATAATTGCAAAAAATGTATACATGTGTAATTAAAATAAGTTTTTTTTAGCCACGGCCCTGTTCTATCATTTGTTTATTAAATAAGAACAGAATAATTTAATTATATTCATAGGAAAGCCGTGTTAAGTATATAAGGGTACAATTGTACCCATACCGCCTTTTAACGTTGTAAAATTTTTCCGCTGGACAAAGGTTAAACAGAAAAATCTTAAAATTTTTTATAACAAAGGCAAAACAGTAAAAATTATTAATTTTTTATAAGAACATACGTCTTATAATGAAAACTATTTAAATTGAAGTACATATGTAAATACATAGTTGACATATTGCAATATAAATAAATTTTTAACTTCCGTTTCTATTTTTATAAATTAACTGACTATAATTTTGTATTGCATTTTCAGCGTCTTACATCTTGTCTTGATCGTGAACTTAAAAATGTATGTATGTCACTTTTTAAAACAAAACTAGTACCTACCTACAGTAATGAACTGAAAAGAAAATTTCGTTTTATAAGTTTGTTAAATAGTTGATAAGCCATTTCCATCCCTGGTATGTTTCTTTAATAATTATCACATCTGTCTCTTGGTTAAACCACAACAGCACAAAATTACAAAAATTTTAAAGGGAAAGAAATATTGTGTATGAAAAAATAAATCAAAAATACAAGACAAAAGTAGTTACGTACTGTTGTCATTGAACAAAAATATTTAATCTATACTTGTTGCAGAGTTTGCTTTTTTGAATTTTGCTTATTTTAGGTTCTTGTTTTGAATTTGTTTTGCGAACGTCATTGAAATACAAGTTTTTAAGCTTTTAAATTATTCTCTTTAATTGTGTATATGTTTTTACAGTGTATTTCATGTCAGTGAATTGGATCTCAGTTGTTATTTTGTTTTATCTTAAATGCAACACAGATTTCAAAAATATTATTTAAAATAGAAAAAACTTACATTAAATCTCGTTTAGCTGTTGCACCGGCTATATAAAACCATCGCCAACCTGGTTTTGTAAGCAAGATCAGCAGCAGAGCGACGAGGAGTGCGGGTAAACCGTATGTCCAACCCATATAGTACCAAATAAGCGTTACAATCGCAGCTAAAAAACCAACACCAACCGTCGCTAACACGATTCGACAAAGAACTGAAGAGTGCTGCGATTGTGATGACAGGCCGTTGGAGAGATTGTTTTTCGTGTCTGTTGTGCTTATGCTGTTTACACGATCGGCGGTGTGTTGGTATTTTTTATCGGATGTTTGCTTTGTGGCTCCGTTCGTCAGTGTTGCAATCGATGTGCCATTTTCATCGATAATGCCGTGCCGTTTCTCATCGATGTCAATAGTGATGTGCGACGAACGGTTCTTATCGAAGTCGTTGGCATCGGCAGTTTGTTGTTGTTGTTGCTGCTGTGGTAAGAAATAAAAAAAATTATTGTTTTGTGACAAGTATTCGTACTCTTTAACATTTGATAGTGTATTGTAGCTGTTTTCGTAAATGTTACAGTTGTTGTTGTTATTGTTGCTGTTGTTATTGTTGTTGTTGTAAGAATGACTGCGAAACTTTCGATAGCGTCGTACGGCTAAATGGTGTCACAAAATGGAATGCGGCGAACGACGCATTGGCAAGTAATAGTTGATGCTCGAGCGAAATAGGAAATTTCTTATTAGCATACTTTTGGGATGATTTTAATTTTCGATTTCCTTAAAATTCGTGGGCTGTGCTTCTTTTATATTAATGATTTTCTTGTTAAGCAATCACACAAAATTTGTTAAAAGAAACACTCGAAATTTGTTAAAAAACAATAATATTTTTTTACCCTTTTAAGGCAATCTGTGCATATGAAACTGTTTAGTGTTAAAAATCAATATGCGTGCACATGAATCAAAAATATACCAGGAATATTTTTGAATTTTTTTCTATATAATAACTAGATAAATAATGTATAATTGATAAAACTATTCACAAATTAACTGTTGTATTATTTTTAACAAACATTTTTTGTTCAATATTGAATAAATTAATGAATGTTTTCTTATCAGAATATTTATTTCTATCAAATGATGTCGACAAACAGTTTTCCACTTGTACTACGCGCCAGTGTTGCCGAATTAGCACACATTATAATTACATTGCCATTACGGAAAGTATGTTTTATTTACATGACCATATCAAAATGAAACATCCAATTATCATGTCAAGCCCTATTTGCGGTTATATCGCAAGCGACAAAGTAAAAGATTACAGGAGAAGGGTTTTTATTTTTTTTTTCTTAAGCAACGCAATGCTTTATTTGGATTTATTCTGTGAATTCGTCCGTCATTGTAACGAGTACTTTTTACGTATTTGCAAGAATAAAAAACAAAATTTCGATAAATTGTCGCTTACGATATAATGTCCAATAAGCCTCGTCATCTTGTTTAAATAAAAATTGTTTCGATAGATGTTGTTGTATTTTTATTCACTATAACTTTTTTTAAAACATCAAATTCTTGTAACCAATCACCTTAATCTCCAAAAAAATTTAAATATGTTTTATTGAAATAGCGAATTGATTTTTTACAGAAAGTAATTACAAATCGTTCAAAAATTTTATTTGAAAATGCATTTATGTTTTCATGTTTTCAAAAACTAATATATATGGTAAAAATTTGGATTTGGTAATTTCTTATGGAAAATTGTTATGAGATCTAAGTTATTTTTTGAATATCATAGTATATTCATACATATGTTTTAATATTATTTTTTCTCTTTAAAAGCGATTTTTAAAAAATTGTCAATGATTTTAATCAGAAAAGTAAACAGTTATTTTCCTCCGATGTGGAAAATTTTAAAACAAAAAGTTTAATACGTATTAAAATTATTAAAAAAAATACCGTTTTGCCAGATATATTGAGTTCCTGTAAAAGAGTGAGGGAATTTTGAATTTTTTGGTGTTCCTCAAATTCCCGCTTAAGAAAAAATCGAAAAAATACCATATAATCCCGCTTAAAAAAGATGTATGTCAACAATTTTAATTCTTAGGTTTGTATTTGTAGAATAACATTTTAATCGGATGTCGTATTCTAAAAATGCGACAAAATATTGTAAAATATTCCGTAATGTTAAATTCTATTGAAAATCACTAAGGTTTTAGAAATAGTCAGTTATTAACAATAATTAACGACGAGACAAACAAAATAAAACTGATTTATGTTCAATACAAAAATTCGTATTGCCATTTTTAAAAACAAACACTAAATAAATAGCTTTTTAAGCCAAAAGATTTTGTGGACTTAAAACTAAACAAATTTTATGACTTATATACATACTACGTTTATACGTAGACTATTCGCAAATAAAAATTATTTGCGATTGACTAACTTACTTTTGATATGTCAATTATCTGAATAAAACTTCTTATTTTTTTGTGATACCGGATGGAAAATTTATGCATTTGGTACTACTGCATGTTTATAAACTTTTTATTTTTTTTTTTTAATGAATAATGAAAAAATTAAAAATTGTTGTGTATTTGTGAATTTTATTTCCACAATTTTGAATTAATTTTACTTTTGTTGACGTATAAATGAGACACATCGAAATGAAAACGTAAAACGGTTTAAAGTGTGGCAATGCTTTAAACCTTTTTTGCAAATAGTGTCGTTAATCAGGAATTGTTTTCGTAAGTTAGCTATTCGCAAATAAAAATTTAATTCACTGTTTATGCGGCAATTTTCTCTACTTGCGTTATATTTTTTTGCGAATAAGTGGTGCGTATAAACGTAGTAATAGATGCAGCCAGCATAAAACAGTTCAAAGTTTTGTGCAACTATGTGTGAGGTAAAAATATTTAACAATCGGACATGTTTTAGAAGTCGAAATTAAAGGCTATGACGAAAATGCATCTGTGTTCTCATTTCGGATTGAAATTTTTTCATAAATAATATATACTTACCATACCAGTGTTGTATTTTATTTAAAACACGTCTGATAGTGTATAAAGGCTTTAAGTTTAAGTTCAAAATTAATGCAGCTGTTACTTTTTTGAGAGAAATTTGTTCTTGTAAAGAAAATTGGTTTTCAAAAAATGAAGTATGCCTATAAAAAGATATATATTTTTTGAATACTGCGTGTAGGCTCTTTTTCAAATTTGTCCGATTTTAAATCCGCTTCATTTCAATTTATAGAACATGACAACAAAGTTAGGATTTTTCTTCTTTGGTATTACAAACACCAGATTCGCTTACTAAAGATTCTCTGAATATCCGGTCGCAAGCGGTTTCTCCTACCGTGAGCGTCAAAATAAAGTAAACAGCTTGTTTTCCAATATAAAAAGTGTTATTTTAGTAAAAAATAATTTCAATTTTTAAAAGTTTATTATCATTTACAAAACTTTGGACAATGTTATTACAATATAAAATAAATTTTTTCCGTTTTTAACGCGTCAAAAAAAGTGTACAGTTTTAAAATACTTAGAAACGGCTTTTAGTCTCTTTGGCATAGATTCCACCCATTTGTAAGTTAGCTCAGTAGACATTTTTGGCCAATCTTCCTGCAGAATTTTCTTTAGAGAGTGCTTGCTGCTTATTCTTTTTTAATTTGTCTGTCCAAATGCTCCCAGATGCTAAGTTGAGTGTATATCGAGCGACTATTGGCCTGATCCAGCTGTTTTAGGACGATTTACAAAAGCCAACCCTATCACGCGTCACTATAGATACTGTATGTTTTCTTATTTCTACCTTTTGTCACGTTTTTTTCTGTCCAACTTGCTTTCGTCAAATTTTGGAGCAACGTATTTTGCACAGATGACAGCAAGCTTGAAGTGTAATCAAATTTGGCAAAGTAGAAATTTAACTTTTTATAACTAGCATACTGTATATGGTACAACAAATACCGGCTTCGCTTACTCTAGCTATTAAATTCGAGATTTTTAAATTAAGAAGTGTAAAATTCGCTATTATAAAGTTTGGGACTTTAGAATTCAATATTCTGAAGTTCTGAATTTAAAAAATCTGGCATTTTGACATTTTTTAAGGCCATAATTATGTAAAACGCAACGCCAATGAATTATATTGAAAACAAAAACAAAGTCAAAAATATTTTGTAAGTTTGTTGTTGCTTTCTATTTACAAAATATTTATACTATTGTTTTTGCTTTCAATGAAATTCATTGGCGTTGCGTTGCGTTTTATAAAGTCTTTCGCCTTAGATCATGAATTATGGAACCAACAATTAATAATTATTTAAAGCACACCAAATAGTGTCAAAATGTCCATGGACCATATGACATTCCGGACTAAAGATACGTTTTACGGTGACACTATGTTCATGAACATGTGACAATTTTTTGTATGATTTAATGTCCATGTAAGGAAGTTTTCATGGACATTTTGACACTTTTTGGAGTGTTATAATTAATTAATTGATGATTCCATTATTGTAATTTTTTTTTTAATATTAATCTTTAGTGCATATTCTGAACTAACACATGTTTCTCTTAATGCAAAATTACAGAGATTTTATTCGATTTTATTTTTATTATTTATATAAAGAAAAAACCATTAAATACCACCACAAGTTAGTTATAAAGAAGCTGGCAACGCTGATTATAGCTTTATAAACAAAAAGTTGATAGTGCAGTCACTCGTTATATCGGCAATGCAGTTTATTGTGTGTATCATCCACAGTGTGACCCTTTTAGCATTTTCACTGCTAAATTTAGCATTATTTTTTTTTTATTAGCAACGAATTTTTCAAATTTCTTTAGCGTAATTTTCAGCATTTTTCTAATATTTTATTAGCATTCTTTAGCATTTTTTAATCTCATAAATTTTATATATTGCTGTTCCACAATATAACTTAACATTTCTGTCAATCTTTATCATTGTATTTTGTCCTTTATTCGTTTATACAAATGTATAATAATAGTAACAACCCTGTAAGCACGAAAAAAAATTAAAGAAGAAATGGTAGATTTTACTACAGAAGAAATAACGGTTTTGGAACCGTAATGGCAAAAGCTGAATGCATATAAATGGATGAACCAATGTTCAACTAATGAATTCTGGATAGGTGTTTATGAGTACAGAAACGCTTTAAAAGAAAATGCTTTCAATGCTTCTTTCGTTATGAAGTTTTTGGTTTTGTCATTTCGTAACGCGGAGGTTGAAGGAATTTAAAAGTCTAAATAAAAGTGTGATGAAAACAGATGCTATTATAATGGTATTTTGACCAACACTTTGGCAGTTAAGGAAAACTATTCATAAAATGATGTGTTTAATGTGTAATTAAATTTACTGAAAATGCTGCTGGATAGCCTTTAATGTTTTTAATGACAATTTTTATTTTTACTTATATATTGTATTTAATAATATATGTATATGTGTGTATATCGTTACCTTAAATGCAAAAAGCCCTATCTTAAATTTGGAAAATTTTACTGGAGAAGCAAAAAACTATTTAAAGTGATAAATTTATTAATCGCCTTAAACTGTTTATAATTTCTTTTTCTAATGTCTAACTGGCAGTTTGCATAATATGCCACATTGTCAATTGTCAAAACAACTGGAAGGTTTTACAAGAAAAATAAAAGAAAATTTTATTATACACAGTTTAAGGCGATTTATTAATTTATCATTTTGAATAGTTTTTTCTTCTGCTGTAATAACTAACCGAAACTCTTGTGTACATGTGATTTTGCCTCCCTTTCTAACTAATGAATTCCACTCGACTACGGAACATATATCTGTACTGCTTACTCTCCTGCTTTTTATTAGTCAATGATAACCAAAATAGTGGTTAATGCTAACTAGTTAGTCATAACGTAAATATTGGTTATCACTAACTAGTTATTTATAACGTAAAAATTGGTTAATACTAACCTTTATAAAAAAACACTTTTTTTTTAATTTTAATTAAACATATATCAACAGGATAAGCCCTATTTTAAATATTCATTCTTCTTCATCGGTTTGTGGTAGGCAATCTGCTACTTCCAGAAATTCTTTTGGTTAGTTATGTGGAATAATTTTCTTTTTTACAAGACTTTTTAAATCATTCTATTTTTGACAAGAAATCGGTAATTTAGTGGTATAAAAATTTTCATTTGGCTTAGCGTTATTCATATTTCCAAGTGAAATTTGGGAATATTCAGCATCATATGCCATAGATCTTTTTACAAATATCACGTTAGGTTTGCTCTTTTTTAAAAGTACTATATTTATGGAAGAAATACGAATATTTACATTCTTTATAAAGAATTTGTTTGCGATGTCGTTAGAACCCATAAAAAGTTTCCACCTCGAACATGAACTTCATTGGGAAAAGGGTTTTTGCTAGCCATTTCCATGATAGTTGGCCACTGAGAAGGAGCCCATACAGTTGTATTTTTAGCCGCTCGTTCTATAACTGAATGCATACTGCCCACTGGCATGAATGTGTGACCTGGGATTTGGTAATTTATTTGAATGAGTTTTAAGTTTTCGCATTGGGAAAGTGCATAATGAAGCATGGATAGAACGACTTTATTCTTATTTTGGCCAAAACAAGAGTCGCAATAAAGTAGTAATGTCTTTACGTTATCCCTTTTGTCAACGTCTTTGTAATGTAATTGAACAAACAAGTTGATATATCATTTGCTCCTTTGCGAGCTTCGGTTTCCGTCCACACATTGCAATAACCTTTTTCGAGTTCCACTCTCATATATTGTGAAATTATAAACTGCAATTTTACGTGAATAGCATATGGACATATTTCTATTGCCGTGAGGGGTGTTCAAAATCACTTTTGAAAGTGATCTAACGGTGTCCATCCGTCCGTCTGGCTGGTTGTCTGGCCATGTTAATGTTGTGCGCAAAGTACAAGTTTAAATTTTGTAGATAATTTGATCAAGTATGGACGAGGTCTGTGGAAATGATAAAAATTGGTCTATCATTTCACATATTCCCCATAAAAACTTCTTTCCAAATAAGACTCTTTGTGTCAGTTTTTTTGATGGTATATATGTAGATTAAATTCGCCCCAAAAATATTTTACTGCAAATTAAATTATTTTCGAGTCGTTTCACATTTGCTCCCAATCTTAAATAGCTTCCACTGCCTTCAAATGTTAACATATGTTAACAGTTTAGCGACCGAACCTAAAATCCCTTTAAGTTCATATCTCGATAATATTCAGCACCAACATCTCTTATATGCATTTTAACCTAATATGGACTGAAGCGATAATATTTTTAGGTTTTTTTTTCAAATTTTGTTATTAAATTGTTCAATATTTTGTCTTCAAATAAGCAATTTTTGAATTTTTTAGGGCATATTTTTAACATTTTCGATGGCATATTTTCCAGTTTTACATAGCATATTTCTGGTTTCCCTGGTTTTAACTTTATTACTGACAAAAAGTGTTATCTTGGATAATTTTTGAAATAAGTGATATTTATTTGTAATAACTGATACTTTATAATGAATCACATACGCTAAGAATTGCGTAAGTGTTAGTTTGAAAAATTTTTCTGATGCAAAAGTGTCGTAAGCAACAAATGTAAAAAATACTAGCTTTTGTGAGAAGACACTGGTATTTTTGAAAACGCAGACGGCGTAAGTGAATTTTTTTTCATCATACAAATATGGGACCGGGACAAATAGACGCAGTATTTTTTTCTGATAAAAATGATGCAAAAAAACGTATTTTCGATTTTTTGTCAGTTACAGCGTTCTTAAATTCCTGCGACGATACACAACATTTTTTTTAATGTCCTCTTAAAATGTTGGTCATGAACGGATTAATTAAAAAGAACATATCTGAATTTATTAATAAAACGAATGTTCTGCACAAGGATATGCTTTTGGGGTTATAAAATGAGTTTTTAATGATGTATAGTTTTTAATGATGTATAAATTAAGGCGACCAGAATTTGAAAATAAAACTAGGGAACAAACAAACAAGTAACAAATTATTTTTTTACCAACATTTTTTACATAATAAACAAAATAAACATTCACATATTTATATATGTAAAGTACATTAAAATAAAATAAAATATGAGGGGCTTAAAGCACAAGGGGTTCCAGTAACTTATAATAAAATATGAGAAAAAGCGGTTTAATCAGGAATATTACTTTTTAATTAAAAGCAATCCTAAGGTATATTTTAATCCCACATTTACCTCTTGTGCTTTGAACTACTCTAAACTTCACCTTGAGTGCCCCGGCAGGCTAGCTAGGAGCGCAGAGCTACGCGGGATTAGTTTAGGTAAAAAAATATTAATTTCATATGTAAATTCAATTTTAGAAAAAAGGCACTTAAGCCCCTTGTGATTTAAGCGCCTCATATATACAAATTTACATTTACTTATAAATAAGTAAAATTAGTTAAAAAAAAAAGAAACCTTAACATTCATTCCAATAACTTATTCAAAATTTTATAACGCCAGTGTATGAGAGTTCAGTGGGGGTATGAACAGAACAAGCACAGGACGACATTTTCCATACGATTTGACATAAAAAACCGGTGACCGTCTTGAATATAAGGTGAGTCGGTCTAATATACATTTGTATGTATCTGTTAGGTTTGGTTTGATCAGGCGCCACGAAATAACACCCAGTGAAAGAAACCCCAATAAAATGAAGTAACAGCCAAGTAAAAAATAATGAAGAAATTCCCAATTTTCACGAAATAATCCCCAATTATAAAATAAATTTTGTTAATTGGGACTTATTTCATAATGAAATAAAACCCAAGGAAATAATAAAATAAGATCAAATGAAATAACACCCAAAAAAATGAAATACGACCCAAATTTTTAATTGGGGTATTCAGAAGGTGTGCTATCATGTTGTATTGTCATAATGTTCTAACATTTTACTCTGATGTTTGGTAAATAAACAAAAAAAAAAATTATTTGTGATTTGCTTATAAAAATGGAAAATAGTCAGGTAAGATTTAATTTAATTTATTAATTCATGGATTAGAATTAAAAAATATTTTGACTGTAGGAAAATATTTATTTTTTTATATTTGTTTTACATCAGCTGTCTTATTATTTCATGTTATTATTTTAACACATATGACTTTATGACACCTTGTGAACCCCCCATATATTTTCTGGAATACAATAATATTCTTGTAATTCAATTATGTATTACAGAAAAACGCGTGTTGGTTTTTCAACTATTTGGCGACAAAATGGACAGCTTATTTCCTCCTCATTATTGGAAACACACGCGATTTAAAAGTTTTAACGGAACACCTATTAAACACCGTATTTTTTAAATCGATGTTTTCAAATATATTTGCTTTTCTGAAATGGAATATAGAAGCTTACTATTTCTACGGCGGCCACAAATAATTTCGTATTCCATATTTTTATTGATCTTAACACTTTATGTAGCACTTTACAAAGGAATGAAAATTACTGACTAATTAGAGTCAGCAAATCCTAACTGTAAGAAATTACAATTTAGAGCTTTAAAAATCCTAAAAATGCTTAAAATTATGAAAATGAAATAAAGGCCTAAAATAAAATCCAATTAAAAAATTTGAGGATTAAAAAAGATATTAGGCCTAATTTCCAAAGTTTGCAATTTTATTGGGGCTTATTTCATGTTTCTAATTGGGCGTTATTTCATCGGTTGTTATTTCGTGTCGCCGTTCGGTCAAAGTTAAGAAAATGCCACAATAAAATCACTGTTTCACTTGATTTTTCGTTAAGGCACAAACTATACAACAATGTTTTGATTTCCTAACTGTTTTGTTTTTTCCTCTTCCTACTAACAAACGTACCACATATTTATAACACGGAGTATGCTAAATATTCAATATTTATCACGTAATCCGCGATCCGGAAAGTGGATCCTAAAAAAATCAGGCTATTCTGCGATATGGATCGCGATCCACCAATGCACACATATTGAACGTGCAAAAGTGCTCAAAGGTTTTGGCCACAATCCGACACATCGAAAAAATTCCAATATAATTTTTTTAAATTTATTCAACATTATTGTTTAACTTTATTTTTATTCGACCTCTTTATTTTTTTATAAAATCCTATTTTATTTTCCAATATTTCGCTACAAAACATCGAGTAGCATCAATATGATTTTATAAAAAACAAAAACCTGGACCTCGAGCTTAATTAATTACTTCTTTTATGTTATTCAACATTTCAACAAAATACATAATTTTTCAAAAAAAAAAAGGATAACTAGCATAATTCCATCCCATGATGCCTGTATGAATTCGTCAAAATACATACATACAAAAAAAGTTTTTGTCCGGTCAACATGAATGAATCCACCTTTACAAATAATTTTTTTTTTATATTTTCAACTGTTTTGGTGTTATTGAGGTACATCCCAGTAAAACAAAATTGGGGGTTTTGAAGCACTTAAGAGAAAAAGCGCATAATAGAGCGCTTCAATAAGAGAGCTTTTATATAGCAGTAAATGATAAAGAATAAAATATAGAAAAAAGCTGCTATTTTAGTGCTGACAACGATGAGGTTTTAAAGCGAAAAAAAAAGAATAAAAATATTATGGGTTACGAAAATTATTGAAACAATGCATTTAAGCAATTAAAAGCAAAACATCAATGTATATGGAAATATAGTTATACCTTAAAAAAGCGCTTTAGGAGTGCTTTGTTTGCATGTTAAGAAAAGCGATAATTGTCAGCAGTAAATAGTCCTCCAAACCGGGAACACTCCATACAAAAATCAGGCATCTTATCAGCAGGTTTAAAGCGATTTGAGGTATGCATTCATACATAAAACCTGCTCCTTTTGGAGCACATTTTTTACTGGGATATATGTGGCGATAAATTTTTGTTTTCAGGCAAAACTAGTATTATTAATTATATGAGCCACGGCTGAATAATTACCCATGTAATTTCAAATAAATATATTTAATTTTTGACTCTTGTTTTAATGTTTTTCCTATTTTCTTTTGTTTTTACGTTACATATGTATATGGGGTTGAAAATTGATAAGAACAAATATTTTGCATTTTTATTATTTATCTGAAAAACAGGTACATTACAAACAAAGCTGCAACATCTTTAAAATTATCACAACCAAAATATTTAAAAAATGTACCACATGTAAAAAAGTTAAATCAAATTTACTGCCTGGCCCACGAGATCTCGACAAGAACATTTCATTTGTATATTTATATTGAAAACCAAAACAAATTTTAGTTTTTTATTATTGTTTTCAATATATATTACATACATACATGCGATAGGAATGTTCTTGTCGACATTGGGGGCCTGGCAGTTATAATTCCATTTGTTAATTAAAAAAAAACTTTAAAATTTATTTAAATTCCATTGTAAGTCAAAAGTTATTTGCAGTTAATGGGCTTATAATAATGACAATATGCAAAATTAGACAAGCCGGGCACATGGCGTTTTAACATAATTCGGGTACGCTGAATCCAATGGTGCTAATCGTTTTTTTAGGTTTTCGAGATAAACCGTTATTTCGAAAATGGAGGAGGTTGCACAACATATATTCGCGTAAATCAAAAACGGTTTGGTTTATTGAAATTACTAAAAAAAAACCGAAATTCCGCAATAAAATTTCTAATATGTGCAGTCGTTTTAGAAACATAATTTTTTTTTTTTTGGGAAAAAAAACAATTTTTTTATCATGGGCATTTATTGGACTTTTTCTTCAATATATTTCTAGTCTGCATTGAAAATTTCGTATGGGATCCCCCTTAAGGAATGGTAATAGAGGGTAGATATGTGAGAAATAAAAGTTTGAGATGAACAATAAAGTGGGGTTGGTCATACATTTGACCCATCTAGGGGCAACCTAGGCGCTGTTGGGGCCTAATTTAAGAATTTCATTAAACGGCCATATTTGTATGGTTAAAAATGTGTCAATTTCGAGCACAGTGTTATTAGACGTATTAAAGTAATTTGCACCTATCGTTAATTATGAATCATTCATAACAAAATACGGTAAAGTGATATCTAGTTTTAAAAAACCCGAATTTCAATATAGTTATACGAATTCTACGCTTTAATGCTTCTTAGTGTGCTTTTAGGATGACCCCTTTTTATGGTTCCTATGGTTTAACGGACTGATCTTAACGAGTCATTTTCAATCTTATAAAACATTGAATGCCCAAATTTACTGCAATAGCGTTATTTGTTATAGTTTTGGGCGTTCTAAAGTATTTTTCGAGAAAGATTGGTCGATAATTTACCCTAGGCCCCATATAAGCCCGTCTCTCGGAAAACAGTTAAATACCCCTAAAACCATAATTAATAATGCTACAGAATAAAATTTAACACTTCATAGTTTTATAGGATTAGAAAACACACTTATAAATTTTGTGATGATCGGTCCATAATTTACTATCGGCCCATTATAAAGCCCAATCTGGTAAATTAATTAAATACGCCTAAAACGTTGCAGGCATAGATATGGCGGTAAAATTTCTTAAAACATAGCTTCACTTGAATGATCCCATATTTAGCAGCCTTCTGTAAATGCTTAAACTAATTTCGTCGCTGTATTGAAATTTATGTTTTTTAACACCAGCAGCCGTATTCTGTAATTCGCTTAGCTAAATCTTAATCTCGATCTCTTAGGCCCAGAACAGACGGTGAAACGCAACTGCAACGAAAATGCAATTTCTAGTTATTTTCGAGTTTCATTTGAGTTTATGCCATAGACTCCCTAGAGGGACCACATATGGCGCGACCATTTTGAGACCGGTTTGAAATGCGTTGGAAATCAGTTGCATTGAAACCGGCGTACAGGCAACTCGTGTTTGCGGTTCATCTCTTCTTAAAGAAACTCGAAATGATTGTGATAATTTCATTACATTTTGGTACAATTTAGGTTGCAGGGTTTCTAAAGGATTTCGTTGCAGTTGCGTTTAACCGTCTGTTCTGGGCCTTAAATGCCTTAGAGAATACAAAATTTAAAAATCTTAGCCATGACATTAAAAGCTTAAATTGCGGCGAATTAAATTTTTAAGGCATTGCCAAGCCCAGAAATGCACGTTACAGAATTGCATTCGTAGCCATAAAACGCTAAATCAACTTTATAGAGTTTTAGCGATAGAGATTTAGCTTTAGCGAATTACGGAATACGCCTGCAGAAATCACTCTGCAGAATTTTGAAATGATTGATTTATAACTTACCATGGCTCCAATAGAAATACCCCTCCTGAAAACCATTCCAGTTCGGCTTAAACTGTTACGAATCATGATATTTTACAAAAGATAGTTAAAATTGCTAAAAAAACAAGCATACAACTTTCTGATTGTCGGTCAATAATTTTTTTAAAGGTCCAAGCCGAAACCAATTTAAATGCTGATGTCTGTTTTTATAAAGATAAATTAATAACATATAGATATCACTCCTGAAATATTCAAACTCTCGGTGGAGGGTATCAAAAATTCGGCACAGCCGAATATAGCACTCTTACTTGTTATTTTATATACTTCTAAAGAAAAACTATGTAGAGTCTTTTTATTTATACTTGTAAAATGTTTTTTCTGTCGACAAGAAAATTACAATGTTTTTGACATTTGCTTGCGCACAGATGGCAAATTAAGTAGTTACAGGAACGCAATTTTGTAGAAAAGTGTTAACGTCAATATACATTTGCAACTTGTCGTGCTTAAACATTTTTAGTGGGACGCAAATCATCTGTTTTGCTTTTAGATTGCATGCGAATGTTAACGTGCGACATCGTGGGATTTGCTATTAGTTCAAAGTGTCGATCAAAGCATTCGTTAAAAAACAATACTGCAATCTTCAAATTCAACAAAATCTTTAGTCAGTGTTTTTTTTTTAATTTCTAAACACTCTTTATATGTACATGAATGTGAAATATCTGCGTCGAATTTGGTGCTTCTAGCTGAAATGGTATGAGTGCTTTTGTGCCAAAATTTTGGGAAGAAAAAAGTAGTTATTTTTCTATAACTCAGTCATTTATAAACCAATTTGGTTTATTTTTACTACCAGTATTCAACTAAGTAATAATGAGAGGTTGGTGGAAATGGGTAAATTAGAGGCAGTCGTGTTATCTTGCTTATGTCTCAACCATTTGTGGACCAATCTGGCTGAATTTTAATAGCAATATATTCCGGACTATATGTGATATGAATGTAGAACAACTTAGTCCCCATCATATCTGGGGTCTTCGGAAAGCCCGTTTCAACAGACAAACCGATTAGTACCATTAGTGATTTGCAAAATAAGAATATTTATTGCGATGTAATTTAAAGTATTCATTTGTTCGTTCTTTTAAACTTTGTTAAGATATTCAAAAAGAATTCATTTGTTTTAGACGCAGCGGCGATATTTTAAACATATAAATACTTTGCGTGTACAAAAATTATTGCATGCATTATTGCATTGTAATAAAAAACGCTTGGGTGCATTTAGGTTTTTTCAACGACTACTTTTTTAGCGCAATTAACCTTCCGTTAGTCGTCACTGATCTGGTTGATACAAATGAAGATTTTTTTTTTGCTTTAAAATTTGTTAGTTATTTTTTTGATACAAACCTTTTTTAGCTGTTATTTTATTTTATTAACTTTTTTAAATACGTTACATAAAATATTGTAGTTATTTTTATGAAATACATAAAAAATGAAGATGTGGTTTATAAGCGATACTTTTTACTATTATTATGTTTAACAAAGCCAGTTTTTACCGCAAAAAAGCTTAAGCGGCATCATTATCAAGGTTTCGTTTAAATGTCATAAAATCCCATTTCATACTATTGATAAACTGCAATTTATTGTTGATGGGATAAGCCTAAGGCGAATTTATTACAGGTGGTCTTAGAAGCCCTGCTGATATTAGCTAAAATCACTGTTGGATGTCAAAATTTTGTTTATTCTCTTTTATTGTCTTTGTTTCTGGTTTGTTTTTTTTCTTTTTTTGACATTGTACAATGATTTTACAAAAACAAATTGTTTGTGGTTTTTGTACGAGTTGCACTTGTTGTAGTACCGAGATTACCTGGGATGAATTCGCCTTGAGCTATTCCTATGCGCATTTCACTGGTGGCTTAGGCCAGATTTTTTTTATTATTAACTTATTTGCTTATAACCCAATGCAAAGATTCAATCTTATATTAAAGTATTGGATAAAGTGTTAGAAAAGGCATTATGCCATAAGTATATTAAATAATAAATAAAAATACAATACAATTTACACGACAAAATATGTAAATACAATAATAATAATAAATAACATGTTAATAAAAAACAAATAATTTGATACATATTACAAAGTGGATTTGATACATAAAAAAATAAAAATGAAATAATTAAGTTTTTCCCAAAAAATTATACATCTTTAAAATATGAAAAGATTGAATTCCTAAAATTCATTGCGTTCCTGATAGCTTGCAATTGTAGGGGTGGGTAATTGGTTCCAAATTCTAATAGCGTTTATAAAAAATTGTTGATTTGATATTTGACTTTTGTTTCTATGCTGTTTAATGCGGTTTCCTCTATTTGATCTTAGAAATTGGACCTTGTCATGAAGGTATTTCGGTTGACGAGTGTATATTATTTTATGCAGATACAATAATGTTTTACACTGTAGTAAATGCTCAAACGTTTTACCAAAAACCTGTTTGGCATAAAAGGATATTCTATCATACCTTCGTAGGCCATAAATGTACCGTGTAATGTTGTTGAATGTAACGTTTAGTTTTCATTTACTGGTAAAATCACAGCTAGCAAAAATTTCACAACCATAGAGTTATTTAGTCAAAAGATATGTTTTGGCAATTGTAAAAAACTAAATGTAGTGGGGTTTTTTTTAGCTGCATAAGAATTTTTTTTATTATAACCTGGTTGATAATTTCATGGCTTTTATAATTTAAATATGATTTCCGGCATATGTCCACCGCGACTACGGGTTACGTGGTTCATTGGAACAGTCCAATTTTATACTACTTTTTTCAATATTGACTTCCAATGTTGCTAATTTGTCGGCATAAACCAATGACTGGACCCTACACGAAAAAGAAAAACCAATCTATCCGTACCTAGTGCCGGTTCACACAAGTCAAGTTTGACTCGTCAAGTCTTGAGCTTTTAGGAAAGAAGGGTAAAGAGAATGCCATTTCATTTCCCTTCTCTCCTAAAAACTCAAGACTTGACGAGTCAAACTTGACGTGTGTGAACCGGCACTTAAATCAAACTGAAGCGGTGTCAATAGTACGGTAAGTCAGTGATGCCAGAAGTGCAAAATTGCCAAAATGCAGATATGCCGATTATTGGAGTAAAAAATTCACCTAGACTATACGACTTACCCAAAATACAAGGAAGGGACACCCTTACCTTTCGTGTCATCAGTTCAGGCACCATGTTACCAGTTATCAAAATACGTGCGCATTATTCTTACCCAATACAAAATTGTATCATTTTGCGAAGCAATAATGGTAAATTTAAAAATATAACTTAATTATGCGCTACGCGATAAGACATAGAGAGATGCAGTAAAGTAAGTGAAGGAACTCTTATCACGATTTATAAAAAATAAAATTTTAAGTGCCACAGCATTCACCCTACACCTCAGGCCAAAGCTGGGCAACTTAAACCGCTTCTAAAATCTCAAATGAGTAATCTTGAATTTGACTGGTTTTTGGTGTTTGGGTTATGTTTTTGGGCTTTTGTGTGTTCAGATATATATAAAATAAATCTAATGGCCAATAGTTTTGTAGAACATTTGATACCAGCCCTCCCCATGTTTCGGGGTGTTTTTTTACGATTTGTTGGAATAAAGCCAAAAAATGATGTTATAAGGGGGAGTTAGGGGGTTAATATGTTCCACACAAATATTTGCCATACGATTTTCTACAAATCTGCTGTACACACCCTATACCTCAGATGTAAAGACAACATAGTTTTATATACCGATATGATGCAAGAACAGGCCAAAGCTGGGAAATTTTAACCGGCTTTGAAATAAAATTCCGAAGTGATCTTTCAAAACGCCGACATATGTACGTATATATTTTTTTTGGTCTCCTCTACCAGAATCCTTTGGCAGAACCCCGTTACTTTGGAAAAAGTTTGTAATTGTTGTACAGTGATATTAAAGAAATTACAAAACAACCATATAGGTACTGGGATCTTCTGACATTAAAAGCCAAACTGGCTTACAAATTAATATGTTATGTTTTATTTGGGAATATTATAATTTTAAATCAATGCCATCTAGAGTGCCCTTGGAACATGTCGGAGAAAATTCTTCGAATTTTGGATATTTTACAGATATTTTTAAAAATGTAAGTACATAACATAATTTACAAAATAAAAACATTTTTAAATAAACACAATCAGATTTCAGGATGTCTATTTGTTTTCTTTTCAATTGGAATTTTATTGCTTTTGTCATATGGGGTGATTCAAATTTTGGATTTCATAACAACTAAAGCCGAAAAAAATTTGTAAATAAAGTAGTACGCCCTGATCACAAAAAAAATTAAATAAAAAATAGTTTTAAATTTTTATTTTGATTTATAAAATAATTTTATTCCACTCAATATACTGACATGACTTCGGAAAATAATGCCTTTACAGATACGGTTGAACAAAATTTTGAACTTACGTTGGTACAAAAGGTGCGAAAGCAATAAAACAATACCATTGAACTATTCTAATAACTTTTGCTTGTAGGTTATTTTTTATTCCGTAGGATTATTAGCCGCCTTAATGATTTTCATTCTAATAAATCTTTCAAGTGACTAAGTGACATACAAAAAAAAAAAAACAATCTTTACAAATTTTGAATCGTCCTCGTAATCTTTTTGTATTAACCAGCCATGTCTAGAAATTCTTCCACTAGCTCCAGCTCCAGCTCAAAATCTTCGATCCATCAAGTAGAAAATATCCAACCGTTAAATACTCGAACCCGTAAAAAGAACCGTAATCGGACTTACTTCAAAATGCCTTACGATTCCAGCCAGCTGCCATCCAAGGTAGAATTCAAAAATTTGAGAACAGCACGATCGGGACAAAAAAGTACAAAATCACGTATTGAAGCTGAAATTGATCCATCACCTTTCGATTTCGATAATGCTAAAAGTGCTGCCAGGGAAAGTACAGGTATAAACAACAGTCTTGAACTTAGAGCTGCACTTGACGAAGAACTCTACATGACGACTGATGTATTTGAAAGGAGGCAGCTACCAAATATGTCGGACTTCGCGGAAGGGGTAACTTATATTTTATCATGAAATTTGTGTAATGTGCATGTAAGTGTTGTCATTTTGTCATTAAAAGTGTACGTGTACATATTATATGGCATTTGACAACACTGTCTGGCTTCGATTAGGTTTTTTTTCTTAACAAATCTGTTCGTATTTTAGTGTTGCGGCTTTCTTTTAACAGGATTAGCGATCTTCCTCTTAATAAGTATTTCATTTATAATTGTTTTTTCAATTGACGCAATCACTACCAGGCTTCAATTAATGAAACGCAAAATAATTTAAGTTAATTTTAGACCTAGACTGCTAAATATATGTAATAAGAAGTAATAAAAACATATACATACATATATACGTATGTTTGTTTATAAAAAAAATACAAAAATTAAAAAGCGTTTGTTTGTTCCCTATAGGCTTTTTAACTACTGAACCGATTTTGTTGAAATTTTCACAGTACTTTGTAAATGTTTTAGTGGGCGTGGAATCTCATACAATCCCTGCAAATAATATTGTAATACTTGATCCATTTTGATCAAATGGACTACTCTGATGTAATTAGGGTAGCCAGATTTTAAATTCGGAAAAACAGTACATTGACCACAAAAAAACAGTACAATCAAGAAAAAAACAGTACATTTTTTTTTTGGCGAAAACACAACTATTTATTTAAATTATTATATATTTAAAACTTTTGATTGAATATGCAACAATTATATAACGAAAAACACTTGAAATGTGTAACGACAAAGGAATGATTTCCGTTTTATGGCATTTTAAACGTATACGAAATTACTCCATTTGTGTAAGTAGGACTTTCTTTAAGCATACTGGCAGTTAAAGCAATTTTCACCACACACATAGTTGCACAAATCAAATAGAATTTGAAAAAATGTATGTGTCCAAGTTAATTTTCAAATTTCAAAAAAATTTTAAGCTATTTACGGACAATTTTACCAAGTTCAGCTATAATCTATAAATTCCAAAAAACATAAAGGGTCCTCATGATGTCGCTTAAAATTGCCATTTGTGCAAATGCGCAAACTTACGAGTCTTGTTTCATGAAGCCCCTTTTTTTACTTTTGTGTAATTTTAAACAATTAATGTCAGTTTGTAAGAAACGTCAATACAAAAATAAATTAAAAATATAAAAATTTGTGTTTAAATTTGTGATTAATATGTATGAGAATTTTGCTTTTAAAAATGCTCAAAGAAAGCCAAAAGACCAATTTACTGAAATTATTGCAAGAATTTATTGTTTGTGATTTATAGACACTTGGATTTTTCATTGAAAACGACGTTAAAATCATTAAAAGATCTGTTTGTATAAATGCACAATTGAACAGCGCAAGTTTACGAGACAAAATTGTTGGGCAAATTTACCAAGTTTGTGTAAATGAATTCTCATACAATTTTTGACAGTTCATTTACGAGGGCGTAAAAATGCACAGTTTGCACAGATTACGAGACATATAAACGATATCATGAGGACCCTTATAGTTTGGTGTATTTTTATTTAACAAAATCTGAAAATATTAAAATAGTAAAAAGAAAGTTTCAATAAAATTCAATAAAATTTTTGTAAAAATTAACGTAGCTTTTCTTTATTTCAAAAGTAGTTTAGGTAGAGAAAAGTAGTCCGAAAGGAATTAGGTATTTTTATAAATTTTGAGCCCGGAGAATTTTTTAAATTTGTTCGTTTTTTCAATTTCACGTGATTTCGATTTCCAGAACTTGCCCGAATATAAAAAAAATTCTAGGAATTAACGATAGTTGTGTTGGAATAAGTATTTATTTACCCCCGTATTTATAAACGATTATTAAATCTTACAAAAGTTTATTAAGGAGAATTTTTATACAAAATTTGTTTTGTAAACCTTTATTCAATTTAAAAATTTTTTATAAATACAGACGTTAGTATTTAAAAAATATAATATATTTAACAAAATTTCGATTTTGTTTTTATCTTTCTCAGGTGTTTAAAGGAAAATACTATTGGAAGAGGTAGCTATAAAATCATACATATGTCTTAAAAATAATAACATGAAAATATACAACTGCTGCGAGTCACCCATTATAATTATGATGTCTACTGCGTGTTTATGAGAAAACAATGACCACAGCGTAAAAAGTCTTATTATTTTAGAGCTTTTTTGTTTGGAACACAACCTTATTTTTAATCTATGTACTGTTAAATATTAGGATATTTTCAAAATATGACTTAAACAGGGTTTTTCTTAATATCTTGGTTTTTTGTAGACTGAACCAAAAAAAACAGTACACAAAACAGTACAAAGTGTAAAAAACAGCACATTTGCGTACTGTTTTGGACATTATGCATAAAACAGTACAATTGCAAAAAATCAGTACATGTACTGTTAAAAACAGTACGTATGGCAACCCTAGATGTAATGTAATCACGGACCATGTCATTGGTAAAAAAACGAGTATGGAGTGAAACGACATGTTTTCGTTTTTTAACGAAACAAAACTAATCCGCTGGATTATAACCCAAAGCTGGGTTATATGGTCCTGCTCTAGGACACCGTAATGTTAAAGATACCATGTTTTCCCATTCATTAGGGACTGGTCGCATTATTTTCAGGGAAGCGATCACAAGAAATAACATCAACACATGAAAAATACAATACGCCACTACTCATAATTAGATGGCAGCAGCGAAAACAGCCAGCAAACTACAACACTCCACTAAAGGCATCTTTATATGATAGTACATGTACATCAGAGTTAAACATCTCATAGCACAATTGTACTTAAGCAATCACACGCATACTTTGCACCAGTATACATTATTATACATGAACATTTTGCTAACAAGCTGGTAAGGATAATCCACATTATAGTTGGCTGTTCGTGGTACGTAATCTTTTAACTGTTTATTATACATACGGCTGTTATTTTTTAGGCAATTTTAGAATCTTATGTGTTCTCCCAACAAACACGAAGTCAAACCTTTGATATGAAATGACTTTATCTTTTGACATCAAACGCAATTCTCAAACGTTTTTCAATTGTTTGATTTAACATTTTAATTCAAATTAATAATGATTTGAAAATAAACATTTGATATCAAATGTTTTATCAATTTGATGTCTAATGTTTGTCAAATGTTAAAATCAAATCAAAAATAAACTTGGCAATACTAAAGCGAAAAATAAATGCAAGCATTAAAAATGGCGATTCCCAACAAACACGGAGGTTTGATTTCAAATTGAAAATGATTTGAAATCAAACGTTTTCTCAAACGACAAACGTTTGATAATGATTTGAAAATCATTTGAAAAAATCATAGCGTTCTCAACAAAAAGGGGAAATTATTTTCAAATTGAAAAATGCCTTTATTTTCAAATTGAAAAATGCCTTTATTTTCAACTTGCTTTCAAACGTAATTCTCAAATGTTTTTCAAATGTGGATTATAATACAATGTGGAATATAAATAAAACTATTCAATTTTTTAAATTTAAAGTTATTATTTATTTAAATAAACTTTGAGATAAACATTCGGTGCCATAGCTAAAAAATGAAATAGTGTTCTTTCCTTCCTCTAATTCTTGGAAAGACAAAACTCTTGGCTCCTTTTTATTTTCAGGATTGTAGCACCGCGATCGTTCAACAAACTTTCCTCTTTTCCCCGTTTTATTATTTTTCTTTTTTTTCGTATTTCACAAATAAGTTTTATTTTTCACAAGAAATAAACTGTTCACTTTATATTAAAATTTATTTTTAATAGTAAAACACATGTAACCACAAGGAAAAAAAATTTAACTTTAACCCAACAAACACAAAGTCAAACCTTTGATATGAAATGACTTTATCTTTTGACATCAAACGCAATTCTCAAACGTTTTTCAATTGTTTGATTTAACATTTAAATTCAAATTGATAAAGATTTGAAAATAAACATTTGATATCAAATGTTTTATCAATTTGATGTCAAACGTTTGTCAAATGTTAAAATCAAATCAAAAATAAACTTGGCAATACTAAAACGAAAAATATATGTAAGCATTAAAAATGGCGATTAAAGTTACATTTTTTTCCTTGTGGTTACATGTGTTTTACTATTAAAAATAAATTTTAATATAAAGTGAACAGTTTATTTCTTGTGAAAAATAAAAATTATTTGTAAGAAATTACAATGATTAAAAATACGAAAAAAAAGAAAAATAATAAAACGTGAAAGTGAAGAAAGTTTGTTGAACGATCGCGGTGCTACAATCCTCAAAATAAAAGGGAGCCAAGTATTTTGTCTTTCCAAGAATTAGAGGAAGGAAAGAACACTATTTCATTTTTTAGCTATGGCACCGAATGTTTATCTCAAAGTTTATTTAAATAAATAATAACTTTAAATTTAAAAAATTGAATAGTTTTATTTATATTCCACATTGTATTATAATCCACATTTGATAAACATTTGAGAATTACGTTTGAAAGCAAGTTGAAAATAAAGGCATTTTTCAATTTGAAAATAATTTCCCCTTTTTGTTGAGAACGCTATAATTTTCAAATGATTTTCAAATCATTATCAAGCGTTTGTCGTTTGAGAAAACGTTTAATTTCAAATCATTTTCAATTTGAAATCAAACCTCCGTGTTTGTTGGGCTTATCCCACCAGTGGTGTATTTCAAAGTAAATATTGGTAGTAAGGGTGTGTGTGAAACGGTAGCAAAGTTCTATGGTGAAATGAAATTTGTTTGTGGTAGAAAATTTTCATATTTGTGCTGTGTGAAATTATAACATTTTTGACAACGTAAAATTGTGACATAAAGAAAAAATCAATTACTAGTAGTTTTGTGAAAATGAATAAATTAATCAAGTTTTTACCAATAACCATTTCAATTCTGTTGGAATTGAGATCGTCCCAACTATTTGATGAATTCGTTCTGATATATTAACAATTTTAACAAAAAGTGCGGGCAAGGAAGCTTATACATGTGTAAATACTTACATTTTGTATAATTCTTTTTAATTTTTTTGCCGCTGGTCCTACTTCCATATTATTTTTTATTTAGTTTAAACAAATTTGATGAAAAAAATAATTTTGTGGTTGTTAAAAATTTCTAAACTAATGTCAAAATTTATACTAGCCCCCAGGGCTAGTGAAATTTTATTCACCTCAATAGTGTCAAAATTTTACTTCCATGAGTACTTTGCTACCGTTTCACACACACCCTAAGTATTGAAGATTTTTAACATTGTTATACAATTACAACACCAACCAAAATCAACTTAGGAAATGTTTATGTTGTTTTGATTTTTCAAAATTTACTGAAAAAACTGAATTGATAAAAATCGCCATTTCCATTCAAAAATAACATATTTTAATATGTGTGTGTGTTTGCTGCAAATCTTTTCATTGACTATTTACCTTCACTTAAAAATGGGATACCTTCATTTAATTGTGGATAAAATCGAAACGCGTTCAACGATTTTTATGATCTATCGGGCATGTTCTAGAAATTAAAATGAAGTATAATTAAAAGCGAACGTGATTTTAAGCTCCATTATTCACAAAATTACCATAGTTTCTCCTAGTTTTAAGGGTTGCTCTTGTAAAGCTAATTAGTACTCAATAAATTAGGTACGTAAAAACGAATATTTTTATGAACTTTTATTACAGAGTCGTTTGATCGATTTTAAATCCACTTTATTTCGATTTCCAGGACATTCTAATATGTCTCATTTGTCCATAGGTGACCTTACGTGAAAGTTATAATACTTAAACTTTTTCTTTTTTTGGTGATTAACCGATTAATGAAGAGTAAAGTTAGGATTTTTTTAACCCTTAAATTTTTGGGAAAAATGTCAAAAATACGATTAGGGAGTGCATGTAACTGTAACATAAAAATGCAACCTGATGGAAAACACGGAGATTAGATTTAAAATCAGCGACCCCAAATTAGTTAAAAATTGTATTCAACTTCCAATCAACCCAAAAAATGTTCAGTTTTGTTCATTTGTGTAATAAACAAAAGATTGACATCTAATAATTATAAAGCCAAAAGAAAAAGTTATCAGCAGCAGAGGTCTGATTCTGGCAGTCGTGATCGAGTAATTTTCGATTCGAAAGCAATTTATTATCTAATTATTTCATTCAATACTGAACGAATCGGAATTATTTTTTCAGTGTTATAAAGCCATAACTTGAGTTTCACAATACTAAAAAAATAATTTCGATTCGTTAAGTATCGACTGAAATAAAATTGCTTTCGAATAAAGAAAGTACTCGATCACGACTGCCAGAATTAGGCCTTTTAAGACGACTTCTAATAAATTGGCCTTGGTTGGATACAGTAAAAGTTTCCAAATTTGAAACATATAGTTTTGTTATCAATACAAGCAAGCTAAACGGAAAAGTGAGCGCGAAACATTCCATACAAGGACAATATGATTGTCTAAAAATGTACTAATTTTTACTAATTTTATTTCAATGGGCAAAGCGCACCGGGTTAATCTAGTTGAAGATACATAATTCACAATATTGATTAACTATCGAATCTATAAAAAAAAACTTGTTTACTGGTGTTTAACTGATGACGACGTTATTGGATTTGAGTGAATCATTTCAGACTTTTTAATTGACGTATTATATTGTATTAATTTTCCATAATATGTTTTGCCGTAAATATTCCAAAACAAATATGTAAATGTTTAATCTTAGAAAAGTTCTAAGCTCTAATTTAAACAATGTAACAGTTAATAACTTTATTTTTAAAACCGATCAAAACAGCAATCGTTTGGCATTCCCTTCACTGCATTTAATTAAGTTAGACAAATATACATATGTTATTTTGTCATTCAGTTTGCCCGTCTATACCAGAGATAATTATTGCGACATATATTGCAGTAATTGTCAAAATTATGTTATCTTTAATGTAGACAGCAATTTTTTGTACATATTTATTGCTAACAATTTATGGTGCAATAATTGTTAGTCCATTTTCGTTGACAATTATTGCTTACAAAAAACGTCAATTTGGTTGTCAGTTGAAAGAAAGAAGCAAAAAAGAAAAAAAAATAAAAGCAAATTGTGTGAGAAAGAAATTAAGTTTTTGAAATTGCAGCAAATTATAATTGTAGTAGAATAATAAAATTAAAAAATTAAATAAACACTAAAATAAAATTGCAAAAATTATTTTTTCCTTATTCGATCTTTATTGTTAAAATTAATATTAATTTGTTTAAGTTCGAGTTCTTTTTTATAAAAAAATAATAATTTTACATTAACAAAAATAAAAAAATTAATAAAATTAATATTTTTGTATTAAAAATTACCTCAAGCTTAAGCAAATTAAAATAAATTGAAATAATAAAGTCGAATAAGAAAGAATTTATGTATATTAATAATAATAATTCTTGTAAGATACCGCCATTTTTTACACTGCACCTTCTTTCTTGATTTTTTTCAAACTATGAGTTAACATAAATACGTTTTCCCATGCCTTTAACATAAGCTGAGCAATAAGAAATATTGCTCTGTTATTCTGCCGACGTTATTGCCAACTTGCTGAGATAATTATCTTTAGTGTAGACCTAGGGTAATTTCTGTAATATTTATTTTAAGGGGCCTGCACACGGTTAAAATGCTTGGCATGCCAGCGAATTCCCTCGTGTACGTGAGTCGGGCGTAATATTTGACGTCATATCTAAATTTTTTGATTTTCCATCCAGCATCGTCGGTGTCAAATATCCCTACAAAAAACGAATGATCGAGTAGTCACATTTTTCATTTTGGTGTTAAGAAATGATAGGAAAAAATTACCAAATGTGACCGAAAACTTCATTTCGGTCATTTCTTTCTATTATTTTCTTAACACCAACATGAAAAATGTGACTACACGCTCATTCATTTCTTGTAGGGATACAAACACATTTTCACTAATACTATCATAGCGCTTGATGAGAAATGCTTGACCATCAGGGGTGTTCTGGAAATTGAAAACGCAAAATGCAAGAACATATTGGATTCTTTTGATTAGAGGAGTTTCTTAAACGATGTCCATCTTCCCGAGTGTTGTGTAAATATACCTTGGTTGAAATGGAGTTTATTAAGACCAAAGATATAATAGGGGCTACGTTGTTATACATATATTTATTTTACATATTTTGCCTTTAAAATATTGCCAGATCGGTATACAAACGACAGTGATATTAGAAAAAAACACAACTGCATTAAATTTTTACGCATAAAACTTCAATCTTAGAAATCTTGTTCAGTGATTAAAATGAACTTTAATTTTTCATTACATTTACATTCATGGTCGAGCAGTAAACAAATTTATACCAGTTGGGAGTTATAATTTGGCAATATCTTATACATATGTTTAAGGAGTATTGTTAGATTCAACCATAATTTTACCTCTCCCCAGACATGTGTCCCCTCGAATGTATGTATGGTTATTCGGGAGGAATTTTGAAGCAGTCATCTGAGCTGAAATTTTGTATACACGTCCAGTTTGGATGACACTGAATGGTAAACTCTTTGACATCATGCTAAATCTAACATAGCGGCACACACAAGATGGTGGACTAGTTATTTTTAATGCAACTCTACAATATGAGTATCAAAAGAAAGGGCTTGCTAAGAATTACTTGAAAATTAGAGTGATAACTCTAAATTCAATATGGTTGGCACACAAGATGGCGGACTAGTTATTTTAATTGCATTTCTACAATATGGGTATCAAATTGAAGGGCTTGCTAAGAATAACTCGAAAAAAGTGGTCACTCTAAATCCAATATGGCGGACTTCTAAAGCTTGAAACTCAGTGTTGAAGCAGATATCTTTAACCTCGACTATGCCTTTAATGGTAATGTATAACACTTCTAAGTCCAATTAGTGGAGTTTCAATTCAGATAAACGGTTGTAGGCATTTATGGCATATTCAACATGTTTTGTGTCTACGGAAATCACCATAAGAATTTCGCAAAGTTTCCAGTTAGTGTAATTGCATTTCAATGACTTTGCTTAAACTTAATGGGCTCTTTGCTTATCACCCAATTTACTGAGGGTCTTGGTTAAGTGATTCCAAGACTCAACTCCTTGCTGCAAACATTTTCACAAAAGTTTGCGCATTTGCATGAATTTGCCTTGATTTAACATAGGCTATAATTATGTAAATCGCAACGCAACGACAAAGAATTACATTGAAAGCAAAAACAAAGCCCTAAATATTTTCTGGTTTTGTTGATGCGTAATGAATTCGCCTTCGATTTTATATTTAATATTTGAAAACAAAACAATGAAGAAAAAATAAACAAATTAAATGAATTTAAGTTTTCGACGGAATTGTTGGTATGTATGAGAGTGTTTTACGCTGGGTCTCCACGTAGCAATTTTTATTGCTAAGTACAAGCAAAAACGTCGGCAGAACAATGGAGCAATAATTGCTGATTATATTGCTGGAGAACATTTGAATTGCTTTGCCATAAATTTGCAATTTTCACTGCGAGTAGTTGTATAAAGTTATGTGGCTGTATTTATAAATGTTTTATGTTGATTTTGAACTGGTTGTTAAATTTTCTTTTTTAAATTAATAAAATAATTAATTGTAATTGCCGTAGCTGTGTTTTATGCTAGAAACACAACTGGGACGAACGACGAATTATTCGCAACGAATATTAATTTTCAAACAATTGATTAAAAGTCTCTTCAACTATAAGGAATGACAAAAATTCGGTAAAAATTGGTAAATTACCGAAAATTCGCAAAAATCTGCTAACAGCGGAATAATAGCAGTGTCTTATATTTTTTAAAAATCGTTAAAGTTTTAAAGAATCACAACCCTTACAGATAAAAATCGCTTATATCGCGAACATGGCTAAAATTCGCGAAAAATTGCAAAATTTGAAACAAACCCAAAAATTTAAAATATCAAAATATTCGATAACAACAAAAAAAAGGGTGTCAAAAATAGCGAAAATTTTTCATATTTCAAAGAACCAATAAAATAAATTAAAAGTCCCTTAGACTGTTAAGAATGGCAAAAATTCGATAAAAATTGCTAAATTAGCGGAAATTAGCTGCAAGCGTCATGATAGCAAAGTCTACTAAGTATTTATTATATGTATATAAATTGTTAAAAAAGCTGTAAAGAATCACACAACTTACAGGAACAAATCGCGAACGAAAAATTGCAAAATATGAAACAAACCCAAAAACGAATTTGAGTTTCACTTTCCAGTGGATTCGAATTCTAGAACACACCCAATTAAAAGCATTTTTTTTTTGTTGAAATATGGTCAACCTATTACTAATTACTAGGGACCGGATTTTTATGCAGTTAAAATCGAGTTTTATGCGCATAAAACATACACTTAAAATAGAAAAATGTGCGCTTTAAATTGACAAAATATGCACTTTAAATTTTTCCTGACACATTTTTTAATCATAAACAAATCATTTAAATAACATAAAACCCCTAAAAATTCAGTCTCGTTGACGAAAATAAGGTACACCAAAAAAGCAGAAGTAAAAATATAGTAAAACACAAAATATAAAGTAAAACAATAATGTAAATTAAGTCAATGTTAGATAGATATGCGTACCTTCATACATATAAAATTTTCATTTCACATTCATTTTCCACTTCGCTGTTTTCGTAAAATTTTTATTTTAAATAAAATAGCAGTTTGTGTTATTGTGTTGTGTCCTTCTTATTTCTAAAAACTTTATCAAGTTTGATACGTATTTGTTTACTTAAGTTTTCCTTAACTGCATACATTCTATTTATGACATTATCAATTAATTTAATTTGTATTCTCAATGGATTTGATTTCTCTAATTTTACAATAGTCTCAGAGATAACCCCGTAATTTGAAGACTTAAAAATTATCCGAAATTTTATATATTGTAAATTTGTTATTTTTTTTTTGGTACCGCATTACCATCGTTCCATCACATCCTTGAATTGTTCAAAATTTTCAGCAAAATACACAACAGATTTCAACCACATTGTTGTTATAGGATACTTCTCCTAATATGCGACAAAACGCGATGTGTTTTGCAAAATATTTTTTTTTCATTTTTTTCCCAAAAATATGCAATGTCAGCAATATATGCAAAAATATGCATTTAAAGCATAATATGCAAAAAAATATGCACTAACAAATCGATGCCATTTTATTTAAAATGTCTTGATTCGAAAAGATATTAAGTAAATGTTGATCTCAGACTGACGACAACAAATATGCATTTGCATAAAAATCCTGTCCTTGCTAATTACAAAGAAATTTTAATAAAATTTATTGCTAGTTAAAAAAGATGATAATTGATAAAAATGGTTATGTAATGTAGCGTCCAAGGTATTAACATATGTAACTACATATTTTTTTATAAATTAAAAAAAATTCAAGTCACATTAATACCTGGAATTCACGCACTTATTGTGTCTCATTTGACGAATTTACGCAACGAATTCTTGCCGACGTATTCGTCGTACTATGCGAAGTTCGTCCCAGTTGTGTTTATACCATTATATTACTTTTTTGTTTAGTTGCGTTTGAAAAAAAACCTAAAATTTGTATTGTTCTATTGAAAAAATAAAAAACAACAAGTTATAGTGCTATATTCGGCTGTGCCGAATCTTTAATACCCTCCACCGACTGTTCGAATATTTCAGGAGGGATATCTATATGATGTCTTTTTATTATTAATTTATCTTTATAAAAACAGACATCAGCATTAAAATTGGTTGGTTTGAGGTTTAGATCTATATTAAATTATTTAGCAACTTAAACTAGATTGAGTAACAGTTTCAATTAAAATTTTGTTATGATAGCATTATTTTTTACGGTTTTAGGCGTACTAAACTGTTTTCCAATAGTAGGTTTTATGTGGGGCCTAAGGTAAATTATGGACCGGTCTTCACAGTGTTATTTCTAGTCCTAAAAAACGGTTTTAGGCGTACTAAACTGTTTTCCGGGAGTAGTGTTTATATGGTGCCTAGGGTTAATTATGGACGGATCTTCACAAAATTTAACAGCGAGATTTCCAGTCGAATAAACCAAATTTTTACAAAATCTTATCTCATTCCGTGCCTTGTTCCAGCATTATGTTATTTTTTGTAACAAAATTATCATTTTTTAGGTGGTGGTTCCACATTTTGATTCATAGCTCTGGTCCTAGTGCATCGATTTTGCTGAATTTCAATCCCAAACTGCTTAGGATAACTACAAGCAATTTGGCACCAAATTTGTTCATTTTTTTTGAGCGGTTCGAAAGTGAGCGTGTTTTCAACAGACGGGCAGACAGACGGGCATGGCTAAATCGACAAAGAATCACACAAGGACCCAGAATATATATACTTTATGGGGTCTGAGATGAATAATAAAAAAGTTTCACAACTAATTGTGGTGGAGGGTATAAAAATATACAAAAAAACAAATTCGCCGTTTGCTTTTGTTGATATTGACCAAAATGTATTAACAAAGTGACCTCAGTACTACAACAATGAAACAATAAAAAAAACAACAGGCATTTTGTTGCTAGAATTGAGACGGCAAATGTCAAAATGCCTTTATAAAAAATGTAAATAAACAAAAAAAATGACGCCAAACGTCACAGACGAAGAAAATCACTGCAAACAGCTGCGCTTGTGAGGCCACTTTATTAGTACACCCAATTCTCTTTTTACACGATAGATACGTTCCCAATAAATTCGTGTAAAAAAATTCGTGTAAAAAAAGATACTAGCCAAAGGTGAAAATAGTAGATTGGTTCCAGACCTAAAAAATAACGTAAAAGTACAATAAACAACAATAAAAAATTTTTGTTAAAGTTTACTTGAGAATTTATTTAACGTGCTTACACATTTTAATATCTTAAATACATATAAATACATACATATACATACATAGTTATAATTAAACACAATTCTGATTTTCAATTATAATTAATAATGCAGCGATTTGGAAATTATTTAAAACTTACCTGTTATTGAGTTGATAAATTTGTACGAGCACTAACTTTACAGCAATTAAACGTCTTTTCTTTTCTATTCTCAAAACCATACTAATTTGCGTACATAATTCATTGCATTTTTACTTTATGTTTAATTCGGGGAATCCCACTCAAAGACAAAATACATACGCATAAATATAATCGACATAAACGGGATGCCATACCGTTAAATTAATTGAAATGTGCAATTTGTGAGTAGTGAGAATAAAAAAAATCATAGAACATAAAAAATAAAAATTTATAAAAAGAATTTGTAGAATATTTAAAATCGTGTTAAAACAAAACAATTCGTGTAAAAAGAGAAAAATGTTAACTTTTTAACTCGTGTTAAATGAAAATTCGTGTAAAAATAATTCGTGTAAAAAGAGAATTAGGTGTACATTCTGATATTGACGTTTTTTTTTAAATATAATATTTAATAATAAATTTAAATATATAAGGCGCAGATTCAGGGGGGGGGGAATAAGGAAATTTCCCCCCTAAATTATAAAAATATGTTTGGTTTATAACGATAATACAAGAATTCACAATAATAATATTTTTTTATATGCACAAAATTTTAGGAAATCCCAGCAAAGTTTTTTTTTTGTTTTTTTTTATTGAATCTAACGAAATTTTCAATAAGTATCCAAATTTTAATTCTAATAGTTATTTATTAGATATTTCTAATGAAATATTTAGTTTACTGTATTCAAATACTTATTATTCTACATTCAATCCCAGCAGGTACAATCTTTATCCAAAGAATAAACGTTTGACTTGAAAATGCGTGCGGTTGAATTAATAATAAGCCTTAGATTTCCTTACCTTAAAGATTTTTCAACATACAACAAAAACTTATTAGGAAAGCATTTATTGGCTTTGTTGTAAACGCATTTGAAGAGGCTTCAAAGGATATTGATAATGACGTTGATGTGTCAATTGCTGCGAAGGCACTATCATCAATAGTTCTAAAAGTTTTGACAAATTTTAGTCTTGACCTAAACAATTTTATAGGAAATGGAACAGATGGGTGTCCTCTGACGTTAGCAGAAAATGGAGCTGTTATAAAATTCTGGCCAAATGCAAAACAAACGCCATGCTATTCCCATAAATCGAAAACTCAATTTTAAAAAGCAACAAAGCGCCATTAATACAATAAGTTGTATCATTCGTTAAAGAAACGACAAATTTTTTTTATATATAACCATCCCAAGCAACAAGTGTGCATCATATATTAGAAGCTTTTGAAAAAATATCTGAGTAGAAAGCTAGAGATACTTCATCAAAAGCCTTATATTAAGAAACTCGCTTAGTACTTTTGAATTCATTTACGGAATAAACATATTAAGTGTGATACTTATTGTATCACAGCCGCTTAGTATCATTTTACAAAAGCACGATATAGATCTTCAAAAAGGATCAAGCCTTATCAAAACTTAAATCATGTGGCTTGAAGAGAAAAGAAATAAAGCCGAAGAACTATTTAAAGCGATTTTTAAAAAAGTTAAAGTTATCTGCGTTAAAATCGAGGTTCCAATCACATTCAAAATGTTGAAGATTACTACCGAGTTGATTCCTCTTATTGAATTTATTTTAATAGATCTCAAAACACGTTTCCCAATAGACATCCTAAATGTATTGAACATACCTAAACTGCTACCTCAAAGCGTAATCAAGTCAAATACAGATACAACACTTTTAAAATCACAACTAACTGTGATGAAGATATCTTCTGAAATTTACAAAAATTTTTCAAATTTTTGTTTCAATGCTCGTTAGCAGGGCAAGTTTAAAATGGCACGAAAAATGGCTGGCAAAATGGCACGAAAAAGGATAAAAATGGCAAAAATAAACATGTTATTAAAGAAACATTTATTTTATTAAGTTTTTATTGTAAGTACAATAGTATGTTTCTTCAAATTGTCAAAAAAAAAAAATATACTGGGGACAAAACGCAAGAATTTTGAATACACTTTTAATCTTATCTTTGTTATAAAATTCTGTTTAATAAAGAAATATTTTTATAATATTTGTCATAAAATTTTTTTATCAGGGAAATCAAATTAAAAAACGACGTTTAAAATTCTTGCGTTTTGCGTCTTCGATTTCTAGAACACCCCTGATAATCTCCAGTTATCACATAAAACAGTTCTATAAGTGAAAAACACTCTTTCAACGTCGCAAGATGTAAGTGGAGCATATTTGAACACTAACAGCGTTATGTATAATGAAAAATTGGCAAGAAGTTAGCACAGAGTTGAATTATAATACACTTACAGACTGTGGATAGCAAACTGCTAAACTCTGACTAGTGAGTTGCCAAATATCTGCTAATTTGGAAAAAACAGCTGTATGAAAACAGTATGAAATGTCAAAATCAGGGATGATTTCAGCAAAAATAATGTTTTTTTTTTAATACAGTATGGCATCGTTATATATCAGAGTTGATTTATTAAAAATTTGCACCAGTGAAAAAGTATATTATACATGAACATTTTGCTAACAAGCTGCTAAGCTTAATCGGTATTCTAGTTGGCAGCTCGTTGTACGTAGTGTATAAACTGTGGCTAAGTTTTCATTATACATACCGCTGTAAAAGTTCAGATGGAGAAAGGTTGTCAATAAATTCATCCGTCTCACTTTCATTAAAACAAAATTGTGAGAACATCGATTAAAACACTTTTTTAAAATTGAAATGCCAAGCCATATAGATTTTTCAGGAGTATTGAATAACTTACCACACGTATTACGATCTAAAACATTTTTTATTTTCCTTAGCACTGTCAATTAAGCCAAAGCTTTCATTCATAGAAATCCCTTTCGTTTGTAACTTCAAGAGGCTTTAGCAGATGCATTGAAAGTTTTTTTACGCCTGATTTTTGCATTATTCAGTTAGCATTTCTAACAGATTCTGCCTCATATTCTCTAAGCTTATTTAAAATTTTTTTCTATCTTGCAAAAAGGTATTTTTTAGCAAACTGGACCAAAAATTGCTTTTTAAAAAAATAATTGAAGAAATGACAAAAATAGCATATGCCATAAAAAACTTGCCCTACTCGACAGTAATGCTACGTGAGAGAGAGGTCATTTCCTACCCGACGTCTAATAAAAACATGGCTGAGATCAACAATGACAGAAGAAAGACTGTACCATCTAAATATGCCTCACAAGGAAATCATAAATTGCTTATTTAAAAAAATTAATTTATATTGAACTTATCTTATATTTCATTTAACCTTATTGTTGAGTTTTTTTTAATATAATATACACATATTAATTTTAATAAACTTTTAAAAACAATTTTTTTACTTTTTTGTATCAAAAAAATTCCCCCCCCCCCCCCCTAAGGATCAAGCTGGATCCGCGCCTGATACATATATCCAATTGTTCTAAAACGTCCGCTTGGCGGCTTTTTCTTGATTGCTTTTTTAATAAATAAAAACACAAATAAATAAACAACCGTACACAGAAATGAAATGTCAGATAAATGACAACTGATTTGACAGCAGATTGCTAAGCAATAATTGCTCAAGCGTGGAGACCCGGGGTTAAGAAAATATTGTTCTTTTTTTTTAGGTTTAAATATTGTCCGCCTTTTTGTTTACAAGTTCTTACCCAAACTGCACAATTATATAAAGTGAAATATTTTAAAATTATTTTAAATAAAATCAAATTTTGTTTTAAAATTTGTTAAATAGTGTCGCCCTTATCATTGTGCTTTCGAATCAAGGTTGTTGGAAAATTTTGTTTTTGTTAATATGCACTAACTTTTTTTTTTATTTCGTTTTGCATTTTTAAAACGTTTAAAGTTTCTGACCACAACAACAAAATTTCTTTAAAAATATATGCAAATGCACCTTTTCTTAATCTACATACAACGAAAACAAATTAATTGAAAAGTAAATGTGTTAATTATAATTTACGTACGACATCAAAATGATTAAAATAAAACTGCAATTCGCAGAAAAGTAGAAAAAAATTTACAAAGTCGTTAAAAGACTTTTTGAACTTGACATCTAGAAAACGAGTTCGTTAACAAAAAATATGATGTTTATTGTTTAAAAGAGCTAAACTAAACAGGTTTCATAAACAATTTAGCTAAATAAAAATAAATAAGTAAGATGACGTTAATCGGCCGCATCGAATCTAATAATACCCACCACCATTAATTCAAAGAAAACGAAGAACAATTTTGAAACACAAAGTAAATATTTATTTTATAAAAAACTAAAAAAAAATGAAATTTTTTATAGAATAAATGGTCAATCAAGTTAGCCCGCGTTTGCTACCGATCATTTATTGAATAAAAAATATAAGCATATGTATTTGTGTTAAATTTTTATGCCGTTATAATGTCATAACTTATCCCGGGGAAGGGACTTTCGTATAGGGGCTTGGCGAAATAACGGACCGATTCGGACCTTTTTCAATACGTATAGCCCGTTTACGCTGCAACGAAATCAAGTACTTACGAGATTTCGAGCAAAATATTAGAATAACAAAAACAAAAAAGAAAAACAAAATCTTCTCAAAATCTAGTAGAACTTCTTCCATCCCGAAAAAAATCGAGTTTTAATAAAAAACAAATCTATTAAAAAAAAAACTCAACAATTAAAAATAAATATAATTAGCAACATGCCAAAATCGACTTTTTGCGAAAATAACTTTTTTATTGTTGAAAATGGTTCTTTAGGGTATCAGAAGCAACTGTTTTTCCGCGACTTTTTTATAATTCCGTTATTTACAAAAGTACCGTTATTTTAAGGTTCTTGAAGAAAATCAAAATTTTTAACGTTAAATTTCCAGAATACGCCCAAATGTTGCTTGGCAACTTTGTACAAAATCGTATGGCAAGTACTTTTGCAGAACATATGAACTCAAAATATTTGCAAATACAGGGTGTTTTGATGCATTTTTCCAAACAAATGCATTTTACGCCATCTAGCACAAATTTGGCTGAATATTATGCTATGGGAGACAACATAGTTGTTGATGACTAAAATATCTAAAATTCTGCGGTGGTGCTTGAAAATATCACTCCTACTTCAAAAGTTATAAGTGAATGAAGGTCAAAAAACCCCATTTTTTCATTTTTTTTTCGCCTTTTTTTACATTTTCCTAATTTTCTTGTAAACGAAAAATGCGATCGCCACGCACCACCGCAGAATTTTAGATTTTGATGTCATTAACAACTGTGTTGCATGGCAAGCCATAATATTCAGCCCAATTTGTGCCGCGCTAAATGTTCGAAGTAGTATTTCCTTACTTCCAAGTTTTGTTGTTGCCACTTTGTTTTTTTCAGTGTATTATTCCAACAAAAACCAAAAATGGAAGATTACTACCCAAACTAACTATTCAACACATAAAAACATTGATTTTGTAGCTATTAACATAAATAATGCGTTAAATTCATAAAAAGTCAAAAAATCCAAGTTTTAAGGGCCACCCTAAATATCCGTTTTGGGACAAGTGAGGGGCACTCTAATAAGCAAGTGGGGTACTTGACTCTACCCCCGAAGTATTAAAAATCATTCGGCAGTCATAGCTTGAAAACGAAAAAGTTCATTTTTTTGGAATATTGTATGTGTTATGCCTATAGTATGTAAAAAGTCACATGCGCATGTGGTTCTGACGTAATTTTGTCGTCATCACACAACACGAACTTTCTATTGTGGCTTTGTAGTGACGTCAAAATTACGTCAGAAGCACATGCGCATGTGGCTTTACACAAAAAACTTTCATTCAGCTGTTTTTGTTTGAAAACAAAATTTCATTTATGTCAAAAAATTACAATTAAACCCCTAGATTTTGGGAAAGATTACAAATTAAATCTACTTAATGTCGTTTTAATGTAATCATCTTCCTAAGTTTTTATTGTAACTCTTATGGTTCTTTCAACATACGGACGTATATTTGTGGATAGATCGCCTTAGAATTTCACAAGCATCCAGGGGCCTAATTCTGGCTGTCGTGATCGAGTACTTTCTCGATTCGAAAGCCATTTTATTTCTTATGCTCTCAGTCGATACTAAACGAATCTAAATTATTTTTTCAGTATTGTGAAACTCAAATTAATGCTTTACAACACTGAAAATATAATTCCGATTCGTTCAGTACTTAATACATATATGTGTCCGTCGATCCTTTAAGGAGCATAGGGCCTCAAATGCGTTCAGTATTGACTGAACAAATTACATAGATGTTAAATTGCTTTTGAATCGAGAGAGTTGTCGATCACGAATGGCGGAATCAGGCGCCTGAATATAAATTCGTCACCGTAAATGCAAATGAAAGAACACAACTCTTACCCATAAACTTAAGAATTGCTGCAACACAAATTGCAAGTCTGGACGATGACTTATCGGATTTAAATTAACATCTTTTTTTGACATTACTTATTTACAATTACATTTACCAGATTTAAAGCTGCCATTATTTTAATAAATATCCCGGGATTTCTTCCCGAAAACTGTGCGGAATATCGGCATATTTGTCCCGCCCGGGAAATCTCGTATGAAAAACAGTAATGCCGACATACATATACCCAGTAACAACTTGTGCTTCAAACGAAGCAGGTCTTTCAGGAAGAACTGTAAAAGTTTCGCTTACCATACCGCTTTCGGAAGACATGAATTTTATATGGCGAGTTCCCACTTTGAAGCAATAAATTTTCAACACAAAAAGCGCTTTATTCAACGCATGTACAAACTAGTGAACGTAGCTACCAGCTTTACATACTGAATGATTTTAATAAAGTTATTTTAGATGTACTCCCTTACAAACCTGCTTCGTTGTAAGGGAATGCCGTGACAATTGCAATATTATGTTTTTAATGAAACTTGTTGAGAGCTCCTGCAATTACTTTACTTTAAATGTACCATAAGTGCTTCGCAAAATGATAAAATTTTTAATTGGGTACTTTATTGGGCTTTCGTTGATTTTTTCAATGTGTTACAAACGGAACGAAAAACTTAATAAACGCCCCATCTTTTTGCTGAAAAAAGACGAAAAAAAATTAAAAATCTTCCAATTCAAACTTGTTTTAACGTTCATTTAAAAGATACAAAAGTAATTGAAAAAGAGAAATAAAAGTAAAACAAAAAGGTGGTTCTCTCAACCACACGTGTCCTACATACATACATACTTAATATTAAATTTTATGATGCTGAAAGCCGGTTCTAAAATAAAGTGAAGATGTTTAAATTATTAAAGTTGATAAAAGATTATAAAGATCGGCGTATTTCAGTGGTGATGTTTAAACTTAAGAAAAAAGTCAACTAATTGTTTTCTATATGGGCATTTCCAGCGAAAAGTCTACTTTTTGTCACGTAACGCCAGAAGTAGTTTAAATTGTTTCTCAAAAAATTTTATATGTATCGTTTACTTTTTTATATTTTGGTGTAAAGCGCAACAAGCTCTACATTAAGTAACAAAAGGGATAACGATTGAACAACATGGTCCGAAAATACAACCTTATTTGCAATCTGGCGTTACATTAAAAAAAGTAGACTTTTAGCTAAAAATTCCCATATTTACCTTAAAACGAGCAAAGATTTTTAAATTTGATAGCTTGAAAAATAAATCTATATAAGTTCTAAGTTTACTAAAAAAGGTTTTGTACAAAACTTCTTGCTCAATTCGCAGTATTTTTCAGTTTTGTAATGCAATCAAAACCCACTTCCGTTTTTTTAACGTCACGCCAGGGCAGATTTTTGCTTATATCTGCAAATCCTTAGCGTCGATTACTGTAATTTTTTTTCTGAATGTAGAGCTACTTCATTACTTTGTATATATAAAAACCCTTTTTACAAATTTGACTTCGTCATTTAATTTTTTTACATTTTGTGCTACAAATATCACGACACGTCAAAATGGAAATGCCCATATACAGATTAAAAAATATACATTTTATAATTAACTATGCCATTCATATCCCTGTGTCTATTACGTTCTAATTATTATTAATTTTTAATACTGAGCTGGGCTTATTAATTCTCGCTTTTTATTTTGTTCTTCTTGTTTGATCTTTTTATTACGTTTCTCATAAAAAAAAGTAAATTGAGTTTAATTATCAAAAGTAAATTAAAGTAAATTTTTTTAATGTAAGTTCACATTTAACGAATATTTGACGAAAAAATCCTTAAAATCTTTACCACTTAATAGATCTACTTTTAACTTTCGTATTAATGATTTTTGTTGATCTACTAAACTTTATTACCAAAAACAAAAATTAAAGAATAATGTAATTAATAATATGTTAAATGCTATTTATTGCTTAATAAATATAGTGGTTACGTGTGTGACGTCAAATGTTTGTTAAATGTGCCACAGCTTTTGTCTACTGACACACAGTGGGGGCAATCGCAAAAAGTGGTATTAATCGGAATCTCCTTAACAACTGGTCGGATGGTAAAATGATGTATAACCAAGTCGTAGAGGAGGACAAAGACTTTAAGAAAATTGATTTTGTGACCAGCCTGTTAAAAAACAAGATGAGATACAGTAACTTTTTTAAGCTTCTAACTTGAGCAAATATTGACAGATATTTTGTTAGTTGAAACATATTAGGCTTAAGTTCATCAAATTTAATTTTCATTAAATTATTTTTATTAAGAAAGGAATTTCACAACATGAATTAATTAATGAAATTTATTGATAATTTTTCATTCTTGACTGCCGCGGTTGTCCTTACATGTTTCAATTGTAGCCACTCAATCTCTTCAGAGGGTTCTGCCGTTTAACACTCACAGCCATTGACGACTGCAGACTTCAATCTTTTAACCAAATTGTATTTAACCTTTGGTATATCGAAATTTGCTTTGAATGATTATCTATTTTAATTGATTTACATGTTCTTCCTTTCTTCTGTTTTTCGTACTTTTTGTCAAGAATTCTTCTTGAAGTCAAAAGTAAATTTTTCTGTTTTTTTCATTTTTTTTTACTTTCTTTTTCTATTTGACCTTTATCAGTACAACTTGAAGGACAAATGTTAACATGAAGCTAGTGCCCTAGCTTTAAACAATAATTAGTATTGTGATTATTTTGTTTAACTGCTTATGGTTATTAATCCATATTTTTATATTAAATTAAGCAAAAGTTAATTGTTACAATAAATTTTAAGGAAACAAATATCATGCTCTAAACTCAATTAATCTAACAAGCTCGCTGAAACTCGTCCTATCCTGTCATCTTTACATAAAAAATGTGTCCTTTGCTTTAAAAATTTCTGATGAAATCGGGATATGATTGGTTCTTTGCTGCAAAAACCATGTGTAAAGCGCTTTATCTAATTCTGGATTTTCTGTTGTTTCTATAACTTTTCTATTTCCTCAAACAAAAGTGTATACGTGCGCGATCATATACCTTTCGCTCGAGCGCTTGCGTGATTTTTTGGCAAAAACTACTCACGCGCACAACTCTGGTTTTAAGTTAGATTTTAGGTTTTGGTATTTTTTGATTTATATAAAAATATATATGTACATTAGGTTGTCGCAAAAAAAATAAAAATTTGGGTTTTCTCGGAAGATCTTTCCTAATTTGGATACTCATAAGGTAAAGTATTTATGAGAATTTTATCAGATTTTTCGGAAGCGCTTTAGAGGTCGCGCAAGCTGATTTTGTACCAAAAATCAAGCGTTTTTGACTTTTATTGAATTATTATTGAAAATTGCTAAAAAATCGGTATTTTTTCGGCTTCTGAGTAAATATTCTTAAAGAAAATTTTCCGATCTTTAATTTTATGTGCATAAATAATAAGTTTCGTCAGGGATTTTCCACATTTTGATACATTATATAACAGTTTTTCGTAAATTTTCAGCAAATATGAAAAAAATGCTTTATAACTTTTAAAATTTGTATGAAGACTAAAAAAACAAATGATGCAGTTTAAAAGATTATGAAGTTTTAAATAAATTAGCAGAAAAAAAATGAATTTCCTCTCACCGTTCTCGAGTTATACCCTTTTAAAGCTTTGTACACATTGTATGAAATGTATAATACTATAAGGTGTGAACTAGGTTTGCATTGCTTTAAACTTTAAATAATTGGATTTAGAAAATGTTTTTACAAATAAAATAATAGTTACTTACCACTCATACATAACAGACCTGAGCCCCATCCAACAATAAAATCTCCTGGAGCCATTAACCGAGCTCGCTGGATGATGAAAATTATATACTCTCTAAAAATATGCATTTTTCGAAACCAGCTACAACCTTTCATTCAAAATTCAAAAATTGATGCCTTGCTGGAGTTTACCTCATTTATTTTAAGAGTATATATTAAAAATTGGTACCTATGCCAATGTCCCGATACGCTCCTCTCAATGACCTTATACTTTTGAAACAATTGTATGATTACAAACGCTTTAATGAAAAAGTTGCACGCGAGACTGTGAAAACCTTTCTGCGGCATCAGTGGTCCGATCCGAGAAGTTGGCTGGTTGGTTGGTTTTTTTGAAGCCTGCAACATTTCTACTGATTTTTTACAAACGGATCCAGAAAAATGGGAAAACAACAAATCATTTCAGGAAGCAAAACACAGAGTTCAACAATTGCAAGTTGTAAATGATGTCGCAGAACGTGGTGTGGCCTTGGCTAATAGTTATATCAATATCACAACTTCTGAAACAGACTTTCAGAGTTTACTGCAGGGGGTAGAGCAGCATCGCAAGAACTATAATAAATGATTTATAACAATTCTATTTTTCTTTGTTTTTAATATAATTGTTATGTATGAGTGGTAAGTAACTATTATTTTATTTGTAAAAACATTTTCTAAATCCAATTATTTAAAGTTTAAAGCAATGCAAACCTAGTTCACACCTTATAGTATTATACATTTCATACAATGTGTACAAAGCTTTAAAAGGGTATAACTCGAGAACGGTGAGAGGAAATTCATTTTTTTTCTGCTAATTTATTTAAAACTTCATAATCTTTTAAACTGCATCATTTGTTTTTTTAGTCTTCATACAAATTTTAAAAGTTATACAGCATTTTTTTCATATTTGCTGAAAATTTACGAAAAACTGTTATATAATGTATCAAAATGTGGAAAATCCCTGACGAAACTTCTTATTTATGCACATAAAATTAAAGATCGGAAAATTTTCTTTAAGAATATTGACTCAGAAGCTGAATAAATATCTATTTTTTTACCAATTTTCAACCAAAATTCAAAAAAAACCCAAAAAGGACAATTTTTGGTACAAAATCAATTTGCGCGACCTCTAAACCACCTCCGAAAAATCGGAAAAAAATCTCAAAAATTCTTAGCCTTATGAGTATTCAAATTAAGAATGATTCCCAAAAATTTTTTTTTGGGACACCCTAATGTACATATGTAGTCAAATCAATAAATAGTTTGTTTTGATTTTATGGCAGTTATGGAATATAGTTATTTGTTATAATTTTTACTAATGTCCCCTTTGTGCAAAGTTTTAATAATGCAATTATTAATAATAAAGTTAATAACTCAAATTTAATCATGCCAGCCAGAGTGCAAATTACATTGTCCAACAATAAAAAAAAAATTAAGAAACAATTTTTTAATCGCTTTAAATCAAAGAAAATTGTATCTTTAAAAATTAGTAGATTATGATAAGCCCGCAGTAGTGATACGGAAACGACTATTTATGAGTTTTTCATTCCGTTTGTAATTTAAAATATTGATCAATTGACGACATTATGTACATGTACATATATATTTTGACACTTTATAGGTAGTTGCGCTGATTTAAGGATGTCCGTCTGCCCGCTTATCTATATACATACATAAATATCATCCTGTTTAGCGACCCCATTATGGAATAAAAGATAGAGTAAAAAATTGGTTTTCGATGGCAAACGAATCTTATTTTATTATACATAATACGTTTATTAAGTTACAGAAAAATACCTAAACATGGTTGAAGTATGGCAAAATGTTAAAAAAAAACGAAAAGCACAAAAGAGAATAAAATAAAAACAAATTAAATTGTTCTTAACCCCCCGTGTTACACATGTTTTTTCATTAAAAATGCATTGAAAAAGGTCTGGCCAGACTCATGAGTAGGGTGATCGATCGAATAGTATTCGACCGGATTTAACCGGTTATTTTAGTTTTGCCCAAGTCGAATATTTTAAAATGTCCATTTTTCGAATATCGAATAAACCGGTTATTTTAGTAAAATAAACCGGTTACTTTATTAATGTGTAATTTATATACGTTTTCCTTACTTTTGTTATAAATGTACCCGTAATTTAAGTTTTTTTCTAATTGAATATTTGGCAAACTTAAACTTTTTATAAAAAATGTCAAAACAAAATGAAACAAAAGTCAAAAAAACATTATGAGCTTATATAAGCGTGTGTTCTTGTAAAAAAACCAAAAACAATTCAAAGTACTACAAAAAAGTTCAGCTTTAAAAGAAATAAGCAATTTGACAGTATAATAAATACTATATATATCTTTATAAAGATGCCATCTCTAGTGATATTTCGAACTGACTTAAATGAAAATTGTGCTTAAATGGCCCTAAAATGATAAGTTGCAAAGGTTCTTTAACGTCACGACTTATTAATCACTTTTAATAAGACTACAAGCTTGACATAAATATACGCCTAGTAAAACTTGACCCTGTTCCAAGTAGTTTTTAAGAGACTGCAAATAATACTTTACAAAAATATGCTGCCAATAATGAATAAAAAACTCTTAAGTAATTCTAGCATATCTTCATGCTTGAAACAAGAACATATTGGCGGAATCAACGATAAGGGGAAATTCATTAGTTTTATTTTTTAAAATACCATGAACTTAAAATATAATTGAAGGAATCAACAATGTCCTGGAAGTGTTTAAATTGTGTGATCGACGAATTGGCAGATATTTCACATAAAAAGCATGTTCGTATTACTATTGTTTCTATAATGCTGAAAATTCAAAAATATGGCTGAAGTTTACTGCTTCATATAGACATGCTTAACCAGCAACAAATTTAAACTCACTTACAATAAATTTGGGAGAATTTCTCGAATAATAAATTTATTAAATTCCTATATTTTTAAAACCAAAGTTTTTCAAAAATTCTAAAGCTATGTTTACACCTATTAAATATTTGACTCCTAACGTAACCACCAGTTTTCTTAAAGAATTGTTTGCTTTTGCAAAACGTTTGGCTAGAGCAAACATTATTTAACGGTTTGTTAACTACATTTTACGTAAATGCAATTATCATCTTAGATATACATAAAGTTTAGCAAATCACTAGAAATTGTTTAAAATAATGCTTAAGTTTAATCAATTTATCGTCAAATATTTGTGGTCTGAACATACCTTAAGTCATGTCTATGTATTGAGGCCATATGCTCCTTATGGGAACGACGGGAACATATATGTATTTTGTTGGTTCCTTACCTTCGTGAATTGTTTTGTTTTTATTCTAATTAACTTTTTATTACAAAAACTAATTTGATTTTTGTATTTTTATGTATTCGAATTAAACCCGGTTAACCGGTTATTTTTAAAATGCTTAACCGAAAACCGGTTTTTTAAAATAGCAACTATTCGGAATATTCGAAAACCGGTTATTGAAAAATGTCGAATAATCGATCACCCTACTCATGAGTAAGACGAATGGTTAATTTGTGGTTTTTATATTTTTTTGTGAATTTTACATTTAGAATTTGGTTTTTGTTTTTAATTTGCTTTTTTTGTAAATTTAAATAAAAATGCAAATTATAGGACCAGTCCAAACACGCGTGTAAAGAGTAGCCCACAAGGGACTAGGACTAGTCCAAAAGTAACCCAAACGTATGGAAAAACATGGTCTATTTAACATTATGATGTCCTAGGGCAGGACCATATAACCCAGCTTTGGACCACAAATGAGTAGTTTTAAAACTACTCCATGGTATTGTCAAGAGGATTAGTTTTGAAGTCGTTTAAAAACGAAAGCACGTCGTTTAAAAACGAAAGCACGTCGTTAAAAAACGAAGACATGTCGTCTCCCTACAAACACTTTTTAACAATGACATGGTCCATGCTTGCATTACATCGGCCAAGTCCATGGAGTAGTCCATTTTATCAAAATGGATGAGGTGGTCCAATATTATTTGCAGGGTAACGACAAAAAATTTGCTTAAAGTGACAGCTGACTTCAAACGACAGCGGATATCGTTAAAAATTTTACTGAATAGCGATACATTTTCGTTATATTTATTTTAACGATTCGATTATCGTTGTAAAAGCTAGCGAATCCCACTACTGGTCAGTAGAACGAACCAGTTTTGATACCAGTTTATATATTTATTCTTATAAAGTGTTAAAAGATCAGTGTGTTTTTTAGTTTTGCAAAATATTAGTTTATTTATGCCATTCTTAGGGCTCCAGTAGGACCAATGGATACGTTTTATATAGCAAAAGATCTTTTTTATTAAATTACCCATTTTTGAAAAACAAAGATTTTCTCATGTCCAAATTCTATAACCCAGATTAATGGTAAATTTCTTTCAAAACAACTCTGTCGAATCAGTCAAAAATTAGCTGAATTATGACCAAAATATTCGGCCTTATTGTGGTTGTCGTTGTCGTATACGACTGTGTAATAGATTAAAGTAATACACAACATGTGTTCTTTAATCTACTACAAAAAACGACACGTTTGTTTACGACAACAACAATAAGGCTGATTATCTTTAAAAGTACCTATTCTTTTTATACTCTCCACCACAAGTGCTTAATAAAGTATATCATAGTATAATAAGTACCAGGTATGTTTATTAGGGAGAGTTTTCATTATTTACCCATGTAATTTCATATTAATTTATTTGATTTTTAACGCTTATTTGTTTTAATTTGATATCCTATGTTTTTTTTGTTTGACGTTATATAGGTTTAAAAGTTGAGAACAAAAATTCTAATGTCCATGCCTTGTACTTATTGTACCAAGTTTGTCATTACGATAGCGTTGCCAAATGGGTTGTTTTTTGCAGTTTTTCCGAAATGAAAAACAGTCTTGCAGGGAGATTTCAACAGTTTTTCTAACGCTGAGGCCACACGATCAAGTTGTTCTTGATAGTCTTTTACATATACTGCTTGTCAAAATTTACAAAAATTGAGAGCTGTGACGTAGGTGGCATTCAATTTACTTTCAAGATGCCATAAAAAAAAAAACAATTTATAAAGACAAACATGTACTCAGCTGTTAAATTGAAAGTAAATTGTCAAACAAATGGAAAGGTGGAATTGAAAGCCATCTCGTGGTCAATTTAAAAAGTGTGAGTGTGTTAGTAAAAAAATGAGAGAGTTGAGTAAATTGAATGGAATTGAAAGGCAAAACTTGATCGTGTGGCCGCTATGTAAATCACTGCAATTTTTCAATTTTATTCGAATTATACAAAGAAACAAATATTTTACATACTGCTACTCTATGTAATGTGGAATTTTGCGGACCAAAGACTTTCTAAAAAAATTACTTTAATTGCACAAACTTTTTTATTATGTACATATTTCTTAAAGATAAAAGGAAATGTTTTTTGTTGTTCGACATGCATTTTCTTTATTATAATTACAAACATGCATATTTATTCAAAAACAAGAATGTTTAAAATAAAATAAGGATATATGTACATAAGTAAACAAGACAATGAATTTAATTAAACATATAAAAAATTTAATTAAAAATTGTTTTTTTATACATAAAACTACAATAATAACAAAATAAAGATACATTAACCTCAAGCAAAACCTGTTATTCAGTTTAAAAAATTATAAAAGATTTTTAAATCTCATAAAAGTCATGGCGACACGAAATAAGGCCCAATGAAATAATCCCCAATTCAGTATATTTAATAAAACTCAAAAAATGCTTAATTTAAATACTGGGCGAATTTTAATTTTTAAATTGGGTTTTATTTTTTTTAACAAAACAATTAGTTGGGGATAATTTCATTTAAAATCTTTAAGGGCTTTATTTCATTTTATTTGGAACTTATTAAAAAAATTTTTAACAAAATTTTGGCGCTGCGAAATGTGTCCCGGCCGATGTATGGTTATGCAAAGGTTATAACAAAGATGAGAAAATACTTGCACTAACTTAAGCGAAGAAACTAAAGTTTCTCTACACAGCAGGCCCACGACCAGGGCCATATTTCCATGAATGTAACTCATGGAAACATCGCTATATTTTCAAATAAAATAAAATATAATTAACTACACTGCTCTAGTTGGAAAAACTGTCAAGCGGCGAACACGGCGGGCTACCCTAATTCGAGTATGTTGTGGTATCCAGTGGTGCTAACCGTTTTTTTAGGTAAGAGATATAGCGTTAATAGTGGGGGTTCCACAACATACATTTGCGTAACTCAAAAATGGTTTAGTTTAAACCCGAAAAACCCCGAAATTCCACAACAAAATTATTTGACTTTCTAATCTACGTATTATATTTTTTTATATATGTGACCTTCTCCGAGAAAAGGGACCTTGTGTGTCAAAAAACGGGTTTGGACTTAAGAGTGGATTCTGGTACCTAAAAGGGTGTAGAATAACTTTAAATGCGTTTTTCTCAAAACTTAATTTTCACACACTAGGTCTCATTTCTCGGAGAAGGTCACATATATTAAAGACAAATTCCCATAACTGCCTATCGTCCATAGGGGGGAAATGTATGACCGAACTCAATTAGTCCCAATCATTTTCTCAAACATACTTGCGCTTTATCTCCACCCTTAGGGAGGCTCCCATACTAATATGGCGTTTGATGAAATTCTTAATTCCTCTTGTCGTTGACCTTTCGTTGTAACAATTAAAGGATGTGTTCAGTCAAAAATAAAATTATCACAACAAATTAAATTTATTTATTTAGTGAAGATTATTTATTTATTTATGTTTCAAAAAATTTCAATTAAAACCATAAAACAAAGTCTTGACAAAAAGTACGATAAAACAAAAGTAAGGAAGAAATATTAAAAAAATTATAATCAATTACAGCAAATTTTAATCCACCAATACCATCGGTAAAAGATAGATGTTATATAGTGGCAGACGCCGCAGTGGCGGAAACGGTAGAAAAGGGAAAGAATTCCTATGATTTGCAATCCCGCGTTCAGCCAAGAATAACATTATCATAAAAACATTTAATTCATTTCATGTTGTATATTCCTTCTTTCACTAAAAATAGTTTAATAAAAATTAAAAAACTTCAATTAAAAACCAATAGTTCAATTAAAAACCACAATTGTTTAAAAAAAAACCTTTATTTAAATTAAAGTCCCATAATTTATTTATTTAATTGTGGGATAATTCTTAAAAATTGGTGGTGTTATTATTTTTTTTTCATTAGGGTATATTCTTTGGGAATTTTTTCAATGAGATTTATATCAGTTTCTTAATTGGGCCTTATTTTGTGTCGCCTAAGAGCAATATTTATGTAAGTCAAGTAGTTAGTTAACGTTTCACTTCTTGAGAAAAATTTTAAAGAGTTTGAAAATATCATTTTAGCTGGTAATACCGGTATTTCGGTATCGGTAATACCGGTATTGGAATCCCTAATATGTATGTACATTATTTCTATTAAACGGTTAAGAGAACATACATTTATCGGCATTGTAAAATAACAACATGCCGGCTTCCTTGCGGCATAGATTTCTGACAACATATATTTTTCAAAAAAAAACAACAGTGATGTCAGATGGTTTGTCAGAAGAAAATAGAGCACGCTCTAACCATGCGGCCACACAGTCAAGTTTTTCTTGATAGTCTTTTACATAGTCGCAATTCACTATACGATTTTTGTCGTTACGACTTTTTCTTTTGCAACCGAACTTCAATACATTTTTCGTAAAATGAGAGAACAATGAGAGAACGAGTGGGCGAACAAAATGAATCGAAGAGTACACTCGCTTGTGTACCCCTCTTAACTCCTCTCTCCCCTCTCGACCATAAGGTAAGAATCGCAACGACAAATATCGTATAATGTGAATGGGCACATATACTGTTTGTCAAAATTTACATTAATTGAGAGCTCTGACGTAGGATGCACTCAATTTGAAAGCAATTTACTTTCAAGATATCATCAAGAAAACAATTTATAAAGACGAACTTGTGATCAGCTGTTAAATTGAAAGTAAAATTGCCACACAAATGGAAATGTGAAATTGAAAGCAATCTCGTGGTCAATTCAAAAAGTATGAGTGTGTTAGCAAAAAAGTGAGAGTGTATTGCAAATTGAATGGAATTGAAATGCAAAACTTGATCGTGTGTCCACCAAGTAATTGAAATTTTGTCAGATGACTTTGCGTCTGACTTTAACAGAAGCAAATTGAAAAATGTAACAGACGACATGTATTTATTTTGCAGTGGGTAATTTGACATGTCAGATGACAAAAACATGTCGTGTACGGGCGCCTTAATATGTTTAATAATAAGCATTTTAATATTTTGTAAATCACTATTTGTCTCTATATTTGTAGAAGAAATTGTGAGAACCTCAACCAGACTACAATCATTTGTTGAGATTTTTGGCTGGAAACCTGTTCTAAAGTGCTCTTCAGCCTTATAAGTAGCATTGTGGGCCCAGGTTCCATTAGCTTTGGTTAAAGGATCTCATTTTCATAAGCCTAGGGTAGCCAGATATGGAATTGACAAAAAAAGTACATTGATGAAAAAAAGCAGTACATTTAAGAAAAAAAAGTAAATTCATTTTTTTTTAAAAACGTTTAAAAAATTCATTAAATAACATAAAAGAACAATTTAAGAAAAAAAAGTATTTTTTTTTTAAATAAAGTTTTGAAAATTCATTAAATAATATAATTGTTATTTTATTCAACAAAGAACATAAAAATGAAATCGTAAATAAGAATAAGTAATAACTTAAAATTTGTCAGGTCTTTTCAAATTCAATTCTTTTTTTTTAAATAAAATTTATTTAAATATTTTGTAATACAGTGACCGACAAATGTCTACATACGACTACATTAAAGATATAATCCGTTATCAAGAAAGTTAACAATAAGAGACCAAATTGCTATCAAACAAGTTCTTTTGTAAAAAGTGCTGTTTAAATACTTTATCAAGCCTTAATTAAAGCTTATTGACGCTCAGATTGATTAAATCAAGGCGAATTCAAACAGGTAAACTCATCTCTACAACTACAAAAAGCCCCATGTATTTTGTTTATACAATTTTCTGGTTGGTTGTCAAAATTTTTTTATTGCAAATTAAAATTATCACTTTTTTATAAAAGAAATTAATAAATTCACTTCAATCATTCGCAGTTTTGAAATATTTTTATTATAAAAATAATATTTTTAACACTTTTCATTCAACTTCTTCTCAAAACAAAATCATATTTTGACGTTTGACCATATTTTTTAATTCGCCGTGGAAACAGCTGATGAACGGCTGACGAGATGAGTTTACCTGATTGAATTCGCCTTGGATTAAATATTAAATCTACTACGAGAAAAATTTTTAATTTTTTAAATACTATGAAATAATCGGCATTTTTTGACCTTCAATTCTTTTGACCACAAATTTTTTTGTAAGCAATGAAAATGTTTAATTATTTTCATATTTCATTACTATCTCATTACTTCTTTCTTTTGGCCACAAATTTTTTGAAAGAAAGGATTTTATTGTTTATTAATTTTAGTAACCCTAAGTTCATATTAATTAGATATAAAAATAATTAAACAAAAAAAAAAGTACAAAAGGCTAAAAAAGTACTTTAGCGTACTTTTTTAGGTGTTATGCAGAAAGCAGTACATTGATGAAAAAAGTACGTGTACTGCTGAAAAAAGTACGTCTGGCAAGCCTAAATAAACCTCTTTTAATACCTTTTGTAAAATCAGATATAGGAAAATTGAGTACTTATTATCTTGAAAGGCTCAGTAATCACACTAATTAATGTGTTGGCAATTGCATTACTGGACGAGACTGATGAAGACTTCATCAGTCTCAACTTTTATTTTATATTTTAATATTTAAATAATGTAAATAATTACACATGTATATGATTACTACTATTAAAATAGAAAATTACCTTTAAATTGTATCTTAAAAATAAGTTAAATAATTTTATTAATGCACAGTGGTCAATTTCGGCAAAAAATCCAAAACTTCTTTATATTTTCCAATTAAGAAACCCATTTTTGATCCCGTAGCAAAATGTTCGACACAAACGTACAGGAGTTGGCTAAGAATGCATTAGCGTCCCAAATGTGTCAAAAAAATCAAGTCTATGTTAAAGGTATGATTTGGGGAAATACATATGTATTTATGAGTTTTGCATCGATAAATATTTTGTAAAGTCTATTAAAATGAAGTCGATACAAATTCTTTGGTTACAAGAGAGGCATGAAGTAGCATCTGAAAATTTTAATGTGTACTTACCAGAGTATTTATCCGTTAATTGGTTAACCGACTAATTATACCTAATATTTTGTGGTATTATAACATATTTTTTGTGTTTTAATTAAATATTTCTTCTCATTTACAAAAGGTACGTGTTTCGAAAATGATTTTTATTCAATACTAGCTGTTTGGTCCCGGCTCTGCTCGGGATTTTCTAAATTTAAATGAAATACTGGAGAATTTTGGTAATAACTTGACCCCTTAAATATCACGACAACAGCGAAAGTAGACCTTTTCGACGCATTTACTCGTTTGAAAATCGGTTGAGTGGTTCTCGAGCTATAAAATTACGAACATACATATAAAGAAGATATTTTCTTCTAGCAATACATTCTTAAAATACAGCACAAAACCAGAAAAAACTTTTAATAGTAACACAAACAATCTTTAACAATAAAAGTGTTAAAATTTAAAAAAAATTAAAACAGGTAGAAAATTAAAATGAAAGATTTTATATGCTTAGAAAAATCCAGGAGAAGGACTGAGAAATTAGATATACTGTATTATGGGTTGCTTTCGATTCCTCCAACATTTACGATAAGTGAACGAATTTTTTCCAAGCCAAGTTTTGTCAAAACTAAAGAAAATTATTGCTTTATTCCCAAAAAAATATTTTCTTAGATCTCTTAAAACTATTGAAATAACTAATAAAATAATCTACAGTTTATTTTTAAATAAATACATATTCAGGGGTGTTCTGGAAAGCGAAAATGCAAGAACTGTAAAGTTGTTTTTAATACACGTTTGATCATTTTTTTATAATTTTTGTCATAAAATTCTGTGTAATAGAGAAATATTTGTCATAAAATTATTTTATTAAAGAAATTTTATTAAAAAACGACGTTCAAAATTCTTGCGTTTTCGATTTCCAGAACACCCCTGATTATTTATTAATTTAAAAGTTCATATACCATATTTATGAGTTATTTTGTTTTGCTCGTTTTAATTCAAGAATTGTTATTCTTGTTTTTTTACTAATAAACTCCAAGTGCAGTGTACGCAGCGTTTTACAAAGTGGATATACATATGTCTTAATTCAGGAAGTGTTCGATGTAGCCCTCGTGGGATTTTGTAAAATTTATTAATGCTTTATTTACACCTTCAAAACTATTTTCTTAGAAACACTGGTCTGAAAACCAAATTTCAAACTTTTTGGTAATTTGGAAGAAGAATTTTGAAAAAGTGAAGAAATGTGACTTAAAAAACCATTTCTTATGATACCCATATTGTATATGTTGATAAAGGCCAGTTTACACGGTAATACATTATATTACGACTTTGTAGAATCAAAATATTATGAAATGCTCTCCGTGTTTAAAAGAAAAAAAAAATCTGTTGTATGTATTTTTCATGTTTACACGGATAGTACAAGTAAAATCAAAAATAATAACAATAAATCAGATGGTTGCAGTTCTACAATTTTTACAAAAACAACATGAAAATTTCCTGAGTTGATTTTAGTTGTTTTTGTAATTGTATAAAAATGCTACCACCTTCAATATACTCTGTTAAAATACACCTCTGGTGTGATGAAAATATATAGGTTTCTAAAATGGTTTAGAAAAAAACAATTTACCGACCCACTATAGGTCAAACGATCGATTTCACTGGCCAAAAGTCAAATTTCGCACATTGTGTTATCACTAGTTTTGTGTTACAACCTTATCAGAAACACATCAAAGCAAATAAAAATGCATTTGGTTTTTGCAACAACAATTATACAGCTTCATGACAAGCTGTCAAATGTGAATTATTGAAGTGGCATTGAAAACGTGTTCATGTGGTGTGTTTATTTTAAACATTTAAAGATAAAATAAAACCAAAGTGTCAATATGAATAAATAATTATTAAGTAAGTATTCGATATTTTTTATCAAAAAATCTATCTGTATCGTTATTTTTGTGTATAAATCGTAACATATTGCATGCTGCCTTAGATCGGTCGCCGAAAATGTTAAATTTTGAGGTTATGTAAGTTTTGAAGAGTAGGCAACGTTTGGCAATTGAAAGGAAAATTGAAATTTGTTTGTTGATTCGTGCTGAATCTGGAAAATATCATGTGGTTTTGCGGTTTTTTGCGCTTTTCTAATTCTACCACTTTTTTCAGGTAAACACATTTTGCCGAATATTGATTTATTCGAAGTCTGGATAAACCACGCACCAAAGAAAAAAAGCAAGATGCTGTGTATGGATACATTGCTAGCCAAATTGGAGTCGATAACACTCCCAGTGATTTAAAGGAAAAAGTATGAAACTTTTGTAAATACTTATTTTTAAAGTGGGATAAATGCCGGAGAAAGCTATCAGATTTTCGTAGTAAGAATGTCGAATGGTTTAAAGGCACATTAACATTAGAAAAAAAGCCAAACACAATGGAAACAGGTGCTGCGAAAATCGGACGCCCACGCCTTCCATTTTGTGAAAACAGAATTTTACCAAAAAAGTGAAGTAATAAAATCTAGTTTTTTTAATTTTCCCCCAATGGGTTAATAAATATATACAGATTTATAGAGTTTAAATTACCTTTATAATGATACAAACCGGAACCAGATCAGAGCATAAATAGCTGAGATATGACCGATTATATACTCAAGCTTTAATGGCCCATATCTCAAGAAGTTGGACCGAGCACCAAAAAAAATGTTTTTGTTCGACACAGCGCAGAAATCTATGCCGCTGGTAAAATTTTGGTGTAGATCAGAGATTTGCAGGTATTCCGTATTTATGCGGCTTTGTCTCCGTACGGTTAAGAGACGTAAAAGCCACAGCGGCGCCAAAAAGGTTAAATATTTTGTTTAATTTTTTTCACTTTTTCCCTCACAAAGCATTCTGAACACATTCCAGTTAACATAACCTAATATTTTGAGTTTTATGACTTTTGGCCAGTGAAATAGCTATTTTGACCTATAGTGCGACCGCTTGTCAGATTTTGTGTTTGCATGTTTTACCCTCACTCTTATTTAAGGACTTAAAACTGCCTTTTTAAAGCCGCTAATTTTTTGATTTAAGTTTTACAACATATAACACTTAAAGAAATCTTCATTAGTTCATTATATTTTTACTTGGAAAACAATCGCTTAGATATAGAATAAGTATAATAAGTTAGAGTGCTTCATTCGGCTGTGCAGAATCTTTAATAGCCTAAACCGACGGTTGGAATATTTCAGGAGAAGCCTTTAAGTCGTATAAATCTATATGTTATGACCCTGCGGGAAATTTGTATCAATTGGTCTAACAGACTGGTCCTGGAATTTGTGAAAATAGAACAAGTACAATAAGAATTGACTCATGACCAGTGAAAGTAGAACCAATCCCTTAACTGGTTTATTAAAACCAAAAAGGGAGAAAAAGTAATGAATTACAGTACAATCTTCAACGGTGCTGTGACACATTTTTGGTACTTTCTAAAATTTGGTTCTTGAATTTAATTCTAGGACTTGTTTTTTTGAAATAATACTACATTTTATAGAAATAATACTACATTTTTGTAACTGACACTAAGCACGTTCATTGAGAAGAGATCTGTGGCTGGTCAAATGGTGCCAATTGAACCCCTCCAATGACAACCCCATGTAAAAGTGATAGGTCTTATTCATATAAAGTGTTAGAACTACAACCAGTCTCTATCACCAAAGACCTATCACGGGACTACTTTGGTGTCAGTTCGCTTCCCTCTAGGGGAACTATTCTTTATTAAAGATGAAATAAATGTATGGTGTTATTTCTGGCCACAATATCTACATATGCTTCGGCTTTAGATGTATTTAAATGGTTTCCAAGAGTGGGAGGTATATGGAAGCTATGGTAAATTATGGCAGACCAAAATTTACAATATGTGTAATAGCATAACTCGTTATGGTTTTCGCATACTTAAGTGTTTTCCGATAGGGGGCTTTATATGCGGCCTGTGGCAAATAATGGATCGATTTTAACGAAGGTGATTTTGAGTCATAAACAACTGTGACATACCAAAAATTACTGCAATTGCATTATTTGTTACTGGTTTAAACGTACTAAGGGTTTATAGAAAGTGGTCTTTATATGCGGTGTTGTGTTGTGTGGCATTAAAATGTGAACGACACTATGAATACCCATTATGTAAAATTATATAAAGTTCAAATTTTTCTGTACAACTTCAAAAGAAATGAGCCGAGGAATTTCAAGTTTTACAGACAACATGTTTTATCTCTTGTTTTTATTTTTTATTATTTGTTTGGCGTTTTTGTCTGTCTGTCTGTCTGCCTATCAGTATGTGCACAAAAAAACTTACCACGGCCTCTACTGCATGTGTTTGTGCATCGCTCGAAGACATTTTGGTTAAATCCAAATCGGATTTTTTTTGTTGGATTTGACTTTCAAAAAACTGAAACTTCAGTTGTTGCTGTAGATTTTTCAAGTTTTCTCTTTGTTTCAATGGTAATTGGTATCCAAAGTGTGTGAACAGTTGCAGCATCCGACTATGGAAAGTGGTTGCTTTTCTTAAAGTGGTTTAATTTTTAAAGGTCGATCACTTCACTTTTTTTTAGTTTTTTTATTGATTGGCAGTGGTAACCGGTACTTTTATTTTGTATTGCAATACACATATATCGTTATTAACATTTTTTGTTTTATATACATTTATTTTTTTATTTCAGATTTTTATTTACAAATTTCACTTTCATCATTTAAATATTGCGATCACAAGCAATTTCACATGCAAATTATATTCAAATTGTTAAAAAAGTTTTTTAATTATTCTGTTTAAAATTTACCTTCGATAGGTACAAATCAAAGAAAATAATTTGGACTCTAGAGCAAATAATACCTTGTAACATAACAATAATTAAACAATTTTAAATTTTTTAGAGAAACATTCGCGTGCCGTTTACTTGCTGGTCTGGTTTGTATTGCAGTCTCTGAACAAGTGAAAAATAAATAGTAAATCCGGTCTTGTATCAATTGGAGTGAGTTGAGTTTCTTGCCAACAATTTTTTTGCTGTTATTGTTTACTTTAAGCTTTAATCATGAAAACGATCAGCAACTTTTTGGGTGCCAAGTTGAAAATATCTGGTGCTTTTAAGTTGAGAGCTTTTGAATAGACGAATGCTCGTTAAATTTAAAAATAATTTTAAATTTGTAAAGGCCGTGTCAGATACAACTTCTTTGCTTTGCGTGACGTTTCTTACTTAGACAGAAAAGCGTAAAGCAAAAGGTTTATGACACAATAAAAACTTTGACAACACTCACGCATTATTAGTTAAAAATAAATAACTACAAAAATTATACTGGCAGCATAAAGCGAATTTCTAACGCAACGCGAAGCAAAAGTTTTATCTGACATGTTCTTAAGATTGAGACAAAAGTTTGTACATATGTTTGTAAAATTTTGAGCTCAGTCGGACTTTGCGAAACATAACAACACACCAGGGTACTGCTTTTCAAAATTACAACTAAAAAATCTACAAGTCAAGGCGAATTAACTACAGGTGGTGTCGAAACGGCATCTGATTATGACAGTTCGAGCTTATTTGTTTTGATTTGTTAGTGTTTTGCTAAGAATAGTTGGCATATCGAGCTAAAAGCATTAGCAATTCAATGCAAAAAACCCTATTTTGTTTCTGTTACTTTTGGATTGTTGTAGTTCCGACACCACCTGCAGTTAAATTCGTCTTGTCTTCAAGTAAAATACGTTAAAAAAGCAACAATTTTACAATTTTTGTTTTAAATATATTTTACTGGTAAATTTTTAACTTGTAGTTTTGAGAAACAGGGCCCTGATAGTGTAATATTTAATCAATAGCAATGATCTTTTTAAAACATCAGGGCCCAAATCGTCGCACACGTGTTCGAATGAACTTTCGTATCGAATAAAACATCGTCACGTATTAAAAATGGGATTGCGGCATTCGAAAGCTTTCGAATCGAAATTTGCTTACAAAATGTAATAGATTTTTATGCTTGTATATAAATCAACAGTGTTAATAGTGCCCTATAAAATAGGTGATAAAATAGGAAAACTATAGAAATTCGGAAAAATTTTACAATTTCAGAAAATTTGCAAAAATAGTGAAAATTATCGAAAGTTTTTAATAAATCAAACAAGCCATTAAATTGATTAAAAGTCCCTAAAACTACAAGGAATGGCAAAAATTCGATGACAAATTTTAAATTAGCGGAAATTCGCAAACAGCCGCATGAAAGCAAAGTTTTATATTTATTACAAATTGTTTAAGCTGTAAAGAATTAGATAACTTACAGAAAAAGGCGCTGATATCGCGAACATGGCTAAAATTCGATAAATCTTTTAAAAAAACAAAATTTCAACAATTAACAAAAAAAAAAAAAAATTACAAAAATAGTGAAAATTCGCGAAAATTTTTAATAACTAGAACAAACCATAAAATTAAAAGTTCATAAAAGTATAAGGGATGAAACAAATTCTGTAAAAATTGTTAAATAAGGGGAATTCGCAAAAAATTGCTAACAGCGGCATAATAGCAAAGTGTTCTATACATTAAAAATCGTTAAAGCTGTAAGGAATCAAAAAACTTACAATACAAAATTCGGTTCTATTGCAAACATGACTAAAATTTGCGAAAAATTGCAAAAATAAATGTTATTATTTTTTTCTTATTGCTGAAAAAAGTTTTATACTTAAATTTTTAGCTATTTGTTGAAGAAATCTAATAATTATTCCCAAAAAGTGTGTAAATTGTTTGTAAAAAACCAATTATATGTTTTAACGAAAGCTCTTAACCTATCGAATGACATTTCAAGTAAAGGCATTCGATCGACTACTCATTGTCGAATGACATAATCTCAAATTTCGATAGAAGTTGTTTGATAACGAATGGGACGATTTATTTATTTATTTAAGAATTTCTTGCTTATCCTACACAACAAGATATAAATCTTATAGTTAAAGTGCAGGAATTATATTAGTTTAAAACATATGTATGTAAATGGGTTATCACAATTCAACGATAAAGTTTGATTTCAAAAAGTAAAATTTCGATCAAAGTCAATCGATCACGACTGCGACAATCTGGGCCCAGAATTTGAAATTAATGCTGTTTTCACTATGAGCCAAATATGTCACAGCGTCATTACCAGGGAAACCATAAATATGCAAATGCATGTTTATCCAATTAAGGCAGAATCAATATAATTATCCGTTTCATAGCTTTTTATGAATTTTGGAATCGATTTTTGGTGCATATTTTTTGCATATTTTACCGTTTGCAGCATTTTTTTTTTTTGCATAATTTAGTTAAAAGAGCTTTTTTGCAGCATATTTATAAGTTTATAGCACATATTTTGCCTTTTTAAGGCATATTTTGATACATTTTTTTGTTTTTTTTTTTACGAATTCTGTTACCCAACGTGTTGCTTCAATTTCTCCAACACTTTTTAATGTGATCTAACGATGTCCATCCGTCCGACTGGCTGGATATCTGTCTATTTTAACCTTGTGCGCAAAGTACAAATTGCATTCTTGATGATAACTTGATCAAATTTTGTAAATACATTTTAATTGTACTAAGGACGAAGTTTATGTCAATGGTGAGAATCGGTGTATAATTTCCTATATTCCCCATAAAAACTTCTTTCCAAATAACATTCTTTGTGTCCGTTAACCATTTTATTTGGAATTTAGATTGAATTCACCCCAAAAATCTTAAAAATTCGTCTGTAAATACTATGGTGTTTGGGCTTTACCGATTATATTTTAAGGCTTGGAACTGTTAATAAATTGTTGAATATATTATTTTTAAATTAGCAATTTTAAATTTTTGGGGCATATTTTTAACAGTCTTCAGTCAAGTTTTTACTGCTTATTTAATGCGCATAAAACGCGTTTTAGAGCATATTTCTGGGTTCCCTGATCATAACACATGCAGCCCAATTATAAACATTCCCGGGGAAATGAGTTCACCGGGACTTAATTTTTACCGGGAATGAAATTTCCCTATTCTAATTAAATCAATAATGTGTATTCTAATCTTTCTTTCTTTGCATAAAAAAAATAAATTATTATGTGACTACACAAAGATAGTCTGTAAGGAATTTGTCCATAGACTTAAATTAAATAAATAAACAGATAGGGAGAACAGTATTATGGGAGAGGGAATTTCAAATTTTCGCAGTCAGCTGTTTTGCTTTCAGCTGTTATGTTTTGACTTGAAACTACCAAACAAATTTTGTGGAAAACAAGCTTTTTTAAAAGCTTGTTGTTTGGACTAGGCGTTCGGTTTTACTAAATGCAAATATCAAAATTTAATTTTTGCAAAGGCGAATACTTATAAAATTTTCAAAACTCATATGCAATGCAATTTTTATTTATGTTTACTTATGGTACGAATACATATCGCTTATTTCCTATTTTGACTTAAATTCACTAATGCATAGTAAATAAATCATTCTTATAAAGATCATAATAATTGAGAGAAATTTTACCCCCGTATTTTTAAATGATTATTAAATTTAACGTTCAGTAAGGAAAATGTTCATACACAATTTTTTTGTAAATCTTTATTAAATAAAATTAATTTTTATGAATACAGGCGTTAAACTTTAGAGTCATTTTATGTAAAGTTTGAGAAGCTGTTAGCGTCAAAATTAACCCCAATTTTAAATCGATGTATTCCTAACCACCAATTCGACTTTAGAAGAGAACACAGCACAATTGAACAAACCCATCGTATAGTAAACGCAAATAGAAAATCCTTTGAAGAAAGAAAATATTGTTCCGCTCTCTTCATCGATGTTTCTCAAGCTTTTGATAAAGTCTGGCATGAAGGCTTGTTACATGAATTGAAGCTAAACTTACTAGTAAACACACACAATCTGTTAGAAAGCTACTTAGGGCTAAAAATTCAGAACAAGTTAAACTCTCTTTTTGGTTTAAAATGTGTTTAAACCAACAAATTTATAAATCACGTTTAAACTACCAATACAGACCATATTAATTTAATAAGACTTATCGTAGTGCTGCCACATGTTATTTTTTTTAATACATATAATACATGGGACACTGATTTATAGTTGTTGAGTTTAAACTCCATAAAAATTCAAGTTTAGTTCAACTAAGCCAACGTTTAAACCATCAGTGATGTATTAGCCATTAGTCGGTCGAAAGTTTATTATTAAAGAAGGTGATTATTTAAACTCTCCTCATCTAACTGACGCTGGAATCCCTCAGGGAAGCATCCTGGGCCCACTTTTATACTTAATATATACCTCGGATATGCCAACAAACAACTACACCCAAACTTCAACATTTGCTGATGATACAGCTTTTTTAAGCGTGCACGAAAACAGTCAAGAAGCATCTCGATACCAACAGGATCATATATTTCAACTGGAACTGTTTTTAAAACAATGGAGGATAAAGGTCAATGAGCAAAAATGCGTACATATAACATTCATGCCCCCCTATTTCAATCAATAATCAAATAATTCCTCAAAATTCGCATGTAAAATAACTCGGTATTCATCTAGATCGCCGTTTAACGTGGAAATTAATTAATTAACTCAAATGAAACTCAAAGCCATCAAAATTCATTGTCTTATTGGAAGAAACTCTGTCCTTAGTCTCGACTGCAAACTTCTACTTTACAACTCCATCTTAAAGCCAAGCTGGTGCTATGGTATTTAGTTATGGGGCAGTGCCTCGGTCTTTAATATCGAAAAAATTCAAAGGCGCCAAAATAAAGTTCTTCGCTGCCCCGTGGTATGTTAAAAACTCAAATATTCACAAGGATCTCAATGTTCCATTAGTTATTACTGTGATTACGAAATATGCAGTAAAATACTTAAAAAGGCTAGAATTGCATCCGAGCCCACTTGCTCGAAATATTTTAAATGATAGCGGCCACACTCGCTTAAGAAGTAGAGACACTGCAGCACTCATCCAATTAGATGAGCGATAAACCTAGATATGTCAACAGAACCCGTGAGGAAGAAAATTTGTGTCCGGCACTGGCAAGATGTAAAATAAATATTTTTGGGTTATGACGATGAAGGAAAAATGAGCGATATGTTTGTCTCTTCTTCTTCTTTATTTGCCAATTCGTTTTCCGAATGTAAGCGACCATTTCAATTAAATTTTACATTATTTTAAATGATACATATCATAAGTTTTTTACTATCTCTGAAAAAGTTTCTCGATTTCTCGCATCGCTAAACATTGCGTTACGGATACCAGTACACGCTTGTATGTTACTCAGCCAAGTTATTTCTTTTCTTCCTCTACTAGGCCGTCCTTCAACATTTGTTCGCGTGATATGTATGTATGTATATTTAAAGAAGATAGGGCTACCGTGAACGATACAGTGACTATTAAGTTTTCTCCATTATTATAACTATCTGGTCAAATAATTAACGCAATTTATATACTCTGGCAACATTGCATTAGATACCGACTACTTTTTGTCGTTTTAAATACGTTGTGGCAACGACTTAAAGCCTCGTTACTCTTACGTAAACGTATACGTTGCGGATCAGCTGTACCGTTTTCCTTACCAAGCTACTGTGCAAATAGGTACTCTTACGTAAACGTAACGTTGCGTTTCGGATTATCCTGATAAAATTGAAATTTCTCTCCGTTTTTGCGTATCAGTTGCTAAGAATTAAAGCATTAAAGCAACTACTCGATCTCGATCTCCATTTTGTTGAACTATTTATGGTTTTTAATCCAAATTTTTAATATTTTAATTCGGCTCGTTCATCAAATTTATGGCCGTTTTCTCATTACACGTTTATTTTTATTCCCAACGAAAAACTGCACATTTAAGAAATTTGGTTTTCTCAATGTCTCATTTGCTTCTATTCTGTCGCAAAAATAGCCAACACTCATCTGCCGATTATTTATTTTCCTTTAATTTGCCGTACAGATAAATTCAATCAGCTGACTCCCAACTTTTATATGTATTTTGAGAGGTGTTTCCAACTTAAAACCATGTTTTTTGTCGGTATATTGAGAAACCCAAAATTGTTAACAGACAGTTTATCGGTCTAATAAATTTATGTTGACATTTAGTAACAGGCAGTTTGACGGTACATTGAGAAAATGGCCATTAATATTATATCTTTAGCAGAAAATAATTCACCTTCAAATTATTAAAGCTACATTGAGGATGAACCTGCTTTTAACCTATCGGTCAGTTTTTAGGTTAATGTAGGGTTGCCATACGTACTGTTTTTAACAGTACATGTACTGATTTTTTGCAATTGTACTGTTTTATGCATAATGTCCAAAACAGTACGCAAATGTGCTGTTTTTTACACTTTGTACTGTTTTTTGTACTGTTTGGTTCAGTCTACAAAAAACCAAGTCTACAAAAAACCAAGATATTAAGAAAAACCCTGTTCAAGTCATATTTTGAAAATATCCTAATATTTAACAGTACATAGATTAAAAAAAAGGTTGTGTTCCAAACAAAAAAGCTCTAAAATAATAAGACTTTTTACGCTGTGGTCATTGTTTTCTACTAAATACGCAGTAGAAATCTAAATTATAATGGGTGACTCGCAGCAGTTGTATATTTGCATGTTATTATTTTTAAGAAATATGATTTTATAGCTTCCTCTTCCAATAGTATTTTCCTTTAAACACCTGAGAAAGATAAACACAAAATCGAAATTTTGTTAAAAATATTATGGGGGTAATTTTGTTGTTCACTTCACCTTGCGTTGAGAAAATTTTCATATAAAATTTTTGAAATTTTTGAAAATTCAAAAAATTTTATATGAAAATTTTCTGAGCGCAAGGTGAAGTGAACAACAAAATTACCCCCTATATTTTTTAAATACTAACGTCTGTATTTATGAAAAAATTTTTAAATTCAATAAAGGTTTACAAAACAAATTTTGTATAAAAATTCTCCTTAATAAACTTTTGTAAGATTTATTAATCGTTTATAAATACGGGGGTGAATAAATACTTATTCCAACACAACTATCGTTAATTCCTAGAATTTTTTTTCAATATTCGGGCAAGTTCTGGAAATCGAAATCACGTGAAATTGAAAAACGAACAAATTTAAAAATTCTCCGGGCTCAAAATTTATAAAAATACCTAATTCCTTTCGGACCACTTTTCTCTACCTAAACTACTTTTGAAATAAAGAAAAGCTACGTTAATTTTTACAAAAATTTTATTGAATATCTTCAGCGTATAAATTTTATTGAAACTTGTTTTTTACTATTTTAATATTTTCAAATTTTGTTAAATAAAAATACACCAAACTATGTTTTTTGGAATTTATAGATTATAGCTGAACTTGGTAAAATTGTCCGTAAATAACTTAAAATTTTTTTGAAATTTGAAAATTAACTTGGACACATACATTTTTTCAAATTCTATTTGATTTGTGCAACTATGTGTGTGGTGAAAATTGCTTTAACTACCAGTATGCTTAAAGAAAGTCCTACTTACACAAATGGAGTAATTTCGTATACGTTTAAAATGCCATAAAACAGAAATCATTCCTTTGACGTTACACATTTCAAGTGTTTTTCGTTATATAATTGTTGCATATTCAATCAAAAGTTTTAAATATATAATAATTTAAATAAATAATTGTGTTTTCGCCAAAAAAAAATGTACTTTTTTTTTTTTTTATTGTACTGTTTTTTTGTGGTCAATGTACTGTTTTTCCGAATTTAAAATCTGGCTACCCTAGGTTAATGTTAACTTGTAATAGCTAAAAACACTTTATCTGTCAGATAGCATCCTAAAAATATTTATTTGTAAGTTTTACTAACGGCCCTCAATTGCTAGAGTTTGACACTCTTTTTTTAAGCAAGCTGGGTTGTTGTTTTAACATAATTCGGGTACGCTGATTCCAATGGTGCTAACCGTTTTTTTAGGTTAGCTTTTGTTTGCGAGATAAACCGTTATTGCGAAAATGGAGGCGTTGCACAACATATACATATGTATATTCGCGTAGCTCAAAAACGGTTTAGTTTGAATTTTTAAAAAGCAAAAATTTCAAAATTTTGATTTTTTTTTCCAAAAAAAATTAATTATGTTTCTAAAAAGAAAAATGTTTTACCTTTCTTAAAGGAAATTTTATTGCGGTTTTTTTAGTTTTCAATAAGCTAAAGCGTTTTTGAGTTACGAAAACATATGTTGTGCAAACTCCTCCATTTTCGAAATAACGGTATATCTCGAAAACCAGAACTAACGTAAAAAAACGGCTAGCACCACTGGATTCAGCGTACCCGAATTAGGTTAAAACGACAAGTGCCCAGATTGTCAAAAAAAAGTGTCAATTTCTAGCACAGCGTAATTAATTTTGCTGATCTTTTTTGCAAGAATTGTTTTATTACTATGGAAAGATGTAGTCTGCTTCGTTTTTAGTTCATACACGAATAACTTTCATAGAGGCGGAAGTAGCCGGAATACCAGAATAAATCGCTTCTGCTGCTCTGGGAAAAATCAAGTATAAGTATAAATAGTTATTCCAAAAACCTCTTCCATTTCAGAATCTGATGATTCAAATACAGTTTCCTTGTTTTCTTTATCCATAGTACATAGTATTTTAATGATTTTTGTGTAATTTTTCCTCTTCTTACGGCCAATTTCACCAAGTTCAGTTAAAACTAACCTTTAATTAAAGTTCCAGTAACCAATATGTTTAGACAGCTATAACCGATAGTTAATTATAACCGAACTTGTTGAAATTGGCCGTTAAAGTTTTATTTCACTACACTCAAAAGAAAAATCAATCCATCCCTACTCAAATCAATCCGGAGCGGTATTAATAGTACGGTGAGTACGGATTTTCTTGAATCAAGTACAGAAAGATTGATTCAAGTACGGATTTTTAATCCCAAAATACTTAAATTATCCATATTCAATCCCAGGGATCGAGCAAAAAGGACAAAGAAAGTCATTTTGGGATTGGGGATTTTTTCGGGGATTTAAAAAGAAATAGGGATTTCTTGGGGATTTTATACATTTTAAATATAACTTTCCCTTCTTTTATTATTTACGCTTATTTTTCTTTGTTTCGTACATATAATATGAAAAAATTAGCAAAACTTTTACCTTACTCTTATCAACAACTAATACAGAGCGTCTTAATTAAGATTACCATTTTTCTTAAGTGTGTAAAAGGTGCTTAAAAGCTTAAAAAATTTTGAGTGAGTGTTTTAAAAAAAAAGAATACTAAGCCGTTGACAACACATACAATTTTTGGATTATTTAAGACAATTTTCAAGCAAACATGTCTTTCCCAAAAATAAGTAAGGCGTTACCTAAACGCAAAAGGAACTTATTAAGGAAAAATTAAAAATCAATGTTTTCATTGATTCTTATCTATTGCATCAACACAAATTTCCACAAAAAAATCTTTCGACTAAAATATGCGATTTTATTATCAAAAAACTAAAAGGCCTAACTTACAGTTTGCATAATATGCTACATTGTCAATTGTCAAAACAACTGGAATGTTTTAAAAGAAAAATAAATTTATGTATAAACAGTTAATAGTTTTTACTTCTGCTGTGAAAGCTTCAAAATGTTAGATAGGGCCTTTTGCGTATTAGGTGACGAAATATAAAAGACAATATAATAAGACAATATAATTTAGTTTGGAAAAAGAATGCGGTGATATTGGTTAGTACTTATTATGCTTCGAAATATTAAATAATCGACGGATTTATGTATTTATTTATGGCTGGCTAAGACCGACTGATCAAGCTCCAAATTCTTATAAATTGGCTCATATGTCTTCAAAACAGCATATTGCTCTGCTTGTAATTCCTCACTGGAATTACATAAAAAGGATTTTAAAAAACATACCAGTCGCTACAAACAAAATAAATAATTTTTTGTCTAAAAATTTTTATTTGGGGAATTTTGGGGATTTTCTATTAAAATGTTTCTTACTATTTTGGAAAAAATTTAAATTTTTAATTAACAAGATTAAAAATTTGTTCAAAAAAAAAAACAAAAGAAAATATTAACTTTTTAAGGTTTTGACTTTTAGTTTGGGGATTTTTTTTTAATTTTTTGGGGACAAGGCAAAAAAGTACCTGGCAGCCCTGTTCAATCCCGTTTTCGTATTTGAAATAATCCGAAAATGAGATTGATTTAAGTAAAACTAAGATTGAATCAATCTCAAAATGCGCTTCATTCAAAAATTATAAAACTGTTTTAATCCGAATACCAAAATGTATTAACAAAGTGACCTCAGTACTACAACAATGAAACAATAGAAAAAACAACAGGCATTTTGTTGCTAGAATTGAGACTACAAATGTCAAAATACCTTTATAAAAAATGTAAATAAACAAAAAAAATGACGACAAACGTCACACACGAACAAAATCACTGCAAACAGCTGCGCTTGTGAGGCCACTTTATTAGTACATTCTGCCGAATACGTACCTCAAATAATCCGAAAATGAGATTGATTTAAGTAAAACTAAGATTGAATCAATCTCCAAATGAGCTTGATTCAAGTAATATAAAGTTGATTTTATCCCGAATTCATGATTGAAAAAAACAAAAACAAAGAAATTACATAGAAAAAATTATTATGATTGATTTACCTACCCGTATTACATATTACAGAATGATAAAACACCAACATCATGCCCTATATGGTTTTTATTTTAGAAATCTAATGTATGTACATATTTAACCAAAAATATAAACTAAATGAGACGCATGAGTTCAAATTTACTTTTTAGCCCTTCGTGTAAAGAAAATCAAAACATGCGCAAGCCGGAGGGTTAAACATGAAAATAATATGTATGTATATGCAGGGTTGTTAGACTTTTTTCTTCAAAAATCGTCAAAAGTTTTAACAAAATTCGTCAAAATCGTCACGAACATTTAACAAAATCGTCAACAAATCGTCAAATATTTAAATTTTACATATTAGAGACAATTATTTGCATTGATTGGTTCAAAAATATAAATTTTTAGCAAGAAATTCTATTTATGATGAAGAAAGTTATATGGTTAAGTTTTATTCTATTTATTTTAGCAAGTGGGCTGAAATATATTTATCATTTGAAAAGAAATACATAAGAAAAAATATATCGCACCCTAAATACTGAAGGGTATTAACTCAAAATGTTAAAATTTTTAGTAGAAGCAAGACAATTTTTAATTTTACATTACAGGCATATGAAAAAGGATTTTAAAACCAAACTTTTCATTACCAAAAAGTAGACAATATAGCATTATAGTTTTACAGCGGGTAGATATGGATATTATGTGTCGATTTCTTCCAAAAAGTGAAAAAATAAAAATTTTGAGTTAATACCCTTTAGTATTTAGGGTGCGATATTTTCATATATGCAAAACAAACATTTATTTATTTCATTCATCCATATTCACGAAAAGATTAGGGCTTAGTAGCTTAGGAAATAAGAAAAATAAAAATAAAATCTCATTTGCTATCAATCTTTAAATGATTAATTTTAAGCGCTATCACTTTTGCAAATTGTTTTTACTGTTGAAGGTGCTAAACCAAGGGTTCTGTCTATATCAACAGACTTTTTACCCGACTTTAAACGTTTTATTACGTCCAATTTTAGTTCCAAACTAAGTAAGTGCTGGTTCACACTCTTCAAGTTCTAGCCGTCAAGTCTTGAGATTTTAGGAGAGAGAGAAAAAGAAATGGCATTCGATTTTCCCTTCTCTTCTTACAGCTCAAGACTTGACGGCTAAACTTGAATAGTTAGAACCAGCACTAATGCATTGTCTTCTCTTTACACCCATTTTTCTACACATCTTCTTACTTCCTAACACGCAACTATACTTAGAATAACTAACCTAACAGAATTAAATGGGAATTCGCCTTTTTACACGAAAATAGAAAAATTCTTCACATGTGAAAAAGCGGACAAAATAGAACCGCCGCAAATCAGGGCTCTAGTGTATATTTTTTGCAGTATCGATAGCATTTATGTTATTGTAGAATTTGAATTACTAATGCTTCTAATGAAGCCACCTGGTTTGTGATGGGGGAAGATTTTTTTTGTGTAATTTCCAAAAATTTTTGTGTTTCGAAAAATTAATTTTTATGTTTTGGACTGTTCCCAATATAATTGTAAATATTTCTTGTAAGTGTTTTATTGATGCCAGAAAATCGTCATAACACTATTACTTTTTGTCAAAAAATCGTCAATCGTAATTTTACTGTATTTTCTAAAAAAAATTGTCAAAATGACGAAAAATCGTCACATCTAACAATCCTGTGTATATGTAAGTTTTTTCTTGTTTTGTTTTTTCTACACACAATAAGCAATCCGGTTTTTCCAAACTTGTGTTGTGTTGTTGTAAATAAACTGATTTTCGAAAGTAATCCCATTTAGGATTGTTTTGAGTACGTTTAAGTGTTATTCGTACTTGAATTTTTGAGTACGACTCGTACTTAAAGTAATCCCAAAAAACTTGATTTATCCCGAGTGTTTTTCTTTAATATGTAGTTTGGTTTATCGGGGCTTTTTTCCAAAGAAATACAACAAACAGCTTATTTTTGAAATGTTGCCAAAACATTTTTGAAGCACTATTAAAGTCGGCAATGTAATAGACATATCGGTATATACATTTATTCCCCCTATACATCAATGCGAAATCGATCAGAAAAGGGCCAGACAGTACGAAGAAAAAATAAATAAAAATCGTTATTGTTTCTCGAAGTTGAAAATTTTTTATATATGAATATTATTTATTTTGATTTATATCATGTTTTTGGTATAAAATTACAACGAAATTATAAACCTGTTGTAGGTTTTATGTTTTAAAGGCTACATACATTTATAACGTTAAATTAAATACAATTAAAAACAAAAAAGCTTATGTATGTACATATAAAGAGGATTTACATAAATAATTTTGTTATGAAACTCCTCGTTTAATTGTGTTACATAAATTGTCCAATAGTAAAAACGGCGTGGAAAATATGCAATTTCATTTTTTGTTCTCAATAAAATAAATGCACCTTCAAATGTGGAACTCATCACCGAAATTAGCTCGGTTATATAAGGAACGATCTGTTCCAGGATTACGACGATTAAGTAATCCAAAACAGCCTTTTCGATAAATTACTAATCCGCCTAAAGTCAGTGGAATGCCTATCAAAACACCCACTAAAACACCAACCAAAATCAAACTATCGTTTCCCGGATGGCTGGTATTTTCGCATATAAGTTCCTTATCGTGTGCTGTCAACTCCAGCAGAGGCTTGTTTTTCCAAGCCGATGGTGTGGCACACTTGACATCATGCGTAAGGACAGGAGTAGTGTTGTTAATTTGTTTCATTAGTGAATGAATAAACCAGCTATTGGTACAGTCACAGGCCCATGGATTTAAGCGTAAATCGATATCGATAATTTTGTCCCAGCGAACCACCCAATTTCGTTCAATTGATGTAAGATTGTTATTGTGTATATAGAGCTACAGGAAGGAAAATAATAAATATATTTTTCTAAAGGCGATTTTTTTTTAAACAAAAAAACCCAACCTTTTCTAGTGGTGGATATTGGAAGATGTCTGGATTTGTTGTCTTCTTAGTAAATGCCAATTCATGAATGTGCGTCAAATGAGGGTTATTTGAAGCTATTAAAGTTGTTAAGTCTGTGAAAAAATTTTGGGAATTTTAGGAATAAAATATTTTCATTGTTTATTTTAACTTACTCTGCAAATCCGTTAAAGCCCATGGACCAATTTTTGTAACATCGGGCAAATAAGATATGCTTAAATATTCCAATTCTCCTAAAGATTTGAATACGCTAAAAATAAAGGAAAAAAACTGGTTTTAAAAACCGAAAATTGTTTTTCAACAGTAATAATATATAATCTATGTATATCTATATATGGGCATTTCTCTAATGTCGAATGCGACATTCGTACGCCTTAAAAGTGCAAAAAACATATACCAAAACATTCATTTTATTTTGACAAAAGGCTCTTGATTAGCTCTACAATTTGTGCTAAAGGTTGGTTTTGAGCAATTGTTCGTTTTCAAGAAAATTAAAAAAAAACCAAGGCATTTGCATGCGACAAAAACAGAAGTCGCTTTTACGGCAAACAGTTCAAACACTGATTTCAGCGAAACCTGATGAAATATTTTAATGCGACTTATTTTAAAATGTTAGGCATTGATGTATCTTAATAATGCTTTTTATTTGATTCAAAAATATTGTGTACCTTATTTTTAATTTAATTTTAATCACTGTCGCACGCTACATGTTGCATGCGACATTTTGTTCTATCATACTTTTATGTTTACGTTTTTACTTTTTATGTAATAAGACATCGGTAAGATGATTCTACTTTTTTTTAAATACATTTAATATATTTATTTTCCGAACAAAAATTATAAACTTAAAAAAATATCTTCAATAAAGAAAAATACATATATAGAACAAAAACTTACTTAACTGAAAATAGAATTGCTAGTCTCAAATAAAGTTTTTTTTTAATGGAATAAGCTATCCTTGCTGCTTGTAGTTTTGGCCATCGCAAATTAATATATTTTAGAAAATTTTTTTCTTTTTGGATTTTATGCATTTTACACTTACGATGTCGCACGCTACATATTTAAAATAAGTACCAAGAGAAAAGCACTGATTATTTTCCAGCAAAATTTTTTTTATTAAATTTGCAACAAAAATATCTGTTTATTACTAATATTTGATGCGCCGTGTACAAATACCCTCGACGCACTGAAACAAATGTTCTTTTTCAATGTCGCACGCTACATCGAAATATAGGGTAAAGCAAAGAAAATAATTGCCGTAACTGGCTATCCCATCGTTCCGTTTGCATTTTTCTTATATTATTTGAATATAAACCGAGATTTGAAAAGCAATTGTCAATGCATAATGTTCCCCATTAGGATCATTTAGCAAAACAAAACGGGCAATAGAAATGTTGAAAACAGAACTTTTGCACTTGTTTGACTTTGCATTTGAACATTTCAAAGTGTGTTATGAGTTAATGTAAAATTTGTTTACATTATTAAAAGTTGATAGATTCCCTATAAAAATATGTTAAAACAACATACTTTTATAGACTTTGAATTTTTTGGCTGTGGTGGACATTTCTGGAGAAATGCCCATATATAAAAATGAAAAATGTTTGTATGTTTGTTTGTTTGTATGTTGGCTTATAGACTCCTAAACTACTGAGCCGATTTTCCTGAAATTTTTACAGTAGCATCACGTGAGCCCTTAAAATAAAATAGGCTACTTATTTTTTGATAGTGGCAGGGGAATCGGTACCCCCCATTGCATGTCAATATAAAATATCGCATATCTTATGAGCCGCTGCACGCATTTTGTTGAACTTTTGTTAGAAGGATCTTCTGAGCTTCAGAATATAAATAAAATAGCAGCGGGGGAAGTGGTACCCCCCATAGGACGCCAATGTTTAATATCGCATATCCTAAGAACTGTTATAGTGAGAATGTTCAAACTTTGTAGAAGTCACTCTTATGGTATACTACACTTTTGAAAATAAAAACAAAGCGGGTAGGCGCATAGGATGCATATATTAAATATCGCTTAACTGAAGAACTATAAAAAGGAGAGTCTTCACAGTAACATCACGTGAGCCCTAAAAATAAAATAGGCTACTTTTTTCGATAGGGACAGGGGAATTGGTACCACCATAGGATGATTTTATTAAATATCGCATATCTTAAGAGCCTCTGCACGCATTTTGTTGAACTTTTGGTAGTAGGATCTTCAGAGCTCCAAAATTTAAATAAAATAGCAGCGGGGAAAGTGGTACCCCCCATAGTACGCCAATGTTTAATATCGCATTTCCTAAGAACTGTTATAGTGAAAATGTTCAAACTTTGTAGCAGTCACTCTTATGGTATACTGCACTTTTGAAAATAAAAATAAAGCGGGTAGGCGCAGGGGTGGAAATACCTCCCATAGGATGCATATATTAAATATCGCTCAACTGAAGAACTATTAAAGGGAGTGTCTTCAAACGTAGTTAAAGCTTCTATTATGGTAAACTATAAATTTCAATATAAAAATGGGCGGGGTATACAGAGGAGGAGCAGAACCCCTCATAGATAGAAATATAAATGAGAGCCGCTGCACGCATTTTGTTGAACTTCGGCGGAAGGATCATCTGAGCCCCAAAATTGAAATAAAATAGAAGCGGGGCAAGTGGTACCCCCCATAGAGCGCCATTGTTTAATATCGCATATCTTAAGAAACGTTATACTGAGAATGATCAAACTTTGTAGAAGTCACTCTTTGCAAATAAAAATAAAGCGGGTAGGCGCAGGGGGGAACTACCTTCCATAGGATGCATATATTAAATATCTCTCAACCGATAAAGTGGTAAAAGCAGTGTAGCGAAGCGCACCGGGTTAAGCTAGTACATATATAAAAATGAAAAATGTTTGTATGTTTGTTTGTTTGTATGTTGGCCTTTAGACTCCTAAACTACTGAGCCGATTTTCCAGAGAAAAGAAAAAATTCAAAATGAAAAAATTTCCGATATAAAACTGTTATTTAATTTTATATCTGAAAAAGACAATTTTGTTAAAATAACTTTATAAAATGTATCTTTTATGATAACTTATAAATAGTTCTTATTTAATTTTTTTTTCAAATGAATATACTGTTTTTTATAAATAATTTTAGATGTGTTTTATTGCTTTGTTAGTCTGGGTTCACACTATGAAAGTTTTCTTTCAGAAAGTCTGAGTTTACTGCTGAGAGGGGAAAAGAAAATGCTGTTCCTTTTTCCCCTCTCACCCATAAACTCAGACTTTCTGAAATAAAACTTTCATAGTGTGATCCCAGACTTAATGCCATTTTGCTCTACGTGTATGTATTTGCAAGAAAATGTGACTAAGGTGGCGTATAGAGCGGACAGGAATTGTATTACCATTAGAAAAGATACCGATGTAGATGCGACCTTGAGATAAAAAGCATCTATTCAGAATTATCTTTTTAAGACAAATATGTGACATAAAACATTTATGAACCTTTAAAATCGATTCTCTCAAAATGCAATTTTTGCACGTAGATCACTTAAACTTTCGGACAACGATATTGTGATGGATATAAAAACTTTGTTTTTCGTTTGTTTTACTTTTACTTCATAATTATTTTTTTTGTCGCAAAATTTTTAACTTTTAAATTGTTAACGCTTATTGCAATTCCATGGAATTCAAAGAAAATCAAATATTGAAAATTGATACAACCGTGGTGAATATCGCTTATGAGTACAAACTTTGCAGTAAATTTTTAACACGCTAAATACACATTAGTGTTGAGTGTAAAACGTATTTATTATGTTGTTCCATTGTTATTTAGAAAAATATATCACTTTGTAGGGGTGCGTGTGGCCTGATAAATATATTACATAATTATAATGCATTATTAATTTTTAGAAAAGAAAACACCATTAGTGAAGTTAAGTTTATAATTGTGCGGTTATATAATCAAACTCCTATATACATTGTTATACTATTATTGTAATTTTGCAATATTGTTAATTTTGCCAATCTTAGATCAGATATTCTTAAACCGCTTTGCTTTGGACCCCTAACCCATTTTTATTGATTTTTTAACTAAAAATTTATGAAAACTAAACCGAAACATTTTGAGTCATGGGCTCTTTTCAATCAAAGGGAGGTCATAACCCCTTCTGGACTAGGCGAAGGGGGGTTAGGAAGCTGTTCCTGCTGATTTGCCATTATGTGAACCCCTCTGAACTCTAGGCTGGGTTCGTCCTGACATCGAAGAAACTAGGAGTTAGGCACTCCAACCACAACTCATCCTCGTTTTACAGTCTAACAAAAAATATTACCTCCAGATTACGCCAAACATTAATCTTATGCAATGATTTTAAAAAGCTAAAATACTCATCCTTTAACATCTTCAAATTCAATACTTACTTGCCATTGTCAAAATCAGTAAAGGGATTTTCATCTAATACCAATTTCTTCAGATGATTGGTACGGGTCAATGCTGCAGGTAAAGTGTGGAATAAATTACCGGTTAAAATTAAAGTTTCCAGTTCTATAGGACTATGGAATATAGTATCAGGCAGTTCGCTCAGTTCCATATAAGATAAATCTAAGGTCTGTAAAATATACATTTACCTATTTGAAAATATCTGTTAACTCAATGGTATGTACTTACTTTTAATGAATTTAAACTTGCTATAGCAATTGTAGTACTTATATCGATTACATGAAAGGTATTCTTGCATAAAATCAGTGTCTCCAGATCTGGCAAATGTTCAAAGAGATCACTATTTAGCGTGTGCATTTCATTGTAGGCTAAATCAAGGGTTCTTAAATTCTTCAGGGGTTCATATTTATCAGCAGCATACATTCCCTTGAATATATGTGGGGTTAGCGACTTAGATGTTAACTTATTATTTGACAGATCCAAAACCGTTAACTGGGACAGATTTTGGAAAGCGCCAATGCTTATGTTGTTGATTTGATTAAAACTCAGATATAACGATTTGACCGGATATGTTGGTAACACAGGAATATAAGAAATTTCGTTGTGATTCATTTTGATAGTTTCGAAATATACGTCGCCATTTTGCAGAACCTGCCACTCTTCAGCAGAGAACAAAGTGGTCATCGATTTGTTGCTGCAATCGATTTGGAAATATTCCACATTACACGTACATCTTTTACACAGTTCACTATCTTTTATTATTATTTTTGGCTAAAAAAAATATGATAAAAAAATAAGCAGTAAGTATCACATACTTTCAGGATGAGACTAATTTTTTTATTGATATGTAATGGTAAGGCAGTTTTAAGAGTGTAACTTTTTAATGATAAGACAGGTCAAATTTAAAATATCTAAAATTGTTTAATTATTCTTAACTTTTAAATGGGTTTCTAAAACCCATTTGGGGCTAATGGTTACATATTTTTTGTAATTGTTGGCTTAAAATGTCTTAGTTTTTCAATTGGCTCTTTGGTACAACCGTTACAGTATAATTACAATAAACTTGGAATCATTGTACAGGTTTATCACTAAAACTCATCTCTTAATAACAGAAAACTAAAAACCTTTTTAATGAAAAATTATGATGACCAACAAAGTTGGTCGAAATCTTAATAAATAATTCAAACTAAAAACAAACAAAAAAGATTTTATTTGATTTAACAGACCTCAAACAAAACTTATCAGAAAAAGGTCTGCAAACACACGAAACAAAAACATTAAAAATTATTTTCAACTTTAAAATAAGTCCTTTAAATATGCTGTGGTTTAATAAAAGATTAGCTTAAGTCGATATAAGACAAAATGGATGTTTAAAAAGTAGAAAACTCCTAGAGTAGAACTTTAACCAAACTGAGGATATCTCGAAACTACAATACTCGACACAAGCTACTTTTTAATATTGGCAAAGAGTTATTTTCAGGGATCGAAATAACGAGTTACTTAGAAACTTTTTAACAAAAAAAGCATATAGAACTTAATACCTGAAAAATAATTCAATTATACTACACTGATTCTTAAGAACTACTGAGTAGTCTATGAAAGGTGGCTTCTATGGTTAATATTGGACTGGACCTACCAGCTATAAAAAAAGTTATTGTCGCCAAATTTTATATCAGTACCAACATTTAAAAGGAAGTTATGGTATTAAAAGCTATTTTGGGGGAGTAAGTCTGGTCCAAATGTAATCTAAATACTAACGTAACAAGATGGGTTATAGGAACAAACACTATTCCGGAAAGGAGTTTGTATGGGGGCAATGTGAAATTATGGGCACTTATTTAAGCAGGCTTTGTCCTTCTTACGGTAACCGTAAGGAATTTTTTTAAAAGTCGCACAAAATGTCGTTTTATAAAAAAAAAATCGCAGAAAAAAGTCGTTTGAGAAAATAAAAGTCGCACAAGTGTTTTTAACGTTTTTTTATTAATAAAAAGTATAGCAAAACAAAAAAAAATCCAAACAAAACAGTCAGTTGCATTTTTTCATTTTCAGAAGCCTTTTTATATTATTAATGTGTTTTTCTATGTCCCTGAAGATAATTGTTTAATTCACTAAACGATGTTTTAAAACACTGCAAAAGACCGCTTTGACTCCATGTCTTGGTTAAGCCATTTATACTTCAGTTCCCAGTCTTTCGAATGGTATCACTTAATATTACGTTTTTAAGAAGGACCTGTATTCATTGACTCGACGGCTAAAAATAATTTTGTAAAATGAGCACCCCCAATTTTAAATTTTTAAAAGCCTTTTTGCTAGAACTTGTTTTTGAAACTTTGGGAAAAATTCCTTAATTACATTGTATTTATGACAAGGTTGCAAAAAAACAATAAAATTGTTTCCAAAGGAACAATAATCTGTTAATTGCTTTAAATTTTGACGACGTGGTTTTAAGCATTTTTTTGATAAAAATAATAAGAAAATTTTAAATTTACTCCAAATTAAATGTTTTTGTGAGAAACTTTTAAAAAAAATGGGAACAATTAAAAAAAGTCTCACAAAAAGTCGCAGCCCGGTAAAAAGGATCAATTTGCGACTTAAGTCGGGCGAACAGTAACTCTAATCCTTTTGAATTGAAACCCAAGTACAAAATTTCAAAGTATTACCTTAAAAAATGCGACCTGTATAATGATGGGTACACACAATTAAAATTAAAAGTATTTTGCATTCATTCCATTTTGCATCAACATCAAAGCGCTTTGATATTTTGAGGTTGCATTGAAACAGTTTGCATGTAGATTGCACTGCCTGTACCCTGCATAAGGTTACATGGACTGGCAACCAGTCAGCCGGAAGGTGGGTCATTGTGAAGTCGACTCAGAAAGTTATTATGAGTTGATAAAAAAAATCAGCAAAATGTACGCAATTTAATATTTCTAGTGTTTTATTCATAAATGAATAAATTATAAAATATTTATACTTGTCAAGGCGAATTCAAACAGGTAAACTCATCTCGTCAGCCGTTCATCAGCTGTTTCCACGGCGAATTAAAAAATATGGTCTTACGTCAAAATATGATTTTGTTTTGAGAAGAAGTTGAATGAAAAGTGTTAAAAATATTATTTTTATAATAAAAATATTTCAAAACTGCGAATGATTGAAGTGAATTTATTAATTTCTTTTAAAGAAAAGTGATAATTTTAATTTTCAATAAAAAAATTTTGACAACCAACCAGAAAATTGTATAAACAAAATACATGGGGCTTTTTGTAGTTGTAGAGATGAGTTTACCTGTTTGAATTCGCCTTGATACTTGTTTAACGTTATTTTATTGTAATAAGAGGACTAACCTTCGGTGTGGTTTCAGGAGCTTTAGTTGTTGTGGTCGATTCATTAGTTGCAGATGAAGTTGTAGTGTTCGTATTCTGCAATGGAACTGCCTTCTGTGTTGTATTATCGGCTGCATGCAATAATTCTATGTTGCCTATTGCAAAGAATACACTCAACGTAATTAAAATAAAATTACGCTTCATTTTGTGGAATTTGAGTTTTTATTTTTTTTTTATATAAATCTATTCAATAGGACTGTGGAATATAAAATTGCAGAATTACTGATTATTATATTTTTATGTGTGTGTGCATGTTTTTTTATTAGGTACTTTAATACAACACTTTTTTAGGTTTTAAATTGATTACACAAAATAGATAATGACTCAGCCGACAATAAAGAAATTGGAAAAATATATGTTATCAATAACTGGAATGGCTGATTTTATCAAAATTTATTTTTAAACTGAAACACTGCGTAAAATAACGATTATACATATTTTACATTTTTAGCACTTGACACGGAAGTAAAACACTAATTAAAACATATTTAAATCACTAGTAACAATAATATTTAGGCGTAGGTTTTATTGATTTTAAAACATTTTGTTTCAAATAAGTTTGAAAATTTACCTAAACGCTTTCGGTATGAAAATAGAACTGTGTCAACTTTCAGCAAACCAAAAATAAATGAACCTCTTTTGAGGGTCTTATCGCTTATTTAGTGAACACTTACCCACCACTTTGTTTTTTATCTTATCAAAAGGTAAAAACAAAGTTATTAACCCATTATGCAACAGCCCATAAATGTGTTAATAACTTCATGAAATTTGCATGGCTTGTTAGAAATCGGTCAAAAATATTCTAAAATAATTTTTTTGCTGGTGATAATCTGTTAAAATTGCTGGACGAGTTTTCGACCGATGGGATAATAAGAGTTATCAATTTCTCTGTGTGAAATGATTGTTATCTTGAGAGATGAAATATAATTAAATAAATGGTACATTTTATAAAATCGTAATTATGAGAGCTAAAGAATTACTTTAAGTTTTTGTGGGAGGCCTTAAAGCAATTAACCATATGTTCATTTACACATTAAGCGCATGTTAAGGCAGTGCACTTTTTATATAAACAAAGCACAAAAAGTGAGTCAACATCAGCAATAACTTTATAAAAAGTGGCTAACTTTAAAGGGCCGGTGTTGAACGAACCATGGAATGATACACAATCGAGCAACGCGTTAAAGTTATTCAGGCTTGTTATGAAAATGGGCAAATCAAAATTCATATCGTGCACTTTCGAAGAAAATCATCTTTAGTGATGAGGCATATTTACACCTCAGTGGATAATCCAAGAGTGCCTGTCGAAAAACCAATGCACCCACATAAGCAAATTTTTTTTTTTAATTAACTAAATTTTATTTATTTTTGAATTTTTAAAAAAGCAAAATTAACAGAACAATTCATAAACAAAGTTAATACAGTAGAATCGCGAAAAATTTAACCAAAATATCCCAAAGGTTGTTAACTTTTCGAACTATTAACTTTTCTAAGCAGGTTTAAATTTGAAAAAATATACAATAATACAGGGGTGTGCTGGAAATCGCAAACGTAAAACGCAAGATTTTTAAACGTCGTTTTTTAATAAGATTTCTGTAAAAACAGAATTTTATGACAAATATTAAACAAATATTTCCCTATAAAACAGTATTTTAAATCAAGAATTATAAGAATCAGGTTTAAAGTTTATTAAAAACAACTTTCAAATTCTTGCGTTTTGCGTTTGCGATTTCCAGCACACCCCTGATAAACATGGAATTTTCGGAAATAAAACACTTAGTTTATTCCAAGGGCTTAGTTTTCATCATAACCAAAAAAAAAACTTAGATTATTAATTTCTGTTCGCCACAGCCGCGGGAATTAAAAAAATGTTTTCTTATTTTTGATATCCATAATCCGACGCTAATAGTTTTCCTTGAATATCTTATTTAATTTTGTTCAAACTCTCTACTTTCTGCTCATTTGCGATATTTTTTTATTAATACGTTTAGAAAAGTTAACTAATAGTTAACTTTTTAGAGCAACGCAGGGGCGTTAAAATTCGGTTAACTTAACCGCGAGATAAGCTTTTCCGCGAGTTAACTTTTACGGTTAATCCATTTGACTCATGGGCTTCTGTTTTTTTTTCAGCAATCATGCAGTGCAATTTCAATGTCCCAGCACGTAACCAAAATAGCCACCACCAATTCTTGGTTCTGATTCCAATCCGATAGTTAGCGACATTACGCGGGTTGTGTCAGTTGCACAAAAACCTTTTTCTTTAAGATGACAAAGAAAGTTGATGATGACATCTTGCAGATTTGACGACAATGGATAGATCCCTTTTCATATAGCCATACACTCACGAAAAATTGTGTTTAAATACTGTGGTGTAGGGTTTCATATGGTCGGGCTTGACCGACTATTCTTTATTACTTTTTTGCTTTGTGTGTGGGGAATATTTGGTTGGAACAAAAGGATATGCAATATCAGATTCATTAAAATATGCATATTTACATTACTTTGGTTTTGCAGTCAGAAACTTGGACAAACCTGACGTGATAGAGAAACCCAATAACAGATTCAAATTACAATAGGAAAGATATTTGGTTGCTCCAGTCGAAAACCTTGCTCGCTAGTAGTATTAAATGAAAAACAACAAAAATTTGAGTTGGAGATTTCTACTGCTGGTACAATGGGTTAATACGCAATACTCTTTGTTGTAATTTAAGTTTATAAAATAAGTCTCTCAAATAAAAATGCAAACAATTATATTCATATTCTTTAATATCTTTCTCTTCATTTTGTTAAATTTAAGCATATAAAACTTCTTAGGCTACGGTCACACTTATTAAATATTTGACCAAATAAGCGTAACCACTACTTTTGTTAATAGTTAGTGCGATTTAACATGGTCTTAATATCACAAAATAAACAAAATTTACTAGTTATTTCCGCTTAATTGAGTTTCTCAAAATGCACGACTTTTGACGCAATTAAACGGGAAACTCAATTAAGCGGTACTCGGTTAATTGAATCGCCGACGCAATTAAAACGAAAATCGCTTAATTGAGGAAGATGTGCAATAAAGCGAAACACCCATATGTGTAGATAGAAAATAAAAATCATTTCTTTATTTATTTAGTTAAAAATTGTTTAGGTTTATTAAAACAACACAAAAATCAGGTACGTTTATCGTACAATGTTTAAATAGGAACAAAACTCACAAAATTCAATATAAAAGGAGCAAAAGCAAAAAAACACATTAAAAAGACAGAAACAATTAACCGAAACATTTGCTTTTGTTTTTCGCAATACGGTCTCTTATTTGCGAAATAGTTAAGCGGGTAACGCAATTAAACGGAACTCAATTTTACGGGTTTATTTACATACATTTATACTGAAATTTCGTTCCAAGATTTTTGTGAAATAAAACGGGAAACTCAATTAAGCGGGGCTCAATTAACCGAAAACAACTGTTCATACTAGACATAGCAAAAAACAGTTTTTTGTAAGGAAATGATTTTTTAGTTTGCTTGTTGGTTCCGTTTTTTCCGTCAAATATTTGACAAGTGTGACCATAGCTTTATACCAAGAGCAAAGTGATTGTCATTAGAAAACGAATAGAATAGAAAAATTCCTATGTATCTCAGCTGTCAAAACCCCTAATTCTATGATTGTTTAGTAAGAAATGTGTTTACTATGTTGTTGTAATTTCACACGTACGGAATTTTGAAACAGTATTTTTTGTTTTGAGAGAGTTTCTACTTCGGTCGTTTCACTATGTCCCCCACTTTTTGACAATTCTTTTATGATTTATCAATAAAACTTATAGAGCGATAACATTGCAAAGTAAGTTACTTTTAGACTCAATAGTTATTGATAACATTAATCATTGCTGGATTTTTTTTAGGATAATAGTAATTTTTTATTGCAAATTATTGATTAGCAGTTGGAATTAAATGCAAGTGCATGTTTTTTTCGGACGATTATCCGAATCATACTTTTTGCTAAGTAATGGCATTGGTTTGGTTTGATCATGTTTTTCGATATCTTATCATTAAAGCTCGATTCACCCATGCGTTCCAAACAATATTTTTGTGCGGAGAATAATTTTTTTACATAGAGTGTTCTGCAGAACGATTCACCCATTTCGGAAAATTTGTCCGGACAAACAAACCTACCATATGGCTTACTGATGTAAACGATTACAGATAGTGGCAGCACATTTAGCAAACTATTAATTTTTTTTATAAAAGTTTGTTACAGAAAATGGACGAAATGCAATGCAATTTTTAAAGTTCCTTAGGACATTGCATGTAGAACTTTATGTTTCTGGGTCCAATATTAGCAGAAGTTAAAAAAGTACAAGTTGTGGAACAAAAAAGCTACCCAACAAGAAATACATAACCAAAACTAAAAAAAAAAACATTTTACTAACACACTTGCAAAAGTTTTATATTATATTACATATATCGCACTTGTTCAACAATACTGTATTAACTCAAAATTTTAAAATTTTCAATAGAAGCAAAACAATTTTCAATTTAATATGAAAGGCATATGAAAAAGTATTTTTAAACCAACTTTTTCTTTACCAAAAGGTAGACAAAATAGCTCGATATTTTCACAGTGGGTAGATATGAATAATACCTGTCGATTATTTCCAAAAAGTGAAAAACTAAAATTTTTGAGTTAATACAGTATTGTTGAATAGGTGCGATATGTTAGAGTGAAACAACTAACATTTTATAAATAAAGCCATTTTTTAATATATTTTTGTCAAACGCTTGTACAAATGTGTGAATTGTGAATCAATTCTATAATTTGCATAATTGGAATATTAATGTAGAGCTAAAAAAATTGCTAGAATGCTAGTGGTAAGGTACTGATGGCGGTTTCAAAGGACGTGGTGGTAGATTCTCTGGAAACAACAGAGGTCATGTACAAAACGGTAGTTTTCAAAGGAGTGGTCGTCTAACAGGTAGCGGCCATGTGGGTGGTGGATTTGACCAGGATCATCGTTTACCGGTGGTAATAAAGGAACAAATAACGTTATTAAAAATCCTGATAACTTTAAAAGTAAGTACTTGATTTTGTGGTCACAATTAATTGGTCACACGTACGTTTACCTCCATTTTCAGACCCATGCAAGGAGCGGAACGTCATAAAGCAGCCGCAGGAATAACGATACGTGTACATATGTATATACTTTTCTGAAGTCTTATTTCCTATGTATGTATTTGATTATAATTTTTTCAATAAAAAATTTAATTAAAAATTAAAATAAAAAAATGTATTGTGTATTTAATAAAGGTTAGTACTAACCAATTTTTACGTTATAAATAACTAGTTAATGCTAACCAATATTTACGTTATGACTAACTAGTTAGCATTAACCACTATTTTGGTTATCATTGACTAATAAAATGCAGGAGAGTAAGCAGTATAGATATATGTTCTGTAGTCTTGTGGAATTCATTAGTTAGAGAGAGAGGCGAGATCACATGTACACAAGAGTTTCGGTTAGTTTTTTCATTTTGCTCTTAATAAACTAATCGTAAAACTGCTGTGAGTGGAGAAGCAGCTCGCGCTCTTTGTCATTATTTTTTAAGGACAAGCAGGTCGTTCTTGTTTGTCTGCTTTTCGTGCGTTTTGCGGTGTCACCCCGCATTGGTTAATGTTTCGGCGTCGTATAACTGTACCGAGTTACAGTTTTTGCGGTTTTCAGCATTAACTATATGCAATCGTTTTTAACCTCAAACTTTTTACGTGACTGGTGGAGAACCATATATAACTCAGAAGATTTACTGGTGGAGTACCAATGAAATAACTCAGACGTTTACTGGTGGAGACCAAAATACTCTGGAGCGGATTCTGGAAGCTCTCGTCTTCCTATACGAAGGCTTAGGTCGAACGAGTGGTTTTTTGCGGTTGAAGCTCCAAAAATTGTGTGATACCCTGGCAATATAACTCAAGAGAGTTAGCCCAAAAATATTTTAAAATAAAAAAAAAAAATAATAAACTAATAGAAACTTTACCCAATACATTGGTCAACACTACCGGTCATATAACTAGTAAAATGACCGGTAGTCTTCTTGTAGGGTAAGGAAAGATGTTAAATTTCCCGTATTTTTTTTTTTAGTACTTTTTTATCGCCACTGAAGTATCAAAAATGTCAATATTGTAGTGGTAGCCCATAATTTAATACGTATATAAGAATAAATGAAGAAAAATGTTTTGAAAAAAAAATTACCAAAAATAGTTAAGATTTTTACCCCTTAAACGTTCGAATTTCGAAAAAGAACTAAACTTATATTGCCATTTGTTAGATAAGATTTGTATTTGATATAGCCTTTATTTCTATATTAATTGGTTTCAAAGATAGATAGGGTGGCAAAAAAGTGCCAAAATACAGGTTTTATCTCCCTTAAAGGGCCCAATTTCAAAAAAGTACCAGACACCTATCCGCTTATTTTTCTAAGCAAAATGGATAAGTATTAATTTTTTATTGCATCTCTTTTAGTTTTGGAGACATAAGGTTACCGAATTTACCCCTTTTTACCCATTTTTACCCCCTAAGCATTCTAATTTCCAAAAATTCCGTCTTAGCGGATCGATTTGGGGAGAAACAAACCTTCGGTCCAAATTTCATGTTTTAAGCTTCAGGCATTTATGCTGTACGATGATGAATCAGCCAGTCAGTCAGTAACGTTACAATTTTATAAAGGTACATACATACATATACATATATACTTATATAGATCGTAAATAAAGAAAAACATTTAATATGTATATTACAATTTGTACGATATTATCACATAACAAACATTTTTATTATATTTTTTTTATTTATATTGCAAAATTTTTTTTTAATGCCCAAATACACTGATCAAAGTACTCATCAAGCATTGTGGTAGTATTAGTGAAAATGAGTTTGTATGTGTGACACCGACAAAGCTTGATGGAAAATCAAAAAATTTAGATATGACGGCGAATATTACGTCCAGCACACGTACACGTTGAATTCGCCGGCTGGACAAGCATTTGACAAGTGTATTTGGCCCTTTAGAAATCAAGTCAACAAACAACTGAAGTAAATGAACCCTTGAACTAAGTGAGCTGACTGAAAAGTACGAAATAAACCGCTGACTCAAAAGACTGATTGACGCAAAAGACCCAAGTGACTAAAAGTGACCTACTGAACTAGATGAACGAACTAGTTCACTTTTTTAACACCAAAGTTTGAGAAAATTATATTTTTACACGAAATCTGACTTTTTGTTTCCTAACTTAGAAAATTTTAATTTTGTAGAATAGTTCTTAACAAGTTTTTCTTCAATCTCTCATTAAACAAAATAAACAGAAAAATATCAAATTTTTAATTTATTAAAGGAACGCCTTTTCTATTAATCACGTATGTTTAATTTTGTTGAAAAACATATTTATTTAAAAAAAAAAAAAAAACAGACCAGTCGGACACATGGTGTTTAACCTATTTCGGGTACGCCGAATACAGTGGTGGTGACCGTTTTTTTTTTTAGGTTAGCTCTTGTTTTCGAGATATACCATAATTTCGAAAATTGAGGGGGTTCCACATAGGGTTGCCATACGTACTGTTTTTAACAGTACATGTACTGATTTTTTGCAATTGTACTGTTTTATGCATAATGTCCAAAACAGTACGCAAATGTGCTGTTTTTTACACTTTGTACTGTTTTTTGTACTGTTTTTTTTGGTTCAGTCTACAAAAAACCAAGATACTAAGAAAAACCCTGTTTAAGTCATATTTTGAAAATATCCTAATATTTAACAGTACATAGATTAAAAAAAGGTTGTGTTCCAAACAAAAAAGCTCTCAAATAATAAGACTTTTTACGCTGTGGTCATTGTTTTCTCATAAACACGCAGTAGATATCTTAATTATAATGGGTGACTCGCAGCAGTTGTATATTTTCATGTTATTATTTTTAAGACATATGATTTTATAGCTACCTCTTCCAATAGTATTTTCCTTTAAACACCTAAGAAAGATAAAAACAAAATCGAAATTTTGTTAAAAATATTATATTTTTTAAATACTAACGTCTGTATTTATAACAAAACTTTTAAATTTAATAAAGGTTTACAAAACAAATTTTGTATAAAAATTCTCCTTAATAAACTTTTGTAAGATTTAATAATCGTTTATAAATACGGGGGTAAATAAATACTTATTCCAACACAACTATCGTTAATTCCTAGAATTTTTTTTTAATATTCGGGCAAGTTCTGGAAATCGAAATCACGTGAAATTGAAGAAACGAACAAATTTAAAAAATTCTCCAGTCTCAACATTTATAAAAATACCTAATTCCTTTCGGACCACTTTTCTCTACCTAAACTACTTTTGAAATAAAGAAAAGCTACGTTAATTTTTACAAAAATTTTATTGAATATCTTCAGCGTATAAATTTTATTGAAACTTGTTTTTTACTATTTTAATATTTTCAGATTTTGTTAAATAAAAATACACCAAACTATGTTTTTTGGAATTTATAGATTATAGCTGAACTTGGTAAAATTGTCCGTAAATAGCTTAAAATTTTTTTGAAATTTGAAAATTAACTTGGACACATACATTTTTTCAAATTCTATTTGATTTGTGCAACTTTGTGTGTGGTGAAAATTGCTTTAACTACCAGTATGCTTAAAGAAAGTCCTACTTACACAAATGGAGTAATTTCGTATACGTTTAAAATGCCATAAAACGGAAATCATTCCTTTGACGTTACACATTTCAAGTGTTTTTCGTTATATAATTGTTGCATATTCAGTCAAAAGTTTTAAATATATAATAATTTAAATAAATAGTTGTGTTTTCGCCAAAAAAAAAATGTACTGTTTTTTTCTTGATTGTACTGTTTTTTTGTGGTCAATGTACTGTTTTTCCGAATTTAAAATCTGGCTACCCTAGTTCCACAACATATATTCGCGTTACTAAAAACGGTTCATTATTGGATAAACTTAAAAACTTAATTTCAAAATGTTTGTTCTTTAAAAAATCATAAAAAATTGGAAGATTCCTACACACGTGAATTCAGCTTCAATATTTGCGTTTGCTTACAAAAAAAAAATAGTCAAACGCATATCATTTGTTTCTACCATACCTACCCGCTTTTTCTATTTCTTAAGGGGGCTCCCATACAAAATTGTCAATACAGACTAGAAATATATTGAAGAAAAAGATCCATAACTGCCAAGGCATCGCCCCTAGGGACATGGCATGTATGACGGACCTTCATTAGTTATTGTGCTTAAAATTTTCTTAAAATATACTTGTTATATATATCCACCCCTTAGGGGGTCTCCTATACAAATATGGCGGATTAATGAAAATCTTAAATTTGGCCCCTGCAGCGCCTTGGTTGCCCCTAGATGAGTCAAATGTATAACCGTTCCCACTTTATTTTTTATCGCCATTATTTATTTTTACATAACCGCTATCTCTATTCCATACAAAATTTTCAATACAGAATATAAATATACTGAAGAAAAAGCCCCATAGCTGCCAAGGAGGATAAAATGTATGTCCGACCTCCATTAGTTTTTTGTTTTTATCATTTACCAAAAACATACTTGCACTTTATCACCAATTTTTAGGGAGGCTCCTATACAAATATTGCATTTTATGAAATTCTTAAATTTTTTTGTTTGCAAATTCGTTTTTTATAAGTCTAAAAAGAATTATAAGCACAGCTGCATCTAACAATTTTTTATAATTTTTTAAGAAACAAACATTTTTTAAGTTTTGCTTAAAAATTATGATTCTAAAATGCCTGCGGATATAAGAAAAAACTTTTTTAAAAGTAATTTTATTGCGGAATTTCGTTTTTTTTAGTCTATTCAATAATTACACTATGCGACAGTCAAAATCGGGAAGGGTTCAAACTACCGGAAAAAGTTAAATCGGTAAAAAGAAGTTATACGTGTCCCGGCGTTTCGCCGATATAACTTTCACCGGTAGTATGTACCCTTTCCGACCACTGACCCCTACCATTTGTCGCACAGTGTTATGGAATTATTATAATAAACCGTTTTTGAGTACCGCGAATATATTTAGTGAAACCTCCTCCATTTTCGAAATCACGGTATATCTCGAATACAAGAGCTAACCTAAAAAAACGGGCGCCATCAGTGGATTCAGCGTACCCGAATTAGGTTAAACACCAGGTGTCCGGCTGATCTGTTTTTTTTTTAAATAAATAATAAAAATGTCTTTCAACAAAATTAAAGATACGTGATTCATAGAAAATGAGTTTCTGTAATAAATTAAAAATTTGATTTTTTTAGTGGGTTATTCGATATTTTTCAGATTATTTTCTTTACTTTTCTACAAAACTAATATTTTCTAAGTTAGAAACATAAAAGTCAAATTTCATGTTAATTAAAATATAATTTTTCTTTCGGCTTAGCCTTCGCCGATCGTCCTTTCTTTTTTTGCGTTGCTTTTTAACAATATCCACCAAATTGGCTGGTGAGAATATTAAATTGTTTGCACATAAATATTTTCCCATTTTATATATTTATACATGTGTATTATTTTGTTTGGTAAAAATTAAAGTCGAGAATCTTCTGAACAAAGTATTGCGTATTTTGTCATTTTATTTGCTCATAAAACGGGCAATATTGTATGAACATTAAAATTTCTAAATGATTTTCCGGCTGTGAACATATTTATAGTTTTTGTTTTTTTGCAAATACATACAAATTTAAAATATGTTCTCATTTCAATAAAGTTGCAACTTTTTTACGTATGTTAAGATCGTTGTACCTTGTTATTTGAATACACACGCAGAAAACAATTGGACAAAACTACCCAACAAACCATATATATTTATTTATTTACTTTTATTTTTTGGCCTTGTGAAAGTGCAAATTCTTCGTGAAAATATTGATAATTTATGTACAATATTCAGTTGTTTTGTTGGTAAATTATCAATATTTTCACGAAAAATTTGCACTTTCACAAGGCCAAAACTCCCTGAAGGATCGTTCCAATGCTTTTGCGATGTACTAGAGAGTTCGTAACTATTGTCTTGGCTACAATTTTTGTGTTATTATTGGATCGAAAATCTCAATGGTTTGGCTGTTATAGGCCAAAATATCCAAAAAAAACGTGACAAAGGTGTGGGGAAAAACTACAAGTCTAAATCGGGAAGCTCGATTTTTACCGTAGACGTATGGTCTAGTGGACTTTTTTGCTCAGTACAATCCCAAGAATCAGAAACGCGAAGCGCCCATTAAGATTTTTTTCTTCCATATTAATCGCCCCATTCTAATGTACATACATATAAATAAAATATCAAAAAAGCCTAATAAATATAAAAGGAGAAAGTTATTAACAGGCGAATAAGGTGAACAGCTATGCTGGAAAGATACTGACACCAAGAAAAGCTTACGAAATCTAAGCACAATAAAGGCAATAAGAAGAAAGTTTAATAAAACATTTATACTAAAAGAAAATGTTCATAAAATTTCTACATTTCATAGATGCAACTTTGTTAGTGGGACGTCAAAGGAAGAATTTATTAAAGACTCACCAAACTTCTTTCAGTTCGCGAAAAATCGCATTACGTTGTGAAATAAGTTTAAAAATAACAAAACTAAATAAATAATAATATAATTTTAAATAAATACATAATAAATATAAATTAAAAAAAACAAAGATTTTTATATTTCAACACCAAATAATATATTGTTTGTAAAGCTTATTATACAATTATATAATAAAGCGTATAAAAATATTGAGATTAATAAGCTTTTCTAAACAAAAGTTAATATACAATTATTTTCGTAAGCTGATTATACAATTGCAAAGATAAGCTTATATTAATCATGCATTTATAATATTTTAACGAGGGTTCCGTTTTGATTTTTCAACAATTGTTTCGATAGACTTTTTCAATATTTTCTCAAATCTTTTTCAAGCTTAACGATTTTGTTGGTAAGCTTATTTCAATATATTTCTCCAGTCATTTAGTATGTTGGATATGGCCACTACAATAATTTATATGACCACCGATTACCGATTTGTATGACACATTATTTTGGATGTGTAGATACATTTTAAATATCGCGGAATTCTTGCTTAACAAAATATTAACGAAATAGTTTCATAATTTTTAAAAAATAATAAAAAAAATTTCAAGGTTCTTTAAGGCGATTTTGAAGATGTTGAAAATAAAAATAGAGGACATTAAGAAAAAAAGTAATACATTTATTTGACTTCAAGATTTTTTACATATATTACAGAAAAATTTACATGCCCATATTTATATATAAAGGGTATTAATTTCAAAGTTTTTTGGTTGGAAAAATGGAAAAAAAAGTACACTCTTATTGACGTGAACGGGTTTTTTATTTTTTTTTGTAAAATCTACAAACTGCCAAAAAAAATCTGCCAAATAATTCGCGGAAATAATAAGTGTAAAAAGTGAATTAATTAATTTATTTTATTGTCATTAACTAAAATTGATAATATTTACGAAAATAAGGGTATGTAAAGATACATTTTCATGAAAACAATTCAATATAAACTTAAAAATATTAAATTGCAGAAATGTTAACTTCATTCATTTCATTTCATTTCTTTTTTTTTAATAACTTTTTTTATTGAACTCATTCTTAAATGTTTTTTCTTTTTGAAAGTGAAATGAGAAAGAAGTTATGTTTAAAATGTTGTAACTATAAAAAATAATTTTTAAAATCAGAGTTGTACAATTCAAGAGTTTATAACAAGAGATGTAATTTTTCGTACTTTGTATTAATAATTAGCAATTTTGTATGAATGGCAGCATCATTTCGTTTGACGTTTATAGCGGAAAATTACATCTTTGTCCTTGTATCCAGTAGCCCGTTTCTGTATTTTTCGCATCGTAAAATTTTCCGCATGAAACCAGTGAATCGGGACAGAAACAGTGCAAAATGAAACAAAAAATGGTTTTTCTCGCACAAGTGTTTCTGTATCTTTCCGTTGCGAGTATTATCTGTCATTTTAATAATTTTCCAGCAATTATTGGAAGGATGCGAGAAAAAGTGTTTCTATAACAATATTTTGCGAAAAGTTTCTTTCAAGAAATGTCAAAATAAGTCACATTTGAAATTGGTGGCGAGAAAAACAAAATGTAGATATTTTGAATTTAAAATATGTTTATATACTATTTTTTTTTAATAAATAAAAAAAATAGAAGGAATATAAATGATAAATGCATAATTTATATGATGAAAATAAACAAAAAACAATTGTTATATATTGTTAGTTTAAATTTTTGTTAGCCTTTTCTTGTTTTGGTTTTAATCAGTGCTGCCAGATAAATTTGTGTCAAAATCGTCAATTTCCTGAGAAAAAAATAAAAAAGATCGTCTTTTTGTTTTAAAAATCGTGCAATTTAAAATCAATTTTAAACAAATTTGTTTCGACTTTTATTAAAAAATAATCAAACAAAAACATAGTTTAAGTTCATGGGTATTAAATAATTATTATTTAATAATTGAGACATAAATCTTTAATTTACCTATTCTTATTATCTTTTTCTTTTTTACCTGAAATAGACTTAGTAGAATACCTTGTAGTTAAAATTAAAAAAATCGGTTCATAAATAAACGGGTAAAAGACCCAGTAAAATCTTCGCCTACAAAATAATATGTTTAGTAATCAGAAACACATAAAAGCACTACATACAATTCTACTGAAAAACTAATGAATTTTACAAGGGTTGTGCCAAACAGAACAAATTTAAAAGTAAGTCATTTTTTTTATCTTAATACATCCAGAAAAAAGTAGTTATCGAAGTTCTTATGGAAGAAAGCTACTTAATAACGAGTGAAAGAAGTTATCCATTTTGAAAAAGTTTTTACTGGGAGACAAACAAATTTCTTTCTTGCCGGAATAATGGTTTTGGCACAAAAGTGTACATATAAGATAAGAATATCAAATATCAATCATATTTTGTATATGTATATAAGAAGTATTAAATGTTCAAAATAAGCCAAGTCGGTCCATTACTTTCCCTCGAAATTTTGCTTTTGCCGATACATTTTTTAGGGAAGAAACAAACAATTTCGAGGACAATTTTCACAATAGGGATAAATATAAAAATTTAAGCAGCCTTGTTTCTAAAGATATATTTTTTTCTGATAAACAAACATATAAAACTATTTACAATTATCTTATTTCGAAGACTAAGGGGCTTATAGTGTAAAACGCAACGCCAACAATTTCATTAAAAGCAAAAATAAAATCAAATATATTTTATAAATTTGTTGTTGCTTTCTACAGACATTCATATTATTTTTTTTAATTTTCAACGCCACAAAATAGAAGTGTTTGAAATTTAAAAATTCAAGACGAATTTCTATAGAAAGTAACAACAAAATTATAAAATATTTTTGATTTTGTTTTTGCTTTCGTCACTTTTTTAGAAAAATAATCAAAACGTCACTTTGTTAATATCGGAACAAAAAATCGTCAAGATGACGATAACTCGTCAAATCTGGCAGCCCTGTTTTTATTATATTTATTTCTTTTGTTGACGTTTCGCTTTTATTTGACACTTAATTACTGGAAATATTCCAGTATAAACAGAATTTGTTGTGTCTGTTTTTGCATCCAAATACAGAAACACTTTTATCTCACAAATCGAGAAACGATGGAATTTTTTGTTTCACACTTCATGTAAGAAATTTTACGATGCGAGAAACACAGAAACGAGCTACTGTAGCCCGTTTCTGTATTTTGACAAAAATTTAACTTTTCGTGGAATTTTTTTTCTTGTGGTTGTTGTAACATAAATTACATTTTTCTACTTTTCCATTTTTCCAACATATAAAAAAACTGAAATGAAAACCTTTATAAGGGTATTCATTTCAAAGTTTTTTTGGTTGGAAAAATGGAAAAAAGAAAAATTACACTCTTATTGACGTGAACGGGTTTTTTTTTATTTTTTTTTTTGTAAAAAGTACAAACTGTCAAAAAAAATCTGCCAAATAATTCGTAGAAGTAATTGATATTTTCAATATGCCAAATAAGTGTAAAAAGTGAATTAATTAATTTATTTAATTGTCACATCATAAACTAAAATTGATAATATTTACTGCCTATGTAAAGATACATTTTCATGAAAACAATACAATATAAACTTTGAAATATTAAATTGCAGAAATGTTTACTTCATTCATTTCATTTCTTTTTTTTAATTCTTTTTTAATAACTTTTTTTATTGAACTCATTCTTAATATGTGTTTTTTCTTTTTGAAAGTTAAATGAGAAAGAAGTTATGTTTAAAATGTTGTAATAATTTTTAAAATCAGAGTTGTACAATTCAAGAATTTATAAAAAGAGATGTAATTTTTCGTACTTTGTACTAAAAATTAGCAACATCATTTCGTTTGACGTTTATAGTGGAAAATTACATCTTTTTATCCTGACTTTTTTACACTTGGTTATAGTTGGACAAAAATTTAACTTTTCGTGGAATTTTTTTTCTTGTGGTTGTTGTAACAAAAATTACATTTTTCTACTTTTCCAACATATAAAAAAAAACTGAAATGAAAACCTTTATATAAAGTCAATTAAAAAAAAAATAACATATCCTCGGCTTAGTATTATTCCTGTAATATTTGTTGAAAGGGAGGTAGAAGGTTTGCATATTAAGCTGACGATGTATAAAAATTTACATTTACTAAAGTAAAATTAGTTAAAAATAATAAAGAAACTTAATTAATTGCACTAACTTATTCCAAATTTTATACTGCAAGTGTATGAGAGTTCAGCAGGAGTATGAACAGAACAAGAATTTCACGACATTTTTCATACGATTTGAACACTGTTGCCAATTTGACGGGTTTACCGCGATTCCAGCGGTTTTGACGTGCCCATCGGGGTAAAATTTCCGTTTAGACGGTTAGCGGGAAATCTAGCGGTCTTTTAATAACATCAATATTAGCCCAATATACTTGGCGCTATCAGAAAGTTCCAGTGAGACCCCCTTTATCCTCGGCGTATCAAATTTGGGAATTTTGTATCTCCTTGTGAAAAGTACCAGTTCTGCTTTGGCAGGATTTACATCCAGTCCACAACAATGGCACCATTTTGTTAGGACGTCCAATGCGGACTCCATTAGTTCAGACAAAAGTCTGGGATCTTTACCCATAGCCACAACTGCAACGTCATCTGCATTTGCAACTGTTCTGCAGCCCGTTCTTTCCATGGCCCTGAGTAGGGTATTTATATTAATATTCCAAAGTAAAGGTGACCTTGCGGGGTGCCCCTAGTTACAACCTTGGAAATGTTCGAGGCGCCCAAGTTGGATTCGAACCGCTGAAAGTGCAAGATACTGCTGACAAATTAAATGATCGCTGTGTCGATTTCCTAATGGCTCATAGCGTTAATAACCGATTCAGGTCTTACGTTGTTGAAAGCACCCTCAATATCCAGGAATGCAACTAAAGCAAATTCCTTGTAGTGCAGGGATGTTTCTATGTGGCCCACCCACCAATGAGTGAAGCGCAGTTTCAGTGGACCTTCCCTTCGGCCATCCCTTCGTGTAGGCGTGCTGAGCCAGTGACAAGGAATTATGTCCTAACGATGATCTAATATGAATATCCAAAATCCTCTCCAGTGTTTTCAGTAGAAAGGAGGATAGACTTATTGGTCTAAAGTCTTTAGCCATAGTGTGAGATGTGTTCCCGCCCGAAGACGATCTTTTATGTTGTCCAAGTTGATGGGACATGTGAGAGACTCAGGCAGGCTCTTAATATTGTCAAGAGCCATGGCATCAATATTCCCAGGTTCTTCTGGAGAACAGCTGGGATAATACCATCCGGGCCTGGAGATTTAAAGGGATGGAAGCTTTTGACCGCCCATTCCACACGATGGCGAGTTATCGGAATATAAGTGATATCCCGGGCGCCACTAAATGTTCCCTCCCTAGGCACATCATCAGTGCAACCTTGGGCTTTTGGATTCAACAGGACCTCAAGGGTGTCCCGACTGTTTTTGGTCCAGAATCCATCCATCTTTCGCATATACGATTGAATAGTGGCTTAGAGGATAAAATCTTACGTAGCCGACTTCTCTCCGAGGAGTTTTCCACGTCACTGCAGAATTTCCTCCATGACTGTCTCTTGGCCTTCCTGATAAGATTTTTGAATCCGTAAAAATAGGCATACTTAACGGGTTGAAATAAGGCTAATCTGACAGTCAGGATAAAAAAAAACCTTATTATTGAGGCTTATTAAATAGTTTTCCGAGAGTGGGCAGTAAATCTACGGTAATTTATAGAGCGATCACATGAAATTAAGTAGCGTAATTTCTATACTTCTTACCACCAGTGCTGGTGGGTATAAAATGTGTTTTTGTTGAAACAAGATTTTTATGGTTAATAAAATAAATTGATTTTGCTAAATAATTTCGAATTCAAATTTCACTTATTCATCATTATTCATTTAATAAAAATTTTAATAGAATCATAAAAATAAAATTAGAAAAAAAGCACATAGTGCAAAAAATTAAACATGAGACGCCAGATAGGTGAGTTTTTTTTTTGTCATTTAATCTGTATAGAGGAGATAAATAAATAGCTTTGTGAATTGAACAATTGTATTGTAAATATGAGGTGCAAGTTTGTTTGTTTACTTATTTATTTGTTCCACAATCACGCTTAAATAGCTAAACCGATTTGAATGACATTTGGTACGAAGATAGTTCAGTTTTTTTCTAGAATTTCAGTCCAGGAAGAGAAAAAATGGTAAACAAGGGCGTAAGTGGAACAGCATTTTGTAATAACCCTTAATCCTAAATCCGAATTCTCTTTCACAAAAAATTGCATTTTGAAAATTTTAGGGGGTAAAAGTGTTTAAAACTATTAATTTGTATGCTTAAGCCATAACCACGGACAAAGATTTTAAAATTTTTAACTTCACCGGACAAAACAGGGTAATAATTCGGTTTTTTGGTAGTTTTTGTTAACACCTTATATGAAATAAATTTCCGATCATTAATTAAAAATTTTTGTCTGTAGGCGTTTTCGTTGCATGTCAAAAAAATACCATTTTTAAATTCGGCCTTTCAGGCTTTCAGGTGGAAAAAGTTGGTAAGATGGGAAATTGGGAACTTTTTAAACACAACCATTTAAACTACAACATTAAAACATTTTACGAGTGACAAAGATTCAAAAAATTTTAACTAAAAGAGTCAATACAGCTTAGAAAAACGTACTGTTTGTAAAAAATTTTTTTTTTATAAAATTTTGCGACCATAAATCAAAAATTGTTATAGAATTAAAAAACAATTCAAGAAAATTTAATGAGTGCCCCTGTAGGGTAGATGGTAGCGAGCTAGTCTATCAGCGCCAGGGGTTGCGGTATCGATTCCCGCCAGAGGCTCTGGTTTCTTTCCTGCAGACAAGCGAAGAGCTTCGCGGGGTAAGCTTAGAAAATTAAAAAAAAAAAAGATAAAAGATTGTAAGCTAACGTAATCGTTGTACAATAATTCATCCGAAATAAGAAGGAGCTGCAATACAGTAAATGTTGTTAATTTTTATATTTTGTTCAGTGAATTTTTGTTTTCAAAAACCAATAAGATAAACATTATAAGCTATGAATCTCAGCAAAGTACATCATCAAATTATTAAAAAGTTATTTCATTGATGACAAGTAACAGTGCTATATTCTTCGGCTTTGCCAAATCTTGTAGACCCTTGACTATGGTGCGATAAAACAAGAAAGTTATATAAATTCAGTTCTTTAGATATAAATAAATCTATTTTGTTCCACGTCTACTTCTCCAACACCGCCTACATTTTGTTAGATACATATTTGGGGGATTTACAAGGTGTCATAAAGTCATAAGTCTTAAATTAATAACATGAAAACATACGACTGTTGTGGACAACCCCTCATATAAAATAAATATTTACCAATAATAAAAATATTTTTTAATTCTAATTCATGAATTAATAAATTAAATTAGATCTTTCCAGACTATTTTCCATTTTTCAGACGCAAGCCATAAATAAATTTTGTTTTGTTTGTTTACCAAACATTAGAGTCCTAAGCCGATCTAATTTGACGCCGAAAGTGTTTTGTTGCAAAAATTGCTAGCCGCAGGTTAAATTCGGATGTTTGCCGGATAAAACTATACCATCAACGGCCGCTCAGCGCAGGTGATTAATTACACTTTTGTTTACAAAGCAACAACAATTTTTTTATACCATTGTACCTACAATGTTAGAACATTATGACAATATAACATGATAGCACACCTTGTGAATACCCCAATTGTGTTTTGATTGCCTTTACATTTATACCTAAAGCCTAGTAGTGTGTTTCAATTTGTGAAAAAAATTTAGCAACATCTTTTATTTATTACGATAAATTTGGGATGTATCAATGTTACATACCTGGGGAGTTGGCACAATTTGACGATTTTAAAGTATGGGACATTAATTTGCGTATGTAAACGTTGGCTCTTTCCATTCTCCAGATATACACAAATTTATAAAATTCTTGTCTTTTAGAAAAAAATTAAAAACAGTGCTGCATATGCTAAAAATTTTAAAACTCTCGTCTTGAGTTAGAAGTTATTTTTTTATACATAAGCCACTCGCACCCCAAAAAGCGACCAAAAGTACCTTAAAGGAAAAGACATAAGCGTTCTTTTGAGTAAAAAACAACACTCCCGCTAAAAAAAGTTTTAAATTTAAAAAAACAAAAAAAAAATTTCAAAAGATTGATCAAATTCCTATCTAAGCTACTTGGGACAAATTTTTCTAACACCAATAGGTAATAAGTTACATGGATGCGAAAGAACACCTGTATGGCCAAAATGTCAAACTTTGACCCCCTCTATCTCAAAAACTTTTTGACCGATCTTGTTGTTGCTTTCTACATTTTTAAATTAATTTTGCGTGTGAAAATTATGAAAGCCAATTAAAAAAGTACTTGCAAAAAGTTTAAAGTGTTTATGTTACAAGCTATTGGCCGATATTTTGCAATTATTAATGATTTGGAGGAATACTTTTATGGAAAGAAACACAAAATACATATGAATAGGCCCTAATTGTGTAAAACGCATTGCCAAAAATTACATTGAAAGTAAAAACAAAGCCAAAATATTTTGTAATTTTGTTGTTGCTTCTACATATGTACATATGTAAATTCATTTTACGTTTAAAAATTTTCAACGCTACAATATATGCAGTGTTTTATTTATATTTTAATTTCAATGTCGGCACTTAGAGTTGCCACTTGCTAATATTTTGTTGTATGAAAAAATGTTCACATTTGAGGTGAGACCAGGTCTGCCAGATAAATTTGTGAGGAAATCGTCAATTTCCTGAGAAAAAATAAAAAAAATCGTCTTTTACGTTTTCAAAAAATCGTCGGAGTAGAAGATTCCTCACACGGGAAAGCTGTAAAACGGCTGAGATTCTTCCATATATTATCTAACGATTCGTTCATGTCAAGAATCGTATGAGACTCATGTAGATAATCGTTAAAGGTTCATTTGATAATGGTTTAACGAAAGATAAACAAAGTGTAACATTGTTGTTTTTGTACTCTGAAAATAAATATCCAAAATCGGTTTGGATTATAAATCTAAAACAGGACTTAAAATCATTATTATCGTTATAATTGTTGTTTGAAGTACAAAATTTATATGTAATTATACGTATAGCTAACATTACATCAACTAGAACTGTTGTATTTAAAAGTACTTGTTAAAATGTCAGGTTTAAACCGTTACTACAAATATGCATACAAACCTCGTCACGCTATTTTATTATCTTGCTTATTGTTGTACTTTTTTAAAGCGTCCTAAATAGACTGTATGTGTTGTTGTTCTAATATTTCACATAAAGAAGTGTTGCTAACGTTCAAATAAAAAAATGCAAAAAACGACAACATTAAAGAGCGTTAAATATTTCATACAAAATTATGAAAACTTGAAACCAATAGCGCGTATATTGAATAGTTGTCAACATTTTTGCTGGTTAAATTAAAATCAAACAAAAATATTTATTGAATCAGTAAAAAAAATTTGTAGAAATTAAAAAAAATTTCAAACAAGCGTTTGCTTGAAAATAATTCGACAATACTTTTTTCTGTGTACTAAATATTGAGTGAGAGAAGCTGTTAATTTTGAAAAAGTAAGCGAAGTTTTTACTGGGATAATGTTTAAATAATTTGTCGGTCATTTCAATATCTGTAAATATTTATAATTTAAAAGCTGAAAGAAATGTAAAAATTTAAATTATTGTTTAAAGTTTGACATGTATAATTAGGTTTTAGAAAGGTTTCAAGTTACAACTTAAACTTGACACCTCGGCTATGGACATGCGCAATTTTCATGCATATTCAGATCAAAAATTTGGTTAAGAAACTACAGATTTATTACCATTTTTTCTTAATTCTCTACTTTGAACGTTTATTTAATGCAGTACGTCTAATCTCAGGTTGTATTCTTCAAAATTACATGCAAAACTGTTCTATATAAGGTGTATCCATGTCGATTTGCACTTACCGGAACGTTTTTTTTTTCGTTATGTTTAACATATTTAGCTTTTACATTTTTAAGAGATGAGACAAGACTAAATAAATAAAAATAAAAAAACTGACTGGCAACCCGCTCTTTAAATAAAGCGAGTTGTTTTTGTTTTTATTTTGTTTTTTCATAACCTACTTACAACTACAATTAAGGCTCAGTTAGCCGGGAGTAAAAGTAAAGGTCTCGTTACTCTTACGTAAACGTATACGTTGCTAATCAGCTGTTCCGTTTTCCTTACTAAACTACTGAACAAATAGGTACTCTTACGTAAACGTAACGTTGCGTTGCGGATGAACCTGATAAAATGAAAATTTCTCTCCGTTTTTACGTATCAGCTGTTAAAGGCATCGTTACTCTTACGTAAATGTTGCGGATACGTAAACGTTGCGGTCGACTTGAAATGTTGGTAGTTACTACAAAAACGTAAACGTGTCATATGTTGTTGAGGTGTATGCGTGTACTCGTACACACATATGTACATATGTATGCAAATTATTATTTGTTTTGATTTTGCTCACAGACTTGTTCCAAGACATGTTGCTAACATTCTTGTTTAAAATCGCCAATACATACCGATATCGGCGCTTTTGTACAAAAAAATAAAATACTTTATACATATCTGTGGCATTTTGACAAAACATCTTAAGTCGTAATAAGATAGCAAACAATTTTAAAAAAATCGCTGAAAAAATCATTTTTATCAAATAATAAAAAAACCAAACTTAAAGAAAAATTTCGTTTATAAAACAAAATTTTAAAAATGCAAACAAAAATGTTTTTTGAATGAAAATTCGTATGATTAACAACATTTTTTCCACTTTTTGAATTTGACTTAAGATTTTTTGTCAAAATGCCACAGATATGTATTTACATATACAGCACTAAAATTGCTTTGAAAAATTTAATTTTTTATTTAGTTTTTACTGCACCTGAGAATTTAGTTTTGGGGTAATGGACCTTAAAATATTTGCATTTCTTGTTTATATTTGTGTTATTTTATTGTTTTGTAAATATTTAAAGCGAATTTAGTTAAAATACAAAAAAGTAGTTTCAAACTTATAAAGAAATAAAATGGCCATAGACAAAGTGAGAAAAAGGCGTTTGCAAATTTGCAGTAGCCCGCTGCCGGAAACATGCAAAAATACTATTTTAACTATTAATCAATTTTATTAACTTCCATCTATGGAAATAATCTAACTGTTGGATAAAATCCCAACAAACACGGAGGTTTGATTTCAAATTGAAAATGATTTGAAATCAAACGTTTTCTCAAACGACAAACGTTTGATAATGATTTGAAAATCATTTGAAAATCATAGCGTTCTCAACAAAAAGGGGAAATTATTTTCAAATTGAAAAATGCCTTTATTTTCAACTTGCTTTCAAACGTAATTCTCAAATGTTTTTCAAATGTGGATTATAATATAGGGTGGCGCATAAGTAACGTTAAGATTTATTCAATGTATAACTCTTTTCTTTCTGCTTTTATTTAACGTTGGCATTTATTAAAATTTAGAATATAGTTTGGAAATATGTTCACATTATGTTTTTAACAAATTTTCAATCATTTCCCGGTATGTAATGCCGTTCACATTAATCGCAACTCCTTCGTCGTTTTCGAAAAAATATGGTCCAATGATCCTCTCTGAAGTTATTCCACACCATACTGTGCATCTAAGTGGGTGCATTTGATCTTCAACAATTATTCTTGGATTTTCGCTGCCCCATATTCTGCAATTTTGTTTATTCACGTGACCATTTAGGTGAAAATGAAATGAAATTTCGATATGATCTTTGTGTCTGAATAATCGAATGCTGACTTTCAAAGTAAAATTGAACAACTTTGGTTCTTTGTTCTGTGCTAAGCCTTTCCATCATAAATTTCCCAAGTATTATTTAGTTAATTCTGTAGAGACGAAAAAAAAGACTTAAATTAAAAAATGTATTCACTGATCAAATCTTAACGTTACTTATGCGCCACCCTATACAATGTGGAATATAAATAAAACTATTTAATTTTTTTAATTTAAATTTATTATTTACTAGCTTAACCCGGTGCGCTTCGCTACACTGCTTTAACCACTTTATCGGTTGAGAGATATTAAATATATGCATCCTATGGAAGGTAGTTCCCCCCTGCGCCTACCCGCTTTATTTTTATTTTCAAAGTGAAGTATACCATAAGAGTGACTTCTACAAAGTTTGAACTTTCTCACTATAACAGTTTTTAAGATATGCGATGGTATACATTGGCGTCCTATGGTGAAAACCACTTCCCCCGCTGCTACTTTATTTCAATTTTGGGGCTCATAAGATCCTACTACCAAAAGTTCAACAAATTGATTGCAGCGGCTCTTATTAATATTTCTATCTATGAGGGGTACTACTCCTCCTCTGGCTACCCCGCCCATTTCTTTATTGAAATTTATAGTTTACCATAATAGTAGCTTTAACTACGTTTGAAGACTCTCCCTTTAATAGTTCTTCAGTTGAGCGATATTTAATGTATGCATCCTATGGGAGGTATTTCCCCCCCTGCACCTGTCCGCTTTATTTTTATTTTCAAAAGTGTAGTATACCATAAGAGTGACTTCTAGAAAGTTTGAACATTCCCACTATAACAGTTCTTACGATATGCGATATTAAACATTGGCGTCCTATGATGGGCATCACTTCCTCCGCAGCTATTTTATTCCAATTTTGGGGCTCAGAAGATCCTACTACCAAAAGTTCAACAAAATGCGTGCAGTTTCTCTTATTTATATGTCTTCTATGAGGGGTACTGCTGCTCCCCTGTCTACCCCGCACATTTTTTATTGAAATTTATAGTTTACTATAATAGTGGCTTTAACCACGTTTGAAGACTCTCCCTTTAATAGTTCTTCAGTTGAGCGATATTTAATGTATGCATCCTATGGGAGGTATTTCCCCCCCTGCGCCTACCCGCTTTATTTTTATTTTCAAAAGTGTAGTATACCATAAGAGTGACTTCCACAAAGTTTGAACATTCTCACTATAACAGTTCATAAGATTTGCGATGGTAAACATTGGCGTCCTATGGGGAAAACCACTTCCCCCGCTGCTACTTTATTTCAATTTCGGGGCTCAGAAGATCCTACCACCAAAAAATCAACAAAATGCGTGCAGTGGCTCTTATTTTTATTTCTATCTATGAGGGGTACTGCTCCTTCCCTCTTTACCCCGCCCATTTTTATACTGAAATTTATAGTTTGCCATAGTAGTAGCTTTAACCACGTTTGAAGACTCCCCCTTTAATAGTTCTTCAGTTAAGCGATATTTAATATATGCATCCTCTGGGAGGTTTCCCCCCCCCCTCCCCTACCCGCTTTATTTTTATTTTCAAAAGTGTAGTATACCATAAGAGTGACTTCCACAAAGTTTGAACATTCTCACTATAACAGTTCATAAGATATGCGATATTAAGCATTGGCGTCCTATGGGGGGAACCACTTCCCCCGCTGCTATTTTATTTCAATTTTGGGGCTCAGAAGATCCTACTACAAAAAGTTCAGCAAAATGCGTCCAGCGGCTCTTAAGATATGCGATAATAAATATTGGCATCCTATGGGGGGTACCAATTCCCCTGCCCCTATCGAAAAAATAAGTAGCCTATTTTATTTTTAGGGCTCACGTGATGTTACTGTAAAAATTTCAAGATAATCGGTTCAGTAGTTTCGGAGTCTATAAGCCAACAAACAAACACACAAACCCACAAACCCACAAACCCACAAACATACAAACATTTTTCATTTTTATATATATAGATTTAAAAAAACTTTGATATAAACATTCGGTACCATAGCTAAAAGATGAAATAGTGTTCTTTCCGTCCTCTAATTCTTGGAAAGACAACATACTTGGCTCCCTTTTATTTTGATGATTGTAGCACCGCGATCGTTCAACAAACTTTCTTCACTTTCCCGTTTTATTATTTTTCTTTTCTTTTCGTATTTTTAATCATTGTAATTTCTTACAAATAATTTTTATTTTTCACAAGAAAAAAACTGTTCACTTTATATTAAAATTTATTTTTAATAGTAAAACACATGTAACCACAAGGAAAAAAAATGTAACTTTAATCGCCATTTTTAATGCTTACATTTATTTTTCGTTTTAGTATTGCCAAGTTTATTTTTGATTTGATTTTAACATTTGACAAACATTTGACATTAAATTGATAAAACATTTGATATCAAATGTTTATTTTCAAATCATTATCAATTTGAATTTAAATGTTAAATCAAACAATTGAAAAACGTTTGAGAATTGCGTTTGATGTCAAATGATAAAGTCATTTCATATCAAAGGTTTGACTTTGTGTTTGTTGGGATAAAATAAAAAATTGAACTTGTAACAACAATATTTATTTCCAACAAATAAACAAGTGCTGTAAGCTGCTTCTTTTATTTTCAATAAAAACCCGATAACTTTGGTTTCTGTGACACATAAAGCCAACATTAATTTCAGTTCGAACAAAAACCCATAACATTGGATTTCATTACATCAAATTTAAATTAATGTTTTGATGAGAATCTCATTAATAAAATTTAAAAGTAAGCCTGGTTAATAAGTTAATAAGTTTTGTTGACAACACCAAAACCACGACTACCTCTAATTTTTTCCAAAAATCCCTTGTGTTTGTTGTATTTTTATTACTTTTTGCTGTATATAAATTTTAGGGCTGCCATATGTCCTATGGATATGACTTATATACCAAAATATCGGACATTTTTAGAAGAACATACTTTATAAAAAACTCGGGAAAATCGGTTTAGATACAAAAAAGTTATGAACAAAATTATTTTTTTTTTTAATACCCACTTTCGGGAACCATAGATCTCCCCGACTCCAAGTTTTATAACTTAAGTAAATGGTAAAATTCTTCCTTAACACGTCGGTATATAAAACTATCAAATCGGTTAGACAATGTGTAATTTATGAGCAAAATACTCAAAAAATGGGCTAAAAAACATCAACATTTTTATAAAAACCTAAATTTTAGGGCTGCCATATGTCCTATGTATATGACTTATATACCAAAATGTCGGAAATTTGTATGAGTTATAACCGAAATACTGGGGTCTAATCATCGCATACGATATCGAGCAAAATTCATCGAAATTATTTATTTTGGTGTCTTGAAACTCGATATCGAATGAAATGTATTGAATTACCGTAAAAAGGTAAGACCAATCAATTTCTTACAGATTGAGACGTAACATCTTACTGCTAACTATAATCGTTCTAATTTCTTTACGCACCACAAAATGAAACAGCTGATTTGCAACGTTACTGTTACTCCCGGCTAACTGAGCCTTTAATGTTGGAAGAATTCCAATCAATTGTAGTGGGGAATGTAAGGCGAGATAAACGCACTGTTTATTGTTGATGATTTTGTTTAAACTTTGATATTGTTACAAATAGAACTGTTTCTGTAATTCTTATACACTAAACAGTTTTATTTGGTTTAATATCTTTAGTTTTTCTAAAATCTTTATGGATGAAGTTTCCTGATGATCTGGCCTAAGCACCCAGTAAAATGCGCATAGGAATAGCTTATCCCATCAACAAAAAATTTCAGTGTTTTTTATCAAATAATAATAATTGGGAATTAAGCACGAATAACAAAATCATTTAAATAAAAATAAAAAAAATAAATATATCCCTTTTCGATGGACACTGCTGCCTGGGTCCGGCAGCGCTCCATAAGAAAAGCATTAAGCTCTTTTAAGAGGATATCCACTTTATGCGAATACATTTCAATGCTACTCTCGATATCCTGCCATTAAGAATTCCACTGTACATATTTATTTTTAAATTCGAACGTTTTCGTGAAGAAACACGTGTGTAGTTCGTAATTTGTACAAGAGCATACAAAGTACACACTAACTACATACATATAACATATAAATAGGAATTTATTTTGCCATAGACTGAATCAATAACGTTTTTTTGCACAATATTAAATTCAGCACAATAATTTCACACATTTTTTTGTACGAACGGGTATGATTTTAACAGTGTTGCCAAAACTTGGAGACCTAAAATGGCTAAATTTACGGAAAAAATTGCTTAAAATGGGCTAAAAAATGGCTAAAAGCTTTTTTAAATAAAACACATTAAAATTCAATAACAAAACATAAATAATTCATTAAAAGTTGTTAAACGTTATTTAATATTCTGAAAGATATTTAAAAAATAAAATCATCGATAAATATTATGTCGTTATTGTTCATCTCATAGGAATCACTAGTGCGTATTAGTTTAAACTAATTTGAAGGTAAGTCATAATCACGACAACATTTACCCAGCCTTTTGATTCCAGATCTACAAAATAAAACAAGTAAGAAAATATAGTCGGTCAACCCCGACTATATGATACCCTACACCTCATTAGAACCTGTGTACCAAATTTTATTAAATGATCTGCAAATTTGCGATCCGTACTTTACGCACAATGTTAATTCGACTCAGAAAGGGGTTCTGAGTCAATCGGTATACGAAAAGGTGGGCTTAGGACCAATATTTTAAGGTGTTACAAACATCAGCACAAACGCATAGTACCCCCTCCACTATTGTGGTGTTGGTATAAATATTTCATTGATAAAACCGAATTAACGGTTGCTAAATGTAACCTTTTTCTCAAATTACTTTTAACGATGTTTACTTGGTGAAATACCCTCTCTACTTCATCATTAGACCATCGAAGTGAGAGCAACTTTATAGTAAATTCTGAAATGTCTAAAAAAAATTGTTGCCACCTGCATCTCTTTATTGAAATACTTGCAACCAGAAAGAAACACCGATGTTTGTATTGATCCATTTAATAAATTTAATATGGGAATACAGTTGCTTTGTTTTGAAAGATGTTTCATCGTCATTGCTTATAGCGGTTTTCAACATTTGTAAAAGTTGGGGTTTGAAGGCGTTTTAGTTGTTAAAAATGTTTATTTTGCTTTTATAAATTTTTATAATAAAATAAAAATTTTTCTTTTAAAAGGAAAACAGCAAGAACAATTTTATGGCTAAACAAGTTGAAAAATGGCTAATGGCTAAATGCATTTTTTAATGGCTACCCAGGGTGAAATTTGGCTAAATCTAGCCACTAATGGCTAAATTGGCAACACTGGATTTTAATAATAATTTGATTGCCCGTTTGTTAATACCGATTACGACAAAAAGTAATTCAATAATACGTACTTTTAATATTTCTTATTTTATATAGAAATTACAATAATTAAGGTTATATACAGTCAAAGCTCTACTTACCGACAGCTCCTCCAGCCGCACAACTCCCAACGGGAGTTGATTCCAGTGATGCCAACAGAAGGGAATTTTCCCCTTTTGTTGGGATTTTTTCGAAAAATTTCAAGCGTAAGGAAAAAAATTACAGATTTTTTATTTAAAGGCAAATGTAGAGAATTTTCAAAATAATTTATACACAATAGCATTAAAGTACAAATGTAGTATCCTTTAAAGAATCCCTATACTATGAGTCATAACAGCCTGACAATCCATGTATTAAAACCATATTCCCGAATATTCGTCGAACCCCCTAATATATATGTAATTATGGGGCGACATTTATTCGCATTTGCGAACCATTCTCTTATTTTGCTATTTGCATTCGCATTCACATTCGCTAAAATGAATGCGAATATTAAAAGCGAATATATAATAATTTAAATTTATTTGTAAAAAAAAACGATCATACTTTCTAAGCTAAGAGAAAATACAATTTCAAATTTTTAATAAAAACTTTTAAGGATAACGAAGGATTTCATTTTATAAGAAAATTTTGTTAATATTTTTATTCAGGGGAATAAGACTTCTCTTTTATTTGGTACCTTATTAGGGTATTCATTTAATCGGTTAATCGCTCGATTATTTAATCGAGGTTTTGGTTTAATCGGTTCATTTTGTTTTTGATCGGTTAACCGGTTAATTTGTTTTTTTTATAAATTAAGTAATTTCAATATATTAAAACTAATAATTATTTATTATTTGGAGTTTAGGAGTAAAAAAAAAAATAATAACATAACAATTGTTGAACTAAAACGATCAAACAAAAAATAATTAATAACTACGTAATACATGTTTTTTAATTATTAAATATTATGTATTTGTGAGATCATATTATTAATTACTTCAATAGTTTAAAGAGGTATTATAAAATAATGTTTTAGAAAACTAAATTGGATTAAATGTTTAGATTTTTAGCGATTCTTTTCTTTAGTTTTGATAAAACTTGACTTGGAAAAACTTCTTAAGCCATAACCACGGACAAAGATTTTAAAATTTTTAACTTCACCGGACAAAACAGGGTAATAATTCGGTTTTTTGGTAGTTTTTGTTAACACCTTATATGAAATAAATTTCCGATCATTAATTAAAAATTTTTGTCTGTAGGCGTTTTCGTTGCATGTCAAAAAAATACCATTTTTAAATTCGGCCTTTCAGGCTTTCAGGTGGAAAAAGTTGGTAAGATGGGAAATTGGGAACTTTTTAAACACAACCATTTAAACTACAACATTAAAACATTTTACGAGTGACAAAGATTCAAAAAATTTTAACTAAAAGAGTCAATACAGCTTAGAAAAACGTACTGTTTGTAAACAATTTTTTTTTTATAAAATTTTGCGACCATAAATCAAAAATTGTTATAGAATTAAAAAACAATTCAAGAAAATTTAATGAGTGCCCCTGTAGGGTAGATGGTAGCGAGCTAGTCTATCAGCGCCAGGGGTTGCGGTATCGATTCCCGCCAGAGGCTCTGGTTTCTTTCCTGCAGACAAGCGAAGAGCTTCGCGGGGTAAGCTTAGAAAATTAAAAAAAAAAAAGATAAAAGATTGTAAGCTAACGTAATCGTTGTACAATAATTCATCCGAAATAAGAAGGAGCTGCAATACAGTAAATGTTGTTAATTTTTATATTTTGTTCAGTGAATTTTTGTTTTCAAAAACCAATAAGATAAACATTATAAGCTATGAATCTCAGCAAAGTACATCATCAAATTATTAAAAAGTTATTTCATTGATGACAAGTAACAGTGCTATATTCTTCGGCTTTGCCAAATCTTGTAGACCCTTGACTATGGTGCGATAAAACAAGAAAGTTATATAAATACAGTTCTTTAGATATAAATAAATCTATTTTGTTCCACGTCTACTTCTCCAACACCGCCTACATTTTGTTAGATACATATTTGGGGGATTTACAAGGTGTCATAAAGTCATAAGTCTTAAATTAATAACATGAAAACATACGACTGTTGTGGACAACCCCTCATATAAAATAAATATTTACCAATAATAAAAATATTTTTTAATTCTAATTCATGAATTAATAAATTAAATTAGATCTTTCCAGACTATTTTCCATTTTTCAGACGCAAGCCATAAATAAATTTTGTTTTGTTTGTTTACCAAACATTAGAGTCCTAAGCCGATCTAATTTGACGCCGAAAGTGTTTTGTTGCAAAAATTGCTAGCCGCAGGTTAAATTCGGATGTTTGCCGGATAAAACTATACCATCAACGGCCGCTCAGCGCAGGTGATTAATTACACTTTTGTTTACAAAGCAACAACAATTTTTTTATACCATTGTACAATGTTAGAACATTATGACAATATAACATGATAGCACACCTTGTGAATACCCCAATTGTGTTTTGATTGCCTTTACATTTATACCTAAAGCCTAGTAGTGTGTTTCAATTTGTGAAAAAAATTTAGCAACATCTTTTATTTATTACGATAAATTTGGGATGTATCAATGTTACATACCTGGGGAGTTGGCACAATTTGACGATTTTAAAGTATGGGACATTGTTTTGCGTATGTAAACGTTGGCTCTTTCCATTCTCCAGATATACACAAATTTATAAAATTCTTGTCTTTTAGAAAAAAATTAAAAACAGTGCTGCATATGCTAAAAATTTTAAAACTCTCGTCTTGAGTTAGAAGTTATTTTTTTATACATAAGCCACTCGCACCCCAAAAAGCGACCAAAAGTACCTTAAAGGAAAAGACATAAGCGTTCTTTTGAGTAAAAAACAACACTCCCGCTAAAAAAAGTTTTAAATTTAAAAAAACAAAAAAAAAATTTCAAAAGATTGATCAAATTCCTATCTAAGCTACTTGGGACAAATTTTTCTAACACCAATAGGTAATAAGTTACATGGATGCGAAAGAACACCTGTATGGCCAAAATGTCAAACTTTGACCCCCTCTATCTCAAAAACTTTTTGACCGATCTTGTTGTTGCTTTCTACATTTTTAAATTAATTTTGCGTGTGAAAATTATGAAAGCCAATTAAAAAAGTACTTGCAAAAAGTTTAAAGTGTTTATGTTACAAGCTATTGGCCGATATTTTGCAATTATTAATGATTTGGAGGAATACTTTTATGGAAAGAAACACAAAATACATATGAATAGGCCCTAATTGTGTAAAACGCATTGCCAAAAATTACATTGAAAGTAAAAACAAAGCCAAAATATTTTGTAATTTTGTTGTTGCTTCTACATATGTACATATGTAAATTCATTTTACGTTTAAAAATTTTCAACGCTACAATATATGCAGTGTTTTATTTATATTTTAATTTCAATGTCGGCACTTAGAGTTGCCACTTGCTAATATTTTGTTGTATGAAAAAATGTTCACATTTGAGGTGAGACCAGGGCTGCCAGATAAATTTGTGAGGAAATCGTCAATTTCCTGAGAAAAAATAAAAAAAATCGTCTTTTACGTTTTCAAAAAATCGTCGGAGTAGAAGATTCCTCACACGGGAAAGCTGTAAAACGGCTGAGATTCTTCCATATATTATCTAACGATTCGTTCATGTCAAGAATCGTATGAGACTCATGTAGATAATCGTTAAAGGTTCATTTGATAATGGTTTAACGAAAGATAAACAAAGTGTAACATTGTTGTTTTTGTACTCTGAAAATAAATATCCAAAATCGGTTTGGATTATAAATCTAAAACAGGACTTAAAATCATTATTATCGTTATAATTGTTGTTTGAAGTACAAAATTTATATGTAATTATACGTATAGCTAACATTACATCAACTAGAACTGTTGTATTTAAAAGTACTTGTTAAAATGTCAGGTTTAAACCGTTACTACAAATATGCATACAAACCTCGTCACGCTATTTTATTATCTTGCTTATTGTTGTACTTTTTTAAAGCGTCCAAAAATAGACTGTATGTGTTGTTGTTCTAATATTTCACATAAAGAAGTGTTGCTAACGTTCAAATAAAAAAATGCAAAAAACGACAACATTAAAGAGCGTTAAATATTTCATACAAAATTATGAAAACTTGAAACCAATAGCGCGTATATTGAATAGTTGTCAACATTTTTGCTGGTTAAATTAAAATCAAACAAAAATATTTATTGAATCAGTAAAAAAAATTTGTAGAAATTAAAAAAAATTTCAAACAAGCGTTTGCTTGAAAATAATTCGACAATACTTTTTTCTGTGTACTAAATATTGAGTGAGAGAAGCTGTTAATTTTGAAAAAGTAAGCGAAGTTTTTACTGGGATAATGTTTAAATAATTTGTCGGTCATTTCAATATCTGTAAATATTTATAATTTAAAAGCTGAAAGAAATGTAAAAATTTAAATTATTGTTTAAAGTTTGACATGTATAATTAGGTTTTAGAAAGGTTTCAAGTTACAACTTAAACTTGACACCTCGGCTATGGACATGCGCAATTTTCATGCATATTCAGATCAAAAATTTGGTTAAGAAACTACAGATTTATTACCATTTTTTCTTAATTCTCTACTTTGAACGTTTATTTAATGCAGTACGTCTAATCTCAGGTTGTATTCTTCAAAATTACATGCAAAACTGTTCTATATAAGGTGTATCCATGTCGATTTGCACTTACCGGAACGTTTTTTCTTCGTTATGTTTAACATATTTAGCTTTTACATTTTTAAGAGATGAGACAAGACTAAATAAATAAAAATAAAAAAACTGACTGGCAACCCGCTCTTTAAATAAAGCGAGTTGTTTTTGTTTTTATTTTGTTTTTTCATAACCTACTTACAACTACAATTAAGGCTCAGTTAGCCGGGAGTAGAAGTAAAGGTCTCGTTACTCTTACGTAAACGTATACGTTGCTAATCAGCTGTTCCGTTTTCCTTACTAAACTACTGAACAAATAGGTACTCTTACGTAAACGTAACGTTGCGTTGCGGATGAACCTGATAAAATGAAAATTTCTCTCCGTTTTTACGTATCAGCTGTTAAAGGCATCGTTACTCTTACGTAAATGTTGCGGATACGTAAACGTTGCGGTCGACTTGAAATGTTGGTAGTTACTACAAAAACGTAAACGTGTCATATGTTGTTGAGGTGTATGCGTGTACTCGTACACACATATGTACATATGTATGCAAATTATTATTTGTTTTGATTTTGCTCACAGACTTGTTCCAAGACATGTTGCTAACATTCTTGTTTAAAATCGCCAATACATACCGATATCGGCGCTTTTGTACAAAAAAATAAAATACTTTATACATATCTGTGGCATTTTGACAAAACATCTTAAGTCGTAATAAGATAGCAAACAATTTTAAAAAAATCGCTGAAAAAATCATTTTTATCAAATAATAAAAAAACCAAACTTAAAGAAAAATTTCGTTTATAAAACAAAATTTTAAAAATGCAAACAAAAATGTTTTTTGAATGAAAATTCGTATGATTAACAACATTTTTTTCCACTTTTTGAATTTGACTTAAGATTTTTTGTCAAAATGCCACAGATATGTATTTACATATACAGCACTAAAATTGCTTTGAAAAATTTAATTTTTTATTTAGTTTTTACTGCACCTGAGAATTTAGTTTTGGAGTAATGGACCTTAAAATATTTGCATTTCTTGTTTATATTTGTGTTATTTTATTGTTTTGTAAATATTTAAAGCGAATTTAGTTAAAATACAAAAAAGTAGTTTCAAACTTATAAAGAAATAAAATGGCCATAGACAAAGTGAGAAAAAGGCGTTTGCAAATTTGCAGTAGCCCGCTGCCGGAAACATGCAAAAATACTATTTTAACTATTAATCAATTTTATTAACTTCCATCTATGGAAATAATCTAACTGTTGGATAAAATAAAATAAAAAATTGAACTTGTAACAACAATATTTATTTCCAACAAATAAACAAGTGCTGTAAGCTGCTTCTTTTATTTTCAATAAAAACCCGATAACTTTGGTTTCTGTGACACATAAAGCCAACATTAATTTCAGTTCGAACAAAAACCCATAACATTGAATTTCATTACATCAAATTTAAATTAATGTTTTGATGAGAATCTCATTAATAAAATTTAAAAGTAAGCCACTGGTTAATAAGTTTTGTTGACAACACTGCTTCAAAACAAATAACAGCTGATACGTAAAAACGGAGAGAAATTTTAATTTTATCAGGTTCACCCGCAACGCAACGTTACGTTTACGTAAGAGTACCTATTTGCACAGTAGCTTCGTAAGGAAAACGGAACAGCTGATCCGCAACGTATACGCTTACGTAAGAGTAACGAGGCCTTTAAGAGTTGTATTTTGGTTTTGAAGCTGTGTTGTCAAAAAAACTTATTAACCAGCGGTTTACTATTAAATTTTATTAATGAGATTCTCATCAAAACATTAATTTAAATAGGATGTAATGAAATCCAATGTTATGGGATTTTTGTTCGAACTGAAATTAATGTTGGCTTTATTTTTCACAGAAACCAAAGTTATCGGGTTTTTATTGAAAATAAAAGAAGCAGATTACAGCTCTTGGTAATTTGATGGAAATAAATATTGTTGTTAAAAGTTTAATTTTTTATTTAATTTTATCCAACAGTTAGATTATTTCCATAGATGGAAGTAAATAAAATTGATAAATGTTAAAATAGTATTTTTGCATGTTTCCGGCAGCGGGCTGCTGCAAATTTGCAAAAGCCTTTTTCTCACTTTATCTATAGTCATTTTATTTATTTATAAGTTTAAAACAACAAATATTTTTGTATTTTAACTAAATTCGCTTTATATATTTCTAAAACAATAAAATTACACAAATATAAACACTAAAAGCAAGTTATACAACAATGGCATTTATTTTATATGTACATTTGTATGTTTACTGCATTTCCACTTGTATTTTATTTGCTATAATTTTCTTTTACATTTACAACACAAGTTTTAACAATATTTTAACGCAAAAATCATAATTTATAAAATTATTAAATAAAACATTAATTTAAAGCTGTAAACACATGAGCCTAAACATAAAAGAGCTGATTCGATTATTGATTTTATTATAAAATAATTATTTGCATAGATTTGGGCAATGCAAATAGAAAAAAATCAGCGCAATATTCGCCTTAACCTTATTATATTAAATACATATATTATTTAGTTTTATTTGACCTTTATTTTTATACCCTTCACCGAAGGTAGAAAGGGTATATATAACTTTGTCATTCCGTTTGTAATTTCTACAATATGGATCCTACACCCTATAAAGTACATATATTCTGGGTCCTTATGAAAAGCGAAGTTCAAATCCGGTTGTCCGTCTGTTCGTCTGTCCGTCTGTCTGTTGAAATGGGTTTTCCGAAGCCCCCAGATATGATGGGGACTTGGTTGGGGTATCTTTATGTCAGGTATTCTTATTATAATTTTGCTATTGAAATTCAGCCAGATCGGTCCACAAATGGCTGAGATATGACCAAAAAACGACGACTACCTCTAATTTTTTCCAAAAATCCCTTGTGTTTGTTGTATTTTTATTACTTTTTGCTGTATATAAATTTTAGGGCTGCCATATGTCCTATGGATATGACTTATATACCAAAATATCGGACATTTTTAGAAGAACATACTTTATAAAAAACTCGGGAAAATCGGTTCAGATACAAAAAAGTTATGACCAACATTAAATTTTTTTTTTCAAATACCCCCTTTTGGGAACCATAGATCTCCCCGAGTCCAAGCTTTATAACTAAAGTAAATGGTAAATTTCTTCTTAAACACGTCGGTATATAAATCTGTCAAATCGGTTAAAAAATGGCTGAGTTATGAGCAAAAAACCACGACTACCTCAAAATTTTTCGAAAATCCCTTGTGGTTGTTGTATTTTTATTACTTTTTGCTGTATATCTGGGGAACGGCAAAAGCCAAAGCTTCCAAATTAGGTACACACATTAAGGCTGCCAATACACACCATCCTACAAAATGTGGGCGGGATTAGAGAAGTGGGCGTGGTACCTCCCGTACAAAAAAAATTAAAAATTGTATAAAAACCTACATTTTTGGGCTGCCATATGCCCTATGGATATGACTTATATATCAAAATATCGGAAATTTTAAGTAGAACATATTTTATAAAAAACTCGGGAAAATCGGTTTAGATACAAAAAAGTTATGAACAAAATTAAATTTTTTTTTTTTAATACCCACTTTCGGGAACCATAGATCTCCCCGACTCCAAGTTTTATAACTTAAGTAAATGGTAAAATTCTTCCTTAACACGTCGGTATATAAAACTATCAAATCGGTTAGACAATGGGTAATTTATGAGCAAAATACTCAAAAAATGGGCTAAAAAACATCAACATTTTTATAAAAACCTAAATTTTAGGGCTGCCATATGTCCTATGTATATGACTTATATACCAAAATGTCGGAAATTTGTATGAGTTATAACCGAAATACTGGGGTCTAATCATCGCATACGATATCGAGCAAAATTCATCGAAATTATTTATTTTGGTGTCTTGAAACTCGATATCGAATGAAATGTATTGAATTACCGTAAAAAGGTAAGACCAATCAATTTCTTACAGATTGAGACGTAACATCTTACTGCTAACTATAATCGTTCTAATTTCTTTACGCACCACAAAATGAAACAGCTGATTTGCAACGTTACTGTTACTCCCGGCTAACTGAGCCTTTAATGTTGGAAGAATTCCAATCAATTGTAGTGGGGAATGTAAGGAGAGATAAACGCACTGTTTATTGTTGATGATTTTGTTTAAACTTTGATATTGTTACAAATAGAACTGTTTCTGTAATTCTTATACACTTAACAGTTTTATTTGGTTTAATATCTTTAGTTTTTCTAAAATCTTTATGGATGAAGTTTCCTGATGATCTGGCCTAAGCACCCAGTAAAATGCGCATAGGAATAGCTTATCCCATCAACAAAAAATTTCAGTGTTTTTTATCAAATAATAATAATTGGGAATTAAGCACGAATAACAAAATCATTTAAATAAAAATAAAAAAAATAAATATATCCCTTTTCGATGGACACTGCTGCCTGGGTCCGGCAGCGCTCCATAAGAAAAGCATTAAGCTCTTTTAAGAGGATATCCACTTTATGCGAATACATTTCAATGCTACTCTCGATATCCTGCCATTAAGAATTCCACTGTACATTTTTATTTTTAAATTCGAACGTTTTCGTGAAGAAACACGTGTGTAGTTCGTAATTTGTACAAGAGCATACAAAGTACACACTAACTACATACATATAACATATAAATAGGAATTTATTTTGCCATAGACTGAATCAATAACGTTTTTTTGCACAATATTAAATTCAGCACAATAATTTCACACATTTTTTTGTACGAACGGGTATGATTTTAACAGTGTTGCCAAAACTTGGAGACCTAAAATGGCTAAATTTACGGAAAAAATTGCTTAAAATGGGCTAAAAAATGGCTAAAAGCTTTTTTAAATAAAACACATTAAAATTCAATAACAAAACATAAATAATTCATTAAAAGTTGTTAAACGTTATTTAATATTCTGAAAGATATTTAAAAAATAAAATCATCGATAAATATTATGTCGTTATTGTTCATCTCATAGGAATCACTAATGCGTATTAGTTTAAACTAATTTGAAGGTAAGTCATAATCACGACAACATTTACCCAGCCTTTTGATTCCAGATCTACAAAATAAAACAAGTAAGAAAATATAGTCGGTCAACCCCGACTATATGATACCCTACACCTCATTAGAACCTGTGTACCAAATTTTATTAAATGATCTGCAAATTTGCGATCCGTACTTTACGCACAATGTTAATTCGACTCAGAAAGGGGTTCTGAGTCAATCGGTATACGAAAAGGTGGGCTTAGGACCAATATTTTAAGGTGTTACAAACATCAGCACAAACGCATAGTACCCCCTCCACTATTGTGGTGTTGGTATAAATATTTCATTGATAAAACCGAATTAACGGTTGCTAAATGTAACCTTTTTCTCAAATTACTTTTAACGATGTTTACTTGGTGAAATACCCTCTCTACTTCATCATTAGACCATCGAAGTGAGAGCAACTTTATAGTAAATTCTGAAATGTCTAAAAAAAATTGTTGCCACCTGCATCTCTTTATTGAAATACTTGCAACCAGAAAGAAACACCGATGTTTGTATTGATCCATTTAATAAATTTAATATGGGAATACAGTTGCTTTGTTTTGAAAGATGTTTCATCGTCATTGCTTATAGCGGTTTTCAACATTTGTAAAAGTTGGGGTTTGAAGGCGTTTTAGTTGTTAAAAATGTTTATTTTGCTTTTATAAATTTTTATAATAAAATAAAAATTTTTCTTTTAAAAGGAAAACAGCAAGAACAATTTTATGGCTAAACAAGTTGAAAAATGGCTAATGGCTAAATGCATTTTTTAATGGCTACCCAGGGTGAAATTTGGCTAAATCTAGCCACTAATGGCTAAATTGGCAACACTGGATTTTAATAATAATTTGATTGCCCGTTTGTTAATACCGATTACGACAAAAAGTAATTCAATAATACGTACTTTTAATATTTCTTATTTTATATAGAAATTACAATAATTAAGGTTATATACAGTCAAAGCTCTACTTACCGACAGCTCCTCCAGCCGCACAACTCCCAACGGGAGTTGATTCCAGTGATGCCAACAGAAGGGAATTTTCCCCTTTTGTTGGGATTTTTTCGAAAAATTTCAAGCGTAAGGAAAAAAATTACAGATTTTTTATTTAAAGGCAAATGTAGAGAATTTTCAAAATAATTTATACACAATAGCATTAAAGTACAAATGTAGTATCCTTTAAAGAATCCCTATACTATGAGTCATAACAGCCTGACAATCCATGTATTAAAACCATATTCCCGAATATTCGTCGAACCCCCTAATATATATGTAATTATGGGGCGACATTTATTCGCATTTGCGAACCATTCTCTTATTTTGCTATTTGCATTCGCATTCACATTCGCTAAAATGAATGCGAATATTAAAAGCGAATATATAATAATTTAAATTTATTTGTAAAAAAAAACGATCATACTTTCTAAGCTAAGAGAAAATACAATTTCAAATTTTTAATAAAAACTTTTAAGGATAACGAAGGATTTCATTTTATAAGAAAATTTTGTTAATATTTTTATTCAGGGGAATAAGACTTCTCTTTTATTTGGTACCTTATTAGGGTATTCATTTAATCGGTTAATCGCTCGATTATTTAATCGAGGTTTTGGTTTAATCGGTTCATTTTGATTTTGATCGGTTAACCGGTTAATTTGTTTTTTTTATAAATTAAGTAATTTCAATATATTAAAACTAATAATTAATAATTATATTATTTGGAGTTTAGGAGTAAAAAAAAAAATAATAACATAACAATTGTTGAACTAAAACGATCAAACAAAAAATAATTAATAACTACGTAATACATGTTTTTTAATTATTAAATATTATGTATTTGTGAGATCATATTATTAATTACTTCAATAGTTTAAAGAGGTATTATAAAATAATGTTTTAGAAAACTAAATTGGATTAAATGTTTAGATTTTTAGCGATTCTTTTCTTTAGTTTTGATAAAACTTGACTTGGAAAAACTTCTTTCACTAATCTTGGATGTTGGAGAACTCGAAAGCAACCCATAATACAGAATATCTAATTTCTCAGTCTTTTTCCTGGATTTCTCTAAACATATAACATCATCTATTATGCCATTAAAGTCCTGTTTTAATGTTTTAAATGTTTAACAATTTCAATTGTTTCGGTTAATTATGTTGTTGTGTTACTATCGAGAGTTTCTTCTGTTGCCAGGTCATCATCTAACTCGTTCTGACAAATCTCAGCACCTAACATTCTGAAAAAAAGTTTATTTCCGAATTCCTTAATTTCTGTTTTTGTACTGTATTTTAAGAATATACCTATTGTATGAAAAAATATTTCTAAGCGCAACTTTTTTGGTGCACTTTAGTAATTTTTTTTGGTGAAATTTGGTACAGATAACATTGAAAAATTCTACATTGCATTGTAGAACGTATTTTAAAAATGGGGTTCTTGCAACTGACGTTTTGGAACTCACCCATAATTAAAAACGCAAAAAAAATATGGTTTAACACTACAAAAAATTCAAAATTTTATTACATCGTTACATTGTTAATCGATAAAAGCCAATTTTAAATTAACCGACCAGTTAATCGGGTAGTAATTAATCGGTTAACCGATCAACGGTTAACCGAATGAATACCCTAATACTCATATTAAAAAAAACATTTAAAATAAGTATTCTTAAAAATTATTAAGCTCTTTTAAAAGGACAAATTATGAGGAAATGAAAAATCAAATACAAAGTTTGACTATGTTTTGTCTCTAGATTAAAGGATATATAGAGGCGTTTCTGCCAAAAAGAAAAAAAAATAAAGTTATCACACAATGTTATTTTTAAATAAATAAATTTTTATAAGTGTGTAAATGGCATTTACATATTTATTTTGTTTTTTTTTCTTGTTGTTAATAAATAATTTAATAACCCCATTCATTAACTGAGACACATTGGGCTGCTGATTCAATAATTTTATTTTAATATTAACAAAATGTTAACAAAACATATACTTGTTTGCCTGTTGTTAAAAACAATAAATTTTTAACGTAGGGTAATGTTTTTTGTTTGCACTGAAAAAAGGGATTTTTGTTTAGACACGTAGGGATTTTCTTAAATTTCTCCTGGCATCACTGGCTGATTCTCTAAGTTCCCTCTTGAAACATTAAAACCAACTATCCCGTAGACATATCTAGTCAGCGGAAAAATTGCTGCGACGATCGGTGTCCGCCTGCGGATGCTTGTATGTGATATCGCTCACTTGCTGCAAATTCATTTTTTAATAAACGTGCTTAAAGTTTTTTGTTTGGCCGCACCACTTAGAAATAATAACAAATCACTTTCTTCAAACGGGGAAAGTATAAAAATATAAAAATCATTTTTATACACAATTGGGTTATTTACAAGAAGTTGTATTGTCATAATGTTCTAACTTTTTACAATGGTTTAAAAGCCGTATTAGTTTTAGTAAGCCGTCGCCGTTGATGGTAAAATTTTATCCGGCTTACATCCGAATTTACCCTGAGGCTAGCAATTTTTGCAACAAATCACTCGCGGCGCCAAATTAGATCAGCTTAGGACTCTGCTGTTTGGTAAACAAACAAAATAAAATTTGTTTCTGATTTGCGTCTGAAAAATGGAAAATTGTCAGGTAAGAGCTAATTTAATTAATGTTTATTTTTTATATATGTTTTAAATCAGCTGATTTAAATTCAAAATAGCATATTGAATTATGAGGGGTTGTTCACAACAGTCGTATTTTTTTATGTTTATTTTAAGACATATGACTCTATGACACTTTGTGAATCCGTCAAATATAAAGAAAAACCAGCGAATAATTCTGCATCACAAACTCCTAAATTAAATTTTTTTTTAGTTATTACGACGTTGCAGCTAAGCAGCGAATTTTATAAAACTGCAACGTATTTATGGAACGTGCTGTAGGCTTGTCAAGCAGTTGTCGAAGTATTAAGCTGGAGGTCCACACCATACGTTACTCGCTTTTTCGCAGCATACGCAGATGTCAAAAAAATAGAACCTGTGTATTTATACGTAGTAAGTTAAATGCACAAAAGCGTGGATGCCTTGAGGCGAAAAGTAGGTTTACTTTCTACTTTTGTAAGCGTTACAATCAGCATTCGAACAAATCAGCTCATTTTGGCAAATTAAATTGTATTTTTACTTGTGGTGCTGCTACATAAAAAGCGTTGCATGTACCTCAAAACGTAGAACGCAAGTAAGGTTAAAAAAGCATGCACTGCGTGGAGGTGAAAACGCGTGGTATGGACCTCCAGCTTTATGTTTATTACACTGTGTCACAAATTTTAAACAAAGTCGCGACTAAATAAATCTGACACCTAATCTTTATTTAAAATTCTCTACTGATTCCGAATACGAAGTCGGAAAGTTCAAAAGTAGAACAGTTTTCGAGATATTAATAACCATTATTTGCGTTTTTAAAATGATGATGTCACTTTAATTAAAGTATCTTCGAAAATATTCAAAGACTTTATTATTTCTTTTTTTCGCTGAAAGACAATAAAATTATTTAAGCAACCACGGCTAATTTGTAAAAAGTGTTCAAGAAGTGACTGACCAAAGTTAAAATTTTATAAAAATTTAAATTATTTTTTGCAAGTTTTATAACCAGGGAAACCATAAATATGCTCGTTTTATGCGCATAAAATATGCAGTAAAAACTTGAAAATGTGCCCTGAAAATTGTTAAAAAATTCCCCAAAAATTTTAATATTGCTAATTTGAAAACAAAATATTAAACAATTAAATAACAGTTCCAAATCATAAAAGCAATCCTAAAATTATAAATTAAACACGCTTTTAGAGATGAACTGTTTTTTTTTTTGGCCGTACATAATATAAACAAGTAAGAGTGCTATATTCGGCTATGCCGAATCTTAAATACCCTTCACCATGGTGAGATAAGAACAAGAAGTTTTTAAAAAGAATACCTATGACAAAATCAAAAAATGTATGTATATAACTAAGTCCGTTTCCTCTTTTGACAAAGTTGATGTTTAAAATTCGTTATATAAGTTTTAATTATATTTAATCTTAAAATCGTGTATAAAAAAATTTAATAAAAATAAAAAAAAATTTATTTTGGAGACTTTAACTCGCAATCTTACGAGCCTTAAGCGAGAACTTAGACAACTCAATACGAACGGTTTTATTGAACAAGCGTTAAATTAAAATATATTGAGAGAATTTTATGAACATACATACATGTGTATGCGTAAAAAACACATTAAAATCCACCACTTGTGGTAAAGATTATAAAAAAAACAACAAAAAAAAACCGCAACCAAGAGAAATGCAAGAAGAGATCAACGCAGCAACAGCTTATTAGACGAAACACAATAACAACAATTACTACAGCAATAAGAGATAAAAATAAAATGCAACAACAACAATTACGAAAGCAATGCCTTTATACATAAATAACTTTTGCTCATTCATACATACTCATGTGCATACATATGTATGGCTTTGCAATAGCTAGGTTAACCTACTAGTTAGTATGGATTTATTTAAATTACATACAACTTTTTATGTACATATGTAGGTACGTATATGCTTGCCGAAATAAAATAAAACACTGTGTCATTGCCAATAAAATTAAAATATCGAAAAGCTTTATACCTAAGTAATTTTAAAATCGTTTTTAGGACATAAACAAATTAAATAAAAAATAAAAAACAAATGATTTTTGTTTTACATGTAAGTTAAGCGAACGATTAATATTTACAATGTCAAAAAAATCAAAAATTGCTGAATTATTTTAAAATCGTTATATAGAATATAAAAAAAGTTAAAAAAAATTTTTTTTGAAAAGGTGGATGCCGGATTTGAACCCCGGCACCTACCAACAACGCTGCTTTCAGCAACCGCCCAGACAACTCATCCATTAACACTTATGCTAATAAAGAATTAAAGTAGAATATATTCCGTCACTTTGTTTGTTTAATATGTAGGTATGTACGTATTTTTCAATTTAAGCGACCAATCATGTACAAACATGTGTGTGTTTGATATGCCTAACATTCAACACGTTCGAATAAAAGCACAAACAAAAAAACAACAACCACAAGGGATTTTTGGAAAATATTAGAGGTAGTCGTGGTTTTTTGCTCATAACTCAGCCATTTTTTAACCGATTTGACAGATTTATATACCGACGTGTTTAAGAAGGAATTTACCATTTACTTGTGTTATAAAGCTTGGACTCGGGGAGATCTGTGGTTCCCGAAAGTGGGTATTTAAAAAAAAAAATTAGTTTTGGTCATAACTTTTTTGTATCTGAACCGATTTTTCTGAATTTTTTATAAAATATGTTCTACTAAAAATTTTCGATATTTTGGTATATAAGTCATATCCATAGGACATATGGCAGCCCTAAATTTTAGGTTTTTATACAATTTTTAATTTTTTTTGTACGGGAGGTACCACGCCCACTTCTCCAATCCCGCCCACATTTTGTAGGATCGTGTGTATGGGCTACCTAAGTGTGTGTACCTAATTTGGAAGCTTTGGCTTTTGCCGTTCCCCAGATATACAGCAAAAAGTAATAAAATTACAACAACCACAAGGGATTTTTGGAAAATATTAGAGGTAGTCGTGGTTTTTTGCTCATAACTCAGCCATTTGTGGATCGATCTTGCTGAATTTCAATAGCAACCGATGGTAGACTATATGTGACACAAATGTAAAACAACCTAGCCGCTATCATGTCTGGAGTCTCCGGAAAACACATATCAAACGTAAGACGGACAGACGGACAGACGGACGGATATCGTTAAATCAACTTCTCTCCCCATAAGGACCCAGAATATATATACTTTATAGGGTCTAAGATCAATATTGTAGAAATTACAAACGGAATGACAAACTTATTAATACCCTTTTCCACCTGAGGTGAAGGGTATAATAAAAAACAAATGATTTTTGTTTTACATGTAAGTTAAGCGAACGATTAATATTTACAATGTCAAAAAAATCAAAAATTGCTGAATTATTTTAAAATCGTTATATAGAATATAAAAAAAGTTAAAAAAAATTTTTTTTGAAAAGGTGGATGCCGGATTTGAACCCCGGCACCTACCAACAACGCTGCTTTCAGCAACCGCCCAGACAACTCATCCATTAACACTTATGCTAATAAAGAATTAAAGTAGAATATATTCCGTCACTTTGTTTGTTTAATATGTAGGTATGTACGTATTTTTCAATTTAAGCGACCAATCATGTACAAACATGTGTGTGTTTGATATGCCTAACATTCAACACGTTCGAATAAAAGCACAAACAAAAAAACAACAACCACAAGGGATTTTTGGAAAATATTAGAGGTAGTCGTGGTTTTTTGCTCATAACTCAGCCATTTTTTAACCGATTTGACAGATTTATATACCGACGTGTTTAAGAAGGAATTTACCATTTACTTGTGTTATAAAGCTTGGACTCGGGAAGATCTGTGGTTCCCGAAAGTGGGTATTTAAAAAAAAAAATTAGTTTTGGTCATAACTTTTTTGTATCTGAACCGATTTTTCTGAATTTTTTATAAAATATGTTCTACTAAAAATTTTCGATATTTTGGTATATAAGTCATATCCATAGGACATATGGCAGCCCTAAATTTTAGGTTTTTATACAATTTTTAATTTTTTTTGTACGGGAGGTACCACGCCCACTTCTCCAATCCCGCCCACATTTTGTAGGATCGTGTGTATGGGCTACCTAAGTGTGTGTACCTAATTTGGAAGCTTTGGCTTTTGCCGTTCCCCAGATATACAGCAAAAAGTAATAAAATTACAACAACCACAAGGGATTTTTGGAAAATATTAGAGGTAGTCGTGGTTTTTTGCTCATAACTCAGCCATTTGTGGATCGATCTTGCTGAATTTCAATAGCAACCGATGGTAGACTATATGTGACACAAATGTAAAACAACCTAGCCGCTATCATGTCTGGAGTCTCCGGAAAACACATATCAAACGTAAGACGGACAGACGGACAGACGGACGGATATCGTTAAATCAACTTCTCTCCCCATAAGGACCCAGAATATATATACTTTATAGGGTCTAAGATCAATATTGTAGAAATTACAAACGGAATGACAAACTTATTAATACCCTTTTCCACCTGAGGTGAAGGGTATAATAAAAAACAAATGATTTTTGTTTTACATGTAAGTTAAGCGAACGATTAATATTTACAATGTCAAAAAAATCAAAAATTGCTGAATTATTTTAAAATCGTTATATAGAATATAAAAAAAGTTAAAAAAAATTTTTTTTGAAAAGGTGGATGCCGGATTTGAACCCCGGCACCTACCAACAACGCTGCTTTCAGCAACCGCCCAGACAACTCATCCATTAACACTTATGCTAATAAAGAATTAAAGTAGAATATATTCCGTCACTTTGTTTGTTTAATATGTAGGTATGTACGTATTTTTCAATTTAAGCGACCAATCATGTACAAACATGTGTGTGTTTGATATGCCTAACATTCAACACGTTCGAATAAAAGCACAAACAAAAAAACAACAACCACAAGGGATTTTTGGAAAATATTAGAGGTAGTCGTGGTTTTTTGCTCATAACTCAGCCATTTTTTAACCGATTTGACAGATTTATATACCGACGTGTTTAAGAAGGAATTTACCATTTACTTGTGTTATAAAGCTTGGACTCGGGGAGATCTGTGGTTCCCGAAAGTGGGTATTTAAAAAAAAAAATTAGTTTTGGTCATAACTTTTTTGTATCTGAACCGATTTTTCTGAATTTTTTATAAAATATGTTCTACTAAAAATTTTCGATATTTTGGTATATAAGTCATATCCATAGGACATATGGCAGCCCTAAATTTTAGGTTTTTATACAATTTTTAATTTTTTTTGTACGGGAGGTACCACGCCCACTTCTCCAATCCCGCCCACATTTTGTAGGATCGTGTGTATGGGCTACCTAAGTGTGTGAACCTAATTTGGAAGCTTTGGCTTTTGCCGTTCCCCAGATATACAGCAAAAAGTAATAAAATTACAACAACCACAAGGGATTTTTGGAAAATATTAGAGGTAGTCGTGGTTTTTTGCTCATAACTCAGCCATTTGTGGATCGATCTTGCTGAATTTCAATAGCAACCGATGGTAGACTATATGTGACACAAATGTAAAACAACCTAGCCGCTATCATGTCTGGAGTCTCCGGAAAACACATATCAAACGTAAGACGGACAGACGGACAGACGGACAGACGGACAGACGGACAGACGGACAGACGGACAGACGGACGGATATCGTTAAATCAACTTCTCTCCCCATAAGGACCCAGAATATATATACTTTATAGGGTCTAAGATCAATATTGTAGAAATTACAAACGGAATGACAAACTTATTAATACCCTTTTCCACCTGAGGTGAAGGGTATAAAAATAAAAAGTACTTAAACGGTAAAAAAAACAAATGTTCGAGGATTTGTCTAGAGTAAAAAACTCTAGAGCTCTTTTATGTTGCGGGATTTTATCAAAAAAGAAATAAAAGAACATTCGCTATATAAAATATTATCGACTATTTATCAAAAATGTTTGTTCCGAAAATTCTTCGTTTTAGTGAACTTTCCATTTTTCGAATCTCTGGTCAGGTTGGGCAGAGGAGTACGAAATATTTGAATTAATTACACAAGGGATTAAGAACTGAATATTGTTTTAAGGTTATTTGTGACGCTGAATCCAAATCTCAATTAAGTTTTTTTTCTATCATACAGACTTTTCGCGACATACCTTTATGTCCACAATTAAGGCACTTCCGCTACATATATAGGAATAACATGAAAACTGTTTACCATATTCAGTGGTTTAAGAGATATCGTTGAAGTTTAAAAAAAAGAACAATTAAAAAAACTCCGATTAGAGAGTGCATGTAACATAAATATGTGAGCCGATGTAGAAAAACGGAGAAAATTGCATCAAACTTCCAATCAACGCAAAAAATGTTAAATTTTGTTCCCTTGTGTAATAAAAAAAAATGTTATCAACACCGTGGCCCATAAAATGTTATTTTATTTTATAACACTTGATTAGAATTCGTTAACTTACCTTGCTTCTGCACTGTATGTCTTATTGCGTAGTCTACCTCTTGTGGTGTAGGGTATATATACATATTATTATTTAATTTTCGAAATAACACAATTCACACTATAAGCATGTATTTGCTATTTATGTACATATGTATATAGGAAAACAAGTTTTAATGGAAGATAATTCAAACACTGCACAGTAGGTAAACTGACCCGAAATCTTGGCCAAATATAATGTTTTGCACTAACAATAATAATGTTTTTGTTAATTAAGCTCAACTAAGAATATTACAAAGAAAATAACTGCATATGTATTAGCTTTTTGCATACAAATATCAGCTGACTTATGGGCAGTCGATGTTGCAGTCAGGGCTGTCAGACATTTGGGGACTGGGGATTTCAAAAAAAAATTCGGGGATTTGTTGAGGATTTGACACATTTTTAATAAATTATCCCTTAATTTTTATTATTAACAATTATTTATCTTTCTGTCGTATAATAAATAAGTAGCAAAACTTTTACCTTTCTCATATCAACAATTAATACGGTTCTAATTAAGATAACCATTTTTGTGAAGTGTGTAAAAGGTACTATATAAACTTATGCTATAATTCTTAAGTGAGTGTTTTAAGAAAGAAGAATTCAAAAACAGAATATAAAACCGTTGGCAACACATAAAATTTTTAATTTTTTTAAAGACCATTTTTAAGCAAAACTGTCTTCCCAATAATCAGTAAATTTGAAAGACTATATAATAAAGTTTGGGAAAAAGAATAATAGCCTAGCATTATGATGCATCGAAGTATTAAATAAATGACGGATATATGTATTTTTATTGTTGATATAAATAATGGCTAAAACTGATTAAACAAGCTCCAAATTCTTTTGAATTGGCTCATTCGATTTCAAAAACAGCATATTGTTCGGCTTGTAATTTCTCACTGGTATCGGATCAAAAGGATTTTAAAATCATACCAAAAACATTCGCAAAATTTTAAAACATTTTTTACTTTAAATTTTTATTTGGGGATTTTTGAGGATTTCTTATTATAAATTTTCTTATTATTTTTAAAAAAGAATTAAAAATTTTGTCAGAAAAAAAACAAAAAAATATAATAACTTTTTATATGATTTTGTTATTCGTGCTCAATTCCCAATTTTTATTTTATTATTTTTTTTATTTTATTAGTATACTATCATCATTACAATTAAAAATATAAAGAACAGTTGATAGTTAGTAATTAAAAAAAACCAAAATATTTTGGTGACGCTATTGTTTTTGTCAACAAAACGTGTAATTCTACCTTAACCTCAAATTAATTTCTTATTCCAATAATATAAACTTCGCATAAGCTTTTGGTAATGTTGGCCATGGACGAAAAGTGTTAATAAAAGAATACTGATTTAATTCGGTCTTTTCGGTTTTTGATTTGTATCATTTTCTTTCACAGCCTCTGCCTTAAACAAGGCGAACTTGCTAATGTTTGGATTTGTGAAGAAAATAAATCTAAATAAACTGATGCTGTTTACAAAATTATTAGAGGTAAAATTGATTCAAATAATGTTTCAAAAGAAGATTTCGCTTCGTTAAGCCAAAGCTACAAACTTTTTTTTAAGTTTATCATTAAGGTGGCACAAGGCTGACGGAAAAATTAACGACTTTTTCAAGAAAAATAGAAACTGATTTTGTTTGCATGGCTTGTACGGCATTTTGTAAGCCGGCTTGAGTATTTTCATCGTGCCGAATTTCAAAAAAAATGATTCTTTAGTTTTCGAGATATTCAGTTGTTTACCTTTTTCAATGATGGTAACCCTAAAAAATTTCAACTATTACAAAATTCAAAAATCCCAGTGTGTCTGCCCATGACAAACTCGACAAATCGGTCCAAAATTTTGGCTGAAATAAATTTTCGCCTAAGAAGTAACTCAAATTACCCAGTGTGCACTGTATGTGTAATGAAGGTATGTATGTATGTATGTATTTCTAAATTTAAAGACGGGTGTGTTTGTCTTCTTGGCGTCACTAATTTAAAACACATTCCGTTTCCCATTTGAAATATTTGTGATCTACATATATCATAAAACACTCAACATACTATCAATTTCCGATTTACAATAATAGACAACAACTTGCAACAAGCAACTGCGATCATATGATACCCTACAGCACAGAAAAAATATTTTTATGTTATGTTTATTCAAAAATGGAGCAGTCGCAGCACAAGTTTGAGCAATGGAAACATTACAAATCAGAAATTGTCAGTAAAATTGACATGCTAGAATTGACCCTTCCAGCAATTAAAGACCAAACAGTATAAAGTTTTGCTGTGAGATTAATTTATGAGAAAACACTCATATTAAATACTCTAAGTCTTGATCTTGGAGTCTTACTGGATCCTAAATTAAACTTTGTTTCTCATATTACATTAACTGTAAATAAAGCTCGAGGTGTTCTTGGCTTTATTAAGCGCTGGGCTAAAGAATTCACCGATCCATACATAACGAAGCAACTTTACGTATCACTCGTTAGACCAATCTTAGAATATGGGTCAATCATTTGGGATTAGGGTTGCCATACGTACTGTTTTAAACAGTACATGTACTGATTTTTTGCAATTGTACTTTTTTATGCATAATGTCCGAAACAGTACGCAAATGTACTGTTTTTTGTACTGTTTTTTTTTGTGTTCAGTCTACAAAAAACCAAGATATTAAGAAAATCCCTGTTAAACTCATATTTTGAAAATATCCTAATATTGACCAGTACATAGCTTAAAAAAAATGTTGTGTTCCAAACAAAAGAGCTCTAAAATAATAAGACTTTTTACGCTGTGGTCATTGTTTTCTCATAAATACGCAGTAGAAATCTTAATTATAATAGGTGACTCGCAGCAGTTGTATATTTTCATGTTATTATTTTCAAGCCATATGATTTTATGGCTACCTCTTCCAATAGTTTTTTCCTTTAAACACCTGAAAAAGACAAAAACAAAATCGAAATTTTGTAAAAAATTTTATATTTTTTAAATACTTATTCCAACACAATTATCTTTAATTCCTTTAATTTAATATTCGGGCAAGTTCTGGAAATCGAAATCACGTGAAATTGAAAACGTACAAATTTAAAAATTCTCCGGGCTCAAAATTTATAAAAATACCTAATTGCTTTCAGGACCACTTTTCTCCACCTTAACTACTTTTAAAATATGTTTTTTGGATTTTATAGATTATAGCTGAACTTGGTCAAATTGGCCGTAAATAATTTAAGAATTGTTTAAAATTGGAAAATTAACTTAGGACACATAAATTTTCTCAAATTCTATATGATATGTGCAACTATGTGTGTGGTGAAAATTGCTTTAAATACCAATATAATACTTACACAATCAACGAGTTAATAGTTTTAAGCTAAGTTAGGCTTTTCTCCTTTCTTATATGGCTTACAGGAATGTTATGGTTTTCCTGTCTTCAAATAAAAAAAAACCTTTAGTCCAAATGCTTTGTTTTAATGTTTTTTTTTAACGCAAATGGAGTAATTTCGTATACGTATAAAATGCCATAAAACGGAAATCATTCATTTGGTGTTACACATTTTAAGTGTTTTTCGTTATATAATTGTTGCATATTCAATCAAAAGTTTTAAATATATTATAATTTAAATAAATAGTTGTGTTTTCGCAAAAAAAAAATGTACTGTTTTTTTCTTGATTGTACTGTTTTTTTGTGTTCGATGTACTGTTTTTCCGAATTTAAAATCTGGCTACCCTATTTGGGATCCATTTTACAACATTCACAATTCTCGTATTGAATCGGTTCAAAAACAATTTTTATTATTCTGTTTACGTAATCTTCATTGGAGTTACTCGACAAACTTTCCTTCATATGCTAGTAGACTGGCATTAATAAAATTACCATCGCTCAAAAGTCGTCGTACAATGTTAAATGTTTCTTTTATGGTTAATCTTATTAATGGTAATGTTTGTTGTGATTTTCTGTTAGAGTCTGTTAAATTTAATATACCTTGTCGCAATACGCGTCATTATAATCTGCTTTTTGTTAAATTTTATAGAGAAAATTACGCTATTGCTGATCCTTTTTCGAGGTTATGTAGACAATTTAATTCTCTTTCACAATTTGTTGATTTTTATACCCTTCACCTCAGGTGGAAAAGGGTATTAATAAGTTTGTCATTCCGTTTGTAATTTCTACAATATTGATCTTAGACCCTATAAAGTATATATATTCTGGGTCCTTATGGGGAGAGAAGTTGATTTAACGATATCCGTCCGTCTGTCCGTCTGTCCGTCTGTCCGTCTGTCCGTCTGTCCGTCTGTCCGTCTGTCCGTCTGTCCGTCTTACGTTTGATATGTGTTTTCCGGAGACTCCAGACATGATAGCGGCTAGGTTGTTTTACATTTGTGTCACATATAGTCTACCATCGGTTGCTATTGAAATTCAGCAAGATCGATCCACAAATGGCTGAGTTATGAGCAAAAAACCACGACTACCTCTAATATTTTCCAAAAATCCCTTGTGGTTGTTGTAATTTTATTACTTTTTGCTGTATATCTGGGGAACGGCAAAAGCCAAAGCTTCCAAATTAGGTTCACACACTTAGGTAGCCCATACACACGATCCTACAAAATGTGGGCGGGATTGGAGAAGTGGGCGTGGTACCTCCCGTACAAAAAAAATTAAAAATTGTATAAAAACCTAAAATTTAGGGCTGCCATATGTCCTATGGATATGACTTATATACCAAAATATCGAAAATTTTTAGTAGAACATATTTTATAAAAAATTCAGAAAAATCGGTTCAGATACAAAAAAGTTATGACCAAAACTAATTTTTTTTTTAAATACCCACTTTCGGGAACCACAGATCTCCCCGAGTCCAAGCTTTATAACACAAGTAAATGGTAAATTCCTTCTTAAACACGTCGGTATATAAATCTGTCAAATCGGTTAAAAAATGGCTGAGTTATGAGCAAAAAACCACGACTACCTCTAATATTTTCCAAAAATCCCTTGTGGTTGTTGTTTTTTTGTTTGTGCTTTTATTCGAACGTGTTGAATGTTAGGCATATCAAACACACACATGTTTGTACATGATTGGTCGCTTAAATTGAAAAATACGTACATACCTACATATTAAACAAACAAAGTGACGGAATATATTCTACTTTAATTCTTTATTAGCATAAGTGTTAATGGATGAGTTGTCTGGGCGGTTGCTGAAAGCAGCGTTGTTGGTAGGTGCCGGGGTTCAAATCCGGCATCCACCTTTTCAAAAAAAATTTTTTTTAACTTTTTTTATATTCTATATAACGATTTTAAAATAATTCAGCAATTTTTGATTTTTTTGACATTGTAAATATTAATCGTTCGCTTAACTTACATGTAAAACAAAAATCATTTGTTTTTTATTATACCCTTCACCTCAGGTGGAAAAGGGTATTAATAAGTTTGTCATTCCGTTTGTAATTTCTACAATATTGATCTTAGACCCTATAAAGTATATATATTCTGGGTCCTTATGGGGAGAGAAGTTGATTTAACGATATCCGTCCGTCTGTCCGTCTGTCCGTCTTACGTTTGATATGTGTTTTCCGGAGACTCCAGACATGATAGCGGCTAGGTTGTTTTACATTTGTGTCACATATAGTCTACCATCGGTTGCTATTGAAATTCAGCAAGATCGATCCACAAATGGCTGAGTTATGAGCAAAAAACCACGACTACCTCTAATATTTTCCAAAAATCCCTTGTGGTTGTTGTAATTTTATTACTTTTTGCTGTATATCTGGGGAACGGCAAAAGCCAAAGCTTCCAAATTAGGTACACACACTTAGGTAGCCCATACACACGATCCTACAAAATGTGGGCGGGATTGGAGAAGTGGGCGTGGTACCTCCCGTACAAAAAAAATTAAAAATTGTATAAAAACCTAAAATTTAGGGCTGCCATATGTCCTATGGATATGACTTATATACCAAAATATCGAAAATTTTTAGTAGAACATATTTTATAAAAAATTCAGAAAAATCGGTTCAGATACAAAAAAGTTATGACCAAAACTAATTTTTTTTTTTAAATACCCACTTTCGGGAACCACAGATCTCCCCGAGTCCAAGCTTTATAACACAAGTAAATGGTAAATTCCTTCTTAAACACGTCGGTATATAAATCTGTCAAATCGGTTAAAAAATGGCTGAGTTATGAGCAAAAAACCACGACTACCTCTAATATTTTCCAAAAATCCCTTGTGGTTGTTGTTTTTTTGTTTGTGCTTTTATTCGAACGTGTTGAATGTTAGGCATATCAAACACACACATGTTTGTACATGATTGGTCGCTTAAATTGAAAAATACGTACATACCTACATATTAAACAAACAAAGTGACGGAATATATTCTACTTTAACTGCCTGTTTTTAGAAAACGTAAACAAGTGAGTGAGTGAGAAATTATATTGAAAACAACAATAAAAAACGAAAATTTGTTTTTGTTTTCAACATAATTTCTCACTCACTCACTTGTTTACGTTTTCTAAAAACAGGCAGTAATTCTTTATTAGCATAAGTGTTAATGGATGAGTTGTCTGGGCGGTTGCTGAAAGCAGCGTTGTTGGTAGGTGCCGGGGTTCAAATCCGGCATCCACCTTTTCAAAAAAAATTTTTTTTAACTTTTTTTATATTCTATATAACGATTTTAAAATAATTCAGCAATTTTTGATTTTTTTGACATTGTAAATATTAATCGTTCGCTTAACTTACATGTAAAACAAAAATCATTTGTTTTTTATTTTTTATTTAATTTGTTTATGTCCTAAAAACGATTTTAAAATTACTTAGGTATAAAGCTTTTCGATATTTTAATTTTATTGGCAATGACACAGTGTTTTATTTTATTTCGGCAAGCATATACGTACCTACATATGTACATAAAAAGTTGTATGTAATTTAAATAAATCCATACTAACTAGTAGGTTAACCTAGCTATTGCAAAGCCATACATATGTATGCACATGAGTATGTATGAATGAGCAAAAGTTATTTATGTATAAAGGCATTGCTTTCGTAATTGTTGTTGTTGCATTTTATTTTTATCTCTTATTGCTGTAGTAATTGTTGTTATTGTGTTTCGTCTAATAAGCTGTTGCTGCGTTGATCTCTTCTTGCATTTCTCTTGGTTGCGGTTTTTTTTTGTTGTTTTTTTTATAATCTTTACCACAAGTGGTGGATTTTAATGTGTTTTTTACGCATACACATGTATGTATGTTCATAAAATTCTCTCAATATATTTTAATTTAACGCTTGTTCAATAAAACCGTTCGTATTGAGTTGTCTAAGTTCTCGCTTAAGGCTCGTAAGATTGCGAGTTAAAGTCTCCAAAATAAATTTTTTTTTATTTTTATTAAATTTTTTTATACACGATTTTAAGATTAAATATAATTAAAACTTATATAACGAATTTTAAACATCAACTTTGTCAAAAGAGGAAACGGACTTAGTTATATACATACATTTTTTGATTTTGTCATAGGTATTCTTTTTAAAAACTTCTTGTTCTTATCTCACCATGGTGAAGGGTATTTAAGATTCGGCATAGCCGAATATAGCACTCTTACTTGTTTTTCTTTATGTTTAAATTCCATAAAACATAAAATTATTGTTTCTCTTAATTCGTAAATTTTTATGTACATATATATATTCTGTAAAGTTGTACTATATTTTAAATTGCATATTGTTATTCATTAATTTTAAGGCAATATTGTTATTAGTCAGTAAGGATAATATCCATTGATTAAATAAATAAATAAATAAAACAAAAAAAAAACAAGTAAGAGTGCTATATTCGGCTATGCCGAATCTTAAATACCCTTCACCATGGTGAGATAAGAACAAGAAGTTTTTAAAAAGAATACCTATGACAAAATCAAAAAATGTATGTATATAACTAAGTCCGTTTCCTCTTTTGACAAAGTTGATGTTTAAAATTCGTTATATAAGTTTTAATTATATTTAATCTTAAAATCGTGTATAAAAAAATTTAATAAAAATAAAAAAAAATTTATTTTGGAGACTTTAACTCGCAATCTTACGAGCCTTAAGCGAGAACTTAGACAACTCAATACGAACGGTTTTATTGAACAAGCGTTAAATTAAAATATATTGAGAGAATTTTATGAACATACATACATGTGTATGCGTAAAAAACACATTAAAATCCACCACTTGTGGTAAAGATTATAAAAAAAACAACAAAAAAAAACCGCAACCAAGAGAAATGCAAGAAGAGATCAACGCAGCAACAGCTTATTAGACGAAACACAATAACAACAATTACTACAGCAATAAGAGATAAAAATAAAATGCAACAACAACAATTACGAAAGCAATGCCTTTATACATAAATAACTTTTGCTCATTCATACATACTCATGTGCATACATATGTATGGCTTTGCAATAGCTAGGTTAACCTACTAGTTAGTATGGATTTATTTAAATTACATACAACTTTTTATGTACATATGTAGGTACGTATATGCTTGCCGAAATAAAATAAAACACTGTGTCATTGCCAATAAAATTAAAATATCGAAAAGCTTTATACCTAAGTAATTTTAAAATCGTTTTTAGGACATAAACAAATTAAATAAAAAATAAAAAACAAATGATTTTTGTTTTACATGTAAGTTAAGCGAACGATTAATATTTACAATGTCAAAAAAATCAAAAATTGCTGAATTATTTTAAAATCGTTATATAGAATATAAAAAAAGTTAAAAAAAATTTTTTTTGAAAAGGTGGATGCCGGATTTGAACCCCGGCACCTACCAACAACGCTGCTTTCAGCAACCGCCCAGACAACTCATCCATTAACACTTATGCTAATAAAGAATTAAAGTAGAATATATTCCGTCACTTTGTTTGTTTAATATGTAGGTATGTACGTATTTTTCAATTTAAGCGACCAATCATGTACAAACATGTGTGTGTTTGATATGCCTAACATTCAACACGTTCGAATAAAAGCACAAACAAAAAAACAACAACCACAAGGGATTTTTGGAAAATATTAGAGGTAGTCGTGGTTTTTTGCTCATAACTCAGCCATTTTTTAACCGATTTGACAGATTTATATACCGACGTGTTTAAGAAGGAATTTACCATTTACTTGTGTTATAAAGCTTGGACTCGGGGAGATCTGTGGTTCCCGAAAGTGGGTATTTAAAAAAAAAAATTAGTTTTGGTCATAACTTTTTTGTATCTGAACCGATTTTTCTGAATTTTTTATAAAATATGTTCTACTAAAAATTTTCGATATTTTGGTATATAAGTCATATCCATAGGACATATGGCAGCCCTAAATTTTAGGTTTTTATACAATTTTTAATTTTTTTTGTACGGGAGGTACCACGCCCACTTCTCCAATCCCGCCCACATTTTGTAGGATCGTGTGTATGGGCTACCTAAGTGTGTGTACCTAATTTGGAAGCTTTGGCTTTTGCCGTTCCCCAGATATACAGCAAAAAGTAATAAAATTACAACAACCACAAGGGATTTTTGGAAAATATTAGAGGTAGTCGTGGTTTTTTGCTCATAACTCAGCCATTTGTGGATCGATCTTGCTGAATTTCAATAGCAACCGATGGTAGACTATATGTGACACAAATGTAAAACAACCTAGCCGCTATCATGTCTGGAGTCTCCGGAAAACACATATCAAACGTAAGACGGACAGACGGACAGACGGACGGATATCGTTAAATCAACTTCTCTCCCCATAAGGACCCAGAATATATATACTTTATAGGGTCTAAGATCAATATTGTAGAAATTACAAACGGAATGACAAACTTATTAATACCCTTTTCCACCTGAGGTGAAGGGTATAATAAAAAACAAATGATTTTTGTTTTACATGTAAGTTAAGCGAACGATTAATATTTACAATGTCAAAAAAATCAAAAATTGCTGAATTATTTTAAAATCGTTATATAGAATATAAAAAAAGTTAAAAAAAATTTTTTTTGAAAAGGTGGATGCCGGATTTGAACCCCGGCACCTACCAACAACGCTGCTTTCAGCAACCGCCCAGACAACTCATCCATTAACACTTATGCTAATAAAGAATTAAAGTAGAATATATTCCGTCACTTTGTTTGTTTAATATGTAGGTATGTACGTATTTTTCAATTTAAGCGACCAATCATGTACAAACATGTGTGTGTTTGATATGCCTAACATTCAACACGTTCGAATAAAAGCACAAACAAAAAAACAACAACCACAAGGGATTTTTGGAAAATATTAGAGGTAGTCGTGGTTTTTTGCTCATAACTCAGCCATTTTTTAACCGATTTGACAGATTTATATACCGACGTGTTTAAGAAGGAATTTACCATTTACTTGTGTTATAAAGCTTGGACTCGGGGAGATCTGTGGTTCCCGAAAGTGGGTATTTAAAAAAAAAAATTAGTTTTGGTCATAACTTTTTTGTATCTGAACCGATTTTTCTGAATTTTTTATAAAATATGTTCTACTAAAAATTTTCGATATTTTGGTATATAAGTCATATCCATAGGACATATGGCAGCCCTAAATTTTAGGTTTTATACAATTTTTAATTTTTTTTGTACGGGAGGTACCACGCCCACTTCTCCAATCCCGCCCACATTTTGTAGGATCGTGTGTATGGGCTACCTAAGTGTGTGAACCTAATTTGGAAGCTTTGGCTTTTGCCGTTCCCCAGATATACAGCAAAAAGTAATAAAATTACAACAACCACAAGGGATTTTTGGAAAATATTAGAGGTAGTCGTGGTTTTTTGCTCATAACTCAGCCATTTGTGGATCGATCTTGCTGAATTTCAATAGCAACCGATGGTAGACTATATGTGACACAAATGTAAAACAACCTAGCCGCTATCATGTCTGGAGTCTCCGGAAAACACATATCAAACGTAAGACGGACAGACGGACAGACGGACAGACGGACAGACGGACAGACGGACAGACGGACGGATATCGTTAAATCAACTTCTCTCCCCATAAGGACCCAGAATATATATACTTTATAGGGTCTAAGATCAATATTGTAGAAATTACAAACGGAATGACAAACTTATTAATACCCTTTTCCACCTGAGGTGAAGGGTATAAAAATAAATATGGAGATGAGCACTTTTCGAAATTCATTTTAATATGCCACCTGTTTTCCTCGATATGGCAGGATTTTAAGCCCTTTTATTCTCACAGCATATCGGTCTTTATATGTACATTAGCGTGAAAATCGGTTGTATGCAAAAAAATTGTTGTTCGAATTTTAAGGGTTTTCTGCGGAAAATTGTGACATTAGGTCTAAAAGTTCTGGGCGGAAAATTTGAGACAAATCGGACAACGTTTTCTGGACGCACATCGAGGTCAAAGGACAGATATTTGCAAATTTCAAAATTTATATAAAATCAATTTGGGAAAATCGTAAATTTTTAGCAAAATATACGGATTTATTTAATTTAATAAAGAGGACAGTTAAAGTATTTTTTTTGAAATTAGCCCTCACATATCCTTTGGGTCAAAGTGACCCACAAACTATTTTATCGCTAAATTTTTTACGCATTGCGACTCCTCTATTAATTTACCACACCAAGAGAAAAAACATGTTAAAATAATGGTAACCTCCAATAACACTATTTCTAAAGAAAATTTTTAACACATTATGTTTAATTTAATGTTTAAAATTTTCTTTAAAAATAGTGTTATTGGAGGTGACCATTATTTTAACATGTTTTTTCTCTGCGTGCATCGACATCAATATTCATAGGTTCATCATTCCTCAAAATAAAACGTTTGAATCTTACGAATTTTGTCTTTTCAGCATTCAATACGAGTTAAGTGAGCCTAAGAAATTCTGACAGTATTGCGACATTGTATTCGATTTGCATTTTTAGAAATTTAGGGTGTTTAAAACTATATTAAAGGCAAACTTCGGAAGCGTACATAAATTATTCTCCAAAAAACCGTACGTTTTTCACGTCATTTATATACATTTTAACAGTAGAGAGACAGGAACGCTGCCTTGCAACTCCACAGAAAACATCTAGCATGTTACTCCTTGATTCATCAACCTGAACAAACTGTCTTCTGTTTTGTAGATATTCCTTGAATATGCCAATTGTATTACGAGACGCACCAAGAAATCCCAGCCTTTTTATCAGTATATTGTGATCTACCAGATTAAGTGCCTTTAACAGATCATAGAACACACCTGCAACTCCATTTTTTATTATTAAGAATACTCTAACACAAATTACAATTTTACGTTTTAAATGAGCACTTTTTTATACCCTTCACTGAAGGTAAAAGGGTATATATAAGTTTATCATTCCGTTTGTAATTTCTTTAATATTGATCCTACACCCTATAAAGTGTATATATTCTGGGTCCTTATGAAAAGCGAAGTTGATTTAACGATGTCCGTCTGTCCGTTGAAATGGGTTTTCCGAAGACCCCATATATGATGGGGGCCAGGATATAATACATTTATGTCACATATGGTCCGGAATTGTTTGCTATTGAAATTCAAAAATATCGGTCCACAAATGGCTGAGATATGAGTAAAAAACCACGACTACCTCTAATTTTTCCCAAAAATCCCTTGTGGTTGTTGTATTTTTATTACTTTTTGCTGCATATCTGGGGAACGGCAAGAGCCAAAGTTTCCAAATTAGGTAGGTGTGGGCGGGATTGGTGAAGTGGGCGTGGTACCTCCCGTACAAAAAAAATTAAAAAATGTATAAAAACCTACATTTTAGGACAGCCATATGTCCTATGGATATGACTTATATACCAAAATATCAGAAATTTTTAGTAGAACATATTTTATGAAAAACTCGGAAAAAACATTATCTATGCTTTTTTTTTAAATAGGACTACGGGGAGAGGAAGGGGACAATTTTTGCCTTTTTGAATCTATCTAACAAAGTCTAATGAAATTTAACTCATAGATATTTCCCTATTAATATAGCAGTACACTCTCGAAAATTTGTTTTTAATGCAGTTGTGTAGGGTATCATATAAGTTTGACAGACTATACTTTCCTACTTAATTTTTTATGTATGTATATCTGGACAACGGCAAGAGTCAAAGTTTCCAAAGTAGGTCGAAGCCCCTTGGTCAACAATACCCAACATTCGATTAAGAGTTAGCCGGATTGGAATACGGGATCTGTAAAGCAATTCACTAACTTTTAACCCGTTAAAAAGTGTTAACTTTAACCACATATTTTAATGTTTGCACTAACCAGTATGTGATTCACTAACTTATTTATAACCACAGTAAACAGTTTTATATTTTTTTCTCTATTCAAATTGATATATCATGGCAACTCACAACAGGTTCTATTATTTAAAAATAATTTTTTTTAATAAAAATTTAATAAAAAAGAAAGTAAATATGGATAAAAAAACTGTAACTTTTTTGCTATTGCTTAAAATTCCACGTGCAGCTTACATTATTTGGCAGTTGTAAAAAAATGTTGCCAGAAACATTTCGGAACTTTTTCACAAAATTAACAGAGTACAACTCTATCAATATTATTTCATAGACATTCCGCACAAGTATTTTTCATATGCGTTTTGATAGCATTTCGCGTGAAATGTTGAACAGAGTACCAGGCTTATCGGTGAAAAATGGCAGAGTGATGACCAAAATACTGAAATCCTTCAAATTACTCTTTTTTATACCCTTAACCACATGTTGTTTGTCACTCCGTTTGTAATTTCTAGACTTTATAATGTATATAGATTCTGGATCCTTATGAGGAGAGAAGTTGAAATCCAGTTGAAAATCCACTTAGATCGGTCCATAAATGGCTGATATATGAGCAAAAAAACCACGACTAGCTCTAGTTTTTTCCATAACGTGTAATGTAAAAATCGCCACGATATGAGCAATATACGTATTCCAAAAATTGGCTAAAAACATCAACAATTGTATATAAACTTAAATTTTAGGGCTCTAATGTGACCAATGGATACGTCTAATATGTGAAAAGGTCGGAAATCTTTGGTGCAATATATTTTCTGAAAAACTCGGAAAAATCAGAATTTTCGGAAACAATAGATCTTCCCGAATTCAAGTTTTATAACCCAAGTAAATGGAAACACGTCGGTTTCTTAATATCTCGAATCAGTGAAAAAATACACGAGTTACGACCAACATACACACTAAAATCTTTAAGTTTGTAAAAATACATGTAATTCTTTCTCTCGTTATTGGGTATGAATATGTCCTTAATGCAGCGTAGGTTAATTTTACTTTAGAAAGTAAATTAAATTAAAAACACAATTTGTTTGACAAATTCAGTTTCGGTGAAACCAATGTGAAGAACCTATTGGTAAGCGAATGTGGTAATGACTTATTTAACTGCCTATTTGTATGCGAGAGTACTTGCCTCCAATGACATCACCGTGTTAAATAATGACTTAAAATTCCAATGTATAAGTGGTTAAGAGTAGTTATAAAAGCTTTTTAACTCATTACTTGGCAATATAAATTTTTGCTGGGTAAGAACAAATTACTAATAAATGGCGGCCATACATTATATACCTCTAAGGATTACTCCTTGGCAGTTATGGGGTGTTTTCTTTAATAGTTATATTTCTAGCCTGTAATGAAAATTTTGTATGGTAGCCCACTTAAGGAATGGAGATAGCAGGTAGGTATGTTGGAAATAAATGATTGAGTTTAAAAATAAAGTGGGGTTGGTCATACATTTGACCCGTCTAGGGGCATCCTAGGCGCTGCAGGGGCCAAATTTAAGAATTACAACCATACAAATATGGCGGTTTAATGAAATTCTTAAATTTTCCCCTGCAGCGCCCAGAATGCCCCTAGACGTGCTAAATTTAGAACAATACCAGCATTTTCCAATTTTTTTTTTAAATTTTTAACAAACAAAAATGTCGAAATTTTTTTTGGCAAAAAAAATTATGTTGCTAAAGCAACTGCGCATATTAGAAAAAAGTTGGACTTTGCTTAAAGATAATTTTATGGCGTAATTTCGGGGTTTTGTTGTTTTTAATAAACTTGACCGAATAGATGTTGTGCAACCACCACCAATTTCAAAATAACGGTATATCTCGAAAACAAAAGCTAACCTAAATATCAAGTAGAACCACTGGATTCAGCGTACCCGAATTAAAATGTCAGGTGCACGGCTCGTCTGTTTTTCAACTACCACAGTAATATTAGTTCTTTTATATTTTCATTTGAAAATAAAAAGAGGAACTGTGTATTAAACTGCCGTAAAAATCATGTTTATACACAATAAAAAGAAACAATTATTGTCTTCATAATCGTCATAATCATCGGTTTTAAGTGTTCTCATACTCGCACATTTAAATCCCAAAGGGACTGATAGATCGTGAGCTGCTTGTACGAGTTACATTATTAGGAATAGAGACTCTTGAACAAAGTGTCTTTTGTTTCTTCTTCATTTTCGGTTTTTGTTTAGAATTTAATTTGTGCTACTGAATTCTTGTGCATATTTATGAATGAGGACCACTTGTGTCATTTAAAGTCTTTTATTTATGTAAATCTATACATACATATGTAGTATGTGTGTACAAGTTTATTTTATATTTAATTTTGAATATTTTTTTTTAAATGTGACAGCGGGAAAGAGTGTTAAGTGATACATAAAAACATAAAGATTTTAAATAGTTTCGAGATAAATTATAAACACTTTTGAATCAACAAATGAAATAAAACTGAAACATTTGAAAGAAACCTTGTTAATTAATTTTTGAATCCCAAGAAAACTTTGAAAACTAAAATGCATGTGGCAGAGTAAATAAACTGAACTACATTTAGAGTTGACAAAAAATCAACCAATTGTAGTCGGGACTGTAAGAAAAGATAGATAAACTCACTGTTTATTGTTGTTGTTTTTGTTTAAGCTTTGATATTGTTACAAGTTAAACTGAGGTTTATAATTCTTATTCGCTTAACAATTTTGTATGTATAATATCTTTAGCTTTTCTAAAATCTTTGGATGAAGTTTCCCTTTTGTATCATTTTGTAGTTTTTTGTGCCCCTTTTGCCCCTTTTTGAACCAAATTTTTTTTATACTGTCAATCAATGAATCCGAGCTCAATTTGAAGAGAAAATAGCATCTAATTTGGAAAAAATTAAAATAATTCAGGAAGGGCTATCTATTAACAATAAAATTTACCTCAAATTTCTAGTATATGTATAATAGGTATTATGAATAAATTAAACCTTAATTTTCAAAACGAATCATCACAAATTATATATCTAGTTTCATCCACGAAAGAAATTGTATTAGAAATTTTTAAAAATTTTTTAAAAAAAGAGTATGTTGTGCAAACAAATATAGAACAAATTGATTTTGTTGATGTTCTGCATATAAAAGAAACTCTTAGTATATTATCGGCCACGAAGCCAAGTTAGAAATATGTACTAACAACATCTTAAGTAGTGGTATTGTAGAAATTAAAAACAACATTTTACTTTTTTACCAAAAGCTGTGCAAAGAAATTTTATCAAGAATTAATATTAACGATAAGAGGCTGAGTTCATTAAAGGTTTTAGATCCAGTATTTATTAAGTCAGCTAAAGACATAAATTACTTTGAAATTGTTACCGTTTTTATTGATATAATTACTAACCCAGATGATTTTGTAAAAGAGTTCAAACTTTTAGAAACCAGATCAAACAGTAAAAGCTATGAAGCAATTTTTAAAATATCTAAGCCTGAAACATTTTGGTACGAAATTGGCAATTTAAAAAACTGTTTGGGTGACAATTTATATCCAAACTTGTATAAATTTGCTTCGTATGTTTTTACTTTACCACATAGTAGTGAATCCGCTGAGCGGATTTTTTCTAAGTTAGCATATTTAAAAAATAAAGTGACAAATAGACTGAAAGTAGATAGTAGAAAGTAGATGTATCAAAATGACTTGGAAGATTGGATTGGATAATAAATATAGATTTACGTTTTCAAAAAAATTGATATTTAATAGTTGAAGAAACAACATAACACTGCAATTTATAAAAAAAATGGGTATGTACCTGATATTAACTATCTTCCTATCAATACTTTTATATGCTTTTTCCTCGAGGTTTTTTCGTAACTTAATTTTTTTGGTAAAAAAGTAAAATAATACAAGTGCCAAATATTTATGTACATATATACATACATATCTCTATCTATTTAAATGTAAAGTTGTTTTGTATCAAATTATATTATGAACTATTTTTTGTTTTTGTAAGTATTGTTATTACACTATTTTAAGCTCGTTTTATTTACAAGTAATTAGTAATTGTTTTTGTATAAATAATTGAAATAAAAATTTTATGCAGCAGTTCATTATCGTTTACTTGACATGTATTTTCACGATATATGTATATGTGTATATATATATGTGTTTTTAAAGTTGCCCCTTTTTTTCTCAGAATTCCCCTTTTTGTGACACTTTTTTTTTGAAAATCCCCTTTTTGTGCCCCTTTTTGAAAATTTTGAACGGTAACACTGAACGGACTTAAGCGACAGTTCTTATTTTGACATTTGTTTCTAGTGTACAACCCAACTCAGTTGAGTTGAAAACAAAACAACTGCTAGTGATTAGTTGTAAATTTTTGATGTTTTGTAAATCGCACTAAAAAATAGTTGTAAACCAAAATACAAAAACTGTAACATTTCCACTGAACCAGAGTTGAGTTGTAAGCCGGGATAGAAGAACCGCTTAATGCTACCTTAAAAAATTAAAAACCCAGCTAAAAGGTCAAAAACAGTTAATAACAGTGACTTTAAAGACTATACCGGAAAGATGTCACAATTTCAAATAGGATTTTATCGAAATTGCGACCTGCACTACTGGTATCCCGACAAATGGTACTCTTCGCTATTCCAGGAATCAAAAAAGTGCAAGAACACAAAAGCCCCAGATGAAAGTAAAATAGTTTTGATTCAGGAACTGATAAAATTAAGCGAGTTTTCCTGTAATCACTGTATACGCTTAGTCTGGGTTCACACTATGAAAGTTTTCTTGTAGAAAGTCTGAGTTTATTGATGAGAGGGAAAGATAAAAAGCTATTATTATCTCCCCTCTAACCAATATACTCGGACTTTCAGAAAGAAAACTTGCATAGTGTGAACCCAGACTAATAAACGCGTTGCTTTAGATGTTTTTCTCATTTAAACCCAAAAGACGTGCAATTAATGAAATGCAACTGGGCGATAAATACTGTATGCCCTTTTCACCTGCGGTGAGAGGTATAAAAATAAAGAATTTTCTCTCTATTTCAAATGCTTTGACTTTTGCAATGAAATGTTAATGTAATAATGCTTAATAAAAAAGTGCGTCATCTTGCAGCCATAATGTCCCCCCAACCCTTCACTAAGAAAACTCAAAACTGTAATGATTTCTTTTATAATCGCACTTTACAAATCTCGTATATTTAGTTAAACTTTTTCTTCGCCAAAGTCAAGTGTTTCTTCAATAAAAGTAAATCCATTTTAACAGAAATTGGAGTGATTCATTTAGTAGTTCGTCTTCAAATAAAAATAAAAAAATATATATAAACATCGTGTGAAAATTTTAATTTGTTCATTTTATATTAAGCTCCATTTGAATTCTCATGTCATTTACACTTTAGCTATTTGTTAATACCTTCTCTTCCAGTGAAGATTTATGAATTCCTCTCCACAATTTGAACGATGATGATGATCACTATGAGTGCTATTCTATGATGTCTTGACTCGTATAGACGGCCTGATCAGGTCTTATGTTTTCTCTGCGCAATGTATGCTATGCACACCCCTTTGGCAAACAATAAAAACCACGATCTTTGGAATTTCGAATATCAATCAACAGTTTTAGAAATACGCATTTTAATGTCTGCTATGAAGAGCATGATTGAAAGTATGTATTTGAAATTTGCTTTAGTACTCTCACTCCCTGAATTTGGTGCTTGTAAATGGATGCGGTTTTTTTTTTCTTGTAAAGTTATAATCCCGATGGATTTGTTGTATGGATGGTGCAACAGATGTGCTTATAGCACATATTTCAAAAAACACATCTTTGTTAAATGAATATTTTTGTTTTTAGGGAAGAGTGAATAAATGAAAATCTGTTTTAGGAAAATCAACAAGTTAACAAACAATTTTATTAAATTTTAATATGTAGCAGTGTATAAGTGTGTGTTTTAATAAAAATTTTAATAAAGTGTACTAAATAATTTATTTGTATTTCAACATGTGTATGGGTGGTAATAAAATAAATACGAATGGTTTTAAAAACAATATAGAATTTTTATTCGTTGCACTAAAGAATATATTTAAGGTTCTTTTTCTCCAGTCACAGAATCTTTTAAATTTTGACCAAAATCCATTTGCTTCATCATAGTGTAAACAGAAAATGCAAATTTAACAACCTGTAATTGATGAAAAAAAATTTATTTACAAACACTTTTACAGATATTAGTTATAAAAGTTTGTTATCAAGTTCGCTATTAAAACACTGAAAAAATTTTGTTTAAAAGAAAAAATCGCTTCTATCGCAAACATGGCTAAAATTTCCAAAAATTGCAAACTATTAAACAAACACAAAAATTTGTTTTTAATCGATAAATGGGTTAAAAAAACAAAATGTCGGAAAATAACAAAAAAAATTTGCTAAAATAGCGAAAATTCGCGAAAAATGTTAAATATTTCAATCAACCTATAAAATGGATCAAAAGTCCCTAAAACTATAAGAAACAGCGGCATGATGGAAAAGTCTACTACTTTTAATAAATCGTTAAAGCTGTAAAGAATCACAAAACTTACAGGAACAAATCGCTTTTATCGCGAACATGGCTAAAATTGGCGAAAAATTGCAAAATTTGAAACGAACCTAAAAACTAATTTAAAATCTAAATCGATAAAAAAAATTGTCGGAAAATAACATAAAAAGGGTAAAAAAATGAGCTAATTACACCAAAATCAATGAAAAAGTCGATTTTACATTTTGGGTTAGTTAGGTAGGGCCTTTTGCGGTTTAGGTGACTATATATTTTTGATTAAATTGGATAAAGAACATTTTAAACTAAAAACAAATCACATATTAGACTTAAGTCGATTCGTTTTACTTTCGCCAACCCCTTACTACTCTAATTGAAAACGAATAAAAACAAAATCAGGTCGTTAACGTAGACCCTCAAAAAAGTTTAAATGCGTCAACTCGCATGATCTTGGTGGCCGATTAACGTTGCCAAACCGTGAAATTAAGCGTTCTTGAAACTTTATATGCAATAAAGCCAAAATCGGCCGCGTTGTGTGGCTCGTGGCACCGTCTTGATAAAACGAAATATCCTCCATTTCATAATCTTCAATTGCATGCCAAAAAAGTTAATTATCCTGCGGCCATGGCGCTCTGAGCCGTGGAATCAACAAATACGGATTATCCAGCGCACTTTCACTAACAGAAGCGATATTTTCGGCCACATGTATACGCTTCATATTTAATATCCATCCAATTTCTTGCACAGTAGGTCGACTATGACGACTATAATCACCGCGTGTGCCTCGATTGTAGTAAGTTTTAAAAATTTTTTTTTTCGCGTTCATCGGCTGTTTAATAATCCATATTCGTTAATCCAAAATAAGCAATTTTAAATTATTCGAACAGTAAATCGCCCAAAGTTAATCGAACAACGGTTAATCGGTGAATGACCAAGTCTATATGGGACGAATGATCAACTCAACCTACCAAAACAAACGTTTGCCATTGAATACTTTCTGTCTGGGCGATTTCTGATCGATTTCGAATGGATATATCGGGGGAAATTTATGTACAGATATGTAGAATTGAAAATAATTTTAATTTTATTTTATTGTTCCTAGATAAAAACCAACGGTGGTGTCGATACTACAACAAATATCAATACCAAAAACTCAACAATGTATTTTTTTGTTGATTTCGTTCGCCGATATGTCAAAAACACAAGTATCTTTTGACATTCCTCTCTCTAATTATGAAAAAAAGTAGCACAGCTGTGCTTTCAACGCCACCTGAAAAATTAATTCACCTTGATAAAAAGATTTAACCAAAAGTTACGTACGTGTAAAATTTATAATTATTTATATATGTACATACTTTTAAATATTTTGCAATAAATTCTTTCAGCTAAAAAACATTAAGAATCTCGGCTAAATCATCGAATCGTGTCTTTTTCATAAGATTTCTATCGGAAATGTCGGCAAAAAACCAGAATTTCCCACGACATGTCTATCAGAATTCGTGTCAACCCTTCATACGTTTTCGGGTCAGAAATCTGACAGAATTCTTATACGATTCCGACTTTTTTATCGACGTTTCTCTCAGATATCTGGAAGACATCGGACTATTTTTCTGACTGGGAAGTTATGGAATTTAACCCTTACTCATGAATCTGGCCAGACATTGCCAATTTGAAATGTTATTTCAATATATTTAACACTTGAAATTACAAACCTAGAATTTATTTGGCTATAAATATTAAAAAAAATTTCTGGAAAGAATACAGAAGGCAACTTATTTGATTATTTTACACACACGTCACATTTATAACACATATGGTCTGGTCAGAACTAAAATACTTTTATTAAAAAATCAAAAATTCATTTAGGTGTAATAACGAAAAACCTTTAATATGTGACATTCTCCGAGAAAAGGGACCTACTGTGTCAAAAAGCGGGTTTGGACTTAAGACTGTATTCTGGTATCTAAAAGGGTGTAGAATAACTTTAAATGCATTTTCTTGAAACTTATTTTCACACACAAGGTCCCTTTTCTCGGAGAAGGTCAAATATTTAGATTTACTGCATATGTGTGTCATAAAATCCTAGATTGGCGAGTTTTAGTGTTAGCATTACCATCTTGAAAATTTTAGTCAAGTTGTAAATGTAAATTCATAGCTTCTGTATCACTTTAGAATTTTACAAACGCTATTAGATCGCGGGCTTTCACCAAAGTCTCTTTATTTTTTAAGATGTTGTTTTTTGCATTTTGAAGACCTAAAGGTTCAAATCTATCATTTAACACCACTACTTCATGCTTTGGGCTTGATTAACATGTGGTATCAACAAGATAACTACAGCCAGGATAACAATGAAATAACTGCGAGACCTCTTTCCACAACAAGTTATTTCAAGAAATGGTGATGTTGATTGGCCTCCACGGTCGCCTGATTTAAATGCTCCGTACTTCTTTTTTAAAAGCAAGCTTTATGCAAACAAACCATGAAAAACAAATGAAAAATGTGCTCTAAAAAGTTAATTCGCTTTCAGATGCTGATGTTTATATGCGAATAGCGGAGGGTAATAACCTAGAATCTGAGAGAGCTGCTAAGGAAGGTTATGAAACTCAACCTTTCGAAGATGAACAGAATGATAATTCAATATTAGAACGATTCATCCGATTTTTGGTAGGACAATTAATGTTGTAATAAAATATTTTTGAGCTCAATTCATATCTAAATACCCAGGTTCAAAAAATTATTTTGTTCATAGCAAATAGTTCGCAAATGCGAATTCGAATGTTCGCCGACCGCAAATATAGAATGATATGCTCATGGTGAACGAAGAGAGAATTATGCTGGCTGTAAATTTTTTTTTTATTTCATTTGACATTTCTCAATTTCAGACTAACTCAATTTGAACCATGGAAAGATACACAAGCGAGCATCGCGTTAAGTTATTCAGGCTTATTATGAAAAAGTCAGTTCAAATCAAAATGCATATCGTGCACTTCGTGATTTTTTCGGTCAATTTAATTGTACAAATGTGCGTAAAATCGGAAAAATCGAGCAAAAATTTGAGCAAACCGTGGATTTGTCAATAAGCCGCATTGACGCTTTTGGGCGAATGATTATCCAAGAGTGATTGTCGAAAAACCAATGCACCCAAAAAGAGTGACTGTTTGGTACGGTTTATGGGCTGGCGGCATCATCGGGCAGTATTTTTTTTCAAAATGAGACCGGTCAGGTAGTTACTGTGAATGGTGTTCGCTATCATGAGATGATAACGAATTTTTTATGGCTCGAATTGGTAGATATGGATGTGGACGATATGTGGTTTCAATAGAAGGTGCCACTTGCCACACAGCTAACGGGACAATGGCTCTTTTTTTGCGCGACAAATGCAATGGATATGTTATCTCACGTAGAGGCGATGTCAATTGGCCGCCAAGATCATGTGATTTGACACCGTTGGACTTCTTTCTTTGGGGTTATTTGAAAGAAAAGGTGTACGTCGATAAGCCAGCAACTATTCAAGAGCGAAAGGATAAGATAATTCGGCACATTTACGGCGTAGAACCTGAATTATGCCTCAGCGTCATCGAAAATTTGAAAGTTCGGATGGAGGTGTTTCGCCGAGGTCGCGGCGGCCATTTGGCCGATACTTTACTCCATACATAATTGAACCATACCAGTACTAAACACTAAACGTGTTCGGCTAAATTCTTTACATCTGTCTGCGTTGCTAAATCAGAAAAGCGGTAATTTATAATAATATACCTAATATAAAATAATTAGTGTCGATCGCATATCTCTGCATGCTGCTTAAAAAGCCTTCATTAATAGAAGTCGTAAGCTCTAAGACGTTCGTTGTCGTGAAACGTGATTTACAAAAACCATGTTGACAGAAAGATAACAGAGCAAATGTTTGGAGAGGTCAGTTGTCAGTTTAAATTTTCCCAGAAATTAAGGAAAATCATTTAGCTGTGCAGGCCCTTAATTGTTTGAAACATCACGATTGCTTTCAATTTTAAATAAAGAAAAATTGTATCCAATTTTTTTGAATTAAATAGTCAAGGCGAATTCATACAAATTGGTCTTAATTTGAAAAAGATTACAACACTGTAAAGTATTTTAACATTGTGTCAAAAATAATACAATACTGTAGTAAACAATTTAAACAAGTTTTTCATTTTCTTTTTAATTTTAAATTGTTGGTTTTTTTTTATCTTAAATTTCATAACTTTAAACGAAAATGATAATATTACGTAAATATTCCCCAGAACCACATGAACGGTATATAATTTTGACACAAGGGTAGTAATTAGCTGTTGCTAACGTAGCAAGATAAGGTCACCTGGTGTAAGTTCGCCTTGAATTTAGTAAATAACACGATACATTAAATTTATTGAAGATTACAATAAGTTTTAGGATATTTTTTGTACGAAATCCCTCCGGGCGAGGAATAAAGAAAGGCTTGAGCGACATAAATTTCGATAAAACAGTTTATTTGTCGATAGATACAACATGGATGCTTACCTTAGTCTGGATTCACACTATGAAAGTTTTCTTTCAGAAAATCTAAGTTTATTGGTGAGAGAGAAGAGAATAAAAGCATGTTCTCACCAATAAGGCCTGGAACCAGTGATGTTAACTTTTATTTTTTCATTACCTTACGGCCCTCTAAAAATTACCGTTTTTGAGAAGAAATTACCCTACGCAAAGATTTTTTATCAAAACATTAATGTGCTGTTTCTAAATGACAGGCAATTGATTGTTTCGTTTGTTAACAGAACATAAGAGCATTATTTATAAACCATTAATTTAAATAGTGTGTTAAGAAAAATCTGAATGTAAATGTTTATTTTAAAAGTTAAAAAGGCATATGTCTTAAAATATTTACAAGAAATATGTATATATGACTGATGTGGGCTACCGCTTATAATTTAGATTTCTACTGTACAGTTATGACGAATAATGAACACAGCATTACAATTTTTATTTTGCTTGAAACACAACAATATTTGTTTTAAACAATTGCAAAATATTATTTAGGACATTATGACGTTATGACTGGATAGCGCACCTTGTGAATTCCCAAATTGTAATTTTTATGGATAAGGTAGTAAAATAATTTTGAATTTGATCCGTACTTAAAATAATCCGAAAATAAAAGTTAAATTTATAACATTGCGGCCATTTCATATGTTTAAGAATTACTGATTTTTAAACAAGCAAAAGGTTAAATATAAAATTAATAATACTCAAGAGAAATTTAATTTTTCTTATTTTGCACTTATCGGTGTTACGAAAATATTTATAGAAACATAATGGTATTAATTTGTTTGTTATAATATTTATCTATGCATTTTAAAATTGAAAATCACCTCTCAAAAGTTAAAACTTTAAACCCTACATATGTAAGTACCAAAAATCCAAATTTCTTTAAATTACCGTATTTTAAATAAAATTACCTTGCTACCTTTTGCGGCCCAAAATTACCCTAAAAAAGGGTAATTACCGTACGGTTAACATCACTGCCTGGAACAGAATAAAGAAGTTGTAGTAGTAGCTGAAACTGACGAATGCTTTGTAGCGCGACAAAGTTCAAAAATTTTAATTTTGTACTTCAGCTGCAACTACAACGATTACTACAACTTCGTATTCTGTTGAAAGTACTTTGAAACTTCCGTTTTTAACTTTTGACAGCTTGCAGCGCTAATCGTAACGTTCTACTACAGCGACTATTCTGTTCCCCACTTAAACTCAGACTTTCTGAAAGAAAACTTTCATAGCGTGATCCCAGACTTACGAATAAGATTAATTGCACTTTTTCAATATGTTGGAGCAATGAAATCTGCGATCATATTGCAAGACAATGTTCAACTCTACAAGAATAATTACAAGTTCTACGTTTAGAGTTAGTAAACTTATTAAACGATTTGGTAGCTTTATATTATTAAAATATAAAATATTAAGACTATTCGACTACTTTGTATATGTTCCGACAAAAACTCCATGCATAAATTACATCTTCTTTCTCTCTTTCTATAGGCTATCAATTAAAACTGAGTTACAACATAATTAGTTTAATTACTTACATTTATGTTTGAGTTCATAGTGATGGGAAATATTTTCATCGCAGTTAGAATTAATGTCTTCTGAGTATGTTGCAGAAAGAATGCAATCATCTGCTTGTAACGTGGCTCCTCACTAGGCCAATCTGAATGAAATATGGCCAACGATATGCTGTCGCTGTCATCCATCAAAGAGTTTGCCAAAAAACTGCATGGAAATGTTTCGGCGAGAATTGAGGCCACATAAAACATTGATGCAATCATGGCTAATATATCAGCAAATAAAATAATATGAATCGTTGTTATGCCCAAAATAAGTCCAATGATCAGAAATTGTACGAACATTGTGCCCGATATAACGGGTGAGAATATATTGTACAGACTGAAAGAATATGAATAAACAGATATTGTGTTATTTTTTTCCCCTGCTAAATTTATTATTGATAAAAACACTGAAATTTATCGTTGAAGGGATAAGCTATTCCTATGCGCATTTCACTGGTTGCTTAGGCCAGATCGTCAGGATACTTCATCCAATGATTTTAGAATAGCTAAAGGTTTTTAATAATTTTTATTTTAATTGCACGGGTAGACATTTTTAAACATTTTACAAATTTTTTTTACCATTTCACTTTACTCTTATACTTTGCTAAAGACGAATACAAGCCCAGTTATCTCTTATCACGTCACATTTATTAGATATCGGTGTATTTATCGTGAATTCGAATTGGGAATTTAGAACATTAAAACAAAAATTTGTTAATGAATTTTTGACTCACAAGAAAAACTTTGATCGTCACCTTTGTGTTTTTCGCTACATACTGGGGTATTCACTTAATCGAGGTTTTGGTTTAATTGGTTATTAATTGAGGGTTTGGTTTAATCGGCTAATAGTCGGTTAACTGTGTTTTTCATCAGTTAACCGATTAAAAAAGTTTTTTGTTTATAAATTAAGTAATTTCAAAAAATAAAAAAGTGTTTATTATTTGGAGTTTATTTGTAATAAATAACATTAACATAACAGTTCTTGAAATAAAACGAGCAAACAAAACCTATGTAAAACATATTTCTTAATTAATACATACTCGGGCATGTTCTACAAATCGAAATGAAATGGAATTTAATTGGACGAGATATTGATCTCAATTATTTGCAAAATGCCGTTGTGGTTACTTTTAACACAAAATTGGTTACATTCTTTTCCAATGTGTACTTGTTTACTTTTTTCCATTTTGGTTACTTTTATCAAAACAAAAATAACAAATTTTTCGTTTTGGAAAAAGAACTACCCGCTCCGCTTTTTTGACTCTTATATTTGTGCAACCAATACCAATACTTTTTAATCTTCTTAAAAAAGCTTAAACGTTAACAGACTATCAACTTAATCATATTAAGTATAAACTTTAAAGCCATTGGCATTGCTACTTTTAATTTTTCATAGGTCTTACTGAAACACTTTTGTAGATAACAGATAAGGTCAAAGGTTCTTCCGATCCCAACCCATTCTATTCTACAAGGGAAAAAGCATCTTTATATAGATAAAAGAACTACAGCATAATATAGTTAAATTTTGAACTCTGATATTATTGCAACACAGCCAGGGCTGCCAGGTACTTTTTCCTTGTCCCCAAAAAATAAAAAATAAATCCCCATATAAAAAAAACAAAACCTTAAAAAGGTAATATTTTTTTAGTTTCTGACCAAATTTAAAATTTTTAAAAAAAAAATAAGAAAAATTAAATTAAAAAAATCCCTAAATAAAAATTTTTAGTAAAAACATTTTTTTTCATTTTGTTTGTAGCTGGTTTCGGCATTTTTTTAAATACTTTTTAAACGATTCCGGTGAGGAATATGCTGTTTTTAAAGACGAATGAGCCAATTAATAAGAATTTGGATTTCAATCGGATTTAGCCATTCTTTAAATCAACAATTAAAATACATATATCCGTCATTTATTCGTTACTACTTTTTTTCTAAATTATTACATATATTGTCTTTCATATTTACTTTTTTGGGGGGGGAAGACATATTTGCTTGAAAATTGTCTATAAAAAAATCAACGGTATTAGATTCTTTTAAATAAAATTAGTTTATTACGTATTTTTACACACTCATCAAAAATTTTAATCTTAATTAGGACCCTTTACACCGTATTAATTGTTGGTAAGAGCAAGGTAAAAGCTTTGCTACTTTTTTTATATTTAATATACGAAACAAAGAAAAATAATCGTTAATAATAAAAAGGGAAAAATATATTAAAAATGTTCAACATTTTTTATTTTTCGAATTTATTCTATGAGCTACATTTCAGTTATGGATTTTATAAAACTTTTTGTAATAGTCATATTCCTTAAATTTTTCAGAAATGACTTTATACACTATCAGACTATTATATTGTATTTTCTTGTTACATTTTACCTTAGCTTTCCGTTGGAAAGCAATGAGGTATATTGTATGAACAGAAAAATTTACAATTATTAGACACCAGCAGAATGTAATGCATTTTCTGGCCCGCTACGGCCTTCGTCAGCATTCTTTGTGTCACACTGGATAGTGATACTTTATAAATTGAATGTATTTAACTCAACTATTTAAACAAATAGAAACTGGGAATTATTTCCTTCTGAAGGTTACTTTATATTATATTCAACATTTTTTATTTTTCGAATTTATTCTATGAGCTAAATTTCAGTTATGGATTTTATAAAGCTTTTTGTAATAGTCATATTCCTTCAATTTTTCAGAAATGACTTTATACACTATCAGACTATTATATTGTATTTTCTTGTTACATTTTACCTTAGTTTTCCGTTGGAAAGCAATGAAAAATTCCCAAATTTTTTACTAAAATCCTCATAAAAAATCCCCTCTACCCAAATGACTTTCTTTGTCCTTTTTGCTCGCATGAAATCCCCAACTTAGGGGAAAAATCCCCAAGTCTGGCAGCCCTGAACACAGCAAGACTTAAAAAGTTTTACTTGCAAGAGCTTTTCATATAAAAAGGTTGAATATCTAATTTCTCAGTCCTTTTCGTGGATTTCTTTAAACATATAAAATCTTCCATTTTGCCATTGGAGTCCTGTTTTAATTTTTTTAAATTTTGTACACTTCTAAAGCTACGGACAGGACACACTTATTAAATATTTGACCAATTAAGCGTAAGTTGTTAAAAGTAAGTGAGATTAAACAGGGTCATAATATCACAAAATTAATTTATCAAAATCTGTTTTTGGAAAGATGTGGTATTATAATCAAAATAAATATTGGAACTAAAGGAAATTATTATTTAGTTTGCCCGTTGGTCCCGTTTTTTTCGTCAAATATTTGACAAGTGTGAGCGTTGCTTAATTGTTTTGGGTAATTCTATTGTTGTGTTACTATCGAGAGTTTCTTCTGTTGACAGGGCATCCTCTAACTCATCCTGACAAAGTTCAGCACCGAGTATTCTGCAAAAAAGTAAATTTCGAATTCCTTTTCTTATGTTTTTGTACTGTATTTTAAGAATGTATTGCAGAAAGCAAATATCTTTGGTTTTCATTGGCAACCGCTTAAGTCTGAAAATAACATATTTTGGAGAGCCGAAAACCCCAATCTAGATCAAACTATGGCCAAGGTATTGCACTTTTTGAACTTTATAATTGAGTTTAAAAATCGGAATGGGTCCATCTGTCTTCAAAAATTTTCGAACCATCTAATGAGTGTTTAAAATTAAGCAATATGGCATCAACATTTCAAATCGGAAAAATGAACATACGCGGTTGCCCATGAAAACCACAGATATATTTTATGATAAAATATTTCTAAACACAACTCTTTTGGTGAACTTTGGTACAAATAACATTGTAAAATTCTACACAATTGCATTGTAGAATGCACTTAAAAAAGCGGATTGCTTCGCTACCGAAGTTTTGGAACTCATCCATAATTAAAAACACAAAAAATAGTTTTTTTTCGTTAATCGTTAATCGAAAATAGCCAATTTTAAATTAACCGATCAGTTAATCGGGTAGTAATTAATCGGTTAACCTATTAACGGTTAACTGAATGAATACTCTACAACATACTTCCCTTTCTTCCGCCCTCCAAATTGTTATACGTCGAATGGCGGCTAACGGGATAACAAATACCTCAGTTATAGTGGACCAAATCTAAGATTTTATGAAAATGTTAACGTTTCTTACCAATATTAAGTCCAATTATGAATACAAATTTCCCAGGAGTTTTTTCCCCATTTTTACAATTGAATTTACATAGGAAAAAATGGGAGAAGTGAGAAAACTCCCGGTGAATTTTTATTCATAATTGGAGTGACCGTCTTTTTGGAAAATGGTTTGCTCCACAAATAATTACAAAATCCATAGTATAATATTTTATGGTACGGTACTTTTGATTACAAAAATGTTAAGCCATAATGGACGGAAATCAGATAAAACGCGTTATTTACTAGCCCACTAAAAATAAAATTCATTTTAAATGAACCAGACTTAAACTCTTGAAGGCAGCTTAAAGAAAAGTACATATACAGCGAAAAACGCATATCGGTGCATATTTCATATATGTATGTGACGTGTTGTTAAAAACCTGAGCCCATATTCGGACCAAGCGTGCTAAAAAGCATAAGAATCAGTTGGATTGGTTAAAAATAATTTTTAACTGACGGCCTGTGTTATTCTTACTAGGCTTATCTAATTAGCTGAACGATTTTTGCAAATAAGCGTTTTTGGTATTTTAAATATCAAAATTAAAATTAACAGTTCAACTAAAAATCACAATTGTTCTTAAAAATAGCTATGGCACAAGCTCTAATGTTAACATTTGTACTTCAAGTTGTACAAATAAAATGTCGACGAAAGTGGACAAAAAAAATAATAAACAAATGTATTCAGGTTTTCAAGACAATGTCTTGACAGGATGAATACGAAAAAAAACAGAAGAAGGGAAGCAACATGTGAATAAATTAAAAATTATAATTACAGCAAATCTCGAACCACCAGTATCACTGGTTAAAGATTAATGTTTAACCGTTGGCTGGCAATCACCTTAGTGGTGCAGAGGATAGAACTTAAAGAATTCTGATGAAAGAATGTGGTGATTCTTGAAACATGTAAATTCAACCCAGGTTCGAGCCCCAGCTCAGCCAAGAAAATAATCATTACTTCCTTCAGTAAAAATAATTTAATGAAAATTAAATTTAATGAACTAAAGCCTAACTAAAAATATCAAAAGTATTTTATTTTTTTAAAGCACATAACACATGGCGCATAATGTTTTTAATCTGATAGAATTGAACTTAAATTTGTATATCAATATTATAGTTAATGGCAAGTTTATAACTTAAAACTTTAAAGGTTTATTTGAAGACAGTTTTAGTTTTAAGTGCAAATTGATAATTCTTATTTAATTAAGAAAAAACGTATGGTGGCGCTTCTCAATATTAAAAAAAAATATCAAAAAACATCTGATTAACCAAAATAAAGAAACTTGTAAAGTTTTCTTTCAGAAAGCCCGAGTTTTCCCTCTCACCATTAAACTCATACTTTCTGTGTTGAGGCCACCTTTTCAAGTAATCCATGAAAACTGAAGGGCAAAAAAACGACACAAGCGTCATAACAACAACAACAAGATGTTTGTGGGAAATTTTAATTTTTACATTAACATGGTTCAAACTTTTGCCATATGTTTGTAAAAACTGTTTGTGCGGTTATCAAAGTTTTTCTTGGGATTCAAAAATTAATTAACAAGGTTTCTTTTAAATGTGCTAAATTCCCATTTCATACTATTGAGAAACTGAAATTTATTGTTGAAGGGATAAGCTATTCCTATGCGCATTTCACTGGTTGCTTAGGCCAGATCGTCAGGAAACTTCATCCAAATATTTTAGAAAAGCTAAAGATATTAAACAAATAAAACTGTTAAGCGAATAAGAATTATAAACCTCAGTTTTACTTGTAACAATATCAAAGCTTAAACGGTTTATTTAGCACAAAATTTTTGGTTTTTTTCAGTATGCAATATTTTTTTCCTTTAATTTCGCCCACAACCATAAATACTGTAATAGGATGTGTCACCTATTGCTACTCTAGAACTATATATTTTTCTCGAAATTGTTTTATCTTGATCCATAATAGACCGTAGCTTGCAGATTATTATGATCATATTTTTACATCAAAATACAACACAGAGTTTTAATAATTATTGCCATATTATAGATCCATGTATCTGATCTTTGCGTGGCACAGGAATAAATTTCTACAAAAAGAATGCTGGTCGTTTTTGGCCTACGTGTTTTTACATTCCGTTTTATTTTAATTTATTGAACTCTATTTTACTGCCTTAAATGGCTCAAATGGGAACTTCCGATTTGGAGATAAGGTCAAGAGTGATTGTCGGGACCATACGGACCTGGTTTAACAGCACACAAGGTTGTGTGTTTCAAATGATTTACATTGGATTTGCAGAGATTAGGAAACCACAAGTTTATATATCAATATCTAGTGATATTGTCAGCAAAATCATGGTAGAAAACTTTCCACATTGCGAATTTCAAGCAAATAAACTACCAATGAACTCGAGTTCAGAAAAGTAACATCGAGAATTTGTTTAAATGTCCCATGGGTATCATGGGTTAACAAAAAGAGCTAATGACTGGATTTTGTTTGCAAATTATAAAATAATTTTTTATCAATAAAGCAAATTTCTATGTGTTTCTATATACGTTCAAATATTAAGAGGAATTTGATCCTAATGTGCTTTTATACATAAAATGTTTTTTAGTGTTTTTATATTGTTAGTGGTTTATCAATTGAATTCAAATCGAATATACCTAATTCGATCTGAAATTAAATTCTTGATTTGATTAATTAAATATTTACTTACTCCATTATGTTTTTGTGATCCAAAACACACTGAACTAGAGCTTCATACCGTTCATCGCTTGAGAGCTTTGAGTCTTGTCCCAATTTACGGATTCGCCGAGTTAATATGTGTAAATGTGTCCGTATGATCGTAATGTAGATAACTGGGTACGAGTCTAAAAGAGCCTGCTGATAACAATGGAAATCGATCATAAAATATTCCACTCCAGCCTGTATGACAAAATACAAAGGCCTTTCAGTCCACTCCATAAACGGGTTATAGACTTGATACGGTGGTCTCCCATTTGTAACAGCTGTGAGGAAAGTGCTACTGGCGTACGATAAAAAGAGCACGGCAAACATTATGTGTGATCGGTTGCTAAAGGCCACTATTTTTCGAATTTGTTCTTTGTCTTCAGGCTCACTGACACGTAAATCCAATTTGTCCATGAACTTAGTTCCCCTTATAAGTCTTCTATAGAGGAAGAGAAGTACAACCATTTTCAGGCTGCAGCCAAAACAGTTAACTGATATCTGAAGAGATGTAAGAAATTCACTTGGACTAAAAGCACTTATTCGTGTCAAGAAACTCAATAGAAATCCAATCGGCAGGTAGACAGTAACGAAAGCATTTATAAATATAGTCCAGATATAGAATGGCACTAAATATTTCTTTGGTGGCAAATATCCGACAATCATAAGACCCCGAAACAAGTACACAGTAGCATCTTTTGTTTTTGGCTGAGGACCATCCATATTCAAGGTAGCCATTTCGAAAATGTTTCTAAAAATTGTATGCAACAGAAGTCGATTCGTAAAAATATTAGTAATTTATTTTAAGTTGTAACAATTTATTTAAAGCGAACTTTTAAAATGTTTGCCTCCAAACAACTTCGACCGACTGATTTGAAAAGCTTATAACTTTTTTATTTTAAAGGCAGATAATAAAGGAATTTTACTAACGTAACGATTACGATTTTTTTTATTTTGCATTTTTAAACTGCAGCAGCTCCCAGAATTAAATTATAAAAAGCTTCATTATTCGTTTTATAGCATTTTCAAAAACCTTTCTTAAACTAAACGAAACTTTATTCAAAATAAACGAAACTTTATTCAAATACAGTTAAACATTTTGCTAATTAAATTAAATCATTTTAAAAATTTTGTAGTAATTTTTTTTTTGCTAAAGTAGATGAAAGAGCTCATGTTGTTGTGCTAACTAAACGTTAGGAAGAAGGAACGTGACTTTTATTGCTGTAATAAAAAAGCTCGCGTTGCTTCCACTATGAATTCGCCCCGTTTTCAAGTATTTCTTTGGCAGCTCTTAGATAAAATTGAAAGCATACCAGAGCTACAAAACTCATTACAATAGTGAGTGTACCTTAAAGTTGTTACCACCTTATGCTATGCTCAGCCCGGTATAGAAGGCATTTTCTAAGTTAAAATCCCTAAAGCTAAAGCTTTTCATTTATCAGTCATGCAAAGCACAAAACAATTTTTCTACAAATTTTAAAAATGGAATGATTTAATTTGAAAAATGTTTAACTGTATTTGAATTAAGTTTCGTTTATTTTGAATAAAGTTTCGTTTATTTTGAAAAAAGTTTCGCTTACTTTTAAAAAGGTTTGAAAAAGTTTTATTTAAACTGAAAAAGCTATAAAACCAGGGCTCATAAGGTTATGAAGTACGAAGAAGTGTTACTCAACCTGTTGTACAACAAAGTGTTTACATGCCGCCATCCGAGTCTACTCGTCGATGTGCTACTTAATTGGGAATCTCCAAAGCATTGCTGCAGCGCATTCTAAGGGTGACTAAAAAAAATTGCCTTGGGATCCATAACAACGGCAATCAGTCAGTCGAAGTTCGCCCACCTTGTACATACATCTTGGTTAAGTTTTTAAGAAGCTGCATACAACGTTGGAGCGATTTCATTTTTTCGTCTCGTGATTTTTCCTCTGTTAAAAGATGTCTTTTTTTTGCTGAATATGGAAATCTCCAATTAATCCAAAAAATGTTTTAATTCCTAAAAAAAAAAAAATAAACAAAGGAAAATGTTTTTTTTATTTTTATAAAACTAAATGGTTCTGGGTGGTTTTTTATTATTTTTTCCCCGATTTTGATGTTAAATTTTTGTTTATATTGAATTTTTCGTTTAGTTTTTTTTTTTAGTTCCGAACAAAATTCAGTGGCAGTTGTTATTTGTTTTTTATTGAAATTTTGTTTATTTTTTATGATTTTTCTGTGTTTTTATGTTTTATTTTTGTGAAAAAGATAATATTTACGAATGAGTATTCACTGCAACTCTTTGTATGATGTATGTTGATGTGTATGTTTTTTATGTATTTATATGACGCACATGATGAATATGAACCCATTTCTTAAAAGAAGTTACAAAAACACACATGCGTGATTACAGTGTGTAATAAAAAAAATTTAAAGTTGAAAAAAGAATCAAGTCATGTTTGCTAAATAAAGAAGTTGCATTTTGAATTCCTAATTTTGTAATCTTTTATCCATTCCGGAAAACATGCAAATTTTGTAATTGTGATCTATAATCGTAGGAACACAATTGCACCGTATAAACAGCTTAACGTACGACGTACATTGGTTATAGTTCATGTCACTCAAAGGACAATGAAACTTGGCACATAGGCAATTTTTGTTTGAATCAAGTAAAAGTTGAAAAATCAAAATGATCCGCCCACCTCCCATACAAAGTGAAAATTAAATTTTGACCTACGGCATTGTTTTTTGGCACATCGCATTTTTAAACACTCAGAATCATTTGTGTGAAATTTGTAAAATATCGGCCCACTTTTACGTCCACTTGCCATACAACTTTTATTGAAAAAGTGGCATAACTCCCTTAAATTTTAATGCATCAACCCAATTTTCACAAAAAACAAAGATTATAATTGTAGAATGGGCTGCTATATACCTGATTCGCCCACTTTAACGCCCACCTCCAAAAGAAACAACAAATAGAAAAAACATGAATACGTAAATTAAACATTGTCTTTTATTAATATTTTTACATCATTATCGTACTCCAATTTTTTTAATTTGCATCTTTGAGCGAAATCTATTTATAAATGGGTCTGAAGACAATAACAGATTATGCATTACATCTTCATTATTGGCTACACGTCCGATTCTTCGCGAATAGCTGCTATTTTAGTGCTGACAACAAAGAAGGTTTTAAAGCGAAAAAATAAAAATATATTATGGTTGACCAAAATGATTGAAAACAGGAATTTAAACCAGTAAAAGCAAAACATTGATGAATATGTTAATAAAGTTAGTTAGCCCTTAAAAAAGCACTTTAGGAGTACTTTGCTTGCATGTTAAAAGAAGCGCTTATTGTCAGCAGAAAATAGTCCTCCGAACCGGGAACACCCCATACAAAAATCAGGCATCCCATCGCCAGGTTTGAAGCGATTTGAGGTATGAATTCATACATAAAACCTGCTCCTTTTGGAGCACAATTTTTACTGGGTTGTTACTTTATCATTTTATAGTTCTTACTGTTTTTTTTTTTTTTGGAAAGGAGCATGTAGGAGCAGCTGAATTTGTTTTTTAACTTTTAGCTGAGACTTTAAGCTCTAACTGGACATCTTTCGTTAAACAGCGCTCCATCTATGACAATTGTTATTTACGAAAATATACAACAAAGTCAGAAAATAAGTTTACTGAGATTGTACCAAAAGGTTGAATATACAGGAAATTTTCTTGCCATTTTAAACAAACGAAGGTATATGAACTTTGAGCGTGTCTGTCCAAACAAATAATAAATATATCAGTCTAATATTACGAAATCATAATATTCAGATATCTGAAAACAAAACACCAAAAAATTGGAACCTTTGTATATCGAAATTGCGACCTGGATGGACAACTGGACGGATTTCGTTAGATCGATTCAAAAAGTGATTCTAAGTCGATCGGTATTTTAAAAGATTAAGGTGTTACAAACATCAGCGCACACGCGTTATACCCTCTCCACGGGTTTAATTACTGATCGAAAGTGGCATTAATTCCGTGTTTTTGGCAACGAAATTTTAATTTCAAGAAGCTAAAAGAAATTCGTTCAAAATTTTAACTACATTTTGATCGCAGTGTCTGAGTGGATGGTCTGTTATTTAGTTTCTTACTTCCGGGGTCATTCATTTGCACCAAAAATCTTAGAAAAATTCGTTAAATTTCGCATCACCGATTTTGTTGACATGTATATTAGAGTGGTTCTTCATTATGTTGGAAAAAGTGTTAAAATTTAGGGTCTCATATAATAAGCGAATACCCAAAAAATTAAGAAATACAAAGTTGTGGCCAAAAAAAAATTTATTTACAGGTACCTCAAAGCTACTGAATTCCTGAGTATTGTACAAGACGAAAAAACAGCTTTTAGTTTTTGTCAAATTTTTTAAATGTCGTAATAGTTTAATTCTAGATGATAAATATGTATATAAAAATTTTGATACAATCATGTTTTTAAAAACCTATAAAATCCGTTAAGAACAAGCCCAGTAATAAATAATGCCCCAGTCCACTAATGTGACAATTAATACTTGACCGAGAAATTCTAGCATCCACCTTAAAGATTTTTAAAATAGATTTCTCTAATTTTGAGATATGGAAAACGCGTTTTTTATGGCGTTGACCTGTCCTAAGGTGATGTCAAAAACGGACAAAATTTTTGGGGTGTTTGTTTCTTTCTTCAGCAAAATCGAAAAAATTAAGATTTGCAGATTCTATAAGGGTTAATGATTTAGCTCACAGAAAAAATTATTGCCGAATTATTTTCAAGCAAACGCTTGTTTGAAATTTTTTTTAATTTCTACAAATTTTTTTACTGGTTCAATTAATATTTTGGTTTGATTTTTATTTAACCAACAAAAATGTTGACAACTTTTCAATAATATAATATACGCGCTATTGGTTTCAAGTTTTCATTATTTTTTATGAAATATTTAACGCTCTTTAATGTTGTCGTTTTTTGCATTTTTTTTTTTATTTGATCGTTAGCAACACTTCTTTATGTGAAATATAAGAACAACAACACAAAACACATAAAGTCTATTTTTGGACGCTTTAAAAAAGTACAACAAGAAGAAAGATGATAAAATAGCGTGACGAGGTTTGTAGTAAAAAAAAAACAAAAACAAGACCAGGTAGAAAAAAACGTTTAACACTTTTAAAACAACAGAAACAACAACAACAACATTATAAGAAACAAAATGAATTTTTGGTTGGCTTCAAAGTTGGTAAAAAATAATGAAAAACAAAATCCCGTATTCAATTTTTGAAAACTGTTTACATCAAATACAAAAATAAAATGATGACGAAAAACATATCGAGTCGGTCTGCTGACGTTTTTGGTTACATTTCTTCTTCTTTAGCCAAGGAAAGGATACAGCAACAGTGAGTGATGAAGAAAAACATTGTGTGTTCCTTCTCAAAGCCAGTCGCCGCTCTGCTTCTGCCTTCATCTTCTCCTTCAGTGATAGCTTGGGTGCGCGTCATTGCTTGTGAAAAAATTTTTGTTTGATTCAGCAAAATTATTTGTTTGAAATTTATATGAATTTCATTAAACTTTTTGTTTGCTTCTGTAAATTATTTGTTTGAAAAAAAAATCAGTGTTTTTTTCAGTAAACAAAATGCAAATAAATTGTTTGAATATGCGAATTTGTTTGTAGGACCGATTTCCGACAAAAAATGTTTTGATTCTACAAATTTTTTGTTTGAATTCGAAAAATAATTTTTTCTGTGCTGAGCGTGATTCAAAGTTGTTTAATAAGCTTTTGACAAATGATGAAGTAGAAAAATATTTGCTCCTACAAGTGATTGAATCTAACAGAAATTGGGTTCCGACGACGTATAACTATTTGCTTTAAGTTTTTTATATTATTTTAAATGATTTTGCTATTCATGCTTAATTCCCAATTTTTATTATTTGATAAAAACACTGAAATTTATTGTTGATGGGAACAGCTATTCCTATGCGCATTTCACTGGTTGCTTAGGCCAGATCATCAGGAAACTTCATCCATAAAGATTTTAGAAAAACTAAAGATATCAAACCAAATAAAACTATTAAGCGTATAAGAATTATTTATCAGTTTTATAATAATCAAGGTCCATCTCTCAGGTCTGCTTACTTGTACAAAAACAAAAAACGATTCTTTTTAGTTGTCAAAAATGTACTACCACATATACAAAGCAAAAGGAAAATGTATACAACTTTTGACAATTAAAAAGAACATAAACAATGATCATCAGGCTTCTTGTGCAGACCTTTTCAATGGGCCTTGATAATAATAAACTACTCAGCTAGTTGCGCTTAATTTTAAACAATTCTTAAAACTTTCGATTTCTAAATGTTATTTTTTATGCCACATTGAAACAAGAGCTGACAGCTCCGGTAGCTACTCCGCCATAGTCGCCCAAGCAGGGTTGTTAGACTTTTTTCCTCAAAAATCGTCAAAAATTTTATCAAAATTCGTCAAAATCGTCACGAAAATTTAACAAAATCGTCAACAAAACGTCAAATATATAAATTTTGCAAATTAAAGACAATTTATTGCATGGATTGGTTCGAAAATATAAATTTTTAGCAAGAAATTCTATTTATGATGAAGAAAGTGATATGGTTAAGTTTGATTCTATTTATTTCAGCAAGTGAGCTGAATATATTTATCATTTAAAAAGAAAACATAAGAAAAAATATATTTGCATAAATGCATAACAAAAATTGTTTTATTTCATTTATCCATATTCAGAAAAATATTAAATAATAAATAAAATCTCATTTGATTTTAACTCGAGCTATTTTTAATGATTAACTTTTAGCGCTATCTCTATTGCAAATTGTTTTTATTGTTAAAGGTGCTAAAAACCAAGGATTCTGTCAATATCAACAGTTAGTTAAAACTAATACATTTTCTTCTCATTGCACTCATTTTTCTACACAACTTCTTATTAAAAAGTAACTTCTAACTTCCTAACACGCAATTTTACTAAGAATAACTTACCTGATAGAATTAAATGGGATTTGCCTTTTTACACACAAATAGAAAAATTCTTCACATTCGTATGTAGCGACGCAAATTGAAATCATAAAAACGCAAAGCGGATTTAACCAATTTTTAAAAAGCGGACCAAATAGAACAGACGCAAATTATGGCTCTAGTGTTTATTTTTTGCAGTATCGATGGCATTTCTATAATTGTAGAATTTGAATTACTAATGCTTCTAATGAAATCCACCTGGTTTGTGATGGGGGGGGGAAATTTTTTTGTTTAATTTCCAAAAATTTTTGTATTTCGAAAAATTGATTTTTAAGTTTTGGACTGTTTTCAATATAATTGTAAATATTTCTTGTGCGTCAGAAAATCATCATAACACTATTACTTTTAGTCAAAAAATCGTCAATCGTCATTTTACTGTATTTTCTCAAAAAAATCGTTAAAATGACGAAAAATCGTCACATCTACCAACCCTGCTTGGCAGATTAAAGTGTTATAAAATTGATGCCAGATTAAAGTAAATTTATTGACGGGATTAAATCGTCAAAACATAAGTGACTCTACATCAAAAATCGTCAATCGTCATTTTTGTAAATTCATCGAAAAAAATCGTCGACATGACGTAAAATCGTCACATATAACATCCCTGCGCCCAAGCCCGATTGAGAGAGGAATAGGGTTAGGCGTTGGAATAACAATCCACCTTGTAAAATTACACCCTGCTCAGAATGTTCGAAAGAAATAAAACAAATTTTTAAAATGATGATAGGCCCTTTGAATTTTATGTGACGATATGTAACTGAGTTGCGTTTGATAGTAGATTGCTGTAGTGGTAAAACAACTCCATAGTTATTAGAATGTTAATACAGGGTTTTTCTCAATCTCCTTCATCGTTGATTAAAATTGACTTTATTTTTCCAATAGTTGGTCATGCTCGCTATACCCTCCACCTCTAGTGGTGAATAAGGGTATACTTAGTTTGTCATTCCTTTTTTAATATACATCTAAGACACCAAAAGTATATTTATTCAGGATCAATAGATCCAATCGACAGTTCCGCCTGTCTGTCCTTCTTTTGAAAATACGCTCACTTTCAAACAACTCAAAAGAAAAGAACAATATTGGTGTCAAATTCAGTAGGATAAAATTTGTGAATCCAAAAGTGGAACCACCGCCATAAAAAATGGTAAAGTACTTTAAAACTAATGAAATGCTACACAAAAATTGTATTACTGTATTGAAATTTGGTATTATTAAGGCTTTTTTGGCTATAAATCGTTCTACCGAATATTTTTATCAACGATCCATAATTAACAACAGGGTCATATAAAATCACTTTGAATAAAGATTGGTTTATTATTTATAGATCCCATATAAAGTCCACTTCTGGAAAATTCAAACTCTCGGCTTATGACAAAAATAAAAGTTCTTTCAGAAATTAGTACCGTTTTTAAAATTATAGATCTGTGACCGCTTAGTGACTGAAAAGACGCGAGCAACGACTTTCTGCATCTACCTGGAAAACGGCATTAAATGCTCTACAACCAAAAATTTCGATCTAAAAAAACCAAACCAGGAAAAGTAGTTATCACAGGTGAAGAAAATTTTACAATCGTAATAACACAGTGTTACAAAAAAGAATGAAACAGAAATACCTGGGATGTGATAATCATTTTTTAGTTAGTGTTGTCGAGTACAACAAACTCTGTCCTTGAAACTTGCAAAACACCTCCAAAATCTCGAGTTAAGGGTAAAAACCCGGGTTTTCGTACCTTTCGCACATACATATATGCCAGAAACTTTGTTAAATGTCAGCTGTTTTTTAATATCTCAGAGGATTGGGAGACTTAGATGATGAATTGAGGAGTTACATTTATTTTTTTTTATAAAAATTATCTTATAAAAATAAAAGAATTCTCAGATTATTTTTATTGAATCATCTAATTTACCAATTTGCATGACATTACACTTATAAATATTGCTCATCCAAACTCATTACATTTCTAAAATTTAACAAAATTATGTAGGTAATCTTTTTTCCATTGTTTAATTTTATTATATCAAAAGTTTTTTATCGGAAATACAAATTAACTCTTTTTAAACTCTGGAATTTTGGATGCAGAAATTAATGTATTTTGCCAACAAGATTCGTTTTAGAGGAAACCACCTCTGAAATTAAATAAAATATGCACATACTTAGAGTGTCGGAAAAAATAATAGGGAGACCCAATATTTTAACATAAAATTTTAATTAACAGCCTGTTCAACGTTCAAAATTCTAAAATTTGTTTTTGTTTTAAATGTTATTTTCTATGCGAACGTTAACGTTCGAAATCGTTGAACAGGCTATAAGCTTTTCATAAATAAAATGAAATATATATGTATATTCAACTAGGAATTTCTTTGTCTATTAATTAAAATAAATCCAGTCCAGCTGTTTTCGAAAAATGAATGCTGGTAATTAAAAAAATTCTTATGGAAAGAAAATAGGGACATGCAGTTTTGTTACTTTTTGCTATCAAACCAAAAAAATATTTTAATATCTGATAGAAGCTTCTTTCATTCAAATTACTTCTTAGCTTCTAAATTGATAATTAGTGCGTTTCGTATCGTTTTTAGTGGTTTTTAAAATTTTGAAATTTTTGTTTTAAATGTTAGTTACTCGAGTCACTTTTTTGTACTCGCGTTCTAAAAACAGGCAGTTTAACTTAAATTCCAGCAAAATTGCTTATTTATTTATTTCTTCCATAACAAATTTGCACTGTGCTCCCACAAAAGCACTTTTTTTTAAATTAGGCCATTATTTTAGCAATCATGTATCGGTTCATATTTTTGGTACCTTAAAATATAACTCGCAAAGTATTTTTTTTCTTTTTTTGTGACTACTTTAATGTTAATAAGTAGGTACTTTTGTCCAACACTGTATTTACTTTATGCATTGTATACAAATGTTGCCCTAATTTGTTTTTGTTTTTACTGTGTTAAAAACGACTTAGTTTTCAGTTAATTTTTTAATGTATCTTTGAAATTAATGCAGTGTTATGGGCACTGAGTTGCCTTCTAATGTATACAAGCAATGTGTGTAAGTTTGTATTAATGTTTTTCAATTATTCGATTTTTTATTTCGATCGAATAAATGCTCGAGTGTCGAAAAAGTTGTTTGTGTACACATTAGGGTATTCATTTAATCGGGGTTAATCTTTAATCGGTTAATCGCTCGATTAATTAACCGAGGATTTGGTTTAATCGGTTAATAATCGGTTAACTTAGTTATTGATCGGTTTACCGATTAATAAAATTTTTGTTAGTCTGAATTTACACGTTTCATCTTTTGATGCTCGACTTCTTTTCAATTCCATTTTAAAGATGCCAATATAATCACACGCAGCAATCGGTTTCAACTTTTTTCGGTTCAAAACAACAACAATTATATTAACAGCGAATCAAAGGGAAAAAGAAAAGAAAAAAAATACATGCAGCCATCGTTGTGAATATACCAACGAATAAGAACACAAAGCGTACTGACCGAGTACAGGCATCTCCGTACTAACCCTCTTTCTTCTTTCCTCTCTCACCATAAAACATAAGAGTTGAGCATCAACAGATGAAACGTGTGAAAGCAGACTTATAAATTCAGTAATTTCAATAAAGAAAAATGCACACATTATTTTTATTTGGCGTTTTTTTCTTGAACTAAAACGAACAAAAAAATTCATAAATATGTAATACACATTTTTAATTAATACATATTATGTATTTAGTAAACAATAAAATTTGTAATCATTTTATAAATTATTTCAATATAAAATAGAGTCCTGTTTTAATTTTTTAAAACTTTTAACGCTTCTTATTGCTTCGTTAAATTCCGTTAACAGATTGTTTGTGTTACTATCGAGAGTTTCTTCTGTTGTCAGGTCATCATCTGACTCATCCTGGCAACGCTCAGTACCGAACATTCTTCAAAAAAGTTTATTTCCGAACTCCTTAGTTTCTGTTTTTGTACTGTATTTAATGTATTGCTAGAAGGAAATATTTTATACAAAAAAATATTTTCTAAACACATACCTTTTGTATATGAGACGAAACAAAAAAAAAATTGTTATAATACTACAAAAATTTAAAAATTTTGTTAGATCGGTTAATCGACTGAAATTAACCGGTTTAATCGTTAATCGAAAATAGCCAATTTTAAATTAACCGATCAGTTCAATATCCTAGTACACATTTACGAATAAATTTATACTTTATTCATATTTTAATGTAAAAACTAAATTGAATTTGAAATATATTTTAAATAAAGTTTGAATGCAAATTAAGTTTTAAAATACGTTTACAATCAAAGTTTTATTTTGTGAATAATGCGGAAAAGATATGTATTACAATATAAAGAAGTCAATGTGCTATATTCGGCAGTACCGAATTTTATATACCCTTCACCATGGTTCGATTAGAACATAAACAGTTTGAGATTTATAGATAAAAATTAGAGGCAGACGGGGTATTTTGCTCATAACTCAGCCATTTCTTGACAGATTTGCCTGAATTTTAATACCAAATGTAATGAAGTATTTTAATTTATTATGATGTGCTGAATTCCCAATATTTATTGACAAAAACACTGTAATTTATTGTTGGAGGAAAATATAGTTCCTATGCGCTAAACTTTTTTTCAAATACTTTTGAAAAGCTAATATCTTAAAAAGTAAAGAAAACTGTAAAGCGAATGAGACTAACAAACACTCAAAGTCTTATTTTACACGATATTAAAGCTTAGAAAAAATACAAACAATAAACAGTGAGTGTATCTTTTCTTACATTCCTACACTGAACCAAAAATTTACCTAAATAAGGTTGAATGGGGTGTATAGTTGAAGAAAAGTAGGTTATTATACAGCCAACGAAAAAATTAATCAAGACTACGGTTGCTTTTCGTATATTTAGTAAATTAGTTATTGTGAAGAAATTTCTTCAAATTGATTAATGTGTTTCGTTATTTTACGGGATGTAAATATGAAGAAATTTTAGTAAATTTGAATAAAGAAATTAGTCAAATTTAATCATTATTTTAGTAATTTCTGACTCATATTGAAGATTATTATTCAACTTAACTAATAAATTAAGTAAATTTTAGTGTATTTTTTATTTATATTGAAGAAATTTTATTCAAATTAAGTCTTTAGTTTAGTTAATTTCAATAATTCTATTATTTATATTGAAGAATTGTTCTTCAATTTAACTACTTCATTTTACTCAAATAGCAAACCCCAGTAGGAATTACTTTTATTATCCTTTATAGAAATTTAACACGAATTTTTGCAATAAATACATATAATAATTCTGTATGGGATTACAAAATATTACTTTATGTTAATTAACATATTTATATTGCCTTAAAAATCTGTTTAATTAAACAATACAGTACATAGTAAATAACGTGAGGCATATTATTTATAACCAGTAATAAAAAACGTCAACAATTTTCGCTGAAACACATTTTTTTATTGAAAAAATATGTATACATTAAATGTTCATGTATAGTATATGTACAAACGCTTATACACCAAATGCATATGCAATATATAATCAATTGTTTAATAAAACAATGAATTTTTTATTTAAATTTTATTTAAATCAACTAATCCTTATTTTGCTTATTTAAAATCTTTATTAATTGATTTATCATAGTTTTTAATAATTTATATTTTAAAAAACTAAATAATATAATTTTATGTATTTTGTACAAGAAACCCAAAATTACTTATTTCACAAAACAAATAATTTACGAGTTTTTAGTAAAAAAGAGATAACATTTTTTACAAAATAATGCTAATAAAGGCAATTTCGTGCAAATGTATACATATATGTAAATGTATAATTTAGAAGTAAAACTTATATTTACACTTATAATTAAAATTTGTAATTTACGTACATATATGTACGAGTATATAACTTAACATAAACACAAATTCGTTTGTTTTAATAAAATTAAAAATAAATTAAAAGGAATTCAAACTGACAATTAACTGCCTGCTTATCGATTTCGAACGTTAACGTTCGCATGAAACTTTACATTTAAAACAAAAACATATTTTAAAATTTTGTAGTTGTTTTAAATGCTGTTTTCTATGCGAACGTTATCTTTTGAAACCGACGAACAGTCAACAAATTGCCCAATAAAATTATTTCAAATTTGAAATAAGGGAATTTATTTGGGGACTGCTGTAGTCAGTATTTGTTGTTATATTATAAAAATGCTTCTGAATAAAGGACCAAACTAAAATAGATTCTTTTGGATATTCTAAGTTAAATACGAAAAATATTTTAAAGCAAGTGTCTATAGCATTTAACGCAGAGTTCATGATATATTTTATGCCTTCATAATAAATTACAATTTCTTTTGGTTCTAAAATTGAACCCGATATTAATATTAGAGGTTGAATTTTACTTTTACTTTCAAATTTTTTTAATAACTCTTGCTCGCAATCAGCGACCGAGTTGCCATCGATAATAAAACTTCTTTGTGAATCTCTAATAGAAAAGCGTGTACATAATTTTTTCCCGTTGTCAACTTTAAAGGCTTTTGTTGATGGAACCAAAATACTGTGAAGAAGTTGAAATATGTCAACGCAACGACCATCTGAAATGATTAACATATTGAGATAATACAATTTTAAAATAAATAATGTACCTATAAGAAATAAGATAAAACATACTTTCGCTTAAGCTTTCCATTTTCGACATAGCTTGAAATAAAACTTTGCTCGATGTGTCTTTGATACGATCTTCAAAGACGTAGTCGATTTTTGAACAAAAATTCTGCAAATTAACATGCAAGCTCTCTGCTTTTGGGTACAAATGTTTGAAATCTATGTCAATCTACAAAAAAATACAGATTAGTTTAAAAAAGAATAAGTCAAAACCTAAACGTACTAGCTTGAAACCCAATGGTTTTTTATACTGCGGCCATTTACTTATTATATCATGTGTACTTTTTAAAGTAAATATTTCATTCATCCGATGGTTTTTGGTTGCAGCCCAATGACTTTCAATTTCAACACTGGAAGGTGCTATTTGAGGAAAGCGAATGGTAAATCTTTAAGAGCAGCGTTAAGGCTTCTATTGAACAAAACTTTTTTTCACATATAAAACACTTCATTCTCACAAACTTTGTTAAATTCTTACGTTTGTTATTTTATTTATTTTTTAATTTGTTTCACTTATTATTTTTTCTTCACTTATTTAGAAGCGTGTTTTATTAAGTAATCACGGTTTTTATTTTCTTTCTCCAAAACTTAAAAAAATTCTTCAGTTCTACATGCCTTTATTCATATTTACTAAATCAAAATAGTTAATTTGAATATTTTTCTTCAACTTTACTAAGCAATTTAGTTAATTTACTAAATTTCTTCAATTCTACTGGCATTTAGTCGATTTGAAGAATGTCAATTAACCAGTTTAGTTAAATTTTACGAAATTTCTTCAATTTAACTGGCCTTTTTTGAATTATTTTTGCTATAAGTCAGTTTGAAGAATTTTCTTCATATTTACTAAAATAAATTGCTTTTCCAAAACTTTAACGAAATTTTATTTAACTCAACTCCTTAATTGCTTATTATTATTCTTCTTCTTCATTACGTTAGAAAAAATTAAGAAACATATTCAAATAAACTAAAATTTTATTCAAAGTTACTTCAATTAGGGGGTAAAGTTAACTAATATTGTGCGTTTTTTCGTTTACGATGCGTTACTACTACTTTTACTAAATTTTTGTTGTTCTAGTAGAATTTTTATTAATTTTTTAACAAAATTTTATTTAAATAAACTATTTTTACTAAAATATATTTTTTGCTAAAAAAAATTTTGTATATTTGAAGAAAATATGTCAATATTGATAAACCGTCAGTTGATTTGAAAAAAAATTTAGTTTATTTGACTATTTTTTTCGTTAAAGGTTTACTAAATTTTTTCGTTATTATTACCTGCGATATTTTTTTGAGTGTATATGTCCGTACAAATATGGATCCATCTCTGTTTTAAATTTCATTAAAATTGGTTTGATAGTTTCTGAGAGGCAGAAATTGCCCCCTATCTTCCTTCGTGGTACTACGATTCGGCCCATTTTCAATAGGCTTGGTCCTCCAAATTTCCAAATTTTATAAAATTATCTCCAAAATTGCGACCTGTACTTTGCGCACAAGGTTACATGGACAGCCAGCCAGCCTGCCAGCCGGACGGACATCGTTAGATCAATTCAGAAAGTGTTTCTAAGTCAATCGGTATACTTTAAGGTGGGTCTAGGACCAATATTTTCAGGCGTTAAACACATCAGCACTAATGCATAATACTCTCCCCACCATTGTGGTGTGGGTATAAAAATAGCATAATTAAAGTAATCCTCCTAGCTTATATGAAGCCCTGTGCTCCTTTTAGCAGTGTTGACAGTAGATTTTTGAAAAATTCCTACGCATACTTAATATTTCGATTTTCCCTTCACCTTAAAAAAAATTGGTTACGGAACTTAAAACGAATGGGTCGATGACGCCATCGGCATGTGAACTGTACCGAACAGTGATTTTTTCTAGCTATCATGGAGTCTCATGAGTGTATTGAGGATTGTGCTCTCTAACACAAAGAAGCTTTTTTAAATTAACATACAAACTATCTATAATGCAGGGCAAGTAAGCAATTGAAGCCGTGTTACCATTTCGGGAATTTGATAAATATTTTCAGCTGTATTCATAACAAAAAGTTAGCCACAGTTTGTACACAACGTACAACGAGCTGCTTACTAGAACGCCGATTAAGCTTAGCAGCTTGTTGGCACAGAGTAAATTCATAACATTCTCCATCTGCTTACTTTTAATAAATCAACTCTGAATTTTAATGATGCCACATTATATTACTCAAAAATGCAACATGTTTTGCATTAATCATCGCTGGATTTGTCATTTTTTTCGTTTTTTGATTTTTCCCTTCACATATAAAATTTTAAAAAGTTTTTACAATAAATAAATAAAAGATAGTGAATTAAAAAAAAAAAGTTAATTAAAAAAAACAAAATTGATTAACGTTAAACGGCTGTTTTTCAAAAATTGGCAAACGTTTGGCAGCTCGTTAATAAGAGCTTAGCAAATCGTTAGTCAGAGTTTGATAAGTGTATTATGAATAAAATTTGTGCTAACTTCATGCCAAATATTTATTATTTTTATATTATATTTTTTTGTGCACTTCTTAATTTTCGTACCCATAAAAGTACATTTTGTTTTCATAGGTGGTACAAAATTATAAAAGCCATTTTCCATCCCTGTTCACACTCACATCTGCAGCGACGATCGAATCTTCTCTACGTATGGTAATATTAGCCAAAATAGTTAATGCAATCATGAATCGATCCATAGTATTGCGTATTATCTGTTCAGATGAACGTTTATGAACCCCGTAATATTGACGAAGTGCTCAATTATACTGAAAAAGACATAAACATTTTATTAGTGTGACTGCTTTATCAAGAGTTATCCCTATCGGAAGCTCTTTACGTCCAAAAAAAACACCCTTAATTAAGCCAGTTTAATTTTAATTATGAGAATATTTAAAAAAGTACATTTTTATTGTTAAAAATAAGAAGCAGTAGTGTGGTTTTGCCTACATCTTAGTGCCCATTTATACAAGGAAACATTTGGAAGGGAAACATTTTGTTTGTTAGCAAATTACGGGTGGGGAAGAATGGTTTTTGTGTTCGGTACTCGGCGACACGCTTTGTTCTCATTTTCAACAATATTAGCAACAATATTAACAGAATGTTTCCGGCAACATGTTCATCTGTGTGACCGTCAAGAAAAAAAAAACAATAGAGAATTCTAGATGTTTTCCTTCCAAATGTTCGTACGTCTAAACTCGGACTAACTTAAGAAACTTCAAATAGACATTTGTGGGCCGATCTGGCTGGATTTTTTAGCAAGCTTTTCTGTGATGTGTACAACAATCTATTTCGGAGGAAACTCTATTGCTTTGGCAACAAAAATATCGCCTCAAATATATGTATGTATAAAGGGATTTCATTACTAATTACTCGAATAAACATTATATTAATATTGTGTATGTAAACATGACATATGGATGTATGTATGTATGTGTCTATGCATTTACTTACTGGTGCGTACATTGCACATTATATAGAAATGCATATGAATTACACATACAAGAAGTAACAAAGTGAGTGTCAGTCAGTGGCAGTTGATGTTGATGATTATGAACTTTGATTTGTTGATTGATCTATGCGACCTTGTTCAAATGAATGAATATTTTTTTGTTGCTGTTTCAAAATAATATGCGTGTGTGTGTGTGATTACAACAACTTTCAATAAGCCTAATGTGTTTTCACAAACTTTTTATAAAACAAACAAATAAAGAAGAGATTTGTATTGTTGATTTTTGTGCCGATAGTATTTTCCGGTTAGTTTATTTAAAAATATCTGCATTAAGATTGACTGCAGCATTAAGTATCATACTGAGTGACTTACTTCCAGATGGGATTGGTGAGGTGTTGCCAGATTTTACAAGAATAAGTAATAAATGTTTTAATTGAATGGGAATGTATTTTAAAAAAATAATTTTAAAATTGCGGAATTTTTAGCAAACCTTTAGCGTTAAGTGTGAAACACTGATACAATTGGGGTATTCACAATGTGTGCTATCATGTTATATTGTCATAATGTTCTAACATTTTACAAAGGGTTTAAAAATATTGTTGTTTCTTTGTAAACAAAAAGTGCCTTAAATAAAAAGAACTTTGCTTGCTATGTCGTAATTAATCCTAAGAGGCCTGCGCTGAACGGCTGAGCCGAGCCGCATTAGTTTGTGTAAGCCGTCGCCGTTGATGGTAAAATTTTATCCGGCTAACATCCAAATTTAACCTGCGGCCAGGGTTGTTAGATGTGACGATTTTTATGAAAAAATACAGTAAAATAACTATTGACGATTTTTTAACTTAAAGTAATAGTGTTATGACGATTTTCTGGTATCAATAAAACACTTACAAGAAATTAATATTTACAGGGAACAGTTCAAAACGTAAAAATCAATGTTTGGAAATTAAGCAAAAAAAAAAACCTCATCACAAACCAGGTGGCTTTCATTAGAAGCATTAGTAATTCAAATTCTACAATTATATAAATGCCATCGATACTGCAAAAAAAATATACACTAGAGCCCCGATTTGCGTCTGTTCTATTTGGTCCGCTTTTTAAAAATTGGTTAAATCCGCATTGCGTTTTTATGATTTCGATTTCGATTTCTACAAACGATGGCATTTTTCAATGAAGTCATAATCACATGTGAAGAATTTTTCTATTTGTTAGGTAAATTATTCAAAGTATAGTTGCGTGTTAGGAAGTAAGAAGTTAGTTCTTAATAAGAAGTTGTGTAGAAAAATGAGTCCAAGAGAAGACAATGCATTAGTTTGGAACTAAAATTGGACGTAATAAAATATTTCAAGTCGGGCAAAAAGACAGAACCCTTGGCTTAGCACCTTCAACAGTAAAACCAATTTGCAACACTGATAGCGCTAAAAATTAATCATTTAAAGATTGCTCGGGTTAATTGCAAATGAGATTTTTTTTATTTAATGTTTTTGTGAATATGGATAAAATAAATAAATATTTTTTTCTTATGTTTTTCTTTTTAAATGATAAATTTATTTCAGCCCACTTGATAATGCTTACGTTTAAGAAATCAATTACAGTAATTTTCGTTTATAGTCACATTAGCGATATAGTCCATTTTATCTGTTTATTTATATTTATCGATATAAGCACATTTGCCATATATGCCATCTATCAATATATATGTATGTGAATTAGACTGAATCTTCGTTCACAATCCCAGAAACATTTTCACTTGGTGTTCATAATAGAAAAGAAAAGAAATTGTTTCTTTGCTTTTGAACAAATCTTTATAGTCATATTAGCGATATAGTTCACGTTTTGTCTGCAACTCAAGGATGTGACTATAAGCGAAAAGTACTGTATGTACTTTTAACAGTTTGGACCATTTTGGTTCCATTAAATGCAAGGAATTATAGACATCGTGGATATTTGACTTTGTCGTTGATTTTGGTTATCGTAATGGATCAAATTTTCATCACTTCTTATGATTCGGTGTAAAAATTACTTCTTGGTTTAACGTTCAAGAAGTCTCTCGGCTAAAATACGAATGGTATTACGAGTTTTAGTTGTGTTTTTCGGCATAACAAAATTTTAAAAATATTTTCTAAAATTTTCCAAAATAAAAATTCTTCGAAATTGGTGATGCAATATTTAAAATATCGTTTTGAAATTTTAACAGAATAATTTTCCAGCTTTATTTAACCATTAAAGAGGTACTGCATTAAAGAGAGAGTTTAAAGTCAAATAAGGACCAGTCTCATATACATTAACCATCAATGTAAGAGTAGCAGTCGGAGTTAGAGTCGGACTTAACAAATATCAGCGGTTGGAGGTGGAGTCGGAGTTAGAACTGTTTCGACGCCTTAATTCCCTTAGTTCCTAATAACGGCCTTGAAAGTTTTTCTTGAGTTTGAGAACCATTTTCATGGATAAGTACCTCCAATTCCTGTTCTTCTAAGCCCTTTAGCAAACAGCCAATTGTATATTTAAAATACGCTTCGGTGAGCAAAATGCTGAACGTCTGCTGCTCTTTTATTAAAATTGAAGGAATTAAGAAAAACCTCCAGCATATGATAATATGTTGAAACAAATTCGACATTTTCGAGGCAAAACAAAAATTATTTTGCGTTCGTCATCATTTGTGAAGTCCGCATTTGGCAGAGCAAGTTTTGCTAGCTTTTTCCTTGAAAAATTAAATTTCGTCTTGTTCAGCTTCTTGCAATACCAAAACGACTTTTCAGGTTGCGTGGTTTACGATGTACAATTCGACTATGTGAATGTTTGTCCCATGTTGTTCATTGGATATTTTGGCGCACACGTGAATTCATTAAAACTTTTCACACTTTATAATTTTTTCGGGCAAGGTCAGTTTTTATGTTTGCCTGATTGTCTCCATTTTCGACAGGGCTATTTATGGATAAATTTGTAGATATTCTACCTTTTGGTGTTACATCCTTTTGGGACAAAGACGACGCCATTCGACAGAAGCAGAGATGACAGATCTTCTTGACCAGAAATACTTATCTTGAAACTCGGGAACCAGTAGTCCTCAGAACTTCGGTTCTAGGGACAACGACCCAGCGGGAAAATGTAATCAACAGGAATCGAGAATGTAATACATATCTTGTATAATATTTGATTCCAGAATTCATTATTCTTAACACGGAACATGCCCTAGGATTGTAATAAAATTTTTTAATGCATCCTGCGAATGAATTAAATTAAATTACGAATTTTAATTAAGAAAATATATAAAAACACGAATATTAGTCACGAACAGAAGCAATACATTCCTTGTTTTGCAAATGTTGGAATATACGTGGTAATCAATGCCAATTTATTTTGTCTGATAAAATTATCTTCTCGATTCCAATGAATGCATTATTATTCTTTCGGAAATAATACATTATTATTTATGTAATCAATTCCTCATTTTCCCGCTGGGGAGCTGTGATCTCCCTAGGTGCTCTTGAAAACCAACAGAAACTGCAGAGTTACAGCATTGAAAGCTATTTAGCACCAGCGATTAAGCAAGGCGCCAGTGTGTGGTGATCTGGTAGTGATTTAATTGCCTCCTACGGACGAAGTGTTATGACCCACTCGCACTTGGGAATGTTTGTAGATGCATTGAGTACAACTAGTGTTTGGAGTACCGTTTGGTTAGGCCGACTAGTAAGATTCTCCCGTTATCTAAGACACTTCATTAACAACCAATAGTTTTATCCTTTAATTTTCTTATTTTTTTAACGGCTTTTTCGAAATCTTCGAATCGAATTTTAATAAGATGCATTCAGAGTTTTTCACATGCTAAAAATGCAAATACTACTTGTTTTGAAACATCAAGTTTAGCCTTCTAAGTTGTCAATAACGTTGGTAACTCTAAGCATCTGACCGTGCTGCATATACATATGTATACGATACTTTTTAAAAACTATTTTTAAAATTATATTATAGCATTTAAAAAAATATATATGTATGTATGTAAATTTCATTAGCAACATGCATCTTGTTTTGTCAGTGTAGCGTAACATAAACATTGAATTCAAAGGATTTTTATTGCAGCTATTTTTTATGGCATTTCGTTTGAATGCTCCAGTGAAATAACATTTTTCTGGCCATGAAATACGTACTGGGTCTGATTTATTTATCAAAAATTTTACTTTTGCAAATATATAATGCAGGTGTTTTTTTTTTTGGCTACTAAGCCGTATTGTGAAGTGCGAAAATCTTAGGCATAGATTTAAAACGAAATACTTTTTTTATACTGTTCTGCGGGCTTTTTCGTGCGGGAACTACAGCTGCAAAACTAGTCTATAGTTAGCTTAAAAACTATCGAAAGTATCGAAGTGTTTTTTATGTGCCACTTTTGTGGACAGGGTAGCCAATGAAGGTTGTAAGCAAAGGAAATGTTTTAACACTTAAATTACAGAACTCGTTTAACAGGTAAAAAATACCAAAATACTCACTTTTAATTTTAGTGCCATCTTTGTTTTATATTAAAATAGAGGCGGTAATATGGCAGCAGAGTTGTCAGTTTTTTACCTTCGACGTCAAAATATTTACTTAAATCTAGAAACGTCAAAGGTTATTTTGTAAATACCTTCAAATTGCGTCAAACATTTTTTCATATAAAATTTTCTGAATTTTCAAAAATGTTTATTAAAATACTTTCTTACAAAACAACCCCATTCATTTTATTAAGATTTTTCGTTAAGAAAAATATTACATACAGGTAAAAACAAACTGGCACATTTGGCGATAAAACACCACATCTAACAACCCAGGCTGCTCATATTTATTACACTGCACAATAAAATGAAGCTTTTTAAAAGTTTCTTTAATAAAAAACTGATGACGAAGGTGTCATAAGCATTTCCTCATAAGCTGTCGTTTTAAAGATATAGTGACATTTATTATTTGAACAATTTACACCATTTTCAGTTTTATTCGGTCAGTTTTTCGCGATCTGTCCTTTAAGCCTTAAAATATTTTCTACATTATTAATCTACACAAAAATATCTTTTAGTTAAGTACTGTCACATTATTGAATATATCGACCGCATTGCGCGAAATGATCGTATATGCCAATTTTTTTGAAATTTAGTTTTTGAATTTTCACTTTTAATCCCATTTAAATTAATTTGGCTTTTATGTCAAATTTATCATCAATCACAAAATGGCTACGAAGAAAGAACTTTGTACAAATAATCCACGCAATTATTTGTCAATGTATTCCTGCACAGTATCGTAAACCTTTAGGCTTCAGAAAAGCTGCATATTTCAAATATTAAAAAATTAATATTTCCAATCAAAATAAACATGTTAACAGAAGCATCAGCAGAATGGCCCGATATGGTTTTCGTCTTCATTCTAATTTGAAACCTTGATGTACTATTTAACTAAATAATTTTAGCTAAAAGAATACGAGAATTTTCTTCTTTTTATAACATATTTTAAAAATGAAAATAAAAAAAATTATATTTTTCTTTTTATGGTGTTTTTTTATACAAAACTAGTAGAACAGGTTTTTATGGTTTCATTATTGAACAATGTTATTTTAACATTTTTTATTAAAAATTTATTTAAAACAATGGTAATTTTAAATAGAGTCCATTCTTTTTCAGAAATTTACTATGACTTGTAATCAACATTGCGCCATGTTAATTTAACATTAATATTTTTTCTGTGTGTACATGCCTACACACACACAAACATACATATGTACCTACCCTGCAGATTATGAGACTAGTCCATACATGCATGTAAAGAGGAGTCCATAAAGGAGTAGGAGTTATCCAAAAATACTCCAAATATATGGTTAAAAGGTGGTATATTTAACATAACGATGTCGTAGTGGATCATTTAACCCAGTTTTGCATTACAACGGAGTAGTATTAAGACTACTCCATGTTCATACATACTCTAGTGGACTAGTTTTGAAACTACTCCATGGTATATTCCAGTGGATTAGTTTTAACTTCGATTAAAAACGAAAACATTTCGTTTAAAAACGAAGACATATCGTCTCACTACAAACACTTTTTAACAATGACATGGTCCATGCTTGCATAACATTGAACCAGTCCAGGCAGTAGTCCATTTCATCAAAATGGATCACGTAGTCCAATATTATCTGCAGGGTATACATACTTAAGTATATATGCATGTTAATTTAACAAGATAAACTTTTGATTTTAATATAAAACAGGTTTTTATGGATTCAATATTGAACAATGTTATTTTAACAGTGAATAATAATTAATAAACGTAATTTAAGGTTATTTTAATATTTTTCATTTTAAATTAATATGAAATAATGATAAATTTAAATAAAGAGCATACTCTTGCAGAAATTTACTATGGTTCTCAATCAACATTTTGCCATGATAATTTAACATTGGTAATTTTTTCTGTGTGTAGGTGCTAAATACTGTTTGCCAAAACCGCGCAGTGTCTTTACGGCGATGGTAGATTAGGAAATTACCCATCATTAAATTTTGTTAACTAAAAAAGTTTGTTGGATTGTCTAGTTTGTGCAAAATAGGGGAAAACAATAGGATTTTTCAAAGTTTAAAGGACTAATTTAAAAAAAAAACAGTTTTGAACAATACTAGTTAGATATCCGGATTGTTTTAAAATAAAATATATTTTTGTGTAGATTAATAATTCAGAAAATATTTTGAAGTTTGTAGGGTCATTTGTGAAATATTAAGCGAATAATACAAAAAATTATGTTAACTATGCAAATAATTATTGTCACTATATCTTTAAAACTAAAGCGGCTAATCTTATGATGCCATCACCCTTCTCAATTTAACTTAAAACAATGAACAGAATCCAGGAAACATTTGGTGTGTTGACTAGTGTTATTATTAAAAACGATACGCAAAGAGTCATTTTTCTATAACTTCCTGAAAAATCGTACGAAATACTTTAAACTTTACCCATGTGAACGTTAAGATCTCAAAGGTGCCATTAACTCAATTTTTGGTTATGTCGAACTTATTTTTTTTTTCTTTTGGCTACAGAATTAAAAAGTTTATGCTGTGCTAATAACCTGCGTCGAATGAGCTGTGAAAAATGTCTAACCAAATGTGTACTTTTTTTTAAAATTTTCCGATACTATCGACAGTGATAAAAACCTATCGATAATATGTCAAAAATAAAATATCGATAGTATAGAAAACTTTTGATAGTATTTAAATTTTGATTGGGCTATCGATAGCTTTTTTCCAATAGAGACATTGTCTTCAAAAACACGCTTGCCACAAAAATTAATCAGTAAATAATTTAAAAATTGTTTGCATAATATAAGTTTTAAATTACTAACAGCCACTTGCACCAAGTTCAGTTAAAACTAACCATTAATTTAACTTCCAGTTACCAGTACGTTTTGACAGCTATAACTGGTAGTTAATTACAACTGAACTTGGTGAAATTGGCAGTGAGGCAATAATTTCTATATTTTTACTAGTGATACTCAAAAAGAAATATCGGCGATACCGATACGAATACATATCAAATTTTAATTGCAGGTTAAAACAACAAAACTCAAGTATAGTAATTTTGTATACTAAATTACAGTGTAAGAAATTATCTATGTTTATCTAATTTCCTTATTTGTGTATTTCGCTTTTTTTCTATTTTTTAAGCTGATGGCTAAGAACAGCAAATAGGGCAAATCCTTAAGAAGCCGGTTTTTGAATTTTTAGACTGTGGGCGGCAAACCTGCAAATTGCCTAGCATATAGTCCTAACAATGAAGCATAGCCTTAAGTAGATAGATCCAATTATAGACTATGGGCGGGGAATTAAGAGGAAAAAGGGAGTGCAAAATTAAGCTAAGAACAAAAAATTTTTGGACTAAACGGAGAATTAGAAGGAAAAAGGGGCGTGGCAAAATTGTGTTAATTGCATATTTTCTAATTTATAAGACCCTCAATGACAATATTGATCGGACCAAGGACACTGAACTGGAGTATTCACAATAAATATTGTGTAAAAATAAATATTTTAAAGTTTGTTTTTTCGTTAATTGCTTGTTGAATTCATTTGTATTAGATTAAAAGAAAAAAAATATTTCAAAAAAAAATTTCGTAAATTAATTACACAGCGGAACAAAATAGAACTTTTTGTGCGTTGATTGGAAGTTTAATGCAATTTTTTTACTAATTTGAGGTCGCTAATCGAATTCTTGATTTTTTTCCAAAAATCAAATGTTCAAAAAATCATAACTTCTTTTTTTTAAAGATGTAATTGTTAACGTGCAAAAACAATTAAATTGCAAATCACTGAGTAAAATGGATGAGTATTGGTTGTTTACGTTAAAAATCCAAAAAATTTAATTTTTTATGTTTAAAAATCATGAAAAATCCAAAACATAAAAAAGTCAAAGTATTATTACTTTCACATAAAGTCACATAACCTAAGAACAAAATGAGACAAAGATCATAAAAATCGATGAACGCGTTTTGCTTTTATTCACAATTAAGTAAGTGATGGTACCTCATTTTTAACTGAAGCAAAAAACGTCCATAAATAGAACACGCACATTAAAAAAATTATTTTTGTATGGAAATCGCGATTTTTATCAATTAAAATGCCTCAGTAAAATGAGAATAAAATCAAAAGTTGTTCACCGATTACAATGAAATAAAGCTCATTTCATTCGCAAGTCGCTTGCGCAACTCTTGGTTTGCTGACGTTAGCGGTAAGGTAGGGGTAAGAAAAAAAAATTTAGTACAGCCTTTGTTGTACTCGGCAAGTAACTTGCGCAACTAACTTGCCGAGCCTGAAAAGGGTCTAATTTGTTTTTATTTTTATTTTTTCTTTACCCACTCAATCAACTAATTGTAGTCGAGACTGTTGGAAAAGATAAACTCACTGTTTATTGTTGTTGTTTTTGTTTAAGCTTTGATATTGTTACAAGTAAAACTGGGGCTTATAATTCTTTAATAGTTTTTCTTAAATCGTTGGATTAAGTTTTCTGATGATCTGGCCTAAGCAGCCAATGAAATGCGCATAGGAATAGCTTATCCCGTCAACAATAAATTTCGGTTTATCAATTGTATGAAATGGGAATTAAGCACATTTAAACGAAACCTTGTTAATTAAATTTTTGAAACCCAGAAAAACTTTGAAGACCAAATTAATTTTTAATGTATTTTATGAAATAAACAAAAAAAATCTGATTAAAAACGCTACTACTGTAGTTCAGTGTACAAATATTATTTGGTTATATTGCTAAGCTTACAAGAATATTACGAATGTAAGCTTTTTATAAGCATGACTTGACAACTATTTTTCTGTAGAGGTGAGCCAACTTCGACTGACTGATTTTAAATAATTATAACTTTTTTATTTGTATAGTTTTTAAAATGATACAAATACACAAGAAAGTTCCACTTCTCTCTCACAATGTTTTTTTTTTGAAGTTTATCGGAATTATTTGAAGTTAGTTTTTTTTTTTTGTAAACAAAAAATTCAATGAGTTCCTTTTGGAAATTATTAGTTGAAATGTGCAATTTGTATTACAAATTAACCACATTGTTTAGGGTTTGATTTAATTGTGTTAAATTATAACTAAATAAATTTTAGACAAGTAAAAATGTATACTTGGCCATACAATAACCACCAAGGCGAATTTTCACCTACCAGTATAACATTTTGCCATGGCATTGTAGCTTTTACAAAAGTACAAATGCCCAAATTGTTTGTCACTAACTTTTATATATGCCAATACATTTATTAGGAAGCTATACACATAAAAGCTATGTATGGATTTTTGAAGTGGTTTTTTGTGAAACCTCCCTGCAAACAATTTCCATCGCCGAATCATCGCCCGCGAATCGCCGGCAAGTTGTCTAACATCGCTGCGATGCATCGCGTGGAAACTAAATGCGATCCTCTGGCGAATCGCGAAAACGTTCGCATGTGTCAATCACGCGATTCGCGTGAACATCGTGTACTGCGATTCCCTTGAAACCAAATATTTATTTTCCCGATACCTTAACAAAACAACAAGACAAAAAAATTCTATCGAAAGTTATAAAAAAAACACTGATGATTGCCGCTTTATATTCATCGCCTAGTTGTAAGGCGTAGGAGATGGCTAGCGGTTCGTATTCCCTGAGAAGGATCGCGTAATCATCGCCAAAAATTTTCAAAAATGTTTGTAGGGCTATAATCAAATAACCACCGCTTTGAATCAAATTTGGTAGGATGATTTGTGTACATATGTATGTATATGGAAATTATAAACCGATTTGCACAATCTTTAAAAGGCTTGTATCAGTAAAAATGTATGTAACAAATTAAGTAATATTGACCCTTATTGTGTTTGGTGTATTTATGATACGCCTACGACTGTTTGGTAATAGATTAAAGAGAACGTGAACTTATTTCCTTTAATCTATTACCAAACAGTCGTAGGCGTATTTCAAATACGCCAAACTCAATAAGGGTGATTATCTCCGAAATTGTGTACTGTGTACGTCACAATTTTGCGAACAATGTTTACATGGACAGATAGCTAGCCGGACATCGTTAGATCGATTATGAAAATGATTATGGGTCTAGAGCAGTTACGTCCAAACACACATATTTGCGAATGGCATCTAATGTTCTCAAATTTCTGATTTTTATTTTGAAAGTTCAAAACTAATGTTTTTTAAATTCATATTTAAGAATTTTTCACGTTAAAATTATTTTTAACGATGTTTCCATGTTAATGTGCACTAACTAAAACGTGCATGTAAAACATTTTGATTAACAACTGAAGACAATTTTAATTTGCTTTAAGCTAGGGAAATCCCCAAGTTATTATGCAGTTGAGTCAAAATTGATTTTGAATTTAACACTGTGTAAGTAGATAAAAACCGTTAAAAATACATTTATAAGTTGTTCATATTTCAAATCTTTTGCACAAGTTCATAGTTTAGAGTAGTCAATGGAGGAAAATAAGTGTTCATAAATATCAAATTGTCTTCAGTTGCTAATCAAAATATTGTTCATGCACGTTTTAGTTAGTGCTCACATTCGCATGGAATTATAAACCTCTTTACTTATAATTTTAACGTGAAAAGTTCTTAAATATGAAAACATAAGTTTCGAACTTTCAAATGAAAAATCAGAAATTTTAGATCATAAGATGCCATTCGCAAATATGAACAATCTTGCAAAAGGGAATTGGTTTTGTTTTAATTAGTTCATATTATCGCGAGGGATTATTTAATGAAATATGGTATGTAGCCCAAATTTTGATAGTTCCCATAAACTTCAGAACGTTAATATGGCGCTAAAAAGAGAGAGTGGAACTACATTCTGTATTTGTATCATGGTTTTTTTTAATTTGATTTGTTTTTTTTTTTGCAAGCAATAAACAGATTAATAAAATTTTATAATGTTATCAAAGTCAACGCAAGAACGTGCAAAAATTGTTCAATGTTAAAGTGTTTCGAATAATCAATTGTTACAACACAAAGAAAATATTCTCAACATTTAATTATGTAACAGCTCCTAGAATTCTGCAACAGCTCCCAGAATCGTTTTAAGAACCAGAATTCAGTAGGTAAGGAACAACGAGCAACTGTTGCTCGATCTGTTCGCACTGGAGAAGCTGGGGCGGATGCCGTACGAGAAAGTCTTCACGGTTCCAGTTTACTCGTCGACGTGCTCCAGTACATTGCTGCGACGCATTCTTAAAGTTGAGCTGGGGATGCCTCCATAGGAAAGAAGCCAACAAACACCTTTACCAATGAAGCCAACTGGCAAGCAGACACTCTTTGCATGTCGACGGTCAACAGTATCCGAATCAAACAACTTTCGCGTACTGTGAAACTAAATAAAATTTATCGCACACAATTTAAGAATGAATGCGATCTGCAGTCATTGGCTTCAAACGGGGTGAGATAAAAAAACTTTTCGCCTTCCCGAAATTAAAAGTATTTTCCAGATAATAAAAATTGATACCCACTGCGGGGATGTACTTAAAAATCTGAATTCGTTCAGAAGTTATCGAAATGGTTCTTTACTCTTTTAAATAAGTTGTATGTGTGATTTGAATCACGTTATGACGTATGTATGTATGTATGCATGTAGATATTTAGTTGGTATGCATATAAGTTTTATGTACATACATAATATTTAATACCTTCTGCAACATATGTTATTTTTTTCTTTAGCACGAGATACTATTTTTCGAATTCAAATGTTTATTAGCCATAGAGGATTTATTTAAAACAAAAAACGTGATTTAAACAAAGAGAATTATTTTCTAGCACTGTGTCTGTATAGAAAGAAGAGTCTGTTCAAGTGTCAATCAGAAAATCTACAACTGTGAAAACTTTTGGTCAAATTTGAGACTCTTTTAGTGTTTTTATGTTTCAAAATGTTCTTAATGAGTCTTATAGCACGAGTGCACTCACTCTCATATGCATTGAAAATAAAAGAAAATATGTCCATCGTTTATTTAGCCCTCTCAGTTGGATTTCCTTGACTGCTCTTGGTCAACATGTGTTGTGCAAAAATTTAGGAAAATCATGGGAAAAACACTCCATTCAGCGTGAGATCTGATCGACTAAAAACAACAATTGTGGATAAAAGGGAACGCAAACGTTAAGTGCCTTTTTTATTTTGTTGTAATTTTGGAAATGCTCGTTTGTACACACATGAGTACTTACATACATATGAGTTTACAAACATCTATCTATCGACTATTTGTGGGTGGAGAAGCTAAACGAATTTGTTGTACTAGGCTTTGTTAGAAAGCGCCAGAAGTTGCAATGTCGTTAAACCAAAAAATAACCTAAAGATTTGTACAGATTAAATTTATAGAATTAAGACTATTTTATTTTTATAGGACTGTTAGAGAAAAGTCCTTTCAAGGTTTCGACAGTAAGACCATTTTTCAACATTCAAGTAATTAATTGGAAAAGGGTGTTAAGTCTCTCAAGGGGTTTTTAAGAAAGAGAACTCTACAAAAAGACGACACAAGAAGAGATTAAAAAAAAAACAATTAAATAACTATTTATAGCAGAAGGGCAACAATACTTGTGAAGAAAATGAATTCATCTTTTTTCCGCCACTTGAACAGCGGCTCTAAGATGGCATTTGTGAGAATAAATGTGTATATCGTTGGTCTCATGTAGAAAGGCCCTAACTCGATTTATTTTCGAAATTTAGATTTTTAGTGATTCCAATACATTTCCTTCAAATACACCTCGTCACAAAAATTTAATACAATGGCATCAATAATATCAGTATTACAAGCAATTGAAGAAGCCATTTTACAATATGATACATACAATTTCTAATATGTTTTTGCCTTCTCCTGTAAAGTTGCAATTATGTGAGTTAGGGCCTTTCTACATGAGACCAACGATATATGTTTTAGAAGGAGAGTGCTTATGTGTGTATTGGTATTTAATATTGAAATTTGAAACCAAAATGAAGTGGATATCCCGAGAAATCCATCATGAGGCGTGTCAAAAAAAAAACTAAAAAAAACTTAAATACATTGACACGACAAAATAATGAACGATGCATAATTCAAGAATCTAATAAATAGACTTGTATGCATACATTTTTTTCTATTGGAATTGAATCCGTAACCACACTGAGTTTATTTAAATATCGTTAAAATAATAAAAGCAATGTGAACCGCAAAACAGAAAGAAATTGGAGATGATTTTTCTAGGACACCGTGTAAATTTCGTAAAATGGTTGTATAGTGTAGGAGTTTTGTACAACATATTCAATAGTAAATAGTTTTGTTTAAAGAAGATGTTTCCTTAAAGTTAATAATTTATGTTGCGAGTATATTACAGTGACTCACCAAAAAAAAAAAAAAAACTGCTCCTAAAAATGAACCTTGGACTTTTTTAAGATGACATTTAAAATATTTCTGCTCCAGCTTTGACCTCTCGTCAGCTGGACCATGTTGAAAAAGGGTATATTTTTGCATGTTTTTTTAATTTGAGAATTTGTTTTCTTACCAACATAAACAATATGGGTATCATTAGAATGGGTTTTTTTAGACGCGTCCAACTGAATATACAATTTGTCCAAGGACGATCATCCATGTACTTTTTTAAGGATATTCTGTTTTTGAATTTTTTGTTCGGGGTTGTTTGTAATACAAATGCCAAATTAACATATTTTAATCTTTAGTCGATTTAATTAAATACCGGTGTCAGTTCTTTTTTTCGCGTTTTGACAAAAAATGAAACGGGGTGGTAACCCTTCGTTTTAAATAGGGCAATATGGGTACACAATTTTTTCTTTTGCCAAGTACATCAACTTTATATCTAAATAATGCATTTTACACGGTGCTCTGGAATATATGTATATAAATGCAATTTTGTGGTAACTTTAATATGATAGCGGATTTTGTTTCTAGATCATGTATGGATGAAAATAGGACTAAAGAACGTAAAAAGAAATGATCCACGACTTTTATCGATTACCAATACTATAGATGGACTGACAACGTTAACAAAACACTCAATGGTTTGTGAATGGCAAGGAAACTCTGAAATAAATTCGTTGATAATTTAATTTATTTTTTTACCTGGAATATTAATAATTTCATTAGAATTTTGAAGTTCCATCAAGTATTCTTGTGAATAGAACTGTATAGACATCGCGGTTTGTCGGCAATCTATTTCGGTTTAATCCAACTAACGCGAAAGGCATTTCAATCACGGCACAATGAACAATTATTAATTTTTTTTAGCTTAAACCCAACGATATTGGGAACTGATAAACTTAAATTTACAATTTTGTAAATTATTATTTTTGCAAAAATCTAAATTATTTATATACAAAGATGATGTACTTGTCAAAAGAAAAAATTTGATACCCATATTGCCCTATTTAAAACGAAGGGTTACCACCCCGTTGCATTTTTATCAAAACGCGAACTAGCACGAATTTCAAAAAAAGCTGAGACCGGTACTTAGTTAAATCGACTAAAAATTTTAATATGTTAAATTGGCATTTTTATTACAAACAACCCCATACAAAAAATTTAAAAACCGTTCCTTTTACAGAATATCCTTACAAAAAAAACTTTTTTATTATACCCATATTGTTTATGTTGGTAAGAAAACAAATTCTCAAATTAACAAAACATGCTAAAATAGATCCATTTTCAAAATGGTCCAGCTCACGAGAGGTCAAAGCTGGATCCGAAATATTTTAAATGTCATTTTAAAAAAGTCCAAGGTTCATTTTGAGTGAAAACACCTTGCACGAATTTCGCTTCCATACAACTTGAGTCGCTCTAGAGTATATAGGAGTTTTAAAGAGTTTATTAATTATTTTTAAATCGAGAATTTTCTCTTTATTTAAATTAGAAATGAGTTATTTTTTTGAAGTCAATGCTTTAATTCTTCAATCATTTTTAGAATTAAATTTTTTACAATTTTGTGGAAAAACAAAAAGTTATTTATGACTTTTTCTTATATTTTTTCAATGTGTAGAGAAGTGATGATTATATTAGATTAGGATTACATTTAAAAAAAATCAACTTAAAAGTTTAAAATTGCTCTTCTACAAAATTTAAAAAAATTTACTTTAACACGTTTTCCTTTTTGCAACAGATTTTAAAATAAGCATAATTCTAGGGTGAATGTATCAAAAGTAACCCACATCCGAAAAAATTTTTTAAACTTATAAACATATATATTTTATGTAACTACCACAGTGTTTTATAATTTTTTTTGAATTGTAATCTAAACTCACTTTGTTTTTGGTAATTGTTCGTCAAAAACTCGATAATAATAAACTGATTTCAGAGTCGCTGCTGTTAAATGCTTTTATACAATTTATTTGAATTTACTTACTACATGTGCACTAAATTACAGAAAATAATATTTTATTAATTTGCAGTTCATCAGAAATGCAGAATTACATATGAAGTACATAAGAGGTCTCTACAATCTCTTTTAAATAGTTAATTATTGTGAGATTTTTTGGTAGAAATTGTAAATCTTTAATAGTTTTATTTTAACAAAATAAAATTTACTAACAAAACTTAATGTTAAATGAAATCGTATTTTTTTACTCCTCATTTATGAATTTGTACTCAATTTCTGTACAGTCACTGATTTCGTTTTGTAGGTATAAAGAAGATAAGCGAGTTGTAATAATTGAATGTTAATAACGATCAAACATACACAAATTTAATAATATTAGAAGATTTCCTTAAGAAAATTAAGCCATTAAAAACAAGTGAGAAAGTATAGCCGGTGAAGCCCGACTATTTGATAACCTACACCATAATATATACAGACAGTATTTCGAGAGCGTACAATATCTGGGAACCCTTGGCAATCAAGGACCCGGCAAAACAAAATTATGTTTTGAGTTTAAAATTTATATGGGAAATCGCTTTTATGTGTAAGATTCGTTCATCTTAAAGCGATTTTAGGGAGGAAGTTTATAAGGGGCATATGCTTCGACCTGGACATACCAATACATATTTTATCTATGATACAGTAGCAGTTTTTTTACAACTGTGAAATAAAATAAGTATATTTCGCGTGTAATTTTATGCAAAAGAAAAAAGTAATTTAAATCAGCGTTCGAAAATAAACACTAAATATCGCTCCTTAGTGTTCGGTTCGGTAGATTTGTGGAATACACAAACGCTAATAGTGTTTGTGTAGAACATCATTAAAAAAAATTAAGTTTCCCTGTTAGTCATCTTTCGAACACAAAAATAATACTGTTTTTGTCAAACTCAATTAAAAAAATAGAACATTTAATTCCGTTTTGTTTTTATAAATCCACAAACTTCATTGTGTTCGGTTGGGCTTATTTATGTTCGTCCCTTTTGGCTGATAAAAAAAAACCAAATATTTTTTACAAAAACAAAATACACATACAAAAAAAACCAGCAAAATAATTTTACACAAACAAAACATATTCACAATACACACAAGCTGTTCGTGCTGTGGTCGTTGCTAAAATTTTTTGTTTATTCAATTCTTTATCAATGTAAAATAGAAACATTATAGAACATTAAAATATAATGTTTGTCTACAGTATCTCTACAATTGTTCTGTTTTTTTTAAGGAAAAACAAAACAATATATAATGTTCGGTTCTTTTCTGAAAATAGTTACGAACGGTATTAACGTTTGTTTGTCTACATAATCACGAAAAAATTGATATCGTTCTTGGGCGTGTGAGCCAAACGCTAAATAAAAGGATGCTGCCCTTTTAGAGAGCAAAGCATTTTTAAGAAACGAACACCAAATTGCATTTTTTTAAAAAAAATGTGACATTTTTTGTAGAAAAGAAAACACCATTAGATATGCGAATACATAAGGAAAGGGCAGCGTTTTACAATCCAATAAACATCTGGGCATCAAACGCCCTTTCGCCAAAAACCAAGATAAACATATACAACGCATGTATAAAATTGATTCTTCTTTATGGCTCCGAAACATGGTTTGTGAACCAAATTATTAAACGAAAACTGCGGAGTTTCACAAACAGATGCCTGCGCAATATCTTAAAAATATGGTGGCCAAGATTAATATCGAATGGACAACTACTACAAATCCCTGAGCAGGAAGACATTAATACGAAAATCAGAAGAATAAAATAAAACTTGCTAGGCCACACTCTCCGTAAGTCATATGACGAAATATGCCACGCAACTCTACAATGGAGCCCAGAAGGCGCACGCTCGCGGGGAAGACCGAAGACCACTTGGAGACGCACTATTTTCTTTGAGAGAGGAAAATCGTTTAATGAACTTAGACATTTTGCAACCAGCGTTGCCGTTTTGGTTTCTTTTAACCAAAATTGGTAACTTTTTTCTCAATGTGTACTTGTGTAATTTTTCCAATTTTGGTTACTGAAAAATAACCAATTTTTTGTCTTACTTGAGTGTGAGACAATCAAGATTTGCATTTCGAGTTGTAAATACCACCAACTCACTTATACTTTTTAAAATTCAGCCTAATATTTGCCTTTAGTTTCTCTTTCAAGTTAAGTGTTTCAATTTACGTTCCAGAAAACATCTAACTACAATTTTCATGAACATCTTTTTCGATTGTCTTTATAGGTAAGTTGTTTTCTTGATCTTGAAAATAAATTGCTTTAAAATTCCGTGCAGCCTAAATCGCATCTTTCAATTGTTGTGAATTTGGACAAGCAGTATGTGTAAAAAAAATTCAAAGCAACACGTAATCGCGTGCCTGTTGGGTTAGTACAACCATTACCCGCTCCGCTTTTCTGGACATACATATATAATTGTGTATGATAGTGCCGGTTCACACACGTCAAGTTTGACTCGTCACACTTGGATTTTTTGGGGAGAGGGGAAAAGAAATGGCATTCTCCCAGCGGGAAAATGAGGAATTGATTACATAATTAAAAAAATAATGCATTATTTTCGAAAGATTAATAATGCATTCATTGGAATCGAGAAGGTTATTTCATCAGACACAAAATTTTTGCATTGATTACCACGTATATTCCCACATTTGCATAATAAGGAATGTATTGTTTCTGTTAGTAACAATTATTCGTGTTTTTGCTTTACATACATATTTCCTTAATAAAAATCCGTTATTTTTTTGCTGCCTTTATGTCGCCTACTTATAATTTTTATTTTAGTCGCAGTTTGTGTTTAAAAGCGTACGGTCATAGTTAAAAAGGTATAAATTTATTCCAAACGACATTGGAGAAGACTTTTAAAATTGTATATACCTATGTTTGTAATGTATATGAATAAAACCTTATAATATATGTATATGTTTGTATTATTTTAATTGCAGAGGTTTCAAAACGTGAGGGGTACAACGAACAAATAATGAATTATAGAATTTATTCATCCTTATTATGAATATAATTTATTAAAAAGAATGAATTATTTAATTCATTCGGTGGATACATTAAAATAATTTATTACAATCCTAGGACATGGTCTGTGTTAAGAATAATGTATTCTGGAATCAAATATTATACAAGATATGTATTACTTTCTCGATTCCTATTAATTCCATTTTCCCTCTGGGCTATTTTCCCTTCTCTCCTAAAAGCTCAAGTTTTATTGCTGCATTCAACATTTATACTATTTTGCATTTACTTTATAAAGATTTTTTATGTAATGGATTATCAATAGATTATTATAATAATAACACTATCTGGGGCTGTGATGTTATACGTAGAGAAAATCCCTATTTGTAGTGATTTTTTTTTTTTCTTAAAAAAAAGGCCATAGGAAAAAGAAGGCACGATTTTTTTAAATCTTTAACTGGTGGGGACTTTTTCAAAGTTGTAGGGATTTTTTGACCGTGTAAGGAAAAAAATGAATTTGTTCGGGCTGTGTAGGGACTTTCCAAAAAATTATTACATCATTGCTGGGTTATCCTCTTCTCTACTCCTACCGCGGCAATATGAAACCTGATTATGCACATAGGTTTATAGTCTGTCGATTCTTTAAAAGCTCTTACTCATACCGTTTTGCAAATAGACGAAAATAAGTGTTACCTTTGTTTGGGAAAACTCTTTAAAGTACAGAAAACTCTAAATACTCTTTAAATTTTGTAAATAATAAACTTGCTTTATTACATTTGCCACTTGTATCCATTTATACTTCGTCCAAAAGCATCCATAAAAAAAATAAAATAAACTAGAGATGTGTTTTTTTTAGTCACCAAATTTTATGGAAAAATTATGTTTTTACAAGCTCCTATTTTAATTGATTTATATAAAAACTATAACCAAAAAATTACTTTTTTGAAATTTGTATGCATATTAAGCTTAGGAAAATAAGCTTTATGTCGAATGGTTTAGAAAGTTTAAGAATAAGAAACTTTCAACTTGTAATTATTTTTTTGTTTTTCTGTGAATTAAATATATGCAGAACTTTTTTTAAATTAAATTGCTAAATATTATTGAACTAGAAACAAACTTATCCTAAAATTCATTATTTTTAGATTTCAACACAATGATGATGTTAACTAGATTAAAAGCAATTTTTTTATTTTTATTTTCAATGTTTGACAAATAAAAATTTTAAGAAAACACAATCAATTTACATTTTCATGCTCAAATTCAATAAATTCCTTGCGACAAATAAAACAAGTTGTTTTTCTTTTTCGTACCACTCTATACTGTACAAAATTTTAATAAGTATCCATGCATGTCATTGAAAATTAAAAATAAATATTTGAAGTTTAAACAATGTCCTCATAAGAGATTTGTTGATTTTCGAAATTTGCATTAACATTAAGTTACATTTATTCAATACTAGCCGTGCTCCCGGCGTTGCTTGTCCAGAGTAAATTTTTGATTAACTATAAAAGTAAAATTAAAATCGGTTGGTAAAAATCGGAGAGGCAGAAATTGGTTTTCTGTCTCCTATTGGTCCAAGGTTTGAAGAAATATTAAGCCTGTATGCTTTAATGTATGTAGATCGATCTACATATGTATGTTTAAAATATCCCTCCTGTCCCTTAATATTCCTTGCTTTAAAAAAAAATACAAAAACAGTGTGTTTTATTTTCGCTAAACTATCTGTAATCAAAATTGGTGAGATATTTTAAGAAAGGCATACAAACGTTTCAGCTGTATAATGTCGAGCCCTAATTGCGATTATATCTTAAGCGACATAATTAAAACTATCGTAAACGACAGGTACTATGATCAATTCAATATCAGAATGTTCTTGAAAACTATCAAATACGTCATTATAAGTTTCCAAAAAAATTTAATTCATAACATGACACCAAATAAAACTTTGCACTACTTTAGAATAACAAAATAAAAACCCTCTCCTGTAGAATTAGTCGCTTCAATATAATCGCAAAGAGGGCTCGATATTAAAACAATAATATTTTATCAAAGTTTTTCTTGGGATTCAAAAAATTAATTAACAAGGTTATGTTTAAAAATGCTAAATTCCCATTTCATACTTTTGATAAACTGAAATGAATGGTTGATTGGATAAGCTATTCCTATGCGCATTTCTTTGGTTACTTAGGCCAGATCATCAGGAAACTTCATCCAAAGATTTTAGAAAAACTAAAGATATTATACAATTAAAACTGTTAAGCGAATAAGAATTATACGCCTCAGTTTTACTTGTAACCATATCAAAGCTTAAACAAACACAACAACAATAAACAGTGAGTTTATCTGTTCTTACAGTCCCGACTACAATTGGTTGCTTTTTTTAACTTTAAATGTGGTTATAAGTGGGTAAAGAAAAAACAAAAATAAAAACAAATTACTTTATTTTATTTTTCCAGTTCAGTCTTTTTTACACTGCCACATGCATATTAGTTATCAAAGTTTATCTTGGGATTCAAAAAATTAATTAACAAGGTTTCGTTTAAATGTCCTGAATAATAATATTTTATGAATGTAAAAGGTTTTATTCAAATGTTTGTTGCCTTATAAAACCATGTCTTAAAGAAAATATTATTTCGTAAGTTTTTATCCATCCGTTGTAGAGTGTAAATTTCAAAGAAAGTATTCATTATATTTTTAATTCCAGAACAAATCGTCATAAATCACCGGATGTGATGTTTCACAAAGTTGTATAAATGTATCTTCTTATTGACTTTAAAGCAGTACTGGGGGCAACAGACAAAAATTATTTTCTCTAAGTTAGTAAGGCGATGTTTTAGAGTTGCGTAGAAACATACGAAAGCAACATGAAAAGTCATAGAAGTATTTGTTTTGTATTGACGTAAAACAAAAAAATTTAAAAATATAAGAAAATATCGAACTTATAGAAACCCCCATACCTATTAGCAGGGCTGTGGAGTCGGAGTTGGGGTTTTTGAACCGGAGTCGGAGTACCCACAAAAATTCGCGACTCCAACCCCAAAATTTTCTAATATTTGTCAAAAAATTATTCAGTTCAATTGTTTCGACTTTTTTTATATTATTACTTTACAATAAATCTTCAAGTTCAATGTCACTTTTATATAATGGATTTTTGGTTTTTTTAATTTTAAACAAAATTGTCTATTATAAAAAATAATAAAAATTGTACACAGAAAACAAAAATTGTTCTATTCCATTTTGAAAAAACTTATTGTATTTCCTTTTTTATTCGTATGAATTAAATGTCTGTAATTTTGATTAAAAATAATTATTTTTTATATAAATTTGACCTTGAGCTTGAAGATTTATTGTGAAAATTTAACAGGGTGTGCTTTAAAAATTTTAAGTCAGAAAAAAGGTCCAGTCTACTTTACATATGTATATATGTATGTATGAGTAGGTGAGTGGCAAAACTCGTTAGTTTCAAAAAATTTAAAAAATTGATTTTGGCAGATTAGAACTTTATGAGAATAAATATTTAGATTGTATCGACCCATGTCCTTTTGTGTGTTTTTCGTTCCACTTACCAGTAATTTTCCAAACTATCTCATTGCATTTTCTATAACAAAACTCGCTGGTTCACTATTATTTGAAGTGCTCCAAGGTATCGTTGATGAACTGGAGTCGAATTAGGGAATTTAAAAATGCATATATGTATGTAAACAAGTTCGCTTTGAAATATTTGTTTTTTATAAATCGTAAATTGAAAAATATTTTTGTTGCTATATTTATATATAAGACTGGATATCTGCTGTAGCTCCTGTGGCCCTAAGCGAACTACATTTTAAAATTTAAATTCCAACCTTAAAAATGAATGATAATAGAAAAAAATGTAAAGGAACTCGTAAAATACATGACATTGTTACAAATATAATTCCCATCAATGTGGGGGTTAACCCAAAATATGATTTGAGAATACTTGTATCTAGTGACTTTCGGGAAAATTGGAGCGAAAGTAAAGACTAACAATTTTATATTTTCTTGGACACAAATAATATTAATTATTGAACGGAAATACCATATCTTATTAAATTGGGCTTGGTGTTCTTTGCCTTCCATGATGGTATTGGTACTGCTCACTCTCTTGAGACAAACAACACCAAGTGCAACAACAAAATGTCTGCTATTTCCCTAAAATAATACAGGGCTCACAAAAATTGTTTTACCTTGTTTTGCTCTTCAAAATGCAAATTATCTAAAAATTATACAAGTAACAATAGAAGACGCATCTGCTTGTTTAAAAAAAATATATTTAATTTTCCTGAGAATGATAAACAAAAGTTGGTCGAAATAGTTGACTATACAAAAAAATAGAACTAAAATTGCAGGGCTTTAATTAATCTATGTATGTATATTAAAAATAAAAGACCTCACTGCACAATTTACAAAAAGGACTTCTGATGTTCTTTGCCTCTACAAAATCAGTTTTAAAAAACACTAAGAACACTTGATGCCCTTAACGTCTAAGTAAGTTGGACTTGGTGCTGTTTTTAACTTTTCTATCTCAAAAACTACATAAGATAATACTTATGGAAATTCACACATCGATAGAGGAAAAAATCGGATTCCAACAGTATAAAAAACGTATTTTGAAAAATATATGAATTGGTGTGGTTAATCTCTCCCCTACAGAACTATTGTTAAATGTTTCAGCAATGTTTGCATATTTTAATAAACTAATATTATTTTCAAACTATACTAAGATTTAATGATTAGTTTTCCAGGTGGGCTGTATATAGTGTGTTCCAAAACTATTTCAATCCCAAATGGATTGTATTAAAACTCGTTTCTTTCGAAAATTCGTAGCAAAACTCGTTCGTGTCAAAATTAAATGTATTTGTTTTTCAAATAGAATCTGGGAATTTATTTCTCATGTTGAGTACATTTATTATATAAATTTTCATATTATTCGAATGTGTATTCTAAGTAAAAATTACAATCCTCAAAAGCTTTTATACTTTAATAGTCTTATGGCCGTTTTCTCATTACACGATTAACTTTTTTCCCAACGAAAAACTGCACATTTAAGAAATTTGGTTTTCTCAATGTCTCATTTGCTTATATTCTGTCGCAAAGCTAACCAGCACTCATCTGCCGATTATTTAGTTTCCTTTTATTTGCCGTACAGATAAATTCAATCAGCTGACTCCCATCTTTTACATGTATTTTGAGAGGTGTTGCCAGCTTAAAACCATGTTTTTTGTCGGTATATTGAGAAACCCAAAATTGTTAACAGACAGTTTATCGGTCTAATAAATTTATGTTGACATTAAGTAACAGGCAGTTTGACGGTACATTGAGAAAATGGCCATTATTCCTTCAGTATGTTCCTGGAATATTTTGTATGCACTATCAGAATTTTCGTTTGTATATTTCTATACAAGGATTGTAATTTGACTTAGAATACACATTCGAATAATATGAAAATGTATGCATTATTGTCTATATTTCAGTTGGCTTAAATTTTTCAAATGTTGAGTTTTTAATCGAGAATGGGATAACACTTCAGAATCAAAAACTAGAATCGCCAAAAAAAACGAAACTATCAGAATATGGAAATATCAGAAGTGAAGCACTTGTAAAGAAGACGATGATTTTGTTGTTTTCGTAGATAGGAATGATGGTGAATCTAGGACATCAAATTTGGAGTTGGAATTTGTCAGATACCTCAGTGACAAAAGCAAAGACATTATCACTCTTGACAGCTATCCAAATAGAAAAAGAGTATTCATATAATTAAATACAAGTTTGTGCTCAACAGCCTGTAGAAAGATTATTTTCTTCTGTAGGTTTCATTTCAGATGCTACATTCAAAAATCTCATAAACATGAAAGGAAACAATTGTTTTGTTAATTATTTTTTTTATCTAATTTATTTTTTGGTTTGAATAAAAATTTGGAAGTATTTTGTATTTGAAATACGCACAATAAAAGTATTTTGTATTTTAAATACATAACCTGAAAGTATTTTGTATTTTAAATACATGAACAGCAAGTATTTTGTATTTTGTATTTTAAATATCTCAAACCATGTATTTTGCCCAACTCTGACCATATCTTACCCCCTTGTGCAAGCATTGACCCACCAAAACAACCTTATAGTTATTAGAAGGTTAAGTTTCACGTTCCAAGGGCTCCTTTTGAAAATTTAGAAAAAATTTTCGGACGGACGGACATCGTTAGATAAACTCATAAAGTGACTCCGAGACGATCCGTAGACTAAAATTTTTTTATGTCTCCACTATGGTGGTGTTTGGTATAATTCATTGGTCTAATATAGAAAACAACACGTTTCTGCATAAATGCAAAAATCAAACACAATGTATTTCTATTCGAATCGAAAAGACATTCGAAAATAATTTCCTATTCGGAAAAGTCTGCATAGATGCATTCAAAAATTAAATTTGTTAAAATGTCTATTCTGAAAATGTAACAACTTAGCAGCACTATGTTTAAAAATAAAATAAAAATAAAAAAATATCATATAAATATCAATTTCTAACGCTGTTACAAACATTTTAAAATATATGTTAATCTATCATTAATTCAAATTTAATTTTTTTTTTTTTGAATCTTATTTAAATTTAAAAAAAATGCATAACAAAACAGTCCGAACGTGCACAAAGTTACCCAAAAGCGTTCCACAACTTTTGTGCAATAAGAGAGTAGTTGAGAGAATATTTGTTTCCTGTACAAATTTGCACAAACTTTTTCTTTGTTTTAGCGCATACTTTGCATTTTGAATATTGAATTTTTTAGACGCCTACAAGAGCTTTCGCAGCAAATTAAAATTTTTTTTTGCGAAATGTTGGCTTTTTGTGTTGCTTAAATTTTGCTACATTTTCTACACTTAACTTGAAAATTTGTAAGACAAAGCAGGTTGTCTTTAAATATTAATGTTATTTTAAACTTTAAAATTGTACATATGTGACCTTCTCCGAGAAAAGGGACCTTGTGTGTGAAAATGAAGTTTTGAGAAAAACGCATTTTATCTTATTCTACACTCTTTTAGGTACCAGAATCCACCATTAAGTATAAACCCGTTTTTCGACACAATAGTTCCCTTTTCTCGGGGAAGGTCATATATGAATTAGAAAAAATTGAGGAAAACGTTGGCGAAATCGTGACCAGTCTACTAGTGTACCAATCGATTTAGAATTACTTTTAAATTGATTTAACGATAACTGGCTGGTTGCCTGTCCATGTTAATTTTATGCACAAAGAACAAGTTGCAATCTTGTTGATAGTTTGATCAAATTTTGTAAATACATTTTAATTGTACTACGGACGAGTTCTATGTAAATGGTAAGAATCGGTCTACAATTTAACATATTCCCCATAAAAACTTCTTTCTCAATTAAACTCTTTGTCTTCCTAAACAAACTAATTATTTTGGTATTTAGATTAAATTCGCCTAGTGTTTTTCATACGGGATTTCCCGGGACAAAAATCCCGGGATCCCGCACAATTTTCGGGAAAAAAAATAGCGGGAAATTTGTGCGGGAATTCCCGGGATTTTTTTTTATTTACTTATATCAACTTTTTCTGCCAATATGTATAATTGTAAATAAGTTGTGTCATGAAATAGATTTTAGCCGTTAGGCAAAAAAGTCTTAAGCCAAATATACGAATTTTGAGTTTTTTGATTGGCTTTAATTCAATTGTTTTCTCTTTTGTTTGGTTTAAATCAATTTAGTCTAGCACAACAGTTGCTAATCGTTATCATCTGCTCTCAGGAAAAAAGTCTATAAAATGCACCAAATAAACAGTTTTCAATTTAACATAACGAAAACTACAGTTTCTTAAGACATTTTTGCCAAGCGCCGATGAGTAAGGCAATGTTTAATGCTCTGAAATTTTGAAAGAAGAAGAGTTAAAATTTACAGAATTTTTAGTTTGTTTAAATATCCAGATTCCCATTAGCTTCAAAAAATTAAATGATTTTATATGCGGAGCAGCTGCATAAAAGATTTTTCGGATTTGATTATGTAAGAGATCATGACAAAAGCTATTAATAAAGAAAACGCTTTTTCGGTTCGAAGAAAAAAATTTTTTTAAAAAAGAAATTACAAGTTTTAAAGTAAGTGCTAAGAAAACAAAAAGTGTCTAGAGGTTATATAATGCTCCTTTGGCTATAAAAACAAACATCCGTAGAAAGGAAACGTGTTTTATCGTTGAAATATTCTTGATAAAAATTTCTGTAAATACATATTCTGAACTAAAATCCTATATTAACACAAAAATTTTGTAATATGAAGTTTATTTGAATAATTTAACTTTTTTGGTTTTACATAAATATACACAGAAAAAAATTACGACAAATCAATTGTCATATTGAATACCAAATTCGTCAAAACAATTAATTTTTTAATTGAAAAGGCACCAACAACCAAATTTGTAAATATAAAAAATACTTTTGTTAATTCAAATTCTTGATATTCAACAAATATTTTTAACAACGAAGTTGTAATATTGAATAAAGTTTGTGTTAACATTTATATTAAAATTTTAATTGCGAATTTGCCTTATTAATAAAATATTTTGTTGAGAACTAGCTTATTGCCTTTTGAAAGAATGAAATGCATCTAAATTATTTCTTTAATTCATTTTTATTGAAATATAAATTAAAAACTACATCACAAACACCATTAATATTTATTTCAGCATACTTATTCAGACGTAGAACTGGATGCGCAATAATGTTCATGTCAATAAAAGGGAATCTTGCCACAATTATAGACTTGTATTTGAAAACTAAAATTAGCAAAAGCCCATTAAAATCTCTTAATTTTTCAAACCACAACTTTACTTACCCTAAGATTGATTCAGTTTTTTAATAATCTGCCTACCTTTTAGCGTTTTAGTGATTAAAACCCAAAATATTTAAAATAAAATTTTTTTTGACACAAAATAAATTTTATTATATGAATTGTTTTTTTAACTGAAACAAATTGTTAATATGACAATTTACAAACATGTTAATAACGAAAATTGTTAAATATATTTGGAAAACTTTAAAAATTTTCATTAATTACTTAATAACTCTTGTTATTTTTATTTCTGTATACTGTTGGCTTTGAATTTATTCTGTGGCAATAAGTGCTTAAGAATATTTATTTAGTTTTAAAGGAGAACGATTTCAAACTTTAAAGGTGGCTTTTGGAAATTTACTCCGAATTTAATATAATCATCAATTCTCTGCGGTCATAGGTTTTTAAGTTTTTATTCCTAAGCAATCCTAATGTCACAGATCGGAGAATTTTATTATTCCAAAGGTTACCAAAGATTAATTTGTCTATAACTTCCTCAAATATCCTACAAAATAATCGAAATTTAGCCCATGTGCACTTTTGAGCATAAAGATCTTACTTAAGGTGCCATTAAGCACTTTTTCGCGGATAAAAAAGTTGAATGCATTAATAAACTTATTTAATTGATCTCAGGAAATAGCATAGGTTCAAATGAATTAAATTTAATAATATTTTGCATCGATTTGTATTGAGCGGGAATTCCCGGGAAATTGAAAAATAAATCCCGCATTCCCGTAAATGAAAAAGTCCGGGAAAAGAAAAACTCTAAATTCGCCCCAAAAATTTTTTAACTGCAAATTAAATTCTTTTCGAATCAGTTTACGATTAGCAATTAATTTAATTTAACTTCCTTTTAAATGTTAACATTAACAAACAATTAAGGGACCGTCGCTAAATTCCCTTTATGACAAAAAATCTCATATGGATGTTAATATCTCGATAGAATTCGGCACAAATGTCTCTTGTATGAATTTAAAACTCTCAACATAACTTTGTTTTTGTGAGCCGATTACTGCCCATCGTTTCCACATTTTGTAAAATCTCAAAAATTCGTATGTTAATACTGTGGTGCTCGGGGTTTGCCGATTATAGTTTTAGGATTGTTTTTATAAAATGGAACTGTTATTAAATTGTTGCAAATTTGGTTTTCAAATATGCAATTTTGAATTTTTTAAACTTTAAAATATAGTTTTTACTGCATATTTAATGCGCATAAAACGTGTTTTTAGAGCATATTAGGAGTATAAAATCACTTAAATAGATCTTAATTTAAAAAGTAAGAAGCAATAGTATTTCGAAAAGTTCAAAAATGGTTTTTTGCGATCCAATAATTTCGGGTAACTTTGGAGAATTGAAAGAGTAATTTTCATTTTATTCTCATTAGTCCGAACATACCCGAGATCTTGTGAATCACACCTATTAATAAGCTCTAACATTGTAATTTTGTACAATAAAAAAATACTCTACTTGAGTTTTGTTAATTTTAACGTGAATTCAAATTCAATATTCGTATCGATATCGGCGCTATTTAATTGAGAGTATCGGTATCGTATCGGCAAAAGGGCTTTGCGTTACATCCCTAGTTTAAAGTAAGGTTGTATCTAATAAAACAATTAAGCTGCAAAATGTTTCTCAAACAATTAAAACTGATTAGATTAAAAATATGTAGTTCCGTGTTTGGGAGGCACGCAGGCAGAACTTTTAAACAAAACCTCAATTTGGGATGCAGAGCTGCAGGGCGCTATAAGAGTTACGATTATTGTGTACTGAGGAGTTGTAATTAAAATCACTTATAAGAGCGATTATAATTGTAGGGTTAGAGAAAAGAAATAAGTGAGAATTAAAATCTTTTCAAATTATGCAAATGTAATCGTATTTGCCAATTGCGATAAAAATATAAATACAATACCTTTTGTTTGGGTTGATTAATCTACAACCTTTTTAAATATCACTTGGGGGTGTCAATGCTCAGTGTATGATCTCCACTTTCTTTCAATCTAGCTTTAAGGTTATTTAAGCTTAGGTAGGGATTGTAGTTAAGGGTTGAAATAAGTAGAGGTAAGTAGGTTTAAGTTCACTATTTTAAATTTCAGTATTTATTATTTTCTTTTGTGTGCGTAGTTCAATCTAACAATGGTAAGTATTTTTAGCTTAAGAGAAATTAAAATAATTTAAGTAATGTAGCTAAAGATCAGAAATCAACTTATTTTCGCTATTGCTATTTAGAAAGATCAGTCGAAATTAAGAAAATCAACTGATTTCAAAGAGAAAAAAAAAATAATCTGGAAATCTTACAACTAATTTTGTCGGAAATTTTTCCTTTGAACCAGTTGCTAACAATGATGTAATTTTGGTTCTGTTAGAATTTACTGAATCTACCGTGAATTTGTTGGTCAAACAAAACAATTAGAAAATTCATTATGCACTGAAAGTACTTTTCAGTCTGCCTTAGTATATCACACTAACTATGCACTCATAGTATGTATGTATGTCAGTCCGATTGTTTTGCTTCAAAGTATGGATGTTTTTGAAAAAAAAGAATAAAATGACGTTACGGCATGAAATTGTCGCGTTGAAAATACAAATTTTATTATATGTTCGAGTTTGTCTGTCTGAAATTAAACCATATGTTTGTATGTTTTGTATGTGCGGCTTTTGAATTCTTCAGATCCCCCAAGTGTGTTTTTGTGATCCAAAATGTGTTTCATGCTCCTTCCCTTGTCTCCTTCATGATTTTGTCTCATATTTTTTTTAAAATGTCTTTTTGCGGACAATTTAATGGGAAAAAAAGTTCGACTTGTTTATGTGGAATGTGTTAGTATGTTTGTGCAACGTTGCGATACATGTACATACACTAATTTGGGGTAATATGAATATGTAAAGCATACGTACGTGTGTATGTACATAAATATCTACAGCAGTTGTGTTGTATATTAAATTGTAGAAGAAATATTTATTATTTCATGTGAATTTGTTTAACGGGCGGATCCCAGATTTCTTTGTCTACATTATATTTCTTTACTGTTTTTCTTTATTTGCTTTCTGTTTTATGCGGTTAAATTTTATTCAAAATGGCGAAAAATTAAAAACAAAGTATGGAGTCTTAATAATTGATTCTCTTGATTTCTTTTCAATTTATTTTGCGTTTTTTTTTTATGGTTTTATTTGTTTTTTCGTTTACAATTGGAACGATTTCCTTTGTGAGTTAAAGGCATAAAACGTGTATTAAAAATTTTTAATAAAAATAACACAAATACATGGGAGTATAATTTTGAATACATAAGTACATATACAAAGTATATAATAAATCTATATATTAAATACTTAAGATTAGGATTTAAATTATATTATTATGTATAATATGGACCTATCTGCCTAATGGGGTGCTTATGTCTAGAGACTTACTTTAATATTTTAATACTAAATGGAAAGTATAACAAGTGTTGCATTGTGCAGCACAGAGAGATGCATTACAAAATTGTGGAAGTACTTTGTTCTTGTGAGACGGCTGACTGAAAACTTAAATGTGGGTTGAACTTCTAGGATTTACTGTTTTGAGCATCGCCTTCCATTCGCCAAACACCAAAGAGGTAACTTAGTTTTTCTGGAGGAATGACAGGAGCTCCGGCTGCTCGCCTTAGACTTTTTAGATCGGCTTCGGCATCATTAAGAATTGAAGCGGCACCCATAGCAAAGCCATTACCTTGAGCTCCATTCGCATCAAGAGCTTTTAGTAAGCCAATTTCGCTTGTCGATAGTACTCGACACAGGAAATCAATGTATCTTAAAGCAAAAAAATAAAATAATACGGTCAAATAAGATGCTGGGTATAAAGTTTATAGATTTAGGTTTGCTTAAAATATGAGTCATTAATTGCAAAATTGCACTCTTAGTTGAAATTGCTGACAACATAAAATACACAGTTCGCGCAGGTACGCGGCATAATATGCGTAATTTTGTGGGTTTTTATTGATGCGACCTGAGAAAAACCACTAAGACGGAACGGAAATGCCGACAAAAAAGAAATTTCCCAAACCGAGGAATTGCCTAATATGTAGTTAGAATTGTTAAGGAAAAAATATTTGTAAAACTTACCTGGTAGCTAATTTAAGCGTTTGGATTTTGCTCAGCTTGTCACTTGGTAGGGTCGGAATTATTTGTTGTAATGACTTGAAGGCATCGTTTAAACTTTGGGTTCTTTGGCGCTCACGTACATTCGCCATTATGCGTTGACTGTGGAAATCTTCGACTTCTTCTGATTTGCTGGATTTTCGCTTTGATCGCCGACGGGGCTTACGGAATTCTTTGGAATGTTCACTGCTCTCACCACCACCTGCACTAAGTTCGTCTTCGTGAGGAAATAAATAACTATTGGCGGAAGCAGCCGATTGGCGTGTATATTCCATTTCATCACGATCTGAACTCGAGTATGTGCTGCCATTTAATGAACCCGCGTTTTCCATCGGATCAAAGGCCGCCGGCAAATTGTTGGAATGTAGTGCTCCATTATTGTGGTGAAGAACTAATGAAGGTGTTGCGGTATTTTGTTGATGCTGTTGCTGGTGAAAAGTAAATTTAAAGTTGTCCTCTTCGCTGTTATCACACATATCTTCGTCTGCGAATTCGAATTGTGGGGAAGATACACAGTTCTGATGATTTGTATTTGACGGCGCAGTACTTGAGGCATTGACTTCGTTTACTGTTGTTGGCAAATATTCCACGAAAAATTTTTGATCTTGTTGCTGGACAAAATGTGTCATATTGTTATGACCGGCCTGTAGCGATGGTATGTTTATCTTCTTGTTTTCCTGCAGCATATCATTTGACCCACAATCAAATTCACGACTACGTTTGCCATTCCCGTTTATTTGATATTGCTGAGACTCCAAATTATTATAATTGTTGTTGTTCAATTCCTTTGGTGCAACATTAGCAGACATTGATGTTGGTGATCCAATGTTGTGGCTATTTGGTGTGGAACTGGCGCTGTTGCTGCTTGTGTTCAAAATTTCACTGCTTGGAATATTGTAGTCCATCTCATCTGGTTCATTTACTCCGTAGCAAAGGTAGTCCCCAGAACTTGGCATATGTTGGCGTCCATTCATATTAATGTGCGCTACTTGGTGATTCGGATGTTGATATTGATGAGGATGAGAATGAGTCTGACCATAAACATTCTGCGCATCCATGCCATGAATCGAATGCATGTACGATTGTTGGTCAACCTGGATCAGTTTGATGACATTGTGTTGTAAATCCAATATATTAGGCAAAGGTTTATAGCTTATGTCGAGTAACACTTTAGGAGATGCGGGCCGTACCGACATTATATACAATTTAATTTGTTTTTTTTTTTAAGTGAAATGTGTATGTTTTTATTACGTTTTATATTTAAGTAAGAGTTAAAAATATACCGACGTATCGTACTATCTATAGAATAGATTATCAGTTCAATTATATATTTAAAATTTCAATGATATCCGATCATACGAAAGATTGAAACTCTACTGATGTTGAAATCCTAAACACACCACTAAAAGTGGGAAATAAACGAATGTTTCTATTCGTCTACGTTTGAAAAGTAATGCTTTCTCTTTCTACACTCATCCTGTCAACACTTAGAAAAAAAGAGAGAGCTTGTTATATATTGAGAATATCTGATGGACACCCTCTTGATGACTTCATACCTGCTCACACACACAAATAAGATATTGTTAAGAGAAAGAGAGTATTTATTTGTTTAATATCAATCATACAAACAGGAATACAAAATGATCGTGAAATGTCTCACCAACACACAAATAATATGTGCTAGTATGGATTTGTGTTAAAAGCCAGAGAATTGTTGTTTATTTTAATGGCGCATACAAGTTGGTTTTTCTTAGGTAGTCTATCGGTGATCTTCAATATTTGCAGACATATTTAATTTCCATTTACTGTTGGGATAATTCAGCGGTAATTAAATGAATATCTGGATTTTCTAAAATTTCCCACGGACTAAAAAAATTACCATGGCATAATATTAAGTTAGTACTTTTTTCTGAATTCTTGATATAAAAATCATGATGATCCTTAAAAAAACCAAGGAAGATCATTGACGAACACAGTTTGTATATTAAAGTGTTTTTTTCTTTTCCTTGCAAAAAGTTTAAATTATTATGTAAATTTTAAACTTTTGTCGGTGGATTTTAATAAACATCGAAAAGTTATAAATGTAATACAGTACTTTTCGCTTATAGTCACATCCTTTAGTTGCAGACAAATCACGAACTACATCGCTAATGTTACTGTATGCCTAAATCACTTATAATTTCTTACGAGTAGAGAGTTGATGACAAAAATTAAGCGATTTAAGATGGATTTAGAATCTAAATTTTAGATAGATTGTGGTTTCGAAGATTAAATAGAACTTAGAAAATTTTGCTAATGTGACTTTAACGCCAATAGTTTGCTTTACTTTTGCCTTTGATAGCCGCTGATAGATGGTAAATGTACATATGTATATGGAAACTGTGCTTACACCGCTAAATGGAATACTAAAGTATTCAATTAATCGATGATTTGTATTAATCGATTAATCGCGCAAATAATTATTCGAACTAAAAATTTAATCGAATAATAATCGAACAATCTAATATTATTCGATTAATCGAATTATTTTAATTTTGTCTAGTTTAGAAGTTTAAAAATAAATTGCAGCAAAATTTAAAACTAATCTTCTGAAACAATCGATTATTGTTATGTTTCTTGTTTTTTTCTAAAAATGAGTAGTCTTCCATTATACCACTTGAATCTCTTTTTGATTTTTTAACAATTTTAATACTTTTAATAGTCTTGTTAAGGTTTGGTAGAGGATTGTTTTCATTCGTCTCAAAAAACGCATCGTCTTCATATGAATCATAGTGGTAAAAGTATGTACTAAACATTCTAAAACGTTAATTATTTCCAAACTCTTTAGTTTCAGTATTTGTACTATATTTTAAAAAGGAAAAGCTCCAGAGTTAAGAAGTAATAAAAGGGTATTTAAAACGTACTGGCTTGTTTTTTTACATTAAAGAAAAAGCCTAATAATGTGAAAAAACAAATCTTTGATTAATCGACAAAAATTATTCGAGTTATTCGTTAATTGAAAATAAACAATTTTAAATTATTCGAACAGGTAATCGCCAAAAATTAATCGATTAATCGAACAACGGTTAATCGTTTGAATACCCTAGTAAATAATTTATATTCACCCCTATCGTGAATAACAAGTGGAATTTTTGTTCCCATGAAATTTTCATTCCCCTCGAAGGGAAAAAAGCAATCGTGAATCTCATGTGAAAATTTGTTTACGCTGTCAGTTCCAGTGAATGTAAAACTAAGAAGAAAGATTAAAAAAAATTCAAAATCAATGAAATTTTTGTTAAAAAAATATGCACGTATATATTTTAAAGAAAAGTTAAGATAAAAAAGCAAAATATTTAGTATTGGAGGAATAGTTTCCCTGCAAACAAATAGAAGATATCCCCTAAGGCAATAGTTTAGGAATATCCCCAATTTGTCATCTAAAAGGAAATAATCAAAGCAATTTTTTATTTTCTAGAGAAAACAAATTTATAAAATATTTGTACGTCATAAATAAAAAAATAAGAAAAATTAAATCTAAAATATTCTGCAGAAGGTAAATATATAAATTAAATAAATCTGTAATACATATATTAATCTGTTTCCTTTTCAACTTAATCCAGATATTACTCAACCCTCATAATTTTAAAGGAATTTGTTTGAAATTACAAAATTATTTTATTTTAATTTATTTTATTTGTAAGTATAATTTACTTCTGTATATGTATGTTTGTGATAAAAAAAATGTATGTTAAATAAAATGAATGTTTTTCAAAATACAAAATCTTCTTTTTATCATCCCAATGATATTTTGGCGATATCTTCTTATTTTCTTATATGTGGTTATCTGGCGATATTGCCATCTAGCAGAATCGCTTTCGTATTGCTAAGGAGTATTGCTATCGAGACACGTTTCTTCCCGAAGGAAGTATCTTCCGCAATACGAAATCGATTATTGCCGCAATAATATTTTTCATCCAGGCAATACGTTTGGCAATACATAGGGTGTATTTCTGTGTTAGTTTTTTGCACTTTTTAAATTGTATGAAGTAAAATATTTTTCAAAATTCTGCCACCACGTTTCAAAAGCTTCACAAATCCGCAGACAATCGACATGTTGTTTTGCATTTCGTTGAACAATACATATATCGGTTTGTGCCTTTTAACGGATCTAGCCCTTAATATTAGATTTATAGGAGGAACTACTTACATACATTTTCTGTTCCCTAGCAAAAACAAAGTGAGAAAATCTTAGGAAAATGTGAACAAATTACGAGGGAAAAAACTTTTCATGATAAGGGGAATTTTTCCCGTGAACATTTTTTCACGATATTATTCTCCTTTGAATAACCTTATTTTCATGGGAGTTTTTCATGATCGCAAATATGTAAAAGGGGAAACATTACGAGGGAAAAAATTTTCACGATAAGAGTGATTAAATTCACTTATAGCGTCAGAATAAAACAATAAAATATCGCTAATGTGACTTAAATGTGATTAAGTATAACAACGTTACTGACTGTTACAAGTACAGTAGTTAAAATTTGGCAAGCCAAAAGTAAACTTTATCAATAAATAATATCTGTGACAGTAAATAATAATGGCTTAAGTTGACATAAGTGCTTTTCCAATTTATTACAAACTATTATTCTCGTCTTCAAGTTCTATCACTCAGCTAAATTTCAAGTACAAAGTTTCATTATTAATAAAACTATACGCACTAATTATCAAAGTTTTTCTTATAAGTTAAAAATTCATTAACCAGGTTTAATTTAAATGTGCTAAATCCCCAATTAACACTATTGATAAACTTAAGTTTATTGTTGGTGGGATAAGCTATTCCTATGTGCATTTATATTTTAACTTAAGTCTTTTTGGAATATAATACATACGTTAGCTACATCAATATTAATATGTTTAAGCATTAAAACTTGTATACACTTAAGTTCAACTAACACCCCATGCAAATAATTCTTCATGAAAAAACCTTATTTTTACACTCAAAAAAAAAATCAATCCATCCGTACTCAAATCAATCCGAAGCGGTATTAATAGTACGGTGAGTACGGATTTTCTTGAATCAAGTACTGAAAGATTGATTCAAGTACGGATTTTTAATCCCAAAATACTTAAATTATCCATACTCAATCCCGTTTTCGTACTTGAAATAATCCGAAAATGAGATTGATTTAAGTAAAACTAAGAATCAATCTCAAAATGCACTTCATTCAAAAATTATAAAATTGCTTTAATCCTAACTCGTACCTCAAATAATCCGAAAATGAGATTGATTTAAGTAAAACTAAGATTGAATCAATCTCAAAATGAGCTTGATTCAAGTAATATAAATATAATATGATTTTATCCTGAATTCATAATAAAAAAAAACAAAAGAAATTACAAAAAAAAAATGATTATGAGTGATTTACTTACCCGTATTACACATTACAGAATGATAAAACACCAATATCATGCCCGATATGGTTTTTATTTTAGAAATCTTATGTACATATTTAACCAAAAATATAAACTAAATGAGTAGCATAAGTTTAAATTTAAAAAAAAAACTTTGAAAAGAAATTAATTTTTAAAAGTAATCCCATTTAGGATTGTTTTGAGTACGTTTAAGTGTTATTAGTACTTGAATTTTTGAGTACGACTCGTACTTAAAGTAATCCCAAAAAACTTGATTTATCCCGAGTGTTTTTCTTTCTGTGTAATATTTTCCGCATTTTTAAATTTAACCTAAAGCCCTTATTTCGACTTACTATCAATAAAAACTATTTTACCTTTCAATATACATACATATGTAGTAGTTTAAGTCGCCTTTAGTTTTATTATTCTGCCAATGGACTTTTCTTAACATCTTTACTAAAAAACAACGAATATTTACTCGTAAAACGTTTGTTTTTTTTTATGAAATTTTTTCTAAATAAATGTGCTTTTTTTTCTATGGCTAAAAATTTAATATAAAAGCTAAACACAATTTATTTTAGACAAAACTCTAAATATCTCAAAACTTCGACTTAAGCCATTATTATTATTGCCACAGATATTCAAAAAGTTAAAAAGCAAGAAAAACAATTTTAAAAATTTAGAGAAAATTAAAAGATCTTGAAAAAATATTCTCAAATTTTTTTCTTTATTTTTATACACGTAGAGAAAAAAATATGGTTGTGGCTAACCATATTCTAAGAACGACATTCTATTCGAAAAATAACTATGTTACGGTTGCTGGCTAAGGCCAAAATAACATATGCAATGGTTGCTCGTAATCTTAATATAATTCCACAAAACCATGTTATATAATTTTTAAAAAAATTTAATATGCTTTTCAGTCAACTTCTAATAAAATAGAGCATAAGCCAATTTATTAAAATATTTCTTAAACAGGGTGAGTTCCAAAACTTCAGTTGCAAAGCAACTCGCTTTTTTAAATGCATTCTAAAGTGCAACCGTGTAGAATTTTATAATGTTATCTGGCCCATAGTGGACCAAAAAAGTTACGGATGCTTGCACAATAAACCAACTGTGAATCTATAAACATGATGATAGTGCTGGTTCACACAAATCAAGTATGAGTTATCAATAGGGATGAAACGATACGAGTAAATACAAGTACATATTCGATACTTTCATATAAGTACCAAGTATATTTGTAATCGATATTTAGCAACCGAGTACCAAGTAGTATCGGTAAAAAAATACTCTGTATCGGTCAAAAGTAATCGTTTCACTTGGGTATTGAAATTAATATTAAATTTTTGATTATTTTCCAAAACTGGAGCTACAGTAACGGTATCAAGAAAACGTTTTACCAGTAAACACCTATAAACCACATATCGTCTAGGTCCATATCCTCAATTTCTGGCTATAAGAAGTCCGTTATCATCTCGCGATAGCGAACACCATTCACGGTAGTTGCTTTGCCGACCTAATTTTCGAAGAAGTACGGCCCGATAACGCCGCCAGCCGAAGAACTTACTTGGCGAGCATGCACATATGTTTCCCATTTCCTACAGACGCGGTTTGCTGAAATTTGAGCACAATTCTCCCGATTGTGGAAACATTTGGTCGATTATGCTGACCACGATGTGCACGAAATGCATTTTGATTGAACGCCGATTTTCGTAAAAGGCTTTAACGATCTTAACGCGCTGCTCAATTGTTTACCTCTCAATGTTAGCAGTTGTCAAATACTGAAACAAAGAAAGGTGTAATTAAGTTGCGCAAAAAACTTGCCGTTAAGGTGTGACTCACAATTTACCACCCTTTACTATTTATTTATCAATTTAAAAATAAAATACATTATTTACTTTAAAATAAATACATAGTGACATTGTTGATTTCTGGAATAAAAGGTGAATGAAGATTGTTAGCGTGAACGTTCTTTAAATTTTGTTGCCTTAGATAAAAAAAATGATTTTTCGAAAGGAAATTGGTAGTGGATAGTAACTTAAAGTGGTTTAAATTTTTAAACTTTTCGGTTTTCACAAAAAATCTAATGGGTCGTAGTTTTTATTGTATTGTACAGTACTAAAATACTAATAATTACGTTTATAAATGCTACTTTCTATTTTTTTATCACAAACCGATACAAGTAGGTACCGATACTTTTCGAGCGGTACCACATCGAGTAAAAGTATCGATACCTTAGAGGTATCGTTTCATCCCTAGTTGTCAAGTCTTGTTGGAACGGGGTACAAACTTGGCCGTAGTCGTCAATTTTAATTTTTTTTCTTTTGTTTTTGTATACACCATATATAAGATGAGCTTTAGTTTAAGGTAAAAAACAAGACACTTGGCGACACAAGGTGGTTGCATATGAATCAGTGTTGCCAATCCATGTTTGTGTACAATTTTTACTTGTGTAAATTTTTACCCATGTGTAATTAGTTCCATGTGTAATCTGTTGGTAATTTTGCTTTAAGTTCTTTTTATCATTAATTTTTGACTGCACATGAATACCAACATATTTGTTCAAACATGTTTTGAAGAAATTATGTTTATCATAAACTGTGAACTTTGATGTTAATTTCATTGCCTTTTGTTTGTTCGTTATTTAATAAAAAAGTGTGTAATTTCTAGAGATTTTAGATACAAGTTTTTATTGTTTAACAAAACGACAATAAAAATAGAAAATAAAGTACTCAATAATATTGTGTAGTAGATAGGTACCTTCAGTCAATAAGTTTGTTTCCGTCAAACAGAACCACTCAAAGCGAATTTTCAAAATGTATGTTGCTTAGGGTGTACAAAAACATTTTTGTGCTCTTTTTTGCAGATGTTACGTGCCTTTATACATGTTCATCCAGCTTTTTCTTACTACAGCAATTAGTAAGATTAGCTTTTTCGTAAGCCTTACCATTTAATTGAAAATATGGAATATAAATAATAGCATTTTTACACTGATCAACATCTACCATAAATTTGCGAAGATTTTAACAACTTTCCATAATGCTGGGTACACACTATGCAACACATTTACGCAATCTAGTGAATTAAATTCATTATCATTCATTGCAGATTGCATCAACATCAAAACGCTTTGATATTTTGAGGTTGCATTGAAACAGATTGCATGTAGGTTGCACTGTGTGTACCCAGCATAAGATATACATAGGGCTAAAAACTAACATCTTTAAAAGATGTTCCTAACTCATTTTATTCCATTCTACATCTTTCGATTATTTGAGTGTCATCGCTGTGGCATCACTGACAAAAAGAAGTTTGTTTTCAAAGCAGCGTTACCATTCGTTAAGTTTTATCTCTTATTGAAATGTTTTTTTGTTATGTATTTTTGATATATTTAAACAAATTGATACATTTTTGTGTTTTTTTTTTTAAATTTTGGCACTTTTATGAGAAAAAAACATTTGTAATTAAAAAAAAATTTTTTTTTTTAAATTGGTGACATTTTTGTTTGAAACGAGTGATTTACATTTTCTACATCTTTGATGGTAGATGTTGATCAGTGTAAAAAGCCTATAAGGTTTTACGAGTTGAATTCTTTCTATCAAAGCCACTTTTTTGATTTGTATGTGTAATTTTGAACACAGACATTTCTAATTTCCGAATTCTGTATTGGTAACACTGATATGAATGTAAACGCAGGCTTAAAAGTGATTTAAAGAAAATCTCTTCAACTAAACCAGACTTGTCTGAACTTCCACAGACATTTTTACTAAGACAGCAAAGTTTTATGACGTTTAGTTTGATGTACACTACCCGATTCTCCTGTATTTTTTTGTTTGCATTGCATTTTCTGGCACGCGACGACCTTCATCATATTATTTTTGATTTTAATATTTCTCAAGTCAAAACTGTAAAATTATTTTTGATTGATCACGGGATAAATCTGGTGTTTCATAATCATTGTTTGTCGTAAAAAAAGACAGTTTGAATTCTAATTAATTATTAATATCAACATGGTAAAATTAATTTTCTTTTAAGAAATTTTTTTTTAGTGTTATTAAAGCATTATAAAGCTCATCAGCGATTCTGTTTATAATCCTTGTTGATATGTATTTTGACTGCAGCTGTATGTATGTACAACAATAATTTTTGAATTGTTACAATCACGAAGAAATCCATTCATCTGTCCTTAAACCAAAGCAAAGCAGTGTCAATTGTATGGAAATTCTTAAATCAATTACAGAATGCTTGATTCAATACGGATTATTCAAGTGTCGAACACTTTACATTAGTCACATTTAATTCCTGATCCTTACTTAAAGTAATCCAAAAATTAAGTAGTTAATTTATAACATTGGGGCTATTTTACATGTTTAAGAATAGCAAACAGAGTAATTTAATTTATCTTATTTTGCACATATCGGTGTTACAAAAACATTTGCTGAACCATAATGTTCCTAATTTTTTGTTGTATAACCTATCTATTTTTAAATTGAAAATCACCTCTCAAAAGTTAAAATTATAAAAGCTAAGTATCAGGAGTGTTTTGGAAATCGAAAACGCAAAACCCAAGAATTACTAAGTTGTTTTTAATACTCTTTAAATCGAAGTTTTATAAATTTTTTTATAAAATTCAGTTTAACAGAAACATATTTGTATAATATTTGTCATAAAATTCTTTTTTCAGAAATCTTATAAAAAACGACGTTTAAAAATCTTGCGTTTTACGTTTTCGATTTCCAGAACACCCCGGTATGTAAGTATGTACTATGTGTACCAAAAATCAAATGTTCTTTAAATTACCGCATTTTAAATAAAATTACCTATCTACCTTTTGCGATCCAAAATTACCCTCAAAAAAGGGTAACTACCGTACGGTTAACATCACTGCTTCATAACTAAAATTGGGAACATGAACAAAAAGTGATCTGGCAACACTTTTTATAGTTTTTGAATTATGTACATTTAATTGAACTCGCAATTTTTTAATGAAGTTTTACTATAGAAACTAATCTCTATACATAATATAATTGAAAAAACTTTAGTTTCAAGAAAAAATAACATTTTAACAACAATAACATGGCTGAAATTTCAGTCATATTTCCGGATGTAATTATCACACTGACAATCCCAAAAAATGTCAGATCGTACTTACAGAGTGCTACTCGTATGGATGTATTAGTGTGTGTATACAATACAACTTCCTATGGAATAACCAACCAATTGTGTATGTTTGAAAATAACGTCGATTAAGTGAGAGCGAAATTTGCCTATATTGAGCACACACTCTCACGCGCTCTTACACTTCACCAAACACACATACACACCCGATCTTATTTTATTTCTACGCCGTTATTGCAGAGAATAAGTTTTGTGTTTATAAAACGGGCGATTCATTTGCGGGTTTCCCATTGGACATTTAAAATATTCGGTACGATTGAAATTCTATTACGATTTCAAACTACCTGCGTTAATTTTTCAAATTAATATTTCGAGTGGGTTTGAGAAAAGTGTTTTCCCGCATGACTGGAAATACACACGTTAACATTGGGAGAATCTTCGTGATTTCCTATGGGATTTTCTGGTTCGCAGGGAATTGCCGCAATGTCATATATTTTCTTTATTTTCCGACAAATATAACCTACATACATACACACATGCATATTTTCCTTTTTTTGTGTATAAAGAAAAATACCTGCACCAAATTGAAGAAGACCTTTAATTTCTACATCTCTTTTTACATGATATTTTAATTTGTTTTATAGTAAATTTTCTATAATCAATAAAAAGGCAAATTTTTGAATTGACCCACATTAAATGTCTGTCGCTTAATTTTGGTTACTTTTAAATCCGCTATTAAATTCCAGACGCCACTAAGCCTTTTTGGATCAATCCCCCTAATATCCATTTTTTTCGAGGGCAAAAATGCTCTTCTTAATTTTTGTATGTCTAGCATTTAATATATTCACTTTTAAACAGTGATGCAGAAAATATTCGTGAAACATTTTAACCCTCTTAAGTGCCGTTTTAGTATACTTTTGTGGGGATGTTAAAAAAAGGATAAAAATGACCCCTTAAAATGAGTTTTAGAGGGTTAACATATTCTACGAAAAGAATCGCCATACGATTCTACTGCAGAAATCTGAAATAATTTTTAAGCTCAGAAGTGCATTTAGTAAATTTTGTTGACTTATAGCAAACGTCTTTTCAACAAATTCAAAACTTTAAGGGGCCCAGTAGTAGTCTACTTTCATTTCGCGTTGCAAGTGTTGCGGCTGGTTATTTTTTTTTTGCAAAGTGTAATATAGTTCATAATACCTTAAAATATTATAACTGAAGAATGCTCTTTTCACATTTTCTAGCTGTACTTTATATCGAAAATTTTTTAGTTGTACTGTACGAGAAATGTATGAAAAATTTAACAAAAGGAAAAATATTTTTTATTAGTATCGTGTGGATTTGTTAGTTTCGATAAATACTTCAATCGTTGAATTACAGTGAAATTCCCGTCTCAAACTTCAATTCAAGTATTAAAGGCAAGTATAAATCAAACATGCATATATTACTAATATTAATCAATCATATACAAATTTCATTTCATTATAATATGATAGCGGAGTTTAGTGCTTCGTGCAAATTGTCTTTCGAAAGAGCAAATGCAATATATCGTAGCTCTTTTATGAAATCTAGCGGAAACTCTGTGTATTTTGTTGTTGGAATTAACAAAGGACTAAGATATTTTGCATTTCCTCTTCGCAAGACCATTCAAAACTCTGAACTCCGTTAATACTCCCTTGGACTGCGTTCCTTGTAAAAAGCTAAAAATGTTCAGTTCAGTGGTAGAATAAGTACAAGACATTACTATTATTTATAAGTAGGGATGCGATTTCCATGCAAATGCATTTTTTTGTCGATAGTCTGAAAACGATGCCCACCAATTATCTTTCCGAATCCCTAAATTTGCATCGATTTGTTTTTGCATACGGTGCATATTTTGGTGGTAATGCATATTTTTGCATAGTTAGGGTTTAAATGCATATTTTGAAAATTTTCAGTAATTTTTTCTTTAATTTCCATATTAAAAATTTTTAAAAAATTGTTTTAATACTCAAAAAAAATTAAAAATCAAAAAATTAATTCTTTTAGAGCTTTGATTTAAATCAGGATTTTCAAGATTTCGCCAAAGATCCTTCTATTTTAAACCGATGCTGCTTTAAACATGTTTAAGGCTACCAATGGGTTCAAAATATGTTATCCAAATCTGTTACAAGATACTTGCTTGGCCCGCGTTGCAGAGGAAATTAGAAGCCAATTCGATAATATTGCAATTTTTAATGAAATGTATCCCTTTGGTTTCCCTTCCACCGCAACCAGTAGTAACAAGATGGCGTCTGGCTAGAGACGCTTTTATGCAAAAATCTTTGAGCAATTTTAGAATGTTTGAAGAGCTTGTTGATACCGATGATTATGCAATTAAAAGAGTAAACGAAATATTTAATTTCAAGAACATCAGAAGTCAATCAGCCTTTGCATTTCCCAACTACGAATATATTGGTGAAAAAATAACTTATTAGAAGGGATTTAGTAAACTTATGCCCAATTTTCAGGATAGCATTTAAATCTTTATTAAGATAATTTTCATATTAACTAATATCGTATTTAAATACAGAATGATTTTTTGAGTTTTGTTTGAAAAGTCTTATTTAATTAAGATAAAAGTATGGTAGCACTACTAAATAGAAACCATCAGGCCTGTTCTGAAAATCACTATAACTCAAATCACGTGATTTCAAATCATATTTGCCTACTAAAATCACACGTGTGATATTTTAGCGTCCCGGTTTTGTGTGATTTGGTGTGATCTTCAATTGCAGAAAGCACACCGAGAAACAAAACAACGGTATGACTTTTAAAACACCACAAAATCATACGTGTGATTTCAATAGCACGTGATTTGAAATCACGTGATTTTCAGAACAGGCCCGCATATCATAAAAAGTGTATTTATTTACAAGGTGGTCTCAAAAAACAGCTGTCTGTTATTGCTTTGCCTGTTTTTGTTGTTGTTTTGGTTAAATATTGAGACCACCTTTGCTAAGTTTTTCCAATGCAAACTTAAAATGATTTAAATTCACCGCATCGGTGGACTTAGTTACATTTAATTGTTGAGTGAAGAAAAGAATTATGTATTTATGCGTTTTTAAACATAAATGTGTTTTAATATCAATCCTAAAAATTGGGCATTAATACTAAAGGCCTAATCATAATATGCATAGCCTTGCTTAATCTACTGTCAAAAATTAGCAAAAAGTCTCTCAAATGTATTAAAAAAAACAAAAACAAAATAAAAAAACATTTGATTCCGTACGGAATGTGCGATTAGATTCGCACCTTGCTTAAGCAAATGACAATTTCATTAAAATAAGCAAAAAGTTTCCGTAAGTTCAATATGGTTTGCCTCATATAATTAACATGTATTCGCACATTTGCGTAAGCCAACTCAAGCATATTGTGGTTGAGCCATAAGTCAAATAAATTGATATTGCAGAAAGAAAAACTAACAATGTGGAAGGAAGAATAGCACGACAAATAAAAATTAATCCATATCATTTTGCAAAAAAAATTGAGGAATTCAAAAAATACAATAAATTTAAAATATTTTTTACCTGATCTGGAATAAAAGTGTGATCTGAAAATTAATTTTTTCAATATTCATGGGCATTCTTTAAGTTCATGACAAAGTCTTACATATCATAAAACAGTACTTATTCATTTCATCAAACAATTATTTATATCAGTTTTTTTTGAGTTTCTTAAAGATATTTTAATAACAATAGACTGAATTTTGTATATTTTTCTTAATTGAAAAGCTATTTTTAATGGAAGCTTTTAAAGTTTTTAGTGCATATTTCTTATTTTTTAGTACAACATATTTGGATTTTTTTAGTTTATATTTTAAGCGCATATTTTCGATTTTTTAATGCATGAAAATCTCATCCCTAATAATAAGTGTTCACGTTCTCGAAAAGCTTGCAACGAGAAATTGAAAAAGAACAAAAAAATTTTAGAGACAATAAATTTATTGAACATTTCTGATAGTGAAATTGAATAAAACCACCTATTTTTTGTTGTTATTTAAAAACAAAAATGATTTTCAACATTTTTAAAATTAAAAGTTTTTCAGTAACATAAAAAAATTTATTTCTCTAAAATTTAATTCAATACTCTTGGGAAAAAAATTCAAAACAATTGAACTTATTAAGAAGTAATCTGGTATCGTACAGCTAAAAAGTGTCGATATGCCTAATGGCCTAAGCATAATATTACTGTCAAAAATTAACAAAAAATATTTTATTCCGTACGGAAAGTGCGATCTGTTTCGCCCTTTGATTAAGCAAATGCCATTTCGTTAAATTAACCAAAAAGTTTTCTTAAGTTGAATATGGTTCGACACATATGAACCACACGTATTCGCACAATTGCTTAAGCCAACTTAAGCATATTATAGTTAGACCTTAACTTGCTACTTGTTGCTGGTAAAGCGTTCATTTACTTTTTTATTTTTTTGGAGTATTTTGGAGAAAAATGTTGTAATTTTTATATTTACTTTCCCGTTGCAAGTTTCTGCTAGTAAAGTAAATAAACACACTTTATATGTATGTATATTTTATTAAAAACATGCTTATAAATTAAAAAAATAAATTTTTTATGTTGGGCAATTCCACCATGATTTTGGTAGTAAAAATACTTAAGTATGGTGGCAACAAACTGTTACTTTTAAGTTTTTATAGTGGCAACAATTTTTTGATATTTGTTAAAGAAATTGTTTAAGTTTTTTTAAAAATTAGCATTTAAAAAAATAAATTATTTAAGTTTGTGAAACATGTATATTTCTTATTTCTAAAAAGGGTCTGTTTTGAAATATTTTAGTTTCAATGTTGGATTCTAACTCATTATTAGTGATTTCGTTTAGGTTGTGCTTATATTCAAAAATTGCATTTTAACGAGTTCATTAATTACAATTTTGTATCTTTCAAATAATTTTAGAGTTCCTATTTTATGCGCTGTTATTTCAATTCTAACGTTTCATTTAAAAATACTGAATTTTATACTACACAAAGTGAGTGTAGTGTCGGTCACGTTTTGGGCTGTAGTGTCAGTCCCAATACCGCTTTTATTTCATCATTTAATATTAGTTTGTTTCTTGAACTTTCGATAAAAACACAAATTAAACGTATTACGAAAGTGCAGAGGCAGATTAAAAACAGTCTTGAAAACGACTTCCTTTTGCATGTAGTGTCAGTCACATTAATATTTTACAACTATTAGATACAAGCAGAATGCAATGCATTTCCTGGCCCGCTACGGCCTTCGTCAGCATTCTTTGTATCTGGTATCCAATAGTTGTATAAATTTTCTTTACAATTTACTTGATTGCTAGCCAAAGAATAGCTAAAGTACGCATCGTAACAGAAATATACAAACAAAAAATTCTGATAGTGCATACAAAATATTCCTGGAAAATATTGAAGGAATAAGTATAAAAGCTTTTGAGGATTGTAATTCGACTTAGAATACACATTCGAATAATATGAAATGTTGTATAATAAATGTTACTGAACATGAGAAATAAATTCCCAGATTCGATTTCTTAAAGTAATTAAGGTAAATACATAAAAATTTACAATAGGCACTATCGAGTTATAAGATACAAAGAATGCTGACGAAGGCCGTAGTGGGCCAGAAAATGCATTACATTCTGCTGGTATCTAATAGTTGTATACATTTTCTTTACAATTTACTTCATGTTTTGATTCTGTACAATTTATAGTTTTTTGAGCTTTAATTTGTGAAATTGAAAATTAAACAAACTTACATATTTTTGAATTAAATTTTATTATTAACCCGGTGCGCTTTGCTACCCCATCGAAATACAATTGGGAACATTTTTTTAAAACAGATCTCGCGTATTGATAACAAAGCAGTATGTTCCAAATTTTAATGCTTTTACAGTACCCGTTCTACTGATATGTATACAGAAATCGCATGTGTTGGTATGGGAGGTGCCATGACTACTTTTCCTATTGAACCTACTTTTGGAAGATGTTGTGTATTTTTATTTAAGCTATTTGTAAAAAATTGGAACACCTTCACTGTAACAGTTCTCCAACTATGAAGAAATCTTTATTGTCATTGAATGAGAGGTACCAATGGCACTTAAAAATTATAAAATAATAATTGCCTATGTTAAGAACCGGGTTATAGGAAAATTACTGTGAAAATTTTGGGAAAAAAATTTCATACGCTTTTTTACTTATATGTATATTATTGAATGCTCCTCCTGCATTATAATTTTAATTTTGAAAGGTGTAGTTTACCATAAGAGTGGATCCTATAAAGCTTGAAGACATTTGTCTTCAGATATTCGGAATTTAAAAATTTTGTTCTATGGGAGGTAACCCTCTTCCTTCCTCTACCCCGCCGATTGTTATTTACAAATTTATAGTTCACTATAATAGTGGCTTTAACTACGTTTGAAGACTCTAGCTAAGATAGTGCTTCAGTTTCGCGATATTTAATATATACATCCTATGGGGGTATTGCTCCAGCTGCGCCTTCCCCCTTAATTTTTATTTAAAAATGTCTAGTCTAGTGACTCCTACCAAGTTTGAACATTCTCACTATAACAGTTCTTAAGATATGAGATATTTAACATTAGCGTCCTATGGGGGGTACAACTTCCCCAGCTGCTATCTTATTTAAATTTCAAGGCTCTGAAGATGCTACTGAAAAAAAATTCAAGAAAATGGGTGCAGCGGCTCTTAACATAAGCAATACTTAATATTGGCATCTTATGGTGGGTTCCACTTCCCCAGCCCCTATCGAAAAAAGTGCTCCTCCTCGGTCTACCCCACCCATTTTTATATTGAAATTTATAGTTTACCATAATAGTAGCTTTAACCACGTTTGAAGACTCTCTCTTGTATGCATCCTATGGGAGGTATTTTTCCCCTGCGCCTACCCGCTTTATTTTTATTTTCAAAAGTGTAGTATACCATAAGAGTGACTTCTACAAAGTTTGAACATTCTCACTATAACAGTTCTTAAGATATGCGACATTAAACATTGGCGTCCTATGGGGGGTACCACTTACCCCGCTGCTATTTTATTTCAATTTTGGCGCTCAGTAGATCCTACTACCAAAAGTTCAAGAAAATGCGTGCAGCGGCTCTTAAGATATGCGATATTTAATATTGGCATCCTATGGGAGGTACCAATTCCCCTGCCCCTATCGCAAAAATAAGTAGCCTATTTTATTTCTAGGGCTCACGTGATGTTACTGTAAAAATAGCAAGAAAACAGTTTAGTAGTTTAGGAGTCTATAAGCCAACAAACAAACATACAAAAATTTTTCATTTTTATATATATTAGGGATGCCAATCGGGACTGGGTTTCGCAAATCCCGGGATTCGGGATTACAAAAAATCAAATCCCGGGATCCCGGGACTTTACGGGATATCGGGATTCGGGATTTTAGAAAATTAAGAGATAAATGCTTTTTATAGATATTTTTTTAAATAAAACGTCTTTAGAAGAAGTTTACAAACGCAGGTTTTATAAATAATTTATTATTTTAAAGTTAAATATTACTTAAATAGTAAAAACTTTAAATTGTGACTTTTCTTATTTAATGACTAATTTAATAAAAAATATGATAAAAAAAACAACGTACGATTTTAAACAATGTGTTACTTGATTCAATAAAAAATAATAACCATAAAAGCTATATTTGATTCAATTACCTCAGTTTATCAAGCTAAATAAAAAAAATAATTAATATTTTAATTGAACAACGCAACATAGAAGTTGATTTATTTGTAAGATTCTATTAAAATTTTATTAAATGAATTAAAAAAAATAATTGAAATTTGAATTCGAAATTAACTAAAAATCAATTTAATTAGTTAACCATTAAAATCTTATATTAACAAAAACGCATTTTTATATCCACCACTACTTGCGGTAGGAATTATGTAGTGTATAAAATACATTACTTAATATTGCGCTATCGCTCGATTAATTACCGTAGGTTCGATGTCAACTCTCGGAAAACAAATTAATAATCTTAACCCTGTAAAGAGTAAAGCTTAAATTTTATATTTGGTGCACCAGTGAATTGTTTTGTGCATTTCAAAAACTTTTTTTCTTTATTAAATTTTCTTGTTTAATTATTTTCAGCACTTCTCACGTTAAAATTTCTTTATAATTATTGGACACGCTTGAAAAGAATAACAAAGTGTGACTATTTTCTTACGTTTTCAATGACAGTATTACCAGAATTAATCAAATAAATATTAAAGATCAATATTGTGTCCCCTATCCTCTCATGGGGAATGTCATAATTAATATCTTTTTATAAAAAAAGGTTAAACAAAAAATTAAGTTAACAATTTCGGGGTTGGCATCCCTAATATATGTATATACATAGATGTATAATTCATAATAGTTAATATATGGAATGAAAACTTCTCGCAAAATGTTCAAAATGACCACAAATACACAGCAAAAATGTCATTTTAAAATAGGTTTAAGCCAGGGTTGAACCAATTTTAAAATCTGATTATTTACACAAGGTTTAAAATAGGGTTTGGAAGGTAATATTCTGTTATGAATACAATTTTAATGATTTATGCTCAAAACAGGTTTAAAATGTTTATGAAAACGGCTGTTAATATTAAAGATCTATTACTTTGTGTTCTTTATAATTTGTTATGCATTAAATTTAATATATTTTGTTTAAGTTTGTTTTAAGTTAATAAAACTTAAAAAAAAATTACTTTTTTACATTAATGTACTGCCATTTTTTTTTCGATGTACTGCTTTAATGGATTTCATATCTGGCAAGTCTAAGCTAAACATAAGTTCAAGGCGAATTCATAAAGGTGGCCGCATCATGAGATAGAGCTATGCTAGTTATCCCTTTTTTGAGAAAATACTATGTATGTATTTTGTTTTTGTAAAAAGTTAGAGTGAATGTCAATATTATTTGTTTATAAAATATGCACAATTGCTTTAGAAGGTAAATTTTTTCCTGTATTGCAAATTTATTGACATTCAGTATACACACAAGGAAATAAACATTAAACAGATGACTCGAAAATGTCACCTTTATGAATTCGACTTGCATAAGTTATTTATTTAATTATTCTCAGTATATATACATACATATGTACATATGTATATTATATACATATAATAAAAGTATTTTGATGGCATCAATAAGAACTCTATGTTTAAATAAAACAACGCACGATTCAGTTATTATTTTAATAGAAGCGCTATAGTTACATAAGTTGCCAAATACACAATTTCTGTGTAGTTATAGCGGTAATGTAGAAAAGGTGAAATATATTTTATATGTATTAAATAAAAATTTTAATTACATTTTCTCAATTTCTAAACCACTAGTTAAATTTAAATCAATTAAAAAAGCTAAATTTAATTTAACCAAAAAAAATAAAAAAAACGTGTTAAGAGTACGAGTTAACACATTTTTTACCAATACAACCGTAGAGTTAGTCTCTGCTTACCTTAAAACAAATGTACCTAAACGGTTAAATTACAGTACAAATATTGTACATATTTTACATGTAGTCTACAACAGACATGAAATGCTTAACATTAACACTAACATGATGTTAGTGTTAAGTATAGACTCATCATGTTAGAGTTTTTCTCATGTTTTAACACGGCTGTTAAGCCATGTGTTTTAACAACTCTTTTATAACATAAAATGACGTTTAAGCTTGACAGAAGTCATTTTGTTGCTTTTTTTCATTTCACACACACTATTGTTTGGAATATGCTTCGACGACAATCAAAAAATAATGAAATTTCTTAACATTAACATGAGTACTATACTCCACCATTAACATATTAAAAATTCAACATGGAGTCTTAACATCATGTTTTAACAGCATTTCATGTCAGTTGTAGACTCGACTCGGTGTTACTTCTTAATAAACTGAAATTTTTTAAGACATATTTTTCAGTCCTTTTTAAATGCATGCGGTTGTTTCTGAAGCGGTTGGTAATTAAATAAGAGTTGTTTGAAGTTATTACGATAGATGGCTCCGTAATTCCGTTAATGTTGACTGTATAAAACTCACCACTGTATGGTTTTTGGCTCAGCTGAGACTCACAAATTATTTCGCTTAAAATTTATTTCATCAGATGTCGTGGTAGAGATGTAACAATATTTTTCGGTCAAAAGGCCATGCTAATCAGTGCTACCACAGCAATAATTCAAAATTGCACTGCAAAATTGCCAGTTCTTGAGGTGTGAAAAAAAAGAGCGTAACTACATTTTTTAAACCTTTTTTAGTAAAAAAAAGCCATGTAATGGTTTCAGACAAGGATCTCTTTTATAACGAATTATATTTTTAAATGTGTGCACTTTCTTATGTTTTTGTTTTTTGTTGATGTTATGTATTTTTTAAAAATATTTTCCATTGTTAAAAAAAAATTAGTCTCTATGACCGAATCATAGCCCCATAGCACCTTAGAAGCAGTATTAGCTGGTGTTTTATAAAAAGAAAACACAAAAAAAAACATGGCAGCCAATCAACAAACGAAATTATACATATCATACAAAAAAAAAAGGAACCCGAAATGAACATACAACAAACTATTGTATTAAACCATTTACCTTTTGGTGTGGAACTGGCAGGTGTTATACCAATTCTGGCCCTCCCATTAAAATCCATAAGGACTTCACAATGATAATCTGAAACAAAATTTGATCATTCCAAAATCTTCCTCGTTCCCTTTTATACCCTCACACTCCTATTGCTATTTTCCTATGAGTTTATCTACTCATTATTTTAAATAAATTTCAGTTAAGAATTCATTAAAAAAATGTATAATTGTTTTATTGAAAAAAAGGTTCGACCTTTAAAACATTATTTAACAATTAAATGTAAAAAGATAAAATATATAAATATGTATTACTATTAAAAGTAAAATAAATATGGCGTTTTAAATTTTTAAAATCAAAAAAAAGGTTATATTAAAAAAATTAGTTTTGAATTTTAGAGAAATTTATGTTTAAAATGAATAATAAAAAAAAATTTTAATTCTCAAAGAAATTTATGTTTAAAAAAAAAGGAAAATGGTTACGAGAAGTAAAACTTAAAATTTTTTTTTTTTTAATATTTTTCCAGCGGTCCCCTCCGGGCGATTGCGAATGACAGGAACTGCCGTCCGTCCGTCACGTGTCCTAGCTTATTTCTGTTTTGGGGTAAGTGTCTTTTGTTTCTAGCGTAAGGAAAACAGTATTTACCCATGGGCTACTAACCCTACGAAGACTGACAGGCCTGAGCTCAACCCTAAGATGACGCGCACCTGGGCAAAATCTCAACCAAGGACTGACTCTACGGGTAACAAAATAACCTTGTTTTCCCTATACAGAAAAAACACATATATGTATATATGTATATAAAATTTATATGTTGTCCCTTTCAGTTGTCCGTCGTAGACCTTGGAACGGGTGTTGTTGTGCTGAAGAACTGATGGTGGTCGTTTCCACAGATTTCCACTGGTTTTTAAACTGTTCTATTTGTTTTTAGATTTGTATAAACTGTTTTTTTTCTTTAGTTTTACTAGAATTTTTAATTGTCAAATTTTATCCAAAATTTTGTTATAAATATACTGGATATAATTTAATTTTAATAAAAAAAAAAGAATTTATTTAACACATCTGGATTGAATTGTTTCTTTTTTAAATTTCCACTTGCTAATTGAACTCCAACTATTAATGCCACCACTTACCACATCTTTATATGACCAAGGTGATAGATCAAAGAAAATAGGCCGACATTTTGTTCTTTGTCGGCCAACAAATCTCGGTCCATGGCCCAATTAGTAGGTCTGCGCGCAACTACAACAATCCAACAATAGAAAAAACAACACGCATTTTGTTTGTGTACAAAAATGTTTGTTTGTGTACAAAAATGATCAAGATGTCAAGAACAAAAGCAATTGTTTGTTTAAAAAATGGTAGAAATGTCAAAAGAAATTGCTACAAAAACAATGGCACGTAAAAACACAACTCTGCAAAAAATCAACAGGCGTTCCAAGCAGACCTACTAATTGGACCAGGCCTCGGTGGTGCAAAACTCGGATCCCGCCACCTTTTTGTTTGTATTTTTCAAACAGACGATTTTCAGCTATAAAACTTCTAATTATTTGTCTGTTTGTTTACATTTTTCAAGTTCTTATTCTTTATTTACAAGTATTTCTCTCTCACTCTTCATTTCTCGTTCTGTCCCTATTTTCAACGTCGGCGTTGCCAACCGATGCAGTCTACTTAACCCTCTAAAGGGTACACACGACACCTTAAATGTAAAAATGGTAGCTATTTTAAAAATTGAATATCTACATATGTAAATACTGCCCAAGTTAAGGTGCTATCAGATGAGATGTATTTTACATATGTTCTGTCACTTTTCTTACCCATATGTAATTCCGTATTTATGCCAAAATTTCCATTTTACATACGATTCATAATTTTTGCTATCACACCTGCTAATGTTTTTCCTTATGACATAACCTATAAATGTAAACAAAAGCTGACTTTTTAACGTGTATAAATTGTTTAACCCCGGAACTTATCAAGATTTCTAGCTCATCGGCAAACAAGAAACAAAAAAATGCATTTAGAAGTGCTTTGAAAATAAAAAAAACCTTTTTTAAAAAAATTATGGTATTGGTAATATTTTTGGGAGTGGTATTTGTATGGGAACTATAGATTTAGAATTTAAATTTTTTGACCCAGATTTGGAGGGTTCAGAGATGAAGCGAACCAAGTCAAAAAAGAAAATTTTAAAATATTTTCAAATTGACTAATTACTCTGCCATTCATTTTTGGAGCCGTTGACTTGTGTTTATTACCATTGCCTTTGAAACAAAGCACTCTTGGATTTAGACCGTTACAGAACTAGATAGAGTTAAACTTTGCGAAGAATTTTGCACCAGTCTTGAAATACATATATGTATGATATTTTATAACTTGGTTTGGTTCAGCTCTTAACCCTTCATTTAGTGTTAATACCAACATTTCCGGAAAGAAGTTTGTATGCGATCTTTCAGAAATTATGGACCGTTTCTCACTGTTTTTAATTACAATCAATCAGGTATGTGATGAAAAACGATCGTTTTCAAAATTATCGCTTTTAGCAGGTGTGATGAATTTCGACCGATTTTTAAAATCCATTTCTGGAGTTAAATCTTAACTTTTTGTTCCAAATACAGTTCAATTAACATAAGTAATAAGAAATTTAAAAGAATAAATACAGGAAAACAGAGAAAAATTTATTATAATTACATTTTTAACGATACCAAAAACGATATTATCGTTATCAAATCGTATTGTTTTCAAAATCGTTTTTCATTACATACCTGAATAACTAGAACCAATGTACAAGATTTCCTCAAATAATTGCGACCTGTACTTTGCGCACTACGAAGTGGACAGCCAGCCAGCTGGCCAGACGAACATCATAATATCGACTCAGATAGTGATTGAGTCGATCGGTATACTAAACGATGGTTGTAGAACCAATATTTTAAGGTATTACAGACACTATGGAATCCATAAAACATTCTGCTGGTCGGCAAATAATTTACCATAGGGGTAGAACTGAAGTAAATTAATTAATCAATCCAATCCCTAAATATTTTAATTTTTTTACGGATTTGACCCAGCCCAATAAAGAACTCTTACTTAATCACCCCTATTCTGCGTTTCGATTCGAATCGAAATGTTCTCCGTCTGGCAATTTTGGTATTCTGCGTTTCGATTCCGCTCAGTTTCTTTCGATTGCATGTATTCTGCATTATGATCGGAGCTCCGTTTCTCTCAGTTGTTTTTTTGTTAACGGAGGTTTATTCTATTTTTGTTTTTTTAAGTAAAAAAGTGAAAAAATGTAAGTACACAATTAAAAAATTCAAAAACGATTTAAATACAAATTATTATTATAATTTTTTTTTTTAAATTGTTATTTTTTGTACTGGAATATGAGTGTTTTGTTATGTATGTATGCAGCAGGGTTGTTAGATGTGACGATTTTTCGTCATTTTAACGATTTTTATGAGAAAATACAGTAAAATGACATTTGACGATTTTTTAACTCAAAGTAATAGTGTTATGACGATTTTCTGGCATAAATAAAACACTTACAAGAAATATTTACAATTGTATTGGGAACAGTCCAAAACGTAAAAACCAATTTTTCGAAATTCATAAAAAAAATTTGGAAATTAAACAAAAAAAAAAAATTCTTCTCCCATCACAAACCAGGTGGCTTTCATTAGAAGCATTAGAAATTCTAATTCTACAATTATATAAACGCCATCGATACTGCAAAAAATATGAGTGCAAAGAGAAGACAATGCATTAGTTTGGAACTAAATTGGACGTAATAAAACGTTTTACGTCGAGTAAAAAGACTGTTGCTATAGACAGAACCCTTGGATTAGTACCTTTAACAGTAAAAACAATTTGCAAAAGTAAAAATTAATCATTTAAAGATAGCTCGAGTTAATAGCAAATGAGATTTTATTTTTTATTCACAAAAACAGTATCAATACTGTTATGTTTTTATGAAAATATATTTTTTCTTACCCTAGGTCTACACTAAAGATAATTATTTCAGCAAGTTGGCAATAACGTCGGCAGAATAACAGAGCAATATTTCTTATTGCTCAGCTTATGTTAAAGGCATGAGAAAACGTATTTATGTCAACTCATAATATGAAAAAAATCAAGGAAGAAGGTGCAGTGTAAAAACTCCCGCCATCTTGCAAAAATTATTTTTATTAATATAAATTCTGTCTTATTCGACTTATTTTTTAAATGTTTATTAATTTGTTTAAGATTGAGAACTTTTTTATATAAAAATATTAATTTTTATTAAATTTATTGTTTTTGGTAAAATAAAATTTATATTTTTATATAAAAAAAAACTCAATCTTAAACAAATTAATATAAATTTAAATAATAAAGATCCAATAAGCAAAAAATTATATTAAAAATAATTTTTACAATTTTATATTAGTGTTTATTTAATTCTTTAATTTAATTATTTTACAACAATAATTTGCTACAATATCACAAAATTATTTTCTTTCCCACACAATTTGCTTCTATTATTTTTTCTTTTTTGCTTCTTTTTTTCAATTGACTACCAAATTTGACGTTTTATTTTAGCAATAATTGTCAACAAAAATGGACTAACAATTATTGCAACATAAATTGCTGGCAATAAACATGTACAAAAAATTGCTGTCTACATTAAAGATAACATAATTTTGACAATTACTGCAATATATGTCGCAATAATTATCTCTGGTATAGAAGGGCAGTTATGTATTTTTTCAAATAAGAAATATATTTCAACCAGTGTTGCCAAAACTTGGAGACCAAAAATGGCTAAATTTACGGGGAAAAATGGGCTAAAAAAATGGCTAAAAGCTTTTTTAAATAAAAACACATTAATATTCAATAACACAACAGAAATAATTCATTTAAAGTTGTTTACGATGAAATTGTTAGTTAAGATCAATTTCTTAAATAAGAATAAACGTTATTTAATATTCTGAAAGATGTTTAAAAAATAAAATCATCGATGAATTTTATGTCGTTATTGTTCATCTTATAGGAATCACTCGTGCGTATTAGTTTTAAATAATTTGAAGGTAAATCATAATCACGACAACATTTACCCCACCTTTTGATTCCAGATCTACAATAAAAAACAAATAAGAAAATATAGTCGGTTAACCCCGACTATATGATACCCTACACCTCATTAGAACCTGTGTACCAAATTTTATTAAATTATCTGCAAATTTGCGATATGTACTTTACGCACAAGGTTTACATGGACGGCCAGCCAGCCGGACAAACATCGTTAATTCGACTCAGAAAGTGGTTCTGAGTCAATCGGTTTACGAAAAGGTGGGCTTAGGACCAATATTTTAAGGTGTTACAAACATCAGCACAAACGCATAGTACACTGATAGAAAAATGCATCTTCATATTGATGATGCCCCAACATCAGAATTGTGACATCAATGTTATGACAAATGGCATCAATGATGCAAAAAGTGACATCAATCTAATGACGAACGTTATCATATAATTTTGTCATATTTTACGCGTCATCCATGCTATGACTACAGTGACATCAATTCGATGCCATATTTTGTGCATTATTAACAGGTAAACTATGAATAAAAATAAAAACTAAATAATGTTAAAGTGTTTAAAAAGTGTGTTTTGTTAAAAAAGGTTTATGTTTTATTCATTATTTTTTGTTTTTAGACGCATTTTTAAAACTTAAATAAGTTACATCATATTGATGTACATTCGTTGTCAAAACAAGAAGCACTTTATACAATATATAACATTCATATTGATGACATGTAATCATTATATTTGACATCAACAAAAAAAAAAAAGAATGAGAGCAGAAGTGGTTGTTAAATAAAGCAAACAAAAAAAACTAGTTTTTTATTTAACAGTTACAAAATAAAAATGTGATGATTAAATGTCATCATATTGATGTAATTTAATCATCATAAAAAAATGTGATGATTAAATGTCATCATATTGATGTAATTTAATCATCATGATGTACGTTAATGTCATCATTACAGTTAGAAAAAAAGTGATGATTAAATGTCGTCAATATGATGACATTTAATCATAAATACTTGTGAACGTCTAATAATTGATGACACTTTGACATCATATGCTGATTTAGCATCAAAATAAATGAGAGAGAAGAGAGTTAAGAGTAAAAAAAACACCAACAAACAAAGTTAAATACTCCTGGCAACAAAGAAATAAAAAAAAGCTTAACATACATGAAAAAGAAATGTGTCTTGTTTGTGTTAGGTCAGTTTATTTTTTAAATCGCTTTGAATAGTTCTAAATATATTTTACGGCCGTGTGAAATTGTTTTTTTAAAAAATAAGCAGTGAAAATAAGAAAAAGTAAGAAAATGAAGTGTTTTATTTGTAATAAGTTTTTTATAAACAATGAGTTTTATTTTGGACATTTAAAATCTTATCATTTTTTTGAATAATGTGAAAATTTAAACAAAAAATATTTAAAACATAAAAAAGCACTGTTTCTAAAATTAAAGATTCACACATTGCAATCTCAATATCCTTGTGGTTATATTGACTTGTTTAATAGAAAAATGTTTGTCATAAAATTCTTTTATTACAGATGTCTTATTAAAAAACAATGTTTAAAATTCTTGCGTTTTTCGATTTCCAGAACACCCCTGAAAATTTAAAGTTATTTACCCTTAAAGTACCTATTTTTTTCTTTTTTCTCAGATTGATATCGATTTTAATAAAATGTTTGAAATTAATGATAGTACACTGGCTTGGAAAGACAGCTTTTCTATCATTTTTAAGCACTTGAAGAATAGTAGGAAAGCCCGCGATGCTAATTACAAACATGTTATAGATTCGATCGATATAGACGATCTTGATAATATTAATGTTTTAATCGAATAAATTAAAAAAAATTCTAACTTATTATATATGTATGTATTTATTTTCTAGATTCCAAAAATACTTATTTGAAGCTACTGTGGTGCCTACACTACAGTATTTTCCAAACGCGAAAAGAAGTCCAAAGTGAGGCAGATGGCAAGAGAAAATACAAAACGTTTTCAGTGCGTGATTCGCAATACAGCTTTATATTTATAAGCGAAACCATGCAGTCTCTTGAAAACCACGTTGCGGAATTAGAAAAAAAAAAACAGCCAATACAGCCATTTATTTTAGGTCTGGGTGACATAAATACTCTTGCGGTGTCAAAATATTTTGTATATTTAGATGGCCAATATTTGCCATTTACTTCATTTGTTAGAGCTGTCGACATTTGTTTTAAAGCAATACAGTTATTTAACCTTGAGTATCCACTTGCATGCAGACCAATGTGGATTTTTATTGAACAGTTTCTTTTTAAATTAAATAAATCAACGGAGAAAATTTCGAAAGTTTGTCTGCTTATTAATGAGTAAGAAAAATATTAAATAAAACAAAACAAAAAGAACCTTAAGAACTTGTTCAATAAAAATCGACATTGGACTGCATGCTCGAAAAAATAAAAATTAAAAATTTGACTTGAATTTGCACAAAAACATAAAAATCCAATATCATCTATGTTTTCGTAATAATATTTTCTATACATTTCTTTTGTAAATAAAAAACTTTTTTATAAAAAAAGACATTTGTATATATATAATCGTGTTTTTATTTTATCATAATAAAAATTACAGGTTTTTATTTATTTAATGACATTTTGTCATCAAATTGATAAAAAAAGTTTATCATATTTATGACAACATGTCATTAGGTATCAATATTGGTTATTGCATTAATGACATTTTGTCATTGTATTGATGACAGGTTGTCAATAAACAGATGTCAATTAATCATTCCCCTGATGTTAGTGCGACATTGAATGTTGACTTTTTCTCATAAAATTGATGCCGATTAGTCATATCTTTAAAGCCAATGTATCATTGCATTGATGACAGTTTGTCATCAAATTGATTGCAATAAGTCCTTTCTCCGATGTTACTTAGTCATCGCACTGATGTCAATTTTTTATGAAACTGACTACGATTCGTCATTACTGTGATGAAGATGTGTCATCCCATTGACGACATAATTTAAGTTTTTGAACCTGATGACAATTTGGTAAAGTGATGTTAAGGTTAACATCACACTGATGTAAAGTGTCATGGGGTCAAAATCGATGACACTTGTCATACCAGTGATGTCAAAATACATTAGTGTTATGACGCTTTTTCTATCAGTGTACCCTCTCCACTATTGTGGTGTTGGTATAAATATTTCATTGATAAAATCGAATTAACGGTTGCTAAATGTAACCTTTTTCTCAAATTACTTTTTACGATGTTTACTTGGTGAAATACCCTCTCTACTTCAGCATTAGACCATGGAAGTGAGAGCAACTTTATAGTAAATTCTGAAATTTCTAAAAAAAATTGGTTGCCGCCAGCATCTCTTTATGGAAATACTTGCAACCAGAAAGAAACACCGATGTTTGTGTTGATCCGTTTTATAATTTTAATATTGAAATATTTATTTTGAAAGCTGTTTCATCATCATCGTTTATAGCGATTTTCAACATTTGTAAAAGTTGTGATTTAAATTGAAGCCGTTTTAATTACATGAAATGTTTATTTTGCTTTTATATATTTTTATAATAAAATAAAAATTATTCTTTTAAAAGAAACACGGCAAGAAAAATTTTATGGCTAAACCAGTTAAAAAATGGCTAAAAAAATGGCTAATGGCTAAATGCATTTTTTAATGGCTAAACAGGGCGAAAAATGGCTAAATCTAGCCACTAAATGGCTAAATTGGCAACACTGCTGAGGACGGTGACTTAAGTTAACAAGCATGCTAAAGTTTAAACAAAAACTAAGGATTTAAAACAATAAAACAAACTGCTTGCATATTCAATTCACATTGTTTTCGAAAACAGCAAAGTTTAAAAATTTGTTTAAAACCTAATGCCGAACAAAATTAACAAACAGCAAAACTAAAGGTATCTAGCCATTTTTCACCCACCCTGTTTAGCCATCAAAAAAATTAGTTTAGCCATTAGCCATTTTTCAACTTGTTTAGCCATACATTTTTTTGCCGCTTTTCTTTTAAAAGAATAATTTTTATTTTATTATAAAAATTTATAAAAGTAAAATTAACATTTATTAAACAAATTTTCAAATTACTCAACAAGATTCTATTTGTAAAATAAATATTTTTAACAATTAAAACGCCCTTTATTTAAATCACAACTTTTACGAATGTTGAAAATCGCTATAAACTATGATGATGAAACCTCTTTCAAAATAAAGGAACAGTATTCCAATATTAAATTTATAAAATGTATCAACACAAACATCGGTGTTTGTGCCGGTTCACACACGTCAAGTTTGACTCGTCAAGTCTTGAGTTTTTAGGAGAGAGGGGAAAAGAAATGGCATGCTCTCCTCCCTTCTCTCTTAAAAGCTTAAGACTTGACGAGTCAAACTTGACGTGTGTGAACCGGCACTTTCTTTCTGGTTGCAAGTATTTCAATAAAGAGATGCAGGCGCACCAATTTTTTTTTAGAAATTTCAGAATTGACTATAAAATTGCTCTCACTTCCATGGGCTAATGCTGAAGTAGTAGCCAAGTAAACATCGTTAAAAGCAATGTGAGAATTTATCAATTAGGTAAATATTTTTACCATAACAAGATAATATTTATACCAACACCACAATAGTGGAGAGGGTACTACGCGTTTGTGCTGATGTTTGTAAACACCTTAAAATATTGGTCCTAAGTCCACTTTTACGTATACTGACTGACTCAGAATCACTTTTTGAGTCAAATTAACAAATGTTGTTGTGATTATGATTAACCTTCAAATTATTTAAAACTAATAGGCAGGAGTGATTCCTATGGGATGAACAATAACGACATCGAATTTATCGATGATTTAATTTTTAAAATATCTTTCAAAATATTTAACAAATTGATCTTAACCTACAATTTCATCGTAAAAAACTTTAATGAATTATATCTGTTTTGTTATTGAATTTTAATGTGCTTTTATTTTTTATTTTAGTTTTAGCCAGTTTTTAGCCATTTTTTTCCGTAAATTTAGCCATTTTTGGTCACCAAGTTTTGGCTAAATACAGCTATGAAGACATGTAAAGAGTAGCCCACAAGGGACTAGGACTAGTCCAAAAGTAACCCAAACGTATGGAAAAAACATTGTCTATTTAACATTACGATGTCCTAGGGCAGGACCATATAACCCATCTTTGGACTACAAAGGAGTAGTTTTAAAACTACTCCATTGTGTACACAAGAGGATTAGTTTTAACTTCGTTTAAAAATGAAAACATGTCGTTAAAAAACGAAGACATGTCGTCTCAATACAAACACTTTTTAACAATGACATGGCCCATTTCATGAAATTGGATCAGGTGGTCCAATAATATTTGCAGGGTAGCAGCAGCAATACACACACAGTTTTTTGCAGCAAGCTTTTACTTGCTATTATTAATTCGCGCTGAATTCGCAATGAATACATACAAACAACAAGAATGGCAGGTAGTATGGATTGCTAAGCTGTGCTTTTTTACTGCTAATTAAATGCCTTTAAGTCGAAATTTGTGCATGTTTCAATAGGGACTGAAATGTCAAATATTTTTGTAATGTTGTGAAAAAAAATCCAAATGCAATTGCGAGCATAGGACAAAACAGTTAACGAGTTAGAGAATAAATCCGCTAGATTGATTGCCTTTTGGGTTGAGAAATCAAAGTTCAAAGTAAATACACAATTATTGAAAAAAATGCGATAACCTTTTAAAAGTAATGCTATAAACACATTCGAGACAGCAAGCTACCGACTTCAATATGTCAAAAATTTAATAGGTACATGTGTGTATATGACATAAAGACCTGCACGAGGGTATCAGTAAGTATTGTTAAAACAGATACACCAGATATTTATCTGTTACTACTGATATAAATGAGAGAATGAGTGTAACTGATATTGTATGGTTTTGCCTTTGTCCACTCACCATATGTTAAAAACAAAAACAGTTGCTAATAGTGTTGGATTGAGTGTGACATAACATTTTTTTCTTGCTTACAAATATCTGTTGTCACCATAAGTATTTCTACAATATCTGTGGTGTTATGTTGTATTTTAAAATATGTATTGTTGGCGAGTTGATGAAAATAAGAAAGTTTATAAAAACTTGTATACGATCCCAACCAGGAGTGCCAGATGGTTTTGGTAAGAAATCGGCATTTTTTCAAAAACAAATCAGAAATTAAATTTAAAAAAATCGGCAAATTAAAATTACTATTTTAAACACAATAAAACATTGACAAAAATAAAAAAAAGCAAAGCAATTAACCATTACCTAATGCTTTAAAAAAAGAGTATGCCATTCAGATGTCTTCTGTCGAGTTGAACCCACTGTTCAAAACGGAGCCTTGTTTTTCGAGAATTAAAAAAAAATTATCCAGTTATGTCATGCGTGGATAAGGCACACCCACCAAATCCCTTTTTCTTAAGGTGGGATCACACGATTGTCAAAATGCACCAATTTCATACAATTTTTATTGTGCTAATTTGAGGAACAATAAAGATATTGTTCCAATCAAATTCTTAGCAGTCACATGATTGACTCATTTTACATATATTTGATTGTCGCCAATTGGCGCAAAACGATTTAGTGCCATTAATCGCCGCAATTCAGTCACACGATTGTTTTAGTATACAGCAACCCTGGCAAACAGCTGTTTTGCTACATGTAAAATTTTGTTTTGTGTAAATAAAGAAATATAATTCTTAAAAATTTACTTTTTTACTTAAAGATGATTTGTTCCCAATTGTATAGGGGCAGTTGACGGCAAACACATTCAAATGGTAGCACCACCGAACTCTGGAAGCACATTTTATAATTATAAAGGTACGCATAGTATTGTACTAATGGCTGTCGTTGACGCCGAATATAAATTTCTATATGTTGATGTTGGCTGCAATGGCCGTGTGTCGGATGGCGGAGTCTTCGGAAACTGTACTTTTCAACGTGCTTTAGATAACAATGATCTAAATTTGCCACTACCAAAACCCTTGCCAGGTCGCCAAAGTAACGTACCATTTGTTTTGGTTGCAGATTATGCTTTTCGCATGCAAAAGCATTTGCTAAAACCATATCCTGGCAAAAGCTTATCTGCCGGACAGAGGATATTTAATTACAGATTATCCAGAGCTCGTCGAATAGTGGAAAATGCATTCGGTATTATGGCAAAACGTTTTCAATTTTTTTCACGTCCTTCTAAATTAAATGCTGAAAAAAACCACTTGCATAACTTTAGCTTGCTGTGCCCTACACAACTTTCTGTTAAAAAAGAAGTTTAACTATGCAACACCGGCGCTTACTGATCGTTATGACGATAATGGTGTTTTTATTCCGGGCACATGGAGAAATGATTTTCCATTGGCTGATGTGAATGGAACAGAAAATACACCAAGCTTATATATAAGTAATGAAGCCAAGGCTATTCGCGAAGAGCTTGAAAAATATTTTATGTCAGCAACTGGTGAACTTCCCTGGCAATATAAATACATATATATAACAGTTATATATATATACACTGGCGAGCAAAACCGAGTACATGCTCAGCATTTTTCTATTTAATGCTTCATATCTTGGTAAATAAAAGAGCAAATTTTATGAAATTTTCAAAAATTATTTTTTATTATATAAGCTTAAAAAAATGGTATTAAATGTAGTAATCACATAACAAAAACAAAAAAATTTAATACAAACAAATAACGCAACTCAATTAACTCAGTTTTGCACGATTCTTTAGTATTATTAAGACTTTCTATTTTTAGTATGGTATCCATAATCCTTTGTTTTTAATAACCTTGTTTACACGCCTCGGCATGCTTTCCGCCAAATTCTCTCTAAATTCACTTGGAATTTTTTCCCATTCTATCTTTACACGGCTCCAAAGGTCTTCAATACTAGTAGGCGCTCGATTGTGTTGTCCCAATCGTCTTTTTAATATGGACCACAAATTCTCTATTGGATTTAGATCCGGACTCTGTGCAGGCCATTTCATTACCTGAAATTTTTGCTCAGACAGCCATTTTTGGACGACTTTAGCCGTATGTTTTGGGTCTCCATCCTGTTGGAAAATTACTTCGTCCTCGGGATAAGCACTGTGGTCAACAAAATCGGGTAAATGGGTTTGAAGAATACAAAGGTAATCCTCTTTCTTCATTATTCAATTTATTCTTACAATAGGTCCAAGATGCCACCAAGTGAAACAGCCCCAAATCATCAAGCTACCTCCGCCATGTTTAACGGTTTGTTTCACATGATACTTTTGAATAGATTCATGAGGTCTGCTCCAGAAATATTCCTTACCATCAGATTGGAATCGGTTAATTTTTGTCTCATCGGACCAAATAACCCTTTTCCAGTCATTAATGCTCCAATGCTGATGTTTTTTGCAAAATTCCAGACGGGCTTTTATGTTTTTATCGGACAGAGCTGGTTTTTTCTTCTTCACTGCTGCTACTAAACCGATTCTCTTCAGCGCTCTACGAGCAGTCCATTCACTTACGTCTTTACTAATGGCATTAGCAGCCTGTTTAGGTGTTTTTAAGGCATTTTTCTTCATTTCTCGGACCATTAATCGCGCGTCCGAATCTTTTAGTAATCGAGGACGGCCTCCCCTATTAGGCTTTGGAACTATATTTCGGCGTTTTTGTACCGCAGTCACTGTGCGCTGACTAACGTTTACTTTACCAGCAATTACTCTAGATGATAATCCACTGTTAGTCAAAGTTACAAAAGCATCTTCAGTGTCTACGTTTATTTTTCTCATTTTAGCTTTATTTTGCTCTTTAAAAGCGCTATCACGAATAAAATAACAGAAGTAACTGGGCTGACAACTTAAAAAGATGAAAACAGACCATCCAAAAATAAATAACCGTAAATTTAACATTTCTCAGTAAGTCACAGCCTACTTTGAATTTCCATATTCAAAACGTGCAAAACTGAGTTAATTGAGTTGCGTTATTTGTTTATATTAAATTTTTTTGTTTTTGTTCTGTGATTACTACATTTAATACCATTTTTTTAAGCTTATATAATAAAAAATAATTTTTGAAAATATCATAAAATTTGCTCTTTTATTTACCAAGATATGAAGCATTAAATAGAAATATGCTCGGTTTTGCTTGCCAGTGTATATATATATATATATATATGTATATATATAAATGTTCATATACATAATTACATATCTGTGGCATTTTGACAAAACATCTTAAGTCGAGATAAGATATAAAAAAAATTATTAAAAAAAACTCGGTTAAAAAAATCACTTTTATCAAATAACAAAATAAACAGAAATTAAAGAAAAATTTCGTTTATAATACAAAATTTCAAAATCGTATAATTAACAGCATTTTTTCAACTTTTTAAATTTGACTTAAGATGTCTTGTCAAAAGGCCACATACATATGTATATTGGCATAAGTCTAGAAGACTTTGCTCTATTCAGTAAAGTAAAAACCCCAAAATTTGACAACGAAGTTTCACTGTTTTTCAAAGTTATCGTTTTAGCAAAAAAAAACATTTTTTATACAATTTTTCTTTCTATAATAATAAATCCTAGTCTATGTAAAAATACAAAATCAATTAAACACCCTAATATATGTAAAAATCTATAATAAATAAAATATGTATGAGCAATAAATTATTCTAACCTTTTTAAAAATGTAAAATCAATAAAATATCCTAATCTTTGTTAAAATGTAAAATCAATAATTTATCATAATAAACATACATAAGTATGTGTGTAATAATATAAAATCAATTAAAAATCCTAATCTTTGTAAAAAACTATAAAAAAAAAACTAAATATACAAGTTCTTATAACTGTGGTTCTTTCAGTTAAACAAAGTTTTTTAAAATTTTGAGGGACAAAAAACATTATTATTATTATGAGTACTTTTTTGTTATATTTGAAAAATATTGCATGCGAAACACAAATTAAAAAGTCAATGCTACAATTATTCTTATACACGTCAATCTGAAAAACTTGGATTCCAAAATCGATTTTCGATTTTTCGATCGACTTTTTTTATTTCGGTTTTTGAAATCGATTAATCGAACCTCAAAATCGATTTTAAAATCGATTTCAAAATCGTTTAAGATTAATTTGCAAACTTATTCCTTATATCACAAAGGAGATACACCAGGGGTCTAATCACCGATATCGAGCAAAATTGATCGAAATTATTTATTTTGGTATCATGAAACTCGATATCGAATGAAAATTATGGAATTTTAAATAATAGCATTCGTTATCGAGTAACTCGACATTACATTTCTCGAGTTTTCATTCGATACATCAGTGTCTATCGTATGCAAAAAAATTTGATGGTTTATTCGATACGATAGTAACGAATGCGGTGATTAGACTCCAGTTTTTTAAGCCCTGTTTCTAACTTATCCAAAAAAATGTAAATATTAATTTTGTACTTTTTCGAAATTCGTACGTTTTTCTTTTTATATCAAAAAAAAAAAAAAAAAAACAAATCAAAAACAAAAACTTCAATATTAAAAATAAAAACGAAACAAAGTAAAAAATTATCTATGCAGATTTAATTTTCTCCTTCTGCTTCCACAGTTGCTTCGAAAACGGTTTTAACAAGTTGCAAGTGCAATTTGTTGGGCACATGGAAAAAGCAGAAAATGCTAGAAGTGACCCGGGTTATTATTTACCCCATCATGGCGTTTTTAAGCCTGAGAGTACAACTACTAAATTGCGAGTAGTATTCAATGCCTCGAGTCCCTCTGCAAATGGCAGAAGTTTAAATGATCTGTTGTACACTGGCCCTATTTTGCAAGCTGAAATAGTTAATCTAATTCTGAGATGGCGATTTTTTCAGTTTGTCTTTAATGCGGACATTTCAAAAATTTTTGTAAATCCCACACATAGGCCCTTTCAAAAAATAGTGTTTCGTAGCAGTGTTAGTGCTGAGCTTACCGATTACCAACTGAAAACGGTTACTTTTGGTGTAAATTGTGCCCCATATTTGGCCCTTAGAACCATTTTGCAGTTGGCTAAAGATGAAGAGCGACGTTTTCCGTTAGGCGCTAGAATCCTGCGGGAAAATATGTACGTGGACGATGCCCTAGTTGGTGCCCATTCGATCGCTGATGCTTTGGTGGCGCGGTTAGTATTCTAGATAGTGGAGGATTTGAGCTTAGAAAATGGACCTCAAATTCTGAAGAAATTTTGAAAAATTTGCCCCATGATCATCTGCTTAATTCGTCATTTGTGTCGCTCGATGAAAAAAGCACTACGAAAACGTTAGGGATTCGCTGGAATGCGGCTGAAGATGTGTTTTTCTTTGTGTGTGAAAAGATAACACTTAAAAATTCGTATACCAAAAGAGAGGTTCTTTCTACCATTGCTCGGCTATACGATCCTGCGGGTTGGTTGGCTCCAGTGGTAGTTGCAGCAAAAATTATAATGCAGCAAATGTGGCTTGATAAGATCGAGTGGGACGAGGCTATCAAACCAGTAGCTCTGCAAAAATGGCAGAATTTTGCGGCAAATTATGCGGATATTGAAAAAATTAGGCTTCCACGTTGGGTTCAGTATTCGCCTGGCTGTACTATTCAATTTCACGGGTTCTGTGACTCGTCTGAGTTGGCATATGCAGCTACAATATATATAAGGGTACAGTTCGAAAATAAAGTTTTGTCAAGTTTGCTCACGTGTAAAACGAAAGTGGCCCCAATAAAAAAGCCATCTTTGCCTCGTTTGGAGTTATGTGGAGCAGTTCTTTTGGCAAATTTAGTCGACAGTGTGGTACCTACTTTTAACGTGAACAAGTCCCCCCTTTATTTGTGGTCCGATTCCACAATTGTCTTGGCGTGGCTTAGAAAACCCCCTTGTAGCTGGAAAACGTTCGTGGCAAATAGGGTGGCTACAATATTAGAAAAGGTGGGGAATAAAAATTGGTGTCACGTAGCGTCAGGTGATAATCCTGCCGATCTAGCAACCCGGGGGCTGATCCCTGCGGATTTAAAAGATAATAGGCTCTGGTGGCACGGACCTGAGTGGCTCAACTTAGAGCAGTCTTCGTGGCCCGTAGGAGCAACCGAGTTCGAAACGGCAGAAGAGTCGAAAGGAGCCCAAGTTTTTGTTGCTAGATCGACTGATCAAGAAGACATTTTAGACAGGTTTTCAAGTTTAGCTAGAGCATATCACGTAATCGCCTACATGTTTCGATTTGTTGCCCTGACAAGTAAGAAAAGACGCGAAAAGGTCGAGTATGGTTCATTGAAGATTTCGGCTAATGAGTTGAGGTTCGTTAGAAATCGTTTATTTTATCTCTCTCAGCAAATTCACTTCTCAGGGGAGTTTAGCTGTCTTAAAGCGAGTAAGAAAATTGACTCACGGAGCCCCCTGTTAACACTTACCCCCTTTGTTGATAAAGACAATATCATTCGTTCTAATAGTCGTCTTAGCTCTAGCACTTGTCTGTCTTACAATGAAAAGCACCCTATTATCTTGGCGTATGGCAGTAGATTGGCTCGCCTGTATGTTGAGTTCGTTCACACTTTAGTCCTTCACGGAGGCCCTCGGCTAGTCTTGAATGTGGTCCGGCAGGAGTGCTGGATCATTCGAGCAAAAAATCTGATAAAAACAGTTTGTCGTAGCTGCAAAGTCTGTGTTCTCTATCGAAAAAAGCTGCAAAATCAAATAATGGCTGCTTTGCCCCAAGAAAGAACTACCCTTTGCCGCCCTTTTACGAATACTGGCGTTGATTTTGCTGGCCCATTCGAAATAAAAAGCTTCACTGGCAGGTATTGTAGAATCTCCAAAGGCTATGTGTGTCTCTTTGTCTGTTTCGCGACGAAGGCGATTCACCTTGAAGCGGTTAGCGACTTATCTACCCCTGCCTTTCTAGCAGCCTTGGCCCGCTTCGTTGCCCGTCGTGGTTGCCCAAGCTGCATGTATTCCGACAACGGCAGAAACTTCGTTGGAGCCGCTCGAGAAATCGACGCAGACTTCGCCAAGCATGTGAAAGAGCTTCGTGACACGGCTGTAGAAAATTATGGTCACCAGCGCTTGTCGTGGCACTTTATCCCCGCTGCAGCACCTCACATGGGAGGACTATGGGAAGCAGGGGTAAAAAGCGCAAAAATGCACCTAAAAAAGTCAGCTGGTCAACTGAAATTCACGTTTGAGGAGTTCTCAACTATTCTGGCAAAAATCGAAGCGTGTCTCAACTCACGCCCTCTTGGCCCTATGTCAGAAAACGCTGAAGATTTGTCTGCTCTTACCCCAGGCCACTTTCTGATAGGGACATCGATGCTTACCCCGGCTGAGCCCGAAGAGTTATCTTCACCCTTAAGTATTGTTAATCGTTGGCGTAAATTAAAGGCCCTACAACAAGAGTTCTGTCGCCGGTGGAAGCAGGAGTACCTAAAAGAACTAAATAAACGCAACAAGTGGCAACACCCTCAGCTAGACTTAAAAGCAGGCGATCTTGTGGCTCTAAAAGGCGAAGCAGGCGGTCCAACTGAGTGGCGTTTGGGGCGTATTACTAGAGTTTACCGAGGCAGTGATGATAAAGTACGAGTGGCGGAGTTAAAAACGCAAAGCGGCACAATCACTCGACCGATTCACAAACTGGTGGCGCTACCCTAATATGCGCATTTATACCTTTATTTTTCGTTTCCCACATATCTAACTTACATTCACTTTCAGAACCTCATGGCCGCCTTCAACACAAACTTCTGTTGCCCCATATGCAACCGGTTCCACGCGGTGAGACAATGCAGCCGCTTCATCACTCTCCCGGTGGAACAAAAGCTTCGTGTCGTGGCCCAGCACTCATTGTGCTACAATTGCTTGGCACAATCACATACCTTAGCCAACTGTAAAAGCATCGACCGATGCCGACGCTGCCGCAAAGACCATAACAAATGGTTGCATCCGTTGCCCGAGGGACTTGTGTGGGTGCAAATGACGGCCAACGTGCGCGTGATGACGCTGCTAAGCCGAAAGGAGTTCTGGGCCCGGGCGCTTATTGACCCAACAACAGCACGGTCATCAATAACCTCCCAAGCAGCCAGGAAAATGGGCTGTACAGTGAGGCGCGGTCGTACCACTCTGACGCTTTTCGAGCGGAAGGAAGAGGGCCGAAGGCTGGAGGTAGAGCTCGTGCTGGAGGATCCGATAGACGGCAAAAGTCCAGAAGCCGACGTCGAGGAAGAATATTTGGCGATCGGTGACACCTCCTCAGCAAACCGGCACTGGCACCGTAGCTTAAGGTATCACATCGTTCTGGGAGCAGATGTCGCGCGTAGAGTCCTTCTGGGGCCAGCCAAAGGAAAGCCGGGGACGATTTACGTGCAGGACACGGTCTTCGGTTTCGCCTATTTCGGGGAAGGGGTGAAGATCACGCCATGAAGACGTAAAGAAGGAGATGTTAGTTGCCCTATAGGGCGAATTATTTGGTAGTTTCTTTTCTGTATATAAATTTCCATGGATTCCTTTTATCTTTTTTTTATATACCTACTTTATTTGCTGTATATACTTATATATATTTGAATTTGTTAAGGTTTAAGTTTTTTTTTTTTTTTATTTTTGAATTTCTTCTTTTTTATTATTTTCCAATTTTTTAACTTTTCTTTGAATTTTTAATAATTTTTGTAGAATCTGTACATATTTTAATATACTCTTTGAGTTTTCTTTTTCTCTGTATTTACTTCTTTTGTTGTTTTGCCCATGGCTGTGTTGCACCACCGTGGCAAGGCGGGGTGTATGTTGGCATCTGTCTGGTGTGGACAGGGTGTTTTAGTTGCCCGTGTAGACCACCACATTTGATCGTGGGGATCCAGACTGAATGTGTGGGTTGTATATGGCACCTCCACATGCAGTTTGGAGACTTTGTAAATGTCATCGGTTTTTTTCACTCTTTCGTAAAATCTGCCACCAGCCAGACGCCGGCCAAAGTGTTAATTAAATAAAGTTCAAATAAAGGCAAAATTAAATAAAATAAAATTAGACTGAAGAAAAAATAAGTAGAAACTAGTTTGTGAGCCACTTGAGAAAATAAATTAATGTAAAACAAGAAAACCCAAGAAATAAATAAGATTGAAATCAAAGGGAAAGTGTGGTGTTTTTATTTCCAATCCCAAAAGAGCTACATATCTTAAAGCCAAAGTGCCAGTTTACCCAGAGAGTGAAATAGGGGTTGTTTCTTTCTTTTACTCACCCAACCTGCCTCAACGGATTACGCCTGTGAAAGTTGCCCCAGCCAACCTCTTTACCCGGAGAGCGTGCTTTTTGTGCCACCGTATACCAGTGCCTTGGAAAAAACTAGGTAACCCATTCAGAGGTAAACAATACAAGTGCCAAATATTTATGTACATATATACATACATATCTCTATCTATTTAAATGTAAAGTTGTTTTGTATCAAATTATATTATGAACTATTTTTTGTTTTTGTAAGTATTGTTATTACACTATTTTAAGCTCGTTTTATTTACAAGTAATTAGTAACTGTTTTTGTATAAATAATTGAAATAAAAATTTTATGCAACAGTTCATTATCGTTTACTTGCAAACAAGACATGTATTTTCACGATATATGTATATATATATGTATATGTGTGTTTTTCCCAAGCAATTTGTATTATATATGTACCTATAATGTATTTTTTTTATAAATATGAAGTTTATTTTTTGTTATGTTTAGTTTTCGATGAAAATAATTTAATAAATACATATGTTTTTTTTTAATTATCCTGTTTTTAAAGTTGCCCCTTTTTTCTCAGAATTCCCCTTTTTGTGACACTTTTTTTTGAAAATCCCCTTTTGGTGCCCCTTTTTGAAAATTTTGAACGGTAACACTGGACCTTACTATGAATGTTCTGCCTGTTAGATAGCTCTCCAGAAGCTTGTGAGTGTTTTGAGGAAGCATTCGTGTTATTTTGATGAGTAGCCCATCATGCCAAACTTTGTCAAATGCTTGGGAAATGTCTATAAACAGGGCTGAACAGTATTACTTTTTCGCAAACGCCGATCTAATAAGGGGGACAATTCTATGCACTTGTTCTATTGTATCATGTTTCGCTCTGAATCCGAACTGGTGATCCGGGATGATGTCGTGTTCATTTAGATGAGGAGTTATACTTAAAATGAATATTTTTTCGAAAAGCTTCGATAGAATTGATAATAAGCTTATCGGTCTGTACGACGCAACCTGGCTAGCATCTTTTCCTGGCTTGGGAATCATAACAATTATAGACCTCTTCCATGAGGATGGGAAGTATCCGACTCTTGATATAGCGTTAAAAATGAGCAGCAAGATTCTGGAAGCAGTCGATGGTAAGTTTCTTATCATTGACCCTGTGATGCGGTCAGGTCCGGGAGATTTTCTTATATTCACTTTTTCTATTGCAGATTTTACTTGAGTTATGTTAAATTTTAATGGATGGTTTACCTTATTAGGAATGATTGGACGACTGGAACAAGTATGTGTATCATGTGGCGTGAAAACTTTCTCAAGGTGACCCGCGAAAGCGTTTAATTTTTCATCTGTATTTTTGGCCCAAGTGCGGTTTTCCAGTCTTAATGGAGATTCTTGGGTTATAGGGCATTTCATATGCCGTACAGCCTTCCATAAGCTATAATTAGAGTTTTTTGTGGCATCTAGGCTGTTTAGATAGCCTTCTATTGCAGACTCGTGGTTCTGTCTCAATTTGTTGCGAAGAGTTGTCAGGCATAATTGTAGTTGGGCCTTAGTGGTTGGGGAACGACTGTTTTGCCATTGTCTTCTTAACTTCCTTTTTTCTTTGATAAGGGTCTCCATATCCGTCGATGTATTGTAAGGAGCACGTTTAATTGTCCGCTTGATTGGGGTTGCATTTCTTGCTGCAGTATCCAAGACTTCTGTAAATCGGTCGACAGCTATTTGGATGTCAGATGAATTTTTTAGGGGAATGCACTGTGATAGGTGAGAGCTCACATACATTTTATACTTTAACCAATTTGTGTTTCTGTTTGGATATTAAATAAAGTTTGCAGCTGCGGCGTCAGAGTTACCTTTTAAAATGAGGATTGAAGGTGAATGATCAGACGAAAGATCATAGGAGGAACTAACTAGTACCTGATCGCGCTTGATGTTTTTGATTACAGCAAAGTCAATAAGGTCTGGTAGCTTATTGAAGTCGGTTGGCCAATAGGTAGGCTCACCACTCGATACCACATCAAAATTCTTTGTAGTTACGGTATTGTATAGCTGATTACCTAATAATTCTGGAGCCCCAATATGTATGTTTAGCGTTGTAGTCGCCAGCAGCAATGAATTTCTGACCCAATGTGGAGAAGAAGTTGAGAAATTTATCGTATACAATTTTGTGCCTCGGGGGACAATAAACGGATGTTAACGTTAGTTTGAAATCAGTAAGATTTATAGATGTGGCCTGGATACAATCTTCTTCGAACTCTGGCAATGGTAAGTGTCTGATGTGTTTGTGCACAATTATGGCTGTGCCACCACAAGCTCGTCCGCTGGGATGTTTTGTGTCATACGTAAGGTATCCATTTACCCTAAAGCAGTTTTTATGAGTAAAGTGTGTTTCAGAGACAAGAAGTACGTCGATTTCATGCCTATGAAGAAAGTTTGTAACTTCGTGTTTATGTTGGGATAACCCGTTTGCATTCCAGAAACATATTTTTAACTGGTTAATTTTTTGTTGAGTAGAACTTGCAGGAGCATGTTCTGATTTCGCATCATTTCCTGAAACATATTCTGCATAGTGGCCATGAAGTTATTCATAGTTTGAATTAAATTTTCTATTGAGGTAGGCATATTTCCAGAAGGCATTTGTAGACCTTCCCTAGGAACATTAGCGTATGGAGGTTGCTTTGTTTTGGAAGTACTCGGGGGATTTTTCGCATTAGGGTTTCCTTTTAAGATTTGGGCATATGATTGATTTTGTTTGTTTGCTTGTGTAGTACAGGGTGGGGCAAAAGTTACGAAGGGGTTTAAAACAGTCATAACTTTTTTAATTTTATTTTTTTTTTACAAAATAATATCATCTTGTTGGAACCACATCTCTCTATTGTCAGAAAGATGTAAATTTCCCTTTAATATTCTGCGTAAAGACCGCCGAGACATTTGCAGCTCAGCAGAGCGCCTTCGAGTTGATGTTTCAGGATTCTCCTCAACACTCTCCAGAACGCGTTGAATATTTGCTTCACTAATTACAGAATGTGGTCGTCCGCTTCGTGGAAGATCCCTCACTGAGCCTTGTTTCTGAAAACGTGTCACTAAGCGTGGAATCATTGATTCGGATGGTGAATTCCGCACATTAAAATGACGACGATAGGCTCGTTGAGTTTGAATTATTGATCGATGATGTTCAAAATAAAGTACTATGATTTTGGTTCGCTGGATAACGTTGTAACCTTCCATAATTAATCTTCCAGATTTATTTTACAAGTCCTAAAAAGAAAAAAAAAAAAAATTAAATTAGAAAAGTTATTAATTTTTCAAATCCCTTCGCGACTTTTGCCTCACCCTGTACTAGCAATAGTGCCAGCGGCTTTGCTGGGCGCATTTGACGGACCATATTGGGAGTGAGTATATTTTTGAACAGCAGGTTTTTTTAAATGCAAGAAGACTTTACAACCCCTATAGTTTGCCGTGTGATTTTCGCCACAGTTGCTGCATTTCTTAACATTCGGGTCAGCTTTAGAACGACTACATTCGGCGGTTTTATGAGCGTCGCCACAAACCACACATACGTGAGGCAATTTACAATATGATTTTGTATGCCCATATTCCTGACAATTTGTGCATTGGGAGGGGCCCTTTCGTTTAATGGCTCCTCAACAGTTATTCTTCTGTTGAGTAGGTAGCGCAAGTTGTATATGGGATGAACTGAATTTTTGGTTTTGAGAACCGATGAATCAAACGATATTTCAATGCGGTGCATTGGTTTAGGAACTTTATTCCTGTTTAAAATGTTATTAACAGATTTTACCTCATACCCCTCTACGGCAGTTTTTATTTCCTCTGTAGGAACAGAACTATCTATGCCTTTTATGACAATAATCAATCCCTTAGCACTTTTTAATTGATATGTATAGTAACTTTTCTTTTCTGCGTCCAGGTGTCTTGATATAATACGAAAGTTCGTTTCTGTACTGGCTTGAATTTTGGTCTCTTGAATTTGCCCGCGTCGTATAGAAACGACGTAGAAACTATTCTTACCTACAAGTTGAGTCAACATGTTGACTATGCTATTTGATGTTTGCTCCCGCAGATAGATGGGTGGCGGTTTAACTTCTTTAGTGGCTGTTCCATTAATTAGCTGATTCTGCTTCTTCATCGTCAGGTATGGATAGTACAGAGAATCTGTTACCATTTGTTGGCAGCAAAGAGACTACGTTAGAGCTTTTGTTGGGTAGACCTAGGGCTAGCCTTTCTCTTAGTTATTGTAATATATCTGTCCATGCCTGTTTGCACTTTAGTACTTTTTGGCACAGCTCCTGTATTTATTAATGCAAATCGAGATGTTCCAGGTTTTTCGTTATTATTCCTGTGGTCAGACGACTTCACACTTTGAACCACATTTACGGTCGGATCAACAAACTTGCTTAGGTTGGGCACACTTGCACTTAAATTGCTGTATGGAAAACCAGTTGCGCTGGTAATTTTTGCACTTAAATAATTTTTATTTAACCCTGCAGTACTAATGTTAGTCATTTTGACTAACACTGTTTTTATTTTTGCGTGTAACTTTTTTTTCTGCTATGAAAAGATCTCATTTTTTTTGTAATCTTAGTTGATGGTACGCTCTTGCTTATAACGGTCACTTTGCTGCAGTAAGTAATGCTATTTTTGAGTTTTTGAAGTCATGTTAGTCAAAATGAATGAAGCATTTCACAAATGTAAATAAAACTCTAAAAAATATTTTTTTTTTGCCTTTTCAGTATTAGGTATTTGACATGTTTTCTTAAATTACCAATGAATTTAAAATTTTTAATTTTTATTTTTTTACTTATATTTTTCATTAAAAAATTTGTGTTTGCGAAAGTGTTCCTAGAAGAGCACCTTTAATGAAATAAATGCAAAAATTAAATTATTTTGGAAAAATTTCATATTATTGTTTTTTTAGACACTGGACAAAATAAGTTATCAAATTAAAAAAATATTAAAATTATTTCATGTGAAGCTAACAAAAAAAATCGGAGTTATATTCATGTTAGCCGATTTGACTAACAATTAGTATTAATTTAGAAAAAAATCATGTTAGTACTCTAGGGTTAATTCTGGGTATCGAATGTTTTCATTGCTCACGCTCGGGGAGCTAACCACAATATACGCATTTCTGCTATTTGTGCTGAGCCTACTCTCCTTATTGGGAGTATTTGTGAGGCTCATTCACAAATCTCTTCGGGCACACTAGTTATTGTTCTTTTTTTCACCTATGGATGTACATACATATAACAAATATTTTTTTTTTTTCACCTATTACAAATATTTTTTTTTCACTTCGAATTTTTTTATTTTTTATTTTTCTTATGCACTGATACACGTCCGTACTCGTCAAGAGCTAGTTCGCAAAAATGAAAACATGTCGTTAAAAAACGAAGACATGTCGTCTCACTACAAACACTTTTTAACAATGGTCCATGCTTTCATTACATCGCACCAGTCCATGGAGTAGTCCATTTCATGAAATTGGATCAAGTGGTCCAATAATATTTGCAGGGTAGGTTGCATTTGTAATTCACCTTTTTAACCACATATGTATGTATGTACATAGTTCTTACAAAGAATTTTTAAGCGCATAAGAAAATTTCAAAAAATAAAAACTCTGAAAAATAAAAAGATTAATGGCCTGTTCAACTATCTCGACAGCAAAACGAAGCGATCGCCATCTATTCGCTCGATTTCGAATCAGATTGGGTTCAACAATTTCGACAGCTTTCGATCGCTTGCTCTTACGTTTGTAAATATTTGTTACTTACGTATTAAAATAATTAAGTATTGCCATATTAGATATTTCTATATTTTGTTGCTTTTTTGTTCAAAAGTATCAAAAATAATACTAAAAGGCTTGTTGACAAATACAACCGCGTTTGAAATTTTATCAGCTGTATAAAAATGTCAAATAATAAAAAAAACCTTTTTTGTTGAAACCAAAACTAAAGAAAAGTGTAAACAAAAATTGAATTTAATAAAAAACAAGATATTCAAGCAAAAAAAATTAATGATACAAAGAAATAAATAAATAAATACATAAGTCAATCAAACCAAACTTAAAAGAAAGTTAAATAAGTACCAAGTCAATATTTTGCTAGCATCAGCAGTTTGCATTTTATTTCTTACTCTATCCTTCTTCGTTTGGATGAAGTTTTAAAATGTTTAATGTTTTCATTTAGAATTTGTAGTGTTTCACATAATATTAAGGGGCCTGTCTCTTCAATTTTGCTTTCTTGTGCAACCACCGTCGCAGCTTTAGAAACTCTTGGCGGTGATTCAGATATCTGCTGACTGAGTTTCAGCACTTTTAACTTTACCCGCTAACACTCTACAAGACTAAAGCAGCGTCCGATCATTTATATGATCTAGGGAAGTTAAATAGTTTTGATTATAGGTACCACCACCGGTTTCTTGCAGGCTTTTGTTGTTTCCTGAAATGTATTTTTGTTCTACATTTAAAATCTTCCCATGTCTGTAAAAATATGTAATATTTTCAAAACCAATTCAAGCTAGTTTTCTGCCTTTAATTATAATGTGGGATAAAATTTCCCGCCTTGAATAGAATGGATGGACCAATGAAGCTTAGTTTTAGGCCTATTATTTTCCATTACTCGCCCATTGAAAATTTATTTGCTCCAAACACTGGTGCACCCTTCGTCATCTTAGGATGTTCCTCCATTTATTCGCCTAATGTAAGCAATATTTCACTTATTTATTTCTCTCAAGAAGCGTTTTCGAGATAGTCGCGAAAATCATGTTTTTCTGCAGTTGTTTTAGCTCGTTATTTTGAAAATTGAATTGTTCATCTGAATTGTAAAAACTATTGAATAAAAATGTTTTCCACTTTCAGCACATATATATACTGTGTTGATCGGATGAAAATTTACTGTGCTACAGGCCATTCGATTTAACAAAAATTATTTTTTTATGTTTTTCAATATTAAACAAATTAAAAAGCTTGTAATTCAGTGAATTTTTATCCGATCAACACACTATAAAGAAAGGAGGATAAACATATATATTCGAAATTTTGGAAATATAATATTAATCCAGACAAACAAGATTTTCGCGAATAATTCGAAAACGATTATGAGAGAAATAAATGAGTGCTATATTTGAGTTTACCCGCCCCATTAAGCTTAAACAAAATCTAATTTTTAAGTCTAATTTGTTGTGGCGTATTGTAATCAAAAAAAAATACCAATTGTTCTCTATTTTTATTTATAATTTATTTAAATTACCCTTAAATATTTCTTGTTCGTTATAAATACCATGATTCGACAACAAAACAACAAGTGAGTGGTTATGACATTTGTTTTCGTAATGTCGACAATACCTTCGATATTAATAAACCGCTTTTTGTATGAGAGTACTTACGTTTTCTTTCGAGTTGTCGTCTAAACGAATGTTCGTATAGAATAAAGTTAGTTGAACCCAAAATAGTTTTCGATCGCTTAGAATGCGATCGAAGTCGTTCTTTTGAAATCGTTGAACAGGCCATTAATAAAAGTATTTTTCAAAGCACAAGACAGTTCTTAAAAATAGTTCAAATGGAGAACAACGGTCAAAAGTATAGAAAGGCTTGGGAATGGAATCCAGTGTTTAAAAAATGGTTTAAACCAACAAAAGATCCGGCGAAATCTAAACATTTTTATTTATAGCCTGTTCAACGATTTCGAAAGAATGACTTCGATCGCATTCTAAGCGATCGAAAACAGATTTGGGTTCAGCTAACTCTATTCTATACGAACATTCGTTTGAACGACAACTCGAAAGAAAACGTAAGTACTTTCATACAAAAAGCGGTTTATCAATATCGAAGGTAATGTCAACATTGCGAACACAAATGTCAAAATCAATCACTTGTTGTTTTGTTGTCGAATCGTTGCATTTAAAAATAAATTTTGAAAAACGAAAAAAGTAATTTAAATAAATAATAAAAAAATGGATAACAAATGGTATCTATTTAAAATAAAGATATTTTGTTGATTATTTAAACGTAAAATTATAGTTTAATAAAGTCGACAATGCAGCAACTGCAAACATTAGTGGAGCACATGGAGGAAAATCCTGAGTTTGCAAGAGGTGCACCAGTGTTTGGAGGAAATAAATTTTCGATGGACGAACAATGGAAAAGCGTGAGTCAAAAACTAAACGCTTTTGGGCCACCTTCGCGTTCTGTTGCAGAGTGGAAAAAGGTAAACCACACTAAAATTTACTGCATAAAAAACCATAGGCTTGAATTAATTTTGAAATAATGTTTATATGTATTGGCAGACATGGGCAGATTTAAAATGTAGGACGAAAAAGAAAATAGCAGAAAATAACAAAAGCCTTCAAGAAACTGGTGGCGGTGCTTATAAGCAATGCTATTTAACTTCCCTAGAGCAGATAGTTGATAGGACGCTGCTTTTATCATCGGCTGCAGCACCTAGTGGTAGAAGGTTTGGGGGTACAGTTAACAATGCTGGAACTCAGTCAGTGGATGATTGCTTCCAGATGTTAGTGGAATCACCACCAAGTGTTTCTAGAGCTGCGACGGTGGTAACACAACAAAACAAAACTGATGAGATGGTTCCCTTAAAGTTCGTTGAAACAACACAAATTTTGGAGGAAAACAGAAAAAATGTTAAAACTCCATCCAAACGAATACGTATAGAGGTCGAAAGTGAGGAAGAAAATCCAACCTGCTCTTCAGGTAAAAAGAGAAAGACGGTTGTTGAGGAACAACTGTCGTTAATTCGTCGTCAACTACGAGTAGCAGAAAAAAATGCGGTGACAGCCAAGGAGCAAGCAGATGCCATCAAAAGATTGGCTAATGCTGCTGAATTGCAAGCAAAATCAGCAAAGCAAATAGCTGAAGCCACCGTAATGCAAGCCAACACCATGAAAGCAATAATGGAAAGCTTGCAGCGGTTAGAAAAAAACGTTGATGTACAAAACATAGTATAATAAGTAGAAGGTATAGTCATTACAAAATAAGTTCTAAATTTTAAAACCCATGCAATGTCAATATCTACAAAGTGAAAAATAGGTTACCCCCTTATTCATAATAAATAAAACAGCTTTATAGAAGGTTTATTAAGCCGATTTTCATACAAAATTCGTTTCATAGCCATTTTATTAACCTGTTTTATTTTTTATGAATAAGGCCGTAAATATTACCAATTGAGTGATATTTCGTTGTTCGACATTACGTGGGTAAATAATTACAATTTCCCCTAATGAATTTACCTTGTATGTACTTATTATACTATGTTACGAACCAGAGCTGTAAATGAATAATTCATTTTTTAAATAAATCGTGAATCATTCATGCAGTTAATTAGTTAATTTTGAATTAATTCTTTTCGCACAAAAAAATTAATTGAATGAAATTTGAATCAATTTAAACGAATTAGGCAGAAATGAATTTCAATTCGTTTCCAATTCAAATGAATTTGTAAAAAGACTTGCAATTCACTTCAACAAATTCAAATGAATCTGTAAAATGAATTGCAATTTACTTTAACAGATTCATTTGAATTGGAAACGAATTCAAATTCATTTCTGCCTAATTCGTTTAAATTGATTCAAATTTCATACAATTAATTTCTTTGTGTGAAAAGAATTAATTCAAAATTAACTAATTAACTGCATGAATGATTCACGATTTATTTAAAAAATGAATTATTCATTTACAGCTCTGGTACAAACCACAAACAACTTAAATATTTTCCATTTTTTTCTTTTTATTTACCTTTTATAAATTCAAAACTTGAAACCAAACCTGTATATACATACATAGGTGCATACATAATCACAAAGGCGGTATTAACTAAAAATTTTAAAATGATCAGAAGAACCAAAACAATTTTCAATACAATATTAAATATGAAAATGAATTTTTAAACCAACCGTTGTATTACCAAATTTTGAGTTAATACCCTTTTTATGATCAAGTGCAATATCTAATCTAATGAATTAACCCCTATTTTTTAATTTTTATATGAATTATTTTTTTATTTTATTTTTAATAGTATGTATACTTTTTTTTATTTTAATTTTATTTTATTTATATTTTAAAACAAATTGGTGATAAAAATAAGTTAATTTTAGTTTAATGTAATATCAAATATTGAACTTTTTGTCTAGTTAATAAAATTATAACGAATTGAAAATTGTTTTTGGTTTATTAGTAAGTAATTCTAATTTTAAAAATTAATTAACATTACATAGACTAGCACAGTGTAATCAATAAAAAAAGAAGTTAAATATTTGAAGCAATGTTACGTCTAATTATGTTGGCTCCCGGTTCATCTTCTTCTACCTCTTCAATAGCATCATTTGTATTAACGTCTTCTTCATAGACATCTGTTGGCTCCTCACATTTGTACAAAATACACATATGTATTATGCAACGCACAACATGTATTTATAATTTGTGTAACTTTTTGGGGGGCGTAGTGAAGTCCTGGAGAACCTATGATGCAGCGAAACCTATTTTTTAGTACTCCAAAGCAACGTTCAACAACATTACGAGCACTACAATGCTTATTGTTATATCGCCTTTCTTCTGTATTGCTTGGGTTTCTGAAAGGCGTCATTAAATAGGGCTTCAACTTGTAGCCAGAATCACCTATAAATAGATACATATGTAGAAAAAATAGCTTTTAATTTATTATAAAACTTCAGCAAATTAATTACGTCTAAAGTAAAAATAATTAAATTATTTTCAGTTAGTGTTTTCAGTTTTTATTAAACAAAAGAAAAGTATCTGCATTATGCTTACCAAGAAGCCATGTGTTTCTTCGCCCATTTTCAAAGTTTGTTTTTAATGTGTGTTCCATAATGCTATGCTCCCATACAAAAGCATCATGGTTAGCACCAGGATGTCTGGCATCTACGCACAAAATTAAACATTTATGGTCACAAACCTAAAAATTTATAAAAATTTTTTAACAAAATCATGTATAAGTTCTGTATGCATTTACACTTTTTCAGAACTTACCACCATTACATTAATGCTGTAATAACCTTTTCGGTTGTAGTACAAATGCTTTAAATTGTCACCAGGGGATTTAATTCGAACGTGTGTACCATCGACACAACCAATAACTCCAGGAAACCCCGTCGAATCATAAAAACATTGCTTAGTTGCATTTTCTTTCTCTGGGCGTATCATTGTTATCTACTCATCACATATGTTTCTCTCAAAAAAATCTAAGCATTCGGAAACAATTCCGCAGACCGTAGACTTACAAGTGGAAGAGAGCATCTGGTTACCTAAACATTGTTGATAACTTCCTGTAGCTTAAAACCGGATATCGGAGAGATTTGAAAACTTGAAGTTATTTAAGGATCAAAATATAAAAATTGCACACAAAACCGAAAATAATCTGACGCAAATATATAGCAAAACCAAAGACAAAATACCTAAAATGGAAAAATCCAATGTTATATACAGGATACCTTGTACTGGACGAGAAAACGAGAACTGTGATCAAATGTATGTTGGAACGACGAAGAATAAATTAAAAACAAGAATATCCGCACATAAATCTGACCAAAAATTAAAACTTAGCAATTTTAAGCAAAAAACGGCGTTGACAAACCACTGTGTACAAAACAAACACAAGCCAGATTTTGATAATGTGCAAATATTACAAACAGAGAACAATTACAAACGCCGTTACATGCTTGAAATGCTCCACATTATTAATTTACCACCAGACAAGAGGATGAATTTTAAAGTTGATACTCTTAATTGTGCTCTTAGCTACAGACACTTGATAACCAAAGCAAAGAGAAGGACATAATAAAAATTTGTTTGACATAATCAGTGTAGTTTTTGATGCTGAAACGTGAAGAGCTATTACTCCTTTATTCTGGTCAATGTAAATTTTAATGTGAGTGATTATGTTTGTGTAGATCAACATTACATTGTTTTTATGTTAATTGTATTCTTATTGTAATTATGTATTGTTGTTTTATTGTTAAATTTTAGTACTCATTCCCTGATGATGATATTCAAAGAATATCGAAATATCGGAAATAAATAAAGAAAAATATTACATACAACAGACCTCGAGCTTAAGCATTTTAACTTAAAATTAAATTTTACTTTTGTTTACACTTTTTTAAGTTTTGGTATCAACAAAATAGTTTATTTTTTATTTTTTGACATTTCTATACAGCTGAGAAAATTTCAAACACAGTTGTTATCATGCAAATTAGTATTATTTTTGATACTTTTGAACAAAAACGCAACAAATTATAGAAATATCTTATATGGTAATACTATATTTTTTTAATACGTAAGTAACAAATGTTGACACTCGTAAGTTCAAGCGATCGAAAGCTGTCGAAATTGTTGAACCCAATCTGATTCGAAATCGAGTGAGTGGATGGCGATCGCTTCGATTTGATGTCGAGATAGCTGAACAGGCTATTAGTACGTCATTCGGAGACTCAAAAACATAAGAAATGTATGGCGCCATTTAACGATGTTGTACTATCCCAACCAGATATATCTTTTTCGCCAGATGTTCCGACCGAAACGCAAATTGCACACGCAAATCTTGCTTTATATACCGCAGGGCAGACAACGCTGCTGTTATGACAGGAGTGCATAACGGATTATTTGCAAAAATTAAGGCAAAGTATAATTTAAAAAATTTAATTTTGGTAAGATGTGTGTGCCATACACTTCAGTTAGCTGTTTGCGATGCAACAGCAAAAAGTTTTCCGCCCAATTATAAATTTTCTAGCCAAAGAAGCACATAATTGGTTTTCTTGTTCTTCCATAAGACAGAAAGCCTATGCCAGGGTATTTAAATCAATAAATAATGATAATGATAATCCAAATAAAATTCCCTTAGCGGCTCCTACAAGATGGCTTTCAATCGAGAAAGCCATAAAACAATTTTATCAATGTGGCTTGAGCTCAAAACTCATTTCAATATGGTTAACGATATGTCCTTCGAAACGTCTTTATTAAAAACTATGTATAATGATCAAAACAACTGTTTATATATAACTTTTTTAGGTGCTGTTCTTTCTGAAGTCCAGAAAGTAAATTTAGCATTTGAAGCACAATTTGCTGATCATGCAAAGATATTTACTGATTTATTTCATTTATTAAAAAGCCTAACAAATAAAATCGCTATACCAACAGATGACTTCGATTATATATCTGGAGAACTTGAATCTATAACACTGGTTTACTGCCAAAAAAGACCAAGAACGCCACATGCCTAAATAAGTTAATTGGGACCTCCTGAACACGAAAAACGCTGTAATTTTATATAGTGTGTGAGCAATGAAGATGAAAATATTGTCGTTCGACAAAATCCTTAATAGAAACTTTATTTTTTATCCGATTTTTTTCAAATTACACTTAAAATGTTGGTAATTAAATAAACTACAGTATAACCCGGTTAATTACCCCACGCTTAAATGCCTTTCACGCTTATTTACCTTGAGTTTTAAATCCCCGATTTTTTCTTCCTTTTTTCAACCAAAAATCCACGTTTAATTGCCGTACTCTTAATTACCCAATTCGGGTAGTTGCCTTAAAAATTAAACTCCCAAGACAAAATTACACCTTAATTTCATTCGTTTAATTGCCTCAGTACTATTTGGCAACAACACAGTAAGAAATGCAACCAAGTTTACATGTTAATAATTTGAAAATATACACTACACATTTAAAAAAAACAAAGCCAAAAAATATTCCACAAATTAATATTTGCATTAAAATAAACTTTCTTCAGGGCTCACCAGAATAAAGTTATGTTATAAGGTAATTTTCATATAAGAGTTATTTGTGTTGAATATTATCTAGATACACCAAATATGTGAGATATTTTGTCTTAAAGGGATTAAAGGAAAGGTCTAAATTTTAAATTATATTAACATTTGAAAAGATGAAATATCTTGAATATTTTATTTCGACTCCGATAGCTTGAATATTTACCGACTCAACCATATTTAATTTGCAGTAAGATATTTTGGGCCAAATTTAATTTTAATACGAACATAACAAAATGGTTTATGGAAATAAAGAAAGAAGTTTGCATGGGGACTATGTGATATTATAGAGCGATTCTTACAATTAACATAGGTTTCGTTATTATGACAATTAAATGTATTTACCAAATTTTATCAAATTATCTAAAAACTTTTCTTTCCCCACAAGGTTTACATGGACAGACTACCAGCCAGATGGACGGACGGACACGAAAAGATCACTTTAAAAAGTGATTCTGATTCGAATGGTTTACTTAACGATGCGTCTATATTTCTATGTGTAAGAACAAATTTATATAATTGGTGTTTTCCTAATTTTTGCATACATATATATAAAAATTTACAGTTTGGAATAACATTAATCTTCTTAGCGAAAACTTGCCTTGGCTTAAAATTGTGGAGTGAAAATTAAATGTAGATGGCGAAATTAAAGCAACAGAAAATTCATCTGTTTACCAGAATTTAAAGAAATTTATTTTATTTGCTGAACATGTATTAAAATATGCTTAAAAAACGTGAAATATGTGTGCAAAAAAAGCAGCAATAGCTTAAATATGCAATTTATCCCCAAACCGATACCAATATTCATAAAAAGCTCTAAAACGGACAAACATATTGTTTCCGCCTTTATTTGTCGCACAAGAAAAACCATGAAACTACATATTTACGGTTTCCATGATCATAAGTTTGAATGTATGAGTACGCTTTTGTTAGTAGGATATGACAAGACATCCCAAAAAGCATTACAGATAAAATTTAAGACAGCAAATCCCATTGCTTTAATTTGCTATCTCTTTAGATTTAACTGATACATGTTAAAATTCCAATGTCTACACTTTTTTCATACATCAAAGTTAAGATATCTAGTAAAAAATACCTAGTAAATAATTACCTCACTGAGATTTTTAAACGTATTCGCTTAATTACCTCAACGAGGTAGTTAAGCGTATTCGTTTAAATGCTTACCCCGCATAATTACCCAAAAAGTTTGGCATTTTTGTCGAGGTAATTATCCGTGGAATACTGTATTAGGTAAAAAAATAAAACATTCCAGATCTTTACTATAACGTAGAAAAAAAATGAAATAAAAATGAAAAATTTTCAAAAAAACGTAAAAAATAGGCAAATTTTGAATTTTGAGGTACCATAACTCAGCCAGTTCTTATCAGATAGAAATTTCCGACATATCGACAAAAAAGGTATTCAATTACCTCTGCAACGATGTACCATTTATCTCGATCGGACTTCTCGGCTGGGCTCCACTTGGGGAATGGTTACAGCATATAGATATAAATTTCTTCGTGAATATTTTCGTTGTGTGTCTGAAGGAGGAATCACACTTACCTCGGCACCAGTGTCAACTAGGAATTTAGTTGCGAATTGTTGTCTTTTATAATTAGTGAGTAACTTGTCTGTTTGTAGCCGTCATGTCGGACAGATAATGTACTGCCTATTTTTAGATCATGAGCGCAAAAGTGACTCGTTGACGACACTTTCTTGCCTTGTCGTTGGGAAAAGAACCACCAGTTCAGATTCGCAGGGAATAGGTTTGTCGAAAAAAGAAAGTTTGAGAAGTCGTGAGCCAAATTCAGACGAAGTGTGGAGCAGGAGCGGGCGAAGGTGCGACGAACCATTTTCCAAGATGAGGATGAGATACCGATTGGACGCAAAAAATACCGGTCGGGGTCCAGGAAGCAACCAAAAGCCACCCCGCGTCCTGGACCGAAGAAGGAATACTTGCCACCGAAGCAGACCCAGCGATACGGAAAAGCATGCTATTACTGGATTCTACCCGCCAGCCGAAGAGACGACAGCCCAGGTTTTACACCCAATGTCGATGCTTTCCTTAGTGAAATAAACTCAGATGAGACAGGGTACAACCGCATCAGAGGTAGGGTTGCCATACGTACTGTTTTTAACAGTACATGCACTGTTTTATTCATAATGTCCAAAACAGTACGCAAATGTACTGTTTTTTACACTTTGTACTGTTTTTTTTGCTCAGTCTACAAAAAACCAAGATATTAAGAAAACCCCCGTTAAAGTCATATTTTGAAAATTTCCTAATATTTAACAGTACAAAGCTTAAAAAAATGTTGTGTTCTAAACAAAAAAGTTCTAAAATAATAAGACTTTTTACGCTGTGGTCATTGTGTTCTCATAAATACGCGGTAGAAATCTTAATTATAATGGGTAACTTATTATTTTTAAGACATATGATTTTATGGCTACCTCTTCCAATAGTATTTTCCTTTGAACACCTGAGAAAGACAAAAACAAAATCGAAATTTTGGTTAAAATATTATTTTTTTAAATACTAATGCCCGTAATTTCTACAAAAAGAAATCTAGCTGTGCATAGAAATCTATGGAGTAAAAGCTGGCATATTTTAAAGGAAACCTGAAGGTAAAAACACGTAGGCAAAATAAACGTTGAAATATGTATAGATAACTGTTTCTTTGGCATACTATGCATTTTAACTTTCTTGAAGATTTGGAAACATCATGAGCGCAATGCAAACATGTGTTTACCAATGAATCTCCGTAACTATAAAGCATATTTTTAACAATAACTCTATAGTTTACCTATTCTGCAAGATTCGTATAATATCCATTTTTCAAAAAACGTTCTGCAAATTGCATAATAAAAACACCACAGTTGCAGCCATCAATTTGATGGTCCCGCTCAAAAATTTTTGAAAACCAATTTGTATTAGGGAATTGCGTTCGTACAATATCCAAATAATAAAAAGAAAAACGAGAACATGTTTCAGATTTACCTCTTGGATCTAAACACAACACATATTCTTCATCAAAATCTATGAAAACAATGTAAAAATGATGTTGGTAACATTGAGGTATAATCACTTTGTTTGCTCCCTTTGATAAATATTCCGAAAGAAGGAGTTTGTTATTAAAACAAAATTCGTTAACTTGGCATGTAATATACAAACAGTTCACCTTATATTTAAAAAAATGCATGATATGAAGGCATCAATAATAACTGTAGCCAATTTAAATTATTAAGAGTATTTAACTCTTTCAGAGTTATGTAGGAAGTTAATGCAAACTTTTCCCCATGTACATCTTTAAAAAGATTCTCCAGTTTTAATAAATTAAATTCATTGTTTACATTAGTAAATCTATCCAGATTTTTATGTTGATATTCTAACTGGCTAAAATGCAGAGAATTTGAATGGCTTTTGTCAATTTTTGTAATGCATTGATTTTTGTTATCAAGGATATTTTCAAAATTCATATCCATATTTTCATAATTTTTGTGTTTCTCACAGTCTAAATAATCAACTTCGATATTTTTTTTATCAAATAACTGCATCGAATTATTTATCATTTCGAAACTGTTTTTAAACATTCCATGTGGTAGTCTTTTTAATTTTTTATTCCATGATTCGGTAACTTTTGATAAATTTTGTTTTGTATTTGTTTCCAATACATCACTTATTTTTTTATTGCGCGAATGTTTTCGTTTACAACGTTTAGCAAGCGTTCCGGGGGAGATACGCTGTTGAAAAACTTTCCCGTAAGATATTTTTCTTTTGTAGATTGTTAAAACCTCCATAACGCGAATAAATCGCCCAAGTTTCAACTTTCTACCTTTAAGCTCGTTTTGTTTAATATCTTTGAAATTAGTTTCAATTGGACCATTGCTCACTCTTTTATTATCATCATCACTAAGAGAGCCTATAATATTTGACCACATTGGAAGAAAAGGAATACATTTTTCTAACAGAAAACTTGCCATTTCGGGACAAAATAAAATATTTTCATTATCTTTTTCTTCCGTACAGTAGTCAATGATTTCGGAATGGACTATGGTTAGATATGTTACCGATATTTTCTTCATTTTTATTTAAAGTGTTTCTTAAATTATCCTCATCCCATTCCAAATTTATTGATTGGTCTTGTGTTTGTATTGCAGTTTTTAATATGACAATGCGTCATGAACTTTTTGTACATATTTTTTGTGCACAGTTCAATACATAGACGTTCAAACCACTTTAAACATTCAGATATATGATTTAAATTAAACACAATGCCAAATGCTTCTCTTAAAAACTTTCTTAGTGTAACATCCCTGTCGGACTTTGAGTTAACTTAAAACTAACTTATTGTCAACCAGAAATGAGTCACAGGTGACTAAAAAACTAGCTCATTTCCCTTGTTAAACTCTATTCAGTTTTTACACGTAGTGTCATCAGTGCGAGTCAGTACTCACTCACTCTGCATAAGTTTCAGCTAACCACAAAATAGCTCATTATGAGTTAGCTTGTAGTGCATAAAGTAAGAAGGCACTATGAGTTAGGTATAAATTGACTAACTTATAGTTGGGTTTTACTAGGCAGCTTGTAGTTCATCAGAACAAGTCAACTCACTCCATTCAGTTTTCATATATATATATATATATATATATATATATTATTATTAATTAATTATGTGTATATTTCTATTATTTCTTACAATATTTATAATAAATTTTATGTATTTAACTTAATTATTTTAACAAATAAAATCTGGGAATTTATTTCTCATGGTGAGTACATTTATTATACATACATATACATTTTCATATTATTCGAATGTGTATTCTAAGTCAAATTTCAATTCAATTTAAATTTTTTTAATTTTATGAAATAACGACAAATTTTTCTCTGTTAAATGAAAACAAAAAAATATTTAAGCATGTTTTTTAATTTTTGTTTATTTCTGTATCAAATTTGAGTTATTTCTAAAGTTAGTTAAAAGTCAACCTTATTTTGAGTTAGCTGATAAAAGTCCGACAGGGATTAGATAATGAAACGACGTTGTTGATATCTTTACAAATAATTTTTGAATAATGACTTACATAAAATTGTATACAGACAAAATGTAAATTTCTTTTTTGCTTATTTGCAGCATTGAAGCAGGCATTTAAATAGTCTATGACGCTATTCATTTCATTTATTTCTTTAATTATTGCTCCTTTAATAGCAAAACTTACGTCTGTAACAATTCTTTTACATATAGGCCATTTTATTTTATTTGTCGTGCAAAAAGTATGAATAGCCTTAAAAAAAGTACCAATATCGTAACTTGTATGATTTGATAATATCGCATCGGCGACAGAAAATACAAGTTTTTTTCTTTAATGTGTCCAACTATTGAATACAAGAATATTATTTTTGTTGGGAAAGGCATATCCTCTACCACATGCCCTGTAGCATCCACATGAAGTGTATAATTAACTTTTTTTAAAACAAAATGATTATGTTGTCTTAAAATGTTAAGTTATTTTTTGGACCATAAGAAGACTTCGATTTTAGTGGAAATATATTGAACATAATGTTTAAGACCTTCGTTAAACATTTTATAACTGCCAATAAAGGGATCAGAATCTTTGTCATGTTCAGCAGCTGACTCTGCTTTAATATTTCGAATATATGACAGAGATTTAATCACTTGATCCTTTCCAACAAAACGAAGTTCATCTGATTGTTTAATAATTTTGTTTTTTTGATAAGTTAATGCGCTTTCTATCGAAAGTTCGGCTTTTTCCAAAAATCGTTGGACACCTCTACACTGAAAGGCCTTAATTTTATTTATAGAATGGGTTATTTCTGCTTGCGATCTAAAGACTTTAATTTTTCCATTAAATTTGCCATTAAATATATAAAAATTACATTCCATATTTGTACAATATCCATAGGCTACAAACGAATTTTTATTAATTCCTGTGTGTTTAAAATTAATGTCGCAATCATTATTTTTCGTCAAACAAACTACTCTAATGAAATCTTCTAGCAACTTCTTAACGGTAAACATTTTCAAATTTACTTTAAAAATCTCTTCGATTTTAGGAATATGCATTATTGTGTCTCTAATTAAACATTTTGTAAATACAAAATGTCTGTTCGTTTTTCCTCCTTCAACCATTCGAACATCTATTTAAATGAGTGTTATCTGGTGTTAGGTATTTTTTACGGATACTTTTTAATTGAGACAATGCAAAACTTTTATCGAGACAATCTTTTTCTTCCTTGATGCTAGACTCGTTTATGCAACGCTTAATACTTTTATCAGTATCGCATTGAGCGACATCAAAGGATTTGCTAAAAGTTATTTCATTAGAGGAAGTGTTACACTTACTTTTGAGTTCATAACCCAATTCTAATGGCTCTGCGGTCTTTTCTTCCATATGCAAGCTGTCGTCCTTCTGAAATTAGAAATAGCATAATTACTTTTGTTACCTATATAATATTTCAATTATTACCTTTTCTGGTGTGCGGTGTTTCCCATCGTTATTGATCTAAAAAAAAAAAAATCTAATTTTTATAATGTAAATAACAAAGTATTTTAAATTCAACCGTTTCCTTTGTGCACTCCTCAACATCCTAAAAAATAACATTTCTTCATCAAGGGCATTCAATATAGTTTGGGAAAATTCATCGAAGGTTAGCTGGAAATATTAATGTTAATATATTAATTTTTAAAAAGTACAGAATAGCTACAAATTTTTCTTCTTCTTCCAACATATTCCCTTCACCAATGGCAATTTTTTGGAAAAACTAAAATTAAAGATAAATACACATGTACATGTACTTTATAAGTCACTAAAACAAATATATAAATTGCTTACGTGTTCCAATCGTTTTTGGATTTTGTACCGCAAATACTTTGCTACAATTTTAATTTGTTTATTTTTTTATATTGTTTTATTTTTCTATTATTGCATCAAAGTCCATGCAATAGCGGTTAAATGGCTTTTCTTTGAAATCCTCCTCTATAGCTTTTGCAATATATCTATAAAGTGACAAATTATTAAATTTAATAAATTTATTAAACATACTTATTTTTACTTACCCTCTCATTTTAAAAATGTATAAATTCTTTGAATTTAATCCTTTCTTTTTTATCGCTTGTTAGATAGCTGTTTAAATGATAAATATTATATATGTTTAGAATTTTGTTTTTGTTATAAATATAATTTTCTATGCGAACGTTGACGTTCGAAATCGTTTTTCCTTTTTTTGGTACTATTTTTTCCCCCATTAAAGTATCAAAAAGATTTTGATATAACACGTAGTACTTGATAATAATACTTTTTTTGTGGGTTTTTTTATAACTAAAAATTTGTATAAATGAATTCGCACTTGATGAACCCAAGGATATTAACTCAAAATATTGAATTATACGTTTGTATAATTTTATTGACAAAAACAATGACATAGAAACACATCTTAAAATTTGTTCACAGCTTACTCTGGCATTAGCCAAGGCAAAAAAATGCTAATAATTATTATAATATATAAAAACAATATAATATATAATATATAATAAACAAAACTAGTCTTCAATTTTTAAATAATTCTAAAAAAAACTAGAAATAAAAAGCTTAAAAAAAGGCCAAGCGCTTAAGAAAATTTTGCAGCTAAATTAAAATGTTTAATGCTTAATTATGCAGCACAATTGCTAAAATGGTCACCCTGCTTAAAATTCTTCATTGATTTTTAATTTTTTTTTAATCTTCCTGCTTTTTTAGATAGAAAGAGAGATATAGGCTTTCGTCAACTGTTTAAGTCTTGTTGATTAAACACAAGCTTTATTCCGGTTAACACAGCTTAGTGATAACAGTTAAATTTATTTAGTTTTTGTGTTTGGTTAATGTTAGTACGTTAAACACCTACATTAAAAATTTAAAAGGGTATCTTACTACCAAGAGTGAAACCGCTAATATAAAACTTGTGTAAGGGAAAACGAATTTAAAAATATTTATCGCTTAAGTACTTGCATTTCATAATTCACATGGCTTTTGGTTTTCTTGAACGAGAAATGCATTTATAAAAACTCGCGTAAGTACATACATACATATGTATACAGTGCTTATCAAAAACACTATTTTACTTGCTTCAAAAGTGCAAGTACACATTTGAAGTTTATTTAAAATAAAGCAAATTTCGTTTTGATTGAATAATTTTTGTACGGTTTTTTGTGGAATTGATTTAAGTTTTAAACGATGCTTTGAGACATTTTTTACGCCTCAAATTAAACTTGTATTTTGTGATGCAAAAATGGAAAAAATTACGGCTATTTTAAACTGCACAAATTGGAATACATTTGCATGACCACAGCACGAAATGCCGGTGTATTTTTTTATTTAAGTACCCACACATTCCAAGTGGGCAGGGCGGCTTTTTGGTTCCAGAGGGGACCACAGACCTCAGCCACCTTAAATTTTGGTTTTGTTTATAATTTCAGAGGGGGTTAAAATTTTTTTTTCGTACGTAAAACTGCACTTTTGCCAAATATTTTTTGTAAAGGCAACCAGCCAAAGTGTCTGTAGGACTATTTCAGGTATTTCTTAAAAAAAATTTTACATACCTTCTCGTATAACTGCAAAACGAGCCCGAAAGTCTGTGTCTCTCCCAGCGGAGTCTCAACGAAGCAAAAACTATTTTTAAATATTTTTTGGACCAAATATTAATTTCAATCAAGCGGAGTCTCAACGAAGCAGCAAAATCAATTTTTAAATATTTTTTGGACCAAATATTAATTTCAATCTATGTATTTTATTAAAATTACTTGAAGAAATATATTTTTTAAACAAATTCGTTTTTTGTTGGTAATTTTAATTTGCTGCGTATTACTCTTTATATTTTTTTATTCAATCCAATAATGGCACAAATCACAGCACAAATTATTGTAAAATGGCGTGAGTATACCATGTTTAATTTGCAGTGCTGCCAATACGAATTTGAAAATTACAAATTACCAGGTCTACATCAAAGATAAATATCTCAGAAGTTTGGCAATTACTGCCCGTCTACAACTGAGATGATTTTCTGCTTGCTTTCAGTAAAAGCAAAACAATTTTGAAATTAATATTAAAAGCATATGAAAATAATTTTTAAACCAACCATTTCATGACCAAAAAGTAGACAAAATAGCTGGATATTTTTACATCGATTTTTTTCCAAAAATTGAAAATTTTAAGTTAATACCCTCTTGTTGTAGTGCGATATATTTATGTATATATATATATCCGTGGCATTTATTTATTTAAGTTTACTGCTTGTAATACAAAAAGCCTTTAAGGCCAAAGCGCATTACTGGAATATTTCATACATTTTGTCTTAAAAATCATATAAAATAATTTAAATAAAAATATTATAAACTAAGTTGTATCATTCTAAAAAAACGAATCAAGAATAAAAAAAATTCAAAGAATAATTATTCATGAGATATTTCAGGTTTGTAAAGGGGACCAGTGTGATATTAATACTAGTAGTCATATAGATATCCCTTAACAAAACAGAAACACACCTAATGAATAAAGGAAAAAAAGATTTCTTTATAATAGTAAAGTTTACGGTTATGGGTATACGATGCAATCCTTTAAAATTTCAGTTTATTAAACTAATATCGAAAAAGCTTATCAGTGAAGGCAAAAAAACAAGAATCTGGTTTTACAGATTAAGTTAAAATTAAAGAAAAATTTCGTTTATAATACAAAATTTTAAAAACGTTAACAAACGTGTTTTTTGAAAGAAAATTCGTATTAACCTTTTTGTTTTTTAGCCATGTTCGCGATAGAAGCGATTTCTACAATTGAATTTAAATGGAAAAATGATGAAAACTCCCGAGGAATTTTTATTTTGTTATTTATTTAATTTGACGAAATGATAAAATTTTTTCTTTTGTGATTTTTGTAAAGTAAGAGAAGACAGGATAAGATTCCTGTAGACAAATTTTCCATTCACATTTCTTTTCAGAATCATAAAGCCTAGTTTGCAATTTTAAAAATTTTCGCTATTTATGCAAAATTTTTCTTTTGTTATTTTTGTAAAGTAAGATAAGACAGGATAAGATTCCAGAAGATGACAAACTTACTTAAATTTAGGTATGTAAAGTGTTCAGTCATCTTTCCAATTTAGTGAAAATGTTGTAAATTCATAGCTCGTGAGGACAATGTTTAAAAACACAATTTGGTATGGCAACTTTATATGAAGAAATATTTAGCGCATTTTTTAGAGCTGCACGAAATTTTTCCCGCCAATAATGAAAAAGACGCCTTAAGCCATGTCCAGCGTTGCCAGAATTAAGATTTTATCTTATTTTTAAAGATTTTTTGACCAAAATAAGATTTTAAGATTTTTTTTTCAAAATAAGATTTTTTTATTTTTAGAAATAAAGATTATTAACTTTAAGTTTGTACAAGATACATAATTTTTTTACCGTTTTTTAAACAGAATATTTTTAAAACAATGAGTTTTTGTATCATATTTGTTGTCTAACTATTGGTTTTGCACACTTTTGAACCCATTGTCTGGCACACACAAAAATATGTACATCATTATTTCTGGGCATAAAAAATATTAAATAAGCATCTTTAATTAGCAGTTGTTCATTTTGGGAATACTGATTAAAAAAATTAATTGTGATAAGAAAAAACGCATTTTTATAAAGTTTCATAAATTAAAGAACAAAAAGTTCAGGTATTTAGTACCAAAAGGTAAAACTAATGGAACTTAAGAAGCTTTTAGTTTAAAAATTCCACATTCCATGTTTATGATAATTTTAAAACAAAGTAAACAAACATAAGTGCTTAAGAATATCTTTTTAAAAGGTGTACCAACATTATTTTAATAACAATTCAATAAGGAATATATTTAAGAAAATCCATATATTTTCAATGAGCTCTTTTTAAATGCAATTTCCTCGAAATGCATTCCATATAAGAACGGTGTCAACAAATATAATATTAAATTAAGAACCCTTAAAATTTCATATGAAGATTTTGTCCTTGACGTTGCCTCTAAACACCTTAAAAATAGAATCCCAGTTTTTACTGACCATTTTGGAGGAACCCATATTTTATTTATTTATTTAATCATTTCATAGTAATACAATTGGCCTATATTTCTGGAAAACTAGAGTTTCTTCCTTGACGTTACCTCTTACCCCAACAAAAAACGAAACACCAAATTCGGTTTAATTAATACATACATATGTACTTTATATTTTTATTAAATATTTATTTTTTTCTTTTTATGATAAAGAAGTCTTTTCTTATAAGTAAAAATGTTTGTTTTTAATTATAAATACACTTCATTTAATTATTTAAATACTTTTATATATATATATATTATATTTTCAAAAGATTTTGTTATTCGTGCTTAATTCCCAGTTTTTATTATTGAAAAAAAACACTTGAAATTTATTGTTGATGGGATAAGCTATTCCTATGCGCATTTCACTGGTTGCTTAGGCCAGATCATCAGGAAACTTCATCCATAACGATTTTAGAAAAACTAAAGATATTAAACCAAATAAAACTGTTAAACGTATAAGAATTATAGCAACAGTTCTACTTGTAATAATATCAAAGTTTAAACAAAAACACATCAACAATAAACAGTGGGTCTATCTCGAATAACAAAATCTTTTGAAAATTTAAATTTTGTATTCCCAAAAATTTAAATTACTTTTTAATAATATATATCATATTTTTAGTATTGTTTATTAATTTTTTACTCCATTTTTGCGTAGTTATTTGCTTTAAATTTCAATTTCTCATTTTTATTCGAACACCCTAATTCTTAAGTTCCTAAATTTTGAATTCCCAAAGCAAAACTCCCAAAAGCATTAAATTCCCATTTTTTATTCATCCCCAAAAAGCACCAATTCAATTTTGCGTTTTCGTGGATAACTATCGACGCTATCTTGGCGCACGTGTCACAACCAGCGTTCGAACAAATCAGCTGATTTTGACAAATTGAACTTTATTTTTACTTGTGCTGCTGCTGCAAAAAAGCGTTGCATGTAACTTAAACGTAGAACGCAAGTAAGGTTAGAAAAACATGCACTGCGTGGAGGCGAAAACGCGTGATATGGACCCCCAGCTTTATAATTCGTAAAAAAAACAGAAACATGGTGTATGGGTACACGGGGGTAAAATATAGGTATAGAAAGATTGGGGTTACTTACAGGTGCTGGTGTCAAAATAGAGGTGGTAATGGATAACGTTACTGTTGTGGCCGCCAGACTTTCACTTCCGTTTGGTTGTTGTTGATGTACAAGGGTTCACAAAAAACCTTTTGGCTCACGTGATTACAGGATAGCACTGCCCTTTGATTTAATCGGTAGATAGCCTAAAGTGGTTGGTGGTCTAATAGAAACAAATCCTCAAGTTTTTCCACTAGATCAACAATTAAAACCACAATTTATTTTAGGTTTTTATACAATGTGTAAGAGACACTTTTTCTTTATTGAGTAAGTAACACTTGTAATTAATTTACAACTTAAGGCACTTTTTGCGTTCAAATATATTAATTGCTCTGATCGCTTTCACTACTTAGAATGATTTTTCAAAAAAAAGTAAAGAGAGCATTAAACTGCCTGTTGAAGTTCAATAAGAAAACATAACGAGTCAACGTACTCGTTGTTGCGAAATATGTAGGGTTTTCATGCCTTGCAAAACGTTGCAAAATATGTAGGGTTCCTATGCCTAAACACATGGAAAGAATGATTTTTTGTTCACCGCTATTTTTTTGGCGCGGGTTTTTGTTTGTGTGTGTGTTTATTTTCTTAAGATCAGTTTGTTACATGAATAATAAAGAAAAATGTCAAAGCGTACGCATAAAACACTGTCGGTTTTACAAAAACAACAAATTTTTGCAGACATTGACAATAGAGAAAAAAATAACCGTTGCTAAGCGATTTGAAATTGCTCCATCAACTCTGACTTCAATCCTTCTTAAATTTTACGCTAAGTAAATGAATTTGCTATTTTATTTTATGTACTTATTTTGTATTTTATTTTTTACAATTATTTGTTTTTTTTTTTTTGTTTTTTATCGCTTTAGTAAATAAATTGGAAAACCAAATTTATTCGTATTTATTTTATCAATTTGTTGATTTTGCACCTATTACCAAAATGATTATATAGATTACTAAAAATTGTAAAAATTTAAAATTGAGAATTTTATTTAATAAATTATATTTTTAATTTTAATTAAAACAATGATCAAAAAACTTTGCCGTATCAACAATGTGTTAACTGATTAATTTAAGTATAGCTTAGGTTTTTACCATTCCCAACAACAATTCTACAATCCCAAATTATTATTTGTTATTTAAATGATATTTTAATTAATTTAATTTTAATCAAAACAACTAGAATGTTAATTAAATCAAAATTATAATATTAATTTTCTTTCATTAAAAAAAATAATTGATTCAATTATCACAATAATAAAATTGATTTACTTTTTAAACAATTTTTTTAATTGATAAAAAACTACTGATAATTTTTTCTATGTAAGCTGTTTGGGATTGAAATCCAGCAAAATCGGTTCAGTAGGACCAGAGCAGTGAATCAATATGTGGAACCACCACCCCCAAAAGATGATAATAAAAATCTAACATAAATATTGGATTTTGCACAAATTTCGTTTCGTGAAGATCGGTCCATAATTTACCGCATATACAGCCTACTCTGGGAAATTAATTAAATGCGCCTAAAACCCTAGAAGGTAAAGATATTGGGGTAAAATTTCTTCCAACATAGCTTCATATGGCCAAAAAAATGTCATGAAATTTTGTGATATATGGTCCATAATTTATCTTAGCTCCCATACTAAGAATTCAGAAAACTAATTTCACTGCTGTATTGAAATTTATTCCAATTTATGTTTTTTAGCACCAGCAATCAATTGACAGAATTTTGGGATGATTGGTTCATAATTTACCATGAGTCCAATACAAATTCCCCTCCTGAAATTCATGTTAGTTCTGTTAAAACTGTTACGAATCATGATAATTTAATTTTTTTTAGTTTATAATATCTAGATATCATAAAGAGCGCGCTGCAGAAATATTCAAACTGTCGGTGAAGGGTGTCAATGATTCGGCACAGCTGAATATAGCACTCTAAATTGTTTCTAAATGAACTGTTTTATATACATATGTATATTAATATTACATTTAAAACTGTATTAAAAAAATTTGTTGAAAAAAATGAATGCATGACTTAATCTATTTTTGTAATAAGAAAAACATTTTACATAAGGGCACATATATTCAGGTAAGTGAATACTGCGTAAGAGAATATTTCGCGTACCTGCACGAACTTTCGTGCAAACTTGAATGTACAGCTAAACGAAAAATACTGTATGTATAAAATGCCATAAAACGGAAATCATTCCTTTGACGGTACACATTTTAAGTGTTTTTCGTTATATAATTGTTGCATATTCAATCAAAAGTTTTAAATATATAATAATTTAAATAAATAGTTGTGTTTTCGCCAAAAAAAAATGTACTGTTTTTCCGAATTTAAAATCTAGCTACCTTAATCAGAGGGCCCAGGGCAGCAATCCCCTGAGGTCATCACCGTTAGTGACTAACATGAAGTGTCCAGCTCCCCTCCATCCAATAATGAGGAGGCCAGCTATATGGACCTGGGAGCCCAATTTCAAACAGATGAAAAGCTCTTTTTAGATGAAATCTATCGAAGTCTCAAGACACCACCCTGAAGTTGTATCCGCCATCACTACCGTCACCTTTTCCGCGCCGGTCACCCCCGTCTGTGGACTCCGACAATAAGGAAAATACCAACGCCCAGGAAAGGTTTTTCATGCTTTCAAGTTCCGCTGATTTAAAGCGCTTCCGAGGATGCACAAAAAGAAGGGAGAGATCTCTTGATTTGTTTTAAAGCACAAATAATACAATCTCTCCCATATTACATTTAAGTTAGAGAATAATAGCAATTTACAAGATTTGTTGTTGTTTCATGATTTTATATAAGCAAGATGATACAATTAGAGGATGAAATAAAAATTGCGACATTAAGTTGTGATTGAATTTCAGAAAGACCTATAGTGTTTTTGCGGGTGTGAAAATTTAATAGTGATTTTTTTGACTTGTTGACTGTACTATTTTATTATCAGGTTTGTTTATTTATGAATCTATACTGGTTGTGCCTTATACATACATACATAAATATTTTTTGTGAATTTTCGTAACAAAGATTTTTATTATGATCTGTTAATAAAAAAGCAAAAATATAAAAGAAAATTAAAGCACCGCGTTTATTTGTGTTTTTCCCCCTAAGTGTATTTGCATACAATAGTATATGGGTAATTCCATGTCAAATCGACCAAGAGTGGGACCCGACCCCTTTCGATTTTAATGAAATTTGGTGAGAAGGTTTCTTTTATCCTATAAAAAACATATATATGATTCATAATTTAACCGAGTAAGCCGAATGTGTTGAGCCTATTTCTTCAATATCTTACATTACATACGAAGATGATTTTAGGGGGTAATTTTGTTGTTCACTTCACCTTGCGTTGAGAAGATTTTCATATAAATTTTATATGAAAATTTTCTCAACGCAAGGTGAAGTGAACAACAAAATTAACCCCTTAATGTCATTTAAAGAGAATACTTGGGGATACAAACCATTGGGAAAGAATTAAAAATTTCGAATTGGGCATAGGAACATATGGGCTTCCTCTCTATAAAAGCAGTGAAGTTGGTCTTTGGTCAATATTAGGGCTAGTCGTGAATTTACCGATGCTTAATTTAGTTTTAATAGGAAGTTACGTAGGAATGAAAAAACCTTTAGATATATATTTATTTCTTCACGACTTGGTTTACGATTTAAAGAAATTAAGCCAGGAAGGCTTTGAGGCGGGCAATACAAAATAAATTTTAGAATACGAGCTTATTTATGTGATACTCCAGCGAGATGTTTTGTGTATGAGATACGAGCCCTCAATTAACTGAAAAATGTTGTACTGTGTAATTAATTCATTGTAATGATACAATTATTTAAAAAGATTTAGCATTTTTTTAGCATTTAAAAATTTTTTTTTAGCATTTTAAGAGTTGATTTTTGCCCCATTTAGCATCCAATTTTTTTCAATTGTGGTCACACTGCACTCTACACTAGTTTGTAACGGTTGGTTGATCTCTGAAGGAGTTGCAGGTATTTGGCTTGAGTTATCAAATGGCTTAAATGCATTATTGTTATCATAATTTGGGAAGTCAAGCAGTTGCAACGTTTTGTTCTGTTTTTCGGTAGCCAAAGTTTCTGACAGAGTCTCCATTTCCAATAACCCCTCTTCACTAATTATGTACGTGCTTGATTCTACTGTAATATTACTTCAAATTTAAAACCTTTCGTTAGTTGTATATTTTTGTTAAGTTATTGATCTCCTCAACAATGACACCGACATCGATTCCACGTTTTCCTAAATTAAATCTTTTTAAAATCTTTTCCCACTTTCACATTTATCAGCGATCAATACTTTCAATTGATTTTTTACACATTTGTTGTAGTCGACATTGTCAGGATTGAAAGGGTACAATCCACATTTACAAACCCAATTTTTAATTGTATCTCTAATGTTTATTTTTGAAAGAACCATTTGTAAAAGTGGGCAAAATGTTGCCTTACCCAGCAATAACTTTACTTACCTGGTAAGTTACCAGGGTGAATCCATGCCAAACAATCATGTCGTTCGGCATCATCACCTCCGATTTCAATGAAATTTAACACATATGTTGTATGTTATTGGACTTTAGCAAAACATAAATTTTCAGACCCCAGATTCTTTCGGCTTCAGGTATATGACGTCACTAAAGATGTGAAAAATATTAAAAAATCACAAAAGTCTCCTCACAAAAAAGGATAGAACTTTTGAAGTGTATTTTACACCATCGATTTTTGACAGTCAATTAAAAATATTAATAAAAATACAAATGTTGCCATATTTTAAAAGAAAACTTAAAGGAAAAAACACGTAGGCAAAATTAACGTTGAAATTACCAAACTATTTTTACCGGATAGGTAAAGTATAACTGTTAGGTACGAACTAGAGGTCTGCTTTGAATAACTCACTTGTTTGCCTTTACCCAAAGTGCACAACATTTATTCAATTATAAAACATTTAAAAAGATAAGAAGAGAGTAAACCATATACAAAAATAAGAATGAATGAATTGAATAAAAAACTTGTTTACTGTATGAGAGGCATTCATAAATAACAAAACATTGGAATGACCCGTTAGAGAGAGCAAGTTTACAAAAAATATTCAAATAATTTATGAATTATTGAATGTGCATACATTTATTTGAATACCCTGCCATAATATGTGTGTAAGCTTGTGGCTTCTTTTATTTATAAAAGTTAAGCTTAAGGCCCAACCAGAACATGCATGTATTAGCGTAAGCAACTGTCAAAAATTAACGAAAAGTCTGTCAAATACATAAGCAAATAAAAAAAGACTTTTAGGTGGCCATAATGTACTTAATATCTGTTTAACCATTGTTGCATATTTGTGCAATATTTTGTTTTTTTTGCGAGTACTTTAAACTAAAAAAGTACCAAAAAGTCCACCCGTGTATTTGTTTATTTTATGCCATTTAATTTGTAAAGAATTTAAAAATAGATAATTTGTGAGTGTCTTAAAAAATAAATTAAAATATGTTAATTCGTCTTCTTTGTCCATTTTAATTTATTTTATTTTTTATTGTTATACATACACAGCTGTTTTAGTACGGAATGTGCGTTCAGTTTGGCACTTTGCTTAAGCAAATGACATTTGACGAAACTTGAAGAAAAGCATCATTAAGTACGTTGTAGCTTGCCATATAAGTTTTATATGTATTCGCACAGCTACTTAAGTTGACTTAAGCGATCTCATTCATGTTCTGGTTGGGCCTTTACACATACATACATAATGTGTAGGTACACATATTTCATATTCAAATTATATTTGAATAATTTACTCATTTGACTTGAGATGACTGAATTGAATGAGTTTTTGTTGTTTTGTCTCTGGTTATTTTTTTATTTGTTTCGTTATCATTGGGTGATCGACACATTGTAATTAAAAAACAAATGAGTGCGTTGAAATTGCTTTTTATTGATTCTTGCAGACCTCTAGTACGAACACGACCAAATATCTGTTTGTTGAAATTACGGGCATTATTAGAAGTCAAAAAATATCTAGTTATTATTTGACTACGAGTAAGCTGAATTGTAAGTGCTTACAATATACTTACCAGAAGCCAAAAAATCATTAGTTAATAAACCTACTAAGTAGTTATTGAATACGTTACCAGTAAGTAAATATCCAGTACTGAAAACAACACAACTAATAAGTAGTTATTGAGCTGATTATCAGTAAGCAAATAATCACTAGTGAAAATAATAGAAGTAATAAATAGTTGCTAAGGTCATTACTAGTAAGTATGTTTCTGTAAATTTAAAATCTTTATTTCCAATAGAAATTATGGTTTGTTGTGTTTTGTCGTGGTCTGTGCTTAGAAAGTTTTAAGGGGCTACGCTTGTCGGATGGGGGAGGTCCTTGACCAAGCAAAACACTGCACAACACGTAAGAAAAGGAAACTTGGTATCTTCCTAAGTCTTAAGGGGGGAGGGAACTATTGAGCTATTGAAGTAATGTGCTTATCTTTTCATAAAAACTAGTATAATACCGTTTAAAAAAAAAATTATATTGTTGAACCAACATCGACATTCCCAATAATAACTAACTACTCAGTATTTATATCCATTATAAATAAAATACATACATATTTATTAGTTTCCATTTTATGTTTAAGAAATATATAAACTTACTAACTGAATGGTTTATAATTAATTCATAATTTGTAATCAATTAATCATTTTTTTTAGAGATTTCCAATCTTCAATATCTAATAGGTTGTAAAAGCCAATGTCGAATTGCCTTAATTTTGGATACATTGTTTTAAACAAATTATCATATCTAAAAAGATAGAATTGAACATCTTTAATATTGTTATTTAAAAGCTCATTATTTGTATTGTCTTGATGATATGAGTGTTCTTTTATAATTCGTGATGAATTATTAATACTTCTTTTATTATCCACATCAAGCTTTATAATATCTTGTAGGTCTGTGGAAACATGTTTAAGCTTTTTAGGTTTCTTTGCATTTGCAAGGAATTTAGGCTTGGTTGCTTTTCGTTTGATTTCATTTTTTTTGTTCCAAAACTTCTATTAATTCATAATTGTGCTCTTTAGATATTTGCAATAAATCAGTATTTTTATTATTCTTATCCGATTTCATATATTTTTTACCATCTCTCTTGCGTGTCATACATATCATAATGGTATCGAAGTTCTTTAAAAGAGCTCATATTGCCTTTTCTGTCAATTTTTATAAAATCTCCTGGTCGAACTGATTTATTATTCAGAATAATATGTTTTTGCAAAAAGGAATTAAATTCTTCTGGAGCATTGCTTATATGATCACCGGATGGATCTACCGTTATTCCCATTATATTTGTCCACATAGGAAGAAATGAACAATTTTTTTTAACTATAAATCTCCATATATCCTCATTATGGTAGTCACTAGTATCATATTTTACCCCATCGTCCTTCAAATTTTCATGCACATTATCAAATATATTTTCAAACAATTTTTTAAAAGGACTTCTAGAAGCAATTGTTTCCAAGCTATTCTGGTCATCATCATTAAAGACATATATATTTTCGAAGTCGTTTTCATTAATTTCTTTAATGTTTTTATTTAGAATCTTGGAACTTTATTTAAATTCATGATTTTTCTTAGTACCTAAAAGAACAATAAAAATGTTTTTAAACCAAAATTTGCAATCATTCACTGTTTTCAAATCGAAAGCCAAAGTTAATACATTTTTTAACCCTAGAAGGCTAACGTCTTTTAATTAAACGTTAAAACTAACACCACGTTAATTTTACGTACTATGAAATTTTACCTAAAGCACTGTATTGTTTTATATTTTTTCTAGAAGGCTAACCCACGTTAATTTTACGTGTAGTTTTTTATTATTGTTGCTACACAAGCATCCAGTGATATACGGTACCAAATTCAACAAGTGCTTTTTTCTATAGTTTTTGAGCAAACGCAAAGAGATGAACAATGCATTTCTAGTCGTGAAAGTGCTTTTATAGCCAGAATTGACGTATACAAATTTTACTTTTAAAACTAACACTACGTAATATTTACGTATAGGCTTTTAATGTTGTCGCTCTAAAAGTACTTGCACGACTAGAAATTCATTGTTCATCTCTTTGCATTTGCTCAAAAACTAATGAAAAAAGCACTTGTTGAATTTGGTACCGTTAGATCACTGGATGCTTGTGTAGCAACAATAATAAAAAAAACTACACGTAAAATTTACGTGGGTTAGCCTTCTAGGGTTAATAAATGCCGCAATTTATGATGTTTACCAATTTTATTATTTAAATCCCTCTATATAATATGAACATAATGAGCTTTGCACCACTGAATGATTTCTTTAGGCTTTTTTCCTCATTTTGGATTTTCTAAGTAATAATAGCAATCATTAAGATATTCGGAAATTTTTTGCGTATTGCAACACTTTAATATGCCTCCAAATAATGCATAACTCACATCTGTGCAAACTCTTTCAAAAAATTGTCATTTGCGTTCTTTGCAATACATTTGTAGTCTCTCGAAGATGTAGCAAATTTCTATAATTGAAGGCCAGCCGCGAATAACGTTTTAAGTTACAAAATAATTATTTTTCAGGAGAGCAAAAAAACGTTTTTATCAGGCAAGGTTAATAATTTTTTATTTTTTTTCTTTAGATTATTAAAAATAATGGTAATAAGAACTTTTATTTAAAATATCAAAAAATTTAAATTACATGCGAATTTACAGTTTAGAACCTTTTTTTTTAGTGGAAAAACGTTTCATATCCACAATCGCGATGTCATTTAAAACGTTATTCCACGTTTCAAAACCATTTACTTTGTATCATTTTGTAAGTAACTTACAACGTTCTTCCACTAGTTGATTCTTTGTATGTCACTTTGAAGGCGTTAGGGTGCATAGTTTTGGGTGATTTAAGGTTTAAACAGTCTAAAAGGGTAATGTTAACGGTTATCTGCAAAAAAACAGTTTTTGCAAAAAGTGGCTTTTACAACGTTATTCGCGGCTGTGCTTCAATTGTGTGGCCGGACTGTATAGCGGTCACTATAGGAATTATCATTTTCAACTTTTAAATCCGTATTACTACTTTATATTAAAATTCCCTTTTCTGCGCATTCGATTTGTTTCACGCTTTGCCCAGTTGCATCCACATGTATTGTATGATTTGCGTCTTTTAAAATTTGGGAATTTTGACTAAAAGTTTCGAATGTTTTATTTTCCCAACAATGCATTGCTAATGGTACTGTACGTATCCATGATAAAATCTTTGTTTTATTAGGTAAACGTCAATAAATGGGTTAGGATCATAAAAACCAACCCAATTTCCTTCAGACTTGACTTTACGTACTGTTCATAGTTTTTGAATATTTTGCAAATTTCCACTTTGAGTTACTTTATCAGCGGCTTCAAGAATTTTTTTTTCTATATTGTATGTATGCACTTTTATTTTTCAGGGATTTTTTTCACCAACGCACGCTTTACACCACGAATTTGTGCAACACGTTTTTGCCCTTGACCATCAAAAATTTCACCTGTTCTGTGAACTGAAACATGTCCGTTTAGATATATTTTAAATCGGTATTTGCAACAATCTGGAAAGGTGCAATACGCATAAGCTTACAGTCCTGAAACTATTTTTTGTGTGTTGTAGAAAGAGATGGGACACGAATTATTAATTTTAAAGTATTCTTGACGAATTACAACTATTACAATTTTATTTTTAGAAAGATTCAATTTACGATTGTTTTTTGCATTAAAAACTAAATCAGGATTTATTTTAAATTCGCAATCAAAAATTTTAGTTTTAAATTTCCGGGTTCACGGATAACGTTTTTATTAATTTTTTCTTTTTGGTCAATTCTCTTTCTATAACTGTAAAATTGAGACAGATCTAAGCTACTTTCGGTGGTTTCAAAGGGACCAAGAATCTCTTTACTTCTTTTCTTCGTTTGCTTAGAATAAGACAAGGGCCCCTATTATGAGTTACATTCGATAAACGATTTACGCTGGCTATCGAACGTCTACTATCAATTGTTAATTTGGTATTATGAGTTGGCAGCACTATCGAAAATTCAACGAAAACAAATTTGCTTTCGACGGTGCAAATAAATGTAAAAAACTTGTTGAAAATGTAACTATTTGTAAATATTTTTGTGTTCGTATACCAAATACCATATTGTTTATCAGTTAACCCTCATTTTTTAATATAATGTTATGAAGTATGAAACATGACATAATAACATATTTAATTAGTGTAAAGTTAGTCATCTCCAAATAATTTAAAATTCGAAATTTTTTTTCAAAATGCCAAAAGCTTGTTCTACAAATACTCTTGTGGAGCTGTGAATGTTGTTAAATCGTATTTGTTCCCTGGTCAAAAATCCATTGTCTTTGTAAGGTACCATCAAAAACGATTCCAGTGGATAAGCTGCGTCTCCGAGTAAGTGACACTCTGGTGGAAATCTTATCACTCTGTTTACAATTGCTCTCCTAAGTGGGCAGTTCTTCCAGATACTGGCATCGTGGCAACGACCGGGATAACCAACGAAAACATCCGTAAATTGCATTTCGCTGGTTATAACGGCCTAAAAGCAATTATGATATAAAAATAATTTAAAAAATCAATTGTTTGCATACCTGTACCACCACAGAATACGTTCCCTTCCGATTGTAAAAGCTGATACTGCCTTTTTTTGTTTGCATTATACGAATATGTGTACCGTCTATGCAACCCAGTATGAAAGGAAAAGGATGTGAACGGCTCGATTCAAACCCTTGCATAGTTCTTTCTTGCTCAAATTCGGTAGCAGGAAATTTAATTACTTTACCCTTCAATTTATTAATAAGTAGAATTATTTTGACAAAAGCCCTATGGGCAGTACCACGACCAATGTTGAAACGGTCACTGATTTCACGAAAGCTATTTTGATTACCGAGTTTCCAAAGCGTAACATAAAGCGATTCTTTTAGCCCAATTCCAGGACGTCCCGTTGCTGCAGTTCTCCATAAGGGTTGTAGCAGTTTCTGGAATTATAATTTTTGAGCTGGAACACAAATTGAGAATTATTGCTCACCTTGAATGTTGAAATTTCCATACGAAAATGGCTATAGAAAATGTCATCCGGCATTTCTCCAATGGTTTCAATAAATTGTTTACATTTTGGCACACGTCTCTGTGGTTTTGTCTTTATAATTGTATATAAGGCAAGAGTGCGTTTGTTTTTTTTACTCTTTATGTATTTTTGTACAATTTTATTATTGCTTTCAGGTGTTTCGTCAAATAATCCAATCAAGTTTTCAAAGATTATTGTTGACATCGCCATCTTGAAAAAAACTGATTGCAAAACAGTGTTTCTAAATGCAAAAAATTTGCAAAGTTTTTTTTTACAAAGCAAATAACATAGTTGGTTACTTTGTATTAAAACAGTAGCAAAACCGCATGTTTTCACTTGATGAACAAATTTTTAAAAAAAATTAGTAAAATTATTTTGAAACATTTTTACTTTTGCACAAATAAGTATTCAACTTATAAGCATACACAGAGTGATATATTCGGCCATGCCGAATCTTATATACCCTTCACCATGGTTTGGAAAGAACAGAAGTTTATATATAGAGCAATTCCATATGAAAACGATCAAAATTGGCAAATTTTTGGACGACCCCTCTCCGATTTTAAAATAAATAGTCTCAATCGATTGCCCAGCAAAAAATAATGTACCTACATATTTTTTTTTTTTATAGTGACTGGTTTAGTGGTGGTGTACACCACTGTCATGTGACAAAATTGAAGAATTCTTCAAAAGGGACCTCATTGAAAGTTGTTTTAAAACTAAAAAAAACTACTAAAGCGATCGCAACGAGTGATAGCTCGTTAGAAAGGTATTGAATCAGGCTTTAATTGAAAAATAAAATTTTCCTAATTTTTCTTAGAAATTTACCTTTAAATTTTCCCATGAAAATTAAATTTTCCGATTTTCCACAGAAGCTCCTAAATTTTCCGGCTAATTTTTTTTTTTGGATTCCTCATAATTTTTGCTTTAAGAATCAGCAATAAAAAAATGGGCCCCGACTCCTTGTTTGGACAGGAGAAGAGCATTTAAGAGACCACCTTATTAAAAATACATTTTAAAAATTATTTTACAGTTAAAAATACATTTATGAAGAAAAAATCTTTCTTATTTTGCTGCTTATACTTAATTACAATATTTATTAAAAATTTCAATTGTCTTGTCATTATAAAATTAAAGTAACCTTAAATTTAGCACGTCGGCAGACGAAGAGTACCGCTTTACATTAATTGACATATCAGATATATTTGGTATGAAGCAATGAAACTTTTGCGTTCCAGTTATAGTTTTGACATTATTATATCTGTTTTGAATTCGTCGCTCCATGGCATCGTGTTCTTTTTGAGATCATAAAACTGTGTTAATGGCAATTTCCTTGCTTTGAATCCACGAAAACAAATGTTGTACATTTAAGATCTGGTCAGTACCTATATGGCCTTTGCAAACTTGCCTTAGTCGCCATGCGTTTTAGGGTTCCCCCTAACGCATCGCATGGGTCCTTACCGTGGGACGTCGCGAAAAAGTGCCACTCGACCTTGCAGTTTTGTTCTTCTTCAATTATGCAAAGATTGTAAAAAATTTTTTTATTCTTGTACTGAGAAGCCGCGCCGTCTGAGAAAAACGTTACTTTGTCGATTGCATCGAATTTTGATCTTAAGAATTCAAACAGTTTCATTTGAAATAAATAAACGGACACATAATTATGAGCTAAACTCTCCGCGACAACAACAAGGCTACGGTCTGTAGTTCGTTATCTTCGTTTTTGAAATAAATGCAAATAGGATGCACCGTGCACTGGTCGTTTGCCCAGTGATAAGCCTGAATTTCATCCTGAACGAGAAAAGTGTAATTCTCGGCAAAGTCGCTTATCACAATGAATTCATTTTGGGCTAATTTCTCCTTACTTACCTTAGTAATTTCGATTGCATCTCGGATATGAAATGGTGCGCCTTCAGTTCATTCAACTTGAATCCGAATTCCTCGATGAATTCCGGAATCTGCTTTACCACGGTCTCAAGGGTACATCTGCCGCTGCTAATTATCCACTGTTTGAAATGCACCTCCTAAATTAACAGCTGTTCAAACTATTCCGCCAAATATTGCTCTAGCTCGTCAATCTTCGGACAATTGTCGCATTTGGACAGTTGACAATTTTCCGTGGGGTATGCGCTCAACGACTTCGACAGGAGGTCCCTATATGTTTCAATTTCACCGTGAAATACTTTCAATTTCTTGCATGGAAAGAAAATTAATTTGATGTTTTGATGAAACATGCAAACGCAGACTTAATGCGTTCCGTGCCTGTCTAATGCCAGCACGCATTCTTTTGGTCGTAGGATGGCAAACTTAGAAAATCCCACTTTTTCTGCTGGGTATTTCTCATTGAACGGATGATATGCTTCGGATAGATTACATAATAATAATCTGCGCTGCTTGTGTACTTTTTCTCCATCTTCACGTGTGATAACGTAGTCACGTGTACCTGGGCAGGCGCGGCTGTTGTCATCATTGCAGTAAAAATCTTGAATCAATTTCACCGTTGCTTCGCTGAGGGTCCTTGAGCCAAATTTCTTGGTGGGAGTCGCCAATATGCCCTTCTGTCTTACTAATTCTTTGCTTCTTCTCGCGATGTAAAAAGATGTTTAAAACTGTTCAGAAATCTTGCGCATAGACCATGATTGAGGCAGCACAGATAAAATGAGATATTTCTCCGGAAAAGTGGTCGCTAAATTGAATTTTCTTTTCAACTGCTCAATCATTTGTTTGCCGTCATCAACGTCATCTGCTTGACTGCATTCGTTATCAGAGCCTTCATCAAATATTGTCGCGATTGCACTCATAACCTTGCCTTTTTTCTCTTTCCTATATGTTTCACTTCGCAACTTTCTTTTTCTAATAGGCGTTTCACCTAAAGTGGTAATAGCCTCATTCAAAGGACTCAAAGACATATTGACCATCGGAATGTCTGCCTCACTATCAGATGAAACATTTTGTTCACTTGTCATTTCACTCTCGGATTGTGGCTGCATTTGTTTCAATGCATTTGCTTGTTGAGACAAATCGATTTTACACTTGGGACAAATGAATTCTGCTTCTTCACCGTATTGTATATTTAATTCATTCATGTATCGCTTCGAAACACCAGTTAATTTTAATACTTTTATCTTTTTCGAACGATGTTCACTCTTGTTAAACGGATTGCAGCAAAATTTATTCATTTTACTTTAAATTGTCTTTACAGCTTCACTCTTTACTTTACAAAAAAAAAACACTTTAACACTTTCACGTTTAGTATTCAACTGAAATTTGACGCAGAGTGTGTGAAGTATTTATATTTATTTTTTGGTAAAAAATAGGTAAAAAAAAATAAGCGATATTTGCTTTTCTTTAATAGGAAAATTTGCGTGAACTACTGGCCATAAAATGTTTTTTAAAGAGGGACTTAATTGGTTACTGCCAATAAGCCGACCACAGGTCATAAAATGTTTTGCAAATTTTTTAAATTACCAGGTAATAAATATTTCGCCATATTTATGGAAAATCCGCGTTTTATGACTTGTTTCTGCACGTGTTATTTTAGGCGAAATATTTATTACCTGGTAATTTAAAAAATTTACAAAACATTTTATGACCTGTAGCCTCAGTCGGGTTTGGTGTGCTTTTACATTTTTAATAAATATTGTAATTAAGTAAAAGCAGCAAAATAAGAAAGATTTTTTCTTCATAAATGTATTTTTAACTGTAAAATAATTTTTAAAATGTATTTTTAACAAGGTGGTCTCTTAAATGCTCTTCTCCTGTCCAAACAAGGAGTCGGGGCCCATTTTTTTATTGCTGATTCTTAAAGCAAAAATTATGAGGAATCCAAAAAAAAAATTAGCCGGAAAATTTAGGAGCTTCTGTGGAAAATCGGAAAATTTAATTTTCATGGGAAAATTTAAAGGTAAATTTCTAAGAAAAATTAGGAAAATTTTATTTTTCAATTAAAGCCTGATTCAATACCTTTCTAACGAGCTATCACTCGTTGCGATCGCTTTAGTAGTTTTTTTTTAAAACAACTTTCAATGAGGTCCCTTATGAAGAATTCTTCAATTTTGTCACATGACAGTGGTGTACACCACCACTAAACCAGTCACTATAAAAAAAAAAAATATGTAGGTACATTATTTTTTGCTGGGCAATCGATTGAGACTATTTATTTTAAAATCGGAGAGGGGTCGTCCAAAAGGTGATCGCTTTCATATGGAATTGCACTATATATGTATATTGATATAATGTATATCGCTTAAGGCTAGTTTACACGGTAATACATTGTATTACAACATTATGTAGAATGAGAAAAATCATACCATGTAAAAGCAAAATGTATTGAGTAAGAGAGAATACGAACACAAAATCTGGCAAGCGGTCGGTAAATGATTTTTTTCTAAACCATTTTAGAAACTTATGTATTTTCATCACACCAGAGTTGTATTTTAACAGAGAATATTGAAGGTGGTAGCATTTTTATACAATTACAAAAACAACTAAAATCAGTTCAGGAAATTTTCATGTTGTTTTTGTAAAAATTGTAAAACTGCAACCATCTGATTTTTTGTTATTATTTTTGATTTTACTTGTACCATCCGTGTAGACATGAAAAATACATACAACAGATTTTTCTTTTTTTCTTTTAAACACGGAGAGAATTTCATAATATTTTGATTCTACAAAGTCGTAATACATTGTATTACCGTGTAAACTGGCCTTTAGTTTTATTTAATTATTTGCACATGTTTGCGTGCTATTAAATATATTAAAAGTTTAATTAATATATAGCAAGTTTAGTTTTCATCGAATTTCAGTGTTTGGTCATAACTCGGCCATTTTCTAACCAAAAAATTATAACAAAGTTTTAAATTTATAAAAAAAATAACCTATTTTCACCATGTCCAAATATTACCTTGACATACTGTATATATAGATAATGGTTAATTCTCTAACGTTTTAAACGATTTAAAGTATTCCACTTAAAAAATTAGTGAGGGCTTGCTGGGATTCTAAAATAATACAAATTTTAAGTGTATATAACATATGAACATAAAAGATTTAAAACTTAATTTTTGGATTTTAGAAATAAATATGGTAAATAGAATTCAAATTTCAATAAATACAATTTTGTAAAAGAAAAAAAAAATTGGAATTTATAAGTTAAAGTGAATTTGTGAACGAGTGTTGTGTGGTGCGAAGTCTTATGTGTTTTAATGTTTTTAAATCGATTTTATACATAAACAATTTTGGATGAGATCAATATCAGGTACATATAGTCGTTCGCAAGTTATTGTGTTCTTTACCGCAAAATATAAAAAATTGAGATAAGATTGATTTTTAGGTAAACTTTTAGAGATCGGTCGCTCTGTGTCATCAGTTTGCTCGTATCATTTATAGTTTTCGAAATATGAGACATTGACTGTGTGCTATACAACACTTCAGTGACAAGCTTCGTAAGCTATTGTGTTCTATATGCAAAACATCGTGCATATAGAACAAAAATGTGACTTCACATTTATTTCTTTTTGTGATTTCACATTGCACTTGGCAAATAAAATGAAACAAAAAAAAGAGAAGAAAAAAAACAACAAACAAAGGGTATTCAAAAGCCGCCAATTTTTTTATGATATCAATACAAAGGTTATTAATTGTTGTGTTAATAGTTGTTAATTAATCTTCGCTTAGCAATTATTGATTTCTTGATATTTTCTTGTTATCATTTGCTCGATTTTGCCGAAAGTTACTGTGCTGTGATAAAATATAAAATTTCTAGCTAAAAAATTTGTTCCAGCCTGCTTTATTTTTGATTATTATTATTTGTAATAGTTAAATTAATTTGCTTAACATTAAAGAACTGAATCTTAATCATACCAGAATAATGGGTAAGGCCAAGAAACGCAAATTTCTATAAGAATATCTAAAATTTTTTTATTTATATGTACATATGTATATAGCTGACTTTGACCACGACGATTTCTTAACGATCCGGATTTCGGCATTCCTAATAGTTCAGAGCACTTTCCAAAGCAGTATACGCGCAAAAAACGTAGACAGTTTGGCGAAGAGTATGTTTCAACAAAAGGAGTACTACAACAAAAAAAAAAGAAATGAAACCTGCATGCACATCAGAATGTTATTTTTCATGTAGTAAATTATTTTATGAAAATGACCGACAACAAATTTTTAAAGAATTCTGGTCGCTCACAGACAACCAAAAGAATTATTTTTATAGCAAATTTGTGTCGTTCCAAAACGTCCAAAAGAAGAGTTAAGAAACATTCTACAAAAAAACAGAAAAGCTTTAGGTACTACTTCAAAATCTTAAAAGAAAATTAAATGCAACGGGTGTGTCAAACATTTTTTTAAATTCTTTAAGTATATCCAAAAATAGAATTTATTATCATTTTAAGCACATTTGCGATCCATCCTGTCCCGGGAATTTCAATTATTTTATTACCCGTTTTCCCAGGATTTTTGTTGTGGGATCCCGGGAAATTAAAGTTCCTCATAGTTTTAGAAAAAAGCCATTTATGCTTTGGAATTTAGTTTTCTATTCTCTAAAAATTAGCATCTGTTGATGGGTTGTAGATTTGAGCAATAACAAGAAGTGAGTACGTTCGTAAATCAATGTCTACTGACACAATAAATCTACCAAAAGCAGAATGTGCCGTGCAACAGTTGATAATTAATAAATTTAGTGAACATGAATTTAAAATAAGATGCAGGCAGTAAATTTTAATTGTCCATGGACAAGTCTTAAAAATAAGAGATATCCAAAATATCGCTCCCTTATTGCAGCAAAGTCATATCTACAAAAAATCGAGCTTGGCAAAATGCGATTAAAGTTTTCAAAATGTACCGATTTTGCTATAACCTCGGTTCAGTTTGACATAAAATACCGATTTTTTGGTACGAGAAAGTATGAAGGAACACTTTGCTTAATTAACTTAAAATTAATTAAAATTTTTAGAGATATGACGATATGTTTATAAGGTGATAAACATAAATTTGTTTCAATTTGCGATGGCTTAAATAACCGGGAAGTACTGGGAAACCGAAATAAAAAAAACAATGGAAACTCGTGTAAGATACTAAAACATAAAATTTTAAAAACACATTGTCCTAAGATTACAGGTGGATCTTGTAAGAAGAAGTCCGTTTGATGCTACTTTTTGCATCAACCTTGACATACATTTGACTGATATAGACGTTGTTTATAAAAAAGAAAAATTACTTCGGATTGTGAATTAGAAATATGCGACAACTTTAAACTTTTGCACTTGAAACTATTTGACTAATCTCGGTAAAAAAGTGAACAAAATTTTTCGGAAACATGGTAATAAGTAAATAAAATAAGAAATATACTCTTTGCCGGCTTTCGAAACGCATTGAGTGTGTCTTAATGTTATTTCCTAAGCTGTTAAAAAATTTTAATATATTTATTTAAAATATCTTATGAATTTTCTTTTTGATTTCATAACTTGAGTACCATAATTTTTGTTTGTTTTTATTATTGTTTTATGAATTAAATTGTTATGTTTATGTTATCTTTTTATCTTGTATCTAGAGCATAATGATACGAAATTTATATATAAAATAGTAAGGAAATAACAATTCAAGTTCCCCTTTCAACCTTTAATTTATTTTTGTAGTATTTATAGGCTTTTTACACTTGAGCACATCTTAGGGGAATGCATGGAAGATGTTAAAAATGAAATAAACTTGTTTACATTTGCAACATCTTTCATCTGCCAAAATAATTTTTTCACGTGTTGAGTACAAATAAAAATTTAATAAAATGAATTTAAAAAAATCAGCAATAATTGGTTTAATTGTTGCTCTTGAAGGGCAAAAACAATCATTACTGCGTTACACTGAACTTATTGAAGCTATGCTGGAGGACGAAGATGATGAAGAATTCCTTATTTTTACGCAAAGTATTTCGAGTCCCCGAAGCGTTTGGATATTTGTAATCAATTGTATATTATTTTTTCTTTGGATTTGAATTATAAATCATTTAAAATTTCTAGAGTCGTTACGGTACTTTTTGGGAGAAGGATCTAGCAAATGGTACCCCAGAATTTTTTTAAAGAGAGCTTACGGTTAGATAGAACCACATTTTCATTGCTAGTGCATCAGTTGGCTGGCTTAAGAAAAACGGATACGAAATTTCCATTAGAAAAGCGCGTGGCGATAGCTCTTTATACACTGGGTTCCTCAGCCGAATACCGTACAGTAGGAAGGCTTTTTGGAGTTTCCAGTAGCAGCGTTTGCAATATCTTGCACGAATTTTGTAGGGCAGTTATTGAAAATCTAGCTAAAGATTTTCTCCCAACCAAGTTTCTAACAGCTTCTAAGGTCGAGGAGTGCGTTAAAGGATTTAATGATTTAGGTTTTCCTCAGTGCTTAGGCGCGATTGGTAAGCCAGTGTTTTAAAGCCAATAATTACATTTTTTTAATATATATGTTTACATATTGAAATAGATGGATGTCATATTGAAATTAAGCCACCAGCTGCAGAGGCTGTTGACCATTTTAACTACAAGGGATGGTATTCAGTGGTACTATTTGCATTGGTTGACTATCGGTAAGTTGAGGAAATAAAAATGTCTTCAACTATGTAATATTTTCTAAATTAGTTACAGATTTCTATATGTAAATGTTGGTTGTCCAGGGCGTTGTAATGATTCTCAAATTTATCGACAATCCCAATTGAGCAAGATGATTGAGTCATCGAACATTTTAAAAGAAAAATCTTTACTAATACACAACACAGAAGTTCCAGTTCTTCTTATTGGGGATTCAGCCTTTAAGTTTTCACCAACAGTTATGAAACCATACCCTTTTTCAACTTCCGCCTCTTTGGAACAACAAAACTTTAATTACAATTTGTCCAAAGCAAGCCGTGTAGTTGAAAATGCGTTCGGCCACATAAAGGCTAGATTCCGGCGCATAGGAAAGGGTTTAGATAACCACCCAAAATTCAACAGCAAAATTATTATGTGCTGCTGTATTCTACATAACTTTCTAAATTGCCACAATAGCTTAATAAATGAAAGCTGGAAAATTGATAAGGTTGACTCCCGTCCGCAACCAGACGATAACAATACATCTGCAGATTATTCAGAACCAGCAGAAAATATAAGATTAGCAATTTCAAAATATTTAACAGAAAGATAATTTTTAATTACCTTATTGATTTCTTTTATTTTTTTTAACTTTTAAAAAATGTATTTTCATATTGAACGTTTTAATATGTAGTAGTAGTTAAAAAATCTTTATACCTCACCATTTACTTGTTAAATAAAACCGTGCACAGTTTTGTTTTGAGATGAGATCAAATGCATTTTATTTAATTTATAACAAAAATATAAGTAAAAATAAATAATTAGGAAATAATAAAAAAGGACAACTTATTAAAAAAAAGAACAAAAACATAAAATCAAAACATGTAAAAACTAAATTCAATAGTAAAACAAACAAAAATCCAATTGATCATAACAAAATAAAAATAATTCTCTTAGTAATAAATATAATAGTAAAACAAATACAATAAAAACAATATAAGATATAACGAAATAAAAATAATTCTTTAAAGCTTTTAAAATGTACATATGTATATATTCATACCTGAATGCGTTTATCTACTTCTCTCGCAAAATTGAGAGCAGCTCACTTTGAAACGATGCATTTTGCGACGAAAGAGTCTCTAGCCTCTGTACAATCTCGTTCATTTGTTGCTTCCTCTCCTCATACATTGCGTTACGCTCTTTGGCCAATTTGACCATCTCCGCATTTACATCCAGCTTCCTTTTTTTGGGGTGGCTCCGCTGGTTGTCATCAGTATCAGATTGTGTCCAACTGCATGTTGGTTGATTGTCATCAACATTTAGAGGGTCAAACTCTATTATGTCTTCGGATATATTTAAAAGCGTAGACATATCTGTCAATAAAACAATTCAAACTTTTTAATTTGGTCAGCACCAAGGCCCATTGAAAAGGTCTGCGCAAGAAGCCTGATGATCATTGTTTATGTTCTTTTTAGTTGTCAAAAGTTGTTTACATGTGCATGTATACGTTTATAGTATGCCACACATACACGTTTTTTCCTTTTGCTTTGTATATGTGGTAGTAAATTTTTGACAACTAAAAAGAATCGTTTTTTGTTTTTGTACAAGTAAGCAGACCTGATAGATGGGCCTTGGTCAGCACAATTACTTATGTATATACATATGTACCTGTACTTTCATGCATGGTTTCTTGTATATTATGAAGTCTAAAAGACCCCAAGATATTGTTTACCTTTTGGTAATGATCCCATGATGAAGGCGCTCCTCCTGTAGGTCCAATTTTTGCTTTTTCTTGCCTGAAACAAAAAATGTACGTGGTAGTTTACTATGTATAATAATATGTGTATATACTTTTCAATGGGTGCATATTTTGCAACAAATTTTTTTTACTTGTATTTACGAGTTAGGCTGTCCACTTTCGTCCTTACTTCTCCCCAGCTGCCACAGAATCCGGCTTCTTGTAACTTCGCTGTAATTTCCTGGAACACGTGCGAATTCTTCCTTAAACCTCGAAGTTCCTCAATTTTTTCCTGCCAAAGATCCAGCAGCATGCATATTTTTTTCTCACTGTTAAGTAAAAACAAAAACATTATTTTTCATTAACTTATTTAAATTTATATTCAACATTTTTTATTTTTCGAATTTATTCTATGAGCTAAATTTCAGTTATGTATTTTATAAAGCTTTTTTGTAATAGTCATATTCCTTCAATTTTTCAGAAATGACTTTTTACACTATCAGACTATTATATTGTATTTTCTTGTTACATTTCCAACGGAAAGCTAAGGTAAAATGTAACAAGAAAATACAATATAATAGTCTGATAGTGTATAAAGTCATTTCTGAAAAATTGAAGGAATATGACTATTACAAAAAAGCTTTATAAAATACATAACTGAAATTTAGCTCATAGAATAAATTCGAAAAATAAAAAATGTTCAATATGGGCATTTCCAGCGAAAAGTCTACTTTTTGTCACGTAACGCCAGAAGTATTTTAAATTGTTTCTCAAAAAATTTTATATGTATCGTTTACTTCTTTATATTTTGGTGTAAAGCGCAACAAGCTCTACATTAAGTAATAAAAGGGATAACGATTGAACAACATGGTCCGAAAATACAACCTTATTTGCAATCTGGCGTTACATTAAAATAAGTAGACTTTTAGCTGAAAATTCCCATATTTACCTTAAAACGAGCAAAGATTTTTAAATTTGATAGCTTGAAAAATAAATCTATATATGTAAGTTCTAAGTTTACTAAAAAAGGTTTTGTACAAAACTTCTTGCTCAATTCGCAGTATTTTTCAGTTTTGTAATGCAATCAAAACCCACTTCCGTTTTCTTAACGTCACGCCAGGGCAGATTTTTGCTTATAACTGCAAATCCTTAGCGTCGATTACTGTAATTTTTTTTCTGAATATAGAGCTACTTCATTACTTTGGATTTATAAAAACCCTTATTACAAATTTGACTTCGTCATTTAATTTTTTTACATTTTGTAGTACAAATATCACGACACGTCAAAATGGAAATGCCCATATAATATAAAGTAACCTTCAGAAGGAAATAATTCCCAGTTTTTATTTAAATTTACTTACATTGTTCTGTCCCGCTCATTTTGTATAAAATTTTTTGACACTTGTATTTTATTCTAGTGACGGCTATTTTTTTTGTGACTCATTGTTTCTTTTTTTCTAGTGATGACACTAAAATAATCGAAAGATGATGAATGAAACAACATGAAAAAAGAACATCTTTTAAAGATGAAGCAAAATGTTGATTTTCAGCCCTGTACAATTCTTATGGGAAGATGTTATCATCTTTGCGATAAGATGAAAGATGTAAGATGAGAGCAAGTGTAAAAAGCCTATTAGGCATTTCTTTTACTTACTTTGTAAACAAGTTCCCTTACGCTTTTAAAAAAAAAAGTTTTTTTCATTAATTTAAAACAAATTTACTTTGTATTATTTATATGGAGCGGGATCCCGGGAAACTTAAAAAAATTTCCCGTTTTCCCGGGAGTCGAAAAACTCCGGGAAAAAAACTCTAATGCTATTTCAAACGAAACGAAAGAAAGAATAAGAGAACATATAAAAAGTTTCCCAGTAGTTGATTCGCATTATTGCAGAGCCAGTACATCACGTCAGTATTTGGATGAAGGATTACCTATTAGTAAAATGTTTCGTTTTTTTCAACAAAAGTTTCCTGAACATTCCACATCGGTATCCACGTTTACAGGTATTTTTAAAAAAGAATTCAACCTCGGATTTGTTGTGCCAAAAAGAGATCAATGCGATCGTTGTGTATTGTTCCAAAAGAACAAACAAAATAATACTTTGGATGAAAAGTTCAAAAAAAGTTATGAAGAACATTGCTGTGAAAAAATAAATTGCAAAGTCGAGCGTGAAAAAGACAGAGCCATTAAATACAAAGACACCATAGTAATTTGTTTCGACTTACAAAGTGTTTTTGCATTACCGAAGGGGCTTTCGTCTATTTATTATTATAAGAGAAAACTTTCCGTTTTCAATATGACGGCAACAGTGTGTTCGCAAAAAAAAAAGAATCGAACATAACTTACTGCGCTATTTGGAACGAGCTACACAGCGGTCGTTCAGGTAATGATATAGCCAGCGTTGTGGGAAATATTTTACAGCAAATAGTTAAGGATTTTAAGAAAGTTAAACATTTCATCTTGTGGAGCGACTCCTGTGTGCCTCAAAATAAAAATCAGATTTTCTCAACTGCTCTTCTGCAATTCATGCACAATCATAAAAACATTCAATCAATCACGCAAAAATTTTCTGAACCGGGTCATTCTCAAATTCAAGAAGTGGATGCGGTGCATAGTGCAATTGACCGATATTTAAAATTACGAGAAATTCACGGCCCTTTAGATTTAGTTGAACTATTAAAAACTTATAAATCACCGAAAGTTAAGCTTATTGTGCTGCAAATGACAACTGAAGACTTTCATGTGTATTCAGTAAAATCAAAAAAACTTGATTTTCAAAATGTCCCTTTTACACGTATTAAATCGTTGCAATATGAAAACAACAAGCTATTCACAATATTATAAAAAAAATCGTTGTGCCAAAAAGAATATATGAAAATCAGTATTAAAAACAAAGCTCGGAAAGGGGGTTTTTCAACTCCAAACAATTTATTTGATGAACATCTTCAGAATTCAGCTACTAAAAAGATATCATCGGAAAAAATTAATGATGTGAAAAGTTTATATAACTTTTTATCGCTAGATGCTGTGGCTTACTATAATAATTTGTTTAATATAACTTAAAAAATAATTACATCTGTATACCTTTTTTTTATTAAAAACATGCTTAAATTTAAAATCGAAATCAAATGAATTTGATGAATTTTTTTCCTAATTTTATAGTCAAAACTTACCTTGTTTTAAGAAATTACCAAGTATTGCCTTAGGTGTATTAATAAAAACATAACTATAAGATTTAGTTTAAAATTAAGTTAATATTTTATGAAATAAAGTTTTTGTTATGTGAAAACACTTTGCTTTTCATTTCTCACAATACTTTTTTACATTTTGTTCTAAATGCTTTAAAAAATAAGAGTTTCATAAATAAATGCATTTAGAACAAAGCTGTTTTTCTTAAACGCTTATTACTCTTAGAAGCTTTTCCAAGGACTCAAATTTTGTTTGCCAAAAAAAACTAGAAACTCTAGAGGTTTCCTTGGTAAGAAGGTTGCGACAACTTTTTCGGTTCAGTTTTTTGTAACTAACAACTAAACTTTAACAGCCATTTACCAAAAAAAAAAAATATTTTTGTCATATAGAACACAATAACTTGCGAACGACGATATGTAGATGCGTGTTATGTTTTGTAAATGTTTGTATAACACGTGGAGTAATGTGAATAGTGTAAAATTAGGTAAATAAAATTCAAATTTCAATACACACAATTTTGTAAAAGTAAAAATAAATAAAATTGGAATTTTTAAATCCATATAAACATATACATATGCACATTATTTACATTTTTGGTTGAGATCAATGTAGATGAGTGTATGTTTTGTAAATGTTGTATAAGTAAATGAGGTGTAAGAGTAATGTGAAAAGTGTAAAGTTAGGTAAATAAAATTCATAGAGAAACAAAATAAAATTGTATACACATATGTAAGCATTATTACATCAGTTAGGATTTAACATAAAAATGTGAATGGTAAACATGAAGAAGATATGAAGTGTTCTGAAATAAAGCCTTTTAACTTTAAATAATGATGGATCCACAGCAAAAATAAGGTTCTTCCTTAACCAGTTCCTTGAAAATTATTTGACGTAAATTATCTCGATGACAATTCTGATTAAATATGCTATGAAATTTACTCTCTAAAACAGTAAAATAATCAACGAAGCCTTGCGGGGGTTTAACTAAGTGGCATTTGTCAAACTGCTTCTCCTTTGTAAAACCATAATCCTTTGGAGCCTCTTCGTTGTCTTCAAATGTTGGCAGCGGGAACTCGCATACGTGCGCTTGGTGCAATTTGTAATAAAAATAGCCACAAATATAGACAAATGCACTAGTTGCCAGGACATTCCTTTCATCCCTATCAAGATCTATATCATTTACGTCCGTCTCTTGCATGTTGGGGCAGGGGTTTGGCAAAGAATGAAAGGCATCCCACTGAATATTATTTTTATCGAAGCTATAAGCTAAATCTATGATAGAGAAATCTAATATTTTGTCGTCCGGAGAAATTTCCTCACAATTACCATTAACTACTACATTAACATAGTGTAGGCCCCAACGTTTCTGGAAAGAGCTTGAGAAATTCCGTGGCGTTATTCGTACGGAATTTCCCGAACCTTTTCGTATTTGTCCGAAAAAATGCTCCAAATGATCCTGGGTTAGTCTTCGAGTTTTAATGGCTTTAAAACCTTCTCGATTAAGATAGACCCAAAAACTTTTTAAGGCCGAAATATTTTTAATCCACCCTAAAATGAATTTAAAACTATTTGTAATATCTGCTCCTTTCTCATCTATAATTTTTAGGGTTTCTAGCCGCTTTGGTGCCTGTCTAAGAAATTCTAACTGGGTCATTGTGGAAGTAAATACAGCTTTTTCTGTAGGTACGACTATTAAAAATATCAAAAAGATTATTAAAAAACTCTAAATATTCAGCTGTATTAAAAAAGTTGAAGAGTTTGAAGTTAATTTCCTTGACTAATATAATGTGCGCATTCCTATTGCAACTGTGCGACTTAAAACATGGGCGGCTAAATTAACTCTCACCCGTTGAAAGTTGTTAGGGTAAATGTGCTCTAAACTGAGTTTAGGGGCACATTTTAGGGAATTAGAATCTACATTATAGAAATGAATGACGTCCCTCCAAGAAATTTGTTTGTTATTTAAATAAACTTTGTGGTCTAAATTAAGAAGACAATTTCGTGTGCTTTTTACCAAATGAGGAACGTCGTGCATAAAAAAATTTTACTATTATTTACTTCAAAATAGTGTCGCTCTCTACTAACCTTAACAACTTTAGCAAAATTAGATCCCTGATCGCACACAAACTGGCAAGGTTTTAATCCTATAACTTGTAATTTAGATACTGCCTCAACTATATACTTCTTCATAACTGTTCCTTTACAGTTACCATGGACAAAGAAGTAAGCTACTGCTTGGGACCAACTATTTTCTCCTATACCACTTGCCATATTAACCATAGCGCTAGTCGTTATGTTTCGTGAACGATTTTCGTCCCTGAAATCCTGAAGGCCTATTATTTATGATACACTAAAATATTTCTCTTCCGATGTAAAACTGCGCGCGCGTACTTTTAATGCTTCATAAGTTCCATTTAAATTACCCGGAGTTTTTGGCCTGTCCTTCACAAAACGTTGTAAAGTTCTAACATCTGGCTAATCTAATAGTTTACGTAAATACCGATAGACAAGGGAAGAGAGAAAGTAAATAGCTAGAGCAAATAATTTTAATCCAACACTATACCGACGATTTTGAGGATCTCGATTATGATTTACTAAACTATTATTTAAACATACCGACATTGAATTAAAAATTTTAGAAGACATGTCATTCTTCTTTTTTAACTCAAATTCCAATTTTTCCACTTTTTCCTTATATTTAACTAACTGGCATTTTCTGCACTTAATTTCGACTAAAGCCGCCGTACTGCTAAAAACTGTGACCGGTAATGGTCAAGTGCACTTTTTAAAGTCTTAATTTTTATTGAGTTTGTATTTGTTTTACCGCCACGTATTTGGGTATCTACGTCATCTTCCTTACTATAGTTGCTTAAATCCTCAAAGTCAGCTTCCATTATGGTATCACGTAACGAAACACCTTCATTATTTCGGACCACACTGACAGTCGTTGCTATGTCCATATCTACTAAACTATATATACCCTTTATTCTATTTTCCGTTTGTGCACAGTTTGAATTTGAGTATGATTTTATTTTGAAACTTTACTACTTAATTTACGATTTATTTCAGAACCTTCATTCTTAGGAACAGCATGTTTAGAAATTCTGTTGCCAAAAATGAACTTGTCCGAAAAATGCCGACTGCATGCATATAAACGTTTCACCTTAGATTTTACATTTAAAATGCGAAACCATTCGGCACGTCTAAAAAATTAAATTAAAAAAAAATATGTTAAACTAATTGATATTAGACATGCAAAAGCAAAAAGCTAAAAATACAAGACTTTAATGCCAAACAAAATAATACAAAGCAAATATTTATGTACATTTATGTATACCCGCCACCTTAGCATAAAAAATAATAAGCAAACTAATTTTATTACATTTCGTCATAACCCTTCATTCACTCAGGACCTTCCATGTTTAATTTTATCTCTCTAGGTCCAATATTATAATATTTATAATAAAAAAGTACCAACAAGTTCCCTCTTATAGATTCTCATCCACCCAGGACATTGCATGTTGAATCTTATGTTCAAAGGTACAACATTAACGATAATTAAAAAAATACCAGTTGTAGAACCAAAAAGATAAAGTAATATATCAAATTTCTTTTTTCCCATTTTTGGTACTATTTTTCCCCCCCATTAAAGTATCAAAAATTTAATTTTTATAGTGGGAGCCCATAATTTAGTAAAAATATGTCAATGAATTGAAAAAAATGTTTTGTAAAAAAAGTACCAAAAATAGTTACGATTTCCACACCTTCAATGTTCGAATTTCGAAAAAGTACCAAATTCATATTGGCATTTTTTTGATAAGTTTCGAATGTGGTATAAACTTTGTCTCTATGTTTATTGGTTCAAACGAGAGATAGGGTGTCAAAAAAGTACTAAAATTAAGGTTTTACCCGTTTATTCCTTAATAGGGCCGAATTTCAAAAAAGTACCAGACACCTGTCCGCTTATTTTTCTAAAGAACAACGATTAGCATTAAATTTTTTTTTGTATCTCTTTTAGTTTTGGAAATATAAGGTTACTGAATTTTCCCGTTTTTACCCTTTTTTCCCGCCTAAGCATTCGAATTTCCCAAAATCCCGTCTTAGTGGATCGATTTGGGGAGTGACCAATCTCTGGTCCAAATCTCTGGTGAAAATATTGTACAAATAAAACCTTAGGCCAGATTATCAGAAAACTTCATCAAACGAACTATGCTTAATTTATAAAACAAAATATTGTTAATTTAAAATATTGTATTTCCAAAAAGTACTTTGATAGTTACATTTGATTTGATTAGTTATATAATTATAATTGTTAAACTCGAAAAGATTTTGTAGGTTCTAACAGAATTTTGGATACAATTAGCCATATTCTAAAAATCGAATTCGAGTCAAATTAGTAACGATCCTGCTAATAAAGTTCACAAACATATTCCCTTTAACATTCTTGAAACTTAAGCCTATAGTACACGGAATGTAAAACGCCACATGCGCATGTGGTTCTGACGTAATTTTGACGACACTACAAAGCCACAATATCAAGTTCGTGTTGTGAGATGACGACAAAATTACGTCAGAACCTCATACGCATGTAGCTTTTTACATTCCGTGTACTATAGGCTTTATACTACCACTTATCTTTACCAAAACTACTATTCAAATTAGAAAAAACTACGGGCATTTAAAAAACTTAGGTGCAAATCTCTATCGATTTTAATTTCACTCGAGTTTCATTTCCAGAACATTGGCGCGCATATAAACTTTATTGTCACCTTGTATAACTTTGTAAGTTTATACGAATACTTGACAACCATGTTCAAATAATAACTTTGTTTGTCAGTATGTTTACTTGCTTGATACGTTGTGTTTTATCGTACACCAACAGACAGTTCATTATTTTGTCCTTAAGTTGTCGTTAAAGTAAAATAAATGCATTCATTGCTAAAAACAAAACGAGCATCGTACATAACAACTTTCATACTACAACCCTCATGCACATAATTACATTTAAAACGCCACCTGACGATCAAAAAGTTGTAAGTAGTTTTAAAAACACCCAACTGTTAAACAAAACTTTTTTGCTATCTTATCTCGACTTAAGATGTTTTGTCAAACAATATACATCCGAATTGATATGACAATTGAAAAAATCATGTAATCAAAATTAAACTTTTCACTATACACAAATTTGAGATTATTTAAGCAAAAAATTATTGTTAAACACACTTGATAATATTTTACACTATTTGCTAAATATATAAGTTTAACAAAATTTTGTAAATCATGCGAATTTTCATTCAATAAGCATTTTGGTTTTCGTTTTTAAAATTTTGTATTATTAACAAAATTTTTCTTTAATTTTGTTTTATTTTATTGATAAAAATTATTTTTCCACCGAGATTTTTTTAAAAACTTCTTTGCCCTCCCTGCAAATAATATACATATGTACATACGAATTGATATGAAAATTAAAAAAATCATTTAATCAAAACTAAACTTATCACTTTAAAATTATTGTTAAACACACTTAATAATATTTTCACACTATTTGCTAAATACATATATAAATTTAAGTTCTCTTTCTAATACTATTATGCGCTTCCTTTATGTAATGAAATCGTTTAATTTTTCTTTTGTGATGCTTTTTCTTGACATTTATAAGAAATTTGTTACTTTTTGGTCCAATGTTTTCAATTAAATTTGTCATCGTTATTGTGAAAAACATTTTGATTATTTTTGAATCTTTGCTTATTAAACTTTTGACATTTCAAAAATTCAAACTTTGTACAGCTGTTGTGAAAAGTATCAGCAACATAACTGCAACTGGGAATCACGCATCAGCAACAACATTTTGGATCACTGCAACAGTGATACATAGTTTTTATGCATTTACGTGCGTGCCCAAAAAGTTTTGAGAAATTTACAACCTATGCCACGAGCGTTGACGAATTTTTATTTATTTTAAAATCAAAATATATTTATTTTTTTGTTTAATCTGCCGTAAAAATTATATTGGTTATTAGTTACAAAAACAACAAAATTAAAATATTTTAATAAATGTTTTTTTTAAAGTCATTTATTTTTATGTTATAAAATGTATTATAAGTATTTATAATCTTAAATTAAGTTTGTAGTTATAAGAGTCAGCATTGAGGCATGTTTTTTCATTTTATAAAAGTAAAAAAAAAATAATAGTGGCACCACTGAAATATAAAGACATACATAGTAAACAAAAACAGATGCTTATATTTTTTCAATTGTAGCTGCCGTCTTCAACATAATTCAGTTGCTTACTACACGACTAAAATTTCAGCCAGCAGCAATTGAAGTGTTGTGTTCGTGTATCCTGCTGCCTCGAATTTGTTTAATGCATTAGAAGAACTTTACGAAACAGGTGAACGTACATAACTTTTGGATTCTAGGAGATAGTGGCTATTCATTGCAGGTATTTTTTTAAGATTTTGCTCAAACACAACTTCGAAAAAAGCAAAACGCTAGCTAGCATATCGCCTGGTTTTCAGAACATGCTGAAATACGTTTTTCAAATCGTAAGCGATTTTAAAACGCTGCGTTATCCAGAACATGGACGTATGATTCCATAAAATTTTATGGCGATGAATCATTGACACCGGAAATTCTTGCATTGTAAACTTCTATGCAGTTCTTTTCGTTTTTTATGTCGGATGACATAATATCAACAATTGTTAAACAGAGCCATCTTTATGCTCTGCAAACAAATATTGAAAAGCCGCTAAATACTACTCCAAGTGAAATCAAGCAATTTCTAGGCATAAATTACTTTATGTCAGTCTTTAAATATCCCAGTGTTCGTTCGTATTGGAGTGACTATGGCTTTAGCCCAATCATGGATTGCATGACGCGAAATCGCCACGAAACAATCCGTAAATTTTTACACTTCAACGATAAAATGCCGAAAAGTAATCAGTCTCAGCAACAATCGACTCCGTCGATTTCGAGTGCTGATCGCCTGTATAAAATTACGTCCCATTATTTCTGCACTTAACAGGAATTTTAAGAAGGTGCCAAAGCGAGCAAAACTTTGCGTTGATGAACAAATTTGTGCGACAAAGATAAAGCACTTTTTGAAGCATTACATGCCAGATAAGCCGCATCCATGGTGGAACAAACTATTTCTTTGTGCGAAGAGTCGGGGTACTGCTTTACATTTGAAATTTATTCAGGCGACGATGACCATTGTGAAGAAAATGAAATTTGGGTGCTTCGGCCAACGTTGTTGTACGATTGGCTCGCTCAGTTCCACGTTTTAAGAACCAGACCATACTTTTCGACAACTACTACACGTCAGTTCCACTTAAGGTGTGTTTGAGAACGAAAGGCTTTTATTCGCTTGGGACTACCACAAAAATTTGATAATCGAGTTGATTGCGAAGAATATGTCGGAACATTCAATGGAATCGACGTCACAACTGTAGCATGGAATGATAACAAGATTGTGAATATGGCATCCACAATGGCCGGAGTAAAGCCGTTTATTTTAACAAACGGGCAAACACCAAAGAATGCACCTACCGTTGAACGATTCAATAAAAAAAAGGAAGAAATGGAGACAATTCAATGTCCAAATATAATAAATATATGGGCGGCGTTGATCTCCTAGATTCCTCACTTGGCCGTAGCCGCATTCAAATAAAATCGCGCAAATGGACAAATCGTTTGTTCCACCACATGTGCGATATGGCCATTATAAACGCATGGATTTTATATAAAAGACATCTTACTGAAACTAAGCGATTGGGGCCTAAATTAAAATTGCACGAATTTGTGACTGAGGTTGCACATTGTTTAGTGAAATCTTGCTGTGAATTGCGAGGAGGAAAAGGAAGAAAGAGAAGTATTGAGAGCCAAATTGCTGTGAAACGTAGTCGACCATCGTCTACTCCTATTCCACCACGTGACATTCGGCTTGACAATGTTGGGCATTTTCCTGAGTTTGTCAAAGAGGGAAAACCACGCTGCAAGTATCCTGAATGCACATCGCGCACTAAGGTTCGGTGTCAAAAATGTGGTATCAATCTTTGTTTTACAAGCGAGAAAAATTGTTTCGCTGAGTTTCACCAGAATTGAATATTAATATCATGTATAAATAAATAAATTTGCATATGTATTGCTTATTTACCAAATAAAATTTCTTTGATTTTAATGAAAATAATACCGAATATACTTCAGATTAGAGTTCCTAGTGGTTCCGCAAAGAACCAACCAGGTAGTTTTCCCCTCTGTCAGCTATTTTTTAATAAAGTACACTTCATTCTTAATGCTATATCCCGCTAAGCCCTATGGCTTGTCTGCAGTGAACTTCAAAACAGCAAAACGCTAGAACAAACCTTGCTTAGAATTGCGAAGTTTACCTATAACATAATTTTTTTTAGCGTGAACTAATATATCAGGATATTAAGGGTTAATTCCCAATTTTTATTTTTTGGATTTTATAGATAAATGGAAATTGGCCGTAAATAATTAAAAAATTGTTTGAAATTGAAAAATTTATTTAGGAAGCAAACATTTTCTCAAATTCTATAGGTATGATTTGTGCAACTATGTGTGGTGAAAATTGCTTTAAAACGAATATGTTTAACACAGTCAATGAAATAATTGTTTTAAGCTAAGTTACCCTACAAGAAGACCACCGGTCATTTTACTAGTTATATGACCGGTAGTGTTGATCAATATATTGGGTAAAGTTTCTATTAGTTTATTAAGAGCGAAATAAAATGTACATGTGATCTTGCCTTTTCTCTCTAACTAATGAATTCCACAAGACTACAGAACATATATCTTTACAGCTTACTCTGGTGCTTTAAATTAGTCAATGATAACCTAAATAATAAATAAAGTAATGATAAATAAAATAAAAGAAATTAATGATAAATAAATTAAGATAAAAGAAATGAATGATAAATAAATAAAAAAAATAATAGAAATGAATAATAAATAAATTAAATACAAGAAATTATTGGTAAATGATAAATATACGTAGTTTGTACTATTTGTAATAAAAACTAAAATTAAGAAGAACAACATAAAAAGCTATTTTTCTTTTTTTAAATATTTTTTTGCTTAAATCTATTGTAGCTGCGCTCTACAGCCTTCTTGACACCCTTTTCAAAGTCAAGTGCAGTCTGCTTTTGGAAAACATCTGAAATTTATAGAAGATATGTATCTGTATTTAAACTTTTATCAAAAAAGCTTCAAAATTTTTAAACACATACCTCTAAGCAATTTGTTGCATATCGACAGCTTTGCTAAATAGTGTTTTTCCCAGCTCCCTTCCCAGTTAAATGTCTGGTGCAGGTCATCCGTAAATATGCCACGGATTACAGCGCTGACATCTTCCGATGTACCCTTAAGCTTATACATGTAGTTAAGCTGTAAAAAATATATAATATTTAACTTTACAAATTATTTTCTTATAATTCAGATTTTGTTACCGTTGCTTGGGCAAAATCTTCGACCTCCAGCTTCTCCTCCATTTTCTTTACTGCTTCATCAGACCGCAAAGGGAGCATGGCTGCCACTTCATTTAACTTTCTGTCTATATTTTTAATGGAGACCTTACATTCCATTAAAGCCTTTGTTTGGGCCATCATTTCCGATTTTGCTGTGAACTAAAAAAAATGTCATTAATGTTTTAATAACAATAGCAAGGTGAAATGCTTATATTTTCTTCAATTTGCTCTAATTTTGTTCCAATGGCCTCTTGGTTTGAGACAATAACGGCTGACCATTGCTGAGTATTTGCTGGTTTTTTTCTATGTTTTCCAGCTTTGCTAAAATTTGTTGCAATAGAGCATGAATATCTAAAACGGAAAATAAATAACATTTGTTAATTTTATAATATTTAAAATAGTTTATTTATATTTACCTTGATCTTTATCCAGAGCTTTGTTGGCAGGCCAATTTTCTTTTTCCGAATTTGGACATTCCTTACTAAGGCTATATGTTTTTTTTTTGGATTAATTGTTGGCCTGAAGAATATAGTGAATTATATCAAACATAATATTTTCCAAAAATATATTTCTACTTACCACTGAATTCAGCAACAGAGTCTTGGGAAGCCCCATCAAAAATACTTTGCGAAAAACTCATGTAATTATGTGTATAAAAAGATATTATTATTATAATAATTTATTATATTATTAAAAAGGACATACATATGTATGTGTCCATTATGAAAAATAAAAGCAAGTGCAAAATGTTCATAATTAAACTGTTTCTGATTCAATCAAGGCCTGGTGCTAAATCTTCTGAAGGCTTTATAGGAACCGATCCTGTAAACACTAACGATAAAATCATGGGTTTCACTTTGCACAATCAATGGTTTCACTTTGCACAGTAACACTTTGCTCTAAGTGGATTTCAGGTTTTTTACGTTTGTGCAACAATTTTTTATACATTTTCACATTAGACTCATATGTCTTTTTTTCTAAAGAAATTAGATTTTGATTATTTCTTCTCTTCATTTTAATACTTATCTTATCTTATACCTATACAGTAGACGCTCACAAATTAGAGCTTTCAGTAATTCGAACGTCCAGAAATTAGAATCAGTGTTTGCAATACATTAAACGTTCTAAAATTCGAATTTAAAATTCTAATTTCAGAGCGATTTTTTTTTTTTTGATATTTGAACACAGGAAATCCCCAATTTATTTTTATTCTGTTTAACCCTTATGTGAATGGCAAGGTACCCGGGTACCTTTGGAATTTTCAACTTATTTTTTTTTAATAAACAGATGGTCCACATATTTAAAACTTCTTGAGAACTCCTAACTTTTTAACAATTTTAAATTATAATTATTTTTAAGCTTACAAATTATTTTGAAAAGGCGTTGTGAACCAGTTTTCATCTTACACCCTTAACGGCATGGCAAGGTACCCAGGCACCTTCATACAGTAAATTCCACATGGCTACTATGGTACCTTGCAATGCTGTTAAAGTGTTTTTTTTTTTGCCATTCACATAAGGATTAAACATAATCACAAAATGTATATATGTGTTCCCTATTTGTTGTTTTTTGTCGCATTTATATATGTTTCTAGCCAGTTTACTTGTGAAATTTGATGCGCGTGTACATATTTCAGCAGGCTCTATTAAAAAGTGAAGATCTATCATTAGATATGAAAAAAAATAAACGTAAAAAACACTTTATCATTGGCAAGTCAAAATATAAGAAAAGCTTGGCAAAGGCGTTCAAGGGAACCGGTTAGACCTAGATTTCAGCTACATCAAATAACACAGAACAGCAATATTAAATGCTGTTTCCAACACATATTTAAAAATAAAAAAAATTTAGTTTTAGGAAGTAAATATACTCAATTTTGTATTCGAGAAAAATGTCCAGAAATTAGAATAATTCAGAAATTAGAATTTCCTTAAAAACAAAGCGGTTCTAATATGTGAGCGTCTACTGTACCGATATTTTAATTTTCTTTTTTTAAAGTTTTAATTATGACTTTATGATTTTCACTTGATTAAAAACAACTTTTTCACCGCATGCGTACAATCGGAATAAAAAAATCCTAACAAGAATTTTTGCATTTGTACATTCGATGTTCCACTCTAACACATATGTTAGAGTGAAACAAGTAATGCAATATTTGCCTGCCTTGCCACTAGCAACAATTTTCCTCAATACACTTGTTTCCAAAAAAATCCCCAAAATTTCCAAAACCCAATTTGCATATTAATTTTAGCTTTTGGCCAATAAATTAGTTTATAAGTAAAATTAAAATATTTCATATATTTTAATACAACTTACATTTTAATGAGAATTAAATAAATATTGACATATGTATATGTCTATAAAAAAAATTCAATAAATATTAAAAAAAATAAAATTGTATTTCAAAAACGAAACAGTGGCAGCACCGGTAGCAAAAATTCAATGTAAAATTGTTGCAAGTGTGTTAGTAATTGAATGTTTTTTTTTTAGTTTTGCCCTGCAAATGATAGGACCAGTCCAAACACGCGTGTAAAGAGTAGTCCACAAAGGACCAGGACTAGTCCAAAAGTAACCCAAACGTATGGAAAAAACCTGGTCTATTTAACATTACGATGTCCTAGGAGAGGATCATATAACCCACCTTTGGACCACTAAGGAGTAGTTTTAAAACTACTCCATGGTATATAACCCACCTTTGGACCACTAAGGAGTAATTTTAAAACTACTCCATGGTATACTCAAGAGGATTAGTTTTGAAGTCGTTTAAAAACGAAAGCACGTCGTTAAAAAACGAAGACATGTCGTCTCACTACCCTGCAAATAATAGGACCAGTCCAAACACGCGTGTAAAGAGTAGTTCACAAGGGACTAGGACTAGTCCAAAAGTAACCCAAACGTATGGAAAAAACATGGTCTATTTAACATTACGATGTCCTAGGGCAGGACCATATAACCCATCTTTGGACTACAACGGAGTAGTTTTAAAACTACTCCATTGTATACACAAGAGGGTTAGTTTTAACTTCGTTTAAAAACGAAAACAAGTCGTTAAAAAAAGAAAGACATGTCGTCTCACTACAAACACTTTTTAACAATGACATGTTCCATGCTTGCATGACATCGGACCAGTCCATGGAGTAGTCCATTTTATCAAAATGGGTCAGGTGGTCCAATTTTATTTGCTGGGTGGTTATGCATTTCTTGTAGGTTAGGCTTTTATCTTTTCTTATATGGCTTACAGCAATGTTATGGGTTTCCTGGCCAATTGCTTCGTTTGTGGTGTTTGCTTTTTAACCGCAAATGGAGTAATTTCGTATATTTATGAAAAGCCATAAAATGGAAATCATTCCTTTGACGTTCCATAATTTAAGTGTATTTCTTAATATAATTGTTGTAGCATATTCAATTAAAAGTTTAAACCATTTACCCCCAATTTCACCAAGTTCAGTTAAAACTAGCACCCATAACTGATAGTAAATTATAACAGCACTTGGGGAAATTGGGGTTAATAATTTAAATAATTAGTTATATTTTCTCCAAAAAAATGTACTGTTTTTTTCTTGATTGTACTGTTTTATTTTATTCAACGTAGTTGAATACCAGTTGAATACCCCAAATGTAGCTCACAAGACCACTAGATCTCTCGTGGAAAGGGGTATAGGTATAATACAAAGTCGATTCCGATGCCTTTCAAAGGAACGACCACTTTTTTATATCCGTCCAAAAGCAGGACTAATAATCAATGCTTGTTTGGTATTGCATAACTTTTTAATTCGTAAAAGGATGCAATTGCCAGAAATATCCGAGGACTACTTTGAGGAAACTGAAGCAAACGTTAGCTCCTAGTGATTACCAGTGATTTTTTATCGTCTACTATCAGGGGTGTTCTGAAAATCACTTTTTGTCAAAGTGATTTAAAATCACGCAAAAGGTGTTCTGCGTACAAAAAAACCTTCAAATCACGCAATTTTAAACCGGTCAGCTAAATGACTGACGATTTGAAATCACGTGGCTATTTGTTCTATGTTATTTGTAGAGAATTCACTAAAAATGTTAATTTGTATTTAGTATGATGTGTCTTTTATTTACTTTTGTAATAAAATTAGATTTTATATACACAAACACATAAATATTAACAAAATTCTAAGGACACTGCTTGTTGTGTAAAAAATAGTTTTTCTTTGTTTACCAATGTTCGGGATTTACCATTTCTCTTTAGCAGTCAGCTGATTTGTTTTTTCGAAGATATTTGTGAGGTTGCCAAAGTGATACAGTCGTAAAATTTCATGTAAGATACACTCTAGTTCATTTAAATAACAACAGTGGTAACATTGCTAAAACTTGACATTTCGAGAAAAGTAAGTGCCGGTTCACACACGTCAAGTTTGACGCGTCAAGTCTCGAGTTTTTAGGAGAGAGGGGAAAAGAAATGGCATTCTCTTTTCCCTTCTCTCCTGAAAGATCAAGACTTGACGCGTCAAACTTGACGTGTGTGAACCGGCACTAACAAAAACCAATTTGTATGTAAAAGAAAAATAAAAAAGTCCCGTTACATATTTAGCGTACAAAGGCCCCTTTCAGACTCGGCAAGTTAGTTGCGCAAGTAACTTGCCGAGTACAACAAAGTCTGTACTAAATATTTTTTTCCTAACCCCGACCTTACCGCTGACGTCTACAAACCAAGAATTGCGCAAGAGACTTGCGCAAGTAACTTGCCGAGTGTGAAAAGGGTCAAAGCCTACTTAAACGGCAAAAAATGTGATTTTAAAATAGTTCATATGAATAACAACAGTGCCTGATTTTTGATATTCTTGAGCGAATGTGTTTTAATTAGTTTGATAAATTGCACCTCGTAAAATAAAAATGGGGCGAGGAAAGCCATTAACATCAGACGAAAGAGGAAAAATTTAAGCCTATTTTGAACAAAAGTTATCCTTTAGAAAAATTGGAGAGAAAATCGGAAGAAGCGCTCGTGTTGTCTTCAATTACATCAAAAATCAGAATTCCTATGGGAAAAACATGAAAGGAAGACCAGCAAGTCTCTTATCGCCAACAGACAAACGTGTAATTTTAAGAATTGCATCTAATTCTTGTGATTCCATACGAAAAATTAAGGCGAAAGCCGGAGTTTCTGCTAGTATTTCGACTGTTCGGCGCTTGATTGTGGATGCTCCGCATATCCAGAGAATGAAATTTAACCCTCCGTCTTACACATGTTTTTATTTTCACATTCGTAACGCATGAGTCTAGCCAGACCCAACAAAATTTTGAATTATTTATACATATTTTCATATTTTATTTAAATTATAAATGTGTATAATATGACATTTAGTTAAAAAAAATTGGTTTTATTTATTCAAAAGTTTGTTGGGTCTGGCTAGACTCATGCGTTACGAATGTGAAATTAAAAAACATGTGTAATAGGGAGGGTTAAATTGAGAACTAGATGGAGGTAATAGTTTGTGTGTTTAATAAAAAAAAATAAATAATAGATAATTTAACACAAAAATAATTAAATACAGCAAGAAAGAAAGTTAAAAATACGGCATCTTCTATACAAAATATATATGGGTCTGGCCAGACCACATGTGTTACGAATGTGATGTGTGCAGTAAAATATTCGAATAAGTTTCCTTATATATCCTTTCCAGGTTATATTTTTCAGCTTTTTATAGTTAACTAAATTTTAGAAGGGTACCTGAAACTTCAAGTCTCTACCTGTGTTTTAAATATACTAAAATAACATTTAAAATCGAAAAAGGTCTGGCCAGACTCATGAGTAAGACGAAGGGTTAAAAAAAACCTGTATTAAAACCCATTCACAAAGAAAAACGATTGGATTTTGCTGAAGTTCACATGACGTGGAATACCGAATGGCAAAGGGTTGTCTTTTCTGACGAAAAAAAATTTAACCTGTATGGTCCTAACGGGTATAACTTTTATTACCATGACATGAGAAAGGAGAAAGTAATATTAAGCCGTCGACACAGTCGCATTGGTGGAATTATGGTATGGGGTGCCATAACAATCTATGGCAGGATTAAACTTCAATTTAAATCGACAAAACTGAACGCAGAACAATACAAAAACATTCTGGAACAAGCTTTTCCCTTGCCTTGGATTTTCCAACAGGATAATGCTCCGATACACAATGCCAGAGCGGTAAAATCCTGGATAATGTGACGCTGATGGACTGGCCACCTTACTTACCAGACTTAAACATAGTGGGAAACGTCTGCGGATGGCTTTCACGGAAAGTTTATGAAGGAGGTAAACAATATGAAGATGTTCCATCGTTGATCAGTGCAATCGAGACCGCTTGGAACGAGATTTCCTAAGATTACCTAAAAACCATCTACGATTCCATTCCCAGTCGCATATTTGAGGTTATTAAGCACCATGGAGGCAACACTCATTACTAAACTTTAGAGAACCCGTGTAACCAAATAGTTTATGAATAAAATCTAATTTAGTGAATAGTTTTTATGTTTTCCAAACTTTTCTTTGCTATGAACAATTTTTTTTTTAATTTTCCAGTAGTGTTTTCAAAATTTAATAAATAAATACAAGAATATTTAAAAAAAAAATCTCGATAATAAGTAACACTAAAACAAAATATCTAAAAAAAATAATTCCATCTTTTTGCTTTGCTTGGTTTATTAAAAATTCGCAGTTACATATAAATTTTTTGCTGTTGTTATTTAAATGAACTGGAGTGTATATTAAGTTATACCATCCTGTTCTTTATTGAAGACAAAATGTAATATAATTCAATAATTGGATAGGTTTTTGCAAATTTAAAAATAAGAAAGCGTAGGTAATATGCTGCAAATTTCATCGGTAAAAACAGTGGCAACTTCGTTATTTCTATATTAATTTTTTAAACGAGCTAACATTAATTTGTATTTTTGTTTATTCCTTGTGAACTTTCTTTTGACGCCAAAACGTTTACTTTTTGCTCCAATAACAAAAAAATTTAAGTACAAATGTTATCTTAAACAAATCACATTTTACTAACCTACTCTTTTTTTAAAGGGGACAACAAGTGGCAATTTTTGTTGCTTTCATGGAAAAGCATCCTGACTTGGCCAGGGGAGTTCACTTAGAACAGTTGTGGGTGGAGTTAACAGACGAACTCAATGCATCAGGGCCTCCAAAAAGGCAACGGTAGCTTGGAAAAAGGCATGTATGTTTGACTATGATATGGTTCTAAAAATATGTTTTAGGTGTGGTCTGATTTAAGACTTAACGTCAAAAAGCGTCTGGCACACAACAAAGCGGAGGTAAGCAAAACTGGTGGTGGCCTATATAACAGATATGTAATGTCGCCTGTCAATGAGCAAATTGCGATAATTTGTGGCGTATACACATCTGTAGATGGTGTAAAAAACTCAAAAAGCTACGGTATGCCAATTAAGGTAAAAGCAATCAAAAAAGTGCCTTCAACATTAGCATTCGGTTTGTGCTTTGCTGTGATACAGACGTGTATTTTTAACCCCGCATACAATTTGAATTATTAATTAATTACATTTGATTTTGTAATAAAAATATTTAGCGAATGGACGCAAAAGTAGAAATAATTTTTAAATAAATTATTTATCTTAAAAGTGACAATTACCAAAACAAAAAATTAAATAAAGAATTATACAAAAATATATGAATGAATGCACATGTGTACATACATATGTAGTATGTATACATAAACTGCACGAAAACATTCTAGTTTAACAGCCGTATTAATAAAAATTTATTTTTGACTTATTAACCGTTTTTAAGCAAAATGTGCTGTAGTTGTATTTATAAATGAAAAATAGTCTATTAAACCTCAAATAAACCATACATAAAGTAAGAAAATTTATAGTTGGATTTACCCTTCTTTAAACCGAAAATAAGGTGACATTTTGCATTTTGTTTATAAATACATTTGTATTGTTTACATTTTATAAGAACATTTTTGCAGAATATTTTAAAAAAAATAGTAAGAAAAAGTGAATAAATCGTTAGTATGCATTCAATAAGCGCAATTCGTCAAAAAGGGTAATTGGAATTTGAAAAAAAACTTGAAATTAAATTAAAAACTTCAAAATTCTTAGAAATTTTATCCATGATGCCTCATCATCGGCAACCAAAAGTGTACAAGGAAAGAGTGAATCCATTGTCCATTCCAGATGAGCAATTTAAAGTTAAGTATCGTTTTAAAAAAGCCACTGTGCTAAAAATTGTGGGTCTAATTGAAGAAAACATCACATTGGATAGCAGAGGTTGTGGAACGTCTGCTGAGCTGCAGGTAATGATCGCCTTGCGTTGTTGGGGGCGTGGAGAGGTAATATATGATACCATCACAATAAAGTTAATGTAATTTTTAAGAATGTGACTATGCATGTATGTATATAATTCATAGTACCAAGACGATGCCGCTGACCTTCATGGTCTAACACAAGCAACAGTGTCACGAATTTGTGAAAGAGTTGCTCGTGCTTTGTCTTGTTTTGGCCGAAATAAAATAAATATCCCAACTTCTTTGGAGGAGGAGGCGTTATTAATGAGAGATTTCAAGAGAATCCGTAACTTTCCAGGAGTAATTGGGGCCATTGATGGTACCCATATAAAAATTAGAAAGACAGGGGGTGACCTTGTTCAGTATTATATTAATAGAAAAGGGTATTACTCCCTTAGTGTGCAAGTAAGAACTCGGTTTTTAAATCAAAATAAGTACAAACTTATTTTTATTTCCATATCTTACCTTTACGCAGGCAATATGTGATGCAACCTTAAAAATACGAGACACTGTAGCAAGATGCAGAGGTAGTACCCACGATTGTAGGATTTTCAACGAGTCCACTATTAAACGGCGATTTGAAGAACGCCAATTTAAAGGTAGATTGCCTGGTGACTCGGGCTACAAATTAACGAGTTATCTTTTTACTCCTTTACACCAGCCTCAAAATGAAAAGGAGATAATATATAATGCTGCTCACATCGCCACTCGAAATTCGGTTGAACGATGTTTTGGAGTATGGAAGCAACGATTTTGTTGTTTATTACGCGGTATGACTGTAAGTCTTCAAAATGCAAAAGTTGTAATTGTTGCTCTCGCCGTGCTCCACAACATTGCAATTGAAGAAAATGATTTAGCTCCGGGTAAGAAGCTAATTTAGTAAAATTCAGGTTTGCGATATAATTTTAGAATACCCTTTTCTAATGAGTATGAAACAATTTTAAAAAGCAATATACATATTTTATAATGGACTAGTTCATACGAATCAGTTTTCTGGCATTTACTTCAATATGTTTTTTTTTTGTTTTAAAATTTCAAAATAACTTCTTTTTTGCTTCCTGTATTTTTACACAAATAATAATACAAAATTTTATTTATAATGGAAGATTCAATACCAGTTAGTTTTATAAACATTTAAAAAAATTTCAGATGACCTCTCAACGTCAGAAGGAAGAGCAAAAATAATTTTAAAAACATTTATCCAAAATAATTTTTAATAAATATCATTCTGTACAAATTGCAATCTCTTTTTTAAAATCTTTCCTTTAAAGTTTATAGATATGAATAATACATATTTTATTGGCAGGGCTGGGCAGTATTTGAAATACATGTATTTGAAATACGTATTTAAAATACAAATACGTATTTTGTATTTGTATTTTAAATACATGACGTGCAAGTATTTTGTATTTTAAATACGTGTCCAGCAAGTATTTGGTATTTTAAATACATACAATAAATAGAAGTAGTTTGTATTTTGTATTTTAGATACATAAAAATGGGAGTATTTTGTATTTTAAAGACATAATTTACAAAATATATTTTTCAGTTTATTGAAGATTGTTTGCATTATGATCTACCAAAAACTAGAATCGCTAAAGAACGTATCAGAAGTAGAAGCACCAGTAAAGAAGACGATGATTTTGTTGTTTTCGTAGATAGGGATAATGGTGAATCTAGGACATCAAATTTGGAGTTGGAAATTGTCAGTTTCCTCAGTGACAAGAGCAAAGACATTATTACTCTTGACAGCTATCCAAATATAAAAAGAGTATAATAGAATTTAATACAAGTTTGTGCTCATCAGGACCTGTAGAAAGATTTTTTTCTTCAGCAGGTTTTATTTTTTCTTCAACAAGAAACTGCTACATGCTACATTCAAAAATCTGATATTTATGAAAGGAAACAATTCTTTTGTTTATTAGTTTTATCTAATTTATTTTTTGGTTTGAATAAAAATAGTTTATTTTGTATTTTAAATGCATACAGGTACATGACGTGAAAGTATTTTGTATTTTGTATTTGAAATACGTACAATAAATGGAAGTATTTTGTATTTTAAATACATACAGATGTGTAAATATTTTGTATTTTGTATTTTAAATACATAACCTGAAAGTATTTTGTATTTTAAATACATGACCAGCAAGTATTTTGTATTTTAAATACCGCAAACCATGTATTTTGCCCAACACTGGTTATTGGTACATAGTGTTTATAAATGTATATACTAACATATGTACGTATTAAACGATTCATTCAAATAAAACAATAACAACAGTGGTAACAATTAAAAAATTACATTTATTTATTTTCTATTTAACTTTGCTCAGGTACGAGTGCATACATATAAAGGCATAACTAAAAAACTTCAAACATAAACACTTTCAATTACAAAAAAAAAAAAAAAAAACAAATAAAAAATAACATAAAATAGTAATACTTTCATTAGTAGTACATACAGTATATGGACAAAAAAAAGTTAAAGTTGTATCCCCTTTAAAATTAACTTTGACATGTTCTATGCAGATTTCAAAAACATTTTAAAAATCTTACCACAGACTTTACATGAACATCTAAACAATTTTAAAATGTTTTAATTCAGAATCGAAAAATGCCTAAATATGTATCTATTAATATATTAATATTTTGGAAATCTTCATAAAACATGTCAATGTTAATTTTCAAGGGGGTAGGTACATCAACAATTTTTTTTTAGTCGGTAAAATGTTTAGATATCAGTAGTGTCTAAAGTTGTTAACTTCTTTTTATGAAAAAGCAGTTTCGTTTGCAAAATTTCGAATTTTAATTTTAAGTTTGTTATTCTCATCTTCTCTACTTCAATTTGTAGAAGACGGAGTTCTTGCCGGCATTCTAATTAATTTCGTGTTATTTTATGAATACTTTCTTCAGGTACACGGTTTTTCTGAGAAGCAGTCTAAGTAAAAAAAGTTTAAAATACACAACATATTTTATTAGGGGTTAAAAGAAATTTACTTTTACACAAACCTTTTTTTTTTGCAATGAGTAAAATTTTCGTTGCATTTGGCGTTTACTTCAACTTCCTTTGATATAATTTGTTCCTTTTCTAAGGGAGGCTCTTGAAGAGCAACAGAAATGTTCGATATATTTTCTTCTTCCTAAAAAAACGTAAATTGAATTCTGTAAGTGACTTGGAATAAAAATAAAAATTACTATGTACTTACATATACACAATCTTTGGCAAAGTCACAGTCGTACTCATTTGTATCCACCACAAATTCGTTTGGTAGCCATATGGATATATCGTTTGCTAATAATTGAACTTCTGGCGGCGGTTGCCCTCCTCCAGTTTGCTTGCTTTTAGCACGGAATTCTGAAATTTCTTTTTTTGCATTCATTTTTATTGTGGTCCATTGCGACTTTAACTGGCCGATTAAACGTTTTTTGCCGGAACACAAACTGTTAAAGCTAAAAATGCAAAAAGGTAGTCTCTTTAAAAATAAATCTACAAACAAGCACTGTTAACTTACCCATTCTCGAGTTCTTAACAAGCTTTCTTCTTTAATTGGTTAGTGTTTGTGTCCGTATTTTTGTTTTCGATTTGCTGTACTCTTTTTTTAATTAATTCCTTTAACAGCAAAAATTATATGTATAATAAACATTTCCAAATATAGTGAATGATCTTTTTGGACCAGCGTACTAAACTCATACCTTATCCTCTTCACACCAGTTTTCGGATCGCTGCCTTTTTATTTTTGTTTCCTTCAACACACATACCTTGTTTTCTAGTTCATTTTGTGGTTTTACTTGTTTATGATAATCTAAATCCATTTTTATTAATTTAATTGGCACAAATCAGTCTTGTTTGTTAGAAAAATCACAGAAATAAATATGTATAAACCTTACAAAATATAATAGTGATGTAAATCAGATGTAAACAAACTCGTTATTCGATTATCTTTGTAACCGTATACTACTAAAATAGAAAACTCAAATGCAGATGCAAATGAAACATCTCAAGTAAAAAGTTGTCAAAAGCCTCAAGTACAAGTTGGTATGGACAGGTACATAACAGTGCTTAAACGGGGTCGCAGCCCGACCTCTGCAGCAGTTGCTTCGGCCTAAAAAGTACCATCTTTCTATAAAATAAACTCTCAAATTCGTTTTGCAATTCTGGAGGATGAATCCTCCAAAGCACCAAACGTAATAAAATCATCTAAGCCACCCCCATTATATCTTAGGGAGCAAAACTCAAGTGAGTTAATAAAGAGCGTGATCTCGGTAATAGGTGAAAATTCGTTTTACGTAACTGCAATCAAGCGTGGTAATATAAATGAGACAAAAATACAGGTTAATCATGAGAATAATTTTTGTAAAATAATTAACAAATTCGAAGCCCTTAAAAAAGCTTACACATACCAACTGAAGAGCAGCAAAGGTCTTCAGGTAGTGATCAAGGGCATAGACTCTTGCGTGGACCCAGAGGAAATTAAAACCTTTTTGGAAGAAAAGGGCTTTAATATAAAAAACGTTACTAATATTAAGAATAGAGAAAAAAATCCCCAACCATTATTTCGAGTGGAGCTAGAACCTGGCGACGTTAAGCTTAAAAAAATGAAACGCATCCTATTTATAATTTAAAATATATCCTATACAGAAAAATAACTATAGAGGAGCCGCACAAAAGGAATGTCTTAACTGTCAAGAATTTGGCCATACTAAGGCATATGTAAATCACACATATGTACATATATGAACAACATTTTAATTTAACCCTTAAACACCTAAGACCGTCTACAGACGGTCATCAGAAAAAATAGTATTAAACAAAAACTATTTACATCACGCTGTTACGATGCAAACATTTTAAATGAGTATTAAATTCTCCGTATAATGGTACCAATTAAATTGAGATGATTTAAATAGTGTAGCAGAAAAAATCATTCTAGTCAGAACTTTGGTGCGAAAAGACAAATAAATTGCTTGTGAATTTAGTGCAAATTAAAATTAAAAAAAAAACCTTTTGGTTATTGAATTGAGTCTGGATTTTTGTTGGTAAGTTGTTGAAATGTTTACTTTACTGTAGACGGTCTTAGTCACTTAGTTGAAAAAAAAAATAGTTGTGGCGTTTTCTACCGGAGTAAAAAATAATCAATGTTACTCCTTGTTTTTTGGAATAGCAACTAAGAGACCTTTAACAAACAAGATGTCGGCAGAAGAGGAAGAACCCCAGCATTTCCATAGAACGACAAAAATTAAACTTTCTTCGTTGAGTGACCACGAAATAGCTAATTTTATGGACTAAATAGAAGACGATGATTTTGAAGACATTGACGATAGCATTGAAGATCCGGATTACAGTGCGGTGAAATCATTCCTGATAGCGTTGAAGATACTGAATATGAGTGTAATTAAATTATTCCTGAAAATGAAGATATTTTCTAGATTGTATAAAGATATTACATTCATCGTTACTTAAAAATGCAGTAAATTTATCGATTAACGCAAGCAATTCCAGTTTGAACAGTATTAGCGTTAATGTAAATTTAACACAAGATGGGCCTACTTCAGAAGTTTCAGACAATGCTTCTATGTTACAAAAACAATGCCCTCATCACAGGGGGTGGCAAGTATATAAAAACGTTTGTACCGAAAAAAAGAAGTTTATATGTATATTCTAGCCTTGTCGGATATAACAAAAGAGTCTTTGGAATTTAAGAATATACAATGGCGTAAAACGTCTTTGCAACTGCACGTAAATGAAGTTGGGTTTCGAGGAAAAACGGATTTACCGACTGAAGTCCAAAAATTGGAAACCCCATTGCAATACTTTTCTAATTATTTTACATACGATCTAATTAAACTTATAAGCCTCGAAACAAATCGCACTGCTCTGAAAGAAAATGTCAATACGCAATTTAAAGTTGATTCAAGCGGAATTCGGCGATACATTGGAGTCCTTATATTTATGTATGTCACTATTCCGATACCCCAATATTCAGTCACACTGGAGCGAATATGGATTTCGGCACATACCAGACTCTATGTCTAAAAATAGATTTGAGCAAATAAAGAAGTATTTGTCATTTAACGATGAGTCTGACAGTGTTCAGAAGGGCAATTTAGGATACGATCCTGTTAGTTGAACGTTTTGATAGCATTCCCAAAAATTCCGGCCTATGCGTCGATGAACAAATATGTTCAACTAAAATGGTTCATCATTTACGTCAATATTTACCAGACAAGCCCCATCCATGGGGCGTAAAATTGTGCGTGTTGTGTAATACGCAGGGATACTCGTACCGGTTTGAAATATATCTTGGTGCTAAAAATGATAATATTATTTTGCCCGATACATCAAATATTGGCTCAACAGGAAATGTTGTTTTGATTGACATGAGTATAACAAATGCTTTTGTGTTATACCGTAGAAATAACTCAGAAAACAACCAAAATTCGAACGAAAATACAAAAGAAAAAACCATGACAACTTCGTTTGAGCGTTGCAAAAGAGCTCTGCGTTTCCGTCGAAAAACGTTCGGTTGGTCGTTCATCATTTGTTGAAGAACCAACTATTAGCTCTTTTGTTGGGAAAAAAGCTGCTCATCCTGTAGCTGGTGTAAGATTTGACAAGATAAATCATTTTCCTCAATGGGGTTCAAAGAAGCCTTGCAAACTTTGTAAAAAATCTGAAACGCACACATTTTGTACTAAATGCAACGTCCACCTACATATGCTTTTCAAAAACAAATAACAATAACAAATACCACATGTGTACATAATATATTTGATTTAAACATGTATTTTATTTAGCACGAAAAGTACAAAATCAAATTTCTTTTCTTACATCTAACCATCATATTTGATTTATTTCTGAAAATATTTTTTCCCCTTAAGCAACTAAGACCGTCTACAGACGGTCTTCCTTAATTTTGTCCTGGAGCTTCACACAGGCATTTTTTTCTGAATTGAAACTAAAATTCTTCATTTCCAGTTGAAGCATATGCTAGAACAAACATGACTGCCGCAATTTAATACATATTTCAATTTCAGGTATTTAAGGGTTACAAATACTATTTTTCCTATTTTTAACGGATTTTAAAATCGACCACAAACATTTTTTCTAATTTCGACGAAACAACGTCTGTCGGGTCAGCTTGTTACATATATAAAACAGGATGTGTGCATGTATGTATGTAACGTATGGACTCCGAAACGGCTGGGCCGATTTTGATGAAATTTGCAGGGAATCTTCACAATATGCAGGCGGGTGACACTGTTAAATTAGATTTTCGGTCTGCGGGTGGAGGCACGTGGCAAAAACCAATTTTCATATGGCACCACCAATGACATATACATACATACATATGTATGTACATATTTTTTTTTTTTTTTTTGAAAGTTGTCATGTTTTTCAAAATGAGATATCAAACTCTTAAATCGGTTATGCAGTTGCGAAGGTATTTACAAAAAACCTATGTTAATTATGATCCAATATCAAAATTTTAAAACTTTCGAAATGTTGCATTCAAAAATCCGAGTTTTCGGTTTATTGACATCACAAACTGTTCACCAAATTTAATCGAGGCAACAATTATCGGTGACAGATTCAAAGGTGAAGACGTACTTATTCCACGATTTCCGATGATGTCCAACGATTTACCATTCCGAATTAAGCGGCTTCAATTCCCTTTGACTCTTGCCTTTGCTATTACCATCAACAAAGCACAAGGACAATCATTGATAATTGCTGGCTTCATTTAGGAAAATTCATGTTTTTCACACGGCTAGTTGTATGTGGCTTGCTCCCGAGTTGGCACGCCAAAAAAATTAAACGTTTTTACACCAAATAAAAAACAAAAAACATTATCTACCCGCTGGCCTTAAGCTGAAGTAATAAATAAATATTATTTCCAATTTGCTTTAAATACATGCGTTTCTTTTTTGACTGAGCCCATATCTACACCATTTTTTTAAAGGCCGTATATTTCGTTAAAAGCTCAATTTAAATCGTGTGGTAATACAACACTAATGCTTAAATGCCAGCAACGCGGACCGGGTCAGCTAGTGTTGAATAAATGGCTTTAATTGTTTCCGGGATGATTAAACCTAAAGACGACGCAGAAATTTTAAATCCATATAACAACTGTGCAAATTTGTCTCCAGTGGGCAGAAAGCTTAAAGCAATGTGAAATATTGATATGTTCACATTTTTATAAATAAAGTTTGACCCATCTACACTGATAGAAAACGCGTCATAGCATTGATGTATGTTGACATCAATTTGATGACAAGTGTCTTCGTTTTTGACCCCATGACACTTTTCATCATTGTGATGTCAGCCTTAACATATCTTTACCAAATGGTCATCTGGTAGACTTGTGCCAAATCGTTCATTTCAGTGACCGGTCATTTTCGTTCAATCATTCAAATTGAACCCGTTCGTTCAGTTCGTTCATTCCGTTCAATCGTTCGTTTTATGTACAACAAGACAAAAACAACAGGCCAAATTGTTTTTGTACGGCAAAACATGCATTCACAACTGATTGAATACGGTAATGTGATAAAAGAAACAAGTATAGCATACTTGTGTGATGTTACACTCAAAATACTATGTAGGTAAATTCAAAAGAATATTAAGTTGAATAATTGAAAATTTGATTAGAAAACGCATGATTTCATTTAAAATAAAGAAATTTTACAGCTATTTTTTAATGTTAATTTTTAAATGGAGAAACGCTTTAAAAATAAATAAATTTTTCTGTTATTTTAAACTTAAAATATACAAACTACAAAAAATACATTAAAAGGTATTTTCAGTTAATTTTAACTCGATTTGAATTGCATACTAAGACAGACCTACCAAATTGGCGAACAATTTTTGTTGTTTTACATATTTACTATGTGCACATGTACATATGTATGTAGGTATGTAAATAATAAAATAATTTAAAATAAAGGCAGAATTAGTCTTTACTTTCTGTTTCTGTTCTGTCCCGTTCTGTTTCGAAATTGTAATAGTTACTTTTTCTGTAGCAACTTATCAGCCATTTATGAGAAATTTATTAATTTTGCACCGTCCATTGTATTATTTAAATAACAATTATGCACATACATAGATTTGAAAAAATTAAATTTTATGAATTCTTTAAATCAAAAAATAATTTATTTTAATATAAATATGTATTTTTTGTTATTTATTTTGCTGTCACTTACAATTACCTAACTAGTTTTTGATTTTAGCAAACTGAACCGCAACAGAACAGAAATAATAATCAATTTCATAGGTTTTTTGATAAAAAAAAGAAATCAGCTGATTCGTAACAGAACAGAACGTAAAGACTAACTGAGCCTTAACTTTGCAGTTAAGTACCCATTTCAGTTTTATTTTAAGCATAAAAAATAACTGAACATATTTATTTTTGGAACAACATGTAGAAACAGTTAAAGAATTAGCTTATGTGCTGTTTTCACAACACAAGTGATTGAATGTGTAGTAAAATTTATATGTTGTGAAAACAGCACATTAATTATAAAATAACAAAATTTTCAATAAGTTTTAACTTTACGGAAAATAATTTTAACAAATAGAAACTGGGAATTATTTCCTTCTGAAGGTTACTTTATATTATATTCAACATTTTTTATTTTTCGAATTTATTCTATGAGCTAAATTTCAGTTATGTATTTTATAAAGCTTTTTTGTAATAGTCATATTCCTTAAATTTTTCAGAAATGACTTTATACACTATCAGACTATTACAAAAAAGCTTTATAAAATACATAACTGAAATTTAGCTCATAGAATAAATTCGAAAAATAAAAAATGTTGAAAATAATTTTAGTAAATTACATTCAGTTACTGCAAAAATTTTTGAGTGTACCCAAGAATGTTTAGCAAACGCAAATAAAATTCGCAGTTGTTTTTTCGTTTACCAAACAACGGATTGAAAAGAAACAGCCTATTATAGTGCTTATGTTATACCAGTATACTATACTTGTTTCTTTTAACACATTGCCAGTGGCAATTTGCCACATTGTTTAAAAAATTTAATAGTCCAATCTGGGCTGCATCATGTACTGATTTCTCGCTAAACGTGGCGGTTTTAATACTTGTTTGGTGTTCTCATATTCTAAATGCTAATGTAACTTTATTTAATGAGAAAGAATTACTTAAAAACTGCTGTTTTTAGAACTTATAATGTCATTAATCAATTTATATGATTTAAAAGCATGTTGCTTGTAAATACAAAATTTTTTTAAATATGAAAGCTTGTCGCGAGATTTAAGAACTTGTATTTACTTTGTTTGAGAAGTTTAGTAGTTAAAATCAATCACATCAACGGTCAATTTCACCAAGTTCAGTTATAATTAACTATCAGCTATAACTGTCAAAAACATATTGTTAACTGGAAGTTCAAGTAAAAGTTAGTTATAACTGAACTTGGTGAAATTGGCCGCAAGTTATTTAAATCTCGCAACAAGCTTAAAATCATATAAATTGTGTAACGACGTTATAAGTTGATAGTAAACGTTTTTAAGTAAAATTTTCTTTTTTTCTTTTTAGAGCATTTTAATAAAAGATGTCTTTTATATATTATTTAACTTTTAATTTAATTTGGTACCCATATTGAAGGAGAGCATAAACATTTTTTTACTTATTCTTAGCAAGTCCTTCCATTTGATACTCATATTGTAGGAATGCATTAAAAATAATAAGTCCGCCATCTTGGGTGTTTTACCAGGTTGGATTTAGTTTTTGAAATTCATAAGTAGTTTCTTAAGAACTAAGATATTCGCCATATTATTTCCACTTTGTCCTTTTTTATGCAATAAGTTGCACAATGGTTTCATTCATTTAATAAGAAGTTAACATAACCTATAGGAATAACATAAGCAGCATTATACAATGTTGCCAACACACTTCATTATCTTTTCGTTGTGCAATAAAAATCAAAAGTCTTTTGATTTTTGCCAATATTGTGCATCTTCGAATATTACATACACATTGGCAATATAATTGTACAACACGTAAAATTTAACAATTTTATTGCAAGTGTATGAGCCGCTTTATTCATAAACGAATGCTTAGGTAATGTATACATTAAAAGTGGGTTTTCCACACTAATTTCGTGCTCTAAAACTTGACTTAGCTTTTATAAATAAGGCTGTTGAATATTGAATTTGGTAATTTATTTAAAGATCTTATTTTAAAACTAAATGAAATATATATGTATAAAATTTTCTGCTCAAATAAAAAATTTGCATTTGGCGGGTTTTATATTAAGAACAACTGGCAACGCTCATAAACATTGTAGAATAATTGTCAATAGCAGCCAGGGTTGTCGGATTTATTTTGATCTTTTTTTCCCAAATTGATTGTTCATTTTATTGCGTTTTTAACAATATAAAATATGTATTTCATACATTCTTAAAAATATTTTGTATAAATCCTAAAAATAAATGTCTTCCTAATTGCTAAAATTTGGCAAAAATGGGAAAAAGTCGCCATGATATAAATTTTGTTTAATTAAAATAAAATGATTGGTGAACACAAAAAAGGTACAATAGTTTACAATAGTCTAATTAAAGCAGCAAAACATTTTTTAGGTTAGTATTAAAGAATTATTGGATATATATCTAAAACGATATACACGTCACCGGCAACGTAATTCTTACTGTTTTTTTTTTTGAAAATAATGTATACGATTTAGTTTATTCAACATATCGTGTGAAGCTACAAAAGTGCTCTTTACATTTATATAATTTATAACTCGTATTAACGTGTCAAGAAGTTTGTATTGCTCTCTATTTTGAATCGAGTTTTATTCGAGTTAATTATTAAAAAGATCTCTTTCAATAAAGAGTTACATAAAAAAAGTTCTTTAAAATGGCACGTACCGGACGTATCCTTATAGTTTGAAGCTTTTTCCAAAAACTGATTTAAATTGGATGGAATACCATCATTAAAATAGGATTTCCAAATAACAAACGGTAAATTTGTCTACGAGTCTCAAAACATATTCATGGCTTATACTATGTTCACACTTGAATTCTCTGAACATGAACGTGTACAACCGGCCTCGATTTCTGCTTAATGTTTTATTTTTTTCCTGAAGTAATTCATAAATTTTCACAATTTCATCATAATTATGTTAAAAATAATCTTCTGATAACTTTAAAAAGTATTTTAATCCAGTTTTAATTTTTTTCCTAATCATCTGTTATCTTATTCATCTCATATGTAATAACATTTTGCTTAAACGCGTCTAAAAACCCAAGTGTGAACATAGCATTATCAAATAACCAACAAAATCGACATTTATTTTATAAGCCGCCAAAAAATCGCCATGGCGCCAAATTGAATATTAGGTCGCAAAGAAACTTGACAACCCTGACCTTATTATGAAAATGTGTAAAGCAATGAGTAAATGAATTAAGTATATTTTACTGACATCACAAATAGACCACAATAGTATTGTTGTTTCTTTTCAACCAGTTGTTCGGTAACCAAGTGACCGACTGACTAAAAGGACCCAAGTGAACCATTGAACGAAATTGACCGATGAAACTGAACGACCGTTCATCGTTCATCTGACTGATCCGTTCAATTGAACGAGTTCGTTCATGAACGACACAACTCTATCATCTGGTTCAAAAACTTAAATTATGTCATCAATGGGATGAAACATCTACATCACAAAAATGTCGAATCGGAGTCAGTTTCATAAAAAATGTCATCAGTGCGATAACTACATATGTATGTAACATCGGAGAAAGGACTTATTGCACTCAATTTAATGACATACTGTCATCAATGCAATGATACATTGGCATTAAAGAAATGACTAATTGGCATCAATTTTATGAGAAAAATTCAACCATTCAATGAAGCACTAACATCAACATGTCATCAATACAATGACAAAACAACATACGTTTAATAACAAGATGCCATCAATGCAATAACCAATCTTGATACCTAATAACATGTTGTCATCAATACGATAACGTTTTTATATTAATTTGATGACATAATGTCATTAAATAAATAAAAACCTCTCATTTATATTATGATAAAATAAATACAACATTATATATGTATATGTACATATATGTGGGTCATTCTTAAAAAAACATGACCAATTGGTGTCCCCAGACTTTACTATTTTATATTTTGTTTCTCCAAAAAGAAAATAGAAAAATATCTGCATTTTTATAAATTATTGTCGATTCTACGTAACTATATTATAAAACAAAAATAATTAGTTATCTGAAAATAACTTAAAAAATATTTTTAATGTCAAAGGTTTAGCAAAAACCTGTGTTCCGAGCTAATTTATTAAAATTTAATAGTTATTTTCAGTTAAAATAAAATTGAAAAAAAATAATATTTACAATTTTTGTTATTCAGTTTGTATATATTGATACCATATATAGAAAAGAATGATGAAAAATAATTTTTTTGTATAATTTTTTTGAAGAAAAATCTTGTCCCCAGGTTTTGGTCCCCTCTGTTACGTCCACACATTTTATTGAAAAATGTTTGTTAAACGTTATAACGCGTATATTTCTCTTATGCTTCTCCATCAAAACTTAGCTAAAATCAACAAAATGTGTTTTTAACTGTTCAGTCTTGTTTAGTGCGTGGTTGAGTAAGTAACTTAATTGTAGGCCGGGTGCGTACCCTTATTCAGTGTCTACTCTGTTACTGTTGAAAAACGGTGAGTAAAGTGATTTTTTATTTATTTTATAATTTTTTTATAAATATTTTGTGTACACTAATTAAGTGGACAAATAAATTCTACAAAATTCTAATAAAAAGCTAAAATATGGTATTTTTGAGTTAATTTGTCCCCTCTGTTACCGGTCCACTTTGTGACTTATTATCAGTAAAAACTCCAAAAATTTAAAAAAATTCTGCTGGTTATGGATTCCAATTGTTGATAAGATCCGTAACCACATGAGGCCAATTATAAACATATTTGGCCAACTTAATTTTTTAAAATTACAAAATTCAGAATGGTTATGTTTTTTAAGAACGACCCATGTATGTACATTTTTATAAAAAAAAATTTATTCACATAAAATATAAAAAAAACTTAAAATAATAATTAAAAATAGACAGACAAAGTTTAGAAAAGTTTTTAATGTGAAATATCATTTGTAATAAAACTGGGACCGAAAATAACAGTTATTTTAAAATACCATATTGATTGTAATAACTAGTCCATGATTAAATATATTACATTTTAAAATTTTGATTTTTCGAGCAAAAATACAATTTTTTCTGATTTTTTTGTTTTCGTGCAAATTCAAAAGTTAATTTTTGATTTTTATTTTTTTGAGCATGCAGAACAATGTGGATTTTTATTGAACAGTCTCTTTTTTTTGTTTTGTTTTATTTAATATTTTTCTAATTTATTAATAAGCAGTAGCCCGTTTCTGTATTTTTCGCATCGTAAAATTTTCCGCATGAAACCAGTGAATCGGGACAGAAACAGTGCAAAATGAAACAAAAAATGTTTTTTCTCACACAAGTGTTTCTGTATCTTTCCGTTGCGAGAATTATCTGTCATTTTAATAATTTTCCAGCAATTATTGGAAGGATGCGAGAAAAAGTGTTTCTATAACAATATTTTGCGAAAAGTTTCTTTCAAGAACTGTCAAAATAAGTCACATTTGAAATTGGTGGCGAGAAAAACAAAATGTAGATATTTTGAATTTAAAATATGTTTATATACTATTTTTTTTAATAAATAAAAAAAATAGAAGGAATATAAATGATAAATGCATAATTTATATGATGAAAATAAACAAAAAACAATTGTTATATATTGTTATTTTAAATTTTTGTTAGCCTTTTCTTGTTTTGGTTTTAATCAGTGCTGCCAGATAAATTTGTGTCAAAATCGTCAATTTCCTGAGAAAAAAATAAAAAAGATCGTCTTTTTTGTTTTAAAAATCGTGCAATTTAAAATCAATTTTAAACAAATTTGTTTCGACTTTTATTAAAAAATAATCAAACAAAAACATAGTTAAAGTTCATGGGTATTTAATAATTATTATTTAATAATTGAGATATAAATCTTTAATTTACCTATTCCTATAATCTTTTTCTTTTTTACCTGAAATAGACTTAGTAGAATACCTTGTAGTTAAAATTAAAAAAATCGGTTCATAAATAAACGGGTTAAAGACCCAGTAAAATCTTCGCCTACAAAATAATATGTTAAGTAATCAGAAACACATAAAAGCACTACGTACAATTCTACTGAAAAACTAATGAATTTTACAAGGGTTGCGCTAAAAAGAACAAATTCAAAAGTAAGTCATTTATTGTTATCTTAATACATCCAGAAAAAAGTAGTTATCGAAGTTCTTATGGAAGAAACCTACTTAATAACGAGTTAAAGAATTTATCCATTTTGAAAAAGTTTTTACTGGGAGACAAACAAATTTCTTTCTTGCCGGAATAATGGTTTTGGCACAAAAGTGTACATATAAGATAAGAATATCAAATATCAATCATATTTTGTATATGTATATAAGAAGTATTAAATGTTCAAAAAAAGCCAAGTCGGTCCATTACTTTCCCTCGAAATTTTGCTTTTGTCGATACATTTTTTAGGGAAGAAACAAACAATTTCGAGGACAATTTTCATAATAGGGATAAATATAAAAATTTAAGCAGCCTTGTTTCTAAAGATATCTTTTTTTCTAATAAACAAACATATAAAACTATTTACAATTATCTTATTTCGAAGACTAAGGGGCTTATAGTGTAAAACGCAACGCCAACAATTTCATTAAAAGCAAAAATAAAATCAAATATATTTTATAAATTTGTTGTTGCTTTCTACAGACATTCATATTATTTTTATTTCAATTTTCAACGCCACAAAATAGAAGTGTTTGAAATTTAAAAATTCAAGATGAATTTCTATAGAAAGTAACAACAAAATTATAAAATATTTTTGATTTTGTTTTTGCTTTCGTCACTTTTTTAGAAAAAATCATCAAAACGTCACTTTGTTAATATCGGAACAAAAAATCGTCAAGATGACGATAACTCGTCAAATCTGGCAGCACTGTTTTTATTATATTTATTTCTTTTGTTGACGTTTCGCTTTTATTTGACACTTAATTACTGGAAATATTCCAGTATAAACATAATTTGTTGTGTCTGTTTTCGCATTCAAATACAGATACACTTTTATCTCATAAATCGAGAAACGATGGAATTTTTTGTTTCACACTTCATGTAAGAAATTTTACGATGCGAGAAATACAGAAACGAGCTACAGGACAACTTTCGAAACTTTTTCCGTTGATTTATTCAATTTATTAAGAAACTGTTCAATGAAAATTCACATTGGTCTGCATGAAAGTGGACATTCAAGGTTAAATAGTTGAATGGCCTTAAAACAAATATCAACAGCTCTAATAAATGAAGTAAACGGCAAATATTGCGCATCTAAATATACAATATATTTTGACACCTGAAGACTCTTCGTGTCACCCAGCCCTAAGATAAATGGCTGTATGTGCTGCTTTTTTTAGTAAAATCTCTTTCCTTGTCTCGCCGCAGCGTTGTACGGCATATTACTAAATTAGGGGAATCAGTAGAATCCGTTATTAATTACCTGTGAATTCTTTTCTTTTTGTTAAGATGAAAGCACAGAGATCAATGACCTTTGCCATCTTCTTATTTGTATTCGATACGTAGATCTTGACTACAATGTTTTTGAAACAATGTTTTCTCTAGAAAGCTTTGATAGTAACGTCACAGGCAAACTTTTGTTCGATACTGTCAGTGATAAGCTTTTCTCCCTAGTTGACATGAAAAAAATTGCTGGAGTCTGTACCGATGTAGCAAATGTAATGACGGGAAAATATAGAGGCCTCGTAGGTCAAATCGAAAAAAATGGGATTTCAGTTAGCCCGTTTCACTGCATTATTCACCAAGCTGCTCTTGCATCCAAATTTATTAGTAATTACCCTGCTATGAAGACTGCTGAACACATTATTAATTGAATACGAGGAGGGCATCACGCCCTTACTCATAGAAAATTCGTTAGCTTTTTAAAATACAAAAACGCAACACACAAAGATCTAAAAATGTTTACTGAGGTTTGCTGGCTAAGTCGTGGTGAGTGCCTAAATAGATTATTTAACTTAAAGGAATATGTGCTTCAGTTCTTAGAAACGGAAAAAATAGAAGGTTGTGAAATACAGGCTTTAAAAGATAATAACTTAATTTTAGATCTAGCGTTTTTGGCAGGTACAACCACATCTTTAAATGAATTTAATTTAGAGCTGCAGGGAAAGGGAAAGAATTTATGTGATTTGTCCAAAATTCTTTCTAACTTTAAAACAAAACTCTTTTTACTCCTTTGACAAATTCAGTCGGATGATTTTTCTAGTTTTCCAAAAACTGCTATCACATATGACAAACAGAATAATGATAAAAAATTTGAATTTATAACAATACTTGAAACACTTTTGTATAACGTTTAAGACAGGTTTAAAGATTTTGAAAACATACAACCATTGGTTGATCTTTTCGAAAACCCTTTCAATTGCGATGTAAATAAGTACGAGTTTGATATACAATCAGAACTCATAATACTTCGAAGCGAATTAAATACTCCAGAGAAAATAAATATCATTGAGTTCTGGAAAAATTTGGATAAACTAGCATATCCCGAACTCAAAAAAAATCTTTAAGGTGTTTGTCGTTTTTCCCCTCTACTAAACCTCTGTGAGCAAATTTTTTCGGACCATAAATTTATTTGTTCAAAGCAGCGGAGTAACTTAACTTCATCACACTTAAAACACATTTTGCTATTACGAAACTGTCATAAGAGCATAAATGTGGACGAATTCGTACATATTTTGTAAAAAATGCGCTTCAAAAAATAATCAGTTCTTATTAAGCTTGATATTTCCAATTTTATTTGTTTTTTTGATTTCTAACTCTTCTTTCGTATGGTCAAATGCTAGCAACCATTCTTTTATTTTTCCTAAAAAAATGTATTTATATTTATTTAAAAGTTCTTCCCTTTCTTTGCTCTGGTATGCTCCATCAAGCATACATTCTTTTATTTTAATTTAGTATTTTTTTTAACTAATTCATTTTTAATTGAACCTTTGTTTTACATAAATGGTTTTTAATTTTTTGAACTATTAAAAAAATGTTTTATTTTACTTCAAATGCGTAAAATATTAAATAAAGAAATATAATGCACCATTATATTTCAAACGCTTGGCTTTGTGTTTGCTGGGTAATTCTGCCATCTCACTAATACTAATAAACATCAATACAAGCACAGTTTTAATTGTGCCCACTTCTGCTCTTAATTCTCTTCGCTCTCATTTATTTTGATGCTAATGCAGCATATGATGTAAAAGTGTCATCAATTAGCAGACGTTTATAAGTATTTATGATTAAATGTCATCATATTGACGACATTTTTTGTAACGGTAATGATGACATCAACGTACATCAAAGTTATGAAGGTTATGTTTTGTATGATTTATTTAAAAATTTACACATTTCAGTGTCATTCTTTTTGATATTGATTTCAAATGGGATAATTAATTTACATCAATATGATAACATTTAATCATCACATTTTTATTTTGTAACTGTAAACATAAAAAACGAACATCAATGGGAGGTTATTTTTCTGTTTGCTTTATTTAACAATTAACTCTTCGCGCTCTCATTCTTTTTTATGTTGATGTCAAATATAATGATTACATGTCATCAATATGAATGTTATATGTTGTATAAACTGCTTCTTGATTTGACAACGAATGCACATCAATGTGGTGTATCTTATGCAAGTTTTAGAAATGTGCCTATAAACAAAAAATAATGAATAAAACATTAACATTTTTACTAAAACACACTTTACAAACAATTTAACATTATTTAGTATTTATCTTTATTCATACTTTACCTCTTATTAATGCAAAAAATGTGGCATCGAATTGATGTCACTGTAGTCATAGCATGGACGACGCGTAAAATATGACAAAATTATTTAATAACGTTCGTCATTAGATTGATGTCACTTATTGCATTATTGAAGTCATTTGTAGTAACATTGATGTCACATTTCTGATGTTAAGGCATCATCAATATGAAGATGCATTTTTCTATCAGTGTAGTGGCATCCAGGCACAGAATACCACAGAACTGTGAAAAGTGACGTGCGAAAAGGGCCCAAATCAGTTGCGAAGGTAGCTTACGAAGAAAAAGATAGAAAGCTTTTTTTGGTAGTGAAGTGGAAATGTGTTAAAACAGGCCGCAACCATCAACACAAATGGCGTGATCAAAACAAAAATAACAAAACACAAACCACGTTAAACAAATGCATTAGTTCAACAAACGTTGTGTTTAGTGAAATAAAATTCATTTAGTTATATTGTTTTGTTTTATAATGTTATTTATTCACTTACAAAAATATTATTTACTAGTGTTGTGGTAATTTTAAAAGTTAATTTTTACAACAGTTGTTCGTGATAATTTCAACTTAACAAATTTGTGTTCATTGTATTGTGGCAAAAAAGATGGTGCAAAGAGAAATGCAAAAAGGGCAGCTTTCTTAAAAGCAGACAAAAAAAAACGCAAAATCTTCCGTCTCGTGACTGTTCTGTGGTATTCTGTGATCCAGGGGCCAAATTTAAGAATTATAATCATGTATGGATTGTTTTACTTGCAACTTCGTTTTTTATTTGTCTGGAAAAAATTAAAAGCATAACTGCATTTTCCAATTTTTTATGAATTTTTAACAAACAACAATTTTTAAATGTTGCTAAAAAATTATTATTTTTTTTTTGTAAAAAAATATATGCTGTGCGTACCCGAATTGTATTAAAACACCAGGTACCCGCCTTGTCTGTTTTTTTTTAACTAGCACAGTGTAATTATAAATTTTCAGAAAAACCACGAATTTCTGAAAATTTCTTTAATTTCTATTTTCAAAAAATACCAATATTAAATCCTGTGCGCACTAGTTGCAAAAACTCATCCATGTTACATTTTGAATGAAATACATATTCCACCAATATGCATGTATGGCGTGGTGTTCGGGCACCTTTAATAATACCCACACCACAATAGAGGAGAGGGTACCCTGCAAATATTATTGGACCACCTGATCCAATTTCGTTAAATGGACTACTCCATGGACTGGTCCGATGTAATGCAAGCATGGACCATGTCATTGTTAAAAAGGGTTTGTAGTGAGACGACATGTTTTCGTTTTTAAACGAAGTTAAAACTAATCCTCTTGTGTACACAATGGTCCTGTTATATGGTCCTGCCCTAGGACATCGTAATGTTAAATATACCACGTTTTTCCATACGTTTGGGTTACTTTTGGACTAGTCCTAGTCCCTTGTGGGCTACTCTTTACACGCGTGTTTGGACTGGTCCTTTAATTTGCAGGGTATTGTGCATTTGTGCTGGTGTGTGTAACACCTTTACTAGACCCACCTTAAAGTATAACGATCGACTCAGAATCACTTTCTGAGTTGATCTAACGATATCCGTCCGGTTGGCTGGCTGTCCATGTAACCGTGTGCGCAAAGTACAGGTCGAAATTTTGGAGATAATTTAATAAAATTTGGCAGATAGGGTCTTATTGGCACAACAACAAAAGATATATCCCTATTCATATAGCCATAAACTCTCAAATATTTGTTTTTAAATATTGGAGGGTATCATATGGCCGGGCCTGACCGACTATACTTTCTTACTTGTTTTTTATTTGGTTTTATGAAAGTTCAATAAAATTATAAAAAATAAAACTGCCTTCTGGAATTAGTTTCTATTTTTTACTTTAACATAATTCAACTGACTGATTTAAGGTGCGAAATGTTAGCACGTTTTTGCATTTTGTATAAATATTGGGCCAACAAATCTGTGGTCACAAGCGAAACCCGCCTAAGTCGACTTAAGAAACAATTGAGTTTATAATTGTTTTTATAAAATACTTCTGAATTTTTCGTTATCATTTTTTATTTTATCATTGTGGGGGCAAGCATCTTTGATTCTGAATTACTTTGTATACCCTCCACCACAATTAGTTGTGAAGAGGGTATATTAAGTTTGTCATTCCGTGTGAAACTTTTTTATTATTCATCTCAGACCCCATAAATTATATATATTCTGGGTCCTTGAGTAATTCTAAGTCGATTTAGCCATGTCCGTCTGTTGAAAACACGCTCACTTTCGAACAACTAAAAAGAAATGAACAAACTTGGTGCCAAATTGCTTGTAGTTATCCTAAGCAGTTTGGGATTTAAATTCAGCATAATCGGTGCAGTAGGACCAGAGCTATAAATCAAAATGTCTGATGTCTGTTTTTATAAAGATAAATTAATAATAAATAGACATCGTATAGATATCCCTCCTGAAATATTCGAACAGTCGGTGGAGGGTATTAAAGATTCGGCACAGCCGAATACAGTAGTTTTGACTTAACTGCCTTTTGTTTACGTGCACTTTTGACTTAACTGCACAAAATTGATAATTTTTGGAATTATTCTTTATAATTCCACACAAATTCCTTTTTTAAGTGCACTTTCTATACCTGCACATTTAAGATAAATGCACAAAATTTTTGGCTTTTTAAAATTATTTTCATACAAAAATCAAAGTTAGCTGCACTTTGACTTAACTGCCCAAAATAAATATTTTCTGGAATTATTCTTCAAAATCCTTGTTTACGTGCATTTTGTATACCTGCACATTTTTCATATTTTTGGGCAGCTTTAAAATATTTTCATACAAAACATCAAAGTTAGCTGCACACATAAAAATATGTATATGGTGGCCACTTTTTCACATAAATATCCAATTTAAGCTGTTTATAAAAATATAAAGTGCAATTATTTTGTGTTTTATGTTCTTTGTGAATTCTAATTGTTTTTGTTAATGTTTCTTTTACATATATTTGGGGTATTCACAAGGTAGTCATAACGTTGTAAAGTCATATGTCTTAAAATAATTACAAGAAAGATATATGGCTGCTGTGGGCTACCGCTTATAATTTTGATTTCTACTGTACAGGTATGACGTATCAATGAACACAGCATTAAAATTTTAATTTTGTTTGAAATACAACAACATTAATTTTTAACAATTGTAATATATTATTTAGGACATTATGACGATATGACTTGATAGCACACCTTGTGATCTGTTATTTCCCAGCTAGCATAGGCTGTTTGTTAGACGATTATGTTTAATATATAACTCCTAAAAGAATCTTCTGGTGATTATCTGACGAGTAACAAAAACATCTAAATCTTTTTTTAATTTATTTATTTTTTGACACGCTCGTCTTTAAATCTTGAAATGAACCTTTTGGGACTCTCTGTAAGAGTCGTATAACAATTACTGAGCTACCTAAATAAGAAGTATGAAAATGATTTTGCCAATACAAAATAAAACAAACCGGCCTAAGGATCTGCAAAAAATGATTTTCCGACAGGATGGTGTTGATTTTAATTTTTACACAGTTTATACGAAACATAACTTTAGAACACGAATTTAACACCACCCGGCTGGAAATCTTATTTGATAAATCGATTGGTCGTTTTATTTTATTGGAAATGTATTGGCAATATAATTTTTATGCTTAAAAAACGCTTGCAGCTCTTGTTTAGGTAGCTTAGTTAATCATTCGGCTGAGTATATCACGAGTTGTAAAATAATACATACATGAGTCTTATACGACTCTTAGCATGATTTTTGAAAGACTCGTTAGATAATCTCAACATACATCATAAACGATTCCCTTTACGATTAATATAAGCGTTTTTCGCTGCGTTATGGAAGAATCTCTCATATGAATCAGAACGTGTAACAGTTTCTCCCGTGCTAGGAATCGTCTACAGTTAAAAATGAGCTCGTCGACGATCAAAAAGACTCTTTGTGAGATTCCCAGTAAGCTCCTGGGTTGAAATAAAATTTTAATAAAATATAAATTTATGTATTAAAAAAAATAATTTTCTTATTCTAATTTTAAATCAAACACTTTACTTTAGCTGCACTTTTGTGCAGGTAACCACAATTGTGTACCTGCACATTAAGGCAGGTAAATGCATTTAAGATAACTGCATTTTTGATTTACGTGCACAAAAAATTGTGCAGCTAAGTCAAAACCACTGTATAGCACTCTAACTTGTTTTCTAATGCAATTAGTTTTTTCAGAAACGCAAGCATAAAATGAAGTGTCTTTTCTCAAAAACTATTTCGACTTAAGCGGTTATTGCTTGTATTTCTATGTAATGTGTATTTTATTATTTAGTATAATATTTTGTTAGTATTTTTTTAATCTTAATAATAATAAACCTTAATATGTTACTAAATCTAATACAAAGTTAAGTGTAATAAAGTTTGTTCCAAGTCGAATTAAGTACAGGTGGTGCCGAAACGCCTTCTGATTTTGACAGTTCGAACCTATTTGTTTTGATTTGTTAGTGCGTTGCTAAGAATGCTTGACATTTCGAGTCATAAACACTAACAATGCAATGCAAAACCGCTAAGTTATATGAATAACTCCTTTGTTTTTGAATTGTTGTAGTTCCAACCAACACCACCTGTAGTTGAATTCGCCTTGGTTTGTTCAGTTTAAATAAATTGTAAAAAAAATTAAGAATACAAGTATAAAATTGTAGTCAAGCTAATTCGACCCTCTACTACTCTACACTATTTGCAAGTACAGAAAGAATTAAGTGTAGATTCTATGACTTGTGAAAACTTTAGGCATAAGACTCATATTTTTTAGTATAATTGTGATATTTATCGCCATCCAAGTAGGAATATTTGTATAGTGGGCATCAATAAAATTTAAAACTAACATTTTTAAGATATTAATTGCGGGAAGTACATGATTTAAGTTGCAACATACCATTTTTTTATGAATTTGTTCTAAAAACGAAAATAAATAGATGGTACAGAGGCGGTATTCCTGAAAGAAAACTGTTTTGGAATAAGGTAATATTATGAATCGATTGTCACCATTTTTAAGTGGTAGAGTCCTCGGACCAATAAAAGATTATATACAAAATTTCAAATAATTATCTTTGAAATTGTTACTCGTATTTTAACAACCAGCCAGACAGACGGATGGGTACGCTCCAATTAGGGTTGCCATACGTACTGTTTTAAACAGTACATGTACTGATTTTTTGTAATTGTACTGTTTATGCATAACGTCCAAAACAGTACGCAAATGTACTGTTTTTTTTTGTTTAGTCTCCAAAAAACCAAGATATCAAGAAAAACCCTGTTAAAGTCATATTTTGAAAATATCTTAATATGTAACAGTACATAGCTTTAAAAAATATGTTGTGTTCCAAACAAAAATGCTGTAAAATAATAAGACTTTTTACGCTGTGGTCATTGTTTTCTCATAAATACGCAGTAGAAATCTTAATTATTATTTTAAAGACATATGATTTTATGGCTACCTCTTCCAATAGTATTTGCCTTTAAACACCTGAGAAAGACAACAACAAAATCGAAATTTTGTTAAAAATATTATATATTTTAAATACTTAATAAATACTTATACCAACGCAATTATCTTTAATTCCTAAAATTTTTTTTTTTTAATATTCGGGCAAGTTCTGAAAATCGAAATCACGTGAAATTGAAAACTACAAATTTAAAAAATTCTCCAGGCTCAATATTTATAAAAATGCCTAATTCCTTTCATAACTACTTTTCTCTACCTAAACTTTTTTTGAAATAAAGAAAAGCTACGTTAATTTTTACAAACATTTTATTGAAAATCTTCAGCGTATAAATTTTATTGAAACTTGTTTTTTACAATTTTAATATTTTCAGATTTTGTTGAATAAAAATACACCAAACTATGTTTTTTGGATTTTATAGATTATAGCTGAACTTGGTAAAATTGGCCGCAAATAATGTAAAAATTGTTTGAAATTGGAAAATTAACTTAGGACACATACATTTTCTCAAATTCTATATAATTTGTGCAACTATTTGTGTGGTGAAAATTGCTTTAAATACCAATATGCTTAAAGAAAGTCCTAATTACACAATCAACGAGTTAATTGTTTTAAGTTAAGTTAGGCTTTTCTCCTTTCTTATATGGCTTACAGGAATGTTATGGTTTTCCTGTCTTCAAATTAAAAAAAAAAACATTTAGGCCATATGCTTCGTTTTAGTGTTTTTTTTAAACGCAAATGGAATAATTTCGCATACGTTTAAAATGCAATAAAACGGAAATTATTCCTTCGACGTTACACATTTTAAGTGTTTTTCGTTACATAATTGTTGCATATTAGATCAAAAGTTTTAAATATATAATAATTTAAGTAAATCGTTGTGTTTTCGCAACAAAAAAAAATGTACTGTTTTTTTCTTGATTGTACTGTTTTTGTGTGTTCAATGTACTGATTTTCCGAATTTAAAATCTGGCTACCCTAGCTCCAATAGATTTAGGAAATGATTTAGCGAAATGCTAAAAGGTGGGTCTAGAACATACATATGTAATCTTTTATGCGCTACAAACTTCAGCATACATCCGCCGCAACTTTGGTGGTGTAGGGTATCATAACGTTCACATCTATAAAGAATCTCAGTAACAATTTGTCTGGATGCAAAGGAGTAAACAAAAAAAGCAACAGTCACGTAAAATATTGATTTTATGTAAAGTTTCCGACAGAGACAACCATGAAATGCGTGCGATTGTGCAAGGATCTTCAATTGCAATATTTGTTCTCAAAATTTATTTGGGGATTCGTACGTGTGACATACAAACATACTAGTGTACATTTATTTTTTGTTAAAAGAATAAAAGTTGCCTTGCTTTTTATTTGTGTCAAAAGCAGTCAATGATTTGTGTGAAAAATAAGCTGTTGTTAAAACTATGACGGTTAAAATTTTCATATTTCATGTTTTTTAAAAAATAGTTGTTTCAAAATAAAAAGAGTGTTTGGGAAACATTATGTACAGCTTCAGTTAAGTTCGACTGTCTGATATAATAACAAGTAAAAAAACTAAAAAGAAAGATGAGCCGAATCTTTGATACCCCAAAAAAAATTAAATTTTTGCGAATTTAAAGCGTTAATTTTGTTACTTTTATTACGGTACGTTTCCACTTACGTTTCCACTTACGTTTAATGGACGACAAAACTAGTTTTGCAGCAAAACATTTTGCATGTTCGAAAAAATTAAACAAAAACTAGTTTTAATCAAAAAAATTTTGAAAATTATGAATACAGCTCTAGGTAATATCGCTGTGAACAAAACAACTTTTTTTAACCGCAATTAACAACATTTTTTTTTTGTTTATGTAAATCAACCGCAATTAATAATATTGCTGAGCACGTGTATATATAAACAAAGCGTTATTAACAGTGCTGCCATAGTTGTCTTATGAGTTTATCCAAAAACTTGAAGACAAATTTGCTAAATGTTAAAATTAAGAAAATAATCTTAAAATCATAACAATAAAATGCTAAGACAAAAAATGTTAAATTTTTAAAATTTGCTGAAATGTGTGCTAAATTTGTACAAAATAATATATGCTAAAAATCTTCTTTTGAAATTAAAATCTGGTAACACTATGGCAATGGTGTGAAAAAACTAAGCTTTGCGCAAAATAAATTTAAATTTAAAATTAATTAAAGACTGTTTAAATTACTTAAAAATAGTGGATGCATATGGTAGCCTCTGCATAAAATATTTTTATAATAATTTTTGCAAAAAAGAAAAGAAAAAAAAATTATAAGAAAAAGTCTATTACATCGTTAAAACGTGGCTTTAACCTAAAAAAAAATCCTTCCTCGTAAACTGTTCAAATAATTTTTCATATTTTTCAAAAATTGTAAAACAGAAGAAAGTATTATTGTGTGTACACTTTGTGATGCACAATATAATTTAAATTGTGCATCTAAAAATTTGCCATCTCTCTCTAAGCGTGCGGTGGATCAGATTAATAAAAACAAAGGTACAACTTTTACTTATGGTTGCCAAAAATGTCATGAAAGATCTATCGTAAACAGTTTTACGGCAAAATAGAACCATTGGAAAAACAAATTAATGATTTGTCAAACTTAATTGAAAATTAAATTATTTCACAATTTAGTGGCATTAGAATTGATCTGGAAAAATCATTGGCCCAAAACAAGTTATTTGAAACCTCTAATTTTTCCCAAAAATCCCTTATGGTTGTGGTATTTTTCTTACTTTTTGCTGTATATCTGGGGAACGGCAAGAGCCAAAGTTTCCAAATTAGGTACATATGTACATTAAGTTGTCAATACACACCATCCTACAAAATGTGGGCGGGATTGGAGAAGTGGGCGTGGTACCTCCCGTACAAAAAAAATTAAAAATTTTATAAACCTTTAGGGCTGCCATATGTCCTATGGATGAGACTTATATACCAAAATATCGGAAAAATCGGTTCAGAAACGAAAAAGTTATGGCAAAAATAAAATTTTTTTTTAAATACCCATTTCCGGAAACCAAAGATCTTTCCGAGTCCGAGTTTTATAATCCAACTTATAAAGAATAGATCATTTGTAATACGCGTTACACAATTATGGAATCATATCATACCATATCGGGAAAGTCGATTTTCAAACTCAGTTGCAAAATTTAAAAAAATTTTATTAGAGAACTTTTAAGTAAATACGCTTATCTACATTACATTACGAAACCATAATCTTTAACATTTTACACCATGTATAAATTGTTATTGTAAATGTTAATTTTTATTCTTTGTATCTTTGTGGGGAGGGTTAGTTAAACTTTATAAGTATATACGTATACTTAACCCTTTCGCTACAAGTTTTTACTGGGTTACTAAAAAAATTAAATTTTTTGGATTTTTAATATCACTGGCCCTAAAAACAACAATCATTACTCACTTTTGAAAAAAATGTACCCCAAATGTGTTTTTTGGCCCGTATCCATATGGATACATATTCCGGTTATGGCAAAGAAATTTTGTTAAAAAAAACTAACATAAATAGTATAAATATGCACGGAATGCTATAAGATTTTGCAAAAATTCGTTCTAAAATTTCGTAAAGATCGAACCATAATTTACTGTTAGACCCATATAAGCCATACTTCCGGAAAACAGTTTATTTCGCCTAAAACCGTCATAAATAATGCTATCAGAATAAAATTTAATATTTCACAGTTTTATAAGACTAGAAATCACAGTAATAAATTTCGTGATGATCGGTCCATAATTTGCAATACTATTATTATGCGAAGATGTTGAAAATTTCACATAAGAAATACGTCCCATTTTGTTCTCTTTTATATCTCTCGATTTTTTTTAGTATCATTACTTAAAATGTGGCACGAATTCTACATATTATTATTGTGGCAGCACTGAAAAAATGGCAGTTTTTTTTATTAAAAGCTGAGTTACCATTTGTCAAGCTTTTACTTTTTGCAAGCCTTTTTTTGTTTAATTTTTTATTATATTTTTAAACAAAATTAATTCGAAAGACATTTTGGTGGTTTCTTTTAAAATTTTTGCACTTTTGTAGAAAAAAGTATTTAAAAACAATAAATGTTTTTTTTTCAGAAATGGTGTCATTCTTTTAATTGATAGCAGATGTATGCAAGTGTACAAAGGGTATTAAAGATATATTGAAGAACCACATACTTTATCTATATGATCATTTTAATTTTATCATAAGCACTTATGTATATTTAAGTGATGAAAATCTGCGAAGTTATTTTAAACATAAACGCGGAAGTAAATATGTATAGGATGTTTCTTTATATTAAATTTGTTAAAAAGCGTCCTATTAAGGGTGGTTAAATTTTAATGCCGTGTTCAGATATGCACCTAAATTAAGTTTTACACAATAAATGACTTTACTGAGCTCAATTATCCATATAAAATGGCAATTTAGTTATTGCTTAATTAATACGAAATTGTTATAAATATTGAGTAAAATTAAAATGCCACCCTGTCACACGTGTGTTTAGTGAGCAAAATACAACTTACTAAACAAAGTGTTGTGACATTTGGCAACTGAAACTACAACAAAACAGGGGCACATCCATCAGGTCTGCGCAAAAGTCAGATGTTTATTCCTGAAAGATGTCAAAAATTGTTTACATATTGCTTATACATGTACATTTTTGTTTACGTTAAATGTTGTATGTAGTAGTTATATTAGCTGCGTTCGAGAACACAAAAGTTTTTACTATTTTTTACTGAACTTTACTGCATTTGACGAAATTGCGTTCGAGTACACAAAATACAGTAAATGAGAACACAAATTGAGAGCGTAAAGTGACAGTTCTTGTCGGAGTATTTACAAAATTTTACGGCAGAAATTTTTGCAGTACGGTAAACAAACAAAAGTATCAAATAAAATGCACACAATTTGTGAAAAAATTCTTAAATAAAAGAAAAGTTAAAATAAAAATTGAACCAAAACAAAAAGTGAATAACTATTAATAAATTAAACGTGTTTGTGGAGCATTTATTTAGCTAAATACAAACTTTTGAAATTTTTTTTTGTTTAGTTAATTTTTTAGAGTTGTTAAAAAGTGAAGTATTTGGGTACTTAAGAAATAAATAAAAAAAAATAATCACGTTCTTTTAAACAAATTAACCCGCTACAAATTAGTAAAATCAAACAAATATGAAAGATTACATAAAATAGTTTGTTTGTATTTTCCAACAAATTTCGTGTTATTAAAAAGTATTTAATCGATTCAACACTTCAATTATTTTCCATCAGCTGTTGCTTTTATTTTTACAAACTTTGCGTTCACGTACTTTTTTGGACAACAGCTTTTTGTGAGAGCAAATTTTTCAGTTTACTCATTTACTGCATTTTACTGTAAAAGTACTCAAAGGCACCTATTAATTGAGTTGGCTTAATTGTGTATATGTGAACAGAAAGATAATTATGTCAATAAACTGAATATTGACTCAATAAAAAAGGTATATCTGAACACGGTATAAGGGCCGATGTTGATGTTGCATAAAACACAAATTATTAAGGAAATTATTGTCATTTATTATAATAATATGGTTCAATTATGTGTGAACAAAATTTCGGCCAAATGGCTGCCGCGACCTCGGCGGCACACCTCCATCGATGGTCCACATTTTCGATGACGCTGAGGCATAATTGAGGTTATATTCCGTTAATGTGCCGAATTATCTCATCCTTTAGCTCTTGAATTGTTGCTGGCTTATCGACGTACACCTTCTTTCAAATATGTTTACCATTAATATTTTATTTATCGATTTTGCTTAACAAACAAGTAAGTGTGCTATATTCGGCAAGTAAGAGTGCTATATTCGGCTATGCCGAAACTTATATACCATTCACCATGGTGGAATAAGAACAAAAAGTTATGTAAACACCCATTCTTAAGATATATGTAAATCGATTTTGTGCCACGCCCACTTACCAATACCACCCACATTATGTTGGATATTGTGTTTTAATAACCAAGATGCATGTAACTTATTTGGAAACTTTGGCTCTTGGCGTTCTCCAGATATACAGAAAAAGTAATAAAAATACAACAACAACAAGAGATTTTTGGAAAAAATTAGAGGTAGTCGTGGTTTTTTGCTCATATCTCAGCCATTTTTGGACCGATCTGACTGAATTTCAATAGCAAAATTATTATAAGAATACCTGACAGAAATATACACCAACCATCATTTCTGGGGGCTTCGGAAACCCCATTTCAAGAGACAGACGGACGGACAGACACACAGCCGGACTTAAACTTCCCTTCTCATAAGGGTCCAGATTATACACGGATTACAAACGGAATGAGAAAGTTATATGTATATACCCTTTTACCTTCGGTGAAGGGTATATTTCAGTCACTATTAAATTCAAATAGTATGTATGCAGGTTAAAACAACATCAAGTCTTTCTTGATAGTCAGTCTTTTACATATACTGGTTGTCAAAATTTCTAAAAATTTAAAGCTGTGACGTAGGCTGCACGCAATTTTTGAGCAATTTAATTTCAAAATGTCATCAAGAAAACAATTTAAAAAGACAAACTCGTAATCAGCTGTTAAATTGAACGTAAAATTGCTAAAAAAATGGAAAGGCGAAATTTAATGCAATCTCGAGGTCAATTTAAAAAGTGTGAGTGGGTTGGTAAAAAAGTGCGAGTGTATTGCAAATTCAAAGGAATTGAAAGGCAAAACTTGATCGTGTGGCCTCCAAGTTATGAAATCGATGACGATCTTATAGACATGGGTACTTAATTTTAGTTTTTTAACCTGAAAATATGATCTCAATTTAATGTTATTAAAAAATATAACAGAACCTAAAAAAAATTTACTTTAGGCGACTGTTTTGTATTTTTTCTCAGTTTTTTGCGATTTTTGACTGAAATATTATAGAAGCTTTTTCTTTGTATTCAAAATTTAAAAAAAAAAAATGCTACGAAAACTGAACAAAATTGACGTTTAGCGATTTCTGACATCCGGTTTGGCGATGGAGTTCAAAAAAATCTGACAACCCTGGCCAGAATTTGACTTGAAGTCGATTTTGACTAAACTCGACTAAAGATGTTATAATATTATGGTTTTTTCTGGCACTGTATTTTAACTTTTAGTCATCTCTATTCCCACCATTTAAAATCGTAAGAAAGTAAAAATTTAATACAAATTTTGAATACATAATAAGTAAATAAAAATTAAGCTAAATGGAAATGTCTGTCATTGAGCATTCAAGCAAAATGATCCGACAGATTTCGTCATGGGTGTTGAAACCTATAAAATATCTTGAATGCAAATCTGATGCTGCTGAAAATTTTTAATCGCCGCACCCATCTCCGTTATTACGCCGCAGAATATAACTCAGTACAACAATAAAACAGTAGAAAGGTACAATAATATTTGTTCATTCATTCACATATTCTTCCATCCTTAAATATGAATGCAAACATTCGAATAGTTTACACCCATGATTTGCATTATTCATTACACACTACTAACTACACCGCACTATTTCATGAAATGATACTACGATACGAGTACAGACGAATGATATGCGTCTGTCCTCACTCCCCTAGCAACACATGAATGAATGAATGAAGTAAATTAATATTTTTTTTGGGAGTGAGTTGCTTTGGCTGACGTTGTGCCGCCTCTTGCGAATTTCTTAACAACTGGATTGTTTGTGCACCGATAAATCCACAAGTATTTGAAGATTTTCCTAGGGTGTTGTGTACGAAAAGTCATTTATGAAATATTTTCACTTGTAATTTTTGTTGTTTTCTTACCATGATTTGTTGTTTTGCACTTTGTCGCTGCACAATGACGCCGACCGAATGTTTTGATCTTTTCCGTTTTAAGTGGTGCACTTGTACCGCACACTTCCTTCTATACATTTGGCGTTCAATCAATTGCAACAATAACGTTACGAGACCATCCCCGACTTGTTATTGTAGTGAGTGCTGTTTTTAACCTCCTCATATTTTTTCTTATTCGAAGTTCAAATTTAGCATAAATGTTTTTCTTAAATTTTGTTTTTCAAAAAAAAAAAAAACAAAAAAAGACACTCTGTAGTAACTTATTCCAGCATCACCTCAGTTTAAAATAAAAAATATTCAAAGTTGTAAGCAGCTATTTGCATGATTAAAGGTAAGTAAGATCGAATTTATAAGTGCATACATACATACGTTCATACATTCATAAGTATGAATACAAGGTGTTTTTTTTATTCATGCACAAGCAAATGGATTTACAACTCGATTGGAAAAGTTTCTTACTAAACACATGGGTTCTGCTAAACGTGCGCATTACGGAATGCTTGGGAACGACTCCCAATTGTCATAAAGGTTTAACATTTATTTTGAGGGTAGGACTTTCAGATGAAATATCTGGTTTTATAAATAAAGATGAATTCGCCCAGTTAAAAAAAAACACGTTTTTCGCCATTTTATTTTGTTAATTTAAGCTTAGATATTTCGAAAATCAGAACTGATGGAGTAAGGTTCGGATTAAGCAAAACCCAAACGTTTATAAAATGTTATTATTTCCATAATTAAGTATATTTGGCAAAACTGTTATATTTCTGACAGGTCACTGTGTAAAAAAAAAAATATAGTCTTAAACCTTTTACGAACAATGGAGTGTTTCGTCTTGAGTGTGGAGTGGAGTTTTGACTTAGAAAGATTATTTTAGATATGCATAACTCTATTATATAGTTATATACCAAGTTCTTTGACTTTTTTAGAAAATCTAAGTTATCCGATCCACTGTTACGAATATACAGATATGTACCAGTAAGTAGCCAATTATAAACCGATATGCCAATATTCTTGAAATCATTACAATTTATATACCAAACATTCATGGGCGTTCAGAAGGAGTAGTGTAGCCTTGATTTCAACTCATAGTACAGGGTGGCCCAACATTAACGAAGGGTTTTGAATTCGTTATAACTTTTAATTTAAGAAATAATTATTAATTTTTTTTTTTTATTACAGTTTGCAGGATATTCTTAGAATGCAATCGATGCTATTGCAAGCTGTACTTAACAAGCCATGAACTGTTTAAAAACTTATTTTTCGAACGCAAACGGCATCCGCCAAAATAAAAATGAATTAGAATACTTTCTTAAAAGTAAACAAATTGATGTCATGATGGTTTCTGAAAATCATTAGACCTCAAGAAATACTTTTAAAATTAATGGTTATATACTGTATGATACCAAGGACCCTCGAGATAGTGCTTGTGGAGGTTCTGCCATTTTGATAAAAACTACAAACACTACTTAATGTGTGATCATCGTGAGGATTATCTGTAAGCAACAAACGTTTGTGTTGAAGAGCTAAATCGAAACATAGTAATTTCATCTTTATACCCTCCACCTACATTTTCAATATCAGAAAGCCAATATTGTGAATATTATAAATAACCAGGACCCTGTTTTCTGGCCGCTGGCGATTATAATGCTAAACATACCTTCTGGGGGTCACGACTTATAACACCAAAGGGTCGTGTTTTGTATAATGCAATCTCTAAAATGGATTTAAATGTGGTGGCGAGCGGACAACCAACATATTGGCCTACTGATCAGCAAAAAATTCCAGATGTTATAGATTTTGGCGTGGTTAAAAACATCCCCACAGAAACGATTCATGTTGAGGCTTCCTTAGAATTTTCCTCCGACCACACACCTACAGTTGTAACTATAATGAACCCCAATAGAATTGTATCTCCGACTGGTAACTTAGCGATGACAGCTACGCAAATTAATTGTTTAAAATATGAAAAATATCTCAGTACTCATTACACAGAAAATATTCCGCTCAGTACACCGGAGAATGTAGATCGCTCTATTGTTAATTTTAACAGTTTTCTGAAGCTAGCTGTTCAACATGCTAGTACTGCCCCAAATAAACAAAAAATATATTAAAATATATTCCACAGATGTCGAGTGGCTCTTGACTGAAAAAGGAGAGTTCGAAGAGAGCGGCAACTTTACAGATCCCCGCAACTTAAGAATTTATTAAAAGAGTGCACAAAAAGGCTTAGAAAAATACTACAGACTCAGAAAAGGGCTTCTCTAGAAAAATATCTTAAGGAACTTGATGCAACTCCTCAATCAGACTACCCATTATGGCGAGCAGCTAGAAATCTAAAAAGACCAGTTATATCTAAGCCACCATTAAGAAACTTGAATGGTAGTTGGGCAAGAAATGATATTGAAAAAAGAAATCTCTTTGTTAGTCACTTGAAAAACGTATTTACACCAAATATATCTCACGATATTACGATCGAGTTACCACCTGTTGTTGCTAGAGCAGCTATTCCCATAAGATTTGAAATAAGAGATATCGAAAAGGCTATTTGTGACTTAAACACTAAGAAGGCACCTGGTATTGATAAGATCAGTAATAAAATGCTTTTGGAGCTACCTCGCATAGCAAAGAAAATTATTCTTTTTATTTTTAATGCTATATTACGGCTTGAATACTACCCGCAAGAATGGAAGGTTTCCTTAGTTACCATGATACCAAAGCCAGGTAAAGATCAAACAAAAGTTGAGTCATATAGGCCTATTAGCTTATTATCAAATATGTCAAAGCTTTTTAACTGCCCGTCTATACCAGAGATAATTATTGCGACATATATTGCAGTAATTGTCAAAATTATGTTATCTTTAATGTAGACAGCAATTTTTTGTACATATTTATTGCTAACAATTTATATTGCAATAATTGTTAGTCCATTTTCGTTGACAATTATTGCTTACAAAAAACGTCAATTTGGTTGTCAGTTGAAAAAAGAAGCAAAAAAGAAGAAAATATAGAAGCAAATTGTGTGAAAAAAAATTAAATAAACACTAAAATAAAATTGCAAAAATTATAATTTTTTCCTTATTCGATCTTTATTGTTAAAATTAATATTAATTTGTTTAAGTTCGAGTTCTTTTTTATGTAAAAATAATAATTTTACATTAACAAAAATAAAAAAATTAATAAAATTAATATTTTTGTATTAAAAATGACCTCAAGCTTAAACAAATTAATATAAATTTAAATAATAAAGTCGAATAAGAAAGAATTTATATTAATAATAATAATTCTTGTAAGATACCGCCATTTTTTACACTGCACCTTCTTTCTTGATTTTTTTCAAACTATGAGTTAACATAAATACGTTTTCCCATGCCTTTAACATAAGCTGAGCAATAAGAAATATTGCTCTGTTATTCTGCCGACGTTATTGCCAACTTGCTGACATAATTATCTTTAGTGTAGACCTAGGGTAAGAAATTATTAGTTTCGAAATTAACACCAATTTTAAGTGCCAATAGATGTATTCCATACCATCAGTTTGAATTTAGATGAAAACACAGCACAATTGAACAAACTCATCGAATAGTAAATGTCAAAAGAAAAGCATTTGAAGAAAAAAAGATATTGCTCAGCACTCTTCATCGATGTTTCGCAAGCTTTTGATAAAGTCTGGCATGAAGGCTTATTACATAAATTGAAGCAAAATTTACCAGCAAACGCACACAAGCTGTTAGAAAGCTACTTAGAAGGAAATTACTTAAGTTCGCCTCAGCCAATTGGCGCTGGAGTTCCACAAGGCGGCATCCTGTGCCCTATATTATTCTTAATTTATACTTCGGACATGCCAACAAACAATTACACCAAAACTTCAACATTTGCAGACGATACAGCTTTTCTAAGTGTCCACGAAAACAGTTATAAAGCATCTCGTTATTTACAGAATCATATAACTCAACTAGAAATATGGCTGAGACAATGGAGAATAATGGTGAATGAGCAAAAATGCGTACATAAATCATTCACCTTGCGCTGGGAATCTTGCCCCCCTATCACAATCATCAAATAATTCCTCAACATTCGCATGTTAAATATCTCGGTATACATCTGGATCGGCGGTTAACGTGGAAATGCCATATTGAAGCAAAATTAACTCAAATGACACTAAAAGCCATTCAAATTCATTGGCTTATTGGAAGAAATGCTGTCCTTAGTCTCGATTGCAAGCTTCTACTTTGCAACTCTATCTTAAAGCCTATGGGGCACTGCCTCGGCCTCTTATATCGAAAAAATTCAAAGGCGTCAAAATAAACTTCTTCGGATAATCACAGCCGCTCCCTGGTACGTTGAAAACTCAAACATTCATAAGGATCTCAATGAGCCATTAGTAAAATCTATGATTACAAAATATGCAGTAAAATATTTAAAAAGGCTTGAACAACACCCAAATCCACTAGCTCGAAATATTTTAAATCATGACGGCCACACTCGCTTAAGAAGAAGATAGACTGCAGCACTCACCCAACTAGAAGAGCGAGAAGCACCTATGTATGTATATATGAGCCGCTCAATGCATACATCGATTAACTTCACTTTTTGAAAAATCTTAAATTTAAGTGTCAAAGCCCTTGGTATAGTCATAAACATTTATATACATAATAACTTTTCTGAATAATAAGGATTAGCACCGTTACATGGCAGATTTTTTTGGCCATTGAATAAAAAGTAATTTATTTCAGAAGCCATTTCGATTAACTCCATACTCTTATGTAAATCGTTGCAGTAACGCTGTATCTGTTCTGGCCCTGCATCGACGCTGATTTGTTTTTATACAGAAGAAGATGCTCTCTCCCTCTCAATAATATTCGTAACAAAATCGCATCGGTAAACAGAAAAAAGAAGCACAATGCAAACGGTAGTGCAGATGATGAGTGTGACTAAAAATGTGATTGAGGAAAGCAGTGATGATCCTTCAATACGATTCATCAACAGAAAGTCTGGTCCAAGAAGACGTTTATCCTTTTCCTCGGATTGCAACAGTACAAACCCAACAAACACATTGATTGGGAGGAAAAGAAGTCGTGATCCTGTGAAATGGATACGAAATTTACAAAAGCATAACAGGATAAAAGGTTTGGCATACAGGAATTGGGGAGTAAAATTAATACCTGCAAAAACATTTGTCGATATATATACATACAATGCAGATGCCGTCAAAATTGCAATAAAAAATTTATTTCGGATGAGAGAGGCTGCCATGAAAGAATTTTTTAGTTTACATAGTCATAGTGACCAAAATATTTTCTTAAGAGGTTGTATCAAAGTTAACGAAATAAAAATAAGGCGCCCTACGAATGAAACTAAAGAACGAAGATCACATTCGTTTACATATTACTTTCGAAAAGAGAGACTTGATATTTATTTATTTATTTATTTCGAATAAGGGTTTCTAGTACAACAAGACATAATCTATATATATAAAAAGAAGTGTACATTTTGATTGTCACTCCATAACTCGAGAACGGCTCAACCGATTGCCATAAAATTTTTAGGGAAGGTACAGGGAGGAGTGATGATGGTTAGTTGATTTTGAAATCCAAAATCGGTCTAGCCATATATGTATAAAAATGAAAAATGTTTGTATGTTTGTTTGTCAGTTTGTTTGTTTGTTTGTTTGTGTGTTTGTTTGTTGGCTTATAGACTCCGAAACTACTGAACCGATTTTCCTGAAATTTTTACAGTAACATCACGTGAGCCCTAAAAATAAAATAGGCTACTTATTTTTTCGATAGGGGCAGGGGAATTGATACCCCCATAGGATGCCAATATTAATTATCGCATATCTTAAGAGCCGCTGGACGCATTTTGCTGAACTTTTTGTAGTAGGATCTTCTGAGCCCCAAAATTGAAATAAAATAGCAGCGGGGGAAGTGGTTCCCCCCATAGGACGCCAATGCTTAATATCGCATATCTTATGAACTGTTATAGTGAGAATGTTCAAACTTTGTGGAAGTCACTCTTATGGTATACTTCACTTTTGAAAATAAAAATAAAGCGGGTAGGGGAGGGGGGGGGGAAACCTCCCATAGGATGCATATATTAAATATCGCTTAACTGAATAACTATTAAAGGGGGAGTCTTCAAACGTGGTTAAAGCTACCACTATGGCAAACTATAAATTTCAGTATAAAAATGGGCGGGGTAAACAGGGGAGGAGCAGTACCCCTCATAGATAGAAATATAAATAAGAGCCACTGCACGCATTTTGTTGAACTTTTGGTAGTAGGATCTTCTGAGCCCCGAAATTGAAATAAAGTAGCAGCGGGGGAAGTGGTTTTCCCCATAGGACGCCAATGTTTACCATCGCATATCTTAAGAACTGTAATAGTGAGAATGTTCAAACTTTCTAGAAGCCACTCTTATGGTATACTTCACTTTTGAAAATAAAAATAAAGCGGGTAGGCGGAGGGGGGAAATACCTCCCATAGGATGCATACATTAAATATCGCTCAACTGTAGAACTATTAAAGGGAGAGTCTTCAAACGTGGTTAAAGCTACTACTATGGCAAACTATAAATTTCAATATACAAATGGGCGGGGTAGACAGGATAGGAGCAGTACCCCTCATAGATAGAAATATAAATAAGAGCCACTGCATGCATTTTGTTGAACTTTTAATAGTAGGATCTTCTGAGCCCCAAAATTTAAATAAAAAAGCAGCGGGGGAAGTGGTGCCCACCCTAGGACGCCAATGTTTAATATCGCATATCTTAAGAACAGTTATAGTGGTAATGTTCAAAATTTGCAGAAGTCACTCTTATGGTATACTTCACTTTGAAAATAAAAATAAAGCGGGTAGGCGCAGGGGGGAACTACCTTCCATAGGATGCATATATTAAATATCTCTCAACCGATAAAGTGGTTAAAGCAGTGTAGCGAAGCGCACCGGGTTAAGCTAGTATCTTATAATTTAGAGTATTAGAATCATACTTGTTACATAATGTGATTACAGATTGGACAATGATTATTAAAAAATGTTTAAAAATGTTAAACAATTTAAATAAATTAAAAAAAAATAATAAAAAAAAATAAAAAAATGAAAATAATTATAAAAGATTAACAGCCTGTTTAACGATTTCGAACGTCAACGTTCGCATAGAAAACTACATTTAAAACAAAAACAAATTGTCGAATATTGTTTTTGTTTTACATATAATTTTCTATGCGAACGTTAACGTTCGAAATCGTTGAACAGGCTGTAAATAAAAATATTAATAAAAAAATAAAATAGAAATAAAAATATAAGTTCTAAAAAATAATATTTGCTTGTTTTTGATTGCTTTAATTTTTGCTAGGGTTTTTAGAAGTTAAAAGATTGAAGAAGTTACAGTATATTACCATACAATTGCGAGAGTAAATTTTTAAATTTAATTGCGTTGCTAGTATTTTAAATATAAGCAGGGAGTTGGTTCCAGAGACTAATTGTTAAAATAAAAAACTGCCTTTCAGATGCCGTATCATTATGCCGAAATTGGATGATGCTATTACCCCTCGATGATCTAGTGAACTGTAGGCGGACAAAAAGGTATTTCGGCATTTTTGTCATAACAATTTTGTGTAGCAGAACAAGGTTTTTTTGCATTAAATAGTTATCAAATGTCATACCGAAAATACGAGTAGAATACTGAGATATGTGATAAAATTTTTTAAGGCCGTAAATGTAGCGTACAACGTTATTAAAAGTAGTTTTGAGTTTCAACGTATCCTTTGAATTACAACCATAAAAAACCTCAGATGAATATAAAAGAGTAGGTTATATATACGTTTTCGCAAGAAGTAGCCGTATTTTTAGAGGTGTATAATACTGTGTAGTCCATAAGCTCCTTAGCATACAATATACTCTGCCACATGACCTATTAATATGGTCAGACCAAGTTAAGGTATTATTGAAAATCACGCCAAGATTTCTGACGGAACTAACTATCTCAATTTTTGTACCTCCAAGGAAGATATCAATTTGAGATTCGATTTTGACAGATTTCTTACAAATTATTAGGCATTTAGACTTATTTGGGTTAAGACGCAACCCATTTGATGACGCCCAGAGAAAAATACTATTAAGATCAGTATTCAGATCATTTACGCAAGAGGTAATGGATGCCTTGGAACTACTACACAGGTAAATTTGAATATCATCAGCATACATTTGTATACTGGAATACTTAAGTTGCCGCGGTATGTCATTTGCATACAATGAGAATAATAATGGTCCAAGTATGGAACCCTGTGGAACACCTCTTACAACACATAAAGGATATAAAACAAGTCCATCATATGAAACGCTCTGCAGTCTATCCGTTAAATACGATAAGATTAACTTAACAGCAGTTGAAGAAAAATTGAATATTTTCGATAGTTTCAAGCACAGTATAGAGTGGTCAACCGTGTCGAAAGCTTTTGAGTGGTCAAGTAGTAGCTCAGTTAGTAAGTTTTCCTCTAAAACATATTTAAATATCTGGAGCTGAAGCAGTTGTTCAAAAACTTTGGATAGGTAAGGAAGAATTGAAATTGGTCGATATTCGCATCCTGTCTTTGGGACAGGAATGACCTTGGCATACTTCCATTCCATAGGGAACGTACTAGTGATGACAATAGTGTTAAATAAATGCACAACAGAGCGTATTATCCAGGGCAGGATTAATTTAAAAAATCTAGGATTGATATCATCCAAGCCCACAGAGTTAGATTTAACTTTATGAAAACCTTCCAGAACATCTTCCGCAGTAAAACATCTAAAACTGAATTTCAAGATAGCAGGATAAAATAATTCGATTCGAGAGTAAAAATCAGGGCTCGGTGTGGGCTTGGGGATATTAACAAATAGTTCATTCAGTTCGTTTACATTAGCATCAGTAACACGACTTTTTGTCCTACCAATATCTCGGATTTGTTTCCATGTCTTATTCATATCGACTGCGCTATAAAATTTATTTGAGTAATAGGCACTTTTTTCATGCCTTATCCTAGAAACTACAGCCCTTCTAGCCATACGATACTCCTCGTAAAACAAAGGTATTCTGTATCTTTTCCGATACTTGATATCACGACGTTGTATAAGTAACTTAATATCATCATTAAACCATGGTCGGGCTCTGGCTCGAACAGTTTTTGTTATAATTGGAACATGCTTGTTATAGAGATATAGAATACATTTGTTTAGAAAAGATACTTGCTCATCAGGCGAAGGCAAGTAAAAAATCTGATCCCATAATATACCATCAAGGTCAGATTCTAAATTCAAAATATTTATATTATTAAAATAACGATAAGTAAACTGTCGAGCAGGGTTATCCATAGCAAAATCATGTGTCATAAAAATAATATCGTGTTTCGAGAAGGCAGGAGCAGAAAGTTGATCATAGAGTAGAACTTTCTTACTATTACTGACAAACAGTACGTCAAGAAGAGTGCAAGTCGTGTTTGAAAAGTGTGTAGATCTTGAGTTATTAACAGGTAATAGATGAAATGCCAACATTGTTTCAGATAAACTAGTTTCCTCGAGCAAATTCGAATTAAAATCACCGGCGATAATAACGTCTGAATAAGACACTGACAGAAGCTCCAACTGAGCCATGAGATTATCAAATTTTACAGTTTTATCCGGCCTATATACGCATCCAAGTAGTAATGTGGATCCGTTACAATGCAAATCAACAAATATGTACTCAACATCACCCGTTATATTATAACTACAATTAAACCGGCATGAGATATAATCCCTTACGTATATTGCTACACCACCAGCATGCTTTCTTCTATCGGATCGAAAAACACGGTACCCATTTAATCCGTATAGGCCATCACATATGTCACTTCTAAACCATGTTTCCGAAACAAATATCGCGTCAACTCCCGAATTCTCAAAAATGAAACGAAATTCATCCAATTTGTTACACAAACTTTTGGCGTTGATATGGCATATACAAAGGCCTTGTTTTCTTTTTGCCAATATTCGAATCATACTATAGTTACCATCCCTAGAACCTAGTTGCTCATACATAATATTCGTCATATTGAACTTTTAACGCAACGCAATTAAATAACCATATAAATGAAATATTCCCGTTTGTAAAAAATATTTTAGAGACACTTATCAGGTGAGTGACGGGCGGATATACGATTGTTGCTCTAAACAACAAGTTACATCTTTGGTTGATAAGCGCAAAGGCCGCGTTGCAAGCAATAAAATAGATGATACAAATGTTATAAAGCATATAAATTCATTTCCAGCCTACAGTAGTCACTACACCAGAGCTCATAATCCAAGACGACAATATTTAAATCCTGAATTAAATATTAAGAAGATGTATGAACTATACGTCACAGAATGTGAAAAGGAAAACGTAGCACCAGTGAAAGAAAAATATAACTATAATGTGTTCTCTACAAAATTTAATTTATATTTTAAACCACCATCAAAGGATACGGGTCAAACTTGTGATGCTTTTCAAATAAAAATTCAATCTTCAGACGGTGAGGGAATTAAGAGGGCAAAAATTGAAAAGGAAACTCACTTAGAAGATGCTGAACGGGCTCGCAGTCAAATGGCTGCCGATCGAATGGCAACATCGGAAAAATTGTTCGTATTTTCTTTTGACTTGGAAAAAGCTTTAGCCGTTCCCAAGTTGACCACATCCGTAGCTTATTATAAGTGAAATTTATATGTTTATAATTTTGGATGTCATGAATTCATTGTTTGGCCAGAAACTGAAGGATCTGGTGGGTCTCAAGAAATTTCATCTTGTCTAATAAAGTACATAAAGACTTACGCTGCAAACTTCGATAAAATAATAACATATTCGGACTCGTGTACCGGGCAAAACAGAAACATATGAAAATTCAATAAATAAGAAATGGGAGAAAAAAATTAGCCAAAAGGGACGGATATTAATGAGCCGAACCGAGCACAATGAAGTTAGTGGATTAAAAAAACCAAATGGAATTAAATGTTCTCATCTTTTGTTGGGTTTGATAAAAACAGTTTTATTTTTGTGTTCGAAAGATGACCACAAATCTACCGAACCGAACACTAAGGAGCGATATTTAGTGCTTATTTTCGAACACTGCATACGCGTGTATTTTTAATTGAAGTAAATGAAATTAATTAAAGAGTTAAAATAACACTAAAATAAAATTGCAAAAATTATATTTATTAATCAATTAGAAGAGATAAACTTATGTTTATTGTTGATGAATTTGTTTTAACTTTAATATTGTTACAAGTAGAACTGTTGCTATAATTCTTATACGCTTAACACTTTTATTTGGTTTAATATCTTTAGTTTTTCTAAAACCTTTGGATGAAGTTTCCTGACGATCTGGCATATGAATTGCTTATCCCATCAACAATAAATTTCAGTGTTTTTATCAAAAATAAAAATTGGGAATTAAGCACGAATAACAAAATCATTTATATTAATAAATTTTTTTTCTTATTCGATCTTTATTACATATTTAAATTTATATTAATTTGGTTAAGCTTGAGTTCTTTTTTTATATAAAACTATTAATTTTACAAATTTGCATATTATTCGAATATTGAAGGAATCAGACTATTAAAAGTATAAAAGCTTTTGAGGATTGTAATTTGACTTAGAATACACATTCGAATAATACGAAAATTTATGCAATTATTTCCCAGATAATATTAATTTTATTCCAAAAAAAAAAAAATTACTAAAAATTAATCTATAAAATTGTAACGTTACTGACTGATTGATCATCGCACAGCCTAAACGCCCGAAGCTAAACACTTGAAATTTTGACCAGCGATTGGTCACTCTCCAAATCGATGCACTAAGAAGGGCTTTTCGGAAATTTTTGCTAAAAAAGAGTAAAAATGGGAAAATTCGGTAACCTTATATCTCCAAAACACAAAGAGATGCAAAAAAATGTAATACTTATCGTCTGGTACTTTTTTGAAATTCGGGCCTATTGGGGAGTTAAAGGTTAAAACCTGAATTTTGGTACTTTTTTGACACCCAATCTATCTTTTGAACCAATAAACATAGAAATAAAGTTTATTCCACATTTGAAACTTATCAAAAAAATACGAATACGAATTTGGTATGTTTTCGAAATTCGAACATTTAAGGGGCGAAAATCGTAACTATTTTTGGTACTTTTTTTGCAAAAAATTTTTCTCCATTCATTGACATATTCGTACTAAATTATGGGCCGCCACTACAATACTGAAGTTTTTGATACTTTAATGGGGGGAAAAAATAGTACCCAAAAAAGAAATATTTCTTAAGATTTTTGGTTCTACAACTACTTTTTTTTTAATAAACTTTGGCATAAAAATATGTGAGTTTTTACACTGCACCTTCTTAGTTGATTTTTTTCTAATTATGAGTTAACATAAATACCCATGCCTTTAACATAAGCTTAGCAATAAAAAATATAGCTCTGTTATTTTGCCGACGTTATTCCCAACTTGCTGAGATATTTATCTGTAGTGTAGACCCCGGGTTAGATTCATATTGTAGAAATTTTGTCCTTAAATAATCCATCAATGCTCACAATTCCATCATTAATAAATTTTAAATAATCTGCTGATAACTTTATTAATTTATTTCTTTCCATTTTTAATGTTTTCAAGAAATAAAAATTTGCTTGTTCTTTTTTGTTTATCGATCAGCTGTCTTTGCTGTCAACTTAACCATCTCATATGTAATGTGAACGGCTTTGATTAGCTAAATCAACATTTTGCTTAAACGCGTTTAAAAACTCAAGTGTGAACATAGCATTATGCTGGCTTAAAGAATACCAACAGTTTTTTTTTGATATACATAATCATAATTTTAATTGATATCCTAATAAAAAAAATCCAAAATATTTTTTATATAGAAGGACTATTTATCTACGGTAACCTTCTTTCATTTCATGCAGTTCGTCTGTCAACCGACATGATTAATGCCTTTGCCAAGCCGACATCGATTAAGTGCGGCAGTTTGTTAGAAAAAATCAACAGTAACTCCAGTATTTGAAGAAATGCGTAGACTTACAGACACCGCGGCATTTGTTTTTGTTGCATAGACTATTACCTACTAGTACTTTTGCATATTATGATTGTGCGATCTCAAATTTTGACACCGCGGGTGACGAAATGGGTTAGAATTCAAAAATAAATGCAAAAACGAAAAACCCATATTGATGAGAAATACGAAAACAAATAGATGTTACACAGAAGCCATAAAGTTGAAAAGCAAAATTAAGACAAACAGTCTGGTCTTATAATTTATCCGACCTTGCACTGAATGCAAAACTAAATTTGGTAGAAAATTATTTCAATATTTAGCTAGTTTTTTTTACACACACAACTTTAACATTGGAAAATATGATCCAGTCTACAATTTTTCAAAATGCATATAAACAACTGCATGGTTTTTATCGCTTATATTTACACCGGTTATAAGCATTTACATAAGTTTTTTTGCCTTCGAACTTATGCAATTATTGTTTGATATTTATAGCCAGAATTGTATAAGCTATTAGCTTATGTGCATATCCTGCACTTATACACCACAGTACAATACGATTTTAATTAATCCATTTTTAAAAAATGCTATATTAGCGCATTGCTTAAAACTTGCGTAAAAACTGTACATATGCAAGAGAGGGCTCTAAAGCAAAGAGTGTAATTAATATAAAAAAGACAAAATTACACAACTAAAATTTGGAAAAAACACAAAACTATCAAGATAGAGAAATCGCAGAAAAGTAATAATTAGGGAAACCAGAAATTTGCTCAAAAACACACGTTTAATGCACATAAAATATACAGTTAAAACTGAAAAATATGCAATCAAAAATGTTAAATATATGCCCTAAGGAATCAAAAATTGCTTATTTGAAGACAAAATCTTAAACAATTTAATAACAAAATTTGAAAAAAAGATTGGTCTACATTTCTATGTATTATACACACAGCATAACATTGATCCTTAATTACAACCTGCTTTATTTTACAATTTGAGAGTAAAAATTAAATGTGGATGCCGAAATTGGAGTAACAGAATTAAAAAAAAAAAAAAAAAAAAAAGTTTTTTGCGAAAGCTTTCTATTCTATGCTTTTTATAGAATGATACAAGTTTAAATCACAATTAAACATAGTTACAGTACTTTTCGCTTATAGTCCATTCCTCTTAAAGGCCAAAAACGGATATAAGCCAAAACTGTCATATTCACATGCAGATTTTTTCGAATTTCATACAAATTATTTGTCCTAAGGTCCATTTCGCATGTAGTCCATTTTCGTTTAAAAGCCACATTTTCTTAGCATACGAATATAATTCTTTATGCAAAAATGTTCGCTTATAGTCCACTCTGTTTTTAATATTTTTTTAATCAACTTGTAACATGTTTTTATTTACATTTCTGGTAACTATTATAAATACCAAATTTCGCAATTTATATTTCATAACATGGTGTCTTCATCTGACCATTTTTGTTTTTATTGTATTATTTTTTGTTTTAACTATTTATTTAAATTAAATCAAAATTTGGTTATGTTTTAAATAAACTTTTGTTTTGTTTAAAAAAGAGCAGTTTTATTGAAGAAAATAATTTTTATAAAGTCCAAAATGTGAATTATACACTTATAAGCCATTAAATGGCTTATAAAAAAATCGGTTATAGTCCAAATTCGCTTATAGTCCACAAAAGTTGTGCAACTATAGTAGTGGACTATAAGCGAAAAGTACTGTATATATTTTTGATATCAATTGGGGGATTCACCAGGTGTCATAAAGTCTTAAAATAATACCATAAAAACATACGACTGTTGTGAACAACCTCTCATAATTTAGTGTGCTATTTTGAATTTTAATCAGCTGATTTAAAACAAATATAAAAAATAGATATTTACCAAAAATAAAAATATTTTTTAATTCTAATTCATGAATTAATAAATTAAATTAGATCTTTCCTGATTATTTCCCATTTTTCAGACGCAAACCATAAATAAATTTTGTTTGTTTACCAAACATCAGAGTCTTAAGCCGATCTAATTTTACGCCACAAGTGTTTTGTTGCAAAAACTGCTAGCCGCAGGTTAAATTCGGATATTAGCCGGATAAAACTTTACCATCAACGGCGACGGCTTCAAAAACTAATGCGGTTTGGCTCAGCCGCTCAGCGCAGGTATCTTCTGATTAATTACGACAGCACAATAAACATACCAAGCAAAGTTCTATTAATTTAAGACATCTTATTCGCTTAACAGTTTTATTTGTATAATATCGTTAGCTTTTCTTAAATCTTTAGATGAAGTTTCCTGACGATCTGGCCTAAGCAACCAGTGAAATGCGCATATCCCTTCAACAATAAATTTCAGTTTCTCAATATTATGAAATGGGAATTTAGCACATTTGAAAAAAACCTTGTTAGGACACTTTTTGTTTACATGGGCTATAAAGCATAACTGCAACATTTGTAACATCGAGTTGAACTTTCATCCGCGAAATCCGATTTAAATGCGCATCAACTTTCCAAAAAATATCAAGATGCTGCGAAAGCAATACATCAGCAAAAATGCGATGAGCATTATTGTACAGAAAAGGGCAATACTAAAGAGTGTGAAATTAAACTAGCCCTTTTTATTGTTGAACACAATTTTCCGTTTGCCGTTGCTGATCATTTAAGCAAGTTATGTCAAAATTGTTTAAGTGACTCAAGTGTAGCTAATGGCTAGTTTACACTATCTCACAAGTCTTACGTATTCCATAATACTTTGTGGGATAGAAATCCAATGAGTTTTGTTGCAACTGTCAAAAAAATCTAATTTAACATATGTTACACATCCCTCTGGGTGTTTGCATTAACATCCCAACATTGCTATGGCCGTGATGCCAACCAGCTCAGCACGCACATCTATCAAGGTAGGTTCCAACCCAACCATAGCACACGGACATGAACACATAAAACTAAAAAGGTAAGCTAAAAAAAAACTATTATTAAACGAAACTAGTCACCGAAAAACACTCATGAGTACGAACGAGATGATTTCCTTCCTTTAACTGCCCTCCCAACCTTGGCCACATTTCTTCTACTCCTAATCAAATATAATTGTGTCCCCTAAAGCACACACTCACTCACATACACTTACCTCACAATTACCAAATCCAATCAAAAGAAACTTAGAGCACAAACATTTTTTATGTTTACAAATCTTAATACAAATTACATTTTTTTATTCAAATTAAAAAGGGAATAAAAAAAAATCCTCCAAAAAAATGTATGAGAACAAAGGATCAATAAATTCTGCTTAACTCAAAACTACAATTAAAATCTTAACATTATAATCATTAACCTATACATAAGTACACCTATGTGGCTATAATGTTGTGGCTAAATTTACCATAAACGATCGAATTATATAAAAAAAACTAATGTCTTTACACAATCAACTAAATTTTATACTGCTTCATTTACTGTCGGAAATCTGTGATGATATACATATTTCATACTTTAATTAAATTTTCATATTTTCTATTCTTCTAGCTTAATAAACCCTACCTAAAGGAGCTCTCTTAGGCGGTATATATGACCATGCAATCCATGGACACAAAATAAATTTCACAACTACCCTTCACAAATTCCCTTTCTGAAGGCTTTATAAAAATGCTTGATTCTTTTTTTTCGGCTAATTTATTTTAAGGTAATACTAATCAAAAATTTAGGCCTAACAAAAATAACCTTACACAACAACAAGAAACATAAATAAAATTAACTTCCAATTACATATACTGAAACCTACATAAAAACGATTAACAAATAAAATAAAAAAAATTTATCCTATACTAATGCCCAGTTTTCAGGATTTATATTAAAACACATTTATTTTTAAAATCGATTTAAATACAAAATTCTTTTCTTCACTAAAAACTTAAATCAACCTTAAGTCACCGATGTGGTACACTTTTTACACTTGAGCACATCTTAGGGGAATGCATGGAAGATGTTAAAAATGAAAAAAAACTTGTTTACATTTGCAACATCTTTCATCTTTCATCTGCCAAAATAATTTTTTCACGTGTTGAGTACAAATAAAAATTTAATAAAATGAATTTAAAAAAATCAGCAATAATTGGTTTAATTGTTGCTCTTGAAGGGCAAAAACAATCATTACTGCGTTACACTGAACTTATTGAAGCTATGCTGGAGGACGAAGATGATGAAGAATTCCTTATTTTTACGCAAAGTATTTCAAGTCCCCGAAGCGTTTGGATATTTGTAATCAATTGTATATTATTTTTCTTTGGATTTGAATTATAAATCATTTAAAATTTCTAGAGTCGTTACGGTACTTTTTGGGAGAAGGATCTAGCAAATGGTACCCCAGAATTTTTTAAAGAGAGCTTACGGTTAGATAGAACCACATTTTCATTGCTAGTGCATCAGTTGGCTGGCTTAAGAAAAACGGATACGAAATTTCGAAAATGTATTCCATTAGAAAAGCGCGTGGCGATAGCTCTTTATACACTGGGTTCCTCAGCCGAATACCGTACAGTAGGAAGGCTTTTTGGAGTTTCCAGTAGCAGCGTTTGCAATATCTTGCACGAATTTTGTAGGGCAGTTATTGAAAATCTAGCTAAAGATTTTCTCCCAACCAAGTTTCTAACAGCTTCTAAGGTCGAGGAGTGCGTTAAAGGATTTAATGATTTAGGTTTTCCTCAGTGCTTAGGCGCGATTGGTAAGCCAGTGTTTTAAAGCCAATAATTACATTTTTTTTAATATATATGTTTGCATATTAAAATAGATGGATGTCATATTGAAATAAAGCCACCAGCTGCAGAGGCTGTCGACCATTTTAACTACAAGGGATGGTATTCAGTGGTACTATTTGCATTGGTTGACTATCGGTAAGTTGAGGAATAAAAATGTCTTCAACTATGTAATATTTTCTAAATTAGTTACAGATTTCTATATGTAAATGTTGGTTGTCCAGGGCGTTGTAATGATTCTCAAATTTATCGACAATCCCAATTGAGCAAGATGATTGAGTCATCGAACATTTTAAAAGAAAAATCTTTACTAATACACAACACAGAAGTTCCAGTTCTTCTTATTGGGGATTCAGCCTTTAAGTTTTCACCAACAGTTATGAAACCTTACCCTTTTTCAACTTCCGCCTCTTTGGAACAACAAAACTTTAATTACAATTTGCCCAAAGCAAGGCGTGTAGTTGAAAATGCGTTCGGCCACATAAAGGCTAGATTCCGGCGCATAGGAAAGGGTTTAGATAACCACCCAAAATTCAACAGCAAAATTATTATGTGCTGCTGTATTCTACATAACTTTCTAAATTGCCACAATAGCTTAATAAATGAAAGCTGGAAAATTGATAAGGTTGACTCCCGTCCGCAACCAGACGATAACAATACATCTGCAGATTTTTCAGAACCAGCAGAAAATATAAGATTAGCAATTTCAAAATATTTAACAGAAAGATAATTTTTAATTACCTTATTGATTTCTTTTGTTTTTTTTTTAACTTTTAAAAAATGTATTTTCATATTGAACGTTTTAATATGTAGTAGTAGTTAAAAAATCTTTATACCTCACCATTTACTTGTTAAATAAAACCGTGCACAGTTTTGTTTTGAGATGAGATCAAATGCATTTTATTTAATTTATAACAAAAATATAAGTAACAATAAATAGTTAGGAAATAATAAAAAAGGACAACTTATTAAAAAAAAGAACAAAAACATAAAATCAAAACATGTAAAAACTAAATTCAATAGTAAAACAAACAAAAATCTAATTGATCATAACAAAATAAAAATAATTCTCTTAGTAATAAATATAATAGTAAAACAAATACAATAAAAACAAAATAAGATATAACGAAATAAAAATAATTCTTTAAAGCTTTTAAAATGTACATATGTATATATTCATACCTGAATGCGTTTATCTACTTCTCTCGCAAAATTGAGAGCAGCTCACTTTGAAAGGATGCATTTTGCGACGAAAGAGTCTCTAGCCTCTGTACAATCTCGTTCATTTGTTGCTTCCTCTCCTCATACATTTGCCGTTGCATTGCGTTACGCTCTTTGGCCAATTTGACCATCTCCGCATTTACATCCAGCTTCCTTTTTTTGGGGTGGCTCCGCTGGTTGTCATCAGTATCAGATTGTGTCCAACTGCATGTTGGTTGATTGTCATCAACATTTAGAGGGTCAAACTCTATTATGTCTTCGGATATATTTAAAAGCGTAGACATATCTGTCAATAAAACAATTCAAACTTTTTAATTTGGTCAGCACAATTACTTATGTATATACATATGTACCTGTACTTTCATGCATGGTTTCTTGTATATTATGAAGTCTAAAAGACCCCAAGATATTGTTTACCTTTTGGTAATGATCCCATGATGAAGGCGCTCCTCCTGTAGGTTCAATTTTTGCTTTTTCTTGCCTGAAACAAAAAATGTACGTGGTAGTTTACTATGTATAATAATATGTACAGTCAGCGCCAAAAAAAAGTGTACAGTAAACAGTTCAACATTTATAAGTACATAGATGATAAAAGAGGAAAACTACAATAAAACAACTTTTATTTTTTTAAAGTGTATTTAGTAGTAGTTTATTTAAATAAAAAAAATTTGTCATTTATTTCTCTTTCATTTTAAAATTAACATTAATCTTAAAAAAGGGCTTATTTTAAGCGTCAAAATAAAATGTACACTTAAAGTTGTTTTCTTTTAAACTAAAAAGTTTCTCCAAGACTAATACTTAGTTTGCTTGCCCTTTGCTTTTATAACTGCAGCAAGTCGTCTGGGCATTGAATCGACGAGGTTTTTGGTTACTTGTGAGGGAATCTTATTCCATTCCTCAATGATTGCGCGTTTTAGGGACTCTTTGTTGCTTATACTGCGTTTTCGGATCTGCCGGTCTAGATGTTCCCATAAATGCTCGATGGGATTCAAGTCTGGTGATTGAGGCGGGTGATCAAGCTGTTTTGGCGTTCTGTAAAGCAACCATTCCTTGACAATTCGAGCGGTATGCTTAGGATCGTTGTCTTGCTGGAAGACCCAAGTCGGTCCTAAGCATAGTTTGTCAACACTCTGCTGCAAATTAGCTTTTAAAATGTTGAGGTAATCTATGCTATTCATAGTACTATCTATGAACACAAGATTACCAACACCACTTGCAGCCATACACCCCCACACCATCACTGAACCACCACCGTGTTTTACGGTCTTAGTAACATTATTTTGCTCGTATGCTTTATTTTTGCCTCTCCATATTTTTTGAACTTTTTTTGTTCCAAAAATTTCTATTTTGCTTTCATCACTGAATAAACATTTGTCCCAAAAAGAGTTATCTTTGTGTTGGTACTTTTTCGCATATTCCAGACGTTTTTTTTGATTTTTCACAGATATAAGTGGCTTTTTTCTGGGAACTCTACCATATAGCCCATGCTCATGTAGTGCTCGGCGTACAGTACTGGCGCTTACACTAGCTCCTAATGCTATTGTCCGTTCCTCTGCTATTTTAACTGCACTGCACCAGGGATTAGCCTTAACTCTTCGTACTATTGCCCTCTTCTCCACGCCGGACAAAATTTTAGGTCTGCCAGAGCGCGGAAGGTCTTTAACATTTTTCACTTTTTTATACTTATCTAATATTTTTTTAATAGTATTATGGCATCTGCCAATAGCACTGCCAATTTCTCATGCATGGTTTCTTGTATATTATGAAGTCTAAAAGACCCCAAGATATTGTTTACCTTTTGGTAATGATCCCATGATGAAGGCGCTCCTCCTGTAGGTTCAATTTTTGCTTTTTCTTGCCTGAAACAAAAAATGTACGTGGTAGTTTACTATGTATAATAATATGTATGTATGTATATACTTTTTAATGGGTGCATATTTTGCAACAAATTTTTTTTACCTGTATTTACGAGTTAGGTTGTCCACTTTCGTCCTTACATCTCCCCAGCTGCCACAAAATCCGGCTTCTTGTAACTTTGCTGTAATTTCCTGGAACACGTTCGAATTCTTCCTTAAACCTCGAAGTTCCTCAATTTTTTCCTGCCAAAGATCCAGCAGCATGCTTTCCTCGGCAGCAGACCATACCACACGTACATATTTTTTTCTCACTGTTAATTAAAAACAAAAACATTATTTTTCATTAACTTATTTAAATTTACTTACATTGTTCTGTCCCGCTCATTTTGTTTAAAATTTTTTGACACTTGTATTTTATTCTAGTGACGGCTATTTTTTTTTTGACTCATTGTTTCTTTTTTTCTAGTGATGACACTAAAATAATCGAAAGATGATGAATGAAACAACATGAAAAAAGAACATCTTTTAAAGATGAAGCAAAATGTTGATTTTCAGCCCTGTACAATTCTTATGGGAAGATGTTATCATCTTTGCGATAAGATGAAAGATGTAAGATGAGAGCAAGTGTAAAAAGCCTATTAATTTCAACTTAAGTTTCTATTGTAATATTTTAGCAAGGTGGCCTCAATATCACAACAATACAACAACAACAGGCAAAGCATTAACAGTCAGCTGTTTTTTCAGACCACCTTGTAAATAATTACACTTTTTTATATTTTTTTTTGTATTTAGTAGTGCTACCATACTTTTATCTTAATTAAATAAGACTTTTCAAATAAAACTCAAAAAACCAATCTGTTTTAAATACGATTTAAGTTTGTTATGAAAATTAACTTAATATACATAGATTTAAATACTATCCTGAAAATTGGGCATAACACTATGGTTTTATTTATTTACAAATTTGTTTGTTTGATTTTTTACTTTTTTATATTTGTGCTAAATAACGTTAAGCGAATTAACCGGGCTTCTATTAACAATATTCAATCTAGCCAAATAAATATGGCTGTCTTTTTACAAAATGGCTCTTTTTTTATACATGAAAAAAAACTCGACGCTTCTAATTTACAATGAAGGTTACCTGTTCTCCAGATACTTATATCTAATCGGGTTTGTTGGCTAAGTGTTTATCCCAACTTCCTCCAAAACACCCAGGAACAGTTCTTGTGGGAATGGCCCTTAAAAACAAGCTGTTGGGCCTCCCACACTTAATATCTTCTCTGTAACCGCTTCCTGTTCCTATTAAAAATTTTCTTATAAGAATTGGGTTTTACCCCAAATACAAAAAGAAGACATTCATTTCCTACTTACTCGTTCTCAATATTATTAAACTCTTAAAAACACTTATTTTTCAGTTTTAATACAAAAAAAAAACGGTATACATAAATTCCAACTAAAACTTTTCAAGCTTTGCCACCAATTGCACCCGATTTAATCGCTTGTTTGCACACAAATGGCGATTTTGGCTTAGTCTCTACCTTCTGTATCTTAAAGCTTTTTGAGTACCTACAATTGTTCACCATTTTTGGATTCTAATTTCCAATTGGTTTCTATTTGTTTACCTAATCTCCATTTAATTTTTCCCATTGTCATAGATCTTATCAATCAAGTGATCCCAGACTACTTTAGTGCTAACATTATCGCCACTTTGATTTTCATTCACAATATCCATCCTTCATGTTGGCAATACCATGCATTCTATTTCATTACCTTTTTTTCCAACTACGAATCCCATTTTTTAACACATTTTACTAGCCAAAGAACCATTATCAAGCAAAAACCAAACGCAATAAAGAAAATAATAAATAAATTAATTAAACTATAATATCAAAACAAAAAACACAAATTGGTCAAACCCCACGAACAAAAAAAAAAACCACAAATCAAAACAAAAACAGACCAAACGCCATCAGAAGGAAAAACCACCCCATTCTAGATTCCACTTCAGCCATGATCAAAACTGCAGCCGGCAAACGACAAACCGCCGGAAACACAAATAAACAAACATCACTCCCCCAACCAAACAATATTTACTTCACAAATTCTGGCACAAAAAAAAAAATATTTTGTGCACACAGCTGCCGCAACACATAACAGTTTGTGTTCACACCATCACACAAAGTATAAACACTTACATATGGAATAAAATACAACACTGATCCAATGAAAAGTGTTATTGTTTAGAAATTTCTCAAAAAACAATGAAGTCGTATGAGATGTCAAACTTTGTTTCATAATACTTGTCATTTTCATCACACATGCATTCACACTATCAGACTTTTACATATTACTTGAGCTGATATGTATGTATTAATACAAAGTATAAGAGTGTAAACTAGCCTTTTACAAATATTGTTCAACAATGAAGACATGTTGTTCTATGGTGTAACCGAATCGTGTTAGTGTCATCACTAGAAAAGTGGCAATCAGTTATATTAGACAGTACAACATTTTTCAGGTGATTCGGGACTTAATTCTGATATTTGCTTATGTAGACCAAAAAAGAAGAACTTCTGCATCATTAGTTTGGTCATGGTACCTCAATAAATAATTTAAAAATTAATTTGAAGTTAGTAAGTATCGTATAGGGGAATTTGTCACGTTTTAGGCTCTTTTGTTTGTCATAACTCGAGAACCGCTAGTCCGAATAAGCTGAAAAAAATTTAAAAAAAAATTAAGAATTACAATTCCTTTAATCTGTTCATACAACGTTTCGCTACATAAGCAACAGTTTTGCAGTTATAAATAAATGTATGAAGAATAAAAATATTTTTTGCCCAAAAAATTTTAATTTTTTATTTTCAATTCATAAAAAATCCAAAACGGTAAAAAAAAGTGTCACGTCCTATTAGTTTCACGTAAAGTCGCATAACCTATGAACAAAATGACACATTAATCATGAAAATCGATGAACGCGTTTCGCTTTTATTCACAATAAATTAAAGGTATGAATTTCAAAAATTTGCTCGAGATATCCACAAAATTCTATGGAAAAAGCATTGATGACTTTTTTATTGATTTTTATTTTGCATGAAAATAAACATTCCGATTCATATTACAGCTATTCTTACACAGAAAATATGCAATTTGTATATGTTATCTATGCAAGGAAACAAAATTTAGAACATTTTCATTTATTGTCACTATCCATCCTCGTTGAAGTTGACGCTTGTGGTTCTGATGACCTTATTTTCTACGTAGGTTGTTCATATTCATGTTCTGAGTCTGCATCATCATCCGAGATAGACGTAAAATTCAAGGGCATGTTTTGTTCAGTGTATCCACAAATTTCAAACTGCATAATTTAAGAACTCCACCAACAAACCTCCTCAAGAAATGCATCCAATGTTTTGCCTTTGAATCGCTTTTTTATTGGCATGGTCACCTGGTGGAACCTCTCTCCTTGTTCGTCCGATTCCTGAGGTAATTTTGCCAAAAAGGTTTCAAGGTGGAAATGCAAGAAATGTAATTTTAACGTCATGGATGCATTGATTTTTTTCAAAATAATACAGCAAGTTGTCCACTCGTGTGTTTATGTCATCTCGCTGTACACGGTTCTTTCGTAAAACGCCTTCGATGACTTGTTTCAATGCATCCCAAGCACATAAGTGGTTATAATGGTTGGAAAGCATATTTGTGAAAGATTCGCTTTTCATTATATTTTGTATATCCGGTCCATTGAGAATACCTCTTTGAAATATAAAAAATTATTGGTAATACGAATATATCGAAGTGAACAAATTTAGAAATGACAATATTAAAATACTGACAACGATACGTACCTTTTCTAATTTCAGCTTCACTGAGTTTTGTAAAGATGGATTTCAAACAGTCATAGGCGTCATCAATATCTTTGACTACCACTTCGATGAATTTCCCAGCTATTCCTAATTTCATGTGGAGCGATCAAAGGTTTATTCCGTAATTTTAATTGTTTCTCGAGCTCGGGAGTTCTTGCTTTCCAATCCTTACATTGATATTGATTTCCTGTGTACCGTGAATCCCAATTACAAAGGAAGCAGATGTATTTTGGAAAACCGCCCTTTAATACATTGCATTGTATTATGTTGACAACCTTTAGATCGCAACAAATCTTCCATTTGTGTACATTGTACTTGATTTTCTCCAAAATTTCGCCCAATGTTTCATACGTTTCCTTCATAGTTGTGCTGCATCCCAATGAAATGGACGGACTGTTTTTTGTTCGTTTTATGCAATAGCACATCCTTCAAACTTGAAACTGAACTATCGATGAATTAACGCCAGTCGCCAGCGATATAATCCATTCCCAATTTTTTCACTAAGCCTGTAATATCATGGGAGTAGGTGAACGTATTTGCTTCGTCAACGGAATAAAATTTCTGAAAATCAGCTTGGCGTTGTCGGTATGATGTTGCGCTGACATTTTGCTGTATCAGTTTTCAGCTTTTCAAAAATTATGTCAACATTTCGGAGTTTTGTTGTGATAGTCCCATCTTAGCCACAATGTAATCCATTTCGATTTGTGTTAGCGGTTGTGGTCCATTATTTTCAATATCAGCATCATTCAAATTGGTCGGATTGGTGAAAACGGTTTCGGCTTGCAGGGACACAGCACACAACTGGAAGTGTAAAAGCAGCAATGTATTCTTTTGTTTTCAATTGTTTTCTGTTTAATCCATGACGAGAATTTATGCATGCGTAGCACCTGGATTCATCATGTCCTGTTAGGTCTTTCACCCAAATTACTGGCTTTATAAAATAAAACTGTCCACCTTTTCCATGTATCCACATTATTATAACAATTTTGGCACACTGTGTTTGGCGTAAAATTTGCACCACTTAAATCTGCTTCATCAAAATAATGATAATACGCTGTTTTGAATTCCTCAGTAATCAATTTTTTTTCGATCCAGTTGACCTCTTTTTGGGACGTTATGACCACAAACGTAACAAAAATTATTCAATTGAGGGCACTTGTTATTTTCCATATTTGGAAAATATATTATATGTTTTGCTGTTATTCACTTTTAAAAACCGGAGAAAAATTCACTTGTACTTCTCGCGTTCGTAGACTCTTGTTAAATAACAAAAATCGATCAAAGAGCACCTATAAATACTACAAATATTTCAATATTTTACTGGCAGGTACTTATGAAATATGTTTTCGAAACGTTCCAAAACATGAGTGCTCATAAATGTGGGTGCAATTTCGGTTAAAAAAAATAATGCAGGTAACTAACGGAAAAACCCAAATAATAAAAAAAGGGCACTTTCCTTTTTGCCTCTTAATTGTCCACTCACATTTATTAACGCTTATTACTTTGCTACCGCAATCATTAAAATCAAATAACCTTTTGTTTATTACTTTTTTTTTAATTCTGAGAATCATAAAAAAAGTCATCAATGTTTTTTCCAAAGAATTTTGTGGATATCTCGAGCAAATTTTTGAAATTGATTCCTTTAATTAATTGTGAAAAAAAGCGAACGCGTTCATCGATTTTCATGATTTATGTGTCATTTCGTTCATAGGTTATGCGACTTTACGTGAAAGTAATAGGACTGGACACTTTTTTTAACCGTTTTGGATTTTTTATGAATTAAAAATAAAAAATTTAAATTTTTTGGGCAAAAAACATTTTTTTTCTTTATACATTTATTTATAACTGCGAAACTGTTGCTTATGTAGCGAAACGTTGTATGAACAGATTAAAGAAATTGTAATTGTTAATTTTAGTGGTTCTCGAGTTACGATACGATACTAACTAACTTCAAATTAATTTTTAAATTATTTGTTGAGGTACCATGACCAACCTAATGATGCAGAAGTTTTTCGTTTTGAGTCTACTTTCATAAGCAATTCAGAATTGAGTCCTGCAATCATGTGTTGTACTGTGTTATTATTGTGGCATCACTGGCAAAAACAAATTGGCTTTGAAAGCAGCGTTACCATTTGTCAAGTTTTCTCGAATTTTATTTTTTTAATGTTGCCAATACTTTACTGCAGAAATGGCGACAAATTCAAATCTTGCGTAAATTTTGGGACACCTTATATTTTTCATTATGTATGGATGAGTTAACCAATATCACAAACACTTATGCCGGCAACGGCACTCATGTTAAATATACACAATTAATGTCTAGTTGTTCGCCTATGTAACTATTTTGAAGTGAAAGACTCGTTGTATGGACTGGTAACTGTAGACCAAAGTGAAGCAAATAGTCTGTACGCCCTTATTTTCAACTATTTTAAACAGGGACCCGAAATAACTGTTATTATTTTTTAAACAGCCAATAGGTTATGGAAAAAATAACTGAAAAAATTGGTCCTGTAATAATAATTATAAATTACCCAGAAAATTATAGTTCTGCCATAAACATTATGAAAGATTATTAATTTTTTTGGTCTTTGGTAATCATTATGAAAGATTTTTACTCTTATTGGTCTTCTATAACCATTATAAAAGATTTTTATTTTTTCTGTCTTATAACCACGCTACAGTTCGCAAATCTTAAGATATTTTCATAAAATTTCGTACACTGACTTATATTTGTACAAGGACGAACTTTTTTTTTAATGATTTTGGTAAGGATCCGCAAATTTTTTGATATCTTTCTCATATTTGGTAAATAGAAACCAATTATGCCACACAATCATGGTGTTGAGTTTAAATAAAATCGCTCCAGTTTTAGGCATATTTTTCCGGTTTTTTTTTTTAAACACAACAAATTTCGCACTAAAATTGCGACCAAAAAAAATGTTTTCAAAAATAAATAATTATTTCTTAACATCCTCAACTATCGGTTGGCTTGAGCGAACTAATGAAAGTAATTTCTGTTCTAAAGCACTTCAAATCTTGCGTTTGAATTCAGCATTGAACTGTAGGTCTCGTCATGTATTCTAAGAATATGCAACACACCTAATTACGCATGAGTGGAAGCGCAGTGGTATCGCAAAGGACATTCAGTGTCTATGTGAGCTGGCGAATAAAGTCGACTGCCACCTCTACCTAAGCGAAAATACCATTAAGTAGGCTTTTTATTTATTTATTTCAGTCTATAGATTAAAAAATCCGTACAGACATAAGTGCTTATATTAGAGTACAATAAACAAAGAAATTATTTTAGTAATTAGTTTAAATAAACAATAATTTTTTTTTAAAACATCGTTACTATCAGAAAAGTCAATAAGATGATATAGACTATTAAATTTTAAGCAAATTTGACGAAATGAGTCATTGTTAGCGTAAACAGAACGATAACACCTTAAGTTTAACAGCTGAAAGTTTCGTGTAGGTCTAGCTGGAAGGTTAGGTTAGGTCCCACGGGCAGCCATCAAAGACAGCTCACTTGGGTCCTTTATTGGTCCCTTTGTGATACCCTGCGCCAATGCCCATCCCTTAGAGCAGTCACTCAGATGGCGTCACTGCAAAGTCCAACCACCTCGTCTTCCTAGTGAAGAGAAGGAGCGATTTCAGTTCCATCCCAGATAGATCCCCCAAACAGGCAAACACCGGTTCCCCCAGGCATTCCACCCTAATACCCCGCAGTCCAGGGCAATGACAGAGAAAGTGGAGCACAGTCTCCTCCTCCTCCTCGTTCTGACAACTTCTACAGTAGTCGTAAAATTCCAGACCCATTCTCCTAGCATGAGTCCCCACCGGCCAGTGTCCAGTTACAACCGATATCACAGTCCTAATCTGGTTTCTGCTAAGCCCAAGTAGAGAGCTAGTTCTCCGTCCATCATATCCAGGCCACAGGATCCTGGATATCGAGCAGGTGGATTCACAGGTCCACCGCGTCTGCGCAACTCTATAGGACTCGCGCCCTATAAGTGATTTACATTGAGCCATTGGAAGGCCAATGAATTGGTCAATGAATGCATCATCCATGCGACCACCCTGTTTGGCCAGCTCGTCTGCTACCTGATTGCCCGGGCACCCAGTGTGCCCCGGTATCCATATTAGCGTTACCCTTGAATGTTTCGCAATCTCATCCAAAGACATCCGACATTCTACAGTTAACCTCGATGTCGTGTAGACACCCGCTAGGGAAGCAAGGGCAGCCTTGCTGTCAGTAAATATACGTATATCTCCCGATATGCGATGATACCTCAGCCAGTTTGCCGCCCGCCTTATAGCCGAGATTTCCGCCTGCAGGACACTACATCCATCCGGCAGGCGAAAGGAAACCTTCACATCCAGTTCCTCCATGAAGAAACCTCCGCCGACCCTCTCACCTTTCCTCGAACCATCAGTGTAGACCCCTAGGGTCGGTTCACGGAAAGTATCCAACAGCACACTGCTGTGCGCCATTTGCACCACGAACCCCGCACCAAAGAATGGCACCGGGGTGCAGTAATCCACTACATCAGGGACAATCGTACGTTTGATTATCCCGGCGTGTCCAAAGTCACGTGTTGACCAGCTATTCACCGCGTGCAGCCGCGTCGCCGCACAAAGAGCCAACTGTCTGGCCATTATATCCACCGGGAGCCAGTTCAGTATCGTGAACAGCGCCCTTGTTGGAGTAGATCGCATTGATCCCGTAATCATCAACGCGACATTTAAGTTAGTGGAACATTTAAGTTAATTTTACTCAACAAGTAATCAGAATCAACATCACCGCGTAATAGACCCATTAAAAACGAAATACTTAGCATTGTTCTTCGACTTTTTAACGTCGGTAACTTAATAAGACCAAGTCTGCTTTCATAGGAAGGTAATACAAGTGAATTCCATCCAAGACCTCTTAAACAAAATAAAAGGAATTGCTTCTGTACAGATTCAATGCTGTTAATATAAGTATTAAAGTAAGGATCCCATACAATTGATCCATATTCCAGAATAGGGCGAACCAGAGACGTATATAGATGTTTAGTGATATATGGATCAGAAAATTCTTTTGACCAACGTTTCATAAAGCCAAGTACTCCATTAGCTTTATTAACCATCAATGAAATGTGATCACAGAATTTTAGTTTATGATCTAATAGAATACCGAGATCAATAATATTGCGAACTTTATCCACTAGTGTTCCATTTAGGTAATAACTAGTATCAAGTTTTAATAAGCGGAAAAATGACATGTGTTTACATTTTTTTAAATTTAAATCCATTAAGTTGTAATTGCACCATTGAGAGAAAAGTTCAATGTCAGCCCTCAAATAGGATTGATCAATAGTGTTAAACGAATTAAAAATTTTTACATCATCGGCATACATGAGTATGTTGGAGTGCTGAACAACGGATGGCAGATCATTAATAAATAATGTGAACAAAACTGGACCAAGGAAGTCTTGAGGCACACCAGAGAGAACATTTATAAGTTTTGAGGTAGCATTCTTAAATTTTACTTGTTGGGTTCTATCTAAAAGGTAAGATTTAAGCCAGCGTATTGCGTTGTTGCTAAATCCCATACGTGATAACTTGTTAAGTAAAATATCGTGGTTGACTTTATCAAAAGCTTTACTAAAATCCGTGTAAATAACGTCGGTTTGTTTATTATTAATAAAACCTTAATTTACAATAGTTGTTAATTGTAAAATGTTTGTTACAGTGGAACGTGATTTCCTGAAACCATGTTGACAAGGTGATAAAAGGGAAGAGATTTGATGATATAAACTATCAGTCAATACCTTTTCTAAAAGTTTGGGAATCGCATTCAGCTTTGCAATACCTCTATAATTCGATATTTCTAGTTTACTTTCACTTTTAAACAACGGAGTAATATAAGATTTTTTCCATTCAGGCGGCAAGTGGCCGAGTTCAATAGATTTATTGAAGATAGTTGTAAGAGGAATACATAAGTAATCTGCACAATTTTTTAAAATACAGTTAGGTATACCATCTGGTCCGGGATTAAGAGAGCACTGCAGAGACTTTAAATTGGATAGTACCGTTTCAGTGTCAATAAATGAAAAGTTGATACATGCATGTAGAATGAGATATATTATAGGGATAAGAAGTTTGATTATCAAATGACTTCTGTGAATACGTGGTTGCAAAAAAATCCGCAAATAAGTTGCTAATAGAAACATCATCACCAGCACTCCGAGATCCGAAATTCAAATTTTTAGGATAAGCACTTGCACGACGCTTACTGTTGATAAATTTGTAGAAAGATCTGGGGTTGGTTTTCATTTTAATTCTCATATGACTTAAATAACTTTTATATGCTAGTTTACTAGCCATATTGTAATTAGACGTGTGTGAAGATAAATATGAAAAGTTAAATTCGTTTTTAAAAAATATCGCATGCGATAAAAAATATTTTAAAATAATATCGCATGCGTATTATAAAGAAAATACGACTATTTACGTGAAATTTTGCAATTTTTATTACAAATAAATCATTTTTATTTAATATTTAACAATAATAAGATATTTTATTAGTCTTTTAATATTAAAATGTTTGATTTTTGAAAAAATACGAATGAGAGCGAAATTCTCATGAAAGTGCTGTGTGAGGGATATGGCCACTGTGTCCAAACCCTTCGACCTCAGGGAATCAAACATAATGGAAAATGAAGCTTATGGATAGGGCTACAATAACCTATAAGCACTTTTCCCGAATTGTATTTGTGAAAATTTTTATACATTTTTGAAAATTTGTCTTAGAGTGAAATTCTCATGAAAGTGCTGTGTGAGGGATATGGCCACTGTGTCCAAACCCTTCGACCTCAGGGAATCAAACATAATGGAAAATGAAACTTATGGATAGGGCTACAATAACCTATAAGCACTTTTTCCGAATTGTATTTGTGAAAATTTTTATACATTTTTGAAAATTTGTCTTAGAGTGAAATTCTCATGAAAGTGCTGTGTGAGGGATATGGCCACTGTGTCCAAACCCTTCGACCTCAGGGAATCAAACATAATGGAAAATTAAGCTTATGGATAGGGCTACAATAACCTATAAGCACTTTTTCCGAATTGTATTTGTGAAAATTTTTATACATATTTGAAAATTTGTCTTAGAGTGAAATTCTCATGAAAGTGCTGTGTGAGGGATATGGCCACTGTGTCCAAACCCTTCGACCTCAGGGCATCAAACATAATGGAAAATGAAGCTTATGGATAGGGCTACAATAACCTATAAGCACTTTTTCCGAATTGTATTTGTGAAAATTTTTATACATTTTTGAAAATTTGTCTTAGAGTGAAATTCTCATGAAAGTGCTGTGTGAGGGATATGGCCACTGTGTCCAAACCCTTCGACCTCAGGGAATCAAACATAATGGAAAATTAAGCTTATGGATAGGGCTACAATAACCTATAAGCACTTTTTCCGAATTGTATTTGTGAAAATTTTTATACATTTTTGAAAATTTCACTCTCATTCGTATTTTTTCAAAAATCATACATTTAAATATTAAAAGACTAATAAAATATCTTATTATTGTTAAATATTAAATAAAAATGATTTATTTTTAATAAAAATTGCAAAATTTCACGTAAATAGTCGTATTTTCTTTGTAATACGCATGCGATATTTTTTTTAAATATTTTTTATCGCATGCGATATTTTTTAAAAACGAATTTAACTTTTCATATTTATCTTCACACACGTTGTAATTAGATCGTATAACACAATAATTCGTAAAATCAACAGATGAGCCGGATATCTTATATTTTTTAAAAAGTTTGTTTTTTCTGTTTTTCAATTTAGATAAATAACGATTATTCCATGGAGGGCCATTATTATTGCGAATAATTTGTTTGGTAACAGTTTCCAACAAGCAGTGATGTAATACAGCATAAAAATTTGATACGACGTTATCCAGATTATCTCCTGAAATAATAGTATCCCAATCAACGTTCGATAATAAACAGTTCAGTTTTGTGTAGTCCGTACGGGAAAAACAGAAAGCCATATTATTTAAATTTACTTTTAGTTCCTGGGAAGAGATTTTTGTAGAAAGGAAAATATCAAGCTGTATCGTAGGATGGTAACAATCTTCAGGCTGAGAAATAGGTAGCGAGCTTCTAACATGTATGTCTGATGGCTGGTTAACAAAAGCTAGATCAAGGAGTTTCCCAAATGCGTTCGAGACATAGTTTATCTGAGAAAGTCCACATGACAGCAAAGACTGAATAAATTCTAAATTTTCAAAAGATTTAGTTATTCGTGCTTAATTCCCAGTTTTTATTATTGATAAAAACACTTGAAATTTATTGTTGATGGGATAAGCTATTCCTATGCGCTGGGAATTAAGCACGAATAACTAAATCTTTTGAAAATTTAAAATTTTGTATTCCCAAAAATTGAAATTACTTTTTGAATAAATTCATTTAGTTGTAAGGGAATTAGATAGTTTATTTCCGCAGGATTACTCCATACTATATCTGGAAGGTTGAAATCACCAAGGGCAATAAACAAATCAGAAGGTTTAGACTGACCAAGAACATGTTTAATTGCAAAAATGTGGTTATAGTAAATTTCAGCTGACGAGCTTGGAGGTATATAGGAACAGGTAATGTAAAGATTTGAAGAATACAGCTTAATTTTAACGGCAACAAATTCTGTATCATCACTGAATGTAAGGTTTATAAAATCACAAGGAAAATAATCAAGCACTGCAATAAGAACTCCGCCACCAGATTTATGCATCCTATCAAATCTAAAAATCTGGTATCTCGGGCATAAAATTTCCGAATTGTATATATTTTTTCTATTATTTAACCAGGTTTCAGTACAGACAATGATATGAAAGGGAAATCCAAAGCTATTGGCATAAAGGGTGGATAATTTTGTGTTAAGGCCACGTACATTTTGGTTACCAATACTTATTACGTTATCAGTCAGCAAATTATTTAGTTTTTTTGAATATTGTCTTGAGAAGGTAAATAAGCTATATCAGAACGAAAAGTATTTCTGTATTCATACTCGTGTATAATAGCGTTAGGAGGCCAAAAATTAGGATTGACAATTGTATTAAAATTTTCTTCTGGAACAATGATTTTAAAAGATGATTTGCTTCTTCTTTCAGAATACTTGAACTTAAAAACACTTATATCAATTCTGTGGCATTTTGACAAAACATCTTAAGTCAAATTTAAAAAGTTGAAAAAAAATGTTTTTAATCATACGAATTTTGATTCAAAAAACATTTTTGTTTACGTTTTTAAAATTTTGTATTATTAACGAAATTTTTCTTTAATTTTGGTTTATTTTATTATTTGGTAAAAATGATTTTTTCACCGAGATTTTTTTAAAAACTTTTTTATTATCTTATCTCGACTTAAGATGTTTTGTCAAAATGCCACAGAATTTCATTACCAAGTTTACAGTTAATGTATTGTTTAATTGCATCTGATGTTGTATCTGAAGCAAAACGAGCAGCAAATATTGTCTTTTTTGGACCAATGACTTTAAGTTGAATGGGGTTACCAGTTACATTATTAGGAACATTATTATTAATAGAAGGCAGAATCATGACCTGCTGTTCTTCTTCTTGTACAGATAAATATGATGTTGTGTTTGTATTTGAAATTTTTGTTGGAACAGAAGCCATTGATGAAATTGAAGTAGGCAGCTTTTCCTTAGAATGAGATGGTATGAGAGATGGAATATTGTTAGAAGGAGAAATGGATGATTCCTTATTGGTTACAGGAGGTGTTAAATTTAACGAAACATTTGATGGCGTGATCGAGTGTATAGGAATGAGAGCTGGAGTGATAGAGTGTGTAGCCAAAGGTGTTGCCGGAGGGTTGTCATCAGTTGAGTTAAGAGAAGCAGCAGTTGAAGAATGTGTAATATATGGCACAGCAGGAGACTTAAAATCAGACTTCTTCCTCTTGGGCGACGATAGGTGGTGCGAGCTTGCAAACTTATCCAAATTAGGAAAGTTTGTGAATAATTCGCCAAATTTTAAAAGCTTACTTTGTACCAGGGAAAATTCTTTATTAAGCTGGTCAAATTCATCTTTATAACTTTTGAAAAATTTGTAGAACTCTACGTTTATCAACTTACAGCGGAAACAGCTCCACTGCATGGATTTAGCCGGGTCACCAAGGGCGTCAGCATCACGTGCCTTAAGTCCTCCACTACATTTTAAATGACAGCATCCTAGGCATAGCCAGCAAGATATCATGCGGTCGGTACCGGTGATGTTACAGTTAGGATTAAGGCAGTCCATAGTATTAATTTTTTTAAACGTGAAATATAAAAATATAAAAATTGGTGCAGTTCTAATTTTTTTCCTTTGGAAATTATTTTGTTTGCTGGGATATGGATTTATTGTTGTTTATTGTTGTTATTGTTTTATGGCTATTGAGTACTGTGTTATTTGTTGTTTTAAATTTGCGGTATTGTTTTTCTGTTTGGTTTAAGTGACTGTTGAATATTTTGTTATGTTTTTGTATTTTGAACAAATGACTTGTTGTTATTGTTGAGAAATTCTTTAAAATATTTGCAGTATATTTTTGACAAAACAAAAACAGAATAGAGACACTTTAAATAAATAAATCAATGTTTTTTTTTAAAGAACAAAATAAAACAAGAAGTTTAAACACCCGACAAGAATTTGGTTATTTTAAATCGAATTTAATTATTATTGTTTGTAAACAGAATATTAAAGAATTTAAAAGTTTTAGCAGAGCACTATGAAAACACGTCTGACTCTTTCGACTCTTTGACTATTATTTGTTAGACTATTTTGAACCCAAGTCGACTTCGGAATCATACAAATTTCGGAACCAAATAGGTGTAGGATATTATGTGGTCGGTCTTGACCGACTATAACTTTCTTACTTATTATTATTATTGTTTTTTTTTTCATACATAGTCATTATAAGTAACCAAATTAACCAATTGAATCGTAACAAACTGTATGAAACTATAGCTTTGAAAATGAAAAAGTGGAACATTTAGAGATAATAAATACATATGTATGTATTTCTTAAGAATTTAATTTTACAAACATTAATGAACGCAATTTTCGCTCAGATAAATTGCAGCGTAAGTCAGTGTATAAATTTCCGAGCAGAAAATGCCCTTTCAACGCTGACTTGTGTTGCTGGAACGGCAAGGACTATTAATGCTAGCTTCCTTAAAAAAGAGTATGAATATTTTTTTTCTTGCCAATACTCTATCAAGTTTGCATCAATGTCAACTCTGGCTTCCTTATAAATATCGATTTCACCGAATGCAGCTTTCAGAAATTGAATGTTATGGTTTGAAGTCTCTTCTTCGGAATCTGAGTCGACTTCTAGTGCTCTTAAGTTTTCTCTCATGAAAGAGGTGCTCATGTTTGATGTTTCATCGACGAATTGCGTACTGAATAGGTTAGGTGTGGTCCCAATTCTTCTATGTCTCCCTTAAAGTAACAAGCTCAATTTTAGCTTAAATCATCAATATTTCAACTTTTCAGATAATTTTTAGCAGCCTCCTTTTGGTTGAAATTTAGAATTCGCCGAAATTTTGGATCGAGAAACACTGCTGAATTCATTACATCTGTATTTATAAGTAAAGGTTCCTTTTTACAAATGCAATCACAAATAGCCAGAGATTCGATCGTATTCCTGTTTTGCAGTTCCACTTTTAAGGTAAACCATAGCCTATAAAAATCGCCCATGAGAAGTTGTTGGTGTTGTTTCATACAATGGCTTTAAGCTTGAACAATAATGTCAATTTCTTGCCATTCGGCCTCCGAAATTGTGTTTTTGAAATGCTTTAAACACAATTCTTTAAAATCTTAAAACCTCGTCAGCATAATAAAGGTGGAATTCCAAGGCGTGGGTACATCAAGGATCGGCTTGCGCAATTTTAATGCCTGCAACGATCTCCTAAAATAAAATAAGCAACATTTGTATGTTATACTAGGTATATTCACACAGAGCAAAAACTAGGTAGGTTGGGCTATTTTGTTGTAATTTTCTAAAATATTAATTTTTTCGAGGTTTATGTTGTTGACTTGAAGAGCTAAAATTTTGCAATATATCATATTCTTGTAAAATGTTGTTTTAAGAGATAGTCATATGCAAACAAATTACATCTGAATAAATGGCCTGAATGCAAACTTGGGGGGGGGCGGACGCACCCCCTAAAACACAACTTATCGCTACGAAATTTTTTTTTTTTTAACATAAAACTGAATCGATTTGGGGGGGGGGGGGAGAATATAAGAAATAAAAAAAAAGTTCTCCATACAACCTACAGCCACGCTAAGGAACATACATAAACATCTTTAACTTACTTCCACTGTTGCGTTCTCAAAGTTTTTACTATCTGCCGCACACTGTGAATAATTTCCATCCTCTCATCGTTTCGTAGAAAATCATGTATCGCCAATTGGAGTGTATGAGCAGCACATCTCACTGAGTAGATTTGATGATGTTCTTCAAAAATATTTTCCCAAAAGGAATCTTGATTTTCTGCAACAGAATTTTCAGAATTGTTATCGCCATTATCTTTATCCTCATCGTCGTCGTCATTGTCATCATCATCTCCATAAACGCCAAGTAAGTCAACCTTTCCCTTAATTTTTCTTGAAATCATATCTTTAATTCGCTCATATCACTGATAATTGTAATTATGTTATGAGATCATATTGGGCAAAAATAAAAAACTCTCGAATAAAAATATTTCGCTTTCTACCCATTTTTCACTTTTTTTTATTCACTCTATCACCTTTTTACCCTTTCACTAATATAAACTATTAATTTTATTACAAAGTATTTGCAATTACATATTTAAAAATTTTAATAATTTACCAAAAACAATTGTTATCAATGTAATAAACATTACCCGAATGAATATTAACAAAAGTGTGAATAGAAGCAAAAAAGAAACAAAAAGAAACATAATTAAAAGCAAAACATAAAAATATAACGTTTTACATACATATTCTCGAAAAAAAGATGGTATAAGAGTCTGTAAAACGTGTTCCCATTCAATTGGATATTTCCAAAAATAAATTCGGGCCTGATCTGGAGGGTTCAAAAACCCAGAGTTTTTTTTCGAAATTTTAGCAGAAAATATTCCTAATATAATTGAACACTGTTTGTAAATTTTCCTGCAAATTTAGCTACAAATTCAATTGAAATTTCAGCTAAATTCAAAGACCAGTTTTAGCTTAATTAATTTTGAATATTAACAAATTTTTTTCTAAAATTTAGCTTATCTAAATATAGCAAATAATTATTCTTACCTTCATTGATTTTTCTACAGCTGATAATAGTGGTACTGTTATCAGTTATTTCTGCAGAGGTTTTCGCTATTTCTACTGATATTTTTTATGAGTGTAAGTGCCGGTTCACACACGTCAAGTTTGACTCGTCAAGTCTTGAACTTTTAGGAGAGAAGAGAAAAGAGAAGGCCATTTCTTTTCCCGTCTCTCCTAAAAACTCAAGACTTGACGAGTCAAACTTGACGTGTGTGAACCGGCACTAAACAAGCGCTTAAAATTGATGAAAATCTCATCGATTCTAAAGTGAGGGTGAAGAAATCTTAAACAAAAACCGCAACAAATGCAAATATTGCTAGTAATACAAATGTTAATAAAAATGATAATTTAATGAAGCTCTTTTTAGGAATGACTTTTATGAAACTGTTTCATTGATTGTATAAAATGCTTCATTACCTGACGATTTATTGTTTCTGTAAAGAGTTTCATTAATTCTATAAAGCTTTTCATAAACATTGACTGTAATGAAACCTGTTTCATATTTTTATTAGGAGTGTCATTGGCTGAACTCCAAATAATATTTTCATAAAACTTGTGTGAAATTCGACATGGAAGACCGAAAAAAATAAAAATCTGTTGTAATGGTTACGGAAGACCAAACAAAATTAAAAGTCTTTCATAATGTTTATGGAAGCCCCAACAAAACGAAAACAAACTTAAAGGCTATCAAAGACCAAAAAATATTGGTTTTTTGTAATAATTATTCAGAGAGCAAGTTTTAAAAATTCGTGATAAATTATTATTTCAGGATTTTTCAAATATTGGTTATACATAACTGTTATGTCCCTGATTTTAAACAAACATTAACTTTAAGCCAATGTGATCGGGTTTGCTGCAGATGGTGCATCGGTTATGACGGGTACAAATAATTCCGTAGCACAACACTTAAAAAAAGATAACAATAATTTGCTTATAATAAAATATGCATGCCATTCTTTAGCATTGTGCTCCTCTTACGCTTGTCTAAAGCTACCTTCTTCGATAGAAACTTTATCAAGAAATGTTTATAACTATTTATCAAATAGTCCAAAAAGATGCAACTTATTTGATAATATTTTAACGTTACAATAAGAAATAAAAAATTTTGCATCCCTGTCAGACTCGTTGGCTACCACTAGAAGTTGTTGTTGTCTCGTTCTTCGATATCTTTGAGAGTTTTGAGTGAACAACCTATTAATAAATGGCCGGAAAGAAGGAAGGCTTACCTGGTCCTTGGGAGCTTTGGTTAAAACGATTATTGGCCTTGAAATTAGCATGGCATCGACGTCTACGCGAAGTGTTGTCAGCTCTTCGAATGACCCGTAATACTTTCGTTGACTTCATCGCCGCTTGCCAAAGTCCTCCAAAGTCCGGTGATCGTGGAGAAATTAATCGAAGGTCTTTTTCATGTTCCGCTGTTGCACATTGTAAGTGAACCTTGTTTTTTCCGCTCCATAGTCTCGCGATCCCGACGAAATTTTTGGAGATTTCGCTTCACATTGTCTTTGGGGGACCCCTTCTGCACACGAACCTATTAAAAGTAGAGAGAAAAGTATCAGTTTGTAAATCAGATAATGTCTCTTAATGTACTGCTTTCAAAGCGAAAGTTTACTGGAGTTTTGCACCTAATTCGTAATGAAGTTAATACGGGTCCACATTAGTCAACTAACACATATAATGGACGACAACCAGTAATTTGTCCATGGGCCAAATCGCCCTTTATTTGTGTTTGCAAGTTTGGTGGAAAACGAAAACAAAATAAGCAACAATTTGACATTTTCGAGGCAGTTGACGTACATTAATAAGCCATACCTTCTCTTAAGACTGTTCTTCCAGTGATCTAGGTCCAACATGACAATTCGATCTATGTAATTCAACAAAATACATTAAACAAAATGTGAATATTTCTTTTAAAGAATAGGATATTTGACTTCATATGGAATCATTGATTTGCTTTTACGTTCCCCAATTCTTTATAACGTTATACCAATTTATTCCCATCCATATTGTTGGATACAATGACATAATTTCTGTATTTTATTTTGTTGTGATAGCGAAGTTTTCAACAAAATGCTAATTTCCTCTTCAAACTCAATTCTCTTTATCAGTTCGGTTATCTTTAAAAATGGAAATTCTAGTTCATAAACAAAAATTGGTTTCACGAATCTTAGAACATATGAAACAATTCTTTTAATTTTTTTACTTGACGAATCCCGCTTAACAAACTATAATATTCGATTAGAAGAATCTTTACCTTGGTACTTAGCAGCAATACATGAGACCCACTGATTTTCTTCTTATCTAGTGGCCAGAAAGTTATGTCCGGAAAACTAGATTGATGACTTAAGTTTCTTAATATCTCAAGCCCGCGAAACTATGTCGGCTGCTTCTACGACTACTTCTAATTTTTTCCAAAAACCCTTGTTGTTGTAATTTTATATGTATCTGGAGAACGAAAAGAGCCAAAGAGCATCCCCTAAAATGTTGGCGGGATTGGAGAAGTGAGCGTGGTACCTCCCGTACAAAAAATATCAAAAATTGTATAAAAACCTGAATTTATAGACTGTCATATGACCTATGGTTACGCCTTATATATCATAAGATCGGAAATCTTTAAAAGAAAATATTTTCCAAAAATCTCGGAAAAATCCGTTCAGATACGAAAAAGTTATGGTTTAAAACTTTGCTTTAATGCGGTGAACAAAAACATCAAAAAACTAGCCATATTTAATTTTAATGATATTCAAATAACGTTCCTTCATGGTTCAGTGGCCTAGAAGGTTAGAAACTGTGAGTCGCTGGTTCGAACCTTGGTTTTTCAAAAGAATTTTGTTTTTTTAAATTTTTATGTACTAAAAACTATTGAAACATTTTTTCCAGTTTTAGCTTTTTATATTTAATTTTTAATGAAGTTTTAAGTATTGTTAATACATACATATGTACATATGTATATGTAAAATTATTTAGTTTTTGTCTAGTGGCGCTGTATTTTGCTCGCACAATGGTGAATGGTATATAGGATTCGGTACAGCCGAATATAGCACTCTTACTTGTTTTTTTTTTATTTGGTCTATAGATTCTTACGTACTAAAGAATGTAATACTGGTATTAATACATTAACTATTTAAGTACAAAATTAGTTTTCTTTTAATTTTCTTTATTTTTGGCCACTTTCATTTGTTTATATTAATACAGTAGTTTTGACTTAACTGCCTTTTGTTTACGTGCACTTTTGACTTAACTGCACAAAATTGATAATTTTTGGAATTATTCTTTCTAATTCCATACAAATTCCTTTTTTAAGTGCACTTTCTATACCTGCACATTTAAGATAAATGCACAAAATTTTTGGCATTTTAAAATTATTTTCATACAAAATATCAAAGTTAGCTGCACTTTGACTTAACTGCCCAAAATAAATATTTTCTGGATTTATTCTTCAAAATCTTTGTTTACGTGCATTTTGTATACCTGCACATTTTTCATATTTTTGGGCAGCTTTAAAATATTTTCATACAAAACATCAAAGTTAGCTGCACACATAAAACTATATGTTGGCCACTTTTTCACATAAATATCCAATTTAATCTGTTTATAAAAATATATGTAAATCGCAATTATTTTGTTTTTTTATGTTTTATGTTCTTTGTGAATTCTCATTGTTATTGTTAATGCTTCTTTTATATTAAATAAACATACATTCATGTATAAAATGATCTGTTATTTCCCAGCTAGCATAGGCTGTTTGTTAGACGATTATGTTTAATATACAACTCCTAAAAGAATCTTCTGGTGATTATCTGACGAGCAACAAAAACATCTAAATCTTTTCTTAATTTATTTATTTTTTGACACGCTCGTCTGTAAATCTTGAAATGAACCTTTTGGGACTCTCTGTTTTTAATAAAACAAACCGGTCTAAGGATCTGCAAAAAAGGATTTTTCGACAGGATGGTATTGATTTCGCGACCTTAAGGTTTGTTTTATAGAAATTGTATGAAAATTAGAAGTTTTGGCATGAAAAATACGCCTGATGCCCTTATTTAGGTAGCTTAGTCATACGGCTGAGTATTTCACGGGTTGTAAAATAAAACCTACATGAGTCTCATACGACTCTTAGCATGCTTTTGAAAGACTCGGTAGATAAACTCAACATACATCATAAACGATTCCCTTTACGAATAATAGCTCTGTTTCTTTACTTTTTGGGTAAAGTTCGTGCAAATGGGAGCAAGCATAAATTTCTCTCATAAAAAGACAACATTACACGAAAGTACGGGAACAGAAAAAACAAAATTTAAAGCACGAAATAAAAATTCTGTGGTTTTGACAGTCTTTACAACGCCAACAAAAATTGCGCCACTTTTGAAAAATTTAATATTGGCTCTAGAATTAAACAACTTTTACTAAAAATAAAACAAAACCAACACTTTTACAATAACTTACATTATGTTTCCCTAATACTTCAGTACAAAACTTTTTATTTAAGTACATGGTTTTATTCCAGAACACTTTTTCCAGAATTTGGATTATGAACTTTTTTCCTTTTTTTTTGGTTTTGTTTATGTTTTACAGCTGTTTGACAATTTACACAATTTGCACGAAGAAAAAGTCTGGGCTGTTTCGTGCAAGAAGAAGAAGAATTTTATTCTCTCAAATCCGCTCTCATTTACACAAATTAAAAGTACGGGAACGCTTTTCGTGCAAATTGGGATCCCGAGGGATCCCAAAGTAGAGTAAAGAAACAGAGCTAATATTAGCGTTTTTCGCTGCTTTATGGAAGAATCTCTCTTACGAATCAGCACGTGTAACAGTTTCCCCCGTGCTAGGAACCGTCTACAATTAAAAAATGATCTCGTCGACGATCAAAAAGACTCTTTGTGAGATTCCTAGTAAGCTCCTGGGTTGAAATAAAATTTTAATAAAATATAAAGTTATGTATTAAAAAAATAATTTTTTTATTCTACTTTTAAATCAAACACTTTACTTTAGCTGCACTTTTGTGCAGGTAACCACAATTGTGTACCTGCACATTAAGGCAGGTAAATGCATTTAAGATAGCTGCATTTTTGATTTACCTGCACAAAAAATCGTGCAAAGGAGATTGTGCAGCTAAGTCAAAACTACTGTATATATGTTTATATATATTTAGCTGGTGAGGCCTAACTCCATTTTTGAAAATAAAAATGCAAAATTTTTTATTTCATTTTTCCCGACGTTTCGTGAATTTTATGTTCACTTCTTCAGGGGATTCGTCTATTAATATTAAATAAAAAACATCAACATTTAATAATACAATAGCTATTAATGTAACGAACTTACAGTGAAAATAATTAATTTAAATTACATTAATAAATTTTAAAAAATATAAAAATCAACGATAGCGGCGTCATCTACTGTTTTATAAAAAGTTTTCTTTTAAAAATATTAAAATTTTCACAAATGCGACGAAAGGTGTCATTATTAGCATAAACGGATCTGTAGTAGTTAAGACTGATGAGCTGAAAGTTACGAGTTGGCATATTAAGAACCCAAAAGTTAATTTTACTAAGCAGGAACGTATAATCAACTTCACTATGAATCAATCCATATAGAAAAGATATACCAACATGTTCTGGAAAACGCAGCGTTTTCAAATGGCTTACGATTAAAATGCCTGCAGCTTTATTACATGTTCATAAGTAAACTAATGCGACAAACAATTGACAAACTCAAAGCAAATTTTTAAATTGCATTTTTTTAATTAAAATCTTGAAAAATGTAACAAGTTTTTCCTTAAATAAATAGAAAACATTTTAAATTGAAATTGTGGGCCATTTGCTTTTCTCTTTAAAGTGCAGTTTTAATAAAATAGACCAGATCGCATAAGTATACACTAGCGGTTTCAAAACGCCAAATTTCTAGCGTTTTCGTTTTTCAGAACACCTGTTTGGCGTTTTTAAATTGAAAACGCAAATTTTAAGCGTTTTGCGCTTTTCAGAACATGGGCGATACTCTGTATAACACGGCGGCTTTTTAAAGTTGGCATATTAATAAGAGCGAGTCTATAGACTGAGAAAATTAAAAGCTTTAAAACCAAAGAAAAAAAGTCTTTATGAAATTGTAACGAAATATCCTTGTTAGAAGGAAAAAATCCTTGCATCAATGATTTATTCTTTAAACAAGCAAATGGTGCGTCTTCAACACAAACGACTAAAATTCTTTGAAGCTTAATCAAAGAAATTATCTTTTCCGTAAAGATAAAATATTTGCTACAACGATTAATTTCTTTGCTAATAAGGGATTGAAAAACGTATTTAAAATTAAAGACTTTTCTTTGTTTTTTTAAAGCCAAGCATCCTTGCTACAAAGACAAAGTCTGTAACTTTAAAGAATTTTGTCTTTAATGCATAAGTGAACATGGTTGCTTGTTCACACATGTTTGCTTGCAACGGTAAACAAGAGCGGTTAAAAAAAATAAAGATAAAGTCTGTATCTTAAAAGAATTTAGTCTTCAAAGTAAAATTTGTATACGAATGCATAACGAAACAAGTGTAGCCGATTGATTACAATACATATGTATATGTATGTAAAAAATAAAAAGAATTGTTTTCGTGGTTGTCATTAATTGTAAGTCAGTCGATAGGAACGCTCAATTGTGCATGTGCGCCTCTTTGTCTTTTTTTAATTAATTAAGTAAAGTTACGCTGTATATGAACTATTTTTTATTTTTATTGTATTAAACTTAAATAAAAAATAAATACAGTAGTTTTGACTTAACTGCCTTTTGTTTACGTGCACTATTTTCTTTCTAATTCCATACAAATTCCTTTTTTAAGTGCACTTTCTATACTTGCACATTTAAGATAAATGCACAAAATTTTTGGCATTTTAAAATTATTTTCATACAAAAAATCAAAGTTAGCTGCACTTTGACTTAACTGCCCAAAATAAATATTTTCTGGAATTATTCTTCAAAATCCTTGTTTACGTGCATTTTGTATACCTGCACATTTTTCATATTTTTGGGCAGCTTTAAAATATTTTCATACAAAACATCAAAGTTAGCTGCACACATAAAACTTTATGTTGGCCACTTTTTCACATAAATATCCAATTTAAGCTGTTTATAAAAATATAAATCGCAATTATTTTGTTTTTTTATGTTTTATGTTCTTTGTGAATTCTCATTGTTATTGTTAATGCTTCTTTTATATTAAATAAACATACATTCATGTATAAAATGATCTGTTATTTCCCAGCTAGCATAGGCTGTTTGTTAGACGATTATGTTTAATATACAACTCCTAAAAGAATCTTCTGGTGATTATCTGACGAGCAACAAAAACATCTAAATCTTTTCTTAATTTATTTATTTTTTGACGCGCTCGTCTGTAAATCTTGAAATGAACCTTTTGGGACTCTCTGTTTTTAATAAAACAAACCGGTCTAAGGATCTGCAAAAAAGGATTTTCCGACAGGATGGTATTGATTTCGCGACCTTAAGGTTTGTTTTATAGAAATTGTATGAAAATTAGAAGTTTTGGCATGAAAAATACGCCTGATGCCCTTTTTTAGGTAGCTTAGTCATACGGCTGAGTATTTCATGGGTTGTAAAATAATACCTACATGAGTCTCATACGACTCTTAGCATGCTTTTGAAAGACTCGGTAGATAAACTCAACATACATCATAAACGATTCCCTTTACGAATAATATTAGCGTTTTTCGCTGCTTTATGGAAGAATCTCTCTTACGAATCAGCACGTGTAACCAGCGTTACCGTTGGTGCCACTAAAGTAGCAATTTGCCACTTTTTCGACTGCTTGGATACTATTTGGCCACTTTTACAAAATGCACCCAAATGTGATACTTTTTGTAATTCTTGCCACTTTTTTGATACTTTTTACGTTAGGAAAAGATACTTTTTTTCATTGTGTTTTGTTTTAACTCCCATACTAGTCTTGAAAATTGGGTTCCAAGTGAAGACATTCTACGAAAGTATAGAAGTCGTTTTAAGAACAACTAATTGTAAAAAAATATGTATGTATGTACTGACCATTAATAAATAACACATTGAAAAAGTTTGTTTAACCATTCTAACTGATTCTTATATTTTTTGGAATGCTTAAGACAAAATGAGCACAGTTTTCTCCCATCACGTCACATTTATCAGATACACCAATTATTGTAATTTCGGAAGATGTTTTGTACCACAATTAATAACAAAATCGAGTGGTATAGTTTTGTTCTATTTGTAAAGCTGATTACAATAATTTAAAGCAATAATAGACGAATTTGGATAAAAACTAAATATCCAATACTAAAGAAATTAAGACACTTGCACTTAAATTTAGTAGCATGTATGAATGCAGTGTATTTATTTGTATTAAAGTGCGAAACTGATTAAATATAACGAATTTTAAAAAGTGATATTTTCGTTTTTTTGTTTAGGATTTCTGATAAATCTGACGTGATGGGAGAAAACTGTACTCATATTTGGCCATAGCATTCTAAAAAACATAAGAATCTGGTGGAATAGGCAAATAAACTTCTAAAAAAATTTTAAAACCTGTGCAATACAATGTCTTAAATAAATCAAAGAAAATTTATTCAGAAAGAAAAGTACAAGAAATATATTACTTAATAAAACAAATTACATAAATATCTTCTAATTGCTGCAACAATGTCAGAATTCAAAAAACATGTTTGGCAGAAAACGAGTTTAACGTTTTTGATTTACCAAAACATTAAAGAAAATATTCAATATTTTTTATTTTTCGAATTTATTCTATGAGCTAAATTTCAGTTATGTATTTTTATAAAGCTTTTTTGTAATAGTCATATTCCTTCAATTTTTCAGAAATGACTTTATACACTACCAGACTATTAGTTATATTGTATTTTCTTGTTACATTTTACCTTAGCTTTCCTTTGGAAAGCAATGAGGTATATTGTATGTAAAGAAAAATTTACAATTATTAGACACCAGCAGAATGTAATGCATTTTCTGGCCTGCTACGGCCTTCGTCAGCATTCTTTGTGTCAAACTGGATAGTGATACTTTATAAATTGAATTTATTTAACTCAACAATTTTAACAAATAGAAACTGGGAATTATTTCCTTCCGAAGGTTACTTTATATTATATTCACAAAGAATGCTGACGAAGGCCGTAGCGGGCCAGAAAATACATTACATTCTGCTGGTGTCTAATAATTCGAAAAATAAAAAATATTGAATGTAATATAAAGTAACCTTCGGAAGGAAATAATTCCCAGTTTCTATTTATTAAAGAAAATATTTTATAAAAATAACTTCTCGAGAGAAATATTTATTTTAATTTTTGCAACAAATGAGCCATAATGTTTTTTTGTTATGTTTTTATACCATTTATAAAATGTTATTTAAAATTATAATCAATAGAAAAAAAACGTAAAAAATACATAATGTGGTGTACTTATTTTAATTTGAAAAGTTGTGCCACTTTTTTTATAAAAATCCCCTTTTCGGTGCCACTTTTTTTTTAGATATCCCCTTTTCTTGGTACTTATTGAAAATATCCGACGGTAACACTGCGTGTAACAGTTTCTCCCGTGCTAGGAACCGTCTACAATTAAAAAATGATCTCGTCGACGATCAAAAAGACTCTTTGTGAGATTCCTAGTAAGCTCCTGGGTTGAAATAAAATTTTAATAATATATAAATTTATGTATTAAAAAAATAATTTTTTTATTCTACTTTTAAATCAAACACTTTACTTTAGCTGCACTTTTGTGCAGGCAACCACAATTGTGTACCTGCACATTAAGACAGGTAAATGCATTTAAGATAGCTGCATTTTTGATTTACCTGCACAAAAAATCGTGCAAAGGAGATTGTGCAGCTAAGTCAAAACTACTGTAATAGCTCTTTTAACATTAAAAATGTCTAGTCAGTATTAAAGTCAACGTCTAAAAATGTTGTTAGATTTTAATTAATTAAGTAAAGTTATGCTGTATATGAACTATTTTTTATTTTTTTTACATTAAACTGAAATAAAAAAATTGTATAAAAATGCTGTGTTAGGTTTCATTAAATATTTAATTTTGCAGAAAAATTTTAATTTTTTAAAACATTTCTGTAGCAGATTTCAAAGAAAATTGCCTTTGTTTCTACATATCAGTCTTAAGTGTTTCAAAGAATTATTTCGTTGAATTTAATTGCGTTTCTTTGTAATAATGTTAAAATTACGTCTTTGTTACAATGAAAATTGTACTTAAAATCTAAAATTCAAGTCTTAAGACTAACGAATGAAAGTCTTTGTGCCAAAATACTTTTTCCTTAGCTTAAGGACTTTTTTCATGTGTTTCCAAAGACGTACATCCTTGCCACAAGATTTTAAGTCTTTGATTTTAAGTAAATATTTCATGGCAATCTAAAGATCTTTGTGCCTTTCCGGTAAAGATGTTTTGTCTTTGGGCACAATCTGACCAATAAAAGTCTTTGCAACAAAGTGTATTTTCTTTGATTTTACGATTTAATTTTCTCAGTGTATTACTATACGATGGCAGAACATACGTATTCCAACCAAGGCCACGTAAACAAAAATTGCTTTTGCAGCGATTCAATACAATACAAATACAATCTCATACATATTCAAGAATTGGCCGAACCAAATATGTATAAAGTTGTTTCGTGACATAGGGGTCAGAAAATTCTGTAGACCACCGTTTCATAAATCCAAGAACACAGTTAGCTTTGTTAACAGTTAACGCAATATGATTACGGAAATTTAGCCTATGACCCAACAAAAAGGTCCAGATCAGTTATTCATTAACACAGTATCGAGAATCTAATTTTTTAGTTCTGTAGAATGCCATATGTTTAAATTTTTTTAATAATGAGGTCCATTAAATTAATTGAACACAATTGGAAAAATTTATCAATATCAGACTGAAGTAAAAGTAATTGATAAGAGTCGTTGAAGCTCTTGAATTTTTTGACATCATCTGCATACATCAGTACATTGAGAATACAAGATAATAGATGGGAGGTCATTTATAAATAACGTGAACAGTGTTGGACCAAGATGACTTCCCTGAGGAACACCAGAACTGACGTACATGTCTGTTGAGGTAACATTTCTAAACTTTACTTGTTGATCTGTACAACTTAATCCCAATTTTATACAACTTTATTAGTATTAGGAAAAATAAAAAAGCTTAGTCGTCCGGAAGTAGGCATCTTATATAATACACTTTCTTTTTGTATTGTAGAAAACGTTTTATTAACTGTAAATGTACAAAACATATACATACCTACTTGCAAAGGAACAATAAATAAATAAAAATTGTTATAATTAAAGTTAACAAAAATTTACTAATTATTTTATGCTTCGAGCCAACTCGTCGTACACCAAAGTCATGACCTTGTGTTCAAATCTTCTTACAGTCACTTGAGGTAAATGGGCCTCCGAAATTTTTTTGACCAACTTTTAAATACTATTGGAGTTGCGTCACGGTCTTTTTCTCTCAGAACAACCTTAAAAAAACGGTTGTTACCTCCATATCAGCTTGTTTTTTTTGTATTTTTCTTCGCTCGTGCTTCACTTATATCATTACTTTCATCTGTGTTTTGTATGCTACTGTTGTCAGTCAAAACTGTAGAGGTTGAGCAATTAAAGAGATAATCAAAATCAATCTCCTCATCTACAAAACTTCCAATAGTATTCTTTTTTAATTTTAAATTGCTTTTATCGAAATTACATTTACTACAAAAATGCTTAGTCTATTGGTTATTAATAAAAATAAAAAATACATGTTTAAATATTTCAATTTCTTATGAATTGCTTAGTTTGTAAATTTAAATAGTTCAATTTAAACTTGTGTCGTTTCTTAAGAACTCTGTTTAGTCTTGTAAATTTAAATAGTAGTTCAAAAATTACTTATTGCTTAAAATACATCTTGGTGTTGTTGTTGTCACTGATGTTATGGTGGTTTCCATAGCTCACGTAAACTTACAAATAATTAAAGCAAGAAATGCATTTCCTCTCGTTTTGACTTCGTTTTTAACTTATAAACGACCAAATACAAAGTGTAAAGAGTACGGAATATGCTCCACACAACAACGAAATAAAAAAATCACAGTAACTACAGTAACAAAATAGGTGATACAATGAATTATCTTATTTTTTTTATTAGGTTTTTGTTTTTTTTTTACTTTAATGTGTTTTCAACAAAAAAAGCAACACTTCTTTTTGTTTGTTTATCCCTGCAGGAGATTGAACAAGTACCTAATTAGTACCAAACTAGTACAAAAATAACCAGTACTAGTTACAAATTAGCATTTAGTGTGCTTGGAACATCACTAGTACTATTGGGTCTAGACGTTTACTAGTACACTTGGACCACATTAAGTGCTTTTTTTTAAATGATTTGAAATCAAATTTAAGAAGCAGTATCAAGATAGAAGTATGTATTGGAATTGTAGTTTTGTTACAAAAAATTCCATCAGTCTACAAGTAGTGCCCTTGTACTACATCAAGTACTGGTACTCATATGCACTAGTATTTTTATATAAAAACTCTAACCCCGTTAGCACTAGTACCTCTTGTTTTAGTAATTTTACTAGGGGCATTTTGACAATTAACTCTTAATCTCCTGCAGGGATATTTTTTTTATTTGGCAATGTAAATACACACACGTACGTATGCACGCACGTCAAAGCTGATAGGTTCTCTGAGAATCAAAGTGGCAATAAACAAACGGCCATCGAGATCACACAGCGTGTTTTGAAAGGTTGACCGTACATAAATGAGGAAACAGAATTGAGTCTTCAACTTCAAGCAAAAATTCTTAAGCCCATAATTAAAACGTCGGCCGTAACTTCAAATTCTCTCTCATTTCTTTTGTTCTTATTTTTCTTTGTTTATAAAATGTATGAAATTGAATGAAAGTATGGTAGCATTGTTAAGAGAATAAGTGCCTATATGTGAGAGCATTAGAAAAAACATCGTCAAAATAAAATTGATTTTATTTCACGACCGCATTCTCTGGCTTAATTTTATGTCAAACTGTATGAAAAACATCGTTCAGCCCCAGTTCTGTTTCATCATTAACTGTGTTATAGTCTCACAATTGTTGTGGGTTGTGTTTTCGTTCACATCAAATTACACATTGAGTTGATTTGTTTAACTCAAACATATGCTTAACACGGATTTGTTTGGAACCAACCACTGCTTTACCATTGATTTGGTTTTTCATAATTTATCATTTGAACTGTTTTAAAAAAAATACAGTGTTTGACACAACAATAACTTGGTGTGGGGAACTGTGAACAAGAAACAAATGCATTCGTGCAGGGCTTTAGTTTTTACCTGAATAACTATTATTTTTTTTAACAAATAGAATCTGGGAATTTATTTCTCATGTTGAGTAACATTTTATTATACAAAGTTTCATATTTTTCGAATGTGTATTCTAAGTCAAATTACAATCCTCATAAGCTTTTATACTTTAATACTATCAGATAGTGCATACAAAATATTCCTGGAAAATATTGAAGGAATAAGACTATTAAAGTATAAAAGCTTTTGAGGATATTTATTTTACTTAGAATACACATTCGATTAATATGAAAATTTTTATTTTTTTATTAACCCTTTTTTATTTAAGTAAGGTTTTTTGCTTATTTTTTCTTTACATTCAATAAGTGATATGTATATACAGTACAAATGTAAATATTGAATAAAAAAAAATAAAATGCATGTCAAAAATACAAATATTGTAATATTTAGTATACTAGAGAGCTCGAATATGGGACAGTGTATAAAGGAAAAATTTAAGACATAGTTACTGTTTGTTTATTTAAGTTTAAGAATAAATAAATCTGTTAAATAAACGCCTAAAAAGATAACGGCTATGAAACTTAAAGCAGCTCAACTACATTGGTTCCTCGATCGAATCTCAAACTTGTCCTTAGACAACAAAGTTCTATATTTCTTTTCGCTTTATATGTATCTGACGGGGTGCTCTATAAATTGACGTGCACAGTAGTTCGAGCATCGTTTGGGGTTCGATACGGTGTTGGCATCGAAGATAATCGAGACCCTATCGTCAGGCTTTTGCGGATTCGTCAGAGAATTGACCGTCTACTATTTATTGCTTGTGCCGGAGGCAAGGTTGCGTCTTTAAACCAGGGATGAAGCTACTTTCTTTCTGCGGGAGCAGGGTATCATGGTTTACTGTGCAAACTGAAGAGTCGTTAATCTATTCCGCCAATGCCGAGCCCCTATGATCATCACCGAGATTCGAGTGCCAGAGCTCGTGTTGAGCATTCAAATCCCATCACGATTAGGGTCTTACGCTCAAGAAGAAATCTCAAGTCCGGGAGATACCCTGCAGGTAGCTTGTTGACCGGAGGCACGTGCACATTGTACAGTTCTATTTCGGCAGCTTCTGACCTGATCGATATCCCCTGTAGTGTATGGATCCGGTATAACCTCTTCAAGCGAAATATAACTGTATTGAACAGAATTGTGGACGATAAACGCGATGCCTCCATCGATGCTTCGTGTGCGATCCACTCTCAGAATATTGTAAATATTTCATCTCTAAAGCCGACAGTTGGGTGTTAATTTTGTCTCTTGGATCGATTACCTTAGTAATCTTATTTAGGAGGCCGTTACAATTAACCTGCATAAATATCGTTTCTTCAGGACTATTTAAAGCAATTTGTGGCGTGAGCATGTGCTGCTGTTGTTGACATCAGAGATGTACATGATGCCGAAGACGGCATCACTGCCGGTTGGTACAGCATTCCTGTAGAGCTTTAAATCCGGCTGGCCACTTTCCTGAAGCGGCAGCACTGGTTACAAACTGAGCACTAAACTTATGGCCTGTTAGTGTGCAGGATCCATTGGCAAACAGAGCAATTTTATGTCTCTATTCCAGCACGGACCAATAAAATACGGAGCAGGTAAACTGGCATATACTGCTCCTTAGAAGAAAAAAAATATAAATACATACTAGTGTTTATTTATGCTCCGAGTCGTTCCTGTACGAATTTCTATTCTCATAATTGCCATATATACATGAATTTTTTATTAGAATCGGTTCAGATATATGTATGTAGGTTTTTTTATTGAGTCAATATTCAGTTTATTGACATAATTATCTTTCTGTTCACATATACACAATTTAGCTAGCTCAATTTATATTACTACTGCAACGTAAACAAAAATGTACATGTATAAGCAAAATGTAAACAACTTTTACTTTTATTTATTTTTTTTTTAGACCTAATGGATTGGCCTTTGTTTTGTTGTAGTTTCAGTTGCCAAATGTCAGAACACTTTGTTTAGTAAGTTGTGTTTTGCTCACTAAACACACTTGCGACAGGGTCGCATTTTAATTTTACTCAATATTTATAACAATTTCGTATTAATTAAGCAATAACTAAATTGCAATTTTATATGGATAAGTGAGCTCAATAAAGTCATTTATTGCGTTAAACTCAATTAAAGTGCATATCTGAACACGGTATAAAATGGACTTGAAATTTTTTTAATGAAATCCGATTTCATATAAAATTAATTGTGTTACTCTCTTACCTTCTTTGAAAAATGTTTGAAATAAAAGAAAAATTTGATGATTTTTTTCTTCAACATATAATTTTTTCTATCGCCTAATAATGATTTCATACCCAAAGCTTTTCGCAACGCTGTGTGTAGGATTTTTGAATTTTAAATCCAATTTTTGTAACCGTAAACATTACCAATTCCTTTCCCGTTTCTTATGCTATGTCCACACTTGGGTTCTTAAACGCGTTTAAGCAAAATATTGATTTAGCCGTTCACATTACATTTGAGATGATTAAGTTGACAGCAAAGACAGCTGATCGATAAACAAAAAAGAACAAGCAAATTTTTATTTCTTGAAAACATTAAAAATGGAAAGAAATACATTAATAAAGTTATCAGCAGATTATTTAAAATTTGTTAATGATGGAATTGTTAGCATTGATGGATTATTAAAGGATGAAATAAAAACACATAGAAGAAAGCGTCGTGTCATAGCAGACACCACGCTACCAAATTTCTCCATATACATCCTCATATCTTCGCAGACGTGGCTGTTTTTGCGATTCACACGCAACTGGTGGATACGCTCACCCCACACTTCCACTAGCAGCTCTTCCTCCTTCTGGCTCCAAGGCTTCTTTCTTTTTTTCTTTTCCAAATCCATTTTCAACTTTTTTTATTATAGGTATTTCAACTTTTTTTTATTTAATGAAAAAAAAAACTTACTGTCAAAAAGGGTACGTTCGTTGTGGCCGTTTTTCAGTTTGAGGCAAGGCGAATTTAAATTTGCTTTGGTTTGAGGTATGTTCAGAGTATTCTATGTGGTTTATGAAGTGATTTAGTTGTAATCATGTCAATTTGAAGTGATTAACAAATCACTTCAATGTATGGGTAATCATCTCGATTTTGAAGTGTTTAACGCTTAATCACGTTCGATAACTTTAATAAAAAATATCAATTATGGCTTAAAATATTTGGAGATTAATGAAAAAGTTTATTGTGAATTTATTTTTTATCCGGAACCAATTTTTAATCAAAATTTTTTTTTTGATATTTTGACCAAATATTTAATTTAAATAGTTTACAACAGGCCATGCTACGGCAGTGGCTGTGAACAGATAAAAGACATTTAAGTTAACGACGTTACAACCCACTCTCGAATTAAATCAATCTTTAACAAGCTTACAACAAACGACTTCATTACAATCCTCCAAATATGGCCGTGGGAACTGCTAGACTTTTTGTAGACTTTTTGGTGCAACTACTCTTCATTCTTTTTTTAATTTTTGTTTTGTACAACTAAAGTCAAAGCAATTCAACGTGCTGAATGTCTATTTGGAAAACAACCAAAAATGAGAAAAAAGTGCAAAAAGCTAAAAACATACTCACCCATACGAGCATGAACAGCGAAAACATCCATCTGTGATTGTGGACAATGCAGCAAACATACAACATAAATACATCCATATGTATACAACATACATACATATATAGATGCAACAATAATAACAGCATACAACTCGTACTACTCCTGATGCTGCTGACATTCGTTGTAACGGCTTCAATTAAAATTAAAATTATTTTTTATATGTAAAAGCACATTGGTACATACATGCACTACGTGTGTATGCATGTACTCGTACATTAGATTTATAAATGTAGACAAATATAAAATAAATATGTATGTATGTATGCATAAAAAAATTTATAATACATACATACATACGTACACATGTGTCCAAACAAGAGCGAAAAATTTGAATTTGTTTGTTGCGATACATCACGATTTATGCAGTTACCAAAAATGGATGTTTTTTTTTGGGTTTCTGCCGTTTTCGTTTCTTTGGACAGTGGTTGGCGCTGGAAGGCTGCTAACGTGTGGAAAAGTAGATCACGCTCTTCTCTCACAAATGTTGTAAATCTAAATTACTAAAGCAAATAAAACAAACAAAAATAAAATATAAACTACAACAACTACTACATATTTACCACAGCAATTGAAATCGCTACAACTTCTGCAACAGGAACAACAACACAACGTATACACTTGCGGCAAAAATCGGAAAAAACAATAACTATAACATCTACAACAACTGCACAACCAAAAAAAAATATAGATCATTTTATTTGATCACCTCAACAACTAGACTCCCACAGCTCCCGCATGCAAAAGTTTCACACTAAAGTCAAAATGTGAACAATGATTTACGGAAGAATAACCATCCAGCAGATCTTCCAGCTCCAACTTACATACGAACTACTTGTAGTAGACAAAAAAAGAAAAATAAGTTCAGACACTAAAGTCGACTAAACCAAATGACCAACCATTTTAAAAATACTCACACAGTGCGTTTCACATCAAAATTACGAAGATCTTACAAGCATCTGTTGTTGGTTTCCATTTATGTGTTTATGTATGTGTGTTTGAGTGTACATATGTATTTGTACAAAAATAGTCCGATCGAGTGCAGAGATGAATGTAGCGAAAGAAAAGTGAACAAATCGTGAGGATCGTATTGAAATGAAAATCATTCACCAAATCCGATAGACAGATCAACGATCAACCTGTCAATACACGACGACTACTTTGTTTTTGCTCATAAACAAACGTCATTCAAACATTCAAAACAGAATTAGCGGCAACAACTACGAATGCACATACTTAAAAACCATATTCAATAAATTTATGTACGTAAAGTTTACAGTAGTAAAAATACTACACTGTGTGTCATAACTATAGACGTTGACATTTTTTCTGTTTATTGAAACTCGGTCTATGTTATTATTCGACTGACTGTAGCATATTATAATAATGTAACGGTACTTTGGTTTTTAAAAATTTGAGAGACCTGCTCTTTATATTAAGAGAGCTAGCCTTTGTTACTTCTCTTTTAGTGTTTCACTACTATAGACGCATTGCAAGAAACTCAATTGAAATTATCCAAATTCCTAACTGTTTGATATAATTCAAATGAAGCTTTGCTAAATTTATTTGTTTTTCAATTTTTGAACAAAATGCCACGTGGTAGGTACCTTACCGAAATTGAAATAGGCAAAATGTTAGCTTTTTTAGAAAACGGTTTAAGCTACCGGGAAATTGGTCGAAAAATTCAAAGATCAGATAAAGTTCTCAGAAATTTTGCAAAAAATCAAAATGAATACGGGAAAAATAAAACAGGGGGTCCTAAAAAAAAATTATCTGACAGGGACCGACGAAGAGTTGTCAACGCTGCTGGCAATTCTATGAAAAGTCTTTCGCAGATTGCTCAACAGTTATCGAAATCAACAATAAGTAGAGTTCTTAAACAGGCGAAAACTATAACCAGACAAAAACTGAAGACAATGCCGAAGCTACTTCCTCGTCACAAACTTGCTCGTCTGGAGTTTGCAAAAAAAAACTTGCAAACAAATTGGAAAATGGTAAGTTTCTTGACTTAAAATATTAGTTAGTTCCAATTTGTTTTTCTTCTTATTTAGGTGATTTTTTCAGATGAGAAAAAATTTAATCTTGATGGTCCAGATGGTTTTAGTTGTTATTGGAGGGATTTACGAAAGGAACCACGATATTTTTCAAAAAGAAATTTCGGTGGAGGTTCCTTAATGGTATGGGGAGCATTTTGCAGTGACGGTATGCTTAGTTTGGCGTTTCCCAGTTGTCGGATGAATTCTAAAGAATATGTCGATATCTTAGAGGAGAAATTGGTGCCATTTTTGGAGAGTAGCGCCAGCAAAGGTTTGATTTTTCAACAAGACAATGCGCCAGTCATAAAAGCAGGCACACGCAAGAATGGTTGCAGTCTAAAAATATTAAAACTATGGACTGGCCCGCGTGTTCTCCTGACCAAAACCCAATCGAGAACATTTGGGGACTATTGGCTCGCCGTATTTACCGAGAAAATCGCCAATACCAGACAGTATTTGACCTCAAAGAAGCAGTTATCGATGAATGGCGGTCATTGAATGAACAACTGCGAACGAATTTGGTAAATAGTATGATGGACCGAATTTTTGAACTTATTCAAAAAAAAAGGAGGTCAAACCCATTACTAGATTTTTTTATTTAGGCTTATAAATGTTATTTTAGCTAATTTTTAAAAGGTGCGTTTATAGTTATGAAACAGCAACATGTTAAAAAACTTACCAAATCCATCAACTGACAAAAAATAAATTAACTATTTTTATAAAGTCACACGTGTTTTTGATTATTTAATTGAATATGATAGCTTTATGGAACAATATTTTTTTTGTGGTAGCGTACCAGTAAAATAGTATAAGCGTCTATAGTTATGACACGCAGTGTATATAGTACATACGTAGTGTACACATTAAAGGCCCAGTTAGGCGAACGTTGCTGTACCCGTAATGTACCGCACCGTACTGTAAGCACGTTGGTGCACTTATACAACATTTAAAAACATATGTTTTTCCCACACATAAAACAATACACACAGCAGGGATGATAAATGACATTCCCAAAAATGTACTTAATTCAGTAAAAAATTGTATTTTTTCAAATCTTATAGTACTAAAACCCAAAATTATTTTTTACTATCGTTATCCGTAACTAAGCTTTGAGAGCTGATAATGTCAAACGGTGTAGACATTTCTGTTCAGTAAGATTTGGCAAGTCAGTATGAATTGTTTGATGTTACAACAACGCTTCCAAATTGTGGAAATTTACTTTGGAAAAATAAACCCGTTCGCGGGAACTTTTATCAAAGAATTGTGTTGAGTGATTAGTGAATAAATGGCTACGTCAAAGCAAAATTGCTGTATTTGGAGCGAAGACAATTTCAGGAAGCTGTTCACTGGCCCCTCGTTTGTGCGATTTATCGCATCGACGCGTTAGCGCCAGAAAGTTGGTTAACCTTGAACTTTTTAACGCGTTGTGTATTTTTAACAAGTAATCAGCTGACAATTAAAAGAAAAATTTAAGAAATTTGCGAATCGTGAAAGAATAACTTATTGAAGAGCTTCAAAAACATACAATATTTATATAAAAAGAATAAATTCAATAAAATAAATAATACTGTCGAATCCGTTTTTAATGCAAAAATAAGTAAACAAATAAAAATCAGCTGACAGGAACGGCTTTAGTAACGTGCGTTGTGTAACTTGCAATTTTTCATGCGCTAAAGTTTTTAAACGAACGACAAACGCCGACGAATTAACGCGTGTTATGTACATCTACCTAAAACAAGTTGAAAAGTCTAGTCACTAAATGGCTATATTGGCAGCACTGGTCTGCTAATACACTTAAATTAAGTAAAGATTTTTTAAATGTTCATATTATTCGAATGTGTATTCTAAGTCAAACTACAATTTAGAATAGGCACTATCCAGTTTTAAGATACATAGAATGCTGACCAGAATGGGCCAGAAAATGCATAACATTCTGCTCGTATCTAATAGTTGTATAAATTTTCTTTACAATTTACTTCATTACTAACCAAAGGATGGCTAAAGTAAGCCTCGTAACAGAAATATACAAACGAATATTATGATAATGCATAGAAAATATTCCTGGAAAATATTGAAGGAACAAGACTATTAAAGTATAAAAGCTTTTAAAAATTGTAGTTTGACTAAGGCCCATGCCCACGATGTCGACAAGAACATTTCTTTCGTATATTTGTATTGAAAACAAAAACAAATTTTAGTTTTTTCCCTGTCGGACTTTTATGAGCTAACTCAAAATAAGGCTGACTTTTAACTAACTCATTTTTAACTAACTTTCGAAATACATAACTCAAATCTGATACAGAAATAAACAAAAATTAAAAAACATACAGGTGAAACTTTATTTTGTTAAAATATTTTTTTGTTTTCATTAAACAGAGAAAAATTTGTCAAGTTATTTCATAAAATGAAAAAAATTTAAATTGAATTGTAATTTGACTTACATAGAATACACATTCGAATAATATGAAAATTTATATCTATAATAAATGTACTCACCATGAGAAATAAATTCCCAGATTCTATTATGTTAAATACATAAAATTTATTATAAATATTAATAAAAATATATACATACATAATTAGTTAATAATAATATAAATATGAAGGGTGGAGTGAGTGTTGACTTGTTCTGATGAACTACAAGCTGCCAAGTTAAACCCAACTATAAGTTAGTCAATTTATACTTAACTCATAGTGCACTCTTACTTTATGCACTACAAGCTAACTCATAATGAGCTAGCTTGTGGTTAGCTGAAACTTATGCAGAGTGAGTGAGTACTGACTCGCTCTGATGACACTACGTGTAAAAACTGAATAGAGTTTAACAAGGGAAATGAGCCAGCTTTTTAGTCACCTGTGACTCATTTCTGGTTGACAATAAGTTAGTTTTAAGTTAACTCAAAGTCCGACAGGGTTATTATTGTTTTCAATATAAATATGCGAAAGAAATGTTCTTGTCGACACCGTGGGCCTGGCAGTAAGATTCGAATAATATGAAAATATATGTTATTAATGCAACTCACCATGAGAAATAAATTCCCAGATTCTATTTGTAAAGATTTTTTCTAAATTCTATTAAAATAATTTCTCGGAAAAGATAGAAATAAGCAAATCAAATTTTTCGGAAAATAAAGATCAGTGCTGTGTCCCAAAGGCATAAATAAAAAAAAAACTAGTCTTATATTGTACATAAAAATGTACTGATCGATAGATAACAAAATAATTCAAATGCATTTTTTAGGTTTAACTCTTTTTGGCAGCGCCAAATTTCGAGAATTTGAAGTAAAAATGGCTAAACAATTACTTGAGTTTTACATGCTTCAGGAAAACTGTTAGTTTTTATAGTACGAGATTGAAATTTTTTTCTGTAGTAGTTAGTTAACTATATTTAGAACAAACTGTATATTTTAACAAAATAACCGGCTTATTCGATATTCGAAAAAGGGATATTTAAAAATAGCTGGCTGAGGGACACTTAAATAACCGGTTTTAACCGTTCCGTTCAAAGAAAATGAAAGTGAAATCTTATTTTATATATGGTGTTTTGTTTCTGTTAAATATTTTTAATATTGTTTATTTTTTTACTATTTTTTTTTATCAAAAATTATAGCTATAAAAACAATATTAGCAAAAAAACTATAATTTGTCAAAGGTGTTAACGTTTTCTTTAAGAATTTAAATTACTATTGAGTTTTGAATTTGATGTTTTTTGTATTTTGTATTTATTAATTAGATTTTCTAATACAACAAGACACAATATCTTATCAATTACAGTTTTAGAATCAGACAAGTTAAATTAAACAAATTGAGTTAAATATTTTAAAATGATACTGCAAAAATAGTGAATATAGCAACAGAATTAAAAGATAATAAATAATCAAATAAAATAATAACATAAATAAAATAATTTTGCGTTTGAATTAAACAAACAAGTATTACGAACAATATTCTAATAGTAATTTTCTAAACCTTATTGCGTTGCTAGTGGTTTGCAAATTATTTGGAAGTTGATTCCAGAGACGTATGGTTAATATAAAGAATTAGCATTCAGATGCATGGTCACGGTGACGAAATTGAAGTATACCTTTTCCTCTGCACGATCTTGCAAACTGTAAACGTTTGTAAGGTAATCTGGCTCCTATGTCGTAATGATTTTGTAAAGGGTGTAAAATAAAATAATATTGCCTATTTACTGAATTTCTCTCGTCTTACAGTGGCTGACAATTCAATAGAGGATGTTATTTTTTGTTTTTATAAATAAAATAAAACATAAAAAAGAAGATCAAACTTTTGTACGTGTACACTGCGTGATGGAAGATGCGGGAGTAGACGACCTTATGTAGAGCTTGCAATGTATTTAAATTTCTGTGAACTGTTGCTTTTGAAGGTTGATATCTCTCTTATTTATTTATACCTTATTATTCTCTTTTACAAACTTTTAAGTCTGTTAAAAAAAAACACCGTATTTGGAGACGTTAATTTTTGGTTTCTTTATTTCATAAATTAATTTGTTTTTGTTTTCACGTTCCTTTACTTTTATTTTCGTTAATTATTTTAATATGTATATGTATATAATTTTATTGCAAACCAAACCGAAATATTTTTACTTGCTATTATTTCTTTTGCGTATTAATTAAGTATTACTAGAAATTATATTTAAACCCATAATACAGAAATTTTTATTATTTTTATAATTTTGTTGTTTTTTTTTGCTTGCATATATATAGGTACTTTATATTTATACATATATGTATATAAACTTTACCACTTTTCAAAATTTACGCCGAGCCACTATGAAATGTTGAACAAAAAATTTTTTACTATGTACCAGTGTTGCCAAGTAAATTTAAAGAAATTACCCTAAATCATAAAAATACCCCCTAAATTTGTACTGAGAACAAATAAAAAAACCCCAAAATAAAACGAATAATTTTTGAAATATTTTTTAAACATACATACCAATTTAATTTAATTTATTTTTTTACATCTGTATGTATGTTACTATATTTTAACATATGTGATAGAAAGGCACCTAAGGGTAAAAACCGGTTTTGTTCAGGAGAGCCATTTTAAAGATTTAATTACGTGTATCTTTGGTGTACTTCAATTTCATAAAACGGTCTCATTCGATGCTAAGATGTTGTCCACATCAAAAAAAAGTGTAAATTGATTTTTTTCCCCTTAGGTCCCTTTCTCTATGCGCTTTTACATATATGGGCATTTCCATGTCATCGTACGTGACATTTGTACACCTTCAGAGAGATAGAAAATTTGCCAAAATAGTATTAACTGGACATTTTTTTTTATCATTATGTTTCATTTAGAGGGTACTATATATGAAAAAAAAATTATTAAATTCGGATACTTGTTGTCCAAAATATCGAGCAAAGTAAGAGCATGTCGTACGTGACATAAAACGGAAGTGAGTTTGGGGTGAATGTAAAAAAATACGAAAATCTGCGAATTGTAAGAGGTTTTTCTTCTTTTTTTAATTTTTAACATAAAACCAGATATTTTACCTTTATAATCCGTAATTGGAATTTTTTTTTTTGGATGATTTAATAATGAACAAACTGTTATATCGTTCGTGACATACCGTACGTGACAGATTTTTCTTTAATTGTATTTACAAGGCATGAAAAATATTTTTTGTAAATATATGTATGTAAATATATAAAAACTTAAAAAAACAAGTTAGAAAGTATAGTCGGTCAAGCCAGGCCATATGACACCCTACTCTATAATATTTAAAAAAAATTTTTTTTGAGAGTGTACCCTATGTGGGACCCATGGCAAATCAAGATCGCCAGAATGGAATTATGGTATGAGGTTAAGAATTATATCAGAGTAATTTTATTATATTATTTATGTATCTCCATCTATATGAGATTTGTGTGCCCCTAGCCGATTTAAGAAAGGGGGGTTATATGGGACCTATGGTTAATTTTTGGACCTACCCGCACAACATTTTATCATGATATAGTACCTATCGCAAAAGTCATTGTCGCCAATTTTTATGTAAATGCCAACATTTCTAAGGAAGTTATGACATTAAAGCTATTTTCGGGAGTAGCACTTGTATGGGAGCTATGGTCAAATATGGACCGATTCCAAAAAAATTTAGTAAGACGCTTTTGATTGTAATAAAATAAGGTTTGACCACACTTAAACTTAATACTAACATAATAAGATGATGCATTTAGTTGCATTTTAGTACTTACAATATCGTACGTGACGAGCTTTAAAAGCTTATAAAATTTTGATTATACCAATTTAAAAAAAAATTCCGATCAATATTTTTTTGCAGCAAATATCTTGCTTTGAACTTTTATTTTGAAACACCTAAGACTGGCCAAACAGAAATGACAAAGACAAATGTTGTTTTTGCACCACGTACGTGACGTTAGAATAGCATCCAAAAGAAACCAAAAAATATACCACTAATCGAACTATATACTTGGTCTTTCCTCATGGATCTTGTTCATTGTTGTTGTAACACTAATTTTAAAGCATAATTCCAGAATTGCCAGTTTCTGTATTAAATCGAATGAAAATTGAAAATTGTTAATTGCAGTTACTAAAAATTAATCAAAGAGAAAGTCAGTTTAAACTTTTATTTTTTGCTTTTTAAAAATTGTAAAAAGCTATAAGTACGTCTGCATAGTAAAATTTGGGTGTTTTATTTCTCATTAATATATTTGAAAAAAAGTTTTAAGCGTTTTAATTTTTTGAGTCGTGGTTGACATTCTCATGGAAATGCCCATATGTACTTACATAAAAAAAAGCTTTTAGAAAAACAGAAATAACTCATTAAAAACGTCTAGTTCATTTGCATCCCTCTCGTCCACGTGCAAGCTTTCATAATTAAATAATTTAAGCTTTCAGAAGACGGAATAAAAATTTAGATTCATTGCTTAAAGAATATCTAAGGGCCCAACCATAATGTGCTTAAGTTGGCTTAGGCAAATGTGCGAATACATGTTAACCATTTTGAACTTAAGGAAACTTTTTGCTAAGTTTAATGAACCTCAAGCTCAAGCAAGGTGCGAATCTAATCGCACATTCCATACGGAATCAAATGTTTTTTATTTTGTTTTTCTAAATACATTTGAGAGACTTTTTGTTAATTTTTGAGAGTAAGTTAAGCAAGGATATGCATATTATAGTTAGGGCTTAACTCTTAAAATATTACATTCAACTGTTAAAGTTGCCAGTTGGTTTCTTATTTTATTTTTTATATGTAATACTAAACATTGAGAATGCTCGCTCGACAGTTGCGTTCGAAAATGGTAGTGCCAGTAACGCAGATGCTATCCTACTAATATTTGAACATTTACTTGTAATTAAACTTATATTAAATAATCACCTTTTAATTAATTTGGTTTTTTCCATTTTTTTTGAATTTTGAAAATATTTAAGAATATTAACCCTAAAATATCCCCAAATGCTATTTATACACACAAAATTTCCCCCTAGCTACTTTTTAGTCCCTAAAACTGACCCTAAAAGCAAAGGAAACCCCCAAATTTGGGGTGAAAATCCCTAACTTGGCAACACTGCTATGTACTTCTTTTCTTTAAATCTTATTTTTTCGAGTTTTTTTCTAGGTCTCTAATATTAAACACATCAACATTAGGGTCGCCCAAAAAATTCAAATTCACTTTATACCCCCGGGCACCCAATCGTTTTGACTGTAGTTAATAGTAGGTAGTATAGTGTAAAAATTTCAATGCCCTACGTGGGACAGAAGGCAGTGCTCAACGCTTATATTGTTTAGTCCAGAGATAGGCAAAATGCCGCCCATGGGCGCTTTGTTATTCTCTTATTTACACGTACTTAAGCACACGTACAGAAGAAACAAATTAAAACAATTCAGGCTCCCATGAGCAGTCGCACAGGAATGTTGTGTTACGCTTGTAGCTTGAACAGCGTTGCCAAATGTTATTTTTTTTTGTTAAAATTTTTTTTTTATAATTATTTGTTACAAAAAAATAAGCTTTTTTTAAATGGTTTTTATTTAAAAATTTTTTTTTTTTAAATAAGTTCTTTGTTTAAAAAATTAGTCTTTTTGAAAATTGTGCTGTTTTACATTACAATTTTTTCTTTCAATTTTGGTAATATATTTCTTACGACATTTTTGACTTTTAAATGCTTGCTCGAAATTCTTTATAATCCATTATTTTGTAACATTGAAACACATAATGGTGACAGAAAGGAAGAACTTAACTTATTCAAGACTTTTGATCTATGTCAAACTTGTAGGGACAACATTTTATACGCATGAGCTCTTCGAGATGTTCATCTGTGAGACGATTTTGGTGTTTATTTTTATAAGCCTCAATGAAGAAAATGAAGATTCACATACATATAAAGGTTGATCCAAACATTAAATACATCTTCTGAAGCTACTGAATTGTTTTCTTCCGTACGTGTGTTTAATATGCAATATTTTCGAAAAAAGGGATTATGGCAACTGACGTCGATTGAAAGAATGAATATTCCTTGCGTTACAAATTCGCGTTTAGTCAGCAAATAAACAGGTAACGTGATGAGTAATAGGTTTCAAGGATAAAACATTTATTCTCTATTTGTAAAAATAATAAATATAAATATAATAATATAAATTAACTAGCTTAACCCGGTGCGCTTCGCTACACTGCTTTAACCACTTTATCGGTTGAGAGATATTAAATATATGCATCCTATGGAAGGTAGTTCCCCCCTGCGCCTACCCGCTTTATTTTTATTTTCAAAGTGAAGTATACCATAAGAGTGACTTCTACAAAGTTTGAACTTTCTCACTATAACAGTTTTTAAGATATGCGATGGTATACATTGGCGTCCTATGGTGAAAACCACTTCCCCCGCTGCTACTTTATTTCAATTTTGGGGCTCATAAGATCCTACTACCAAAAGTTCAACAAATTGATTGCAGCGGCTCTTATTAATATTTCTATCTATGAGGGGTACTACTCCTCCTCTGGCTACCCCGCCCATTTCTTTATTGAAATTTATAGTTTACCATAATAGTAGCTTTAACTACGTTTGAAGACTCTCCCTTTAATAGTTCTTCAGTTGAGCGATATTTAATGTATGCATCCTATGGGAGGTATTTCCCCCCCTGCACCTGTCCGCTTTATTTTTATTTTCAAAAGTGTAGTATACCATAAGAGTGACTTCTAGAAAGTTTGAACATTCCCACTATAACAGTTCTTAAGATATGCGATATTAAACATTGGCGTCCTATGATGGGCATCACTTCCTCCGCAGCTATTTTATTCCAATTTTGGGGCTCAGAAGATCCTACTACCAAAAGTTCAACAAAATGCGTGCAGTTTCTCTTATTTATATGTCTTCTATGAGGGGTACTGCTGCTCCCCTGTCTACCCCGCACATTTTTTATTGAAATTTATAGTTTACTATAATAGTGGCTTTAACCACGTTTGAAGACTCTCCCTTTAATAGTTCTTCAGTTGAGCGATATTTAATGTATGCATCCTATGGGAGGTATTTCCCCCCCTGCGCCTACCCGCTTTATTTTTATTTTCAAAAGTGTAGTATACCATAAGAGTGACTTCCACAAAGTTTGAACATTCTCACTATAACAGTTCATAAGATTTGCGATGGTAAACATTGGCGTCCTATGGGGAAAACCACTTCCCCCGCTGCTACTTTATTTCAATTTCGGGGCTCAGAAGATCCTACCACCAAAAAATCAACAAAATGCGTGCAGTGGCTCTTATTTTTATTTCTATCTATGAGGGGTACTGCTCCTTCCCTCTTTACCCCGCCCATTTTTATACTGAAATTTATAGTTTGCCATAGTAGTAGCTTTAACCACGTTTGAAGACTCCCCCTTTAATAGTTCTTCAGTTAAGCGATATTTAATATATGCATCCTCTGGGAGGTTTCCCCCCCCCTCCCCTACCCGCTTTATTTTTATTTTCAAAAGTGTAGTATACCATAAGAGTGACTTCCACAAAGTTTGAACATTCTCACTATAACAGTTCATAAGATATGCGATATTAAGCATTGGCGTCCTATGGGGGGAACCACTTCCCCGCTGCTATTTTATTTCAATTTTGGGGCTCAGAAGATCCTACTACAAAAAGTTCAGCAAAATGCGTCCAGCGGCTCTTAAGATATGCGATAATAAATATTGGCATCCTATGGGGGGTACCAATTCCCCTGCCCCTATCGAAAAAATAAGTAGCCTATTTTATTTTTAGGGCTCACGTGATGTTACTGTAAAAATTTCAAGATAATCGGTTCAGTAGTTTCGGAGTCTATAAGCCAACAAACCCACAAACCCACAAACCCACAAACATACAAACATTTTTCATTTTTATATATATAGATAGATAGATAATCAGTGTATAATTACTTATTGTTAGACGACCTCATTCCTTGACGACAAAACTATTTCTAGCAAACGGCTGCCATTTACACATTAAAAAAAAAGCGGTATTAATGTGTCTCGGCGCTAACGTATATTTGTAAGTTATCAGTACTGCATATAACGAATTCCAGGGCTGTATGAAAGGGCTTTTAAATTACAGGGCTGTATTATTTCTTATCAACAATTTTACTCGTATTAGCAACATCCCCGCACCCGTGAATGGACACCACCTCATCCACTTCACCATAACTTTCTACGTCTAACACTGCTAATTTTGACACAGGTCGTCGCAACACACCAAATGAGGTATTAACTTCGGCTGATCTAGCTACTCCATCTTTTCCCACATACAGCTTATGAATCCGTCCTCTTTTCCATTTCGACCGGGGTTGATCAGTTTCACAGATTAGCACTAAGGCTCCCGTTGTTATAGGCATAGTAGGACGGCACCATTTAGTTCTACGTGTGAGGTCAGGAAGGTATTCCAACATCCATCGTTTCCATAGGCAGTTTTTCAAGTTTTGTAAAATTCTCCACTGTTTTCGTAATGAGCACAATTTTGGGTTAAATGGGGCCGGAGTTTGAGTCGAATTAGAACAACCCAATAAAAAATGATTCGGCGTCAAGGGTTCTGGTTCCTCGGGTGAGACAGGTAGATGAGTCAGAGGCCTTGAATTGACAATATTTTCACATTCGATCAATAGACTGTTAAAGGTTTCTAAACGTGGGGTCATTTCTCTTAAAGCTGCACTTAATGCCCTTTTAACCGACTGCACCAGGCGTTCCCAAGAACCACCGGCACTGGGATCTGCAGGGGTGTTGTACTTCCATCTTATACCAAGTGGCTTCAGGGCATCGTTTATTTTTTCAAAGTCCATAAAGTTAGGTTCGCTACCAAGCTCTTTGCAAATTCCTACAAAATTGGTTCCATTGTCGCTTCTAATTTGCACCGGGACACCCCTGCGATTTACAAAATTCCTTATACAAGTCAGACACGAATCACTGGAAAGATCCGTAGCTACTTCTAGATGTACAGCGCGTGTAGTTAAACACGTAAACAATGCCACCCATCGTTTTTCACAACTCCGCCGAATAGTTACTCTAACAGGACCAAAGTAGTCCAACCCAGTGTATGAAAAGGGACGAACAAAAGCACATAGGCGGTCTTTCGGAAGTGGTCTCATTATTGGTTGACAAGGCTTACAACGTCTAACTTTACAGCCATAACAAGCCGACTTTACTGTTTTCAACACCGCCCGTATAGAGGGAATCCAATACTTACGGCGTATTTCACAAATCACGATACTATCGTTTATGTGCCGTTGTTGTTCGTGAAAATACTGGACTAAGAGATGCGTCAATCGGTCATTTTTAGGTAAAATGTATGGCCTCTTTGTGAAAATTGGAATATATGGCGCATTATCTATCCGTCCGCCACATCTAATGATTCCTGATTCGTCCATATATGGATTCAACGTATTTAAGGCACTGTTTGCACTAATCGCTTTCTTTTTAGCAATACAATAATATTCGTGGGCGTAAGCGGTTCTTTGGGTGGAACTTATAATTAAACGTTCGGCCTTTTCTTCTTCTTCTATTGATAGGTCGCCACTTATCATCGACTGCTGCTTAGCCTTTTGCTTAAGATTGTGTACATATCTATGAACCCATCCTACGTGCCTTATCAATCTTCTATATTTTGAAAAACGTCTTAGGTCAAAGAGGGGCGCGTCATCAATCCGGGTATAAAGCGCAAAATTACCTTTTCTACACTCCTCATCACCGCTAGTAACCTCTACACCGCTACAACTTGAGGGCCACTGCTCTGGAAACTGAGTTAAAAATTCCGGACCGTTTTTCCAACGACCATTAGGGTTATACGATGAACTTGGCCGCGTAGCTTCATCAGCAGGGTTACTCTTACCCGGGAGCCAGCGCCACTGATTCATGTCGGATGATTCTAATATTTCAGCCACTCTGTTAGCGACATACTGCTTATAACGACGATGATCCGATGTTAGCCACTTCAAAACAGTACTAGAGTCTGTCCAAAACCATATTTTGTTGCATTGTATATTGTGGTATTTAACTATAGAGTCCTTTAAACGAACCGCCATTACTGCAGCCTGCAGTTCCAGCCTAGGTATTGACACAAATTTAGTTGGGGCGCAGTTCGCCTTTCCAGCGACAAAACAAATTTGTACTTTATTTTTAACATTATAGCGCCAGTAAGCCACAGTCGCCATTGCCGATTCGCTAGCATCACAAAAAATATGTAAATCTTTTTCGGGATTAACTATGTTAGAAAAATAACATCTAGGAATATAGAAGTTCCTTACCTTTTTCAACCCCGAGGTCCAAGTCCTCCAATGATCACACAAAGCCTTCGGCAATTCATCATCCCATTTTAAACCATGCTTCCACAGTAACTGCATTAAAATTTTTCCTGATATTGTAAAATCACACAAAAATCCAAATGGATCGAAAATGGACATGACCGCACTTAAGACCTCTCTTTTTGTCGGTGCTCGTTTATTTTCTAAAATATCCGTAAAAGTAGTCTTTAATTTAATATCGAATACAAACTCGTCTTTTTCAGCTGACCACTGCATTCCTAAAATTTTCTCAACGTTACCAGATGTTATGTTTACATTTTTTACTGCAGGGCTGCCAAAGTGTTGGTTTATTTCCTTTGCGTTAGATATAATTTTATGCATTTTAAACCCAGCTGCATTATGTATTTTGATCACGTCTTTAACAACCTTTAAGGCATCCTTCGTTGAACTAAAGCAATCTACGTAGTCATCCACATAATGATGTTTAATTATAGCTTGAACGGCTCTAGGGTGATAACTCAGAAATTTTTCCGCATTCATGTTTTTGATAAATTGGGCAATTGTGGGGGAGCATGTGGCCCCAAAAATGGCCCTAGTCATAACATATTGCCCAACTGGCTGATGAATGTTCTCCCTGTATAAAAATCGCTGCGAATCTTGGTCTTCTTTACGAATTGCTACTTGCAAAAACATTTCTTTAATGTCGCCACAAACTGCGATTGGTTGTTCACGAAATTTAAACAAAACAGAAATTAGTGGCTGGTTGAGGGCTGGTCCTGGTATTAAAAAATCATTCAAGGAAAGACCCTGTACTTTCGCTGCTGCATCAAATACTAAGCGTAAGCTTTGTTTATTTGGGTTAAAAACCGCAAAATGTGGCAGGAAGAATGTGTTAAGAGAGTATTTTTCTTCCTCACGGCTAAGCCTTCTAGCATAACCTTGAGTTAGAAGATGTTTATTTTCAAGAAGTTGTAATCGTTTTAACGATTGCGAATGACTATCAGGAAAATTCCGAGCTTCATTTTTCCACAGCAACCCACATTCATAACGACCATTGACAAACTTAGACGTGGACTTCAAAATAGATAAGGCTCTTTCTTCACTTTTTGACACAACTGGCTTGGCATCGAGTTTAACCAGACACGACTCAATCTCAAAGTACTCTTTCATTTTTTGTTCCATCGACATATCTTCGTCTTGCCTTTTTGCGTGGAATACTCTATTAGTAAAATGTTCCTTTTCGCCACCAGTTGGACCATATACTACCCATCCGAGTCTGGTTTTCGCTCGTATGGGACCATTTTCGTCACGACACATTGGTATTTCTACTGGAACCGTTAAAAATGCATGTGTTAAACTTAAAATCATCTGTGGTCTGACTTTGTAGTATCCGGCAATAGGCAACTCAGATAATTTGCCCTGTCTGTCAGAGTCATTGCAAGACAATGTTTGCGTTGGCAACTCTAAATTCTTTACCAAATATATTTCGGAAATTTTATATTTAGTGGTTTCATCCTGGGAGTCACTAATTGACAGATCTACAATTTCCGTTTGTTGACTACTACAATGTCCGTTAAACCATTGCAACTTTAATTTGTCGTGTTTACCTTGCAACCCAATTCGTTTACCAATGTCCCACTCTAGCATTGTGGCATCCGCGCCGTCATCAATAAATGCGTATATTGAAATATGACCCTTGGGTCCATACAACTTTACTGGTATAATCTGGAACAAGATTTCACTCCTTTGAGTACCTGTTTGCAAATTAAGAACGGTTCTAGGTATCTCATTTTCGGCCGCTACGGTAGCACTGTTGGTTTGTTTACTATTTTCGTCATCACCTGCATGTAATAACTGATGGTGCTGTTTTTGGCAATTATTTATACCACAACGCTGTTTTCTAAAACATTTCCCAACTTGATGGTTTCCTTTAAGGCATGAAAAACACAACCGAAGTTCGCGAGCCATATTCCAACGTTCATTTACTGAAGATGATCCAAATTTTTTGCAATCAGAAAGTGAGCTACAATTCTTTGAGCAATATATACACGGTTTTGCAAAACTAGTGGTTAATGCTGTTTTATTTCTAGATTGTGGTCGTTTATTATTAGCATCACTGACTGATGACAATGGCAAACCATCTGAAACTATATTCGCTATTTTTCTTATACCATCAAGCCATTCGGCAAAGTCTGCCAAATCGACGTGCCTGCCGAGTGTGAAACATTTTTCAGCCCACTGCATTTGTTTCGTTGGTGGCAGCTTTCCGACCAATTCGCTAAGCAATGTCGGGTTGTTTAAATGATGACAGCCATTTGCTGTTTGTAAAAAACGTACCATGTTACTTACTTTTGTGGAGAATCTTGTGAGTAAATCCAATTTTCCTTCAGGAACATAAGAAAGCAATTTAATTTTTTCGATCTGGCTTCTTATTAATTGTTCAGGGCGGCCATATGTTTCTGCTAACACGTCTAAAATGATGCTTACGTTCTTTGAACTAGACAGCAGGGACTCAACTGTTTCTTTTGCTGGATTATGGAGAGCTTCACGAAGTCGGATAATATTTTGCAGTGGACTGTATTCGAATTCCGCTGTGGTTTGTTTAAATTCTTCAATAAACGAGGGCCATTCTTCCGGTAAACCGCTAAATTTCGGAAGGGAATATAGCTTCTTGGCTCTTGTGATCTCGGGGACTTGGCTAAGGGAAGAATTGTTAGTAAAGAACTCACCGTTATTTTCTATAGTTTCTTCAGGGGTTTCGTTTGAAGGATGGGCTTCTTTAGCGTCTATTTTTCTGCTCGAAACTACTTGTTCAGATATAATTTTAATTTCCTGTTGGAGTGATGCTATGCTGGCACTTGTTTCATCTCTTTGAGTCGTAATTAAATGATTTAAACTGGTAGTAACTGAGTTTATTTGTTTCATCATTTCCTTTTGCATATCAGCTAATGCACGTAAAACGTTGGCCTGGGACGTATTTTGCTGGGACGGCTTATTTCCAATCTGAGCAGTAGTAGGTGTTGCTGAAAGCTGCTGGCTAGACGCCTGACCTGCGGGCGAATTTTGTCCTCCTGGAGGATCCATATCGAATCGTTTTGGTGGCACACCTTTGGTAACTCTTTCGCTTGTTCTTGAAGGCTCCTCTGACATAATTGTAACAAATATACGACAGTTATTTGACAAAACCTCAACAATGACACTATAAACGAGGACCAAGAAATATGTATGTAGTTACTATCATATACCATAAGGACTGCCACACGTGTCAATAAAGAATAAAGATGTCGTCGATTGAAAGAATGAATATTCCTTGCGTTACAAATTCGCGTTTAGTCAACAAATAAACAGGTAACGTGATGAGTAATAGGTTTCAAGGATAAAACATTTATTCTCTATTTGTAAAAATAATAAATATAAATATAATAATATAAATTAATAATCAGTGTATAATTACTTATTGTTAGACGACCTCATTCCTTGACGACAAAACTATTTCTAGCAAACGGCTGCCATTTACACATTAAAAAAAAAGCGGTATTAATGTGTCTCGGCGCTAACGTATATTTGTAAGTTATCAGTACTGCATATAACGACTTCCAGGGCTGTATGAAAGGGCTTTTAAATTACAGGGCTGTATTATTTCTTATCAACAATTTTACTTGTATTAGCAACAGGCAACAATGCAAAACAATGAGAGCGGGAGAGTCATTTAGCACTTAAGCTGGAGGTCCACAACACGCTTTTTCACCTCAACGCGTCACATGCTTTTCTTGCATTCTTCGCATTATGCAGTTGAAGTTACACACCACGCTGTTTAGACGTCAACATATTTTCATTTTGATCAGCTGTTGTGTTTAACAATTTATAAACAAAATTAAAACTAAGTATTTGCGAAACGATGGAAAGTGAAATTAAAGCATTTAAAGAATTTTTTGAGTTTTTAGATTTTGTAAACATAATATTTTGTGCTACAAGTGTGTACAAAAAGTTGCAAAGAAAAAACAGGCGATATTGGGTGCGGCCATTGTACTTGGAACGTGACATAAATGGTTTTTTTGCCGTGACATTTGAAAAGTTAATAAATACCGACCATGAACAGTTCCGTATAGCGACGTAAATGTCACCAGACATCTTCCGCTGCCTGTTTTCCCTTCTAAAAGAAAACCTTGAGAAGAACTCAGCAAGGGCTATTCCAGCAGATTGTCGGCTTTTCTTAACTTTAATGTAAGTTTTAAAATGTATGTATGTATACGAAGGAAAGCAATACAATAAATTATTTCTATTACATAGCTATCTATCACATGGTACTAGTAGGCAGTACCTCTCACTAACGTTTAAAATGTCAGTAACCGTTGTTAGACGAATTGTATTGGAAACGTGTGAGGTTATATGGGAACAGTTAAGGCATATTTACTTGTCTTTTCCAAATACTCATGAATGGGGTCGTATAGCAAATGATTTTAAGAATATGTGGGATTTACCGAATTGTGTCGGAGCTATTGATGGAAAACATGTTGCCATAACATGCCCACCGCACTCAGGCTCTAATTTTTATAATTATAAAGGTACATATGTCTTATTCACATATTATAATATCTAAATATGTATATACAAACATATGTACATAAAATGTATGTAATAATATATTTATTAACTTAAATATCTAAACTGTTATCACTTTTCATAGGAACATATAGCATTGTATTGATGGGAGTGTGTGACGCAAATTACACATTTACCGCAGTCGACATAGGTGCTTATGGAAGTCAAAGCGACGGTGGAATACTCACACATTCAGAATTTGGAAGGATGTTGGTATCAGGAAGCGTTAATTTTCCACCGGATAATATTTTGCCAAACAGCAATGTTAAATTTCCTTTTTATTTAGTTGGTGATGCTGCTTTTCCTCTCAGGTCGTACATCATGCGGCCATATCCTGGGTTGTTATTAAGTGAACAAAAGTTTAACTTTAATAAAAGGTTATCAAGGTCTCGCAGAACAATAGAAAATGCTTTTGGTATTTTAACAGCTCGATGGAGAATACTACGTGGAACTTTAAATATGTTACCAGATGCTGCTGAAAAAATTGTTTGTGCAACAGTTTTGTTACATAATTATCTTAAAATGCATGATGCAAGTTATTGTCCACCAAATTTTGTTGATCAAGAGAAAACGGGTCAATAACAGAAGGCTTATGGAGGAAAGAAACACAGCCATTAGAAAAAGGTCCTAGATTTTTTTCTAATAATTCATCAAGAAATGCATTTCATCTTAGAGACACTTTGTGTGGTTACTTGTTTCAAAACAAAATTTCTTTTCCAAAATAAAAAAGTGATGTACTACAAATATGTATAGCCTATTTCCGATGAGCGAAAGAATTCTTTCTTTTGAACAATTACATTTAAAATAAAAACATTTGCTAAAAATTTTAGAATTTAATTTTTATAATATTAAAAATAATTTTACAACTAATGTACATTGTACATTGTACATATGTACATTACATACATACTTGGTAATTAATTGCATCTTTACGTAACAAATAAAATAAAAAACAAACTAAGTTTTATTTTATTATTAAATTCATGGCTTTTTATTATTATTTAAAAAAGGTATTGTAAAAAATTAATTCTAAAGGTATTGTAACATATAAATTCTAATAAAAAATTAAATAACGTTTTAATAAAAAATTCGACACTATGCTCCTTGTAGGAGTAGAAGGAACAAATAAATACAGTGATGTGAACAATAATAGAGACACGAAATAATATGGACACAAAAAGGAATTGAGTATTAAAACCAAATAAAAAGTGTTTTGTAGATAATTCATGCAGCTTAAAACTTCGTAAAATATGGACTAGATTATATAAATAATGAATATGCTACGAGGTTTTAACTGTAAAATCAAATTATATCAATTTATTTTTTAGATACTAGTTTCTCAACATTTACAACATTTTATTATCTACAACATTTTATTATCTACAAAACACTTTTTATTTGGTTTTAATACTCAATTCCTTTTTGTGTCCATATTATTTCGTGTCTCTATTATTGTTCACATCACTCCATACATACATATATTAATAAAAAATAAGTTAGTATACGTATCTTTACTTATATTTAGAAAAGGTATACTTAACATATAAACATTTAGTTTGAGGCATAAAACTTGAAAAATAGAATATATAAAAAAGATTTGATATAGTTTAAGAACTGTAATAAATGTTAGTCGATCCATACATTTCTTATTGTTATAAAACTAAACATAAGCTTTTAAATATATTTTTTTTATCAAGTTCTATGCCTCAAACTTAATGTTTATATGTTAAATATACCTTTTCTAAATATAAGTAATGTTGTATACAGTAGTTTTGACTTAACTGCCTTTTGTTTACGTGCACTTTTGACTTAACTGCACGAAATTAATAATTTTTGGAATTATTCTTTCTAATTCCATACAAATTCCTTTTTTAAGTGCACTTTCTATACCTGCACATTTAAGATAAATGCACAAAATTTTTGGCATTTTAAAATTATTTTCATACAAAATATCAAAGTTAGCTGCACTTTGACTTAACTGCCCAAAATAAATATTTTCTGGAATTATTCTTCAAAATCCTTGTTTACGTGCATTTTGTATACCTGCACATTTTTCATATTTTTGGGCAGCTTTAAAATATTTTCATACAAAACATCAAAGTTAGCTGCACACATAAAACTTTATGTTGGCCACTTTTTCACATAAATATCCAATTTAAGCTGTTTATAAAAATATAAATCGCAATTATTTTGTTTTTTTATGTTTGTATTAAAAAAATAATTTTTTTATTCTACTTTTAAATCAAACACTTTACTTTAGCTGCACTTTTGTGCAGGTAACCACAATTGTGTACCTGCACATTAAGGCAGGTAAATGCATTTAAGATAACTGCATTTTTGATTTACCTGCACAAAAAATCGTGCAAAGGAGATTGTGCAGCTAAGTCAAAACTACTGTATATACATTTACGAAATTTCAAAATAGAAAAACTACTAATTATTTGATTCAAGATCACGCAAGTAATTTAAAATAAACAATTTTGCTTCCTTAATGACGTTGCTCGACATGTCATCAAAATATTCACGTACCATTAAAAAAAAAACTTCATGGCTGCTATTTTCTTTTGGTAGTGATGGGATGGCAAATCTAGTTTCTGCAATTTTTGTCATTTTATTTAAAAAGTCCCAAAAGGCTTCACCATCCGAATTTCGTTTTGACCTTTTGCGACTACTAGATGGAACTTGCAAGGTTGGGGATTCCAGGAACATTGAAGCATTAGCAGATGAGTCGCTGTCTTTATGAACAGTTTCCTTATCCAAAAATATCTGTAAATAAAATGTTTATACTTTTAAATACGTATGTACATATGTAAAGTAATCAACAATTATTTAAAAAAATGCTTACATCTTCTAAACTCTCAATGCTTTCCGAATGGGACACTTCTATGCAGTTATCATCTAGAATATCACAAACTTTTGTTAAATTAGTCACCGTCCTGCAATTAAATACAAGATATATATATTTTGAAATATGTAAATACATTTACTTTAACACAAACATATCTTACTTTCTTGGAGTTATGTATATGTTCGCGCAGAAAATCCATCTGCTCGTAATATTGCCACTGGCTTGTTTCTATCTCTGCAGCACTTCCAGAGGCACATTGATTTTCACCGTATTATTTTACATATCGGTCCCTAAGAGTTTTCCAACGAGCTTGGCAGACATTTTCTGTAAAACAAAGCGGTATAAGCTACTTGTATACTAATATTGTTTAATAAAAATGTACTTACCTTCAATATTTAATTCCACGGAAATTGATTTCCAAGCAGCTGCTCGCTTAAATTTATTTCTATAAATTAGTGAGCCTTTTTTGTACAAAACTTCGTTTTTTTTACCGCTTCAATTAATTTCTCTTCCATTTTTCTTTTTAAAAATGAAAATAATTAAATTTTATCGGAATCTCAATAGAAATAAAAACCAACTTTTATAATTAAATTTTATCTGTCAAAATCAGGGTTGATTTTTATGAATGCTGCTTGTGACGCTTAAAAAAGTAGAAAGTAAACCTACTTTTCGCCTCAAGGCATCTACGCTTTTGTGCATGTAACTTACTACGTATAACTACACAGGCTCTACTTTTTTGACAGCTGCGTATGCTGCGAAAAAGCGAGTAACGCGTGGTGTGGACCTCCAGCTTTACATTATTATAAAATACACATGTATGTGTTTGCCTATCTTTGGTTTAGTCTCTCTCCCTTTGTCAGATATATGTATATTAGGGTGACACTTATTTTGTAAAATTTGGAGTTCTGCGCCCCCCTATTTTTTTACACTTAGTCTTGAAAATATATGGTGAAAATTGGAAGCAAATCGACAATTTTAAACCGAGGCGCAGGGAGGTCAAAGTTCAAACTTAGGAAAATTTCCCATTTTTTGCCAAAAAAGTACTTCCAGGGTTTTTATTTTTTCGAATATTGTAATAAAAATAAGAAAATAAATTCCTTATCGCTTGGTCCTCAAATTCTGATTATTTTTGTCCAAAATTGTTTACCCAGTTGTTACCCAGTGGTCAGAAATTACCCATTTTCATACAATATGTGTTAATTTTCCCATGTCAATGCGTTTTCAAATTAATGCCTACAAATGGTAAGTAAAGGATATTTAAATGCACCTAATGCAGTTCTGCTTGACATTTTTTCGAAAAATCTTTCAAAAAGAATCTTCAAAATTTTGTACAAAGTCGTCAAAAAAATATCGTCAAAATGACGTAAAGTTTTCACATCTGGCAGCACTAACCTACGGCTCTGTTAGTGTAATCATTTCCCCGCAATATGAAAAAATATAGCACGGGGATTTCCCCCGAATGCATTTTATTTAAATTTTTTTAATCATGTGACTATTGTATACGCTTCGGGCGGTGAAGTAAGTTTTGATTTTTAATTAATAATTTGTGAAAAATGCCTACACTAAGAGAGGAAATTTACCTGGTTGGCTTTCCAAACCTTCAGATAACAGGAGCTCAGCTACCATCTAAAGGAGATTGTCTTAAAGTATTATTTCATAATATAAGACTCATTAAGCTTAGTGTAGAGGATGCTGCTCGTCTAGTTGTAAAAGAATGTTCACTATTTTGGGAAAAAGCTAAAATTCCGGTTCAACAATTTCTCCGAGCTGTTAAAAAGCTTTTGGATTTGTATAATGAGTGGAAAAGCATTTTAAAATCTAAAAATAGAGATGGAGACATTTATTAAAGCAGAAGAGAAGAGTGGAAAAATGGTCTAAATGACCTATTTGATATTGCTCACAACGACGCTCTAATTCTTATTAAAGTGGAAGAAGACAAACAGTTTTTAATTAACCAAAGGCAAAAAGGTCGGCCGGGAAGCATGCTTGGCATAGACCTACAGCTCTTAAGAATAGAGTTGTGTCGTTCATGAACGAACTCGTTCAATTGAACGGATCAGTCAGTTGAACGATGAACGGCCGTTCAGTGTCATCGTTCAATTCCGTTCACTTGCATGGTTAACTTGGGTCTTTTTAGTCAGTCGGTCACTTGGTTACCGGACAACTGGTTGAAAAGAAACAACAATACTATTATGGTGTATATGCGATGCCAGTATAATATACTTTTTTCATTTACTCATTGCTACATTGCTTTACACATTTTCATAGCACGATCAGGGTTGTCTAGTATCTTGGGACCTAATTTTCAATTTGGTGACATAGCGATTTTTTTGGCGGCTTTTAAAATATATGGCGATTTTGTTGGCTATTTGATAATGCTATGTTCACACTTGGGTTTGTAAACGCGTTTAAGCAAAATGTTGTTACATTTGAGATGATTAAGATCACAGATGGTTGAGAAAAAACCCAACAAACAATTTTATATTTCTTTTAAGTATTAATAATGGATAAAAATACTTTTTAAAGTTATCAGAAGATTATTTTAAACATAATTATGATGAAATTGTGAAAATGTATGAATTACTTAAGGAAAAAAATATAACATTAAGCAGAAATCGTGGCCAGTTGTACACGTTCATGTTCAGAGAATTCTATATGTTGCTTAAACGAGCTTAAGAACCCAAGTGTGAACATAGTATAAGCCATGAATATGTTTTGAGACTCGTAGACAAATTTACCATTTGTTATTTGGAAAGGCTATTTCAATGATGGTATTCCATCCAATTTAAATCAGTTTTTGAAAAAAGCATATAGCTATAAGGATACGTCCGGTACGTACCATTTTAAATAACTTTTTATTTAACTCTTTATTGAAAGAGTTCTTTTTAATAATTAACTCCAATAAAACTCGCCTTCAAAATAGAGTGCAATATAAACTTCTTGACACGTTAATACGAGTTATAAATTATATAAATGTAAATAGCACTTTTGTAGCTTCACACGATATCGACCCCTTTGCGCGAAATTATCGTATGTTACAAATACCAAATTTTACAGGACAGCCATTTTTCTACTGTTCTCTGCTTTCACTTGTAATATCAAAATGAATATATACGTGTGCTTAGATAAGATAAAATAAGACGAAGTGGAATTCGCCTACAATATTTTGCCAGGTGACGTCTCTTTGAATGTAGAACAAGATTGCATCAAAAACTAAATTTCAAAAAAATTTGCATATATGATAATTTCGCGCAAAGAGGTCGATATGTTGAATAAACTGAATCGTATACATTATTTTCCAAAAAACAAACAGTAAGAATTACCTTGTCGGTGACGTGTATATCTTTTTAGATATATATCCAATAATTCTTTAACACTAACCTAAAAAATGTTTTGCTGCTTTAATTAGACTATTGTAAACTATTGTACATTTTTTGTGTTAACCAATCATTTTATTTTAATTAAACAAAATATATATCATGGCGACTTTTTCCCATTTTTAGCAATTAGGAAGACATTTATTTTTTAGGATTTATACAAAATATTTTTATGAATGTTTGAAATACATATTTTATATTGTTAAAAACGCAAAAAATGGCTTTGGAGATCTTGAGAAATCAATTTGGGAAGAAAGATCAAAATAAATCCGACAACCCTGGCTGCTATTGACAATTACTCTACAATGTTTATGAGCGTTGCCAGTTGTTCTTAATATAAAACCCGCCAAATGCAAATTTTTTTATTTGAGCAGAAAATTTTATACATATATATTCCATTTAGTTTTAAAATAAGATTTTTAAATAAATTACCAACTTCAATATTCGACAGCTTTATTTATTAAAGCTAAGTCAAGTTTTAGAGCACGAAATTAGTATGGAAAACCCACTTTTAATGTATATATTACTTAAGCATTCGTTTTTGAATAAAGCGACTCATACACTTGCAATAAAATTGTTAAATTTTACGTGCTGTACAATTATATTGCCAATGTGTATGTAATATTCGAAGATGCACAATATTGGCAACAATCAAAAGACTTGATTTTTTTGCACAACGAAAAGATAGTGAAGTGTGTTGGCAACATTGTATAATGCTGCTTATGTTATTCCTATAGGTTATGTTAACTTTGTATTAAATGAATGAAACCATTGTGCAACTTATTGCATAAAATAGGACAAAATGGAAATAATATGGCGAATATCTTAAACAATAATATTGCAAGTGTATGGGCCGCTTAAGACTATTAAAATTAAAAAAATAGTTTTTAAGAAACTTCTTATGAATTTTAAAAACTAAATCCAACCTGGTAAAACACCCAAGATGGCAGACTTATTATTTTTAATGCATTCCTACAATATGAGTAGGTATCAAATGGGAGGACTTGCTTAGAATAAGTCAAAAAATTATGTGCCTAAATCTCTAAATCAAATATGACGGACTAAGTTTTTATGCTCTCCTTCAATATGGGTACCAAATTAAATCAAAAGTTAAATAATATATAAAAAAAAAAACTTTTATTAAAATGCTCTAAAAAGAAAAAAAAGAAAATTTTACTTCAAAACTTTTACTATCACCTTATTACATCGTTACACAATTTATATGATTTAAAGCTTGTTGCGAGATTTAAATAACTTGCAGCCAATTTCACCAAGTTCAGTTATAACTAACTTTTACTTGAACTTCCAGTTAACAATATGTTTTTGACAGTTATAGCTGATAGTTAATTATAACTGAACTTGGTGAAATTGACCGTTGATGTGATTGATTTTAACTACTAAACTTCTCAAACAAAGTAAATACAAGTTCTTAAATCTCGCGACAAGCTTTCATATTTAAAAAATTGTGTATTAACAGGCAACATGCTTTTAAATCATATAAATTGATTAATGACATTATAAGTTCTAAAAACAGGCAGTAAAAGTTTGTAAGTAATTCTTTCTCTTTAAATAAAGTAAAATTAGCATTTAGAATATGAGAACACCAAACAAGTAATAAAACCGCCACGTTTCGCGAGAAATCAGTACATATGACAGCCCAGATTGTACTATTAAATTTTTTATGCAGTGTGGCAAATTGTCACTGGCAATGTGTTAAAAGAAACAAGTATAGTATACTGGTATAACATAACTATAATAGTTTGTTTCTTTTCCATCCGTTGTTTGGTAAACGAAAAAACAAATGCGAATTTGATTTGCGTTTGTTATCCAATCTTGGGTACACTCAAAAATTTTTGCAGTAACTACACGTAATTTACTAAAATCATTTTCCGTAAAGTTAAAACTTAGTGAAAATTTTGTTATTTTATAATTAATGTGCTGTTTTCACAACACAAGTGATTGAACGTGTAGGGTAATTTATATGAAAAACTCTCAAAAAACTTAGTGCTTTTCATATAAATTTTACTACACATTCAATCACTTGTGTTGTGAAAACAGCACATAAACTAATTCATAAACTTACATGTTGTTCCAAAAATAAATATGTTCAGTTATTTGTTATGCTTAAAATAAAACTGAAATGGGTACTTAACTGCAAAGTTAAATCTCAGTTAGTCTTTACGTTCTGTTCTGTTACGAATCAGCTGATTTGTTTTTGTTATTAAAAACCCTATGAAATTGATTAGTATTTCTGTTCTGTTGCGGTTCAGTTTGCTAAAATCAAAAACTAGTTAAGTAATTGTAAGTGACAGCAAAATATATAACAAAAAATACATATTTATATTAAAATAAACTATTTTTTGATTAAAAGAATTCATAAAATTTAATTTTTTCAAATCTATGTGCATTAATGTTATTTAAATAAAACAATGGACAATGCAAAATTAATAAATTTCTCATAAATGGCTGATAAGTTGCTACAGAAAAAGTAACTTTTACAATATCGAAACAGAACGGCACGGAACAGAACAAAAACAGAAAGTAAAGACTAATTCTGCCTTTATTTTAAATTATTTTATTATTTACATACCTACATATACATATGTGCACATAGTGAATAAAACAACAAAAATGTTTCGCCGATTTGGTAGGTATGTACATAATTCAAATCGAGTTAAAATTAACTGAAAATACCTTTGAATGTATTTTTTAGTTACTATATTTAAGTTTAAAATAACGGAAAAATTTATTTATTTTTAAAGCGTTTCTCCGTTTTAAAATTAACATTAAAAAAATAGCTGTAAAATTTCTTTATTTTAAATGAAATGACCCGTTTTCTAATCAAATTTTTAATTATTCAACTTAATATTCTTTTGAATTTACCTACATAGTATTTTGAGTGCAACATCACACAAGTATGCTATACTTGTTTCTTTTATCACATTACCGTATTCAATCAGTTGTGAATGAATGTTTTGCCGTACAAAAACAATTTGGCCTGTTGTTTTTGTCTTCTTGTACATAAAACGAACGATTGAACGGAATGAACGAACTGAACGAACGGGTTCACTTTGAATGATTGAACGAAAATGACCGGTCACTGAAATGAACGATTTGGCACAGGTCTACTTAAGAAAGAATGAAAGAATTAAAAAACGAATTGAGGCAGAGGAAGCCAGAATAAAAAAGCATGTGGAAGCTCTCCCTAAGTTAACAGGTAATGTAAATATTTTTCCATTTTGCTGTGCAATATTGTGAGGGCTATGTCGAGAACTCTCCAAAGTAGCATTTAATCCTTGCTTCTTACAGGTGATGATGATATACCAAATATCTCAGATTCAGAATGCGAATCAATCGAAAGTGAAGGAAAAAGGGAGAATATGTCAAAACCAAAGAATAAAAGAGCACGTAAAGATATTTTAACACCGAGAGTTGCTGCTGTATTTGATAAGGTAAAATTAAGTAATAGGGATGCAGTTCATATATTAGTTGCAGTTCTGGAAGCATTGGGATTAAATCCCAATAATTATATTATAAATCGAACGTCTCTGCGCCATCAACGAGAGGTTTTGAGGAAGGACATCAGTAAGAATGTTGTTCAAAGGTTTAAGACTTTAAACCAACCTTTAACAATACACTGGGATACTAAACTTTTAAATAATATTACGGGTAAACCAGAGGATCGCTTGGCAATAATAGCTACTGCTCCAAACACTGAGCATATCTTAAATATTCCTGACATTCCATGTGGAACAGGACTTGAAATATCTTCTGCTGTATATGATACTCTAGACGAAATCGGCATTTTAGACAGAACAGAGGCATTCGTTTTCGACACAACATCGTCAAATACTGGAAGATTTAAAGGAGCATGTACACTATTGGAGAAAAGAATTGGACGTGACATATTATATCTGGGTTGTCGACATCATATATGTATATGAAATAGTATTGGCAGCAGTGTTTTCTGAGGCTAACAAAGAAATATATACCGCAGGCTCTGACATTGTAATATTTAAAAAATAAAAAGATTTGGCATCAAATTCGTCAAGAGAACTACGAACCTGGAATTAATGATCCGAGACTCAAGGAAATATTGGGTGATGAGTGCGACGAAATAATTTCCTTTGCTAATAAAAAACTATTGAAAGCATTGCCTAGAAATGACTATAAAGAGTTTTTGGAGCTAATTGTAACTCCATCTCGAGGAATATCATTTTACAAGCCTGGCGCATTTCATTTAGCCAGGTGGATGTCAAAGTGTATATACTGCCTTAAAATTTTGCTATTTAGGAACCAATTTCCTGAACTTACCAAAAGTGAGACTAAAAGCCTAATGGAGCTTGCAGGTTTCATTATAAAATGTTATGCAATTTTTTGGTTCGACGCAACAAAAGCTCATTTAGCCCCTTTAAATGATCTAAAGTTTTTACGTAAATTGGAAGAGTACAAGATAATAAACCGAAATATAGCAGAAAAAGCAATTTCAAAAATAATTAATCACTTGTACTACTTAAGCGAAGAGTGTGTTGGTTTCTCTTTATTTGATCCCAGGATATCTGTGGAAACTAAAGCCAAACTTGTAGCAAAAATAAACAATGGAATTTTTGAAGATTTGCCAGAAGAAATGGATGGTGTTCCAAAGAAGCTGTCAATAACACAAGGAGATGTAAAGAGTTTCATTAGCAGAGATGATACTACAATTTTGGTAGAACTATTTTCTACAAATACAAAAAAAATATTAAACCGTTTTAATATTTGTACGAGTTTCTTAAAAGAAGACCCGAAAACATGGGAGAGTTCAGAAGATTACAGGATAGGAAAAAGCATTGTTAAAGAAATAAAAATTGTTAACGACTGTGCAGAAAGGGGAATAAAACTTGTGCAAGATTTCCATCAGAAAGTAACAAAAGATAAAACAAATATTTTCTTTAATTCCTGAAACAAAATTGCTTATTTTTCTTGTGTTTTAGATTCTTCAACATTATAGACAGCAATACTCCAAAGATGCCACCATGAAAGATTTATCTATAGCATTCGATTCTTAAATTTTATTTCTAATAATAACAAACCCAACCTATAAAGTTTAAATGTATCTAATTTTTTATTAAATGTATATAATAAAAGAATCATAACTTTTATAACTATTACTCTTCTATTGTTTAAAAAGAAAATAATATAATACAATTACAAAAATAACTAATTAACTGCGACTTAAAGACACAATATATAGCACAAATTATTTAAATGGGTAATTTCTGAAACAGGGTAAACAATTTTGGACAAAAATAATCAAAATTTGAGGACCAAGCGATAACGAATTAATTTTCTTATTTTTTATTACAATATTCGAAAAAATAAAAACCCTAGAAGTTCTTGTTTGGCTAAAAATGGTTCATTTTCTTAAGTTTAAACTTTGACCTCCCTGCGCCTCGGTTTAAAATTGTCCGATTTGCCTCAAATTTTCACCATATATTTTCAAGACTAAGTGTAAGAAAATAGGGTGGCACAGTACTCCAAATTCCAAATTTTACAAAATAAGTGCCACCCTAATGTATATGAATGCTGCGTTTTGTGTATACGCTGAGCATCTATTTTAAAATTTCGTTTTTTGTTTTGGGGTGTTCCCCGAAATAATGGTTTGTGTGATTCATATGAATACTAACTTGAAGTTTGTAATTATAGTTCATTTGTATATGAAAGATAATAAGAAAAGGCTTTAGTTTGAAAGTGTGAATATTTTGTTCAGAAATTGTTTTTATCAAGAAAAAAAAACACCCGAAAAATATTCCTTTGTCATCAAGTTCAACACGTCAAGCAGACACAGTAAATGTGATAGGTGTAAAAGATTTAGAGCCAATATCTAGGTGTAATCAATTACCAACTCTAAGATAAAATAAAGGAAGAATATCTGATACCCAAAAGAATCGTAATATTAAACTTCAAGATCAGTTAGATATACTTTTTGACATTGCTCATAATGATGCACTTACTATGTGCAAAGTAGGCGAAGACAGAGAGTTTTTAATTGACTAGAGGACAGAACGTAAAATGATTATTTCATTAGCAGACAAGAAAAAAAAGGAGCGACTTCAAAAAGGGAATAAGCTACACTTCGCTTCCATAATATCTTCAGATACATATGACTTATTCAAGTTCAGATGCAGAAGATGAATCACCAATGTACTCTGATTCTGCTGAAATTTAATCAAACGAGCTATAACAGCCGACAACTTCCCAAAAAAAGAAGATTTCACACAGACCTGCAAACTGAAACAACTAAAAGGAAATTATTACACGTTACTAGCGAATTAGATCGCAATTAAATTTCTGATAGGCAACCTCTAAGATTAATGGTCCCTATTGCAGCAGCATTGGTGACAAAAAGTAGATCGATTGACAATTCTAGAGTCAGCAAATGGTAAGGAAAAATTACTTAGAGTGCCAAAACTTGTAAGTGGTACCGGCGCAAACACTTCTACAGCAGTTTATAATGCACTTACAGAATGGGGTTTGGAAAAGAAAATAGTTGGAATGTGTTTTGACACTTCATTTGTTAATACTGGATTAAAAGATGGAGCTTGTGTAATGCTGGATCAAAAAGCTGGAAATGAATTTTTATGGCAAGCATGTAGGCTTCGGACCATCTAGTTCTCCTTATTTAAAAGATTCAAAGCATCATGGGTATCTACAGGAACAGAAAACCAAAAACCATTAGAAGAAGCTGCATGAAGAGAAATTTTAAAAGTTGCTTCAGTAAAAGTTTTACTAATTGCCTTTGAAAGCAAAAAGCAGCCCAGGGACGATTACATGGAGCTATTAGAACTGTCATTACTTGCCTTGGGTCATAATCAAGATAACATTCATTGGAGAGCTCCAGGTGCGGTACATCACGCTCGTTGGATGGCGAAACTGATATATGCCATTAAAATTTACTTATTTCGTGATGAAAGCGGTCTCAATACTACACTAAAAGAGAAATCTCAACTAGAACGCTTTGTGAACTTTGGAGTCCTTGCGTACGTTAAATATTGTTTTTTTGTAATAATGAAATTTTTTAATAAATTAATTTTTTTAAAAAAAAAAGCTCCTATGGCTACAAATGCAGCTTGGGCAGACCTATCTCTTTGGAAAAATATGAAATATTATGAAGGAATTAATCGTCAAGTCAGTGAAGTGGTCAAAAATACAACAAATTCACATATGTGGTACCTCTCAGATGAACAAGTTGCACTAAGTTTATTCTCTGAGAAAATATCAAATGAGGAAATTATCATTAAGATTTAGTATGAGTCCTCTGGTCGGAAAATAAGAGGAGATTCGTTACTTTTACCTGGTCAAGCTGTTTGACAAATTATTAATAAATTCAGATTTCTTGACAATTAATCCAAAAAAATGGCAAAATAATGAACATTACATTAATGGCACAATAATCGCAAACAACTTGAATGTTGTTAATGATGTAGCTGAACGTGATGTCAAACTCTTTGAAGAGTTCAATAAGCTTCTGACAAACAGTTGATTTTGCAAGTGGATGAAGCTTACAGAAAGTGTATTCCAACTAAAACGACATAACAAGCCGTAATAGAGAGTTTGAAGCCATCATCTTCGAAAAACTAAACCTGTTTTTTCACTTATCTTATCTCTTTTAACAGTTTTTTTTATATTATTTATCCATTTTTTACTGTAAAATAAATTATTTTTCTACTATTCAGTTAATTGTACCTTATTTAAAATAACAAACATTTTAATTTGTTATTAATGTTACATTGGTTTGTGCAGTTGGAATTTTATGTTAAAAATTTGCATACTTACTAATTTTATTGCAAGTAAAAAAATTAGGAGGTGCCCAGATGTCCAAAGTAATTTTGAAATTTTTCTTGAAAATATGGCCCACCCTAATCAACATATCGACCTTTAAATTCTTTTTACTTTTGATTTCTTTTAACTTCTTTACGAATAATTTGTTTCTTTTCTGGGTTCAATTTTTTTTTTTTTTACTTTAAACTTAACTTTAATTTTGCTAATCTTCTTGCGTTGTCGAACACATTTACCATATTAATGAGGAGTTATTAAAATGAGATCGCTTATTTACTTAAAACATCTTGTTACTTCCAAGTTTCCAGTGATTCCAATGCAGTTAATCCTAACAAAGAGAACGTTTTTCGGTTTTATTTGGTTTTTGAACAAATGAGACAAAAATTATTTTAATTACCGCCTTAACTCTTCCAGCAAATATCATAGGGAGAAAATGTGACAAGACGATAATAGTTCCCATTTTTTTTACCAAGCATTTCTACTCCCACCAAACTTTACTAAGACTTTTGGACTTTTTTCCAGCCCTCGACTTTATTGTAGATTAATAGGATTCAACAATGTTTTTTCTCCAAAATTAAATAATTTTGGATGAAGGAAATGTCTTTCCGTATAGGGAGGTAGTTTGCAGAAAATAAAAACGACTTTATTCTTCTTTTCATTGATGAAAAAATACACTTAATAAATAAAACTAATTAAAATTGGAATAATTGAGATCATAACATTTATTTTTGTGTTGTTATATTTTATCATAAAATTAATACTTTTATCGAATTTAACAAACGCAAACTTTTTACCCCTTTAATTCTTCCTATAAACTTGATGCATTCCATTTATTTTGCCTGAAGTCTTGAGATTAAAAAAACGGAAAGAACGAGGTAGGTACCACTGTTGGAATCTGACAATTCTTAAATTGTACCACCTCAATGGCAAAATTGTACCAAATTGACATAAATTGTACCAAAATTTCGCTATAAAATAAAAAAGCATGCATAGTAAGAATTCATAACACTTTTTTATTTAATAAAAACAAATGCCCGAGCATTTGCTACTCTACACCACAGTTATTACAGAAAAATTTTCGAGAGTGAGACTCATGGGTAATCATGGACCCGCCAGAACAAAATTATGTTACTAGGTTAAGATTTATTTTAAACGTTTTTGTGGCGACTATTATTAGGATATCTTCATCTAAATGAGATTTATTTGCCTTGAAGTGATTTTAGGAAGGGGGTTTACATCGGACCTATGGATAATTTTTGACCTGCTAGCGCGATATTTACAGAGTGGCTAGCGCGATATTTACAGAGTGACTATCGTAAGTTATTGTCGCCAATTTTTATATCAATACCAACATTTATAAGGTAGTCGTCAAATATGGACCGATTCCAATAAAAAAATGGTAAGATTATATAGATTGCAATAAAAAAGGTTTGGTCAAAATTTAATGTAAATACCAACGTAATAGGATAGTTTATAGGCACAAACACTATTCCGAAAGTTTGTATGGCGACATGTAGTAGGTGTTGTCCTTATGAATTGAAACCAATATCCAAAATTTCATCGCGTTTTCTTAAAAATTGCGACCTCTACTTTACATGAAGGTTACATGAGGACAGCCAGCCAGCCGGAAGCAGGGACATCGTTAAACCGACTGCAGACAAGCTTTAAAGCTTTGCGGATCCTACTGGAATATGAATTGTTAAATAAAATAAAAAACTCAGAAAGTACTATTTTGTAGTGTGACACACATCAGCACAATCGCATAATACCCTCTCCTCTATTGTGGTGTGGGAATAAAAATTAAGAAAAAGAAAAAAATTTTCCATTTCTCATTTTTCTTAAAGGCTGACAAAAATTTAGACACTTGCAGCCGTATTCATAACAAAAAGTAAGCAACAGTTTGTACACTAAGTACAACGAGCTGCTAACTGGAATGCCGATTAAGCTAAGCAGCCTGTTGGCACAGAGTTAATTCATAACGAACTTTTCTCCATCTTCCATTCATAATGAAAATTTGGCATGAAGTCACCAAAAAGTTTATCCATAATACACTTACCAAACTCTGGCTAATGATTTGCTAAACTCTTGCTAACGAGCTGCCAAACTTTTGCCAACTTGTGAAAAACAGCCGTTTAATGTCAAACAATTTTGTTTTTTTTTACAACTGATTTTTTAATTTACTTTTCTTTACATAATTTATTTTAATTTTAAAAACTAAAAAATTTTTATATGTGAAGGGGGAAAAAAATTACAAATTCAGCCATGATTAATGCAAAACGTGTTGCATTTTTGAGTAATACAATGTGGCATCATACAAATTCAGAGGTGATTTATTAAAAGTTGGCAGATGGAGAAAAGTTCGTTATAAATTAACTCTGTGCCAATAAGCTGCTAAGCTTAATCGGCATTCTAGTTAGCAGCTCGTTGTACATAGTGTACAAACTGTGGCTAACTTTTTTTTATTAATACGGCTGTAGTATTTTATCCGAACAATCAGCCTTATTTCGGTTCTCGATGTCGAAAACGACTCAGTATTAGATTAAAGTAAATTAAATTAAAGTTCTTTAATCTACTACAAAATTCGACTTATGGTGTTACCGACATCGAGAACCGAAATAAGGCTGAATAATTTAGCATTTTATTATTGAAAAGTAAGTTAAACCAACTCAAAGAAATGATAAAACTTCGTCGTTATTTTTTTAATTTGTACCAAAAAGGGTTGAATTGTACCAGTGTACTAATGAAGTTTGGATTGTACCAATTTTGGAACAATTGTACCACAAATCCCATTAGTGGTAGGTACTTCATTTTTTGAGGTACTTGATTTCATGAGAGACACAAGTAGCAATTTTTCGAACACTTCTGTCAAAAACACAAAAACCCCTAATTTCAGCTGTAGGTACATTATCATCTCATCATAGAAACAGAGTCGTCAAATTAAAAGTACCATTATCAGCTACTATTTAGAACATGACTATTCAGGTTACCTATGTATGTACAAAGAAAACATCTCAATTATTACGTTAAATTACAACAAAAAAAAATAGAGTCTGGGAATTTATTTCTCATGTTAAGTAACATTTATTATACAAATTGTCATATTATTCGAATGTGTATTCTAAATCAAATTACAATACATCCCTGTCGGACTTTTATGAGCTAACTCAAAATAAGGCTGACTTTTAACTAACTCATTTTTAACTAACTTTCGAAATAACTCAAATCTGATACAGAAATAAACAAAAATTAAAAAACATACAGGTGAAACTTTATTTTGTTGAAATATTTTTTGTTTTCATTAAACAGAGAAAAATTTGTCAAGTTATTTCATAAAATGAAAAAAATTTAAATTGAATTGTAATTTGACTTAGAATACACATTCGAATAATATGAAAATTTATATGTATAATAAATGTACTCACCATGAGAAATAAATTCCCACATTCTATTATGTTAAATACATAAAATTTATTATACATATTAATAAAAATATATACATACATACATAATTAGTTAATAATAATATAAATATAAAGGGTGGAGTGAGTGTTGACTTGTTCTGATGAACTACAAGCTGCCTAGTTAAACCCAACTATAAGTTAGTCAATTTATACCTAACTCATAGTGCACTCTTACTTTATGCACTACAAGCTAACTCATAATGAGCTAGCTTGTGGTTAGCTGAAACTTATGCAGAGTGAGTGAGTACTGACTCGCTCTGATGACACTACGTGTAAAAACTGAATAGAGTTTAACAAGGGAAATGAGCCAGCTTTTTAGTCACCTGTGACTCATTTCTGGTTGACAATAAGTTAGTTTTAAGTTAACTCAAAGTCCGACAGGGATAAAATACATAAGTTCATAAAATACATACAAATTTACAATAGGCACTATCCAGTTATAAAATACAAAAAATGCTGACGAAGGTCGTAGCGGGCCAGAAAATGCATTACATTCTGCTCGTATCTAATAATTGTATAAATTTTCTTCATTGCTAGCCAAAGGATAGCTAAAGTAAGCCTCGTAACAGAAATATACAAACAAAAATTCTGATAGTGCACACGAAATATTCCTGGAAAATATTGAAGGAATAAGACTATTAAAGTATAAAAGCTTTTGAGGATTGTAATTTGACTTTGAACACACAATCGAATAATATGAAAATTTATATATGATAAATGTACTCACCATGAGAAATAAATTCCAAGAGTATATTTTTTATTTTCATTCTCTAAGATGTTTTTAACAAGGCCCTGGAGTGTAAATCTAATCACCGCTCGATATCGTATGCGGTGATTAGACCCCTGAATTTTTTCGATTTTGTTGCAGAAAATTTGAAATTGGAGATTTGAAAAAACCCCAAAATATTGGTTCATTTAACGCCACCCAAAAAATTAAAAACTTTTTCCTACCTCACAATTTCGAGTCTTTTTAATTTCAAATTTCTCGGACAAGTAACTGTTGGCCTGGGTCAATATTTATATCTGGGCTAGTGCTTAACTAATTTTGGACTTGTACACCTTTTTGAAAACATAATTGTATTTTTATTTCGAATCATCTAGAGTGAAAACTTTTATGACATTTAAATTTTACAAAAATTTTACAAAAACTAAAAGAAGAGATATTTTCGCCATGTACTCACTATTAGAATGTTTAATTGATTTCCGCCTCGACATTTCTTAATTCAATTGGCTCTTAATTTCAAATGATTTTATATACAAAGGAACCAAATTAGCAAATTCATTGGCATAAGAATTTACTTTGAAAATTGGACATACAACGTTGTACTTCTCTAGTACTTACCATGTATGTGTGTATTCCAAGTAGAAATAAAGATTTAAATGGTTTTTTTGGACACCGCTTTGTTGGTAAGTTTGGAAGCATTTATTATCATCAATCAATTAAATCGATGCGCTTTAGTGATCCAAATGTTTTTATTTTGCATTGTTAGTGTTTTCGATGTGGTTGTCTCTGTAGGAGCTCAGTCTCAAAATATAGGTTACGTATGCCAGTACTTGCAACTGAATTCTTACACACATGCAACATGTACTGATTGGACAATTGAATTGGTGTAAACCGTTTTTTATATGTATGTATTTATTGTTTTTGCTGATGCTCGTAACACTTTTTTTTTGCATATCAAAAAATAAATACTGACAGTTGGAATAGTCAGCATCTGATACCAATTGTTTCATATTATATTGACATTCGTGGGATTTTAGCAAAACTGCATTAGTTTGTTGCCTCTGGAAAATCTTTATTGCGGAATTCGTGTTTTACTGATTAGAAAGGTGGCCAATGAGTGTTACAATTAACAGTTTACTTATTTATTTATTTGAACAAACATTTAAATGCATTAAACGTTTATATTTAATACAATTCCAACGGCATTGATATGAAACCAAAATAGATAAATTATGTATTTAAAAAATGAAAATATGTTCTACTACAACTAATCTCCTTCATCTTACATCTACCATATATCGAGGCCTTTGAAAAAGTTAACCATAGACTTTTGAAAGTTAAACTTCATTTAATCGGTTTAACTGATATAATTATAAAATGGATATATTCAGTGGCGGATTTAGGCCTGCCTCCTCCCTAGGCCCTCTTTATACTAAAATTATTGTGTTTTTTTTTTATTTATTTAGTAGATATTGTACATATTTACAAAAATTAAACTAAATTTATTTACAAAATTCATTTGGCTATGGATAAATATTTATATCTGGCGTAACTTTATAGTTGTGAGCCAGGCTGGCAAAATACCACGATACACAAATGTTATTATTTTAGGGTATCATCTAAAGCTATACAAATTCATGAAGTAAAAATTTTCTGTATTTTAAACAGGAGTCTAAATAATGCACAAGACTTTTATAATTACAGGACTGACCATTAAGGATGCTTAAGACTTTTGATAAGTTTAGGATGTTTTTGTTGAAGTATTTAAGTCTGTATCCGTTAAAAATAGGACAAATGCCAATAAAATGAGGTGTGTTTTCTCTTGCATCGAGGTTACAAAGTGTGCATAAACCGACCGTTGTACTTCTGAAAGGTCTAGAATTTATGTCTAGCAGACCTCCTCTTGCTCTTATTAGGATACTTATAGCACGAGATGAGAGATTAGAGATATCAATTTGAAATGGAGAGTAATTTAAATGTGAGAATAAGTCGTGGAATTGAGAATTTCTTGCTGCAGTGATTAAGTCTTGCTTTTCATAGGAAACAACGAGGGGAAGAATTGACTTACAGGGTTTGCTGAGTATATTGGAAGTATTTGCCGGAAAAAAGTTAATTTTACTACACAAGTTCGTCCAATCTTCAGCCCAAAAAGTATGTTTATCAATTATCTTTTCAGATAGTTGGCGAGGTAATCTACTAAAAGACATATTCAGTACTTTGTTTATATAATTAAAATGCAGATTTAATGTATCGACATATAAAGAGTAGAATCCAGTTTCTAATAAAAGCATGTAGTTTGGGGTTTTGATAGGTAAAATTAACATTTTTTTAATGAAAAACGAAGCAGTTTTTCAACTATGTCGTATCTTTTGTAGCCCCATATTTGGGCACCGTAAAACATAATAGAACGCGAACAGCACTGAGGACTTTAAATTTATTTCAAAATCGTCTGAAGAAGTCCGATTTATACTCTTCAAGGCGGGATCATTGCGTATGAACCACACCAAGATATGTTCCAAATTTAAGCGAAATCGAATGACGTTTTAAGATCTCTAAAAATTGCAATTTTTCGAATTTTTTTGTATTGAAATGTGCATACAAAACAAACAAGAGTGCTATATTCGGCTATGCCGAATCTTATATACCCTTCACCATGGTGAGATAAAAACAAAAAGTTATATACATACCTATATAATGTTCTTTATATATAAATAAATATTAATTGAGCCACGCCAACTTTTCATTTCGTCATGCCGAAGAATATGACAAAATTAAAAAAAAATTTATATATGTACATATGTACCTTAGTCCGTTTCCTCTTTTGCCAAAGTTGATGTTTGAAATTCGTTTTATTATCTTAAAATCGATTTTTTAGAACATAAAAAAATTTAATAAAAATAAAAAAAAGTTTATTTTTGACACTCGAACTGCCAACCTCATGAGTCGCAGGCGAAAATTAACAACTCGGCTACGAACGCTTTTACTAAAGAAGCGTTAAATTAAAATATATTGAGTATTCAGTTTGTTTCTTTATTTGAGCGGCATATCATTAACATACATAAATGTGTATTTGCATGCGTAAAATTAAACACACCCAACAAACACGGAGGTTTGATTTCAAATTGAAAATGATTTGAAATCAAACGCATTCTCAAACGACAAGCATTTGATAATGATTTGAAAATCATAGCGTTCTCAACAAAAAGGGGAAATTATTTTTAAATTGAAAAATGCCTTTATTTTCAACTTCAAATGTCTCAAATGTTTTTCAAATGTTGATTATAATACAATGTGGAATATAAATAAAACTATTAAATTTTTTTAATTTAAATTTATTATTTATTTAAATACACTTTGAGATAAACATTCGGTGCCATAGCTAAAAGATGAAATAATGTTCTTTCCTTCCTCTAATTCTTGGAAAGACAAAATACTTGGCTCCCTTTTTTTTTGAGGATTGTAGCACCGCGATCGTTCAACAAACTTTCTTCTCTTTCCCGTTTTATTATTTTTCGTTTTTTTTAATCATCGTAATTTCTCACAAATAATTTTTATTTTTCACAAGAAATAAACTGTTCACTTTATATTAAAATTTATTTTTAATCGTAAAACACTTGTAACCACAAGGAAATAAATTTAACTTTAATCGCCATTTTTAATGCTTACATTTATTTTTCGCTTTAGTATTGACAAGTTTATTTTTGATTTGATTTTAACATTTGACAAACATTTGACATCAAATTGATAAAACATTTGATATCAAATGTTTATTTTCAAATCATTATCAATTTGAATTTAAATGTTAAATCAAACAATTGAAAAACGTTTGAGCATTGCTTTTGATGTCAAATGATAAAGTCATTTCATTTCAATAAAATCCACCATTTGTGGTGAAGGGTAGAAAAAAACCACAAAAAAAAATGCAAGAAGTGATCAAACGTAGCAACAGCCTCTAAAACGAAACACAACAATTACTAAAGCAATGCCTAAAGGCTATTGAAAGTTATTGATTGTACGCACGTACGTATTAAATGTCCTGCAAAAATAGTTTGACGAGAAAATGCAGGATTTTACCTCAACCGAAAAGGATTTTATTCCTTGAATGTTCAGGTAGGTTAATGTCATCTCATCTGTAGCTTTTGCAAAAACTTAACATTCTAGGTTGTATGTGATGCAGATTGCAAAATGGCATATGTATATTGTTGCAAGAAAGCAAAGTTGGAGATAAGCAAAAGTGCACACAATGGTGTGTTACTTGGAGATGCGGGTTACCCTTTATCACTAATTCTATTAACTCCTGTGAGATGCCCTTCTTCAACTAAGGAAGAAAGGTAAAATTTAAAAAAAAAGTCGTACAGATTTTATTAAAGTAAAAAATTATCGATTATTGCTTTATAGATACAATAAAAGCCATATTGCAACACGCAGTAAAGTAGAGTGTTTGAACGGCCAGTTAAAATCCAAATTCCACTCTATATTCGAAAGACTTCGCGTTGACCTAGAAACTGTAAAAAATATAGCGGTATCAGTTGCCGTGCTTCACAATATTGCAAAGGAACGCAAATCTTCTTGTACGTACAAACATAGTAATATTGAAAACATTCAAACATTGAGAAAAATTATATTTCAGTTTCAATTAACAATAAAGGAAGTTTTTAAACTAATGCTAATCTTGTTAAAATTAATACTTTTGCAATTAATTAAATATAAAAATAAATATAATAAACAATAAACATAAAATATTAAATATTTTTTTGTATTAATGAAATATCATTTCCTCTGTTTTCCACCGCATCCAAGTGTGCGTTTACACACTCCCGGAGGCATTCTTTCTCAGAGGCACTCCAATTTGCCTCTCTTGGCTTCTTCAGTTTATGCAAGTAAAACATTTATTAAATGCAAAACTAAAAATATATCACACATACATATGTATGTACATGTATATTTTTTATTGTTTCAATGTTTATTTCAACAAAAGTAAACAACAGAAAAGCAGCTGATCAAGTTGCCACTTTTTATTTTTTAAATAGAAATTGTATGCCAGAGTTAAGCAAATACGAGTTGACACCCATTTAAAGCCAGCTTAACTTAATGTATACTTTTTTTTTGAATAAATACCAAAAAGATAGTAAGAGCTTTTAACTTAAAGATTAACTTTAGTAAGAGTCGACTTTAGTGGGCTACGTGTTTGTTTCTCTTTTAAAGTATCATATCATATACATACATGTGTGGTTTTTCAAAATCGATTTTCGAATTTTAAAGGTGCTCACATCTAGAATTATGCAATTTAGTGTAAAAATACAAATTTTAGCTCATTCGGACTTTGAAAATGACTGTTTTTCACGAAATAGCGCCATTTTTCTGCTTTAGCTGATGCTATATGTATATGATATATGTATGTATTAATTTTAAGATTCTTAAGTATGATTTTTTATTTATTATCTGACATTTGTAAATATACATAAATACAACGTAATAAATACAACGTTGGGGCTCTTTAGGCACGGGAAAGCAATGTCCGATTGAGCTAAAACTTTTACAATTGCGTTTTAACACTAAATGGAACATTTCTAGACGTGAGAACTTTCAAATTTCGAAAAATTTTTTTTTGCTATATTCACTAAAACCACCCTAATGTGTATGCATGTCATAAAATTGTCCCAACTGACTCAAAATCTAGCTCCTTTTCATTAAAAAGTTTCATTTCTCTGCATAAGTTTCAACTAACTACAAGTAATCTCATTTTGAGTTTGTTTCTGGATACAAAATAAAAGAAAGGAAAATTAACGTATTTTTGCTTTTTTACCCTACTTATACCAGAGAACCAGAGACATATTAATTTACCCGTTGCACATAGGTTTTGTTTCACTTTTGTTGTATTGCCCCTTTGTTTACAGAAGAACTCTCAATTATAAGACACCAGCAGCATGCCCAAAACGGCTTACATAATATTTTCACTTTGAAAATGAGATGTTTTAAAATAAATAATTTAAACAAATAGAATATGGGAATCTTTGCTTCTAATATTACATTTAAAACATGAAACGAAACCAGCAAATCGTTTTTTACCAGTTTTCCTGCATCAGCTTTAAGTTAGACAAGCGCTAGTTCAATACTTATCGAGAAGATGTCAGCTGCACAAAAACAACTTCTAATCTCTGCATAACTTTTGAGTAAGCTAAAAGTTAGATCGATTCAAATCGAGAAAAAGTCAGTCGTACAAAAAAAACTATTGACTCACAACTGTATCATGTATGAGTTAGTTTTAAATGCAGTTGTAAATTAGTCAGCAAAAAGTCAACCTTATATTGAGCCAGCTTATAAAAATCCGACAGGGTCTATTCTATTCTGTTATATTCTATTCTATTCTATACACGTTGGAATAATTTTACATATGAATATACCCTTTTTCAGCACCTGAGGTGAAGCGTATTACGTACTTTTCGCTTATAGTCCACTACTATAGTTGCACAACTTTTGTGGATTATAAGCGAATTTGGACTATAACCGATTTTTTTATAAGCCATTTTATGGATAATAAGTGAAACCTAGTATAATCCACATTTTGGACTATATAAAAATTAATTTCTTCAATAAAACCACTATATTTTTAAACAAAATAAAAGTTTATTTTAAACATAACCAAATATTGATTTAATTTAAATAAATAGTTAAAACAAAAACTTTTTAATTAATTAATTCAAATGCTTTAAAAGATTTCAATAAAAACAAATGCGTATGAGATTCATTTTAATTCTTTGGATGACGAAATCAAACACAACATAAATATCAATTTCATAGGATCTTTACATGGGGTCTCCACCTGACAGTTTTTTGTTATACCAAACGTCAAAGTCTATATAAAAAAACTCTTTTATTTTTATTAGCTTTTTTTTATGAAGTTGGACGTTTATTTAACAAAAAATTGTCAGACGAAGACACCATGTCATGAAATATAAACTGCAAAATTTGGCATTTATAATACAGTAGACGCTCAGAAATTCGAACTCTCAGAATCAACTTGATGTTGTTAGAGTTTAAAACTCAGTTTTTTTGGTGTTTGTATTACACATACTAAATAAAGTCAAATGAACTGAATTGTTATTTTTTATATTTCGTTAAGTTTTTTATAGTTTTGATGTTAAATAAACTAAAATTAAAAAAAAGTATAGTTTTGCATATCTTTATGGTCAAATGTATCTAAATTTTTGTAAAAAAAACAGTCCAGAAATTCGAATAATTCGGAAACTCGAATCGCCCTAAAAGCAAAGTGGATCGAATTTCCGAGCGTGTGCTGTAATTGCCAGAAAGGTAAATTAAAACATGTTGCCAGTTGATTAAAAATATATAAAAAACAGAGTGGACTATAAGCGAACATTTTTGCATGAAGAATTATATACGCATGTTAAGAAAATGTGGCTTTTAAACGAAAATGGACTACAAGCGAAATGGACCTTAGAACAAATAATTTGTATGAAATTCGAAAAAATCTGCATGTGAATAAGACAGTTTTGGCTTATATCCGTTTTTGGCCTTTAAGCGGAATGGACTATAAGCGAAAAGTACTGTAGTTCCTTATTTTCTTTTGTTACACGTTACATATATGGATTTTAAAAGTGAGATTTTAAAAGAGAACAAAATTTCTAATTACTATACCTTGTATTTATTCTACGATGGGTTTTACCATAAAAATAGAGAAACATAAATTACAAACAGTTTAAGGCGATTTATTAATTTATCATTTTTAATAGTTTTTTGCTCCTCCTGTAAAATTTTCAAAATTATAGATAAGGTCTTTTGCGGCTAAGGTGACGATATATTAAAAAAAATATAATTTAACAAATGCCGTAAGTGTTGCATTTTAATTTTACTCAATATTTATAACAATTTCGTATTAATTGAGCAATAACTAAATTGCAATTTTGTATGGATAATTAAGCTCAATAATGGCATTTATTGCGTAAAACGCAATTAATGACTCCATTGTTTTGAATCAATTGACCAGTTAACTGCTTTTCAGAATTGCTCCACCTTCACACTACACTTTAGATAAAAACACTTTATGTATACAATTGAAGTAGTTTGTTCGTAAAATAAATTAGATGTTTACGGTATCTTCCAACGTACATTTGTATGTACTACTGCATTATATGTAACTGTGAGTTAGAATTTACTTACATCGGTCTTATATACATAAATCAAATATGTATACATATGTACGTATGTGTGTGTGTGTGCTAAAAGTGTTAACAAAATTGTAGATACATAGTAATGAAATAAGAGCACAACCAACGATACTCGTTTAAATGCTTGTATCACTAACACTGGCGTTAACGAATAAATATAAACACAGAACGCCAACACGTTCATTTTCATACTTGTATAGCTCCACCTTAAAAAGAAACGGTAAAACAACGCAGCCAACTTAATGTACACGACAAACACGACGTGCATTTACAGTTAGTTTAACGAACGCCAACGGTAACAGTAGCTTTTTAACAGACTGCTAAAATGTAAAAGTCTAGTGGTGAATACAGAAATAGGTAACGGCCATCAAGTCACTGTTAACTTAAATCCAGCAAATATAAACGTGAAAATGATGCCAAATAAGTTTGTGTTTATGTACACCCATTCGGTGTTTAAAATTTCCAAAGTTTCAAACGTTGTGGATTTAAGGCAACATTTTAAAACAGCAAATGATAAATCGGCAAAAAAAAATATATTTTAATCGTAAAGTATAGGTATCTGTGGCATTTTGACAAAACATCTTAAGTCGAATTTAAAAAGTTGAAAAAAATGTGGTAAATCATACGAATTTTCATTCGAAAAACATTTTTGTATTACAAACGAAATTTTTCTTTAATTTTGGTTTATTTTATTATTTGATAAAAATGATATTTTCACCGTGATTTTTTTAAAAACTTTTTTGCTATCTTATCTCGACGTAAGATATGCCACAGATATGTTATTACATTGATCTATGTACATTGAAACACTCATTTAAACAACAGAGAAATTTTTTCTTTGCCATAATTTCTTCCGAAACTATTAAGTAAAATAAAATTTTTTATTAAGCCAATCCTTCTAGTGCGTTAAGGAAATATGCACTGCACACCCAGAGGAAAAACAACAATCAATAAGCAACATTAACGATACTCTAGTAATGTTGAAGTGTTTTATTTCAATATGGATCGATATTAGTTTAAAGTTGCCCTATTTTAATAGTTTTAATATGTAAACAATACACACAGAAAAGATTCTATTAGCCCTACTTTAAAAGAATCTTAAAACAATCGCCAAAAATACCTTTAATTGATTCTAAAATGCATAACAGTGAGATATAAAATAAAAAGCATTTTTTAAGTTTTATATTTTTAATAATAAATTCAAAAAAATCCATGTTGAGATCAAAAATTTGTAAAAATTAAATTAATTTTAATATCATAAATTAAATTTCGTCACCCATTTTGGTTCGGTTACCCTTCCGAAGTCGGTCAGCAGCATGTACAAAGTGTTGCTGTAAAACTTTGTTCATTCCTGCATCGTCAGCTTTGGGGAATTTCAAATGACAGACATCTTTGAAAAGAAAAAGAAAAAAAATTTGAATGCTGCAAGAGCATGCCAATAAAAGCACTTACTTGTTATAATTTGTTTTATGCAATATTGTTGAATGCTGGGCTTACTGTTTGTTCCCCGCTAGCTTAACTTTGCAGCCACATCATCGCTCAGTATTTTTTTTATGGCATTCCTGACAAATAAGTTGGAGCAGTCGCCACCAACTTTACCAATAATGTATTTCTGTAAAGAAAGATATAGATAAAGATAGAAATATATAGATAGACAGTTAGATGGATAAACAGATAGATAGATAAAGATATAGATTTAGTTATTGAAATAGATAGATACATGTATGTATATGTATTAACATATAGACATACCAACTGGACAACAAGATCCTGGTTCTGTTGAAATTGTTCATTTAATTCTTCTTACTGGTTTACAGTTGTTAGCGGTAAAGCAGGCACCAAATTGGTTTTAATGTCTTCAAAATAATTGCTTTTTAGTTGGCGCACCTCATTTCTTAGGGTTACCACTTCCTCTGTTAACCTGCTGATTTGCTGCTTTTGCGTATTCATATTCCACTGGAAAATTGTCACTGTTGGGATCTTAAAAAATTTCTCTGGGATCTATTAAATTTTCTTCCATATATTCAACTGGGACAGCATCACAATTAGAGAACGTTTCACTGACTTTAACTATTTTTTTGGACGATCTGCATTCTATTTCATTGTAAGCAGATTCCATATTTTTTTTTGCTTCTCAATCGTATTGCTTTAGTCGATAGCATTATAAATATATTTTAATTATTAAGTTATTATTAAGTTTTTGTATATTAATATAAAATTCACTCTAGTTTACACTTTTATTTACAAGAAAACACTTGACTTAAAAAACACTTTTTTCTTACTCTTCACGTCTGCTTTTATCAAAAACTTATTTTAAATGAGTAAATAACTTATTTTTGCCAAAATTTTAAAAAACATAACGGTTAAATTCGCCTAAATATCGTCAGAATGCGTATAAGACGATTTTAAAGAAACATAAACAACAAAAAGATTTGCAAAAAAAATAATTTACAAGAGTAATATGTGATTTCTGTAAAATAAAAATCGTTCAATGATCGTCAGAATACTTAACCAACGATTGTGGAATAACTTAAAAAAACAGCAATCCAACAATCAACATAATGATCGCAAAACCATAATTTACAAGAGTAATATACGATTACGGTGAAATAACAATCGTTCAAAGGTCGCCAAAATTTGTAAACGGCGATAAACTCGTTTAACAATCGTCAAAATGAATCGCAAAAGCATCATTTGGACGATTAAAATGTATTTTTGCTCCAACAATCGTCTGCACGATTAAAATAAGAGTCGTGAAATGATCGCGCTCGTCAAATAATCTTCCAAATGCTAGCTGGGAAATGAAATCTCGTGGTCAATTTAAAAAGTGTGAGTGTGTAAGTAAAAAAAGTGAGAGTGTGTTGCAAATTGAACGGAATTGAAAGGCAAAACTTCATCGTGTGGCCACCAAGTTAGTAAATTCTGTTTTGCTCACTAAACACACTTGTGACAGGGTCGCATTTTAATTTTACTTAATATTTATAAGTGCTGGTTCACACACGTCAAGTCTTGATCATTTAGAAGAGAAGGGAAAAGAGAAGGCCATTTCTTTTCCCCTCTCTTTGCTAAAATTTTTTAATACAAGCAACGTATAAACCAAAATTGCTTTGGCTGATTAATCAGAAGATTGGGTCTTATTTTAAAAGTGTAACGCGTTCTTTTTTCATGGTGCTCCCCTTAAAGAAAAAAAATAATGCTACTTATTCAACACTTAAGGTAGAAGTATATAACACGCGTTAGTGCGCGCGCGCTTTGTAGACTTCTGTCAAAACAGTTAAACTAGTGTATTTTAATAGAACAAGCTACATGCAAAAATTCTGAACTTTTTAACGCGTTGTGTATTTTTGACAAGTAATCAGCTGACAATAAAAAAAAATTAACAAATGTGCGAATCGTGAAAGAAAAATTTATTGAAGAAAAACATACAATATTTATATAAAAGGAATAAATTCAATAAAATAAATAAATCTTGATATACTTTCGAAACCGTTTTCAATGCACAAGTAAACAAATAAAAAACAGCTGACAGGAATGGCTTTTACGTGTTGTGTAACTTGCAATTTTTCATTCGCTAAAGTTTTTTAACGCTCGACAAACGTCGACGAATGAACGCGTGCTATGTACTTCAACCTTTTACAGCGTTTTATTTTTTTTTTTTAAGTGTACCATAATGCATTAAACACATTCACCACAGCAGGATACACGAACACACGACTGCAAATACTGCTGGGTGCAATAATAGTCGTGTAGACAGCTACTGAATTATTTTGAAGACGACAGCTACAATTGAAAAATTAAAAACAGCTTTTTTTTTATTGTGTATTTATAATTAAGTGGTGCCACTATCATTTTTTTAAACTTTTATGAAATGGAAAAACATGCATAATTCAAGACTCGTAACAAACTTAACTTAAGCCAATAAATATATAAATACTTATTTATAATACATTTTATAGCGTAAAAACAAATGAATTAATTAAAAATCATTTAAAATACATAATTTAGTTTTTTGGAACTAATAAACAACATTTTTAACAGCAGATTAAATAAAAAAATATATACATACTGCTTTTAAAATAAAAATTTTGTACTGCCATCGCACGTCATAAAAGTTTCAGAACACGTTGGGTACGTACGTAAATATATAAAAGCTATGCATCACTGCTGCAGTGATGCAAAATGTTGTTGCTGATTCGTGGTTACCAGTTGCAGTTGTAATGCTAAAGGCCCAACAATAATATGCATAGCCTTGCTTAACCTACTGTCAAAAATTAACAAAAAGTCTCTCAAATGTACTTTAAAAAACAAAAATAAAATAAAAAAACATTTGATTCCGTACAGAATGTGCGATTAGTTTCGCACCTTGCTTAAGCAAATGACAGTTTCATTAAATTTAACAACAAGTTTTCTTAAGTTCAATATGGTTTGCCTTATTTAACTTACATGTATTCGCACATTTGCTTAAGCCAACTTAAGCACATTATGGTTGGGCCTTAATTCTTTTTTACTGCACAACAGCTGAGCAAAGTTTGAATTTTTGAACACGAGCTAAATTTCAAGAGTTTATTAAACTAAATAACAAAAAATAATAATAAAAATGTTATCAACAATAACGATGGCAAATTCTATTGAAAATATTGAAACAAAAAGTGACAGTGTTCTTATAAATTACAAGAAAAAGCATCACAAAAGAAAAATAAAACGATTTCTTTTGTCAAAATTTATTGCATCAGAAAAAAATTTGCTGCATAAAAAACTTTTGACATATGAGAGTGATGCCAAGTTTCTTACAAGTGATGCTTTTATGAACATTAAACTTTACTTCTGCGCAAGGGGCACCCAACAACTGCATATACGAACGTTCCCCTCATCAATAACTTTAAAAACTGGATCTAAAAAGTATTGGTATTATAAGAAACTACTTCGAAATACCTTTCACATGATGGATTAAAAATTCCAATGTATTAGGCCGTTAAGAACCAATTTCAAATATTAATTTTTCTTGATAGATTTTTCAACAAAACTTAAAATTTTGTCAATATATTTAATCAAACATATTATTAGTAACTCCATCATGTAAAATTTTAAATTTATTAAGGTTTAAAAAATTATATCTTGGAAAATTACTAAATTTATTTATAAGTTTGAGTAAAAATATATACATATGTGGTAATAATTTATGTACTAGTTGCATATTTAATTATTGTTATATGTACATAATTAATAAGTTTTCCGCAAGGCCGAACCCCCGCAACACAGAAAAACTTTATTACGCAAATAACTTAAGGTTAAATAATAATTGTTATATCGACATAATTTTAAGATAAAGCTAATTTTGTACAAATAAAAATCAGCCACGGAGTACGAATATAGATATTAAATTGGCTCTTAATTAATTAATCGGTATGCTTTAAACGCCATGTGAAAAACACTTTGAAGCATTTTCCAATGTTTCCCATATTGTAAAGATTCATTTTATAGCTAAATAAACATAGATAAAGTATTTTGCAACTTGAACGACCTATAACTCAAAAACTAGGACAGCGTACGCGCGAAAAACATCTTCCTATAGAGCTTCTTTTAAGGATACTAAAATGTTTTTTTCAATTTCAAGCGTATTCTTTTCTGTTAAACAAAAAATTTTTTAAGCACTTATTCTTAAAATATTTTTTTATATTAGCAGCACTTTTTCTGTTTTGTAGTGGACAAAAATAGAAATTAGTTTAATTTGACTACAACGACAAAATAAGCACAGGCAACAACCTGCAGCCATGTAGCCGTGTCGTCGTGAAAATAATCTTTTCCATAGACACACATGTATTCTATTTTTGACATATTGAAGTCGGAAGCTTGCTGTCTCGAATGTGTTTGTAGCATAAGTTATTAATACGATTACATGAGATCTGGTAACATTTTTAAATGTTAACCGGATTTTTAAGAAGTGTTGTATATTTTACGTTTACAAAAGATCACAAGTTTCGGCATAAAAGAATAAAGTACAATTATCGTTAAAAATTTGCTGCCTCTTATACCGATTATTTCAAAGCAGGGCTGTGGAGTCGGAGTTGAGGTTTTTGTGCCGGAGTCGTAGTAGCTACTCGCGACTCCGACTCCAAAGTTTTTAGGCATAGAAAATTTAAAAAAAAATTTTCCAACATAAAAATTATCTTTTTAAAGCACATTTAAAATTTTAATAAATGGTTTCTGAATGCTGCTCTTATGTGCTGTTTCCAAATGACAGGCGATGGACTGAGTGCTTTTCATATAAATTTTACTACATAATTAATCGCCTGTCATTTGGAAACAGCACATTAATGTTTGCGTACGGTAATTTCTTCTCAAAAACTCTAATTTTTAGAAGGCCGTACGGTAATGAAAAAATAAAAGTTAACATCACTGATGCTATAAACACATTCGAGACAGCAAGCTACCGACTTCAATATGTCAAAAATAGAGTACATGTGTGTATATGGAAATGATTATTTTCACTACGACACGGCTACATGGCTGCAGGTTTTTGTCTGTGCTTATTTTGTCGTTGTAGTCAAATTAAACTAATTTCCAACAGCAGCATGCCAAATATGGGTTCCGTAGTCATCATACTTTGAACATTTGATGTATTTAAATAAGTAAATAAAAAAATAATATGGGAATTATTGCCGCTTATTTTATTTTAAAACTTAAATAAATATTTTCTTTGTACTTTGTGTAGATAATGATATCTGTATTAACTTATATAAACAAAACAAAAATTAATTTGAATAACATTATGTGCATGATTTACAAATTTAAGTTTTGTGGTCGCCGCAAAAGGGTATACCGCATTTGACACATACCATTTTGGACATATGTAAGTTAAATTTCTGATGGACAGAAGCCACCGTATTATCTCTTTTTTGATTCACGCTGTTCTCCACTACAACCTAAGTCATAGTTTACTGCATCTGGTAAAATTTGTTCAATGTTGTCGGTCAAAGTTTTCGATAAAATAGGCCTTAAAATTGTAAAATTTATGGAAATTTTGACCAATTATTTAAACAGACATATGGCATACGCGAATGTTCATACCATATACTCGTTAATAAATCATGAAGTGCAAGACCAATTCATTTCTAAGGTGACGTTGAAAGCACAGCACACTTATTTCTTAATTTGATAGAGAAATGTCAAAAGTTGCTTGTGGTTTTGACATATCGAGCAACAAAAAAATACATTGTTGTGTTTTTGGTGCTGTTACTTGTTGTAGTATAGACACCACCGTTTACATAAATTCGCCTTGATAAAGTGTTTTATTTTCAAAACAGACGATCCAGGAGAGCATGCAAATATAGTCGAGGATTAAAGTTCTATAAATCTTAATATACACGACTATTGGGATTCTCTACTATTTATAAAGCTTAGGTACCGACGAGTGTTCAATGTGAGCATCTATTTGGTGCTGCTGGACAGTTTTGTTTCGCCTGAAGATGCAATTTAGAGGGCATAAATATAGAAATAATACTCTTCTGCTATTTTTATATTATAATTTTATTTTCAATACAAGTGCATTTAGTTTTTGATTGAGTATGATGCACTAGACTAATAAACATGTCCCTATAAAATTTAAAAAAAAAGTGTTGTTAAGCGATTTTGCATTTAAGGCAACGAAATTTATGTACAGTCAAATCCCGATAAATCGTAATTCATCGTAATTCCCGATAAATCGTAATAAACTGTCGGTCCTTTGAAAAAATCTCGTTAATTCGTAAAATGTTCATACATTTTGGTCCCCTCGCTAATTCGTAATTGTTTTTTCAAATAAAATATTCTTTACCACTTATACATAAATCGTAATTGTTTGCTAAGTACCACTTATAATTCGTAATAAAAACAACAAAAACATGGAAAGAATGATATTTTGCTTACCGCTATATTTTGTGTGGGTTTTTGCTTGTGTGTGTGTTTTTTTCTTAAGATCAGTTTGTTACATGAATAATAAAGAAAAATGTCACAGCACACGCATCGATTTAGTAAATAAATTGAAAGTCCCCGTTAATTCGTATTTATTTGTTTTTAACCCCGTTAAATCGAAACCCCGCTATCAAAAACCCCTATAATTCGTAATAAACGGCCTGTCCCTTGCGATTAGGAATTATCGGGATTTGACTGTATATCGTTTCCAAAAAAAATATAAACCCACTGTTTATTGTTGGTGTTTTTTTAAGCTTTGATATCGATTCAAATAAGATTTTTGAGTGTTTGTAATTCTTATTCACTCTGCAGTTTTGTTTACTAATAAATTAAGCTTTTCTAATTTTTTTTTGGAGAATGTTTCCTGATGATCTGGGGTGAGCAACCAGTGAAATGCGCATAAAAGCTCGCTTATCCCTCAACAGTAAATTTCAGTGTTTTTATCAGAAATTGAAAATTAAGCATGACTTACAAAATCTTATTTATTTATACTTTTTTTAATTAAAATATGTACATATAAATTAAAACATAATATTTATAATTAAATATATAATTAATGCATATTTATAATTTTGTGTTCTAATTTGAATAAGCATAAAAAAAAAATATTAGCGCTCTTGTCTAAAAAGTTGCAAATTTCTTTGTTTTATTTAAAAAACCTTTGATATAAACAAAATTTTCTGTATTAATGTTGTTGATATTTTTTAAATAAAATTCATTTTTTATTAATGGTTTAATTGAAAAAAAATTTCGGTATTATTTTATGTGTGAGGTTATTTTTTGCCTTACACAGTACACACATGATTTCGGGACTCAATTCTGATAATTGCTTATGAAAGTAGACCCAAAAAGAAAAACTTCTGCATCATTATTTTGGTCATGGTACCTCAATAAATAATTCAAAAATTAATTTGAAGTTAGTAAGTATCGTATCGTCTTTTGTTTGTCATAACTCGAGAACCACTAAAATTAACAATTACAATTTCTTTAATCTGTTCATACAACGTTTCGCTACATAAGCAACAGTTTCGCAGTTATAAATAAATGTATGAAAACAAAAATATTTTTTGCCCAAAAAATTAAAATCTTTTTTTTTTTTAATTCATAAAAAATTCAAAACGGCAAAAAAAAGTGTCAAGTCCTATTACTTTCACGTAAAGGCGCATAACCTATGAACAAAATGACACATAAATCATGAAAATCGGTGAACCCGTTTCGCTTTTATTCACAATTAATTAAAGGTATGAATTTCAAAAATTTGCTCGAAATATCCACAAAATTCGCGCTGCTGGTACCGATACACCTAAACCTCCGAGTCTGGATACTGTGTCCCTGCAAGCCGAAACCATTTTCACCAATCCGACCAATTTGAATGATGCTGATTGGACACCCGATATTGAAAATAATGGACCACAACCGCTAACACAAATCGAAACAATTAAAATTACGGAATAAACCTTTGATAAAGGATCTAGTTGATATTTTGTTGCCATCGCTCCACATGAAATTAGGAATAGCTGGGAAATTCATCGGAGTGGTAGTCAAAGATATTGATGACGCCTATGACTGTTTGAAATCCATCTTTACAAAACTCAGTGAAGCTGAAATTAGAAAAGGTACGTATCGTTGTCAGTATTTTAATATTGTCATTTCTAAATTTGTTCTCTTCGATATATTCGCATTACCAATAATTTTTTATATTTCAAACAGGTATTCTCAATGGACCGGATATACAAAATATAATGAAAAGCGAATCTTTCACAAATATGCTTTCCAACCATTATAACCACTTATGTGCTTGGGATGCATTGAAACAAGTCATCGAAGGCGTTTTACGAAAGAACCGTGTACAGCAAGATGACATAAACACACGAGTGGACAACTTGCTGTATTATTTTGAAAAAATCAATGCATCCATGACGTTAAAATTACATACACAATTACCTCAGGAATCGGACGAACAAGGAGAGCGATTCCACCAGGTGACCATGCCAATGAAAAAGCGATTCAAAGGCAAAACATTGGATGCATTGCTTGCGGAGGTTTGTTGGTGGAGTTCTAAAAAAATGCACTTTGAAATTTGTGGGCACACTGAACAAAACATGCCCTTGAATATTACGTCTATCTCGGATGATGATGCAGACTCAGAACAACTCAGACAAGCGTCAACTTCAACGAGGATGGATAGTGACAATAATTGAAAATGTTCTAAATTTTGTTTCCATGCATAGATAACATATACAAATTGCATATTTTCTGTGTAAGAATAGCTGTAATATGAATCGGAATGTTTATTTTTATGCAAAATAAAAATCAATAAAAAAGTCATCAATGTTTTTTTCAAAGAATTTTGTGGATATCTCGAGCAAATTTTCGAAATTCATACCTTTAATTAATTGTGAATAAAAGCGAAACGCGTTCATCGATTTTTATGATTTATGTGTCATGTTTTTCATAGGTTATGCGACTTTACGTGAAAGTAATAGGACTTGACACTTTTTTTACCGTTTTGGATTTTTTATGAATTAAAAAAAAAAATTTAATTTTTTGGACAAAAAATATTTTATTCGGACTAGTGGTTCTCGAGTTATGACAAACAAAAGACGATACGATACTTACTAACTTCAAATCAATTTTTTTAATTATTTATTGAGGTACCATAACCAAACTAATGATGCAGAAGTTCTTCTTTTTGGGTTTACTTTCATAAGCAATTATCAGAATTGAGTCCCGAATCAATCGCCTGAAAAATGTTGTACTGTGTTATGAAGCTTAAATGGACCAAATTTCGCCAGAATATCAATATTCGTTACGGTTTAAGTCGCATTAAAGTGTTTTTTAAAAACTGGCGTGTTATGAGGCTAATGATAATTTATCGCGCGATCATCGCAATATTTGATACTGTGATTTAAAGTCGTTTGGGATTATGACAGACCAAAATTAACTACAATAGTTAGCATTATTCGTTACGGGCTTAGGCAAACCGAGAGGGGACTTTATATGGGGCCTATGCCTTGCAGTATGGTTCCTAGTCTTGTAAACGTGAGACGTACCAAATTATACTACAATAGCGTTATTCGTTTTTAGGCGTACTTTTTCCTAAAGTTTGTCTTACATCAGAAGACCGATCTTCAGTTTAATTTGGCATTGTATTCCTTTAGTAAAATATGCAAGTTTTTGTAGCAGAACTATTAATGCTCTACATTTTAGTTCATAGCTTTTTTCCTTGCAGGATTTCCATCCTAACCTGCTTACGATCACTAGAAACAAGTTGGTATCAATATTGTTCTTTTCTGTTGAGTTGTTCGAAAGTAAGCGTGGTTTAAATAGACGGACCTTCCTGGTTTGACTTGGAATTGCTTAAGGACCTTGAATATGTATACATGATGGGGCCTAAGATGAATATTAAGAAACAAACTTGGTATAATCTCTTCTACCACTTGTGGTAGAGGGTATAATAAGACTTGGCTGTGAAATTCTGGCAACACTTCGCCTTATTTAAGTTAACAGAGCGCGCAACAGAATATAATATTCAAGTGGTGGGGAGCTCTAACTTACAAATACAATCAAACTCTTTTTACTCTCCCATCTGCAGTTGCTATTCGTACTTTGTTGTGGGGAGTTTGAGTCGTATTAGTCGCTTTAACGAATCTGCATTTGTTGGATGTTGGTTTGTTTAACGTTGTGCGGAGGCCTAACGAAACATAGCGACATTCGCACGAGTCCAGTATGAAGTGGTCGCGTGATGGGGCAAAACGTGTTAGCGGTTAATTTCGTTAAATTTGCTTTGTAAATTTTATTTTCGTTGTTTTCAAACGTCGTTTTTGTTTTATATAATTCTTTTGCTTCTGAATATCAATAGATATTGTTTTTGTTTATAAATACAACAATTTATTTTGTAGACTGTTTGTAGCTAAAAGACGAAATACAAAAATTTTGCCGGTTGTGCGCATGCTCAACAGTGAGTGACATTAAGTGTTTGTTATTTACAAGTGATGGTGTTGCTTTCGAAAGATGCATGCAAGACGCATGTATGTGTGTAAAAGTTGCAAGTTCCAAGAGACCGTGGTGCATGCCGTAACGCAGAAAGATAATAAACAAATAAAGATTAGTACACGGCGATGCGATCAGTTGCAATGAAATTATTGTTTATTACGGAAGATTGTGTGTAAAGTGCTGTTTGTACTAGTTGTAATACTCACTAAGACCTACCCACCGTCCGCCCGCCCTTTTGCTCAAACTGCTGTTATTCATAGTGCTCGTGCAACGTAGGGTTTAGTGTTGAATGGAAAAAAGTGTTGCGTGTATAATTGTGTGAATTCGTTTGAAAGTGCTCCACACACAAAAAGTAACAAAAAAAAAAATTTCAAAATAAATTCACATTAATTGGTGATTATCTGTCATAGCAGAAAGAGCGATGTACATTTTTCGTACAAAGTATATGAATGTCGTGTACGTGTAATAAAAGACTATAACAATTTTTGTTGCAATCACATTCACAACAACAATAACAATCAGAACGAAAATAAAAATAAAAAAATAGTGGAAGAGGAAAGTACTTGGGATACGGTTGTATCATGTGCGGGAAAATAAATAGTTGCACGACGGAATTTCTAACCATTATAAGCAAACGCTTTTACTGAGCTGCAATCAAATCATTTCGAATTGTTTTTCTAGAGATTTGCCCACGCCACAGCAAGCTTCATTTCAGATGAGCCACAAAAAAAGTAATAGAAAAACAAAAAGCCAAATAGAAAAACAAAGTTGAGGTGCAATTGCTCGTCTAAGGTGTTACCCGGCCGTTGATGAATGCTTGCACGCCGTCACCATGGCATCAACTGTCGTGCATTCTGACAACTGACACATCTTCTTGCACAGCACAACGAACACAGGTAACAAGTGATTTTGCGCGCTAGGGTGTGTGTGCTGACATTCGTAAATGCTCGAGTGCGGTGGTGTCGCCCAATTAAATTGCCATAAATAACACACATTGTTACTTGGCACTATCGGATGTGCTCAACTTGTTTATTTTTCTGTTTGAACATTTCATTTGAACCTACAAACATTTGATTGTAACTCTTGGGCATGGCACCTAGAAACATAGAGACGCAGTAAGAAATACAAAATACTAATTTACATTGTGTGATTTGGAAACTGCAACATTCAGTGCTGGGACGACAGACACAACATTGCACTCTCACGCATTAAGCAGCTGTACTGAACCCGACCAGCCGGATGTATTATGCTGGCTTTTCCGCGGGTGGTGTCAATTAGAAACAATTGTAAATCTGATTTGGATTAAGTACGCAAATTTCAATAATATTTTGTTTTTCAATTTTTGTATGGTGTGGTTTCAAACTGCGGAGGATGGCCTCGCGGGTGCTTTATCACTAATAAATATGAAAAATTAAAGACAATAGACTCCTTATATGTACATATGAGTTTGTTAAGTGTCCTCTACGCCATGTGTATGTATGAAGTTACAATATTGAGCGAGACTCAAGTTTAGTTTCAAGTACCTTTAACAGGGTAGTAGGTGCATACATAAGTACTTCCCAAGAAGTTGTGTTTCGCGTAATTTTCAAACGTTGAAAAAAGTGCTTGACCGCTCGCTACTACAAACATACGTACATACATGTGTACATTATTGTGTGTATGTTTTTTGGTTTGTGTAGCAATAAGTAAATTGGGAAGTTTGCACACCGTTTTTATTTTGGTGTTGCATACAACAAGTAGCGCGTAAGCTTTCTGCTTCATAAATTTTCAGTTTATGGATTTAAAGACGACGCGCTTGCGCTATGCCTGTATCGAGAAAGCAACAAGAAAAGTATTTGTAACAAAACCAACATAAACCATTATAATAATAACAATATAAATAAGAATCGTTGCCATTTCCATTGCCCCGTTGTTGTGCTGCCGCCCTAGTTGAACGTCACGCATTGTAAACGCCACCGTATCCCCCAAACATACATACATACATACGTTTCTACGTACGTCTGATTCGTATCATTTCTCCACACATTATGAGCTGAGATATAAAGTTGGATTTTGATTTGTATTTGCACAATTTTTGATGAATTTTTATAATTTCTACATACATATTTTTTTCTTTTGTGTAGTTGTTAATGGTGTTGCACAAACTCTTATACACACTTACAATTCGTGGCTTTTAGAATTAAAAAAAAAAAAAAAATAAATTTGTTTTGGTGAACTGCATAAAAAATACGTTGATGCAACAAAAGTGAAAAATAAGTTTAATAGGTATTTTTGTATAAGTGAATGTGTTTTTGTAATAATCATAAAGAAAAGTTTGAAAAAAAACTAGCAACTGTTGAAAGTTAACAGTGTCTTTGATGTTTTAAACAAACATAAGTGATTGTGGCACAAATGTACAAACATACGAACACTAGTTAAGTGAATGAAAGAAATTAAAAGAAAATCGTAAACTATTTTAACTAACAACATCGGCAATAAGGAAAGTGTTCAACAGTTGTCATTGCATTAAAAGCAACATTTATTTCTTATTATCGCTGTCGTTGTCTCCGTGCTGCTAATACTGTTGCATGCATGCATTACATCAGTTTTGTGCCTTATTTCTTTTGGTGCTTTTTTCTTCTTTGTTTTTCTGTTGTTTTTGCTGCAGTTTGGCAAATAGCATTCATTGAAGAATTACCCACCAACATTTGTTGCAACAATAATAAGAGCAGCCGCACTATTGTCGCTTTTAACAAATACAAACTGCAATAACAACTGCTACCGCCAGCCAATACGACAAAAACAAAAGAGCAAAAAAAATTATAAACAATACTTAATAGTAATCTTCAATTGTCTTCATCAAAAAATAACAAAAAAAAAAAAATAGTACAGAAAACAAAATCGGTGCAACATTTTTAAATCGGCAACAGGCGGCAGCAATCATTATTTTGTAAGCTGTTTTACAATTTAATGGTTTTCATGGTAAGTTTTAAAAAAAGTTTCATACAAAACTAAAACCATATGGTGACATACATTTAACAAAATTTAAACCAAAAAAAAAAAAAAAACGATAATAAAACAAATACAAGTATTTACCTACAATAATATAATGCGACTTAAGATTATTTAACTAAGTAGTTTCTGAGCTTAGTTTTCGATCCCTCTTTCAGTTAAATTTGGAAACAACAGATAAAAGAGACAGACCCTTAACTTTTGCTTTTATAAAGATAATTTTAATGTCCTCAAATGCAGTTTTTAAAAGGGCTTTGGATAAATAAACAAACGTTTATCTGGTCTTGTGCTAAAAACGTCATTGAATCGGTTGATTTGGAACATAATCAGTCTGCTGTTGTACAGTAGTGGATTTTCAATTTGGAATTTAGGTCTATAAGGCCTCTAATATTTTCATATTCTTGTACCCTCTAACACCAGAAGTAAAAAATGGTGTTCCAAGTGAAGCTTATTTATTATTCAACTAAGACGCTACAACGTATATTTATTACCTGGGTCTTGAGTATTTTTAAGTCGTTTTAGCCATGCCCGTCTGTTAAAATCACGCTCACTTTCGAATTACGCTAAAGCTAAGAACCCACTATCTGCGCAATGTACCAAATTTTTGTCGTATTTCATGTGCCGATAGTGTTACCGGTCAACATTTTTTAATATGCGACAATCGGTGCCGAAATTGTGCTGACTGTGGACAATCAAAATTTACCTTGATGCGCCAATAATGTAAACACTCTATTGCACAATTTGGAGCAATCAAATTGTTTATTATTTACCGATTTTTATCGGCCACTTGTGCGCCTATCACATCGCCAATCAGCGCCGATACAAGGGATGGCAAAACGGAATTTTTAAATTGCACCAACTGGCTACTAAAATTTTGAGCTTTTTTGTACCAAAATTATATTTGTTTTCTCTATTTTTATGTATAAAAACGTTAAATAATACAATTGTACTATTAAATGAAAGAGAACAATTCGCTTAAACCAAAACATTGCAGTTGTATCGATGTTGCCATCCCTGGTTTTTAAACATTTGTTTCCAAACAAAAAAGAACAGTGCAGTAAGTTTGAATTAAATTTAATACATTTTTTATTATTTATACATATTAATATATTATTTAAAATTGTTAGGAAACATAAGGGAATATTCGGACGGAGATTTTTAAGAATTTCTAAAGTAAAATTATGTCTGTCAACAAGCAAATAAACAAAAACATATGATTTAATTTGCCAAATATGTAGCACGATATTGTGACCGCATTGTACCGATTATTATCGCAATTGAATTTTGGCCTATATGAACCGAAAAAAATTGTCTCAATGTGCGACGATAATGGAAAAACCTAAGAATAAATTGTGCAATGTTTTAAAATGTGCGCCGATATAGCACGATACAAATCGTTACAGCTTGTGCTATTTGAGCTGATAGTGTGATCTTAGCTTAAGCAAGTGAACAGTAGTGATGTCAAATTCTTTCTAGTTATCCTAAGAAATTTGGGGCTGAAAACACTTTAGTGCGCCTAAAGAAAAGTAGAAATCACACTGCCAAATTTTGTGACAATCCGCCCATAAGTTACCATAGTTCGAATAAAAATCGGTATTCCGAAAATCTCTTTAAGACAATTAAAATGCTAAAAAAATTTGTATTCCTGATTATTATTATTCTTAGCAACTACAGTCCTTTATGGACCAATACTTCTGCGACTATCGTTCTCCATTTATCTCTGTCAATGGCCTTTTGTTTATAGTTTTCAACTTTGATTACTTGTAAATCTTCTTCAACATCATCTTTCCACCTTTTTCTTGGCCGTCCTTTTTTTCTAATACCTTCTGGGTGTTGTTCAAAAACTTTCTTCACTGTCATGCAGTCGTTTATTCGTAAAACATGATTTTCATTAAGTATCTCTAACTCATCATTGTACCGGGATCTGTACAATCCTTCTTCAATTTCAATTGGGCCAAAGATTTTACGTAGAATTTTTCTTTCAAAACAAAGTAGTTGATGTATGTCTGATGTTTTTAGTGTCCAAATTTCACTGCCATATAGATTATGTTTTAGCTTCTTAGATAACAAGGAGGATCTAAAGAGTTTTAGATGAAGAAACCAGGTTCTATTCACAGATTGGATGCGATCTTGTATTGCTACAGTGGTGTCCCCATGTGAACTTAGATTGATTCCAAGATATTTAAATTCTTTAACAGATTCGTACACATTATTAGATATAACAAGGTCTGGCGAGTCTTGCTGTATGTGTGAACGGAGCATATATTTTGTTTTTGTTCTGTTAATCATCAGCCCTGTAGTCTGCGCTGCTTCTTCTAATTGTTTAAAAGTATCTTTCAGTATGTTTCTACTTCTGGCAATTATCAAAATATCATCTGCGTAAGCGCAAATTTGAGTAGATTTATTGTAAATGATGCCTTTTTGATCTATTTCTTCTACTACTGAATGTAAAACTAGATTGAAGACGAGAGAGGACAACGCATCTCCTTGTTTTACTCCGGAAACAACGTCGAATGTGTTTGAGAATTCGCCTTGTATTATTACCCTGGCGTTTGTATTTGTTAATGTCATATTTACTAAATTTACAAGTTTGCGCGGTATTCCCATTTCCAAAAGACGTAGTGAAATTACGGTTCTATCTAGGCTATCAAATTACTAAATATTACTGATTAAAATATGGTAAAACAATTTTTTTTTTATTAGAATCCACTCTACCGAGTTTTGCGATGACCGATCCATCGATATGTTCAATATAAAATCCCCTCCTGTAAATCACCTTAAACTCCAAATAATATTTCTGAAACAAATTATGATATTTTATTTAAATTAGGTTACATTAATGGCCGATTTCACCAATTTATTTTAATATCAATTTGTATTTAAAATTCGTTTTTCATGTCAAATAAAAATAAAATTATATGAAAAACTATATTTAAATATGAATTGATATTTAATTGGAATTGGTGAAATTGGCCACTAGTATTGTAAATTTGTAAATCCCTACATCTTTTATACGTATGTATGTGTTATGTATTAAAAAAAGTTCAAGTCAGCTTTTTGGGCTATGAAAACAAAATCCAGCCAATATCAAAAAATTTGAATGTAAACGCACTATTTTTTGAGGAAGATTTCAAATTAAATCTTCTAGATTTCGTGGTTATGTAAACAGGCTTTTAAGCAAATATATTAAAACTGTTATAGACAACATAATACAATTTTCCAATATAAAATAGTTCTCATAGTTTAAATTTTACAAAGAATTAATATTTATATATATTAACAAACTTACAAAAATTTATGCAATTCACAAAGTGTTCTATTGTGTCATATTGGTTGAATTTGCTAAAAATTAATATGATTCAATAAACCACTTTGTGAATTGACTAATTTTATTTTCTAATGAAAATTTTTCACGAAACTTGGCTAGAAATAAATAAAATAATTTTTTTTACTAAAATTTTTATGTGGGGATTTTTGGGGATTTCTTTAAAATTTATTTTATTTTTATAATTTAAAATTTTTGGGGACAAGGAAAAAAGTACCTGACAGCCCTGCTTAATAGGTATATTTAATAGCACGCAAGTATGTGCAAATAATTAAATGCAATTAAGCGATTAATACTACATTTATTTAGATATGTGGACGTATATTAAAACTTCTATTCTTTCCCAACCATGGTGAAGGGTATATAAGATTCGGCATAGCCGAATATACTCTTACTTGTTTTTTTTTTGTTTATTTCAGTATAGACTTTTAGGGAGTTATTTCATATGAAATAATAACCCAATACCAAATTAAATTACAGCCAGTTGTCGCTATCTGTACATATTTTTGGGGACTTATTTCATTTATTTTTTTCCGACTTCTTTCGTGGGGACTTATTACTTGGCGACCATACTGCGATACGTTGAGGTTAGGCTCCTTTGAACATTCTTTCAGTTCCGTGACTTCGAACCACGGATTCTAGGACTTCTTTACCGTATTGAATTGTCCAAAAAAATTTTAACGTGAAATTATATATTTTTGTTATAGAAGTCCTCATTTATAGTAGGTACTTAGGGCAGAAGAGGCGAAGGTTAACAAGATCACCATTGACGGATGGCTATGAATTTTGTCGAAAATATGATCTTTTTTTTCTAAAGAGCTTTAGCAGTAAAATCTTAATAATTTCACACAAACACTCTTAAATGCGAGTACCTATACAAACTCAATGCCATACTCACTACCTGTAGGCCATAATTTTAATTAATATTTCGCACTTGTTTGACTGGCCATTAACTAGCCATGTGGGGCTACCTACCTGTTGCCTCATACTTGCAAACACACAAAACATTTACTTGGAAACATTTTCCTTCACTCACTCACTTATCCACAAACTCGGTTGTTATTTAACTTAAACTCTAAAGCAATTGCAGTTATACGAATGTTGAATATGGAGAGTGCAACAAGCACTTGTATTATTTTGGATTGTATTGTATGTTTATGTTCAAAATTCAGGAGTATTTAAGTTAAGGAGTTAGACTAACACTTGGTATTTTTATAGCTGGTGTGCAAATAGCTTTGGCGCCGAATAAGATGTAAGTAATGTACTTTACAATTATGTCTTGTAACGTCAGCCAAAAGATAAACTTTCTGTCATTTTTACGTTGCACAAAGTGATTTGTGAGAATAGTTCACTTTTATTTTTTTGTTCATTAACTGCATACAAGCATACACACTTGTGCGAATAAATAGCAAGTGTAAGTTATGACAACTAAAACACCAGTATTTTTGCTAACTGCAACAATTTTATTTTGTTAATGCATTTTTCATTCTATTGTTTTGGACGAGATCATAATAAAAAAATAACTGGGAAATGTTTTGATTGGATCAGCCGCACATGCATTCGGACAAATACAAGTATTTTAAGTTGAAAAAAACGTATTTATTTTCAACTTTAGGGTAAGCCAATCTACATTTAAAAGAACATTTTAGATTTGTTAAAAAAATAATAAATTTGTAAGTCCCAATCCATATTTTGACCCACTTGCTGCAAACTATTTGGGTTTTATTGATGAAAGAGTAAAGAAGAATGGAAAAGTGTAATTTGTTTCATGTACAAGCAGTATTTGTAAGTTCCCGGCGGGAAAATGAGGAATTGATTACATAAATAACTTAAAAAATAATGTATTATTTCCGAAAGAATAATAATGCATACATTGGAATCGAGAAGGTAATTTTATCAGACAAAAAAAAGTGGCATTTATTACCACGTATATTCCCACATTTGCAGAACAAGGAATGTATTGTTTCTGTTCATGACTATTATTCGTGTTATTATATATTTTCATAATAAAAATTCGTTGCTGTTTGCTGCCTTTATGTCGTTTACAAATTTTTTATCATAAAGGTTGCATTATTTAATTCCTTCGCAGGATGCATTAAACTAATTTATAACAATCCTACACTCAAAAAAGTTTTACATTTACTGTTTGTAGTTTATTTAAACAGTTTTCCGTTTAGTTAAAATTAAACCAATATATAGTTATTTTAGTACGAAAATTACTTTTTAACTTATTCGGCACGTTGTTTAAAAAACAAATTACAAAAGACGAACGAAATTTCCGTTCATTTAAAATATTCAGTTGTTTTTTTTTTTTGTTATTAAAAAAAATCATAGTTTGTTTGATTTTTTTTTCATAAGAAAAAAAAATTTACCTCTAAAAGGAAAATCAATTTTATTTCGAAAATTGTCCGGAAAAATAGACAAAATCAATTGGTAAGTATAAATTGTTTTTTCTTAAATCTCGTTTATAAATAATATAAGATAACTTTTCTTCAGGAACGGTATTATACATTCATTTTTGCACAATTTTTCTGGAGAAGAATTTAAACGAATTTTAACAAGGTATGTACATACATACATATGTATTTCTTAAGATAAGATCGTTACCTTAGTATTGAAAGCTCTAACTAAAGAGAAAATAATGCATGAACCATAAAACACTTTATATATTTTAAGATTTCAATTGACTTTGAAGGGATGTACCCCGGAAAAGAGCACACAGTTTTTTAAAATTGGACAAAATTAAACTCTGTACTGGTATCTTTTATGGATAATAATTTAAAAGACGCTAAATTAAAGATATTGTGGATGGAAGCAAAAGAAAAATGGGTTACATTGGATCAAAGTAAGTAAAACATAAATACCTTAAATAGTATTAACATAATAACCATAAAAGTGTGAATTTCTTTATTTTCTTAAATTTTTAGATTCTAAAGATGCAGTTTTTATTTGCGTTATGCATGGAATTTTAAAGCCTGAACGAATGTCCAAAGAAAAGGGGAGAGGTACCATTGCAGAATCGAAATTATCTTCTATAAAATTTGTTGAAACTGATATCCAAATTGATTTGTACGCTGGCACCTCTCCATTTATTCTTATTAAAAATGATGTATTTAATATTAAAGAAATATTTGTTGTTACTGACCAAATAATTTATAAAGTTGGTACCGTAGCTGCAGCATTGGCACAATGTTTTAAAATACATCAAATCTTCAACTTGAGCTACAGCAGCAAATGCATCAACTTTTGGTTATTTGTGCAGAAAATTTTATTTGATATCCATTTAGAAGGCGATTTCATAGGAAACTCCTTGAAAAATATAACATCGTTTTTTGAACATAATAAATAATTTTTAAATTTTAAGATTTTAACACATACATATGTACATACATATTTATGATAAAACTGCTTATATAAGTAATTTATAATTTATGTATTTATTTATTTAAATGATACTAACTTTACATATGTATATAAATACAAGACTAATATGTATTTCTAAGTACATATACATATAGCACTAGCTACTTTGGCTTTAAGTTAATAATAATAATAAGTTATTTTTAGACAAACTTTCATTTTTTAAGAACTAACATACTACATAATAAATAAGTATTATTAATTCTGAATTCCTTTTTATAGTTTTCGATTTCAAGCTTGTTTCACGCTTCAGTTCAGAATTTTTTTCTTTTTACGCGTATCTTATAAGTTCCTTTTGTAAATATACTTTTAGCTATAAAAATAAAAAAATTATTTTCTTTAAAAAAACTTGTTTTCTCTATAGTTAAAATATTAGAAACAAAAGTTAAAATCCGTAATTTTTATGGAAATTGTAGTTTGTTTTTTTGATAGTTAAATTTTCGAAACAAAAGTTAAAATCAGTAATTTCTACTGGAATTAGTGAGTTATTTTTTAACATTTAAAAATAAAAGGATTTTTAGTTTGATTAAAATGAAAAATGATTTGACCGGTTTTTAAATGAATTTTCATTTGTTTTATATTTAATTTTACGTTGATTTTACCTACATTATATTTTGAGTGTAGGACATGTTCTGTGTTAAGAATAATGAATTCTGAAATCTGAATTGTATAATATCACAAGATACGTATTACATTCTCGATTCCTATTGATTACATTTTCCCGCTAGGTTTGCTATTGAAAGAAAGAGAGAAGGCATAGAAAATGACTCAATGCTGTAAAACTAAATTTTTATTCTATCGATACGAATGCAGTTTCAAAGGAGAATTGAAGAAAGTTTTTGCAGCAAATGTTTCATAATATGGATAAGGACTGAGGAACAAAAATATAAAAACTTTAAAATTTCCGATCTTTTGATAAACCAAACGCACCGGTTGTGACATATATGAACTTTTTATTTTTAGCACCAATGCCATTAATCTAGGCATATAAGATAGTCAAACTGCAGACTGCTGAGTTATATACAAGAAGCTCGCGCTCTCTTCCCCATTTAATGGATCTAAGACAAAAGGGCTCATAATAAATATATGATCTTGGAACACCAAATTTTGCTTAGATACTTTTATATACGGTAGTTTGAATATTGAAAATAAGCTTAACCTCCCTCATTGCAAATGCTCGTCCGAAAAAAGGGATTTGATACGAAAAGTTTCATATAAAAAAGTCTACAAAATGGCAACCAAATTTGACCCACATAATTTTCATATACAAGGCTTTATAAGTTTTTAGATTTATTCAGGTTATTAAAGTGGGTCATCCGTTATATTATTAAAGCTTACCCAAATTAAGTGACCTCCTGTGATACCGCTATTTCCAAATAAATCGACTATTAGGAGTTCTAACATTACCCACTACTATATTTTTTAAACTATCAACATATACAAATTAAAAAATATTTAATATAAATATCACGACAAATTGAGTTTAAGAATTTTTAGTTTAAAATATTTATTTTTAAAAAAATTTAATAAAACTTAAGCCTTGTGTATGTTAGGCAGTGGCGGAGTTAGGCCTGCTTCCTCCCTAGACACTCTTTAATATGCCGCCCTTTTTGATTATTTAGGAGTGATTATTATAAAAAAAAAAAATTTTAATACTAAATGATTTTGTTATTCGTGCTTAATTCCCAATTTTTATTATTTGATAAAAACAATGCAATTTATTGTTGATGGGATAAGCTATTCCTATGCGCATTTCACTGGTTGCTTAGGCCAGATCATCAGGAAACTTCATCCATAAAGATTTTAGAAAATCTAAAGTTATTAAACCAAATAAAACTGTTAAGCGTATAAGAATTACATCAACAGTTCTATTTGTAACAATATCAAAGTTTACACAAAATCATCAACAATAACAGTTAACAGTTTTATTAGGTTTAATATCTTTAGTTTTCTAAAATCTTTATGGATGAAGTTTCCTGGGCTGTATCAAGTTTTGGGCTGTCAATCAAATCCTAACGTTTGACAGCATGGATGGAGGGTTTGGACCAAGTGTGGAAATTAACATCATACGCTACAACCCCATTCATCTTCAAGCTGCACTGCTTTCCTACTGTCCCGGTATAGTATATCGCGTTTGTTTTTTTTATATGCTACCTAAAGTTAAGTTCTCCTGTAGCGGTACAGATAGTTAGTTAGATAACTTTTAATTGGGAACCGGAACACCCCCCATCCAACGAGCACGGCCGCATCTAATAGGTAGCCCCGTTCCCGAATTAACACACCTAATCGCAAAGAATCGTTACAACGTTAGTCATTGATATGATGTTACTTTTTGCATCATTAGGCCATTTGTAGTAACATTGATGTCACAATTCTGATGTTAGGGTATCATCAATATGAAGATTAATTTTTCTATCAGTGTAGGGTGCAGCGTCGGTGTATAAAGGGGCGAAACAGTCATCCAATAGATTTCGGTTACCTCCAGAAATGTAGTATACAAAAATATTTTTGTCCCACTTTCCCCCTACCAAGGCTGGAAGATGGAGTAATGTTATGAATTTTATTTTTATTAATTTATACGGGAAATTTTTCCAATTTCACCAACTGTATTTAAATATCAATTCATATTTATATATAGATTTTCATATAATTTTTCTTTTGTTTTGACATGATAACAAAAATTTATATTTAAATACAATTGGTGAAATAGGCCAGGGTTTAAAAAATTGCAGTCGAAACCAAAAACCGTAGAACTAAAAACCGAAAATGTGTGTACAACTTTTCGCTTTTTGAGTTGGTCCGACAGCGACTGTTTACATTTTATGAATCAGAAGTAAAAGAAACAGTTTTTTTCTGGCCGATGACAAATAAAGAAGTGAAAGAAATAGCAGTTTTTCTACATTGTCTGCAGTTTTTTAAATGCTGAAATGGGCACTTAATGTCTTATAATTTTTACGATCAACACAATCAACAATATACAACGATTAAAAAGATAGGCACATATACAGGAATGTGATGGAAAAGGATTTTAAAAATAAAATAATTCAAAACCAATAATATCGTTTTCCTTATCTTTAAAAATGACTTTCTAATACATTAGTCTCTTTTTAAATGTATATATTTTTTTTTTAATTTTATACTATTTACATACCTTATTTGAACTATATTTTGAGCAAAAAATTTAGACTTTAATTCAGAAATGTTTTTAAAATCGCTCGTAATTCACCACAACTGCTTAAAGAGATCGTTTTGAAATCAATCGATTTGCATTACATAGCATTACATTACATTAGCGACCACAAGTTCTTAATGTTCCATCATTTTACCAAATGATCGAGTTAATCTAATGTTCAAAATTTTGATGCGGTAAAGCACTACAAGTAGGTCCCAATATATTTTTCATTAAATTTACATTTAAATAAAATGCAACGTTTTAGTGCTTTTCGAAATTGAAATTCTCCAAAAAAAAATCCGACGATCCACCTAGTGTTTCAGTGTTTTTATCAAGAATAAAAATTGGGAATTAAGCACGACTAACAAAATTTTTTAAAATACAAACAAATATTTAAATAATTTATTAAAGTTTTTTTTAAAGACATTTGAATATCAATAGCCTACATTTTTTAAATTTTTAATGGAATTTTTTTATTATTTTTTAGTGCTTACTTCAATCTTACTTACAATCGCTGTGGAATTTTTTTAGATTTTAAAAATTATGCAAGTAGTAACTTAAACATTAAAATATCCTATTTTAATTATCAATAATATTTTTTTTGAACTGTTTCAATTTTTATACTCTTATTTTATTCTGTTTTTAATCTTCCAGTGCCGTCCATCTAAACGTGTGGTAATCTACATAAATATTTTTAAGATTAAAGTCAATGTTTAAAACCAATGTTAGGTTTTGAGCTGAGGTTGCATGAAAGTGTTGTAAGCATTTAAATGTAGTTTTTATCTCTTCTAGGCCGGGGGAGTAAAAACCAATTTAATGTTTGTTTACGCTTTCTTGTACATTTGTTTTTTTTTTGCCAATTATTAAATGGTTGTTCATCTTCATCTTTATGTGGGTGTAACTTGAAAGTGGAAAACACAATATGAACACGATGTTTTTATTTCATTTTTATACATTTTGCTTTAAATTGTTCACTTATCTCAAGAGGTATTTTTGGAGTGTCTTAGTAAAACGAAAGCAGAACCACACACAGTCATTTTGCACCTAATTTAAATGGTACTCCATGCGTCCAGGAGAGTACGTATGCATAAACAAACAAGTGTCTATTTGTTTCTTAATACTATTAACCCTCTAATTTGTATGTCTGCAAAATTGTACTGTTTTCATTAAAAGTATGATCACTTTTTTTTAAATGGGTTTACATTTTATATATGAAATTCTCATCTTAGCAATATTTGGTATTTTAACCTCTGCACTGCAATGAGTTATTCTTATTAAATTTCGTACCAATACTTTTTTAAATAGTTATTTTATATTTACGGCCAATTCACCAAGTTTGTAACTTTAACTTGCAGTTAACAATATGCTTTGACAGCTATAACTGGTAGTTAATAATAACTGTACTTGGTGAAATTGGTCGTTGGGCATTAAAATACAGTGCGCTCTGGATAACGTCAACTATTTAAACAGCATATGTTGACGTTTATAAATGAGCAAATTTAAGATCAAGATATTATTGATAATGAATTTTAAAGCCTTTTTTTATTATAAAAAAAGCCACAGAAAAACAAAAAAAAAGGGTTTCAACCTAATAAAATTAAACAAAACTATTGTACATGAGATCATGGCAAACATATCTAAATTTGCATATGTCTTAAAATAAAAAATTTGAAAAAACAGCCTTTTCTCTTCAATGTTTTGACACCTTTAGCCCATCATTCTCGCATCGGACCCAATTCAAAGCCCGGATGAAGGTTTCGATGGCTTCGCTTGACATAATCACAGAAAAAATGTTTGCAAAAAATTAATCAATTAAATAATTAATTGGTGTACATTAATTATTCAATTAATTTTTTGTTAGCTGCAATTAATTTTTTTAATCAAAACCTATAAAATTAAATGTTTGTGTATATGTGGTGTATTTTTTAGTTTATGCAATTAATTTTTTAATTGACTAAATTTGTGTCCCATGACTCGAAAATACAAATCCGTTAATTGATATGATGAATTCCTTTGCAGGGGTAAAATTAGTTAAATATTTAATTGGCTGAACGAATTGTTTAATTAAAGTCAATTTTCTATTATTTCTGTGATTCTTTGCACATCTTTATCGACATTATAATTGTCATAATCGATCCAGTAACGTTATCCAGTATGTGTCTTTATTTCACTCCTGAATGGATATGACTGGCAGTGTCCTTAACTATACGAGCACCTGACTTTATCGAGCACAACAAAACTAAAAAGAACAATATGTAATTACATTTCTATACTCAATTTTGGGACTGATTACACACAATGTATGTTAATAATTGGTACTGAAGGAAAATATTTACTTTATTTAAAGTTGACATTTTAGATCTCTGTGGTTTGGGTGACGTCTTAGAGTAGGATGTTGACGAATATATTTAACCCTTGAAACTGTGCAAAAAAGCATAGTTGCACTTATTTGATGTGCGCAACCAATTTTGTTTGCACTTTCAATTTTCAGCATTTTTTAAACAACAAATATGCATGCACTTGCGATTATTTTAAAACATTTTTTTAATAAAATTTAATCGTAAGTTTCTTGAAAATTAATAATTTATCTACATAAAAAATTTTTCAGATAAGTATTCCAGTATTTTTATAATTTCTGCTTCTTCCACTTTTTTGACACTTTTTCTGTTTTAATTGTTAAATTTTTTACAATTTTACAATTTATAATATTTTCAATTCAAAGAAAAAACTTTACGTCAAAATGGCATTTCTGCGTTGTTGTTTACTGTAGAGTTGGTTTCATGAGTACTTTTTAAGCATTTTTTTCAATTTGGCAACGCCATAAAAAGTTGCTAAAATTTTATGCTTTTACTCTTAAAAATGGAAAATAATTTCATTCAAATGGCTGCCTCGGCTGGCCATGCAGTAGCCTACACGATCGATCCAATTTTTAAGCACATTATCGATTGTGTGCAGCTGTATTTCACCAATGGCTTCACGAATATTGTCCTTTGAAGCTTTAATTGCCTCTGGCTTGTCAGCGTAACACTTACCTTTGACGGCACCCCACAAATAATAGTCCAACGGTATCAAATCGCAGCTCCGAGGTGGTCAAACGACATCAGCTCTGCGGCTGATAATGCGATCTTCAAAAACAGGGCGCAAAACATCGCGTGTAGCTTCGGCTGTGTGGCACGTAGCGCCGTTCTGTTGAAAACAAATGTTGCCAATATCCTCCTCTTCAATTATTGTGAACAAAAATTCGTTCAACATGGCCCGATAACGATCGCCATTGACTGCAACGGCCACTTCTTGTCCATTTCCGAAGAAAAAATGGCCCAATTATGCCTCTGGACCAATCCGCACCAAACAGTGACTCGGTTTGGGTGCAACGGCTTTTCAATGTATGCGTGCGGGGTTTCTGTGCCCCAAATGCGACAATTTTGCTTGTTTACATATCCGCAAAGATCAAAATGAGCTTCATCTGAAAAGATGATTTTGTTTTGGCAAAATCGGCATCTTCTGTAAGTTGATCGCAGGCCCACTTAGCGAAGCGAAAACGCATATTTCCCAGCGTTGTTCAAGCGTATACACAACCATGTTCGTTCAGCGGAAGGATAACACTAATTATCTGTCAAATCAGATATGTGCTTAGTGTTACCATTCACGAAATAAGCACTAGTTGAAAAAAAGTTAGATGGCGGACCCGTTATTATACATTTCTTTAGAGAACAACTTTTATTTTTGTTAAAAAAATTAAAAACAAAATATTTTATCATAGAACATTTACTTATACATATATGCCTTTTTAAACCCTCCACAGCAATTAGTTGTGAAGAGGGTACACTAAGTTTGTCATTCCGTGTGAAACTTTTTTATTATTCATCTCAGACCCCATGAAGTAAATATGTTCTGGCTCCTTGAGTAATTCTAAGTCGAATTAGCCATGTCCGTCAGGCAGTCCGTCTGTTGAAAACACGCTCACTTTCGAAAAACTCAAAACAAAAAATAAACAAACTCGGTGTCAAATTCCTTGTGGTTATCCCAAATCAAAATGTGGAACCACCACCTTAAAAAATTGATAATTTTGTTACAAAAGCTAACATAAATGGTGGAACAATGCAGGGAAAGATATACGATTTTGCAAAAATTCGTTTTGTTCGACTGGAAATCACGCTGTAGATCCGTCCATAATTTACCCTAGGCCCCATATAAACCCTCTTCTGGTGTACTAATTAAATACGCCTAAAGCCGTAGCAGATATATTTGTTGTGGTAACATTTCTTCCAATTTAGTTTCATATGACCAGAAAAAATGTCATGCAATTTTGTGATATACGGTCCATAATTTACCTTTGATTCCATATTTAGCAGCCCTCTGAAATTTACCGTAAACGCTAAAACTTATTTCATCGCTGTATTGAAATTTATGTTTTTTAATAGCAGATATCACTCTGCAGAATTTGGGATCATAACTTATCTTGGCTCCCATATAAATTTCCCTCCTGAAAATCATATAAGTTCGGCTCAAGCTATTTAAAATTCCTATAAATACCATAAAACTTTCTGATGGTCGGTCAATAATTTAATGAAGGTCTAACCCGCAACCAATTTTAATGCTGACGTCTGTTTTTATAAAGAATAATAATTAATAAATAGATATCATATACACGCAAAGAAAAAACATGGTTGTGGTAAACATATTCTAAGAGCAACATATTATGATAAGATTCATGATTGTAGTCACCATATTACGATTGTTATTAAATTATATTATGACCAAATATGTTCGTAATATTACATCATAATATTTTTCCCTTAATCATATTGTTATCCTGTTAATCATAAAACGTTAAGAAGTTATAATATTACTTTCATGGTAATCATAATAAGATAAGAAGTAATCATATTGTTGTCATGGTAACCATAATAAGTTAATAAGTAATCATATTACTGTCATGGCAATCATAATAAGTTTAGAAGTAATCATATTATTGTCATGGCAATCATAATAAGTTTAGAAGTAATCATATTACTGTCATGGTAATCATAATAAGATAAGAAGTAATCATATTGTTGTCATGGTAACCATAATAAGTTAAGAAGTAATCATATTATTGTCATGGCAATCATAATTAGTTTAGAAGTAATCATATTATTGTCATGGCAATCATAATAAGTTTAGAAGTTATCATATTATTGTCATGACAATCATAATAAGTTTAGAAGTAATCATATTATTGTCATGGCAATCATAATAAGTTTAGAAGTAATCATATTATTGTCATGGCAATCATAATAAGTTTAGAAGTAATCATATTGTGATGCAAATTGATATGAACTGTTATACATAAATTGTTTACATCATAATATGATACAACTTTAAACATAATATTTTTATTGGAAAAAAATACTTATGATAAAATAAAAAACATAATATAGTTACTGTAATCTTTTTGTCGTAGGTCGCAATTATTTATAAATTATTTTATGGAGTTTTCATTATTTTTCTCTTAAAATAACACAAAACTTACCAGTAATGGTTAATATTTTGCACCAATATTTCACAAATCTTTCCACCAATTTAAGATTATTAAAATTTTTTAGCAAAGATATTTTATTTTGTGACACTACAACCCTTTTTTAATGTTTTTTCTTTATTTTTTTTTTAATTTCTTGTTTATTTAAATGGTTATTTTGTTATTTCTTTTTTAATATTTTTCTTTTTTTTTTTAATTTCTTGTTTATTTTAATGGTTATTTTTTATTATTTAGCCACTCTCTAACAAATAATTCGATATGTTTATGTAAAACACGACACAACTGATACAAAATTATTTTACAAATGGCGATACCAAAATATTATTAGAGTAACGATATTTTGATTGCATCTTAAACTTATTATGATAAATGTATATAAAGTTATCATGTTATGGCTATTAAATATCATGTTATGGTTGTGAGTAATATAATATGTTTTGAAAGTTATCATAATTTAGTTGTTAGAAAAATAATTATTTTTCGGTCAACAATACTCAAATTTATAATTGCGATAAACATTAATATATTTACAGTAACTATAATATTGCTGATATTTAATAAAAATAACAATTATTTGTGTACAACAACAATATATTGTTACAATAAACACAGTGTGGTTGCCGTAACCATGCCCAACCATATTTTTTCTCTGCGTGTAGATACCGCTCCTGAAATATTCGAACTGTCGGTGGAGGGTATCAAGGATTTTGCACAGCCGAATATAACACATTAACTTGTTTTTTTTTTAATTTTAGTATCACCGTAAATGTATATTTTAAACAAAAATTGAATAATCAAGAGAAAACTTAGAACCGTTTTTAAATATTTTGATAAACAAATATGTAAACAAGATCGTAAATAGGCAAAAGCGTTGCCCTGTACCTGAGCAATATAAATGCAAAATGTTGATCTACGGGCTAAAAATTTTCATAATTTAAGGCGATGGGCTGAGAAATAAATATTAATATGCCGACAAAAGAGAGAGAAATGTCCGTTTTTCAATTACACTCAACACCAGTGTTGCCTGCATACATCATATTAATATTGAGATATAATTTTTTTAATTTTTCCAGATATTTAAAGCTTTTACTTTTTGTTAATAATGATTGGAGTTGGTTAAAAATTTGGTCCACCATTTCAATGTATTTCATCTTAAATCTGTCTTAAAGTTGAAGCAAAGCCGCGAATAACGTTTGAAGTTACAAAATAATAATTTTTCAGGACAGCAAAATAACTGTTTTAAATAAATTTTTTTTTTTTTTTTTTTTCAATATTATTAATAAGGATAATAAAAAAATTTTATGCAAATGACTTTTAAGGTGCCTAATTTTGAGTGATTTGATTTTTTTTTTATTAAAAAAATATTGTTGTCGCGAAAATTTTCTTGAAACTTTTAAAGTTTTTTCTGCCGAACATTACTTCTGACAAAACAAGATCTGATATTACGAAGTAAATCTTCCAAATATATTGGAAGGGTCAGACAGAACTTCGACGCTATCAATTGTTTAGGTGGCACGAGCATTTTATCAAAACAATATCTGGCTTTTCATGATATTTCGTCGCTATAATAAATTGTGGCAAAAGGTTTCTGAATGCGAAATGGTAAATACTTATTGAGCTAACCATTTTTAGTTCAGCTCTCTTAATGCTTCCATTGTTTTAACTAAATTTTTAAATTTTGCCAAGAATATTAAACCTTTTTACTTCTTGTGACAGAATAACAACAAAAATCCGTGGTACAAACGTCAAAATTTTAAATTAGACACGATATGTGTAATTACACATGAGGTGGCAGCACTGCTCAATACAGGTATATAGTTTCTGTATGAATTCCTAACACCTGAGATAAACAGAATATAATAAAAATAGAGTAAAATATATACGAAGATATATTAATATTATTATTATTATTTATTTGTTTAATCTTGACGAATATAATTCTAAGATTAAATTTAATTTGTGAGCACTAACAACGTTGGCCATAAGCTCATATTAATATATTTAGCTCTTTAGTTCACATTTTTTTGTTATAATAATATATATAATAAAATTTCTTTGCTTTCTGAAATACAATTGACAATTTCTGATTTACAATTGACGCTTTCTGAATTACAGTTGACTAATCTGAATTACAATTGAGGCTTTCTGAATTACAATTGACTCTTTCTGAATTACAATTGAAAAAGGTGTAGTTATATTCTATGGGATGAGATAAGCATGAATTCTTTAATAGATTTTCCCCTCAGGAATTTTCGCTTTTCCGGTAATTTTGTTTAAGTTGAAAAATTCACGTATCACTCGTTTTTTTTAGTTTTATATTGATCAAGTGTGACACGCACAATTTTTCATGCAGTCGTGTAAACTTTTTTAGATACTATTGAATACATTAAAATTGAAAATATTTTTATATACGTACATTAGGGTAGTTTAAAAAAAGGTTGAACCTGGCACCCCCTACACAGTACAACACATGAAATAATTTTTCAAGTTTTTGACACGTTTCTGGATACCGCTCTTCCAGATTCTTGTACTCTGCGGCGCCGTTTGTTTGCACATCGTTATTAATGACTTGGCTTATTTTAAGCTGACTTTTTAAGCTCACATCAAATTCTGGGCGCCACTTATGCCAACTCGTATTCTTCCCCTCGAATATCTCAATTTTTCTTTGCACGTGGCAAGAAAGCCCTTCTTAAACTTTGTACGTCTGGCTTTTAATAAAGTCACGCCCTAAAAGTACGTCCCATTTTTTTAGCTATGGACACCGTAAGAAAAATGTCCGGTGGTCCAGGGGATGTAGGAGGTTAAGTAAATAAGAAATTTAAATCAGTTTTATTGAAAAATTAATGATTTTCGGTACTAAAAGATATTGGTGATATTTTAGGAGGCCAGCAGAATTGTGAGTCCAATCGTATGAAATATACTTTAGAGCAAATACAAAATTTTAAATATGCTGCCTTAACATCTGTAGACGCAGAAATAACTTTTTCTATGTTCAAGAACTTGTTGAATCCAACAGACATAGACATAGTTTTCTTTACGAAAATGTATTGCATCAGTTTATAATTTTCTGTAACAACGTAACAAACTAATAAAAAGGAAAATAAACAATAAGGGTCCTCATGATGTCGCTTAAAATTGAAATTTGTGCAAATGCGCAAACTTACGAGTCTTGTTTCATGAAGCCCCTTTTTTTACTTTTGTGTAATTTTAAACAATTAATGTCAGTTTGTAAGAAACGTCAATACAAAAATAAATTAAAAATTAAAATTCAAAAATATAAAAATTTGTGTTTGAATTTGTGATTAATATGTATGAGAAATTTGCTTTTAAAAATGCTCAAAGAAAGCCAAAAGACCAATTTACTGAAATTATTATTTTTTTCAATGTTTTGAATTTTATTACAACTGAGTTCATTTAAGACCCATCTAGTAATTTACATTTCAATAAAAATCACAGGTGCTTAGAATATAACCCATTGGTTATAACTAATTGAGCTAATACAAATTATATTATTTTAAGTCTCCAGACATAGGTCCATTGGTAGAGTTCTTCTTAGTCTTCTTCGGTGCATTGGATTTCTTATCACATCCTGTAGTAGCTTTAAAGAGTGCTTTTTCGCATAAAACTTAACTTCATCGTTTACAGTTGCTATATGTAGATCTCTATGTATATCAACATTCCTGACATACCACGGACAGTTGGTGATTAGTCTCAGGACCTTGTTTTGAAAGGTCTGAATTGGTTTAAGATTTGATTTCGCTGTACAGCCCCATACTGAAATTATTGCTAGAATTTATTGTTTGTGATTTATAGACACTTGGATTTTTCATTGAAAACGACGTTAAAATCATTAAAAGATCTGTTTGTTTAAATGCACAATTGAACAGCGCAAGTTTACGAGACAAAATTGTTGGGCAAATTTACCAAGTTTGTGTAAATGAATTCTCATACAATTTTTGACAGTTCATTTACAAGGGCGTAAAAATGCACAGTTTGCACAGATTACGAGACTTATAAACGATATCATGAGGACCCTTAATAAATCTAAATTGTTTTGTTTTTTTTTAATTTGAACAGCTTATTTTCATGTTTTTAAGAGCTTAAAACCTAGTTATAACTGTCAGGAGCATATTGTTAACTGGAAGTTAAAGTAATAGATAGTTTTAACTGAACATGGTGAAATTGGCCGTTAATGGTATTCGTTCAAAATTTTATATTCAAGAAATAAAATGACTTGATATTTTATTAGTAAAAAAATAAAAAACGGAATTAAAATAGCTTCAGAAATTAAAATTTTAGTCCTATGGTGAGTTTATGGCATAATTATCTCCTTTAATTTGTTGTCGGATTAAGAAGTCAGAATAAGTAAGAATAGGGAAACAGTCAAGCCATAACCAATGATATGCGATACAATAAGATTGGACTTTAAGCGGCAGTCTATCGGCCATATTCTGAAAATCGCGTTTTGCTTGCGATCTGTTAAAGTTTCTGAAAAATTCTAGTTCCCTTAAGCATACTTTTGCGATTTGAAGTCGCTAAACTTTTTGCGATTTCGATTTCAAGTCAGAATCTCAAATGTTTACCGTTTTGCCAATGTCAGAACATCCCATGTTATTTTGTATAGTTCTTGGGATTAAGGCCCTAATTCTGTAAAACGCAACCCCAACGCCAAAAATTTAATTGAAAGCAAAAACAAAATAAAAAATATTTCATTATTTTGTTTTTGTTTTCCACAGAAATTCATATTGAATTTTTAAATTTCAAACGCTGCTTATCTTGTGGCGTTGAAAATTATGACAAATTTTGTGCATTGTTTTTGCTTTTAATGTTATTTTTGGCGTTGCGGTTGCGTTTTACAGAATTAGAGCCTTAATTGACATAACATTGATTCTAGAGCATGAATAATGTATGTGTAAAAGAAAAATGGGGCGTGCTTTTGGAGCGTGGCATACAAGTGAGTATATTAAAAGCTAGACGCACAAAGTTTTAGAATGTATTTTTTACCATGAGCCAAAAAAAAGACATTGGGAGGTTTAAGTGGCGCCTAGTCAAAGAGAAAAAGAAAGCACTAGACAAACCATGAGTAACGATATGCAAAATGTTACGATCGCATTACAAATGGCGACGCAGTGTACAAAAAACTTAAATGGTATATAAAACAGTTATTTTTAACCATACCATGATCAAAGGCAGCCATACTATGATTGGCGCTGCCATATGGTTGATGTATTCGGAATTATTTGGTTCAGTGGTTTCTATTTATTTTTAATTTAATTCGAATTGATTCCGTTATTTACGAAGTGATTTTAGAACAATCGGACTAATTAATTCAAGTCGAACTTAAAAATGTTTGCACTCGTTTGCGTAGACGATTAAATTTGTTAGTTTTGTATTCAACAAAGAAACCATTATTCTTGCTTAAGATTGTGTGTAAGTTTGGCCCACACCGGCACGTGTTCTGCCTTTTATACTACGCGAATGTCAATCAGCACTTGTTTATTTGTCTGTTTGGCTCTGCTGTTGCCGTCTGTCTGCTTGTCTGTTGATTTTGCTTAATGTAGCTGCTGTGTGTATATTGTTAAATTTGCATAATAAAACTCTGGTTAGTTTTCAAATGTTTGGTTGGGCCCTAAACATTTGATTCGTTGCCCTGGTCAGTTTTTTGTTTCCACCGTGTTATGTACGTACTATGTATATTAATATATGTACTTGTGTGCATACATACATGTATATCGTCTACAAAAACTTAAATGCTATTACACATGTACGTATTAGAACATCAAGTACCTGTTTACTGGCACCATTAACATGTGCTTTTATGATTTATGACGCACTTTTCTTCATGTTGCATAGACTTCTCGGGCACCATGCAACTGTTTGGTTACTTATGTCCATACATATGTATCTCAGATTGCTTGTGTGTGCTTCATTTGTACTTATGCTAATCTGGCTATTGTGTGCAGATCTTGTTTACCATAATGGGGAATAGATGGAAACAATATGGCACATCGTTAGCACCTTGAAAGCGAGTTCAATTTTGCAACAAATTAGTGTTTGCACCAGATTTTTAACCATCTGTCTCCTGCCATAAAATATCTGAGCTTTTTTGGTGTTTCAAAACACAAACACACATTCATACTTACGTTTTTTATAGATATAATCTGTTTATCTCTTAGTAAAGCTATGTACGGAGTCAGTCCAAAAAGTATCATTCAAATTATTTTTTCCCAAAAGTGTTTTCTGTATCAATATCGATATGTATTTATTTTTCATACATGTTAAATATGTTAGCTTGGAACTTTGGTAACTCAATTCAACTCTCAAATATGTCGATTATCTAAAAAATCATATCAATTAATTTCAGACAAATGTAACAAACAAATGGATATAAGACCAGGTTTGTTAGGCCTTTTTCTTCAAAAATTGTCAAAAGTTTTAACAAAATTCGTCAAAATCGTCACGAACATTAAACAAAATCGTCAAATATTTAAATTTTACAAATTAGAGACAATTTATTGCATTGAGTGGTTCATAAATAAAAATTTTTAGCAAGAAATTCTTTTTATGATAAAGAAAGTGATATGGTTAAGTTTTATTTTATTTATTTCAGCAAGTGGGCTGAAATATATTTATCATTTAAAAAGAAATAATACATAACAAAAATTTATTTATTTCATTTATCCATATTCACTAAAACATTAAATAAAAAATAAAACCTCATTTACTATTAACTATTAACTCGAGCTATCTTTAAATGATAAATTTTTAGCGCTATCACATTTGCAAATTGTTTTCATTCTTGAAGGTGCTAAACCAAGGGTTCTGTCTATATCAGCAGTCTTTTTACCGACTTGAACGTTTTATTACGTCCAATTTTAGTTCTAAACTAATGCATTGTCTTCTCTTTGCACTAATTTTTCTACACAACTTCTTATTAAGAACAAACTTCTTACTTCCTAGCACGCAACTATACTTAGAATAGCTTACCTAACAGAATTAAATGGGAATTCGCCTTTTTACACGCAAATTGAAAAAATCTTCACATGTGATTATGACTTCATCAAAAATGCAATCGTATGTAGAAATCGAAATCATAAAAACGCAAAGCGGATTTAACGGATCATAACCAATTTTTAAAAAGCGGACCAAATAGAACCAACGCAAATCGGGGCTCTAGTGTATATTTTTTTGCAGTATCGATGGCATTTATATAATTATAGAATTTGCTTCTAATGAAAGCCACCTGGTTTTTGATTTTGACATTTTGGACTGTTCTTAATATAATTGTAAATATTTCTTTTAAGTGTTTTATTGATGCTAGATAATCGTCATAAGCCTATTACTTTTTGTTAAAAAATCGCCAAATCTGACAACGCGATATTGTTTAAAAGTTCGACACACATAACCAGTGTGACCAGATCTTAAATTTTAAGTGCTTATCATAGCACTAGACAAGATTAAAAAATGCTAAGGATGGCTTTAAAAATGCTAAAAAATAATGTTAAGATCTTTCAAGATTAAGATTAAGATTAAGTAATACTTGTGAGAAGCGCTGTCAAAACTTGTGTTTGCTCATTCCTTCATCAAGGTAAAAAATCCTACAAAAGATTAAAATATAATGAATGTCTACTGAACCACTACAATTGTACTCAGTGTTCGAAAATAAACATTACATTATTCAGCGTTAGGCTCACACACCCAAGAACGATACCTATTTTTTTAGTTTTGTTTTTTTTTTTAATTTCCTAATCTAACATTATATATTGTTCTGTTCTTCGTTAAAAAACAGAACAACCCACCACGAAGGGACGAACATTAATGAGCCGAACCGAACACAATGAAGTTTGTAGATTTAAAATAAAAACCGAACGGAATTAAATGTTTTCATATTTTGTTGAGTTTGATAAAAACAGTATTATTTTTCTGTTCGAAAGATGACTAACAAGGAAACGTTATTTTTTTAATGATTTTCTACACAAACACTATTAGCGTTTGTATATTCCACAAATCTACCGGACCGAACGCTTAGGAACGATATTTAGTGTTTATTTTCGAACACTGATTGTACTGCTTTATATCGAAAAACAGAACACTACATAATGTTTGTTACTTTCGTGAAAATAGTTATGAGCGCTATTACAAGTTGTGTACTTATACACAAACACAAAAAAAAAGATATCGTACGCTAAATAAGGTTCGGTTTATTTTTAAAAGCTGGTCGTATGTTCTCTTTAATAACGTACGGTATTATTGACTTGAGCTTGTGTTAATATGAATTCAGATATTTTAGAAAAAATTAAAAGTTTTAACCACAAAAAGCGATTTCAGGAAGTAAAAGATGCTTTCTTATCGATTTGAGCGATTTTTAGTACTGCCCGTGTATTTTGGAATGTGCTAAAAGTGGTCATGGGGAATTGTACGATTTGTGATCGATGTTCGTCATTATTATTTTTCCTATATTTCTAAAAGATTTTCACTCTCAACTTTTTTATGTGTACAGGGTATAAACATTAATGTACAACACCTTGACACCTTTGAATCGGACCAACTATTATTATTCACAATTGGTTATGGGGAATTCATGCGGCATTCACAGTGGGATACTAGTACATGAATTGTTTGTTTCAATGTGTGTTCGGATTCGTTTTTTACGTTTTATTTGGTTTGCGGCATTTTTCAATTTTTTTCTATCTCAAGGTATGCGTTCATGTGTACAATTATTGGATTTGAGCAAAAGTCGTTTTTGTGTCTAACAAATGTACAGCATAAATCTCTCAGTAGTAGTTACAGTTTGACATACTCGGACTCTTTTTCTGAAATATTTTTTTCTTTTTTGATAATATAAATATATGAGTATGCAGTACTTATGCTTATACCTGTATGTTTGCACATTAAAATATATTTTTGAAAAAAGTTTTTGTTTTTGTTAATGCTGTTCTAGTACCGTTTGATAGGAAACATTTGGCTCATTAGAAAGGATAACGAAAAATGTTTTAAATCTACTTAAAGATTTGAAAAAAAACCTTAAGCATAACATTTTACTTATGTAACTAACATAATTGGAAATTTATAATGAAGTTTCGATTTATGTGATTCCTTAAATCATTAGAAACGTATGTGAATTGAAAAAAAGGTTAGTTTTGGTAGAGGTTGTTGACAATGTAATCTACTCTATTAATCCAATGTTGTAGCACGAAACACAGTAAAAACAGTAAAAATGAACCAACAAAGTTAAAACAACTAGTAAGGCTATGCCGATTCTAATATACCCTTCACCATATTCCGATAAAAACACAAAGTTATAAAAAAAACCGTACTTAAATCTATTTTGTACCACGCCACTTTCGAGTCTCGCCCACATTTTCTCGGAAGTTGTGTATTGATAACCAAGATGCTTGTCCTAATTTGGGACCTTTGGTCCTTGACCTTTTCCATATACATAGTCATCTATAATGTCTCTTTACAGGAGGTGCCACGACCACTTCTGCAATTCCGCCCATATTTTTGAAGAAGTTGTGTATTATTAACCCAGATAATGAACCAAATTTGGACGATATTTCTCTTACCGTTCTTTATATATAATATAACTTTTTGTGCCACGCGGTCTGACAACGCGATATTGTTTAAAAGTTCGACACACATAACCAGTGTGACCAGATCTTAAATTTTAAGTGCTTATCATAGCACTAGACAAGATTAAAAAATGCTAAGGATGGCTTTAAAAATGCTAAAAAATAATGTTAAGATCTTTCAAGATTAAGATTAAGATTAAGTAATACTTGTGAGAAGCGCTGTCAAAACTTGTGTTTGCTCATTCCTTCATCAAGGTAAAAAATCCTACAAAAGATTAAAATATAATGAATGTCTACTGAACCACTACAATTGTACTCAGTGTTCGAAAATAAACATTACATTATTCAGCGTTAGGCTCACACACCCAAGAACGATACCTATTTTTTTAGTTTTGTTTTTTTTTTTTAATTTCCTAATCTAACATTATATATTGTTCTGTTCTTCGTTAAAAAACAGAACAACCCACCACGAAGGGACGAACATTAATGAGCCGAACCGAACACAATGAAGTTTGTAGATTTAAAATAAAAACCGAACGGAATTAAATGTTTTCATATTTTGTTGAGTTTGATAAAAACAGTATTATTTTTCTGTTCGAAAGATGACTAACAAGGAAACGTTATTTTTTTAATGATTTTCTACACAAACACTATTAGCGTTTGTATATTCCACAAATCTACCGGACCGAACGCTTAGGAACGATATTTAGTGTTTATTTTCGAACACTGATTGTACTGCTTTATATCGAAAAACAGAACACTACATAATGTTTGTTACTTTCGTGAAAATAGTTATGAGCGCTATTACAAGTTGTGTACTTATACACAAACACAAAAAAAAAGATATCGTACGCTAAATAAGGTTCGGTTTATTTTTAAAAGCTGGTCGTATGTTCTCTTTAATAACGTACGGTATTATTGACTTGAGCTTGTGTTAATATGAATTCAGATATTTTAGAAAAAATTAAAAGTTTTAACCACAAAAAGCGATTTCAGGAAGTAAAAGATGCTTTCTTATCGATTTGAGCGATTTTTAGTACTGCCCGTGTATTTTGGAATGTGCTAAAAGTGGTCATGGGGAATTGTACGATTTGTGATCGATGTTCGTCATTATTATTTTTCCTATATTTCTAAAAGATTTTCACTCTCAACTTTTTTATGTGTACAGGGTATAAACATTAATGTACAACACCTTGACACCTTTGAATCGGACCAACTATTATTATTCACAATTGGTTATGGGGAATTCATGCGGCATTCACAGTGGGATACTAGTACATGAATTGTTTGTTTCAATGTGTGTTCGGATTCGTTTTTTACGTTTTATTTGGTTTGCGGCATTTTTCAATTTTTTTCTATCTCAAGGTATGCGTTCATGTGTACAATTATTGGATTTGAGCAAAAGTCGTTTTTGTGTCTAACAAATGTACAGCATAAATCTCTCAGTAGTAGTTACAGTTTGACATACTCGGACTCTTTTTCTGAAATATTTTTTTCTTTTTTGATAATATAAATATATGAGTATGCAGTACTTATGCTTATACCTGTATGTTTGCACATTAAAATATATTTTTGAAAAAAGTTTTTGTTTTTGTTAATGCTGTTCTAGTACCGTTTGATAGGAAACATTTGGCTCATTAGAAAGGATAACGAAAAATGTTTTAAATCTACTTAAAGATTTGAAAAAAAACCTTAAGCATAACATTTTACTTATGTAACTAACATAATTGGAAATTTATAATGAAGTTTCGATTTATGTGATTCCTTAAATCATTAGAAACGTATGTGAATTGAAAAAAAGGTTAGTTTTGGTAGAGGTTGTTGACAATGTAATCTACTCTATTAATCCAATGTTGTAGCACGAAACACAGTAAAAACAGTAAAAATGAACCAACAAAGTTAAAACAACTAGTAAGGCTATGCCGATTCTAATATACCCTTCACCATATTCCGATAAAAACACAAAGTTATAAAAAAAACCGTACTTAAATCTATTTTGTACCACGCCACTTTCGAGTCTCGCCCACATTTTCTCGGAAGTTGTGTATTGATAACCAAGATGCTTGTCCTAATTTGGGACCTTTGGTCCTTGACCTTTTCCATATACATAGTCATCTATAATGTCTCTTTACAGGAGGTGCCACGACCACTTCTGCAATTCCGCCCATATTTTTGAAGAAGTTGTGTATTATTAACCCAGATAATGAACCAAATTTGGACGATATTTCTCTTACCGTTCTTTATATATAATATAACTTTTTGTGCCACGCCTACTTTTCCAACCCTGCCCTCATTTTATTGGATACTGTGCATAGATAGCCGAAATGTTTGTATACAATTTAGAAACTTTGGCTCTTGTCATTGTCAATATTTACAGAAAAAATTAATAACAAAAACAAGAACAGCAAGAGATTTATGAGTATCAATAGCAAAATTTTAAACGAGCATATCTGAATTAAATATATACCAACCAAATCCCCATCATATCTGGGCTCTTCGGCAACCCCATTCCTACAGACACGGACGGATAGACGGTCAACTGGATTTGAACTTCTCGTTTCATTAGGATCTAGAATATATACTTTATAGGGCTTAAAATCAATATTTTGGAAGTTACAAACGAAATGACAAAGTTATACACCAATACCCCGGTTTGTGGCGTTTTGAAGTTTGTACAAAACTGAAACCGAAAAAGGGTATTTCTCGTTGAAGTCTAATGTAAATATGTATGTGAAGTAGTAGTAGTTTCAAATTACATTTGCTGAAGTGAAGTTAAATCTAAATATTTTGCAACAATAAGTCAAAAAGAACAAAAACTGGACATTTTGGATTAGCCCCTTCTAAAATTGCATTAAAAATGAACCTGTTTCATTAACATTTATTTAATGAAACTTTACATTAGATCTATAAATAAATATATTTTTATTAGATTAAATGATTTTAATTAGAATTGTGGTTATTTTGTTGAACTATTTATGGTTTTTAATGCAAATTTTTAATATTTTAATCAGGCTTAAGTTCATCAAATTTAATTTTCATTAAATTATTTTTATAAAGAAAGGAATTTTACAACATGAAAATTAATTAAAATTGTTATTGATAATCATTCATTCTTGACTGACCTGAGATTCGAACCCAGGTTGCTGGTTACCATGACATGTTTCGATCACAACCACTTGATTTTAACCTTTGGTAGATCGAAATTCGCTTCAAGAAGAATTCTTGACATAAGTACGGAAAAAACAGAAGTTAGAAAAAACATGTAAAATTGAAAATCATTCAAAAAAGCAAATTTCGATCTACCAAAGGTTAAAATACAATTTGGTTTAAGGATTGATGTTTGACTATTGACGTCAGCAGTCGTCGATGGCTGCGAGTGTAAGACGGTAAATCCATCTGAAGAGATCAAGTAGTTGTGATCGAAACATTTCATGGTAACCAGCCGCCTGGGTTCGAATCTCAGGTCAGTCAAGAATGAATGATTATCAATAACAATTTTAATTAATTTTTGTTGTAAAATTCCTTTCTTCAAAAAAATAATTTAATGAAAATTAAATTTGATGAACTTAAGTCTGGTTAAAATATTAAAAAATTGGATTAAATGATTTTATATCATAATATTCATGAACATATCCATTAATTTGATGATAAATATACAAGATTTTGATGACACAATTTTTTTTTCAATTGAGATCGTAAATATGATATTTAATTGTAATGGTGTAAGGAATTAAAAAACCAAAATTATGTTGATAATAATTAAACACCTTAATAATTAAATGTTCTAGAAATGTTCAAGAATAATCATTTGCATATAACTTCACCCACTATTTAATACTACGAATTATAAAATTCTGCTTGAAACCATCTCCTTAGAACCAGGGCTGTGGAGTCGTCAAGAAAAATGATAACTCCGACTCCTTTGATTCGCAGTGTATAAGAGACTGGTCCTTATTTGACTTTAAACTCTTTTTTAATGAAGTATCTTTTGAATGGTTAAACACGGCAAAAAAGATTCTATTCTAGAGAAAATTAAGGAAAAAAAAATTGTTGTATTATTTTTGGGAAATAGCAAACCTTTTGTTGTTGGACTTGTTTCTGTTTGTCTCAAGGGATTGATCTGTACCAATACCATCATGGGAGGTAAAGAACCCCAAGTCCTTATTTGACGTAATTTTATCAAGGATATCAAGGATAACCGCAATTAAAGCTTAAGCGACAAAAACAAAATTTTTTAGGAGAAGATTTTTTTTTATTAAATTTCATAAAAATTTTGTATGAAGGTTGCCGCTTGAGTTATAATTGTTTTTGCTATAAAACCTTATGTGACCATGACATTTTAGGAGATGATGAAGGTTTTGCCAGTAAAGTCATTTATTAAAGAAATTTAAAATTATGTTGCTTAAGCTTTTTCTGCGGTAAAATCTCGATATTAGAGTCATATAAAATATTCGAACAAAGGCAAATTTTTAATACAGAAGTAGAAGTATTTGTGATTTTCAACATGTTTTTGCGGTCTGCTCTAAAGTTTGCAAAGTGTGGCTTGGTGTAGTTTATATCCCACCTGTAGAGTTGAAAAAATATGAATTTTTAAACAAATAAATTGAAAACTTTTTCTTCACTGTACTCGCCATAGTTTTTTCCGTCCCATAGTTAATCAATATTATTATTGTCCAATGCCAAAATATAATATTGCACGTTTTTATTTTCTCTCCAATTTTCCCCAAAGTGAGTAGATAAAAGTATTCTCTAATAATTGTTCGAGTTTCTTTCCTTTTATTTCTATTATCATTCACTATAAAAGTTGCAATTAAAAATGTAGTTCGTTTAGTTTTTTCGCCACAGAAGCTACAGCAGATTTCCAGTCACATGTGTATCACTGTTGGGATCTACCAATTCTTAAGCCTATAGTACACGGAATGTAAAAAGCCACATGCGCATGTGGTTCTGACGCGATTTTTACGTCACTACAAAGCCACAATAGCAAGTTCGTGTTGTGTGATGACAACAAAATTACGTCAGAACCACATGCGCATGTCACTTAGATTGTACCGTCTCAATGGCAAAATTATACCAAATTGACATAAATTGTACCAAAATTTAGCTGTAAACAAAAAAGCATACAAAGCAATCAAAACAAGTAAAAAACTATAATCGGTCAAGACCGAGTATTTGGTAAACCACAGCTCAGTTTTAAAGACTCTATTTCGGACCCATGGGCAAGTATAGACCATCCAGAACAAAATTATGTTAGGAGTTTCAGATTCATGTGAAAGTTCTTTGTTTGAATATTATTTAGATATATTCATCTATATGAGATGCGTTTTTCCTTACGTATTACGTATCTATGGTTAATATTGAACCTACTATTGTAGCCAATTTTTATGTCAATACCAACATTTATAAAGAACTTATGTCATTAAAAGCTTCCCGAAAGTAGTATCGTCATATATAGAACGCTTTCCATAAAATTTTTTTTGATGATTTAGATTGCTATAAAATAAGTTTTGCCCAAATTAAATCTAAATACCAACAAAACAAGAGGGTTTATAGTCACAAAAATTTTTAGTAGGTTTCGTACTTATAAATTGAAAGCAATGTACAAAATTACATCCAATAACCTTCAAAACGTTGACCTCTAGTTTGCGCACAATATTACTTGGACAAAAAACCAGCCAGCCTGAAGCCACCCGGACTGAGGGACAGCGTTAAATCGACTCAGAAAGTCATATGTATTAAGTCGACCGGTATACTTAAAGGTGGGTATAGGACCAATATCAGCAAATACCCTCCCCACTATTGTGGTGGGGGAATACCACATAAAAAGGAATACAAAATTTATCTTTTCTTGTCAAGGCAGACAAAATTCTAGACAGTGTAACAAAAACAAAAGTAGAATTTGGAGACACTTGATCCCAGGCTTCCTACAGGGATATACTTCTGTATGTATGTGCTTAATATGTTATTAATATGCAATTTTTGGTAGTTCTGGTCAGGACTGGAGGTATTTTAATAACAATTTAATTATTGAAAAGAAAAGTGAGTTAATCCATCTAAAAGAAATGATAAAACAACGTGGGCATTTCTTTAATTGTACCAAAAAAAAGATGAATTGTACCAGTGCACCAATTAAGTTTCGATTGTACCAAATTTTGTACAATTGTACCATAAATCCCTTCAGTGATATGATTATGAACATCGCTACAAAAACATTTTTCAATATAAGATTTATAAAACCCAAATACCTACATGTATCCAAACGAACTTGTTTACAAATTTGCACTTTTAAATTCCCTAATTCGACTCTATTTAATCAACAATAGCTTGGAGCACTTCAAACAGAACGTTTAAAACAGTGGACCAGTGAGTTTTGTTACAGAAAATGCTAAGAGATAGTTAAAACATTTGTCAAAATCAATTGTAATCTCAATTTTTGAAACTCACATTCTCATAACTTACAATTTTTTTTATTTTGAAATATATTAGAAAAGTTTTTATGCCAAAAAATTTTGGAGTCGACGAGTTTTTATGGGTACGACGACTCCGACTCCGGTTCAAAACCCTCAACTGCGACTTCACAGCTCTAGGGGTCGATTCTGGTTTTGTAAAACTGTGAAATGAAAAAAAACCTTTTCAATTTCATAATCACTTCTCACAATAGCACTTCACTTTTACACAAATTGCGATTCCCGTTCTTTTAATGAAAAAGTGTTTCAATCTATTGTAGCCGTGAGACATTTGTAACTAAATTAATAATAGTTAGTATTGTGGTAATTTTGTTGAACTATTTATGGTTTTTTATCCAAATTTTCAATATTTTTAATCAGGCTTAAAGGGCCAAATACACTTGTCAAATGCTTGTCCAGCCGGCGAATTCAACGAGTACGTGTGCTGGACGTAATATTCGCCCTCATGTTTAAATTTTTTGATTTTTCATCAAGCGTTGTCGGTGTCACACATCAAACACATTTTCACTTATACTACCACAATGCTTGATGAGTACTTTGATCAGTGTATTTGGGGCTTAAGTTCATCAAATTTAATTTTCATTAAATTATTTTTATGAAGAACGGAATTTTTACAACATGAGAATTAATTAAAATTGCTAAATTGGAAATATTTGTTAAAAAGTGAAAATCAAGATATTTTAATTGCTATCTGTAAGAATTGTTTCTTAGAAAACACCAATTTTTAAAATGGATCAGTAAAAAAATATTGCAGAAATATTTTTTATTTTTTTTTAAATTGGTCTAAAATATGAGTTTTTTTTAATAAATGTTGATTTTCAAAATGTTTGTGGGAATACTTGGGCAAAACTTTTACCATATTCTTAAAATATGGTATTTCAACTTGCATAATCAAAAAAACAATTTGAGATTTTGTAGACACATTAACTTGTTTTTTCTGTTTTGTTTCGTTTAAATGATTACACTACGTCACAAAATTTCAACAAAGTCGGGACCAAATAAATCTGACAGATAATCTTTATGTAAAACTATCCCCTGAATCCGAAAGTAGAAAAGTTTTTGAGATATTCCAAAATAACCGTTATTTGTGTTTTAAAAAAAAAATTATGTATTTCTTTCTTTTTAGTGAAAGGTAATAAAATTTCCAAAACAACCATGGATTGCTAGTGAAGCTTCATTGAAAATTTTATGGTTTTGTTCAATTTTGCTATTTTCAAGTTATTTTTTTAAACCAATGACTTAAAAATGTAATGTTTTATAGCATACGACATAAGATAATTTTAATATGAATATTTTGCCCCCCAAACAATACATAGATTGGTACAAAAATGAAAAAGCTACAGAAGATTTATTAAATTATGATAAAAAACTACATAATTTAAATTTACCAAAAACATCACTTGATTTTCTTATTCTGCTTAATATTTCCGATGTTGATGATGATAACATGAAGATTATGATTTTGATGAAGGTGAAGGTAATAATGAAGATGATTTTAATTCCATATTTTAGCAATTAATGTGCCTTGTTTCAAAAAAAAAAATATATTGTTCGAAAAAATTACATTGATTTTTTTTTCAAGTTTTTAGTTTATTTAATAAAACAAAATTAAAATTCCACTAAAATGTTACAACAAATATACACAGAATCCAAAAAAATTGTTGTCACAAATTACAGGCTTCCCTGAATTAATCCTCGTTTTGCATATGTTTCACCCCACTGTGCGCCGATTGTAATTACATATCTACTTTGTCATTAAATCAAGTGTAAAATTAAACAAATACACAAAAAATATAATTAATTTAAAAAATGTTAGGATTTTTAGTTTTAATTGAATTATCGCAAGAAATTCGGAATGATACAAGGTAAGAAAACATTATTAACGTTTTTCGTCAGTTAGGTTTTTTATTTTATCAAAAATTGGCATTTTATATGAATAAAATAAGTTAAAAATCTTATTTTTATTTCTTTAAATTATTATTTATCGTTGTCAATGTCCATATTTTCCTGTAAATAATTTAATTTAAATTATTTTTCACCATCAAAATGAAAGTGTAAAAATATGACATAAATGAAAAGTTTGTGACACTTCTTTGCACTGTTACACAGAACAAGAATCACATTACTGTGAAAATGTGAAAACAATTTGTTTCATTCCATTTGTTCTTCTCATGTGAAAACATTCGAATTTATTCGAATTTATTTATCACTAAACGAGAATCAGAAACTCTATGGATATGTGAAAAAAGTTTTCATTTCACAGTTTCACAGAACCAGAATCGAACCCGTGCTTAGAACTACAACGGTAGGGGTAGTCTATCAGCGCCAGAGACTTTGGTTTCTTTTCTGCATACAAGCGTAGAGCTTCGCGGGAATAAAGGTAGAAGTACATAACACGCGTTCATTCATCGACGTTTGTCGTGCGTTTAAAAACTTTAGCGCATGAAAAATTGCAAGTTACACAACACGCGTTACAAAAGCCGTTCCTGTCAGCTGTTTTTTATTTGTGCATTGAAAACGGATTCGAAAGTATATCAAGATTTATTTATTATATTAAATTTATTCTTTTTATATAAATATTGTATGTTATTGAAGCTCTTCAATAAATTTTTCTTTCACGATTCGCAAAATTTGTTAATTTTTTTTTATTGCCAGCTGATTACTTGTCAAAAATACACAACGCGTTAAAAAGTTCAAGGTTAACCAACTTTCTGCACTAACGCGTCAAAATATTTTGCATGTAGCTTGTTCTATTAAAATACACTAGTTTAACTTTTTTTGACAGAAGTCTACAAGGCGCGAGCGCACTAACGCATGTTATGTACTTCTACCTTAAGCTTAGGGAATTAAAAAAAAAACTTGGAACGGAGTCAAATTTTATCTGGCGAACATTTTTGTCAAGATTGTGGAGTAATAAAAGGTGATTAACAAGACGTGACGTCAAAGAACGTTTGCAACTTATCACATTAGGCCACTTTAGGCACCCTACTTTGTGTGTTCAATCCCCTTCGAAATATATCCAGATGTTATACGTATAAAAAAACATATTTAGGTTACCCTCACACAAATTACTATTAACCTTTTTAACTGAACACTTTTTTGTAGTATTTACATTGTTTTTAGTTTTTTATATATAAGATTCGGCATATCCGAATATAACACTCTTACAAGTTTGTAAATTTTTAAGTGAGAAAATTAATGTTGACCTCACATAAAAATGAAAGAACATTTAATATTTAATTACATTAATTTCCTTTTTTTTGTTGCTGAATTGAAGTCCGTGATATATCACTTTGACCTGTTCCATCTTTAAATGCAAGAAGTGATCTTAAGTTATAAAATACAGCAAATCGTTCGTTTCATATAGAAAGGCATTAACTAACATAACTTGTTTGTATTAAAATGTAAAATTGCTTGTACCATTTCTTGTAAGCCCGTTATTTTTGATACTATTGCATTAAAGTTTTGCGACAAGGTGTACTTGTGTGAAATTTATTAAAATCACAAAAAAAAAAACTCAAATTCGAAAATAAATCGAGCAAGAGTCTTTCTACATAAGACCAAGCAGCGTTTTAAGTCCCTAGATACGTCATGTGACCTTCCTTCAAATAATGCTTTGTTTTTTTTTTAATTAAAATTTTAGAAATGGATAATTAAGAATTCTGAACTTTTTGCTTATTCTAATTCTTAGACATATTTACTCCAATTTATAGAGAATTACTTTAAAGTATTTATTTGTTGCAGCTTTTTTGGTGCACATACATAATTAACATTAGAGATAATTCCAAGTTCAATCGTTGATTCCATTTAATAGTTTCATTCATTTGGAATTCATGGTGCGCTTCTTGATTATCTGTAGCTGGGTGTAGGTTTTAAACAAGTGGAGGCCAGTCAAACGTCCATTCATGGTGGATTTGAATGTAGTGCCGCAGGTGCACCATACAAACAGCTTAAATGTCATAAATTTACAGATGACCACGTTAATGGCAATGACGATTGTTGTGGCCGTTAAAGTGGTTGGTTTGTTTTAAGAAACTTCCTGCGGTAGACTACAAACATGTTTTTGTTTATTTTCTCAAATCTTTAAGCTTTTTCTTGTCCGCCTGTCGGTTTGTACGATGAAAAAAAAAATACACAGCATGTACCTACTTTAGCAGAATACATGTGAATGTTAGTGAATGCGTTGTGCTGTCGAAAGTTTCGTTTTGTTAATGATTATTTAACTATAGAAACAGTTTTTCTTCCCCATCCCTGCCAAGATACTACCAAACTGTTCAATAATAGACAATTATGTGTGACAGGTTTGTTTTCCTTGTTTTGCAAAAGAAAATGTTTAAGAACTGACAAAATATAACAACATTTTAAAGATGTTGTTGTGCATGTATGTACTATTTGTTTATGTGCTAACAACAGCTCCTTTTTAAATGTTCAGAAAGATAGGCTTAAACGCAATTTCATTTCAAACTGACGAAATTAATAGAAAGAAGCACTGAAAAAAAGTAAACAGAAAGAAAATCCCAAAAACTCCAAGAAATATTTTCCTTAAAGTTGAAAAAGTTGCATCCCTCTGGAAGGGATGAGTACATATATTTACGCAAAAGGCTACCAAAAATTGTTATTAAGTAACTAGCAAAGTAGCATAATATCATACTGAAAGCCCCGTATAGACCTTTAATAAACTGAATCTGTTTTGGTTTAAGAACCAAGGAAAATCGTTGAAAATTTCTGAGGATCGATTCATAATTCACCATAGCAACATTATTGCGATTATATTTAACATGTGTAAAGGTACGGTCACAAATATATATATATATTTGTTCCTTTTACTCCTGCAAGGAGGTCACAAATGGCTAACATTTAAAATAAAATATCAAACATTTGTGTTCATCATTTTTGGGCAAATAAATGTTTGTTCTTACAAAAATTTTGGTATGATCCAACAGTGTCAAACAAAAAGTTAAAATTAAAATTAAACAAATAATTAACAAAATTAAACCATTTTTTAATGACGAAAAAGGAGATTTTTGTAAAAATGTGTATCAAAAGATGTTATCAAAATTTTCTGCTAAAAAATTTTTTAAATAATAGTTTTAAGTCGTACATGTATGGGATGTAATACACTGGATTTGCAAATCACTAACGCCACAGAAACAATTTATATTAAAATTCTCAAAAATCCCCTTGCAATAGCAATTTATGCACTCTTCATTTAGGATAAATGGTAACACATTCAAAACTTTAGTTGTTGGAGTTGGTTGAATTTTCTTTGAAGAATTAACAATTAGAATTTTATAGCTGCCACCAATTAAAAAGAATAACGCCAGATATTATAATTCCGATATATTTTTTCTTATTTGATTTTTAAGGATTCACAAAAAAATCAATAAATTTTATCCTTTAATTTATAGGGTTTGAACAATTTTAAGGCGATACCTTTCCGCTTGAATATACAGTTAAACCTCGATTATCCGGCTCTCGTGGGACCGGCACCAGCACGGATAATCGAAATACACGGTTAATAGAGGTTATATTAAAATATACATATATATATATTTATTTTTATTTTTTTTTTATTTAAACATTCGATTTGTGTAACTACAGATTCATAGATACCACATATTTTTATACAAAACATACAAATCGTCACAGAGAATGCAAAATCAAATAACTATTTATGTACATATCCTCAAAAACACTAAAACTGGGATTTTTATTGATTATGCTTTGGTTGTTCAAACTACATGTCTGAACTTAAAACATGAACTTAAAAGGGGGAAACACCGGATTTAGATATATGTACATAATAAAAAACATATGAATGCTGTACAGATAATAGATGTAAAGCACGGTTAAAGGCAGAGTTAACCGAACGTCCACGTCCCCTAACGGAACGTCTGGTTCGTTTTGTTATTTGCAAACAATGCAAATGCTTACTGAATTTAAATGTCACGTTGACGGAACGTCTCGATCTGTATAAAACAGATTTTTATACCGTTGTTACGTGACAGTTGTAAAGCAGTGATGGGCTGCTTGTATGTTAAATTGAATACGGGTATTTTTGCTCTTTTTTTTTGGTACTTTTTTTAGTATAGCTATGGAATTGCGACAAAACAACTTAAAATACAACATATTTCCATGTAAACAAAAATATATATGTAAATATGTTTAGATGTACAAAATAAACAAATGCATATACACATACAATGGAAATGTGAAACAAATAAAAGGCTTTAAATGGTATCAAAACCTTGTTTAATGTATACACCACAATACAATATATGTATGCTAAAAAATATATATATGGCAAAATTTTTTTTTTTTTCCATTTCTTTATTTGCGATCTATTTTACAATAATAAGCAAATTTGAATAAAATATAAATATTAACATAATTTATTGATTCCCATCGGAAACAACAATATAAGATATGCATATACATATATAGAGATGATTTATATATTTACAAAATATAGTTATAAATTAAATTATATAAATCACAATTTATACAAATGGGAGATCTAGTATGTGTTTTCTTTTAAGTCTTCGTACTTCGTCAGTCTCGTCTAATAGTGTGATTGCCAGTGTGTTAGAGTGATTGCTGAGTCTTTTTAAATAGTTGCAGCTAAATTTTTGTATTTCAGTTTTTACAAAAGGTATTTGGAGGTCATTATGTAATGTTATATTGGTAACGTAAAAAGGAGCGTTTGTAATTGATCTTAAGGCCTTAGATTGAAATCTTTGCAGAATTTCTATATTTGATGTGCTGGCTGTTCCCCATAATTCTATGCCATAGGTCCAAATTGGCTTTAATATTGTTTTTAGAAGAAGTACCTTATTTTCGAGTGATAGTTGTGATTTGGGCCCCAGAAGCCAGTACATTTGTTTAAATTTCATATCGAGTTGTTTTCTCTTGGCTTTTATGTGCACTTTCCATGTAAGTCGTCGGTCCAAATGAAGCCCAAGATATTTGACATTTTCTTTGCTGGGTATTGGGGTGCCATATAGGCTTACAGGTGGGCAGTTTTCCCTTCTTAATGTAAAAGTAATGTGATTAGATTTTTGGGTGTTAACTATAATATTCCATTTAGTAAGCCAGTGTTGTAGATGGTCGAGTTGTAATTGCAATAATCTTGAAGCTTCAGTTGGTGATTGATGTGAGGATATAAACGCGGTGTCATCTGCGTATGTTGCTACAGTTAGGTCTTCTGTAGTTGGCATATCGTAAGTGAATATAGTGTACAGCACTGGTCCTAGAACGCTGCCTTGAGGTATACCGGCTTCTATTTGATAAATGTTCGAAACATCACTGTTGATTTTTACATAAAAGTATCTGTTACTTAGATATGACAGGAAAAACATATAAAATGGTGCTGGTAGAATATTTTTTAGTTTATATAGCAATCCAGTATGCCAAACTTTATCAAACGCCTGTTGTATATCTAAAAATACAGCAGAGCAATATTTTTTATTTTCGAAGGAGTCAATTATAACTTTACATATTCGGTGGCATTGTTCAGGCGTTCCATGTTTATGGCGAAAGCCAAATTGGTGATCAGGAATGATACTGTTTTTTTCTAAAATAGGCATTAAGCGCTTAAGGAGAAGCCTTTCAAAAATTTTTGAGAAAATGGGCAGTAAACTAATTGGCCTATAGGAAGATACTACATTTTTAGGTTTACTTGGTTTTAAAACCATAATTATCTCTGCACACTTCCATTGGGAGGGGAAGTGTTGGAGTCGTAAAATAGAATTAAATATAAGTGTTAAAAAGACAATTCCTTTATACGGTAATGATTTTATAACTTTCGCATCTATTTTATCATATCCTGGTGACTTGTTGTTGTTTAAGGAAGTTATTTCCGCTTTTGTCTCATTCGGAGTGACATGTTTTATTGGCAGATCCATTTGACACGCTACATCTAAGAAATGCAGAATATCGCTGTCGTTATCATTAATGCGTTGAGGCTTAAAAGTTTTCTCTAAGTGCTCTGCAAAGGCGGTAGATTTTTGTATATCAGTTCGGCACCATAAACCATTATCAGTTTTAATAGGAACGTTTGTTTTTGCTGGGCGTTTGAGATACTTAGTGGTGTGTAATTAAATCAGGGAATGACTTGGACGATGCTGTTGAAATATTGACTTCATCGATTCACGAGTCGGCTGTTTTATCAACCCCAGACATAGGGCCTTCTAGAAACTTAGGTCTTAAAGTTCAAGCTTCAGCAACAGCCAGAGAAATGATCAGACAATCTAGGCGGCTAAGAAAAGTATGGCACCGTACAAGAAATCCAACTGACAAAACCAACTGGAATCTTGCTATTAAATTATGCTCAGAATTCTTGGCAAAAGAGAGAAACGAAAATACTGCTCAGTATCTCAGAAAATTAAAGCCACAAAACAAAAACAAGGAACATGATATGGCAAAATACAAATTTGTTTATTGTAAATTTATTTTATACATATTATATTATATACGTTTTTTACATACACAAAATACTGTGTTAATACTATTTAAATCACTTGGTACTTTTTCTGCACAGCGGTCACCATTTAAACATTTTTGATTCCCATCACTGTGTGTATTGCTTTATGTATACTATTGCTTTTTGTTTATGTATGGGAAAAACATATGACACGTTTTTAAATGTTCTATAAAGGTAGAAGTACATAACACGCGTTAGTTCGCGCGCAATCTGTAGACTTCTGTCAAAAAAAAATAAACTAGTGTATTTTCATAGAACAAGCTACATGCAAAATATTTTGACGCGTTAGCGCCACAAAGTTGGTTAACTTTGAACTTTTTAACGCGTTGTGTTTTTTTTGACAAGTAATCAGCTGACAATAAAAAGAAAAATTTAACAAATTGCGAATCGTGAAAGAAAAACTTATTGAGGTGCTTAAAAAACATACAATATTTATAAAAAAGGAATAATTTCAATAAAATAAAAAATCTTGATATACTTTCGAGTCCGTTTCAAATGCACAAATAAAAAACAGCTGACAGGAACGGCTTTTGTAACGCGCGTTGTGTAACTTGCAATTTTTCATACGCTTAAGTTTTTAAACGCACGACAAACGTCGACGAATTAACGCGTGTTATGTACTTCTACCTTAAGTGCACCAACGTGCTTACAGTACGGTGCGGTACATTACGGGTACAGCAACGTTCGCCTAACTGGGCCTTAATAGAGGTATAAATCTTAAACACGGATAATAGAGCGAAAAAATAAAAAGATCTGCATGCCGGTTAATAGATGTTACCAATTAATAGAGCTCCGGTTAATCGAGGTATAACTGTACTTCGTAAGTTGTTAGGTTAAAAAAAAATGAAAAAGTAGGCCATGTGTTTGGCAAGATTCGCTTTTATACCAAGGCTCTAGCATTGCGTAAATTGCTTAATAACAATAGGCGCGACATTAAGTGTGCTAACACGTAATTAGTAAATATCATATGGTAAGATTTAGGTACTCGTCGCGATTGGAGAGAATTATTTTGATAAACGGTGAATCTTCGATAAAAACAATGTTTGAAATATAAACGTAATTTAATTTATGATAAATTTAGATGAGATTAATATAACCTTTAATTTGTCTAGAATTTATTAAGATTTTACGCCGTATTAAAAATTTGCTTTATATTTTTAGATGATTTAGAGATAATATGTTCATTTTTAAATTTTAAGTAATATTCTTAAAACTATTCCATTGTATAAACAAGAGGATTAGTTTTTTACTTCGTTAAAAAACGACAACATAACGTTAAAAAACGAAGACATGTCGTCTCACTACGAACACCATTTAATCAAAATGGATCAGGTGGTCCAATATTATTTGCAGGGATATAACGTTCTCTGCAAATAATAGGACTAGTCCAAACACGCGTGTAAAATGTAGCCCACAAGGGACTACCCTGAAGATAACGAGACTAGTCCACACATGCATGCAAAGAGTAGTCCATAAAGGAGTAGGAGTACTTCAAAATAACTTCAAATATATGGATAAAAGGTGGTCTATTTAACATTACGTTGTCCTAGAAGGGGACCATATAACCCACCGATGTAATCCCTACTACTTCATGGAGTACAAAAGTGGGTTAGTTTTAAAAGTACTCCATGTCAGTTCAGTATGGAGTACACTAAAGGGGTAGTTTCAAAAGTACTCCATGTCACTACTCCACGGATTAACTAATAGGGTTACTTTCAAAAGTACTCCATGTAACTACTGAATGGAGTGTACTAAAGGGGTAGTTTCAGACCTACTCCATGAATTCTCTAAAATGGTTAGTTTTAAAACTACTTCTTGCCATTAGGGAATGCAGTGGACAAAAGGGGTAGTTTGAAAACTACTTCATGCCACTACTGAATGAAAGACTAAAAATAAGTTTACGATTAAGCTTTTTAATTTTCGTTTATTAAAAATAAAATATTAATAAAAACAATCCTTTTCCCACCCATATAATATATTAAGGACTTAAGTTTGCATGTAGTGTTATTTTGAAGAAAATGTTTATTTGATAAAAAAAATAGTGTTCCATTTATTTTTAATAATCCTTAAAAAAAAACTAAGTTTAATTAAGTAATTTGTCGTTTTAGAAAAAAACCTAATAACTAAAATATAAGTATCAAATGTGATGCCTTTTTTCACACATTTCATAAACTTTCCTCTTTCACTTTTAAATAAACAATTAATAAAGGCCATACCAGATAAAACTTCTTCGTTTTGCGTGACGTTTCTAAATTTGACAGATAAGCGTAACGCAAAAGGTGTATGTCACAATAAACACTTTGACAACACACACGAATTGTTTGTTAAAAATAAATAAATAAGCAAAATTATGCTAGCAGACTGTCAAAGCGCGCAAAAAGATGAGAGTTGCCTAACTTTTCGCTTCGCTCTGCGATAAAAGTTTTTTATGTGACATGTTTCGTATAAGTATGAATATTTCATCTTGGATGTCAAAGCGAATCTCTTACGCAATGCAAAGCAAAAGTTTTATCTAACATGGCCTTAATGGACTACCAATGTGTAATACTCTAAACTATAGAAAAGTTTACATCATGCAGTTGTTTGCAGCACTGCATGTTAATTGCTTATAACATGGTCCATACTACAGTACATTGGACCATGTTGTAAGTAGTCCATTTAATCCACAATGGACCACACAATCCAATATTGTCTGTAGGGTAGGACTAGTCCAAAAGAAACCCAAACGTATGGAAAAAACATGGTCTATTTAACATTACGATGTCCTAGGGGAGCTTTGGATTACAAAGGCGTAGTATTAAAACTACTCCATTGTATACACAAGATAATTAGTTTTAACTTCGTTTAAAAACGAAAACATGTCGCTTAAAAACGAAGACATGTCGTCTCACTACGAACAATGACATGGTCCATGCTTGCGTTACATCGGACCAGTCCATGGAGTAGTCCATTTAATCAAAATGGATCAGGTGGCCAAATATTATTTGAAGGGGTTGTAAATGTAGTTTAATTCTCTTCAATGTGTGTTCACACGTACGTTAAAAAGAGTATAGGAGAGAATAAAGGAGAAAGCGCAGCGCCCGGATTTTGCCGATCGCAGTTTTAAAGTAAAAACCATGTCGTGCATGATGGTTTTTTCCAGCACGAATACGGGATAAAATTAACTACATATAAATACAAGCACATTTTGAGATTGGTTCAATCTTAGTTTTACTTAAATCAATCCCATTTTCGGATTGAATACGGATAGTTTAAGTATTTCGCGATTGAAAATCCGTACTTGAATCCATCATTTTTTACTTGATCCAAGAAAATCCGTACTTAGCGCACTATTGATACCGCATCGGATTGATTTAAGTACGCATGGATTGATTCTTCTTTTCAGTGCATATGTTTTTTTTTTAACCATACTTTAACAATGTTTTTTCTCTGCGTGTATGTAAAACATATTATTTATGTATTGTTAACTGTACTGTAGTATAAATATAAGCATCAGAATAAAGCTTAGTAATTATTCCAAAGTGTTTTATTATCCTGAATTTTTAGTTTTCCCACTCAAGCGCATTTTGCACTAATTGCTGATGCCATAAAATGATGATTGAAATTGTAAATCGAACAACTAATTTGCAGTAATTTGTTTTTAACAGCGGGAGTGTTTTTATATTTTCATCTAATGAGCGAAAAATAAAATTCAACACGGCCGCAGTACAAATTTGCAGAGTTCCCACTCAGTAGACCTCACATTCTAATATCCTATTGTAAAATGAATTATTTCAATTTATTTTTATTATCGGAATCCCAACAAACTTGTGTATGGAAACGTTCACTTTGGTTTTTGTAAAATAATTTTTATAGTACTCAATATAAAATATATTCTAATGGGGAAAACGTTAAGAGAAAATATCAATTAAATAAATTTAATCTTTTTAAATAACTTAAATGTTTATAATGCTTTTTTACTGATAATATCTTTAGCATTACTTGTTATCAAATCGAATGACAAATGCGTTGAGATTGAAGAGCAATATTAATGATCGTATGCTAATTGTTTTAAATTTAATTACATGGTACACTTCAAGAGGTATACACTAACACACTCCCAATAAAAACACATATGTACAAATTTTTATTTTTTATCTATGTATGTCTGCTAGGGTTTCTGTTTTTGATTATTAGATATTACCATGCATGCAAATTTTGACATTTTAATCAGGCTAAATTTCATTGAATTTAATTTTCATTAAATTATTTCTTATGAAGAAATGAATTTTTACACCATGAAATGATTTCGATTGCAACCACTCAATCTCCTCAGAGGAGTTTGCCGTTTAAAACTCACAGCCATTGACGACTGCTGGCAGTCAATAGTCAAACATTTAAACCAAATTGTATTTAACCCTTTGGTAGATCAAAATTTGCTTTGAATGATTATCTACTTTAATGTTTTGTGTGGTCTTCCTTACTTTTGTTTTTTAATACATTTTGTCAAGAATTCTTCTTGAAGTTCAAAGTACATTTTTCTCTTTTTCATGTTTTTTTGTCTTTCCTTCTCCTTGTTGACCTTTTTCAGCACAAATTGAAGGACAAATGTAAACATAAAGCTCATGCCCTAGCTTTTTGTCAATAACACTGTGCTAGTTGAAAAAACAACAAGCCGGGCACCTTACGATTTAACTTAATTCGGGAATGCTGAATACAGTGGTGGAGAAGGTTGCACAAAGTATGTTTGCGTAACTCAAAAACGGGTTTGTTTATTCAAATTACTAAAAAACCGAAATTCCACAATAATGTTTCCTTTAAGAAAGGTAAAACTTTTTTCTAGATACGCAGGCGTGTTAGAAATTTTTTTAACCATATTTTAAAATTTTTGTTTTTTAAAAATTCATCAAAAATTGGAAAACGCAGCTAGGCTTCTTATTTTTTGAAGACATTCAAAAAATGAAGCTGCAAACTAAACAAGCCATAAATGATTAAAATCTGTTGGCAACTTTTTATTTTATTCGCAGAATTTAAGAATTTCATAAAACGCAATATTTGTATGGGAGCCCCCCTAAAAAGTGGTGATAAGGGGCAAGTATATCTCGAGAAAATTTCAAGGACAAAAAACTAATGGAGGTCGGTCATACATTTTATCAAACTAGGGGCGATTCGTTGGCAGTTATGGAAGTTTTTCTTCAATATACATATTTCTAGTCTGCATTGAACATTTTGTATTGAAGTCCTCTTATGGAACGGTGATAGCGGGTAGGTATGTTAGAAATTATTGATTCAGATGATAACTAAAGTGGGGTTGGTCATACATTTGATCCATCTAGGGGCATCCTTTAAGAATTTTATTAAACGGTTCATCGAATTTAATTTTCATTAAATTATTTTTTATGAATTAAAATATCAAAATTTGGCTAAAAAACCATAGACAGTTCAATAAAATAACCTCAATACTAATTATTATTATTACCATATATTTTATCATGTGAATAGAAGTGAAAAATAAAGTATTTTGACTTGAGCAATTTAACAAGCTTTTAAGAAAAATAAAGTTGAAGTTAACTAAAGTTATAGTTATAGATAGTACTGAGCTTTCAGTCAAAAAGCGCCTATTATCTGCCGGATAACAGCTAACGCCAAGTTATAATAATGGCCCTAAGGCTCATAAAAATAGCTGACTATTCTATTAGTTTAATAATTATATTTTGCACTATGAATGTGATGCCTCCTCAACATTAAGAAAAATGGTAATAACGTCGATATTGCATTCATCTTACGATGTCCATTCATTTATCTGGCAGTTAGTTATTTCACCTTCCCCCAAACGCGTTATCTTTTATACCTTATCGCTACTCGCAGCATTACATTACACCATATTGTAAAATACCTTATAAATTGGTTTAGTGTAATTAAAAGAGTAATACGTAGTAATACGTTAGCTTAATTGGCTAGAGCGCAGAACTTTAAAAAAAAACAACAACAAAAAAATAATTACCGAAGTTCACTACTCATGATAGTCATACAAAAGTTATGAGCTTTTCACAAAAAAAAAAATATGTAGTGTACCATTTTTTGTTATAACATTGTTGGGTTACATCTCAATTAAAAATGTTCTTTAAATAAATTTATAATTAATAATAACTAATGTTGTTTTCGTTTTAGAATGGACTTGGACCAGACCCTCTGCCAGCAAAGGAGGTAAGTATTTAATTTTAGGAAAAAATATCAATAATTTAAAAAAAAAATTAATATTTACTGCCGTGGAACTATTTTGTATTAAGTCTTCTAGAAGTAAAAATATTATAATGGAAGCATAAATTTCAGGATTTTAGATAAGTATATTATTAAATAATTTTGGTTTTAATATATCGCAACCTTAGGGCAACATGGAGTCCTAAGCACAGATTACTAAACGAGACGGAAGATTTTGCGTTTTTTTCTCTATCTGCGAAAGCTTCCTTCGCAGCTGATTTGGGCGTATCCACATGTCACTTTTTACATATCTGTTTAGTAATCTTTGGTCCTAAGGTCGCGAAATGTTTTTTAAAAAATTTTTTATGCTTTTTTTTAAGTGATCCAATCGGATATTTTCGCTATACACATTGTGTTTAAAAAATTTCAGGCCAATTTTATTAAACGATTTTTTATAATGTCATTTCAGCCTTTAAAAAAACAAAATATTGATATTTACTGCCTTTTTTTTACTAATTCCAATTATTTTGAGAGAACTCCAGGTGCTTATTGTTTTGTTTGTATTGAGATTGACCTGGTGTACTGTAACATGTATGTTTTTTTTCATTGTGAATTAATTAAAAGAAAGTTGATGTGATAGAACATAGGGCACCCTTTAATTTGTTGGTGTTTCAGTAATAATTTGTTTTTTATGAGTGTGAGTTATTAGCACATATCCCAAACTGTTTTATGGGTCTTATTTATAGACTTGGCATCGGTTATTTAATGGCGCCAACTATTTGCCATGCCGTTAGAGTCTCATTCACACTCAGAAATTTAAAATACACGTTGCCAGGCGTGTCCTTCTGAGACCCTATTCTCTAATCCGCTGAAGTGTCCGTCACTACTTATTAATTCGCAGTTGCCCACCAATCTTCGTAGTTAGGGTCACCCACTATCCGCAATCTGTGGAGGCGTCCCATAGCACTTCAGCTATGTTTCCTTTAGGTTTTTATATTTTGCCTTGATAAGAAGTAACTCATGAAAACGAAATATAAAATGCCAGGAAGAAGTGTAAAAAATTGGTCATTAAAGAGGAAGGATCCGAAATTACATACGTGCCCAGAACTTAACTTAATACCTTTTATGATAGCTACAAAGTGTAGACATATGTCCCATATAAACCCGCATCCTAAAATCTCATATAGATAAAGATATCTTTATAATATTCGGCACAAAGAAATTGTACATGAATCTGAAGCTGCTAGCATAATTTTGGCTTGGCAGGGTCCCAATTCGGGAACAATCGAAACAAAAAATGTTTCTTGTCTTCTCGAGACTTTTTTACTTTGAGGCCGGAATGTAAATGCATTAAATATAACGAAATATGCAAAAATACTTTATATTAGAGTGTGTACGGGTTACTTTTTTGAGGCTCGGTCTAAAGTACATATTCGAAAAAAATTTTCTTGGAGATAAGTTCGATTATTATGTGCAACCTCTAAAATTATTCTAGCTATACAAATACAACTCTATGGTTCCAAGAAAGCCAAAAAGAAAACAAAGGAATAAACAAAAAATAAATAAATATAGATAAGAGTTTTGTGAGAAATATTTTATAAAAACTATGTAATTTTATAAGTGATGGTGTTTAAAAATTATGTAATCTTAAAAAATATATTTAGTGCTTGTGTGAAAAGAACAGATTCGTTTAATATTTTAACAAAACACTTCTTTGATAAAAACCCGAGTCAAACACGACCTAATGTGTGATCATCGTGAAGATTATCTCCAAGCAACGAACATTTGCGTTGAGGAATTAAATAGAATCCTAGTAATTTCATCGTTATACTCCCCGCCTAGATTTTCAATATCAGAAAGCCCATATTATAAATATTTTAAATCATTAGGACCGTGTTTCCTAGCCGCTGGCGATTATACCGCTAAGCATACCTTCTGGGGGTCACGACTTATAACACCAAGAGGTCGTGTTTTGTTTAATCCAATTTCTAAAATGGATTTAAATCATCAAAAAGTTCCAGAAGTCATTGATTTCGGCGTGGTTAAAAACATCCCCATAGAAACGATTCATGTTGAAGCTTTCTTAGAATTATCTTCCGACCACACACACCTACAATTGTTACTATAATGAACCCCAATATAATTGTATTTCCGACTGGTTACTTAGCGACGACAGCAACGCAAATTAATTGGTTAAAATATAAAAAATATCTCAGTACACATTGCACAGAAAATATTCCGCTCAGTGCACCGGAGTATGTAGATCGCTCTATTGACAATTTTGACAGTTTTCTGAAACAAGCTGTTCTACATTCCAATATTGCCCCCAAATAAACAGCTAGAAATCTCAAAAGGTTAGTTGTCTCTAAACCACCATTTAGAAACTTGAATGGAAGTTGGGCAAGAAATGATGATGAAAAAGGAAATCTGTTTCTTAATCATTTAAAAACCATATTAACTCCAAATTTATCTCACTATATTGCGGTCGAGTTACCACCTGTTGCTGCTAGAGCAGCTGTTCCTCTAAGATTGGAGATAAAAGAAATCGAAAAGGCTATTTGTGATTTAAGCTCCAATAAAGCCCCTGGTTTTGATAAGATCAGCAACAAAATGGTTTTTGAACTACCTCGCATAGCAAAGAAAATTATTCTTTATATTTTTAATGCTATTTTACGCCTTGAATACCATCCTCAAAAATGGAAGGCTTCCTTAGTTACCATGATACCAAAGCCAGGTAAAGATTATTATCAAATATGTCAAAGCTGTTTGAGAAATTATTAGTTTCAAAATTAACACCAATTTTAAGTGACAATAGATGTATTCCAAACCATCAGTTTGGATTTAGAAGAAAACACAGCACAATTGAACAAACTCATCGAATAGTAAATGTCAAAAGAAAAGCATTTGAAGAAAAAAAGATATTGCTCAGCACTCTTCATCGATGTTTCGCAAGCTTTTGATAAAGTCTGGCATGAAGGCTTATTACATAAATTGAAGCAAAATTTACCAGCAAACAGACACAAGCTGTTAGAAAGATACTTAGTCGGTCGCGAATTTATTATTAAAGAAGGAAATTTCTTAAGTTCACCTCAGCCAATTGGCGTTGGATTATACTTAATTTATACTTAGGACATGCCAACAAACATTTACACCCAAACTTCAACATTTGCCTACGATACAGTTTTTTTAAGCGTCCACGAAAAACGCTATGAAGCATCTCGTTACTTACAGGATCATATATTTCAACTAGAAATATGGCTAAGACAATGGAGGAAAATGGTAAATGAGCAAAAATGCGCACATATAACATTCACCTTGCGCCGGTAATCTTGTCCCCCTATTACAATCAATAATCAAATAATTCCTCAACATTCGCATGTAAAATATCTCGGTACACATCTGGATCGGCGATTAACGTGGAAATGCCATATAGAGGCAAAATTAACTCAAATGAAACTAAAAGTCATTCAAATTCATTGGCTTATTGGAAGAAATGCTGTCCTTAGTCTCGATTGCAAGCTTCTACTTTACAACTCTATCTTAAAGCCTATCTGGTGCTACGGTATTCAGTTCTGGGGCACTGCCTCGGCCTCTAATATTGAAAAAATTCAAAGGCGCCAAAATAAACTTCTTCGAATAATCACAGCTGCCCCTTGGTACGTTAAAAATTCAAACATTCACCAGGATCTTAATGTTCCTTTAGTAAAAACTATGATTACGAAATATGCAGTAAAATACTTAAAAAGGCTCGAACTGCATCCGAACCCACTAGCTCGAAATATTTTATATGATATCGGCCACACTCGCTTAAGAAGAAGAGACACTGCAGCACTTATCCAATTAGGTGAGCGATAAACACCTTTATAAGTGAACAGAACCCGTGAGGAAGAAAATTTGTGTCCGGCACTTTTAGGACATAAAATAAAGTATTAGGTTAAGATTTAATTGATTATTGTTAGTTCATATTTAATATATAAAGATTCAATAAATAAATAAAAATAAAAAAAAAACACTTCTGTCGACAACCACAATACAAGCGACTGAGTTTGGCATTTGTGGTCGCATCATATTTCTTAGTGGGCCGAAAATGTGTAACACAACTGTAACGTTGTCGTTTGCTGGCTGGTAGACCGACATACTTGTCCTGCTGAAAATTGTTACAAGCTAATTAGAGCGGTCGACATCATGGGCCAGGCTGTAAATGTCATGCGCGGAAAAGCAAATTTTATTTATCGTTTTTGCGTTATTGTGTTTATTTGATTAATGGGATGGGAGCTTTTGTGCCAAATCCATTATTTTAAGAAGAAATAAGTTAAAGTGCTGTATTCGGCTGTGCCGAATCCACCGACAGTTCGAATATTTTAGGAGTGGGATCTATTTATTATTAATTTATCTTTATAAAAATAGACGTCAGCATTAAAATTGGTTGCCGTTTAGACCTTTTTTGAATTATTGACCGAGCTTGAGTAAAATATCATGATTCGTAACAGTTTAAGCCGAACTTAAATGATTTTCAGGAGGGGAATTTAAATTGGAGCCATGGTAAGTTATGAGCCAATCATCCCAAAATTCCGCAGAGTGGTGAAATTAGTTTTAGCGTTTACAGTGAATTTCAGAAGGCTGCTAAATAAAGGATCTAAGGTAAATTATAGACCGTATATCACAAAATTGCATGAAATTTTTTTCTGGCCATATGAAGCTAAGATGGAACAAATTTTACTGCAATATTTATATCTGCTACGGTTTAAGGAGAAATTAATTAATTTACAAGAGTGGGCTTTATATGGGGCCTATCGATCATCACGAAATTTATTAGTGTGATTTTTAGTCCTATAGAACTGTAAAGTATTAAATTTTTTTCTGATAGCATTAATTACGGATTTAGGCGTACTAAACTGTTTTCCGGGAGTAACGTTTTTATGGGGATTAGGGTAAATTATGGACCGATCTTCACGAAATTTTACAGTGTGATTTCCCGACGAATAAAACGAGATTTTGCAAAACCTTATATCATTCCGTGCATTATTCCACCATTTATGTAAGTTTTTGTAACAAAATTATAAATTTTTTTAGGGTGGTGGTTCCACATTTTGATTCATAGCTCTGATCCTACTAAACCGATTTTGCAAGATTTCAATCCCAATATGGTTAGAATAACTACAAGCAATTTGGCACCAAGTTTGTTAATTTCGTTTGAGTTTTTCGAAAGTGAGCGTGTTTTGAACAGACGGATAGAAGGACGGGCATGGCTAATCGAACTTAAGGCCCAACCAGATCATGCATGTATTAGCTTAAGCAATTGTCAAAAACTAACGAAAAGTCTGTCAAATGCATAAGCAAATAAAAAAAGACTTTTAGGTGGCCATAATGTACTTAATATCTATTTAACCATTGTTGCATATTTGTGCATAATTTTGTTTTTTTGCGAGCACTTCAAACTAAAATGTACCAAAAAGTCCAACCGTGTATTTGTTTATTTTATGCTATTTAATTTGTAAAGAATTTAAAAATAGATAATTTGTGAGTGTCTTAAAAAAAATGGAAAATAAATTAAAATATGTTAATTCGTCTTATTTGTCCATTTTAATTTATTTTATTTTTTATTGTTATACATACACAGCTGTTTTCGTACGGAATGTGCGTTCAGTTTGGCACTGCTTAAGCAAATGACATTTGACGAAACTTGACGAAAAGCATCATTAAGTACATTGTAGCTTGCCATATATGTTTTATATGTATTCGCACAGCTACTTAAGTTGACTTAAGCGACCTCATTCATGTTCTGGTTGGGCCTTTAGAATTACTCAAGGAGCCAAAATACATATACTTTATGGGGTCGTAGGTGTATAATAAAAAAGTTGCACACGGAATGACAAACTTAGTATACCCTCATTCACCTTCAGTGGTGGTGATGGTGGAGGGTATAATTAGAGGCCGTCGTGGTTTTTGCTTATATGCATCTTAGCTATTTGTGGGCCGATCTGGCTGAATTTTAATAGCAGCCTACTCCAGACTATATGTGATTACGTAGTAACCCCGTAGTAACCCCGCACAGATCAACTGACGGACGGACACAAGGTCATCGTTAAATCAACTCAGATATCAATATAGATTCAGTACCCATAACCAAAATGTTTACAAATCGCAATATTTGTATAAATAAATATTCAAGTTGTATTAAGAAGGAAGTTTTTACGTAAAACGCCAAAAGGCCGTTTTGCTTATAAAAATCATTTGGGGGATTCACAAGGTAGTCGTAAAGTTGTAAAGTCATATGTCCTAAAATAATTACAAGAAATATATTGGACTGCTGTGGGCTACCGCTTATAATTAAGATTTCTACTGTACAGTTATGACGAAACAATAAACACAGCATTTACATTTTTATTTTGTTTAAATTACAACAACATTTATTTTAAACAATTGTAAAATATTATTTATGACATTATGACGATATGACTGGATAGCACACCTTGTGAATCCCCCAATTGTTTAAAGCGTAATTTGTAGCATGCAATGAAGAAAATAGATTTTGTTAAATTGTCTTATCCTAATTAAATATGTTCATTAAAGTGAATAGTTTATCGCCGTTTAGCAAATTTAATCAATGGTCGCTCTCAGATTGTCACAGATTTTTTGTAATATGACACACGAATAAAACATGACGATCATTAGGACGAGGCCGTTGTTGAACTTCTTTTTTAATAGAAAAAAAATTAAAAAATAAAACGAAGAAGAAGAACACGGAATGAGAAAAAAATGTTTCGACAAATTGAACAAAAATCTTGTAAAATATTTCTTGTGCCGCAATTGATCGTAAATTAATCAGAAAATTTGTTGCAATTGCTAGTTGTTGCTATTGTTGTGGTTGTAAACACACCAACACGTGCGATTCTGCGCACAGAACGTAAAAAGAATTCAAGGTACTAGAACCAATCGTTAATTTCATTTATTGGCGATATCAGCTTCTGATATGTACATATGAATGGATCGATAGAGCGACCGGTGGATGTGTGTATACAAGTGATCTAATGATATCGTCGTATTTTTTTGTCTAGTTAGCTGTTTCTTTCTATTTCATATCTAAGAACATACACAAAGTTACAAATTTTTATGTATATGTTTGTACTTAGATATAATTGTATAAATTTTTTTGTTAAGTGCGTGATCTGATTGTTGCTGTTGCAATTTGAGTCTTTATTACTGACTACTTTGGTGTATCAGTAGTTAGTGTGAATTCATGCCACGCTTGGTAGAAATTGCAATATATTAACGCAATAAAATTGCCAATATAAATCACTTTGTTGATGCTGAATTTCTTTTATTTTTCCTTTATCTTCTGGCCACTTTTTTAAAAACGAACTTATTCATAGATACAAATACATACAACAAACAGAGATACATACGTCAAGCAGAAAGAACCAACGATAGATAAAACGTTGTGTTTGGATCTGCTTGTTCTCGTACATAAATATTACAGCATCCATTTAACGTCATCTATATTAAAAGCCAATTGATTATGGATCTTGTAAAACATGTTTTCATTTCGTTCATTTATCTAAACGGATTGATATTGATTGCGATTTAAAATAAAATACATCCACTCAACTACTTACTAACTAACTACTCAGCGCTAGAATGTATTCGCATGGATGTGAAAAGAATTTACTTTTACGATTGGACCGCAAAGCTATTCGTTCGTGGATTCTTGCCAACAAAATAAAGGAAAAATTGCATTGTTTGTCAGCAATGGCGATACCGATGGCACATGTCCGGAAATAGATGTGTGCGGCTTAAAAACTATTTGTAATGCGAGTATGTTGTTGTAAATTATTGATTTCTATTTGTTTATATGTTTTTATTTTTTTTTTACCCATTGAAACAATAATTGACAACAACTGGAGCAAACAGTGAAATAAATGTGCAACACACGAACGCGGTTCGAACAGAAAACTTTCGAATTCATGTAGTCATGAAATAATTCCATTATGATTATTAAGTATTTAGTTACATAGAACTTTTAGGTAAATAATTGAAATTTTTACCTACTAACCAAAAGTTTAAATTATATTTATTTTTAAAGCCACTCGACCACTGACCTGTGCAGAGACTGCATTTAACCATTTCATAACAAATATAAAGTATTGTGCCATCCACAAGATTGTTATGCGACCACAAACGAATAACATAGATGGGGGAAGTTTACTAATTTTGCTTTTTGCAATTGCAATATACATAGATATTACGACATGCTGTTGAATGAGAACAGTCATATCATGTAAAAGCAAAATGTATTGAGTAAGAGAGAATACGGATACAAAATTTGACAAGCGTTCGGTAAATGTTTATTTTCTAAGCCATTTTACAAACTTATGCATACTCATCACACCATAGTTGTATTTTAACAGTACCCTGCGGAAAATTCGTGTCAATTGTTCGAATGGACTGGTCCTGGGATGGGATTTGTAAAAATAGAACAAGTCCAAAAAGAAATAACTAATAACCTGTGAAAGGAGAACCAATCATTTAACTGGCATATGAAGAACAAAAAGGTAGAAAAAGTAATGAATTACAGTACAGTCTATTGTGATGTGACACATTTTTTTGTGACTTTCTAAAATTTGGTTCTTAAATTCAGTTCTAAGGTTTGTTTTTTTTTTTTGTTTGAAAAAATACTACATTGCATTGAAATAATTGAGAATAGATGTGTGACTGGTCAAATGGTGTCATTTGGCATTTGGGAGTAGTGCACTAAATGTTGATTAAAATCAGCAATAGCGTCAAATAAAATTGCAAAAAATTTTATACTAATTTTTGCCAGCTTCAGTGATGGTTGACCTTTTTTTCACTAGCAATAAAAAAATTACACTTGTATAAGTTTATATCGCTCATAAGCATTTCATATTTTGCACGTCTCTTCATGCTTAATTTTCATTTCATTTTTAAGGCAAACTTGATTTCTTCGAAGAACTTAATTTTTTTCATGTCCATATATCGGAAACTAATTGGAATTTAGTTTTTCTCTTCATTTCTCTTCCTTTTTTTCATTTCAATTGCAACCATAAACTGGGAGAATGATTTAAGAACGGAGTATTCAAGTGCACACAATATTCAAATTGCCCGAAAACGGGATCGATGTACCTGAAAGTTAGGTAAAAGTTAATCTCAAACTATGTTTGATTCAAAAAGTTCTAAGTTGGTTTAATGCCGAATTCGTCCTTGATATAGTCCGAAAGGGAGTTTGATTCTAACTTACATATAAACACTAACCCCAGAGAACTAGATGGAGATATTAACTACCTACACATGTTTGTTTTACCTTTGTGTTGTTTTCCCCCTTCGTTTACAGAAGAACTCATAACTATAAGACACCAGAAAACATTATACTTTGAAAGTTTGATGTTTATTAGTAAATACTAGAGTTATCGATTATTCGCTTTTTAACTTTGTTCGAATAATGCAAATAATTGTTTTTGTTCGTTCGATCAAACGATTAAATCTAAAAAAGTATTCAATTAATCGATGAAAATAGCGAATAAAAAATATTTTTCCAAAAATGAAATTATTTATTTTAAATAGATATATCCGTCTATTCATCTACAACTATGGAAAATCTTCCATTTTCTTCTTTATTTTTAATCAAATCCGCTTTGATTTCTTCTTTTTTTGATGCGTGAAACTTTTGATCTTAATCCCATATCGCTGTATTACTTAAACGATATTATTTTGGATTTTTGAAAAGCGTTTTTTACCTTTTTGCTTATTTCTAAGTGAAAAATCCCCTTTCTTGAAACGTTTTTAGCGTTTGATTTAAAAAGAAAACAGCTGATACAATTGCTTGTCAAATTAAAAAAAATTCGATTTTTTTTTATAACCAAAAAGGACCAAAAAAAAAAGACCCGTGTCTCTCAGTTTTGCCCAAAGTCATGCACTTTTTTTTATGGGCCCTTAAAGATTTAGGGCCTCGGTGTCATTTTTGCAAAAAAGTGATAATTTTCTCAGGCTCATATCTTGCAAACTGTTCGGAATTTTGATTAACCCTCTGAGACAAAGTTGTAGCTCTTGGCATAGTTAAGAATCATTCCTAGGAAGTTTATATGCTCTAGAAAGTTGTTTATGTAGATCTTAGGTAAATTTTTGTGGTTGATTGTTTTCTTGAATTTTGAACGGTTTGCTACCTATGGACCTGAACAGAAAAAAAAGGTAAAAAAATCAAATTTTTTTAATTTTTTTGCGATTTTGATCTTGAAGAAGAAGATTATTTGATTTTAGATGTTCTTTTTTGTTCTTTATGGCAAGAGCTACAACTTTGTCTCAGAGGGTTAATCAAAATTCCGAACGGTTTGCAATATATGATCCTGAGAAAATGATCAGTTTTTTGCAAAAATGACACCGAGGCCCTAAATCTTTAAGGGCCCATAAAAAAAGTGCATGCCTCTCGGCAAAACTAGGAGACACGGGTCTTTTTTTTTTGGTCCTTTGTGGTTATTTATTGTCCGTATATGGTTATTTTTTTTCGTGTTACACTGTGTTATTGTTGATGGGATAAGCTATTTCTATGCGCATTTCACTGGATGCTTAGGCCAGATCATCAGGAAACTTCATCTTCATACAAATAAAACCGCTAAGTGTACAAGAATTATAAGCACCAGTTCAAAACGAAAAAGTTTTAAAATTATGAGTAACAATTTGTGTCGAAAAAGTGAAATTTGTTTTTCAAAATGCATACAGATAGCCAAAGGTCTAATTCGATTAGATTATTGCAATAATTTTGTGTTTGTAATTTGCTTCCACTTGAATTTTTTGTTGAAGACGACAATAAGAATGAACAAGTCTATTTTTATAAAAGCAGAAATGAGCAGCGAGAGTTTACGATTAAAAATTGTTGGGCAAATTAACGAAGTTTGTGTAAATTAATTCTCAAACAATTTTTGACAGTTCATTTGTGATGGCGTAAAAATTCACAGATTGCGAGACTTTCAAGCGATATCATGTAAAATCTAAATGAATTAAAAACAATTTAAATATTTAATTATAAGCCTGTATTAAAGTCCCAAAAAACAATAACTTGTCGATAAATCTGCTAATTTGAAAAATAAAGTATGTCATAGGAATTTGCACTATCGTGTGACTGGTATTAAAATTCATAATGCAAATGAATTGAGTGCAATAAAATGAATATTTGTGTTTAAATATTGTACCAGCGTTCTTTAAAAATGTTAATGTTAACACCCACTTATTTACACATTTGACATTTATACAATTTAAGTTTCCAGCTGACATTTTTAAAGATGTAGTTGAATTTAAATACTTTATTATTAAAATATAGTTTTTCAAGCAATAAAATAAAACTGAAAAAACCAGAAATCAAATTTCTTTACTTTGCTATTGCTACAGTGCACACTAGTCAATTCATACCAAAATTATTATATTTTTTTTTTAAATTAAATTTTGATGATAAATTCAAGCTAAAGCCTAGCTGAAAACAGTAAGTCTGGCAAGCCTTAGTTAGACCTATGAAAAATCTAAAAGTAGAAGATGGAGCCATCTAAATTTAGTATGGTTTAGCCCACAGTCTTGTAAAGTTTAGAAAAGGTATTGGTGGTTGATGCACCAATGCAACACACAACAAGTAAGAAGTTTTTTTTTATTTAGTTTTAAATACCCTAAGCTAATCCCGTGAAGCCCTACGCTTGTTTGCAGGAAATAAACCAGAGTCTCTGGTGGAAATCGAACCCGCTACCCGGCGCTGATTGACTAAGTATTAAAAGCAGCCCCCGTCTTTTTTGACAAAGTAGTACTTCTCCAAAAAAGAGATATTATTAGAATTAAATAAAGCTAAAGGAATAATACAAAATATAGCTAAGCAGCCTGCATTCCACTAATTAATAAAAATTTAAAAAAGTTTGAGGATATTGATGAAGGGCCACTTGGAAGAATGCAATCCTATAAAAAAAACCAGATTATTTTTAATAAACTTATAAAAACTATTTTTTTTTTAGTACGACATGTAAACTTTTTATATAAGGAAAAAATGTTCTGGTCCCGTACAGGTTCACTATTCTCATAAAAATAATGGCAGTCTGATGGAAATTAAAATCTAAGGACCTGTTTGCGAGTGGAATGGGGTAGGCTTTTTTTTTAACAGTTCTATGTGCAAGAAGCTGATTGATCGTCACACTTTTTATAGGTTTTGTAATACATACGTATATGGATTCGATTTTTATAATTTTACAGCATTTTTTTTTCTTATGCAATAATTTTCAGTCCAATCGCCAAGGCCAGGATTTTTATGCAAATGCATATTCGTCGATTTGTTAGTGCATATTTTTGCATATTTTGATTTGAATGCATAAATTGCTGATGCTGTACAAATTTTGTTTGTTTTAATTCGTTTTTTTTTTTAGTTCAGTTACAAAAACTTGAATTTTATACCATTGAAAAAATTGTTACATTACAAATTAGTTTTTGTTAAATTTTAGCCTCTAATTTTTTTTCTATTTGAGCTAAAAATGTTACATAAATTTTTTTTAAATTAACCCGTGCCAAATTGCAATCGAAAAATATTGGTAAGATATATCCAACATTGAAACAGTGTTTTAAATGAAACTTAGTAAATTGTTAAAAAAAAATAATTTTCATATCACACATCGAAGCCTGATTTTTATTGTTAAGGTGAAATTTGACACATAAATGGCACAGAATTACCCCTAACACTTAACGGAAATTGAATACCAGGGAACTCAAAGGTACCATATTTTTTGAACAAAATTAAGATTCCTGGTCGATTTATGTGGCATTTGATATAGGATTAGGCATATAGCATTAAATAGATGCCAAGTAAGCATAAGGGACACCCTCCCTTAATACCGTGTTCAGATATGCACCTTAATTGAGTTTTAGGTAATAAATGCCATTATTGAGCTCAATTATCCATACAAAATTGCAAGTTAGTTATGGCTCAATTAATATGAAATTATTATAAATATTGAGTAAAACTAAAATGCAACACTGTTACAATCAGTATTGAAAAATTCAGTACTTAAGTACTTTTTTCAGTACTTTTTCATATTAAAAATACCGCAGTACCCCACGTTGTTTTTAGTACTTTTTATCCTTTGCGCTTTCTAAATTTTATGGCCGTTTTCTCATTAGGCGATTATCTTTTTTCCCAACGAAATTTCTTTTTCTCAATATCTCATTTGCTTCTTTTCTCTCGCAAAGCTAACAGCCACTCATCTTCCAATTATTTATTTGCCGTACAGATAAATTTAATCGACTGACAACCAACTTTTGAAAACAATTTTTTGTCGGTATATTGAAAAAAATATAAACGGTTTATCGGTTAAGTAAATCTATGTCGACATTAAGTAACAGGCAGTTGGTCGAAACATTGAGCAAATCAATTCGATAGTAGACTTTGGCAATCAAGTTTTTGTTGCAAAACTCATGTTGTTGTATATTAAAAAATAATTAACAACGTTAATATTGAAATGCGAAGCGAGGACGCCAGGATTCGTATTTTGCTATCCAGAATAGAATATTTGTTATTATAAGTGGCAAGTAATTCGCAGTGGAAAATTTAAATTTAAGAGAAACCTTTTATGAAATTGTTTGGAACTTGATTTTACATATTTATAGAAAAATGCAAAGTTAACGAGGAAACTGTTTATAAATTCAAAGAAACCACGAAATCATTTTAATTGGGCTTTTGCGAATCATTAAGAACTAAAGTTTGTTTTAAAAATAAAACATACAAAATTACCAATTACGGAAAAACCAGTAGCGTTATTAATGTTATTTCCGATTAATTTTTTGTGGAAAAATTTAGCCAAAATTACGATCGAAATGGATGAGCTAATGTTTTTTGCCATTTAACATATTGCTTTTGGAATTTTATCTGATACTGAGGAATGCATCAGTTGAACGCACATTTGCTTTATCTTCACTACACTAAATTAAGAGCTCTATTTTTAAGCATACATTTTTTAAACTTTATTTAGAACTAAGTTCGAGTGCCCGTAATTTCTTCAAATAGATATCTGGTCGTGGTACGAACACGGTTATCTCTACATATCCGGTAAAACTATTTTGGTAATTTCAACGTTAAGTTTTCCTTTAAGTTTTCTTTTTTAAATATGGCAACAATTCTATTTTTATTAATTTATTTTTAATAACTGTCAAAAATCGATGGTGCTAAAAACACTACAGTTTAACCAGTGGTAAGACATACGTGATAACATTATGAAAAATTCGTTACATTATAGATTTCTATACACAACTAGATATCCTTTTGTAGAAATTACGGGCATAAGAATGTAATATGTCAATCGCACTTAATCAACAACTCAAAATTAAAAAATTTTAAGGAGAAGCAAAACTATTTTAAGAGAATTTTTAAACCAACATTTTCATTACCAAAAAGAATACAAAATAGCACGATATTTTTACAGCGCACAGTGCGAAATTCAGGAAGTTTAGCGGAACTTTCTTAAATTTTTTAAATACATAAAATGCATAAGATTACGGATTATTGCGGTTGATTAATATCCCACCTCAAAAACCTCATACTCAGTTTGGGGATTTACCCTGCGAAACAACTCCAAAATATACCTGAAAGTTGCATTTCTTATGGCCATGATTTTTACATAATTTATTTTATGAGAAAATTGTCAATTATTGGCATTTAAATAATTGCAAAATCGTTTCGTACTCGTGTGTGATTTGTTCGTTAAAAAAGTTATTTTTAAGAAGCAAGTAAATTTAGTTTTTTAACTTCGTTGGAGACTTTAAAAGGTGATACCGCATAATACCATCTTAAAACCCACAACATTTTAAAGGTATGTTTTTCCTCTATTGGGAACACAAAATATCTTCTGCGATATTTTGCGATCTTCTTTTAAATTAAACTTTTTCCAGAATGACTTTGCAAATTTCATATAACTTCATTTTCTAAAAGTGGAAGGAAGAACCGACATCGGACGCCATCATTGGTTTTGTTTTGGAAAAAATAGGCTTACCAGTGCTAACATCTGACGCTCTGTGCAGTTTAAAGGCACCTGTACGTGCGCTAGTTTGTAAAATACAAAAAAGGTGGTGGGAATCCAGTCGAAATTTAGCATCATTTCTAAAAAAAAATGCAACTCAAAGACTTAAAAAAAACACATTAATTTTTATTAAAAATTTAAAAAAATCACAAATAGAACTGGTTTACTGGTTTAAATAAGTAAGTTCCGCTAAACTTAAGAAATTTTGCACTGTGCAGCGGGTAGATATGAATATTACGTGTCGATTTCTTCCAAAAAGTGAAAAAATAAAATTTTTAATATGTACCCTCTTGTTAATCAAGTGCGATATGTAAAAGTGTGAATAATGTAAATTTGCAAAAGTTAACATAGAAATATGTAGTCTTCCAGTGTAAATGTATGTGTTAAAAAATCAAAGTTTTCATTCATTTACTTAATCATTAAACTTTTAACTATATTAAATAATTTTCTTTAGAAAATACTTAAAAAATGTAGCTTACGCTGTTTAACAGACATATTACATGTGTACCTTTAATAAACATACATACATATATGCATTGTAATAAAATATTTTTTTTCCTTTTATTTTTAAAAATTATCGTTTTATTTTTTTAACAAAAAGTACCATTTGGAAGGAAAAGTACCCTTTGAGTTAAAGTTAAGTACCATTTCAAAATTTCTAATTAAGTTAGCTAAAATGTGTATGTTCCCTAAAGATAATATTGGACTACGTGGTCCATTGTGGCTTAAATGGACTACTTACAACATGGTCCAATGTACTGTAGTATAGACCATGTTATGAGAAATTCCCACGAAAATTGTTTTGATAATAAACTGACAGGTGCACGGCCTAAAAAAACTGACTGGCAACCCGCTTTTTATTTTGCTTGCGAAAACAATAAAGCGAGTTGTTTTTGTTTTTATTTGGTTTTTTCTTAACCTACTTACAACTACAATTAATGTTGGAAGCATTCCAATCAATTGTAGTGGGGAATGTAAGGAGAGATAAACTCACTGTTTATTGTTGATGATTTTGTTTAAACTTTGATATTGTTACAAATATAACTGTTTCTGTAATTCTTATACGCTTAACAGTTTTATTTGGTTTAATATCTTTAGTTTTTGTAAAATCTTTATGGATGAAGTTTCCTGATGATCTGGCCTAAGCAACCAGTGAAATGCGCATAGGAATATCTTATCCCATCAACAATAAATTTCAGTGTTTTTATCAATTAATAAAAATTGGGAATTAAGCACGAATAACAAAATCTTTTGAAATTTAAGTTTTGTATTCCCAAAAATTGAAATTACTTTTTGATAATAAACAGGCGGGTGCACGGCCTAAAAAACACTTAATTGACAACATCTTTTGTAAGTTGTTGTTGTTTTTTATTTTGTTTTTCTTAACCTACTTACAACTACAATTAATGTTGAGAGAATTTCAACTAATTGTAGCGGGGAATGTAAGACGAGATGAACGCACTGTTTATTGTTGATGTTGTTTTGTTTAAGCTTTGATATTATTACAAGTAGAACTGTTGCTATAAGTCTTATACGTTTAACATTTTTACTTGGTTTAATATCTTTAGTTTTTCTAAAATCTTTATGGATGAAGTTTCCTGATGATCTGGCCTAAGCAACCAGTGAAATGCGCATAGGAATAGCTTATCCCATCAACAATAAATTTCAAGTGTTTTTATCAATAATAAAAACTGGGAATTTAGCACGAATAACAAAATCTTTTGAAATTTAAGTTTTGTATTCCCAAAAATTGAAATTACTTTTTGATAAAAAAAAAAATGTAAAATTGTTCAACTTAAAATTGACATTTTAAGCTTGCAATATAAAAAGTGTTGCCGAATCAGCGGTTTATGGGCGAATTCAGCGATTTTGTTTTGTTGTGTTTTTATTTTTCTTGCTATCAATTCTATACCAATTCAATGAATAAAAAATGTAGTGTCATAAGGGCTTAATTCATAGAACATTTTTTTGAAAGCCTTATTCAAATTTGAAAAAAATTTATTATGGGGCTTGTGCTCTCGTTGCTGCACGCTCGAATTAGATTTTTAGAGAGCATTCTACATGTTGCATACAAATTGCAAGTAAGGAATTGGAATACTCGCCTGTCCGCCGCGGATAAGGATCTGGTGGCAAATCAAAAAAAAAATGGTCACACTTGTCAAATATTTGACGGGAAAAACGAAACCAACAAGCAAACTAAAATATCATTTCCTTTAATTCCAATATTTATTTTGATAATAATAGCACATCTTACAAAAAACTGTCTTTTGCTATGTCTACACGCAAAGAAAAAACATGATTGATACAATCACAATCGCAAACTATCATTAATGTTTGTGGTAATGATTGTGTCAAACACGTCTTAAGTAACAATATATGTTCAGGCATTGTGCTTATAGATAATTATTGTCTCAAACATATTATTATGTTTAGAAGAAAAATGCAGTCGTTCTATCAAACCATGCTTCTTTATTTCCCAACACCTTTCAAAATGTCAATGTCTACATGTTAATGTCATTTCAAAAATGTATTTTTTATTAAGTAAACATATTTATGTATGTATTACATATAAATTCATTGTATAAGGTGTATATACAAATACAGTTAAGCATATATGTATTTAAAAATAAAATTAAATACATAAATAGTAATTGAAACAAATTCGGGGCTAGTGGCAAAATGTTGTGTTAAAATTTATATGCCGGTTTCAATGTTGTATGTGTTTTTGGCTGCAAGAAAGACAACAAAATTGGATATTTATACATGTATGTATTTTATAAATACCTTACCTGTTTCAATAAACGTATAGATATTTATTTCGTTAATTTTGCGAGGCAGCATGTCCTTTTTCTACCCGAAAAACGTTTTAACTATTTTATTATAATTCAAGTTTCCCGATTGACGGACGCTCGCATACTGTTTGTTTTGACAAAAAATGTTTGCTCATTCAGAGAATGTGTTTTACAACAAACATTAATTATGATATTAAACATAACTTTGTATGCAACTAATATTATGATTTCAATTGTATAGTTGAAAATATATATATTATAGTAGCAAACATTTCATGTAATTATATATGTTTAGCTAGATCAGACTTAGCTTTTATGTGTAAAACACCATATAATATTATCAAAGTTATTTTCGGGAATACAAAATTTATTATTAATACGATTTCCGTATGACGTGCTAAATTCCCAGTTTTTCATATTTGATAAATACACTGAAATTTATTGTTGAGGGAAAGCTAGCTTCTATGCGCATTTCACTGGTTGCTTAGGCCAGCTCATCAGGAAACCTTTTCCAAAAATTTTAGAAAGGCCAAAAATATTATACAAATAAAACCCTAAAGCGAATAAGAATTATAAACACTCAAAGTCTTACTTGTAACAATATCAAAGCCAAAACAAAACACCAACAATAAACAGTGAGTTTATCTTTTCTTACATTCCCCTACAATTGGTTGGGTTCTTTCCGACTCGAATTGTAGTTGTAAGTGGGTAAAAAGAAAAAACAAAATAAAAAAACAAACTGCTTCATTCTACTGTCTTCGTAAGAAAACAACAAAAAACCAATTTGCCAATTCAGTTTTTTGCACGGGCACATGCAAGTATGTATATTATCAAAGTTATTTTCGGGAATACAAAATTTATTATTAATACGATTTCCGTATGACGTGCTAAATTCCCAGTTTTTCATATTTGATAAATACACTGACATTTATTGTTGAGGGAAAGCTAGCTTCTATGCGCATTTCACTGGTTGCTTAGACCAGCTCATCAGGAAACCTTTTCCAAAGATTTTAGAAAGGCCAAAAATATTATACAAATAAAACCCTAAAGCTAGCTTTCCCTCAACAATAAATTTCAGTGTATTTATCAAATATGAAAAACTGGGAATTTAGCACGTCATACGGAAACCATATAATATTATTGCAGTGAATAAAAAAATATTCAAGACAATAAATATTTGTTCAAGTTATATTAGGACTATAATAAACTTATTAGGGTAAACATATTAGGCTGATATGAATTATAATGGTCGTAGTGACCACTCATTAATCATGTTTTTTCTCTGCGTGTAGTGGTAAAATTAGTTTTTTTTTTGTGATATTAGGACCATGTTAAATCGCACTAACTATTAACAAAAGTAGTGGTTACGCTTATTTGGCCAAATATTTAATAAATGTGACCGTAGCTTTACTGTAAGGAAACTGCTGAACTCACTCTATGCCACAGTTTTTCTTAAGATTCAAAAATTAATTAACAAGGTTTCTTTCAAATGTGCTAAATTTTATAAAACATAAAAAGTTAAAAAACTATTAAAGAAATATTCGGCAGTCGTTATCTAAGTTGACATATTAATTGAGCTATAAAGTCTCGGCATGTAATTCGTATTTGTTTTTCTCTTTAAAAAGTTATGGTATCTCTTTTCGATACCAAAAATCGTAATTTAGGGAAAAAATCAGCTTAACATGAAGTTAATGGCTCAAACTGATCAAAAATTTGAAAACAATTTGACATGAAAGGTCTTTTAAAAGATTGTACAATTTCTATAGCAAAAGAGAAGGGGTTGTATGTGCATTCAACAAAAAATTGTGGTAGAATTTCAAAATAAGATGACTTGAATATCCTTAAATTAAATAATGCCGCAAAATGCTAAAAAAAATGCTTACTGCTAAATGGAAAATTTCAGACAAAAAAATGCTAAATCTAGCCGCAAAAATGCCAAGTAGTCTTAAATTTACTTGTCGAAAACGACATTTGTAACGTTAATAATGAAAATGAATACGATATTCTGGAAAATGAAAAATAAATAAGATTTATAATTTTGTTTTTGCCTTTTTCTACACTAACATACCCCAACCTACCTTTAAATCCAATAAAATACTCATAACTATAAATTTATAAATGAAAAAAAATATTTTTGAGCGACTTTTTGGGCCAAATACCTGTCTGTGCAGCGTTTGCATAAGTATTTTGAAAATACTGTTGAGCGAAGTTCCGAGAAAATCTAAGAGTTCTATTCAATTTAATTGTCTTCAGCAGGTACTCTGAGCAAATTGAACCATTTAATAAATTTACTAAAAAAGCAAAGTTAAGCATGATGCGTCTACTTCCAGGCAAATTAATTGTAGAGAGTCTTACATAATATGGAAGAAAATTCACATTTGCATGTTCTATTTCCCAGACAAAATAAAAAAAAATTTGTTTTTGATCAGATTCAATACGCTTCTTGTGATAATCAGTGCAGGGATCCCAAATAATATAAACTATCCTAAAAAGGCCTTATTTAGGATGTATATAAACGTTTGGCTTTTATAGGATCAGTAAATCCTTTAGCCCATCGTTTGATAAAAGCAAGCACGCCTCGAGCTTTATTTACCATCATGACAATATGTTTGTTAAGTTTAATTTATAATCAAGGAGAACTCCTAAGTCTAGAAACTCCGTCACTAATTCTAGCTGATTTTCACCTAAGGAAAAACGACCATCATCATTCCAGTTTTGTGAAAATCGAATATGTTTGCACTTTTTTAAATTGAGGGCCATCATAAAATTTGTTTAAATCACGTTGTTAATGTTTTCCCTCTGAGTTATTATCATAACTAAGGAAAATCTTCACATCATCAGCATACATTAAATCATTGCAAAATTTTATAACACTTGGTAAATCGTTAATTAAAATAGACAATAAAATCGGTCCCAGGTGGCTCCCTTGAGGAACTCCAGACTTCACGATAATATTTTTAGAGGTCACATTATTGAAGATAACAGACTGTTTCCGACCTGTTAGGTGTGATCGTAACCAGTTTATGGTATTTGTAGTGCATCCCATAAGATCAAGTTTCAATAAAAGTAAAAAATGGTTAACTTTATCAAATACCTTACAAAAATCGTATACACGATATCAGTTTGTTGTTTGTCTATTAACCAGAATTGTCAATTGTAAAAGGTTAGTTGGTGTTGAGCAGCAACTTCTGAAGCTGTATAAACTCTAAAGCGAAAATATCCTGAGGAATAGCTCTGTATCTATATTATTGTTCACCTGACTTATTATACACACAGTGGAGGTGGCATTTGCATTTGTGCTTATATTTGTAAATTCATAAATTATTGGATTGACTCAGAATAATTTTGTGAGAAGATCTAGCGATGTCCGTCCGTTTGGAAGGTTGGCTGGCTGGCGGTCCATGTAGACCTTGTGCGCAAAGTACTGGTCGCAATTTTGGAAATAATTTGAAAAAACTTGGTATTACGGTTCTAATTGGCCCAAGCGCCAAGCCTATTGAAAAATAATATTATTTAGCCCCATACAAGCATCTTTCAAGCACAGGGTCTTTGTGTCCATAAATCATCTTATTATATTCGTTCTTATGTTAAATTTGGTCCAAACCTCTTACTCTCTTACTTGTTGATTAATTTTGATTCTATTTTTTTTTTTATAATTTTGACACAATTTTTGTATTTATTTTTTAACATTTTTAAAGAAGAAAAAATCGCATAAAAATTTAAAAAAAAATAACAAAAAAATAGGGTGTCGACTTTTTTCCAATTTTGCAGGTTTGTGTTATTAAGGTCCAGCAAAGCGAATGGGTAGTTCTAGAATTCATTTTGTTATGTTAAATAAATCCTAAATAGAGTTTAGTTAAAAGCAACTTGATATTCACTGGTTTTTAGGCGACCAATAAACTGGTTAAGTTCAGCAAAGTATTGGCTAATATACATATGCAATATTTTTCTTTACAACATTCGAACTTTTAGTGGTCGGCCGAAAAATCGTACAGGCTGCCCTGCCCTTATGTGCATTAGACTGGTCCTTATATGGCTCAAAAAGCGACCAATAATTCTGGCCCTGATGGAATTCCTAGTTATATTATTAAAAATTGTGCCAAAACTTTGTACGGCTCACTTACTACAACCTACAACAAATCTATTGAGTTGTGCTATGTATTTACCCGTCGAATGGAAAAATCGTTTATTATCCCTTTGTTTAAAAGTATCAATAGATTCGGTGTTGCAAACTATAGAGAAATTTGTAAGCTGAATGCTATTCCTAAACTCTTAGAAACAATTTTAACCGACAGCTTATCATACCAAATTTCTTCGCTGTTATCTCCTTGGCAACATGGATTTTGCCTGTCGCGTTCCACGACAAATAATATTTTGGAACTTAATACTACGTTAAATGATGGATTTTTAAAAAACATGCTAACGGATGTAATTTACACAGATTTCAGTAAAGCCTTTGACAAAGTGAATCGTGAAATGTTACTATGCAAACTATCACTAATGGGATTTAGTCGTACAGCCCTAAAGAGGTTGCGTTCTTATTAATTTGATAGAACTCAAAAAGTAAAGTTTAGAAATGTTACCTCAACAGACAGATGTGACGCGCAAAATAGAAAGGGACCTGTGGGTAAAAACCGGTTTTGTTTAGGTGCATTTTAAAGATTTAAAAACGTCTAAAAACGTAATGTTATTTGAAACCTTAAAATTTTATATACAAGCAAAAATTAAGGAAAAATTAACTATTTAAGTTTTTGGCGATGTGTGCAATACATAGAAATCTGGACTAATATTTAAGTATATCGACTCAGAATCACTTTTTAAAGGGATATAACTCCGTTCGTCTGGCTAGTTGTCCGTCCATGTCAACATTGTGCGCACAGCACAAGTTGCAATCTTTTAGTCAAGGTGATCAAATTCGTTAAATACACTTTTTAATTGTACTTAGGACGAAGTCAATGTAAATGGTGAGAATCGGTCTACAATTTTACATATTCCCCATAAAAACTTTTTTCCAAATCATACTCTTCCAAATTTGTCCATAAACCATTTAATTATGTTGGTATTAAGATTAAATGTATCCTTAAAATATTTTACTGTAAATTAAATTCTTTTAGAATCGGTTTACATTTGTCCAAAGCTCCCATCTATAAATAGCTTTAACTTCCATTAAAATGTTAACATTAATTAACAATTTGGCGACCTCCTTTAAGACAAAAGATATTATATGAATGTTAATATCTAGATAATATTTTAAACCATCTTTTTTTAAGTTAAAAAGTGGTGTAATAAATCAAGTGTATTGTATGTCTTGGGGATTTTAAGGAATATCTTAGTAGGGAAATTTTGGCATTTGCAAGTTTAGAATTTTATTATAAACAGGGAAGCAGAAATATGCCAAATGTAAGTATGTGTCAGGTGCACTTAAATATCGCTCCTTTATTGCAACATAGTCATATCTCAAAAAATCTAAAATTTAAAGTTACTTAAGCAAAAGTGTTCCTTCATACCTTCTTCATATGTAAAAAATCAGTATTATCTCTTTAACTGAACCAAACTTGCAAATAAAAAGTGTATTCAGTTAAACAAGTGTAAGTAATAACTATAAGGGATTTCATTTATTTCGTATTATAATGGCACTCAAAAAGATTATTAAGTTATGGATAGAAAAGGCAAAAAAAAGTAAGCTTTTTTAATTAATACGTTTATTATTTGTTAATGACAGAAGAAGAGTAATAATGATATGCTTAAGCCCCCCAAAGTTTACCATGAATACATATAATAATCTAGTTTTCATTAACGTGTATTCATTGAGAAACATAAAAAAAATTCAGGTACTCATTTGTAAGTATGTGAGTATAACGAACATTACAATCAAGATCGATTACCAGCACTAAACAGGGTAATTGCACAGTTGCATGTGAATTGTACGTTTGCACCAGAACAACATATAAAAGGCTGAAATGCTAAATAAAATGCACATTTATTTGTGCATATTCAAGCATTTGTAGCTCAAAACATACCACCAAATGTAGACTAACTCTCATTTACACAGCTATTCAATCTTGTGTTTTATTGTCTGTGTTGTAAGTATTTACCGTAAAATAAGGTTATGACGAACTCTATGAGACCGACAAAATTAAGTAGTTCGTTAAAAACATATGTAAGTGCCGCTACATTGCGGTGGAACTAGGAAAATAGGTTATGGGAAAGAGGATAGACGGAGGATGGGGTAGTGTTTGTAAATATTCGACTTGAACTTATTCATGTTGACAGTGAGAGGGAAGACTTCAGCAAAAAGGTAATTCCACACACGAACAGTCCGGCCAAAAAATGAATTTTTCCTGTAACGCGTTGTACGATTCACCGAGAAATCGACCACAAAAGTATACTCTGTTCAACATTTCACGTGAAATGCTGTCAAAACGCATATGAAAAAAACTTGTGCGGAATATCTATGAAATAATGTTGATAGAGTTGTACTCTGTTCATTTTGTGAAAAAGTTCAGAAATGGTTCTGGCAACATTTTTTTACAACTGCGAAATGATGTGAGCTGCTGTTTTTTATCCATATTTACTTTCTTTTTTATTAAATTTTTTTTTAAAAAAAATAATTTTTTGTTAAATACATGTGGGGTTTGTTAGCATACGCAAAACAATGCCGCATACTTTGCAGGAATAAAAACTTCAAATTGTACAAACTTGTATGACAATAATTAATGTTGCTCAACATTTTTCACAAATTTAAACACAGTACTAGGCTTTACGAACAAACGCACTGGTTTCGGTAACCAGATCCCTAATTTTATCAATATTATCAGAACACATCCCGTTGTAGTAGCGATAAAACAGGCAAATACAACCCACATTGCGACAGTGCTCAATTACCACCAATGAAAACCTTCGTCCTCACCTGCTCGCGGTCGAGAAGCCCCAAAATAGACTTTGAAGCACCGGCCCATATATGTATGAGAGTTGGATTCAATACGCGGTCGGGTATATGTTTATCAATAGTAAGGAGATCAGATCAGGAGATTTTTAATATTTTTTAAACCTTCGCGTACGCTTTAACCTTTTTACTAAACTTATGTATGTAGAATATACTGCGAATACAAAAAAAAAAGAAAAATAGAAAACTGAAGTAATGTAAATAAATGTTTGGGCGTTTGATAAATAAATAATTCAGGAAAAAAGGACTTTAAATCTTTAATCTTAAAACTTCGGATATAGATGAACCATTTATCTTTTCGAATAAAATTTGTACAGAAAAATGTCAAGAAACTACTTTTTGTTTTAAAAAAATTTGGTTTTTAATGAAGAGAATATTTTTTTAACAGTGGCTATAGCCGTGTTTTACTGTATATTTATTCATATAAGTACTTGTTTCTAGGCGGTGCATGCTTCGATCAAATAAATACGCCTTTGAAACAAATTGCCTTCCACAATGTGATATTTATTCCACACAGTTTTACATAAAAGTCTAGAGTAATTTTACGCACAAATACATGTTATTCGAACACACTCATGCATGCAATTATGTAGAAATAGTAGTCAATCATTGTGTGTATGAAGACTTGTTATATTTTTATTACAGGTATTGCACGAATACACTGAGGACTAAAACACTAACGAAACAATATTAACTCTGGAAATTAATATATTTGACGCGCAAAATAGAAAGGGACCTAAGGGTTTTGTTCAGGAGAGCCATCTTAAAGATTTAAAAACGTGTATATTTGGTGTACCATCACTGAGCGTGTTGGTATTGGTCTCATTTGAAAGCGACACATCTCATGACATCAGGAACGTGTTGGTCAACCTTGTTTTGTGTAGTTGGTTTTAACTGTTCCCTTTATCTTACTGGTCCCTTTCTCTATTCGCTGTCACATATACTTAAGTTTTTATTACTTAAATAGTAAAGTTTGGGAAAAAATCGTCTAAATCGTCCAAATGACTTACTTCAGTCGTCACAAAAATTCTTTGTAAACATATCGGACTTGATCAAAAAGAGGGTGTTAACTCGAAATTTAAGTAGAAGTAAAACAATTGTAAGTCTAACATTAAAAGCATATAAAAAATAATTTTTAAGCCAACCATTTCATTATAAAAAATTAGAGAAAATAGCACAATAAGAATTTTATTTCTATTTTTAATCACGCATAGTCGCGGGGAAAAAGTTGGTCACCCCCGCTCACGGATTTATAGTCACTGTTAAAAATATTTCTTTAAATGGTTTTAATCAGGGAACCCGTAATTATGCAATTTACATGTTTTTCCTTGTGAGACCAATTGAGGCAAAAACAATATACTTATCCATGTTAGAGCTTTTGATGAATTTGGGCACCATTTTGTAAGTGCATATTTTACCCTCTCAGAGTTTTTTTCATATTTTACCGTTTGCAGCATTTTTTGTATGTTTTAGTCAAAATAGTATTATTTCAGTTTTTTGTGCATATTCCACCTTTTTTGAACCCCATTTTTATACTTAATGATTTTAATTTTAAAATGCTTACAAGTGCCTTCTCATCTGAAAAAAGGTTTTACTTAAATATTGGTAAAGGCTAGTTAACACTATTACACAAATCTTACGTATCACTTAATACTTTGCGAGATAGAAATCTAAGGAGTTTTGTTGCGACTACTGTCAAAAAATCTATTTTAATATAACAGTTTGTGTCCACACTAGGGTATTCATTTAATCAAGTTTTTACTTTAATCGGTTAATCGCCCGATAAATTAATCGAGGTTTTGGTTTAATCTGTTAATAAGCGGTTAATTTTTTTTATCGGTCGGTTAACCGATTAATAAAGTTTTTCTTATAAATTAAGTGATTTCAATAATAAAAATGAAAAATTGTTAGTAAAAATTTAATAACAAAGCAGAAATAACAATTCTTGAACTAAAACGAGCAAACAAAAAAAATAATTCATACCTACTTAACAGGCGCGGATTCAGGAGAGGAGGGGGGAAGTAAGGAAATTTCCCCCCCTAAACTATAAAAATATGTTTGGTTTATCTGGATAATACAATAATAATATTTTTATGTATGCACAAAATTTTAGGAAATTCCAGCAACGATTTTTTTTATTGAATCTAACGAAATTTTCAATAAGTATCCAAATCTTAATTCTAATAGTTATTTATTAGATATTTCCAATGAAACATCTAGTAAAGAATAAACTTTTGACTTGAAAATGCGTGCGGTTGAATTATTAATAAGCCTTAGTATATGCAATAAATATGTATATATGTGTTGGGAAAACCCAGATTTCCTTATCTTAAAGATATTTCAACATACAACAAAAAATTATTAGGAAAGCATTTATTGGCTTTCAAAGGATATTGATAATGACGTTGATGTGTCCATTGATGCGAAGCCACTATCATCAATAGTTCTAAAAGCTTTGACAAATTTTAGTCTTGACCTAAAAAATTGTGTAGGAAATGGAACAGAGTGGTGTCCTCTGATTTCAGCAGAAAATGGAGCTGTTATAAAATTCTGGACAAATGCAAAACATACGCCATGCTATTCCCATAAATCAAACAACTCAATTTTTAAAAGCAACAAAGTGCCATTAATACAATAAGTTGTATCATTTGTTAAGGAAACGACAAATTTTTTTTTTATATAATCATGCGAAGCGAAACGCAGTTTTAGCAAAGTATTTGGGAGCCAAACTGTCTACATTATGCGAGACAAGATGGTTGGACCCTCACGACTCAATTTTACACTTTGCAACAAGTGTACATCACATAGTAGAAGCTTTGGAAAAAATATCTGAGTGGAAAGGTAGAGATACTTCATCAAAAGCCTTATATTAAGGAACTCGCTTAGTTCTTTTGAATTCATTTACGGAATAAACATATTAAGTGTGATACTTATTGTATCACAGCTGCTTAGTATCATTTTACGCTTAGTATCATTTTACAAAACTTAAATCATGTGCCTTGAAGAAAAAAGAAATAAGGCTGAAGAACTATTTAAAGCGATTTTTGAAAAAGTTAAAGTTATCTGCGTTCAAATCGAGGTTCCAATCACATTCAAAATGTTGAAGATTACTACCGAGTTGTAGGTTACATTCCTCTTATTTTAGAAGATCTCCAAACACGTTTCCCAATAGATATCCTAAATGTATTGAACATACTTAAACTTTAACCTCAAAGTGTAATCAAGTCAAATACAGATACAAAACTTTTAAAATCACAACTAGCTGATAAGCTGATTATGTTTGATAAAAGAGATAAACACCTACTAACATCTAAACTTGAGTCTGAACTGTTGCATTGGCAACAAACATGGAAAATATCTGAAAATCTATCAGATAACGTTATAGATGCTTTAATAAACTGTGATGAAGATATCTACCGAAATCTAAGAAAAATATACCAAACTTTCGTTTCAATGCTCGTCAGCAGGGCTAGTTTAAACTGGCACGAAAAATGGCTGGCAAAATGGCACGAAAAATGGCAAAAGTAAACATGTCATTTAAGAAACTTTTATTTTATTAAGTTTTTATTGTAAGTACAATAGTATGTTTCTTAAAATTGTGAAAAAAACTACTGGGGGCCAAAACGCAAGAATTTTGAAGTTGTTTTTAATAAACTTTTAATCTAATTTTTGTTATAAAATTCTCTTAATAAAGAAAAGATTATCATAAAATTTTTTTATCAGGGAAATCTTTCAAAAAAACGAGGTTTAAAATTCTTGCGTTTTGCGTCTTCGATTTCTAGAACACCCCTGATAATCTCCAGTTATCACATAAAACAGTTTTATAAATGAAAAACACTCTTTCAACATCGCAAGATGTAACTGTAGCATATTTGAACACTTAAATTTCAGATGGAGAAAGGTTGTCAATAAATTCATCCGTCTCATTTTCATTAAAACAAAATTGTGAGAAAATCGATTAAAACACTTTTTTAAAATTGAAATGCCAAGCCATAAAGATTTTTCAGGAGTATTGAATAATTTACCACACGTTTTACGATCTAAAACGTTTTTTAAACTTTTCAACAAAACATTTTTACTGACATCTTGTATTATTTTCCTTAGCACTGTCAATTAAGCCAAAGCTTTCTTTCAGAGAAATCCCTTTTGTTTGTTACTAAGTTTGAAAGTACTTTTTACGTCCGATTTTTGCATTATTCAGTTAGCATTTCGAATAGATTCTGCCTTATATTTGCTAAGCTTATTTAAACATTTATTTCTAGGTTTGCAAAAAGGTATTCTTTGGCAAGCTGGACCAAAAATTGTTTTTTAAAAAAATAATTGAAGAAATGGCAAAAATGGCATATGCCATCAAAAACTTGCCCTACAAGACAGTAATGCTACGTGAGAGAGGTCATTTCCTACCCGTCGTCTAATAAAAACATGGCTCAGATCAACAATGACAGAATTTGCCTCACAAGGAAGCCATAAATTGCTTATTTAAAAAAATTAATTTATATTGAACTGATCTTATATTTCATTTAACCTTTTTGTTGAGTTTTTTTTAATATTATATACACATACATATTAATTTTAATAAACTTTTAAAAACAAATTTTTTACTTTTTTGTATCAAAAAAATTTTCCCCCCTAAAGCTTAAGCTGAATCCGCGCCTGATGTGGAAATAATTTATGTACTTGTTACATATTTAATTATTATACAGAACAACTTTATTAAGCAAATATATAAGGGTTAAATAATTATTGTTATATCGACAAAATTTTAATATAAAGCCAATTTTGTAAAAAAAAAGTCAGTCACGGAGTTTGAATATATGAAAATTAAGAGCTAATTGGTAAATCAGTGTGCTTTAAACGTCATGTGAAACACGCTTTGAAGCATTTTCCAATGATTCCCATATTTTATAGATTTATTTTATATTTAAAGAGATATGGATAAAGATAGAAATTAGTTTAATTTGACTACAATGAAAAAAAAAACAGACAAAAACCTACAGCCATGTAGCCGTGTCGTAGTGAAAATAATCATTTCTATATACACACATGCATTCTATTTTTGACATATTGAAGTCGGTAGCTTGCTGTCTCGAATGTGTTTATAGCATCTAGCGAAAGTTATTGAGAAAACAAGGTTGCCATGTGAAAAACTCGGTTAATGGTCGGAAAAAATTTTGAACATAGATTTTATTAACATTGTTCAAAGGTGCCCCCTCTCCCCTACTAATTATTCAATTCAATAAAAGCAGATATGCTTGGTTTTTTTATTTTTTAATATTATCAACACTCATTAGCGAAACAATGTGCAACAATTAAAAATTTGAAGGAAGTTTACCTCTTCAAGTTCAAGTACGAGATTTTGTTGCAAAAAAACCAGGGTTTAAAAAGCTGCAGTCAAAATAAAAACTTTGCTTTTTCTACCACTTTCTGATTTTTCATTGGACGAAAATAAACCGTTGCCTTTACTTCTGAGTCAATAAATAAAAACAGTCGCAGTGAAGGCAAAAGTAAAAAACGAAAAGTTATACACAACAAAGAACATCGGCACTCGACATGTTCGGAAGTGTTTCGTTTGGCAGCAGGCTTGCCAGTTTAGCACTTTTAGTGCTAGATTTAGCATATCTTTTTCTGATTTAGCACTAAGAGTTTCGAAAAAAGTGCTAAGTGCGAGTACTTTTTTATAATAATTTAGCATTTTTAGCACTTTTTTTAATTCCTAAAACCTCTTAAAAACCCACAAAATCAATTCAAGTAAAATATCAATTCTTTAATTTTAATTCATATTAGGCATATAACTTTTTCCAATTTTTGCAAATAGGAAAAATGGCAGAGCATAGTCGAATAGAGCATATTTTTTTTTATATCACATAAAAGTTTTCGTATTAAACTACAAAAATCATTGTCGGGCTTTAGAGAAGCAAATAACTGTTTTCGCAGACATTGGGACAAAAAACCATCAGCTATTCAGAAAGTTCACCGAGGCAACCTCCTATTGGACCAAGGACCTATTGGATAGACCTTGCTAAGAACTAGAATGAAAACAGAACTGTTATGTTCACTTATACGCATAAGAGAGGTTGTAAAATTATTCAACGTTACATGTTGTGCAACTTCAATAGTCCTAATTAGAGATTTTATTTACAAATATTACACTTTCATCATTAATGCACTTCATGAGCGATTGTTAAGGCTATTTGAACGGTTTCTGCATGCTATTGCGGTTTGGCCACAAATAGGGTCGTCATACGTACTGTTTTTAGATTTGAATTGTACTGTTTTATGCACAACTCCTAAAACAGTACGCAAATGTACTGTTTTTTTACACTTTGTACAGTTTTTCGGCCATTTTTTTTTTGTTCAGTCTACAAAAAACCAAGATATTAAGAAAAACCCTGCTAAAGACATATTTTTATAATTTCTTAATATTTAACAGTACATTATATAAAAAAAACTTTCCTGTGTTCCAACCAAAAAAGTTTCTCATAAATATACATTAGAAATCTAAATTATAATGGATGGCTCGCAGCAGTAGTATCACGTGAAATTGAAAACGAACAAATTTGGCAAATTCTCCATGTTCAAAATGTAAAAAAATACCTAATACGTTTGAGGACCACTTTTCTATACCAAAACTACTTTTGAAATAAGGAAAAGAAAAGCTAGTTTTTACAAAAATTTTATTGAAAATATTCAGCGTTTTCAATTGCACTTGATTGTTTTACAGACAGAAATTGTTTTTTAAATTTTGTTGAAACTTGTGTTTTACTATTTTCAGATTTAAAAAATAATTTTTGCAGGAAAACAAATTTTTATTTAATTTACAAGATTTTGTTTGTCATTTAATGGCCAATTTCACCAAGTTCAGGTATAATTAATCATTATAAATGTCAAAAAACATATTGTTATAGTAATACCTAGTTATTTATAGCTGAACTTGGTAAAATTGGCTGTAAATAATTTAAAAATTGTTTGAAATTGAAATTTTTTTTTAGGAAGCTTACATTTTCTGAAATTCTATATGATTTGTGGAACTATGTATGTGTGTGGTGAAAATTGCATAAAAACGAATATGTTTAAAGAAAATCGTACTTACACAATCAATGAGTTAATTGTTTTAAGCTAAGTTAGGCTTTCCTCCTTTTTTATATGGCTTACAACAATGTTGCGATTTTGCTGGCCAAATGCTTCGTTTGTGGTGTTTGCTTTTTAAACGCAAATGGAGTAATTTCGCATATTTATGAAATGCCATAAAATGGAAATCATTCCTTTGACGTTCCACAATTTAAGTGTATTTCCTTATATAATTGTTGTTGCATATTTAATTAAAATTTTAAACTCTTTACCCCCAATTTCACCAAGTTCAGTTCTCAATAATAGCTGTTGGTTTTAACTGAACTTGTTGAAATTAGGGGGTTAATAATTTAAATAAATAGTTTTATTTTCTCCAAAAAAATGTACTGTTTTTATCTTGATTGTACTGTTTTCTTGTATTCAATGTACTGTTTTTCCGAATTTTAAATCTGGCTACCCTTGCCACAAATATTGACATCACTAATGCCCTATAAAAATTTAAGCGATTATAATATACATAAGGTAGTCAAAAAGTTGTAAAGTCATATGTCTTAAACTTATTACAAGAAATATATTATTTAAATTTTCTATTGTACAGTTATGACGAATCAATGAACACAGCTTTAAAATTTTTATATTGTTTCAAGTACAACAAAATATTTTTAAAACAATTGTAAAATATTATTTTGGACATTATGACGATATGACGTGATAGCACACCTTGTGAATTCCCCAATAGACTTTTTTCATTTTAATATGTAAATATTTGTAGCTTTTGTTTTAAAACAATATTTTTACAAAATTATGAGCGGTATGAATTATGACAAAGAAAATGAAACATTGATTCTACAACAAAGTAAGTACCAAAGGTGTATAACAAGGCAGTATTAACACCTTAAATAAAAGTAAAGGTAAAATAGGCAACATATTTTGTATGTGTTTCATCAAATTATTCACAAATGAACTTGAAAAATTTTCCAACAGTTGTAACTATTTTTTGTACAAACGAACACAAAAATTTATAACATGTTCTCAGAAAAGAAATCGTCATATAATATATTATAATGTAACATTTAAATAAATGTTTGTATTAAACAAAATGAATATGTAAAACAAATTTCAAATGTAAATTTTTTATTATATTCATAAAAATCAATGTTACAAAACTAGCTCATTTGTTTTTCACTGTAGAACAATTTAGCACTTTTTGTTTGTCGGTTTAGCACTTTTAATTTGAATTCGTCTGGCAAGCCTTTTTGACAGGCTGAAACTTTTAATAAATCCCGAAGTTAACGAAGATGGGACGTTGTGTTTTTTTCCGTATTTTTTTTTAAATACATGTGGACATAAATACAAACGTTTTATATAATTTCAAAAAATTAAAAAGATTAATTAAAAATATGTACGTATTTATGTACACATGAATTATTAAAAAAAAATCGGAAAAAACAACGTTACCCATCTTCGGTAACTCCGGGATTTTTTAAAAGTTTCAGTCGGACAAACCCGTGAATCAAAAAAAACAAGATTCCGCACTCAGCCGTACAAAAAAATTTCTACTGCGCATCTACGTCATCATAGACTAAATATGAGTGTTTGTTATAAAAAAAGTAAGACACACACAAATGCACATACACAAAGTCTATTGTTTCGTCACACACAAAAATAACGGACCTGCGCAATGCGCAATCTTGTTTCATTAATTCATGGGCCAAACCAAACACTTTCGAACATGTCGACTGCCGATGTTCTTCGTTGTGAACTTTTCGTTTTTTGCTTTTGCCTTTACTGCGACTGTTTTCATTTAATGAATCATAAGTAAAGGCAGGGCTGTGGAGTCGTCCGAAAAAAGTACTAACTCCGACTCCGACTCCAAATGCTGAAATTTTTTAAGTGCGTCTCCGACTCCGACTCCTACTATAATCTTGATGCTAAATGTATATGAGACTCAGTGATGTTAACTTTTATTTTTTCATTGCCGTACGGCCTTCTAAAAATTAGAGTTTTAGTAGAAGCAATTACCGTACGCAAACATTAATATGCTGTTTTCAAATGGCAGGCGATTGATTATGTAGCAAAATTTATCAGGGGTGTGCTGGAAATCGCAAACGCAAGAACTTGGAAGTTGTTTTTAATAAACTTTAAACCTAATTCTTATAATTTTTGGTTTAAAATCCTGTTTAATAGGAAAATATTTGTTAAATATTTGTCATAAAATTCTTTTATTACAAAAATCTTATTTAAAAACGACTTTTAAAATTCTTGCGTTTTTCGTTTGCGATTTCCATCACACCCCTGTATATGAAAAGCTCAGTCCATCGCCTGTCATTTGGAAACAGCACATAAGAGCAGTATTCATAAACCATTTATTAAAATGTTAAATGTGTTTTAAAAAGATAATTTTTATTTTGGAATTTTTTTTTAAATTTTTTATGCCGAAAAACTTTGGAGTCGGAGTCGCGAGTTTTTGTAGGTACTACGACTCCTACTCCGACTCCGGCACAAAAACATCAACTCCGACTCTTCAACTCCGACTCCGACTCCACAGCCCTGAGTAAAGGCAACAGTTTATTTTTGGCCAATCACAAATGAAGATGTCGAAGTTACAGCACAATCTTATGGTTTTACTATCTCAACTGCAGCTTAGTAAGCACTGAAAAAAACAGTTCCAAATACGAAAAATCACATGTTTGTAATAAGTTTTAGTGCTTTTAGTGCCACCAAAAAAATTAAAAGCGTCAAAAATTCCCTCGTTTAAAAATAAGGCATTTATGGCACTAGAATATATATTCGGGAGTAGCATTTGTATGAGAGCTCTATGGTCAAATATTTACCGATTCCAATGAAATTTCGTTAAATGATTTATGTTACAATCAAATAAGTTTGGACCAAATTTAATGTTAATACCAGCATAATAAGAATATTTATGGCCGTGGGAAATTATTTACCGATTCTCACTATTTTCAATAGGTTTGGTCCTTATGCCAAATAGAACCTGTGTGCCGAATTTCATTATATAACCTCCAAAATTGCGACCTGTCCTTTGCACACAAGTTGCACTTGGTCAGTCAACCAGCAGGACGGACAGACATCAATTAGGTTACTTACGATTAACTTAGGACTCTTCGTATTCTAGAAATATGCTGTTTTGTTTGATAACCAATATGTATGCAACACAACAACAACAACAACACTACAAGAAAAAAAATATAGATTACACTGTGTCGCAAATTTTCAACAAGGTGTGACCTAATCTTTCCGAAAACACTTTTATTAAAGTGACATCATCTTTTTTAAACCCGAAAATAACGGTTGTATTGTAATATCTCGAAAACTGTTCTACTTTTGAGCGTTCTGACTTTACATTCGGATTCACCTGGCAATTTTACATAAAGATTAAATGTCAAACACTTTTGGTCAAAAAACTGTCACATAATGTTATTTTCATGTTAAAAAAAGTAAAAAACCAAAAAATAATTCCCAATATTTAATTTTTTTTAAATTATTTAGTTTAAAACATCAAATTTTTAAATTAGAATTGAGCATGATCATGCTGGTGTCTGGTTCTGTGGGGTAAGTGTTTAGGTGCGAATAAATCTAATCTCACTTTCGAAGTATTTCATGTACGAATCAAGATTAAACCGACTTAATAATTCTTAAATCAAGCGCGGTTTGAAATTAATATTATATCACTTTTAATAAAGTCAATGCTGTTTTCGAATTATTTTAAGTACGATTGCAGGATTAAATATGGATAAGTTAAGTATGTCGTACTTTAAAAATCCGCACTTTAGCCAAGCATTTTGTATTTGATTTAAGAAAATCCGTACTTTCCGTACTATTGGCACCGCTTTAGCTTCATTTGAGTACGGATGGATTGATTTATTTTTCGGTGTTGGAACACTTTTAACAGAGACGATAAAATCCTACCTTTGGCTATCGGTAAGTTGTGAAAACGGCCTAAGACTAGCAAATGTATTTCCATATCTTTTAAAATCTAATTTAAATTTTTGATAGTTTATACAAATAAGTTTTATATTATCAAAAGTAGAACTTTATCTGTTCGGACGCAAAAAACATTTGTGCTCGGAAAATGATTCCAGATTAAATCAAAAATATTGGAAATTAATTTTATTTTTTGAAATCCTTAATTTTTTTAAAACTTTTTGGATTTTTTTAATTTATTTGGCTTTTAATTTTCTCTGTGTAGCCCATGTTCCAAGCCAGTAACTTGTAATAGTTTTTATAGAATATTTTTAACCCTGTGGCAGCCTTAACCGTGCTACATCGGTTAAAAATAGAAGGATCTTTTGTTGAAATTTTGAAAATCTTTATCGGGACTTCCCGGGATTTCGGGATTCAGGATTTAAAGTTTTTTTAGCTTTCATTAAAAAAAAAATAAGTACATAATCCGTTTAATATGTTTGAAGATATTTGCATATATGTAAGTGACATCATCTTTTTTAAAAACACATATTACGGTATGAATGTTATTTTTGTCAAGCTAATAGGGCCTAAATTTCTTCAATGTAAATAAAATTCAATTTTTAATTACAATATTTTGTTTCCGACGTTTCGTCGATTGTTTGTCGACTTTTTCAAGGGATTCCCTATTTAAAAATTATAAAACAATAAAATAAGTACAATAAAGTAACACATAAATAATATGGACTTACAATATGAAATTGAATCACATTAAAACGTTTTAGATGTACCAAGTATAAATGCAATGACAATATTGCTTGCAAAAAATCTTAAAAAAGAATCATACAATTCTTATTTTTTCAGTTTTTTTCGAAATAAAGACATTATTGAAAGGAATTTAGTTATTATAAAGAATAAACATTAGGTGGCACCAATTTGTAAAGACAAACATTTGTCCTTACATATCTTTATTACGAGTAGCGAACTTGTAATGGAGCTGGCTGCAGCTGACAATGGAATGTAAAGAAAACTCGTATTAAGTTTTTTCTAATTTCCTTCCACACAATATGAATGACAGAGAGTCGGTGGGACCCGTTCTAGCCTCTAGCCTCAGCGGTTTGGGGAGGTTCTTGACTCCTGCCACACAAACCACCATTAATTCTCCGAGTTCCCAAAAAAGTAGTGTACATTCATTCGGCTTTCTACTACATGCAATATATCTCAAGTCAATAGAAAATCCACGGGCCATGCTGGAAGTACCCTGTGCTCATAACCCACCCTAACCTTTTATTTCCTTTTACACGATCCGATTTTAAGAGAACCCAAAAGCACCATATAGTTTTTATCAACTCCCCCTCAAAGGATAAGTCTACCGATTAATTTACTCCAACATCATAATATTTTTATTCATACTTAAAGTTATTACATTCCATAAGAAAATCAGACAAATATTCGGCTAATATCTTGTTTTTCTTTGTGCTTTACTGTAATCCGTAACAATTAAAAAAACTACAGTTCAAATCCAAATTGGGATCAATCACAAAAAAATGGTCTTCTTTAAAGATGTGCGTCTGTTATTTGTTGAAATTGATTGTTCAAAGACCCCAGTTATTATAAAAACTAGTTTGGTATAAATTTATATTAAATACGGAATAGTTTACTACTAAAATTCAGATTGGTCCACAAATGGTAAATATGTGAGCAAAACACAACTGAATCTAATTTGTACCCATAAACCCTTACTTTTTTAAGTCTCCTCATAATCTATGAACTTTATTTTAAGTAAACAAAGCAGAATACTGGTGATACAAATTAACAAAATCGGTTCATAAATGACCTACACCGAAAGAATTTTTTTTACAGATACAATGGATTTTGACATTAATCCAATTAAAATTACATTTGAAGTCAACCTATGTAACCTATTATTGGATTAAAGAAGAATGTTACATCTTAATGAAATGTTTCATAAAATCTATGAAAATGTTGCATTTATTTATTGTCAGAAAATTTTTTTAAGACTGTGACTATTTGTCATCACGTTAATGAAACATTCTATTAACATAATGATAAAGAGGCAAACCATTAAAGAATTTTTTTTAATTATTTTAATAAAAATTCATTAAATAAATGATAAAATTTGCTAGTTTTATGATTGTAATGGTTATATATTTATGTTTATTGATTTTCTCCATTTTTTCAATCCCAATAAAAAATGGAGCTTCCAACGAAGCAGGTTTGTTAGGGAGAAACATAAAAGTTTCGATTATCATTGTGCTTACGGAAGACATGAATTTTATAATGCGAGTTCCCACTTTGAAGCAATACATTTTTGACACTTAAAGCGCATTATTCGGCGCATATAAAAATTGTTGGATGTAACGATCAGCTTTGCACACTGAATGTTTCAATATAGTTATTTTTTAGTATTCTCCCTTACAAACCTGCTTCGTAGTAAGGGAATGCCGTCGCACTTGTAATGTTGTTTTTGCTTATAAAAGTTGTTAAGAGTTCTTTCACTTACGTTACTGCATTTCTGTATGTCTTGTTGCTCAGCGCATCATTATACGCTTAATTTTTAAATGCGCCATTAGTGCTTCGCAAAATGATAACATTTTTTATTGGGATGTGTGTTTCGAGTTGTTGTGAACTTTGTTTGTTTTATTCCGGTTTCAAATCATCAAGTTATATTAATTTTACATCGTTTTTATATTTCTGTTACATCATGTTATGTTTTACTTTCATAAGCTTACCTTTTTGTAAATTGTGCTTTAATTCATTTTCCAGCCGGCGACGATCTTCATCTGCCTTCTTTTCATTTTACTGGCTTGTATTACCATATTTGTATATTTCATTCCCGGAATGAAATTTTTCATTGGATTAAAGAAACAAATTTAATGAAATTTTTATAACGGTTGTGGCAAAATAGCATATTTTGGCTTTAAATGCATATTTTTGCATATTTAAATATTTTTGAGTGATATATTTTTGAATTTCATATTATAAAAAAGATCTACAAAAAAAAACAAATAGAAAAAAAAAATCTTCCAAAAAATTTTTCAAATCAACAAATAAATTTTCTTGAAGCTCTGCAAAAAATATAAGATTTTCAAAATTTCGACAAAAGATTCTTCTATTTTTTTTACCGATGCAGCACCTTACGTGGTTTAGTCTACCAATAAGCTTAAAATATTTTTTCCAAAACTGTTCACATGCGACTTGCTTAGCACATGGGTTACACTGAGTTGCAGAGGAAATTAGAAGCCAATTCGATAATATTGACTTATTGGATTCATATGAAACGTATTCCTTGGTACCTTTACCACCGCAGCCAGTATTAACCCTACGTTTCCACATGCAAGTAATTACTTGCAAGAAGTGTATATGTATTATCATCGAAAATTGAGGAAATCGCCGATTGGCTGAAAGTAAAAAAACTTGTGAGTGTGTTGAGTTTTTCGGACTTGCACTTGCATGTGGAAACCGGGGGTTACAAGATGGGGAACCTGGCTAGATGCTGAAGATTACAATTCAAAAAACTTTGAACAATTTAAGGACGTAGTTCACTCAATTCAAATTAATTGATATTGCAGAAAGTGAAAGAAACAAATTAAAAAGAAATCCAAATGTTTTGAAAAAATTAAGAATTTAAAAACTTTCAACTATTTTTGATCTGGAATCAAATGTGGGATCTAAATAAGAAAATTAATATTCTTCAAATAAATTGGCATCCCTCAAATATGCCTCAACTTCGGTTGACGTTGAGAGATCATTTTCCATTACCAAAAGCTGTTAACAGATTTGGTCATAAAAAAGTATTTATTTGATTATGAAAAATATTATGCCTTTGAATGACAGTAGACTGAATTTTATATTATTTTTTTGTTTTATATAAATTAAAAAAAAACTTTTGGAGTTTTAAGTGCATTCTTTATGCGCATATTTTCGTTTTTTTAATGCATGAAAATCTCTTCCCTACTCATTACACAGTGAAAAAGAATTAAACGTTCGTGAATTATTTTATTTGTTAAACTGCTTATTCGTTAAGCCGGGATACCACTGTATTTCATTTTGTGATGTAAAGTTAACCCTAATATTGGTTACGAATATTTTAGTATTTACCTTGCATTATATTTGCACCTTTATAGTATTTAAGTTGAAGAATTTTCCATTTTGGTAAATCTATATAAATTTGTAAAACTAAATATATTCACATTTGCAGACATGTAAATAGATGTATGTAAAACTATGTACGCATTAAGTCTTTATATTGACATAAAATCTAGTGTCCTCCAGCCAACAACCGATTGAAACCAGCCAATGAATTTATGAGGAGTATGTTGTTACCGTAATCTTCCAATCAGCGTAACATAATTTATGACTCTTATTTGCGATGCATTCGATAGCAACAACTTAAAAGGCCACTTGGGCTAAGTAGCCACTGACAAATGTGTCTTTTTTTTCTCCGCTTTACACCGCATCAGTAGAGTGGCAAAGCCGATTGAAATTATTACTACCCAGCAAAAAATTTTGAAAATGGTAACCAAGTTTGGAATTAAGCATTTTAGTCGGAATGATTTCTAAACTGGATTACCATTTTAATTATTTTTGCAAGGCATGATGCTAAAATAATTAATTTCTAAGAATTTTTTTCTGTCTTAACTTTTTTAATTTTAAACGAAGTTCGTAGTGTATCTTTTGTACAAAATAGTGAAGTAGGTAATTCAGAAATTCGTATAATTTTCTTTTAAAAATTAGTTTTACAATAAATATTTGTTACATTAAAAATTAGTTATTTTTCCACTTCGTATTTTTATGATCTAAGGTTATGCGTTTGGTAATCGAGTGATCGAAGTTTGCAACCAAAAATGTAAGTGAATATATGGAAAGTCTTTCTTTTGGTAATGTGTATTTTTGACTGGGTACATGTAAATTTGAATATGTCGTAACGAATAATACAATAAATTTTAAAGTTACTAAAAAATGTTACTTTTAAAATTAAATGTGAAAGAGTTTAATGATTAGTAAATAAACAAACAGATGAAAACAATCTAATAATGTTAGGTTTTTTGTGGCTACAAATTCTGAAAAGTCTAGGAGTTAAAAATATTTCCTATAAAATCTATGTGTGTGCATATTTTTTTCAACAAACTGAGATTTGGTCGATTACAAAATAAATTGTAATAGATGAGCATCATTAAAATTTATTAGTAACCCGAATTAAAAAAAAATGGTAAATCATCTTTGTAACGACAACTTATTGAGTTTAAACTAAAGTCTGTTTCAGAATTTACTTTAAATTGTTTCAAATTGTTATATTTTATAATAAATGCAATGAAACTGGGAGTATGCGCATTAAATATGCAAAAAAATTTTAAAATATTCCCTAAAATTTTTTTAAAAATATGCAAAACCAAAATAGCAATTTAATAATATTTGCATTTAAAAAAAAAGTCAAAAATTACAATCGGTTAAGACCATATACCATAGTATTTACAGATGAATTTTCGAGATTGTTTTCTATTTGGATCCGGTAGGTAGTCGTTTTGTTTTTATTATGTTTTGTTTAAGCTTTTTAGAAACATTTTAGCAGAGATTAATTCTGTGAGGATTACACTTAAACTTGAACAATTTTCAACATCTAAATATCGACATTATAATATGACAGTGTGAAAAGTATTTAAACAATATTATACTTTGCAAAAAGCCAACTTCGTGCAGATTAAGAGTCACTTTTCGTTTTACAATAGCTGCGTTCGTTTACCCCAAAATTTGCAAAAATTTTTATTGGATTTTACTGAAATGGGTTCGCGTACACTAGTTTCTAGTTTTCTAATAGGTATTTTTGAAAAGTAAATTAAATTTATCAAGGTTTTTCTTGGGATTTAAAAATTAATTAACAAGGTTTCTTTTGATTGTGCTAAATTCCCATTTAATACTATTGATAAACTGAAATTTATTGTTGATGGGATAAGCTATTCCTATGCGCATTTCACTGGTTGCTTAGGCCAGATCGTCAGGAAACTTCACCCAAAGCTTCAGCTTTTTTTTGTCCAAGAGCCAGTGGAATTTACTGGAAAAGTAAATCAACGCACCTCATGTCAACTTAGAGCAAATAGTATACAAAAACCATCTCTACCAAGTTTTAACTCTCCAAAGAATAGGAAATCATCGCTAATTTGGGGCAATACTTCTGATTCTACATAGAAAAAAATAACAAGAGTTATTTAGTAATTAATGAAAATTTTTAAAGTTTTCCAAATATATTTAAAAATTTTCTTTATTAACATGTTTGTAAATTGCCATATTAACAATTTGTTTCAGTTAAAAAATAAATACATATAAGATTTAAATGGGTCTTTTGCTAATTTTAGTTTTCAAATACAAGTCTATAATTGTGGCAAGATTCCCTTTTTATTAAGATGAACATTATTGCGCATCCAGTTCTACGTCTGAATAAGTATGCTGAAATAAATATTAATGGTGTTTGTGATGTAGTTTTTAATTTATATTTCAATAAAAATGAATTAAAGAAATAATTTAGATGCAATTCATTCTTTCAAAAGACAATAAGCTAGTTCTTAACAAAATATTTTATTAATAAGACAAATTCGTACACTCACAATATTCTGTACGTAAAATTAACTGAAATTGTAATATGACTTAAATGAAAGTTCAATGAAAAACCGGTCTACCTATTTTTCATTTATTTTTAACAAAAAGTTCATTTAATTTTTACTGTCAAAAATTCAACACCATATTCCGTAAAATCAAATAAATATTCAGTTATTTTGTAAAATTTTACTGTCAAAAATTCAACACCTTATTCAGTAAAAACGATTAAATTTTCAGTTATTTATTAAAATTTTACTGTCAATTTTTTACTGTCAAATTGACCCCATATTCAGTAAAAGCAATTAAATATTCAGTTATTTTATTAAATTTTCGTTTACTCCACAAAAGAGCCGAATTTCTAAAAAATACCAGACAGACACCTGACCGCTTGTTTTTCTTATAAGCGAGAGAGGCAGAATATTTTTATTTACTTACCCAGTTACACACGTTTGTTTTACTTACGTTGTTTACAGGAGAACTCTCAATTATAAGACACCAGCAGCATGACCGATATGGCTTCGCAATTATTTTACTTTTAAAATTTGATGTATTTAACTAAATTATTTTAACAAATAGAAAATGGGAATTGCTTTCACAAAACAAGCAATTCATTTTTTATAGATAAGTAAAAATTAATTTTTGGTAGTAAAATTATATAAAATAACTGAATATTTAATTGTTTTTACTGAATATGGTGTTGAATTTTTGACAGTAAAATTTTATAAAATAACTGCATATTTATTTGTTTTTACGGAATATGTAGTTAATTTTTTGACAATTAATTTATAAAAGATAACTGAATATTGATTTGTTTTTACGGAATTCGCGGTTGAATTTTTGACAGTAAAAATTAAATGAACTTTTCGTTGCTTTAAATTACATTTTTATTTACTTAAACATAAAGAAGAATTTAACTCAATCAACGGACAATATTAACTGCAACTGAAAATCCGTATTAATATGCACTTAGTTTTTTGAATAACTGTTAGAATCAGTTAAAAATAAATATGCTTGGAATTATAAATGTTTATTTATTTAAAAATGACTGAACGGAATATTTCTTAAATAAACTACAGTCCGTTACTGTAATAATATTGTGAGTGTAATTAAAATTTTAATATAATTGTTAAAAAAAACTTTATTCAATATTACAACTTCGTTGTTGAACATATTTGTTGAATATCAACAATTTGAATTAACAAAAGTATTTTTAATATTCACAAATTTGGTTGTTGGTGCCTTTTCAATTAAAAAATTAATTATATTGACGAATTTGGTATTCAATATGACAATTGATTTGTCGTAATTTTTTTCTACGTAGTTTTGTTGGTAGCAACTTTTTGTCCATTTTTTAAACTTTATAATTTAATTAGCCAATTAAGGCGTTAGACAACTCAGAAAAAATTCTGTCCAATTTTTTTTGATTAAATCATTAATCAAAAATAAAATAAGTTTTAATAAATAAATTTCATCGCTTACTTATATCAACAACATTATTGCAAAACTTGTTTTTAATATCATGGTATAATAAGTAGAGAGAGTTGTCATTATTTGCCCACATAATACCAAATTAATTTATTTGATTTTTAACGATTGTTTCAATTTTTTTTCCTTATTTTCTTTTGTTTGAAGTTATATGGGTTTTAAAATGGAGAACACAATTTCTAATGATAATGGGGCAAATTTAATTCATTTTTTAATTAACATCACAAATGTTTTAATTGAAATTAATTTTTATTTTGTATGTGTACTTATTTAATGGAGACAACATGGTTTGTGATTGTATATCAGCAATATTCAATAAATTGAGACCATGTTTATAGAAACGTGTTTTTAAATCTTCTATAATAAACTTTATTAAATACATAAAGTACAGGCACTATTTTTTGATATTTTGAATAGGATACTTCCTTAAATATCTGTGCTTTTCTATTGCATTGCCGTTTGGGTAATTGTACTAAAAAATTATTTGCTCCATGTTTTTTGTCTTCCAGGTACATCATCAGATTTTGTAGTAGAGTTGACCCTTTTTGATGGTCTTAATCTCATTTTTGCAAAGTAACGCTTAGCGTCAGCACAATACCAAGTATCTTACTTCATATGTGTAGTCCGCAAATAAATTCAAAGCAGCTGAGATAATCTCTTGCAAGACGTATACCTATAGCTCTAATGAGATATATTTTCCAAATATTTTAATATTTTCTCTATATTCGTTTAAAAATGTAAAATAGAATCGTGACGATCAATCCATCTTGTTTCGCATAATACTTTAAGTCTTGCTTTCAAGCACAGCATTTCTCTTAGCATGGTGGTTTTTAAAAGATTTGCTTGTGCTTTGAAGAATTTCCCGAAAATAACTTTGATAATGGAAAATAATATGTTTATGGGCTACTATTTTTGAGCATAGTAATTCTATGAACATATGTATGTATGAATGTATGTAATTTTCTCATATTTGACATTTTGTATATTAATATAAAGGTTTTCCCCTGTTTTTACCTTTAAAAAGAATTACACAAATTTAAAGTTATTAATTTCTTATGATTCAAATAAATTATTTGCTGCAATATCTAGATGATAAAATCCCAAAATGTACACATCATGTAAATAAACTTTTAAATAAAGGATGTATAAAAATAAAAAAAATAAGATATAAAAACTATTTAATAAAAATGATTTTTTCACCGAGTTTTTTTTAAACTTTTTTGCTACCTTATCTCGAATTTAGGAATAAGAAGTACTAAATAAATGGCAGATATATTTTTATTGTTGATTAAAAGGATGGCTTAAACCGATCGAACAAGCTCCAAATTCTTATAAATTGGCTCATTCGTCTTAAAAAACAGCATATTGTTCTGCTACAAACAAAATAAAAAAAATGTTTTTAATAAAAAATTTTATTTAGGGATTTTTGGGGATTTCTTTATTATAAGTTTTCTTATTATTTTTTTAAAAAACTTTTAAATTTGGTCAGAAATAAAAACAAAATATTAACTTTTTAAGGTTTTATTTTTTAATTTGGGGATTTTTTTGGGACAAGGAAAAAAGTTTCTGGCAGCGCTGGTTGTAATAAATTAATATCACATATAGGCCCGATTAATTGACTTTTGAAATTCATCCAAATCGGTCAACAATCGGCTGAGATATGTGCAAGAAACCTGAAAGGCCCCTAATATATAAGTTGGATTTTTTTACCCTTCACCGAATAAATTACTTAGCCATTGCATTTCTAATTTCTATAACAATGATCCTAGGCCCTATAAAGTGTATATGTGTATATTCTGGACTTTTATGAGAAGAAAAGTTCAAATCACGATGTCCGTGGAAATGATGAGGACAGGTTTATGTCACACATAGTACGGTATTGTTCACTATTGCAATTAAGCCAGATCTGTCCAACAAATTGCTGAGATTTGAGCAAAAAAAAAAAAAAAAAACACGAATGCTTCTAATTTTATCAGTGTTGCCACCATATGTGTAATTGCACATATCATGCGTAATTTTGTTTTTCATGTGTAGCCCATGTGTAAGTGACTACATGTGTAATTTATGTGTAATTTAAATTTTCAATGTTTTGTAGCACTGAATTTTGTTACTATTTTGTCACAAGATGTAAAAAGGTTTAATATTCTTGGCAAAACTTAAAAACTAAATTAAAAGAATGTAAACGCTAAGAGAGCTGAACTAAAAATAATTGAACTACTAATCATTTGGCATTAAGAGCTGATGGCCTAAGATGCCAGTGCTCCAACAATTCAACTATATAATAATTATATTATTATATATGTATGTAGTTATAATAAATAAATAACATTTGGCATTTAGAAAGCTTTTGTCACAATTTATTATCTATAACGACTTAACATCCCGGATAAATGCTTTTTTTATTTCAAAAGAGTCGATCATTGACTGCAACAGAAATGTTGGAGGTTCGCAAAAGCACATAGTAATTTGGAGCTAGAATATTATTGCAAAAAGGTTTTTGAAATAAAAAATTCCTTGGAAATAGATTATTTCAAATTTGTTTTTTAATCTTTTCAAATGCTACTGCGGAAAGAATATTGAGCAATTTAAACAATCGCACGACAGATTAATAGAGGTGGACCAAACTTTGAACATATTCCAATCAATATCAATCCAATATTGAAAACAAAAATCAAAAAAAAATTCTCAATGTAAATGTATTTTACATTGTTTATTTTTAAGTTATAGGAATAGCTTATCCCTTCAATAATGAATTTCATTGTTTTTATCAAGAATTAAAATTGAGAATTAAGAACGATAGACAAAATCTTTTAATTACAATTTTTGTATTCCCACAAAATTACTTTGGTCATAAATTACTATTATTATTATTTATTATTTATTAATAGATATATTTAAGTGTATTTACATTTACATATTCATTTGTTTTTTTTTTTTATTATTACAATATTTAATATCTATATTTGGCATAACATATTTGTTGTGAGCCAGATTGGCAAATTGCTAGTATTTTCAATACAATTCATTTTGTTAATTTTAAGTGTTATGAAAAAGTTTATGAGATTACAGTTAAAAGAGATTTGACAAAAAGGGTTTTAACAGATTACAGATTAAATTCGTTGATAATTAGTTTTCTATAATTTAAACAGATTTCCAAATATTTATACAAATTGTAAAAGTTGTGACCATTTAATATATTTATTACTTCGATTAGCTCAAGTTGGAATTTTCCGAAAAATTTAAATCTAAATCCGTTATATATTGAACAGACACCTATGAAGTGGTAAGTATTTTCTTCCAGCCCACTGTTGCACATTGTGCATACGGATGCAATGTTGTTACTGAAGGGCAAGGCATTTAAGTTAAGCAAACCGCCTCTCGCTCTGACTATTAAGCTAGTGATACGAGATGAGTAATTTTTAGCAAGAAGAGGTGTTACAGCATGATTAAGTCGACAGTAGAGGTCGTGGTGCTGTGAGTTTTCTGCCCGAAGTATACTATCTTCACGTTCTTTTGCAGTGAGTAGATTTATTATTGCTTTCCAGTTTGTGCAAAGTGGAAGGTTTGAATTCGAAGGTATAAATTGAAGAACTTGTTGAAGATTAGACCACTCTTTTGCCCAGAATTCGTTTTTGGCTATTATTGTTTCCGCTAAAATACGTGGTAATCGGTTTTGACCCATGTTCAGAACTTTGTTTATATATGAAAAGTGTAGTCTTAGAGTGGATACGTACAAGGGGTCAAGGCCTGTTTCAAGGTATAGCATGTAGTTGGGTGTAGCTGCTGGTAAATATAACATCTTTTTAATAAAAAATCTGAATAGCTTCTCTACTACGTCATATCTTTGATAACCCCATACTTGGGCAGCGTATAGAAGCGGAATGAAATATTTTTAGTTTATTATCTTTAGAAATTTTTGGATGATTTATATATTTAGACCAGGTGGAGTTTATAGCAAGTTTTGACGCAGCCAATTTACTGTTCAGATGTTTGTTAAATGACAAGTTATACGTTATTTCAACTCCCAGATATTTGTAGCTGTTAACGATCTCGATGTTGTTATCTCCAAACTGCCAGTTAAGATTTGATGATATTCTAGTACCAGAACGAAATATAACAATTTTCGATTTATTCATATTAGCTTTTAAGTACCACGTCGTACAGTATTCAAACAGAGCATCAATCATTTGTTGTAATTTAGTTTGAGAATCAGAAAGAATGACAATATCATCAGCATAAAGAAGTATTTTAACATTTGTATCTGCAACATTTACACCATGTGGTAATTCATCTGCTAGGTCATTGACGTACAGCGAAAATAGTAAGGGGCTTAAAATACAACCTTGTTTTACTCCAAGCTCGACAGAAAAAGGTTCAGAAAATGTACTTCCGTCCCAAATACGACTTTTGTTGTTTTCATATGCGCACTGTATAATTCTTATCATTTTCGATGACAGCCCTAAACAGGAAAGTTTGTAAAACAAGGAGTTTCTAGGTATCATGTCTAAGGCACATGAAAAATCTACGAAAAAAGCAAATGTGTTATTGCCATTCAATTTGTTTAAATTTACAATGTTCACAAGATTGAAGATATTGTCTACAGTTGAGTAGTTTTTTCTAAAACCAGCTTGACATTCATTAAGTATATTGTAGTTTTCTGTCCATTTAGTTATCCTATTTAGCAAGATAGTGTTAAAGACTTTGCATAAAGTGTCGATCAAAGAAAGTCCACGGTAATTTGATGGCTGGTTTGCATCCACCTTTATAAAGAGAGGTATTAGAATGGATTGACGAAAACTTGAAGGTATTTTTTCTTGTAAAAATATTTTGTTGAAAACAGATAATATTTCTTTAACAAAACAATTAGGTGCATATTTGTAAAATTCATAGCTAATGCCATCTTGGCCAGGGGCTTTATTAAGTTTTAGAGTTTTGACTACTGCCAACATTTCACAAAGTTCAATAGGTGAATCTAGATAAGCATCTGTAAAATACGGCATTGACCAGCTCATTGATGGTATATCTACGCAGTTACTCAACAGAGTGGAAAAATGCGACATAAAATCATCTGCTGTCAAATTACCTTTTATCGTATACGTACGTGACTTCATAGAGTTTGTCAGCTTCCACCATTCACTACTGTTTTTTATTTTGTTTAGTTGATCTAAGTTCTCATTATAGAATTCTAGTTTTTTATTCATACATAGTTGACGGTATTTGGTCCTAGCTGTAAAATAGCGTAATTTGTTGATATATGTATGTATATTTTTGAAATAAAGAACGATAACTAGTTAATTTTTTGAAAAAAACGCATAGTGAAAAAACATATAGACCCCTTTGCGCGAAATTATCGTATATGCCAATTTTTTTGAAATTGAGTTTTTGATGCAATCTTGTTCTACATTCAAAGAGACGTCACCTGACAAAATATTGTAGGCGAATTCCATTTCGTTGCTCCAAAAATTTAATGTTTATTTTCTTGTTGATATTGCAAGCGAAAGCAGAGACCAGTAGAAAAATGGCTGTCCTGAAAATTTGGTTTTTGTAACATGCGATTATTCAATGAAATTCAAAACAAAACTCGTGATTTTGCAAATAAAAGATAGCATGTGTAATTCGTATTTTCATGTGTTATTTTGGCATGATCTATGTGTAATTTACCATTTTGTTGGGGGCAACACTGAATTTTATACATAAATCACTTGTTGTTGTTTTTAGGCATTTCTGAAAAACGACAAGAGCCAAAGTTTCTAAATTACGCCAAGCATCTTGGTTTTCAATAGACAACATTCGAATGTGAGCGGCATTGGAGTGGTGGTCGGGACACGAAATAGATTTATTTATAACAAAAGAACGGTATTTATCTTAGTTTATGTTCTTATCGCACCAGTGTGTGATTCGGCATGACGAATATAGATAGCACTTATGTAGTTTTCTTTTCTACAAAAAATGTCACATTTTATTTAAAAAAAAATGCATTTTGGTGTTCGTTTCTTAAAAATGCTTTGCTCTCTTAAAGGGCAGCGTGTTTTATTCTAAAAAAATTCACCCTTAAATGTCATAAGGCATTGCACTCTACGCTCCATATAAATCGAGAGTGTTGGGAAAAATCGCCTCTAATCAGGACAGTAAAAATTTCAAGTTTGAATAGTTATTTTTTTTTATTATTTTATAGTAAAAACAAAAGAAAGCATTACATGGTTAATGGTAGGTCGTCAGTGATATAAAATTTAAATGGATTCGGTTTTATAAAATTGTTTTTGAAAAAAAAACGTAAACACTTTGTGTTAATAAATCGGCAATCTGGCAAAGGTATTTTCTTGTTAACATACCTACACTATGAAAAATAATCTAAAGAAATTGGAATTCCGTCATTCATTTCGTTCATTGATTTATTTATTTTATATCGATCTATTGACAAATTTGGGCTTATGTATATTTTTTTTATATTTTGAAGAACACACTTTTTGATTTATGTACATATTTTTTTTACATGTATTGCAGAACAAACTTTCTGTCAGCTGTTAAAACAGGGCGATCCATTTTTGTGTTTTGTTCTCGTCAAATAAAAATTGCAGTATTACATGTTCGACAAGACATTTTATAAATGCACCTTTTAAAACTTGGAATTTTTTTGTAGAAAAGAAAACACCATAACTTACTAGTTTTTTTTTAAATTTATCGGTGTGCGCTTATTTAAATTGAACTAAAAGCTAATATGAAATTTAATATTTAAAAGTTGAATTCTTGATTAAATAAAACATATTTAAAAAGAAAAATTTATATGAAACAAATGTAACAAATGGAAGTTTAAGATCAAAAAAAATATGAAATATGTATTTGCAAAAAATTATTTAAGTTAAGGGTGAGGGGGCTATCCCTTTCACCCTGTATCCGCGCCTGGTAGCAATCAAACGTTTTTGTTAAGGCACTAAAGAGACAGAAATGTTGTCAAAATGGAAAAAGTTTTGGCCAAATTTAATAACTTTAATGAAACTCTGTTTCACGACAAGAAAGACAAAAAGAAAGAATCATTGTAAATTAATCAAAAAAAGTCATGTTGCTCTTATTAAGACAATTTTTTAAAAATAGTTGCAGTAAAAACTTTAATGTAAACAATAAAAATGTAGCCTGTTGCGTAAATCGGTCTGTTGTGCTAAATGGGGCTTGCGGAAATCGAACTCGAAATGTATTTACGTACGTAAGACCGGCACATTTTGTGAAGGACCAAAAAGTTATTTCGTTACACCCCTCAAAATATACTTTAGTTTATTTAATAATAAATTCCAAAACAATTAGAGTCTGATGCTGCCCGTTCCTGGTGTGAAAAGTTTTTTAAAAAGGTTAATATTCTACTAACGTTTTTAGTCTAAAATTAATCTGTGAAAAATTCTCATTTTCGGCTGTTCCGAATTATGAGAGTCCTATTAATTTTAAGCAATTCGTAATTAAAACTGATCTCGCAAGTTGTTGCTTTCTTTAAATCATGATTTGTTTCTGAAATATTGTTAGGCGTATTAAAGTAATTTTTAGGAGGATATTTTATATTATAGATCAATCTTTATGAAATTTAGCAATTCGATTTCTAGACTATTAAACGACGACACACCAAAATCTTTTCCGAGAGTAGACTTAATATGGCAGCTACAGTAAATTATGAACCCATTATTAAGAAATTTAGTAGAATGATTTATAATTATTTAAAGTGAGTTTATGCAAAATTCAATGACACATAGAACATCTCACCACCAATTAATGTTAGTTTGTCTAACAGAAATATCAATTTTATATGGTGGTTGGTCCACATTTGATTGCATAACACTTTGACTTCTGAACCGATTTTGCTAGATTTCAATTCCACATTGCTAAAGAAAATTTGAAACAATTTGATTATTTTCTTTTTTGAGTTGTTTTAAAGTGAGCATGATTTTAACTTAATTACTCAAGCACAAACTTGCTACACCCTCATTCAACACTTGTGTTGGAGGTTATAAAAAGGCTTCCCGAAAACTCTCTAAGATGAATGAAATTCTGCCAGAATAAAAATAGTGTGGCAAATCAAAAACTGAGCTCGCTAACGAGAAAAGCGTCGTATAAAGTCCAACGAATTCTGAAGCTGTAAGTAAAAAACACATTTAATTAAATCCCAATAAGCAGAAAAGGTAACTTTTAGCAAATTTTTACAAAATTTAATAATTCATACACATAAATAATATCGACTTTATTCAATTGATTATTTAATAAACGAGCTTTTGGCTTGTCTTTAGTAATAAATGAAAAAATATAGTTTATGTATCTACTGCTCCAATGTCATTTATCAATTTAACACCAATGCTGATCGCCATCGTAAATACCACTGCCACGGCACTCTATGTGGTCGATCTTAAGTGCGCAATCAGGGTTTCCCCAAACTGCAACCGTTTGAACGTATCTGCTATGTGTTCATGTGAGTGAAGTTGGTTTACAGTTTCGTATTGTTTATTAAATGATACATTTTATGTTTTGCCGTAAATTTCCATATGAACGAGTCTAACTGAGCCAATTGTATCTATTCCGTTTTCATATATAAGTACGTAATTAATAAGACGCTGTAATTCGAAATGTGAGTACATTTAAGCAACGAGAAGTTAATGTGGAAAATAATTTGCCAACTGTCGTCCGACTCGTAGTCGACTAAGTATTCTCTTAGCTGTTGTAAGTTTATCTATTGTACACAGGCGCAAAATGAGAAAACACCGTACCAAGTAAAGGCACCAAATAGTGCAGTAACAAACACCCACTTAACTTCTACACTCTAAAAAAAACCACGTCGTCACGTTACAATTTTACTAAAATTACAGAGAAGATAAGTCTGGGGTATAATCACCGCACGACATCGAGCAAAATTTATCGAAATCTTTTATTTTGGTATCATGTTACTCGATATCGGATGAAATGTATCATATTTTGATATGAAAGCATTTAATATCGATAAACCAAAAACATTAAATCTCTCGAATTTTCATTCGATACATCAGTGTCTATCGTATGCAGAAAAATACGATCGTTAACTCGATATCAAATACGGTGATTAGACCCCTGATATTCGATTGTGTTCATTCATTATAAAATTTATATCGAGGGTTATTATTCAAAAAGTGGTAACTGCAATTTTTCAAAAATATGTTTTTTATAGAAACAAGTTCACTGACTGCCATTTAAATTTGAAAAAAAAAATTTCCAAAACTTTTTTTCATTAATATTCTATTGTGCTATCTAATACACGTTTTTTTTTTTTTGGTTAAAAAGTGCTATCTACATAAAAAATATTACTTAATTCAATAAAATGATAAACATGGTTATTAAAAAGCAGGCATATTATACATCAAATGGTTGGGAATTGTGTCTAGACAGGGCTGCCAGGTACTGTTTTCCTTGTCCTCAAAAAATTAAAAAAATGTCCCCAAAAATTCCCAAATTTAAAAACAAAACCTTAAAAAGTTAATATTTTTTCTGGCCAAATTTTAATTTTTTTTAAAAAATAGTAAGAAAAATTTTAATAAGAAATCCACAAACAAAAAAAAAAAAAAAACATCAAGCTCGACAATTTATTATTACTTCAAAAAAATTATTTTATTTTGTTTGTAGCGACTGGTTTCGGCATGTTTTTTAATTTCTTTGCTTATTAGTTTTTGTCAACAAAATAAATTTAAATTTAATTATTATTTAATGAAATTTTACAAGTGAATAGATTTTTTAATGTTTAATACAAACCAGCTAGAATTTTTTTTAAACTCACAAAACGAATTCCAGAATTCCCAAAAAACCAGCCGAAAATACCCAAAAATTTATTTTTTTTTTAGAAATATTATGGCTACCAAGCACGGGTCTTAGTATTCCTATTGCACAATTATTATTAACATATCGGGTCATGCAAACTCGAAGAATTCGCCCAAAATTAGACCGTCCGAATGGACCACTTCAGACGAAGTCATGACACACATTTACATGTTATCATTTTTAAACAGTAAATGCCATAAATTGTTCTCTTGACCGATAGTAAAAATTTTAAGTTCACTTTGAAATTTATGTGTTTTACTTTACATTATAAATCAAAACTCATGATGAATCTCCCGACACATGAAGAATAAGGAAATAAATTTTTGCAAGTATCAAAAATACCACCGTGTAGCCAGCCGTGTGGGGCATAAAAAATATGGTGTCACTTTTCCTTTATCGTGAAAAAAGTTTCCGCAGCGAAAGCGTTTAATTTTGGTTTTTATTAATTTATTTTCTTCATTAAATCAGTTACTCTTGTCTTAAATAAATTCCTCTATAACCTTCAACAATAAACCATTTTTCATAAGTCTAATGCAAAATCAAATGGTTTTGAATTTTCAAAAATAAAATGCAGACATAATATGGAGTTTTAAAAATCGCTTACGGTGCGGAAACTTTTTTCACCAAATCTACCTAAATACAGTTTTTTATTATCGGAACAACATTCCCCACATGGTACTGAAGAGGTATTTTGCACAAGTTATCACCCTAATGAAGAAGCCTTTCAAAAAAGTATAAATAATATATATGTATGTATGTCGCTAAGCATTTTTCTTATAAATAAAATATATTTGGGGTATTCACAAGGTGTCATAAAGTCATATGTCATAAATTAGTGTGCTATTTTGAATTTAAATCAGCTGATTTAAAACAAATATAAAAAAATAAATATTTTCCTACAGTCAACCTATTTTTTAATTCTAATCCATGAATTAATAAATTACATTAAGTCTGACCTGACTATTTTCCATTTTTATATGCAAATCACAAAAAATTTTTTTGTTTGCTTACCAAACATCAGAGTCCTAAGCCGGCCTAATTTTACGCCGCATGTATTTTGTTGCAAAAATTGCTAGCCGCAGGTTAAATCCGATTGTTACCATCAACGACGACGGCTACAAAAACATAGCCGCTCGTCTCAGCCGTTCAGCGCAGGTTTCTTCTTATTAATTACGACAGCAAAATAAACATAGCATGCAAAGTTTTATTAATTTAAGACACCTTTTGTTTACAAAGCAACTATGTACAATATTTTTAATCCATTGTAAAATGTTAGAACATTATGACAATACAACATGATAGCACACCTTGTTAATATCCCAATTCTATTTTAGATAAAATTTGCAAAAAATCCCTCTTTTTCAGTAGTTTCAGTTCAAATGTATGTAACTTCTTATGCAATTTGCAAAATATGGAATATTTATTGATTTTTATTTATTTTTCAATTCCTTTATTTATAAAATTTTTAATTACAATAGTAAAAAAAAAGTTTAATAAAACGTTAAATTTGAACTTAGGGCGCCAATTTATTGATTTGCTGGGAATTAACATATAAGCTCGAATATCAGGAATTAAGAAAAAAATTTGCATATGTAGGATTAAGACGTTGTTAATACTCTTATGGCTAATAAATTACTGATGGTTTAAACGCTGGTTTAATTAAGATGTCGTTTAAACTCAACAACTATAAATCAGTGTCCCATGAATTATATGTTGATAAAAAAAATTACATGTGGCAGCACTACAATAAATCTTATCAAATTAATATGGTTTGTATTGGTAGTTTAAACGTCAAATTTTATGCGTTTAAAAATGGTTTATATGTTTAGTAAATTATATATTTGTGAGTTTGAACACATTTTAAATCAAAGAGAGAGCTTAACTTGCTCTGATTTTTAGCCCTAAGTGTTGCCGCATGTTATTTTTTCAACAACATATAATACATCGAACACTGATTTATAGTTTTTGAGTTTAAACTAAATATAAATTCAAGTTTAGTTCAACTAAACCATCGTTTCAACCCTCACTGATTTATTAGTCCTTAGAGTTATCGAAAAAATATGTTTTTCGCTCTCCTGTAAAATTGTGTTTTTGCAGATATCACAATTTGAATAATAACCCTCGATATATTCTGCATTATTACTCGTATGATTTACAATTAAGACTCATGACAATCATAATATGACAATATTATAGTCGTTTCAAACATTTTAAAAGCTTGTGAAAAGAAATAGCTAATCAAAGATAAATGCACAATTATTCAGAAATGTATACACTATATGTCTTATTTGTAAAGAAGGTTGTATGCTTATGACCAGATAAACTTACGTGGAATTAAGATACAATATCTGCCGGCCATGAGGGCAATGTGGGCAATGAAATGCTGATTGTTTGGGAAACAGGTGTGCTCACTATCGGGCGGGAGAGGGGGTTTTTCCAGTAATTTTAGTACATAAAAGTGTGGATAATTTTTATGAGTCTTTGAATAGTAGATAAGCTTACTTAAAAGCCAACTTTTGCCCCGATTTTCGTTGTGGCCTACCGGCTTTTACTGATTTTCCAATATTTCGCTTATTGATAGTTTATGTCCTCGTGAGCTTAAATTTTCGCTTTCACTGAACGTGATTATCCTTTAGCCATATTGATAACAATATACCACTTTATCAGCAAAAACAAATTTGGTGTCGTTACGCTTTCTTTTCTTTACAAAAAACTAAGAAGAAAAACTAAACCTGATGATGCAAAAACTATGTTACCTTTTTCATCGAGAATTTAATAAAATAGAAAAAAACAACGTAACGGTACTCTCTTGCGAGCTTTAATTTGCGTTCAACAGACTTTAACTTTAATTTATTTTTCTAAATCATCTCAGATTTTCTCTAGAATTCTGGACCCCCAGAAATAAAAAAACTCTCCTTTAGGCATCGGATTTAATTTATATTTTTACAATAACAATTTTTCAAAGTGTAATTTCAATCAGATACAAATACTAGCATCGAAACACTTTCATGTAACTGCATTCAAAATAAACACGTTATTGTCAATAGAGTTTTGGTTGGTGATTGCCATAAAGAAAAGAATCGGAGAACATTGACGGACAAAGGGAAGTAAGTAAACTTTATTATTAGTCAATAAAAATAAAAAAAAGTTATAAACAGTGGCACGTTATACCCTCATGTGTTGCATTGTTGCAATTTATGGTATCGATCAGAACACATGCTGTGTGCTACAATGATGTTGAGCATTTTGAATGTGAAGACAATGTTTGAGATAATTTTATTATTTATTATTATGATTATTTTTATATTTTTACCCTACACCATACAAACTTTAAAACTGGCCAAAATATATTTATTTAGTTATTGGAAAAGAAATTATGCTTGAGTACATTTTCCATAATGAAGATACATTTTTTATGCATAAACAAATAAAAAAAATGTTGCTTAACAAATATTACACTAAATCTTAATGTCCTTAAATCAATGCATGAAATACTTAGTCAAAGACACTCTTACGTGGTCGAACCACATTATCTATGCTTGTGGTCGCACCGTTTCAATAATTAGAACTCTTTGGCGGACCCAGCATTGTACACCTTTAAGAATAAAAATGATACTTGCCACAGCTTATCAAAAGCCTTTTTACTGTATGGTTGTGAGCTACATATTTGCTAAATGTGAAACAATTAGCAAAGCAAAATTGAACGTTGCATTTAATAAAATAGTTCGCTACGTGTATGGACTTAATAAGCGTTCTTAAGATGCTTTGCTGAACATGAGAGTTTTAGTTTTTTTACATAAGATAAAATATACCCACAAACCTGATTATCTGTACGCCAAACTTTGTACTTCAGATATTAGGGTGGGGGGTGGGGTGTTTGTTTTAAATTAAATTAATTAAAATTTGTTGGATTTTAATTGGTCTTGCTTTATATACAAAAATTGTAATTACCAAGTAAAAACTTCACCTACTTTTTTAAAATTAATGGCTTCGTTGACTCATTATTTAGTAGCTTTCTTCTATAGCTACTTCTGTAACCGCTTCTATGACTACATTTTTCTGGATGCGTGTAGGTAAAAAAATAATGGCGTATCTTTCATTTTGGGGCCTCCCTTGTAAAATTCATGAGTTCTTTCAGTAGAATTGTAAGTAGTGCTTTTATGGTTTTCTGATTACTCAACACATTTTTTTTTGCAGGCGAAGTTTTTACTGGGTAATTATATTATTGTTATTTAATTTATGATTTATAATTCTACTTATTCTCAGTTTCATGCTGCATTTGTATGGAGCAATTCAATTAAATATAATAAATGACAAACTATGCATGTACCTAACGCCACCATGTGCGAGAGGGACCATCACACACAAGTAGCAATTTTGAATATATAGTCCATCACTCACAATATTATTACAGTAACGGACTGTTGTTTATTTAAGAAATATTCCGTTCAGTCATTTTTAAATAAATAAACATTTAAAATTCCAAGCAATTTTATTTTTAACTGATTCTAACAGTTATTCAAAAAACTAAGTGCATATTAATACGGATTTTCAGTTGCAGTTAATATTGTCCGTTGATTGAGTTAAATTCTTCTTTATGTAAAATTAAATGAAAATGTAATTAAAAAAAACGAAAAGTTCATTTAATTTTTACTGTCAAATATTCAACCGCGAATTCCGTATAACCAAATCAATATTCAGTTATCTTTTATAAATTAATTGTCAAAAAAATAACTAAATATTCCGTAAAAACAAATAAATATGCAGTTATTTTATAAAATTTTACTGTCAAAAATTCAGCACCATATTCAGTAAAAACAATTAAATATTCAGTTATTTTATATAATTTTACTACCAAAAATTAATTTTTACTTATCTATTAAAAATGAATTGCTTGTTTTGTGTAAGCAATACCCATTTTCTATTTGTTAAAATAATTTAGTTAAATACCTACATCAAATTTTAAAAGTAAAATAATTGCGAAGCCATATCGGTCATGCTGCTGGTGTCTTATAATTGAGAGTTCTTCTGTAAACAACGTGGTCAGTACAACAAAAGTAAAACAAACGTGTGTAACTGGGTAAGTAAATAAAAATATTCTCCCTCTCTCGCTTATAAAAAAAAACAAGCGGACAGGTGTCTGTCTGGAATTTTTTAGAAATTCGGCTCTTTTGTGAAGTAAACGAAAATTTAATAAAATAACTGAATATTTAATTGTTTTTACTGAATATGGGGTCAATTTGACAGTAAAAAATTGACAGTAAAATTTTAATAAATAACTGAATATTTAATCGTTTTTACTGAATATGGTGTTGAATTTTTGACAGTAAAATTTTACAAAATAACTGAATATTTATATGATTTTACGGAATATGGTGTTGAATTTTTGACAGTAAAAATTAAATGAACTTTTTGTTAAAAATAAATGAAAAATAGGTAGACCGGTTTTTAATTGAACTTTCATTCATTTTATATTACAATTTCAGTTAATTTTACGTACAGAATATTGTGAGTGATCAAATGAATGAATGAATAGCAACAGCGCCGAGAAGGAACCGCCACAGGCCGAAATTTCCCAAAAGGGTAAAAAATCAACCTTTTATGTGAGATTCTAACTTCCCGCCATTTTGGATATAAGCGACAGCAACCTCGTGGTCTCCAAGGGAAGAAATCTCCGCGCAAGAGCATTTTCCTGCGAAAAACACATAAGAGTAGTCGAGACCAACGCACTCAATTCTCTACCGTGATACGTCAAGCATTCGTCGTTTTCAACATCCCTTCAACTTACTACTAAATCTTAACAACAACCAGCATCACAACCTCAGCAATTTTGACCATCTCAAACTCGATTCAACTTTTTACTAAGAAGGTATGCCCCGGGGAGCATCAGCCAACAGTCAGTCCGGTGCAGCCTTCGTTCTCAAGAAATAACGGTATCTTAAGGAACTCCAGATGTAACCGCTTCTGCTTTCCCACGGAGGATGCAATACCAAAAGGGTTAACATTCTTAAGATGATCCCTACTACTCCGGAATTTCGATTTACGTGAGCATCTGCCTTAAGGCCTTATCACTCAGTGGACATCAACCACATGGTGTCTTTGTGTTAAGCACTTACCGAATTGCCCTGTTTGTGTTAAGGACAATTTGCACACACAGATCGCAATTCGAGTGTTAAGTCCACCAAAAATTATACACCCTCCCCTTGAAGAGCAGCCGGAGCAATCTAATCTCCACTGCTTTAGTTAATCCAAGCAGCTTCTGGTGAATCGCAACAGCACCTAGTGATATTGATCATTTAATTTGCGCTATGAACAACTGAATATGGTAAATTATCAATATTTTCACAAAAAATTTCACAAGGCCAAAACTCCCTGAAGGAACGTTCCAATGCTTTTGCGATGTACTAGATAGTTCTTAACTATTGTCTTAGCTACAATTTTCGTCTTATTATTGGATCGAAAATCTCAATGGTTTGGCTGTTATAGGCCAAAATATCTAAAAAAACGTGACAAAAGTGTGGGAAAAAACTACAAGTCAAAATCGGGAAGCTCGATTTTCACCGTAGATGTATGGTCTAGTGGACTTTTTTGCTCAGTACAATCTCAAGAATCAGAAACGCGAAGCGCCCATTCAGATGTTCAAATCGCCCCACCCTATTATATATACTTTATAGGGTCTAAGATCAATATTGTAGAAATTACAAACGGCATAAATAAGATACATGCAACAGAAATATAAGCCTTAAAATTTTATTGTAAGTCTCTAAACACATCAAATATCAAGATTTAATTAATGTAATTTAATTTTCTGAAGATGTTCCCCGTAAAAAGATAAAAATGCTACATGTTCAAGTGCACAAGTGTAGCACATCAAAAATAAATTATTTTGTTAGTTCTTCTCATGTATTTTTTTTAATTAGAAATTAGTGGTATAAAATGCTCCAAATTTTTAACGATAATTGTACTTTGTTGTGTTATGCCGAAACTTGTGTTCTTTTGTAAACGTAAAATATACAACACTTCTTAAAATCAGGTTAACATTTAAAAATGTTGCCAGATCTCATGTTACACTTATGGTACAATTTTTTTGGAAAAGAAAACACAATTAGCGTTCGGTTCGTTAGATTTGAAGAAAAAACAAACGCTAATAATGTTTGAGAAGAAAATCGTTTAAAAAAAATAACGTTTCCCTGTTAGTCATCTTTCGAACACAAAAATAATACTGTTTTTATCAAACTCAACAAAAGATTTAATTCCGTTCGGTTTTTTTTAAATCCACAAACTTCCTTGGTGACACTATGAAGTCTGATTTGTGATTTCCTGTCTGCGGGCGGAGGGGCGTGGCAAAATCCAATTTTCGTATTGCACCACCAATGACATCTATATAATTTGGACGATTTTTTCTTTAAAATGAGCGCCATGGTCCAACTAAGATTTATACGAAAAGAAAATTTTGCCCCGCCCGCTTTTACGCCCACTTTTTTCGATTTACTTAAAATCAAAAAACTACTTCATCGATTTGACTAATTTTTCTTTTAACTGTTCGTATTAATCTATTTTACGTTTTCATGGAAAGAAAAAATTACCACGCCTACTTTTACGCCCACTTTTTCTATTAAGCGCATAATTTGAGAACGGCTTGCCCGATTTGGACGAAAATTATAGAACATTAAAAAATAATGTTTGTCTACAGAACAATATATAATGTTCGGCTCTTTCTTGAAAATAGTTACGAACGGTATTAACGGTTGTGTTCGTCTACACAATCACTAGAAAAATAATTATCGCTGTTGGGTGTGTCAGCCGAACGCTAAATAATGTAGATACTGTTTATTTTCGAACACTGACTTAAATGCCAATTTAATATAATTTTAATATTTACACTAAAATAGCGGACAAGAGTTTTTAGGGTAACCTTGTATGAAAAGTTTAAGAAGTCATAATGCCAAAACCGTTAAAAGCGTTGCCGTTGTGACCATGAAGTGGCAACTTGACACTTTGAAATAATTTTATGATACTTTTTGACCAATTATGAAATTGTATCAGAAATTAAGAATGAACGATTTAAAGATTTTAGACTCATGATTTATAAAATCCAAGCAAGATGTAATCATCGATGACTAGCCCAGATTATGAAATTACAGTTGTGCAATTTTTTTATTTTTACCATGCCTGTCCTTTTCTTCTTTAATATTTTACAAGTGTTTGACTAATGATCGAAATTCGGCCATACATTTTTTTTAATATGATGAAAATATAGTATATCTAAGAATATATGAATTAACATGTTTCGAGCATTCATTTTTTCCGTCTTAATGGATCGATTTGGCGACGGACTAACCTCCGGTTTATATGTTATGTTCCACGTGAGTGGTTGACAAACAAAGAAAGATATCGTTCTTAAATGGTTTGCCGATTTAATGTAAGATTTATAAAGTCGAAATATTCAAAAACCTGCTTCTTGAAAATGTCGAATTATTGACCATCCTATTTTTTTTTTATTATTTGGTAATTGAAAAAAAAATTTTTTTATTTATGTGCTTTACATACATATGTGTTAATCAGAGCTGCCGTTTTTGGTTATTTCTAACCAAAATTGGTTTTATTTTTTTCAATGTGTAGATGTGAATATTTTTCTCATTTTGGTTACTTTTTTTCTAAATTAATATCTACGAAAATGTTTTTCTTGATACAATTATTTGTGCTGTGATGCACTATGATTTTTTCTTTATTTGTTACCAATGAACGGAAGTTCTTTATACTTTATCGAAAACAAACAGACTAGTACTTAAAGTATAAAGTGCATTAAATCATGCGGAATCGATTTCAGAAAATGACTGAAAAATTACACAAAAGTCGTCTTAGTGTTTTAAAAAACTTGAATATAAGTTAAACGTTCTAAATTTAGGTTATTTCTAGAAGTAGATATATTTAAATAAAAATTTAAAAATACATTTAGAAATTTTAAAGATTTTTTTAAAAATACATTGATTGATAATATATATTACTTTTTCGAAATTCGAAAATTTAAGGGGTGAAAATCGTAACTATTTTTGGGACTTTTTTTACAAAACATTTTCCTCCATTCATTGACATATTCGTACTAAATTATGGGCTGATACTACGATACTGAAATTTTTGATACTTTAATAGGGGGAAAATATAGTACCCAAAAAAGGAAATACGGGAAATTTTATATTTTTCTTTAGCTTTTTGGTTCTACTAAAGTAGCGGGTTAAATGCTGGAATTTAAACAAGTTTAAACCTAGAAAAATAAACTTTGGCATAAAAAAAATGTCTGCGAAGAAAAAGGAGACGCTAACGAAGTAGCGGGTATATGCTAGTATTTAATAAAAAAGGTCGAAGAAATAGAAATATATAATTTAATTAATTAATAACATTTTTAAACGCTGTGGAAATAGAAACATTTGACATGACTTTCACATGATTACTTTCGCTAATGTCTAAAGAAAGAATATCGCTATTAAGTACATGTGCAGATTTATCCTTGTAAAGTGTAATTCTAATTTAAATGTTTAGTTTCTTGAAACCAAAATTATTTTAGGCTATCAAACATTAAGGGTCCTAATGATATCGTTTATAAGTCTCGTAATCTGTGCAAACTGTGCATTTTTACGCCCTCGTAAATGAACTGTCAAAAATTGTATGAGAATTCATTTACACAAACTTGGTAAATTTGCCCAACAATTTTGTCTCGTAAACTTGCGCTGTTCAATTGTGCTTTTATACAAACAGTACTTGGCAGTACATCTAATAAAAAATTGTGTGATTTTGGAACAGAATGATGAACAAATGGCATTGCGTAACAAAAATATTCTCCAGCTGCAAGAACATAAGTGAACTCCTCCAAAATTTCCTCTTCTGCCTTACGTTGGTTATCTTTTAATGCCCGTAATTTCTACAAACAGATATCTAGCTGTCTATAGATATCTATGGTGTAACGAATTTTTGATAATTTTAACATGTTTGTCTTACCTACTGGTTGAACTGTAGAGTATTTTACACTATCGATTTTTGACAGTTGATTAAAAATATTAATAAAAATACAAATGTTGCCATATTTTAAAAGAAAACTTAAAGGAAAAACACGTAGGCAAAATAAACGTTGAAATTACCAAACTATTTTTACCGCATAGGTAAAGATAACTGTTAGGTACGAACACGACCAGATATCTGTTTGTTGAAATTACGGGCATAAATACATACAAAAAATCTAGAGTTTTTACATACAAACATATGTACATATGTTTATAAAATTAAACAAAACAAATTTAAGATTACCGTCGTGTTTTCCAAAAAATTCCAGTGTTAACATATCACAAACAACAACTTCTTCAAATAATTTGAGTAGTTTAGTCTTTTGGCTTTTTTAGGCCTTTTTAAAAACAAATTTTGCTTTTTAGGCACAAATTTTAACTTTTATTTTATTTTAATTTTTTTTGTATTGACGTTTCTTGCCAACTGACATATAGGATTTTTAAAATTACACAAAAGTAAAAAAGGGGCTTCATGAAACAAGTCTCGTAAGTTTGCGCATTTGCACAAATGGCAATTTTAAGCGACATCATGAGGACGGACCCTTATTATCTTAAACATATTTATTTATTTAAATATACCAATTTCGATTACACAACTTTTTTTAAATTTAATGGCTATTTTTACCAGGATTTTAATATTTTGCCTTATGTAATTCTTTTTACAATCGTATTAATTATAAAAATAAAATTTTATATTTTTACAGGCAGAGGGGCCTCCTGTTCAAATAGAACCTGTAGATTTAAGCTTACGTTCACCAAGAGGTAAGTGTAATTTATTTGGTTACGAATCTGCTTTCTTAACTGCGTGAAATTTTTTTTCGATTACTATGTGCCCAAAACTATTTAAAATATTAATGAAAATAGTTCAATATATAAAAAATACGCGGTGTCAAGCCTGGAGGAGAGAACCTATTTGTCTGGTCAACAGCTGACTTATCCAAATAATTAAAGTAAGCAAAGGCCCTTTTCGCTAGACTCGATCGTCTGGAAGTTTGTTATGTAAATGAATTAAAAATTCTATAATATGTAAATATAGCAGTGTTCGAAAATAAACAGAACATTATTTAGCGTTCGGCTCACACACCCAAGATTGATATCTCTTCTTCGTTAAAAAACAGAACAATTTTAGTCATACTGTAGACAAACATTATATTTTAATGTTCTATAACTTTTTTTTTAAATTGATCAAGAAATGAATAAACAAACAATTTTAGCAACGACCGCACCACGAACAGCTTGTGTGTGTAAATGTTTTGTTTGCGTAGATTATTTTGCTGGCTTTTTGCTTTTTTCGTATGTTTTTTTGTTTTTGTAAAAAATCTGTGGTATTTTTTTACCAGCCAAAAGGGATGAACATTAATGAGCCGAACCGAACAAAATGAAGTTTGTGGATTTAAAGAAAAAACCGAACAGAATTAAATGTTCTCATCTTTTGTTGAGTTTGATAAAAACAGTATTATTTTTGTTTTCGAAAGCTGACTACCAGGGAAACGTTATTTTTTTAATGATTTTTTTACACAAACACTATTAAGCTGTTATGATACTTGCTATTTTTTGTATTTTTTCTATATTGGAGAACAGTGCAAATATATTTGCATAGGAAAACTGACTAAGTGTAAAGAGCATGATTATATCATAAAAAATCTTGAAATGTCAAACAAATATACATGTGTTATCGATAAATAACACTACGTAACCAAAAAAATCTTTTTGTTTGTTTAAATGAATTTTTTGCTTTTATCTAATGAATTAGGTCGTACATATAATATAATGAGTGTTCTTTCCTCTACCTAAACGTTTTTTTAGTATATAAACCGCTATTTTAAAAATGATGGAGGTTTCACCACACATTTTAGCATAACTCAAGAACAGTTTGTCCGATTTGATTAAGTAAAAACTCCGAGAATTCGCAGCTACATTACCTCCAAGTTACTCTTACACTGTTTTTTGATAAAGTGAATAGTTGGAAATATTCAGAAACTTTTTCCAAAAATTTTTTTTTCATGCAAAATTGGAAAAAAATTTTTGTCTTAAAATTCATAAAAAACCAAAAAAGTAACAAATGCTCTTTTTTGATCTTAAGTTATAAACATAAATATGTTACAAATAAAACTAGCCACATTTCAATAAAATCGATTAACAAGTTTTGGTTTAATTCTCAACTAAGTGATGGTATCTCATTTTGATAAAATTTGTATAAAATATTAATATTTGTGTGAGTATATAGTCGGTTATTGAAATCAAGTAGGACATCGTCGGATAAGATCGCCTTTAATATTTTAGTTAATTAGATTTAATTTCTTTTTTTGTAATTACTAGTTTAAATATTTTGTGCACAAATTTGTGACGAGCCACTCTAATGCTAAAAGCAAATTCCCCAAAACAAATAGCAACAACTACAGTGTACTCCAAACAGCAAACTTCCAATCGTGCATAAGTACATATGTACTTGTATGATAAAGATGGTTGACAGTCTATGCAAGTTGTTGTTGCAAGTGGTTCAGCATCTTACCGAGAACTACCATAACATGGGATGCAGAATGTCTCTGAAGTTGCATGTTCTTCACTCACACCTAGAAGTGTTCAAGTCAAATTCTGGCGCACTCAGAAGAACATGGTGAACGTTTTCACCAGGACATTCAAGCCTTTGAAAAGCGATACCAAGGGCAGTACAATGAACGGATGCTTGGCGACTATATCTGGAATTTAATCAGAGAAAATGACCAAATCTACAAGAGGAAAGGTGGAAAAACAAACCATTTTTAAACAGTATTATTAAGAGCATCCTGAATTTAAGGATTCAAGTGTATTTTTCGTTTTATTATCATATAAAAGCATACCTTCATTAAAATTAAGCTGTTTAACAATCTTTTATGCACACTCTTATCTATCTGTACCATGAAAAATAAAGGCACTATTTAAAAATTTGAAAATTCGATGTCATTTCTTAAAAAACGATTAGCCAGACATCAGTTAAAGTTTTTCTTCAGTTTAGAGACATAACCAATGAGAAACAGCAAAAAAATTCACTTAAACAAAATTTTGTTACATAGTGTAATCTAAGACTGTCAAAAAAATATAAAATTTTTCAACTTAAAATTGACATTTCCAGATTAATTGTTAGCACTGTTGCCAATTTTTTTAGTTTTTGATCGAAAGAAACGGTTTTTACCTTTTTTTTTTTTGCGATTTTTAACTTTAATGACGGGTTTTTGTGGGGAAAAACGTGGGCAGTATTGTTTGTTTTGTTTACATTTTATCAAATTGTATTTCTTGTTCTTTCTCGCATTTGTTGTTTCATTCAGTCAATCCTAAAAAAATCCAATACAAAAAATAGCCAGTATCATAACACCTTTAGCGCTTGTGTTTTCCACAAATCTACCAAACCGAACACTAAGGAACGCTATTTAGTGTATATTTTCGATATAAAGCCCTTTTTTCGATCATATCGAAAGCGACATCATTAAAACTATCGCAAACGAGAGGTACTATTATCAATTGAATCTCAGCGTGCTCTTAAAAACAATCGAATGCGCTATTATAATTTTAAAAATATATAAATGCTAAATATGTAACCAAATAAAGTGCTGTACTTCTTAAGAAAAAAGAAATGAAAACCCTCTCCTGTAAAATTTTGCCTTCTGTCGCTTACGATATATTCGCAAAAAGGCTCGATATTAAATTCAGAACATTTAAATTATTTATTATTTCTCATTTGTTGTGGTATTAATTTTAGCAATTTTTTTTTCTTTATACATAAAATATGAACTAACAATAATTAATTAAATCTTATCCTTTCACTTTACTTTATGTCCTGTCAGTGCAAGACAAAAATTTTCTTCACCACGGGTTCGGTATCACATTTATATGTAGGTGTTTATCGAGCGATCTAAATAGGTAAGTGCTGCCGTGTCCCTTCTTCTTAAGTGCGTGTGGGTTCCGATGCAATTCGAGCCTTTTAAAGTATTTCACTGCTTATTTCTTAATCATATTTTTTAACTAATTGCACATTGAGATCCTTGTGAATATTTGAGTTTAACATAGCAAAGGGCAGCTATGATTATTGAAGAAAAAAATATCTATTGTGCATTATTTGCAGTGCTTTATAAACAAAAGTCTCTATTTTCATTATTATTAAATTAAGCTTGAGGTCTCTTTTTTTATAAAAAATATTTAATTTAAATTCAAGAAAAAAAACCTAAAGAAGGCACACAACGGAGTGCCGAAATATTGGCACTTTTTATAAAAAAAATGAACCTCAAGCTAAATTAAATAATAATAATAATAAATTTTGTAAAGGTCGAATAAAAGTCAATTTATACAAAAGTCTCTATTGTCAATAACTTGTCAGTGCTTGAATTGTGAAAGAAAAATATACAAAATAAAACACTAACTAAAATATAACAAAATAAATAATAATTAGTGTTTATCTTCATTTTCTTAATTAACACTCCTTCAATGAAAGAAAAAAGAAATTAAATGCAGTCCTACCTTAGAATCAGTGTTACCAGGGAAATTAAGAGAAAAATGCACTTTACTTTCTAAAGAGATACAATTTTTTCCAAAAAGATACATTTTTAAAAAATCTTAAAATCCATTTTTATGATCAGTACTAATAATTTTCTCCACACATGCATTCACTTTTGTATTTAGTTGTCACTGTTTTTTTTAGTATTAAGTATAACGAAATCATAACTTTAAAAAACTTTGTCAGAGACGTTTTTTTTGCGTACGGATTCAAAAGATACGATGTCAGGATTATACATGGTACCAAAAGTAATCAAACGATATGAAAAATGTATCTTTCGTATCCTAATGGCATCTCTGCTTAGAATACAAACTAAAATTTACATGTTCCCTTCTCGTTCACATTAATAAATGTTGGGAATTTATTTAGAAAAAAAATTCGCGGGAGTTAACATTGGCGATGCCAAATTTTTTAAGTTTGGGAATTCATTCCCAAAAAATTTGTTATGCGAATCATTCACAGTACGAAATAAAAAAATGTGGGAATATTTTAATTGGAGTAGTTGTTTGCGATTTGGGAGATTAATTTCGAACACGAGCGATTATTGAAATCACAGAGAGTTTGTTCTCTTGTTTTCAATTTCATATTTTGGAATACCCTAAAATAATTTTTTATTGAATAATTCCTTATATAGAGGCAAAACTGCACTACAGTCAAATTTATATTTGCAAAATTTATTCACTGTAGAGAAAAATTTACTGTTTGAAAATTTATTATAAAAAGAGATTTAAAAAAGCAGTGTCATTCATAAAAGATAGTAGCGTTTTTGTATAGAAGTTCGACTGTGTTTAAATTTATAAAGGATATATATTTTTTTGCGATTATAGAACACATTTTTATTTTTTTTAAAGTACTTTTTTATTTTTCTTCTGCATTAAATTTCAGTTTGATCACTATCAGAAGATAATCAGCGTGTTAAGTGTCATTCTCATACAAAATGAATGAAGATTAGTGCGCGGCATCAATGCTTTATAATTTGAAAATACGATTTTGACAGAGCGTTTAGTTGCTGCTAAAGTTGTCTACTTTTGTTAAAAATTTTATCTCTATTTCGATTTCTATTTTGTGGGTTTTATTAAACAAGATAAGTTCACATTACTATTCATGACACGAAGTTGACGCTCTTATTTAAGTTTGTCATTGAAGGGTTAAAGATAAACGACAGAAAATCTTACGCCTTACGCGCGGATTTAGGTTTGTCCGTAACAGTTAACCACAGAATAACCAATTTTAACGTTAAAAAATATGGTAGCTGTGTTCTTAAAAAGAAATAAAATACCCTGCTATTTCGTTGGCAAGTGTGATGATACGTTATTTTGTTTAAGAAAATCATGCACTTAAACATACGTCATTTGAATTTTATAAATAAATAACTTTGTTACTTTTGAAGTTAGAAGTCCAAAATTTTGCAAACATATGTAATGTGATGTAGTGAATTGTAATCAATAAAAAGTCTATTTCGAATTTTTTGATGATACGTTGTTTGGCATTTGAGGTGACGATATACTGTAAATAGTTAAAATTTTTATTAAGAACCAATTTTTGTTTTTAAAAAAAATTATAAAAATTCTTTAAACATTTTAGTTTGTGTAAATTAATTTAACTCAGGGCCTGTAAAAATAAAGTTATTCAATAGAATTTTGTTGACTGAAAACACATCTCTACTTTATTATCTTTTGGTGTGGATAATTTTGGACGCAGTAGAACTGAATGACGTAGAAAAGATAATAAGGTCAGTTTATTATTTAGGAAATTGTAAGATTATTTATTTTTTTATTATTATTATTTGTATATAGAGAGACACAAATTGGTCACTACCACGTTTGCTAAATTTAGTAATCATTTATGAATACGGGTGTAAGTGTGCAAATCAATCAACAGTTCTTTGAATGTATTAGTTAAGTGTATTAGTTAAGTGCAACTGCACTCAAAAGAAAAATCAATCCATCCGTACTCAAATCAATCCAAAGTGGTATTAGTAGTACGGTGAGTACGGATTTTCTTGAACCAAACAGAGAAAGATTGATTCAAGTGCGAATTTTCAATCGCGAAATACTTAACTTAGGCATATTAAATACCGAATTCGTAGTTGAAATAACCCCAAAATGAGGTTGATTTAAGCAAAACTAAGATTAATTATCCATCTCAAAATGCGCTTGATTCAAGTATTATAAAGTTGATTTTACCCTAAAATCTGGCTTGAAAAAAAACAAAAAAGAAATTAGAAAGAGGATATTGTTATGATATAAATGAGGAATTGATTACATAAATTACTAAAAAATTAATGTAATATTTCCGAAAGAATAATAATTCATTCATTGGAATAGAGAAGGTAGTTTTATCAGACAAAATAATTAGGCATTGATCACCACGTATATTCCCACATTTGCAGAAAAAGGAATGTATTGTTTCTGTTCGTGACTATTATTCGAGTTTTTTTTTTCTATATTTTCCTAAAAAAAAATTCGTTATTTTTGCAGCCCTTTTGTCGGTTGCTATTTTTTATCATAAAGGATGCATTATTTAATTCATTCGCAGGCTGCATTAAAATAATTATTACAATCCTAGGACATATTCCGTGTTAAGAATATGTATAACATTATCGATTCTAATTGGTTACATTTTGCCGCTGCACAGAAAAAACTTTTGCACTAGTAAAAGCATTTATCAAAAATCAAATCAGTTTCAACTAAAAATATAATCAATTGAATCAAACGTTTAATTGATAGTATTTATTTGTTTACTGGTGCAAATTATTTCACTTGATTAAATTTTTAATTAAAACTGATTTTATTTTTGATTAATGCATTTACTGGTGCAACATTTTTTTCTGTGTGGGAAGTTGTATGAGATTTAAACCTTCACTTTGTAATTTTACTGTAATTCAGGGTGGCACTACCAACAAAAAGTTCAATCTTTGTTTGACTTAATTTAAGAATTTTATACTTATTTTAAGAAATTTCGGGATTGATTTTCGAAAGTTTTTCCGTTTAGGATTGTTTTAAGTACGTTTTAGTGTTATTCGTACTTGAAGTAAGTGTAAAAAACTTGATTTATCCCGAGTGTTTTTCTTTTTGTGTGTTAATGAATAACTGAAATATGTACTTCAAAATGAACCCATAGTGATAATTTCCGAATATGTGCCAATAAGTTATTGCCTTAAAAAAGAAAAATTTTTGGTTCGTAGCAATTATGTATTTAACAGTTCAAATAATTTTAGACGATTTTACAGTCATTAGTTACATAAGTACTTGGTTAAAAAATATTTTACAATTGTCATTTTGTGTGAGGACACTGAATTTGTTGAAGCATTTTCTGCTGCAAAAAAACAAAATGTATATTTGATTTTAGCTTTAATTAAAGCTCTTTTAATGTTTAATTGTTCGTTTTAGTCCTGATATGTGTTTTCGCTGCAGGTGACATTTAAATTGTATCAATAAATTCTAATTTAATGAAATCGTACACGGTCGCAGCATTACACCCGTTCATTTCCTATTTTTATTTGAAAAATTTTTTTACCAACTACTTTTGTAATTTCTGTGCACAAGAATGCCAACATGTAGTTTTGATCGCTAATAGAAACTGTCATTTATACAATGACCAGTGGTCGTGTTTTTCTATTTATTATACTTGTACGTGGTTATGATGAACAAAACAGAAACGGAGCAACAAATTTAAATTTGTTAACTGGCTACGACTACTTACTACCTTTGTAATAGAAGTCACGTTGAATGCCACACTACGATACGTTTTGTCTGCACATATATTTGCTTTCAGTCTACATTCATTGAGTTCATTAGGGTTTCTTAAAGAGAATTTTTCAGTTGCAGTAGATCAAGTGTGGTTTTCAGGAATATTAATGTCAATAATATTTATCTGCACGATCTCTAAAAATTATTCTGCCCTAGTTAAAAATATAATAAATAAATGATAAGTTTTCAAATATTTTTTTCTAATTTCATTACAACGAACTGCAGGTATTATCCATGCAGAGTGTTGTCAAACTCAAGATGAACTTGCAAATCATTAAAACCACTCAAGCAAAAATTTAAAACTTGCAAGTAGTAGGACTTATCTAAAATAGAGTTCCATAAAAATTAAGGCCCAGCATCTTGAATTAACGATTTTGCATATTCAAATGCAGCTTGATTATCAAAAAAAAAAAAACTTAGTGTTGGTGTGTAAAGAAAAATTTCGTTTAATCTTTGACCAGTGATTAATTTCGATATAATTCTTAGTGGGCCACAAATTTGTGTGACAACTGTTACGTTATCGTTCGCTTGCATTTTCGATCGACATGTCGTTGTGAAAATTATGAGTGGGATGCAAATCCGCTGGTAGTCGTTAAAAATGCAAGCGAACGATAGCGGTCGACATCGTGGGCCAGGCTAGACATTTTTTTATGTCTCTCACAAACGGACAGATGCTTTGAAATACACCAACAAGAGTTGCATTTTGTTAAAAGTTCTTCTTTTTAAAACTCTGATTTATACTTGTGTTAATGCCAATAAAATTTTTAATTTCCCTGTTTACCTTTGTGTGTGTTGAGGTGGAAATAGAAATTGCTGTTTTTTGGGGTAGTTGTTTGTCTGGGATCACACTTTGAAAGTTTGCTTTCATAAAGTCTGAGTTTGTGGGTGAGAGAGGAGAGAAAAAAGCAAATTCTCTTCCCGTCTCACCAATAAACTCAAACTTTCTGAAAGAAAACTTTCATAATATAAACCCAGACTTTGTTAAGCTCGTGTTGTCAGCTTTAAATCTACAAAATGGCATTCGGAAAGCTGGATTCTCATCAGCTAATTTTAATCTTCCGGATTTTGATGCCACTTGCAACGTATGCAAATTTAAAAAAAAGGGCTTTGCCTTATTATTATTTATTGAAAGTAGATAAAAGCGTCTACACTGAAGATGACTGTATAACAATTTAAAATTTGGCAGTCTGAAGACAAGCTACATGTAGAAATATATGATTCCTTAAATTTTTATGATGAAGCAAACAAATTGCCCGTTTGAAACGTTTTGCCAGAGACGACTTTGTCGCATTTGAACTTAGTGTTTGACATTTTGAAAAGGTATACTAAGTTTTTCATTAAATGTGAATCTCTTGAATATTAATTTAAGATCCCATAAAGTATATTGACTTTAGGCCAAAAGGTCTTAAATCAAAAACTGTAGTTGTTCGTAATGCTCAATTGAATAGCTTAATTGTGAACGTAACATTGCACCAATGAGTTGGTAATACATGGATTCCCAGTTTTAATTTTTTATCCAAATTCCAATTTCCTATTCTAAATAAAACACAATGGCATCTCTTAAAATATAGTGATCTGAAACTAAAGGCCCAAACATAATGTGCATAGCCTTGCTTAACCCACTGTCAAAAATTAACAAAAAGTCTTAAATGTATTGAAAAAACAAAACTTAAGTCAACAAACATTTGATTCCGTACGGAATGTGCGATCAGTTTCGCACTTTGCTTAAACAAATGACAGTTTCATAAAATTTAACAAAAAGTTTCATTAAGTTCAATGAAGGTTTCGTCATATGATGTACATGTATTCGTACATTTGCTTAAGCCAACTTAAGCATATTATGGTTGGGCCTTAAGCGTCATAAGCCATAAGAAATTCAGATTTTTTTTTAAATCAGACTTCTTTACCCCGAGTTCAGAATGAGAAACACTGCACAATTTTGGCAGATTACATGCATATAATTTCCATACAATTTTCTGGTTGTTATACGTACGTATGTTTGTACGTTTCTGCAAACAAAAAGTGTGGAAAACTTCACTACAACAACAACTGCAAAGCAGTGAAATATAAAAATAAAAAAACATAATAAAAATGAGAATAAAAAGTTGTTGAGCGGTATGCAAATTTAAATTGATGATTAATAAATTTTAAATTGAAATGTTGTGGACATAAGTGGTGAACTGTTAGTTGGTTTTGAGCATTTATTTCGTTCACTCTTTCTGTTATTTACTTAGTGGATGTTTGGAATAGTTGTTAGTAGATCATTTGAATGCCTGTGGGTTTTCGTTGCTATTGCTGCTGCTGTTGTTGTTTGTTAAAGCTTTATGAGTTTGAAGATTGAGTGCAACATTTATTGGATGTTGTTTGTTAAAGGCAATATTTGTGTGGCAGTTGTTGTTATTGTAGTCTTTGTTATTCTAACAAAATTAACTCTGTAGCTGCCACAGCTTTAGTTAGTGGCATTATTGTTATCATTATTCGCTACTTTACATAGTCGGACAAGTAAACACACCGTTTAAATCGTTTAATTGGGTTTCAAGTTAACGATTTATAAATATTATCATTTGCTAACTAAGCAATTCATTTGATTCCATTAAACGGTTCCGGTTAGACACATTATTAATTACATATTTATGATACATATTAGTTTCCACACCAAGATAAATAAAATTATACTTGTAAATTCTGGCCATGCAAGCAGGTACCAAGATCAATTTTTCCCATAAATTAATCCAATGGCTTGCTTTGTGAGTATGTTTGCTTAGATTTTATAGATTATTTTTCAGTTACATGTATATGTACACATGTACATAAACAAAAATAGCCTATTTCTCATTTATAATGTACATACATCTCGCTTAAATTTGCTTAATTTTTTGCACTTCTTTGACTTTTAGAACTTAACATTTTATATTTTTTTTAAACTCCCTTTCTCTATTAAAATCTGAATAAAACAAAAATATATGCAAAAAATCATATCTTGACGACTCCACAGCCCTGATAATAACATAGTCATAAAAATAAACTAATTGACAAACCAACTTTAAATACGATAGTTTGATATATAAAAAAAAATTAATAGGGCAACTTTTTTAATTGAATACCAACTGGTAAGTTTCTAGCTAAATGGTAGTTCCTTTAACTGCAGGCAAGTTTCTCTTATATTCAAAACACAACAACAACAAGCAATGTTATGGGTAACAACCCGATAATTCGGGACCACATTTGAATATGTCACATAAATATATAAAAAAAACTAGCCCCATCTTCTGGGGTCATCGGAAAACCCATTTCAACGGACACACGAACATCGTTTCATCAACTTCGCTACTCATAAGGACCCAGATGAAAAACTTTATAAGGTCTAAGATCAATATGGCAAACGTAATGACAAACCAATATGTAGTTACACTCTCCACCTGTGGAGAATGATAAAAAACTAGTTAAACTAGTTTGGTTTTTTAGTTTTGTTAATGAAAAAATTTAACAGCATTTGTTGAAGGTCACTTTATATTATTCCGCAACTATTGGATTCCGTCAGACAAAAATTTAAGTCTGGTTTCTACCGTCAACAGCGATATTACCATTTATCTGCAATTATTTTTTTTTTTGATTTTTGTCTTTAGCCAAAAAATTAAAGGGAAAGTGAATAAAAAAATAACATTTATTTCAGACAAAAATAAAATAACAAGAATTTCTTTTAAAACAATTTAAAAATAAAACTTAAGGTCTAAGTATCATATTAGAGTTGTCAACCGATTAAGAATAATTCGATTAATCGTTCAAGCAAACCAAACTCTTGTTCGAATTATTTTAAAACGGCGATTTTCGAATAAGGAATAAATCGATAAATTAATGTCGATTAATCGAGCATTTTTTTTATTAAAAAATAAATTAAATAAAAGCTTAGAATTTGATTTATTTTTATACGTTTTTAGTGATTTTATACAAAATGTAGGAAAGTTAAAAAAAATTGTTGCCATAGACCTGAGGCCTAATTCTGGCTGTCGTGATATACTATCTCGATTCTAAAGTTAATTAATCTCTATGTTTAATAAGCAAGTAGTCATTGTTTTTCAAACAGTTGAGTAGGTGAGTTGCAAAACTCTCTAGTTACAAAATTAAAACTACAAGATGACAACTGATTCTAACAGTTCTTTTGGTATTTTATGAGAAGAAATTTACCAATTGTATTAATGCATGTCCTCTTCCATGATTTTAGCACGGACATGCATTGATGCAATCAGAATATTTCTTCTAATAAAGAGCCAACAAACTGAAAGAATCATTTGCTATCTCGTATTTTTAATTTTGCAACTCTCCTTCTCAATTGTATCAGCTGTTTTATTTTTAAATCAAACCACACTGGAAAATTCCGGCCAAAAATCCATAACTTCTTTATTTCTTTACGTAAATGGCTGAAACTTAGTATCAAACTTGAAAATGTTTGATCCCTAGGTAAAATTTTGGACACGTACATACAGGGATTGGCCAAATAGTCATGGACGACCCAAAAGTATCGAAAAAAAACTATAAAATGGCTTTGGAGGTGAAATAAAGTATGATAATTTTTAGCGATTATATTAATAGTTTGTGGAATATCTAAAAATGCTCATCTCCTGTCGCCCTCTTTTTTCCAAACTGAACAATAAAAGAAGATATGATCATATATGGTTATAATATAATATGTAAACTTATGTGATTATATTCATAAACATATGTATGTATGTATGTTTGTACATCATAAGATATGTCAGACTTGATCCGACTTGAGCACCCCTGGGATGGGTGAGGGGGGGATTGTTTAGGAACCTTCAACTGAAACATTCCAATTTGCCAAATTTCTTTTGGAAGGACCATAGAAATGGTATATATTTTTCCATTTAAGGTGGTTGGGTTGAGATAAGAACAAATTAATTTTTCTTCCCCTGTACTCGCGACTGCATAACAATATATAACAAATATCAAACCTCATAGCTTTTTTTCTTTCTTTCAGTAAGTAGCTGAAAATAAAAATAAAAATAGCTTAACAGAAAAAAGTGAAAATTATATTTTATATATTCGAATTTCCTAAAGGTACCAAAATTTATATGAGAGCTTTTAAAGAGAAGGGAACACAATTTACATTTTTTTTTTGTCTTTATTACTTAAACAGATAAATTGTTTACCAAAAAAGTACCAAAATTATATTTTTGCCCTTTTTTATACCCAAAATGTGCAAATTTCAAAAAAGTACCAAACACGTGACAGTTTAATTTTCGATACAATAATGAAATTTTATGAATTTTACGTCTACCTCTGTTAGATCACGACATATAATGTAACTAATTTTACCCGTTTTTACCCATTTCTAACCCCCTGAATTTTCAAAAGTCTCTACTTTTTTATTTACACATTGGGAAGGGAGTCTACCTACAAAATTTCAAGTGTCTGGCTTAAGTTGTTTGGGCTGGGCGATGATCACCCAGTCAGTCACGCTAATCTTATAAAAATATATGAAATTACTAAACATAATCTGGTGACTAGGGTGGCAGGTGGCGGCAGCAGAAATGTAAAGAACTTACTTTTGATACTTAACAGTGCTAGATATAATTATCACTTAACCTCCCCTAGTCCCACCTTTTTTGTTATGGTCTCTTTAAATTTGGCACACTTTAGGTTTTATTTATATTTAAAGTAACTCACAATCACTTGACTTATCTGAAAAAATAACGCGCACAAAATCACAATTATCACATGGAATGATTAATTACTAATACGGTTTAAACATAACGTGCTTATTTACAAAGAAAACTTTAAATGAAAAATAATAGCTTACTTTTATTTCAAAGTACAAAAATCAACTTTGAAAACCTTAAATTTGTAAGAAAAAAATTATCTACTTTGCTCCAGTATTAACAGTAAAATAGTTATCCAAGAGCCAAAATAAGAAATGAACTGTATGTTTTGAAGTGTTCGCTATAATCTGTCAACATTTTATTGATATTAAAAAAAAAACTCATTTTTGGCCGGAATTTCCCAGTGTGCAAACGTTAAAATTTTTTTTAAATTTCGGGTGAGAAATTTAGAAATAAACAAAAAGCTTAAAGATAAAGAATTAATTTATATACAAATCATATCTTGAAAGTAGAAAATGCAGTTATTGTATTATATATTTTTTTTTAATTATGTATATATGAATATCTTTACCATTTGCGCAAGTGTCACAATATTACCATTGAAAACGATGTAGTGGAAGATAATTCAACGACATCAAGTCCAATGGAAAAATACATTAAGAGACACAGCGGCTGTTCTATAGAAGAAATTGTTTAGCAGAAGATGGTAGGTCAGCTAACGCCTTTAGAAAATCCGGAGTAATAACGGATTGTTTAGGAATTAATGTTGAACGACGCCTTTAAGTAATACAACGATATGGAGTAACGATGAAAAATGTTATGCATCATAAAAGAAGTAGTCATAGCGGATGGAATGGAAGATTTTCCATAGTAATTTTTTTGTAAAAATAATTTTTTTATTCGTTGTTCTCATCGTACGGAATGTGCGATTAGATTCGCACCTTGCTTAAGCAAATGACAGTTTCATTAAACTTAGCAAAATGTTTCCTTAAGTTCAATATGGTTTGCCTCATATAATTAACATGTATTCGCACATTTGCTTAAGCCAACTTAAGCACATTTTGAATCAATATCCCAGCAAACATAGAAATATATGTATTTCCAAACGAATTGCCTGGATGAAAAATATTATTGCGGCAATAACCGATATCGTATTGCGAAAGATACTTCCTTTGGGAAGAAATACAAAAGCGATTCTTCTAGATGATAAGCTAGCAATATTGCCAGATAACCACTTGCAAGAAAATAAAAAGATATCGATAAAATATCATTAGGAAGATAAAAAGAAGATTTTGGATTTCAAAAAATATTAATTTACATATAATAACACATTTTTATTTTAAATTAAATTGTTTTTTATATAAAATATAGTCAAAAACAAAGAAATATAATGCAAATAGCCAAAATTGAAAAATAATAGAGAACATTATCTTTATGTACCCCATGTACGACACTTGTGTTAAATCCTTCTTCGTTTTCCGTAAAAATTGCATACGTAAATTTTATAGCTTGTCTCTTGCTAAGTTCTTTAATATCTGTAAAATTTACTGCCGTTATCGTGGAGATTTCGCCCTTTTAAAATAAAATGCAAAGGAATGTAAAATATTAATAGAAGACAATTTTAGGAAATTGCTAAACTATTGCCTTAGGTGATATCTTCCATATGTTTGCAGGGATGATTTTATGAAAAAACCTCTACATACATACATATGTAGTTAAAAACGATCAAAATGGTATTTATCAGACCTGTTCTGAATATCAAGTGATGACAAATCACTTGCTCTTAAAATCGCACTGTAATTTTGTGTTGTTCTCAAAATTGCACCGTGGAAAATATCAAATAAAAACACAAAAGCATTACACCACAATAACACACGTGTTGTTTTAAAAGAAACATCACTTTTGAAATCACGTGATCTGAATTAAAGTGATTTATCCTTTTTTCTTTAAAAAATTATAACAATTAATTAAATAGATTTTGTTTAACTATCGTGCGTAATTCAATTAATGTTGGTATAATTCGAAACAATTGTAGTGGGGAATGTAAGAAAAGATAAACTCACTGTTTATTGTTGTTGTTTTTGTTTCATCTATGATATTGTTACAAGTTAAGCTGTTGCTTATAATTCTTATTCGCTTAACAGTATTATTTGTTGAATATCTTTAGTTTTTCTAAAATGTTTGGATAAAGTCTCCTAACGATCTAGCCTAAGCACCCATTGAAATGCGCATAGGAATGGCTTATCCCTTCAACAATAAATTTCAGTGTTTTTATCAAGAATAAAAATTGGGAATTAAGCACGATAAACAAAATCTTTTGAATTAAAAATTTTTGTATTCCCACAAAATTACTTTGATAATTATAATTATTTTTTAATTCCTGAAAATAAGAAATCCTTGTGATCAGGATTAATTGGTCTTTTAAAATTCGGAGGAATAATCTTTTTGGCATTTTGCTTGTTTCTCAGTTTATTAAGAACTCGGTTCTAAAGACATATATTTATGCACAAATATATGAAATAACTTGTTTCTGAAATATATTTAGAATTATATGATTTTCTAATATGTATTAAATATTTACTTAATTAAATCTTATTTATTTTAATCTGAACTTTATTTTAATTAACTCGCAATAACAAATCTACATTATTTTGTTTTTTTTTTTAAGTTGCTCCAAAGGTAAAGGCAGAGTTAGCCGAACGTCCACGTCCCCTAACGGAACGTCTGGTTCGTTTTGTTATTTGCAAACAATGCAAATGCTTACTGAATTTAAATGTCACGTTGACGGAACGTCTCGGTCTGTATAAAACAGATTTTTATACCGTTGTTACGTGACAGTTGTAAAGCAGTGATGGGCTGCTTGTATGTTAAATTGAATGCGGGTATTTTTGCTCTTTTTTTGGTACTTTTTTTAGTATAGCTATGGAATTGCGACAAAACAACTTTAAATACAACATATTTCCATGTAAACAAATATATATATATATACATATATGTTTAGATGTACGAAATAAACAAATGCATATACACATATAATGAAAATGTGAAACAAATAAAAGGCTTTAAATGGTATCAAATCCTTGTTTGGTGCATACACCACAATACAATATATGTATGCTAAAAAAAATATATATGTCTAAATACAAATTTGTTTATTGTAAATTTATTTTATACATATTATATTATATACGTTTTTTACATACACAAAATACTGTTTTAATACTATTTAAATCACTTGGTACTTTTTCTGCACAGCGGTCACCATTTAAACATTTTTGATTCCCATCACTGTGTGTATTGCTTTATGTATACTATTTAAATGTGGGAAAAACATATGACACGTTTTTAAATGTTCTATAAGTGCACCAACGTGCTTACAGTACGGTGCGGTACATTACGGTTACAGCAACGTTCGCCTAACTGGGCCTTAAATCTGGATCCACACCTGTTTCACACTTTTATACGCAAAGTGAACTTTGACAAATTCTGTATTCTTTTGTTATTGTATGCTAAAATTATGCAGCCAAATCATCAAAGTCAGTAGTCATCTCAATTTTCGTTCCCTTTTCTCGTACAAACTCAAGAATTTGCAATGTTATCTTTCAAATGGTTTTCATTACAGTGTAAAAGGGCCTAAGGCAGTTGTGCAAAAGAATAAAGATCTGTTAATTACTTAAAATTAATTAAAAACCAGAGAAATACCAATTTAAGCAGTGAACTACTAAACTAAATGTTACTATTTCCTACTCAGCAATTATGTGGTCAAGCCAAATATTTTTAAGACGTTGAACTGTTGATATTCGCTAATAAATGGTTGCATACGTTAGAAATGATTATTTTAAAAATCATTTAAAACGATTTAAGTCAAAAACAATAAATTAATAAAATATTTGTTTGTAAGCTTTCTAAAATAGAAAATATCTTCGTTAAAAGAGACGACAAAAAAACTAATTAATCAATTCATATACCGGTCGAATTCGTAGTTCACAATTTGTTTTTACTAAAACTTGAAATTAAAAACTGTGTTTAATGATAATTTTTTCTGTGTTGATACATTTGTCTGCAAGATAAACACCGCACCAAGACCTTTCACAAATTTACGATCGATATGCTAAACAGAAACACGAGAGAAACGCCCAAAAAAAAATAAATAAAGAGCTTAACCTAACACCAAAATTTCCAAGTCTTATTTGTTAACAATCGAACTTGATATACACTTTAAAGTAGGGGACGGAATTGTATGAGATTGGATTCATCAAAATATTTTTAATTTATAAAACATTCATTCAGTGTCGTTAGTTTAGCATCTTCGAGGCTAAATTTAGCCTCTTTATTTATCTTTCATGCCTTAAACACATTCCCCACAGCTGGCTGCGCCTGTAGTCGTGTAGTCAGATACTGATTTATTTTGAAGACGACAGATGCAATTGAAAATATATAGACAGCTGTTTTTGTTTATTATGTATTTAAATTTCAGTTACAATCATTTTTTTATTCGTTACTTTCATAAAAATGAATAGTATGCTTAATGACAGACTCGAACTCAAACTCAATTTAAGCCTTTGTACGTATAAATACTTATTTATAATACACAAGCGGACCCGGCGAACTTCGCCTCGCCACAATTTTAAATGCCAAAATGACACCTGTCAGATTTCGCAAAGAATAAGTCAACGTATAACGCCATCTATCGGATTTTAGCTGAGAACTTTCTATTTTTTCATTTGAAAAGGCATTAAGGAATAATTTCACACAAAGTTTAATACAAAAACTCGATTTTCGCTTTTTCCAATTTTCCGACTTTTGCGGAGAGATTTTCCTATTTTCCGCATTTCGCATTTTATGCAATTTTCCATGATTTATACTAAGAACCTTCTATTGTTTGATTTAGAAAGCCATTAAGGAATAATTTCACACAAAATTTCATACAAAAACTCAATTTTCGCTTTTTCCAATTTTCCGACTTTTCCGAAGAGATTTTTACAGATATCGGCCCAGCCGTTCTCATTTTATGAATTACTATAAATTTTTTACACCATTTTTATATACATATTGGATTTTGCCACGCCCCGCCGCCCGCAGACCGAAAATCAAAAATCAGACTTCACAGTGTCACCCGCCTGAATATTATGAAGATTCCCTGAAAATATCATCAAAATCGGCCAAGCGGTTTTGGAGTTTATACGTTACATACATACACACGTTAAAGTAATTCATTTAAAATGTTTAAATTTTTTTATGTTCTTGGAACTCATTAAGAATACCCTACTTTACACTATCGCGCAAGTCTTAAGTATACAACCCTGTCATGACAAGTTGTTATTGCTTTTTGAAAATTTTCAAACAATAATTAGATCAGGGAAACGTTTTCGTCAAAATACGTAAGATCTACCTTTTAAGAAAAAATGCATATTAACTGCGCCAGTGCACGTGGTTTAAAAAAAAAGAGTACCTATTTGCACAGTAGCTTGGTAAGGAACACGGAACAGCTGATCCGCAACGTATACATTTACGTTACTTGGTAGCCACAACAACAAGTTTTGGCTTTCAATTTGCAATACACTCTCACTTTTTTACTAACACACTCACACTTTTTAAATTGACCACGAGATTGCTTTCAATTTCACTTTTCGATTTGTTTGGTATTTTGCTCTTAATTAAACAGCTGTTTGTCTTTATAAATTGTTTTCTTGATGACAGCATGAAAGTAAATTGCTTACAAATTGAGTGCAGCCTACGTCACAGCTTTCAAATTTTGTAAATTTTGACAAGCAGTATATGTAAAAGACTATCAAGAATAACTTGATCGTGTGGCCGCAGGGTTATACCCTTTTCACACTTGTCAACATTTAACATCTAACATTAATTTGCGAATATGTTGAAATTTTCCCATAAGAAATACATTGGGCTAAAATCAAAATTTTTTAACATCTTCACAAAATGTTCCTATCTCATTGTATTTCATTCTACATCTTTCGATTATTTTAGTGTAATCACTAGAAAAATGGAAATACATAAATTCTATTATTATTGTGGCATCACTGACAAAATAGCATTTGGTTTGAAAGCAGCGTTACCATTTCTCAAGTTTTTTCTTTTTTGCAAGCCTTATGTTTCTTGATTTTTTTTATATTAATTAACAAAATGAGTTCTAAATACATTCTAAAATCTTTTAAAATGGTGGCTCTTTTGTAGAAAAAAGTATTTAAAAAAATAAAATTTTTTTTTTCAGAAATGGTGACATTTTTTATTGATAGTAGATGTTTCAAGTGTGAACGCGTATTTCACATTTTCAAAGTCTTCCATTCGTTCCTCCGAAATATATGCAAGTGTACAAAGGGTATTAGAGTAACGAGCCCTAAATAACGCTTTTCTTATTTTTTGAGTAATTGGGAGAAAAATTTTTTAAATTTTGATTTAACTCTGTCGCAGCGAGTTTCTCCTAGGAAAGTAAATTAAATATTTATTCATGTTATAAAGACACTTCTAGCTTTTAAATGGCCCATACACTTGCAATATTATTGTAAAATGTTTCGTATTGTACAATTATATCGTCAATAAGTATGTGATATTCAAAGGTGGCACAATATATTGACAACAACGTAGTGAAATAAACTGTGAAATGTGTAGGCAATATTGAACAACGTTCAATATCATCGATTGGTCGGTCTGTACGTTTTTATACCCATACTACAATAGTGGAGAGGGTATTATAACTTTGTGTTGATCTGTACAACACATATAAATATTAAGTCTTAGCCCACGCACTCAATACCGATCGCTCTAGAATCCCTCTCTGAGTCGATATAACGTTGTTCGTCCGGCTAGCTGGTTGCTCCGACTAGCTCGTTGTGCACGAAGCTCAAGTTGCAATTTTGAAGATATTTTGATGAAATTTGGTCTTAATTATCATAAGTTTTTTTAGAAATAGTTTTTGCCCATAAGCTGTCTATTTATGTTGGTATTCAGATTAAATTTGGCTCAGAAATATTTTATTGTAACATAAATTGATGCTCAACCGCGAATTCTGTTATAAAAGCCACTTTTTGCAAAAACTGTTTTTTTTTTGCAGATAACCGTTAACATTACTCTCTTACACTGTTTAAACATTAAATCACCCAAAATTATGCACCTTGACCACTTCAAAGAGTCAGCCTGTGGAAGAACATTGTAAGTTACTAACATAGTGATCGAAATGGTTTTGCAAAGTGGAATAACTTTTTAAAAGTCTTTAATAATCTAAAATTAAATTAAATTAAAAAATAAATAATCCTGTCTGTAGAAAACGTTTTGTTTTTGCTCTCCTGAAAAATAATTATATTGTAACTTGAAACGTTATTCACGGATGTGCTTCAATTATCTTTCCAAACTTTTTTATAATCGATACAAATATCTCTTCCGGAAATAGCTTCAAATACAGTTTGTGGCTTATCAATGTTGGTATTGCTGTTAATTTTGGCGACGATAACTGTAAAAACAGCTACTTTATTTGGCATTTCATTTAATTAAGAAGTTGTTTTCGATTTAAATTTTACGATATGAACAAAGTCTTATATGTAACAAAAAATGTATTATGATTTCCATCCCCGTATTAGAGTACCCTACAAGAAATGACTGAGCGAGTAGTCACATTTTCCTTTTTGGTGTTAAGAAAATGATAGAAAGAAATGACCGAATGTGACCGCAAAACATGATTTTGGTCATTTCTTTCTATCATTTTCTTAACACCAAAATGAAAAATGTGACTACTCGCACATTCATTTCTTGTAGGGTATCTTTGTATAAAAACTAATTTCAGCTTAAAAAAAGTTAAGTTATTGGCGATGGCACATGCGTAAAAACTTTAATTCAGTTAGGACAAGAGTAATGGGCTGTGAAAAAGATCCCATTATAAATTTGTGTTTTACAATTAATAAATTGCCGAAGCAATAGAGAGGTACAAATTGAATACGGAATCATCATTAATTGTTGTCATGCAAACACAGTTTCAAAATGACTATGTTAATTAACTTAACCTGACCTAACGTAAGCTGAATAAATCGCTCTTTTGGTATTCTTAAGTACAACCATTCAGATGGGAATTTCGATACCCTACAATCTAAACGGATTTAAAAAGCAAATACCAATCAAGTTTATGAATAATTAAAAGATTTGCATTTTACAGACATACTACGAGTATTTTACTCAAATTATTAAAGGGTCAAATTAATTTTGAATGCAAATTTAGAAAGCAAATCACGACATTTTGCAGCGGCATTTTTTCAAAAAAAAAAAAAAATAAATTGTCTTTCACTAAACTTTGTATTTAATAGAAAATTTGTACGCATTTTAAAACAAATATGTACTTCATTACCGACATTTTATAACTTTTAATCGACAAAACTTTGTCGCTAAGTTAAGAGATATTTTGTTGTTAAATTTATCAATTTTTGTCGGGTAACAATATCCGTAGTTAACAAAACGTACTGTTAATTTTTGAAAGTATATTCCCGGGAATTCCCGCCCAATACAAAACGATGCAAGATATTTTATAATTAAATTAACGACCAACAATTAATGAGATCTATTAAAAAAGATTATACACACAGAAAAAATCAAGTTAAAAACGTAGAAAACAAGGTTGATTAAAAATTTTTCGGTGGTGATTTTGCTTCATACGTTTTTCATGTTAATTCAACCTGATTTTACAATAAATTGTGAACAACATTTTTTTCTTTTAAAATAACTACAATTCATGTTAATTTAACATTGCAGTAAAGTTAAAGCAAAATGTCATTTATATTGAAATAACAATCCGAATCACGTGCAATGAAAGTTATTTCAAGTTGAAACAACGTGAATTTCATTGTAGAATCAAATTGTTTGAGTGTTTTTCAACAGTGTGAAACAGCTTCAGAGACAACGTATGCATTTATTTAAGAATAATTCAATATACTTACCCCTGTAACACATGCTTCACTTATTTTGTATTCTCTTTGTCAACAGAAGCATCAGCAGAATCGCCCGATATGGTTTTCGTCATCATTCTACTTTGAAAACTCGATGTACTATTTAACTAAATAATTTTAATTAAAAGAATACGGGAATTGTCTTCTTTTTATAAAATATTTTAAAAATTCAAATAAAAAAATTAACATACTTAACTATGTATGCGTGTTAATTTAACAAGATAAACTTTTGATTTTAATATAAAACAGGTTTTTATGGATTCAATATTGAATCCATGTTTATTTAAATATTAATATTTTTTTTTATTTATTTAAACAGTGAATAATTTTAAATAAACGTGATTTAAGATTATTTTAATATTTTTTATTAAAAATTAATATGAAATAATGATAAATTTAAATATAGGGCATACTTTTGCAGAAATTTACTATGATTCTCAATCAACATTTTTCCATGTTAATTTTACATTGGCATTTTTTTCTGTGTATACATGTAAACTCGTCGAAAACAATGTTGATTTTACATTTTTCGGTAGTGATTTCGCTTCATAATTACAGCATGTTAATTTAACAATAACTTCGAACAACATTTTAGTCTTTTAAAATAGCTATAATTCATGTTAATTTAACATTCCAAGAAGTTAATGCATCACGTTGGATGAATGTTTTTTAAGGTTAAGCAACGTGAATTTCATGTAGAATCAATTGAAGTTAAGTGTGAAAATACAATGAGCAGAAGCTTCAGAGACAACTTATGTAGTTATATTAAAATAATTCTATACATTTACCACACGGAACCAGAGAGTGAGAAAGCGAAAATATTGTTATATTTACACATGTTTCACTTTTGTAGTATTCAGCATTGTCAGATTTATATGCTTATTTAAAGTTTTTTTTAATATAAAACGGTCTTGCAGATTTTAATTTCAAAAAGAATTTGTTTTTTAATTACTGTAGTTTTTAAAAATGTCTTTCCAATTATAGAAAGAAGCATTTAGTTATTAATATGATTAACAAACATTTAATCTTATGCAAAAATATTATAACTTTTGTAGTTCCTGTTAAAAGCAGCAGTGTCTTCTAGAGTTTCTTTGTTCCCGCACTTTTTTGATTCCAGGGAAAACGGGAAATAAAAATTATATTCCTGGGATCCCGGAAATCCCGCACAAATTTTTTTTATTTATTTATTTTCTTATCTCTCCACTGAAACTTATATTTCTTACCGGGTAGTAATACAAAGTATAATAGTGTAAACTAGTTATCAGCTGTGCTTGCGTAGCAAGCTAAGACCACCTTGTATGAATTCGCCTTAAGCCAGTGCTTGTCGAACTCACTAACATTAGTACTGCAGAGTTAAGGCGATATTACTAAACAATTTGTTATACATTTTGCCCGGGTCTCCACGTAGCAATATTTATTGCGGCAAACGTCAAATTTGATTGCTCCATAAATCCATTGCCTAATGATTGCTCTTCTGATATCTTGAGCGATTATTGCTTAGCAATCTGCTGAAAAATAAGTTGTCATTTATCTGACATTTCATTTCTCTGTACGTTTGCTTATAGCAAAGAAATTTCACGTGTTCTCCTGAAATATAATCAGCAATTATTGCGTCATTGTTCTGCCGACGTTTTTGCTTGTGCTTAGCAAAAACAATTGCTACGTGGAGACTAGGGATGCCAATCGGGACTGGTTTTCGCAAATCTCGGGATTCGGGATTACAAAAAATTAAATCCCGGGATTTTTCGGGATTCGGGATTTTTGAAAATTAAGAGATAAATGCTTTTTATAGATATTTATTTAAAAAAAAACGTCTTTAAAAGAAGTTTACAAACGAAGGTTTTATAATTTATTTATTATTTTAAAGTTAAATATTACTGAAATTTGTAAAAATTTTAAATTGGGACTATTCTTATTTAATGACTAAATAAATAATATTATAATTGAACAACGCAACATAGAAGTTGATTTATTTGTAAGATTCTATTAAAATTTTATTAAACGAATTAAAATAAATAATTGAAATTTGAATTCGAAATTAACTAAAAAAAATCAATTTATTTAGTTAACCATTGAAATCTTGTTTTAACAAAAACGCATTTTTATAATCACCACTACTTGCGGAAGGAATTATAAATTTTGTATTTGTTGCACCAGTGAATTGTTTTGTGCATTTCAAAAACATTTTTTTCTTTAATAAATTTTCTTGTTTAAATCTTTTCAGCACTTCTTACGTTAAAATTTCTTTATAATTATTGGACACGCTTGAAAAGAATAACAAAGTGTAACTATTTTCTTACGTTTTCAATGACAGTATAAACAGAATTAATCAAATAAATATTAAAGATCAATATTGTGTTCCCTATCCTCTCATGGAAATATCATAATGAATTTCTTTTTATAAAAAGAGGTAAAACAAAAAAATTAAGTTAAAATCCCGGGGTTAAAAAATTTAAATCGCGGGATTCGGAATTTTGGGATTGGCATCCCTAGTGGAGACCCAGCGTTAGAAACAACACATACAAATTTGAATAAATAGTAGTGGCAATTGATTACTTTTTTATCAAAGTTATTTTCTGGAATACAAAATTTATTATTAATAAGATATCTGTATGACGTGCTAAATTCCCAACTTTTTGTTTATATGATATCTTTGTCATAACATACTGGTTATTTCTTTCTGGCTTTAACGCCAGCTCGCTTTGTTAGTCAAATAGACAAGATAGAAATATTGCGTGAGCTTCTACGCCAGAAAACTTAAACAACTGTTTGATATTGCCCCACCAACTTTGAATGTTAATGACCCTATCGCAACAACTGGGAGGTTAGATAATGATCCTATTTTTTTTTTTAGGACCAGCACTCAGGGGATGCCCCCTACTAATGCATTGCATTGTGTTGGAACTAGGAAAATAGGTTATGGGAAGGAGGATAGAGGGAGTAGTGTCTGTGAACATTCGATTTGAACTTGGTCATGTTGCAAGTGAGAGGGAAGACTTCGGCAGGAATGTTATTCCACATACGAACAGTCCAGGAAAAAAAAAATTCTCTCTGTAATGCGTTGTTCGATTCACCTGCCAATCGACCACATAAGGATGGGCTCTTGAGGAAAAACGTGTATTGCGAACAAACGTACGAGTTTCGGGAACCAGATCCCTAATTTCGTCAGAACACATCCCATTGTAGTAACGATAAAACAGGCAAATACAACCCACATTGCGACGGTGCTCAAGGGAGTCAATAGAATTGGATACCCTTCTGTCACCAATGAGAACCTGTGCCCTCTCCTGCACGCGGTCGAGAAGCTCCAAAATAGACTTTGAAGTACCGGCCCACACATGAGAGTTGTATTCCATACGCGGTCGGATATAGGTGGTATAAATAGTAAAGAGATCAGATGGAGTGAAGTATATCCTACACCGTCTTAGAAAACCGAGGCACTTGAACGCTTCTTTCGACACCTTGAATATATGTTCTGTCCAGCGGACATCACATTGTATCCTCATTCCCAGAACATCAAGAGATTCTGATTCCTCAATAATTATACCACCCATATATAGGTACAGATGAGGCACCTTGATTTGTCGCGCGTTTATGCGTCAGCACGCAACATTGGGTTTTTCGGGCATTAAAATCGACCCTATTTGCACGACCCCATTCCGAGACTATATCAAGGTCTCGGCCAAGCGTATCATTCATATGCTGCCTCATAGCAACGACTTCGGATACGCTTGATCTGTGTTCAAATGAGTACGAATGGCAAAGGCTGCCGTCATCTGCAAAAGAGTAGATAGGGTTGGAAGTTTGACAAAGGAGGTCATTTAGAAAGATAAGAAATAGAGTAGGAGAAAGAACGGAGCCTTGCGGCACCCCTGAATGAATCTTGTACTCGTCTGACGAAACCACATCTATAACAACTCGTATAGTGCGATCTCTGAGAAAACTCGATACAAATCGAGAGAAATTATCACCGACACCAAAAGCAGCAAGTTTTGAGAAGAGTGCACCATGCCAGACTCTGTCAAACGCCTTGGAAATATCCAAAGCAATTACCTTACTTTCGCTTAAATGGTGGATGGAACGGCACCATTTTTCCGATAACAGAGCTATTAAGTCTCCAGTAGAGCGACCTCTACTAAAGCCATACTGGCGGTCGCTTAGTAGGTAGTTGGACTCTAAATATTTGACAAGATGGCAATTTACCATACTCTCCATAACTTTGGAAAGTGCCGAACAGATTGCAATTGGGCGGTAATTTTCGGGGTTATTAGCGATTCTTTTTTTAGGAATTGGCGTTACATTAGCTACTTTCCAGCAGACTGGAAATTCCGCGGCACGGTATAAAGTGCTGAAAAGATTTGCTAAGGGACGAGCTAGTGTCGAAGAGCACTGCTTCAAGACCAGTGCAGGTATACCATCCGGCCCAGGAGACTTATTTATGTCGAGATCCGCAAGAACCCTTTTAACAGCTCGAGCCCGAAAAAATATTCTAAGCATAGTTACGGATACTTTTCCGAGCTCGGGTAGTGGTTGACTGCTAGCTGGTAGGTGAGAATTATTAGCAAATAATTCGGCAAAACAATTAGCCTTATCAACCGGGTCCGTGAATGATCGGCCATCCTTTAAAAGAGTTGGTATTGAAGAACTAGCATTAACCCGTACTCGTTTAACGAATGACCAGAAGCTTTTACTACTCCGGGGAGCAGCAAGAACTTCAGTACGAAGACGTTGCTCGTGAAGAGTTTTTCCCGTCTAAGTACTTTGGCACACGAAGACCTTGCCATTTTGCGTAGCAATTCAGTAACAGCGTTTTTATTTTTACGCCAATTTCTGAATGCTTCCTCTCTGGACCTGACTGCTGATTTGCACGACTGATTAAACCAAGACTCGCATCGAGGTTTATTCGAAGCTTTTTTAACTGGAATGAAGATTTTCATTCCTAGCATTATTACATTTTCAGCCAGGGAAGTTTGCACGAAATAGGCCCAATGGTTCCGCAGATATGGTAGATTTTCCTATATATTTCCATACAAATATCAGCAAAATGCCCTCCATTTTCCATATTAGGATATTTTATTGTCACTTGAAAAGTTACCAAACCATGTATCGTAATGTCTTATGAGTACAATGGCATTTGAAATAGTTCTTAATGTATATTCTTTATCGTTTCAGGGCGTAAAATAGGGCAAAACGGGTAAAAGCTCTTCCTCCCACTATCTTCTTGGTTAATAGTGTAACATCTGGAACGAACTATAGCCTATAATTTGTATTATTAAGGGCGTGAAATAGGGCAAGAGGGTAAACGCCTCCCTATATATTATTAATAAATCAACCGGGTTTCTTTGAATTTGGCATGCTGACACTGTAATATCTAAAGGAAATTTAAGATATACATTTTATGGAAATTCCAACAATAAAAATAGCGTAAAATAGGGCAAAAAGGGTAAACCTCACGCTATTCATGTTTTCTTAATTAATTATGCGATGATAGTTTCAAGTCTTGAAAGAACTTAAGGCCATAGATTTTACCACTTACAGCGTAAAATAAAACAAAAAAGGGTAAACGCATCCCCCTCCCATACCTTCTTAATTAATTAACCGTTTATTCTACTTCGGAATTTGAACCCACTACGGCTATGGAATGGTACACGATTGGTCGCCAAAAAATTTATGAAAAACGTTATCGTAAATTCAGGGACGAAAATGTTTTGCTGCCACGAACTGAAATGATTGCCACAGACGTTCCAATTGAATTCAAACGCGATTTCAAGGTTTTTCCTGGAATTCAAAAATTAATTATTAAGGTTTCGTTTTAAAGTGCAAAATTACCATTCCATACTATTGATGAACTGAAATTTATTGTTGATGGGATAAGCTACAAGTTTTACGCGCATTAAATATGCACTAAAAACTTGAAAATATGCCCTTAAAAATTGTTAAAGATATGCACCAAAAAATTCAAAAAATTGCTAATTTGAAAACGAAAATTTAAAAAAAGTTCCATTTAATAAACAGGGATGTTCCGGAAATCGAAATCGCAAAACGCATGAATTTTAACTTGTTTGTTTTAATTTTTATTATACAATTCTGTTAAATAGAGATATATTTGTATAATATTTGTCAAACACCATAGTCTGTACAGAAGAATTTTCGAGATTTTAGCCTATTTAGAAACGATAGGTAGTCATCGGTAGAGTTGTGTCGTTCATGAACGAACTCGTTCAATTGAACGGATCGGTCAGTTGAACGATGAACGGCCGTTCAGTGTCATCGTTCAATTCCGTTCAATCGTTCATTTGCATGGTTAACTTGGGTCTTTTTAGACCGGGTTTTTGAGATGTAGATTAAGTTAAAACTTAGTTTAACGTAGTCTAAAACTCTGATTTTTTCCGGCGAAATTTGATTTTTTTTTATTATTTCATTAAAGATCAACATTTTAAGCAAAACTAAGCAGTTCCGTCAAGAATTTTAATACCAATTTGGTAATGGCGGCACAAATATGTTTTTAGATTAACTAGTCCTAGTTTAACTGAGATCTCAAAAACCCAGCCTTAGTCAGTCGGTCACTTGGTTACCGGACAACTGGTTGAAAAGAAACAACAATACTAATATGTGATGCCAGTGTAATATACTTTTTTCATTTACTCATTGCTACATTGCTTTACACATTTTCATAGCACGATCAGGGTTGTCGTTTCTTGGGAGCTAATTTTCAATTTGGCGACATAGCGATTTTTTTGGCGGCTTTTAAAATATATGGCGATTTTGTTGGCTATTTGATAATGCTATGTTCACACTTGGGTTTGTTAACGCATTTAAGCAAAATGTTGTTACATTTGAGATGATTAAGATGACAGATGGTTGAGAAAAAACCCAACAAACAATTTTATATTTCTTTTAAGTATTAATAATGGATAAAAATACTTTTTAAAGTTATCAGAAGATTATTTTAAACAAAATTATGATGAAATTGTAAAAATTTATGAATTACTTAAGGAAAAAAATATAACATTAAGCAGAAATCGTGGCCGGTTGTACACGTTCATGTTCAGAGAATTCTATATGTTGCTTAAACGAGCTTAAGAACCCAAGTGTGAACATAGTATAAGCCATGAATATGTTTTGAGACTCGTAGACAAATTTACCATTTGTTATTTGGAAAGGCTATTTCAATGATGGTATTCCATCCAATTAAAATCAGTTTTTGAAAAAAGCATATAGCTATAAGGATACGTCAAGTACGTACCATTTTAAATAACTTTTTATGTAACTTTATTGAAAGAGTTCTTTTTAATAATTAACTCCAATAAAACTCGCCTTCAAAATAGAGAGCAATATAAACTTCTTGACACGTTAATACGAGTTATAAATTATATAAATGTAAATAGCACTTTTGTAGCTTCACACGATATCGACCCCTTTGCCCGAAATTATCGTATGTTACAAATACCAAATTTTACAGGACAGCAATTTTTCTACTTTTCTCTGCTTTCACTTGTAATATCAAAATGAATATATACATGTGCTTAGATAAGATAATATAAAATAAGACGAAGTGGAATTCGCCTACAATATTTTGCCAGGTGACGTCTCTTTGAATGTAGAACAAGATTGCATCAAAAACTAAATTTCAAAATAATTGGCATATACGATAATTTCGCGCAAAGAGGTCGATATGTTGAATAAACTGAATCGTATACATTATTTTCCAAAAAACAAACAGTAAGAATTACCTTGTCGGTGACGTGTATATCTTTTTAGATATATATCCAATAATTCTTTAACACTAACCTAAAAAATGTTTTGCTGCTTTAATTAGACTATTGTACCTTTTTTGTGTTAACCAATCATTTTATTTTAATTAAACAAAATATATATCATGGCGACTTTTTCCCATTTTTAGCAAATTTTAGCAATTAGGAAGACATTTATTTTTTAGGATTTATACAAAATATTTTTATGAATGTTTGAAATACATATTTTATATTGTTAAAAACGCAAAAAATGGCTTTGGCGATCTTGAACAATCAATTTGGGAAGAAAGATCAAAATAAATCCGACAACCCTGGCTGCTATTGACAATTATTCTACAATGTTTATGAGCGTTGCCAGTTGTTCTTAATATAAAACCCGCCAAATGCAAATTTTTTTATTTGAGCAGAAAATTTTATACATATATATTCCATTTAGTTTTAAAATAAGATTTTTAAATAAATAACCAACTTCAATATTCGACAGCTTTATTTATTAAAGCTAAGTCAAGTTTTAGAGCACGAAATTAGTATGGAAAACCCACTTTTAATGTATACATTACCTAAGCATTCGTTTTTGAATAAAGCGACTCATACACTTGCAATAAAATTGTTAAATTTTACGTGCTGTACACTTATATTGCCAATGTGTATGTAATATTCGAAGATGCACAATATTGGCAACAATCAAAAGACTTAATTTTTATTGCACTATGTTATTCCTATAGGCTATGCTAACTTTGTATTAAATGAATGAAACCATTGTGCATAAAATAGGACAAAATGGAAATAATATGGCGAATATCTTAAACAATAATATTGCAAGTGTATGGGCCGCTTAAGACTATTAAAATAAAAAACAATAGTTTTTAAGAAACTACTTGTGAATTTTAAAAACTAAATCCAACCTGGTAAAACACCCAAGATGGCAGACTTATTATTTTTAATGCATTCCTACAATATGAGTAGGTATCAAATGGGAGGACTTGCTGAGAATAAGTCAAAAAATTAAGTGCCTAAATCTCTAAATCAAATATGACGGACTAAGTTTTTATGCTCTCCTTCAATATGGGTATCAAATTAAATTAAAAGTTAAATAATATATAAAAAAAAAACTTTTATTAAAATGCTCTAAAAAAAAAAGAAAATTTTACTTCAAAACGTTTACTATCACCTTATAACGTCGTTACACAATTTATATGATTTAAAGCTTGTTGCGAGATTTCAATAACTTGCAGCCAATTTCACCAAGTTCAGTTATAACTAACTTTTACTTTAACTTCCAGTTAACAATATGTTTTTGACAGTTATAGGTGATAGTTAATTATAACTGAACTTGGTGAAATTGACCGTTGATGTGATTGATTTTAACTACTAAATTTCTCAAACAAAGTAAATACAAGTTCTTAAATCTCGCGACAAGCTTTCATATTTAAAAAAATTGTGTCTTAACAGGCAACATGCTTTTAAATCATTTAAATTGATTAATGACATTATAAGTTCTAAAAACAGGCAGTAAAAGTTTTTAAGTAATTCTTTCTCTTTAAATAAAGTTACATTAGCATTTAGAATATGAGAACACCAAACAAGCAGCCCAGATTGTACTATTAAATTTTTTATGCAGTGTGGCAAATTGCCACTGGCAATGTGTTAAAAGAAACAAGTATAGTATACTGGTATAACATAAGCACTATAATAGTTTGTTTCTTTTCCATCCGTTGTTTGGTTAACGAAAAAACAAATGCGAATTTGATTTGCGTTTGTTATCCATTCTTGGGTACACTCAAAAATTTTTGCAGTAACTGAACGTAATTTACTAAAATCATTTTCCGTAAAGTTAAAACTTAGTGAAAATTTTGTTATTTTATAATTAATGTGCTGTTTTCACAACACAAGTGATTGAACGTGTAGGGTAATTTATATGAAAAACTCTCAAAAAACTTAGTGCTTTTCATATAAATTTTACTACACATTCAATCACTTGTGTTGTGAAAACAGCACATAAACTAATTCATAAACTTACATGTTGTTCCAAAAATAAATATGTTCAGTTATTTGTTATGCTTAAAATAAAACTGAAATGGGTACTTAACTGCAAAGTTAAATCTCAGTTAGTCTTTACGTTCTGTTCTGTTACGAATCAGCTGATTTGTTTTTGTTATTAAAAACCCTATGAAATTGATAAGTATTTCTGTTTTGTTGCGATTCAGTTTGCTGAAATCAAAAACTAGTTAAGTAATTGTAAGTGACAGCAAAATAAATAACAAAAAATACAATTTTATATTAAAATAAACTATTTTTTGATTAAAAGAATTCATAAAATTAATTTTTTTCAAATCTATGTGCATTAATGTTATTTAAATAAAACAATGGACAATGCAAAATTAATAAATTTCTCATAAATGGCTGATAAGTTGCTACAGAAAAAGTAACTTTTACAATATCGAAACAGAACGGCACGGAACAGAACAAAAACAGAAAGTAAAGACTAATTCTGCCTTTATTTTAAATTATTTTATTATTTACATACCTACATATATGTGCACATAGTGAATAAAACAACAAAAATGTTTCGCCAATTTGTCTTAGTATGTACATAATTCAAATCGAGTTAAAATTAAGTGAAAATACCTTTGAATGTATTTTTTGTAGTTACTATATATATAAGTTTAAAATAACGGAAAAATTTATTTATTTTTAAAGCGTTTCTCCGTTTACAAATTAACATTAAAAAATAGCTGTAAAATTTCTTTATTTTAAATGAAATGACCCGTTTTCTAATCAAATTTTCAAATATTCAACTTAATATTCTTTTGAATTTACCTACATAGTATTTTGAGTGTAACATCACACAAGTATGCTATACTTCTTTCTTTTATCACATTACCGTATTCAATCAGTTGTGAATGAATGTTTTGCCGTACAAAAACAATTTGGCCTGTTGTTTTTGTCTTCTTGTACATAAAACGAACGATTGAACGGAATGAACGAACTGAACGAACGGGTTCACTTTGAATAATTGAACGAAAATGACCGGTCACTGAAATGAACGATTTGGCACAAGACTAGTCATCGGCTCACAAAAATAAAGTCAATAAAATAAATAAAGAGGTTAAAACATATATGTGCACAGAAAAAATTATTGCCAAATTTTTTTCAAACAAACGCTTGTTTGAAATTTTTTTTAATTTCTACAAATTTTTTTACTGATTCAATAAATATTTTTGTTTGATTTTTATTTAACCAACAAAAATGTTGACAACTATTCAAAACTATATTTTATACGCGCTATTGGTTTCAAGTTTTCATAATTTTGTATGAAATATTTAACGCTTTTTAATGTTGTCGTTTTTTGTATTTTTTTTTTTATTTGATCGTAAGCAACACTTCTTTATGTGAAATATAAGAACAACACCACAAAACACATACAGTCTATTTTTGGACGCTTTAAAAAAGTACAACAAGAAGAAAGAGAATAAAATAGCGCGACGAGGTTACTAGAAAAAAAACGAAAGCAATAGCAGGTAAAAAAAGGTTTCATTCTTGTTAAACAACAGAAACAACAACAACATTATAAGAAACAAAATAAATTTTTGGTTGGTTTCAAAGTTGGTAAAAAAGAATGAAAAACAAAATCCCGTATTCAATTTTTGAAAACTGTTTAGTTAAATACATCAAATATAAAAATAAAATGATTACGAAAAACATATCGAGTCGGTCTGCTGCCGGTTTTGGTAACATTTCTACTTCTTTAGCCAAGGAAAGGATACAGCAGTGAGTAATGAAGAAAATCATTGTGTGTATAAACAAGACATCGTTTAAAAATTATTCCAACAAAAAATGTGTCTCGAAGCCAGCCGCCGCTCTACTTCTGCCTTCATCTTCAGTGATAGCTTGGGTGCGCGTGATTGCTTGTGCAAAAATTTTTGTTTGATTCAGCAAAATTATTTGTTTGAAATTTATATGAATTTCAGTAAACTTTTTGCTTGATTCTGTAAATTATTTGTTTGAAAAAATCAGTGTTTTTTTCAGTAAACAAAATGCAAATAAATTGTTTGAATTTGCGAATTTGTTTGTAGGACCGATTTCAGACAAAAAATGTTTTGATTCTACAAATTTTTTGTTTGAATTCGAAAAATAATTTTTTCTGTGTGCCGAATATTATCTAATTATCAACATCCATAGGAGATTTTTTGTCTTAAAGGGATTTTAGGGACGGACGCCAAATTGTGTATTCATGAAAACATTTCAAAGAAGGTGAAAGCTATTTATAGATGTAAAATGATTCGAAAAGAGTTAAGTTTGCAGCAGAGATCAGCAATGAGTAGTGAAAAAGTGAGTATAGCCAAATCGTGACTCATAATTTCTTGTACTTGTACGCACTCATACTTATTGCAATGTTATTCAAGCTCATATTCACTTAGAAGTTTAATTTGATTCATCCCTGCAAACAATTTCCATCGCCGAATCATCGCCCGCGAATCGCCGGCAAGTTGTCTAACATCGCCGCGATGCATCGCGTGGGAGCTGAATGCGAATCGCTAAAACGTTCGCATGTGTCAACCTCGCGAATCGCGTATCGCGATTGAAATTTTAGTATTAAATGGAGATGTTAAATAATAAAATCGTTTAAAACGCATACCTCTAATCAATGTTATAAAAACATATGTTGAACAGTTTCCTTTGTTTTTGTGCCCTTCCAAGAAAATTTCATGGCCAACTCGTCAGTAAGGACCCGTTTTATTGCGTTTCTGGTGAAGTTCACAATATCAGCGCCCCCAACTCTTTTAATGATTCGTGTCTGAAAGTAGTACAAGCATTTTTTAAAAAATATAAAAAATATATAGCGTTTCACTGGAGATGGTTCAAATGTGGTTTGAAACAAAAAATGTATTTACATACGTACAAAATCGTCGACCTTGCTGTTATTTTCTTGCATCTCCAAATTGAATTTTTGTATTTCCTCAAGGGTAGAAAAAGGCAGTTTCCTCAAAATGCTGTCAACTTCCACTGCAACGTTTACCTTTTTCAGTTCCCGAACCTCATTTCGTCCTGTAACAACTTCGGCAGTCAATGAAGAAACAAGTCCTTTTAAGGATCTAATTTCCGCACTATGCTGGGACGCTTGCTCCCGTAAGGCTTGGAGCTCCTTAAGTATTAGCGTAAGGGGATCAGGGTTACTAGTAGACGCTTCTGTAAAAGATTAAAGTTTAAATATTAAAGCAAATGTTGTAATATAAGAAAAATCTTACCGGTATTCGTGTTGTAATTTACTTCTTTTGGCATTTTTAAAATACATAGGTATTTAGTGAAAAAATGGTATAAAAAAGTGTACGTGCGAATCTTCTAAGCAAATGATTTTTTTTTTATTAAATTAAAACAAAAACTTCTTGCCTCGCCTAGTTCAAGCTGGCTTGTCCAATAAATATTAAATTTTTCAGAAGAAATTGGTTGTTGGAAATAAGGTTTAAGATTTTTTATAATATGACCTTCAAAGAAAGGCATGTTTTTTTATGATTTTATTAATTTTAATAATATTGTTGTCAACTAAACAAAAATTATTTGGTTTCTTTGCAGTAAGAGAGAAATGTACAAGTTTTACACTAGTAAAAGATCCGTTAACAATTTTACAAAAAGAAAATATTGAATTTGTTGTTTGATGAACTGAATCAAGAATTAAACTTTTTTCAACTTGTCTGTTATATAGCTGAGATGCTACGTGGCTGGCTTTTTTACACTTTTCTTTATTTTTTGCAAGTGGTTTTCATATTTAAAAGCGCTTATACCTTCCAGAGATCCATATAGTTTAGCATCTTCGTGGAGATGTAACAGACAATGGAAATTGCATGTTAAAAAGGAAACGTCGTATAGTTGTGGTATATTTTCGATAAAATTATAAAGCAAATTTTGTGCACACTCATTGTTTGCCGAACTCTCTTTACCATCTAATAAAATTCTGATTGCAATTGATAATTCCAGAAAATGGTGATACCTCTCGGGAGACAAAATTTTTTTTAATATAAATGGACCCGTGTACAAAAGGAATTGTCTGAATTCCGTTGCTTTAAATCTGTCAAATTCAGTGAGTGCACGAGGTTTTCTATTAAATTCACAAGGAATGCATGTGTTAAGGCTAACTAATGAATTGGAAAGCATTTCTATTTTCCACGATACAAGTGAATACTGTTCACCCTTTTTCTTTATCCATGAATTTAATAAAGTGCGGGTTACACCAAGGCATACAATATGCATATAATCTAAAGAAATTTGCTGTATCATGTCAATTTCGAGTTCTTCTATAATTGTACAACTTTTAATATTATGGTGCGCTGGCTGAGCACGACTCCTAAATGACTCATTGGATCTCATTGCCAAGTCTTCTATTTGTGGAAAGACTACTCGATTTTTAGTCATTTCACCCTTTTCCGTGCAGCGTATGCAGGAGTAATAACCAGTGTGTCCTTTTGTACCAATGATGAAAGATCTTGCTGGTGCATCCATTATGAAGCACCTTACTTTTATTATATACACTTTTTCTTCATAACAAAGTCCTTCATCAGTCAGCAACTTCAATTCAGAAACAAACTCTGATAAAAACTCTTTTGCACTTTTTGGTTTTGAGTATCCTTCATACGCACCAATTAAGAGGACATCAGAAGTGTTAATAACACTGCACAAAATCGGCCAGACTTGTTTGCTGGAACTTTTACACAAAGGCAAGCCGTCAACATTGAAATCCAGTGTAATTGTTTCCAAGTTAAAATCACTTGCACGTAAAAAATCTGTGAGAGCGTCTGCGATGCCATAATGAAAATATTTACCAGACCCCATTGGTCGGGCAACAACATCTTTTGGCGTTCGTTTCAACGTTCTCACGTCTTTAGGAACACTTATGTTGCATTCTCTAAAAATTTGTAACATTTCGTTTACAGCAACGTTACTGATGTTGTGCTTTATAGCCCAGCTTGACACTCTATTTTTAAATTTATTTAAATCGGATAAAAGGCTGATATTAATATTTGATCTTTCTGCATTTATGTTACAATCAAAATCACTTTCTGAACTTTCCGCATTTAAAACCACACTTTCTTGAACCATATTTATGTCAAAATCGAACACATTTTCCACATTTATATTCGCATTTTGGAGACAACTATTTTCTGAAATATTAACATTTTCACTTTTTTCCGCAATAATATTTTCAACTTCATTTAAATTAAAATTTCTGGCTATTATTTTAGAAGCTTCTCTCTTACTTTTTAACCGCAGTGCTTTTTTAGACAACATTTTTATTAATTTATGACCTTTAAAAACCAAACCTTTCACAGATCACTATTAAATTATTAATTATTAAACATTATTTAAATGAATTACAATAAAACACCTTTCACAAATCACTTGCTCAACTGGAATGACAATTTTGCTAATTGCCCTTGACACCAAATATTTATTTTCCCGTTACAAAACAACAAGAAAAAAAAATTCTATCGAAAGTTATAAAAAAACACTGCTGATTGCCGTTATTTGTGTGCGCTCGCATATTCATCGCCGTAGGCGATGGTTAGCGATTCGTGTTCCCTGAGAAGGATCGCGTAATCATCGCCAAACAAGCAAATTCTATCGAAAGTTATAAAAAAAACACTGATGATTGCCGTTACTTGTGTGCGCTCGCATATTCATCGCCGTAGGCGATGGTTAGCGATTCGTATTCCCTGAGAAGGATCGCGTAATCATCGCCAAACAAGCAATCCCCAAAAAATTTCAAAAACGTTTGAAGGGATTGTACTCATACTTATTAACATTTGTAGTGGTTTATTTAAAATCAACTTAACTCAATGTGTCCCAGCAAATAAAATTGGACCACCTGACCCATTTTGATAAAATGGACTACTCCATGGACTGGTCCGATGTAATGCAAGCATGGACCATGTCATTGTTAAAAGGTGTTTGTAGTGAGACGACATGTCTTCGTTTTTTAACGACGTGCTTTCGTTTTTAAACGACTTCAAAACTAATCCTCTTGAGTATACCATGGAGTTGTTTTAAAACTACTCCTTAGTGGTCCAAAGGTGGGTTATATACCATGGAGTAGTTTTAAAACTACTCCTTAGTGGTCCACCAGGTTTTTTCCATACGTTTGGGTTACTTTTGGACTAGTCCTGGTCCTTTGTGGACTACTCTTTACACGCGTGTTTGGACTGGTCCTATTATTTGTAGGGGTATTTTATACACATACACATATACATATGCACTGTATAGACGAAGCGAAATGCGAGGCTGCCTGATTTGTCCCCGAAAAAGCAAATTGACGATTTGGCAATTACAGTTTACTAAAGTTGTATTAATGAAGTGGACGATTTTTCAGCAAATTTATCTGGCAGCGCTGATTATGGAGTTGTGTTTTTCATCTGTTTTGTTAAAACGGTAAATGGATGAGCTCAATGAGTTGAATCAATGTGAGTATTATAAGTATTTTTCTGAAATTATACATCAAACTGAGGTCATTTATGAGTATGAGTATATGAGTATGAGTCTTGTGAGTATGAGTGCATCAGAGTAGTTTAGTTTAAATGATTTCCACGCACTTATACTTACAATTGTATGAGTCAGTATTAGTAGCGAAAAAACGAATCATTGCTGATCTCTGGTTTGCAGTAAAACATTTTTGAAGCGAATTTAATCTAAAAATGAGATGGTTTACGGACACAAAGAGTCTAATTTGGACAAAAAGTTTTAATGGGAATATGTAAATTTATAGACCGATTCATAGACATACAGGGGTGTCATAGATTCCAAGTCGGTTTTGCTGATTGTCGGTTTTGCAAACCGATATTGGTTTCATTTGGTGTCATGAAAACAAGTCGGATTTGTTATTTTCGAATACAAATAAAACCGATATTCGAATCATCTGTTTATTGTTTCTGCTCATGTGTTTACAGCTTTAAATGCAACTTTTGTTTGACAATTTTGTAAATTATTATTTTTGCTCTAAAATATTGTTAAAACCTGTGTTTTGAATTAAAGGAAAATTAAAAAAATTAAAATAAGAAGTGGTAATACAGGGGGAAAATTACGGCATCGATATCGATCGAAATTTCTATTTGAATTGTATTGTAATTTCGATCGATATCGAATGCCGTAATTTGACCCCAGTAAACATATAAAATAAATGCCATCATAGTATTGTTTGCCTTGTATTTGTTGTTTACATTTGAGTAATTTTATTGTTTTGTAAAAATATGGAGGAATAAAGCGAAGTAATAAAAAAAATAAAAACAAATTCGTTGTTTAACGTTATAAATAAATAGAATGACCAAAACTGCATTTTGGCAGTTGGTAGAAAAAGTGAGAAGAAGACTTTTGCGAATTTGCAGCAGCCTGCTGCTGGAGACTACCGGCAACATGTAAAAAATATTATTTTACTAATTTATCAATTTTATTTACTGCTATGCTTTGGAGTTTGTAAACATGCTGTGGCGGGCCCGCCGGATGCGCTCCCCCGCTTTCGAGTTCTCCAACATCCAAGATAAGTGAAAAAATTTCTTCCAAGTCAAGTTTTATCAAAACTAAAGAAAAGAATCGCTACAATTGTAAACATTTAATCCAATTTATTTTTCTAAACTTTAATTTTATAATATCTCTTTAAACTATTGAAGTAGCTAATAATATGATCTCACAGTTTATTTTTTTAATAAATACATAATATGTATTAATTCAAAAATATGTATTACATAGTTACCCCGATTAATTCATCGAGCGATTAACCGATTAAAGCAAAAGCCCAATTAAATGAATACCATATTATTCATATATAACATTTTTAAGTTTTAAATAACTAATTTAAATGATTTTGTTTTTCGTGCTTAATTCCCAATTTTTATTATTTGATAAAAACACTGAAATTTATTGTTGATGGGATAAGCTATTCCTATGCGCATTTCACTGGTTGCTTAGACCAGATTATTAGGACACTTCATCCATAAAGATTTTAGAAAAACTAAAGATATTAAACCAAATAAAACTGTTAAGTGTATAAGAATGACAGAAACAGTTCTATTTGTAACAATATCAAAGTTTAAACAAAATCATCAACAATAAACAGTGAGTTGTAGTACAGACACGCACTCTGTTTATCTACAAAAGATTGTTACAAATTTGTAACTATTGTTACAAGAAAATTTTTTTTAACATGTACTTTTAACATTTACTTGTAACAATTGTTACAATTTTTAGTAGAGCCACTGAAAACTCAATTACAATTCGGTGGCTGTTTAGTTTAGCTGTTTTATACATGACTTTTTATACCTACATCCAATCTGCTTGCAAAGAATGTCTTTGTCGAGGGATTCTGCCAGCCTTCTGTGGATAATGTTAGCTAATTTCTTGTTGATCGAGCTAAAAAGTTTGATTCTTCTCCAATTTTCGAGCTCCGTGGGATAACCTTTCTTCGGTTATTAAAGATCAAGCCTTATTTTAGTTCTTCAGAGAGTTAATTTCTGTTCCATAATCTTTGTACCACACTTTGGAGCAGTAATGCGCTTGTTTGGTGATCTGCTTTAAAAAGGCTCTGGGTGGATGTTGTATTTTACACCATCGATTTTTGACAGTCAATTAAAAATATTAATAAAAATACAAATGTTGCCATATTTTAAAAGAAAACTTAAAGGAAAAACACGTAGGCAAAATTAACGTTGAAATTACCAAACTATTTTTACCGGATAGGTAAAGATAACTGTTAGGTACGAACACGACCAGATATCTATTTGTAGAAATTACGGGCATTAGTTTGGCTTCTGCACATGATTGTTAATAAGGTTTATTTTTTTGTAATATTTTTATTATAATTAGTATTTTGGTTATTTTGTTGAACTTATTATGGGTTTTAATCCAAATTTTGATATTTTAATTAGGCTTATGCCCAATTTTCAGGATAGTATTTAAATCTATATTAAGTTAATTTTCATAACAAACTTAAATCGTATTTAAAACAGATTGGTTTTTTGAGTTTTATTTGAAAAGTCTTATTTAATTAAGATAAAAGTATGGTAGCACTACTAAATACAAAAAAAAATATAAAAAAGTGTAATTATTTACAAGGTGGTCTGAAAAAACAGCTGACTGTTAATGCTTTGCCTGTTGTTGTTGTATTGTTGTGATATTGAGGCCACCTTGCTAAAATATTACAATAGAAACTTAAGTTGAAATTAAGTGTACCACATCGGTGACTTAAGTTTGATTTAAGTTTTTAGTGAAGAAAAGAATTTTGTATTTAAATCGATTTTAAAAATAAATGTGTTTTAATATCAATCCTGAAAACTGGGCATTAATATTTTAATTATGTCTTAACTTGTTATTTTAATTGTTCAAGTTTTTTTTCGCAATTGCAAAATTAAAAAAAAAAATTTTTGCAAATATTTTTTATAACATTTCGATTTATTTTCGCTCTGCACACAACATGGAAAACACACTTGATATCGAACTCGAGGAAATTTTACTACAATGTAAAAAAATTTAGAAACATTTTGCATACTGGGATTGAAAGAAATGGAATTCACTTAGAAGCAACGAAATTGGATGCCACAATGGGCATTAAATGCGAACATAAGGGTCTCTTATAAAAAAATTTTTTATTTTGCTACGTTAAAGATTTGTTTAATGATTTAACGGTAACGTTCACAGTAACCCGTTTTAAATAAAATAAATTATATTTTAATCAAATGTAGTACAGCCCTGGTAGTTTTTCCAAAACATGAAAAATTTACAAGAATATATTCATCATAACACCGTTTTCATTCTCGTATTGTCAATTTTCATCAAATACTCGCCAGCAATGTGGTCACTTTAATTGATCGATGTTCGTTTCTTAGAAACAAAACAATATTGACTACCAGGTAGTATTAAGTTAATGTAATGAATGTAGATTTAACGTACTAAAAAGATTTACATAAACATTTACTTTGAACCTATACACCCAAATAGATTTACTATGGTGTATTATACCAAATATAATACGTGTGACGAACATAAGTAAGAAAGTTGGTAAACATTGAGTTGTACTTTTCTTATACAAAACATACATACATATTTATACAGCACAGGCACTTTATTTTCATGTAACCACACGTAATTGTTGTCGCCAAATGTTGTCCAAATGTCACCAAATGACAGCCCGATGATCGCCGTCTTGGCGCTCACTCAATGACTCCAGAGCTTTTAACAAAGTGTGTGTACGAGCACTCTGTGTATTGCGATCGCACTCATCAAAATCGTCTAAAACAATGTAGACTTTGTCAATCCTTTAACATAATTATGTGTCGACAGCGTGTTTAGACTTACGAGTAGATATCAACTCCAGCGATAAACGAGTCCAACGAAAAACAAACCCAATAATGACATAGAAGAAACAAGTTGATGACAAAGTCAGGCAAACCAAATCATAAAATATCCTACACCTTCTTTATGTTTCCTATTAAAATCTTGGTTTGGTCTTCGTTTAGCTTTGCTGTCGAAAGCTACTGAATAGGAATTATTTGGTCACGTTGTATTCACATAGCCTTTATAAATTACGGCGTTTTTATTGGTTCTCCACCACGATGCATTAAAACGACTGGTTAATGCCGAACTCAAAAGAACTGTAACGCATTACAGTTATATGAGACGAAACCATTACCAAGCTCGCAGACAGCCTGATTGCTCATAAGAAATAATGACAATGATGCGTGAGCTGCTTTTCCATCTAGAGTCTAGACCAGTGATATGACTCACTCACTATATTTGCCTGAACATATGTTTTAGTTAAACTTTAGAAAAAAAATGCAGGTATTCGATATTCAATTACAATAAAATAAATTTGAATACTTTTCACAGCAGAATCCCGAAAGTACATTTCGGCTTTATCGAACCCCAATCCCCTTAATTCAATGTTACTGTACATTCTACGTAAAATAAGCACATTAACTAAATGATTCAATGATTATTTTTGACCTCCATACATAATTTAGCTAGTAAGCAAACGCTTTGTCATTAAAGTTGAAGGCCAACACTGTGTTCTAGCCGTTTTTGCGTTACTAAATTCAAATTATATGCAACGTTTTTTCGTCAAAATGTTCGTTTTGATCAATTGTTGTGTAAATATTTTTTCCAAAATAAAAACAATTTTGGCAAAAAAAAATCTAGAACACAAACATATTTATCGATAACATTGAAAATAAAATATAATTTATCATCCTTGGCCATCGAAAAAAGCTGACGCAAACAAAAGTAGAAAGTAAACCTATTTCCTGTGTTCGATAAACAAATTAATTTTTCGCGTTTTGCTGTGAGTGACAAATACACTGTTTCTACTTTATTAAATAGAAACACAAAACGCAATTTTAAGGCAAATTGTAATTGCAACAACAAACCTTTTCTTGTTAATCTTAATGAATATCGATTGCAAGTCTATGGTTTAAAAAAATTCAAAAAACTGGTTTTTTGAGATCCTAGTTAAACTAGGCTTAGGTAATCTGAAAACAGATTTGTGCCGCCATAATCAAGTTTGTTTACAAAATTTTGAATGAAATAATAAAAAAATATCACATTACGCCGGAAAAATCGGAGCTACGTTAAAATAAGTTTAAACTCAATCCACATCTCAAAAATCCGGCCTACGCCATATGTTCTTACGACTTCGGCATTTGAGTAAAAAAAAACGAAACCTCAAGGTCCGTTTTATATAAAGAATATTTATTTAAAATTGATCTTTATATAAAACGGACCTTGAGCTTGAGAGATTATTGAAAGGAAATAATATTAAGAAGGTCTAAGAAATTAAGCTAAATAAAAAAACGAAATTATACGATTAAGTAAGCAAGTTCTTGAAAAGAATTTTTCCCCGTAATACATTCTTTACGGGGAATAGTATATATTTAGGTTTTTTTTAGTAATTCTAAATCGATTTAGCCATAAAATCTAGCAAAATCGGTTCAGTAGGACAAGACTTATGAATCCAACAGCGGAAGAGCCACCCTTAAAATAGTAGGATCGCAATATAAGTAGATAGATGTGTTTATGTTCGGTGCTCCACAAAATGGAAAGTTAAATTGAGATTATAATAGAATTTTTTTAACAGATAGTCTAAAGTTTTTATGATAAAAAAATTCGTGTTTTTCACAGTATCTATAAGTTTCTTCTTCATAGCATTTTTTTTAAAAAAATAATATTCACAACAAAGATGGCTCTCAGAATATAAAAGTAATCGATAACTTGAATGGCAAATTTGATTTGTGATAAAATTTTGCTAAAAATAATTTTAAAGAATTTTATTCTTGAAAGTTTTTGCAATATTTATTACGAAAGCCTTTTTTTTATTAAGACCAATTTTAATACGAAAAAAATAGTGAAAAGGAATGAATCCACTACACAAACATAATTATCGATAACATCTATATATATAAAATTGTAACGCTACTGACTGACTCACTGAATCATAATCGCACAGCCTAAACGCTTTTAGCTAAAAACCTGAAATTTGGACCAGAGATTGGTCACTCCCCAAATCGATCCACTAAAGCCTAGTACTCTGTTTAAATTTGTGAAAAATGTTGAGCAACATTGATTATTTCACACGAAAACTTTGGCATGTATCAGTGCTACCTATCTTGCGAGTTTGTACGATTTGACGTTTTTATTCCTTTAAAGTATACGATATTGTTTTACGTACGTTAACAAATCCTACATGTATTTTACTAAAAATATTACAAATTTTATATAATAATACAAAATTAAATAAAAAAGTGTAAATATGGATAAAAAAGAACTGTTACCGGTTGTGTTATTTTGATTTTTTATTTATTTTTTTAATAATCAGTTCATACACTTTTGCTTTTGATTAAATTTCCACGTGAAATAAATGCAGCTTACAATATTTCGCCGTTGTAAAAAAATGTTCCCAGAAAGATTTCGGAACTTTTTCACAAAATGAACAGAGTACAACTCTATCAACATTATTTCGTAGATATTCCTCACAAGTTTTTTTCATATGCGTTTTGACAGCATTTCACGTGAAATGCTGAACAGAGTACCAGGCTTAAGACGGGATTTTTGTAAATTCGAATGTTTAGGGGGTAAAAAAGGTGGCATGTCATAACGTCCAGTGTCATAATGTCCATGGACTTTATGACACTTTGCAAAGTGTCATAATGTCCACAATTTAACTTAAAACCAAAAATTCGGTATATAAAATTTTAATTACGTAGTTCCATTTTAATGAACTTTTTACTAATGTAAATAAGAAGTCCTTAAATTTATTTTGCTTTCTTAAGTGAATATTTAATTTCAAATTAATAGTGAATAATTAAAAACTTTTTATGTTTCAAAATAAAATATCGATGCCTTACTTTCTCGACCTTGTATCTCAAAAATACAGCTTTTCAGGAGAGATAAAAACGTTTTATCTTTGTTATACTTCGGTGTTTGGGTAAAAGTTCAAATGTAATTATTAAAGAATTGATTACATCTATGTATATTTGTAGTAATAGTATACAAATCTTCTGTAGTTTCAGCATGAAACCCATATATTGACATACGAGTTGGCTGCATTAACAGTAATATTAATTCTTGATACTTGATGAATTAGTTACTTGTCATAGCAATACAAACAAATAACCCCGTTATACCAAAATTATCCAATGAAAACCATATTTAATATATCACAGAAAAAATTAAAAATGGATTTTAATCACCCAATTCACAAAATCAAGTAAACAAATTGTTAATTTGCACCTATCACCAAAATGATTATATTCATAACTAAAAATTGTGGAAATTGAAAATTATAATTTTTTTTTCTTTCAATAAATGATATTTTAAATTTTAATTAAATATATGATCAAAAAACTATGAGATTTCAAGCAATGTGTTAATTGATTCAATTACAAAAATAATTGAGAAAAAAATCTATATATTATTCAATTACCTCATTAGATTGAAATAAAACAAAATATTAATGAATAATGTAATTGAGCAAACCAGTAATAAAATTATTTGTTAGATTAAATTAAAATTTTTATTAAATAAATTATTATAAATAATTGAAATTTAAATTAAAAATTTGTTATTAAAATCAAAAATTAACAATTAAATTTAAATACGCCCTTAATTCTATCCGGAAATATAAATTGAAATATGGTCGAATAAAGTTTCGTTAGACTCGAAGTTATACATAAAAACTTTTTTTTTATGACCGCTTCAGAATTTTTCACAGGTTCCATATAAATCCTGCTCCAGAAATGGTAGCCAAATTTATTTTTATATTGGAATGTAGCAACTTTTCCACTCTGCCCAATTTTGTGATGTTTGCTTTATAATTTACCAAAGATCCAATATAAAACTTCCTCCCGAAAAGCCTAAAACCGAAAGGAATCACTATAATTTATTTCAGAAATGTGTGTCAAAGTTACATATAGGCATTCCCATTTTGACGTGTCGTGATATTTGTACCACAATATGTAAAAAATTAAACGCAGAAGTCAAATTTGTAAAAAGGCTTTTTATATATACAAATTAATAAAGTAGAAATATATTCAGAAAAATAATTACAGCAATCGGCGCTAAGGGTTTGTAGATATAAGCAAAAATATGCGCTGGCGTGACGTTAAAAAAACGGAAGTGGATTTTAACTTGCATTACAAAACTGAATAAGACTGCGTATTGAGCAAAATGTTTTGTATAAAACCTTTTTTTGTAAGTTTTGGACATATATAGATTTATTTTTCAAGCTATCAAATTTAAAAATCTTTGCTCGTTTAAAGGTACATACGGGCATTTTCAGCGAAAAGTCTACTGTTTTTAATGTAACGCCAGAATGCAAATAAGATTGTATTTTAGGATCATGTTGTTTAACCGTTATCCCTTTCGTTACTTAATGTAGAGTTAGTTGCACTTTACACCAAAAAATAAAAATGTAAATTATACAAATAACATTTTTGGAAAAACAATTGAAATTACTTCTGGCGTTACGTTACAAAAAGTAGACTTTTCGCTGGAACTGCCCATATGTGTATTGTATACATGTTTTGTTTTTGTTAAAAAAATTTTGTTGGCTGTTTGTTTTTTTCAGCAATACTGCGCAAACTTAATTTTTAAAAATTTTCAGAAGAACCAAAACAATTTTTTATTAAACGCAAATGAAAAGAAATTTTTAAATCGACCGTCATTGTCAAAAGTAGACAAAATAGCACGATATTTTTTTTTTTTTTTAAGCGAAGAAATATAAAATTATGAGTTAATACACTCTTGTTGAAAAGTGCGATATGTATTTTGATTTTGTTAAAAAAGTTTTGTAGTGCTTCCCAGCCAAAAGAGCGCTGAGCCAAACACAGCAATATTTGTGGTTTTTTACGAAAAACCAAACGCAATGAAACGTTCTCAACTTTATGTATATTAGAGTATCCAATTATTCGACTTTTGGTTTTGGTCGAATAAGGAATTAATCGATTTTTGAATTTGAAAATTGCTCAAATAATAATTCAAATAATTTTATCCAATGTGAAAAAACAAACATCTCTATTTGAACTTCTTCTTTTATTTTATTAATAAACAGAAAAAGAGAGGTGAGAGGCGCCAGCCAGTTATGAAAAACATTTTAAAGCAATTTAGTATTTCTTGAAATCGAGTGAAATTGAATTCGATGGAGATTTTCCGTTAAATTCTTTTAAAAATTACCGCAGTTTTTCCTGATTTTAAGAGAAATTCTGTTAAAGATAAGAATTCAATGTTAAATATATAAAAATTATTATTTTATAATCATTTAAAACAGGTTCTTTGCTTTTAAATCCCCTTTTAATTTCCTTTATTTTCTCTCTCTACTCTACTCTAAAGGTTTGGTTAATTTGTTCTTTAACTTATTACTATTTCACTACAAAACCCAGAAACTTCGTTTTCGAACATGGACACTTATGGTTTTAAGACGGAAGTAATGACATCCGATAAGAAGATACGAGGTAATAAAAAAATTTACATTACATGGTTTACAAATTTATAACTGCTGATGAATTTTTTTGAACGAATTTGACAATAATATTCAGCGTTTAAAAAACTGCAGTCAGAGTGGAAACACTGTCATTTCTACCACTTCTTCATTTGTCATTGGCCAAAAAAACTTTTGCTTTTACTTCTGATTCATTAAATGTTAACAGTCGTTCGACAGTTTTTGGTTTCGACTGCAGTTTTGTATACCCTGTTAATAGTGATTTACATAATTTGTCACACACGGTCAAAACTAAAAATGGACTAAAATATGTTTAAAAGTAGGAGTATTGAAAATAAATGCAAAAGGTAACAACACGTAATTTAGTTTTAAGGTTAGAAATCTAAACAAAATATTTTTACATTATAAAAGTTGAATTTTCTAAGAAATTTATTTTAATCGATAATTTGACATAAATTGTTCGAGTTATTTGAAGTTGGCTATTTTAATTATTCAATCAAATAATGGCGGAAAATTCCTCGATTAATCGAACAACGATTAATCGATTGCATGCTCCAGTATATATATTAATCAGAAATAAAATCAGTTTTAATTAAAAATTAATGAAGCAAATTAAACGTTAACTAATATCAAATATCAACTGCAGAATATGTTGTTAATATCAAAAAACATGTAATTGATACTATTAATTTGCCCACTGATGCAAATTTAATTAAAATTTTAATTAATGCCGCAAATTTTTTAATTAAAATCTTTCAATAGTTTTTTCACTGTACTAAGACACAAACACTATTTGCGTTAAATATAAACATATTATTTAGTTTTGGATGAGGTGCATCTTAATTTGTACTTTAAAGAATCAAAAGCACTCAAAATGCAATCCCAACTCGTTTTATATCCACTAAAAAAACTTTTTAATAAGTCAACTTTTATATATTTTCAAAATAATTGGTTTCAAACATTTGTACAAATGTAGAATTCTACTACCACAGCGTAGGGCACACCAACTTCACATACACATTTTTGTAAGTACAATATTATATGATGTTCTCGTATGTATGTCAGCACCTTATATAGGAGCGGTTTTTTGACAGTATTAAATCGAAGTAAGCCCTATAATTTTTAAAGTTAACTTTAGCCATAAATACACATCAATGCTGGTTGACACCTCAGCTGGGAAATTGTTAACACACTGTGTGCAATTGAAAACTGTATTCTTTTTATATTTTGATTAAGGCTGATGTGTTTTTTTTTTAACTCGTACTTGTACAATTAACAAGACCTCTAACGCGTTTTCCTTTGCCAGAAATATAATAAAGAGAATAAGCTATTGTCACACTTAAGAAATATTTGAAGCTCCACGTATGATCAATATTTTTGTAAGCCATTTAATTGCTTTCGCATAACATTTGCTAATTCAAACAGCGTTTAAAAATTTGTGAATTTCATTCTATGAAGATTTTTTCAGATTGATTTAAGTTTTAGTAAATCAACAGCAGCGTGCCCACTTTTTCAGGATTTCTTTTTCAAAAATTTGTTAAGTGTGAATATACCTTGACAAAAGTTGTTAAAACAACGGAGTCAATCAAATTTCACTGAACTTGTATTATTCTACCATAAAAGGTTCGTGCTAAGCAGGGAAAATTTTTATGTTGCACAAAAACGAAAAAAATAAAATATACAATCAAAATACCTCAAACAAAATAGCGAAATATGAACAAAAAAAATAAAGAAAGTATTGTTGGTCTAGACCGACCTCATAATAACATTGCAGTATTAAAACAACTATTCGAGAGTGTAACTAATTTGGAGTGGAACAAAATTATGTTATGAGGTTAAGATTCATGTAAAATTTATTTGTGCCGAATATTATTTAGATGTCTTCTTCCATATGGGATTGCTTGCCATTTAGTGATTTGAGGATTGGGGATTAAATGAGGCATATTCGTAATGTTGTCACGAGTAGCTATCGTTGAAGTTTTGGTCGTCAATTATTCATCAATACCAACATTTATAAGGAAGCTATGGCAATATATATATATGCTTCAGCAGTAATATTTTTATAATATTTTTATTTAATATATAATATTTAATTTTTATAAAATTTGATAAGACAATTAAGGTTACAATTAAATAGATAAAGGATATCGCTTTCTTTTGTGTAGGTTCACAATTGATTAAAGCTTCGCATTAATGGATTTAAAGCAAATATTAACAAATTTCGTTAGGATGGTTCAATAAAAGGACAAAGCTCTCATATCGAGCCCTAACCGCGAAAATAACGTAAGCAACACTTGCATCATCTCCTCAAATGTCATGGTCACATAAGGCACAGTTACGATTTTACAGCAAGAACAATTGTATCGTAAGCAACAAATTTCATACAAAATTTTTATGAAATAAAAAAAACTCTCTCTCTCTCTTTTAGAATTAGATTTTTGGCGCTTAAGTTATTTTTGCGGTTAGGGCTCGATATACAATTTTAACCTTAAAAAATCTTTTGATAAAGTTATAACCGAAACTAAATGCTTAGTAAAGTTTTAGTATACGCATAGCTAGTGACTGCTCACGAGAAAGTGTAGCACACATATTTCTTTAAAAAATGCCACCAACGGTGCGAAATTTTATACACCAAAAAGGTGTAGGGCAACACATGGATGGCCCTAAATTTCTTTAACTAAATTAGTAAATTGAAAATATGGATATGCTACTATGGCTTTTATTGGAAAATAATTCATACATATTTTATTTTTATTAAAAAAAAAAACAAAATTAATACTCAATTTTACGATACTCCTACTGTTTTCATTAGAAGTATTTAGTTATTTATTTTAATATAGATATACTCTACTACATGAGGGATACTCTTTCTAAGTAAAATGTTTTTATAGGCATGTAATTGATCAGGTTTTATTATGTTAAAAACCATGTTAAGACCATATTAACGACAATTTGCTTAAAATGCAAGACAACGTGTTTAACTGTGATGAATGCAACGTACTTACAGCAACAGTATCAATAACAACAACAGCAACTACAACTAAATCGACATAGGTATCAAGTTATAATTTTGTTGTCGTTGTTGTTCTTTATGCTTATGTTGCAGTTTTGTTTATTTTAAACATTAGAAAATGATACTTAAACAATAAATGACGACGGCGATGACGATGACTACGATTATTTAGTTGAAGCGGCGCTTGTGTGCACAACACAATGCAACAAACACTGATATGAACTAACTTAATCCTCAAATTACATGTTCTTAGTGGTGGCGTTTACGTGAAGAAGTTTATTTGCCCAAATTCAACACGATTTGTGTGAATTCCCACAGGCATAAATTGCCCACCGAAGGACGGACAACTGGACGAATGAACGAGCAAACAAACAAGCGAACGGATGGATGACCATAGTGATTAGGAGTTAACATTGTAAGCAATCCATGAACAACGAAAAAGATCAGAACAAACTAAAATGGAAAAGCAAAATTCACTAAACAGAGCAAAGCAGAGAAGTGTTAAGCTGAGCTCTGCAGAGCAGAGCAGAGCAGAGTTAAGGTTGGTTGAAAGTTAGGAGCGGTGGGAAAATCAACGTTATACCCCACAACTTGATTTATTTATGCTACCAAAATATCTCATAAATAAATCCGTTGTTTACTTTTTCGTCTATTGTTTTTGTTGCTGTTCATTCATTCGTTCGTTTGTTGATTTTTGTTGTGGTGTTGTTTCAATTCACTTCGCCAGTTACTCCTCTCTTTTGGGATCGGGACACATTACTATGTGTCTTTTAAAGTAAGAGTGTATGAAAAAATTTCCAATAGTCTTTTGGTTTTTGTATTATTCAGTTTTGTATAATTTTGTTAATGTACTTTTTTTTTTGGATGTAAGCGTAAAATGAAAGGTGCATAGGTTCTAGGTTAAGCAGATGCTGCAACATGCGGGTCGAGTCTTCTTTGCATCGTGAATATATAAGTGAATGCATACGACCTCAAAAGAAAGACTCGAAACAAAATTCAAATATTTATTTGCAGAATCTGTAATGAATACAGCCAACAATCCGTGATTGCTGCACGCGAAGACGGCAGGCGTAATAAAAGTTGCCAAAAAAAAGTGCCACTCCAAAATATCAATGACTATAAATCACATAAAAACGACACCAAGTCGCAATGCAGGAAAAAAGAAAACAACTAAAGATAATTGTTACACTCTTGATTGTGGAAATTGATGCACTAAAATCACCATCATAATAATTTTGTCAGCATTTATTTTCGTAGATTCACCCTCTTAGATTTTAAAAAAATTTTTATAAAAAAATTCCTTATTGCAATGTTAATATTTACACAATCTTGTTGTTGTTGGCAAATACGATTACTACGAAGTTTTCAATATGTATATTCCTCTTACTCCCACTGAGGCATAGGGCACCTTTCCAACCTAAGTTTTTATTCGATATGTAAAGGTCGTCATCAAAGGTTTCGGTTTTTCATAAAGAGGCTGTTTGTTAGGCGATTCGTTAGCAAATTGAGTTTCGGAAAAGTGGGTTGCTGGCGCTTCTTTCTTAGATTGGTGATAGGCAGGGCTGCCAGAAATTTTCAGCAAAAAATCTTAATTTCACCAAAAAAATCTTATTTTTGAAGAAAAAATCTTAGTTTTGAAAAAAAATCTTATTTTTGAAAAAAGTAGTTTTTTTTTATTATAAATAATAAAACAATTCATATCTTATTTAATACATAAAATAAACAAAAAAAAAAAACATTACAAAAAATTTAATTTGTTATACTTAATTGTTTTATTTCGTTTAAAAATGTTTAAATGGGAACAAGGAAGGTTTTTTTTTATTCAACCTAACCTTCGTCTAGACATAACAAAAAGTCTTGTTTTTGGGGAAAAAATCTTAAAATCTTTTTTCGGTTAAAAAATCTTAAAAAATGAGGTAAAATCTTACTTCTGGCAGCGCTGGTGATAGGGCTGCTATCTTCGTGTCCAATCCCACGATGCAGTCATGCTTCAGCAAATATTCATGTAATTTTCATACTTGTCTGCGAAGTTAAGATGTACTTTAAGCATTCAGGTTACATGACTGGGCGCCCTTCTCACTTTAGCTAGCTAACTTTCAGAGAAATCTGAAAAGGCAATGCCCGGGAAATACTTCATCTAGGACCGGAACTAGTAAGCTGCTTGGACAGTCAATCGGAGGAATCATTACTGGTCATTCACAAGTGAATGACAGTCAGAAAACTATCCGTATTACGTGCACCTATGCTTAAAGTCCCAAGTACCAAAATTCAATATAAATTCCTATTTCGCGTAAATGTTCCACTACTGGGAACAGTCATATCTACTCTTAAATTTTATTAACTATGTAGTTAGTATGAATATGGATTTAATTTTAACTTAAAGTATTTTTTTTTTTCAATTTAAAGTTCTGTGCCTTACAAAATAGTAACCCTATAAACTAAACCTAATAATTTTCCAAGTTGAGCAGCCTGGTCTGTCTGTTCTTCTCATAGAGTATTGCAATTTTAGAGATTCCACTTTGGGTGTCACCTAACATGTGTCCACTGGATGTCATGACTATATTGATATTCAATATGACAGTCAATAATTCAAATGATTTTTATGAAATCTGCTACTAAGACCAACAAAAAAAACAAAGAGTCATTATTTCAAATAGAAAAATAACGAACGATCGAATGAAAGGAAGAATACTCAAGTATGGAATATTATTGATATTCAAGCTCTTCATGCTGAAATAAGTTTAAATACATGCATTCATACACTCATACTATTTACAGTAAAACACTCATATAACAAACTTCGGTATACTCAATAACAATAACGAAGAAATTCTAAGCTATAAAGCAAACCTTTCATTGCGAAGACAGAAGAAAGCAAAATCAAGTTTTAGGCAAAATTTTAAAGTCCCGTTGCCAAAACAACAAAGTAAAAGTGCGTTTGCATGTTGATATGTCAAGCGTGTAAAGAGCGTGTTATGCTTTAATTCTGTACCTCTTGAATATTTTCGTGTAAAATTAAATTTGCATAAGAAAAAATATAATTTTAGCGGTTATAGTTTCAGATTTTGTTCTGCAAAAGTTTATTCTCTCCAGATTCGTTATATTAAAGTTTCACTGTAATATGCATTTTTGTAAGTTCATACGTTTGCACGGCAAAAAGGAATAGTGTGCTAAATGAAGAAGAGTTGAACGTTTTAAGCTGACTGGCTGTTATTTTATTTTTTTGTTTCTTTTGAGGTTATGTGAAAGGTCAAGTTCGTGATCGCATTCAAACATTTTGGCAAACATTCAGTATTTTTGCTCTTTAAAGGCCACAGAGAGATTTTTCATTCAAAAGAACGACTACGAAAACTAAGACGACGTTTTCGTCATCAACATTTGAATCATCAGAGACGACAAAGAAAAATTGAAGATGAACGTGCCACCGCCGCACCACGATTCTGCTTTGTACATACTAATGGGACTGTAACTGCCACTGCATCTCTTGCACTATGGTGTTTGCAGCCAAATTAAGGAGTTGGTGATGTGGAAGCGTTTGCTTTAGTACAACATTCGATGATGTTGCCAACATTGACTTAGGCTTTTTTTTCTTTTTTTCATATTTTGTGCCGCATAGCTGAGCAGCACAAGTTGATATTGTTGGAGACAATTCGTCTCATAGGATCGTGCAACAGCAACCACTACTCACAACAATAAAGTTTTACATAGTTGACGACGACGACGACGACATTCACCATAATATTATATTCTTCGCTTACGAAGCTTTGCAATCACAGTTTAACTTTTTGTTGGCTGGCAGATTGCTCATTTCGTTCGATTGCTGGCTTGAAATCGTGCTGCAACAATATCAGAAAGTTGACAAAATTGTCAAGCGGTGACATGTTAACGTATTCCACCTTCTTTGTAAATCATAATCATTAGTTCGATTAAATTTTTAAGGTTTTTGCTTCGTTCAACTTTCATTGTTTTTGAATTGTCGACTTACCAATACTTTGGAATATCGTTGCACTCGCTACTTTTGATTCGATGAGATTGATAGACAAAGCGAATAAACAAATACATCATCATGACCTTAAACAAACATTTGATGACCTATTGAGGAATCTCAGATTGCTCCAATTTGGGAGCAGTATTTGTTTTAATTCTTCGTACATATTCAATTGAATCAGTCAATATTTTTCAAGACGCCTGTGAAACAAAATTTTCCCACATTTCAAATTATCGCAACCACTTGTTTGGAACCAATCATATTTCTGTAATGATGTTGCGAACAACATTCTAAATGCAAGGATCGTAAAATAAGCGAAACAAATGATTTATAATGACCAAATACACATCGGATAGCTCCAGGCAAAATGCAGAGACTTTATTGTTACGGATAACCAACGGGAAAGGTGCTGATTTTTTCGTCAGTTGACGGATCTCTATGTATTCCGTTTCTTTCCATAGCGGCTTCGACTGTTAAGCAAGCCTTTATTCAAAACCCAATAAATGCTTACGAGTTTTTTAAAGGCAAATAGCTTCACTAGGCTATACCTTTATTTTATTTTAAACTCTTATGTATTGAAATGTATGGCATAGAAGATTGACTATAATTAAAACTCTCTAAAAACAAAAACAAAAACAAATTCTCTCTGAAAATTTCGTGCATGAGAAATGCAACAACAAAGTGAAAGCTAAGTTATGTTTTGTTTGATCTCTTTCCATTGCAGTCAATAGTCTATGCCTTAAATATTCAAACACTATGTCGAGTCATTACCGCAAAAAAAAGCTTAAGCACAAAAACTAAATTTTACTGGAGAAGGGATTTTCCTGAAACGTTCACAGTATTTTCTTGATTACCCGGGTTAAAGTTTCCAAATTACTATTATAAATTGGTTATTAAAACACAACATTTGTGAAGAAGGGGGATGGGTTAGGAGAGTGGGCGTGGGCGTGGCACATCTCATATAACAAAAACAATACAGATTTCTACGGTGCGGAATTTAGTTTTTTTTTTAGTAATTTCAATAAACTAAACCGTTTTTCAGTTACGCGAATAAATGTTGTGCAACCTTCTCTTTTTTCGAAATTACGGTTTATCTCGAAAACAAGAGGTGAAAAACGGTTAGCAGCGTTGGAATTAGCGTACCCGAATTATGTTAAAACGCCAAGTGCCCAGCTTGTCTAATTAATTAATTAATAAGAACAATTTTGATTTTTAGTTGAACTGTTAATTTTTAATTTTTGATATTCTTTAATTAGGCTTGAGTTCATCAAATTTAATCTTCATTAAATTATTTTCACTGAGGGCAGGAATTTTACAACTTGGAATTTTTATTAAAATTTATTGATAATTTTTCTTGGCTGAGCTGGGATTCGAACCCGGGTTGATCTTTACATGTTTCAAGAAACACCACTTTCTATCGTCAGAAGATCTTTGTGTTCTACCCACTGCACCACTGCGGTGCCCGTTAGCCAACAGTCAAACATCAATCTTTAACCAGTTGTACTGGTGGTTCGAAATTTGCTGTTATTATCACTTAAATTTCAAATTACATGTTGCCTCCTTTTTCCCCTGTTTTTTCGTATTCTTTCTGTCAAGACTTTGTCTTGAAAACCTGAATACATTTGTTTATTATGTTTTCTTGTCCACTTTCGTCGACATTTTTTATTTGTACAAATTAAAGTACAAATGTAAACATTAGAGCTTGTGCCATAGCTATTTCTAAGAACAATTTTGATCAGCCAAGAAAAATTATCAATAAATTTTAATAAAAATTCCAAGTTGTAAAATTCCTGCCCTCAGTGAAAATAATTTAATGAAGATTAAATTTGATGAACTCAAGCCTAATTAAAGAATATCAAAAATTAAAAATTAACAGTTCAACTTAAAATCAAAATTGTTCTTAGAAATAGCTATGGCACAAGCTCTAATGTTTACATTTGTACTTTAATTTGTACAAATAAAAATGTCGACGAAAGTGGACAAGAAAACATAATAAACGAATGTATTCAGGTTTTCAAGACAAAGTCTTGACAGAAAGAATACGAAAAAACAGGGGAAAAAGGAGGCAACATGTAATTTGAAATTTAAGTGATAATAACAGCAAATTTCGAACCACCAGTACAACTGGTTAAAGATTGATGTTTGACTGTTGGCTAACGGGCACCGCAGTGGTGCAGTGGGTAGAACACAAAGATCTTCTGACGATAGAAAGTGGTGTTTCTTGAAACATGTAAAGATCAACCCGGGTTCGAATCCCAGCTCAGCCAAGAAAAATTATCAATAAATTTTAATAAAAATTCCAAGTTGTAAAATTCCTGCCCTCAGTGAAAATAATTTAATGAAGATTAAATTTGATGAACTCAAGCCTAATTAAAGAATATCAAAAATTAATAATTAATTAATAATTTTTGGGGTAGCGAAAAGCACTTGCTTAAGCTATTTTACTATAAAAATCAAAATATACTTGAAGCGCTTATTGTAAAAGAAATAAATGGGAAAAACAAATTTTAAGAGATAATAAATTGTCAAGTTAAAAAAGAAAAATCTGGTCCATTTTAGTTGGAAAAGGACTCCTAATTAAGGTTATAATTGGCCAGTGGCATATTGACCTGAGTCGAAGTTGTGAAAACGAGTCAACGGAAGATATTCTCTGCCATTGCACCGCATTCGGTGATCTAAGAATTAAACTTTTTGTTCGAAAAACCGTTACGTACAAAACTTGTCTCTCTGACATATATTTTAATAGGATCCACTCCTTCATTATGTCAACTGGCTGGCTGAGTGAAAATATCGGCAGACAGGAAACATTGGGCTCCTGGGAGACAAAAAACATGGTACCAGAACAGAAACTAGTTGCTGGCCCCACGTAAGCTGTGCTTGACAACGGCTATCAATACAACCTATTCTACCCAAAGTTGGATAACAGCAACATAGCGGAAATTGCTGTTTTAAAAAACCAATGTGACTTATAATCAGAGCTGTAAATTAATCCTTCTATTTTGATTTTAATTCGTTACGAATTAGCTAAATTTTGTATTAATTCTATTCACAGCAAAAAATAATTGAATGAAATTTGAATCATTTCAAACGTATTAAGCAGAAATTAATTTCAATTAATTTTCCATTCAAATGAATCTGTAAAATGAATTTCAATTCGTTTTCAACTCAAATATCATTGTTTTAAATTGAGTTGTAATTCATTTTACAGATTCATTTGAATTGAATTGATTTTGAGTTCATCCAATTCAATTAGAACAATGAATTGCAATTCAAATGAATGAAATCAAAAATGAGTTGCACTCAATCAAATTCAAGAGCATATTTAGGGGGAATTACTTAAATTTACTATTTTTATTGCAGTTTTAAGTTTTCAATACAAAAACTAAACTTATTTTCCAATTGTAGAAAAAGTAGTTAGAATTTCGAGTAACGGAACACAGCTTTGAGAGAAAAAAATATTGTTGAGATTCAAAGTTGTTAAAACCTCAAAGTTATTTTGTGGGAATACCAAATTTATTTTAACTTAAAAGATTTTGTTCGTCGTTCTTTATTCCCAATTTTTATTCTTGATAAAAACAGCGAAATGTATTGTTCAAGGGATAAGCTATTCTTATGCGCACTTCACTGGTTGCTTAGGTCAGATCGTCAGGAAACTTTATCCAAAGATTTAAAAAAACTAAAGATTTTTAACAAATAAAACTGTTAAAAGAATAAGAATTATAAGCAAAAGCTTTACTTGTAACAATATAAAAGCTTAAACAAACAACAACAATAAACTGTAAGTTTATCTTATCTTACATTCCACAAAACAATTGGTTGGAATTCTTCCAACATTAATTGTAGTTGTAAGTAGGTTAAGAAAAAACAAAAACAACTTGCTTTATTTTTTTTCCAAAAAAAGCATCTGGCAACATGCTTTTTTAGTTTTAGTTTTTTTAGCCGTGCACTTCCCCGTTCACTGTCAAAATAATTTTGTAGGAATAAACAAATGTTTAATTAAAAAGATTTTGTTTGTCGTGCTTAAAATCTTTAAAATTCGATTGAAAATTTTCAAAAATAAATAAATTTTCCACAATATACAAAAATGAGATACTTTAAACACTTTAAATAATATTTTCCACACTATTTGATAAAAATAAAAATAGACAAAAATTTTCCATTTTGATAGAAGGTTCGCTTATATTCGCCGCTACCTGACAATTCCATTCCAATACAAAATCAATTCAAATTTCAGTCAGTTCAATTCAAATGAATTAGAAAAAAGAATTAGCAATTCATTTCCAACTTTCAAAATCAATTCAAACGAATCTGTTAAATGAATTGCAATTCACTTTAACAAATTCATTTGAATTGGAAACGAATTGCAATTCACTTGAGTCAAAAATGAATTGCAATTCATTTTACCAAATTTATTTGAATTGACGCAAATTTCATTTAATTCATGTTTTTGTGTGAAAAGAATCAATTCAAAATTTCCTAATTCAGTGCATGAATGATTCGCGAATTAATTCAAAAATGAATAATTCATTTACAGCTCTGCTTATGATGTTACTGCACAAACTTTATGAAAAATTATTTTATATTTTGATATTAATTGTATGTATGTAAATGGTTTATAATGTTTCTGCCGAAAAAAATTCAATTTCTTTAAGGTACGGTCACATATGGCAAACATTTGTCAAAAAATATCAAATATTTGTTAGCCCTAATCTGACCACAAAATATTTTTGAGGAGCAAACAGAAAAACAGCTGATTTTGGGCAAACAAAATTATTTGCTAGCAAACAAAAATGCTCCTAATGTGACCATTTAACATCAAATATTTTCCTCGATTTTAGGCAAATAAATATTTGTTCTTACAAAAATTTTGTAAGACCAAACAGCGGCAAATAAAAAGCTTTAAAATAAAAATTATTGAATAAAATTGAAAAAATTAACAAAATTAAATAATTTTTTAATGACGAAAAAACTTATTTATGTAAAAAAAAATTCCTGTGTTCATTTTTTAGCAAAAAGTTTCGCGGTAAGTAGGTTTCAAGATGTTACAAAATACATTTTTCTTAAGTAAATAGGAAATTTGTTTAATATTGGTACATATAATATATAAGCTAATGTTACAAATAATGCATTGCAAGAATGACGTATCTATATTAATAGATACATTTTCGAGAGTGTACCAGTTTGGGGTCAGTGGACAATCATGGACCCGCCAAAACAAAAGTATATAATGAATTTAAAATTCATATAAAACTTATAAGTGCCGAATAATTTACCGACATCGACATCTTTATGAGATTTTTTCGTCTTGAAGTGACTGTAGCAAGTGACCTAGAACCAATTCTCGGCCTACCAAGACAACATTTTGACACGACATACAAGCTATTATAGAAATTATTGCCAAAACCAACATTTATTAGATTATTATGATATTAAAAGCTATTTACAGAAGGGGTATTTGTATTAGAGCTATGGTAAAATATGGATCGATTACAATAACAGTTGGTAAGGTGATAATAGATTGTCTGTGGGCACAAAACTTTTCTCCAGAAATAAGTTTTTATGAGCAGCAAAGATACGCGAAAATTGCAAAAATAGCGATAATTTTTCATATTTTAAACAAGTCATAACATTGGTTAAAAGTCCCTAAAACTATAAGGAATGGCAAAAATTCGATAAAAGTGGCTAAATTAGCGGAAATTCGCAAAAATTTGCTAATAGCGGCATGATAGCAAAGTTTAATATGCACTTATTACAAATCGTTAAAGCTGTAAAGAATCAGAGGAAACAATTGCATCTATCGCGAACATTCACGAAAAATTGCAAACCCAAAAATTTATTTGAAATTGCCAAATCGGTTAAAAAACAAAATGTCGAAAAAAACAAAATTTACAAAAAAAAGCGAAAATCCGCGAAAATCTTTAATATTTCAAACAAGCCATAAAATTTATTGAAAGTCCCTAAAACTATAAGGAATGGTAAAAATTCTGTTAATATTGCTAAATCAGTGCAAATCTGCGATATTTATGTGAAAATACGTATTGTTTTCTGTATAAAGAACATTTGAAACTAAAAACCAAAATTATGTTTTTTTGCTAAAAATGTTTTCACATATAAGAATTAAAGACGATTCGTTTTACTTTCACTAACCTCTTACCACTCTAATTGAAAACGAATAAAGACATGTGGAGGTGAATTGCAGAACACAAAAAATGCTGAAGTAATCCACTTTCGAGTAAATTCGGATTCTAGAACACACCCGATTATCTCAAAAATTGCGACATGTACTTTGCGAATAAGTTTAACATCGACAGCTAGCCGGATGGACATTGTTATATCGATTTAGAAAAGGATGCTGACGAAAAATAAAAATGTTGGTCGCAAGTTCGTCCAAGCAGTTTTTGGCACTTTTGGTTCAGTAGGAAAAGAGTTATGGAGCGGAATGTGAAACAACCTCTCGAAAAAAATCAATATTTATTTACAAAAACTAACGTAAATTGGTGGCGGAACGCACCTTCTGTCGTTAAATTTTGCACAAACTCAATTCTCGCTCTTCTGTACCATAAAACCATAAAAGGTTCAATATTTTGCATCAAAATGTTAATTTTTAGTTTTAATTATTTAATTTTTGTTTTTGACAATTTGTTCAAATATTTATTTTTAGGCAAATATTTTTATATGTGAACACAGGGCAAACATGTTTTCCCATTTTTTATTTGAAGGTATTTAATATCTTTTAGATCAAACAAAAATGGGCAAATAAATGTGCGTAGTGTGACCAGCAAATAAAATTTTCATTTTTTTATATCAAATTTTAAAAAAATGCCGGCAAACAAAATTTGACAAATGTTTGCCATATGTGACCGTACCTTTACTAAAAATTTTTGTCGTTGATTCAATTGTAGAAGGAATGATAAATCGGTGAAATATGGGGAAGAATGTTTAAACATTGAGCTACTTATAATGATAGCTTTTATTTTCCCGGTCTTTATCATTTCCCGGGAATGCGGGATTTATTTTATAATTTCCTGAAATATAATATAATTTTATAACTATTTTTGAAGAAGTATCAATTTATGAGATCTATTCAATAAATTCCTCAATTAATAAAAAAATAAAATTTTTTAGTTCTTAATTATTTTAAATTGCTTAAGCTTGAGGTCTTCTTTTATAAAACATATTATATTTATTTTTTCTTCAATATTTCGCTAACCTTTGGATAGCATCTTCAGGAAAATTAACAAATTTTATATAAAAAAACAAAAAAACAATAACAAAATTATGAAAAAATTTTTGTCATGAATTAAATTCAAAAACATATTTGTCATAAAAATTGTCAAAAAACCATAATAACAAAAATAAAATATAACTAAAGTATAAGCATTCAAATAAACCGAAAAAATTTCCTATCTATAAATCTAATTCAAAAACCACATTTACAATAATTTTTTTTTTTTTTTTAATATTATTTATTGAATCTTCATACATTAAATATGAACTAACAATAATTAATCAAATCTTAACCTAATACTTTATTTTATGTCCTGCCAGTGCCAGACAAAAATTTTCTTTATCACGGGTTCTGTTCACTTATCCAGGTGTTTATCGCTCATCTAATTGGACAAGTGCTGCAGTATCTCTTCTTCTTAAGCGAGTGAGGCCGCTATCATTTAAAATATTTCGAGCTAGTGGATTCGGATGCAGTTCAAGCCTTTTTAAGTATTTTACTGCGTATTTCGTAATCATAGTTTTTACTAAAGGAACATTAAGATCCTGGGGAATATTTGAATTTTAAACATACCAAGGAGCAGCTGTGATTATTCGAAGAAGTTTATTTTGGCGCCTTTGAATTTTTTCGGTATTAGAAGCCGAGGCAGTGCCCCATAACTGAATACCGTAGCACCAGATAGGCTTTAAGATAGAGTTGTAAAGTAGAAGCTTGCAATCGAGACTAAGGACAGAATTTCTTCCAATAAGCCAATGAATTTGAATGGCTTTTAGTTTCATTTGAGTTAATTTTGCCTCTTTATGGCATTTCCACGTTAATCGCCGATCCAGATGTAAACCGAGATATTTTACATGCGAATTTTGAGGTATTATTTGATTATTGATTTTAATAGGGGGGCATGATTCCCGCCGCAAGGTGAATGTTATATGTACGCATTTTTGCTCATTGACTTTTATCCTCCATTGTTTTAACCATATTTCTTGTTGAAATATATGATCCTGTAAGTAACGAGATGCTTCATAACTGTTTTCGTGGACGCTTAAAAAAGCTGTATCGTCTGAAAATGTTGAAGTTTGTATGTAGTTGCTCGTTGGCATGTCCGAAGTATAAATTAAGTATAATAGAGGCCCCAGAATGCTGCCCTGTGGGACTCCAGCGCCTATTGGCTGAGGTGAACTAAAGAAATTTCCTTCTTTTATAATAAATTGACGACCGACTAAGTAGCTTTCTAGCAGCTTGTGTGTGTTTGCTGGAAAATTTTGCTTCAATTTATATAACAAGCCTTCCTGCCAGACTTTATCAAAAGCTTGAGAAACATCGATGAAGAGAGCGGAACAATATTTTCTTTCTTCAAAGGCTTTTCTTAGGGCGTTTACTATACGATGGGTTTGTTCAATTGTGCTGTGTTCTCTTCTAAAGCCGAATTTGTGGTTAGGAATACATTTATTTTCACTTAAAATTAATTTTGACACTAACAGCCTCTCAAACAGCTTTGATATATTAGAAAGTAAGCTTATAGGCCTATATGACTCAACTTTTGTGTGATCCTTTCCTGGTTTAGGTATCATGGTGACTAAGGAAACCTTCCATTTTTGAGGATAGTATTGAAGACGTAAGATAGCATTGAAAATTAAAAGAATAATTTTCTTTGCTGTGCTGGGTAACTCCAAAAGCATTTTGTTGCTGATCTTATTAAAACCAGGGGCTTTTTTGGGGTTTAATTCACAAACAACCTTTTCGATTTCTCTTATCTCAAATCTTAGGGGAACAGCCGCTCTAGCAGGAACAGGTGGTAACTCGACCGCATTATCGTGAGATACATTTGGGGTAAATACTTTTTTTAAGTGATTAACAAACAGATTTCCCTTTTCGTCATCATTTCTTGCCCAACTTCCGTTCAAGTTTCTTAATGGTGGCTTAGAGGCGACTGGTGTTTTTAGATTTTTAGCTGCCCGCCATAATGAGTAGTGTGATTGCGGAGTTGCATCAAGTTCCTTAAGATATTTTTGCAGAGAAGCCGTTTTTTGAGTCTGCGGTAGCTTTCTTAGCCTTTTTGTACAATCTTTTAATAAACTCTTTAGTTGAGGGGATCTGTGCAATTGCCACTCTCTTCGAGCTCTTCTTTTTTCAGACAGGAGACGCTCAACATCTGTGGAATAAATTTTAATATTTTTAGTTTTTTTGTGGTCATACTGGAATGTTGCACAGCTAGCTTCAGAAAACTGTCAAAATTAAGAATAGCGCGATCTACGTATTCCGGTGAACTAAGCGGAATATTTTCTGTGCAATGGGTGCTGAGATATTTTTTATATTTTAGCCAATTGATTTGTGTAGCTGGCGTCGCTAAGTAACCAGTTGGAGATACAATTCTATTGGGGTTCATTAAAGTAACAATTGTTGGTGTGTGGTCGGAAGATAATTCTAAGGAAGCTTCAACATAAATCGTTTCTAAGGGGATGTTTTTAACCACGCCAAAATCGATGACATCTGGTATTTTTTGCTGATCAGTAGGCCAATATGTTGGTTGTCCGCTCGCTATCACATTAAAATCCATTTTAGAAATAGTGTTAAATAGAACACGACCCTTTGGTGTTATAAGTCGGGACCCCCAGAAGGTATGTTTAGCGTTATAATCGCCAGCGGCCAGGAAACAAGGTCCCAATGATTTAAAATAATTATAATATTGGGCTTCTGATATTGAAAATCTAGGCGGGGAGTAAAACGATGAGATTACTACGTTTCTATTTAATTCTTCAACGCAAATGTTTGTTGCTTGAAGATAATCTTCACGATGATCACCCATGAGGTAGTGTTTGACTCTGGTTTTTACCAAAATGGCAGAAACTCCACAAGCTCTATTTCGTGGGTCCTTGGTATCATATAGTGTATAACCATTGATTTTAAACGTGTTTCGTGAGGTCAAATGAGTTTCAGAAACCATCATGACATCAATTTGTTTACTTTTAAGAAAATATTTTAATTCATTTTTATGTTGGCGGATGCCGTTCGCGTTCCAAAAACAAATTTTTAAACAGTTCATGTTTTGTTAATAACATTGATTGCATTCTAAGAATTTTCTGCATCATATTACCCATTGTGTTCGTAAAATTATTTACTGTTTGGACTAATGTTTCCATGGTTTTTTCTAAACGACTTAAATTAGAGACTGGAGTTTCATCATTACTAGGCGAAGCACCTTGCATTGGCACATGGTTTGATTTAAGGACGTTAGCGTAAGAGGTTCTGTTATGACCAGGCTGGGGGGCTTGAATTGCATTTGTGTTTACTTGATTTGCAACCTGCATTTGATGGGTATTAGTTTTCGGTCCAACCGTCTGCTTGACGATATTATATACAGGGCATCCTCTATAATTGGCAGTGTGATTACCGCCACAGTTGCTACATTTTTTTACGTTTGGGTCGGTTTTAGACTTATCGCAAGAAACTGTACCGTGTAGTTCACCACATACTACGCAAACAGAGGGTAAGTAGCAGTATGCCTTGGTATGGCAAAATTCTTGGCAGTTTAAGCACTGAACAGGTCCATTTTTTTTGTGCGGCTCCTCAATTGTGATTTTTCTGTATAGAATATATTTCAAACTATAAACGGGATGCGTTTCGTTTTTTTTTAACTTAATGTCGCCGGGCTCTAATTCTACACGAAAAAGTAGTTGAGGATTTTTTTCCCCTATTTCTAATATTTACCACATGTTTTATCTTGAAACCTTTTTCTTCCAAGAAAGTTTTAATTTCCTCTGGGTCTACGCATGAATCAATTCCTTTAATCACCACCTGCAGGCCTTTACTGCTCTTGAGTTGGTATGTATAAAAACTTTTTTTAAGTACCTCAAATTTGTTAATTATTTTGCGAAAATAATTTTCATGATTTACTTGAATTTTCGTTTCATTTATACTACCTCGCTTTATTGCGGCTACATTAATAGAATTTTCACCAATCAACGAAATTAAACTCTTTATTAGATCATTTGAGTTAAGCTCCCTAAGATATATCGGGGGAGGCTTGGACGATTTTATGACGTTTGGTGCCTCAGAGGATTCATCCTCCAGAATTGCAAAGCGATTTTGGGAATTTATTTTATCAAAAGATGGCACTTTTGATGCCGAAGCAACAGCTGAAGAGGTAGGCCTGCGACCCCGTTTAAGGACTGTTATATACCTGTCCATACCAACTTGGACTTGAGGCTTTTGACAACTTTTACAATAATAAAAAACATTTTGACTAAAGAAAATTCCTATAACATATAAACATTTTCACCAAATTATTTTACATACTAATATATTATATCTAATCGTCTATCTCTTAATAACTAAATTGCTATAATTATTCGCTATATCGACCCCTTTGCGCGAAATTATCGTATATGCCAATTTTTTTGAAATTTAGTTTTTGATGCAATCTTGTTCTACATTCAAAGAGACGTCACCTGGCAAAATATTGTAGGCGAATTCCACTTCGTCTTATCTAAGCACATGGATATTTTCATATTGATATTGCAAGTGAAAGCAGAGAAAAGTAGAAAAATGGATATCCTGTAAAATTTGGTATTTGTAACATACGATAATTTCGCGCAAAGGGGTCGATATGTTCTGTGTCTGCTTTTAAATTTATTCTCTGTGCAGTTTGTAACGAATCCCACCTTACGGCCTTGTTCCCTTGAAAATATATTAGCCATCCTATGTGCCAACCGTGCTCAGTCTGGGGTCTGGTTCTTTTTCCAAGAGAACTAAGTAAAGGATCGTAACATAAAAGTAAAATTTTAGAGGATAGCCATTGTCAAAATAATAATTAAAGAAACTATAAATAAACTATTCAAGATCTGCTTTAGCGATTTAATTTGTTTTTGCAATGTTTAATGATGCTTGACATATTGAAATATCAACATCATATATTTTGGTTGTGGCCTTTTTCCGTTCCATACCTTTCATGAAATTTATAAACTAATTAACTTAATTTTTCATTGTTAAGTTATATTTATTAATAAACAATTTTAACAACAACCATAAGGGTACTAAAAGAAGTATTAACGTTGAAATTATGTTGTAAGAAATTATTATAAATATTGTAAACTGTGTAAAAATTGGAGTATTCTATTTTTTTAAATATAATAAATTATTAATATTTATGAGTGAAATCAATGTAGTTAAATTATTGTTAATAGTCTACGATTTTTATATCTGATAACAATAACAAAATATTTCAAACTCACCATAATTTGGTTCCATCGATGACTGCAGGCCTGAAGTCAAAATCTTGGAAATCGTGGTTTTTCTAATTGCAAAGACTTACAATCAATTTAAAAACATCAATTTCAAAGTGTATCAATAAAATTTAGCAAGTTATAGTAATCTGTAAAGTAGGTAATGGTGTAATGGATTATAATTGTTTAGAGGTAAAAATGAATTGACAAATTGAATAATACTAAAACTTCATTTAACAAACTCAAAAAAAAACCAATATTATTATTAGATCTTGCAAATATTCAATTGCTGAGTTTTATGATCCTTATCCTTTTGTTCTTCTAAATTCGAATTTCAAAGTTTTTGTTTTCGCCAAAATTATTAAAATTTACAACTCCACCGCTTTGTGCCAGTTTCAAATGCAGCAAACGTATATTGGTTACTGCCCTCCGAAATATTACAGCCTTTGGAACTTTCGGAATCACTATCTCGCATAAGCCAAAAGATTTCCCTTATCTTGGTTGCAAAAATTTTTTCCCTTTTCCTTTTTTAAAGTTTCAAAATCTTAACTCAACCACACAACTTTAGTAAATTTCGTTCGGTCTCAAATTTCCGTTATAATTTTTATTCAAATCTCAACAAAAAAAAATTAGTATCTATTATTTTTTTTTATCTTTCAATCAATGTACTCTCTATGAATATCCAATATTTTTCTATCCAAATTTTTAAAAAATTGTCTGACAAATATTTTCCTTTGAAATTCCATATTACTACGATTTCTTTTCTTTTTTTTTATTTCATAAAAAATATTTATAAATCTTCCTCATAAGTTGGTGTATTAATTATGTGTAACATTTCTAATATATATCTGATTCTTTTATTCTTTCCGAAACATTGGATATATATGATAATGATTTGTATATCATTGGTTCTGTTGTACTCGTAATTCTAGCAATCCCATTACCCCTATCTCCATATCGATTAATTAATCCATAACTCAAACTATTTGGAAAATTGTTTTCCCTTTATATACATATTTCTAATTTTATTTATGTTTTTCCTGTGATAAACCTTGTCACTAATTGTTAGTACCCAATTAATTAAATTTCTAGCAGTATTTATAATAATCCGTTTAATGTGTCAATAATAATAATATAAAATTCTGCCTGATGCTGTTGGTTTTTGATACCAATCTATTAACAAATTATTTCCCTTTCTTATTATCAAAGTATCCAAGAAAGGTAATTTTGAGTTACTTTCCATTTCCAAAATTAATTTAATATTTCTATTAAACTAATTAAATCTGTCTAAAAAGTTATTTACCCCACATTCAGTAATAATGCAGAATAGGTCGCCAACATATTTTATTATTATTTAAGGTTTAATATTTAATTTCTCAATGGATGTATAAAGTAACCTTTCCATAACAATATCTGCTACAATTGGAGAAGCAGGAGATCCCATTGGAAGTCCTTTCAGTTGTGTATATACTTTCCCATTACAATTAAAGTATCTGTTGTCCTCTAAACAAAACTTTAAAATTCTCAAAAACAGTCCCTTGTCAATTTTCGTATATTGCTCTATTATATTCCTATTTTCCTCTATTATTTTAACCCCTAAATGCCTGGTGTATCTTTAAAGATACAACCATTGAAAAAATTCCTGAGGTCACAGTTTTGGCTCAATTTTCATAAAACTGGTTTCATTTTGTTCAGAACATTCCTGTTATTCAGAAAAAAATATGGTGTACTTATATCTACAAAAAAAAAACAAAAATTGCAGTCAAAGTAAAAAAAAATTTTTTTCCGAAATTTACTTAAGGAGCATATAGACGACATGTTTTTGTCATCTGACATGTCAAATTTTCAAGTCACATGTAATTGTGCATGTCTGTCAAAATCGCTGTTTTACATAAGGTTTATAATATTCGGTCACAAACGTACATGTAATTTGCTTCTGACATTGTTTCTGTTTTTTTTGCATTGTTATTGCAGAAACCAAAGTAGTGCTCGGTTTTAAAACAGCTTGCTGCCGCCATGAAATTTTTTATTTGCGCCGTAAAATAGTTTAGCCATCTTAACATTTTTTTCTTTTAATTCAAAGATACAAATTTAGGATTTTATAATAAAACGGTTTTTATATATATATTCACATAAATTCTATTCAATGGATAGATGATCAAACATATCTCGGTATTGTAAAAAATTAACTTCAGCCGGCTAATGATTCCGTCAATAGTGGACGCCGCTGCCGGTTTCTTCGCGGCATAGATTTCTGATGTCAGATGGTTTGTCAGAAGAAAATAGAGCACGCTCTAATTGAAATTTTGTCAGATGACTTTGCGTCTGACTTTTACAGAAGCAAAGTTAAAAAGGTAACACACGACATGTATGTATTTTGCAGTGGGAAATTTGACATGTCAGATGACAAATACATGTCGTGTACGGTCGCCTTTAATTAACTTTTTTTAGTGTAATTTTTTTAAAAACAAGTATTACTTTTTGATTAAAAAAATCCTAAGGGGTTTCAAAATGTCTTCTGTAGTGAAATAAATTGGGTTGGAAAAAATCTAATAATCGAGCTTTAAGCTGTTACACTTTTATTGGTTGTATCTTGAAAGATACATTGTGCATTCCACGCATATTCTTGATTTACGTTATGCATACTATTTGTACTGCATTGTTGTTCGTTTTCATTTATATTTTACTCTTTGCATGAAGAAGTTGACTTGTCTGGAGCATAGTAATAAATCTTTATGAATGTGTATTGTCTAAATTACAATTTTTATGTAATATAACTAGTATTTTTACATAATTTAATATATAAGATTACTTCTTGAGTTATGGCGAGTTCGATAAGAGTTGGTCGAATTATGATGACTGCTGATGACATACGAGAAATACTTTGTAATAGCGAAGGTGTAGGTGACGATAGTGACGACAGCATTGGAGGAGGTAGCGATGATTTTAATGGGGAAGACGAAGAAGAGGCGGGAGATAGTACTGTAAAGGCCACACATATGGAGATAATTGCAGATGCAAATGAGTGTGCAAATCAGAACGAAATCGATCTCAATACATCTATTCAAGATTTCTTTCTCGACATGATCAATGATGACACTGATCCGGGAGATATGATTGATTTAAAAGCAAGCAATATCAAACAGATTGATTCTGATGCATGTTATTTATCCGGGAATATTCCTTCCAGACTTACTAACACTTGGAATAATTTTCCACTACAATTTCGAGATGTAGAAATAAATTGTAAGTCTTCTGAATTCGAGAAGGTAATTTGGAAGAAAGGTAACATTCAGTTTAATGACCAACAAGTAAGTTTTAGAGGTGATAGTAGATTGCCACAAAACATAATGTCTTTGGATACACCTTATCAAGTTTGGAGATTTTTGTTTCCTGAAACTTTGGAACAACATATAGTTGACGAAACCATAAAACATGCTGGACTTGATGAGACATTTCGGTTTGATATACCCGAATTACGGAAATATATTGGAATAGTTTTTTACATGACTTACCACAACCTTCCAAATATTAGAGATTATTGGTCTGAAAAACCCAATCACTCCGTAAATGTAATAAAAAATCAAATGACTGTGCGGCGTTTTGAAAAGATACGGGAATTCATTCATTTCAATGATAAAAATAACCAGCCATCTAGAGAGGATACAAATCGAGACCGTCTTTATTTAATCAGACCTATTATTGGCACTCTGAATGCAACTTTTGGAAGTGTGCCCAAACTAAATCGACTCTGTGTTGATGAGCAAATATGTTCCACCAAAATTAAAAGCTACATGAAGCAGTACTTGCCCAATAAATCAAAAAAATGGGGATTCAAATTGTTCGTTCTATGCGATACAACTGGGTATGCTTATAATTTTGAAATTTATAATGGAGCACCAGAAACACCAGCTCCAGCTGAACCAGATCTTCAACCTTCGCCAATATTGTGATTCGGTTACTAAGAGAAGTACCGAGGTTTCAAAATGATGTAATTTACTTTGACAATTATTACACTATCGTACCATTGGTGGTGTATTTGCGGATACAAGGCATACTTTCGGTTGGTACCATTCGACGAAACCGAATAAAAAATTGCAAGCTCCCTGATGAAAAAACCATGCAAAAGTTTGAACGCGGTACTAGTCATGAATTCATAAGCAACATATATGGAATTGATGTAACTTCACTCTCGTGGAAAGACAACGAGATTGTGAATTTAGTTTCAACATATGTGGGTGTTAAACCTATATCTGATAGTGTTGGAAATAAATCGGCACAATCTCTAACGGTAAAAAGATATGACAAAAAAGAAAAAACTGTCAAAATGATTCCATGTCCTCAAATTATAAAGGACTATAATGAACACATGGGTGGTGTCGATTTGATGGACAGCTCGATGAGCCGGCACAAGATAACAAAAAAAAGCCGAAAATTGATTGACAAATTGATTTTAAATTAGAAATAGCTGAGACTGTATTCACACTAAACTCGACGCAAGCTTCTGTTCGTGGACGACCACGTATTGAGGCAGAAATCTATGAAAAACGCTTCAAACCAAATTCTCATACTCCACCTCCTAAGGACAGTAGATTGGATAAGATTGATCATTGGACAAGCAATTTATAAGAAGGGACGATGCAAATTTCCGAACTGCGCTGGACAAACCAGGATGTACTGTACTAAATGCAAAGTGAATTTATGTTTAACTGGAGAAAAAAATTGTTTTTATAACTATCATAATTCATAAACGAGTGCAATCAGGGCAATTATGAATAAAATTCCGCGTGAAATTTCTTCCTTTTCCAATTAGAATTTTAATTGTTTTCCCCATTACATGTTTGCTGTTTTTGAAATTGTTTCCCGAAAGAAATTTTCTCAGAATTTTGTTCAGAATTGTCCTCAATGAATTTACCAAATGTATAAGTATTATTATTTGAATTTCATCTACTTATTTTTAATTTTTTTTTAATTATTTTTCTCAATTTATTTTTAAATGTTATTTTCAGTGTATTTTAAATACTTTTTAAACTTTTTGAAATATATTATTTTAATAAAATTTCTAAACAAAATCTTTTATTTTGGTATGTCTGTATAGGAATCTTAATGACTGGGTAAATGCACAGTGTATCTTTAAAGATACAACCAGTTTTTTATAAATAACTTTAACAAAAAATTTTTTTTAAAAAAAGTTAAAACGAAAATCGGAGACTTTGGGCATTTAAGGGTTAAGTGCCAAATCAACTGGTACACTAGGAAATAGCGATACCACATCTAATGAAGTTAACTTTTCATTTGTCTGTATACAATGATTACTTAATTTCTCTTTGAATTGCACTAAATCTTTAACATTATGTATAGAATGTTCAGTTATTCTTTTTAAAATATTCGTTAAATATCTACACAAATCATAAGAAGGCGAGTTAATAAAAGAACATATTGGTCTCAAGGCAAAATCGACCTTGTGAATTTTTGGTAAACCATAAAGTTTTGGAGAAGTAGCAATATTTGTTTTTAGTTTAAGTCTTTCGGATACGGATATAATTTTCTGCCTAAAAAGTTCTTCTATAATTTCATTATTAGTTTTTTCCAATTTATTCGTAGGATCCCTATTGATTACCTTATATTTTGTATCATCTTCTATAATATTATTAATTCTTATATCATAATCTCCTTTATACATAGCCACGGTTGTGCTACCCTTATCTGCCTTTAATACTTATATATTCTTATTTCTCTTTAAAAAACTTTTCGTCTTATTATAACAGAAGACCTCAAGCTTAAGCAATTTAAAATAATTATAAAAAGAAAGGTCAAGTATTATTAATAATATTTTAGTTCTTTATAGATGTACATATCGCACTGGTTCAACAATACTGTATTAACTAAAAAATTTAAACAATTTCAGTAGAAGCAAAACAAATTTTAATTTGCCATTAAAGGCATAGGAAAAATTTTAAACCAACCGTTTCATTGCCAAGAGTAGATAAGACAGCACGATATTGTTAAAGCGTTTAGACATGAATATTACGTGTCGTTTTTTTTTTTTTTTTTTTTTTTTTTTTTTCAAAAAAGTGAAAAGGAGCATTATTTGTATGCTATTGTCAAAAGTAGACCGATATCCATACACAGCAAAAAAAAAAAAGAACTGATACTAAATTTAAGTTTTTCCACTTACTTTAAGTACTAAACTTATCTGCTTTGCCAGCCTGCGTCCGGGTGCAAGAATTTTCTCTTTATAATATAAATAATACCGACTCGCATTCTACAATCAGAATTTAAGGACTACGTATAGAAGAGATAATGCTTGCGACCGGACGAAGGCCAGCTACGAAGAGATTTCAAAATCAAAACTGTACAATTAAATGTATTGTATTGGGGTCTTATATCATTTTTAGAAATCAGGGGTCTTATTTCATTTGAAATAAGTCCCTGAAAATTGGCGAATTATTTTATGATTCCGCTGGGGTCATATTTAATTTTTAAATTTTTGGATTTATTTCCCAGTACAAATTTCGTTTACTTCTTTAAAATAAATAGATTTTTTTACTCATTATTTAGTAGCTTTCTTCTGTAAATACCTTTATAACTACTTATTTTCTGGATGTATTTATTTATAAAAATAATGACTTGCTTTTGAATGCGTTCATATTGGGGCATCCCTTGTTAAATTCAATGAGTCTTTCAGTGCAATTGTAAGTATTTTTATTTTTTTCTGATAACTCAGCACATTATTTTTTAGGCGAAGTTTTTACTGCGTTCATATGCAAAAGACCCTAAAAATTTGGGACTTTTTTACTTTTTTTTTGAGAACTTATTTTGTGTGGACTTATTTCATCAGCTGGCCAAAATGCATTTGCGCTTGTATTTCTGTTAATTTCTTCATAAACATTACATTTTTTTGAATTAAAAGTGCAGCATAAACTTCAAACTAGTTTTCTAATAAGTATTTTTGAAAAGTAAATTAAATTTAATACAAATAACATTGCATTACTGTTTTGGAGATGTTAACCTAATAAATGTATGAATACTTCTTACTGCAAATTATTCTTTGGGGCCCTATGCTCCTTATAGGATCTTCGGGAACATATATATATATATATATATATATATATATATATATATATATATATATCTTACTGCAAATTATTCTGGGTACCGAATATTAAAAATCAAGTATTCATGTATTTTGGTATGTTATTTAACAAGAAACAAAATTAAAAGTCATGTAAAATCGAAGCAAGTTTAAAAGCGTCAACAGAAGTTCATTTAATAAATGCATTTGCTACGAATGTACAATTATTAAAATGCAATGCATCAAGTAGAAAAACATCGCTTTTCATTATAATTGACTGTTGAAAAAGATAAGGTGCTCAAAAAATACATAACGAGTTATGCGACGAAAAAAAATCGATTGTTTTTGATATTTATAAATCCTATTTTAAATAAAATTAATTATTTAAACTTAGAATTTCAATCGGAGCATATGGATGCAGAAAGCAGGGCTCTCAGATGTGGCGATTTTTAAACCTAATTGGCGACGCAATTTTGTGTTTGGCGACATGACGATTTTCTGGCGAAATTTAAAATAAAATGGCGTTTATTTTGGCGATTTCTAATAAAATGTAAGATTTTATTGGAATTTTTAACAAATTTTAAAATCGCAATACGAATGCGGTTGTTTTAGGTGATAAATTGATAAAATTGCACAACAATAAAAAATTCAGAAGTTATCAATAAACTGATCTTTACCGAAAAACTTATTTTGCAAAATAAATTTTAAAAACCGAATTGTTTTCGATTTCATATGAAAAGGGATTTTTAAAAATAAATAAATAAATGTACGCTGGGTAGCAAGGCGAATTCATCCCAGGTAATCTCGGTACTACAACAAGTACAACTCGTACAAAAACCACAAGCAATTTGTTTTTGTAAAATCATTGTACAATGTCAAAAAAAGAAATAAAACAGAACAGAAACAAAGATAATAAAAGAGAATAAACAAAATTTTGACATCCAACAGTGATTTTAGCTAACATCAGCAGGGCTTTTAAGACCACCTGTAATAAATTCGCCTTGCTGGGTAGCATGTAAAAAATGCGAATTAAAAGAGAAAGAAATTCAGAAAATTTGCTTCAAATAAATACAAAATTTTTTTATTTGCTGACTTATATTCACATAGAAAATCACTCCTAAAAAAGGATTTTTTTGCATCAAACTCAACTCATTTTGCATACTTGATTTTTAAGATAATCTGCCTTCTTATGACAATTGCATTATTTAAAATCGCAAAATCCAGATCTGTTAAAGTGTTCCGAAACTTGCGCCTTTTGCTAGCGATCTGCCACAGTTTTTTACAAAAATTCTAGTTTTCTTCAGAATAGTATTGCAATTTTACGTCGCCAAACTGCTAGCGATTTCAAGTCAGAAAAACAAATATTTAGCGTTTTGCTAGAAAAAGGCTAAATATGGAAAATTTAAATAAAGGTAAAATACACTTGTATACTCTTTTTGATATAACACTTTTATTTGGCGCTGAAGGTGAAAAAAAATCTGACAACCCTGGCAGGAAGCATGCACGAGCAAATATTTTCTACAATTATTTGGGGTATTCACAAGGTGTGTTATCATGTTGTATTGTCATAATATTCTATTATTTTACAATAGGTAAAAAATATTGTTGTTGCTTTGTAAACAAAAAGTGTCAAATTAATAGAACTTTGCTTGCTATGTTTATTGTACTGTGGTAATTAATCAGAAGAGACCAGCGCTGAGCGGCTGAGCCATGCCGCGTTAGTTTATGTAGCCGCCGCCGTTGTGGTATAGTTTTATCCGGCTAACATCCGTGTTTAACCTGCGGCTATCAATTTTTTACAACAAATCACTTGCGGCATCAAATTAGATCGGCTTAGGACTCTGCTGGTAAACAAACAAAATAAAATTTATTTGTGATTTCTGAAAAATGGAAAATAGTCAGGTAATTTCTAATTAAATTTATAAATTCATGGATTAGAACTAAATATATTTCTATTTTAGGTAAATATTTTTTTTTTTGTATATGATTTAAATCAGCGTGCTATTTTTAACGCTAAACTATGAGCATGCATTGTTCAAGTTTTGGTGAACAGTGCATATATAAAGTAATAGTAAAATTAACCAAGTGCGAAGGGTTCAGCTGTATTAAGATAAATAGCAAACTGTCAAAAGGTTTACTAAGTTATCGATAAAAAAATGTAGTTATGTCAAAAAAATGTAAAATTGTTCAACTTAAAATTGACATTTCAAGCTTGAAATGTTAAAAGTGTTGCTGAATCAGCGGTTTATGGGCAAATTCAGCGATTTACCACTTTTTATCTTAGGTTTCTTATAATCAAAAAGTTGGCAACATTTAATAAAATTAACAGTACAGGGATGGCTAAGTTGTTTCAATTGTACTTTTTTGTTGATAATTTTTAAACTAAGATTTATAATACCTTTTTGTGGTGTTTTTTAAGAACATAAATAAAATTAATTTCAACTTAAAAAATCTTTAAGTACAATTAGGGTAAAAAAGTACAATTTTTAAAGGTTGTTGGTACAATTTTAAAAATTCTCAACGCCATCCCTGAAACAAAACCATAAAAAGAGAAAAAATACTAAAAAAAACTTTGTTTACATTTTTTATAGTTTGCTCTTTCTAGCATTTACTGTTTTTTTCTATCAATTCTATATCAATTAATGAATAAAAAATGTAGTGTCATAAGGGCTTTTGGCCGTTCTTAACATGTTGATTATTCCAACAAGCCGCTAGTGTGGAAAGGGTTTTTTCAATTATGAATTGTACTTAAACTATTAAACTTAATAACTATATGAATGTCAAAAAAATTTGTTGTAATTCATTTATACCTGCACAAAATATTTAATTCTAATATAATGCACAATATTGAAAACAGTCCAGATGAAATATATGAAAAAGAGGTTTACGACCTTTTAAATGTTTTTGCTTAACTAAAGCTGGGATCACACGATTGCCGCAATGTACCAATTTTCACACTTTTTAATACCCCAATCGTGTGACTGCATAATCAAATGGCTCATGTACCAATCGATGACAATATTGTCCTTTCTTTTACCAACCAAATGCAACCCTGGTGCGGCAATCGTGTGACTGTTTGCTATGCAACCGCGCGTCAGTAAAAATAACAAAAATGCACCAATATTTATTGTGTTCTTGTGCGCAAATTTACATAGTTAAGTATTTAAAATCACCTGGAAAAATCTTACATTAAGCCCACTGTGCCTTTTATTGACAGTGGTCTTCTTCATATTTTGTTAATTTATATTATCATAAAAAATTTTGATACGACATAGAAGCTATCGTCAAAGTTACTTTCTCCAAATTTTTTGTCAATATCAGCATTAATATGTTATGAAGTTATGGAAAAAAATCTTTTTTTTTTTTTGGAAGGAGTATTTGTATGGATGCTGTGGTCAAATGTGGACCGATTACTATTAAATTAAGTAGGATGATTTAGATTATAACTAAAAAAGTTTGAGCCAAATTTAATAAATATCAAGAACCAATAATCAAACGCATAATAAACTCTCCATTATTGTGATGGAAGTATTAAAGAACCCAGTTGTGGTCCCAGGATAATGGGTTTTAAACTTTTTAAATTTTTTCTAGCATCAAGAATTTATAGAAAAAATAGAACTCTGGGTGAAATCCCTAACACTTGGAAATAAATTAATTTAAAATTATTCATATCTTATTTTAAAATCGTGTTCCATCACAAACTTCGCGCTAGCAGACTTTGTATGTGTAATTTTGCATCTATAAGAAGTGACAGGGACGCGGCGCGGCGTCCATCGATTACAAGATTGTGAAAAATTTGTCTTTATGTGTCGCCAATTTGGTCGAAATAAAAAAAAATAAAATCAAATAAGAACAACAACAACATATATTCGGAATCACATCGAAATTGTGCAATCGTATTTAAATAAAAAGAAATAACCACAACGACAAAAACAACAGGAGCAACAGGCAGACCAAATTCACTGTAAAATCTCATTTGAAACCAATTTGCATTGTTTGTTAAATACAAATGCGACAGCAGCAAGCGCAAAATTTAACGCTTTTGACCAGGTGGACCACATAATGTGAGTCTGAAGTGGCACGAACAGAAACAAAACCAAATAAAATTAACAAAAAAAAAAATATTAACAAATGAAGAAAATAAAAACTGCATGAAATATGTGAAACAAAAAGAGTATGAAGTTAGAAGGTTGACTGAATAAATTGTTTTGTTTGTGTGTTGTGCATATGTGTGAATATACATGCAGTATAAGTTATAAGTGGTTGCAATTTGGAGTGTCTCTTCATTTGTTCTACATGCAACAAACATGATTCAGACTTTCCAATTTTAATGTTCTGTGTTATTTTTTGTTCGCTCGTTTCACTCGATTTGTTGTTCATTTTTTATTGTTTCATTGTTTCAATAATAATTCAGTTTACGACCAGACTTAAAACATACAAACATATATTCAAAAAGTCAGTGCTGAATTGCTGCATTTGTTTAAAACTGTGAAAAGAATTTCTGTAAAGATCGTGCTACAAGCACCCGCGCAATACCAAAATCGTGCTGCTTTTCCATATTAGACTACGAATGGCACATTGTTACGACGTTGTGGGATGCTGACTGACTGAATGCCTGCATAAAAAAAATCGAATACCTAAACAACAGTAACATAACAACCTGAGTAGTTATCGCACACACGTGTGTCTAGAAATAAAGTTAAATTTGTCACTTGTTTTCAAAAGAGTATGTGCATACAAATGTTTGTGTGTAGGTTTTTTGGATTAGTTAAACACATACTAAAGTACATATGTATGTACCTAATTACTAAAATATACATTTTTAAAACTTACATTTTGTTTATTTATTTAATATGTAAAAACCTCACTTACTTTTTCAAAATGAATAGCTTCTTTCACTACCCTGTAGTTGATGTGGCTGTCTTAGAGCTGGTTATAATACTAGGCCCTTTAGCCATATGAATGGCCACTTTAACAAGAGGATGTCCTACGAGGGGGTAAATTGTCACCAAGAGGCCATAAATCGACAGTTCATAAACCGGTTCTTCTTGGCTTACCCTTAACTGTCTCTGTTAACTGTTGTCATACGTTCTGTTTCTCTCTCTCTCTTAAATTGAACGAAATGCTCAATGACAGACATTTTTTACTATTTTATATAGAGAGCTAAGTGCCAGCGATTTTGATCTTGAAGATGAAGTTTTTTGATTTTATATGTTCACATTTTTTGTTCCTTATGGCAAGAGCTACAATTTTGCCTCAGAGGGTTAATCAAAATTCCGAACGGTTTGCAAGATATGAGCCTGAGAAAATGATCACTTTTTTGCAAAAATGACACCGAGGCCCTAAATATTTAAGTGCCCATAAAAAAAGTACATGACTTTCGGAAAAACTGGGAGACACGGGTCTTTTTTTTTTGGTCCTTTATGGTTATTTATTGTCCGTATATGGTTATTTTGCCATGACTTAAAAAATGACATACAGTGTAATGGCTTGGGGATGCATTTAAAAAAACAAATAATATTGCTGCTTTAACAGAATTTTTATTATTTTTTTTTTTTGACTTAGGGGTGTTTGCAAGTGCACTCTCATTTCATTGATAAAAAAATTTTTAAAACAAAAGTTAAGAATTCAGGATCGTCTTTAATTTCTGTAATACCCGAAGTACTCTAGTTTGGGATATGCCTAATGACCAAAAATACAAAACTGAAACTCGAGTACAAGTCCTTTCTTTCTATCTGTTGGTTCGCATACTGAACATTGCCATTTTTTAAAACGAATTTTCTCAAAAAACTTCAGTCCTTTGTCCTAAAATTACGGAAGGGGTTTTTGTGGGAAATACACAGAAACTGAGAGGTATACGCTCGCTTACACCAACACATATGGTTGATAGAAATTTATGATGCCGTTTTGCACAACACTTGTGTTTTCAAACGCAGAGCAGCGAATGAGTTGGACAAAATTCAATGCATTGAAATGACTTGTAAGTGGTCTCGTTGAAGGCCTCTAGTTCATACATAAGGATTATTTTTGATATATTCTGACATGAGTCTTCTGCAAATGCAAACTTTAATTATCTAGTAGATAATATTAATCAGGTGATAAACTATCCATTAAAGTCGATTTAGATAATCTAATCACGTTTTATTTACAAATGCGTTAAATCATTAATCTTTTAAATAAATAAATTTACCAAAGAAAAGGAAATATAAGGAAAATCTTTATAAGGCGTCTTTTAACGGCTGAGTAAGTAGTACTTGGCTGTAGTTGTAGTTAGTAGTAGTACCTTTACAATTATAGATTAGAGCACATTTGGCAGCCATGTGTAGGTATGTGAAACGGCACATTTGGACATCAAGTAATTGTACCGACTTATATAGTTGGGTACTTATGTTGTTGCTTCCAGCTGTTGCAGTTTTGATGTGGCCAATACAATACGAGCGCCTTAATTATCTGTAAGAACAATGGATTGCAGTGATTGCTTTACTAACTGAACAACATCAAAATCAGATACAGATACAATAACAAAGTAGTAAATAAATACCAATTGCTAGCCAGGCTGCTACTATAACGATGTACAGTGGTAAATCGTGTAAATAAAAAAGAGAAAAAATTACTTTTATTTTGGTATTTTAGGTCTAAAGGCTCAGTTAGCCGGGAGTAACCGTAACTTAACCTTACCGTAAACAAGTAAAACCAATATATTTCTTACAGATCGAGACGTAACATCTTACTGCTAACGTTAATCGTTCTAACTGCTTTGCACACAACAAAATATAGCAGCTGATTTGCAACGTTACGGTTACTCCCGTAATTATTAGAATTTGCCGGTAGTTAAAGGTAGGAACTTGTCTAACGTATAAAAGGGTTTTCACTTCATCTTTGCTTTAAACTAAACAGATAAATATGTTAATGGCAAGTTCATCCTGCCGGGTGGGTTAAAGTAAAGTTGATATAATAAATAACTTGTTTTACTTCCGACAAAATCCTACCTTTAACTAACGGCAAGTTGTTATAATGGCTAAGACTATTTTATAACATTTCAAACATGGACATTTGTCGGCAAAATTTGAATTTTATTTTGAATAAAATGGACTATTTCTAATTTCGTTATCCAAATCCATCCTATTTGGCACTAACAAATTATATCGAAAAAACGCAGTTTTACGAATTAGCTCTCTATTGAGGAATCAGAATCTCTTGATGTTCTGAGCGTGAAGATACAATGTGAAGTCCGATGGCCAGAACATATATTAAGATATGTAAGATATACTTCACTCCATCCGATCTCCTTACTATTTATACCACCTATATCTGACCGCGTATGGAATACTGCTCTCATGTGGGGGCCGATGCTTCAAAGTCTATTATGGAGCTTCTCGACCGCGTGCAGGAGAGCTTAAAGATTCTCATTAGTGACAGTAGGGTATCCAATTCAATTGACTCCCTTGAGCTACGTCACAAATGTGGGTTGTATTTGCCTGTTTTATCGTTACTACACTGAGATGTGTTCTGACGAAATTAGGGATCTGGTTCCAGAAACCAGTACGTTTTCGCGTAAAACGCGTTTTTCCTCAAGAGCCCATCCTTCTGTGGTCGATTCGCAGGTGAATCGTACAACGCATTACAGAGAGAATTCGTTATTTCCCCAACTGTTCGTATGTGGAATAACCTGACAGCTGAAGTCTTCCCTCTCACTTACAGCATGAATAAGTTCAAGTCGAATGTCCACAAACACTACTCCCTCTATCCTCCTTCACATAACCTATTTTCCTAGTTCCAACCCAATGCATTTCATTAGTAGGGGTCACCCCCTGAGTGCTGGTCCTAACATAAAAAGAGCAATTTTAAAATCCTAAAAGTATATTCGTTGTTATATCTTATAATTACTACTTTTGAGCTAAAATTTTTCATTTACAGCATTTTTTGCATAAACGACATGTTATCGTCCCACATATTTCAAGTTCATATGTTCATATAAAGCCATAATTCTAAACATACATATTAATTTATTTTTGTTTGCTCTGATATACTATATAATTTAGATTTAATGTGCGGTTGTTTATGAAAACCTCTAAATTGATATCACAGCAGGGATGGAAAATGACTTTTATGTTTTTGCACCAACTATGAAAACAAAATGTACTTTTACGACCATGACGGTACCATTTTTATTATATATTCAGAACAAATTTTAACAATAAATTTTATAAAAATTCACAAGTTCAATGAATATTACATACATACTACTTCGGACCGTTAAGAATGTTTTTTGATAGGAGCACGATCACCCGTTGTTAATATTTGCAAAGAGTAATAAACATCATGCTTTTCTAACCCTGGAAATTGTTTATTCCACTCTTTCCGAACTGGTACTACGAACGGTTTTACTTGCTTACTTGTCCTACAATGGTAATACGAATTTTGAAATAATTTAATATTCGTTCGGCATTATAGATACGTTTTCAAATAATTTGTATTTTAATTTCAAGAAAAGCTACTTTGTGTTTTATGAATTTATTGATTTAAGCCTCGTTTTCACAACTTAACGACAGTTCAAGGTAGGATTTTATCGACCGTATAAAAAGAGTACGATAACTAGAATTTTACTTTAACCTGCGAGATAGAATGGAACTTTCTTAAACTTTACGCTTACTTGAGGTTAAAGCGAAGTTTCAATAACACTGTGCGACAAATGGTAGGGGTCAGTGATCGGGAAGGGTGCAAACTACCAGGGAAAGTTATATCGGTAAAAAAGAAGTTATACGTGCCAAGTTATAGGGCTTCCATACGTCCTATGGATATGACTTATATACCAAAATATCGGAAAATAGTTGAACATATTTTATAAAAAACTCGGAAAAATCGGTTCAGATACAAAAAAGTTATGACCCTTTACCGACGGTAAAAAGAGTAATTTTTGGGGCTTCAGTATTTCGGTTATAACTCAGCCATTTTTTCGCCGATTTGAAAAATTTATATACCGACATGTTTATGAAAAAATTTACCATTTACTTGAGTTATAAAGCTTGGACTCGGGGAGATCTATGGTTCCCGAAAGTGGGTATTTAAAAAAAAATTTAATTTTGGTCATAACTTTTTTGTATCTGAACTTATTTTTCCGAGTTTTTTATAAAATATGTTCTACTAAAAATTTCCGATATTTTGGCATATAAAAATTTTTCAGCCCATTTTTCAAATCGATATATCTCGATTCCTAGATGTGACCCAGCGAAACGCCTGGACACGTATAACTTCTTTTTTGCCGATATAACATTTCCCGTTGGTTTCATCCCATCCCGATTTTGACTGTCGCATAGTGTAATGAAACATTTTTAATATGGACGGGCCAAAAGGCTCAGTTAGCCGGGATTAACAGTAACGTTGCAAATCAGCTGGCTCATTTTGTTGTATGTAAAGCAATAAGAAAAATTATGGTTAGCTGTAAGATGTTACGTCTCAATCTCTAAGAAATAGATGGGTCTTACTTGATTACGGTAGGGTTACTGTTACTCCCGGCTAACTGAGCCTTAAGTCTTTTATTCCATAGCCGTGAAACATGTTGCTACTAAAACACAAAAGCTGAGCATTAAAAATAAAGCACAAAAAATTAAAAAGAACAAAATTAATGTTGAGTACTTAAATTCAAAACCAAATTATTGTTGTTTTCTCTTTTTTGCAAGAAATATCACCTTCTGAAAAGGTGCATACACACAATGTCTTGCCAACCCTTTAATAACGCTATGTGTTATTTGACAAGGACAAAACAACAAACAAATAAATGGTGGAATGCCCTGTTTTTAACACCTGACAAAAAGTTTGTTTTTCATCATTATAGCTTGTTTATTCTTTTAATCGATTTAGCGATTTAAAATGAATTTCTGATTCTTAACATCTTTAACGATTTTTAATAATTATTAGACTTTGGTATTATGCCGCTGTTAGCAAATTTTTGCGAATTTCCGCTAATTTAGCAATTTTTGCCGAATTTTCGCCATTCCCTATAGTTTTAGGGGCTTTTAATCAATTGTATGGCTTGTTTGAAAAATTAAAAATTTTCGCGAATTTTCGTTATTTTAAAATTTTTGCAATCAATTCCGAAATTTTGCAATTTTTGGGTAGCTTTGTTGCTCTTTGAGGCAATCGTAGACGTTATATAAAAAAACAATACAATGATCATAAATCACTAATTCTACAGGACACTGTCAACACTCTCGATTTATTTGGGGCGAAAATTACAATGCCTTATGCCATAAGTTTAAGAATAAAACATGCTTTCCTTTAAAAAAGCCCAATATAAAGAAACACTAAATTTAATAAAAAAGAAAGCACCATAAGTTTTAGCCAAAATATACATGAGGCAATAAAATTCGAACAGCAAAACTAGCAAAAGCGAGAAATTCTACACAAATAGAGAAATTGCTGGTTTTTCATTATTTCATTTCTACAAACCACTGTGCATTGTCTAGATGTTACTAGTTACTATCCTGGTAACATTTAATCTTAAAAAGGAATTAAAGATCCACGTATGTACATGTGTATTCAGTTGGAGATGATGTTTCTTATTTTATATTTTTAAAGTTTTGTCTGCGGATATTGTTCAGTAACATTAACAGATTTCCTTTTGCGCCAGGAGCAGTAGTGTAAGTGAAGTCATGTTGCTCTGATTTGGGAAACAGTCGATATACTTAACACATCTGAGTACATACTTGTAATAGTACATGAATTCACATTCATGAAAATATACATATTAGGGTGGTTCAAAATCTCCGAGGTAACTCCGAGTTTTATTTTTGTAAATTCTATTTTATTGTTACCTTCAAATCGTGCTTGCGTTACATTTAAAAATATTGATTTATTTATAACCGCTTCTCTGGAGACATATGCGGACCGCTGAATGTGGAAGCAGATGGTGATGAATTTTTTAGCGGATCGACGGTCTTTCAGAAGACCTAATAGATGACCGTTGAGGGCCAGCGGATGCATTCTCTGTCGTCTTGTAAAAAGGGCTGCAGAGAGAGGTAGTCAGTAGCCGCTCCAACTGGAGAAACAGACGCTAATAGACAGGCGGTACTTCTTTAAACCTTTCTGGCATGGGACGCTCGCCGGTCTTGACTAACGTATCTACCGCCAAGATGACTCTAAACGTCATTGTACATGAGCTTTCGTATCGCAAGGGTGGATTTCTTACCACACATCTTAAAAAAAAACTTTTAAATTTTTACGGAAAATATTTATAACCTACTAACAATTACAATTAATGTTGGAAAAATTCCAATCAATAGTAGTGGGGAATGTAAGGAGAGATACAGGTATGTGATGAAAATCGATTTTAAAAACGAAACGATTTGAACCCGAAAATATCGTTTTTAGTATCTTTTAACATGGATTTTAAATACATGCTCCTTTTAATTTCCGTCTTTATTCTTTTAAATTTTATATTTTATACGTTAACTGAATTGTATTCTGAACGAAAACTTTATCCTTTAATTCAAAAATGGATTTTAAAATTCCTCGAAATTCATCACACCTTTTAAAAACGTTCGTTTTGAAATCGATCGATTTCCATCACATACCTGATAAACTCACTGTTTATTGTTGATGATTTTGTTTAAACTTTGATATTGTTACAAGTAGAACTGTTGCTGCAATTCTTATACGCTTAACAGTTTTATTTTGTTTAAAAATATACTGATGATGTGGCCTAAGCAACCAGTGAAATGCTAATAGGAATAGCTTATCCCATCAACAATAAATTTCAGTGTTTTTACCAAAAATAAAAATTGGGAATTAAGCACGAATAACAAAATCATATAAAAGAAAATATGTCACTCTATTTTATGGGTTGAGTTTCAACACATCGGCTACTTCTCCATAATGAGATTCTATTGTCTTAACTGTGTAACTATCACGCAATTTTATACTTATGAACCTGTGGCAGTAAATAATAATGGCTTAAGTCGACACAAGTGCTTTTTCATTTTATTACATATTCTTCTTCTCTTCTTCAAGATCTATGACTCAGCTAAATTTCAATTATAACATGTCATTATAAATAAAACTATACGTATTTATATTTTAACTTACACAACAAAAAGAGAAAACCCTTCATATCTCAAAACATGAAATTTCGACTTAAGCCATTATTATTTATTGCAACAAATGCAAACTGTGTGTTAATTACACGTCAAATTCACGTACAGCATGCACAAATATACGTAAATATTCAATTTAGGCACAAACATATAAAATTAAATCGTTTATTTGTATTGCGCTTTGAGCCGCCCTAATAAGCATAAGTTGTTTTAATAGATACGAATATTTTGGTACATGTATGTACACATGAACACATGTGATTCAGCACCCACACTTTGTTGTATTGTTGTTGTTGTTGGACTTCGACAAAATAGAAAAACATTTAGACTTGAGGTAGCGTTCAAACACAGTTCAGTAGAATCTATTTGCAATCCGTTTGTTCTTCCTTCTTTTATTTTTCCTGCAGCCACTGGATTATGGTCGCATCCAGCGACTAAATATATCCAGAGTACTAATATTAAAGTACCTCCAGTCAAATTGGTTTCTGTTGACAGAGTCAACTCAAATGTGTTCGTACGAATGTTGGTTGGTCGTCTCGTTGGCCTCAGGCATTTGGGCAATGTTAAAGCTATTAGCGTGTTTTGTTGTTGAATTTTCCCAGTTTGTATACATAATTGTACGTGTTGTGTAGCAAGCGCTCGCTCGCTCGATGACTGTGGGTTGGTTGCTTGGGTCTGTTAATGCAGCGTTTGCAGTTGGTACAACATCGAGTACATTAACGTTTGTTTGTGTTATTGGCATTTCGAGGTTACTAATTGCGGTTAACAATACAAATTTAACAATATAATCATGGGACCCGAAATACAAACGAGCCCCTTTCGCCAATATGTACATGGTGATGTTAATCCTTCCACAAATATAAAGACAACGTTTCACGTGGTCAAATAAATTGATTTCAAATGTACATTGTGTTCAAGTGTTTGTTTTATTTTGGCCAGGATATGTGGGTGGAAAAACAATTCCATAAACATTTTCTAATCTCAGAGTTCGAATTAAAAATTTCCTTTGCTGGTACATAATTTGAACACATTTAAAAAAATTTTAGTTGAAGTCCTTAGAGCATAGCAGACAGAATGGTCAAAAAGTTTACTTTATTGGCTAGAAATTTCGCCATTTCTAGAAATTGACTTGTACTATAGACGCATGTTTAATTTTTATTTTTTTTTTTTAATAAAATTTTAAATAATATTTTGCACATATTTAGATGAAATTCTTTGTTATTGGACTTGAAACAGAGAATGGGTTTTATTGTTAAACGTTTATAACTCCCAAATTATTAGAAATCGACAAATACACTTTTAAATAAGTTGAATCGCAATTTAATGACTTTTTTGAGAATAAATTTAGTTTCTGTAGCATTTGTTTTCCAAAATGAAAATTGTCAATAGAAATAATATTTTATTCCAAAGTGTGTACACTCAGGTCTCGTTTTATGCGGATTCCAATTTATGCGATTTTTAAATTTACGATATTTTTTAGAATCTTAACAGATTTTGAAATCTTAGATGTTTTTTAAGCTTTTTTACCGTTTTTAAATTAAACCAAGTTTGCAGCACTGATATAATACCCAGCAAATATTATTGGACCACCTGATCCAATTTCATGAAATGGGCCATGTCATTGTTAAAAAGTGTTTGTATTGAGACGACATGTCTTCGTTTTTTAACGACATGTTTTCGTTTTAAGCGAAGTTAAAACTAATCCTCTTGTGTACACAATGGAGTAGTTTTAAAACTACTCCGTTGTAGTCCAAAGATGGGTTATATGGTCCTGCCCTAGGGCATCGTAATGTTAAATAGACCATGTTTTTTCCATACGATTGGGTTACCTTTGGACTACTCCTAGTCCCTTGTGGACTACTCTTTACACGCGTGTTTGGACTGGTCCTAATATTTGCAGGGTAGTTATAGTTTGATTTATTTTGAGTTTTTTCTATGCATAGCCGATACATATGTTTGAGTGTTTTTAAACTTATGAAGAACACATAATTAAATCAAAAAATTAGGTCGGGATTAGAAAAATTTCAATTTAAGCTCGTTATTTCCTGTCTTTTACGGTACAACATTGCAATAACCACAATTACGACTGTAAAGAAATTTGCATTACTTTTAAACTAATAGAAGTGCCATTGTAAAACTTTTACAATATAAAAAGAACACTATAGGCTAATTTAGGCTAAAAAAAATAGGACTGTTAGAACAATTTTGATTTAAATTGGTCATTTCCGGTTTTGCAAATGAAAAAACAGTTCTATTTTTCAAATTAATTTTTTTATTTAAAGTTTTGAGTTCGAAAAAATAATTTAAAAAAACATAACTCGGCATTGCAACTCGACAAATAAATATCATAGAAAAAAATTTTTTCGCACACATATTTATATCTACTAGAACTATAGTTGTGTCAAATACATATAAATAAATTCGAACTTTTGTTGATTTTTTTATGCAATTTTATTTTGATTTTTTAATTAAAATTTGAATTTATGCGTTTTTCAGAATTTTGGAACGAACTATTAGTTTTTATATGAAGCTAGAGCATCGTTTTATGCGAATTCAATTTGTGCGTTTTTTTTTTGGAACGCATCTATCGTATAAAACGAGACCTGAGTGTATATTTTTGAGAAAAAATAATTCGCATCACATACATCTCTTATCTCGCTCTCTTATAGTGAGAATTTTAGTATTAAAAATGTATTTAACTCAATAAAAACTCCCATATTCGGATATTTTACAAGCAATGTGCCTGATATGGAGTGTTGTCGAATTTCTTTTAAATTTGCACTGAAGAAAACTTACGGTTTGTTTATTTGAAGGAAATAAACTAAATTTTTTAAAAAGGAGAAAACGTAACACTCCGTACACACTCAAAACATACCCATTTAAAATTTCGCTTACTAGAAGCTTATTTCACTCATTATTTAGTAGCGTTCCTTTACATAGCAGCTATTCAAAAAAAATTTCAAAAGTGATTCAAAAAAAAAATATTTTTTTTTAATGAAAATTATTTGGCATTATGGCAAGTATTTTCCTTCTTATAAGCGCAATGGTAACTAATTACTCTTTAAAGGCCTTATTCATAAAAAATATTTCAGATTAATAACAGGTTTATTAAACGAATTTCCTATAGAAATCTTTTTAATAAACTTCTTATAAATCAATAATATTTTTTATGAATAGGGGGGGAAATGTTTAACCCATATATGCCCAATGACCATGTTATACAGTACACTAAAATTTTTGTTTACATGGTACGCCACGATTATCAAAGTACCTTTTTTTTTGGTTTGTTCAAATACTTATGCCCGTAATTCCTACAAAAAGAAATCTAGATGTGCATAGAAATCTGTGGTATAAAAGATACCATGTTTTAAAGAAAAACTGAAGGTAAAAACACGTAGACAAAATAAACGTTGAAATAGGTAAAGACAACTGTTAGGTACGAACACGACCTGTTTTCTTTTTGTGAAAATTACGGGCATTAGTACTTATAAATACCTCTTGGGAGATAAGATGATTGCATTATTTTTTTGACACTCTTTTTGAGTTATTGAATTATTTATTTGTGATGTTTTTAATGACTGAATATGGGGCCGGGCCACGTTTTCATGATTGGAAATATAAAATGCAATGTATGTTCCAAAGAGGATTTTTTCTCCATGAACTTTGGCGTCGATAGAGGATAAGGACCTCGATCTGGATAATATAACTATGTTCCCACCCAATAATGCATGTGAAGACATCACAAGCGAATATTCTGGCGATAAAGACTACGTCGATATAAATAACTTACCTGTTTCGCTAATGCAAAGTGAGGTGACAATTTTAAAAAAAATCAATCCTGATAGCCATTTTCTTAAATAACAAAACATTTTCTTATGTTAAAAAAATTTTTTTTGTTTTTTTTTTTAATATGATTAAAAATTTCTTAAAAAAAAAAATTCAAAAGTTGCTGGTTTTTATTAAAATTAAAAAAGATATTTCTGAGTTCAAGCTGTATTTATTTAATATTAGACTGATTTTCATGATTTTTAAATAGAATCAAATTTATTGCATCAAGAAACAAATGCTAAGGATTTTTAAAATGTTTTCCCAAAATACTCAAGAGAGCTTTGCTTGGTTTAATTTAGTTTTATTTAAATCGGCAAATTAAGCACATCAAACAAGAGTTTATTAATTTATATTAAGTTTTCTATAACTTATACTACAGTACTTTTCGCTTATATTCCATTCCGCTTAAAGGCTAAAAACGGATTTAATCCTAAACTGGCACATGCATATTTTATCGAATTTCACACAACATATTCGTTTAAAATTCGTTATGCAAAAATGTTCGCTTATAGCCCAATATGTTTTGTATATTTTATAATAAACTGGCAACACGTTTTTTTACCTTTCTGGCAACTATTGTCAATGTCAAATTTCGCAATTTATATTTCATAACTGCCGGTCTATACAAGAGATAAATATAGTTTTAAAACTACTCCATTGTATACACAAGAGGATTAGTTTTAACTTCGTTTAAAAACGAAAACATATCGTTGAAAAACGAAGACATGTCGTCTCACTAGAAACACTTTTAAACAATGGCATGGTCCATGCTTGTAGTAGTCCAATTAATCAAAATGGATCAGGTGGTCCAATATTATTCGCAGGGTACAAACATTTTTTAACAATGATCAAAAACACAAACAGTGTTACCAAACTTTTTTGATTGCGGAAATAATAATTATAGATTTCACTTTTGTGAAGTATATTTAAAAATATTTCTTGATTTTTTTTTGGATTATACATAAAATAGAAAATAGATTTAATTTTTAAACATCAATCTCATATGAAAAATTGATAATAATTATTAATGCCAGCAGTTTATTTAGAAATTTAACTCTGTTTAACTCTGATTTATAAGGAACTTCCACTTGACTGTGTAAACATTCATGCAACTTGTACTATTACGTACTATTACGTCGACATCTTCCCTACTTGCTAGATATTACTTGCTTGTGTAAAGGCACGGTTAATGTAGAGCAATTTTTTGTTCATATTTATTGGCGGCAATTTATGTTGCAATAATTGTTAGTCCATTTTCTTTGACAATTATTGCCAACATTAAACGTAAAATTTGGTTGTCAATTGAAAAAACAAAGCAAATTGTGTGAGAAAGAAATTAAATTTGTGAAATGGTAGCAAATTATAAATGAAGTTAAAGAATTCAATTAAAGAATTTAATAAACACTAAAATAAAATTACAAAAATTATTTTTATTAATATAATATTTTTCTTATTCGTTCTTTTTTTTTTTTGTTAAATTTATATTAATTTGTTTAAGTTTGAGTTCTTTTTTTATATAAAAATCAAAATTTTACGTTAAGAAAAAAAAAAATACAAAATTAATATTTTTACAAATTTCCATATTCTTCGAGTGTGTATTCTAATTTAAAATAATTAAGTTAAATACATAAAATTTACAATAGGCACTATCAAGTTATGAGATACAAAGAATGCTGACGAAGGCCGTAGCGGGCCAGAAAATGCATTACATTCTGCTGGTATCTAATAGATGTATAAATTTTCTGTAAAATTTACTTCATTGCTAGCCAAAGGATAAAAAGGAAAATTCTGATAGGGCATAGAAAATATTCCTGGAAAATATTGAAGGAATAGGACTATTAAAAAAAAAGTATAAAAACTTTTAAAAAAAATTATAATTTGACTTAGAATACACACATTCGAATAATATGAAAATTTGTATAATAAATGTTACTCACCATGAGAAATAAATTCCCGGATTCTATTTATTAATATTATTATAAAAAGACCACAAGCTTGAACAAATTAATATACATTTAAAAAAGAATTTATATCAATAAATATAATGTTTGCAAGATCGTGCCAGTTTCTTCGTTGATTCCTTTCAAATTATGAGTTAACATATATACGTTTTCCCATGCCTTTAACATAATCTAAACAAAAAGAAATATGGCTCTGTTAATCTGCCGACGTTATTGCCAACTTGCTGAGATATGAACGACAGACTTCATAAAAAAACGCGGACAAAAATATTAGAGTTTTTTTATGTAGGCTTTGACGATGGGAATGACAAAAAATAGTCACGTGAAGAAATTATTTACATTCTTGCTTTTATTGCAAGATTTTAAAGCGTTTAAATTAATAAAAAAAAAAGATTTAACTATTTAATTTAAATCAATATTTGGTTACGTTTTAAATAAAATTTTTTTTGTTTAAAAAGAGTGGTTTTATTGAAGAAAATAATTTTTATTAAGTCCAAAGGGTGAATTTTACTAGGATTTACTTAGTATCCTTAAAATGGCTAATAAAAAAAATCGGTTATAGTCCAAATTCGCTTACAGTCCACAAAAGTTGTGCAACTATAGTAGTGGACTATAAGCGAAAAGTACTGTACACGTTTCGATTTTTTAATTTTTAAATAGCAAAAGTTCTTATTTAGTTTATATTGAGTGAAATGTAAATGTAATTGATTTTTCTTTTGAGCGCAGTTACTTAATACTTAATCAAAGATCAAACATCACGGATGGAAAAATTGGTACAATTGATATTTTTTGGTACTATTTGAAAGTACAATTATGGAATTTTTTCATTTTAAGTAATTTCATATGACAACTTATTTCAAATTTCGTCATATTTGCGAAGTTTTAAGAACAAAATTCCACTTTGAAAACGTATTTTTGAGAACAAACCCTGAAACTACAAAAATACTTTTTTAATTTGTTTGTATTCATTTTACTACACAAGTTTTCACTGAAATTAAGAAAATTCCATATAAAATTGCGAATTTAAATTCGAAATTGAGAAAATTCCAGTTGAAATTGAGAATTTAAAATTTAGGAAATTAAAAACGAAATTGAGGATTTTGACTTGAAATTAAGAAAATTCCAAATGAAATTGGGAAATTTTAACTTGAAATTGAGAGAACTGCAAATGAAATTGAGAAAATTTTAATTTCAAATCGATAAAATTGAATTATAAAAATTGTATTATATTCATATTGACTTGGAATTTTCTCAAATTCGTCTGAAAATATCTCATTTTCAATGAAAACTGGTGAAGATAATAATTTTATAAATTCTATACAAAACTTTTAAAGATTTTGTTATTCGTGCTTAATTCCCAATTTTTATTCTTGATAAAAACACTGAAATTTATTGTTGAAAGGATAAGCTATTCATATGCTTAGGTCAGATCGTCAGGAAGCTTCGTCCAAAGATTCTAAAAAAACAAAAGATAATAAATAAACAAAACTGTTAAGCGAATAAGAATTATAAGCAACAGCTTTACTTGTAACTATATCAAAGCTTAAACAACCAAATTAAACGTGTGTTTATTAGGGTGATCGATCGAATAGTATTCGACCGGTTTTAACCGGTTATTTTAGTTTTGCCCAAGTCGAATATTTTAAAATGCCAATTTTTCGAATATCGAATAAACCGGTTATTTTAGTAAAATAAACCGGTTATTTTAGTAATGTGTAATTTATATATGTTTTCCTTACTTTTGTTATAAATGTACCCATAATTTAAGTATTGCTCTAATTGAATATTTGGCAAACTTAAACTTTTTATAAAAAATGTCAAAACAAAATGAAACAAAAGTCAAAAAACGTTATGAGCAATGTAAATACAAATCGCTTATGTTAGCGTGTGTTATTGTAACAAAAACCAAAAACAATTTACAGTACGTAAAAAAAGTTCAGCTTTAAAAGTAGCCGCTTGTTCGTGTTACTAGTGCCGAACTATCAATTTGTCTATACATTAGGAACCAGCACTAGTTATTGTCCAATCTACTTTACATGTATTAGACTGGTGAATTTAACATGGAGTTGTCCTACGAGGGGTATAATTGTCTACCCATTGCATTACTTTTCTCGACGAATTGAAAGATATTTCATACAAAAAGCATGTTCATATTACTTTTGTTTCTATAATACTGAAACAAAAAAAAATTTAAATATATAATCCTGGATAAGAGGTTTTGTTTGCCACTTTTCAAAAATATGGCTGAAGTTTACTGCTTCGTATACACATGCTTAACCAGCAACAAATTAAAACTCATTTACAATAAATTTGGGAAACTATGTCAAATAATAAATTTTATTAAATCCCAATATTTTTAAAACCAAAGTTATTCAAAAATTCTATAGCTATGTTCACACCTATTTAATATTTGACTCCTAACGTAACCACCAGTTTTCTTAAAGAATTGTTTGCTTTTGCAAAACGTTTGGCTAGAGCAAACATTTAACGGTTTCTTAACTACATTATACATAAATGCAATTATCATCTTAGACATAAAGTTTAGCATATAACAAGAAATTGTTTAAAATAATGCTTAAGTTTAATCAATTTACTGGTCACGCTTTTTTTTTGATTTTATCGTCAAATATTTGTGGTCTGAACATACCTTAAGTCATATCTATATATTGAGGCCCTTTGCTCCTTATAGGATCGACGGGAACATATATATATACATACATACATATATATATTTATTTTGTTGGTTCTTTACCTTCGTGAATTGTTTTGTTTTTATTCTAATAACCTTATTTTTATATATTTTTATGTATTCGAATTAAAACCGGTTAACCGGTTATTTTTAAAATGCTTAACCGAAACCCGGTTTTTTTAAAATAGCAACTATTCGGACTATTCGAAAACCGGTTATTGAAAAAAGTCGAATAATCGATCACCCTAGTGTTTATCTCTTCTTACATTCCCTACTACAATTGGTTGGAATTTTTCCAACATTAAGTAGGTTAAGAAACAACAGAATGAAACAAAAAAAAAAGAACTCGCAAAAGCATATTGCCAGTTAAGTTTTTTAAGCCGTGCACTCGCCAATTTATTATCAAAGTAATTTTTGGGAATAAATGTTGGAAGAATTCCAACCAATAGAGCGCGTACGTATACTGGAAATGAAATGCTTTCTTGGAGGGATTTTGCTTAGTGGATTCGGTCATCTGCCAAGAAGAAGAATGTATTGGGAACGCTCCAAAAACTCTAATATTGAGCCAGTTTCCCAAGCAATAGTGAGAAAGAAATTTGAGTTTATTTTCTCCAATATGCATTGCCAAGATAACAACTTCCTAGATTCCTCTGATAAGTTTGCCAAATTCAGGTCATTCTTCGCGAATTTCAATAAAAAGTTTATGGACAATGCTTATGTTGAAGAGGAACACGGAGTAGATCAACTGAGACCTGTACCGTGGGATTTTATCGCCGGCGGAAGCTGACGCAAAAACTACTCGGCGGCGGCTCGAAGCCGGCTGTTAGTCCACATAACATGTAAACATTAAATAAGCTTATAACGCAAGCCATTTAAGCCATTTTCTTACCCAAATGCACTACTCTTAACTCATTTTCGTATACATATGTATGTCTTTATATTAAAAATGTTGATGAAATTTGGTGCCTTATAAACCGGAACTGACAGTTTTGGAATTGCACTTTTTATGGGTGGTCAAACAAAAAAGAATGAATGTATTTAAAAAAGAAAATAAAAATTCTTTACAAAGTAATCGGTGGCTAGTTTAGCCGGCTGTAAGCTGCTTCGGCGCAGGTCTCTATAGATGAAGCGATGTCTCCAAACACAGGATCGTATGGTTGCAAGCAGTTTATTTATGGTAAAAAAATTCGTTATGGCTTCAAACTATGGGTATGTACGACTCGAAAAGGCTATATAAGCTGGTTCGAGTTTTACCAAGGGGCTTCTACAAATATCAGTGAAACTTACAAGAACCTGGGTGTTGGTAGTCCTTGTAGTAGTACTTGAATACGACGACGCCTTGCGAACAAAATAGAAGAATCAAAAATTTAATTTCTCCTTTGATAACTTTTTTCTTCCATCGCGTTGTTAGAAAATCTGGAGAAAAAGAATATGCACGGCACTGGACCAATAAGAGAAACCCGCATCCCTGGAAGCTTTATTTTTCAAATCACCGATCCATTGTTTTGACTCAGCGAGCATACCGTCGTTATTTTAATGTGCGGGTTGGACCCTCATAGTCAACAATAAATCTGGTTGCAAATTTTCGACAACAAGGGGCAGTAAGAAACCTTCCAAGTGCTGGCAGGAGTCTACTGGAGCACACGGATGACAATATTGAACTGGTACAGATGAGTATTCGGGAAGATGAAGAAACATCAACCAGGAGACGTTCGACACAACTTGGCTTCTCACGATCGTCGCTGCAGACAATTTTCTACACAATAGGAATGTTTCCATACAAGATCCAGCTTGTCCAAGAATTTAAACCGACAGATTACCAACAACGACTTAATTATGCAGTTTTTTCGGCAAAAAGCACAAGAAAATCAAAATTTTATTCATAATTTAATTATGAGCGACGAAGCCCATTTCCAAATAAGTGGCTTCGTTAATAAGCAAAACTTCTACGAAAAATCCGAGATTAGTACAACAGCGAGAATTACACCCACCTAAGTGTAAGGTTTAGTGCGGTGTTTCATCGGAAAGGATAATTGGTCCGTATTTTTGAAAATGAACACGGGGTCGGCGTTTCTGTCAATGCTGACACCATCGGATAAGGTTGGAAATTTTTTTAAGGCCAGCCATGGAAAACCATCCGCAAGTATGGTTCGAACAAGATGGAGCCACAGTGCACACTGCAAGGGGAACAATGGCAAGTGATTTTAAGTGGCCTCCGCGTTCACCGGATTAAACCGCCCCAGACTGTTTTTTTTTGGGTTATTTGAAAGGAAAAGTCTACATTAATAAGCCTAGAACCATAAAACCCAAAACGAAAATTATATAAATGAGAAAATCTTTTACAGCATAATGGATACTTACATTTAAGAAATTACTAAAGTTATAACTACCATTCAATAAAACTTTGAAGTAAAGTAAATATAGAGTTATAAATCATACAACTTTGGGTGCAAGTTTCGGCATTTAATATCGATCAAAACTACAATACAATTTAAAAGAGTGTTTTAATCGATATCAAATGCCGCAGGTTGCCTCCAAATCCAAATTCTCGTACAAGAACTATCAGCTGTGGTCAGGTTTAGCAAACTTTGATAAAACTCAATAGTTAATAATAACAATAAATATGTTTTATAAAAAAATTAAATGAAAAATGAAACATGTTAATTGGGTTTTATTTAAATTACAAAATTTGGGGGCTTAAGGTATGTTGAGACCTAACAAATATTTGACGAAAAAATATAAAAAAAAACGTGACCAGCAAATTAATTAAACTTAAGTTTTATTTTCAACAATTTCTCCAGAAATTTGTTAGAAGAAAATAGTTTAATGTTGCATACAAAATGTTAAATGATGTTTGATCTTGCCAAACTGTTTCGTCGTGTAACATATTCTGCAACACGACATAAAATATATCTCAACTATGTATGCAGTGTAAAGCTGGGATCACACGATTGCCGCAAATGCACCAATATGACACAATTATTATTGTGCTTTATTGACGCACAATAATGAAATTGCCCCAACCAAATTTTCTGAAATCACACGATTGCCCTGTTTTATACAAATTTAATTGCCGCTAGTTGGTACAAAGCGAAATGGTTACAACAATTGCCGCAGAACAGTCACACGATTGTTCTTACTTATGTATATTAACTGCGAAAACAGCTGTTGTGGTAGCTTTTTTATTTGTTTGAAAGTTCTTGTTGGATTGTTCATTGAAAAAAAATAAATGATAAATGATACAAATCATATACTTAAACTAATTATTGTTGAATAGTTTTATTTAATTTTTTAAGATATTCCAAAAATTAACAGTCTGTTTAACAATTTCGTATGTTTAGGTTCGAATAGAAATATCTTTAATAAAAATATTCGCACAGAACAGCTCAATATGCTTGTGAACATACATACTTAAAATAATTAATTAATAAAATTTAAATGCAAAATAAATAAATAAATACATATTTATTTTCATTACCTACTAAAAGAAACACAAAAAAGTAAATCTAATAAAAAATGCAAATATTGGCGCGTATTGTGTTGTTTGATTGCCGCACAAGAACACAATAAATATTGGTGCATTTTTGTCATTTTTATTGACGCGCGGTTGCATAGCAAACAGTCACACGATTGCCGCACCAGGGTTGCATTTGATTGGTAAAAGTAAGCACAATATTGTCCTCGATTGGTACAAGAGCCATTTGGTTGTGCAGTCACACGATTGGGGTATTAAAAAGTGTGAAAATTGGTGCATTGCGACAATCGTGTGATCCCAGCTTAAAACCTTTTAATGCACCAGTCAAACTACCAGAGAAATTGATCGATGATTTTTACAGTAGGTAGATATGCAGCTCGTTTACATACAAAAAGTTAACACGTATAAATTTTGAGTTGACTCCTTTTAGAAGAACCGGTATGATATTTAAATCAATTAACTTTTTAATTATTGTTATTCCTTAATTGATAAGAAACCCATAACGCTAATAATTTTGGCGCTCAGTGATCGTTAACATGTTTTCGACCTTTTAACACTAATAAATGATTTGTTTACAATATATTTTTTGTTAAATATACATACATACATAATCGTGCATGCCAAAGATATTTAAAAAAAAAATAACAATAAATAATTTAATTGTCAAATGCTGAGGTCAAAAATGTGAACAATATGTGAACAAGTGCAATTCGACACAATGACTATTAAAAGTTCTTTTTATTCATTGTGATCTCAAGCGCAATCTTAAATTTAAATACGTTTTAAAAAAATACAATAAAATCAATATATATCGACCGATTGATCTTGTCGTCGATTTATTGATTGAGGTCTCAGGTGTAATCGATAAGAATTTTAGTGTTTTTGTTTGTTAAGACAGTTTCTGTTTTTTTATATATTTTATTTTTTATGCTGCTACACTTTTTATTTATCTCGTTAGTAAACTTAACAATGAACATGTACTGTCCTCCATACCCTCCTAGCAGCCCCACAAATTTTTCGCTTTTTTGTTGGCCTTTTTTTACCTCATACATGGTGGACTTGTGTAAATCTATTTTCATCTCCTTCTGTCAGTAGGAGCAATTGCAGAACACAATACTCTGTAGTAAGAACTTGGCTATGTTTCATACTTGCTGCTGTGCCATGTCGGCAGTGTTATACATTTTTTTTTTCTAGTTGTGGACATTAGAAAAGGCTCACCAAGCAACACGGTAGCTGCTGTTCCAACACCAGCTAGTTAGACTAACAACAGACATACAAACATACATATGAGTTTTTATATAAAATTTTTCCACAAAAAAACATTTAAAAAAAAAACATATTGTTCATTCATACGTAGGTAGATATACATAAATGTATATAATGTACATTCACCGAAGCTTCATACCCATATAGCACTTAAACGATCGAACATTAATGCTAACATATGACATTGTACATGACATTATCCAATCTAGTTGATCTTGTTAAATTAAAGAGATGCATAAATTTCGTAACCACTGACAGATAGACAGACACTGGCAAAAAAATAACAATAACAAAGACAAAAACTGCATTGATTTTCAATGGTTACAAATGTAATCTATCAACTAAATATCAAGAAAATCTTTTTTACAAAATATTCGAATTATTCAATACCCAGTTGTGTTCATAAACTTAGTATTTGCATACGTCCGGGCGCTGCGAACCATGGCCCCAAAAAAATAATGAAAATAGTCCCAAATTTGGGGCTTTTTATACCCACACCACAATAGTGGAGATGGTATTATGCATTTGTGCTGATGTGTGTAACACCTTAAAGTATTGCTCCTGGACCCACCTTAAAGTATACCGATCGACTCAGAATCACTTTCTTAGTCGATCTAACGATGTTCGTCCGTTTGCCTGGCTGTCACCTGTACGCAAATACGACGTTAAAAGTTTTTTTCGGGAGTAGTATTTGTATGGAAGCTATGCTCAATGGATCGATCCATGATCCGAATAAATTTTTGTAAGATAATTTACATCGCAACGAAATAAGTTTGGACTTTTTTTAATCTAAATACTAATTTAATAAGATCGTTTATGGGCACTAAGACTTTATTCCTGAAATAAGCTTTTGTGTTCTTGTTGCCCATGTTCCCCAAAAAAATAATGAAATATCCCCACAAAAGTTTGTACGGAGCACAACAACAACGATTCATTTTGTTTGGGGTATTTTTCGATTTTTTAATAAGGAGACTATTTCATATTAAATAATCCCCCAAAAATTCATTATGAAATAAAGCCCCAATATATTTTTTGGGAGACTAGTATTTCATTTTTAAATTTATAAAGAAAACGTTTTCGGGCGCAGAGACTTTTTCCTCAATGGTACAACGAATACTGGCTTCGCTAACTAAAGCCTTAGGTCGGGCACAAGGCCGATTTTAGGAGCTTTAGTTATCGGTACTTGTTATACAGGTGTTCCCGCTTAAATGCACACCGCTTAAATGCTTGATTACCCCTCTTAAATGCGCAAAATGTGCTGGCAAGCAAAATTTTCACATAATTACATGAACAAAATCGCGCTTAAATGACCTCGCTTTAATGCGTTCCCCGTTTTTATGATTCATTATTTTTGTGGGAAGTTACATAAATTTGAACAAACACTAAATATCGTTCCTTAGTGTTCGGTTCGGTAGATTTGTGGAAAACACAAAACGCTAATAGCGTTTGTGTATAAATTCTTAAAAAAACATAACATTTCCATGTTGGTCATCTATCAAACTCAACAAAAGATGAGAACATTTAGTTCCGTTCGGTTTTTTTGAAATCCACAAACTTCATTGTGTTCGGTTCGGCTCATTAACGGCATATGTGTTTATGTAAGAATGTTTATTGAATTAGTTTTACTTTTAATATTACATTTAATTTCGTATGAGGTATAATAAAATTTATTTCCCTTATAACTAAAAATGTACTTTTAAATGATGATTGAGTTTTTTAAGCGAGGTTTTATAAATGCGTTGATTAAATGATTCCACGTTTAAATGCGCAGAAAACTGAACATTTTTCGATGCGCACTTAAACGGGAACTACTGTATTATAGAAGAGAAAATAATGGCGACCGGCCAGTTTATTTCATTTTCAAAATTGGGGTTTTATTGCGTATGAAATAAGGCCCCACACATTAGAGGTTTATTTCGGCCCCAAGCAATGAATAAAAATTTACCCCAAATTAAAGACTATTTTTCATAATGCAACACGACCCCATATTTAATTGATTGTTTTATTGACGCGCGGTTGCATATATTCGTATTTATCAAGCAATGTATATTTATAGCAGGTAGTCTCGGAAAGCCTGCTGATTATTTTTTATTTGCTTGTTTTGTGATACGAACTGTCAAATGTTGTTTAGCAAACAAGTTTTTTGTCCTTATCTTTCGTCTTTTTTGTCTCTTATCAACCCCTTTGCTGTTTGACAGATCGTATCACATAACAACAATAAAAAACACTGTTGTTTGTTTGTTTTAATGTACAATTGTTGTAATCTCACGGCTACCTGCTATAAATATACCTTGATATCTAGTAGTCACACGATTGCCGCACCAGGGTTTCATTTTATTGGTAAAAGTTAGCAGAATACATTTTGTCCGCGATTGGTACATGAGCCATTTCATTCTCCTTACTATTTATACCACCTATATCCGACCGCGTATGGAATACAACTCTCATGTGTGGGCCGGTGCTTCAAAGTCTATTTTGGAGCTTCTCGACCGCGTGCAGGAGAGGGCGAAGGTTCTCATTGGTGACAGTAGGGTATCCAATTCTATTGACTCCCTTGAGCACCGTCGCAATGTGGGTTGTATTTGCCTGTTTTATCGTTACTACAATGGGATGTGTTCTGACGAAATTAGGGATCTGGTTCCCGAAACCCGTACGTTTGTTCGCAATACACGTTTTTCCTCAAGAGCCCATCCTTATGTGGTCGATTGGCAGGTGAATCGTACAACGCATTACAGAGAGAATTCGTTTTTTTCCTGGACTGTTCGTATGTGGAATAACATTCCTGCCGAAGTCTTCCCTCTCACTTGCAACATGACCAAGTTCAAATCGAATGTTCACAAACACTACTCCCTCTATCCTCCTTCCCATAACCTATTTTCCTAGTTCCAACACAATGCAATGCATTAGTAGGGGTGCTGGTCCTATAAAAAAAAAAAAAAAATGATTGGGTTATTAAAAAGTTTGAAAATTGGTGCATTGCGGCAATCGTGTTATCCCAGCTTAATACTAGTTTATAGATTAATAATTTGGTTTTATCAGCTCAATACTTATTTCTTAATAACATTTCAAAAGATCCTTTCATTCGAATTGCCTTATTAAGAAATATTATACAAGATATATATAACATTCTCGATTCCTATTGATTACATTTTCCCGCTAGGCAGCTTTACTTTTAGAAACATTTATAAAGATTCCCCACTACTTTATTAACTGCATTTAAATGACTTGAGACTGATCTTAAAGTATTAGTTGGAGAAATACCATGAGCATATAATAAAGAGTCGTCAGCATATACATAGCATGCTTGAGGAGCCTGTGAGTATGTGTGGAAAATCATAAATTAAATTATTATAAATTATTATAGATGAGGTGCTTAACATGATCCCTGGGGAACACAACAATTGACATTTTCAAAATCTGAGTAATTGTTCTGAAGCTGAACACAAAATTTTCTATCTGTAAAGAATCTTTTGAATAATTTTATAGTTAAAGATTCAATTCAATAGATATAATTTTAAAAAGAATACCATTATGGTATGCGCTATCAAAAGCGTTCTCTATATCTAGAGATACAAAATAATGTATACGTTAAGCTAAAACCGGCTTTAAAAACATGTTTTTTTTAATTCCCTAATCTAATCCCGCGAGGATCTACGCTTGTCTGCAGGAAAGAAACCAGAGTCTCTGGCGGGAATCGAACCCGCAACCCCGGCGCTGATAGACTAGCTCACTACCAGCTAGCCTACCGGGGCACTCAATGTGACCAACATTGCTCTAAATTATAGTTTAGAAAAAGGAGACTTTATTTTTAACTATGATTATGGGTCAATATCTTTATAATAATTTAAGTAGCGCATGAAAAGTGGAATAACCCGTTTTGAAAACGAATTGGTGATCAGCAGGGAAACCAAAAAAATACTCTAAAAACACGTTTTATGAGCACTAAATATGCATTAAAAACTTGAAAATATGCCCTTTAAATAGTTAAAAATTTGCCCCAAGATTCAAAATTTGCTCATTTGAAAACAAAATATTTAAAAACAATCCTAAAATTATAATCGGTAAAGTCCATACACTAAAGTATTTACAGACGAATTTTCGAGATTGCACCCTAATTGCAAACGATGGCCAGTCATGGGCTCACAAAAACAAAGTTATGTTTAAATTCATATAAGAGTTATTGGTGCTGAATATTATTTAGACATTTACATACATGTAGGGAAAATATAAAAGACCACGAGTTTTCTGTTGTATTTTTCAATAAAAGTTATTTTATTATAATTGTTTAATTCAAAATTCAGTTAAATTTTATTTATGATTAAACTAAAAATTCATTTTAGATTGAATAAAGTATTGATTTATATGTAAGGGGTTGGAAAGTTAGTAATTAGTTTAATACGATGTCTGTCCGAATTAAATTTTCAACAACTTTAGATTTTAAATTTATCACCAAGCAAAAAAAAACTTGAACGACTTTAACAACTTGAATCGTCGACTTTACTTTTCAACTTTAAAATATCAACTGTCTTATAATTCTTTTCTTTTCATTTATAACGGTGAAATATGCAAAAATATGCACTAACAAATCAATGCCAAAATTCATAAAATGCTCTAAAACGGATAAATATATTGTTTCTGCCTTCATTGGACGCACAAGGAAAAACATGCGATTGCATATTTTTGGTTTTCCTTGTGCTCAGAAATATATTGGGTTTCTTTACCAGTATCCATTTTTTCTTTTATAAATTAAGCAAAAAATTTATTTTGGTTTTTCTTTCCGATAAAAAAAAATTAATTTTTTATACATTTGTAGTATTTTTTGTCTTTATTCTTGGCCTACGATAAAAAGTTTAGCGTAAATCAAAAGCTGTGCTCCGATTAAAATGAAATAAAGCTCATTTGATTCGAAATATGTTCAACCAAAACCAAATGAAAAATATGTCTTTAAATACCGGGATTTGCGAAACCTAGTCACTAAGTTAATGGCACTAACCCTTCAAAATTTGAAAAAAAATCAACAAATCTGTTGATGAATTAAGTTTTCCTATTGAAAAATCTTATTATTTACTTTGTGTCTTAAATAACACAATCAACCGCAAACAAAATCCCAGAATTATATTTACAATCACCTTTACATGACGACTTTATGTACCTGGACAGATACAGCAAAATAACGGATAAACTGAAAAATTAATACAATTGCACTTTGACAACTTGGTCAACGCCAATTTTCAACAAACTTGTATATTCCAACTCCAGTTTTATTACAAAAAAAGCAAAAAATTGGTTGAGTGTCTTTCTTTTTCTTTATTCTTTACAATTTTTTTATTGTTATTATTTAAAGAAATTTAATGTTTTCAAGTTATTTTTCCTTTTTAATGACTTCTTTAATTATTTTTAATTTGTTATACTCCGTTCTTATTTGTTTTAATTAAAAAGTTAACAGAATTAAATTCCAAAATTTCTTTGGAATATTAATAAATTATCTGTTTACTACAGTTTATTATTTATTTAAATGGTCATTCACAAAAAAAAAAAAAGGAACTGATAAAGAATTTTTAATTCTTTTTTTTAATAAAAAACTAGTAAAAGTAAACAAAAAAAAATTTGTTACAAAAACTATACCAGTCGGTAAAGCAAGAATTTGAAGACAAATTTTAGAGAAACGAAATTATGTTATAAATGAAATTAGGTTATGAGGTTAAGACTAGAGTTTTTCTTTTCCCGGGAATGCGGGATTTATTTTTCAATTTCCCGGGATCCCAGGAACTCCTGCTCAATTCAAATCGATGCATAATAATATTTCATTTTATTTATTTGTAAAATAACACATCCTGAGATCAATTAAATAAGTTTATAATTTCTGTGGCAAAAAGGAACAAGTGCTTAATGTTCAAAAGTACACATTATTTTGTAGATTTTTTGAGGAAGTTATAGCAGAATGACTTTTTTCAATGCGCTTTTGGAATAATTCAAACTTCCTATGACATAAGGAGTGCTTAGGAGTACAAACTGAAAAAACTATGGCCGCAGAGAACTGATGATTTTATTAAATTCGGAGTAAATTTCACAATGCCATCTTCAAAGTTTTAAATTGTTCTCCTATTAAACTAAACAAATAGACTAAGCACTTATTGCCATTCAGAGCCAACAGCATTTATATAAAACCAGAAAAGCTAATTATTTAAAACAAATTAGTACAAAATATTTCTTTTAAATTAGTATTTTAGTTCAGAATAAGCATTTACATAATCGTTTGAAAGTCTATTGGCCTTTTTCTCATTACGCGATTAACTTTTTTCCCAACGAAAAACTTCACTTTAAAGAAATTTGGTTTTCTCAATGTCTCATTTGCTTCTATTCTGTCGCAAAGCTAACCAGCACTCATCTGCCGATTATTTATTTTCCTTTTATTTGCCGTACAGATAAATTCAATCAGCTGACTCCCAACTTTTACATGTATTTTGAGAGGTGTTGCCAGCTAAAACCATGTTTTTTGTCGGCATATTGAGAAACCCAAAATTGTTAACAGACAGTTTAAAGGTCTAATAAATTTATGTTGACATTAAGTAACAGGCAGTTTGACGGTACATTGAGAAAATGGCTATATGTCTAATTTTTATCAAGAAGATTTCAATGAAAAAACACGTTTCCTTTCTACGGATGTTTGCCTTAAAAACTTGTAATTCTTAAAAAAAAATTTTCTTCGAACAGAATAAGCGGTTTCTTTATTAAAACCTTTTGTCATCATCTCTTTCAGAATCTAATCCGAAAAATCTTTTATGCAGCTGCTCTTCATATAAAATTATAAAATTTGTTTAAGCAAGTTGGAACAACTTTTTTTCCTTTCTATAAAATAAATCTGGGTCTTTAAACAAATTAAAAATTCTGTACATTTTCACTCTTCTTCTTTCGAAATTTCAGAACTTTAAACATTAAAGCTTGCCTGAATTATCGGATATGAATTGACATCTCTTTGTCGTTTGGCCAAAATGTCTTAAGTTAAAAACTGTAGTTTTTTGCTATGTTAAATTGAAAAAAATATTAACATGGTTTATTTTATAGACTTTTTTCCTAAGAGCAGATGATAACGATTAGGAGCAGTTGTGTTAGACTAAATTGATTTAAACCAAACAAAAGTGAAAACAATTCAATTGAAGCCAATCAAAAACCCAAAAGGTGTTTATTTGACTTAAGACGTTTTTGCCTAAAGGCTAAGATCTTTTTCGTGACACAATTTAATTATAATTTGTAATTATCAGCAGTAAAGCAGCAATAATTAATAAAAAAAATCCCGGGAATTCTTGCACAAATGTCAAGTGATTTTTGTCCCGGGAAATCCCGTATGAAAAACACTAATTAAGACTCATGTAAAAGTCCTCTGTGCCAATTAAATGTTATTTAGATAACTTCATCCATAAGGAAGTTATAACATTAAAAGCCGTTTTCGGGAGTAGTGGGCACAAAGACTATTCCGTTAGTATGGGGGCCATATGAATTTATGGACCGATTCTCATAATTTTCGATAGGAGACCTTACGCTTACTAAACTCTATACACCTTGTACTTTGCGCATAAGATGTGGGAATAATAATTAAATGATGACCAACCACCGTTAGTTTTTTTTCTTAAAATTTTCTCAAAGCATACTCGTCTCTTATCTCCGTCCATTAGGGGCGCTTCCATACAAATATGGCGGTTTACAGAAATTCTGAAATTTTTTCCTCTTCAAGGCCTATTATGACCCTAGACTGATCAAATGTATGACCAACACCACTTTAGTTTGTATTCCCATTATTTGTTTCCAACATAACTACCAGCTATCTTTATTTCTTAATGGGGCTCCCATACAAAAGTTTAAGGTATAAAAAAACTTTGCTTAATTTAATTAAAATCTGTTTCTTATTTTCGAAAAATATGGACTATTAAAACTACTAAAACATTCCTTTTGCAAAAGTAATTTAAAAAAGATTTTTTAATTTTATTAACAGTTTGGATAACTCAATTATTTAATCATTCACTTTAAAACAAATTTGTTGCCTATTTAGTCATTATTTATAAATATTTATGCTTTAGCAAATCTTCACAAATTAATACACCTTGTAGTTATAGAGCAAACTCATTTACAGTGTCAATCGAATCGATTTCATTTCAACAACATCTAAAATGGATTTGAGTTTTCCCCTTGAACAATTTTGCACAGACAGACGGCAGAGACAAGTGATAAATGTTTACATTCTATCTTTTAATTGGTGTGTGCATTTGAGATATTATAGAAAAATCAATTAAAATCTCATACATTTAAACTCCATACGAGTATATTGTATGTACATTGAAAATAATACAAGCCGTATGCAGGAAGCATTTGACACCAGATACGCAAAGATATCACAAATTCGTACAAATGGTCAATTCACAATGACAGCAAAGTTGAATTCAATGCCAGCACCTGTGCGGCTTTCTTTGATATTTGAAATAAATTTGTAAATAAAATATTTGGCATTTTACAAAAATGGTATGAATCGGAACAGGTATGTGGCCAAAGATTTCACATGATACTAAGATCCTAAGATTGTAAATAGGCGTTTAAATTGTACGCTACAGTAGTTTTATTTTAATCGATAGAGTATGCACGTGCACATGTATCGTATGGATTAGAAAACGAAGAAAATAAGTAATTTGGCCTTTTTAAGGGTTGTTCTTTCGCTTAAGCGACATAATTTTCAATGTTCGTTTTGTAAATAAATGAATTTATTTGCAACAATTGCATCAATTCCTGAAATGTCGTGGTCACATAAGGAACCGTTGCGATTTCATAGCAATATCAATTTTAACCTTAGCGACATCCTTCATACAACATTTTTATAAAATAAAATAAGAAAACCTTCTCCTGTAAGATTTTGTTTTTTTTCGCTTAAGCGATTTTTTTTACCTTCCACAACATATGAAAAAAGTTTTTATAGAGGGTGGGTATACATATATAAAGAATATGAGTAATGGAGTTTGTTTAACGATACCCACCAAATGGGTTTTTTGAAAACCACATTTATTGCGCGGACTAGCTTGCTATATACATTGAAAACACAATTCTATACGTTCACAAATGGCTAAGATATGAGCAAAAACCAAACTAAACGCAGTTTTAATTAACCGGATTATCGGGAGAAATTCTCAACTTGTTTGAGGTCTTCAAAAACCCAATTTTAACCAACATACGGAGATCATTAAAATGAACGTATTTATTCATGAAACTAGGCAACATACATAGTCACTCTGCATACATCATTTTTTCCAGTTTAAGACGTATTGAGGTGTTTCCCAAAAGTGGGCTTCATATGTGACCTATGATAAATTACGGGCCGATTGACACAAAATTGCAATGTCTTATTTCCATTCATATAAAGCTAAGTGATAATACTGCCGATTTTATGGTAATTATTTATTAGTATTTTGCGCTTAAATATATTTAATCAAGCTTTTTCTGAAGTAGCGCACTTAAGTATATAACATTTTTTATACAAAACAGATTTGCTGAATTTTAATACCAACCTGCTAAGAAAAGTTTATCCCGATCCCGTTAAATCCAGGGATTCAGTCTATCCCGAAATTGTTAATCTTTTTGTTTAACCTAATTTTTTCTTAAAGAAATTTATCATGACATTTATCCTTGAGAAAATAGGGAATACAATATTGATCTTTAATATATATTTAAAGAAAGAAAAAAAGTTAAAAGAAGAAAATTAATTAAAGAAAAATATGTCTTTTGAAATTCACAAAACATTTCACTGGTGCACCAAACTCAAAATTTAAACTTTACTCTTTACATGGTTAGGTTTATTGAAGTGTTTTACGAGAGTGGGCGATTCACGAAATAAAGTGGTGTATTCTATACAGTACATTTGCAATTCCTACCATTAAGTTATTTAAACTAAATCATCTATTTTATATTCAAATCCACGAAAATATTCAATTTATAAGTTTTCTTAAAACCAATATGGCTCTTAATATGTCATTTATTTGCAACACAGCAAATATGCCCTACTAATTTTGCTCATGGTTATTTTAGTGCAAACGAAGTAAAAAGAGCACATCGCAAATACGTACATTTTGTTGGTGTGTTGTGCAAATGTGTGTATTTTTGCACACTTTGCAGACTGATATAAATATTTTTTGTTTGGTTACAGAAAACTTGGTCGGGCTTTTTTAAAATGCCCTTTTTGCGACCGCTTTATTGATAAATACTGCTTGCAAAATACCTGACACTTTTTTACATTGAAACAACCCTTTTGTAACCCCTTTTTGGGAAATGCCCCTTTTTGTGACTCTTTTAGAAAAGTTCCAACGGTAACCCTGATTGCCACAAGTCAGAAATTGCTTCACAATTTGGAGAAAGTCTTTCTTAAACTATTCTTTAAACACAAAAGTTAATATCCAGCAATTTTTAATAGATTTATTTAAATACAACAGGGATTCTACATTTTTATATAATCTAGGTTTTGTAACTTTACTATTATGAGAAGCGGCAGCTAATAAGATGCAGATGAGAGATCGCACCAGTATGAAACCAAATTATAAACATAGGAAAAATTTTAAACTATTAAAAATACTCGGCAGTCCGGAATATCGAGTGTCCGGACTATAAAGGTTGTACTGTATTTATGTATCAACTTTTATAACCCTACGGCCATACGATCAAGTTGTTCTTGATAGTCTTTTACATATACTGCTTGTCAAAATTTACATAAATTGAAAGCTGTGACGTAGGCTGCACTCAATTTGCAAGCAATTTACTTTAATGCTGTCATCAAGAAAACAATTTATAAAGACAAACATGTAATCAGCTGTTAAATTGAAAGTAAAATTGCCAAACAAATGGAAAGGTGAAATTGCAAGCAATCTCGTGGTCAGTTCAAAAAGTGTGAATGTGTTAGTAAAAAAGAGAGAGTGTATTGCAAATTGAATGGAATTGAAAGGCAAAACTTGATCGTGTGGCCACCATGTAAAGGGCAAAATAATGCAACCAAACGGCTTCACAAACATATGAAAAAAGTATGGATCATGTTTTTATGAATATTAAAAATGCTTAAACATCCAGTTGTTGTTGTCAAACTACTTTTGTCGTTTATTAGACCCTTAACCATTTTGTAAACGTGAACTAACTTTCAATACGGAAAACATTAATCTATTACGGACGAGTATAGTGAATTATTCAAATGTTTTGTTTTTCTTATATAAATATGAAGTTTATTTTTAAAAGTGTTATATTTTCAGCAATAAATGAATGCCCTTTCAAACATAAGGCGTCATAAGACATGAATGTATTAAATAGTTATTCGCTATAAATTTTGTAAAATTCAAATAATTTTACAGAAATAAGATTTTGTTAATTCTCATTAACAATATATCAAGTGATATTTTTTCAGCCAAAACAAGAGAAGAAGAGAATATTGTCATTATTAAATAAAATTATATAAAAATATGAAAAGTTTGGAGTGGCTGTTGAGACATTCAATCAATGAAAGTAGCATGTGGGAGTCAACTATTAAAGATTTTTGGCTACAACAGAAAAAAAGGTGGGTAAAAGAAAAAAACAAAGTTTAAATTGATTTCAACTGGAAATGTTACATTCATGCCTACATTCATTTATTCAGTCAGTCATTCAGTTACTTTATCATTTTCAGTCATTGTCGGTATTCGGGTGTGGTAGCCACACAATACTGTCATGATGCATCTTTTTAATTTGTTCGCCAGTCTTCTCGCTCATTACTTGGGGTGTGAAATAAAAACTTAACAACCTAAGCAGACGTGGAACTGCGATCAAAATAATAATTTTATTCGGTTAACTTTTTTTTTTTTTGTTTTTAAAACCAACATTCATTAATAATAAATAATAAAACTTCGTAATTGAATTCAATTATGTAGTATTTATAAATCAAATATAATTTGCAACAGAAAATTTGTGTAAGTGCCAATACAACTAACAGTGAATGTCCCTAAAATTATTTCAGTTTAGCACAATTATGAAAGCGAGGCGTATAGAAAATCTTTTTAAAACGAGTTTTTATAGAAGTGACCGATTTTGGGGTATAAAAACCGGGTTTTATGTATTTCAGAGGTCGGCATTTTTCTTTTTGTCAGTTGCGATTTTTTAAGGCCCAATATGCCTAATATTTAGTATTAAAACTTTGTTTTTTTACGTAATTTTATTATTACGAATGTTCAGTTTTAATTTTATCTGCTGTCTTTATGTTCTTTAGGGTTCAAGGTTTCAGGTTAAAGAGTTCTTTGTGTTGACTATTATAGAGATATCTACATCTATGTATGTATAAGGGATTATAGGTAGGGGCTTTTTATGGGATCTATAACCAATTCTTGACCAACCTGAAATTTTGACATGAGTTAATAGCCGTTTTTATAACTTTCGCCGAAGGTAAAAGGGCATATGGTTATACGTGTGTCATTTCGTTTATAATTTCTACACTATTGATATAACACCCTATAAAGTACAATATTCTATGTTCCTATATGTAGCGAAGTTTATTAAACGATGTCCGTCTGTCTGTCCGTTGAAATGGATTTTCTGAAACCCCCAGATGTGGAGGGGACTTGGTAGTTATATAATTAGGTCACATGTAGGTAAGGTTAGGTTCCATGGGCAGCTATCAAGAGAGAGCTCACTGATGTCCTTTATTGGTCCCTTTGTGATACCCAGCGCCAATGCCCATCCTATAGAGCAGTTACTCAGATACCGTCACTGCAGAAGCCAACAAATTCGCCTTCCTAAATTAGATAAGAAGCGGTTTCAGTTCTATCCTGGATAGATCCCCTAGGAAGGCAAACACCGGTTTCCCCAGGTATTTTTCCTTAATGCCCCATAACCCAGGGCATTGGCAGAGAAAGTGAAGCACAGTCTACTCTTTCTCCTCGTCCTGACAACCTCTGCAGTTGTCGTTAAATTCCAGATCCATTCTTCCAGCATGAGTCCCCACCGGCCAGTGCCCAGTCAAAATCGATATTTCTGTCCTAATCTGGTCTCTGTTGAACCCATGTAGAGAGCTAGTTCTCCGTTCATCATATCCAGGCCATAGTAGCCTGGATATCGAGCAGGTGGACTCACAAGTCCACTGCATCTGCGCAACTCTATAAGACTCGCTCCTGATAAGTGACCTACAGTGAGCCATTAGAAGACCAAAACATTGATCAATGAATTCGTCATCCATGCGACCACCTTGTTTGGCCAGCCCATCTGCTACCTGATTACCCATGATCACATGTAGCCCGGATTTGTTTGCTATTGAAATTCGGCTTGATTAGTCTACAAATGGCTGAGATATGAGCAAAAAACCACGACTGCCTCCAGTTTTACCCAAACATCCCTTGTTGTTGTTTTTTTTAATTTTATTTTTATGTATATCTGGAGAACGGCAGGAGCAAAAGTGTCCAAATTAGGTAAAATCATCTGGAGAACGGCAGGAGCAAAAGTGTCCAAATTAGGTACAATCATCTTGGTTATCAATACACAACAGCCGACAAAATGTGGGTGGGATTGGACAAGTGGTTGATTGGTTGAAGAAGTTGATTTTTTTATACATTCAAAGAATTTTATTTATATAAATTTCGCACCATGGTGAAGGATATATAAGATTTGGCATAGCCGAATATAGCACTCTAATGCCCGTAATTTCAACAAATTGATACACATCTAGCTGTGTAAAGCTATCTATGATTTTTATAATTTTGAAACTTATTTCTTACCTTTGGGTTAATTGTAATGGTATAAACACAACTAGGACGAACGACGAATTCGTTGGCAAGAATTCGTAAAGTTAATTCGGCAAATGAAACACAATAAGTGCGTGAATTCCAGGTATTAATGTGACTTGAACTTTTTTAAATTATAAAAATAAATACCTGAGACGCTAGATTATATAAACACTTATTATTTTTAACTTTTTTAATTATTTTACTGCATCCATTATCATCTTTTTTTAACTAGCAATACATTTTATTAGAATTTCTTTGTAATTTATTTGTTTGTCAACATTTATCAAATCATAGGTTGACCATATTTCAACAAAAAAAAAAAACATAAAAAACTATTAATCGGGTGTGTTCTACATTCCGAACCCACTCAAAAGTGGATTACTTCAGCATTTTTAGTGTTCTGCATTCCGAGTTAGCGATCTCAATTGAGTTTGGGCGAATTTCAGCCATGCTCGCGATAAAAGCGATTTGTATCTGTAAGTTTGCTAATTCTTTATAGCTTTAACGATTTATAATAAATAGTTGACTTTGCTTTCATGCCGCTGTTAACAAATTCTTGCGAATTTCTGCTTATTTAGCAATTTTTAACGAATTTTTGCCATTTCTTATAGGGTTTTTAGGGTCTTTAATTAATTTTATGGCTTGTTTGAAATATTAATAATTTTCGCGAATTTTTGCAATTTTTAGAATTTTTTTTTTGGTATTTTGTTTTTTTAGCCAAGTTCGCAATAGCGGCAATTTTTCGCTGTGATTTTTTTTTACAGATTTTATGATTTTTAATAAATATTAGATTTTGCTACGGTTAGCTGTCCCTATCCCAATTTATTCGTCGGTCGACTGCGTAAGAAATAGAAATAAGCCTATCGCAGGACAAATTTCGGTCTAAGCAATGATTGTGTGTATTTTCATACATTCCAATGTGTTTTTTTTTTCTGACGACGAATATACGTTGCGAATAATTCGTCGTTCATGCCTGTTGTGTTTCTAGCGTAATGTATGATACACCACCGATTTTCCTCAGTTAATTCACGTAGTTAAAATTAACGTTGAAGTTTCCCAAAATAGTGGTACCGGATAGGTAAAGACAACTGTTAGGTACGCGACCTGATATCTGTTTGTAGAAATTACGGGCATTAATTGTTAAAGTTATGGTCGTTAAATTTAATATCAATACCAAACAGTGTCTCGTTTTGGGTGCAACGGCTTTTCAATGTATGCGTGCGGGTTTTCTGTGCCCCAAATGCGACAATTTTGCTTGTTTACATACCCGCCAACATCAAAATGAACTTCATCTGAAAAGATGATTTGTTTTGGCAAAATCGGCATCTTCTGTAAGTCGATCGCAGGCCCACTAAGCGAAGCGAAAACGCATTGGATGGCCAGTATACACAACCATATTCGTTCAGCGGTAGGAAAAAACTATTTATCTGTCAAATCAGACATGAGCTAAGTGTTACCATTCACGAAATAAGCACTAGTTGAAAAAAACGGTAGATGGCGGACCCGTTAAATATAATTGCACTTAGACATACCTGTTAATGAGTAAAATCGCTGTTAGATATCTCATGAAGTTCATGAAGTACCTAATTTTCCTACTTTTTTATGAATGAATTAAATTTAACATTCCAGCCACTTCTCTAATTCTAGATTCTTAAGCCCGTATTTATAAAAAAATTCTAAATTTAATAAAGGTTTACAAAATTTGGCTTAATAAACGTTTGTTAAATTTAATAATCGTTTATAACTACGGGCGTTAAACTTTTTTAGCATATTCGGATATATGACATCCTGAACAATAACAGACAGGTTAAGTCATCAGTTGACAAGCTTCTAGAATTAACTTATAGGTATGTACTACAAAAATGTTTTTCAAATATTTTGGATTATTTAAAAAACACTTTCCGCTCTTATTTAAGATTGCCTGTAAAATAAGTTAAGACTTGTTTATAGTCAATAGGAGTGAGAACAGCGGTTTTATTTTTAGATATCTTTCGAGACAAGAAATACATACATATGTATGATTTTTTTTCAATTAAAACAAACGGTAAGTTAGAAATTCTTATGCACTAACAAAAGTTGGTAGTAATTTACAATGACGATTTTTCTGACGATTTAAATAAGTCAATTTGACGATTTGTTTTGCAAAGTTTGCCGATTTCCGACATATTTTATACGGCAGATATGCTTAGAAGGTGAGTCTTGCTAGAACCAATATGTTTATGTGCTACACACTTCAGCACAAATACATACTATAACACAAAGCTTTGTGATTAAGCATAAATTTATGTTTACTTTTCATATTTTACTAAATATGTTTCCAGTTAAGTGCATAAGCGGAACACCGGGTAAAAGTTGACTGCATAACGATAAACCAGATTCAAATACATCTTTTTTCTGTTTCGCTTATCAAATTAAAATAAATCGAATATTTTAAATTGCGTTAAACTGCAAGGTAATAATTTATAGTAAACTCTGTGCGACTCACAGTGGGGTGAAACATATGCAAAACGAGGATTAATTCAGGGAAGCCTCTAATTTATGACAAATTTTGTTTTTTTTTGGATTCTGTTTATATTGATTACTAAAAAAAACATTTGTTGTAAAATTTAAGTGGAATTTTAATTTTGTTTTAGCTTAAAATATTTAGCAGAATAAGCAAATTAAGTGGTGTTTGTGGTAAAGTTATATTACAGTTTTATTATTATATTATTATGTAGTTTTTTTATCATAATGTTGGAAATTAAAGGATATGAAATTATAAGAAACCGATTAAAAATTCATTCTATTTTATGCGACCGCATTTACGAGCATATTGTTCTCTAAAATATTTATAACGAGCTTCTTGTGCCTCCTACGAAAAGATTTGTTGTTTTATGGGTAAAATCGCGAAATTTTTAAAGTGAATCTCGTGACCACAGGAAACAACAATAAGTATTATATGCAATATTTCTACAGGGTGGCCCAAAATAACGAAGGGGTTTGAATTCGTTATTACTTTTTATTTAAGAAATAATTATAATTTTTTCTTTTTTAATACAGTATATAAATGTGGAATATTTTTAGTTCAGTTATGAAAAATAATATTTCGCAATTGGTGGTCATTTTCTGCTTCGCAAATTCGTGGTCTTTCCAACACATTTTCCATAACCTTTTGAAAAACTTCAGGTTTTATGTTGTTTATTTCGTCGCGTATATTGCTTTTTAATTGCTGGATGGTTCTAGGCTTATTAATGTAGACTTTTCCTTTCAAATAACCTAAAAGAAAACAGTCTGGGCGGTTTAATCCGGTGAACGTGGAGGCCAATTAAAATCATTGAGTCACAATCACGCCGAGTCAAAACAATGGATCGTTGATTTGAAAAATAAAAATTTTGGGCCACCCTGTATTAATTCTACATCAATTTTTGTAATTTTAGCAGAAACTTCTGCAAAATAACAAAAACCAAAATAATCATTTAAACGAAACAAAACAGAAAAAACAAGTTAATGTGTTTCACAAAATCTCAAATATTTTTAAATGGGGCAATAACGGGCAAGTTTTTTTTTATTACGCCAGCAGAAATACCATATTTTAAGAATATTAAAAACCAAGTATAATCACAAACATTTTGAAAATCAAATTTTCTTTAAAATTAGCCCATTTTTTAAAAATTTAAAAAAAAATTAAATATTTCCGCAATATTTTTTTTACAAAAATTTATTAATAATTTAGTCAAATACCTGAAGTAGACGGATCCATTTTAAAAATTGGTGTTTACTAAGAAACAGTTCTCACAATTCGCAATTAAAATATCTTGATTTTCACTTTTTAACAAATATTTCCTATTTATAAAATATTATTCAACTTTGACAGCGTATAACAAACAAAGTAAACAACATAGACCCACAATTTTTACAGTTATTTGTGTTGAATTTTAGCTTCTTTTATATGCTTATATGCTTCTTTATATGCTTTTATATACTTACATATATGAAAAACTAACTTCATTTTTGAATTAGTTCTCGTTTTTGGTACTGTTCACCCCTCTGTGCGACTGTTAAAAAATCGTCTATTTAAATGAAAGTTTTATCTTAATATTTATTACACTATTTATTTGTTGCAATGCCAGTTATCGGTTCAAAAGTTTTTAAAATCCAAAATATTTACAAACCAAAGTGTGATCAATGGTTACTTATGTTTCTGATACAGAAAACCAAGATCTTCTTAACAAGGAATGTTTTGAATAGAATTATTCTGATACTCTAAAAATGTATTTAAAGCAACTGTTTCTTAATAGATGGAAACAGATGACTATGGGTCCGGTTTTCCAAAGGGAAAAGATAGAGTTATTATTTCATAACCTGTTTGCTTATATTCACAGAAAAAGATATATTTTATTTCTTTCTTGGTCTTATGTAGAAAGGCCCTAACTCACATAATTGCAACATTACGAGAAAAGGTAAAAACATATAGAAACTGTGAGTAGCAAAACATAAAATCACTTGAAACCCAGTTATTTTGTTTGCATCAAACTTTTGTGACGAAATGTATTTGTCTGAAATGTTATGGCCTCCCTACATGAGATCTCCAATATAAAAAAAATTGATAAATTGTATTCAACTGTTTATAATTTAATTTTCTTGTTAAACCTACCAGTTGTCTTGACAATAATTGACAATGAAACATTTTGCTTTAACCAAGCCCCACATATATTTAGAATCACGCAAAATTTTCTTAGTTCAAGCCATATTTTGCATATAATTCTTTCCGCGTAGATAGGGGCCGTTTGTTTTTTTGTTAATAAAATCGTTCATTTAGGCCGAATGATTCCATGTTAACATTTGTGTTGATGCAATACATCAGAATCATTGATTTTTGTTAATTTTTTTTTTATTATTGGTTAGCTAGGACCTTTTGCGTTTCAGGTGACGTTATGTTACCATATTAAGTTTGTAACTAAACTACGCATGAAGGTCCGCGAAAAAAATAACAATTTCTGTTTGAAAGGGCTTTTGCAAGTAATCGGTCTGGACGGAATTATGCGCAAAGTATTTTTCCAACATGGGGTTTACAAACCTAAATCTAATATTGTGGCCACACTGCGCATTCTCACCATAAGTATGTTTATATAACATATCGGATTGCACTAGTTAATGTTGATAATTAAGAGTTAAATGAAAACAACATCTAAATTTGAAATTGTTTCTTATTGTTGTTTGCATTTTTCTATTGCTTTTTTGTTTGTTTATTGTTCGGCTTGAAAGCATCAAAAGAATTAAGTTGAAACAGAAAAGAGATCATGTGCGCAACAGTACTAGATTCCAGCAGCTTTGATCCAAACACTAGTAACAAACTGCAGATATAAATTATCTATAAAGCACTTCTGGCCAACATTGGTCATAAAATAATTTAAATGTCATTTTAATGAAGCTCATAAATTAGCAAATGTGTCAAATATACAAGTACCAGCACAGAATCAGTGCAATAAATGGCAACACTGTTGCCAGCAACGTTTTTGTACGAGCAAGTGGACAATCCAGTCATTTAGCCTGACTGCTTGCCAGCCTTCATCTGTGCACACACTCACTCGTACGTAAGAACCCAACAAACATTTTGCACTTAGATACCAAACTGAAAACATATTATTTGTTCAATCATCGGAAATTTCTCCATAATTTACTTTATTCTCTATTAAGATCAGTTATTTCACAATTTCTGGTTGATAAATCCAGTTTTGACAAACATTTTGCTTCAATACCAAAAAACCTGATATACATTTTTATATATGGAAATCGCTTACGTATTGTTCTTTGGTTTAATTTTTTTTTATTCCATTATACATAAATCCGGAATAAAAGTATAAACTAAAATAAACTTTATGATAAAAGCAATAATATTGTGTTTACTGGGTATAAACGAATCAATAGCAGACCAATATGCAGCACCGTCCGTCAGTATCAGAAGCCACCGTTTATTAAAAAGTCACATAGTCATTTGCCCACTACATTTTATCTGCAAACACTTGCACAGACTAGCAGACATCCAACCAGCCAAAGAGACATCCAGCCAACCACCAAGTCAATGATTTTGATGTTGACAGCTCTGTTGTCAAACAAACAGTTGAAAAGCATTTCAAATGTACTGTGTCTGTAAAGCGACTGTAGATATTCCAGCAAAAATATCTACGATTTAAAATGAAGAACAGCCACAATGCCGAGCAACACAGCATGACTTTCACAAATAACCTTCACGATAAAACACTTCCAATACTAACAACAAACACTACGGATGAAAATTACAAAAAAAGGCAAACAAAACTAAGCTAAACGTCTGAAAAAAAATCAAAGCAGTATCGATTGCAAATAATAAAACGAAATAAAAACAAAAAAATTAAACAACCAAATTTAATAAAAAAAAAATTGTTAAAAAAGTAGATCTCCAAATTGTATGAAACGAAAATGCAGTCGAAATCAACACAAAAAAGACATTTTCCCACAGTTGATATACATCGCATCACCACAAACACATCCAAATGTACATGTACAAATGTAATAATTTTGCACATTAGAGTCGTTCCAATTTGCCTCTTATAAACCACCTCAAAACTGAAAGATTGATCGGAAAAATTTTTATATCTACCTAAGAAAAAGTCGGTGTGGCAATAAGACTTATTTGTGTTATCACAATTTAAATTCCAGAGTAAACACGTTTGAAACGGGTACAGAATTTCTAAAAAAAAAACTATTTGTGTAACTCCCGGGATTTTTGGAAAAATCCATAAAAAGAAATTTGTACTAAATTGAATACACTCAATTCACGAACCTTAAAAAACGTAATTTAAAAACAAAATTTTAATTTATTGGCGTGGTTGTGGCGCTAAATTTAAAATTATGTTCGGTTTTTCAACATTTGTTTTACCCAGGCCCAAATTAACAGTCATTAGTTAACTAATAACAACAGCTTAACAAATAATATATTATTTCCAGCTTTTTATTTACCATTAGTTAAACCCTCAAATGTTATTGGCTAACTACTTTTATTTTTTTTTATTATTTTAATATAGTTAAAATTTTTCGGTCTGATTAAAATTTTTAATTAACCAATTATCGTAAATATGATAATTTAGTTAAGCAATAGTTATCATTTTAGTTTACTAATAATTAACTGTAAATTTGAGCCTCAGAAAAGCAAAATAAGAATCTATAACTTTTTTTAATATGATTTTCTTTTTCCCAATTAGACAACTTTTAATTTTAGGGTATTTAAATTCAAATTTTCATATTATTCGAATGTGTTATCTAAGTCAAATTAGAATCCTCAAAAGCTTTTATACTTTAATAGTCTTATTCCTTCAATATTTTCAAGGAATATTATGTATGCACATTCGATAATAAAATGTTACTCAACATGAGAAATAAATTCCCAGATTCTATTTGGTATTTAATTTCCCAAACCTAATTCTGTGACATTTTGACAAAACATCTTAAGTCGAGATAAGATAGCAAAAACGTTTTTTAATAAAGCTCGGTGAAGCAATCATTTTTATTAAATAATAAAATAAACCAAAACTAAAGAAAAATTCCGTTTATAATACAAAATTTTAAAAACGCTAACAAAAATGTATTTTGAATGAAAATTCGTATGATTAACAGCATTTTTTTCAACTTTTTAAATTCGACTTAAGATGTTTTGTCAAAATGCCACAGAATTTATTTAGTTACAAAAGTCATGATCTAAAATATTTGACCAAACAAACGTATTTTCCAGGGCTGTGGAGTCGGAGTTGGATTTGAAGAGTCGCAGTTCAGATTTTTGTACCAGAGTCGGAGTCTCGAGTTTTGTGGGTCTCCAAAATTTTTCAGTATAAAAACTTTTTTAATATTTTTCAAAATAAAAATTTTTTTGAGTTTCAACAATTGAGATTACAATTGATTTTGACAAATCTTTTAACACTTTATGAGAATTAATATATTGATTGTATCAAAGCATGTCCTTCTCTATGTTTTTATGAGTGCAGGTGGTAACAAAACTGGTTCGATTCACTCACTCACTCTGCATTTTCTGTATCAAAACTCGCTGGTTCACTATTTTAACCGTTCCGTTTGAAGTGCGCCAAGGGATTGTTGATGAAATAGAGTCGAAAAAGGGAATTTAAAAATGCAAATTTGTAAACAAATTCGCTTGGATATATTTGGTTTTTATAAATCTTATATTGAAAAAGGTTTTGTAGCGATGTTCATATACATACATAACTATATGAACATTAAAATTTATATTTTTTTAACTCTACAGGTGGGAGATAAACTACACCAAGCCACACTTTGAAAACTTAAGAGCAGAACGCAAAAACATGTTGAAAATCAAAAATACTTCTTTTTCTCTATTAAAAATGTGCCTTTGTTCGAATATTTTATATGGCTCTAATATGTTTTTTATGTCGATGATATCCATAATAAAATAACGAACGTCATATAAGGTAACATACCTTTACTTATTAAATTGGACTTGGTGTTCTTTACCTCCCATGATGGTATTGGTATTCTTCAATCCCTTTAGACAAACAACAACAAAAGGTCTGCAATATCCCAAAAATAATACAAGGCTTACAACAATTTCGATTACCTTAATTTTCTCTTCGAAATGTGTTTTACAAATTATTCAAGTAAAAACTGAAGGCCCATCTGCATGTTTCAATAAAAATTTTCACTTGATGCAATTTACGTCAAAGCGAGTTGGACTCGGTGTTGTTTTTAACTTTTCTATCTCGAAAACTTATGGGAATTTACACATCCATAGAGAAAAAATTCTGATTCCAACAGTATAAAAAACGTATGTATTTTGAAAAAGATGTGAATTGGTGCAGTTTGTCCCTTCCCTACAGAACTATTATTGAATTTTTTAACACTGTTTGCATAATTTTACAAAATTAATAATACTTTCAAAAGATACTTTAGCTCAATGAATAATTTTCCTGGTGCTCTATAGTGTATTGCAAAACTAGTTCGATCCCATATGGATTGTAGGAAAACTCGTTTCTTTCTTACGAAACTTCGTAGCAAAACTGTTAAGTTCTAAAATCAAATCAATTTTTTCTATATTTCAGTTGGCTTACATTTTTGCACTGTGGAGTTATTAATCAAGAATGACATAATAATCAAGAATCAGAGTCAAAATAGTTCAACTAATTTGGTCCATTTAATCGGTCGTTATATGTTTTCTGCATTTTCCCAAAATTCGAATAAAGTATAACGAACGAGTTTTACATATCACATACCCATATGCAATTAACTATATTAAAGCTCAATGCGGCACGTGTTAAAATTAATATACCGATTTGAAATTTTTATAGAATCTTTTTTTTTTTTTTGCAATATTTAACAATTTAAAAGGTACTTCATTAAAAAGAGTTTAAAGTCAAATAAGGACCAGTCTCATATACACTGCGAATAAAAGGAGTCGAAGTCGTACTTAAAAAATTTCATCAGATGGAGTCGGAGTTATCACTTTTTCTTGACGACTCCACAGTCCTGGTATTTTCAACCAAAGTTTCCTTGTGTTTTTATGACTTTAAAAGGATTTAACGATAAAAATAAAATTATATACAGGCCTGTTCTATAAATTTCATTAATTAAAATCACAAGTGTCTTTTAAAATCACACGTGTGATATTGTGGGGTTCCGATTTTGTCTTTTTCGCTGTCATTTTCAGTTAAGCACACCGAGAAACACAAAAACGGTGCGATTTTAAAAACACCACAAATTCACGTATTTTGAAATCACGTGATTTTCAGAGCCGACCCGAATTATAAACGCTTTTATACACCAAATGCCTTGGGGAAGCTTTACTTTTTTCAAAAGTTTAATATGAAACACAAAAAGCATTTACTTACGTGCAACTAAAAGGAAATCTAAATTATGGGACTGAATATTTTGTTTTGCCATAATTAACCGTTAGAAATTTGCTTCAAGGGTGTTGTTGTACACATACAACAACTGCCTGAAAGAGTTAAATTAAAGAATTGTTTTTTATTTTTCTCGCGGGCATCCTAATTATCCAATTGGAAAACCGTTGATCTAGTGTAGACAGTTCAATACTGCAACATGAGGCTACCGATGTGAAAGCTCCCACAAATGTAGTTTCAACAAGGTGGAGCCATAGCACATACAGCAAAGCACACACTCGAACTGAAAAACTGCTGCGCTTGCCAGATTAATTCGCTCCGGATTTGTTCCTTTATACATTATGGAAAGAACTTGGGATGCGCATAGAGAATTTAGAACAGCTAAAATTTACATTTTAACAAAGAGAATTAAAGGAATAAAATTAGTTGCCATTCAGATATCGTAAAAGTAAGATTACGCTACGCAACTTTCATAAATTACTTAAAATCTTTACTTTGTGCAACAACGATTATCAAACTAGTTCATGGAAAATGTCTTAGAACAAGCACGACTATGCAAAGTCATGAATTGGTGATACATATGGGAAATTATGTTCCTAAATTGTACTCTTGGGGCCATTATTACAGCTTACAAATAGTTATTTTAAAGATTATATTTGGCAGACAAACAGTTTTTGGCTATTACAAGTTAACATTAACCTAGAAAGTGACTGATAAGCTAAGGACAGGTTTTATCCTCATGGTTACTCTACAAGTGAACTTTAAGAATTTGAAGCTGCCATATTTTTAGCTGAAGATTTGGTAGCTTCTATTACCATAATTTAACACAAAAAATAATGCACAAAAAAAGAAAAGAACTAAAGAAATAAATAAAAGTAAGTCGTTGCCACTACGCATATTAAACTGCTAAAAGTAGTCGGCAGGTATCTACTGTAATGTTGCCACATATTATAAAGTACTTTTTTAATTTTATCAGGCAGTTGTAATAATTGAGAAAAAACTTAATGTTCACGACAGCTATTGTTCACGTTTACTAATGGTGTTTCTTTTCTACAAAAAAAATTTGATATTATATTTAAAAAATGGAATTTTGTGTTCGTTTTTTAAAAATGTTTTGCTCTCTAAAAGGGAAGCATGTTTTATTCTAAAACGTTCACTCTTACTTATGGCATAAGGCATTGCACTTTTCACCTCGAATAAATCGAGAGTGTTGTTTGTGCCCTGTAAAAAAGGTGATATATGATGTTTATATATGGGGCTTATATATGGTGTTTTTTTTTATAACGGTGACGATTGCCTTAAAGATCAACAAAGCTACGCGAAAATTGCAAAAATTCGAAAAAGTTTGCAAAAATAGCGAAAGTTTTTATTATTTCAAACGAGCCATAAACACATACAGTCCTAAAAACTGTAAAGAATGGAACAAATTCGGTAAAAATTGCTAAATTAGCGGACATTTGCAAAAATTTTGTAATAGCGGCATAATAGCAATGTCTAATATGTCTTAAAAATCGTTAAATCTGTAAAGAATCACACCCCTTACAGATAAAAATCGCTATTATCGCGATCATGGCTAAAATTCGCAAAAATTTAAACAAACTCAAAAATTTATTTAAAATCCCTAAATCAGTTAAAAAAATCAAAATATCCGAAAACAACATAAAAAAAGTTTGCAAAAAAAGCGAAAATTCGCGAAAATTTTTAATAATTCAAAGATCCCATAAAATTGATTAAAAGTTCCTTAGACTATTAGGAATGGCAAAAATTCGTTAACAATTGCTAAATTAGCGAAAATTTGCAAAAATTTGCTTATAGAGGCAGGATACCAAAGTCTTATATATTCAAAATCATTAAAGCTCTAAGAAATCATACAACTTACAGTAAAAATCACGTCTATCGGTAACATGGCTAAATTTCGCGAAAAATTGCAATATTGGAAAGAAACCCAAACATTTATTTGTAATCGATCAATCGGTTTAAAAACAAAATGTTAGAAAATAATGAAAAAAATTCGTTAACAAAGTAGCTATAATGATGAAGAACAATTTTCGTCATGTGTTAAAAACAGGGCATTTTACTTTTGTTTTTGTCAACTATCAAATAGCATTATTACAGGGCTGGAGTGACATTTTATACATGCACCTTTTTAGAAGGCGATATTTGTTGTGTGGAAAAGAAAACACCATAAATATCAGGATCTTTATCATTAGGTTGTAATAACATAATTTGTTAACAATTCGTCGCTTATCACATTTTAGCAGCATTTTCCACATTTTTGTTCAAAAATTAAAAAAAAATATATAAAATAAACTTTTTGATGGCTAAAGCCAATTAATTGCTTAATTGGCAATATTGACGGAAAATGAAAAAGCTTAGTGAAATTAAAAACTCCAACCGAAAATTTTAGATATACATTTGTATATTTTTCAGCAAGCCATAATGTATTAAAAAAAATAGTTTTCTGTTATTTAAAATAATAAAATTTCTTGCAAAATCAAAGATTTGAAATTGTTAAAAAAAGTATAATAGAAATTGTGGTCCCAATGTTTTTTCCGATTTTGCCTGCCATTCTACTGCGCTGCGAAATGTTAAATAGGAGACTCCCTAATACAACTGATAGCCATATTCATAAATACGTATTAAACGAATGTTGGAACAACAAGCACAAACAATTTGATGTTGTGTTAGTTGCAGATACGATTGCTACGTATTTATTCATTGTTGCACTTAGTTTTTACTTGCTTGCTTGGACTCTTTGTGCTGCTGTTGATGTCACTTGAAAGGCAGTTTGGGTGATCAGTTGGTTGGTGTTTAAATGGTTGTGTTATAATTGATGTTATACATGTCATAATTCTTCACGGAAACATTATCGTGCGCAATTAAGTCAAAAATATTTATCGCCAGATCTAATCAAATAAATATAAATTAAATAAAATCAAATCACATCAATCATTCGTCTTGTTGATTGATAATAAATAACAACTACACTTTTTCACGTACGCATGTGCATACAAATGTTTCTAAAAATTCAAAGAATAAATCGTTTGACAATCAAAATTTGTTTTTTGACAGAGTTGTTAAAACTTTTGACAATTTTTAGTTTTAAATAGCATTAATACAAGTCCAGGTAGTTCTTACAGTTAACATCTGTTAAAATTATTTTAACGTTTCTAATCACCCTAATCGTGGAAAACCCCGAATATTTTGTAGCCCCAAAATTTGCTTTCGCCCGCAAAACCATTTTCTATCGTTGATGTCGTGGGAATAACTTTGCCCTTCGAATCATATACACATGTTCGTTCGACATTAAGTAGCCGTTAAAGAAAACAAAACAATTCAAAGTGCTATATTCGGGTAAGCCGAATCGTATACATCCCTCAGCATGGTGCGATATGATTAGAAAGTTATATAAATACCACTCTTAAGAGATAAATAAATTTTTTTTGTGCTACGCCCACTTCTCCGATCCCGGCCAGTTTCCATATTTTTTTCGAATATTCTGTATTTAAAACCTAAATGCGTGTACCCGATTTGTAACCATTGGCTATTGCCTTTCCCCAGATATGTATACATAAATCTATAATAATATAATATTATTATATTATAACTTCTCCAATCCCGCCTATTTTTTTTAGAGATGTTGTGTATTGAAACCCCAGCTATGTGTACCGAATTTATCTTACCGTCCTTTTTATACAAATAAATAGATTTTGCTCTCCCCACTCGAAGTTATTGAAAATGACTGTGGAACTCGAAGTACCGTATTTAAAAAAATAAGAAAGATTTCGAAAATCTTTTGACTAGTATATTACATACATATATGGCAAATAATCTTTGGACTAGTATATTACATACATATATGGTAAATCTCTATGGTTTATAATAAAAACAAATTCCTAAGCTGATCTCACACGGACTTATTGCAAAAGCAGTAATTTGTAAATAAAAACATACAATGAATTCAGAAATTTGCTTGCATATAATTTTTAGTACTATAAAGTCATTACAACAACATATGCTTATTATACAAAATATATGTAGCTTCAGAGCATTTGTTTTTGCATAATTTGGTAAAACGAGCCTTGTTGCAGCATTTTTTTTAGTTTTTAGCGCATATTTTGGTTTTTGAGGCATATTTTGATAAATTTTAATTTTTTTAGACTTCTACAAGAGCTTTCGCAACAGATAATTTTTTTTTCTTTTTGCGATGTTTTGGCTTTTCTATTTTAAATATCTATCTGTATGCCCAAGGTGTTGCTTCAATTTCACCATCTACATATCGTCACCTAATATGCAAAAGGGCGTAACAACACTTTTTATTTTTTTATAGGAGAAGCAAAAAACGTTGTAGAATTAAAGATATTTTAGATTTAACAGACATATTTTATTGTCTTGCTTAAAACACGACTACAGACCTGTTTCTTAAGATTTTTTATTTTTTGTTAATATTTTTTAAGTTATGGTTGTTACGCCTTTTTGGCATTCGATATTCTGAAACAAAAAGACGTAACAACATTAAACATGAGAAATGGTGATTTTGTTTTTAGAATATAAGTATTCTTCCCACTTTATTAAGTAATAAACATGTTTTGTAGGAAGTTTATTAAAAACAAAATTTATTAAAATTCATTGTATTAAAACAGTACATAAATATTTTAAAATATCTATTAATTCTGAAAAAAGGTTGCAATTTTTTTTTTACTTTTATCACAATAAGTTGATGTACATTCCACTTTTAAATCTCTTGGATTTCTTTCACATACTTTCCCCATGGAAAATCCTTCGTATGCTTTGCCATTCATCCGTTTTCTTTTATTTGTTTTTTGGCACTATGTTCAGTTTCCTTATTATTATTTTCCATTTAACTTTTTTTTACAAATATTTTAATATTTTCACAATACTACTCAGTCAAAATATGACCGTTAACATTGAACGAAAAAATTACAAACACAAATTGACAAAAAAATCGTAGGCAACTTAGTTATTCCAAAATAAAAAGAGTCGGTTTTTTTCATTCAAGTGTGTTGTTACGCCTTTTTGTTTTTGAAATTTATACACTTGTTGTTACGGCCTTTTGAATTTCGTTTGTAAAATCGTTTTTTCTTGACGTATAAGTTCAAAATTCTAGAGAGACATGTAATTTAGTTTAGTGCATTATAATCAATCAAAAACTCGATTTTGAATTTTTTTGTTGTTACGCCCTTTTGCATATTAGGTGACGATATGCAGCCATATTCATAAAAAATTCTAATTTTAAGCTTATAGCATGTAATAACTATCAAATGCTTTTTGTCTAATAAACCCCCTATAAAAATTTGTATTCATAAACGTACATTTACAGTTTTATTACTATTAACTGTTTGTGGCGATTTTGTGTTTAAGTATGGCAACTTTCCTTATATTTACTTTTTATAAACATCACTATTATTAAGATTTGTTTATTCTTTATTTTTCAATATTTTTGAACAATAATTCGTTAGTTTAAACAAAAAAACAACTAGTTTCAGTAATTTAATAAGTTATTAATGAAAATATCTGCATTTGCCCCTGAACATATTCTTTTAAATCATATAAAAATGTTTTAAATAACTAACCATATAACTTTAAATTGGTTGTCTAAAATAAAAACAAATTTAGTTAAATGTATTTAACAGGTCCATATTAATAAATAAAACATTTTTTTCATTATTTTCCAACATATTTCACAAAAATAAAATCATAAAATGCAGACACTTATCAAAATTACATATTATTTTTGGTTTAAAGAAGGGTGAATCGAACAATAAATTTTATTACTTTATGAATGGTTGATTAAAGGTTTAATAGACTATTTTTCGTTTATGAATACAACTTTAGCAATTTTGCCTTATACGTATATGGTTAATTAATCATTAATAAGTTTTTATGAATACGGCTGTTGGTTTTTTATTATATTGTGAGACAAAACCGGTTGTCATTAAAGATGAATTTTATTTTAAACTTTTTTTTAGCCACAATTTTGGGAAAAGGCAATTATATACGTTCTTGGCGATGTATGTAATACATAGAAATCTGGATCAGTCTTTTAGTATACCGATCGATTTAGAATCACTTTCAACGTGATCTAACGATAACCATTCGTCCGTCTGGCTAGTTGCCTGTCCATGTTAATGTTGTGCGCAAAGCAAAATTATGATCTTGTAGATAATTGGATCAAATTTGGTAAATGCACTTTAATTGTTTTAAGGACAAATTATATATCTATGAATTTGAATGTCTATTCATTGGTCTATATTTAACATATTCCCCATAAAAACTTTTTTTTCATATTAGACTCTTTGTGTCCGTAAACCATCTCATTCTTAGAATGAATTCGCCCCAAAAATGTTTTTTTGCCAACTAAATTCTTTTCGAATTATTTCACATTTATAAATACCTTTAACTTCCTTTAAAATGTTTTCATTAAAAAACCATTTAAGACAAAAAATATCCTATGGATGTTGATATCTAGATAATATTCGGCACATATGAATTTTAACCTCTTAACGTGGCCTTGTTTTTGTGAGCCGATGACAGTTCATCGATTCCAAATCGCGAAAATTATCTGTAAACAGTGTTTGGGCTTTACCGATAATAATGCTAGGATTATTTTTATCAAATGGAACTGTTATTAATTTGTTGAATATTTCGTTTTCAAATTAGCAATTTTTGAATTTTTTGGTGCATATTTTTAACAATTTTGAGGGCATATTTTCCAGTTTTTACTGCATATTTAATGCGCATAAAACGTGTTTTTTAGAGCACATTTCTGGTTTCCCTGTTTTTAAGACATAAATCGTTTTTTAGTTATAACTAGGGCCCGGACTTTTATGCGTTTTATGCACATAAAAAATTCACTTAAAATAGAAAAATATGCGCTAAAAATCAACTTTCGTTAAAATTTGAATTGCACCCTAAAAGTACCAACTGGTTTTAGTCAAACCAGTAATTATCAGATTTGGACATCAGGAGGACTCTCTGTTTCATGTGCTCTCCAGTCAATCTGCTTCTTGTATCCGGCACTGCTTCTTATAAATGCCAATCATTTTAGATCTTCATTTTAGTTTAAAAAAACATATGATGCATGCAATGATGTCAATTCTTAAAAAACAAAGTGTTTGAAAAACGGTTAAAATTTTGAGTTATTAATGAAGACTAACTTTAAAAAATATCATTCGGTTAACCGTTAGTCGATTAATTAGTACTTGATTAACCGATCGGCAAATTTTAAATTAGCTTTTATCGATTAACGATTAAACCGGTTAATTTCAGTCGATTACCCGATTAACCGATGCAAAAAAAAATTTATTTTGTGTTTTAAATTATGGGCAAGTTCCAAAACTTCAGTTGTAATGCAACATGCTTTTTTAAATGCGTTATACACTGCAATTATGTAGATATTTTAAAATGTTTTCTGTACCAAAGTTCACCTAAAAAGTTACTTAAGTGCAGCAAAAAAGTTGTGTTTAGAAATATTTTTTCATAAAATAACTATATTTCCTTCTAGCAATACATTCTTAAAATTCAGTACAGAACAGAAGTTAAGCAATTCGACCAAAAAAAAATTGTAACCAAAATGTAAAAATAAAGAAACAAAAAGCAAAAAAAGTAACCGAAATTATTTTGTATCAAATGTACTATTTTATTCGCACTTCAGTTGAAAAATATATCTGAAGAAGGAATTGTATTTGTTGAATAGTTCTTGCAAGTAAAACTTTTTAAGTCTTGCAGAGTGCAAAATTGAACTAAATTATGCGGTAGAACTTTTATATATTTAAGATGCTTTTTGTCCTGCTGAAATAGAATCCTATTAAACGGGATAGGATCGGAAGGACATTTGACCTTTTCGATTATCTTAAAAGTGTTTCAGTAAGACCTTTAAAGAATTAAAGGTAGCAGGTAATGGATTTAAAGTATATACTTTATAGTTTAAGTTGGTAGTCTGTTAAAGTTTTAGCTTTTTAAAGTAGATTAAAAAAGTATTAGTGTTGGTTGCACAAACATAACACACAATTTTTAAGAGTCAAAAAAGCGTGGCGGGTAATTTTTTTCCAAAACGAAAAATTGGTTAATTTTGTGTTTAAAAAATGTAACAAAAATGGAAAAAAAACAAAAGTACACATTGGAAAAGAAAGTAACCAATTTTGGTTAAAAGTAACCAAAACGGCAACGCTGATTATGGGTTGCTTTCGATTTCTTCAACATCTACGTTAAGTTAAAGAATTTTTTCCAAGTCAAAACTTATCAAAATAAAACAATAAATGGGATTACTTTCGAAAATAAATCCCGGAATTTCTTAAAATTTGGTCCAGAGGCATAATTGGGACATTTTTCTTCGAAGGAGTGGCCGTTACAGTCAATGGCGATCGTTATCGGGCCAATGTTGAACGAATTTTTGCTCACAAAAATAGAAGAGGTGGATTTTTCCAACATTTGGTTTCAACAGGACGGCGCTACGTGCCACACAGCCGAAGCTACACTCGATGTTTTGCTCCCTGTTTTTGAAGATCGCATTATCAGCCGCAAGGCTAATGTCATTTGGCCACCTCGGAGCTGCGATTTGACACCGTTGGACTATGATTTGTGGGGTGCCGTCAAAGATACGTATTACGCCGACAAGCCAGAGACAATTAAAGCTTTAAAGGACAATAATCGTGAGCCATTGGTGAAATACAGCTGCACACAATCGATAATGTGCTTTAAAATTGGACCGATCGTGTAGGCTACTGCATGGCCAGCCGAGCCAGCCATTTGAATGAAATTATTTTCCATTATTAACCGGAAGAATTGTACTTTCAAAGAAAAAAAGATATTTGAGAAAGTATTCAGTAGCTTTTATTTATAGCATTTTCAAATAAAAAAAAGTTATTTGGCGGACCCTTTATATTAATATATGTATATGATGATGGTGATGACGATGATGATGATGATGATGATTACATCTGATATTAATTCAAAGTATTTTAACATTTAGTAGTTTAGTATGCATACATATTTAGCAAATTCGGCCGTTTTGATCTACTGGTGTGGGTGCAAGAATGATAAAAACAAGATTACGCATTGCGCAGGTTGGCAAAATTCAACTGTTTAATATGACGTCACATCAGGATATTATACACATGTTTGTTTGCTTGTGTTTCTATATTTTATCTGTACTGATACGCTGATGCGTTAACGTTTCTTTGTATCATGGTGTGGGTGTAATTAATTGTAACTTCGCCAAGTGATAGACTGCTGAATTCACATTAAAATTGAATGGCTCGTTAAAAACCTAAATGAATTGATTTAGTAAAACTGAAACATACGCATATTTTATTTTAAGGCTATATTTTCAGAATCAGATCAGTTTGATCATTAGTGATTATTCGTGTCGTACAGTGCTATACATTAAAATGAAGTACATGGCTCCAGAATCCATTATCTTTTGTACGATTACGTTTAACAATATCAAACATCAAAAAAAAAAAATCGTCGCAAAATGTTACTTTTCGAAAAGATATTCTTTCAGACAAACGGACATAGTTTGATTAATTCAGAAAGTATTTTGATTGTTAACGAATAATACACTACCCATCTTTGGAAGTGTATAAATCTTTTTTTTTCAACCGTTCCCTTAGTAAACATGCAATAAATCTGTTTTATTTTCTTAAAACTTCACTACTTTTTTTCGCTATTCCTTTTAACTTTTCGTTAAATTTCGCTGATGATCGTGGGAAAATATTACTGTTTTACCTCCAATTTTGCATTCACTAAATTTAGAGCAGCTTCTTGCGCGGTCTACAAACAAGAAAATAAACGTCCAATAAAATATGTTTTATGGTTATAATTGACAAGAGTAACATTGCGACTATTTTTACAAAAACAAAAATACATTCTTGTTAATAAAAAGAGTTGCTAAGTAAATACGGATACTAACACGCTCATTCGCTTGCGCTACTTACTTGTATTGTTGGTTAGTTAGAACTTGTAATAGAAGTATTCAATGGTACTTCTGCTCAAAACATCCAATTATTTTTTATCGACTGATCGAACATTGATGCAAGTACATTTGAGCAGTTGTCAGGTGCGAACTCCAATAAGGAGAAGAAGAAATTGTTTAACTTAATGCAACCTTTTTTCAAATTTATTTATTGAATTTCCCTATCGCACTTAAATATGAAGGGGATTTACACAAAAGATTTAAAATTGTCCGTAGAAACAAAACAGTTTTTAATTAAACATTTAAGGCATATCCAAATGAATTTTTCAATCAACAGTTTCATAACCAAAAAAGTAGACAAAATAGCACGATATTGTTTGTAGCCGGTATACCGGTATACCTATAGGTAGAATTTAACATGTCGATTTTTTCCAAAAAGTGAAGAAATACAAATTTTGAGTTAATACACTCTTAATGATCAAGTGCGATATGCACACATATTTAATGTAAACTAACAATAATTAATCAAATCTTTTAAATTTTTTTACAAAAACAAAAAAGCAAAATAATTTAACACAAGCAAAACATGTGCACAATACACACACAGTTTTTGTTTGCTCATTTCTTTATCAGTGTAAACAAGAAACACTATAGACCATTAAAATATAATGAATATCTACAGAATCACTACAATTGTTCTGTTTTTTAACGAAGAACAGAACACAATATAATGTTCGTTTCTTTCTTGAAAATAGTTACGAACGGTATGAAGGGTTGTGTTTGTATACACAAACACTAACGAAATACATATATCGTTTCTGGGTGTGTTAGCCGTACGGTAAATAATGTTTTGTTTTTTATAAGTATGCATTAACCATTTTTCTAATTGAAAAAAATATATGGTCTTGTCAGTATCGAGATGCTTTATAACGGTTTTCCTTAATGCTTAGAAATGCTCTATCACCAGTAAAATTGTTGTTTGAATGTTATTGTTGCTGGGCATGTCTGAATTAAATTTTTACTTCAGTCGTAAAGAAAGGCGATATTGTCTTTCTTTGTGTCTTGCACAATTTTCGCGACACTTGTTCGAAAATGTCGTTGACGATTTGTTCCTGCCGTCCCTCACATGTCGTGCAGGAATTAACATTGTCGTGCAATCGTCTTTGAGGATGTCTTAAAAACGGGGCCAACTGGGTATGTAAGAGTCTGATAGTGTGAATGTATGTGTGATGAAAATGAAAAGTATTATGAAAAAAGTTTGACATCCCATACGACTTCATCGTTGTTTGAAAACTTTCTAAGCAATAATACTTTTCATTGGATCAGGGTTGCATTTAATTTCATGTATGAGTGTTTATACTTTCTGTGATGGTGTGAACACAAACCGTTATGTAACATTCGATTTTTTGACAGTCGCAACAACACTCATTATAATTCTTTCTCACAAATTAATATGGAATACGTTAGACTTGTGAGATAGTGTAAACTATCCTTAAATACTCCAACACCAGCCTACGCCTCAGGGATGAAAAACGGCTTTTATAATTTTGTACCAACTATGAAAACAAAATGTTTCAAGCCATGACGGTACCATTTTTTAATATTTATTAAAAACAAACAAGCTTAACAAAAATGGGTATACAAATTAAAAAGTGCACAAAAATATAACATAAAAATAATAAATACTTATCAAATGCCCGAAATGGTAACACATACGTCTTCAATTGCTTACCTAAACTACATTATAACAGCCGTATTCATAATGAAAATTTGGCATGAAGTTAGCAAAAAGTTTATTCATAATACACTAACCAAACATTTGCTAAACTCTTGTTAACGAGCTGCCCAACGTTTGCTAACTTGTGAAAAACAGCCGTTTAATGTCAAACACTTTTGTTTGTTTTTTTTTTAATTAAATCCTTTTTGTTTAATTTACTGTCTTTTAATTAATTTATTTTAATTTTAAAAACTTTTTAACATTTTTATATGTGAAGGAAAAAACAAAAAAAAAAGGAAAAAATGACAAATTCAGCGATGATTAATGCAAAACGTGTTGAGTAATACAATGTGGCATCACAAAAATTCAGAGTTGATTTATTAAAAGTTGGCAGATGGATAAAAGTTCGTTATGAATTAACTCTGTGCCAACAAGCTGCTAAGCTTCATCGGCATTCTAGTTAGCAGCTCGTTGTACGCAGTGTGCAAACTGTGGCTAACTTTTTGTTATGAATACGGCTGTAGATAATTTGTATGCTACGCCTGGTTCAAACATGTGGCTTGCAAAAAAATAAATCTTGTGCAAAATCCGGCAGCTAAAAGAAAACTCAAATTTCTAAAACTAAACTAAATTTATGTGTATTTTAAACTTTTAAAATTAATCAATAATTTCTCTTTCCTGAATGTCTTCTTTTAAGTCAATTTTTTTAAAAAAAGGAGTTTGTTTACGGCATTGCGTGGAATATGCAATAAAAACTTACCAATACTTTTCTATATACAAATATCTAACCTCTATAAACGATTCGTGAGTAAATGTTTGATGAAATTTATTGTTGACTTTCTGTCATCCTTAACATTGTGGGAAAAAACGAAATGTGTCTCACTTTTTTAAATTTATCGCGCACAGTGACTGTAATTAACGATGAATATGAGAATACATTTTCGATTTTAGTAAGGCGTAATGGAAAATAAACACCGTAAATTGGTGTTTATTATCAGTTCAAATATTTCAAGAGGGGTCTTCATATGGTATCTATTAAATATAAGTCAGTCTTTATAAAACTTGACCTTACAGTATTAAACCACAAGGGAAGAAAATTTAACTTTTTTGTGTTGATTGCAAGCTTGAAGCAATTTTTTTTTACTAATTTAAGGTCAAATCTTATCTCCATTTTTCTCCATCAGATTTTTTTTAAATGTATTTGTTAACTTTGAAAAACACTTAAATTCTTGGAAATCACAAAAATAATTTCTGAGTAATGGTTGTTTAAGTAAAAAATAAAATTAAAAATTTTGTACTTGAAAAAATCATAAAAAATCCAAAACGGGAAAAACTTAAAGTCTTGTTACTTCTACGCTAAGTCACATACCCCATCCACAAAATGAGCCATACATATGTCAAAAAAATTTAAGAACGCGTTTCGTTTTTATTCACAATTAAGTGAAGGAACCTCATTTTTAAGTGAAGCAAAAAAAAAAAATTCATAAATAGAACAGCAGCAAACACACACATTAAAAAAAATTTTAGTTTTGTATGGACTCTCGATTTTTATCAATTCAGTTTTCTCAGTAAATTGTGAACAAAATCAAAAGTTGTCGATCGAGTACAATGAAATACAGCTCATTTATTTCGAAATATGTTTAACTTAATGTTTTTAAGCAAAAACTGTGATTTTTGTCGCATTTTTATTTTTTTTATAAATTTTTAAACAATTTTAAACAAAATTTTTTAATTAATTTTTTTTCCAAGCTTCAACGATATCTCTGAAACTACTGGGCAAGTTAAAAACCATTGTATTCTCGGCTTAAAGATATTATCGTTGAAGAATTTTGAATTTTTTTTTAAACTGCACAACATTGCCACCCTGTTTAGGTATGACAATTTGGCGTAATCGCCAAGAGGTAAAAAATACATCGCTCTTTTTTAGGTTGGCCAGTTCCAAAAAATATATCATATGAATGCTTGAAGTGTGTTCTATAAATTGATATTTGATTGTAATAAACCCTCACTTTTAAAGAGATATTGGTATAAAAAAATCAAATGTTAATCTCCTGTAGCTCCCGAAGTAGGAGCGTTGGCTTAGGAGAAAAACACTTATTTATAGAACTTAATAACATCGCTTTTCAGTTTTTCTTGTTACACTGTAATCTTCTGTTGAAACAAAAAGAACGGCAGCATTGCCACTCTTTAAACTGAGCACTTTTGCTTTCAAATTAAGTTTTGCCTTGAGTACAAGAGTCAGATTTTAAAGTTTATATGTGTGTGCTTATTTATGCATTCAGGCTGGTACAGCACCAAATTGTACCTCGAACTCACAGTGTATTTTGTACCATCTTTAGAGCAACATTAAAAATTGTATATAAAGCAAATTTATTGTGGCCATGAAATAACCGTTAAATGACTTGGCAGTCACACCAACTGCGGGCAGAGATTCATGCAGTTCCATTTAATACAAGATGCTGGGAAAATTATGTTACGAACACCCATCGAAAACCTAAAAAGAAAACAAAAAAAAAACAAAATTACGTGAACAAAAAGCAATAACACTTACACCGCCACCAACAACAATTGTACAGCAACACTAAATAAGTTCATTGGAATCACGACATTACTCTGATGGAAATCATCACAGTATGAGTCACTTAGAGTATCTCCCCCGAAACAATTGTAGTTCACACTTAGCACTTTTATTGAGATGGTCCTAATGGCTTAACGAGCAAGTAAAAAAGGAAACAATAAAACGACTAGGTAGAGGGAAGGTGAGCAACATTTCATGTTTGCCCACTTTTAAATCGCGTTGGTACGGAGATTCCTTAATCGCAATATTTTAATACACGCTTAAAATGTCTACTTTTAAATCAACAACGTACATATTTGTGAAAGATTTAGCCGGCTGCAACAACATTTAATGTACGTATAAACATACAGCAATAACACGCTATGACGAATTTTGTTTAAAATATATTCGCTTGAAAAGATACAAAAATTTTATTCTGGAACAAAATAAATACTGATTTTTACCCATATAATTAATGAACACAGCGTGAAATTTCACACATTTTGTATCGAGATATATGCGCATATAACATGATTAAAACGATTTAAAATACATATTAACAATAATATAATATGCATTTAAAAACTAAAAAAGCAAATCCAGATACAGTGTATTTTCCAGGGACCGTAACGGACACAAGTTTAAGTTTAATATTTACTTTTTACTCACTCGGCCCTATCGTCAACGTTAACATATGCGGCTTACTTGTAAACGACAACGACTTAGACAATAAGGCCAATTACACTATGCCCCAAAAAAAAGTTACCCCAAAATTAGATTTCTTTTAGATGAATTAAGCTGCTGAACTCGAATATAGCAATCATTTATTTATCTTAAAAAGCCTTTTTGAGATTTTCGCGAGAACCTGTTTTTGCAACTTATGAGACTTTTTCCAAGACTCAAACGCAAATTTTACATTGTTGCAAAGATATATTTTTACTCATTCAGCCGATATCTATACTGCGTTTATTGGATAAAAATTCACTGGGTTACATTTAGAGAAATTGGATTTTTTTGAACGTTTTAAAAGATTTTTTAGTTTTTTAATTTTCTTTTAACCTGTATCTTAAATATATTTTCATCGAAACGTATTATGCATAAAGTTGTTATCATCGGACAAAAATTTACATACTAAAACAACATATGTATATAATTTTAAGGGCCGATGTTGAATGTAAACCACACCGTCAAGTTTTTTTCTGCATTTCGTTTGACAATTCTCAATTTCAAACTAACTCAATTTGAATCATGGAAAGATAAACAATCGAATTATTAAGGCTAATTATGAAAATGGGCGTTCAAATCAAAATGCATATCGTGCACTTTCAAAGAAAATCATCTTTAGTGGTGAGGCACATTTTCACCTCAGTGGATTCGTCAATAAGCAGAATTGCCGCATTTGGGCAAATGAAAATGAAAGAGTGATTGTCGAAAAGCCAATGGACACACAAAAAGTGACTGTTTGGTGCGGTTAATGGGCTGGCGGCATCATCGGCCGTATTTTTTCCAAAACAAAGCCGGTCAGGCAATTACTGTGAATGGTGTTCGCTATCGTGAGAAGATAACGAACTTTTTATGGCCCGAATTGGAAGATATGGATGTGGTTTCAACAGGACGTTGCTACTTGCCACACAGCTAACGAAACAATGGCCCTTTTGATGCCGTTGGACTTCTTTCTTTGGGTTTATTTGGAAGAAAAGGTGTATGTCGGTAAGCCAGCACATTAACGGCAAATAACCTTAATTATGCCTCAGCGTCATCGAAAATTTGGACCATCGGATGAAAATGGCCGATATTTTGTTCCATACATAATTGAACCATACTACTTAATATTATCATAATAATAAGAAATTACGATAATTTCCTAAATAATTTGTGTTTTATTCAAAATTAACATTGGCCCTAAAAATTTAACCACGCCTTATTGAAAACATCTGAATTTGAATTTTCATAAAAATATTTCTTAATCAACGCTACTATTGTATTTATGTACATTATTGCGGCTTAAAGCAGTATGCTTCCACCAATCGGTATATTCCAAAATACTGCATGACTTCATAATGCAGTGTTGCAAGCATCACTAAAGCCAAATACGTTGGCAAAGCATTGCAAATAAAAACAACGCACAATTTCTCAATTGTTGTGCAGTGAATGCGGTTACCATGCAATAATGAACTTCAGGCATTTTCACAGGAAAGATGTCTAGTCTTGTTGCATTGCAGCACTGCGTTTATGTTTTATAAATGAAATGTTGTGTAAAAGCCAGATTTGTCAATACGCCATGAACTCCAAACGTATTTTATGCTACGTGTTTTGTAAAATTAACTCAATTTGTTAAGGGCTTGGAAGAGTATTTTTCATTCGGTAACCCCATTAAAATAAGGGATCCAATTGATCATATGACTGATTGCTATTTCTGCACGACCAAAGTTCAAGGCGGAAAAAGCCAAAGTTTTTCATCCCGATATAAAAACAATTGCTTCCCATTTTTTTCTGTACCCAAAACTTGATTCCCGTTTCAAAAAAAGAGGTTTTTTGGACACGGAGACACGCGTTTTTCACAATTTTAACCGCTCCAAGTTAAATGGAACTCTTCCAGAAAGTAATAAGTGAATGAGTGAATTTGAAGGAAACAACAGAAGTCAACTAATTCCAAAGATGATGGACGATTTAAATGTTATTGCAGTATTATTCAAAGTCTAAATGCAAGAGCACACATGTCAATGAAAATGCACTTTCATTACAACTATTTATTATCACTCGAAATAGTGATTGGGGATTATTTCCTTATTTTTAATATTTATTACATTTTTTATTTTGAAGCCCTTCTCTTCGAAAAACTTTTTTATTTCGTCTGGGTGCACGCATGTGTCAATGCCCTTAATACAACTCGAATACCTTTACTGCTCTCCATTTGTTGTGTATATACTTTTTTTTAAAAGTGCATCAAATTTAGTAATAACATTCTCATGATGCACTTGTAGTTTTGTCTTGTTTAAAATACCATGTTTTATTGAAGCAACAAAAAAAGAATTTTCATCAATCATCGAGATCAAACTCTTTATTTTAATTCATTTGAGGTTTGCTCTCTAAGATATATTGGGGGTGGCAAGAAGATTTTTGCTTCTGTTTAACAAGTGGCTTTTTTTTTGGGAAAAAGGGAGCCAGGGATGGCAAAGGAAGTTTTAAATATTGTTTATAGTGTTTTCAGATATTTTTAGATTTTAATAAATCTAAATCTAAATCTAAATTCTATCCCCAAACTTAAATATCTAGACGGAAATGTAAGAGTTCTGCTGTCGTATATGTTTCTGCATAGTAAGTCATCGTTCAGACTTACAGAAGATATTCACGTCAAATGTTGCAACCTTGCGAAAAAGCAAAAGTGCAAAAACATAACAACAACCACATAGACAATTATTTCGTACAAACGATGCAAAATGGTCAGGGTATAAGTAAGTGCAAGATTATCAGAGTAAAAGCATATCATTTTTGCAACTTTTTATGGCGTTGCCAAATTGAAAAAAAAATGCTTAAAAAGTACTCCTGAAACCAACTCTACTCTACAGTAAAAAACCAACGCAGAAATACCATTCATGTACGTACATTTTTTCTTTGAATTGAAAAATATTATAAATTGTAGTGTTTGTAAAAAATTAAACAATTAAAAAAGAAAAAGTGTCAAAGAAATGGAAGAAGCAAAAATACTGGAATACTTAAGTAGATAAGTTATTAATTCGACATGTAAATTTATAAAATTATTTTATTATGTGAAATTTTTCAAGAAACTTACAATTGGATTTTATTAAAAAATGGAAAGTGCGTTGTTTAAAAATGGTTTACAAAATGCTGAAAATTTAAGGTGAAAGAAAAATGGTTTTGCTCACGTCAAATAAGTGCAACTCTGCTTTTTTGCACAGTTGCAAGGGTAAAAAAAATTGACGTTAATACCTTTACAATTTTTGTTTCTGAAATTATTAAAAATTCTGCTTTGAGTGCAATTTCAATGTCAAGTTTATCAAATTTTAGTCTGGCAATTTTTATATTTTCATCTTGTTTTGCCTGTTAAACTTTTTATATTTAACTACCTCAACTCAGTGCGCTTCGCTACCCTCATTAAAATCAAATATGTAATTTGTTTTAAATACAGATCTCATGCCTTGTTAACGAGGATAGTTGTACCAAGTTTGAATTCTCTTGCTGTTACCATTCGCCAGTTACACAGATATCTATATGGTATTTGTATTGAAGTTGCCCCGCCTTTGTATACAATAAGACCCACATTTTTACAGATATTCTTCATTTATAAATTTATTGGTTCAAAATTTGTAAATCGTAGCTGTGGCCGTTTTCTGGATATACCGAAATCTAGTTTGCTCTGCGCCCTCTTTTTGAAATAAAAAGTTAATTAGAATGAAAATAAAACAATTCACAAAGGTAAGAAACCAACAAAATACAAAGACAGGTCCAATTAATTAACAAAAATTTTCTCAAATGCATTTAAAAACAAGATCAAAATCAAAAAACAGTTGATTCCGAACAGAAAGTGCGATCAATTTCGCATTTTCCTTAAGAAGATGACAGATTCATAAAACTTAACAAAAAGTTTCCTAAAGTTCAATATGGTTTGAAACATTTGATTAACATATTGTTACGTTTTTCCTTTAATAAACGCGTTTGAGTTCTTTAAATTGCAAATCCGAATATATACATACATATACACTTATTCAATTTAACAAACTTTATTGAAAATAATTATTTTGTTCACAATTGTTAAGCTTCGTACAGGCGGTGGTCATTTTCATTTGGCAGAAATGTAAAATAAATGCATCTGACAACGGCACCATTGTCAGTAAAATGACAACAAGAACAGAACCTTTTTAATGTCTCCAATAAACTAAACTAATTATTTATGAGTCACCCCTTTTTATATTTCTTAATTATTTCTAGATGTTTCCTGAACCTCCCTGTAATAACAATTTATTATGTTTTAAAACCATTTCTTGAAATGAATGGGAAATTCATGTAGGAATTATTTTAAAATACAGTTGTGTTGAAAATTATACATGACAGTTTTGAAGTATCTAATATAACATAAAACTATAACTTACATAATAACTTATAACCATAAATAATTCATAGATAATTTAACACAGTTGCTTAAGCCAACTTAAGCATATTATAGTTGTTCCTTTAGAGTATTTGAAGAACTTTGGCTTTATAGAATTATAAGAATTTCATAAATTTATTATTTGAGATATTCTCCCAATTTTATTTTGAATAAGTTTTAATTTGTTGGTGGTTAAGCATTTCTATATCAGTAGACTTCAAATATATTTTTTAAAAGTTACAAGCAAAACCTTTAGCCAGGATGATATATTTCAAATCATTTTGTGTTGTATGAATTATCTATTCATTCGTCGACCACAACTTAAAACCTTCCATGACAATGTTTGATTTCTTCAATTTTGTTTTTTTTAGTTCTTGGTGTTTTAATAAACAAAACTGGTAAATATTTTCCATATCGTAATTTCCGCCGGAATGTAGTAGTTTTTAGCATGAAGATATTCTAGAACTACCAAAGATTTGTTAGAGCGTTAATGGGCATTCCGTCATTGGCAACACAGCGGGCTAATATTTCACCCAATTTCTCGTTAGAACTACTTGGAAGTGAGTCAAGTTTAATGTCATGCTGGTGATTAATAAGTCGAGACTGCGAAGAACGTTTGCAACTGATCATTTTGGGAAGCTTCAGACACCTCTCTTTGTCTTTTTACTCCCGTTCGACTATTTCCATAGACAACATATCGAGCCATAACCGCAAAAAAGCTTGAGCGACAAAAATAAAATTTTATAGAAGAAGGTTTTTTTTATTTAATTTCATAAAAATTTTGTATGAAAATTGTGGCTTGAGATAAAATAGTTTTTGTTATAAAATCGTAACGGTTCCTTATGTGACCATGATATCTTAGGAGATGATGCAAGTGTTGCCAGTAAAGTCATTTATTAAAAAAAAACGAAAAGTGAAAATTATGGCGCTAAAGCTTTTTTTTCGATAAGGGCTCGATATTTTGGCCCGTTTTCACAATTTACCGGTAGCTAAAGGTAGGATTTTATCCGCCGTAAAAAAGTGTTCCATTATTACAACTTTATTTTAACTTACCAGGTAGGATGAACCTTAATCTACTTTATCGCTCACTTTAGGTTAAAGTAAAGTTCTAATAATGGTTAAAGTCTGCTTTTAGCTATCAGTAAATTGTGAAATCGGGCCTTAGAATACTTTCACGCATATTTCTATTTCGCTTTTAAACTGAATAATTTTTTGTAGTACACATTTTTGAATTGATTCAAGTTTTTTTTTTACAAGAACACACGCTTTTATAAGAGATTTGTTTTTACAACGTTTATAATGCTGTTTGACTTATGTTACATTTTGTTTGACATTCTTCATAAGAAGTTTAAGGTTTCCCAATATTACTCTCTTGCGATTTTCAAGATCCATCCTAATAAAAATGTTTATCATTTTGCGAAGCACTAATGATACAAAAGTAAGCGCACCATTATGCGCTACGCAATAAGACATAAAAAAATGCAGTTAAGTAAGTGGAAGAACTCTCAACAACTTTTATACAAAAAAGGTTTGTAAGGGAGAATACTTAAAAATGATTGTAGCAAAACATTCAGTGTGTAAAGCTGATCGCTACATCCAACAATTTTTATATATGCTGAATAAATCGCTTTATGTGTCAAAAATGTATTGCTTCAAAGTGGGAACTCGCCATATAAAATTCATGTCTTCCGTAAGCGAAATGGTAAGCGAAAATTTTATATTTCTCCCTTACAAACCTGCTTCGTTGGAAGCTCCATTTTTTATTGGGATATAATGAAATCTATAATGCCTTTGTATGGGAGTTGCTACGCCTCTTCTCCAATATCGTCTAGAGAGGCTGTGTATTGATAACCCAGCTATGTGTACCAAATTTTGACAATTTTCCTTTTACCGTTCTTTAAGCCTAGTACTCTGTTCAAATTTGTGAAAAATGTTAAGCAACATTTATTATTTCACACGAAAATTTTGACATGTATCAATGTTACCTATGCATGCGAGTTTGTACAATTTAACTTTTTTATTACTGCAAAGTATGCGACATTGTTTGCGTATGTAAACAAACCCCACATGTATTTAACTAAAAATTATTTTTTTTAATAAGAAAAAATGTTTAAAAAAACTGTTACCGGTGTTGTTATTTTTATTTAATAATCAGTTCATACTTTTTTGGTTTTGCTTAAAATTCGACGTAAAATAAGTGCAGCTTATATTATTTCGCAGTTGTAAAAAAACGTTGCCAGAAACATTTAGGAACTTTTTCACAAAATTAACAGAGTACAACTCTATCAACTATTTGGTTTTTTTTTAGTTACTTGGTGGGTATTGCTTCAAAGAGGAAAATCGCCATATACATATGATTCATGCCTTCCGTAAGCGAGATTGTAAGTGAATCTTTTAATTTTCTCTCTTAATAACCTGATACGTTTGCAGCTCCATACTATTAGGATTAGATTAACATAAAACATCATTAGAAGGAAATACATTTGTATGTATGTATGTATGATTAAAATGTACACATTTTTTATTTGACAGCTTTTGCATGTCAAATGAGTTAAAAATTAGTGAAAACCGTTTGATTGGATTAAAGTTACTTTTTTAGTTTGCGAGCTTAGAATATTTATTGTTGGCTTTAAATTGTATTCCGAGATCTACTATTCGTTATGTGGTGTGTATGTTTGTAGGTTAACATTAGTTGTTGTTATTAGGCACCTATTGTTAGAAATTAAACAAACAACATGATTATTCACATTATTGGTGGACACACCCGTTTATAGTTGATATTTTTTTTTTACTTGTTGTCTGTTGCTATTGTTGTTGGCTTCGTTTATTTTTTGTTGTTGTTTTATCCGATTGTGTTTCTGTTTGTGTCGACAACACACAGCAACAGTTTTAGCACTTTGTCTGTCTCTGGCTCGTAGTGGTCGTGCGACATAATAAAGACATTTATTTCAATTACTACAATTTGTCCACAACTTAACTCCGCCAAATCAGAGCAAAATTTATCGTTTACTCGTGTTAAGTCAACTACCAAATCACACAATTAATTAAATCTTTCTCTTGGCAATCTGCCGTATTGGTTGGTAGGTATACAATTGAACCATTCGTATCTGTGTGTTAAAAATATGTGTGTATGTATGAATGTATAAACAACTACATACAAGTGAATTTGCCAGTTTGCTGGTTGGTTACTTTTAAACAAATTAACAAGCACACATACTGAGTATATTTTACATACATATGAACATACAAGCATCAATAAATAAAGTTTTTTACTCATACACAAAATACTTGTACATAAATTTACAAGTACATACTAAAAAATACACGTACCTACATACGTACAATGTGTAGAGGATAAACATTGTATGTCAGTTAAACAAGATCATTGAACACTCATTTGACAATTTCATAAAAATTGGGTTGGGCACTTGTAATGTCGTGAATGGGTATCTGTGTGTTTGCCTCTCTTGTACACATGTTTGTTTGTTTGTTTGTTGGTAGATATGTATGAATGAATGAATGTATATTTGTTATTAACGAAATAATGGAGACAAATAATTTAATACTGACTGACTGATTGTTATATTGACTGTTAAAAATCACCACCAATAACGGCAGATTGTTGTAAAAACAAAATAAAATTAACAACAAATTTAGTTGATTGGAATTTTAAATATCTTGCACAGTGTTATTTATTGCGCATTTAACTCGTTTAACGCATTTATTAAATGTTTTATAAAAAAAATTACTTCATACAGACATACTTACATACGTGCATATGTAAATGCCAATCGCACTTGATCATAAAGAGGGTATTAACTCAGAATTTAAAAATGTTTAGTAAAAGCAAAACAATTTTAAATAGGATTCCTAAATCAAACGTTTCATTAGCAAAAAGAAGACAAAATATGAATATAACGTATAGATTTTTTCGAAAAAATTAACAAATAAACATGTGCATGCAACAAAGTGAGTACATATTTGAGACTTATTTCATGAAAAAAACACAAATTGATGCCGTTTCCTTTATACTTAAAATTTCAGATAAATTTTGTTGTTGTGGGTTCAAAGTACATATAAGATAAAATGATGAATTTTAAGAAATTCCTAAATACCTACCACTTGAATATAAAGCAGTGAAGGGCACACACATACTTTCACATTTATGCTTGTGTGGAAAGCAGCAGAAAACGAATGGCGCTCATCAAGAAGAAATGACAACAAAGCAACAGCCGAACGTACATTTTCACAGACCACACGAAGAAGTTTATAGTGTACATGTGTCGACGTCATACAAGCAGAATTTTTATTCCCATGCACGCCAACATAGGATTTGCCAAAGTACCCTTCACTGATATAAAGAAATGAATGCACAAAAGCTCAAATTTCCCAAATTTAAATGAAATTTAAAATTTTAGGCGTTTGGTCTTTCTAAGTGTCAAACACATATTGTCCTGGTTTGGGCAAAGTCGTGTACGCGTGTTATCATATCGCTCCTTTATTGCAACATAGTCATTTCCAGTGTTGCCACCATATGTGTAATTGCACATATCATGCGTAATTTTGTTTTTCATGTGTAGCCCATGTGTAAGTGACTACATGTATAATTTATTTAAATTATTTATTTATTTATTTAAATTTTCAATGTTTTGTAGCACTGAATTTTGTTATTATTTTGTCACAAGATGTAAAAAGGTTTAATATTCTTGGCAAAACTTAAAAACTAAATTAAAAGAATGTAAACGTTAAGAGAGCTGAACTAAAAATAATTGAACTACTAATCATTTGGCATTTAGAGCTGATGGCCTAAGATGCCAGTGCTCCAACAATTCAACTATATAATAATTATATTATTATATATGTATGTAGTTACAGTACAATACGCATATAAGAAAGCCTAAAAATGCACCGATTTTCTTTCTTATATCTGTAACACGCAAATAAGAAAGATATTTTCTTATATACATCAGTAACAGAATTTAAAAAATGTCCTATAGAAATATATGTATAGTAATTGAAATAAAACTGTTTAATACATATACATACTACACATCATTTTGTACTAAATTTCGTTTATTTGTCGACAAATATAAATATATGTATAAGTACAGAACTTACTAACAATAGTAAAAAACTAAAATTTGTTTTTGCTTTCAATAAAATATACGAAAGAAATGTTCTTGTCGACATCGTGGGCCTGGGCCTAAATATAGAAACATAACAAAAATAAAACAGGTGATTGCACTTCACTTAAACTGACATTTGATAAAAAAAAGTAATTTGGGAAAACAATTATGTACATATTAATTCCTTGTTTTAAAATAAGATTTGATAAAAAATCAGTAAGAAGAATGAATGTTTACTTAAAAAAAAACTAAATATGAAGTAACGCTGAACAGATGTAAATTGTAAATTATACACAAAAAAAAAATCTATTTAAAAAAAAATTCAATTGTGAGAATATATGTATACTACTTTCTTATACACGTACTATTTTCTATGGAATGAGCATAATTTTTCTTTAGAATTTGTTTCTTATAGAAGAGTTTTTCTTATAAGCGAGTTTCTTATATGAGGATTATTTAGCACGCAGATATATACAAATGTGCATGGTGTCCGAAGATGTCTTTCTTATAACCGAGTTTTTCTTATAAGCGAGTTTCTTATATGCGTATTGTACTGTATAATAAATAAATAACATTTGGCATTTAGAAAGCTTTTGTCACAATTTATTATCTATAACGACTAAACATCCCGGATAAATTCTTTTTTTATTTCAAAAGAGTCGATCATTAACTGCAACAGAAATGTTGGAGGTTCGCAAAAGCACATAGTAATTTGGAGCCAGAATATTATTGCAAAAAGGTTTTTGAAATAAAAAATTCCTTGGAAACAGATTATTTCAAATTTGTTTTTTAATCTTTTCAAATGCTACTGCGGAAAGAATATTGAGCAATTTAAACAATTGCACGACAGATTAATAGAGGTGGACCAAACTTTGAACATATTCCAATCAATTTCAATCCAATATTGAAAACAAAAATCAAAAAAAAATTCTCAATGTAAATGTATTTTACATTGTTTATTTTTAAGTTATAGGATTAGCTCAAGGTATATTTACACAAGGTAAACTCGTTGGCCCATATACTTGTCAGCTGTTTACCTAAGTTGGAACATTAATGTCAAATTTCGTGTATATATACATATATATATACATATATGAGCCAACATTTTTATATGTGTGCGTTAAATTTATATGAATACAATTTTGACAATTCAGTTCCACTCGGTTATTTTTAAAGAGCAGCATGTCTACACTCCCAAATGAGTCTACCTTGTGTAAATATACCTTGGATTAGCTTATCCCTTCAATAATGAATTTCATTGTTTTTATCAAGAATTAAAATTGAGAATTACGATAGACAAAATCTTTTAATTAAAATTTTTGTATTCCCACAAAATTTCTTTGGTTATAAATTACTATAAAAATAGTATGAATTTTTTGTTTTGAACCGTTATTTTTATGAAATAAAGAACGATAACTAGTTAATAGAAAAAAAAGCGCATATTGAAAAAACATATCGACCCCTTTGCGCGAAATTATCGTATATGCCAATTTTTTTGAAATTGAGTTTTTGATGCAATCTTGTTCTACATTCAAAGAGACGTCACCTGACAAAATATTGTAGGCGAATTCCAGTCAGTGTTACCGTTCAAAATTTTCAAAAAGGGGCACAAAAAGGGGATTTTCAAAAAAAAAGTGTCACAAAAAGGGGAATTCTGAGAAAAAAAAGGGCAACTTTAAAAACAGGAAAATTTAAAAAAAAACGTATGTATTTATTAAATTATTTTCATCGAAAACTAAACTTCATATTTATAAAAAAATACATTATAGGTATATAATACAAATTGTTTGGGAAAAACACACACATATATATATATACATATATACATATATCGTGAAAATACATGTCTTGTTTGCAAGTAAACGATAATGAACTGTTGCATAAAATTTTTATTTCAATTATTTATACAAAAACAGTTACTAATTACTTGTAAATAAAACGAGCTTGAAATAGTGTAATAACAATACTTACAAAAACAAAAAATAGTTCATAATATGATTTGATACAAAAAAACTTTACATTTAAATAGATAGAGATATGTATATATGTAAGTATATGTACAAAATATTTGGCACTTGGATTATTTTACTTTTTTACCAAAAAAATTAAGTTACTAAAAAACCTCGAGGAAAAAGCATATAAAAGTATTGATAGGAAGATAGGAAGATAGTTAATATCAGGTACAGATCCATTTTTTTATAAATTGCAGTGTTATGTTGTTTCTTCAACTATTAAATATCTATTTTTTTGAAAACGTAAATCTATATTTATTAATCAATTCATCACTTGGAATCCAATCTCCCAAGTCATTTTGTTACAAATTTAAAGCGGATAACATAGACTGACAGGTATCTACTTTCAGTCTATTTGTCACTTTATTTTATAAATATGCTAACTTAGAAAAAATCCGCTCAGCGGATGCACTACTATGTGGTAAAGTAAAAACATACGAAGCAAATTTATACAAGTTTGGATATAAATTGTCACCCAAACAGTTTTTTAAATTGCCAATTTCGTACCAAAATGTTTCAGGCTTAGATATTTTAAAAATTGCTTCATAGCTTTTATCGTTTGATCTGGTTTCTAAAAGTTTGAACTCTTTTACAAAATCATCTGGGTTAATAATAATATCAATAAAAACGGTAACAATTTCAAAGTAATTTATGTCTTCAGCTGACTTAATAAATACTGGATCTAAAACCTTTAATGAACTCAGCCTCTTATCGCTAATATTAATTCTTGATAAAATTTCTTTGCACAGCTTTTGGTAAAAAAGTAAAATGTTGTTTTTAATTTCTACAATATCACTACTTAAGATGTTGTTAGTACATATTTCTAGCTCGGCTTCGTGGCCGATATATATGTATATTAAGAGTTTCTTTTATATGCAGAACATCAACAAAATTAATTTGTTCTATATTTGTTTGCATAACATACTCTTTTTTTAAAAAATTTTTAAAAATATCTAATACAATATATTTCGTGGATGAAACTAAATATATAATTTGTGATGATTCGTTTTGAAAATTAAGGTTTAATTTATTCATAATATTTAATACATATACTAGAAATTTGAGGTAAATTTTATTGTTAATAGATAGCCCTTCTTGAATTATTTTAATTTTTTCCAAATTAGATGCTTTTTTCTCTTCAAATTGAGCTCGGATTCATTGATTGACAGTATAAAAAAAATTTGGTTCAAAAAGGGGCACAAAAAACTACAAAATGATACAAAAGGGGATTTAAAACAAAGGGGTCAAAAAAGTGGCACGGCAGTCAAAAAGGGGCAAAAATGCGACTTTAGTCGCATAACGGTAACACTGATTCCAGTTCGTTGCTCCAAAAATTGAATGTATATTTTCTTTTTGATATTGCAAGCGAAAGCAGGGACCAGTAGAAAAATGGCTGTCCTGTAAAATTTGGTATTTGTAACATGCGATTATTTCGCGAAAAGGGGTGGATATAATGAAATTCAAAACAAAGCTCGTGATTTTGCAAATAAAAGATAGCATGTGTAATTCGTATTTTCATGTGTTATTTTGGCATGATCCATGTGAAATTTACCATTTTGTTGGTGGCAACAATGCGATTAAAGTTTTCAAAATTTACCTTTTTATACTGATTCAATAAAATATATTTTGCTATAACTTCGGCTCAGTTTAAGATACAGCACTGATTTTTGTTTTACATATAGAGAAGGTATGAAGGAGCAGTTTTGCTTAAGTAACTTTAAAGTTTGGATTTTTTGAGACATGACTATGTTGCAATAAAGGAGCGATATATCTATGATGTACACCGGAGGAGATCATAATAAAAACATGAAAGGTACAAAAGCCTTAACTTCTTTCTATTAAAGTATTAGTTTAACCAGTCATTTTTTTTAATAAACAAAAGTTTTTCAACTGTTTTTGGTTTTAGGCAACTTCTACGGTCTGAAATAATTGATCCAGCTTTACTGAACATTCTTTCAGATTCCGTAGAAGTTGCCGGAATACATAAATACCTTAGGGCACAGTTTTTGACCATTGACATATTATCTCCAACATTCTGTAAATAATAAAACTTATTATTTGTTTTCATTTCTTTAATTTACCTAATTTAATTCTTACCTTCCAATACTGCAGTGGTTCACTATGCATTGGAGAGTTTTCGTTTTCTAAGTATTGTCTATAAGATATTATAGCGTCTACTTGGTGAGTTCTTACTCTGCTTGCTATTTTATTTCCAGCAAATTTTAATAAGGATGGCTGTGGCACAGACATTGGAATGGACTTAGAGGGCGAAGGTTCTATATAGGGTGATCGATTATTCGACATTTTTCAATAACCGGTTTTCGAATATTCCGAATAGCTGCTATTTTAAAAAAACCGGTTTTCGGTTAAGCATTTAACAAATAACCGGTTAACCGGTTTTAATTCGAATACATACAAATACAAAAATCAAATTAGTTTTTGTAATAAAAAGTTAATTAGAATAAAAACAAAACAATTCACGAAGGTAAGGAACCAACAAAATACATATATGTTCCCGTCGATCCCATAAGGAGCATAGGGCCTCAATACATAGACATGACTTAAGGTATGTTCAGACCACAAATATTAGACGATAAAATCAAAAAAAAGCGTGACCAGTAAATTGATTAAACTTAAGCATTATTTTAAACAATTTCTAGTGATTTGCAGTTAAGAAACCGTTAAATAATGTTTGCTCTAGCCTAACGTTTTGCAAAAGCAAACAATTCTTTAAGAAAACTGGTGGTTACGTTAGGAGTCAAATATTTAATAGGTGTGAACATAGCTTTAGCATTTTTGAAAAACTTTGGTTTTAAAAATATGTATAGCAATTTAATAAATTTATTATTTGACATATTTTCCCAAATTTATTGTAAATGAGTTTTAATTTGTTGCTGGTTAAGCATGTCTATATGAAGCAGTAAACTTCAGCCATATTTTTGAATAGTGGCAAACAAAACCTCTTATCCAGGATTATATATTTAAATTTTTATTTGTTTCAGCATTATAGAAACAATAGTAATACGAACATGCTTTTTATGTGAAATATCTGTCAATTCGTCGATCACACAATTTAAACCCTTCCAGGACATTTTTGATTCCTTCCATTTTATTTTATGTTCTTGATGTTTTAATAAATAAAACTGATGAATTTTCCCATATCGTTGATTCCGCCAATATGTTCTTGTTTTAAGCATGAAGATATGCTAGAACTACTTAAGAGTTTTTCATTCATTATTGGCAGCATATTTTAGTAAAGTATTATTTCCAGTCTCTTAAAAACTACTTGGAACAGGGTCAAGTTTTACTTGGCGTATATTTATGTCAAGCTTGTAGTCTAATTAAATGTGATTAATAAGTCGTGACGTTAAAGAACCTTTGCAACTTATCATTTTAGGGCCATTTAAGCACAATTTTCATTTAAGTCAGTTCGAAATATCACCAAAGATGGCATCTTTATAAAGATATACATAAATATAATTTATTTATTATACTGTCAAATTGCTAATTACTTTTAAAGCTTAACTTTTTTTGTAGTACTTTAAATTGTTTTTGGTTTTTGTTACAAGAACACACGCTTTTATAAGCTCATAATGTTTTTTTGACTTTTGTTTCATTTTGTTTTGAAATTTTTTATAAAAAGTGTAAGTTTGCCAAATATTCAATTAGAAAAATACTTAAATTACGGGTACATTTATAACAAAAGGAAGGAAAACGTATATAAATAACACATTAATAAAGTAACCGGTTTATTTTACTAAAATAACCAGTTTATTCGATATTCGAAAAATGGACATTTTAAAATATTCGACTTGGGCAAAACTAAAATAACCGGTTAAAACCGGTCGAATACTTTTCGATCGATCACCCTAGTTCTATATTTTCTACAAGCGTAGTATTTTTCCGGCTTATGAAGCTTAACAAATTTTTAAACATTTGGGCCCCATTATCTGCATTATTTGGTGATAAAAACCCTTTCTTTTTGAACCGAGGGTCTTATAATGTTCCCAGCCTTGTTGCTGTTCTTTCCTCATATGTAAAAAGTCTTTTTTTTACTTTTTCAATAAGAAAAGTACAAGCCTGTTGCCCTTCAGGTGTTGTTAGGTTTGGCTTTATTTCATCCAAAGACTGAAAAAGGCCACACGTTAGAGGACTAATCAAGGATATTGTAACGGAGTTTGGCTTGTTGCTACTTCAAATGGCGTCAATAGCTCTTTTAAATCGCTAAGTACTGCTATGTCATCTGCTGTAAGAGGGGTCGGTGCTTTTGGCGTTACTAATAAGATTTTTGAAATGTAGCTATTAGTAATTAATATTCTCTCAACCATCTTCAAGGCACTATTCCATCTGGTGGGTACTTCTTGAAGTAGCTTATATGGGTTTTCCCTTCCCTGTTCAGCCTTAAATTTTTCATAAGCAACCGTGCTGCTTTTAAAAAGCGTTGCAATTCTTTTGCGGCTCAGCGAATAAAGGCCTAACGAACTAACGCCTAAAAAAAAATGAAATAATGCCTAAAAATTGCAACAAAAAATTATATAGGAATTAGGCGGTTGTTCATTATGAAAGAATGTCTAATATTTTAGGCATTCCTTCATTAAAGTTGTTAGGTGATTTTTCATAATGGAAGAAAGCCTAACAATCAAAAATGAAAAAACGCCTAATTAGATATTTATTCATTTTTGATTGTTAGGCTTTCTTTCATTAATGTTAGGCGATTTTTCATTTTGCTAAAAGTGTGATTTTTATTACTATTATGCGTGAATTCATTGAAAACTAACAGTTGTATTTACGGTTAGACAAATGTTTTTGCAATTTGTTATCAGTTGTCGTCATTCGTTAAATTTGCTTGGACTGTTGTAATGAACTAAAAGCTAACTAACGCAAATTTAACTGTATTTACATAGCTTATAGTTAAATATAATTTAAAAATACATTTTTTCCTTTCAAAATATATTTTCAGCGTTTTAATTCCAGTTGTTAGGTTTTCTTTCATTAGGTGTTAATTCATAATGAAAGAAACCCTAACAATTTAGACTTTCTTTCATTTTTATAATTAGACTTTCCTTCATTTTTAAAGTTAGACGTTCTTTCACTTTCTTCTTAGGCGTTCTTGTTTAGGCATTCCTTCATTTTGAAAAATTAGGCGTTAGTTCGTTAGGCCTTTATTCGCTGAGCCTTCTTTTGCACTTTGATGAAATTTCTCTTAAATTGTTTTCTTTTAAACAATCCTGGACCACAAGATTTAACGTAAGTATGTGCAAAACAAGGCAAATGTCTCTTTTGCAATAGGTCGCATGCCTTGATCATAGTACTTTCGGTATCAGTAACTATACATGCTACTTTCCCCATCACACCCCACTCTTCCAGCACAGCTTTTAAAGTTTTTGATATGGTTTCAGCATTGTGGTTAGTAGTAGTTAAAAGTTTTTGAGTAGACAAAACAGCAGTTTGCAATAAAAATTCTTCTGAGATAAAGTGGCAAGTGACAGTGAGGTAACCCTCATTTGCACGCGACGTCCAACAATCTGTTGTTATTGCGCAAAACTCTATTTTATTTAAAATTAATTGCAACTTTAATTTAATAATTTTGAACAAGTCCACCATCATTTTATTTTGAAGCGTTGTGCGTGAAGGCAGGACATAGCGAGGATCAAGACATTTACAAAATTTTGAAAACCTTTATCTTCCACAATGCTGAACGGCTGAACGTCAATGGTAATCATAGACATGAGAGCTCTGTCAAGATTTTTCTTACGGTATGTTTCTGGGCCGTATGTCTAACTTATTTTAAAAAATGTAGTTATCGGCTTTACTGGTTTTTCCGCTTTTTTATATGTAGGGTGTGATCTTTTCAGATGGTCTTGTAGGTTAGTAGTATTCCCGCTAGTTTTATAAATTTTGCCACATAAACTGCATTTGGCACAATTTTTTTGATTCGTAGCTTCAAAATAAGTCCACACGTCTGAATTCATCCTACGTACCTTGCTTTGAACAACCTCTTCCCCGTCTTTGTCCTCTTCAACATTATCGTTGCCAATTCCTATTGAACATGGACAGAGATACACATTTCTATCAACAGACACATACAAAAAAGTATTGCAATAGTACTTACTCTTTGATTTTTGTAGGAACCTCTCCATTTGTATTTTTCACAAATATTAATAGAAAAATAATATAAAATTTTACTTTAGAACGTCCTTGTATGTTTTATGCACTTTTAGAAATTGCAGCGTCATGTGCATAAAGAAAACGAAGACAATTAAATTGTCGTCGAGAATTAGCCGCTATAGCTGGATAACGTAGCCGTTGCATGATAAATTTAGCTAAGTTTCAATAAATTGTTTAAAAATGTACTTGCTCTTATTTTACATTAAGTAAATGCAAACATAATGTTTTTAAAGACAAATTAGAAAATACATACAAAAATTTACCGGCGGCGAAAAGCCTGAGTTGAGTAAGTATGCTTTTAAAATTTTCCGATAGTATCGCTGTCTATAGTCGCACCATCGATAGTCAGCCAAAAATAAAACTATCGATACTATCGATAGTACTATCGATTGTTTTGCAGCTCTAGAACCGACACCATACAGTGTTTTAGACCCACCCGTGAATATTCGAATCGTATTCGCGGGAATTTGTAGGTCATTATAGTGGACCACGTTATCCAAAATGCTTACCGAGAAGCCAGGATCAAAGAATGGATAAAATGTGACATAAGCAACATCCATTTGCCAATTTATTTCGTTCAGAATACTAGCATGTCCGTCATAGTAATCTCTCCATGCTCCAGTGATCCCTGCCTTAGACGAGGTTGTTCTTATGGCACCTGTTACCGTTATCGCCACCATTCTCACTGCACGTTCAAACCAAGTTTGATGACTCTTCACCTTGACCGCTGGCCACCAAACAGCTGTCCCGTAAAATAGAATGGGTTTAATGTCATTGTTACCGAATGAAACTTATTTCTATTTTAGCCAGCTGCAAATAATTTTGCCAATAGTGTTGCCAATACACTAATTTATATTAAACAAATTAGCGTTTGAAAATAATGATATTTTGTAGAACAGAAAATCGGCTTAAATCAAGATAATAAAGTTGCCTAAACACCAAATTAATATTTACATAATTTTTAGTATCCTTGAAAGAATTTCTTCAGGAAGATGTAGGAAGATGGAAAATTTGAAGCAATTATATGTTTTATAAAACACTTCAAGCTTTCGCATGATAAAATTATCGGAATTGTAAACCATAAAATACAAAAGTTCCGAATTAAAAATTTTATCATTTTGTGAAGCACTAATTTTCCATTTAAAAAAATTAGCGCTCTATTATGCGCTTCGCAATAAGACATATGGAGATGCAGTTAAGTAAGTGAACGAACTCTCAGTTTTAGTTCAACTGTGATAAATTACTAATGAAAAACCTGTGATATTTATTTACTTTTTTATTTTTATTTTTAAATAATTTTAAACAATTTCGTGTTTTATGTTGTAAAACTTGTGTGTTTTTTATTATTAAATGTAAATTTAACAAAGATTAAATATTTAATAAACTGAAAAATCCCAGATGAAGTTGGAAAATACCAACGAAACGTAGGATGAAAAAATTATAAATAAATAATCTTTTATTTAAATACAAATGACCTTGAAAGCCTGTTTAGATAAATTCTAAGAAAACAATAACTCTCAATAAGTTTTATAAAAAAAGTGCCACGGCATTCCCTTACTACGAAGCAGGCTTGTAAAGAAGGAAGAACATTAAAAAATAACTATCAAAATATTCAGTGTGTACCTATTGCTGAACGCTACGTTCACCAGTTTTTATATTCATTGAATAAAGCGCTTTTTGTGTCAAAAATTTATTTATTCAAAGTGGGAACACACCATATAAAATTCATGCCTTCCGTATGCGAGATGGTAGGCGAAACTCTTACATTTCTCCCTTACAAACAGGCTTCGAACGAAGCTCAATTTTTTATTATGTTTTTAGGGGTTTTCTTAGTAATGATTTTTGTATTGCAGGTCTTCGGCCGTGAAAGAAACATTTTCTCATGAAAATGCTCCTCTGTAGGAGCAGGACACAAGTTGTTATCTTTTATTTAAAAAGCGATAAAAGCTTTTTCATTTTTAAACTTCAGACAAACATGGTATGAATTATCGATGTTCGAAAAAGGGGAACTATTACTTCATCATCATTGATGGCGCTGCTTGGCCTCCCGTAAAAGTTTGTTCCATTTGGTTCTCCAATTTCTGCAGTGCAGTTCAAACGGACTTTCTTCTTCATTGTTCACCCACCGTTATTTGGGTCTTCCGATTTTATTTGGATTGTATGGGTTGTTTTCGAATATTTCTTTCTTATAATGTGTCCTGCCCATTTTGGTTGTTGTTTTTTAATTTTTTTTTACTAAGAGTGAGATTATTTATTTCACGTATGCACTCGTCATTAAATCTTATTCTCCATGATCCATCTTCCTCCTTTATGGGACCCAGTATATGTCTTAATACTTTTCTTTCAAAAGCATCGATTTTTTCCATCATTAAGATCGATAAGATGAGCGTCTTGTATAAAAGGATTTTTTATGTATTTGTTTTGTTCACCTATTTCTTGACTACAATCGTTTGTTGTATTCATCATTGAGCCAAGATATTTAAAATGTTCAACCGATTCAAAGCAGCAGTTATCTAGTGTTATATAATGCCTAGATAAGATGCCACTTGGGTATGTCGTCTTTACTGTATTTATTTCCAAGCCAACTATGCTGGCCGCACTTTTAAAGTTTTTATAATTTTTTTCAAGTGTAGTTTTATTTCCAGCAATAAGGTCAATATGATCGGAAAAAGCCAGAATTTGTGATGATTTTACGCAAATAGTACTACTGGTTTCTATTCCTGCTTTTCGAATAGCGAACTCTAATGCAAAGTTAAATAGAGTGGGGGTAAGCAGATCGCCTTGCTTAACATCAACTAAAGTTTCAAAATATCTTGAAAGGTTTCCATTTATTTTTACACACGACTTAGTTCCGGTTGCTGTCATTTTTGCTAATGATATCAATTTGCTTGGAACGCCGAATTGCCTGAGAATTTTCCATAGCGTGTCTCTTTTTATCGAGTCAAAGGCTTGTTTGAAATCAATGAATAGGTGATGGATATCAAGGTTTCGTTTCGGGCATTTTTCAAATACTTGTCTAATAACAAAAATTTGGTCCGTTGTAGATCTGCCTGAAGTAAAACCAGCTTGATGCTTTCCGATGTTGTCCTGATCATATTTTTGTAATCTTCCATTCAGCATGGAGGCGAAGACCTAATATGAGTCTGGTTTTCTTGAAAGCTTCATTGAACATTTTATGGTTTTGTTAAATTTTGCTCTTTTCAGGTTATTTTTTTAAACCAACGATTTTAAAATCCTAATGTTTTATTGCATGCGACATTTTTGCACCGATCTGGATCCTATTGGGCACTAAATGTTCGTATTGAAATAGGCTAATGTCGTAAGTGATAAAACTTGAAATAATGAAATTGTTTAGTTTAAAAAAAGGAACTTATATTATATTTATATAATGAAGTTTGAAATTTTTTCCACTATAACTCTGCCATTTATTGACTCATCTTCACAAACGACCCAAAATTATTTTAGAAATTTTATAACCTTTCACTAAAAAGAAATACATAATTCGAAGCCCTTAAAAAAAGCTTTTATACATATCAACTGAAGAGCAGTAAAGGTCTTCAGGTAGTGATCAAGGGCATAGACTCGTGCGTGGACCCTGAAGAAATTAAAACCTTTTTGGAAGAAAAGGGCTTTAAAATAAAAAACGTTACACATATTAAAAATAGGGGAAAAAAATCCCCAACCATTATTTCGAGTGGAGTTAGAACCTGGCGACGTTAAGCTTAAAAAAAATGAAACGCATCCTATTTATAATTTAAAATATATTCTTTACAGAAGAATAACTATAGAGGAGCCGCACAAAAGAAATGGTCCCGTTCAATGTATCAACTGCCAAGAATTTGGCCGTACTAAGGCATACTGCTATTTACCACCGGTTTGCGTAGTTTGTGGTGAATTACATGGTACAGTCCAGTGCGATTAGTGTAAAAATGACCCCAATGTAAAAAAATGTAGTAACTGTGGCGGCAATCACACTGCAAATTATAGAGGTTGCTGGACCGAAAACTAATCCCCCTCAAATGCAGGTACCAAATCAAGTAAACACTAATGACATTCAGGCTCCGCAGCCTAGTAATAACAGTACCTCTTATGCTAATGTCCTAAAATCAAACCATGTGCCAATGCAAGGTGCTGATGAAACTTCTAATTTAAGTCGTCTAGAAAAAACTATGGAAACATTAGTGCAAACAGTGAATAATTTTACAAACACAATGGGTAATATGATGCAGGAAATTCTTAGAATGCAATCGATGTTATTGCAAGCTGTACTTAACAAACCATGAACTGTTTAAAAATTTGTTTTTGGAACGCAAACGGCATCCGCCAACATAAAAATGAATTAGAATACTTTCTTAAAAATAAACAAATTGATGTCATGATGGTTTCTGAAACTCATTTGACCTCAAGAAATTCGTTTAAAATCAATGGTTATACACTTTATGATACCAAGGACCCTCGAGATAGAGCTTGTGGAGGTTCTGCCATTTTGATAAAAACCCGAATCAAATACTACTTAATGTGTGATCATCGTGAAGATTATCATCAAGCAACAAACATTTGCGTTGAAGAATTAAATAAAAACGTAGTAATCTCATCGTTATACTCCCCACCTAGATTTTCAATATCAGAACGCCAATATTATAAATATTATAAGTCATTGGGGCCCTGTTTCCTGGCTGCTGGCGATTATAACGCTAAACATACCTTCTGGGGGTCACGACTAATAACACCAAAGGGTCGTGTTTTGTTTACTACAATCTCTAAAATGAATTTAAATGTTGTCGCGAGCGGACAACCAACATATTGGCCTGCTGATCCGCAAAAAATTCCAGATGTCATCGATTTTGGCGTGGTTAAAAACATCCCCACAGAAACGATTCACGTTGAAGCTTCGTTAGAATTATCATCTGATCACACACCTACAATAGTTACTATAACAAACACCAATAGAATTGTATCTCCCTCTGGTTACATAGCGACGTCAGCTACACAAATAAATTGGTTAAAATATAAAAAATATCTCAGTACCCATTGCACAGAAAATATACCGCTCAGTACACCGAAAAATGTGGATCTCTCTATTGTCAATTTTGTCAGTTATCTTAAACTAACTGTTCAACATTCGAGCAAAACCCTAAAAAAAAACAAATATAATAAAATATATTTTACAGATGTCGAGCGCCTTTTGAATGAAAAAAGGAGAGTGCGAAGAGAATGGCAATGGCACAGATCCCCTCAACTTAAAAATGAATTAAAAGAGTGTACAAAAAGGCTAAGAAAATTACTGCAGACTCAGAAAACGGCTTCCGTGGAAAAATATCTTAAGGACCTGGATGCAACTCCAAAATCAGACTACTCATTATGGCGTGCAGCTAGAAAACTCAAAAGACCAGTTATCTCGAAACCACCATTAAGAAACTTGAATGGAAGTTGGGCAAGAAATGATAATGAAAAAGGAAACCTGTTTGTAAATCATTTGAAAAACGTATTTACCCCAAATATACCTGACGATATAGCGGACGAGTTACCGCCTGTTTATGTTAGAGCAGCTATCCCCCTAAGATTTGAGATAAAGGGGAAATAGAAAAGGCTATTTGTGAATTAAACACCAAGAAGGCACCTGGTATTGATAAGATTAGTAACAAAATACTTTTGGAGCTACCTCGCATAGCAAAGAAAATTATTCTTTATATTTTTAATGCTATTTTACGCCTTCAATACTACCCTCAAAATTGGAAGGTCTCTTTAATAACGATGATACCAAAGCCAGGAAAAGATCAAACAAAAGTTGAGTCATATAGGCCTATAAGCTTACTTTCTAATATATCAAAGCTGTTAGAGAAGCTTTTAGCGTCAAAATTTACCCCAATTTTAAATGACAATGGGTGTATACCTAATCATCAATTCGGTTTCAGAAGAGAGCATAGCACAATTGAACAAACCCATCGGATAGTAAACGCCAAAAGAAAAGCCTTTGAAGAAAGAAAATATTGCTCTGCTCTCTTCATAGATGTTTCTCAAGCTTTTGACAAAGTCTGGCATGTAGGCTTGTTACATAAATTGAAGCTAAACCTACCGGTTAATACACACAAGCTGTTAGAAATCTACCTGGTCGGTCGAAAATTCATTATTAAAGAAGGTGATTTTTTAAGTTCTCCTCAGCTAATTGAAGCTGGAGTCCCTCAGGGAAGCATCCTGGGCCCACTTTTTTACCTTATATATACCTCGGACATGCCAACAAACAATTACACCCTAACCTCAACTTTTGCTGATGATACAGCTTTTCTAAGCGTACACGAGAACAGTCGTGAAGCATCTCGATACCTGCAGGATCATATGTTTCAGCTCGAACTATGGTTAAAGCAATGGAGGATAAAGGTCAATGAGCAAAAATGCGTACATATAACATTCACCTTGCGTCGGGAAACATGCCCCCCTATTAAAATCAATAATCAACATGTGCCTCAACAATTGCATGTCAAATATCTCGGAATTCATCTAGATCGGCGTTTAACATGGAAATGCCATATAGAAGCAAAATTAACCCAAATGAAACTAAAAGCAATTCAAATTAACTGGCTTATTGGAAGAAATTCGTTTCTTAGTCTCGATTGCAAACTAATACTTTACAACGCTATTTTAAAGCCAATATGGTGCTACGGTATTCAACTGTGGGGCACTGCCTCGGCCTCAAATATCGAAAAAATTCAAAGGCGCCAAAATAAACTGCTTCGAATAATTACAGCTGACCCATGGTATGTTAAAAACTAATAATCGTAAAGGGAATCGTTTATGATGCATGTTGAGATTATCTAACGAGTCTTTCAAAAAGCATGCTAAGAGTCGTATGAGACTCATGTAGGTATTATTTTACAACTCGTGAAATACACAGTAGAGCTGCAAAACTATCGATAGTCGGCCAAATCGATAGTTTCGATAGTTAGCTTTAAAACTATCGATAGTATCGAAAAGTTTCTATGTGCCACTTCTGTGGACACGGTAGTCAATGAAGGTGGTAAAAAATGAAAAAGTTTTAAAACTTCATTTACAGAAAACGTTTTTCAGGTATAAAGTCCAGCATATTCACTTTAAATTTCAGTGTCATCTATAGTTTATAATTAATATAAACGTTATACATATATATGTAGTAATGGTTAATTGACATCAGGGTTGTCCGTTTTTTTCACCTTCGACGTCAAAATATTCAACTTAAGTCTAGAAATTAAAAAGGTTATTTCGTAACCCATGCGTTGATAATTTATTTATGTAAAATTTTTTGAATTTTCAAAAATTTTTATAAAAATGTTTAAGGAAGTAGATTAATGTCTTCTACAAAATAACGCCATTAATTTCTTTAAGACTTTTCGTAAAGAAAAAATACAAACAGGTTAAATAATTGCCTCATTTATCGAGAAAACAAAACTTCTAAGAACCCTGGTTGCAGGTTTAACATTATTTTAATATGCAAATTAGTACACAATTCTGTGGCAGTAAGGAAAAAGTGCTTCAGTCTATTTTTTAAGTTTTAAAGGTGATTTTTGAAAATCTACTCCTATTCCAATATAATCTTCGCTTATTTGCGGTTAAATTTTTTTTAGTTTTTGTTTCTAAACATTCCTTATGTCACAGATCGGAAGTAAACCTAAGTTTTTAATCTAAATATTATTACACATTGAAAAAATATATGTACACAAGGATTAATTTTTCTATAACTTCCTGAAAAGTCGTACAACATGATTGAAACTTAACCTGTGTGTAATTTTGATTGTGAAGATCTCCACGGTCAATTATTCTTAGTTGTTGTTGCATGTACTTTTGAATATGAAGATAAAAAAAAAACTCAAATTTAGGTAACATTTTCCTTTTTCCCAAAGAACAAGAAAAGTTTATGCACTGCTTAAAACTTGCATCGAATGAGTTGTTAAAAATGTTTCGTTGACAACATCTTATCAGATTTGCAGTTACTTTTAAAATTTTCCGATAGTATCGATAGTGATAAAAACTATCGATAGTCCGGCAAAAATAAAACTATCGATACTATCGATAGTACTATCGATTGTTTTGCAGCTCTAATACTCAGCCGTATGACTAAGCTACCTAAATAAGGGCATCAGGCGTATTTTTCATGCCAAAATTTCTAATTTTCATACAATTTCTATAAAACAAACCTTAAGGTCGCGAAATCAACACCATCCTGTCTGAAAATCCTTTTTAGCAGATCCTTAGGCCGGTTTGTTTTACTAAAATTGTATTGGCAGTAGCATTTTCATACTTCAACAACTGTCTTATTTAGGTAGCTCAGTAATTATTATACGACTCTTACAAAGAGTCCCAAAAGGTTAATTTCAAGATTTAAAGACGAGCGTGTCAAAAAATAAATAAAAAAATTAATAAATTAAAAAAAGATTTAGATGTTTTTGTTACTCGTCAGATAATCACCAGAAGATTATTTTAAGAGTTGTATATTAAACATAATCGTCTAACAAACAGCCTATGCTAGCTGGGAAATAACAGATCATTTTATACATGAATGTATGTTTATTTAATATAAAGGAAACATTAACAAAAATAATGAGAATTCACAAAGAACATAAAAAAACAAAATTATTGCGATTTATATTTTTATAAACAGCTTAAATTGGATATTTATGTGAAAAAGTGGCCAACATATATTTTTATGTGTGCAGCTTACTTTGATGTTTTGTATGAAAATATTTTAAAGCTGCCCAAAAATATGAAAAATGTGCAGGTATACAAAATGCACGTAAACAAGGATTTTGAAGAATAATTCCAGAAAATATTTATTTTGGGCAGGTAAGTCAAAGTGCAGCTAACTTTGATATTTTGTATGAAAATAATTTTAAAATGCCAAAAATTTTGTGCATTTATCTTAAATGTGCAGGTATAGAAAGTGCACTTAAAAAAATAATTTGTATGGAATTAGAAAGAATAATTCCAAAAATGATCAATTTTGTGCAGTTAAGTCAAAACTGCACGTAAACAAAAGGCAGTTAAGTCAAAACTACTGTATAACACTAATTTGGTCAACACTACCGGTCATATAACTAGTAAAATGACAGGTAGTCTTCTTGTAGGGTAGTGACTGAATATAAAATTCACTTAAAATGATAACAAAATAAAAATCTTTTAAAAAAAAAGTTGCCACATTTTTTTCTAAATTAGTAATGATAACAAAAAACAAACTGTTAAAAGAAATCGCTTAAATAACATAAATGGTAAAAATAACCAAGCAAATCGCCAGTTATATCAAAAATCGTTAGTCGTCAAATAGAAAATCTCACTGCCATACATATTTCAAAATCACTGCGTTTGGCGAGAATTCGCCATATCTGACAGCCCTGATTGTAGCTGATGATTGGAGAAAAAATTGTTAAACAAAACTATCCCGAAAAACTACACCTACACTTTTTATTAGTATTTTTGGACCAAAGCTACCAAACTGTGAAAAATTCAGAAAAGTAATCTTCAAAAAAATGTTCCTTACTCTATAGTTCATAGTACTTCAGAAAATAATAATAATGGAAAATGCTTTTCACATTTTGTAGCTGTATTTTACATCGAAAATTCGAAAAATGTATCAAAAGGCACAAATAAAATTAATGTATCAGTATCATGTGGCTTAAATGGTTTCGATAAATACTTCGAGAAAATCCAAACGAGAAGGACTTTGCCCTCGATGACTGTAAAAATATTGCGCAGTATTAAACAATAAGTAAGAGTGGGAATCTAAACAATTTGTTTTTCATTATTAAACACTGTAAATAAGCAAAATAAAAATAAGATAAATTAAGAAAACCCCCTAAATTAAATATGTATGTATATAAAAAAGCACCGAAATAGGTGGCTGCATTTTCTCCCAAACAACACTGAATAATTAAGTTAAAGCGCAAAAAGAGTAAGAAAAACGAAATCTAAAAGAATAAGGCCCCTATTACTGTTTACAACTCAACTCAGTTGAGTTGTAATTAAGACAACTGGTTGTGATGAGCTGTAATTTTTGTTATGTTTTTGAACACCGCAATATACCAAATTTGTAAACCATAATTAAAAAATTAAGAAATTACAACTCAACTGAGTTGAGCTCCTAATTCTCAACTGTTTTTTTTACAAATTATTGCTATCAACGAAATCGAAAGTAGTTTTTTTCAAATAAATTTGAAATATCGAGTGGCGCTAAAGTTCATATTGGATATTAGTATTCGGCGAGTATTGGCGCAGGTTGTCGTATTCGCATTCGCGAATATTAAACATTGATATTCATAACATCACTAGTAACGTTTATATTCAGCATTATAGGAGAATTTACCAACTGTTATGTTAACAATGCTTACGATCATTTGTTTTAAACAGTAGAGATCCGCATGTCGTTGTCAAGACCATCCCAATGAAATTTGTACTACTTTCAATATTGACATAAATAAAATTTAATCATTTTTCAACGATTGTAATTGGTCTAGACAACGTACTCGTGTACTTAAATGAACTTCATTCAGATAACTTTTATCCATTATACAGAATAATATGTATTTATTAGGTCTGATGGCCTTAAATTTATCATGGGAATTATTTTTTCTCCATCGTATTTTCCTTCGCTTTTTAATTTTTTTTTTTTTGGCATTAGACTTGTTTATGTAGTTGAAGCTAATTCTCAATTTTACATTTCAAAGAATTCACATTACAAGACACAAGAGATATTTATTCTTTTGTATGACTACAACAACGACGCTACATTTTTATTTTGACTTGAGGATTTTTTTTTGTCTGTCTTGTTCTTCTTCATCTCTTCTAACGTTTAACTTGCCTAATTTGATTTAGTACTTACTTAAGTTCCCACGTTATATTTTTCTTACGTTTGATTAGGAACTTTTTTTTACTTTTGAATCATGACTGGAACTACGTTTTTCAATAAACTGCATTCTGCTTTTAAATGTAATCGATATAAAGTTCAAAATAAAACTAAACACGTCTAAATTTCACTTTCAATTAGGTCAAATTATATTTAATTTTTTCACTTTCGATGAAAGCAGAATTTAAAATTTGGGTAATAAAACAATATGCAGGATATATGGAAACATTTGATATATAATCAAATAGTATCGAGCCCTAATAGCAAAAATGATGTAACCAACAACATTTTAGATTTTTGTTTTTTGATGAAAATCGATAATTTTTGATAATTTGCATCATCTCTAAAAATCTCATATCTCTGGGAAGTACCGTTACGAAATAAGAGCAAAAGCAATTTCAAACGAAACCCTAGACGTGAAGCAAAAATATTTTAAAAAAACCTTCTCCTGTAAAATTTTATTTTTGTTGGTTACATCATTTTTGCTATAAGGGCTCGGTATATTGATGTACCTACTCCGTATCAATAATAATACACTCAAAATATTCTGTACGTTACATTAACTGAAACTGTAATATAAAATTAATGGTAACTCAATTAAAACCCGGTCTACTTATTTTCTATTTAATTTTAACGAAAAGCTCAATTAATTTAAGATGTTAAAATATTAGCTGACTTACGGCCGATTTCTCCAAGTTAAGTTAAGACTAACTATTACTGTTAACAGTATGTATTGTTGATCTTTTTTTGTTGAAATATTGGGAACAAAAATAAAGATATTGAAAATTAAACTCCAAATTTATAAAAAACTAGCATTTAACCCGCTACTTCGTTAGCGTCTCCTTTTTCTTCGTGGACACATTTGTATGGCAAAGTTTATTTTTCCAGGTTTTAACCCTTTCCGGCCCTGGCTAAACAAACGTGTAGGTAAATTTTAAGTTTTTTGAAGAGAGAAGTTTATACATACATATATAAATATCTAACTTTTCTTACTTCTTTTAGTCTCTACATGCTATGTGTTATCTCTTAATCGTTGTCTTATAATTTTTTGCGAGGTTTATTTTAGTATTTGTGAGGACGCGTGCAAAAAAGATGATCATGTTTCGCAGTGCGGAAGACAAGATATGGAATTGTCATTATTTTATTTAAATTACACTAAATATATAAAGATTTTGTTATTATTTTCTAACAAAAGCATCATATATTTAAATAATATGCAAATATTTTTAAATACACAAAGAATTTTGTGTGTTTTTTGCGAGCCAATGTGTACCTACACATAGGTACATATGTGTAATATGGGTTTCTACTACCTCAATTTTGCGTAAGAAAACTGTGATTAGGTGCAAGCGTTTGGTGAGGACTTTGCCGAATAATTCCTTTGTATTCTTTGTTCGGTATTTTGCAAGCTTACTACTTTTGGGGCGATTGGCGGAAATGAATGTGCATGGAACTGGCACAATACAAACAAATCGTTTGCGCCTAAACCAACAAGTCATTTTCGCAAACAAAAAGAAGAAATATTTTTTGAAAAAAATAGTCCATAAAAAAAAACAAAATTAAATCAAAATATTTAAATCGTGAGCAAATTACCTTTAATTTAAGTAACCTAACATAGATATAGGTGGAGGAGGCACTTTTTTGCCCTTGAGAGCTCCAAAAGTCCCGCCCACTCTAAATGTTTTTTCTTGTAAAATTACATTTAATTCAACTACCTGCACATAACACTTAGTGGGTGGGGCCGATTTTGGATGCAGGGGGCCCCTTAAATTTAAATTTTGTCTTTTTCCAGAGGTGTTCCAATTTTTTTCGTATGCCTGCCCTGTAAACTACACTTTTGCAAAAAAAAATGCTTATATTTTGTCCAAGTGAAATCCCAAGGTACACATATGTGTATGTCCTTTTTCTAAGGACATGGGCTTTGTATGTACATTAAAAGTTCATTTTTACGTTATCTTATGGCGAATTATCATATACTCAAAATTTCATTGAAATTTCTTGGGTCGGAAAGGGTTAACTGGTTTAAATTCTAGCATTTAACCCTCTGCTTTGTTATCGGGCCTTTTGTTTCATAAAGACGTTTATATGCTCAGGACATTGCATAAAGAACAAAAATGTTCCCTCATAGATTCGTATCCAGTCAGGACATTGCATGTTGAATTTTATGTTTAAGATTCAATATTAACGAGAATTAAAAAATACCAGTTGTAAGACCAAAAAAGTTTAAGAAAGATGTTAAATATCCCGTATTTCCCATTTTGGTACTATTTTCCCCCCCATTAAAGTATTAAACATTGCAGTATTTTAGTGGGTATCCATAATTTAGTACGAATTATCAATGAATGAAGCAAAATGTTTGGTAAGTACCAAAAATAGTTACGATTTTCACCCCTTAAACGTTCAAATTTCGAAAAAGTACCAAACTTGCATTCGTATTTTTTTTTTTTTGATAAGATTCGAATTTAGTATAAACTCTATTTATAGGTTTATTGGTTAACAAGATGGATGGACTGAGAAAAACGAACCAAAATTCAGGTTTTGCCAGTTTTCATCCTTAAAGCCAAATTTCAAAAAAGTACCAGACACCTGTCCACTTATTTTTCAAAAGAACAACAATAAGTATTACAGTTTTTATGTATCTCTTTTAGTTTTGGAGCTAAAAGGTTTCCGAATTCACCCTTTTTTACCCCCTAAACATTCGAATTTTAAAAATCCCGTCTAAGTCCGGTCCAAATTTCAAGTTTTTAGCTACAGGCGTTAGGCTGTGCGATGATGAATCAGTGAGTCTACTATCAATAAAAAAATGTAAATATGGCGACAGCAGTGAAAGTAAACCTTTCCAACGCATGTACTCGTTTGAAAATTGGTTGAGTGGTTCTCGAGTTATAAAATGACGAACATAGATGAACTCAATCTGAATAAAACCACACTATAGTTATAGTTATAACTATTACTTACTCCAACTCTTTTTCTTCGGCTTTTGCATAGTGTGATGTAAGAAACGAATATCGAAGACAATTTCTAAGGACCTTCTGGCCAAATCAAATATCCAATGAGACACTGTGGCAACTGACTAATAGTATGTCCATTGAACAAGAAATAAGAAGACGTTAATGGGCATGGTTCGGTCATACTCTTAGACGTCCAGCAACTGCCCTCGAATGGAACCCTCAAGGAGACCGCAATCAGGGACGACCACGTAAATGTTAGTTAAGCGAACGAAATCTTCATTCGAAAATACATAGATGAACAGGCAGTTAATTGTTGAAAAAAACAAATTGTAAAAAATAAAATATTTTTTTACTTTATTAGCAAAATTAAAATTTTTTTAGTTTAATTTATATAATTTATTTTATCCTTATATTTTTTTTATACCCACACCACAATGGTGGAGAGGTTATTGGGCTTATATATCTTTATTCTAAAAAAATTATATTTTATTTGTTGTGAAATAAGACCGGATTAGGTTAGTGACAACTTTTTTCGCCTTAAAACTCCAGTGATGGCAGTAAAAATTTAAAAAATTTCTACGTATCTTAAAAAAAATCCCTTTTTTCCGTACTACCAAAAAAAAAAATTCCCTTCACTCTTCCCTACATTAAAATTTTTTTTTTTTAAGGGCAATCAAATACATTTTTTGTTAAAATTTTGTAAATATTTTAATGAAAACAACAATTAGTATTGCGGCTATTTGATTATTTTGTCAAACTGTTAAGGTAGAAGTGCATACCACGCGTTACTTCGTCGACTTTTGTCGTGGGTTTAAAAACTTTAGCGCATGGAAAATTGCAAGTTACACAACACGCGTTACTGAAGCCGTTCCTGTCAGCTGTTTTTTATTTCTTTACTTATTTTTACATTGAAAACGGATTCGAAAGAATATCAAGATTTTTTTATTTTATTGAATTTATTCTTTTTATGTAAATATTGTATGTTTCTGAAGTTCTTCAATAAGTTTTTCTTTCACGATTCGCAAAATTTGTTAAATTTTTCTTTTAATTGTCAGCTGATTACTTGTCAAAAATACACAACGCGTTAAAAAGTTCAAAGTTAACCAACTTTGTGGCGCTAACGCGCCACATTATTACAAAAACATACACAAATTGATTGTGGCAGAATGCACGGATTGACATACGAATTTGCACAAATTCGTCTTGCATGACTATGAATTTTACAGTGTAAGATCAAGCTTCGAACAAAAATGTTGCTCGTATAACATTTGTGCTACTTTAAACATGATTATTTAATTTTTAAATCTCTTATCCGAAAATACCATAAGGAATGTAAATTCGCCATAATATCCAAATGTTCTTTCCTTGAACTTTACACAGATCTTAATCATTTGATAAAACCTTAGATTATAATTCTTAGAAATGTTTATACCATTTTTTGAAAAAGAGTTTCTTTTAATTTAATTTTCTAAGCTTATATTAAGCATCCCTAATAAGTCCTGCTGACCGATTTACGCCAGAGTTACCACTTAAGCCATTCATATTTAGCAACATATTCTGTAATTATTTCAAATTTTAAGACCACAACATAATAAAATAAAAAAAAATAAAAAAAAAAAAAATAATAAAAGCGTCCCGCAACAATAAATTTCAATGTTTTTATCAAATACAGAAATCTTATAATAAATTGTTTCTATGGCTATGGCGTTTTGCCAATTCACCTATAATCAAATACCGTGTTGTCTATAAAGTTGTTTTAAACAGCTGTTAGGTATGGTTGTGTGACGTCTAATTTAAGATTCAATTTATAATGACATAAAATTTATGGTATAGAGCCGTAACCATTGCCAAAGAAACCAAAATTCAATTGGTTGGTATGGTTATGGCATTTTGGTAAGAAACTTCCCCAAAGTATTTTAAACTTCAAACCGTTAACATTTGGGTTATTCACGGCAACAAAATACATAAGCAAAAATTTTATAAATGTTTAATAAATTTGTTGTTGTTAATATAACTTAATAACCTGATAACCAGCCTTCCGTAAACAACCCAACTGTATTTTTGTGTAAAATATTAAAATTAAGGATAAATAACACCTCCATCAAACATAAAAACATCCATAAAAATACTTGGAAGATGCCCGGTAATCGAGGCTTTCACAGACAGATTATATCATTATAGATAGAAGACGTGCTGCATCCATAATCGATTCGAGAACATTCAAAGGAGTATATTGTGACTCCGCCTTTACGACAACGTAAAGACGCGATAAAAACTAGAAATCGCTACAGGGAATCTTTGGAACACAAAGCTATCGCAACTGACAACGAGACAAGCAGAGCATACACAGAAATTCTCGTGCAAGAGATTATTAATATGCAATGCGATGACTCCGATATTTTAAATATTTGGAAAACCATGAAGTATTGCGTAAAAGAAACGGCTTCAGAAACAGGATGAAGAATGCAGAACAGTCAATGAAATAAAAAACATAGCAAGAAATTTACATCTTGCAAACAACACAAAATCTAGAAAATTATGAAGTGAAACAAAAGCTAGCAAAAAGATTCAACAAATCCACATAAATATGCTCGTATGCTGATGATATTCTGATAATATCGAAAAACAAATGATGTCTTTTACAGGATGGCCCAAAATTACCGAAGGGGTTTGAATTGCTTATAACTTTTTTATTATATTTTTTTTCTTTTCTATTCAGTATTTTGTAAAGAATACTTGTGGAATTTAAAATGGAGCAGTACTCAATTTAACAATGTGCCCAAATTGTTGAGCTTTATTTTCGCGTGCAAGTGATTTTAATTGGCCTCATCGTTCACCGGATTTAACTGCCCCAGACTGTTTTCTTTGGGGTTGTTTGAAAGAAAAAGTCTACATTAATAAGCAATAAACAACAAAACAAAAGCGACGAAATAAACAACATAACAAAAATTTTTGTTCAGAAATCCTAACTACAAGAATGAAACAGATCTAACCTTTAAAATATCTTGGTGTGATATTAAGTTTCGATATGACACATAAGCAGCAATTCAAGGCCGAATTCAAGCATAAAAAGCATGATTTATACATTCAAAGTTATATTACATTTACATTAGGCCGAAATCTTGTAGATTTGATTTAAAATCTTCTTCGAAATCTAGTGCGTTTACATTATACTATTTTGACATTAGCGAGATTTTGTTTTAATAACAAAACAACTGACTAAAAGTTTTATCGTTACACATGTAAACACAAAAAGAAATATACATTAAACAATTTGCATTACCTTTTATTAATAATCAACGATATTTATTTTATCAATATTATTCGTCTTTTTTATTTTTTTACAATTTTTATAAAACTTTTAAATTTTTTTTTTTAACAATTTTCGTTTTGTTTTTATTATAAATGTAATTTTTTTCTTGTGCAGGGAAGTATTTTTTAGTGCTATATTGAAAAAACCATATTTGCATCATTAAGTACTACTAGATTTTGAGTAGATTTCGTCGAAATCTAGTCACGAAGTAGATTTTGTTTTGTATGGGAAATCTAGTCAAAAACAACTCGAAATCTCGTAAGTACTAGATTTTGCGTGGGTGTAAATGTAGTATTAATAAAATCAAAGCTCCTATCATGTCAGAATGAGTTTAGAATGTACAGATCTCTTAAAATATCAATTTTAACGTACGCATGTGAACTATAAACACTTAAAGATTTTGATGTGAACCAGCTGCTATGTTTTGAACGCAGAATCCCAGGCAGAAATTACGACTCTTCTAAATATTATGTACCGCCACCTAAATATTATGTACCGCTATCAAAAATCCAAATCCAAAAATACAAAATTACAACCTTAGTTTTTAATACCTTTTTTAAAAAGATTCAACACCGTGTCAAGTTTTTTGACGTTATACAATCCAATTTCTTTTGATGAAAGCGGATATTAGAAAAATTCATTGATTTCATTAGGTTTGTTTTGGGAAATTTGTTTACCCACAATTTCTGTGACTATAAGTATATGTCCATTTTGTAGCAAACATATATTAGCAGGATAAGTTGTTGTAATTTTAAACCCACAAATATTTACAAAAGCAAAACAAGCTCTTGATTCCGAGCTATCCTTAATATTGCCTAATGAGTATTTAGCATTTCTATTTAAATGGTATAATAAGGGAAATTTTTTTTGCATTGGTACAAAAATTGCAAATTTGCAACTTTGTATGGCAACGTTAGTTTCAGTTTATCAACATCAGATCAAGATTAATTAATATTAAAGTTTTGTGTTTATTGCTTTAATGTTGTAAATTTCAATTTACGGCTTTGAAACAATATTGAATATAAGAGTCGAAAGACGGAAAGACGTGAATCCAACATTGCAAATTTAAATTTAGAGTACTGCGACAACGCTAAAAAGAAGACATTTGTCGTTATCATTTTAATGTTGGGTCAACATTGTAAACAGTATTGATTTTTTGAATTTTTTGTTGTATTGATGTTGATAGTACCCCCTGCAACGTCGTGGCGATGGTCTTTTTCTGCCTGGGATACTTCGTTAAATATTTAGTCCGATCAGAATTAGTGAAGACAATTATCGAATACGATTCAGTGGCGTAGAAGTCACGCTGTATCAGCAGCAAAGTAAACACGAAAAGAAGTTCAATTTCTAAAGCAATCAATTTTGTTTCTTAAAACAATAAAATCCAAAATCTAAAAATTATGTCTTGATTTAAACTTATTTTGTTCGTATTTAGTACAATTTTCTTAAATAAAGAAACATTTTGCTTAAACCAAGCGCAAAATATATTACAAATAAGTAATTTTTAGCTTGAACAAGAATCATGCAAAATTTTCTTGGTTCAAGCCATATTTAGTTAATAATTCTTTCGTGAAGTAAGGTACATAAAGGCCCAGAGAATTCGATGGCTAGACTACGTAATAAGAATGCCAGACAAATGAGTAGTAAAGACAAAATATATCGGCGAGTTTCGGTAGGCTTTATAAGAAGAGGGAGACCCAGAAAAAGATGGAAGGCAGACGAAGTGAATGATCTTTTTCCCCTAAGCTAATTCGGCGCTCTACGCTTGCCTACAAAGGACTACAGTTTCTTGGATTCAAGCCCGCAACCCCCGCACTGATAGACTAGCTCACCGCCACTCTAAGAAAACTTAATGTCTCAAACTTGGTAGATAGAACAGCATATAGAAAAAGTTGGCGAAGACTTGTAGCAGAAACAATGTTCCATCGGGGATTGGTAGGCTGAAAAAGTAAAAGTTTAAAAACCATTAACATAATGTTGGCTTTTAAGATATATATAGGGGTCAAAACGACCAAGAGTGGGACCTGACCCCTTTCGTTTTAAATGAAATTTGGTGAGAGAGTTTCTTTTACTCTGTAAGGAACGTTAATGTATGAACGAAAAAAATTCCAAAAGTTATGTCATATTCAAAATGTCATAATTTCGTTGAATTAGCCGAATGTGTTGAGCTTATTTCTTCAATATCTCGAAAACTATAGGGTCCGCCAAATATTTTTTTTTTTTTGAAAATGCTATAAAAAAAATACTGAATATTTTCTCAAATTTCTTTTTTTATTTGAAAGTACAATCCTTCCGGTTAATAATGGAAAATAATTTCATTCAAATGGCTGCCTCGGCTGCAGCTGTATTTCACCAATGGCTTCACGAATATTGTCCTTTTAAGTGTCAATTGTCTCTGGCTTGTCGGCGTAGAACTTATCTTTGACGGCACCCCCCAAATAATAGTCCAACGGTGTCGCAGCTCCGAGGTGTCCAAACGACATCAGCTCTGCTTCGGCTGTGTGGCCTGTTGAAACCAAATGTTGCCAATATCCTCTTCAATTTTTGTGAACAAAAATTCGTTCAACATGGCCCGATAACGACCGCCATTGACTGTAACGGCCACTCCTTGCTCATTTTCGAAGAAAAATGGCCCAATTATGCCTCTAGACCAAAATCCGCACCAAACAGTGACTCGTTTTGGGTGCATCGGCTTTTCAATGTATGCGTGCGGGTTTTCTGTGCCCCAAATACGACAATTTTGCTTGTTTACATACCCGCCAAAATCAAAATGAGCTTCATCCAAAATCCGTACGCAATTTTCGCAAACATTCTGCAACCTTACCATGATTTTCAAAGTAATGTAGCAATATTTCCCAGCGTTGTTCAAGCGTATACACAACCATATTCGTTCAGCGGAAGGATAAAACTAATTATCTGTCAAATCAGACATGAGCTAAGTGTTACCATTCACGAAATAAGCACTAGAAAAAAAAACGTTAGATGTCGGACCCGTTACTTTACACACGAAGATGATTTTTATGTAACTTTAAAGAAAATACTTGGGGCTGCAAACAATATCTGTGGCAGTATGACAAACGTCTTAAGTTAAATTTAAAAAGTTGAAAAAAATGTTGTTAATCATAGGAATTTTGATTGAAAAACATTTTGGTTCACGTTTTTAAAATTTTGTGTTATAAACGAAATTTTTCTTTAATTTTGGTTTATTTTATTATTTGATTTTAAAAAAATTTTTTCAACGCCTTTTTTTCCTTTCTTGCTATCTTATCTTGACTGAAGATGTTTTGTCAAAATGCCACAGATATATTGAAAAAAAATTTTTTTTTTAAAAATTCAATATCTGCAAAATATAAATTTTCATATTATTTGAATGTGTAACAATCCTCAAAAGCTATTATACTTTAATTAATTAATTTGGTTTGACTTAGAAAACACATTCGAACAATATGAAAATTTTTATAATAAAATGTACTCACCATGAGAAATAAATTCCCAGATTCTATCTGCAAATATTTAATTTTAAAAACGGACTTAGTCGAAAACCTATTTTTTTATTTGGCTAATTTTTTTATACAATACCTCACTGTCCTTTTAAAATTTCGAATTGTTGGTAAAAAAATATTTTTTTTATAAAAACAAAAAAAAATGTTTTTAAAATGACTGTGTTTTTAAAAAAAAAGGTTTACCTTTACTTCAAGGTAACTTTTTGGTTATTTCAATATCTGTAACCGTTTTTGAGTTACGCGAATATATGATGTGCATCCTCCTACCTTTTCGAAAAAACGGTATATCTTGAAAACAAGAGCTAACCTAAAAACCTGTTGACACCATGGATTCAGCGTGACCCATTAGATTAAAAAGCCCGGTTTATTTTCGTCCAATGAAAAATCAGAAAGTGGAAGAAAAAGCAATTTTTTGATTTTGACTGCAGCTTTTTAAACCCTGGTCCCAAGTATTTTCTTAAAATGGCATAAAAATCATCTTCGTACACTGAAAGAATTTTCTTCTAAGATCCAATGGATTTTAACATTAATCCAATGAAAAATTACATTAAAAGTCAACTTATGTAACCCTTTATTGTTTTAATGAAGAATGTTACATTAGGCTCCCGTTAATTTTATTTTTCATAATACCGATACAAATTTTGCATTATGTATTTTAATGTCAAACGTTTAAAGAAATTTTTTATTTATATTATATGTATTTTAAAAATTGGGAATTAAGCACGAACAACAAAATCATTTAAATAAAATTTTGATTCCCACGAAAATTATTTTGATATAATTTTAAATATTTTTTGTTCTTATATGTTCCTTATAGAATAAAAGGAACCTTCTCACCAAATTTCATTAAATTCGAAAGGGGTCAGGCCCACTCTTGGTCGATTTGGCATGGAATTACCCCTGCAATAGAACAAATTTGTGCTTTGTGTTTCATTGTCAAAGTACTTTTAAATATAACATTTAAGGGTACTATACAACGCTGTCATTTTTGAAAATTTTTAAAAAATTAATAGATCGGGACAGTATTTTTGATAAAAAAAAACTTAAAACTTGTGTGATAATGTAAAACGGCCATTAGTGCGATTCGGTATATATTTAACATTTTGTGAGCGTGCGGGATCCCGAGATATATTTTTTGGGTGAGAGTTTGTGAAAATAATTCCCATAGCCATGAGCATCCATTGACGTAATTCAAAAAACACTCTCGCTCAGCCAAACAGGTCCCTGGATAAACAAATTTAACAGTTCTTTCAATAAATGACAACTCCTTAACAAAATAATTCAGATTTATACTCTAATGATGTTCAAAAAGTTTAGAAGCTTTAGCTTTTATAGTTTAAAAAAAGATAAGGACCATGGTGGAATAAGAGCAAGGTAAAGCCATTAGAAATTTTGTTGTCATTTTCAAAACCCATATGACGTCAAACAAAAGAAAATATGGAAAAAAATTAAAACAAGCGCAAAAATTTGACATAACATGGGTAAATAATGAAAACTCTCCATAATGAACATACCTGGTACTCATGAATCAAAAAAAAAAAAACAAAATTACGCACTCAGGCGCACAAACAATTTTTTAACTGTGCAATGCGCAATCTTGTTCCTTTGATTCATGCCTGGTACTTATTATAGTATGGATTAGGAGTAATTAATTTGTATGGATGTTTTAAAAACACTCGTAGTAAGGTATCGACAACGAAACAATCCGATGTTTTTTTAACTCACCAACATCGATGTTTTTATTCGATGCGTCGGAGCGAAGTCTGTTGTATGATTTACAATATTTCTTCAGTTATTGTAGAAGAACTTGTGGCAAAAGAAGAAACCAATTCTCTCTTTGCCAGTGAAATTAAAAAGCATGGGTTCCATAGAACATGTAACCACTATTGCTATTGCTAACATTTTAAGCCCTGCAGAAAATGCATTTTAATGATGCAATAGCTTGAAGCACTGATGTGTCGGAAATTAACAAATTGTTGAAAATTAATTTGAGGTAAAGTGGCGTGAAAGATTGATCGAAAATCCATTGGAAACTTGAAAGGACTAAAAATCTCAGTTTCCAAAACTACAAAAAATCGCCTTTAAATATCTGACGGTTTCCTCAGAAAACCCATTTTTGCAAGCGGCACTGGTGATGACTTAACAAAGAAACCGATTGAGTGGCAAATGTCTAGGCAGACTTTTCTTTTCTTTTTTACAAAGTATGAAAAAAATTATTGGGATATATAATATTGTTTTTTCTTAATTTTATAGCCAAATGTATGTAATTATAATCGAATTATTGGAGTTCAAAGAAAATACAAAAACTAAACATAGTAATACATGTTTTGAGTTTTAATACTTTCTTCCCCAAGCCAGATTATAATTCAATGTATAAAACTAAGAAAAGGTCAACAAAAACATTAATTTTTCCTAATTATAAATATCTATTATGCTACAAAAAACAGTCGATGTATAGAAAACATAGATGTATTTTGGGAAATATCAATATAACATCGATGCCTGTATGCGATGCATTGCATCAAAAAAAACATCGAAGTATTTTTCAATGTCCATCACTAGTCTACCCTAGTATTAGGGTAGAACCATGTACCGTTTATAGTATAATGATGCCACTGTTTACTTTGTAACAAAAAAAAAAAAAAATAAATTCTCTTTTGATGCCGAACACTATTAAAAACTAAAGCTTTTATGTTTTGGTCGGATGTTAATACATTTTGAAATAACGTTTGGGAAACTTGAAAACCTTTCCCGAGCTTATTTCGTAATCTGGCAACTTCATTTATACAGATAAATGTTACCAGTTTTTTTTATTTATTGATTTTTTAAGGATGTGTAATAATATCGCAATTGTTGGCACTTAATATACTTTTAGTGACAACCTTAGTGCCACACAAGTTGTCTTTTTCAATAATTTACCAAAAGTGGATTTTTATTTTTCCAATGCAACTTCTATGCGGCCAGAAATTTGATTGACTTTTGCGTTAAACAGATAATTGATTCTTTATTTGTAGGAATACCAATTATTTCACATTCTTTACTTTACTTTGTTTCTTTTTTGCGCCTGTAACCAACCGACCAAGCAACCAACCCAACATCTTAAATGGTTGGTTCTCAATCAGAAAAGCGTCGCAGTGCCAATTACTAAAAGACTTTTGCCTTTAAATTTGTACACATTAATGTTTCTCTGAAGCAGCTTTTCAAGTTTTCATTTATTTTGTATCGAAGTTTTACACTCGTAAATTCTTACAGGTGCAATATAATTCAGGTGGAATAATCTTAGAGAAAACACAAGGCACATAGTACCTAATCTTTAAAAAAAAACAATATAATTTTGTATTTAAGTAAATTAATTAACTATAACTCTATTTAGTCACATAGAAACTACAAACATCCTAAATTTTAGATAACAAATATGTATCTGTGGTTTTAATGGGCAACCACGTATGTATGTCTTAAAATATCATTTTTCAGGAGAGCCGAACCATTCTAAATCAAACTTTAATTATTTATTTTAATAAGAGTTACAACTGCAATTACAAATTATATTCTAACTTAATTGCGCAATAGTAACGTAGACCTGAAGCCCATTGTAGTAAAATAGACCAGAGGCTCTGGCGGGTATCGAACCCGCAATCCTCCGACTGATAGACTAGCTCACTACCAACAAGCATGCCGGGGCACCCTCAAAGATCAAACAATGGACTAGGGATTGCATCTTTGAACTTTGTAATTGAGTTAAAAAAATCGGAGTAAATGGGCATACGTGGTTGTCCGTGGAAACCCCAGATATTGCGTTGATGTTTTTAAGTTAACAAATACTTATCTAAAGGTCGAACAACCTGAGTGTGAGTCGATATAACCGTGTTCATGTAAACCACTAATTTCCGTTTATTTACAATTATTTCCATAGTGGAGGGTGAGTTATGCGCTTGTGCCGATATGTGTAACACCTGAAAATATTAGTACTAGAGCAGTAATGCGCAGAAGTGCCCTGTAGTTATACCGTGTTCAGATATTCACCTTAATTGAGTTTTGCGCAATAAATGCCATTATTGAGCTCAATTTTCCATATAAAATTGGAATTTAGTAAGGCGACTAGATTTTGAAAATAAAAATAGAGGACATAAAGAAAAAAGTATAAAATTTATTTGACTTCAAGATTTTTTTCATATTTTACAAACAAATTTCACACAAAATTTGAATTTACTTAAAAACTTAAAAAATCATTGCATTCACTTGTTCAAAGTGCCCACGAAGGCCAGCTGGTAGTGGGTTAGTTTATCAGCGCCGGTGTTGCGGGTTCGATTCCCGCCACAGAATATGGTTTCTTTCCTGCAGACAAGCGTAGTGTAATGTGTTTCTTTCTAGGTGGTAATGTGTTTAAAGTTATCCTTGTGATTCTCTATAGCCCAATGTATTTTTATACAGCTGTTGGGTTTCAGCTGAATGGTTAGGCGTCTTGCGACAGCCGAATTAGAGACAAAAATAAATTAAACTAGGCAACAAGTGCCACTTTACGTTTTCAATATTAAAGTCTGTTTTTATTTGGATTTGTATGGGCTTATATACTATGGCTGAGATTTTAATCTAGCCGTTCTTACTTATTCTAATCATCGACAGAGTTCTGTTTATCTCTGTCGGCATGATGAGGATATCAATATTTGTCAATAATTTACTCCCTTTACTATTGTTATGACCAATCAGAATGTTTTAATATTGGAATGCATTAATTTGCATTTTCACTCAATTTGTGTCATTCACTTACATTCTGATTGATTTTTATATTTGTCGTAAGTCAGTTCTGCTGTCATTTGATATTACACAATACCCTACTCTGAGTTGGTTGGTGTGTGTAAATATCAGAGTTGTTTAAGGGTATGCGGTGGCAACTTATGAGGTACACTACAGTAGAGCTTTGCAGGATTAGCTTAGGGAATTTAAAAAAAAATTATGTTTTATGTCCCGGCAAATGTTGTTTTGCCATATAACTTATGTCTAGTTGAATAAAGAGGAATGAAGCGCTTTATACCATGATCAGCGATGAAAAAAACCAATAGGTATTTATTTATTTATTTCTGTTCGTTACATTTTTAAGAGTTAAACATAAAAAAGGGATGTATTTTTTTACTGAAGTATGGAAATAAAACTGAGATAATCAATTTTTATAGCGAAGTGCAATTGCGTGTATGATATTTTGTGTCAGTCGGTCTTGAACCCACACAGATAAATTTGATGGCTTGCCGACGCGAGAACATGCCACGTATAATTGTCCGTGTGAAAAACATGGTGGGCCTATATCAAAGGCGCAAACATACATCGTTTAACCTTGCGACTTATTGATTTTCATTGCAAATGCCAATGTAATAGGAAATTTAACGCGTTTGAATTAAAACAGTGGCAATCATCAGAGTTCGTGGCAGCAAAGCATTTTCGTCTCGAAATTTACCATTCACAACGGTAGCTTCGATAACGTTTAACGGCCAATCGTGTAAAATTGCATAGCCAAAGAAGAATAACCGGAGAAAAAAATTTGTCAAAAAAAAAAAACTTTTCAAAAGAATCGGTTAATTAATTACACAGTACAACACATGATTTCGCGACTCAATTCTGATAATTGCTTATGAGACCCTAAAAGAAGAACTTCTGCATCATTAGTTTGGTCATGGTACCTCAATAAATAAATTCAAAATTAATATGAAGTTAGTAAGTATCGTATAGGGGAATTTGTCACGTTTTAGGCTCTTTTGTTTGGCATAACTCGAGAACCACTAGGCCGAATAAGCTGAAATTTTTGGTTAGTTAGGGCCTTTTGCGTTTTAGGTAACCGCATATTTTGATTAAAATAGAAATAGAAAATTTTAAACTAAAAACAAAATTGTTTTCTTGTTCAAAATATTATCACATATTAGAACAAAATTTGATTCGTTTTACTTTCACCAACCCCTACTACTCTAATTGAAAACGAATAAAAACATGTGGATGTGAAATGCAGAACACCAAAAATGCTGAAGTAATCCACTCTCGAGTGGATTCGGATTTTAGAACATACACGGATATCATATAAATTCACATTTATAATTATTTTAGTCATAAATATTAGTTATGTAATTTTTAAAAATACAGTAAGCAAACTTTAAAGTTAATTAAAGTAACTATCTTTGGATATTATCAAAACAAATTCATCTTTGTAAAAACTAATAAATGAGTAAAGGCATTAACACTAAGTTCATATAAATTTGCTGAAAATAAAAAAGATGTTCATATTAATTCAGAACAACTTCGCACTTCTAGTCATCATCGATTAAGGTGGATCGTATGTTAAAACATCCTTTATGCTTTCTTTCTTCACTATTAAAGCTGCTTTTGTATTAGTATTGAGTCGTCAATGATGACTAGTTCTTAATAAATTTTAGTTGGCTAAAAATTCTCTAATATTTTATTTCTGTGCATTTAGCGTACAGATTTTAAAGATACGAAAGTCATCAAAATATAAGAAAAATGTATGTATCTTTCGTATCAAATGGCAACACTGGTGCATTTACCCTTTTTGCTTTATTGTGTTAAAATTTATACCCTTAAGTTCCTTCAAGACTTGAAACTTGCATCGCATAATTAATTAATAAGCCATGGGTAGGGGGAGCGTTTACCCCGCTTTCCCTATTTCACGCCCTAAATAATAAAAAATATAGGTAATATTTAGTTCCTTGCAGATGTTACATTATTTGCCTGCCCAATTTCAAGCTAATCGGTTGATTAGCTAAGAAGATATTGGAAGGAGGAACTTTTACCCGTTTTTCCCTATTTAACTCCCTCTAGCGATATGAAATAAACATTTAGATAATATATAGGAAAATCTTAATGCCATGTCTCCGGAAACACTGGGCCGATTTCGTGCAAACTTCACGTAGACCATCTACAGACTATCCCCAAAGTATCCTTAAATGTTTGTTTAAATCAGTGTTCGAAAATAAACACTAAATATCGTTGTTTAGTGTTCGGTTCGGTAGATTTGTGGAAAACACAAACGCTAATAGTGTTTGTGTAGAAAGTCATTAAAAAAAATAACGTTTCCCTGTTAGTCATCTTTCGAACACTAAAATAATACTGTTTTCATCCAACTCAACAAAAGATAAAAACATTTAATTCCGTTCGGTTTTTTTTTTAAAACACAAACTTCATTATGTTCGGTTCGGTTCATTAATGTTCGTTCGTTTTACATGTGCTTAACGTTGCCAGATGAACAAACAGATAAATCTTGTTTATTGATGTTTTTAAGATTTTAAATAAAATACATTTTGTGATAGAAAATTAAAAAGAAAAACAAAATATTAAATGGAAAACTCTATATATACATAAATTATATATTATATATACATATACAATTTTCTTGCTTTGTTTTTTTTATCATATTTTAGTATGAAAATATCAGTTTCAATGTTACATGCAATCTACACCTGACATGAAATGCTTAACATTAACACTTTTTACTTTTTGTTAAACTTCTCTAATTTTTAATACTGGCACTAAATGAATTTATAATAATTTTATTTCATTTTAAACTGCTTAATATGTATTTATAAAAATTTTTATTTGCTTTTTTTAACATAACTAATTATGCTGTAGTTGTTTCTTTGGCCAGATTGATGAATTTATGAATGTTATTTTTATTGTCATATTGCTGCCATTACTTAAGCTATGATATATTTAAAGTTTAAATTAATATGTATTTAAATTAGACTTGCCAACTGGCCAGTTTTCGCCGGGACAGTCCAGTTTTAGAATGGAATGTCCCGTCTATACTATGAACTTGACGCCATTTGTCCCGATTTTTTTAAATTAACTTTTTCGTTATCTGCACCTACAAATTACAAAATCGAGAGCTTTATTTTAGTACTAGAAACTTTTTTTATTTTTTTAATACATAAGCAATTAAAGCAGATATATTTACCAGATAATCTTTATTCCACTGCCGATTTTTTTTTAATTTGTAGCTCAATACACAAGCAATGTTGTGTATAAGCAAGGCGAATATACCCTACTAGCATATGGAAGATTGTTTTATGAAAAATCACCTAACTAAGTCTTCCTCGATTACTTTTGATGATTAAAAACTGATTAATCTCTTGCGCGCTTGAAAAAGACTCGAAAATGATTCGTTCTTATGCTTAAAAAGTAATTTATTGAAAATGCAAAAACAAAACATACAGCAATCGAAAATTGATCATACAGGTGTTTAAAATATGACTGTTGTGAAGTTATTTATGAATTATATTTTGATCATCTAGATGATGAAAAACTGATTTTTATTTGTAAAAATAGCTTGCTTTGAAGCAAGTGTAAAATATTAGGATATTGTAAATTTATTAATAAGTTTTAAGTTATAATTTTTAAAAGATTAAATAAAATTTAATATATTATAAATAGGTAATTCCATGTCAAAACGACCAAGAGTGGGACACGACCTCTTCCGATTGTAATGAAATTTGGTGAGAAGGTTCCTTTTATCTTATAAGGAACATATATGAACGAAAAAAAATTTTAAATTTTTTTTTTCAAAAGTTACGTCATATTCAAAATGTCATAATTTCGAAGATTTTTTTTTTTTTCGAAGATGATTTAAATGTCATTTTAAAGAGAATACTTGGGACTACAAACGATATGCTGAAAAGATATAATTTGTTTGAAAAATGTAATATCTGCAAAATATTAAATTTTAAAAACGGACTAAGTCAAAAACCTATTTTTTTATTTGGCTGATTTTTTTTTATATAATACCCCAAACTGTTCTTAAAAAATCCTGAAACTTTGAAGGATGTGTTTTTTTTCTTTCTTAAGATATGAGTTTTTTTCTTTCGCAACCTTTGAAAAAATAATCTTAAAATAGAATTTTAATATTGTAATTTTGAGCAATAAGTACACTGTGCTAGTTGCAAAAAACAGACCAGCCGCGCACCTTGCATTTTGCCTTAATTGGGGCACGCTGTATCCAGTGGGACTTACCGTTTTTTTAGATTGGCTCTTATTTTCAAGAATTACCGTTATTTCGAAAATGTAAGTGGTTGCACAGCATATATTTGCGTAACTCAAAAACGGTTTAGTTTATTGAAATAACTAAAAAAAACCGAAATTCGGCAATAAATAATAAAGTGGGGTTGGTCGTACATTTGACCCATCTAGAAGTCCCAAAAGATGCTCGTACCCTATTAAAAACGCCTTGTTCTGTTATTGAACGAAAAGCGGGTAGGGTACCATTTCCTCCCGAGAAAACAATCATTTATGATCAGAAAATGAGCTCATATATGCTTATTTTAATCGTGCAGAGGAGTCATAAATGACTCGAATATGATAAATTTATTCATAAAATGCTAGCTGGGTAAGTACATGTAAAGTGAATTCGCCTTGTGTGCATTCCGGTGCGCTGAATTCGATGGTCTAGCCTGTTTTTTTTCGTTAGCTCTTGTTTTCGAGATACATATACATTTATAAAAAAAGGTTAAGTTTATTGAAACCTTTAGGCAAAAATACATTTTTCTAATATGGCAAAAAAAAATCATAAAAAGTTAGAAAATGCCATACATATAAAAAAAACAAGCCATAAATGATTAAAATTTTTTCACAAAAGATCAAACATTTTAATTAATTTAAGAATTTCATAAAACCCAATATTTGTATGGGAGCCGCCCTAAGAAGTGGAGATAGAGAGAAAGTTTGTCCCCAGAAAATCATTATATCCCCCTAGGAGGGACTCCTGAGCGGTTGTGGGACTTTTTCTTCAATATATTTTTAGTCTATATTCAACATTTTGTATGGGAGCCCCCTTAAGGAAAGGAGATAGCGGGTAGTTTTTTTTCGGTACATCTCGAAAACAAGAGCTAACCTAAATGAATTTTTTGAATTTTTCTATGAGTTTTTATTGGTGTCCCGTTTTGGCAATTTTAAAAGGTGGCAAGCCTAATTTAAATATTAAAATTATGTTTTATATTTGTATGCTGAGTACATCTAAAACTTTTTAATGTGATTAAATTGCATATTACAACCCCTTGAAAAAGTCGACAAACAATCGACGAAACGTCGGGAACAAAATATTGTAATTAAAAATTGAATTTGATATTTCAAAAATAACATTCATAACTAATTATAATTAGTAAGTTATTAAATTAAAAATAATTAAAAGTACAGTTCCATATTTTATTTTATCTTTTTGTCCCGCGCGACATTCAAATATCTTGTTTTTTTAAAGCTTTTTTATAATAAATAAATCTGGCAACCCAAATTTGTATGTACTTGTTATAAAAAAAAACACTAAAGAACATTAAAATATAATGTTTTTCTACAGTATCACTACAATTGTTCTGTTTTTTAACGAAGAACAGAACGTTAAATAATGTTCGGTTCTTTCTTGAAAATAGTTACGAACGGTATTAAGGGTTGTATATGTCTACGCAAACACTAAAATAATAGATATCGTTCTTGGGTGTATGAGCGAACGCTAAATAATGTACTGTTTATTTTCGAACGCTAGCTTAAATCGGTCGACCCGCATTCGCAGTTAGTGGTGACATCAATGTGTATAAATCTTTTCATATATATAGAAGATAAACGTGAGCATGACTAATATTTCGTACGATTATGCTTATATATCGAGCCTAATTGGCGATTATATCGTAAGCGACAAAAGGAAAATTTCACATGAGAATGGGCCTTGTTATTTTTTATTAATTTAATACTTTATTTGGATTTAGATGGGCTTTTCTCTGACTTTGAGTTTGTTCGTCATTGTAACGAGTACTTATAATCTATTTGCAAGAAAGAAAAAACCAATTTTTGATAAATTGTCGCTTTCGATATAATCGCAAATAGTGCTCGATATTACATCAATTATCTGCGAATGATTTAGAGTTAGATTCTCATTTAGCCATATTAACAATAGTTTTTTAATATTTACAACAGTTTCAGAGATATGCAGAAATAGTGGTGGTACATTCTTTAAAACAAAATAAATATTGTTTTTTATATTTTTAAAAATTCATAAAAAAAAATTGTAAGAGCAAAAATTTAAAATCTTTATTATCAAATGTTGATATTGTTCGCATTTCATTAAATGATTTTTGTATAATCAGTATGCATACAGAAAGTACTTTTATGTGAACATGCAGTGTTATATGAAAATAAAATTAGGCGAATTTTGGCGTATTTTACTTGACAAAAATCTAAGAAAAATTAAATGTGGCGAATTTTGGCGATAATTTGACAACGAAGGTGAAAAAATCTGACAACATGATTCATACAGACACAAGTCGTCGGGTGGTTACTGGTTTACGAAAGCCAGCAGACAGTATTTCTAGATTTGCCCAGGAGTCGAACCCCAAGGGCCTCGATGTTCAGCCCAACCCACGATTAAATGAGTAAGACCATATACAATATTCAATTATTAAAAATAGGTAAAACATTCCAAGTCATATAAACAATTTGTTTTGATATACCAAGTTGGAATCTTCTTCAAAACGCAACAAAAAATTGTTTTACAAAAGTTTAAAACAAATACTATTCCCAAAAAAGCTATTAATGTCATGACCAGAGAAACCAGAAATATGGTCTATAAACATATTTTATTCGCATTAAATATGCAGTAAAAACATAAAAATATGCCAAGAAAATTGTTAAAAATATGCCCCAAAAATTCAAAAATTGCTAATTTCAAAACAAAATATTCAACAAATTAATAACAGTTCCATTTAATACAATCAATTCTAAAATTATAACCGGTAAATCCCAAACACTTTATTCATATTTACAGACGAATTTTTGAGATTTTACCCTATTTGGAAACGATGAGCAGTTATCGGCTCAAAAACACAATGTTATGTTAAGAGGTTAAAATGCATATAAGTGTTATTTGTGCTGAATACTTTCTAGATATTAACATCCATATGGGATTTACTGTCCAAAAGGATCTTAGGGACAATCGCTAAATTGTTTATTGATGTTAACAATTAAAAGGAAGATAAAGCTTTTTATAGATGAGAGTTTTGGGCAAAAGTGAACTGATTCGAATATAATTTGATTTGCAGCAACATATTTTTGGGGCGAACTTAATATAAATACCAATATAATTATGTAGTTGGTTTACGGACACAAAAAAGAGTCTAGTTTGAAATGAAATTTTTATGGAGAACATGTGAAGTTATAGACCGATTCTCATTATTTACATAGACTTTATTCTTAGTGCAATTAAAATGTGTTTACCAAAATTGATCAAATCATATACAAGATTGCAACTTTTAATATGCGCACAAAATAAACATGGACAGTCAACCAGCCAGACGGATGGATGGTTATCATTTGGTCACTTTAAAAAGTGATTCTAAATCGATCGGGATACTAAAGGATTGGTCCAGATTTCTATGTATTACACACACCGCCAAGAACAGTTGGGTAATTCTATGTCAAATCGACCAAGAGTGGGACACGACCTGCTTAGATTTTAATGAAATTTGGTGAGAAGGTTCCTTTTATCCTATTATTATTATTATTATTATTTATATGAAAAAAAAATTTTTTTTCAAACGTTTTCATATTCAAAATGTCTTAATTTCGCCGAATTAGCCAAATGTGTTGAGCTTATTTCTTCAATATCTCGAAAACTACTAAACATACGAAGATGATTTAAATGTCATTTCTAAGAGAATATACTGGGGCTACAAACCATATATTGAAAAAAAAAATTTTATTTGGAAAATGTAAAATGTATCTGTAAAATATTAAATTTAAATACGGACTAATGCCCAATTTTCAGGATTGTATTTAAATCTATATTAAGTTAATTTTCATAAAAACTTAAATCGTATTTAAATACAGATTGGTTTTTTGAGTTTTATTTGAAAAGTTCTTTTTAATTAAAATAAAAGTATGGTAGCACTACTAAATACAAATAAAAATTTTCACAAGTGTATTTATTTACAAGGTGGTCTGAAAAAACAGCTGAATGTTAATGCTTTGCCTGTTGTTGTTGTATTGTTGTGATATTGAGGCCACCTTAATAAAATATTACAATGGAAACTTAAGTTAGAATTAAGTGTACCACATCGGTGACTTAAGTTCCACTTAAGTTTTTAGTGAAGAAGAGAATTTTGTATTTAAAACGATTTTAAAAATAATTGTGTTTTAATATCAATCCTGAAAATTGGCCGTAAGTCAAAAACCAATTTTTTTATTTATATTATACCTCAAACTGTTCTTTAAAAATTCTGAAACTTTGACGATGGTGGTTTTTTTAAGATATGATTTTTTTTCTTTTGCAACCATTAAAAAATAATCTAAAAAAAGAATTTTAATATTGTAATTTTAAGCAATAAGTTTACTGTGCTAGTTGCAAAATAACAGACAAGCCGGGCACGCAATTCCTGTGGTGCTAACCGTTTTTTTTTTTGGTTAGCTCTTGTTTTCGAGATATACCGTTATTTCGAAAATGTAGGAGGTTGCGCAGCATAAATTTGCGTAACTCAAAAACGGTTTAGCTTATTGAAATTACTCATCTAGGAGCATCCTACGAAAGGGATCATGTCCCGCTCATAATCGATTTGACATGGAATTACCCATATATAATTGATTTTTTTTATACATAAAATCCTAAAGTATAAAATCACATTTATCTTTAATGTCTTTAACTTGTCTTGATATTATCGAGTAAAAATTAAATGTACATAGATGGCGAAATTAAAACAAAACGTTGGGTATACAGAAAGATATGTATATCAAACAGAAAAGCCAAAATTTCGCAAAAAAAATTTTTGCTGCGAAAGCTCTGTTGTGTTTTTGGTGTTGTACTTGCACCAAATTGTAGGCCTTGACCTACTGAAATTTCTTAATTGTTATACATATTTTTAACCTAATCAATAATTGGAGGCAACAACATAAAAAAACAATTAGAAATTTCTAATTTGTGGTACTCGGTCCAAGAAGAAAAATTTCAATCTCAATTCAGTTGATATAAATGTTTTCATCACAAACCGCTATAACCATGAAAACATTGAATTTATGATTAACTTATCTTTAAAATTGTATAGTTTACGTTTTATATGTAACGAAAACGAGATGCAAAGAGTGGTGGTCTTTCTAGAACGGTACTTATTTCTGCACATGTGTACAGATGTGTGACCACGACGAGGCAAAATGTTGTCATTAGAGTAAATTTATGGCTGCGATTTAACAAAATACTCGTACTAACTACAATCTTAATGCAAAACTGTTATGAGATTAAAATTAATTTAAATTTATTTTCTTGTCAATTTGTAAACTTGTAGAGATTTGCACAATTTGCTCATAAAAAACAAATAAATGGAATGTTTTTTTTTTTAATATAAATTTAACAAAGACAGAGTTTGTTTTTTTTAGCCCCAAGTTGTTATGTATGGGATATTTTGTTTTGTTATGGTTTAATAATGTTGTGTTATTTATTATTGCACTGTTAAATATCGTACTACAAATACAGTGTTCATTAGAGGCCTGAAAAAATCAACTTGAAATTTAGTTCCCACTTTTAGGTGATTGCGCACAACATACCTATACAAAAATACTAATGGTGATTTCTTTTCTAAAAAATAATAATGCATTTTAGTTGTGCAAAATATTTATCGGGTTACACGCACCCTTATAAAGTGGTACATATTTCTAAATTACAATGGAAGAAAATAATAGCTACCCATTTCTTTCTATCATTTTCTAAACACCAAAATGAAAAATGTGACTACTCGTTCATTTATTTCTTGTAGGGTACGTTTGACACTCAACACGTATGTGTATTTAGCGTGCTAAATATTGAATGCAAAGTTTATACTAATATGCGATATTCACCGCTGTTGTAGCAATTTTCAACATTAAATATTCTTTGAATTCCAATAAGCGTTTATAACACTGATTTTCTATAATTAAAGTCAGTTGTTGTTGAAAATTTTGCGCAAAAAAAGAATCATTTTTTAATAAAAGTAAAACAAAAGAAGTTTTTATTTCCATTACAATACAACCAAAAATCACAAAACAACACAAACTGTACGCAAACACAAGAAAATGCAATAAAATATACTTAAAAAAAGTACTTAACGCAGATGCACAAAAGGGAATTATCTCACACTCAATTATAACTTGGGGTAAGAAATGGAACAAATTCACCATTTATTTTTGCAACGACAACTTTTCACATGTTTGCATATATTTTTAGAATAGAACAAAAACCCGCGCGAATGGTAGCATACATGGAACATTATTGTTAGAAAAGAAAACACCATAATACTTTGTGCGTTGTGATGTGCATTGTACAATTCAAATCAGTCAATTGAATTGCATGAGAAAACAGAAGTAACATAAACAACGCGATTTGTTTGGCTTGTATGACTATGAAAACTATCAAGTGGTCCTGAAAGTTATCAATTCGTTCTTTTAATTTCAATACATTTGTGTTGTTTATAGCTTTCGCTTACCTAATGTGTAAAAAAAACGAAATGGTTAAAAAAAGTGAGAGGGAGACATAACTCTGCACAGTCGAGATCTTAAACTGGAGGTACACTCCACGCGTTACACGCCTTTTTGCTGCCTATGCAGAATCTGTGTGTCTACGTGACAAGTTTCATGTACAGAATCGTAGAATACATTGAGGGGCTTACTTTCTACGCAAGTAAGGTAAAAAAATCATTCCATGCGTGAAGGCGAAAAGGCGTGGTTAAGTTGTAAAGTCGTATGTCTTAAAATAATTAGAAAAATATATATGACTGCTGTGGGCAAACGCTTATAATTTAGATTTATACTGTGCAGTTATGACAAATCAATGAACACAGCATTAACATTTTTATTTTGTTTGCAACACAACAATATTTTTTTTAAACAATTGTATAATATTATTTAGGGCATTATGACGATATGACTTTATCGTTTAAGTTTAAATACCGTATTCTTAATATATTAACGGTAATCCCACCAAGTTCAGTTAAAACTAGCTATAACTTTAACTTCCAGTTAACAATATGTTTTTGACAGTTATAACTGATATTTATTTATAACTGAACTTGGTGAAGTTGGCCGTAAGTGATTTAAATTAAACCGCTAAATGAAGTCTGTATACTTTTTGTTGTAAAACGAAGAATTACACCAGAAATACACATTATCCATGCTCCACCCACAACAGAAAAAATTACACCTAATTTCAAAAATTTGCGATGTCGCTTAGTAATTCATATAACCTACCTTTGTTATGTACAGGGAAACCAGAATTATGCTCGAAAAAAATCGTTTTATGCGCATTTAATATGCAGTAAAAACTTGAAAATATGGCCTAAAAATTGTTAAAAATATGGACCAAAAAATTCAAAAATTGCTTATTTGAATACAAAATATTCAACAATTTTATAACAGTTCCATTTAATAAAAACAATCCTAAAATTAAAATCTAAAAGGGATTTAAAGGACGGTCGCTAACTTGTTTAATTATGTTAACTTTTTAAAGGAAGTTAAAGCCATAAAAGCTTTATAGATGGAAACTTTGGGAAAATGTGAACTCATTCAAAAATAATTTAATTTGTAGTAAAATATTTTTGGTGCGAATTTAATCTAAGCAACAACATCCATATTTAGATGGTTTACGGACACAAAGAGTCTAATTTGGAAAATTATTTTTATGTGTATTATGTGAATTTATAGATCGATTCTCACTTCGGCCTTAGTACAATTAAAATGTATTTAACAAATTTGATCAAATTACTTACCAGACTGCAACTTGTACTTTGCGCACAAGGTTAACATGAACAAAGAACCAACAATTACGGACGGATGGACATGGTTAGATCACTTAAAAATGTGATTCTGAGTCGATCAGTATACTAAAAGATTTGTCCACGTGTATCATTGGTTTTTCCTTGACTTTTGCTTATTCATATATACAATTTTAAAGCTTAAAATAACAATAGTCTTTAATGACAACCTGATTTTTCTTACAATTTTCGGGTAAAGTTAAATGTAGATTGCGAAATTGATGCAACATGTTGGGTAAACAGATAAATATTTAAAACACAAATGCCAAATTCCACCAAAAAAAAATTGGTTTCTTATATGCTGCGAAAGCTCTTGTAGGCTTCTAAAAAATTCAACATGTATCAAAATATGCCTCAAAAAGGCAAAATATGCGCTAAAACTTAAAAAATCTGCAAAAATCGATGCCAAAATCCATAAAAAGCTCTAAATCGGATAAATAAATATTTTTTATCTGCCTTTATTGGTCGCTACTGCAAAAAATCCAATACCGATTTTTTATATTTTTAATGGAAAATATTTAAATAATAGAAGAACAAAATAATTTTCAAAGAGATCACAACAAAAATATAAAAAAGTTCAGAAATTTTCAAAAAGCTTCTGACACATCCATGTGTTGAAAGAACTTTTTGAAGCCGCCCTGTTACAGCCGCTAGTATTTATTTCGTTCATGTTTTGCATATACAGTGCTTTAAGTAATAAAGTAAATAAATGGAAATTTATAACGTTTGAAACCCAACAGGAAACGGATTTTATAGGGTTAAAAGTTCTTCTGTTTGTATAAATATTTGTGCCTTTTTATACCTCTTGTTCTAGCCTTTACAATATCACCCAGTTGTTTGGATACTTTGTTCATATTTTAGCGCTGAATCCCGAAGCCAGCCTATACACTCCATATCCAGAAACTCAATCGGTGTTTTCTCGAGGAACATCCGCAAGGTGCTTAATACAGTTCACACTCCACGAAACGTATTGGCGTTTCGTCCGGACCACCATAAGACGTAATCGACGTTTTTAATTAATAAAAGTGCTTGAGAGCAAAAAATCCATAATAGAACTATAAAAGAATAACAAAAATAAATTTTGAAAAAACGTTTAAACCGACCTGATTACTTTGGAGCAAATAGAAACATTAGGAAAAAATCCAACCATCAACAGCATCAATAATGCACTTATTAATGACTTGATTTACCTTAGGCATATACATATGTACATTCATAATTGGGCTTTTATGGCATAAAATTTTTACAAAGTGTTAAAACTAAGAAAATAATTTTATGACTATCTGTTAAAGTCCATGATGGTTTGACCCGGCGCAACCCCGGATTATATACATATAAATATATTTATTTACATACAAATATTTCTGAATGATAAAAAACATTTCAAAACTGAAATGCCCCACATAAAGGAACCTTTTTATGTTGGTGGGCTGAATAAACATTGCTACATATTCTTACATATATGATCACATATTTAAACACCAAAAACATATATGTAAACATACATACACTGAAAAAAAAATTAATCTATCTGGACTAAAGTCATTCCGAAGAGGTAGAGAATAGGATTTTCTTGAATCAAGTACCGAAAGATTGTTTTAAGTACGGATTATTCAAGTGCGAAATACTTAACTTATCCATATTTAATCCCGAATTCGTACTTTTAATAATTCGAAAATTAGATTGATTTAAGTAAAACTAAGTTTGAATTAATCTCAAAACGCTTTTGATTCAAGTATCTTAAAGTTGATTTATTCTACTTCGTACTTGAAATTATCCGAAAGAGAAATTCGATTGCTTCTAACCTAAAACACTTGCACCCAGAAAACCAGAGAAAGAAGGAGAATATTATTATGATTACTTTACTAACCCGTTTTACAGCTGTTTGTTTCACTTTTGTTGTATTGCCTCCTTTGCTCCATCAGGCCTGACAGGATTTCAGCTTTAAAAATTTAATGTATTTGTTACCTTCTGCAAGAAAAGGGACCTAGTGTGTCAAAAAACGGGTTTGGACTTAAGAGTGGATTCTGGTAACAACTGGTGTGGTGTTGTCGTTTATACAACAAACTATGACAAACACAAACGTATGAACGCATATAGAATGCAATGCTGAGAGATAAGACTAATAAGCATGTATGGGCAAATGCAAAATGAAAATGCAAATTGAAAATGCACAAAAAACAAAAAGCAAAATAGCATAAAACCTACAAATGCAAACGTAAACAAACCAATAAAATGGCACACATGCAAAGCTTTCAATGTAGTGGTGCCCCTACCTGCTAATAAGTTATAGTTATGATATTAAAACGCTCACTTTGTAATTTTACTCTCAGAGTTGCACTACAAACAAAAAATGCATTACTTTTTTATTTGGTTTAAGAATTTTGTACTTATTTAAAGAAATTCCTTGATTGATTTTCGAAAGTTATCCCATTTAGGATTGTGTTTTAGTGTTTTTCGTATTTAAGTTTTTAAGTACGACTCGTACTGTAGTGTATGCATACGTTTAATTTACAATTCATTCTAAATGTAGAGTTAATACATTCTTGCAAGAAAACAAACAAATATATTTATTAAGTTAGGTCAGTAACACAACTGAATTGTTTTTCGTTGTCACAATTATAAATTCTTTTTTGTAATTCGATATTTTAAACAAACAACGGCCAACGTTCGTTTAGTCATGTTGACAACAAATTCGACAACTGTAGTTCAATGTACAACGATGCATTTATACTGATCTAACAAATTCCTGCATACGTATAAATTCTTTAATACACTGGACACCGCTCTAAATAATAATTAAGGAAATACAAATTGGTAAAGTACCTCAACGAATTCTGTGTGCCTGATACAATACCATATCATTTGTATGTAAGTTCTAGAATAAGAGATTAGTGAACTTTTTGTAAAGTCACTCAATATTTAATTAATAAAATCAATTAATATCGTACAATCAAGGCTTGCGCTAATGTTTTATTTATAATAGAACACTACATAGAGTAGATATAAATAATTTTAATTTTTCCCGAGAGTTTTTCTTTCTGTGTACATATACATACATAAACTCGTAAATGCATACAAATTAAAGTGTGTACGTAAGGTTGACTAGAGAGATGCCTACTTCAATTGGATGGTGTGGTAGAAATATGCCGCTACAGCAAGTCAGGTGCAGTTGTAAGGTTTTTATGTTGCTCATTAACTGGGTGCTCTTGTCTTTAACTTACAAACTGAATGGGCAAATTTATAGGTTTACGAGAATATACACATATTCATATACATTCTTATACCTACATTAATGTGTGTTCATATATGTATACATACATCCATAACTTCCAATTACCTGTTCATAATGAAGTTTTTGTTGCCTAAATGTCTGTCGGTTTGTTACGCCTGCCTTGTCGTTTCATAGTGTCTACTTTGTACCTGTAATTCGAAAGATATTTCCATTCCATTTGGGGATATTTGGATTTTCCTGGGAAGATTTAAACAAAGCAATCGATTGTTTTTTTTTTTGGTTTTTTGTTGAATTCAAAGCAAGCGCTTAGAAAAGCTAGATACAAATAAGAACTAAGTCAAACTGTGGGAAAACATTCGCAAATCTTTAGCGAAGTCGTGTGCTTAACTCGTACGTTTATTTTCAAGCCCATCTTGAATCCGCAACTAAACAAACAAATGTTCATACATGTGTACTACATACATACATATTTGCACCAACATTGTTTTTTAGCATGATTAAAGTTAAATTTTTCACAAATACCAGTACATACCGAGGCGTTTAGATATATACAGTGTCGTTCAAAACTTCAAAGCATATTTGGGCTTAAGGAAGAAAAATGTTTCTTTTATTAAATGTTATAAATACAATTACAAATTATATTTTTGCTTTAACTGCCGAAGAGTAGTAACGAAGACTTACGTCTGTTGTTGTGAAACAGGCCAGCGTTTATTGCGGAAATCGAACACTCAACCTATTTTACCGTAATAAAATAACTTACTACACAAGACTGAGGCAGTTTAAATAATGTTCTCGAGTGTGTTTATCTTTAAGCGGTATTGAAGATAACCACACATTAAGTTGAAAAAGTTATAGCGCGATTATTTTAAAAACATTATTACTTAGGCGAATATTTCATATAGAGAGGCATCCAATGCTGAATTATTTAACCCAATCATTTCAAGTCAAGATACTTCATAAGCTTAATGCATCCCTACATTTAGTTGTTTTAGCAAACCGAATGTTGATATTTGTTAAAACTTAATCTGTCATTTGTACAGTGCAAAGCAGCAAAATCGCCATCGACAGATTTAGCAGATTCAACAACACATGCAAAAGAGCCTAGTTTTCATCGAAAATCATCTTTAGTGATGAGGCCAGTTTCTGAATGAATGGCTACGTCAATAAACAACATTTTTAAATTTGGGACAAAACAAATTCATACCAGATCCAAGAGCATAAAATGCATACCGCAAAATCAACTTTTTGATGTGTATTTTGGACCGATATTTCTTTTAAAATTACAATAGATAAGCCATCACTTTCAATTTCGAACTCCTAAGATCGATGTTTACCAACTTATTTTGGCCTGAATTGGATGATTGGACAGCAACGACATATACGTGTCACAAAGCTCATGCCGCATTGGATAAGCTGCACGAAAGGTTTGAGGGCACGTTCATCTCACGTGGATGTAGTGTGAACTGGCCACCGAAATATTGCGAAATGATCCCATAAGATGGTTTTTTGTGGGATTTTCTTTTGCGAATAAGATACAAACCGCAAAGGCCCTCAAGGCCAGCATAACCCAAGCAATCGGCAAAGTTCAGTCTGATTTATGCCCTTGAATCATGAAAAATGTGACTTTTTGCAAGCGAAGTCGCGGCGAAAATTGACACAAATTCATATTAGCGTGAATACCAAAACGTTTTTTGCAATGCAACCGTCTTGAATTCCGTAACGCAACCATAATCCGATAGTGCATATTTGTGTTGACTCTGAGACATAATAAAAGTTCAGTGTGGTTAATTTAACGAATTATCTCATCCTTTAAAACGTACACTTTTTATTTTAAATATACGTCACATGATCGTGACGGCCAACGTAAGATAACGCGTCCATTGAATTTCTCGCACAAAAGAACCATTGCTTTTATGGCTGTGTGGCGAGTGGCACCACCCTGTGGGAACCACATATCGTCTACGTCCATATCCTCAATTTCTAGCCACAAGAAGTCTGTTATCAACTCGCGATGGCGAACACTATTCATGGACGCCGCCAGCCCATAAGCTGCACCAAGCAGGTGTTTTCACATTGCCTACATACCCCGTTTGCTGAAATTTGAGTACAATTCTCCCGTTTGTATACACATTTGTCCGATTTTGCTGACCTAAAAATTAAGAAGTACACGAAATGTATTTTGATTTGAACGCCCATTTTCGTAAAAGGCTTCGACAAACTGAACGCTTTGCTCAATTGTGCACCCCTTCATTGTTGATTTTGTCAAACACTGATACAAGGAAATGTCAAATTAAGCTAGGCAAACAACTTTACGTTAGGGGGACGCACAATTGTCATCGGTCGTTATGGTTGGACCACTCTTTATAATAACGGTTGTCGATTCGCAAACAAAGTCAAAATGCGCATCAACAATTTTGTGGGTGCTTTGTTGGTATCTTTTTTTTAAAAGAAAGCAAAAAAGCACTGCTTTGTATGGAAAAAGTATCAAAACCGCATCACTGCAATGTGTTTTGATGTTTTGGAACCCGCTCTATCATACAAAATTTCATCGAAAGGTCGTTCAAAAGAATAAGAAAAGTTGATGATATTTTACACATATTTTGTTTTAATAAAATTAAATGATCGGAAGTTCCTAATGCCTGTAATCCTATATTTACAACGTCCAGAATAGTATAAGCAAGCTTTAAAAATGCATCGTACATTTATTTAAAAAAAAAATCAAATTTACAAAGGACAAAAGGAAAAACTCAAGATTAAACTAATTTTGGGCAATGAACATACGTACTTGCCATCTAAGCAATGAGAAAGGCTTTGCCAAATTGTTTATACCCTTCACAATAGTATTAAAAGAAACATTGTTTTCAAATTATAAATTTAAGATTTTTTTTGTTTGGTTTCAAAAAAAAATATTTGTTTGAAAAATAAATATTTTTCAAGAAACTTCTTAAAAAATCGGATCGGGAAATTTTTATCAAAATTCTCATCCTTAAATTTTAAAATAGTTTTGTTTTTTTCTTTATAACTCAGCCGTTTCCTCAAGTATTTCTAGGAGAATAAAGCACTAATCATCTAGTCGCATTCAGAATACATCAGTTAGAAAATATAGGAAGTCCTGAAAGTTGTTTTATTAAATCAGTATTTTGGAGGATAAATGTATGGGGCTGGGTAAAAAAATACAATAGGTCCACTTTGTGATTACCAAATAAGCTGTTTATAGAGAGAATAAACATACCGAAGTCCCCAAATATTACAAGGACTCGGTTGTTACATGAAATTCAGCCAGCTTGGTTCATAGATGGCTGAGATTTGAGCTAAGAGCCGCAACTACCACACAAACTACCAGCCAATTAACATGGAGGCTTTTACGACGTCGCTTTGTCGACGTCTCTTTGCAAAAAAATTATAATTTTTTGATTGATTCTTATCGAAGGGTATTTTAATTACATTGAACTCTGACTTGTTTTGATAAAATTATTTAAAAAACAAGTAAGAGTGCTATATTTGGCTGTGGCGAATCTTATATACCCTTCACCATGGTGCAATAAGAACAAAAAATTATGTGAACACCATTCTTAAGATATAAATAATTATATTTTGTGCCACGCCCACTACAGTCCACGTTATGTCGGATGTTGTGTTTTAACAACCAATTTTGTGGGAAATATGTTCTACTAAATTTGCCGATGTTTTGATACATAAGTCGTTTCCATAGGTCATATGGCAGCCCTAAAATGTAGGATTGTATAAAAATTTTCATGGTTTTTAGCCCATTTTCGGAGTATTTTGCTAATAAGTTGCCCACTATCTAACCGATTTGATTGTTTTATATACCGGCGTGTTAAGGGATAATTTATATACATTTATATACACTTGTATATATTTTAACAAACTTAATTATCAAAAATAAAAATGAGTAATTTTTGGGAATTCAGTATTTTGGTTATAACTCAGCCATTTTTTAACCGATTTGACAGAATTATATACCGACGCGTCGCGACGTGTTTAAAAAGAAATTTACCATTTAGCTGAGTTATAAAGCTTGGACTCGGGGAGATCTATGGGAGGTTCCACGCCCACTTCTCCAATCCCGCCCACATTTTGTAGGATGGTGTGTATTGGCTACCTAAATGTGTGTACCTAATTTGGAAACTTTGGCTTTTGCCGTTCCCCAGATATACAGCAAAAATTAATAAAATTACAACAACCACAAGGGATTTTTTGAAAATATTAGAGGTAGTCGTGGTTTTTTGCTCATATCTCAGCCAATTGTGGATCGATCTTGCTGATTTTCAATAGCAACCGATGGTAGACTATATGTGACATAAATGTAAAACAACCTAGCCGCTATCATGTCTGGAGTCTCCGGAAAACACATATCAAACGTAAGACGGACAGACGGACGGATATCGTTAAATCAACTTCTCTCCTCATAAGGACCCAGAATATATATACTTTATAGGGTCTAAGATTAATATTGTAGAAATTACAATATTTTTCCACCTGAGGTGAAGAGTATAATAAAGGCTAATTTTCTTAAAAGTTAATAAATGTTTTTCAATGTGACAAAATACACCTTACACTTTTAAGGCAAAAAAAGAGTTCACATTGCTTTAACTATTTATTTATGTGGGCTTATCCACATCATCTATACAAAAACACACACTGAAACAAACATGTATGTCCATGTGCAATCCTACATAAATATCGTTTGTATATGTATCACTATAAAAAAAAAATATAAATAAAAGGAAACTTGAAGAAAAAAACAGAGTCAGATAAACATTTTTAATAAAATTTCATTAGCGCAAGCAATCCACATTGTTGCTTGTAAGAAGGGACTTATGCTCGAGTACAAAGTTGACTTGTCACTTCAAAAACTAAAAACAGTTACACGCACGCAAAAAAGCCCAATGTTTTAAAACAAAAATAGCCATACACAGTAATTTCAACCATAGTATTGTTATCGCAACTATTTCATAATTATATCAGTCCATCGTGGCTACTGGACCGTAAAGTGGTTTTCTACAACCATTTTATGGTTTCTTGTACGAGTACAACCAGCACATGTTTTTTTTAAATATGGTAAGAATTATTCGCGCACCTTTCAGTATACCGATCGTCTCAGAATCACTTTTTGCGCCGAACTAACGATGTCCGGCTAGATCGATGCTAAGTATCGCTACATAATGTTGCATAGCCCTCATACAACATTTTTTCGGAAAACGGTTTTTGTGCCCATAAACCACTTAATGACTTTTTCATTTAGATTAAATTTAGCTCAGAAATATTCTATTGCAACCGACCAAATTTTATTAGAATCGGTCCCATGGTTAATCGTAGATTCCACATATACCTCTCCTCAAAATAGCTCAAATGACATAACTTTTTTTATAAATGTTGGTATTGGTATAAAAATTTGCGACATTCCACAAAAGCTACTGTGTCATGTCAATTTGGAACTAGTAGATACAAAATTAACCATAGATCCCATGTAAGCCCGATCCCTAAATTCACTTAAAGACGGAAGATGGTACAAAAAAACTATTATATGAATCTTAAAGTCATAACTTAATTTTGTTTGGGAGGCTACAAGATCACCCATGGGTCTAAAATGGGTTACATTCTCGAAGATGTGACAGAGTAAACTTTTTTACTGGGTTTTAACATGAAGTAGTTTAGAAAAAATTGTGGTTGACATGTAAAAACTGATTCAATAATAACTTGGTTGCAATAGCAATATCTTTGTTGAAAATGATCAAAATATTTTTTAATTTTCTTCCACCGTACTGAATGTGATTATTTGAATTTTTTTTTTTTTTGCTGAGTGCACATACATCTCTGTGGTGTACACTCACAATATTCTGTTCGTAAAATTAACTGAAATTGTAATATAAAATAAATGAAAATTTAGTTAAAAACCGGTCTAATTATTTTTCATTTATTACAGTTAAACCTCGATTAACCGGACCTCTATTAATCGGTTACTTCTATTAACCGGCATGCGGTTCTTTTTATTTTTTTTTTGCTCTTTACCTCTATTATCCGTGCTTTACATCTATTATCCGTATAGCATCCATTTTATTATGTACATATATCTACATCCGATTTTCCCCTATTTAAGTTCATGTTTTCAGTTCAGACATGTAGTTTGCCAAAAGCATAATAAGCAGGGAAACCAGAAATATGCCAAAAAAAAAATGCGGTTTATACGCATTAAATATGCAGTAAAAACTTGAAAATATGCCCTAAAAATTGTTAAATTCAAAAATTGCATAATTTTATTACATAATTTAATAACAGTTCCAATTAATAAAACAATCCTAAAATTATAATCGGTAAATCCCCAGCACCATGGTATTTAAAGAAGAATTTTCGAGATTCGACCCTATTTGGAACCAACAAAAGAAGAATTTAACTTAATCAACGGACAATATTACCTGCAACTGAAAATCCGTATTGTTATGCACTTATTTTTTTTTATAAATGTTAGAATCAGTTAAAAATAAATTTACTTGGAATTTTAAATGTTTATTTATTTAAAAATGACTGAAAGGAATGAAATGAAACTACAGTCCGTTACTGTAATAATATTGTGAGTGTATGTATAAACTTTTGTATGTTGAACGATTTTTTGGCTCTTTTTGAAAAAAAAGAAGAATGATTTTTCCAATAAAATACAACTAATGCTGAATAGTGTTGTTGCTAGAGTTAAGTTTTCACCTTAGATCTCTTTTGGTTATACAGACACAACCAAAAAGTGTCAAAGATCTTGACACAAAAAAAAAAACAAGCAATCGCGTCATTTGCACCAGCGTAAAACTGTTGGTTGCATGCTACGCATTTCATTATGTGAACATGTGTACCAAATAAACATACATTTTCACACATTCACACTCACACGCAAACACTTTTATAGTTTATGAGAATCTTACGTGGGCATTTAAATGTATCGAATGCGTTTTCCGTAAATTGGCAACAAAAGTAGTCAGTTGTCTCAGTTGTTTTTTCTAATACATACATATGCATACTTGCCATAAAACGTCTTCGTATAATCAAGAGCATTGCCACTGTATTTCAACAGTCGCACACTAAACTTAGTAGTATTTTTATTTTATTATTTGTTACAAATTTACATACATGCCATATGACAAGTATTTGTGATAAATATTGCTAAATTGTTGGGAAAAGCGTCTCTTATTGGAACTATAGCTACGATGACCATATTTTTGAAGCCAGGATACTTAACATTTGTTCCGTGATTGGGTTATACGTATTGATGAGTACATTCCCAATTGTGACAACAAATTTCAGAAACATCCTCAAATTCAGAAGTTATTCTAAAAAACTGTTTTCAGTGACCTTAATGTAGACTAAAGTTTTTTCTTTAGAGAATCTATTTCGTTTTTGGCAAGAAAATTTAAAAAATAACTGTTATTTTTAAATTTATTTTTGGCAATACAAAATTTATCATTAAAAGATTTTCGTATGACGTGCTAAATTCCCAATTTCTCATATTTTATAAATACACTGAAATTTATTGTTGAGGGGAAGCTAGCTGATATGCGCATTTCACTGGTTGCTTAGGCCAGATCATCAGGAAACCTTTTAAAAATATTTTAGAAAAGCTGAAAATATTATACAAATAAAACCTTAAAGCGAATAAGAATCATAAACACTCAAAGTCTTACTCGTAAAGAGTGTTTTTTTATAGAGTCATACAAGTTTAAATCATAATAAAACAGAGTAATATACATATCTTTGATATCAATGAAACGGTCTTTATTGGATAGAAAATTTCATGACATTATGGTCTAAATATGATTTCTGCCATGTGGCCGCCACGGCTGGCGCGTAAAAGGCGCAATTTGAAAAACAAATTTTCAACAACTTTTCGCATTCTGACCATCATCGTTTTTGAAGACATATGGGCCAATGACTCCGCCAGCCCATTAAGCACACCAAATAGTACTTTTCTGTAGTTATAATGTTGTTTCGACAAAAGCTTGTGGATTCTCCTCACTCCAGAAATGGGCTTCATCGGAAAAAAAAATTTTGAATGGAAATTCAAAATCAATAACAATTTGATTAAAAATTTCAACTATTTGCACGCGTTGCTCTGGTGTAAGTTTTTTTTTTTTTTTTTTTTTTTTAAATTTTTATTTTTATTATTGAATCTTTCTTATCGAAATTTACAATATGTATTCAAATCTTAATTCTACTTGTTGTTTATTAGTTGTTACCAGTGTAACCACTAACTGCTGTATTCAAATTTTAAAACTGTCTTCTAGTTAGGCTCAAAGTATCGGTTCTTTTTAGCCTCTGGTGACCTTCGAACTGAAGCAGACCCCGAGCGAGGTAGTTAGGGTGGGCCATTAGTTTATCGATGTAGCTTATTGAATATTTTTTAATTTCCTCCTGGATAGTGGGGACGTTGAGATCTCTGTGGATAATATCATTACGTATATACCATGGGGCGCAGACAATTTGTCGTAATATTCTAGACTGTCTTCTTTGAAGCTTTTGGATGTTAGATGCGCATGCAGTACCCCATAATTGGATGCCATATGTCCATATTGGTTTTATGATGGACTTGTATAAAAGAATTTTGTTGTCTAAAGACAAGTTTGAGTTTCCACCGAGAAGCCAATGTAGTTGAGCTGCTTTAAGTTTCATATCCGTTATTTTCGCTTCAATATGACGAGACCAGGTCAAGCGTCTATCTATATGAATTCCCAAGTACTTAACATGGTTTTCTACCGGAACAGTGATGTTATTTATTTTTACTGCTGGGCACGTTTGTCTTCTGAGCGTGAAAGTTAAGTGAGCACATTTAGTCGGGTTAACCTTTATTCTCCATTTTTCTAGCCATGCCTCTAGTTCATTGATGTGGGACTGCAGATTTTGCGATGCGATGAACTGGTGATCCGGGATGATGTCGTGTTCATTTAGATGAGGAGTTATACTTAAAATGAATATTTTTTCGAAAAGCTTCGATAGAATTGATAATAAGCTTATCGGTCTGTACGACGCAACCTGGCTAGTAAGTTGGTGTAAGTTGATCCATAATGAAATGTCAACGCAAATTAAATCAACTATCAGCTTTTAAATGGGTGGTCAAATAAAGCAGTGATTCCAACTCAAAGTCGTATCACTCGAAAAACAAAACAACCTTAAATAATATCAAAGCTGAAACAAAACACCAACAATAAACAGCGAGTTTATCTTTTCTCACATTCCCTACCATTGTTTGGCTTTTTTCCGACTCGACTTGCAGTTGTAAGTGGGTAAAAGGAAAAACAAAATTAAAAGACAAATTCAAAAAAATAAAACTCAAAAGCCCAAAGCACAATATTAAATTAATACAACAAATTATTCAGATCGATCAGTAATAAAAGGCATTTTCTTAATTTTCCATCTTCAACACATGTTTATGTCGATTTTAAAATCAGCTTCAGTTCGTTTTAGGATAAATCTTTTCCAGTTTATGAGAATGTTACAGTTAACACCTGCTAACTCAAGATTTGGAACAAGGCAAAATCAAATGTCAAGAAAATAAGAAACTAACTTTCTGTTTGTGGAACACGAGCGCAAGACTTGTTCGTTTGACTTACATTTAAAACAAAAACCAAATTTTAAAATTAGTTTTTATTTTATCATCGTTCTTCGATTTCGACCGAAGGCTTCGTTCGATTAAATTGCATGTAAATAAAAAAAAATATTTTATAATTTTTTTATGTTTTAAATGTAAGTCAAACGAACGAGTCTTGCGCTCGTGTTCTACAAACAGGCAGTAAAAATGTACAAAACTTGTTACGTAATAAAATCTTAAATCTTGAGTTCTAAAATTTAATATGCATACATATTGCCCTTGATCAACAAAAGGGTATAAACTCAAAATTTTTATTTTTTCCCTTATGGAAAAAACAAGCGCTAATAGTGTTTGTGATCTTTTAACACAATAAAAATACTGTTTTAATCAAACTCAACATAAAGATGAGTACATTTCATTGCGTTTGGTTTTACATGAAAAATCACAAACTTTGTTGTGTTCGGTTCAGCACATTAATGTTCGTTCGTTTCAGTTGTGACAAGCGGCAAAATACGATAAAAGCTGCCAACAAAAAGTGTTTACAAAACCAAAACATGTAAACAATACACACACAGGCTATACCTTCATTAATGTTAAAAAAAAAAGACTAAAGAATATTAAAATATAAAGTAAGTCCACAGGATCACTCAAATTGTTCAGTTTTATAGGAACAGAACACTACACAATGTTTGTTACTTTCGTGAAAATAGTTATGAACGGTATTAAGGGTTGTGTACTAATATTCAAACACTAAAATAATAGATATCGCTTCACACTGCATTTTGGTAATAAAACGGCTTATTTTCAAACCAACAGCTTCACTTCCTTTATGATAAATTGAAAATTGTCTTGCGTCTACTCAAATTTTGAAATTCGAGTTAATACCCTCTTTCTGAGCAAGTGCGTTCTACTATGTAAAAAAGTAATCCCAAGCTTTGAAGATATCCAACGCTAGGTAAGGAAACTTTTAAGAAAATATTTTTCAACCAAATAAAAAACTTTTTCAATCGAAAGTAGTTTGTGCGATCGTTATTGATCTGAAATTTTAATTAATGGCCAACAATAACCATGCAAACGACCAATAAATATTATATTTGCTTGAAACCCCCATATTTGAGCATTTCGAACAAGCAGTGTTTGTTATTCTGGGGCAAAATTAAGTGACTTTGGACGAAAGCAGGGAGGGAAGGCCACAGATTTTGGCTTTGAGAACTCCTTTGGCCTTTTAATGGGTAACGAATCTAAAGAAGTTGGCCTCGACTTAGAGCAGAACTTAAGGGTTGCCTCAAAGACCCCTTAAAGAATTAATTTTTTCTCCAGAAATACCAAACTTTATTTGGCTACATAAGCTTTTAAGAAGTATTTGGTAAAATAATCGTAACAACACTAAACACACAGAAAAATTAAAAATAAACTCAAATTTTCTCCAAATCCTTAAATCAAGCCAAACATTTGTTGATTTTGCACTCTTTACCAAAATAATTATATTGATGGGGGGGGGGGGAGGGGATACACCATAATTTTTTTTTTTTGGCAAACTACTAGAGAAATTGAACTTAGATTTTTACAGTGGGTAGATATGACTACTGTTTATAATTTTCCTGCAAAAAGTGAAAATCTGTAAATGTTGAGATGGCGTTTAGAGAAACAAATGCGATATGTATGTACATTTCACATATTAAAATTGTGTTCTTGAGTAGTCAGTCAGGCCTCACACATAAATCAATTCTGACCGAAAGTGATTTCGTATCTTGCTTCACATAAAACGAAATCACTTTTGATCAAAATGGATTTCTGTGACAAGCCTAAATGTATGGATAGTATTTCAAAGGATTGTGACAATATTTCCTGCCCGGTGATGACTGTTTCTTTGCTAAATTACTATAAGTAATGGTGTTTTCTTTTCTACAAAAATATGTGCCCTTTTTTAAAAAATGCAAATTGCTGTCTGTTTCTTAAAAATGTTGCTCCCGAAAAGAATGAGTTTTTTAGAATAAAACAAGCCACCCTTTTCGGGAGCAAAATTTTTAAGAAAAAGACACCAAATTGAATTTTTTAAAAAAAAAGGCACATTTTTTTGTAGAACAGAAAACACTATTAGTTTTAGACAATAAACGTTTGCATGTCGTTGATGTCGGAAATACGCAGTTTTATTTGCTTGTAATTTTGTATTTGTTAGGATAAATTACATAAATTTTGTTCTTCACTCTGCTTATAACTGGATTTAAATATCGCTCACACACAAGTCTGTTTGAATATTAGCGTATTTCCACAGGAGTGTCATAGTTAAATTAACCTGATGTGTTTCTATATATATGAATGTTTCAGTGTTTGGTACGGTACGAAATTTTTTGACTGTTTTGTTCACTGTCCATTGATGAATTTAACTTCTGAAGAACAAGAGCCCCTATATTAAAGTTGAAAGTAAACCAAGGGTACTAAAAGGTAAATACGTAAAACTACAACTTTAAACTTGAAAAACTGTGTAAACATACCACCTACACACGTTTGTACGTACAATAAAATCACAAGTTTTAGTGTGCATGCCCATAATTTATCAATTCAATTAGGACAGAGCAACGCTCTGCTGGGTGCCGGGGCACTCAGAGGTCCCGGGTAATAGTGGGGCTGATGAGCTTGCCAAGACTGGTTCTAACGCTCGAATGATGGGTCCCGAACCCTTCTGTGGGTTGAGTTGGACCAGGGTCCAGTCCCTCATGGGGGCTGAGCTCTGGCGGAACATAGGAGATACTGGGTATCGCTTCCGGGACTGCGTCAGGCAAGTGAATTCATCTCTCCCTGAAATGTAATGATGACGAATGGAAATGGACGAATGGCCTGGCAGAGGACCAGGAATGCAGACTGTGTCTTGACGAAGACGAGTCCACTAAGCACATACTGTGTGACTGCCCGGCCTTGGCATGGGCCAGAAGGAGGCATTTGGGGCATAGCACAGTAGGTGCGTCCCAAATCGGTGCTATATCGGCAAAAGACCTGGTTGTGTTCCTCTGGGATGCAGAGGGTATTTTGGCCAACTAAAGGGAACAATAGACCCAACCTGGTCACGGCACCTGTCGCTATTAGGGGAAACCTCCCGCTTTATCGGAAAAAAAGTTTATATTAGGGTGGATTTTAGTAACTTCTAAATTTCGAATGAGCTTGTCTAAAAACAATTTTAATAAGATAATTTAAGGTCAAATTAGACGTGACATAAAACTAAAAAAAAAACATTTTCAAATATTAGGTTCATTATAATGCATCAATTAATAAAAATTCAATTTTCCGTGTTTGAAGATATTTAATGCTATTACAAAATTGTGCCAATTACACATTCAAATATGTCGAAGTATATGTATAGTTTTTAGGGGCTTCGTGAGGTTTACACCAATAAAATAACAGCGATTTAAAAGTTTAAGGTAAATATATGTTAAGTGTTCGGATAAAAGCTCAAAACTGGTACTGACATACATATTAATAAATTTCAAAAGCTCTGACGACTTTTATAAATTTATGTCCAGTGCCCATGTTCTGTAACTCTCGTGTCGAGAAACTTTTCGTTTGAAATGAAACAAAAATGCATTATGTATATTGAAACAAACAGCTGTTTTTCTTATTAAACTGTGCCTGGGTTCACATTATGAAAGTTTTCTTTCAGAAAGTCTGAGTTTATTGGTGAGAGGGGAAGAGAATATGCTTTTTTTCTCCTCTCTCACCCATAAAATCAGACTTTCTGAAAGAAAACTTTCAAAGTATGATCCCAGACTAAGGAAATTTCTCGCCGATTTACAAAATAAGTGTGTGTACCATTTTTGTGAGAAAAGTTTCACGAATAAAAAATGGGACGAGAAAAAAATTTCAACAAATAAAACCATTTAAAAATGCAAAATGCAAAGAATAATAATAATATTTTGTTCTTGGCACATTTTTTCATTGTTAAATTATTTTGCTTTTAACATTTTTATAAAAAATACGAATGTTTTCGAAGCTCGTTTGCAAACAAAAAACATTTCAGTTGCACTTTACGACGGTTGTATTTTCGCCGTCGTCGTTGAACAATTTTCAATTTTTGTAAATTTTGGTCGCGGTCAACGATGTGTGAATGGCGTCCTCAACGTCTGCAATGTCATATCGGCTTCGAGTAGAATATTATCACATTTATAACGTGTAACGGTACATACTGCACTCGGCCCTATCTCTTGGGAGACCATCGCTACCTATTCTTACGACCGTGCTCAGGGCAATGGGGTGGTGTTCTTGTCTCCCTTAAGACTGGTTAAAAACCGCTAAAAAACTAACAGGTATGTTCTAGGTTTCGACTTGAATTGAAAACGAAAATTTTTTTGAATCCGCATAATCCATTAATTGCTGTTCTCAAATCCGCATATTTTTGTGTATTCGAAGTTTTTGTTCGAAAGAGTTTTCGTTGAACTAAAGATCGCTAATTTACTAACCGCAGCATGTCTACAGCTGTAAAGAATCATTTGAAAAAATCGCTTCTATCGCGAACTTGGCTAAAATTCCCAAAAACCGCAAACTTTTAAACAAACACAAAGATTTGTTTGAAATCTATAAATGGGTTTAAAAAACAAAATGTCGGAAAATAACAAAAAAAAAATTGCAAAAATAGCGAAAATTCGTGGAAAATTTTAGTAGTTCAAACAAGATATAAAATTGATTAACAGTCCCTAATACTATAAGAAATGCCAAAAATTCGGTCAAAATTGCTAAATTCGCGGAAATTCGAGAAAATTTCCTTACAGCGGATTGATGGCAAAGCCTATTTTTTATTCTAAATCGGTAAAGCTGTAAAGAATCAGAAAACTTACAGGAACAAATCGCTTTTATCGCGAACACGGCTTAAATTCGCGAAAAATTACAAAATTTGAAGCAAACCCAAAAACTAATTTAAGATCGCTAAATCAATTAAAAAAAACATATTGTCGAAAACTTACATAAAAAGCGTAAATAATTAGCTATCATTACAACAAAAGCAACGAAAAATTCAATTTTAAATTTTTGGTTAGTTAGGGCCTATTGTTGCGTTTTAGGTAACTATATATTTTTGAATAAATTGGATTAATAACAATATTAAACTAGAAACAAAATCTTTTTTTTTTGTTAAAAATGTTATCACATATTAGACTTAAAGTCGATTCGTTTTACTTTCTCCAACCCCTTACTACTCTAATTGAAAACGAACAAAAACATGTGGATGTGAAATGTAGAACACCAAAAATGCTGAATTAATCCACTTTCGAGTGGATTCGGATTCTAGAACATACCCGTAAATTTAAAAGGTAGCTAAAAGTAACCGGTGTTAACTGTGAGAAAATAAAAATTAAGAGATAGAAAGGAAAAGTTACCCGGTCTGAATTAGTACAAGGAAGAAGATGGTAAAACTCCCTTATGGTCTTAACCCTCCCAGCCATGCTATCGTACCACTAAATCTTTAGATAGCCACCTTAACTACCTTAACTAATTGTTGATTAACTTTTCATAGAATTAAATGGAAAATAAGAATATAGTTAAACGTCAATATAATTAACGCGCTTAATAAAAGTATTTATTTAAACAATATTTAATCATATTTTGAATATTTTAATAATATGCATGTATGTACATATAAACTAATAATGAAGAAACAAAAAATGTATTATGTTTTATGTTTGTAGTGTGGTTTAAAATTTTGAATATTCTTAATTGAAATTAAATTAAACAACTGACTAAAAGTTTTTTCGTTACACATACAAACACAAAAAGATATACGTTAAAAAATTTGCATTACCTTTTATTAATATCCAACGATATTTATTTTATCAATATTATTCGTCATTTTTATTTTTTTTACAAATTTTATAAAACTTTTTAATTTATTTTTAACAATTTTTGTTTCGTTTTTTTTTTAAGTCATTTTTCCTTGTGCAGGGAAGTATTTTTTAGTGCTATATTGAAAAAACCAAAAATCTAAAACTAGTCACGAAGTAGATTTTGTTTTGTTTGGGAAATCTAGGCAAAAACAACTAGATTTGGCTCGAAATCTCGTAAGTACTAGATTTTGCGTAGGTGTAAATGTAGTATAAGGGATGTTTTACAAATGTTATTAACATTTAAGTTAATAACATGTAAATTCGGCTCCACGAAAAGCCCCCCAATGAAATAACACCCAAACGAGAAATAACACCCAACAAATTTTTAAAATTCGGGGCTTGTTTCATAGCGTGTATAATTTGGGTGTTATTTCATTTTTTATTCGGGGGTTATTTCATTTTTAAAGGTGTTGGTTTTTGGGGGTTATCCTTGGTGAAACTGACTCTTTTATGAATTTTGGGCATAATTTCATTTTTGTTGCTGGTGGGGTTTATTTCATTGTTGTTATTTTATTTTCATCATTGGGTGTTATTTCATATGAAATAACTCCCAAATATTGGGGGTTGTTTCGTTTTCGCTTTGGGATTTATTTCATTTATTTTTCGATGTTATTTCATTCACTGTTTTTGGGTGTTATTTCCTATTTTTTGGGATTTATTTCATTGGGGGTTATTTCCTGGGCGTTATTTCATTGGGGGGCTTTTCGTGGAGCCGTAAATTCTACATTAATAAAATTTGAACTCAAAGTATTTTAAGACAATTCCCTGTAGGAAGTCAAACACATTTAAAAGTAATTTTAACACAGGCATGTCATAGGCGGTAGGCAATTGGCCATCTTTGCATGACTTTTAAACTGACTACTAACTACTTATTGTTCAAACTATTTGTAGTTAATTAATAGCATAGTCGGTTTATAATAAATTATTTAAATTTGAAATAATTTTTGTCAAAAAAATATATGTTCCTATGAACAAACATGCATATTTTTAAATAAAAATTAATATTTAAGAACATTTTGCATCAAATTGCTTTAAATGATAATGTTTAATAGTGCTGAAATAAATACGCTACATAATTTCTAGTACAGAAACAGGTTTGAATCGTTTTAATTTTTAATTATATTAATAAATTTGTATATATTTTTTTCATTTGACATGGCATGCTTGTTTTACTTATTTTGCTTTTATTTGTGTTTTACGTGTGCCTCTATGCAATATGTTTGGTTGATATCTGCATGTGAATTAAACCAATTTGTAGTCATTTGAAAAATAGTTAACTTATAGTTAGTGTTTTCTGCAACTGACTATTTAATTTACTACAGGGTTAAAAAAAACTATATATATATATACAAATGTATATGTGTGTATGTAATAAATAATAATATTAAACTTCTAAACTCACCAAATTTTATCCAACGATAACAGCAGGGCTGATGTGATGTTGAATTTACAATTTAGATTATATGTTCAAAATTTTGTTAATTTGTATATGTTAAATGTATGTTAATGAATGTCAATGTGTATTTGTGGATAAAAATGTATTTGTAAAAATAAGATATTACATATTTTAATCTAGTTATTAACGTTAAATTAATAAGATTTTAAATCAGATCTTTAGAAAATTAATTGATATCAGTTAAAGTTAAAGGTGGGGAAAAAAATGATTTGAATATTGATAAGAAAAATGTTCGTTAAAGTTAAGTTTAAGAAAAGGAAAAATTAAGTTTAATTAAAATAAAATTAGATTTAAGAAAAGAAAAATTAAGTATAAGTGATTAAGTGATAAGTTAAGCAAAGAAAAAAAATTAAGTCAAGATCCACATAGATTTAAGAAAAATTAATGTAAGCTCGAGTTGAGCTTAAGTAATCGATAGAATCGCCAGGATAATACGTCAGGTAAATAATTAAATTCGTAAGAGTATGATCAGGAAGTAGGCGGAAATGATAAATTAGGTATTGGATGTTTCCGGATATAAATGTATTTTCCGATCACATATAGAGTTAACTAATTTAAGTGTTCTTCGGTTATATTATCGTTAAAAAATTATAGATGTTGACATTAATTCCCAACTTTATTAGAACTGCAAAATTTTGTTTGCTCAATTTCAATTTGGGGTGATTCCTCCTATATAACATTATCAAAGTTAATCACAAAAAAAACAACAAAAAATCTCATTAAACTTACCACAAGAATGTTTACCTTTTTAAATAAAATTATCCTGCCAAGCGAAATCCTTTTCTTTATATGTATGTATTGAAATCTTGATACAATTTTTTCTCCTATAATTAATTTCCCTTTAAAGTGTCCGATACTTATAAGTAACGTTTTCGTGTTCAAAATTTTTATTTAAATAAATTTATTTTAAACAAGGCGAATTCATCCCAGGTAATATCGGTACTACAACAAGTACAACTCGTACAAAAACCACAAGCAATTTGTTTTTGTAAAATCATTGTACAATGTCAAAAACAGAAATAAAACAAAACAGAAACAAAGATAATAAAAGAGAATAAACAAAATTTTGACATCCAACAGTGATTTTAGCTAATATCAGCAGGGCTTTTAAGACCACCTGTAATAAATTCGCCTTGATTTTAAATGCAAATTTTTAAAAAAAACAAAATATTCAATGCCTGTTTATCCATTTGAAAATTATATTATTTTTTTTTACCTACAAACATTTTGATCAAAACATTGCCATCACAAACGTAACGACGTAATCTCTTTTGATAGTTTTCGACATGATTTACAGCCATACCTAAACAAGAGCGGAAAGCGTTTTCTAGCTGTAAAAATTCTCATGCCCATACAATTTGTATGAAGCATCCCAAAATAGCGCGGCGTCAACGCTTTACAATTGGAAAATCCGATTTTGACAGCGCGTTTATTAGTGAAGTTGGCCGCTATTAATAATAAATAATGACAATTTAGCTATTTTTTGTCAATCTAGCGGGTTTTTCTCTTATTTTTATTTGTATTATATGGGTTTTATTAAACAAGAAAGTTAACACTACTGTTTGTGGCACAACGTTGACGCTCTTGTTTAGGTATGGCATATCAGCGTAAAAGCTTAGCGGAAGAAAACGTTCCGCCTTCCGCTCTTGTTTAGGTACGGTTGTTACAGACAAACTGTTTTTCTCACTTTTCGAGAAACGATGGGAGAAGTTCTCACTAAAATTACAGAACATGGGTACAGGAAAACTTTAAATATGCAATTGCATGTCTTTCCTTGTGCGACCAATGCAGGCTGAAAAACTATATTTATTCGTTTTATGTTTTAAACGCATAGTTTGATAGATTTTTAGGGGGCGTATAGAATTTAATATTCTATTCTCAACTATTCAGTTCTGGAAATGCCGCCGGATTAGTTGTATTCCTATTCAAATGTAATCGTTAATACATTTTAAACATACAATTTCACATTCCTTTTACAAGCTCACAGATTAAAAGATAGGCAGACATTTGTACCTGAGTTGTACTACGCACACATTTAGTAAATGTGATGAAAAGTTGCAAATTTGAAAATGTGCTGCAAGTATAGTCAGTTGTATGTATGGATGTATGAAGTACGTATGGACAATGGACATGTGTGCCAACAATTGCCCAAAGACTTTTAAGTGATGTTTTTTTAATTTCCAACTCAAAAAGAGTTGTGTTATTAAAATGGATGATGTTTAATTGAACTGGCCATCAACGTCAAAATTTGGCCTAAACATAGAAACGGCTGGCTATTAGACGGCCTAACTAGCGGACAGTGAGACTAAACGTTTAAGAAAATGAATGAGTATGTAGTCAATGACCAAATGACGCGAGACAGGCAGACGGAAATATGAGTTTGAACTTATTTCATCGATGGAAAACAAACATTCAATAGATTTATACAACTGTCTATGTGTCTGTCGACCGGTCTAAGCTTAATGACCCAGCGTATTTGCCATACGTACAACAAGAAATATGAAGACAGATGCACAGACGGACAAACAATATTTACGCAGTCCACTTCATCATCATGTGTACGAGACGAACAGTACTTACGTTCGGACAGGTTTCTCGCTTATAACTGTTCTTTACAATAGTTACAGGTGATGGTTATTTTTGTCTTGACATGCATGCATCCATTCGCTTACATTCGCACTTACACATCAATATGTATGTGAGTTTATAAATATGTACATACAAATGTTCAAGTGTGTACATATGACTATGTTCACGAAATAATCACCGTTTTAGCTGAATTAATGTCTAACCGAATTGATATTTCTTTCTAATTTCGGTGGAGTTCACACAAGTAGGCAGGCGGCTGCAAATGCTTGAATGTTCAGTTGTGTCTTTCTGTGGCTTTTAGAATCCCCTCTTGAGATTGTCTGAGTGGTGTCATAAAAAAGTGAATGTTGCCCCAACTTGTAGCAGGTAAAAGCTAGGCGCATCTTCGTTTGCAGTTACAGTGGTTACAAAGCTCGCTGCTCATAAACCTCATAAACACTTCACTTGTGTTTGCATGTGAATTTTGTTCACTTTATATTTTTTGCCCATCCATCTGTTGCTGTATATAACAAGTATAAATGCAGTGTTGCCAAATTAACTTTCAATTGTTAAAATAGTTAAAATAATTTTACATTTAAAAAAATAAGCGCACAATTGTGTGCTACGCAATAAGACATTCAGATATGCAGTAAAGTAAGTGAAGGAACAAAATATGGTCCGAAATCCAAAAAAAAATTATTAAAACGATTTTGGTAAATTTTTTTGGCTTGTATTGATTTGGTACTTGGGTGTTCAATTATACATATGTATCGATTCCTATGGTTCCAAGTTGGAGCAAAGGGCCGTAGCGGGTCTATCTTTTCTCCTGCTGCCTTGAAGATTCCAGTCAATTGCCATCTTCGATATATCATCATGAGGTCTTCTAATGATATGACCAACCCATCTCCATATCCTTTTTGCAATTTCTATACGGATTGGTGGTTCACCTGTTCTTTGCCACAGGTCTCTATAGGAAACTAATTTCGGCCAAAAATTCTCAATATTTTCCGCAAGCAACAGTTAATGAATAACTGCAGATGCTGTATGCCGTTTGCCGTAGAGTTCCAGGATTCCCATCCATATAGCAGGGTAGAGCGAACATTTGAGGAAAAAAAGGCGCAGCTTAGTATTTGTATGTATTTGGGTTGATTTCCATATTCTTCGTAATGATCCGAATGACTGATTTGCCTTTTTATGCGATATGCAATATCCTCATGGGAACCGCCCGTGGAGGAAATTATGCTTCCTAAGTAGCAAAACGCCTGCACATTCTCGAGCTCTATGTTGTTGACCCTGAGCTTAGAGAGATTAGTTTGTGTTGTCGATGTTAATGTGAAGACCCGATGCTAGCTGGTGTATCTGTTCCAATTTGGCTGATATGTCGGTAAAGTTATGCGCGAGTAAGCAGATATCATCAGCATAGTCCAGATCCTCTAATCGACTATTGATACCCCACGTGATGCCTCTTCTAGTGCGAGTTGATTGCTGTATTATTGAGTCCAATACATAGGATACATCGTACACCAGTAGTTACAACAATCGGGTTGCCTAACACGCGTTCATGCAGTACCCGGATTGTTGAGTTGCCATACAAAGCTTTAATAATGTCGATAAGCTCAGGTGGGACTCCGTTGCATCGAAGTATTCAATTAATCGGGTTTTATTTTTATTCATTTAAACGATAAATCGATATTTGGCATTTTTTGAACTTATGCGATTTAATGAATAAAATTTTGAAATTAATCGAATAATTCTCAATCAAGAAATTTTATAAATTACGAGATTTTTTTCGATTTTTTTAGAAAAAATTAGTACTTGAGTAAATAAACATTCTTTTTAAACTTTGGATTTTTGGAAACTTTAGCGGACTTTTTATCCTCTGCTATGCTTCTGCAAATAATTTTCTCTACAGAATCGATCGGAGTATCTTGTTTAAAATATTTATTCATTGGATCACTTGTAGCCTCCTTTCATTTTGTTGGTGGAGCATATTCTTAAAGTACTATGCTATCGTCACTGTGTAGGTGGTAAACTAGTAAACTAGTCGAAATGAAGCGCTTAGTGCCCATCACATTATACGATTTTTGTCGTTGCGATTCTTACCTTATGGACGAGCGGGGAGAGAGGAATTTAAAGGGGTACACAAGCGGGTGTACTCTTCGATTCATTTTGTTCGCTCATTCGTTCCCTCATTTGACGAAAAATGTGTTGAAGTTCGGTTGCAAAAGAAAAAGTCGTAACGACAAAGAGGAAACAACAACAATCGCAACGACAAAAATCGTATAATGTGAATTGGAACTTACACTTCTATGAAATATTTCATTACCTCACGTAGAAGCTCTGCTGTACAGAACTGAAGAACGCTAATTTCACGCTTTAAAAACTGACGTGTATAAGGTAGGTAAAAAAAATTAAGCATTGAAAAAATTGTTATTTCAGCGCCCAACAACTTTGTATACATCTAAAAATTTTTTTTTGGTTATAGTTTTAAAATAATTTTGTATGATTTTAAATAAATTTACATTTATTTTTTATCAAAAAAATTAATGATTTCACTGCTTCAAAAAGCAGTAGAAAGTGTAATCTTAAACGAATAAAAAGCGATTCTTATCTAGTGTTTATCACTGCATATATGAATTGAAGGATTGTAAGCCACGTATTTTTAGAAGCAAAAAAGGAAACGGTTGGGATGCAATATACGTGTTTATTGCTTAAAAATCTTGAAAAATGTTTGCTGGGCTGTTACATTTATCATTATTAGATTTATTCTTCCTACAATATTTTTAAACCAAACTTATTCTTAATAAAGAAACGCATGAACTATTTTGTTAAAAAATACGGGCGTGTTCTAGAAATCGAAATGAAGTGGATTTAAAATCAAGCAAATTTTAAAAAACTGATAGTTATTCCAGAAGTACTTAAATTTAATATCGATTAGTTTATAGCAAAACAAGAAAAATTGGTTTGCAGTAGTGAGTGATTGCTTTTGCATTGAGAAATAGGCGTCTCTACCTTTGGTTATAAAACTAAATTTGGGGATCCGCTTAAAACTGTGTGTGTAAACAACATAAAGAACTTGTTTTAGAGAAAATTTAAAAAATCTTGTTTATGTTGCATATTGAACTTTTTGTCGGTTATTTCAGAAGCCAATCATCATCAGAACTATCAAAATTTAATAAGACAATAATTTTGATGGGGATATTACCAAGGCTGATTTTTCATTAAATTTGTGGCAACACTTTTTAAAAAAAATTTAGTAAAAGGAGGGTGGCGTTTATGTACACACAATCACCTTACAATACAGCCTGCTATTTTTTATTTTTTTTTAATTTGTACAAATGAATGCGCGATCAAGCATCCAAATAATACAAAATGGAATGCATTGAAAACGCATCGTACGTGGCTTTGTAATAATTATGATGAACCACGTTTCAAGTGTTTTGCGAGCGGGCTAAGCACTACTTAGAAGTACTTTCATACGAATTTATCGGCAAGTGGCTTAGTGTCTTTATGTTTGTGTCTACACAGAACCGACAATAACACAGTCTATTATGGAAAAACACATGTTTGTTAAAAACAAAAAAAAAAGATTCACCTCATCTTCCAACGCGTTGGCAACATCAGCGATCGTAAGGTTGAACCGAAAGTTGCAAATAAACCTCAGCTGCTATGCGGATCTCATCGCGAGCTTTTAAGCTTGTTTGCTTCTACTATTGATTGCGGAAAAGTTAAAAAAAAAAACAGAGCAATAAATTACGAAAGTGGTTGATAGGGTTTAATGTGCACTTGGTGCGCGATTGGTAATAATTGACAGTTAGCTGCTGGGAACGTACAAATAGTTGTTGTTATTGTTTAGTTGTTGCATTAGTGATTGCAGTTAGTTAACTATTCGATCGCGTACGTTCTTGTATTCATACGAACAAACTTAATTGCTAACTTTTGTGCATTTAGTTAGTCAACTGTCGCATTTAACTTAAATATTTTTTAAAATATCACAAGCAAACAAACAAATAGTTATATAGCAAACACTCGCAAATACACAGAAATATTGTACAGTCTTAGCACGGTATAACGAATTACATAATGTTATGACCATTTGCTTTGTAACGATGTGTTTTGTCCCAGGAAAACTTTTCTTACCAAAAAACATTATATTTCGTTTGTAATTAAAAATTTCTTTAAACTCATTTAGCAATAACACATTTATTATTATGATGCCCTTCGCCGAATGTAAAAGGGCCGAATAAAGCACTTATTCTAGTTTTTACATGGGATTCCCCAACTTGAACGCATTTTTATTTAACTTCGCCGGAACCTACATAAGTCGATTAAGTCATGTCTGGACACGAAATACAAACACGAATTTACTTCTTTACACACTACGCTTTATAGTGATAAAGCATTAAAACTTATGTTTATAAAATATAACTTCGCTCAATTGAACTTTAGATCCCTTACACCCAGTCTCCACCTAACATGAAATGCAGTTAAAACATAAAGTTAAGACTTGCTGTTAAAATGATTATATGATTATGGTGGCGTACACGTAGTGAAGTTAGAGTTAAAACTTTTCATTTTCAGATCGTGTGTTTGTGGAAAATAATTAAAGTTATTTTATACTTAATTGTTTGTTTTTATTATATTTTTTACAAAAAGCAAAGTTTATTATTTCTAGTTTACAACCCTTTGAACAAATTAAATAAAGATGTCGAAAAACAACTAAAATATAGCGTACTGTCAAACTTAAACGTCAATTTATGTTAAAAAAGAACTTTCAAAAGAAATGGTATAACAATCAAGTTAAAACTTTAACTTGAGCAGTCTCCACTTAACACTACTGTGCAGTTAGTGTTAAAGTGAATCATTTTATGTTAGGTGGAGTCCCCGGGTTACGCACAATAATTATGTATGAATGTTTGGTTTAAAAATTATGTATGTATATTGCACCGCTTCCTCTAAAGGGGGTTAACTTAAAATTTATACACTTTCAGTAGAGACAAAAAACTGTTTTCTTTGTATGTGTACTAGGGAGATCGATTATTCGACTTTTTTCAATTACCGGTTTTCGTATATGCCGAATAGTTGCTATTTTAAATAACCCGGTTTTCGGTTAAGCAAAATAAATAACCGGATAACCGGTTTTAATTCGAATACATAAAAAGACAAAAATCAAATTAGTTTTTGTATAAAAAGTTAATTAGAATAAAAACAAACCAAATCACGAAGGCAAGGAACCAATAAAATACCTGGATATGACTTAAGGTATGTTCATACCTAACAAATATTTGACGATAAAATAAAAAAAAGCGTGACCAGTTAATTGATTAAACTTAAGCTTTATTTTTAACAACTTCTATTTATTTGCAAAACTTTATGATGATGATAATTGTATTTATGTATAAGAAACAGTTAAAAAATGTTTGCTCTTGCCAAACGTTTTGCAAACAATTCTTTAAGAAAACTAGTGGTTACGTGTAGGACGTGAAATATTTAATTGGTGTGAACATAACTGTAGAAATTTTGAAAAACTTTATCTTAAAAAAATTATAGGAATTTAATAAATTGATAAATTTAAGATATTCTTCCAAATTTTTTTCAAATGAGTTTTAATTTGTTGGTGCCCATTCACATTATACGCATTTTGTCGTTGCGATTCTCACCTTATGGTCGAGAGGGGAGAGAGGAATTAAAAGGGGTACACAAGCGAGTGTACTCTTCGATTCATTTTGTTCGCTCATTCGTTCCCTCATTTGACGAAAAATGTATTGAAGTTCAGTTGCAAAAGAAAAAGTCGTAACGACAAAAATCGTACAATGTGCATTGGGACTTGGTGTGTCTATATGAATCAGTATACTTCAGACGTATTTTTGAAAAGTTGCAAACACAACCTCTTATCCTGGATTATATATTTAAATTATTTTTGTTTCAGCATTGTAGAAACGAATAGTAATTTGAACCTGCTTTTTGTATGAAATATCTGTCAATTCGTGGATCACAATTTAAAACCTTCCATGAAATTGTTTGATTCCTCCAATTTTCTTTTGAGTTCTTGGTAAAAAAAAAAAATAAATAAAACTGAAGAATTTTTCCATATCGTTGATTTCGCCGGAATGGTGTAGTTTTAAACATGAAGATATTCTAGAACTACTTAAGAGTTTTTCATTCATTATTGGCAGCATATTTTTGTAAAGTGTTATTTGAAGTCTCTTTAAAACTACTTGGAACAGAGTCAAGTTTTACTTGGCGCATATTAAAGTCAAGCTTGTAGACTAATTAAAAGTGATAAATAAATCGTGACGTTTAATCACCATTATTTTTTAAATCAGTTCGAAATATCACCACAGATGACATCGTTATAAAGATATGTATAGTATTTAGAATACTGTCAAATTGCTAATTACTTTTTAAGCAGAACTTTTTTATGAAGTATTTTGAATTGTTTTGGTTTTTGTTACAAGAACACACGCCGACATAAGCGATTTAAGGAAAACGTATATAAATTACACATTACTAAAATAACCGGTTTATTTTACTAAAATAACCGGTTTATTAGATATTCGAAAAATGGTCATTTTAAAATATTCGACTTGGGAAAACTAAAATAACCGGTTAAAACCGGTCGAATACTATTCGATCGATGTCCCTAATATTTACTCTTAAGTTGCATGTAGACGACATGTTTTTTACATCTGACTTGTCAACTTTTCAAGTCACATGTATTGGTGCATGTCTGTCAAAATTTCTGTTTATAATATTCGGTAATTTGCTCCTGACATTGTCAATGTTTTTTTTTCGCATAGTAATTGCAGAAACCAAAGTAGTTCTCGGTTTCAAAATAGCGGGCGGCCGCCATAAAAATTTTGGTGAAATTATCATACATACATATATCGGTATTGTAAAATATTAACTTTAGCCGGCTAATAATTCCGTCAATAGTCAATAGATTTCTGATGTCAGATGGTTTGCAGAAGAAAATAGAGTACGCTCTAATTGAAATTTTGTCAAATGACTTTGCGTCTGACTTTTACAGAAGCAAAGTTAAAAGGGTAACACATGACATGTATGTATTTTGCAGTGAGAAATTTGACATGTCAGATGACAAATACATGTCGTGTACGGTCGCTTTATACTAAAATAAATAAAAAAAAAAATTTTTTTAAGAAACGCTTTTCTTTACCTTAATATGAGCCGTTTATTTTGAAAGTGGCAGATATTTAAGGGTTTGCGTTTTAACACGTTTAAAAATTTGGATGCCAACTTTCGAGAAGATTTACTTGTATTTGATATATCATGATACTGATATTTTTCTCACTATTTATTATTTCGTATTAACATTAGATAATAAATCACTACGTTTTATTACGGTAAAGTGATTTAAGCCACTTTCAAAATAAATGCTTTAGAAAAATTACTGACGTAAATTCATTTTGTTCGAAGTATTTTATTGAAGTGATGTTTTGAAATGGCAGTGATTTACTAAAATTGTTGAATAAATTATATATATATAGTATTTAGTCACATTATCAACATATTTAATACAAAGGTCTGATTTAAGTATTTTCTTATTTTAATATTCATAAAATACAAAAAAATTAGTTCATTTTATACCATATTATGTAAGTGTAAGTAATTTATATGAAAATGCATTAATTCAATTTAATTTTCGTCATCAATAGAAGTTATAATTTATCGGAAATCGTGTTTTGTTTAAAAGTTTTTAAATAACTGTGGTATATTGGGGGTATATAATTAAGCAAGTCCATCATGTCTTTGTATATTGATCAGTTGTGAACACCAAATGAATATGAATACTAAAAAATTCGACTAAAAGTCAAAAAATAAGAACATTTCAAGCAACATAAACTTTTAAATCAAAATGGAAAAAAATCTCACACATCCCTTTCCTATCATTTTCTTAACACCAAAATGAAAATTGTGACTACTCGCTTATCCGTTTCTTGTAGGGTTGATCAAAAGTTACAGTGATAGTAATCAGTGTTGTTCTTATTTGTGTTGTTATTACTTGGTGGCCACACGATAAAGTTTTGCCTTTCAATTTACAATACACTCTCACTTTTCTACTAACCCACTCACACTTTTTAAATTAACCACGAGATTGCTTTTAATTTCACCTTTCCATTTGATTGGCAATTTTTCTTCAATTAAACAGCTGGGGGGTTATTATGTAATTCGATTCGAAACGAAAATACTTTCGAAAGAAATTTCCGTAGCGAAAAGAAATTCTTATTATATTGTACTTTCGAAACATCTGCACAGTTGTATATAAAAGTTAAAGGGAAAAACGAAATGATGCCAAGTTTTAATACGTAAAAACTTGGCAGCATTTTGCATAGTTTTTTCTAAATGTTAAATTGGTTACAAAAATTTTCAAAATATCCAAGAAACAAAAAATATATTTTAATTAAAACTTAAAAATGGATTGTGTTTTGTTGTGGGAAAGTGATGAAGAAGATGTTCAAGAAAGAGTCCAAAGGAAGTGTATAAGAGATACATCGAATATTATGCATCTCAATGAAAATTCGTTAATTTAATTAAAGCAAATACGAAAAGCGCGTAAAAAGGTTTTATTGAACAAAGAAAAATTGCTTTCAGGTTCGTGAAAAATTTACGGTTTAGTAAAAACGCATTTATGTACGTTCTGAACTCCATCAGCAATGATTTAAAAGCACCACAGAGATCAACTGCCGTCCAATATGTACATGAATTTCCGCAAACAAAATGGCATTCGAAAGAAATACGTACGTGACTAACACTTTTGACTTTTGCTTTCGTACTACATGGTTGCATTTTCGAAAGGGATTTTTTGTCTTTCGAAAGGGGGTAAAAAAAAATCCCAAAATTTACGAACGTTAAGAAATAAATTTACGAAACTCGTACTACATAATACAATTTTTACGAATTCGTAAATTTTTCGATTCGAATCGAATTACATAATAACCCCCCTGATTACATGTTTGTCTTTATAAATTGTTTTTTTGAAGACATCTTGAAATTAAATTGCCTACAAATTGAGTGCAGCCTACGTCACAGCTTTAAATTTTTGTAAATTTTGTAAAACAGTATATGTATGTAAAAGACTTTTTCATCAGGAACAACTTGACCGTGTGGCCACAGGGTTAGTTCTTATTTCAATTTTTCTATTTACGTGTAAAATGGGGTATTCCTATTTTATTCTGTTAGGTACGTTATTCTAAAGCCTATAGTACACGGAATGTAGAAAGTCACATGCGCATGTGGTTCTGACTTAATTTTGTCGTCATCACACAACACAAACTTGCTATCGTGACTTTGCAGTGACGTCAAATTTACGTCAGAACCACATGCACATGTGGCTTTTTACATTCCATGTACTATAGTCTTAAGGATAGATGCGTGTAAGGAAGTAAGAATTCAGTCCTCAATAAGAAGTGCTATGGTTAAGTTGTTTTATTTAACTTAAGAAAAAGAAGAAATGAGTGCAAAGAAAATAAAATGTATTAGCTTAAAACAAGCGTTAGGCGTATTAAAACCAGTGTTCGAAAATAACCACTAAATATCGCTCCTTAGGGTTCGGTTCGGTAGATTTGTGGAAAACACAAACGCTAATAGTGTTTGTGTAGAAAATCATTAACAAAAATAACATTTCCCTGTTCGTCATCTTTCAAACACAGAAATAATACTGTTTTTATCTACCTCAACCAAAGATGAGAACATTTAATTTTTTTAAAAAACCACAAACAAACTTCATTTTGTTCGGTTCGGTTCATTAATGTTCGTCGCTTCTGGCTGATAAAAAAAAATCATTTTTTACAAAACAAAATACACGTACGAAAAAAAACAACCAGCAAAATAATTTCGGCTCTTTCTTGAAAATAGTTACGAACGGTATTAGGGGTTGTGTTCGCCTACATAATCTCTAAAAAAAAATAGATATCGTTCTTGGGTTTGTGAGCCGAACGCTAAATAATGTACGGTTTATTTTCTAACATTGTAAAAACATGTCAATTCAGGCGAAAAAGCTGTTGGCATACGAAGAACGCTTAGCAAAGCAAATACAACTGTAAATATAATTCGCAACAGTGACGGCGGTAAAAAAATGAATCAAACGTAAATAGCTTGAGTTAATCTGAAATGGGATTTATTTTTTATTTAATATTGTAGTGATGGGTACTCTCACTAGTACATAAACACGCAACATTTGAACTAAAAGTGGACTGCAAAGGGCCAGATAAGCAATAGAACTAATTTCGCTAACGCACACACTTTTCTTTTGCAAAAAAAAAAAAAAAAAAAAAAAAACATTGATTCTCGTAATGTTTGCATGGTTCTTCCTTCATCCCTCTGCAAAATTTAACTTTAATAATTACATACTTTGAACGTTTATCAAACAATCAAACGCCCAAATTAAGAACGTAAAAGTTTTGTTCAAACGTAAAATTTTGACATGTTTGCAATGTTGCTAATGTAGTTCATTTGGACTTTTAGTTGTCCACCCAAGTTATAGAAGTTAAAACAAAAAGACGACATACTCAATATACAGTCAAATCCCGATAATTCTTACCCCGATAAGTCATAATTCCCGATAATTCGTAATAAACTGTCGGTCACTTGAAAAAATCTCGTTAATTCGTAAAATTTCCATACATTTTGGTCCCCTCGCTATTTAATTTTTTTTTTCAAATAAAATCTTATAAATCGTAATTGTTTGTAGTTAGCAAATTCGTAATAAAAACCACATAAACATGGAAAGAATGATATTTTGTTTATTGCTCTTTTTTATTTTGTTTGCTGGGGGTTTTGCTTGTGTGTGTTTTTATTTTCTAAAGATCAGTTTGTTACATGAAAAATAAAGAAAAAGAGTTAAAGCACACGCATCGTTTTGGTAAACAAATTGAAAACCCCCGTTAATTCGTATTTATTTTGTTTTAACCCCGTTAAATTGAAACCCCTATAATTCGAAAGAAATGGCCGGTCCCTTGCGATTACTAATTATCGGGATTTGTATATTTTAAAAGTTTATTTAAAACGCAATGAAAAAGTATAACGTTTTAGCAACAAGTTCATACTTCCACTAGGAACCGATTCGGCGATTTGTTAAAATTTGTGTTTATACGCCATAAAAAATGACTCGACGGAAGAAAATTTAAAAACAACAAGGAATTTTTTGAGGAACTAATGGCTGGAAAATTATATTATTTGTTAGGGGAAGAGAAAACAAATCTAAAGAAATTTGTCGAAAGTGTACTGAACTGTAAGAGGAAATAACGGTTCTTTATTAAAAAGTCATGGAGTTTCCTGTCAATCCAGGAAGTCTTACATTATTCGCTTTTGCATACATTTAATTAATTGTATTGAACAAATGTTTGAGAAATATATTTATGTATGTTTTTATTTTAATATACATAGGTACATTGCAATTTAAAATGTTTCCTTAATTATGTATAAGAAAGAAGTAAGTGGAAAAAAATAACATAAAACCACACTGACCCAATGTCAATCGAAGTCAAGTCAAAGAGTTAAAGAGTGGTACTTGTGAAAAATATTCTATTGTATTTGTTTTGTGTCGTTGAAAGCATTTGTGCACACATTTTTGCAATGCTTCCATTGCAGAATATTGCACAGAGATCAGGTTAAATGGATCACGACTGGCACGGATTTGTTGTAAAGTGTTTTTGTCGTTACTCATTGAATTAAACGGCATTAACAACTGATGAAGTAGTTGTAAATTGCACAACATACTATTCACAAGTGACGAAACATTGCTACCAATTTGGAACAGGTGTGAGCAAAGTCTTTTAAAAGAAAAAAAAAGAAAAAAGAATACAATAAACAAAATTGTACAAAACTAAAAATATTATATGAGTGGAAAAAGATTTAAAATATGTGCATGCGAAAACACAGATACTTAAAAAATGCTACAAGATGATTAAATACGAAGTCGATTATAATTTTATTTAGAAATATTTGTTTTTTGTTAGTTCTAATAGGTATTCATTTTCCATACTTAAGACTTTAAGTATTTAAATCATTATTTTTAGTCCAAAGTCCCAATTTCCACAATGCAAGTCTTATTGATAAACTTATCACATTTTCTTCTTTGAATCAGCCACGGCGTTTTCACGTGTCAAGTATTATTATTTATCTGTTATTCCATTTGTATGAATGTATATGTGCGTTTTGACATTTCGTTTAAAACATATTTCTTATTAAAATGTATTTAAATTCAAATTCGTGTTGAATATTTTAACAATTGTTTAATTTAAAATTAAAGTTGTGTAAAATGTACTTTTAATTATAAATTTCTTTTGTTAAATAACAATATTTAAAAAAATTCACACACGCTACGAAGTTAACTTTGTACAACGAAATTAAATATGAAAGATAACTGTCAAAATCGACTTACTGAAAATTACGAATGAGAAAACAAAACGCATATGACGAGTACAGCAAGCTGAGTACTCGTTTCTTTTCCCCTCGTCCCTCTCGCCAACAAATTAGCAAGCTGATCAATAAGTCTGAATTTACACGTTTCATCTTTTGATGCTCAACTTCTTTTCAATTCCCTTTTAAAGATGCCAATATATTCACACGTAGCAATCGGTTTCAACTTTTTTCGGTTCAAAACAACAACAATTTTATTAAATCAAAGAGAAAAAGAAAAGAAAACAATTACATGCAGTCATCGTTGTGCATATACCAACGAATAAAAACACAAAGCGTACTGACCGAGTACAGGCATCTCCGTACTAACCCCCTTTCTTCTTTCTTCTCTCACCTAAAAACATAAGAGTTGAGCATCAAAAGATGAAACGTGTAAAAGCAGACTAAGACTTGCATTGTGGAAATTGGGACAAACTGAAGCTTGAAATTTATAGTGTTGTTAACGCATATTTTTGTATTCGAAATACAGGTAACCCTCCTACAACACGGTAGATAGGTTCCTAGAAAAAGCCGTGTTGTAGGAAAACGTGTAATATGAGGCTAGGAGACAGTGTAAAATATAAATTTTTTTTTAATTTAATATTTTCTTTAAATTCATTGTTTTTATTAGAAATATGTACATACATACAAAAAAATACATAGACAAAAATCAAGGCGAATTTATAGCAGGTGATCTTATCTTGCTACAAAAGCAACAGATGATTACTAACCTTGTGTCAAAATGATATACCGTTCATGTGGTTCTGGGGAATATTTACTACATTTTATAAGTTTCGCTTAAAATTATGAAATTAGAAATTTTTTAAATTATTAAATTTCAAAACAAACAATTTTAAAGTAAAAAGAAAATGAAATATTTGTTTAAATTGTTCACTACAGTGTTGTATTATTTTTGACACAACGTTAAAATACTTTACAGTGTTGTAAACGTTTTCAAAATAAGACAACCTTGTATGAATTCGCCTTGGACAAAAATAAACAAGAGTTACATTTTTATTCTCATCTTACCAAGGCGAATTTACACCAGGTGACCTTATCTTGCTACGTAAGCAACAGATGACTACTAACCTTGTGTCAAAATGATATACCGTTCATGTGATTCTGGGGAATATTGACTAAATTCTATAATTTTCGCTTAAAATTATTAAAATAAAAATTTTTTTTAATTATTTTATTTCAAAACAAACAATTTGAAATTAAAAAGATATGAAATATTTGTTTAAATTGTTTAATACAGTGTTGTATTATTTTTGGCACAACGTTAAATGAATTCGCCTTGAATCTACCAAATCATAACAGGGATGCAAAAATTAGTACTTTTGTACTATTTTGGTACAATTTTAGTTACAATTTTAACTCAATCATGATAAAGTTGCAATTCCATTTTATCGTGTTTGAATGAAAACTTGTTGTGGATGAGGAGATTTCCGCAAATATTTTTTCGTGTAAGATCGAAATCGTTTTGTAGGAAGCCGTCTTGTAGGAGGGTTACCTGTAATATAAATATGAAGTAGAAATCAGGGACTGAAAATGATTATTGTTATTTTTTTTAAGGTTACGAAAGAAATCATTTATTTTCAATTAGGAATTTGTAACCCTTATGGCTTCATATATGTATATATTTTTTAGGTTATCCAAAATAAAGTAAAAATTTGTTTTTGGGTCTTAATAACCAGGGAAACCATAAATATGCAATTGCATGTTTTTCCTTGTGCGAGCAATGAAGGCAGAAACAATATATTTATCCGTTTTAGAGCTTTTTATGAATTATGCTATCGATTTGTTAGTGCATATTTTTGCATATTTTACCGTTTGCAGCATTTTTTGCATAATTTAGTTAGAGTTTTTTGCATCATTTTTTTTAAGCATATTTTGCCTTTTTAAGGCATATTTTAAATTATTTCAGATTTTTTTTGGTGCCTACAAGAGCTTTCGATATATATTTAAAAACATTTTTTTTGCTTAATTCTGTTTTAAATATCTATAAACAACTTAACGTGATGCTTCAATTCTCCAACACTTTTAAAAGTGATTTAGCGGTTTTCATCCTTCCGTCTGGCTGGTTATCTGTCTATGTTAACTTTGTGCGCAAAGTACAAATTGCAATCTTGTAGATAATTTGAGCAAGTTTGTTAAATATATTTTAATTGTACTTAGGCGAAGTCTATGTAAATGGTGAAAATCGGTCTATAATTTCACATATTCCCCACAAAAACTTTTTTCAAGTTAGACTCTTTGAGTCCGTAAACCATCTCATTACGTTTTTAGATTTAAAACAAAAAATCTCCTAGATAATATTCGGCACATATGAACTTTAACCTCTTTACGTGACTTTGTTTTTGTGAGCCGATCACTGCTAAACGTTTCCAAACAGGGTAAAATCTCGAAAATTCGACTGTAAACACGAATATAGTGTTTGGGCTTTACCAATAATAATTTTAGGATTATTTTTATCAAATGGAACTGTTATTAAATTGTTGAATATTTCGTTTTAAATTAGCAATTTTTAAATTTTTTGGTATGCATTTTTTTTAACAATTTTGAGGGCATATTTTCTAGTTTTTACTGCATATTTAATGCGCATAAAACGTATTTTTTAGAGCATATTTCTGGTTTCCCTGGTGATATCAAAAAGTTATTTTATAACAGTTATTTTATGAATTAAAAAACTCCATCTTTAACAGTTATTTTCCAACGGTAAAATAAAAGGTCGAACAAACTCTTAAAAATAGAGTTTTATTTTACCTTCATAAAAGAAAACTGATTTGAGGAGTTTTATTTCGCCATCATAAAATAAAATTAATTTTAGGGGTTTTAGTTTGTCCGTCTTAAGTAAAACTCATTTGAGGAGTTTTATTTTTCCGTCAACAAATAGTTTTGATAATTAGTTAATTTGTTTTTGGCATTTAAAAATATTTTCAAGCAAATAAATTTTCAATTATCAAACATCAGCAGATTTGTCCGATATGTTTTTCGTAAATTTGGCAACTTTTGTTTCTTTTTTGAATTTAGTTATTTTTTACTCATAGTAAAATAAGTACAAGGAATGTTCATTGGGGAGAGTTGTCTTTATATACGCTAAAGCGTGTCCGAAATTGAGCAAGGGACGTACGGACTTCTACTTATAGGTTTGTTGTACGCAAAATGCACATCATTGATCTTTTTACACACAGAATTTAAAACAATTCTAGGAGAAAGACTAGTAATCTTAATTTACCTCAAGTTACCATGGATGTACAGACACGATGGAATTCAACATACATTATGATAAAAAGCTTAATGGCCTCCAAATCATTTTGCTTGAAAAATGGCGATGCCGCTCTTTTTCTACATCAGTCAGAATGAGAAAATAAGGAAGCCTTATTAACCTTCTTGGAACCTGTATACATCGTTAAAGAAATGCTTCAAAAGACCAATTATTTTTTTTTTAGCGATTTTTTTATAAATATGGTTTGAAATTCAGACGAAGCCCGACAGCTCTGAATTTGTAGAAAAATTATAATGGCGTGAGAAAATGCTGCTTAACAATCCAACATTTCTTGCAGCGTTATATTTGGATCAGCTTCTTCAGTGCAGTCCAGATTTTAAGGTTGGAGAAGCAAGCAAGTTTTATAAAATATTTTTTTAATCATTTTCTAGAAATGGTTTTTCTTCTTTTTTTTTTTGCTTTTTGCAGATAAAAAATAACCAATGCGATGATCGACCGTCGACAAGTGAGGAAGCCTTACGACCTTCACCGGATGTTTGTTATTTGAACACCCTTAATGTAGATAGGGAACAAGAAGAGGATGAAAATGGCAATGAGGATGAAAAAATAGAGTTCTATAAAATCGATATCTTTTTTCAAGGCAGTTATCGATTGCGTTCAGACTAAAACAAATATTTGAATCAAATAATTATTTAATGAAAGTGTTCAAAAATGAAAATATATTTCACAAATAGTAAAAATTCGAGCAGATGCCTAATTATTTGTTTTATTCTGTGGAGCAGCATCTATTATATTGTTAGAACAGAAAAGAAAAAGAAAACTGGAAGACAATGGTTAACGGAAACATGGCTTAAATTTGCGAAAAATTGGAAATAACCCTTAAAATATATAATTCGGCTAAAAACAAAATGTCGGGAAAAGAACAATTTTGATATTTCAAACAAGCCATAAAATTGATTTAAAGTCCCTAAAAGTATAAGAAATGGCAAAAATTTGGTAAAAATTGCTAAATTTGCGAAAATTCGCAAAAATTTGCTAATAGCGGCATGATAGCAAAGTCTAATAATTATTAAAAATCTTTAAAACTGTAAAAAATCCGAAAACTTACAGGAAAAATTGCTTCTATCGGGTACATGGCTAAAATTATTTGTCGTTGTTTGCTCTTACAATTATTTTGTAATATCAAATAAATGTTTGCTCAAAAATTACTAAAATATTTGATTTTTTGTGTTCACACTATGTTCACATTGGACAAATATTTGTTTGCCGGCAAATACTTTTATTTGCTCAAAATCAGCTGTTATTTTATTTGACACTCAAAAATATTTTGTGTTCAGACTACGTTAATGAAATATTTGATGTTTGCTATCAAATATTTCATCAGTCTTAACGTACCTTAATTTTTACAATTCTTTTTCTTTTTTTACTAAAACTACAACTAGTTCCAACTAAGAACTATCTAGTAGTATTATTCTATTGATATAAGATTTGATAATGCTGATCTAAGGCAAATTTACCCCAAGCAAATCAATGGGTTTTGTACGAACCAATATACGTTCGTTACATGGGTTAAAGAAAAGCCGAGCTGCTTCCTCATTGATGTTGCGTTGTAATTTTGTATGATGATTAACTGCATACTTTTTAATAGTGGTATTTATACTATAAACTCCCAAGTCTCGATGAAGGTCTGTATTCCTTATGCACCATGGAGCGTTCACCATTTTACGTAACACTTTATTTTGAAAACGTTGTATTATATTTATGTTGGATTTCTGCGCACAGCCCCACAGTTGGATACCGTAAGTCCAGATTATTAGCTTATTGTGCAAAGATAAATCTGATTTAAAATCAAGAAGATGGCTTAGTTATCTGTATTTCATCTCAAGTTGGGTGTGTTTTTTTATGTGTACCTTCCACTTCAGTTTAGCGTCGATGTTCATGCCAAGATATTTCGCAATGCTTGCATATGGAACTTCAACATTCAAAATGTTAAGTTTTAGGTGACTAAATTTCTTATTTGAAAAGTCTACGTGTATGGATTTGGTATTGTTCAATTTTATTCGCCACTTTGTTGTCCATGCTGTTATTTGGTTAATGGCATTTTGGGTTCTTTCAGCTGATTCGTGAATGGTGTTACCAGTAGAAAGAATGGCCGTATCATCAGCAAACGTTGCTATTACGGTGTTTTGTTTGAGGATGTGGTATATCACAAATACAATATGGGACCAAGTATGCTTCCTTGGGGTACTCCTGCTTGTATAGGTTGAAGTTTTGAGTAGGATCCTTCGTATTTTATTCGAAAATATCTCTGAAATAAATATGATTCTATAAGTTGGCTTAGTTCGATTGAGAAACATTTTCTTATTTTGTAAAGTAAGCCTTGATGCCAGACTTTATCATAATAAAAATAAGAAATAAAAAATTAAAATAACACAACCGGTAATAGTTTTTTTTATCCATATTTACTTACTTTTTTATTAAAAAAATAATTTTTAATTAAATACATTTTTGTTTTATTTACATACGCAAAACAGTGTCGCATACTTTGCAGGAATAAAAACGTCAAATTGTACAAGCTCGCATGATAGGTAACATTGATACATGTCAAAATTTTCGTGTGAAATAATTAATGTTGCTCAACATTTTTCTCAAATTTGAACAGAGTACTAGGCTTTAGACGGAAAAAATAAACTCCTCAAATGAGTTTTATTTTAGACGAAAAACATAAAACTCTTCTTATTTTAAGATCACCACAGGTTCTAAAATAGCTCGTCAGTACGAATCTATTGATATATTTTTTTTTTTATTTATTTATTGACATTTTACAATAATTTACATTTTACTAATATTATTTTCCCGCGAAGCCATGTGGCTTATCTGCAGGATAACTTCTATTCTAATGTTAAATGTAATATACATGAAAAAAGATAATAATAATTCATAATTCAGTGGCCGTGGCTCTATGTTAATATATATCTAAAAGTTCAATATTTCATTGCGAGTTTAAAATATACGATTGTATTAATTTCCTTCTTTTGTTTGTGTTTGGTAGGTTAATCAAATTAGTGGGTAGTTTGTTGAACAGGGCTGGAAGTACAACACTAAGACATTTTTTTCCATAATTGTTGTGGAATCGTTCTACTTTATATCTTCCTTCTGCTTTTCGTCTTGTGTTGTAATTATGGTCTATAGGTTTTAGGTATTTTGAGTCGTTCCAGAATTCATTTATTAGTGCAATATTATATAAGCTTCTGATATTTTGAACTTCTAGTTTTGTTGCTATATTCCCTACTGTTTTTATTCTCCTGTTCCTTCTATTTGTGGCGGTGTTATTGTTGTATGTGTTGTTGTTTCCTGTTGTGTTGCTGCTTGCGCTAGTGTTGTTTCCGTTCATGTAATTGAAAACGTGAGTATTGTTGCCGTTTACGATTTGGATGTTGTTACCGCTTACGTATTGGATGTTGTTGCCGTGTGTATTGTTATTGACGTTTTGTGTGTTGTTGTTGCCATATGAGTTGTTATAATCGTAAATATTGTTAATGCTTATGCTGTTGTTGTTAACATGAGTGTTGATTACGTGTATAGTGTTGTTTGTTTGTGAGTTATTGTTTTCGTTTGTGTTTCTGTTAACGTTTGTGTTGTTGTTTACATGTGGGTTATTGTTAACGTGAATGTTGTTATCGTTTTGGTTGTTGCTGACGTTTGTGTTGTTGTTAACGTATGTGTTGTTAATAGCGTAGGTATTATTTAGGATTGTATTGTTGATTGCGAGTGGGTTATTGTTGACAGGTGAGTTGTTTGCCGGTATGTTGTTTACGATTGTGTTGTTTAGAAGTGTGTTATTTGCTAGTGTGTTGTTTAAGAGTGTCGGGATTACAAGTGTGTTTTGATTGGAGTGCGTATTGTTTGTGTCACTATATATCATTGAATACTGTATTTGTTGGTTGTGTTGTTTGTTTTTTAGCAGAATTTTTAAAATTTGGTTTTGTGTTTGCTGTAGGCTGCTACAATACGTAGAGCTTCCCCATGCTGTTATACCATGCCTAAGGTATGATTCGGCCAAAGAGAAGTATGCTTGCTTTAGGACTGTGAATGGGCTACAATTACTTAGGTGAAAGAGGCTGTAAGCTGATTTTTTTAACTTTTTTCGAAGGTTTTGCACATGGGTTAGCCACTTAAAGTTTTCGTCCACGTATACGCCTAAATATTTATATGTTTTTACCTTTTCTATAATGTTGCTGCATGTATCACTATTATATAAGTTTGTTTTGTGTATGCATTCATTATCATGAAAAACGAGGTTAAATTGGTGATGCAGAAGATGGGGTGGTTTTATATGCATTAATTTTGTTTTTGATGCATTAATAACGAGGCCATTGTCATGACTCCATTTTGTTATTATATTGAGTTCATTTTGCATGATTTTTTCTGCCTCCTCGATTTTTTTGTTGGAAACAATAACTGCAGTATCGTCTGCATATGCAAAAGCTTCGCTGTTTTTAAGAACGTTAATCATCTCATTTGCGTATATCAAGTACAAGATTGGACCTAGTTTTGAGCCCTGAGGTACACCAGTATTTTCCGAAAAAGTTTCGTTACTTAAAATATTGTTAATTTTGACCCTGTAGCTTCTTAGATCTAAGTAGTTTTTTAACCACTGTAAGCAATTTCCTCTAATTCCATATCGTTCCAGAATTTCAAGAAGGTTGCTGTGAGAAATAGTGTCGAAAGCTTTATGATAATATCGATCTAATAGCAAAAATGATGTAACCAACAACATTTTAGATTCTTGTTTTTTGATGAAAATCGATAATTTTTGATCATTTGCATCATCTCTAAAAATCTCATATCTCTGGGAAGTACCGTTACGAAATAAGAGCAAACGCAATTTCAAACGAAAACCTAGACTTGAAGCAAAAATATTTTATAAAAACCTTCTCCTGTAAAATTTTATTTTTGTTGTTGTTTTGTCTTTTGATTAAACAATATATACAGGCGTTTCTGCCAAAAAGAAAATTTTAAATTTGCCACACAGTGTTATTTTTAAAATTGAATTTTTATACGTGCGTGTATGACATTTACATATTTTTTTTGGTTTTTTCTTGTTGTTAATAAATGCTTTTATTATAATTCATATGCACAAAATTTTAAAAAATGTGTTTGTTTGCCTGTTGCTGAAAACAATAAATTTTTAATGTAGGGAAAAGTGTAGGGAACTTTTTTTTTAGTTGTACGGAAAAAAGGAATTTTTTTCATAGACACGTAGGGAATTGTTGAAATTTCTCCTGGCATCAACTTTTTCTCATTTTCATAACACTGCATTCACATTATCAGACTTTTACTTATTACTTGAGTTTTTGATATGTATTAATACAAAGTTTAATAGTGTAAACTGGCCTTTAGGAGTAAAATATCCCAGCTAAGCAACCCATATCACCTGCTATTCTTGTTGGTTTATTCATTGCTGTCATTCAGCGCGAATTAATAATATGTAGCAAGTAAAAACAACTGAGTGTGTGTATAGCTGCTGTTACATGTCTTCATAGCTGTTTTTTAAATAATAATAATATCGATATTGATATTTTTCCTATCGATATTTTAAGACTTTCAATAATATCGATATTACTATCAATAGTTTCCCAGCACTACATTTAACTATTATAACATAAGCCGAGTCTTACAATTTTAGGAAAACACTCTGCTTCCAGAAGTCAAATGGCTTAAGAGATATTAAGTTTTTTGTGTCTCCTAAACACTTTGTATTTTTGTACCTGAGCCCTTTTGAAAATAAATGATTCAAATATTTTCTGATTTTTTTTTGTTGTGACCAAAATAAAAAATTATTTCATACAGACTGAAAGGCACCATTATAATTTAAATTCAGCGTTTAAGCCAAAATTAGTCTATAGCTTAAAAATTCGATTTAAGTTTGCTCATGTGCAAAGAGATAATATCTGCATTTTATATGTTCAATTCGAATTTTTAATTGTTTGCTAATTGGCTATATTTTCATTCAGTAATTCCATAACATATTTTCAGCATTAACATTTATTTTTAATAAATAAATAAAAATCAATAAAAAAAAAAACAAAAAATAAAAACCAAGTAAGAGTGCTATATTCGGATATGCCGAATCTTATAAGCCCTTCCCTAGGGTGCGAAAATAACAGAGAGTTATATGAATACCGTTCTTTAAATATAAATAATTCAATTTGGTGCTACGCCCACTTGTCCTGTCCTGCCTACATTTTGTCGGATGTTGTGTATGTAAAATTTGTTTTTATTTACTTTATAAATATACGAAAAAAGGTCTTGTCGACATTGTGGGCCAGGCAATTGTAAACCGGTATTTATTCCGATATTGAAGTTGGTATTTTGCTTAAAATACCAGTATTCGTATACCGTGTCCTTAATAGTGACGCTCTATGGTTGCAACACTGTTATTGTTTAGTAACTTAAGTAATTACTAATAGTTAGTTACTACATACAATGAAATCATAGAAAGTAGCATAAGTTCTACAACAACATTTATAGAAAAGTTTTAGTTGTGGTGTTTGACAGTTTGAAATACAAAAGTTTAAGTATAAAAACATTCGGTCAGCTTTCTGAAGAACCAAATACACTTATCAAAATACTCATCAAGCATTGTTGTAGTACTACAGAAAATGAGTTCCTATGTGTGACCCCGACGATGCTGGATGGCAAATCAAAAAATTTAGATGTGACAAGCATTTGACAAGTGATATTATCGATAGTCTTAAAATATCGATAGGAATTATTTCATTATAGATAATACCATGGTGAAATTACTAGAAGGTGGCAGCAGTAAGAGTTGTTGTACAACAATACAACAAAAACAGGCAAATTTGTTTGTGTAAAATAGTCCATTATGTCAAAAATATGGATTTTCACCACACCAAAATATATTGTTTTTATTCTTTCTGATATATTATAACAAATAAATTACAATTTCTACTTAGTTGAAACACGGGTACGTTTGTTCCAAGAAAAGTTTACTCCATAATTCTTAACACATTCCTTTTTGGGGGTTTCGTCAGCCTCGACAAACCAACGCCAACAATTTCTTTCATCTACTAAAATGTATTTAAGTGACATTACCTCAAAAAAAAACAAATAATTTTGACATAAAGGAAGTTCACCATGCATTGAGCAAAAAATAATTGATTCTGTAGTGCTGCCACCTTCTAATTATTTCACCATGGATAATACTATTTTAAGTACAGCTACTCCAACATTTATAAACAACAGCTATAATCACAGTTTTTCACCGTAAGTTTACTGCTTATAATTCGTGCTGTATACAAATAAGACAAATAGCAGAAGGCATTCTGCTATTCTGCTGCGCTTCTTTGTTCTACTATTAGAGAAACTTTTGTCAAAACTTGTATGTATATGTTTACGTAGGTACTGAAATGTCAAATGTTTTTGTAATGTTGTAAACAAGAAAAAATTAAATTCGAGCGGCGTAATTGAGGTTCTATGCCCTTAATGTGCCGAATTAACTCTTTTTTTTAGCTCTTGAATTGTTGCTGGCTTATCGACGTACACCTTTTCTGTCAAAAAACCCCAAAGACAACAGTCCAACGGTGTCAAATCACCTGATCTTGGCAGCAAATTGACATCGCCACCACGTGAGATAACACGGTTGTTACGTTAGCTGTGTGGCATCGTCCACATTCATATCTTTTAATTCGGGGGAAAAAAATTCGTTATCATCTCACGATAGCGAACATCATTCACAGTAACTGCCTGGCCGGCCTTATTTTGGAAAAAATACGGCCTAATGATGCCCCCAGCCCATAAACCGCACAAAACAGTCACTCTTTGTGGGTGCGTTGGTTTTTCGGCAATCACTCTTGGATTATCATATGCCCAAATGCGGAAATTCTGCATAAAAATTATCGTGTATTTTAATTCATTTGTCTTTCTGAATCTAAAAAAATAGCTTTATTTTATAAAGAAAATGCATTGAATAGTTTTTTTTTTATAAAATAAATCTTTTATACATCTTTCTGAATACAAAATTTTAGAAATTGCATTAAAAATGTTTATTAAAATTATTTTTTTTTTCCTTTAAATACATTCTATGCCATATGGCATGATGCTCAAAAACCACTTTTGATACAAAATTTAAAAATAATTATTATTGATTGTTAATAGCATAAGGTTTAAGAGCTATAAAATCGAAAAAACAATTTTTTTGATCAAAAACAAAAAAGAAATACCGAAAGCGTTAGGGAAATAATGGATTTGGGAATATTGTTAGACCAAAAACTTAACTTTATTCAACACATAACGATGACTGTTAATAAATCCCGCAGTAATCTGGCCTTTATTAAAAGATGGGCAAAGGAATTCAACGATCCCTTAACCACAAAAAGTCGTTTTACTTCGCTCGTCAGACCATTTTTGGAATTCGGCAGCATTATTTGGGACCCGATCTATTATATTCATAATGATCGTATTAAATCAGCTCAAAAACAATTTCTTATTTTCTGTTTCTTAAGAAGTGGTTATAGAGGATGCATGGTACTACCTTCATACTCAAAAAGACTAACAGAAATAAATTAAATTAAAAAGCCGGCGAATGATGCTAAATATATCTTTTATGTTTAATCTTATAAATGGTAGTACACATTCCGAATTTTTATTGAGTAACGTTACTTTTAATATTCCTCAACGTTCACTTTGGTTTTTCAACCCTCTATATGTCAGGACATGCTAAACGAACATTGCGATGTCAAATCCAATAAGAAAATTATGCAGCTGTTTCAGTGAAATGTATAACTTTATCGACTATTCTCTGAACATAAATATCATAAAAAGCAATATAATATTTTATTTACATCAATAATGTGTATTCTAATCTTTTTTCGTTGCATAAAAAAAAAATAAATTATTATGTAACTACACTTAAATAGTCTGTAAGGAATTTGTCTATAGACTTAAATTAAATAAAAAAATACTTTTAGCTTATTTATGTCAGTCAAAAAAAAAACAGTGCTTAAGCTGCACAAAATCATTTATAGATCTAAAACTCATATCGAGACTTATGACTTAAAAATCCTCTTATACATCTATAGTTTTATTAAATTTATTGGCGCGTTGGTTGAGAAGCGTGAAAAGGCTTCAAAGTAGGAATTTTCGTACAACAACCTTGCTTTTTTTTAAACGAAAAAACTTTCCGTAATGGGTTCACTGTCATTTAAGGGTCGACCATACGACAACACCTGGGTTTTTCGGCGCAAAGAATGTTTCCAATAACTAAAACACACATATTAAATATTCTAATCACCGTATTCATAAATGATTATTAAATTTAACAAACGTTTATTAAGGATCATTTTTGTAGTAAATTTGTTCTTTAAAGCTTTATTAAATTTAAAATTTTTTTTTATAAATACAGGCATAAATAAATATGGAAATTCATTTTAAAAAGCCACCTGTTTTTCACCGCTATGGAAGGGGTGTATAACCTTTAATTTTCACAGTATATCGGTCTATCGGGCATGTTCTGTAAATCGAAATAAAGTGAATTACAAATCGTTAAAATTTTAAAAACGACCGTGTAAAGAAGGTTCATGAAAATATTCCTTTTTATATACTTAACACTTAGCGTAGTAATTATCTTTACAAGGACCACTGTTGAAACCCGGATTAACTACACCCATTTCGTAAATAATTGAGATCGAAATCTCGTTCGATTTCAATTCCACTTCATTTCGATTTGTAGGACATGCCCGTATATGTGTATCTCCAAAAACAGCAAAGTCTCAATTTCCAAAAGTTTGTACTCATTGTTTTTTTTAAAACATACTGTTGAAGTTTTCAATTTATATATCATATTAGCTACATTTCTCATCTTTCTTAAAGTGTCTTAATGACTTCAATTTTTTTTTTTCATTTTAGGATCTCAAAGCCAAAACTTTAAATCGGCTTCTCATCTCAAAAGCGGTTATAATTTTTTACCCTCTAGCACAATATCAGCTGGCAATGTATTGCGGAGCAACATCTGTTCAAACAGCGCAAATAGCAGCCGGAATTCTCAATATTCAGCGAGTTCGCCATTCACATCATCAACAGCTGAAATAGCTTTAAATCGTCAGTACTCATCATTTTCAAGTGCATCAGCGGCTGTTACAAAAATGCCAATTCCACCGTTCTTAGCGGCGTCTCCTTTTCTCTTTTCGTATCGTAGACTGAAAGAAGAGACAAATAACAATAGTCTCGGTTACATTAATAACAATCACTCAAATGGCAGCAGTTCATCATCCTCGCAGGGTATGAATCCTCACAGCCCTAATGTTGTCGCTCCATCATTTCATGCTCATTCGCCTGTGGGATCGTCCACCTCGTCGTTTTCAAGTGTTAGCTCTAGCGGCAATGGTGCATTCTTACAAGACTACGATCGTAAATTTAGCTTATTAAGTCTTTTTAAAAATCCGTACAAATACACCGACCGCAGGACTACAGCACAAATTCCAACTGGTTTTGGGGGAAGTACAGCTGCAGCTATTAGTTCTGCATTTTCAATGGCAAGTCCTGGCCTACCTTCTTCCGCATTTAGTTCAACGGCACATACTGCTGCTCTTACGCATAAACTACAAACGCCAAACCCATCGAACACATCGCCTTGGAAACTTATGGCCGAAGCCCACCAAAATTCTCCCTTCAACCGTTCATACCAAGGAGCATTTAGTGCAATGAGTACTGCTGATGTGAGTAGCCGCAAAAACGCCTTTAGCAGCATAGTTTCTGGAGGCAGTAGCGCATTTGCCCGAACTGATGTCAGTGCCAATAGCAGTGTAAATGGCTGTAGTGACACCTCCAAGAATCGCAAAGTTCATAAATGTGACAATGAAGGTTGCGACAAAGTTTATACAAAAAGTTCTCATCTTAAGGCACATAAGAGAACACATACAGGTAAAGAAATGTTTTAAATATTTAAATCTACACTGCCTGTCAAAATTAAAGCCGCTCTCTACTGCTAAACCTTTTTGGACCATTAGTTTATTGGACTTATGAGATTCTTGTCAAAATTAAAATCAGTGTATAACAAGGCGAATTCATACAAGGTCGTCTTATTTTGAAAACGTTTACAACACTGTAAAATATTTTAACGTTGTGTCAAAAATAATACAACATTGTAGTAAACAATTTAAACAAATATTTCATTTTCTTTTTATTTTAAATTGTTTGTTTTGAAATGCAATAATTTAAAAAAATTTTAAATTTCATAATTTTAAGCAAAAATTATAAAATTTAGTAAATATTTCCCAGAACCACATGAACGGTATATCATTTTGACACAAGGTTAGTAATCAGCTGTTGCTTACGTAGCAAGATAAGGTCACCTGGTGTAAATTCGCCTTGGTGTATAATAAGTATAAGGTAGTGCTGGGAAACTATCGACTGTACTATCGATACTAGCAATAGGCCTTTACTATCGAAAATATCGATAGGAAAAAAATCGATATCGATATTTTTATTAAAAAAAACAGCTATCAAAACATGAAACAGCAGCTTTAATCACACATTTTCGCTAAAAAAATCGCGCTGAAAAATAGTAATGTATACAACCAAGAAGAATAGCAGGTGGTATTGATGGCTTAGCTGTGCATAAACGGGTCCCCGCTTTGACCTTAAATTCTGTTAAATTTTGAATATAACAACAATGGCATTGCATTGCAAAGAATCATGTTACTGTATTTTAACGACTCGTAAGTTCTTGAAAATAGTGTCGGATGCATCTCTGACTCTATTCGATAAAAAAATTAAAATAAGGTTCAAGGAATCAAGACGAGAGATGTCCAGATTTATCAGTAAACAAGATTTTGTGACCAAAAAATAACTGATATAACTTCGTGAATTTATTGTTTTATGTTGTATAAGAACCAAAGTTTTATTCTTTTTTTTTAGTCTAATTCAAATGTTTTCAGTTGTGATAAATAATAATTGATAGTAAATTTAATATTGAAATTTAAAAAATAGACTTTTTGCAAAAATACTTCATTTTTGGGAGCTCCGGCACCGGCTCAGGATGTGACCTTTTTAATGTGTTTTTTGCAATTTTATTTTGTTTTAACGTAAAGCAAAAAAATATTGCTATTAGAAAATGAATCGAGAACTCTTATTTTTTTTCTCATACATCAGTGACCCACCCAAGTGAACGTGCTTGTGCTTTACAAACATTCAGTCGATAGTAATATCGATAGTATCGATAGTGAAATCTGAACTATCGATATATATCGCTAGTATCCCAGCACTAGTAAAATCGAATAAATTAATTTGACAGCACATGGAAAAATAATAAAAATACTCTCTTATGAACATACCTGGTACTTTTTATACCATGGCAAATATTATTTTAGAAAAGAAAATTAAACAAAATTCTTAAAATTTTGATTGTTTTACATATCGCTAGAAAAGTTTTCTTTCAAACTTCAAGCCAGCTACATAATTGATAACCTGGGTGTTACTTTGGCATTGTCTTAAGCTTTTGTCTTGTTGATCTTTCACACTTTATTAGCCGTTGCTGAAGACGTACATATTAGCATATTTTAATCAAACTCATTTAAAAGGTTTCTGCTTGATGTTACACAGTGAGATCATTATATTTTTTTTTTTTTTTTTTTGCAAAAGCTTGAATTTTAAAAAAGCATCAATTTTAAATTAACTAGGATATTAAAATTTTAACTGAAAGGGCCAAACCGGGGTTAAAATTAGTACTTTTGGTAAATTGTGCCTGCTTTTAAAACCAATTTTCAAATTGAACTGAGGGTTGAATCATAAAATTTATTTAACTTTTAAATATTTTGCAGTATAAATGGGGATGATTTAAAAGTACCAACAACACCACTTTTTTTTACATTCCCCACTAAAATGTCAAGTTTCGAGTGCATTGATTTAGGATCGTAAAATTTTTTCAAAAAAGTGCTTACAAAAGGTACCAAATTACGATGTATGTATGTCCCTGGTAAAAATTTTGAAATGCAAGTCAAAATCCACTTCCGTTTTTTAACGTCACGCTAGCGCAGATTTTTGCTTGTATCTGCAAATCCTTAGCGTCGATTACTGTAATTTTTTTTCTGAATATAGTGCTGCTTCATTACTTTGTATATATAAAAACCTATTTTACAAATTTGACTTCTTTGTTTCATTTTTTTACATTTTGTGGTACAAATATCATGACACGTTAAAATGGAAATGCCCATATTATATGTATATAATTACCAGGGCCCGGACTTTTATGCAGTTAAAATCGCGTTTAATGCGCATAAAAAATGCAATAAAAATAGAAATATATGCGCTAAAAATTTAAAAAATATGCAGTTAAAATTATCTTAAATTTTTTTATTAGTGATAAAAAAAACATAAAAATAACAAGAAATAATAAAAACAGCATGAAGAACGTTAAAATTCAGTCTCATAAACATAAGTAAGGCACAATAAGCACAAACGTAGAAGTTAAAATAGTGTAAAACACAAATATATAATGAAACATTAAGACAATCATGTAAATTATGTCACTTGTAAATGCCCAACTATAATATACATAAGCTGGCTTGAGCCACTGTGCGAATACATGTTAATCATAAGTGTCAAACCATATTCAACTTAAGAAAACTTTTTGTTAAATTTTTTTAAACTGTCATTTGCTCAAGCAAAGTGCGAAACGGATCGCAATTACATACGAATCGACTGTTTATAGATTTTGTTTTTAAAATGCCTTTAGAGTTATACAATAATTTGACCCTAAAAAATATTTAACCTTTTTACAAATTTAACTTCTTCATTTAATTTTTTTTACATTTTGTGGTACAAATGAGTCGTTCAGTGGATAAAGGGAATGAGTCCAAAAAATAAACTTAAAAAAATAACATAAACAATTTCATATTTTTAAAACAAAAAATAACTAAAAAAAAATTTTTGTTGTTGTTGTGGTCCATTCTTGGCACTATTTAACTATAAATAGTAAATTTTTATATTTATAAAATTTAAAAAAATACTATTCAACTTTACTTGCTTAATATGCGCAGGTCAAATAATTAAACTATTTTTACGAAATCTTTTTCAAATGCTATAAAGATAACTACCTATCCGGTAAAACTATTTTTGTAATTTCAACGTTAATTTTGCATACGTGTTTTTTCCTTTAAGTTTTCTTTTAAAAATGGCAACATTTGTATTTGTATTAATTTTTAGAATTAACTGTCAAAACCGATGACGTAAAATACACTACAGTTTAACCAGTAGGTAAGACATACGTGTTAAAATTATGAAATTACGGGCATTAGCAGGAAGGTTGTAACTTACGACGAAGGTTACGACCGATCTGCACTTACCAAATTAGAAAGTCTTCTAAACACAGCGATATCATAACAGCGATCAAAGGTCGAATTAATATGTAATAAAGCTTAAAGTTCGATTACAGTTACGCTTCCGATTGCTGATCTGTTGCAGCAATGAATTAAGTACAACAACAATTTAAATAACACAAAAAATTGGCTGGTAGCGAAAGCTCGAAGAGAGGCAAGAAATAGAAACAAATAAGAGTGATTTAAAGCAAAGTAAACAAGTGATTAATGCAATATAAATGCAAGCGTGGACTTATTCCCTTTTACCACTGAAAATAAAAAATTTGTGTTTCGTACAAAAAAATGTTTTGTCTTTAAAAGGGGGATGTCCGTTGAAATTTGAAAACAAAATTTTTACCATACATCGTTAGTCATAAAAGGAAGTGTATCCACGCTAAATCTTAAAAATGCCAAAAATGAACTCATTACCTTTATCCACTGAACGATATTTAATATCACGACACGACAAAATGGAAATGCCCATATGCGCAAAAACCTTCAAAATATGCTGCAAAAATGCTCTTTTAACTAAATTATGCAAACAAAATCCTGCAAAGGGTAAAATATGCAAAAATATACACAAACAAATCGATGCCAAAATTCATAAATAGCTCTAAATCGGACCAATATATTGTTTCTGCTTTCATTTTTCGGACTAGAAAAAACATGCAATTGCATATCTTTGGTTTCCCCGCTTATAACTTAGGCTATTTGACGTTCTAAACGTTACCACTAGTTTATTAAAAAAAAATTTGTTTTGCAAGACATTTTCTAGATTTAACAGTCAATACAAATCGATGCAAAATATTATTTAATTTGATTTATTTGAAAATAAAACATTTCCCGAGATCAATTTAATAAGTTTATAAATGCACTCAACATTTATATTTCTGTGGCAAAAAGGAAAAAGTGCTTAATGGCACCCCAAGATCTCAATTTCAAAAGTACTCATGGGAAAAATTTCAATTATTTTGTATGATTTTGGAGGAAGTTATGGCGTTATTACTTTTTAGCTATCGTTTTTTAATGTGCGATAACATTTGGAATAATAACGACTTCAGATCTGTGACATAAGGAGTGTTTAGGAATAAAGACTTAAAAAGCTATAACCGTAGAGAACTTTTAATTATATTAAATTCGGAGTATATTTCCAAAGGCCACGTTTAAAGTTTTTAATTGTTTTCTTATACAAAAGGCACGTAAACAAACATTTTGGGCAGTTAAGTCAAAGTGCACTTGAACAAAAGGCGGTAAAATCAAAACTACTGTAATTCTCTTTTAACAAAAAAATTATTTTCTTTGATTCGAATAAGCGTTTTCTTTATCAATAATAGTTTGCATATAAAATCCTTAAATCTTTTAAATCAAGTGGGTAAAACATTTTTTCGTTTTTATAAAATAAATTAGAATTTTCCTAAGAGCAGATGATAACGATTAGAAGCAGTACTAATCTAAACCAAACAAAAGAGAAAAAAATTGAACTAAAGCTAATCAAAAACTCGAAATGTGTTTATTTGACTTAAGACCTTTTTGCCTAACGGCTAAGATCTATTTCATGACACAACTTGTTTACAATTAAACATATCAGCAGCAAAGTCTCCATAATTAAATAATAAAAAAAATCCCGGGAATTCCCGCACAAATTTCCCGGGATTTTTTTTGCCGAAAAATGTGCGGAATTGCGGGATTTTTGTCCCGGGAAATCCGTATGAAAAACACTAGTCTGAACATATGTTTAGCGTTAGTTAAAATAATGGGCGTTTAAAAAGTTTTTAATTACTACAACTTTACTTTAAGCTTTAGTGAGCGATAAGTTAAAGGAGAGTTCATGGTTCCCAGTAGGTTAAAGTAAATTTGTAGTAATAAAAAACTTTTAATACTTTTCACTAACGCCAAGTTGTTATAATGGCCCTAAACATTTAATGCAAAAGTGGTAACGGCTAGTTTGTTAGTCACTTGTCCAATAAGATCGTAGCAATAGTTTTATTTCTTTTGTCTTATAATTTCTATCAATCTTTATAAAATTCTTATATTCGTATTTATTTTTAAAAGGTGAAAAACCATATGTCTGCACTTGGGAAGGATGCGTTTGGCGCTTTGCTAGATCTGATGAATTGACCCGCCATTATCGTAAACATACTGGAGTTAAACCATTTCGTTGTCAATTATGCACAAGATCGTTTAGTCGCTCTGATCACCTCTCTCTGCACATGCGCAGACATTAACCAACAATTTAGACAATTCACAGTTAATGTACATATGTTCATTAATATTGATGTATGGAAACATACAACCGTAGCTAAATTTTATTTCTAAGGTTTAAACTTGTATTATCCTTGTAATTTATTTATTTATTTATTTCCATTAATTAACTCAATAATACTCAAAAGCAATATTATCATTGTATCTATTATTTAATAATATGATTATATACATATCTGTCGTATTTTGACAAAACATCTTAAGTCGTATTTAAAAAGTTGAAAAAAAATGTGGATGTGGTTAATCATGCAAATTTTCAATGAAAAAACATTTAAAATTTTGTATTTGTATAAATGAATTTTTTCTTACATTTTGATTTCTGTTTCTATTTGATAAAAATGATTTTTTTTACCGAGTTTTTTTGTTAAACTTTTTTCTATATTATCTCGACTTAAGTTCTTTTGTTAAAATGCCACAGAGAAATTTTAAGAATTGTTTGTGTATATTTTAATGTTTTTTTTTGTATTGTAATAGAAAAATTTTAAGTTATTATTTTAAACATATAAGCAAATTGTTAACAACAACAATAAAAATTATAAATGAATCATTTATTTTTATCCTACTAAATTTATTATTTTTCAATGTGCTGTATTTCGGCTTGGCCGATTCTTATATACCCTTCACCTAAATATTAAAATTAAATTTTTTTGTTTTGGATTTAAAAAGTGTAAATTAAAAGATCGCACTTTAATCATAGCGAATGAAGCTTTAAAAAATTAGGTATTTATAGCAATTTTTAGATTTATTTTCTTAAAATTTGAATTACTTCTGGTAAACTTAGAAAGATTTTCTTCAAATTTAATTTATTTCTAGCCGCTATCGGGATTAAAGTCCTTATATCGGGAGCACATTTGAATGGGCGCTAGGTAAAATAATATGTTGGCTTGACTTTGTAAAACGAAACAAATCGAATATGTAGAGAATATTTGAATATGATTTCATCCACGTTGCTTGGTTGTATGGATCTTATTGTACTAAAAAATCCCTGAAGGAAACCTGGGTGCAAAAGTGTCTCCAAGTCACCAGTTTTGTCGACTATTTTGGTGACATTGTAAACGAAGTGTCTACTCTACACTACATTTGCCACTATATTTGGCTTTAAAACGAAAAATTTTTTATCAATAACAACTGAGAAGTACAATTCCTATAATAGTTAAAGAATTAATAAAAAAAGATTGTTATGATTTCGCATTCGTACCACAAGTGTAGACTACAATTACTAAAATGCACTAGTGATTCTCTGGTTCCAATGTCTACATATGTTTCCAAAGCAACTACCTAGTCAGTAGTACCAACGTCAGTAGTAGATTTCCAACGACACGCACATGTCTATAGTAAATAACATTGCCTGGGGTATAATCAGTCACAAGTACTGGTGACTGTGTCAGTTCAGATTCACTAGTGACATTTCCTGCAGGGATATAACTGATGCATGTTTGTATTAAAATTATCTGGGGTAAATTTGGTCCTTCTAGCTCATATAGTTTGGGGAATGTATTAAAATAAATGTTTAATCTTTGCAATATCTTGTTTCTTCTCTGACCGATTAACAACGAACTTGGACAATAAATTATTTTAGTCGGGAACCAGGTTTCTCTTAAGTTCAATTCCGATAGGTGGCGCTGTTGTTGTAATATTTAATTTTAATTTATTAAACAAATATAAGTTTCCTGATAAATTGTTGACCCGGAAGATAGTGCTGGGGTTTAGTTATTAACAAAATTCTCCAATATTGAGTTTTTTATTTTAATTTCGAAAATCCCGAGCAGCGCCGTCTTCGAATAGCTAGTGTAATATAAATATATAACAAACGAGTCCTCATGCTATCTGGGGTGTTTTAAACCTACATTGTTAAATCAACTTCATAACTCATAAGGATCTAGATTAAACGTACATACAAATATACTTAATAGGGCCTCCGCTTGATATTTAAGAAATTATAAGCGGAATGAAGTTTGGTGAAGGGTATAACAAACAGTTTAATTTTAATCTGTACAAGACCTCAAAATTAATCTGTGCTCAAAACTTAATTAAAATTGCAGAAAAGGGTAATCCTTTTTTTTACTGTGTTTTAACACTACATTTAAATTTGATTGAATTATTTTAAGTCCAACATAAATTTATCTTTCTACTTCCATAAGATCTCAATAATACATCAGTAAGCATACTCTTTTTTCAAATTAGAAAATTCAGCATTTTCCCGAAAGTTATAAAAGTATCCACAATTTGATATTTGCAGCAATATAATAAAATAAATTAGGCCGGGTTTTTGAGATGTGCATTTAGTTTAACGTACTCTGAAACTCAGACTTTTCCGGCAAAATGTGAATTTTTTTTTATTATTTTATTAAACACCAACATTTTAAGGAAAATTAAACTGTTCGGCGAAAATTTTGTACACAAACCAGGTAATGGCGGTACAAATCTGTTTTCAGTTTAACTAAACCTAGTTAAACTGAGATCTCAAAAATCCAGCCTTAGTGAACTTTTAAGAACCACAATTGAACTGTTCTTATTTGGTTTGAATTTTATATAAAAAAAGGTTTAAAAGCTTAGGTATCATGTTTAATTATAGAAATTGATGCCATTTGGATGTCTTATTACACCTAAATTAAGTTTACAATATTTATTATACAACAATTACTAAAATAATTAGATCAATGTAAATTCTTAATTATTTTTGTGCAAATCGAGATACAAATGAGATTTTAACGTTCTCCAAAAATTAAACTGAGAGGTTAATAATGAAGCTGAATTAAAATGTTTGTGTTTTGAATAATTATGGCAATTTTATTTGTCTAAATCGATTAAAATGAAGCAAATGTTCTAACATTTTACAATGGCTTAAAAATATTGTTGTTGTTTTGTAAACAAAAAGTTTCTTAAAATAATTGAACTTTGCTTGCTATGTTCATTGTGCTGTCGTAATTAATCCGAAGAGACCTGCGCTGAACCGAACACGCTTTGTTCTCATTTTCTTTGTTGACATTTACTTTGCTTTTTGAGAAAAAAACAACAATATTAACAGAATGTTTCCGGCAACATGTTCGTCTGTGTGACCGCGAATGAAAAAACAAAAGAGAATTCCAGATGTTTTCCTTCCAAATGTTCGCTCGTCTCAACTCGGGCTTACATCCGTATTTAACCTGCGGCTAGCAATTTTTGCACCAAATCACTTGCGGTGTCAGATTAGATCGGCTTAGGACTCAGCTGTTTGGTAAACAAACAAAATAAAATCTATTTTTGATTTGCGTCCGAAAAATTTAAAAAAGTCAGGATCTAATTTAATTTATCAATTCATGGATTGGAATTTAAATATATATATTTTATATTTGTTTTAAATCAGCTCATTTAAATTCAAAATAGCACACTGAACTATGAGGGGTTGTTCACAACAGCCGTATTTTTTATGTTATTATTTTAAGACATATGACACTTTGTGAATCCCCCAATAGTTAGAAGGTTTATTAATTTCTTCCAAGTTTAGAGATTCACAAATTTCTGCGAAGTCAAATTGCAAAATCTTTTTGCAGTGAAATAACCCGAGCCAGAAAACGCAGAAGACCTCCTAACTTCAGTTACTATAATAATAATTATTATTATAGGCATACTTGGCACTTTAGCAGATGATGCAAGTGTTGCCAATAAAGTCATTTATTAAAAACAACAAAAATTTAAAATTATATCGCTTACGTTATTTTCGCGGTTAGAGCTCGATATCTACTAGAACTATCTATAGTTATGCCAAATACAAAGGAATTCCAATTTATTGGGTTGTCCGCTTCATGTGTATTACTTAGATATCTTCATCTTTTTGAGATTTTAGGATAGGGGTTTATGTGGTACCTATGGTTAACTTTGGACCTACCAGCACAAAATTCACATGACAAGCTTCTATGGGGTCTATGTAAAATTATAGACCAATTCATCCCATTTTCAAAAGTCCGATGCCGCTTAGTTTTATATTAACTGGACTAGACAATTGAAAACAACATAATTGAATTAGGCCTATTGCCTCACCTACCTGTAAATCTTTTCGTATAAAATTCAAACAAAATTTAACACATCTGATTAGTAAAGAACAGTGAAAAATAATTGTACGAAACCACGCAAAAAAAGGTAAAATACTATATAATTTTATTTATTTCTGTACATAATTTTTATAAATATGATAAAAATAATGTTTTTAGTTGAATTTAAAACTTATTTATTTAACTAGTGTTAATTTTTATTTTATACTCAATTATAATGATTATTATTTCTTTTTGTAGTTAGTTCAATTTTGTAAATACTTTTAAGAAATTTGTAGTGTTTTATAAAACAAAAAACTCAAGTTTACCTAGAAAATCTTAAACATTTCATCCTGCGGTCTAATCACCGCAGTCGATATCAAGTAAACTATCGTATTTTTTGCATACGATAGACACTGACATATCGTAAGAAAGCTCGAGAGATGTTATATCTTTGGCTACTCGATATCGAATGCGATCATCTCAAATTACGATACATTTCATTGGATATCGGGTATCATGATACCAAAATAAATCAATTTTGCTCCATATCGTATGCGGTGAATAGAACCCTGATATTGAAAATAATTCACAAAATGGTTTAGAATAATACAATAACTTCCAAAAGCATTGTTCGACAATATTTTTGATATTTTCTGATGCGATACTTTCTTTAAAAAAAAAATAAGAATAAATACTTTAAATCGTTATTTCTAATTTTCATCGAAAATACATAAATCATAATTTTTAAAAGAAAACTGTAGTACATAATAAGATCCGATTTTTTTTATCTATCTAATGCCATATTTAACAGAACGCAGATAAAAATCAAATTTTATATTTAAAAAATTAAATTTATAAGAAAATTAATGCAAATAAATTTAAAACCTATTAAAAACCCCATATAACTATGTATTGTAGGTCATTATAAGTATTATTAAGTTTATTGAAACGATGTATTAATCAGGAAAATCAAGACTGTTGTTGGATAGTGTTATATAGAAACAGTAAGTGGCAAAAATATTATTTAAAGTTTGTTAAATACCAAACTCTTATTACACACATGGAAAATTATTAGTCTGGGATCACACTATGAAATTTGTCTTTCCGAAAGTCTGAGTTTATGGGTGAGACGGGAAGAGAACACGCTTTTCTTCTCTCCTCTCTGACCCTTAAACTAAGACTTTCTGAAAGAAAACTTGCATAGTGTGAACGCAGACTTAGTAACGTAATAAAAACTCGCCATAAACAACTGTTAGAGCCCTACCTCACACGCAAAGTGTACTTTGCAAAGTCTGGAGACAGACTTCGATGTACTCGTAAAGTTGCTTTTTTGGTTGCGTGTTTAAAATGTCAAACTGCAACAAAATGCACAAAAGGGGCTTGCAGTAAAGCTTATGTTAAAGTGGCCGCTATAAAAAAGTGATGTGGTAGCAGTGTTGCCAAGGGAAGAATACCAAATATACGATTTTCTTTCAACAAGGTTACGTTTTTCGTCAAAAGTTACATTTTGAAATATTCCTTGAAAATTAGTAATTTTATAAAATATATGCAGGATTTAATATCAAGTGACCCAATTTCTGAAGCCGATATCTTCTAAATGGGATGAAATAACAACCACGCTTAATCCCATTGGATAGTAGTTTTTTTTAGCAAGATCGGTCTAGAACTCTTTGTGTTATAGGGGCTCAAATTGGCCAAACAGACCTATTGTTCTTAGCAAAATTTGTCCCAAGTAGCTTCAAATAATATCGAAAGGTTGATGAACTAGCAGTCTAAGCTGCTCGGGACAAAATTTGCATCATAAAAATCATTCTTAGGCTCGTTTTCGCAACTTACCGATATCTAAAGGTAGGATTTTATCGGTCTTATAAAAAGTGTTCCAGTATTACAATTTTATTTTAACCTAACAGGTAGGATGAACCTTAATCTACTTTATCGCTTACTTTATGTTAAAGTAAAGCTTTAATACTGGAACACATTTTTTAATGCCGGTTTAAGTCTACTTTTAGCTACCGGTATGTTGTAAAAACAGGCCTTAGTCGATCTTATGCCAGTTATTAATACGATTAGAAATTTTTGCCACTTACTGCTTTTATTAAAAAAAAATATACAAAATATTAAAAAGGTGCTCAATCAAGTTTTGTTCATCAATTGTAATCGCAAAACATTGTGAAATAATTTTAAAGTTATTTATTTATTAATAAAAGTACGTGTGTTATATATAAACAAAAGTAAATAAATGAGTATTATTTCTCTTAAATTCCCATCTTAGGGTCTAAACACAATGTTTGCGGTGCGGTGCGATTTCTCGTTGCGGGAGAGAAAAATAAACATAATACAACGGAAGACGGCGACGGCAATAGTTGTTATTGTTTGTTTACATTTTTATTCATTTATTTGTGCATACATTTTTTATCATGTTTTTTGTTTACAATTATGTTGTGAACATCGCCAATTTTTAAAAAACTATGGCAGCATCAGAAAGAGTATCAAAAATTGAGAGAACAACAAAGTCCGCAATCAAGGCGAATTTGGTCAGCAATGAAAATAAAATAGATTTCAATTTTATGCCGACCCGCACGGCGATTTTTTGCTTCAAATCGTGTGAAAAATCGCACCGTAATTAAATATCGTTATATTGTGTTCAGACTCTAAAAGGTAAGTAAAACATGTACGACTTCTATATTTGGCTGTGCCGAACTTTAATACGCTTCACCCAACGTAATGCAGCGTCTTAGACCATTCACACACTAACATATGTACATTAACAAACAGAAATAAAAAAAAAAAAAACAAATAAGAGTGCCGAATTCGGCTATCCTGAATCCTATATCTTATACATAGTAGCAGTGTTGCAAAATTGAAATTTTGAAATGGTACTGAATGGTACATTTTGTTAAAAAAATAAAACAATAATTTATAAAAATAAAATGGACAATAAATTCATTTATCTAAGTATTTAATAGCAAGCAGTATTTATATTTGAGGTAAAAATTTTATTTTTGTCAACATAAATTTCTACTGGTGTTTATATTTTAACTTTTGCAAAGTTACATTATTCAGACTTTTACATATATCACATACTTAGTTAGAACTTTAATGATGAAACAGCACTGGGACTGAACCAGTGATGCAAAATGTGGCACAATTGGGCCATTTGTGGCACCTTGCAATGTTCGATGGCCCTGTTGTACCCCCTTATCTATTTTGGCCCTTTCATGTCAACTAACTACTTTAAATGTACTTTTTCATGTAATTTTTCCCATTGTCAAATACTACTATAATATACAACATTGTTTTGTTTGACAAAGAAAAATTTAGCTATATTGATTTGTGTATATGATGGTGTTTGTGCTGACCGTGTGCTGACCGTGTGCTCATGTTTCCGATGGGACAGCGCAATCAATTTTCAATACAATAATGTAGGTCTTAAAGGAAAATTATATACCAATCAGCAACTTAGTAAGTTTTGAGGCCGATAACTGTGCAACAATGATGGTTATTGAAGGAAGTTAAGACAACATTGTTAGTTTGTGGTTGTATATGCCATAATTTGAATTTGGCACCATCGCACGCAGCGCAGTATATTCCCAACATCTCATACGAAGTATTAATAGTTTTTTTTGTAACAGCTCTACTCGTAAAGATGATTTTTCCGAATTTCAAAAATATTTTAATTCAGATGAACATGCCATACTAAAATATGCTCCAACTAGATGGTTGTCACGGCAAGCTGCAGTTGATAGAATAATTGCTTAGAGAATTTAATGAAAAACTGCGTTTAAAAAAATCGCGGCTACAAGACTATAATTTTTATTAAGTTTTTTCCTTCTCCTGTAAAGTAAGGAAAACGTTAGTTAGGGCTTTTCTATATTAAAGTAACGATATGTACTATATTACGATTGTTTTTATTTAAATAAAGAGCTAATACTCAAATACATACATAGGTACATACTAAAAATTTTTTTGGCCCTATCAAATTCATTTTGGCCCTTTTAAATCTTCAATATGGCCCAAAACAAAAAAACCCAAAATGCATCTCTGGACTGAACGATGTTTTTCGTTCAGTTTGACATAAAATTATGCCAGAGAATGCGGTCGAGAAATAAAATCAATTTTATTTTGAGGACGTTTTTTGGATTGCTCTCACATATAGACACTTGTTTTCTTAACAATACTACCATTCTTTCATTCAATTTCATACATTTTATAAACAAAGAAAAATAAGAACAAAAGAAATGAGAAAGAATTCAATTCTGTTTTATCATTTAGTTCTAAAAAAAGTTTAAAACAATTTTGATTGTAGTTGAACTGTTAATTTTTAATTTCTTGATATTCTTTAATTAGGCTTGAGTTCATCAAATTTAATTTTCATTAAATTATTTTCAATGTTTAAAAATAAAGCTGTTAATTCAGTTTTAAAACATAAAGCAAATTTACTTTAAGAGATCATAAGAAATATTATAACTACAACTGCAACTACCAGTTGATTTTAATTGATCTTTAGTTTTTGTCAAACTTGAAACAGTTTATACGTGTAAGTGCCGGTTCACACAAGTCAAGTTTGACTCGTCAAGTCTTGAGTTTTTAGGAGAGAGGGGAAAAGAAATGGCATTCTCTTTTCCCATCTCTCCTAAAAACTCAAGACTTGACTTGACTTGACTTGTGTGAACCGGCACTAAACGATTTCTTCCTTTGCTTTTTACATCATTTTACATTTAAAAATGTGCGTTCAATTCAGTGATGTTAACTTTTACTTTTTCATTACCTTACGGCCCTCTAAAAATTTCCGTTTTTGAGAAGTAATTACCGTACGCAAAGATTTTTAATTAAAACATAATGTGCTGTTTCCAAATGGCAGGCGATTGATTGTTTCATTTGTTAACAGAACGTAAGAGCATTATTTATAAACCATTAAATGTATTTTAAGAAAAATTTGAATGAAAATGTTTGTCTTAAAATACATACATTTTTAACCAAAATTATTGTATTTTTTTATGAAAAAGGTAGTAAAATAATTTAGAATTTGATCCGTACTTAAAATAATCCAAAAATTTTAGTTAAATTTATAACATTGCGGCTATTTCATATGTTTAAATATGAATTTACAAGAGTAATTAATTTTTTTGTTATAATATTTATCTATGTATTTTTAAATTGAAAATCACCTTTCAAAAGTTAAAACTTTAAACCCTACTTTAAACCAATCTAAGTACGTATATTTATACCAAAAATTCAAATATCTTTAAATTACCGTATTTTAAATAAAATTACCTTGCTACCTTTTGCGGCCCAAAATTAACCTAAAAAAGGGTAATTACCGTACGGTTAACATCACTGGTTCAATTGATGCCCAGAAATGTGCGTTCAATTGATGCTCAGAAATGTGGTATCGATAAAATACCAAAAGCAACATGTGAAATGTCAGCAAACATTAGGTTCGTTCTTAACATTGGTTATATTTTTTCAAGAAATTTTAATATATTCAGTTCTGAAATGCCTCATTTTTGAAAGATCCTCTAGAACACGGAATTGAGAATTGATATTATTATATTTTTCATTATCGTTTGTAAATAACAACAGTATTATGCTTTTGGTTTTTCCCTTTTAAGGTTTTATTTTAAAAACAAAATTTAGTTCTTAATGTTTCGCAAATTGTGGAATGAAATGATTTCGCCATTTTTTTACTTTATAAACCATTTCCTTTACATTGCATGCTTCTACAAATATGGGTTTCCTTTAAATGTTTTCACTAACATATTTATACATTTTCTTGCCACTTGTAAGAACAAATATCTCATTCTAGAAAGCAAAATATTAATCCTGGCGTCCACGCTTTGCATTTTAATATTTACATCGTTAATTGTATAAAAAACAACAACATTGATTGTGCAACAAACAGATGATGACCAAAGCCTGCTCTAGAAGATGTTGAAAATGTGAAACATGCATTCACACTTGAAACATCTAACATATCAATCAATAAAAAATTTCACCATTTCTGAGAATAAACATTTTTTTAAATTCTTTTTTTACAAAAGAGTTCTAAATTTTTTTTTTTTTAATTTTAAATATACGATTTGATTCTCCAAGATTTTAAAACACCCTCAAAATTTGAGACTGATTGCAAAATTTTATGCCGTTTTGCACAAAATTAATATTACAAGAATTTAGGTAAGTTTTAATCAAAAGTTTCGGTTTGTTTTATTTTTTAATTTTTCAAATACAACAACGACTGTAGGAAACGATAAACTCACTGTTTATTGTTGTTGATTTTGTTTAAGCTTTGATATTGTTACATTTAGAACTGGGGCTTATAATTCTTGTTCGCTTAACAGTTTTATTTGTATAATATCTTACGATTTTCTAAAATCTTTAGATGAAGTTTCCTAACGATCTGGCTTTAGCAACCAGTGAAATGCGCATAGGAATAGCTTATCTCATCAAAAAAAAATTCAGTTTGTCAATAGAATTAAATGGGAATTTAGCACATTTAAACGCAACCTTGATAATTAATTTTTAAATCTCAGGAAAAACTTTGATAATATTTATTTTAATTGTTTTTTCTGAAAGCCTGTTTTTTTGCAAAGAGTTTAAAGCAAATTTTATGTATTTTGCAAAAGTTTTTTCGAACTTAAGATATAGCCGCTTAGTTAACACTGGTGACATAAGCTCTTTTTAGCAACTGAAATTTATTTTTTTCTTTACAAAATGGATTTTGTTTTAATAATCAAGTGACTTTAAACAAGACTTAATTTGTATGAAGTTATCTAGTAAATTCGTAAAAATGTTAACTTTAGTTAACATGTTATAGTTAAAAATCATTACTACATTTTTTAAACAAACATTTGAAAGGCCAGCATTCTTATGTGGCTCTTTCCAACAAAACGCTTTTCCATATACATATAAAAACTTTACTTATTAAAGGCTATTTCATACTATAATACTTTGTAAGAGTGTGATAGCATGAATGCAATGAGCTATGAAAATGACAACCCTGCAAATAATATTGGACGACCTGATCCATTTTGATTAAATGGACTACTCCATGGACTGGTCCGATGTAATGCAAGCATGGACCATGTCATTGTTAAAAAGTGTTAGTGAGACGAAGTTAAAACTAATCCTCTTGTGTATACAATGGAGTTGTTTTAAGACTACTCATTTGTAATCCAAAGTTTGGTTATATGGTCCTGCCCTCCTACACTGATAGAAAAATTCTTCATATTGATGATGCCCTAACAGAATTGTTACATCAATTTTAATACAAATGGCATCCATGATGCATAAAGTAACATCAATCCAATGACTAACGTCTTCGTAAAATTTTGTCATTTTTTACTTGTCATATATTTTATGACTATAGTGACATCAATTCGATGCCACATTTTGTATATTATTAACATTATTTTCATGATTACAATGTATTATAAGAAGCAAAAATTCCTATATTCTATTTTTTTAAATTATTTGGTTAAATACATCAAATTTTCAAAGTAGAATGATCACGAAAACCATATGGGGCATGGTGCTGGTGTCTCATTATTGAGAGTCCTGCTGTAAACAAAGGTCATAATTCAACAAACGTAAAACGAACATCTGTAACGGGTAAGTAAATTATAATATTCTCACACTTTGACTTAAGTCAATTCCAATGACCTTGACTTAATGACAAACTGTCATTAAATTGATGCTAATGTGTCCTTTCTCCGATGTTACTGCGTCATCGCACTGAGGACATGTTCGTCATTTCTGTGATGCTGATATGTCATCCCATTGATGACATAATTTCATTTTGACCCTGATAACACTTTGGCCAAGTGATGTCAAGGTTGACATCACAATGATGAAAAGTGCCATGGGGTCAAAAACGAAGGCACTTGTCATAGTACTGATGCCAAAATACATCAGCGTTATGACGCCTATTCTATCAGTGTATGCATGTGAAAAAGAAAAAAGGGGCTTAATTTAGAGGCGTGTCATACAAGTGAGAATATTAAAATCTATACCGTTACTTTAATATAAAAAAGCCCTAACTAATGTTTTCCTTACTTTAAAGAAGAAGGAAACAACTTAATAAAAATTATAGTCTTGCAGTAACGATTTTTTTTAAACGCAGTTTTTTGTTCAATTCTCTAAGCAATTTAATAAAAAACTGGTTTTAAAAAAAATCGCGACTACAAGACTATATTTTTTATTAAGTTTTTTCCTTCTCCTGTAAAGTAAGGAAAACATTAGTTAGGGCTTTTCTATATTAAAGTAACGATACATATGTTCGTAGTTTAAGAAGGACTTTCTTGGCACGTAAACAAATTGGACATTTGGGGGAAGGATACAAGATGGCGTAAGAGGCGCCCAGAATTTGAGGTCGGATTAAAAATATGAGATCGGACTTTAAATAGCAGCGCTACATATAAAAAACAAAAAGGGCTGTACATATTTTAGGAACTTCATTGACATATCTTTCATTCTAAGGGGCGACTGGCGCAACGTTTTTTCGACCCACCCTAATACACATTCGAATTAAAATGAAAATGTATACTTATAATAAATGTTACTCACCAAGAGAAATAAATTCCCAGATTCTATATAAAAAAATCGATTATTGTTCATCTCTATTAGTCGGCCCTAATGTTCAAAAGTATGATTGTATAAAAATACACTCCCTAGTACTTCAAATGCAAACATACTCTATGACGTAAAGAACATTTTGCAGTTGTTGTTGCATTTTGTATTTTCAGTTAATAAACTCCTTAAATGACCTAATGACAATTAAATGTTTATAAGAATTTTCCTCACTGACAACTGACCACATGATGCCCAAGTTTACAATAATAATAAGAATAGTTATAGTTGCAGTGTTTTTTTGGTTTTTAACAAGGCGTGCACCCTGCACTCTGGTGATATGGCTCCTCTTGCATCAGATAAAAGATGATTTATGGTTTGTTGGTGTGTTTGGAATTTTAATTTTAACAATTTACAAAAGCCAACTACGATGCGCTAGAAATGCCTTCATTGGCATGCATAGTTACACACATACCTGTACAAACACTCAACGAGGCAGACAGACAGAAAGACAAACATACATACAGTCATACATTAAGATTTATGTTTCTTTAAAACTGCACACAATTACAGCTCAGATCACACGGGGTGCCTGTTTAGTAGTTTTATCTTTATTTGGACATTTCTTGCTTAGAATTGTCAAATGAATAAAAAATATTAAGATTTTAGTTGAATTAATTGCCCCGCTATTTTATATTTTCCGTTTTTATTTGTTTTCTGTTTGTTCATAACTTTGTTGATCTTCGTCAACCTGCGGCTGCGTGAGTACTGTGCCACTAAGAAAAAACGTTGCTTTAACAATTCTAAACGTGTTAATCATCTTCAAGGCCCCATCACTCCATTCCAGCCAACTGCATTCACTTTAAAAACATTTATGCTTTACAATACTTTGCTAACACCTTGGAAGTTACACATACGATGAAAAGTTTAATGCAACACACTCACCAGCTAATGCTGGTATATTTTCTATGACAATGTGTGTTTTGTTTATTAGAGTTTCCCAACTTAATGCATCAAATCATCTAATTGCTTTTGGGGTTTCTAAAAGTTTCTAAAAGGATATGAACATCGATTTAGTATAATTTCACACGTCAAATTTAAATAAAATGTCATTAGTTTTTTTTATAGTGTAAAGGAACCAGCTTTCTGTAACTTTGGTGTGAACTTCTTGCATCGAAAAGATATGAAACAAAATATTCCATTGTTTCTCGAAAAGTGAGAAAAAAATGTGTCTGTAACTCGTGTTTCAAACAAAAATGCGGGTTTAATTTACATACGCTTATTTAACGGAAACCGGAAATATGATCTAAGAAAATATTTATGAAACTAAGAATTTTTAAAAAAAAATATGCCCCAAAAAACAAAATATGGCTGGCTTATTTGAAAGCAAAATATTAAATAATTTACTTACATATTGGCATTAAAAAAACAAAAGGAAAAAATTATTGTCGGTAAAGCCCATACACCATACATACTTGCAAACGAATTTTCGGAATTGTAACCTATTTGCAACCGATGGACACAAATGGGCCTACTAAAATAAAGTTATGTAGAAGTTAGGATTCATATAAGAAAGTACCAAAAAAGGAAATACGGGAAATTTAATATTTTTGTTTAGCATTTTGGTTCTACAACTGGTATTTTTTTAATTATCGTTAGACCTAGAAACATAAAATTCAACATGTAATGTCCTGAGTGGATAAGAATCTATGAGGCAACTTTTTGGTACTTTTTTGTTCTTTAACTGGTACTTTTTGAATATCCGTTAGTATTGGACCTAGAAACATAAAATTCAAGATGCAGTGTCCTGAGTGGATAAGAATCTATAAGGGGAAGTTTTTGGTACTTTTTTGTTCATTAACTGGTACTTTTTGAATATCCGTTAGTATTGGACTTAGAAACATAAAATTTAACATGCAATGTCCTAAGTGGATGAGAATCTAAAAGAGTGAAATTTTGGTACTTTTTTATTCATTAACTGGTACTTTTTGAAGTTCGGTTAGTATCGGACCTAGAAAGATAAAATTAAACATGCAAGGGCCTGAGTGAATGAGAATCTGTAAGAGGAATCTTTTTGATACTTTTGCGTTCATTAACTGGTACTTTTTTAATTTTCGTTAATATTGGTCTTATGAACATAAAATTTAACCTTCAAGATTCTGAGTGAATAAGACTCTGTAAAGGCGCTTTTTGGTACTTCTTTGTTTTTTAACTGGTACTTTTTGAATTTCCGTTATTATTGGAACTAGATACATAAAATTAAACATGCAAGGTTTTAGTGAAGGCTTTTGGGTACTTTTTGTTCTTTAAGTAGTACTTTTTGAATTTCCGTTATTAATGGACCAAGAAACATTAAAATTAACATGCAATGTCCTGAGTGAATAAGAATATATGAGAAAACTTTTGGTACATTTTTTTCTTTAACTGGTATTTTTGAATTTCCGTTAGTATTGTACCTAGAAAAATAAAATTCACGATGCAATTTCCTGAGTGGATAAGAATCTATAAGAGCGAAGTTTTTGGTACTTCTTTGTTCATTAACTGGTACTCTTTTTAATTTTCGTTAATATTGGTCTTATGAACATAAAATTTAACTTTCAACGCCCTGAGTGAAGAAGAATCTAGAAACATAAAATTCAATATGCAATGTAATGAGTAGCTAGGAATCTATAAGAGGGAAGTTTTTGGTACGTTTTTGGATTGGATTGGACCTAGAAACATAAAATCAAAAATTCCAGATCCATAGCAAATGAGAATCTGTAAGAGGGTTTGTTGTTCTCATTTTGGTACTGGTTCTTTTTTTAAATAAACTGGTACTTTTTTTTAATTTAATATTTATTTTTGTGCATTAAATAAAAAAATCAAATAGGTCTCTGGTACTTTTACGAAATTCAGCCGTTTTAGGTCGTAAACGGGTAAAACCTGTATTTTGGAACTTTTTTGTTCACCATTTACATCTAGCTTTTAAACCAATACGCATCTAGCTTTTAAACCAATACGCATAGAAAAAAAGTTATATAACATTTGTAACTTATCTAAAAAAATACAAATGCATATGTAGGATTTAATTATGCCAACATTAATTATTAAGTAAAACACTTGTTGTTTTGTGTTCCAGTTCATTTTATTTCTAAGTAATTGTATGCTTAAGTCTAGGTGAAAAAGTATAAATATAAGAATAACCGCACTACGTCTTGTTCCGTCAAACTCTCTATATCAACTCTCTTCTCAAACTGCCCAGACGCGCGCGTCGCACATAGTCATCTGTCATGTATCTAGTCAATCTATCCCAATTCCCATTCGTCCGTTAACGCTGCAATGTTCATACCGTCGTAAATAACCCAATCCTACACATATTTGTTACATTTTCGAAATTAGAACGTATTAGGGATGCAAATTGTACATATGTTTGTTACTTTTGTTCAAAAGATTTTTTCTCCATCTATTTATCTTTCACCGCAGAGCATAAACGCATGAAGCTAAAAGGTTAACAATTGGACCACATATCTCCTAAACTAAAAGCGTTAAAAAACATTAACACTTATTGTTGTTCATTAGAAAAATTCGCTAACTTCATATCTCCTAAACTAAAAGAGATACAAAAAATTGAATACTTTTTATTGTTCATTAAAAAATGAACGAACAGGTGTATGGTACTCTTTTGAGGCCCGGCTTTTTTGTGGTGTAAAAGGACAAATAAAAATTATATCACATTCGTAGCTTATCTAAAAAATACAAAACAGATTTGGACCTTTTTTAAAATTCAAACGTTAAAGGTGTGAAAACCGTTCCTAATTTTGTTACTTTTTTCACAACATTTTCTACATCTATCTATATAATATAAAATTGTAAAGTTACTGTGACACATAAATAAGGTGAAAAAATTATCAAAAATGAAAACACGGGGAATTAACTTTCTTTTATTTGCTTTTGTGTTCTACGAGTGGTACTTTTTTAATTTTCTATAATATTGAACTTAGAAACACAAAATTATAAGTGCAAAGTCCTGTGTAAATATCAACATATGAAATGAAAAATTTTGGAACTTTTTTGTTAAAACCTATGAACATAAACTTTGGCATATAAATATGTTCATGAAAGAAAAGGCCCGATTACAAAGTAGTGGGTTAAATGCTAGAATTTAAACAAGTTAAAATCTAGAAAAACAAACTTTGGCAAAAAAATATGTCTACGAAGGAAAAGGTGACGCTAATAAAGAAGCGGGTTAAATGCTAGTTAAATATAATCAAAATAATTTAAGAGGAAATACAAAATTTAATTTAAATGATTTTGTTATTCGTGCTTAATTCCCAATTTTTATTATTTGATAAAAACACTGAAATTTATTGTTGATGGGATAAGTTATTCCTATGCGCATTTCACTGGTTGCTTAGCTTTTATACTTTAATAGTCTTATTCTTTCAGTATTTTCCTATTTTAAAAATAGTAAAGTTAAATACACAAAACTTATAATAGGAACTATCCAGTTATAAAATACAAAGAATGCTGACGAAGGCCGTAGAGGGCCTGGAAAAGCATTACATTCTGCTGGTATCTAATAGTTGTATAAATTTTCTTTACAATTTACTTCATTGCTAGCCAAAGGATAGGTAAAGTAAGCCTCGTAATAGAAATATACAAACGAAAATTCTGCATACAAAATATTCCTGGAAAATATTAAAGGAATAAGACTATTACAGTATAAAAGCTTTTAAAATTGTTATTTGACTTAGAATACACATTCGAATTAATATGAAAATTTAAATTACACTGTTCACAAATTTTTAACTTTTTGCCATAACCTCAAAAATGAGATGTTTTCTAAGATAAATCGGGGCTGCTGCTCACGAATATGGCATTAATTTATTTTTCTCAAGAAGCGTTTTCGATATATACGCGAAAATCGTGTTTATCTGCAGTTGTTTTACTTTTGAAAATCTTGACTGAATATCGAATTTCCATACAAAAATAACTTTTTTCCTTTTTGCATGGAAATCGATATTCAGTTTTCTCAGTAAATTGCGAATAAAATCAAAAGTTGTGCACCGATTTCAATAAAACAAGCCTAAAAGCTAAATATTTTAAGACCAAAACTGTGCTTTTTGTCTCGTTTTTATTTTTTATGAATTTTTAAAAAACAAAAATTGTTTTTTTTTTCAAAATTTCCCCATTGTTTCTTCAAAAATTCTACTATATCTCTGAAACTACAGGGCAAATTAAAAAACAATGAAAGCTCGGCTTTAAGATAATATTGTTGCCCAGTTGCGGATTTTTTTTAACTGAATATGGTCAACCGTTTTTAAGTTATTCCAATATATCTTGAAAACTAGAGCTGATAGAGAAGAATCGAGATTAGATTTCAATCAGCGACCTCAAATTAGTAAAAATTTGCAATCAGATTCCAGACTGCAAACTATCTGTTCCGCAGTGTAAAAGTAGCATACTTAAAAAAAAATGTTTATGAAAATTAGAAACTGGGAATTATTTCCTTCTGAAGGTTACTTTTTTTTTTTTTTTTTTTTTTTTTTATATTATATTCAACATTTTTTATTTTTCGAATTTATTCTATGAGCTAAATTTCAGTTATGTATTTTATAAAGCTTTTTTGTAATAGTCATATTCCTTCATTCCAACGGAAAGCTAAGGTAAAATGTAACAAGAAAATACAATATAATAGTCTGATAGTGTATAAAGTCATTTCTGAAAAATTGAAGGAATATGACTATTACAAAAAAGCTTTATAAAATACATAACTGAAATTTAGCTCATAGAATAAATTCGAAAAATAAAAAATGTTGTTTATGAAAATTCAAATTCGGATGTTTTTACTAAATATACCGTTATTTCTTAATTCTTTGTCCGACGATAACAATTTTACGCTTACTACGTTTGAAATAAAATATTATTTAAGATACATGTTAAAAAAAATTGTAAATTTTTTTATTGCCTTACTGCAGCGAATTAAAATGGTGAATTTTGAAAAAACATAAAAAATCACTTTTTTCAAGTTTAAAGTCCTGTAACTCAGTAAATCTTTATCTGATCGACACAGTTTGGATATGTTCTGAAAGAGGATAGAGATATCTATGCAAACTGTTAATAGTTCTCGAGATTTTTCGAAATACCTAAAACAACTGCAGAAAAACACGATTTTCGCGTATATCTCGAAAACGCTTCTTGAGAAAAATATATGAATGCCATATTCGTGATCAGCAGCTCCAATTTATCTTAGAAAATCGTATATGTTCTGTAAATCGAAATGAAGTGGATTTAAAACCGAACAAATTTCTAAAACGAGCCTGTACAGACAGTTTATAAAACTATTCCTTTTTATATACTTTATATATTAAGTACCAAAAATATTTACAAGAACAGCTCTTACAACCAGAAAAAACTACAGTAATTTTGTCAATAATTGAAATCAAAAACATGCCCTAATAACTTATTGTTGAGGTTAATTTTTTTTTTGTGGCATAGTGTTATAAATAATTTTTTAAGCTTCAAGGTTTCTTTCAAATGTGCTAAATTCCCATTTCATACTATTTAGAAATTGAAATTGATTGTTGAAGGGATAAGCTATTCCTATGCGCATTTCACTGGTTGCTTAGGCCAAAGATTATAGAAAAGCTAAAGATATTATTAAGATATGAACTTCGCCGAGGAAGGAAAAAAACTAGAGAAATAATGACTTTACAACAAACCTTATACTTCGACGGAAGGAAATACCAGACTTGGACTGTTACTGGAAAAGATGAAAAAATACAGACTTGGACTGTTACTGAAAATACAGACAATGCATACTCGAAGAGCATATTTCTTTTATGAAAGAACCTGACTCGAAGTTTAAAGGAAATGTTGCATCTGTTTCAGGCACTGAAAAGTGTGTAGCACAAGAATTATTTAACTTTTTGTTACTTACGGGTATTTCAATGGATTTTTGTAAAAGCAATTTGTTGTGTGTATTTTGTAAAATATTAAGCAGCGAAAGCTTGTTAAGTAACTATACAACTAAAATAAATTATTTTAAGTAAATTTAAGTTCGCTTAAAGTCATAACTGTTTGCTTAAACCAAGCCACATATATGTTTACAATCTTTGGCTTGGACGAGAATGGTGCAAAATTTTTTTGGTTCAAGCGATATTTTCTTTTGACTTAGTCAAAAGTTCAATCCGCGTATGGATAGATTTGGTCATTTGTTATTTACATTTGAAATCACAGTCAATCTTAAGATGTTTTATTAGCATTGCGATTGCAAGATCGAAATCGATATTCAAGTACACAAAAAAATATATTTTTCCAATTGTTTTGCTGTGACATTTTTGGTTTTGTTGTCTGGCGCTTAAACAAACAAAGCGGATGGTTTTCCGACACGATAACAGGCCAATTGAAGAAGAATGGATTTTCAAGGTCTATCCTGCAAACACTTAATGACTGTATTTGTGAATTGTTTATTGTCATTGCGAGTGCAAGCCGCACCGGAAACAGCAGGCGTTTGAATTCGAATGAAAATTTAAAAAAAAAAAGAAATTATGTGATGCGATATCCAACGAACATCAATTCATTTTGATTTATGTAGATTATTCTGTTATGAGGATGAAGGTAAATATGTCGAACTAAATATGTTTCTTACATTTTTATTTATTTAACAGTTTTTCTTAATATACATAATTGTAGTTACATGTTTAAACTTAAAAAAAATCTTGCGCTTAATAACATCAACATTTCAAGAAAACTCAATACAGTTAAACATTTCATTGAAACAACAACATAATTTCCTAAACTGGCCTGCCATCTCGTAGTTGGTTCGAAAAGTTTTAACATACAGTGGGTGATTGAATCGTAATGTGCGTTGAGGAACATTCAATGATATTTTACTTAAAAGAAAATCTGATACAACATTTCCGTTTAAAAGATTTACAAGAAATGAAACGTTAAGCATAATTCTTCGGCTTTTTAATGTTGGCAGTCGAATCAAAGCAAATCATGATGAATATGATGGAAGCGCAGAATATCCTCTATAAACATCTCTTAAATAAAAAAGTACAAACTGTTTCTGAACAGATTCGATAAGATTAATGTGAGTTATAGTAGGGGTTCCATACAATTGAACCATACTCTAAAAGCGGTCTTACAAGTGAAGTGAATAATCTTTTGGTGATAAAGGGGTCCTTAAATTCGTTGGCCCATCGTTTACTGAAAGCCAAGATTCCTCGAGCTTTATTAACAGCGATCGTGATATGGAGGGCTCAGAGCTGAAGCGAACCAAGTCAAAAAAGAAATTCAAAAATATATTGAGTTTGAGTAAGTTAATTGCCATTTATTACTGGAGCCACTGACATGGGTTTATTACCGTTACCTTAGGAATTAAACTGTTTTTGATTTACCCCATTACAGAACTGGATTGAGTTAAATTTTGAGTAGATTTTCGCACCAGATTTCAAATACATATACGTGATATATTTTATGACTTGGTTCGGTTCAGCTCTGACCCCTCCATATTTTGTACAAAGTTTAATTGTCCATCCAACAAAACATAATAACATTTACTGACTCGAGTTTATGACCACTGATATAATAGTGACCAAGAGTGGCCTGCCTTCTTAAAAAAGTCATGTGCTTGCATTTTTTGAGGTTAAGTTCCATTAAATTAATGCAACACCAATTATAAAAATTATCCAAGTCCTTTTGGGGTTAACGATGACCTGGTGAATGATTGAAGCTTAAAAATAGTTTAACATCGTCTGCGAACATTAGTTTATTAGAATAATTTATTGCTTCAGGCAAATCGTTGATGAAGAGTAGAAATAAAATTGGGCCCAGGTGACTACCCTGCGGAACAACGGATTTTTCCAAAATATTTCGTGAATTTGCAGAATAAAACTTAACAGACTGTGTTCTGCATAATAGCTGTGACTTTACCCAGCTTAAATAAGTCTTATCTAAACCCATGACGCCAGTTTGTTGACCATTTTCCAAATAGTTTTGGAATAGCGTTTAATTTAGCTATGCCTCTATAATTTATTATATTTGGCTTATTGCCAGATTTGAACAAAGGAATGAGAAAGGATTCTTTCCAAAATTTAGGGAAGTAACCATATTTTAATGAAGTATTTAATATAATTGATGAAGATGTTGCAATAGCTGGTGCACAATTATTCAAAAGACAACTTGGTACGACATCTGGACCACACGTAGTGTCAAGTAATGGAAATGATCTTTACATACTTAAAATATGTTTTTCGTATTTGGGACATTTTTCCAATTTTAAAAAAAAACCCAAAAAAAAAATAAAGATTGTATCAAAAATCTTTAATGCAGATGCTCTGCACATAAAATCATAAAATTTTGTGAAGCAAGTGGATACTGGGTCTTTCAACAAATTAAAAATTCTGTACATTTTCACTCTTCTTCTTTCGAAATTTCAGACCATTAAACATTAAAGCTTGCTTTACTTATCGGATATGAATTGAGATCTCTTTGGCGTTTGGCAAAAATGTCTTAAGTTAAAGACTGTAGTTTGTTGTTATGTAAAATTGAAAAATATTTATTTGGTGTATTTTATAGACTTTTTGGTTAAGAATTATATCATTTCACAATTTAATTACAATTTGTAATTGTCAGCAATAAAGTTGCCATAATTAAATTGAAAAAATCCCGGGATTCCCGCACAAATTTCGTTTTTTGTGTTTCTTTTAAGCATTATTGTCAAAAATTTGACGAAAAAAACGGGACAAACAAGCAAACTTAATAATCATTTTCTTTAATTACAATATTTATTTTGATTATAAATCCACATCTTACTAATGGTGTTTTCTTTTCTACCAAAAAATGTGCCTTTTTTTAAAAAAAATTCAATTTGGTGTCTTTTTCTTAAAAATGTTGGTCCCGAAAAGGGTGGCTTGTCTTATTCTAAAAAACTCATGCTCTTCGGGAGCAAAATTTTTAAGAAACAGACACCAAATTGCATTTTTTTTAAAAAAAAAAGGCACATTTTTTGTAGAAAAGAAAACACCATTAGAGTTACTAAGACAATGTTAAATCTCACTAACTATTAACAAAAGTAGGGGTTACGCTTATTTGGTCAAATTTTTAATAATTGTGATCGTAGCTTAATATTTTTTAAACTGATAGGAAAAAAAGTTTAAGTTTTCGGTTCTTAATTTCTGATGCCTGGTTTTAATGTGCTGTTTTCACAACACAAGTGCTTGAACGTGTAGTAAAATTTATATGAAAAGCACTTAGTTTTTTGAGTGTTATCAAACGAGATCTGTATTCAAAAAGTTCTTTGAGGTTATATTGGCCCAAAAATGGTTTAAACTTATGTGCTGTTTTCACAACACATTTTTTGGGTGTTTTTTATACAAATTTTACTACACGTTCAAGCACTTGTGTTGTGAAAACAGCACATAAGTTTAAACCATTTTTGGGCCAATATAACCTCAAAGAACTTCTTGAATACAGATCTCGTTTGATAACGAATTATTTATACAAAATTTGCCAATTTTTAATGTTACCGTTTTTAAGAGATATAGAAATTGATATTGTCTTGGGAGGTACCATATGCATATTGATAACCCAGCCATCTGTAGCAAATTTGAAAACTTAAGCTGTTAACGTTCTATACATACACAGATATATTTGTCTTTGTACGGGAGCTGACGTGCCCATTTATACGCTCCCGCCCATTTTTTTACAGATATTGCTCGTTGATAACCCAGCCTTTTGTACAAAATTTCCAGACTTAAGCCATTGTCATTCTTTAGATGTACAGAATTATATTTTGTGCCACGCCCACTTATTGCAAGTTGTTGTGCATTGATAACAGCTTGTACCAAATTAAGAAACTTTACCTAATCTTATTTTCCAGATATGTGGCAACCATATTGACTCTCCAGTTTCGAATTTTGTGTACTGCCAACCCTGTATATACAACTTTTCTCGTATACTATAGATAGTGCTGGTTCACACTCTTCAAGTTTTAACCGTCAAGTCTTGGCCCTACAAGAAATGGCTGATGTAAACTAACACATAGAAAATGTATAAACTAACACACTTGCAGCAATTTTACATAAAATTTTTGATGTTGGCGTTGCCATAGTGGGGGTTTTCGTACAAATATTTTGGTAAATTTTCTATTATACTTCATTTTGCTTCGGCATCATTTTTATATACGTATTTGATCTTCAAAGTATATTTTAAAAAAGTTTAAGTGTTTTTGTACTTTTTTTAAATAAATTTCATGCAAATATTCTTATATTTTATATTATGGAATTGTGGGGATTTTTGGACCAAAAGTGTGTTAATAAAAAATGTTACGCAGTGGCAACGCTGAATAATACAGTCAAAAAAAAATAATAAGTAAGAGAGAGACAACTGCATGTTAACATGAATAATGCAGAGTTGCATTTTTAGCCGTTTAACATGCAAAAGTCATTTTTATTTTTGTGAATCCCCGCGTATTGACATAGAATTGTCAAATTAAAAATTTTTGAATGTAAACTTTCAAAACTTAATTGAAAAAACCAATTAAAAAAAAAACTAAAAGAAAAAATACATAAAAAAAACATAAAAAAGAACATATTAAAACAAAAAACTTAACAAAACAACAAATTAAAAAAAGATAAGCATGAAGAAAAGACATCTTCAAAATTGTCTTTCAAAAGAAAAAAGTGCCTTTGATGCCGAAATAAAAAAATATAAAAGTTTAGTGATGAGTGGCAATAGTGAAAGTGTTGAAAAGAATTTGCAGAATGTCACTGAAGTGGTGGTTTTGTAGGGAGTGAATTTTTGCTAGGTGAGTTTGAGAGTGATAGCTCCGAAGCTGCGTCAGGTGATTCATTCAACCCAGAAATTATATATGTAAAAAAATTATGTTTATTCTTCTTACAGAAAACTTTTATGCTTAAATCTAAAGGAATGGCAGAAGACCCCAGCGAATTCATCCGTATTATAATTACAGATGACCTCCTAGACCAATTTAATTGGGATGGGCGGTGGGAGAAGAAATCGCTGGGGAACTTGACGGTCTTTAGTACGATTTTAAGAGGTATGTAACCATTTTCGCCTACCAATAAATAAATTGTCTGTCGTTGTTTAATTTTACTTTTATTAATTTCAGATGTCTTTCCGAAGCATTCCCACAGAGAGTTTGAGAGGCGCGTTAAAAAGGCTTTCGAAAAAAGCCACCATAGGCAAAAGCAAAAAATGTATGCTCAAAAAAATAAAGAAAAAAATGTTTAATTTCTGTTGTTCGATATATTTTGAAATAAATTTTTAAAATATTTATTATAAAAATTCAAAACAACCTTTTTTTTAATGATGTACCAGTCAGCAATGATTAGTCAGGTATGAGGATATTTACATCAGTACTGATTAGTCAGGTATGAGGATATTTACATCAGTACTGATTTGTCAGGTATGACGATATTTACATCAGTACTGATTTGTCAGGGATGACGATATTTACATCAGAACTGATTACTCAGCTCTGACGATGTTTACATCAGGACTGATTACTACCATACTGAGGAGTGAGTAGTGCAGATATATATTATACTAGTTTGCGAAGTTCATAGGCATGAGAGAGAAGCAAAATCACACGTACACGAATGTTTACATCAGTTTTTTCATATTGCCCTTAATAATTTGATAGAAACTTCTGATGTATTAACACATCAGCAATGCCCATCAGATGATGCATCAAATGACTGTCATTGTTCTTGTAGGGGGGTTTTTAGGAGAGAGAGGAAAATAAATGGCATTTTCTCTTCCCTTCTTGCCTAAAACCTCAAGACTTGCCGACTAAAACTTGAAGAGTGTGAACCAGCACATAGAAAGAAATCTATGTTGAGCCATGTCAACTTCTACAATCTTACCCACCTTTTGCCAGATGTCATGCATTGACATCCAATCCATGTGTTCAAATTTTAAAAATTTTACTGCTAAGACTCTTCAGAAATTCCGAAATCTATTTTGCATGGTAAGTGCCACTCCCACTTCTCCAATCCCTCCTACATTTAGTAGGATGTTGTAAATTGCCAACCAAGATGATTACACTTTTTTGGAAACTTTGGCCTTTGCATTTCTATAAATATAGAGAAATCATAATACATATCTTTGCATGGGAGGTACCACGCCCACTTTTTCAATTTCGTTAATTTTTTAGAGAGGTTGTGTATTGATAACCCAGCTATATATGTGTACGAAATTTTGAAAATTTTTCTCTTACCGTTCTATAGATAAAAAAATCTAATTTGTGCCACCACCGGCTCTACAAACCCCCGCCCACATTTATTAACAGGATGAAATTTTTTTTTTTGATTAAAAAGATTGTATAATAAGTTATACTTTGTTTCTACTATTAGCAAAACAACTTGTTTTGAGCAAAACGTGTCAAAGTGTTTCCATTACGTAAAACTGGTTTTGAATTTCGAATTTGCGAAATCAATTTGACATTTATGTTGCAAACAAACTTGAACGCCAAAAAAATATGTGTTGAAAAAAATATTTTGCTTTAACATGAAATTTCCTTGTTGGTATGTATATAAAAAGCACACAATTTGTTACCTTTTTATTATATTATTTTATCGCTGTAAATAAATAAATGAGCTGGAGCGTTGCATAAACCTATTTAATAAGTCTTGATATTTTGGTAAATATGTCACTTTTTCGAAATTGTCAATCAATAATGGATAACCCAGAGTTGTATTCATGATTTTCGACATGTTTTGGAGAAAAACTAGGTTTTGTTTGAGTTTTTCGAACATGAAAAATGTATGGGAAAACAAGTAGCAAAACACTTGTTTTGCTGCAAAACTAGTTTTGTGGCCCAAAATATTAGAGTGCTTACGTACCAAATTCTATTATGATACCATTATTTATTACGGATTTAGGCGTTCTGAACTGTTTTTTCTTCACTACATTTCACAGTGTCAGTGTCCTATAAAAATGTGACGTTCCAAATTTTGTAATGATAGCATTATTTATTAAGGTTTTGGGCCTTCTAAACAGTTTTCCGGAAAACAGTTTCAAAGCGTTTTTCAGTGCCGAAAACATTGTTTATGTTATGTTGTTATGATTTAAACTTGTTTGGAAAACATTTAAAAAAATTAAAAACAAAAATTTAAGAAAAAGTAAATAAAGCATGCAAGAAAAAAAATAATTAAAATTAAAAAGAAAATAAAAATTAAAAACTAAAATAATAATTAAACTAAAAAATTAAAATTCAAATAAATAATAAAAATTAAATAAAATTATAACAATTATAAAAAAAATAAAAAAAAAACAAAAGCAAAATTTAAAAAAAAATCCATACAAACATACATAAAACCCAAAAAATAGATGAAATATCAGTGATGATTCTTGCATCTGCTATGCACTCTCAAACGTGTTTCTCCCATGGGCAAGTTCTCGCAATAAGCGCCAGTCGGCTTGGCTTGGCAACAAGCACCCACTCGGTACGCACCCTTATGCTCTCGTATATAGACTCTAAGTGCTGGTTCACACTCTTCAAGTTTTGCCCATCAAGTCTTGAGTTTTTTGCAGAGAGAGGAAAAGAAATGGCATTCTCTTTTCCCTTCTTTCCTAAAATCTCAAGACTTGACGGCTTAAGGCTCAGTTAGCCGGGAGTTACAGTAACGTTGCAAATCAGCTGATTCATTTTATTGTATGGAAAGCAATTAGAACGATTATAGTTAGCAGTAAGATGTTACGTCTCAATCTGTAAGAAATAGTTTGGTCTTACTCTTTTACTGTAATGTTACTGTTACTTCCTTGAAGAGTGTGAACCAGCACTTATTCTCCCAACAATGCTACCATACTTTCATTAAATTTCATACAATTTGTAAGCATAAATAATGAAACAGAACTGGGGCTGAACGATGTTTTTCATACAGATTGACATAAAATTAAGCCAGAGAATGCGGTCGAGAAATAGAATCAATTTTATTTTAAGGACGTTTTTTCTAATGCTCTCACATATAGACACTAATTCTCTTAACAATGCTACCATACTTTCATTCAATTTCATACATTTTATAAACAAAGAAAAATAAGAACAAAAGAAAACAAAAGAAATGAGAGAGAATTTGAAGTTACGGCCGACGTTTTAATTATGGACTTAAGAATTTTTGCTTGAAGTTGAAGACTCAATTCTGTTTCATCATTAAAATTAGCATCGAAAGAAAATAAAAAATTAAAACAAAAAAATGAGAGAGAATTTGAAGTTACTGCCGACGTTTTAATTATGAGCTTTAGATGTTTGCCTGAAGTTGAAAACTCAATTCTGTTTGAATACAAATTTTCAATGTCAAGAGTTTTTGCTTCTCGAGAAAAAATATATTGTCCACTCGCCAAAAAAAAGAAGATATAAAACAAATATGGTAGTAAAATAGAACGAAATTGATTTCGGTTGCCTTTGTGCAAAAATATATTATGTATCATTTTAATTCAGATTTACATTGAACTGAAGTAATCATCGATTTCAAAAACTGTTGTAAACTCCAAAAATGTTTAAGACATAAGGTGTGTTCATTTACTAAAAAAATTTACGCGGTTTGTACTCTCCAAGTAGGAGAGTAAAAAATTAAGAGATTTAAAAATGCTTGCAAATTTTTAGTGGTAAGATTTTTACTTGCAAGAATTTGCGAAACAGTTGTTTCATGTTTTTCTATTCCACACCAACTTTTGGAAATGTGAAACAAAATATTTGTTATAATTTTTAAATTAAAAATATATAATTTTCTTAAATTTAGCAACAGTAACCATGTGCAAATAGTTCAAAACAATTAAATTAAGGAAGGCTTAATTTCGTATCTTACAACTGGATACTGTCAATGTGCCTAACTTGCTAGTTTTTGCCGGTTGGAAGAAACATTTTGTAAATTTTTAATGTTCTCTCTCGTTGCAAGTTTCTGCTAGCAAGGTAAATGAACACACCTATTGTTTTGTTTTTGTCTTATTTAATACAGATTTGGTTGTATACATTGCAACTTGACTCGATTACAATCGATTGGTAAGAAAGAACAAAAAAATATCTACCACAAAAACCATTAACAGTATCATATGAACGTTAATATATAATGGTTTGTATGTATGTGCATTTTTATATTGTTCATTAATTAGGGTTTGTATTTTAAAAATTCCAAATAAGCGAATAAAAAATGGGAAATATGCAATCTTAAGATAAATAAGTTGTGAGTCGAACAATATATATTTTAGAGTTTTTACGACAATTTTGTAATTTTTTATAACTTTCTTGCTAGTTTTGACTTTAATAAGTGAAATCTTAGAAACTATTGAATTTACTGGTGTAAACTTTGCAAAAACTTTCTGTAACTTTAGTGAGAACTTCTCGCATCGCAAAGATGTGAAACAAAATATTCCATCGTTTCTCGAAAAGTGATAAAAAACTATGTCTGTAACTCATGTCTTAAACTATCAAATGAGAATACGTCGTTACGTTATAAATGTCACAATATTCAACAGTAGCACATATCGTTGACGGCAACCAAATTTCACTAAAATTGATAATTTTTCAACGACGGCGGCGAAAATACAACCGTCGGATATACTAAATAGTGTAAAGTGCGACTTTAATGTTCATTGTTTGCAAACGAGCTTTAAAAAAATTCGTATATTTTATAAAAATGTTAAAAGAAAAATAATTTATCAATGAAAAATGTGGCAAGAACAAAATATTATTATTATTAATCTATTTATTTTGCATTTTTAATCGTTTTTAAGTGTTAAAATTACTTCACGCCCCATTTTTTTCGTGAGTTTATTTGACAGTTCAAAGCGGGAACTTTTCTCATCAAAATGTTACAGACACACTTTTTCTGGAAATTGTCGAGTGATTTCCTTACGTCACAGCTAGTACTCGTTACAGACACAGTTTAGTGAGAAACCCAGCTGTTTGTTTCAATATATGGCATTTTTGTTTAATTTCACACATTTCAATCGAAAAGTTGTTCGACGCGAGAGTTACAGAACATGGGCACCGGTATGCCAGCCATCGTACTTTACATCACTTAAATCACATATGTAATTTTTATAAAATCACAAAAAGTTGTGTCAGCTGTCGGTTTGCAATTAAGAGTCGAGTAAATATAAACCATCTGTTATTAGCGAGTGCCTTGTTGTATATTTTCTTGGTGTAGAGTAAAAGGTCAAATGGAACGATGCAAGACCCTTTGCACAAGATTAGGAATGGGGATAATGTTATCTAAACAAACTGCTAATCATTAAACTTGATGATACATTGATGACTTTGACTGCAATGTTTTATGTTTTGGAACTCAGCCATAATTTTATAAACATTTTTCTAGGAATTTCTAAAGTAAAGAACTTTTTATTTTAGGTACAAATTTTATTATATTTTTTTACCAAAAAATTTAAGAACCAAAACCCCTTGAATACTTTAAACATACAATGTGGTGGCCACTATTGTAATAAGCAGTGTTCGAAAATAAACACTAAATATCGCTCCTTAGTGTTCGGTTCGGTACTAGTGCTTATGTAGAAAATCATTAAAAAAATAACGTTTCCCTGTTAGTCATCTTTCAAACACAAAAATAATACTGTTTTTATCAAACTCAACAAAAGGTGAGAACATTTAATTCCGTTCGGTTTTTTTTTTAAATCCACAAACTTCATTGTGTTCGGTTCGTCTCATAAATGTTCGTCCCTTTTGGCTGTCCAAAAAAAATCAAAAATTGTTTACAAAAACAAAATACAGATACAAAAAAAAACTAAAAGCAATACACACACAAGCTGTTCGTGGTGCGGTCGTTTATCAATGTAAATAAGAAACATTATAGAACATTAAAATATAATGTTCGTCTACAGTATCACTACAATTGTTCTGTTTTTTTCACAAACACCAAAACCATATATAATGTTCGGCTCTTTCTTGAAAATAGTTACGAACGGTATTAAGGGTTTTGTTCGTCTACACAATCACTAAAAAAATATATATCGTTCTTGGGTGTGTGAGCCGAACGTTAAATAATGTACTGTTTATTTTCGAACACTGGTAATAAGTTCATTCAGTTTTTGTTTCATTGCAGCAGGTGTATTCAGTGGGTAATGCCATAAATTGTGACAAAAAGTTCTTTTTTGTTTGTGAATATCAACCGAACAAGAGTCACAATATGTTTGCCGGCACAACAGCCTAGAACAGTGTTTCCTTACCTTTTATTATCATGCTATTTTAAAGATAAAATACACTTTTCAGGCATACTTGTATTACAGTGTTAATAATTTTTATTTAATTAAATCAAGTTAGCTTAATTTTTTTATTACAGATCTCGTTTGACTGTATCAGTTAACTGTACCAAATTTGGCAACTTTTAATGTAACCCTTTTTTTAAAGATAAAGGAACTTATTTTGCCTGTGTATGGGAGATACCACGCTGGCTTCTTAAATGCAGCCTAATTGTTGGCAGATGTTGTTTGTATTGATAACCATTATATTTTTACCAATTTTGGACTAAATATTTTACACTTACCGTTCTTAAGGTGTAGGGGGTTCTATTTTGTACCACGCCCACTTATTTAATCTCGCCTACTTTTTGTCTGAAATTTCATATAGATAACCAAGCTTTTTGTAACATATTTGGAAACTTAAGTTGCTACCGTTCTCTGGAAATACAGGAATCTACTATTATTACTTCTAATGGGAGGTGGTACGCCCACTTATCCACTTCCACGCACTTTTTTACAGATGTTGTGTTTTAATAGCCCAGCCATTTGTGCCAAATTTGAAAACTTTTCTAAATGCGTAGGCTCGATATAAGGAATTCTAGTTATTGACACGCCCACTCCTACAATTCCACCCACTTTTGGCAGATGTTCTGCATGGATATTTAAGAAATTCGAACCAAATTATTCATTGTCCTTGTATGGGATTTCCACTTTACACTTATCCAATACCATTTACTTTTTGGCAGATTTTGTGTATTGACAATCCGGCTATGTCTATTGGATTTGGGTAATTTACTTTCTTAAAGATGTCATGCATTGACATCGAAGCTATTTGTACCAAATTTGGAAACTTTTACTCTTTCGATTTAAAAATGGTAAAAAATGGAACTTTGGGTACTTAACATAATTTTTTTTCCTAAACATCTTTACAAAAATAAGTTTGGTTGCCAAAGCAAAAATTAATAAAAATCAAATATGCTTCCGGAGGAGCCTCGCTAACAATATTGGGAACGAGTGCCTTTAAATGTCCAATTGGTCTTTAAATTTTGCTTTTTAGTTAAACGACATAAAGAACCTGCTTGTGTGCCGCTGAAAAACAATTTGGAGTTCCTGAGGTCCCCACACTCATTGTATATATGTGAGTACAGTGTATATTTGTGTACTATTTTCTGTAGTGTGTACATCTGTGTGTTGGATGTTTTGTAGGTTGACTTTGTTGTTTTTTTTGTCTGTTGATTTTAATCACTTTAATTTTATTTGAGATGCTGTCGACTGCTAACTGTTCGCGAGCTACTGTAGATCTGCAGTATGCGATTGGTTGTGTATACACCCTACATTATGGCATATTATTTAAGATTCCACTCTACACCAAAGTTACAGTTAAGTGGTAGAATGTATGTTATTTCTTGGTCGTAACAGTACGCAGCAAAAATTGGAGCTTACATATAAGCAGGTTTGTAAGGGAGAGAACCTTTTTTCCCCCTTACAAAATTGCTTCCAGAAGGCATGATTTTTATATGACGAATTCGCACTTGGAAGCATTACCTTTTGAAAAAAGAAGCATGTTGTCACTCAGCTGTGAGTAACGGATATCTGTAAGCGCTCCGTTCATGTCTCTATGAAGTTACAACTATCAGTGCTTACAAAAAGCTCTTCCATCATGTTTTTTCTGAAAACGTGAATTCACACCTGATGTTAACCTATTACTTATTGTATTGCTTACATGAAACCCTTTCTTCATGCGATTTAAAAAAAGCAAAGCAACAAAACTACAGCACTTTTTTAAAGGCGCAATGTGTTTCAAAAAGGTGTTCTTTTTCATTCACTTCTAATTCATTTATATTACTATAAATGTTATCAAAATGTCTTTTTAAAACATCTTCCCTCTTATTTTCAAATGATTCATAACATAAGAGCCAAACAATTTAAAATGGCTTCCTGTTTTGAATAAATCTGATCTGTAGGCAGGATCCCTATGGGAAATATAGTAGGACTTTTGTCTGACATTTTTGTTAATATCTTTGTATTTTATATTTTTTTGGAATTGTTGGGTCTTGTTTTTAATTTTTCATACATTGAATTAACCTTTTAATTTAATTAAAATTTATTATTAAAAAAAAAAATATAAGAATTAATTTACCATTTAAAAATAATTATTCTTATTTCGCAAGAAAAAAAATGGAAAATAACAAACTTAAATTTTTATTTAAACTACATATTTTAATAATTCCTTTTTTATTTTGACTTCAATTTGTGTTTGATGGGTAAACTCCGCAACCGCAATTTACTTTTTGGACGTCACTGTTCTGAAGCCAACTGATGACATAGAGAGCTTAAATTCCGCACACTTCATGTACATTCTTTGGAGAAGGTCGTAACGGACAAAGATGTTTTTGGTCTGTGGGCGGAGAGCGTGGAAATTGATGTTTGCCATTAAACTCCCTACCCAGAAAGAAGTTTATACGTGCATTACGTTTAGTAGCAGGCGGGCAATTGTATCCCGCCTACTTAACTTTATTCGGGTATTTAATAAAGGCTTTTAGCCCATATTTTTTAAAATTATTTTGTATTAAATAGAAACTGGGAATTATTTCTTTCATAGGTTACTTAATTATATTCAACATTTTTATTTTTTCGAATTTATTCTATGAGCTTTATAAAATACATATGTAACTGAAATTTAGCTCATAGAATAAATTCGAAAAAATAAAAATGTTGATTATTTTTTTTATTATTATTATATTATATTTATTTTATACTATTTCCCCGGCACTCTGTATGTAAGATGTCAGCCAGTTATAAAATATTATTTTAACCAATTTATTATTCGTAATTTAATTAAACCAATTAATTATTCCTGAAAATCGAGTAAAATTTAAATCAGTGGAGATTCTCAGTTGGTTTTTTTGTAAATCGCCGTAGTTTTTTCTGATTTTATGAGAACTTCTAGTTAAGATAAGAACATAAAGTATATAAAAAAGACTTTTTTATAAACTTTTTAAACAGGATCGTTTTAAATATTTGTTTCATTTCAATGTGATTCGTATGTGATTATGAAAAATGTGATTCGTTAGTACGCAAATTCTTTCGTATGGAATTTGACATTTATCTTTTGTTGCATAATTTGTCTCACAAACACCCACATCTAAAAAGGAACTAAAACATGTTTAAAAGTTCGTGTAAAGAACATATAATTAAGTGGTTTGGAATTTAATCAGTTAGAAGTCTAAGGAAAATTATTTGTATACATATGTTTTTAAAAGGAATTTTTATTTTTCTAAGAAATTCATTTTAATCGATTAATTGAATTATATTGTTCGAGTTATTCGTTTTTTAAATTATTTGATCAAATTGCTTCGATTAATCGAACAACGGTTAATTGAGTGAATACTTTAGTAAATACCGTGGTGCCTGGTGTGGCTTTACTGACTACAATTTTGTTTTGTTTAAAAATATTAATTTTTAAGGGTTTTTGGGGAATTTTATGGTAATTTTCTCAATGTACCGACAAACTATCTGTTATTTAATGTCAACATAAATTTATTAAACCGATAAACTGTCTGTTAACAATTTTGGGTTTCTCAATAAACCGACAAAAAAATTGTTTTAAGCTGGCAGCACCTCTCAAAATACATGTAAAAGTTGATAGACAGCTGATTGCATTTATCTGTACAGCAAATAAAATGAAAATAAATAATTGGCAGATGAGAGCTGGTTAACTTGCGACAGAATAGAAGCAAATGAGACATTGAGAAACCCAAATTTCTTTAATGTGCAGTTTTTCGTTGGGAAAAAAGATAATCGCGTAATGAGAAAACAGTCATTAGAGTTTTATTTTTAAGGTTATACCGCGTATTTATTGCGCATCAATCTATTTTTTAGAACATATTTCTGGTATCCCTGATTATGAGTTAAAGATTTTAGATAAATACAGTGAAATGTATTATTGAAGAAAAGCTAGTTTCTATGCGCATTTCACTGGTGGCTTAGACCAGGGCGCTAAATCTTAAATCTTCAGCTAGTAGAATTGTAGCTTGTAGTTTTTAGAAACATAGGCCAGATCACCAGGAAACCTTTTTTCAAAGAATTTGAAAAAGATTTTATACAAATAAAACTCTAAAGCGAATGAGAATTACAAACACTCAAGTCTTACTTGCAAACGATATTAAATATTACACAAAACACCAACAATAAACAGTGCGTTTATCTTTTCTTACATTCAATTGGTTGGCATTTTTTCGACTCAAATTTACAACCACAATTTTGTCGAAAGAAAAAACAATTGCTTCATTTTATTCTATTCGTTGGAAAAATGTTTCTTGATGATCTGGTCCAAGCAACCAGATCCCTCAACAATAAATTTCAGTGTAAGTGCCGGTTCACACACGTCAAGTTTGACTCGTCAAGTCTTGAACTTTTAGGAGAGAAGGGAAAAGAGTGACGTGTGTCAACCGGCACTATTTATCAAAAATAAAAATTGGGAATTAAGCTCAACAACAACTTTGATATTAAAGATTTTTGTTTTATGTTCTATTGCACTTTTTGTTCTATTAACTCATTACTCTAAAGCTTCGTACAGAGGATGGTCAGATCTGACAATCTTGTAAGCAGGCGTTGCCAACAGCAATATTTTTCTGACAATGGTGCAATTGTCAGATGCATTAATTTTGCACTTCTGCAAATACAAATGAGCTTACAATGTTCACACAGCTGTAAGATATTTTAGCCAATTTTAATGCAGTTTAAGCTACGCTGCTTTCCAATATTGTAAGATCTGACCATCGTCTGTACGAAGCTTAAATCATTTGTTATAACCATTTTATATTTAAAATATGAGAGACAGGGACAGGTTTAAAAGTTCAAAGGTCTCCTCCGTAAATTCTACAAGTGTTTATTGTTCTTTTGATTTTCTTTAATGACTTCATATTCCGTACAATTGTTTTCTGTAATTCAATACTTATCTTGGTAAAGGGTAACAAAGATTCGACATAACTATTCAGCTTATCTTATTTTCTGTTTGTTTGGTTTTATTTGGCTGGTAACTCACAACGTCATCGTGTGGCCTGTTGTTCTGTTGTATAGAAGCACATGACCCATCTATCGATCTGCAGTCCATTTGTTAAGCAAGTAAAACTCTCTAACTTTGGGTAGTTGATGGCTTTATGTCGCCCGGTGTAAGTTAATAAAAAAAAACACATAATACAAGCTTACACTACGTACAAACGGCTATTTGTAGGTAAGTATGTATGTGCAGTTAAGCAACTTGGTTGTTTGGGTACCGCCGCAAAATGTTGCCGTTTAATTGGTTATAAATTAATTAAACGTCGATTAATAATCCGGGTTCTTGTCAGTTTAGCCAAAGCAATTGTTCCGTTTCCACGTTCTTTGGAATACTTAGATAAAAAAACTTTGTATGTAATTCTTTTTGTTTACTTTTATCTTTTAATACTTGATGCAACTATAATGTTTATCAACATAGAAAAGTACAAATGAAGTGTTAACATTGTGTGATCATGAACTTAAAAAAGATTTAGTGCAATCCTTTTAAAATATCAATGAAGATAATGAAAATTTAACACTAAAAATAGTTCAAGTGCGATTGGAAAATCGTTTTATTTAAATAAGATAAGTCAACATATCAATGTACATCGCCAATAACGTTAACAATTCCGATGCACAAATCTTTTTTTAATTTCTTTAAAATATTTTGCAAAATTATTAAATCTTCATTAAATCATTACTCATATTACATTTAAAATCATGCACATATGAACATATCGCATGTGGTCATAACACAGTACAACACATGATTTCGGGACTCAATTCTGATAATTGCTTATGAAAGTAGACCCAAAAAAGAAGAACTTCTGCATACCCATTTCAACAGACAGACGGACAGACGGACATCGTTAAATCAACTTCGCTTTTCATAACGACCCAGAATATATATACTTTATAGGGTCTAACATCGATATTATAGAAATTACAAACGGAATGACAAACTTATATATACCCTATTCACCACCTGTGGTGAAGGGTATAAAAATGGTTATAGGGAAAAAACTCCCGGGGAGTTTGTGTTCATAATTGCGCTGATTGTCTGTTTAAATTACATTAAAACCTTTTTTACAAGGGGAAAAAACAAAAGTGCCAAACAGGATAAGATCTTTTTAGAGTTTTTGACGGATCATCCAGATATAGCTCGTGGTTTTTGCAAGGGTGATAAAGTGGCACAAGAGGAACTATGGGCACTGTTGTCAAACAAACTAAATGGTGAAGGTCCACCTTTGAAAGACATTTCCGGCTGGGAAAAGGTATTTTTAAAATGTTTAAAGACTTGTAAAATATTAACGTATATGTAATAATGTTTACCATAACGAAACGGAGCTCCATGCAACGGGCGGTGGTAGTTTTAACCAATTCATTCTTTCACGAGTAGAAGAAGAAATTGCGGTTTTTTGCGGTTTATTTAGAGCTGTTGATGGCATTGAAAATGCTAAAAGTTTCGGTGTGCAGGATGCTAATAAAGAAAACGAAAGACAAAGTTCTCCATCCTTGTCATCCCCTACTTTACCACCTTAACCATCAAGCACAAAAAAATGAAAACAAGATACCAGTTTACAAAGATTTATGGAAAAGGAGACTCAACATTTAGAAGCCATTAGATCGGAGTTGGAAAAAATGTGTGACAATAATAAATTTGAAGAAATTTCTTATAAATTAGATAGCATAGATGGTAAATTAAACAAATTAATTGATATAAAGAAAGAACAGTTAGATGAAATTAAAAAAGATACACAAAAGAGAAAAAGACTTAACAGAGAAATTGGAAAACATAACAGTCTAATGCTAAGAAATTCATTGGAAAAAGTAAAATTTAAATTGCAATCGATAGAACTGGAGAAGATGAAGTTTGGTGCAACACATAGTGAAGAGATTCATAATTTAGTTTGTTTGTTAAGGCTCAATCAGTCAAAAATGTGCCTTAAGTTAATAAATGAAAAAATTTTTGTTTTCGTTTAATTTTAAAAATTTGTATAGATCTCAAATGAAGAACCTTGTTTTTTTTTAATTTATTATTTATATTTATTTATTAATAAATAAAAAAGCACATTCAAATTAAATAAAGCTAGTTGTTTTGATTTATGGTATGTATAATACATATTAGCTATGCTATCTCTTGTTTTTCTAGCTTCATCATTTTGACTAGCGCCGGAAGATTTTTCAGCATCAGTATCATCTCCGTCATCGTCATAGCTATCAACATCTGGTTCTAACGTATTGTCGATTTCTACGTTGAAATGTTTGCAAATATTATGAAGAGCTGCGCAAACATTTCCAATTTGTACAACTTTTATTGGAGAGTAATGTAGCGAGATGCTCTGAAGACACCTAAACCGACTTTTTAAGTTTCCTATAGTTCTTTCAACTATATTGCGAGTTGAACAATGATTTTTATTAAAATTATGCTCCTTGGAACCTGGCTGTGGACTTTTGTACGGTGTTAGCAAAAATGGCTCCAGGCCATAGCCAGAGTCGCCTAAAAGCAAACTATTTTTTCACCCCTTTGATACGTAGATTGATAAAATCATCTTGCAGCACTCATTCGCTAAATTAAGGAATCGTGGCAGGAACCTGGTCTACAAGCATCGACTGCCCGAATGCGCATTTTGAAATCACATACATATCTAATAACAAAATCAGTTAAAAAATAATTTTTAAGTTAATTATTTAAAAATATTACATGGAGATTCTTACTATCATTACGTTAATGCTGAAGTAACCTTTTCTATTGTTGTATAGACAATCTTCTTCAACAGGCTACACAACCAATTACACCGGGCATCCCATTTTTCTCAAAGAAAAATGATTTGGAAGCTCTAGTTTCTTGTTCCGTCAATTCAATTTTATCCATGAGGAGCATAAACTATTTTCCATCGATTCCATAATTTTCCACATTACTTTTGAAAAAGTACTGCGACCAATGCTGATATTTACATCATTAGCAACAACGCCTTGATATGAGCCCGCTGCTAAAAATCTAAGCATTGCGGCTAATTGGAGGATTTCTGGAACAGAACTTCTATATATAATCAACTCTAAAATCATTAAAAAAGCGTCTTTGTTTAAGCGAAAAAGCCTTTAAATAAAAAAATTTTGAATTGTTAAAAAATAGAATATGGATAATACTTACGCTTCATCCGGAATGGTCATAGGGTTTGACGCATCTCTCAAGCGCTTTTTTGAACTTTTTGAACATTATTTTCTTGTCTCCGCAATTGTATTTAAGATAAAACAAAAGCTCCAGGCATTTTTATGACAAAATTTTATTTTTTAGGAATCATTTTTTATACAATAAAAAAAATTGTTTTTTTTTTTGAACAGCTGATAAAAATAAAAAGCTGTTTTTTTGTTTTTGACATTTAGATTTTTTTCGAACACAAACTTCGAATACAGAAAAACATGCGGATTTGAGAACACACACAAAATTTGCGTTTTTAAAACGAGTCGAAATCTAAAACAGAACCGAATATGCAATCACAATTGTATAAAAAATACACTTAAAAAGTATAACGTCAAAGAAACGATTTTCATTTTAAGGAAATTACACAATTTGCGTTTAAAAAGCAAACACCAGAAACTGTAATGCAAGGACCGGAAAATGTTTTTTTATTTTGTTTCTAAAAAAAATATTTACTGTGCAAGTTTAAAAAATTCTACAGTTTACAGAAAATAAAAAATTTTTAAAATAGTAATAAAAAAATAGTTGTCGAAAAAAATAAATAAAATAAAGTTCTAAAAATAAAACGTTTTCTAAAAAACTTTTGTACAAAAAAAAAATAAAATTAAAAATTTCTTAAATAAATATATTTAAACGTTGTCATATAAAATTACATTCTTCAAAACAAATTTAAATAAAATTTTTGAAAAGTTTTCTAAGAATATGGGTCGTTTTAAGCTCCTAATATCGAATCATAGATAGTTCTGGATGCCACTGGTTCAGGAAATTGCTTATTGTGTGATAAAACCCTCAAAGCTCTTGCTGGTAACATAAAGCGCCATTATTTAGTAATGCACAATAAGAACATAACACGTGAAGAAGACCCCTTTGAAGTATTAGAAATTGATAGCTTTGAAGATTGCTACCAAAAAATTGGAATTGAAAGCAACTTTAAATACTTTAAAGCAACATACTTTTTCTGTTCAGGAGTCATTAGAAAAACTTCAATATGATTCCAAACTACCATTTGGAACAAATATTTTAGAATTTTAGAAAATCAAAAAACTTAAAGCTCCTACAATTTCAAAAATTGCACAAGTAGCCTTAGCAGTACCCGCAACACAGGTATCTGTGGAAAGAGCATTCAGCGCCTTGCCTGTGATTTTGACAAAAAACCGTAGAAATTTAACCGCAGAACATTTGGAAAATATTTTATTGCTTAAACTTAACACTTAATTAATTGAGAAAATGTCTATATAGTTGCTTATTTTGTTTTTACTCCGTATTATTATAACAATTTTTTTTGTTGTACTTATTGTTATTTTTGTTGCCTTCGCTATTATGAACAATGGTATTACTTTAAACAAATTGTTAGTAACATCAATATATATTTGAACCGCCATCATTATTTTTTGTTTAACTAATTTTTTTAATACTTAAATAAAATTTTCTAAAAAAACATTTTATGAAACATTTCTCAACACAAAAAAAGATTTTTATACAATTTTATTTGTTTTTTTTACAAAAAAAGTTTTTGATTTTTTTTGAAACTAAAAGTTTTGTTTTCAAAAAATTTTTTTTTTCTTTTTTCGTTTCTATTTAAACTCGGAAAAAATATTCCTTTTTTTCACACACAAAAATGTTTTATTTAAAAACTAAAATTTAATTTTGTGTTTTCCGTTCGTAATTTTCGGTTCTTGCTGTAATGCAAGAATTTTTGTTATAAATTTCAATTTATTGTTGTTTGTTTTACTTTTAATAATTTTCCTATTTCTTTTACTTAGAATTTTTATTGAAAATATATCGAGCCCTTATAGTAAAAATGATGTAACCAACAAAAATAAAATTTTCAGAGAAGGTTTTTTTTTAAATAATTTTGCTTCAAGTCTAGGGTTTCATTTTAAATTGTTTTTGCCCTTATTTCGTAACAGAACTTCTCAGAGATATGAGATTTTTAGAGATGATGCAAATTATCATAAATGATCGATTTTCATCAAAAAACAAAAATCTAAAATGTTGTTGGTTACATAATTTTTGCTATTAGGGAACCCACCTAATGTTAATATCTTTGCGAATTACAATATTTCCAGTAAAATGACATCAATTTGTTAGTGCATATTTTTGCATATATTGTCTTAAATGCATGTTTTTGCATATTTTGTTTTAAATGCATATTTTTAGTCATATTTTGTAAAATATTTTGGGATATTTTGTTAAAAATTCACATTTTTCGTCATATTTCGTAATATTTATAAAAAAAATTGCTCTTTTCTTAGTATTTTGTTTAGATATATGTTTCTGTTTAAGGCAAATTCTTTATAAGGTGTAGTCAGTGAGTCAGCTGGTTTGAGTATGGGATAATCTACTAACTTTCACATTTTCAAGGAGCAAAAGCAACAACCACCTGTAGTTGAATTCGCCTTGGTATAGAGTGACCTACATTTTATTATAAATTCACCTTGTTTCTTTTACTAGATTTACGGAGTTGTATTTTGTAGTACACAAGGTATATTTACACAAAGTAAACTCGTTGACCTGTATGTTTGTCAGCTGTTTACCTAAGTTGGAACACCAATGTCAAATTTCCTGATATTTTTGTTTTTAATTTGTGCTAAAGCCTAGTACTCTGTTCAAATTTGTGAAAAATGTTAAGCAACATTAATTATTTTACACGAAAATTTTGACATGTATCAATGTTACCTATCATGCGAGTTTGTACAATTTAACGTTTTTATTCCTGCAAAGTATGCGACATTGTTTTGCGTATGTAAACAAACCCCACATGTATTTTACAAAAACTTATTTAGTGAGACTTAAAATGGTCTTAATATCACAAAATAAACTAATTATACTTCTAATCATAGCGAAAAACTATTTTTTGTAAGATGTGGTATTATAATTAAAATGAATATTGGAATTAAAGGAAATTATTATTTAGTGTGCTTGTTGGTCCCGTTTTTTTTTCGTCATATATTTGACAAGTGTGACCGCAGATTTACGTCTACAACATTGCTTTGCTTGAACTTTAGTCAAGCAAGGAAAATAAACTATTGCGTGGTTTATGAGGTGTTATAGAAGCAAATTCGTGTCGTTAAAATTATTTTCTGACAAGCTGTGAGTCCATAAGGATAAATTTTACTTCGGAAAATATATTCATCTGCCAACCAAAAAGTTTAAATTAATTGTATTACATGAAAGTTATTCAGTTTTAAATCATAGTGCAATTTGAATATATTTTAGTTTAAAAGTGTTTCAACCAAGGAAAGGTAATTTTTTTCATTATTATAAAATTTGTCAGGAAATTAACAAACAAAAATTTTAGTGATTCGTTTATGAAAAAAATCAACCTTGCATTTGGTTGTTCAAGAAGATATTATACCCCAAAGGAACACGATTCACTCAAAAAATTTTCATTCGTTTTTTTTAGAAAGAAAAAACTCGCTTAAGGTTGTTAATTATAGAAACTGGGAATTAATTCCTTTCATAGATTACTTTATTATATTCAACATTATTTTATTTTTTCGAATTTATTCTATTTCTTAATTTCAATTTCAATTATTTATTTTTATTAAAATTTTTTTTTGTAATAGTCCTATTCCTAAAAATTAAAGGAATAGGACTATTACAAAAAAGCTTTATTAAAAATACAAAATTGAAATAAGGCTCATAGAATAAATTCGAAAAAATAAAAAAATTTTGTTAATTATATTTTTTTAAACTTAATCTATTTCTATTACTTGTATTAGGAGCAACAAAAAATCAATAATTTTCATATATGTGGTGGATCGTAATACGAGTCATCACTGTAAATTAATTTTTTTGCAAAGATTGACACTGTCAATCATTGCAATTAATATATTAAGTTTTGCTGCTCAAATACGTATTACTGCTCATTAACTAACTTACAAGAGAACGAACAAACAAAAGAAACGCAAAGGGAAAAAACAGTAAGCCTATACGTACCAACCTCTTCATCAGCGGTGACAACCTCAGTTTTGCTTTTACTGCTCAAATAAAAAGAATTACATACTTTAAAAAAGAGGAAAAAACAAAAAAATTGACAGAAAAAAAATAATTGAATGAAATTAAATATTAAATTGAAGTTGAAGTTGAAACCTCATACTTAAAACAGTCACATCCAAATATCAACAATACATTCTAACAGCCGTATTAATAAAAATTTATTAATGGTTAATAAACCAAATATAAGGAAAAATTGCTAAAGTTGTATTCATAAACGAAAAATAGTCTATTAAACCTTTAATAAACCATTCATAAAGTAAGAAAATTTATTGTTCTGAGTTTATCTTTTCTTACATTCCCCTACAATTGGTTGGGTTCTTTCCGACTCGTGCAAAAAACTGAATTGGCAAATTGGTTTTTTTTGTTGTTTTTTAATTTTGTTTTTTCTTTTTACCCACTTACAACTTTAATTCGAGTCAGAAAGAACCCAACTAATTGTAGGGGAATGTAAGAAAAGATAAACTCACTGTTTATTGTTGGTGTTTTGTTTTGGCTTTGATATTGTTAGGGTTTTATTTGTATAATATTTTTGGCTTTTCTAAAACCTCTGGAAAAGGTTTCCTGATGAGCTGGTCTAAGCAACCAGTGAAATGCGCATAGAAGCTAGCTTTCCCTCAACAATAAATTTCAGTGTATTTATCAAATATGAAAAACTGAGAATTTAGCACGTCATACGGAAATCGTATTAATAAAAATACTTTTTTTGTATAGTACAAATGTTTTTATTTTACAATTACTTGAAATTTTTTTAGGGTTGTAAATTTGTTTGTTTTTTCACAACACAAATAATTCGATTGGTTCAGTATTAACTGGCAGAATAAGATATACAACAAGTACTATCTTAAATGATTCCGTATCGAAAACAATTTCAATAACGAATGCCAGTATTAGCCCCAAGTTTTCTACTTTTAACAGTACCTGAAAAAATACAATATAAAAAAGCCATCTGCTAGTTATAAATACACATCCGGTTGTGGAAGATGGTATACAAGCGTTTGGCAATAGCGCATTCAAAAACCAAATTGTTTTTAAATTAAAAGCTTTGGGACAATATTATAAAATAAAAGTTGCTGGACTTTTAACACAAACAAGCAAAATTATATCCAAGAACATTTTTTATTAAATTGAACAAAATTTGATTTAAAATATGTATAGTAAATCTTGGCTTGTTTTCATTTAACCCAAATAATAAGTACTGTAAACAGCGTTGCCAGAATTAAGATTTTATCTTATTTTTAAAGATTTTTTGACCAAAATAAGATTTGAAGATTTTTTTCTAAAATTAAGATTTTTTATTTTTAGAAATAAAGATTATTAACTTTAAGTTTGTACCAAAAACATAACTTTTTTACAGTTTTTTAAACAGCAAATTTTTAAAACAATGAGGTTTTGTATCATATTTGTTGTCTAACTATTGGATTTGCACACTTTTGAACCCATTGTCTGGCATACACAAAAATACATCATTATTTCTGGGCATACAAAATATTAAAAAAGCATCTTAAATTAGCAATTGTTCCTTTTTGGAATACTGATGAAAAAAAATTATTTGTTAAAAGAAAAAACGCATTTTTATAAATTTTCATAAATAAAAGAACAAAAAAGTTCAGGTGGCAAATTACGGCACTCGATATCGATCAAAATTGCAGTGCAACTAAAATGGAAATTTCGATCGAAATAGAATGCCGTAATTCGATCCCAGGTATTTAGTACCAAAAGGAAAAACTAATGGAACTTAAGAAGCTTTTAGTTTAAAAATTCCACATTCCATGTTTATGATAATTTTTAAACAAAGTATATAAACATAAGTGCTTAAGAATATCTTTTTAAAAGGTGTACCAACATTATTTTAATAACAATTCCATAAGGAATATATTTCAGAAAATCCATATATTTTCAATGAGCTCTTTTTAAATGCAATTTCCTCGAAATGCATTCGATATAAGACCGGTGTCAACAAACATAATATTAATTAAGAACCCTCCCAAACTAAAATTTTCTTGCTTAAAATTTATATACATATGTATCTCTAATTTTAGAGTTTAATTACATTGAATGAAACTTCTTTATTTAGATGGACTTTTTAATTTCTTATTAATTAAAAATTAAATGGATTAAAAATTTATTTTAGACAGAATTTTATGAAAAAATATAGCTTAACCCCAATTTAAACCTACAATCTAATTTTGTATAAATACCGCAATTATGTATTTCGAATTAAATAGTTTCCATAATAAGAAGTGTGTTGTTTTAAAAAATTAAAATGTAAGAAATGATAAACTCACTGTTTATTGTTGGTGTTTTGTTTTGGCTTTGATATTGTTACAAGTAAGACTTTGAGTGTTTATAATTCTTATTCGCTTTAGGGTTTTATTTGTATAATATTTTTGGCATTTCTAAAATCTTTGGAAAAGGTTTCCTGATGAGCTGTCCTAAGCAACCAGTGAAATGCGCATAGAAGCAAGCTTTCCCTCAACAATAAATTTCAGTGTATTTATCAAATATGAAAAACTAGGAATTTAGCACGTCATGCGAAAATCGTATTAATAATAAAATTTTTTACTTTTTTGCCCTTGTTATAAAAAATTTCAAGATTGTTCTCTTAAAAATAAGATTTTTTTTTCGCCAAATTAAGATTTTCCTTCCAAATCTTCTGGCAACGCTGACTGTAAATATTTCTAAAGCTCTCTCCGGGAACCATTAATTATTATGTTTGTTTTTGTAAAGATTTAGATAAAGCTTTTTCAATTCTTAAAAATATTAAAAAGGATTTAAGATTAGATAAACTTCATGTCAAAATTTTACGTAGGTTAAAAATCTTTTGTGTTGTTTGGACAAACATTTGAAGCAGGGATGATAAATGAAATTTTCTAAATTGTACTTAATTAAGTAAAGAATTGTACTTTTGACCCTAATTGTACTAAAAATAATTTTTACTAGTTTTATTATTAAAATAACAAAAAATGTACGAACATATGTACATTAAAATTCATTTGTACTATACTTTTATACATACGTACTTGAAATACATCTTTGGCAATTAACAAAAACCATTAAGTTAATACGTAATAAGGAATTAAGATGATGCTTTTTTATCTGGCTTTTTTAAAGTTGATAGTGGTACAGGGTATTTTTTTATATTCCTCTAACTCCCACTGGAGCATAGGGCGCCAAAGTGGAAAAGGGTATTAATACGTATCACCCAGTAATAACCCCAAAAGATATTGTCTGAGGGCCCTTATACACGTTGTAACTGGTCGTACAATTGAGTTGAATAGACCAGTTAATCGTTCGCAGAATATGTACAATTTTTTAACCAACTTTTCAGTAAGCTTTTTTAAGAAATTATTTTTATAAAGTCAACATGAGCACCGATTTTTTAGCACTAGTGGTGATAAATGAAGTGAAGAAAGAAGAGGGGCAAGAAATGAAATTAAATAATAGTTCCGGTAGTTTTTGTATTCATTACTAAAATTGTGCATTGGAATTTCGTATTAGTTTTTTAAAATACTGTTTGCTTTGCACGCTGCTGTTTTCAAAACGTTAAAATGAAAATTAAGAACGAAGGAAAAAAAATCGCCATCAAACGTACGAATTTGAAAGCTCAAATCAAACTGATTTTTTATTTAACCAATGACCAACCACAACTCTAACGTAACAAATGGTTGTAAAACTTGTTCGAATTGTACAACAAGTCGCAACATGTAGCGCCGCACTATACCCCGTTTCCAATACTTTAATAAATCAAGCTAAAAAGTTTTCGTTTATTTATAGCAACAAGATTGATCAGACTGTAGTATATATTTTGTCTGAATTAAATTCGATGCAATATTCACAAAAAGTCGGTTTCTTCGCTTTGTTTTTATCATACGAAAAATTCCTTTCCATATTCGCTGACGAATGTTGTGCAGACAATATGTCTTTGGCAATTCTTCTGATATTTGGAAAATTTTAAATTGTACTATATATGTCATTGGAGTACTTCAGTACTTTTGCAATGCAAATTGTACTGAAAAAAGTACAATTGTACTGACTTTATCATCCCTGATTTGAAGCAATGTTTAATATTAAAAATTTTTGATATTTGGTAGCACTCGTAAAACTGCTCTCAGTGGAGAAGCAGCTCGCGCTTTTTGTCATCATTTCTTAAGGACAAACAGGTCGTTTTTGTTTGTCTGCTTTTGTTGCGTTTTGCGTTGTCACCCCGCATTGGTAAGTGGTTCGGCGTCGTATAACTGTACCGAGTTACAGTTTTTGCGGTTTCTACATTAAATTTATGCAATCGTTTTTAACCTCAATTTTTTAATGTGTTGTCTGGTGGAGAACCAAAGAAAAAAACTCATGTGTCTGGTGGAGAACCATATATAACGCAGACGTTTTACTGGTGGAGTACCAAGGAAATAACTCAGAAGATTACTGGTGGAGACCAAAATACTCTGGAGCGGATTCTGGAAGCTCTCGCCTTCCTATACGAAGGTTTAGGTCGAACGAGGTTTTGCGGTTAAAGCTCCAAAAAATTGTGTGATACCCTGGCATTATAACTTAAATAGTTCGCCAAAAACTTTTTAGTTTTAAGCAAAATCAAAAAAAAAAAAAAGATTTGGCAGGCATGTTGGATATTTGTCAAACTTTTTGTGGCGTCTTATGCTAAATGTATTCATTTCAGCTTTGCAGAATTAAGACGATGAAAAAGGATCATTGAAATAATTTTTAATAGTAAATTCAATATTTTTAGCAGTATTGCTTGCCACAAAACAGCTCGTTGTTTTAATAACTTTTTGCTTTAAATTCTTTGCCTTTATTTTATAATTCTATATCCGCAGCATTATCGGCGCCCATAGGGGTTTTTTGCCAATCTAGCCGGACATTACTTTTTGGTTTAGCTTATACATATTGCGTCATAAAAGTTATCGAGTGCACTTAGATCGATAAAACTTGGTAGAAATATGTGATATTGTCATAGACTTGTAAACCTTACAAATAAAATCGGACATAGGAGGAAAAAGTTCCCCCTAGAATAACTCATCCAACCTCTGAAAATTTCAATTTTTTTTTAAGTTTTCCCATACTTCGGCGAAAGTTAAAAAATCTAAAACTGGACCCATGAGATCGTAAAATTACGCTTTTCGCCCCCGCCCCCGCCCCCGTTTGTTTGCGATTTCATAAAATAATATTTAAAATATTTAAATAATAAAATAAATAGATAACTAACGCCTTCATACTATAAAAACTAAATTTTTGAACTTATATGGGTAGGGGGAGGTATCCCTCCAAACCCAACCCCCGGAACGACCCTGTTAAAAAAAATTTGTTTTCCTAATTTCCAAAAAGTATTAATTTTTAAGATTTTATGTATTTCATAGTATTTAGTTTATCTGAAAATTATTAATATATTCGTAATTATAACTTATTTATAATAGTAACAACAAATTTTATTTAAAATAATAACAACTTATTTATTCAAAATAACTTCTCTTTTGCACTAAGATGATGTTGAGTGCCATTTTTGTTCTTCACAGCGTTCGAAAATAAACAGTACATTATTTAGCGTTCGACTCACACACCCAAGAACGATATCTATTATTTTAGTGTTTGCGTAGACATACACAACCCTTAATACCGTTCGTAACTATTTTCAAGAAAGAACCGAACATTATTTAATGTTCTGTTCTTCGTTAAAAAACAGAACAATTGTAGTGATAGTTAGTTAGTTAGTTTTGTGCTTTGTTGTGATACAGACGCGTATTCTTAACCCCGCATTAAAACATTTTAATATAACAATTTAGCGAATGGAAGCATTTTTAAATAAATTTTTAAAATAAAAGTGAACAATTATCAAAAACGAAAAATTTAATAAACAAAATTAAAAAAAAATATATGTATAAATGTATGTATACATATACTGAACAAAAACATTTGGTTTAAAATTCTTATTTTTGGTGGAATACAATAAATAATAAAAATAAAAAAGCACAGCAAAACGGTGAAAAAACAAAAACAACTTTTTGCATGAGCAGTCACAATGTAACAACAATAAAACTAGATGAAAGAAATGAATACGTAACAGTTAATGCTAAAGAGTGCAATCCTGAAACAAATAAAATAAAACAAAACAATATTAACTACCTAACGGCTAAACCAATTGTTCGTACACGTTCCCTTTCGCCCTCTGTTTTTACAAAGACGGTTGATGCTGAGACATTAAAAAATATTAATCTCTCGCTAGTGCCTGCAAGTGTTGCCGCTTCGGCAAAAACAATTTTAGTAACAAATGTTACCATGAATTCAAACACAGACGCAATGGAAAAATCACAAGTAAAAAGTTGTCAAAAGCCTCAAGTACAAGTTGGTATGGACAGGTACATTACAGTGCTTAAACGGGGTCGCAGCCCTACCTCTGCAGCAGTTGCTTCGGCCTCAAAAGTACCATCTTTTGATAAGATAAATTCTCAAAACCGTTTTGCAATTCTGGAGGATGAATCCTCTGAAGCACCAAATGTCATAAGATCGTCCAAGCCTCCCCCTATATATCTTAGGGAGCAAAACGCAAACGAGCTAATAAAGAGTTTAGTTTCGTTAATTGGTGAAAATTCGTTTTACGTAGCGGCAATCAAACGTGGTAGTATAAACGAGACAAAAATTCAAGTAAATCATGAGAATGACTTTCGCAAAATTACTAACCAATTTGAGACATTAAAAAAAAGTTTTTATACATACCAACTGAAGAGCAGCAAAGGTCTTCAAGAAGTGATTAAGGGAATTGACTCATATGTGGACCCTGAAGAAATAAAAGCATTCCTTGAAGAGAAAGGCTTCAAAATAAAACATGTTGTAAATATCAAAAATAGGGAAAAAAATCCACAACCACTATTTCGAGTGGAGTTAGAGCCCGGCGATGTTAACCCTTTCGCGCCCGCTCTTGAACGCATTGCCAGAAAAATTATTTTTTATAATTTCCTTAGTGATTAGATCTAAATTAAGGATTTTTGAAAATTTCAGACTTTTTTAATTTTCGGGTGACTAAAAATTGAAAGTTGCTTATAAGCAACTTTGGGCAGTTCAGGAAGTATTTCACATTATGAAAAATTAAAACAAACTTTTCTATTTTTTATTCATTCTTTAACCAACTCTATATGTGCTTTAATAATTTTATTACGATGGTTTTAAATAAAACGATGATTAAAATTCAAGTTGCTTATAAGCAACTTTGGGCGCGAAAGGGTTAAGCTAAAAAAAAACGAAACTCATCCTATATACAGTTTGAGATATATCCTGTACAGGAAAATCACGATAGAGGAGCCGCACAAAAGAAATGGACCCGTTCAGTGTTTAAACTGCCAAGAATTTGGTCATACTAAGGCATACTGCTACTTACCCCCTGTTTGCGTAGTATGTGGTGAATTACATGGTACAGTTCTTTGCGATAAGTCTAAAACCGACCCAACGTAAAGAAATAAAGCAACTGTGGCGGTAATCACACTGCCAATTATAGAGGATGCCCTGTATACACTATCGTCAAGCAGTCGTCTGGACCGCAACCTAATCCCCCTCAAACGCAGGTTACAAATCAAATAAACACTAATGACACTCAGGCTCCGCAGCCTGGTAGTAACAGAACCTCTTACGCTAACGTCCTTAAATCAAACCATGTTTCAATGCAAGGTGCTGCGCCAAGTAACGAAGAAACTCCTAATTTAAGTCGTCTAGAAAAAACCATGGAAACATTAGTGCAAACAGTAAATAATTTTACTAACACAATGGGTAATATGATGCAGGAAATTCTCAGAATGCAATCGATGTTATTGCAAGCTGTACTTAACAAGCCATGAACTGTTTAAAAATTTGTTTTTGGAACGCAAACGGCATCCGCCAACATAAGAATGAATTAGAATATTTTCTTAAAAGTAAACAAATTGATGTCATGATGGTTTCTGAAACTCATTTGACCTCAAGAAATAGTTTTAAAATTAATGGTTATATACTGTATGATACCAAGGACCCTCGAGATAGAGCTTGTGGAGGTTCTGCCATTTTGATAAAAACTCGAGTCAAACACTACTTAATGTGTGATCATCGTGAGGACTATCTGCAAGCAATAAACGTTTGTGTTGAAGAGCTAAATCGAAACATAGTAATTTCATCTTTATACTCTCCACCTAGATTTTCAATATCAGAAAGCCAATATTGTGAATATTATAAATCACTAGGACCCTGTTTTCTGGCCGCTGGTGATTATAATGCTAAACATACCTTCTGGGGGCCACTGCTTATAACACCAAAGGGTCGTGCTTTGTTTAATGCAATCTCTAAAATGGATTTAAATGTGGTCGCGAGCGGACAACCAACATATTGGCCTACTGATCAGCAAAAAATTCCAGATGTTATAGATGTTGGCGTGATTAAAAACATCCCCACAGAAACTATTCATGTTGAAGCTTCCTTAGAATTATCCTCCGACCACACACCTACAGTTATTACTATAATGAACCCCAATAGAATTGTATCTCCGACTGGTTATTTTGCGACGTCAGCCACACAAATTAATTGGTTAAAATTTAAAAAATATCTCAGTACCCATTGCACGGAAAATATTCCGCTTAGAACACCGGAGAATGTAGATCGCTCTATTGTGAATTTTGACAGTTATCTGAAACTAGCTGTTCAACATTCTAGTACTGCCCCCCAAAAAAACAAAAAATATTAAAATATATTCCACAGATGTCGAGCGGCTCTTGACTGAAAAAAGGAGAGTTCGAAGAGAGTGGCAACTTTACAGATCCCCGCAACTTAAGAATTTATTAAAAGAGTGCACAAAAAGGCTTAGAAACTTACTGCAGACCCAGAAAACGGCTTCTCTAGAAAAATATCTTAAGGAACTTGATGCAACTCCACAATCTGACTACTCAGTATGGCGTGCAGCTAGAAATCTAAAAAGGCCAGTTATATCAAAGCCACCATTAAGAAACTTGAATGGTAGTTGGGCAAGAAACGATATTGAAAAAGGAAATCTGTTTGTGAGTCACTTGAAAAACGTATTTACACCAAATTTATCTAACGATATTGCGGTCGAGTTACCACCTATTGCTGCCAGAGCATCTATTCCCATAAGATTTGAAATAAGAGAAATCGAAAAGGCTATTTGTGACTTAAACACTAAGAACGCACCTGGTATTGATAAGATCAGTAATAAAATGCTTTTAGAGCTACCTCGCATAGCAAAGAAAATTATACTTTTTATTTTTAATGCTATTTTACGGCTTGAATACCATCCTCAAAAATGGAAGGTTTCCTTAGTCACCATGATACCAAAGTCAGGTAAAGATCAAACAAAAGTTGAGTCATATAGGCCTTTTAGCTTATTATCAAATATGTCAAAGCTGTTTGAGAAATTATTAGTTTCAAAATTAACACCAATTTTAAATGACAATAGATGTATTCCAAACCATCAGTTTGGATTTAGAAGAAAACACAGCACAAATGAACAAACTCATCGAATAGTAAATGTTATAAGAAAAGCATTTGAAGAAAAAAAATATTGCTCAGCACTCTTCATCGATGTTTCGCAAGCTTTTGATAAAGTCTGGCATGAAGGCTTACTACATAAATTGAAGCAAAATTTACCAGCAAACACTCACAAACTGTTAGAAAGCTACTTAGTCGGCCGTCAATTTATTATTAAAGAAGGAGATTTCTTAAGTTCACCTCAGCCAATTGGCGCTGGAGTTCCACAAGGCAGCATCCTTGGCCCTCTTTTATACTTAATTTATACTTCGGGCATGCCAACAAACAACTACACTAGAAATATGGCTAAGACAATGGAGGATAATGGTAAATGAGCAAAAATGCGTACATATAACATTCACCTTGCGCCGGGAATCTTGCCCCCCTATTACAATCAATAATCAAATAATTCCTCAACATTCGCATGTAAAATATCTCGGTTTACATCTGGATAGGCGATTAACGTGGAAATGCCATATAGAGGCAAAATTAACTCAAATGAAACTAAAAGCCATTCAAATTCATTGGCTTATTGGAAGAAATTCTGTCCTTAGTCTCGATTGCAAGCTTCTACTTTATAACTCTATCTTAAAGCCTATCTGGTGCTACGGTATTCAACTATGGGGCACCGCCTCGGCCTCTAATATCGAAAAAATTTAAAGGCGTCAAAATAAACTTCTTCGAATAATCACAGGAGCTCCCTGGTACGTTAAAAACTCAAACATTCATAAGGATCTCAATGTGCCATTAGTAAAAACTATGATTACAAAATATGCAGTAAAATATTTAAAAAGGCTTGAACAACACCCAAATCCACTAGCTCGAAATATTTTAAATCATGGCGGCCACACTCGATTAAGAAAAAGAGACACTGCAGCACTTACCCAACTGGAAGTGCGATAAGCACCTATATATGTGAACAGAACCCGTGAAGAAGAAAAAATTTTTGTCTGGCACTGGCAGGAAATAAATAAAGAATTAGGATAAGATTTGATTAATTATTGTTAGTTCATATTTAATATATGAAGATTCAATAAATAAACAATGAACAAAACAAAAAAAAAAAAAAAAAAAAATTTTAGTGATACTGTAGAAAAACATTATATTTTAATGTTCTTTAGTGTTTTTTTTTAAACCAAGTACATACAAATTTAGGTTGCCAGATTTATTTATTATAAAAAGCTTTAAAAAAAAAATATTTGAATATCTAATATCGGGACAAAAAGATAAAATCAGGCATCAGAAATTAAGAACCGAAAACTTAAAATTTAAGTTTTTAATTTATAAAATTCAAAACTCATAGGTACAAAAAAAAATTTTTTTCTAAAGATATTTTTTTTTTAAAGTACAATATATATATTGTACATGAAAAGAAACAAAAAAATAAAAATTCAAAATCGTTTTTTTTTCTTTTTAGAAAGTAACAATAAAAACTCAATTTTAAAGTAAAAATTGTGAATTTTAATTAAATGTTTAATATGAAATTGTGCTTAAAATTGTAATTGCAAAAAAGTTTTTTTTAATAATACGTTATACTGTGTGCATAAGTGGGTCGTGAAAAACGTTACAATATAAAGTGTTACTTAGAGCCTGGTGAAAACAGTGCTTGTTGTGTAATAAAGAACTTAAGGCTCATATGGGAAATGTCAAGCGTCATTATTCCTCATTACACAGTGGGCATATTGTTATGGAAGAAGGTCAATCTTCAAATTCGCCGCAACAAAAAAAGAAACTAAAACTTCAACAAGTTTCCCTAAACATGAACAGAAGTGAATTTGTTAAGTCAGTGGTTAAAGCGGTAACAGAAATGTAAATGTAATTCCCAGTTTTTCACAATCAAGCGATTCAGAATCTTCTGCAACCGTGAACAGATGGTTTTGGAATAAAGTATGACATGGCAACATCTACTACTATTACTATTTAATTCTAGGATAATCATTATAATTGTATAACCACTTATTACTAATTAACTTTATAAATTTTTACTATAATTTTGTACGCAACAACAAAATTACAAAATATTTATGCTTTGTTTTTGCTTTCAATATACAGTATAACCCGGTTAATTACCCCACGCTTAATTGCCTTACACACTTATTTACCTTGAGTTATAAATCCCCGGGTTTTTCATCCGTTTTTCAAACAAAATTCCACGTTTAATTGCCATACGCTTTATTACCCAATTCGGGTAATTGCCTTAAAAATTAAACTCCCAAAACAAAATTAACCTTAATTTTAATAGTTTAATTGCCTCCGTACTATTTCACAATTGACAACAAGTAACAGCAAGTAATGCAACCAAGTTTACATGATAATAATTTAAAAATATGTTCTAAAATTTTTTTTTAAAAAAAATATGCCCATAAACAAAATATGGCTTATTCGAAAGCAAACTATTCCACAATTTAATATTTGCAATTAAATAAACTTTATTCTGGGCTGACCAGAATGAAGACAATAGCTTATACAGTAGTTTTGACTTAGCTGCACAATCTCCTTTGCACGATTTTTTCTGCAGGTAAATCAAAAATGCAGTTATCTTAAATGCATTTACCTGCCTTAATGTGCAGGTACACAATTGTGGTTACCTGCACAAAAGTGCAGCTAAAGTAAAGTGTTTGATTTAAAAGAAGAATAAAAAAATTATTTTTTTAATACATAAATTTATATTTTATTAAAATTTTATTTCAACCCAGGAGCTTACTGGGAATCTCACAAAGAGTCTTTTTGATCGTCGACGAGCTCATTTTTTAATTGTAGACGATTCCTAGCACGGGAGAAGGAGAGATTCTTCCATAACGCAGCGAAAAACGCTTATATTAATCGTAAAGAGAATCGTTTATGATTTTTGTTGAGATTATCTAACGAGTCTTTCAAAAAGCATGCTAAGAGTCGTATGAGACTCATGTAGGTATTATTTTACAACTCGTGCGTATGACTAATGCCCAATTTTCAGGATTGATATTAAAACACATTTATGCTTAAAATCGTTTTAAATACAAAATTCTCTTTTCCACTAAAAACTTAAGTGGAACTTAAGTCACCGATGTTGTACACTTAATTTCAACTTAAGTTTCCATTGTAATATTTTAGCAAGGAAATTAACTTAATATAGATTTAAATACAATCCTGAAAATTGGGCATAAGCTACCTAAATAAGGGCATCAGGCGTATTTTTCATGCCAAAACTTCTAATTTTCATACAATTTCTATAAAACAAACCATAAGGTCGCGAAATCAACACCATCCTGTCGGAAAATATTCTTTTGCAGATCCTTAGGCCGGTTTGTTTTATTAAAATTGTATTGGCAATAGCATTTTCATAATTCAAAAACTGTCTTATTTAGGTAGCTCAGTAATTATTATACGACTCTTACAAAGAGTTCCAAAAGGTTAATTTCAAGATTTAAAGACGAGCGTGCCAAAAAATAAATAAAAAAAAAATAAATTAAAAAAAAGATTTAGATGTTTTTGTTACTCGTCAGATAATCACCAGAAGATTCTTTAAGGAGTTGTATATTAAACATAATCGTCTAACAAACAGCCTATGCTAGCTGGGAAATAACAGATCATTTTATACATGAATGTACATATGTTTATTAATATAAAAGAAACATTAACAAAAATAATGAGAATTCACAAGGAACATAAAAAAAACAAAATTATTGCGATTTATATTTTTATAAACAGCTTAAATTGGATATTTATGTGAAAAAGTGGCCACCATATATTTTTATGTGTGCAGCTAACTTTGATGTTTTGTATGAAAATATTTTAAAGCTGCCCAAAAATTTTGTGCATTTATCTTAAATGTCAGGTATAGAAAGTGCACTTAAAAAAGGAATTTGTATGGAATTAGAAAGAATAATTCCAAAAATTATCAATTTTGTGCAGTTAAGTCAAAAGTGCACGTAAACAAAAGGCAGTTAAGTCAAAACTACTGTATATTAGTTATTCCCTTTAAATTTTGAGAAACACAAATTAAAATATGAAAACAATCAATAAAATTTATTTAATTTATTATTTACGTTTTCATCACATTTTTTGTAAACAACTATTTTGACAAATTGGATTTGTTAAACTAACAAAATTCCTGTTATTTTTGTTAGAGTTGTAATTGTTGAAGCGACGAGTTTACCTTGTTGAATTCGTGTCGGTATTCATATGTACGAGATCATTTTTTTTATTTACATAAAATATATACAAATTGTTTTTTTAAAGCGATCAACTGTAAATATCTAGTAGGGATTAAAAATTAACAATAGTTCATTCGAGCCCCGGCCACGTTCAAGAATGAACGATTATCCATAACAATTTTAATTAATTTTCATGTTGTAAAACTCCTTTCTCCATAAAAATAATTTAATGATAATTAAATTTGATAAACTTGAGCCGAATTTAAATATTAAAAATTTGGATTAAAAACCATAAATAGTTCAACACAATAACAACAATTCTAATTTATCGTTTTATTAAAAAAATATTAAAAAATTTATTTTTTTCAGAAGTTTAATATTTTCATATTTAAAATTATAACAATTAAACAGCCTTTTACATTTACTTAGTTAAACAAGAAAAACCCACAACTTTATAAAAAAAAAAAACAAATTTGTATATAAATACATAGTATATGTGTTTGCATTCATTTGTATACATTTTCGAAAATTAATTATATAAATCTTGTTTAAAACTTTTTAAAAAGAGATCGAACATTTATAATAATTATTCCAAATTAATAAAGTTACAGACTGTTCATCGATTTCAAACGTTAACGTTCGCATAGAAAATTATATGTAAAACAAAAACAATATTCGAAGATTTGTTTTTGTTTTAAATGTAGTTTTCTATGCGAACGTTGACGTTCGAAATCGTTGAACAGGCTGTTAAGATTTTCATCATTATTGTAATCGCAGAACAAATTTAAAAAAGCACCAAAACTGGTGCGAAATGAGCCGAGTTGACAACTCTGAAACAATCGATTTTTACAGCTGGATCAGATAAACTTGCGATAAAAATTGGAGAAGAGAGAAATTTTTAGTGCTTCGCAAGTAGATTCAAAATTTTGTATGGCGAAGCAGTTGCTTCGTTCATGATTGGAATGTGAATCATTAATAGAGAGCGAAGCACGTACCGTGGAAACATGGCATTAGATGTACTCAGCATACAAATATAAAACATAATTTTAATATTTAAATTAGGCTTGCCACCTTTTAAAATTGCCAAAACGGGACACCAATAAAAACTCATAGAAAAATTCAAAAAATTCATTTAGGTTAGTGCCGGTTCACACAAGTCAAGTTTGACTCGTCAAGTCTTGAGCTTTTAGGACAGAAGGGTAAAGAGAATGCCATTTCTTTTCCCTTTTCTCCTAAAAACTCAAGACTTGCCGAGTCAAACTTGACGTGTGTGAACCGGCACTTAGCTCTTGTTTTCGAGATGTACCGAAAAAAACTACCCGCTATCTCCTTTCCTTAAGGGGGCTCCCATACAAAATGTTGAATATAGACTAAAAATATATTGAAGAAAAAGTCGCACAATCGCTCAGGAGTCCCTCCTAGGGGGATATAATGATTTTCTGGGGACATACTTGCTCTTTATCTCCACTTCTTAGGGTATGATATTTTCATACTAAAATATGATAAAAAACAAAGCAAGAAAATTGTATATGTATACATAATATATAATTTATATATATATATATATATAGACTTTTCCATTTAATGTTTTGTTTTTCTTTTTAATTTTCTATCACAAAATGTATTTTATTTAAAATCTTAAAACAAAGCAATAAACCAGATTTATCTGTTTGTTCATCTGGTATCGTTAAGCACATGTAAAACGAACGAACATTAATGAACCGAACCGAACATAATGAAGTTTGTGTTTTTTAAAAAAAACCGAACGGAGTTAAATGTTTTCATCTTTTGTTGAGTTGGATGAAAGCAGTATTATTTTAGTGTTCGAAAGATGACTAACAAGGAAACGTTATTTTTTTAATGATTTTCTACACAAACACTATTAGCGTATGTGTTTTCCACAAATCTACCGAACCGAACACTAAAGAACGATATTTAGTGTTTATTTTCGAACACTGGTTCCTCATCTGTTTCTTTAAAATTACTACTGATATGTCACTATTTCCGTGACATTTTGAAGTTTCGCACAGTGTTTTAACTAATAATTGTAATTTATCTTCAACAAGTTTAGAATTACATACATTCTTTTATAATTTTGAGTTGAAGATCTTTGAGCCATACCTTGTCGAAGGCCTGTGCAACATACTTTTATTTTTTCCATAGCTTTTTCTATTCTATTGTGTGTGCAATTCGATGCACTTGATCTATCGTAAAATACCTTTCTCGAAAGGCGAATTGATGGGGAGGTATTAATTACTTAGTTAAAATTATTAGTTTTAGCTATTGAAAAAAAGTTTTGCGAACAGTTTTCACATTACGGGTAGCAAAAAATTGGAAGATAGGAAGAAACTTCATTTGCATTTTTACCAAGTGTATCTTATCTTTATTAGTTATTAGTTAAGGAGAGCTTTATGTGGAAGATTTTTAAAGGTTTTAGCAGTTATAAGGTCGAAACCAGGACTTTTCTCGACTTCAAATTTGATATATCTTTGCACGTACATATGTACTTACTTTAGAACTAAAATGTATACAGTATCCCACGGATAATAACCTCGCCAAATATGGTGGTATTTTTGGATAATTATGCGGGGTAAGCATTTCAAAGAATCCGCTTAGCTACCTCGTTGGGGCGATTATAAGAATACGTTTAACAACCTCATTGAGGTGATTAAGCGAATACGTTCAAATACCTCAGTGAGGTAATAAAACGTATTTATTTGCAAGGTACCGTAACTTTAATGTATGAAAAAAAGTTAAGACATTGGAATTTTTACTTGTATCAGCTAAATCTTAAGAGATACAATAAAAAATAATGGGATTTTTTGTATTATACTTTATCTGGAATACTTATTGAGATTTCCTGTCATATTCTACTAACAAAAGCGTACGCATATACCCAAACTTATGATCAGGAAACCCGTAAATATGCAATGGCATGGTTTTTCTTGTGCGACCAATGAAGGTTAAAACAATTTATTAATCCGTTTTAGAGGTTTTTATGATTCTGTTTGTGAATAATTTGCATATTTTAGCTAGTTATTGTTGCATTTTTAGTGCACACATTTTTTTACGTTTTTGAAGCATATTTTTATACATGATTATCTAATTTCGCCATCTACATTTAATTTTTACTATACAATTGTAAGCCAAAGCAAGTTTTCGTTGCAGATAAATGTTATTCCAAACTGTAAAGTTTTATATACAAAAATATATGCAAAAATTAAGAAAAACGCAATTACATAAGTTTGTTCTGATACAAAGAAATATATACGCATCTTTTACAAGGCCGATTGGTAAAAACGTTTTAATTGTCATAAGAACGAAACCTTTGTAAATTGAGAGAATCGGTGCATAATATCACATAGTCTCCATGCAAACTTCTTTCGTTATGTCCATAAGCTATTTAATCATGTTCGTATTAAGATTAAGTTTGGCCCAAGATGCAAAAAAAATTGATTCCGTTCAGATCTAAACATTAATTAAAATATTAAAGCTATATTATCTTTTCAAATGTTAATATACATAATTTCAAATTTAGCGAATTTTTCTTTAATGCCTTTATATAATGGTTACCACAAATATCTCTTATATGAATCTGGTGAGCCCAGAAGAAAGTTTATTTCAATGAAAATATTTAATTGTGGATTATTTTGCTTTCAAATAAGCCATATTTTTTTTTTGGGCATTATGGGTATTATGCATTTGTGCTGATGTGTGTAACGCCTTAAAATATTGGTCCTATACCCACCTTAAAGTATACCGATCGACTCAGAATCATTTTCTGAGTCGAACTAACGATGTCCGTCCGGCTGGCTGGCTGGCTTGCTGGTTGGCTGGCTGTCCATTTTGGAGATAATTTAATAAAATTTGGGCCATAGGTTCTTCTTGGCACAAGGACCAAGCCTATTGAAAATGGGCCGAATCGTAGGACCACGAGGGAAGATAGGGGGAAATTTCTTCTTCTCAGAAACAATCAAACCGATTTTAATAAAATTTAAAACATAGATAGAACCATATCTATATGGACACAAAAGGTATGCATTTTTATTAAAATAGGACCACGAGGAGAGATAGGGGCAATTTCTGCCTCTCAAACCGATTTTAATGAAATTTAAAACATAGATAGAACCATATCTATATGGACACAAAAGGTATGCATTTTTAATAAAATAGGACCACGAGGAGAGATAGGGGCAATTTCTGCCTCTCAAACCGATTTTAATGAAATTTAAAACATAGATAGATCCATATCTATGTGGACACATTAGCTATACAGTTTTTCAAAAATAGGACCACAAGGGAGGTAGGGGGAAATTTCTGCCTCTCAAAAACTTTCAAACCGATTTTTATGAACTTTATAAACATAGATAAATCCATATTTATATGGACATATATGCATGATGTGTTTTTAGGGCAATTACCTGAATTGGGTAATAAAGCGTTTGGCAACTAAACGTGGATTTTTGTTTGAAAATGGGAAAAAACGGGGATTTAAAGCTAATAGGGTTACCAGAATAAAATTATGTTATGATGTTAAGATTCGTATAAGAGTTATTTGTGCGAATATTATTTAGATACACCAAATATATGAGATATTTTGTCTTAAAGGACATGGACGGCCACTAAATATTGTATTAGTATTAAAGGGACCCTAGAGGGAAGCGAACTGACACTAAAGTAGTCCCGTGATAGGTCTTTGGTGGTAGAGGCCGGTTCTAGTTCTAACACTTTATATGAATAAGACCTATCACTTTTACATGGGGTTGTCATTGGAGGGGGTCAATTGACACCATTTGACCAGTCACAGATCTATTCTCAATGAACGTGCTTAGTGCCAGTTACTAAAATGTAGTAATATTTCAATACAATGTAGTATTATTTCAATGAAACAGTCCTAGAATTAAATTTAAGATCCAAATTTTAGAAATTATCAAAACATGTGTCACAGCACCAGTTGAAACTGTACTGTAATTCATTACTTTTTCTACCTTTTTGTTCTTTATAAACCAGTTAATGGATTGGTTCTTCTTTCACTGGTCATGGGTCTTTTCTTTTTGTACTTGTTCTATTTTCACAAATCCCAGGGCCAGTCTGTTGGACCAATTGACACCAATTTCCCGCAGGGGATAAAATATCTTTAACATTTTCGGGAGTGATATTTGAATTGCGAAGCTGTACGTTTAAATGTGAACCAATTCAATAAAATTTGATTTGAAGACAAATATTTTGGGACGAGAATTAAATATAAATACTAGCATAATTAAATGTTTTATGGACACAAAGAGTACATTTCGGAAGAAATTTGTATGGGGACTATGTAATATTATAGACCAATTCTCACAGTTCACATAGATTTCCTCCTAATGACAATTACAACGTATCTACCAAATTCATTAAATTATCTCCAACTTGCACCTTTCGCACAAGGCTTACATGGACAGACATCCAGCCGGATGGACGGATGGCCATGATAAAATCACTTTGAATGTGTTTCTGAAGTGATCAGTATACTTAAAGATGCGTCTAGATTTCTTTGTATGACTCACATTAAAACAAATTTTAATAATAGATTTTTCCTTAGTTTGTGCTTAAATACATATAAAATTTTACAGTTTGAAATATCATTTAACGAAAACTCTCAAATTTAGAGTAAAATGAAATGAAAGCAACAGAAAATCCATCTAATAATCAGAATTTCAGGCAGTTTTGCTTAATCGCTGGACATGTATTAAAATATGCTTCAAAAAGGTGAAGTATGCGCTACAAACTTCAAAAATTCTCTTTTGAATTAAATTTAAAAGAACGGTGTATTTTATTAAAGTACTGTAGAGTTAATGTTATACATATTGTTTCATGTCAAGTGACCCAATTTTAAAATCGATGTCTTCCGATTTCGATGATTTGTATCAAGGTTAGTCCTATTGGATAGTAGTTTGACACAAATTTTCAACAAGATCGGTCTAAAATTTTCTGAGTTAGTAGGGGTCAACATTTTAAATTTTTGCCGTATATGTGTTCTTTCTTATCCATGTAACTATTCGTGTTAGCAAAATTATTCCCAAGTAGCTTCGATAGCTATTTGATCAATATTTTGAAAAAATTTTTTTTTGTTTTTTTAAAACTTTTTTTTTAAATTTAAAATTTTTTTCTTTAAATTTAAAATTTTTTTTTTATCCAGAATGTTTTTTTTTTTGCTCAAAAGAAAGCTTATGTCTTTTCCTTTAAGGAAGTTTTGGATTATGTATAAAAAAAAATAATTTCTAACTCTAGGCGAGGGTTTTTCAATTTTTAGCATATGCACTATTTTAAATTGTTTCCTATTTGTGTTTAATTGTTTCAAAAACCTTAAAAATTAAATGTATGCAGAGAAACTAGACAAATTAACCTTTCCGACGGTATGTAACATACCCAACTATCATTTAATACCTTCGATACTGTAATGCCCACAATATGTTAATCCCAGGAATAAAATAACTTTTTTCTGTAGAAATGTGGACAAGTTATTCTTTTTTTTATGAATGTTATTTTTGTCAAGCTTTTTTTTCCTACATAAAAATATATAAAGTTTTGAGCACACGTAATACTAAATGTGATTTTTGTTGTCAAAATATCTGGTTTCTCACAGAGAAGTTTTTAAATCAGGCCATTCTCTGAAATACGAGTTAATTTATTATTTTATGACACTTTCCTTTAAAATGTGGGTGGAGAGACAGAAGTTAACAGGTAGTTTTTTAAAATTAGGTTTAGAAGGTGAAAATTTACAGGTGGCTTATTTTTATTATTATATGGAATAATTGGTTAAAAAAGAAACTTTATTATTTTTATTATGTAACATGCGGTTAACCCACACTAAGCCCTTTTTCACCCTTATAAAAAATTAGACACCTTCATTAAAATGCACTACCTATATGATCTTAAAAAACTATTTATTGTCATTCTGAAGACTTTCAGTATTCAGTTTTTTTTGAAATAGCGTTACAGCTTAGACGTGTGTTATTTACATAATTAATTTTTACAACGTCTACAGCTCCGAAAAAGCCCAGCTTCAAAGTGATATATTTGCTTCTTTTTGTTTTAATCCGTTTAACAGAAAAGTTCACAGATCAGCGGAAATGCGAAATATTTCCGACGGCTTATTAAAAAAATTCCCTACGCTGTCAAAACGGTGGAAAATTTGTGGGTCATGCTGGAATTTTTTTCAAAGGATGGATCAAATAGCTATCGAAGCTACTTGGGACAAATTTTGCTAACACCAATAGGCAATAAGTTACATGGATAAGAAAGAACACCTGTATGGCCAAAATGTCAAACTTTGACCCCCACTTACTCAGAAACTTTTAGACCGATTTTGTTTAAAATTTGTGTCTAACTACTATCCAATAGGACTAACCCTGGTGCAAATTTCATCCAAATCGGAAGACATCGATTTCAAAATTGGGTCACTTGACATGAAATCCCCCATATGTAAAGTACTGTAGAGTTAATGTTATAAATGTGTGGCACAATAAAATAAAATTAAATTAAAATCAAACATATAAATAAATATTAATTTACACAAATAGTAAACAAATATAAAAAAATGAATATTAAATTATTTAAATTTAATTTAAATTTTATATATTAAATTTTTATGAACATTTTCCCAAATGAAAGTTTGATTAATTTAATGATCGTTAATGAATACGGGCAAGGCCCATCTATCAGGTCTGCTTACTTGTACAAAAACAAAATACGATTCTTTTTAGTTGTCAAAAATTTACTACCACATATACAAAGCAAAAGGAAAAAACGTGTATGTGTGGCATACCATCAACGTATACATGCACATGTACACAACTTTTGACAACTAAAAAGAACATAAACAATGATCATCAGGCTTCTTGCACAGACCTTTTCAATGGGCCTTGAATACGGGGTTAAAATTTAATTAAAAAAAAAATTTTGACAAATGACAAAAATAAAAAAAAGTTATTAAAATAATTTACCAAAAAAAAAAAACAAATTTAACAAAAATGTTTAAAAATGGCAGATTTGAAACCAAGAATGATAGAATAGAAGATTACGTCATCCCGAAAACAAAATTGAAACCTTCTGCGCATGTCGCACATTTGACGTCACGCAAACTGTTTTCCTATTGGCTACATATTTTAAGTTGTCAAAATAAAAATAGCTGTTATAACATTACAGTGGAACAATTTATAATGCTATCCTTCAAATTATTTTGAAGCAAAATATAATTTTTTTGTTACACATGTACTATTAAGTTGTTATTTTATTAAACTTTCTCTTTCCTTCAATCTCCTTTGCTTCCGTCAAATGTTTTTGCAAATATCCACTTGTTAATAACAGGTTTTCCTCATTTTACTTGATAAAAATTGCATCGCATGATTTAAGTGTCTCCATAAATAACAGGCATGGCTTACTTAGACCACCTTCGCCTAAAGCCTGGTACTCTGTTCAGCATTTCACGTGAAATGCTGTCAAAACGCATATGAAAAAAACATTTTTATTATCCATATTTACATTTTTTTTTATTAAATATTTATTAAATAAATTATTTTTAATTAAAGACATGTGGGATTTGTTTACATACGCAAAACAATGTCGCATACTTTGCAGGAAATAAAAACGTCAAATTGTAAAAACTCGCATGATAGGTAATATTGATACTTGTCAAAATTTTCGTGTGAAATAATTAATGTTGCTTACTAGGCTTAAAGGCGACCGTACACGACATGTATTTGTCATCTGACATGTCAAATTTCCCACTGCAAAATACATACATGTCGTGTATATCCTTTTTAACTTTGCTTCTGTAAAAGTCAGTCGCATCTATGCCGGGAAGAAACCGGCAGCGGCGTCCACTATTGACGGAATCATTAGCCGGCTGAAGTTAATTTTTTACAATACCGAGATATGTTTGATCATCTTACCGTTTTATTATAAAATCCTTAATTGGTATCTTTGAATTAAAAGAAAAAAATGTTAAGATGGCTAAACTATTTTACGGCGCAAATAAAAAATTTCAAGGCGGCAGCAAGCTATTTTAAAACCGAGCACTACTTTGGCTTCTGCAATAACAATGCGAAAAAAACAGAGACAATGTCAGAAGCAAATTACATGTACGTTTGTGACCGAATATTATAAGCCTTATGTAAAACGGCGATTTTGACAGACATTCACAATTACATGTGACTTGAAAATTTGACATATCAGATGACAAAAACATGTCGTCTATATGCTCCTTAAGTTATTAACCCATGAGTATGTCGAGTCGTCTGGAGCAGTAACCGCAATACCTGGATTTTTATTTTTAATTTGTGGCAAATATAGCCGGCCAAATTTTCCAAGCCGTCATACTGCAGGTTTTCTATCTCCTTTTCGTCATTTCCTTTTTGTAATAAATCTTCTTTAATGTCGGGATTTATACTTTTAAGTAAAGTACTTGTGTAAATTAGAAATAATAATAAAAAACACTATTATATCAAAAAAAACATTGAAATTAACCTGTTAAAGGAATTATGTATGGCTTCTAAGTCAATCTCAACATTTGCGTGATTACTTAAAATGCCTTCGTTGTATCCTAGAATATACGACCGTAGTCTGAATTTGAACTCTTGTCGATCCTAGAATATACGACCGTAGTCTGAATTTGAACTCTTGCCGATCAGGTTGGTATTGAAGCCAGCCTTTAGATCTTATTATTCCAAAAAAGTTTTCAAGTACATCCTGATTAAGGCGATAAGATTTTTCAATTCAATATACAACATTTTTAAGGCGTTATTTGATTGAATTATGCCTGTTATATACATACATATGTATGTATGTATGTATTAATGATATTATTTTTAAAAGTTCAAAAGTGTTTATACCTTTTTGAAATGGCAAGAGTGTATTTTTGCCGATTACACGAATTTCGGACACCATTTTTGACACATTGTTTAGGATGTCATTTTGTGTTTCTAATGCCAAACCGTATGCATAAAATCGCTCTCGTGTATCTTGTTTGGGACTCTTTTGTTCATTACATCAAACCAGTAATTTGTCTAGTTAAGAAAAATAAAACATTAAGATTTTGCTATTAATTGCGAAAGGATATGTATGTGATTACAAGTTTGAACAATTCATGACACTAGCTCCAATTTTGATTTTGCAAGAATCCTAAACTTGCATCTCGAGTAATAGATTATTGGGCTATAGTGTGTGAGAAGAGTTTGGTAGCTAGTTTAACCTTTTGTCTTTCTGCTCCAACAACACTCAATTTATTTGCTGATTTCTTATGTGTAATCTGCAAATCATTGGACTGGAGAGATAGAAGATTCAAAATTATATCTTTCTTAACCTCTTTGTTATTAATGATAAATCCATTATCAATAAAATGGTTTCGCAATAGTTTAATCAGATTAAAATTAGAATATGATAATGACAATTAAATAAACTCGCATTTGTATTAAATGTACCAAGGCTTATTAAAGTCTACTTCAAGTTCATTAAACAGGTTTCTATTTCGGCCTCCTAAATCGCTGACAATGGACACTATTTTAAAATCACACTCCTTAATTGTTTTCAATATATTAAATAAAATTGTTTTTGTCATTTGGCGGTCGAAGCCATAATATATTGGTTGCTTCCGTTTTGACATTAAACCTTTAAATCAAGTAGACAAACTTTTTTTCTGACCGAACGTAGTGGAAAATGTTTTCTTTTCAACATACGATAAGCCTTGCCACTTGTGAAATACAAAGTGACTGCTTAAGCAATGTCTGCTTCCACAAAGTTTTGCCTTTTATCGCCGTTCTTAAGTTTTTTTATTTGGCCTTTAGTAAAAAGACAACCCAAGGCTTTCTCAAGATTTTCGTTTGCAAAGCTCAAGCTTTAAACTCGATTGGATAAGTTTTTTATTTTAACAGTACATATGTAAGGATAAGAGCAGCTTAAACAAATTAACATACATACATTTTTATTTCCAAACTTTTTATATACATATGTATACTATTTTCGTTATTGTCATTTGTTATTGAAATATTATTATCTCTGCTACTTTTTGTAACGTAACGCCAGAAGTATTTTAAATTGTTTCTCAAAAAATTTTATATGTTTAGTTTACTTTTTTATATTCTGGTGTTAAGCACAACTAGCTCTGCATTTAGTAATAAAAGGGATAGCGATTGAACAACATGGTCCGAAAATACAACCTTATTTGCAATCTGGCATTACATTAAAAAAAGTAGACTTTTCGCTGAAAATGCCCATATTTACCTTAAAACAAGCAAAGATTTATAATTTGTATAGATTGAAAAATTAATCTGTATTAGTCCAAAGTTTACTAAAAAAGGTTTAATACAAAACATCTTGCTCAATTCGCAGTCTTATTCAGTTTTGTAATGCAAGTCAAAATTCACTTCCGTTTTTTCAACGTCACGCCAGCGGAGATTTTTGCTTATATTAGAGTTGGGTAGTTCATGAACGAACTAGTTCAATTGAACTGCTCAGTCAGATGAACGATGAACTGTCTTTCAGTCTGACAGTTCTTTTAAGTTCAGCAGTTCACTTTAGTCACTTGGGTCTTTTACGTTAGTCAGTCTTTTTCAGTCAGTTCACTTAGTTCAATTCACTTAGTTCAATTCATTTAGTTCAATTCATTTAGTTCAAGGGTTCATTTACTTCAGTTCAGGGATGATAAAGCCAGTACAATTGTACTTTTTTCAGTACTATTACCATTGAAAAAGTACTGAAGTACTCCAATGACATATTTAGTACAATTTAAAAATTTCAAACATTTAATATTAAATTATTTTGGTCTAGAGTTGGAAAAAATTAAACATAAAATGAATGAAATGTTTCCAGATATCTGTAGAATTTCTAAAGGTATATCATCTATACTACATTCTTCGGTCAATGTGATTTATATTTTTTCACACCATAAATTCATAAAAAATTTCCTTTATGTTAATACTGTATCGAATTTATTTCAGACTAAATATTAACTACAGTCAAATAAACAAAAAAAATTATCCTGGCTTTAATTTAGACCTAAGCTTTTCTATAAATTCTTTTTTTATTAAGTTTTATGTCTCGAACAAAAAAATTATATGTTTAATACGCCTTTTCTAATTAAAAGTAAGGTTATGTAGAAATTTATCAAAAATCTAATTTCCTACATCAATCATACTTTGATCTCCTTGCAAATAAAAATGACTTTATTGTTCCTTGTTATACCTGGGCCCAAATTACGGCATTTAAATTGTAATTTCGATCGATATCGACTTCCGTAAGTTGGGCTCTGATATGAAATATACGAATACTTTTATATGGGATTCAAATAAAGACTGTAACATGATTTATTAATATACAATCAATCGCGGTAAAAGGGGTTTTTAGCGGGATACCAAATCCAAAAGAAACTTATGTTCTAAAACAATATTTTTTGGAATTGTTACTCTGTTAAACATATTTGTACCCTGTTCCACTATCATCTTTAAAAAAATAAGCTAATAATTCTTCGTCTAAAATTTTTATTAGTTACATAACTTTTTTGTTAATTGGCAAATAAATATTGCAAATATAAATGTAAGGTAAAAGTGAAATTTAATGTATGTTTATATATATATATATATGTAATATTAGAACAATTAAAAATATATTTGTGATTTAGTACAATTTTTATCAAATTAAGTACAACTTTGAGAATGTAATTTATCATCACTGCTTCAGTTGCTTTTCACTTGATTTCTTATGCCAAGGCCCATTGAAAAGGTCTGCGCAAGAAGCCTGATGATCATTGTTTATGTTCTTTTTAGTTGTCAAAAGTTGTTTACATGTGCATGTATACGTTTATGGTATGCGACACATACACGTGTTTTCTTTTTGCTTTGTATATGAGGTAGTAAATTTTTGACAACTAAAAAGAATCGTTTTTTGTTTTTGTACAAGTAAGCAGACCTGATACATGGGCCTTGTCTTATGCTTTACCGAATTGATTGAAAAGAAACAACAATATTATTAGTGTCTATACCCTACAAGAAATGAATGACCGAGTAGTAATTTTCTTAACATCAACGTGAAAAATGTGACTATTCGCTCATTCATTTCTTGTTATATGTTATAAGTAATAATATAATATACTTGTTTCTTTTACTCATTCCCAGATTACCTTAAACATTTTCATAACATAATCAGGGCTGCCATATTAAGAGATGTCTCGCCACACGCAGTGATGCCAGAAGTACAGATTTATCTGCATTTTGAAGATTTTATACCCCATAATCGTCAACATATTTCACTTTATTTTCGTTGTGCAATAAAAATCAAAAGTCTTTTGATTGTTGCCGATATATTGTGGCGGCTCATACACTTGCAATAAAATTGTTAAATTTTACGTATTGTATTATTTTATCGCAAATATGTATGTAATATAAGAAGGTGGCACAATATATCGGCAGCAATCAAAAGACTTTTGATTTTTTTTGCAAAACGAAAAGAAAGCGAAATATGTTGACAACATTGTAAATTGCTGTCTATGTCATTCCTTTAGGTTATGTTCACCTTTTTATTGAATGCATGAAACCATTGTGCGTCTTATTGCATAATATAGGACAAATTGGAAATAATATGGTGAATATCATATACAATAATATTGCAAGTTGCTTTTCATCAAAAAATCTGCGTCAAGATTTGAACAATCTTCAAAACACATTTAATTCCTTTTATTTTAAAAACGTTATAACAATTTATTTCAAAATATAAGGCCAATGTTCTGGAATTTGAAATCGATGGCAGTGGTCCTCGAAGTACGAGGTATAAAAAGGAATATTTTTTTGAACTTTTAACACAGAAAAGTTTTAAAAATTTGTTCGATTTTAATTTCACTCAAATGCGGATTTCAGAACATGGCTGATAATATTTGAATATTTTTACATTAAAAATATCTAGCCAAATTTAATTACTCAGACTGAGTAAGGATTAATCACATGTTTGTTATTTTAAACAACAAATTAAATTGCTTGGCAAGTTATTTAAACTATCAAAGGTCTTATAGGAAATTTACAAGAGATTAAATATTGAAACTATTAAAGATATTTATACATAACCCTAAGTCTATACGAGCAATTTGTTTGGCAATTATTGCTGTAGCAAATATCAAATGCTGTTGCAAACACTAGATATTAACGTGTGGACTGCATAAATATGTATTTGAACCCATGTTCAGCAACAAACATCATAATACATTGTTGAGCAATTATCTTTTAACACAAGCTGTCAAAATCAATTATAAGTAACAAAAAAGAAAAATTTTAAACTCAAAAATATAAAATTTAAATACAACATTTTCAAATTAACCATTAAAAAATAATTAAAAATAAATTGGTTGCCAAAGAAAATGTAAGTATTTATTTACATACAAATTCATGTTTTGTATTAAGACACATGTTTACTCCACTCGGAAAAATATATTAAACATAGGACATTTCTGTGACGTCATTCTGCCGACGTTATTGCTTATGTTAACAAATACAAATTGCGCGTATAGACGTAGGGTAAGTACATATAAATATGTACGTATAACGTATATTTACATATTATTTCGTGTAAAATCAGATGACATAAGATCGGCGATATTATAAATTCTTACTGATGAATATATTTCCACACGGTTCTTCCATGAATGGTTGATATATTTCATTTAGTGCCGGTTCACACACGTCAAGTTTGTCTCGTCGAGTCTTGAGTTTTTAGGAGAGAGGGGACAAGAAATGGCCTTCTCTTTTCCCTTCTCTCCTAAGTGCTCAAGACTTGACGAGTCAAACTTGACGTGTGTGAACTAGCACTTATCAATGCAAAAAGGGGAAATGTTCAAGCATAAGTGACAATGTATACCGAGGTAAAAAATCGGCAATTTTAAACCAAAAATCTTCAAATCTGCACTTTGACCATTACATGCAGTCCACAACTGACATAAAATGCTTAACTTTAAAACTAATATTATGTTAGTTTTAAGTATAGACTCATCATGTTAGAAGTTTTCTCATGTTATAACACGGTTGTTAATGCAAATGTTTTAACAACGCTTTTATAACTTCAAGTTATAACAGCAAGTCATGTCAGTTGTAGACGGGCAGTTATGGGGTATAAAATCTTCAAAATGCAGATAAATCTGTACTTCTGGCATCACTGCGTGTGGCGAGACATCTCTTAATATGGCAGCCCTGATTATGTTATGAAAATGTTTAAGGTAATCTGGGAATGAGGAAAAGAAACAAGTATATTATATTATTACATATAACATATAACAAGAAATGAATGAGCGAAAAGTCAAATTTTTCACGTTGGTGTTAAGAAAATGTCTACTCGGTCATTCATTTCTTGTAGGGTATAGACACGAATAATATTGTTGTTTCTTTTCAATCAATTCGGTAAAGCATAGGAAATCAAGTGAACAAGAAACTGAAGTAAATGAACCCTTAAACTAAATAAATTGGACTAAATGAATTGAACTAAGTTAATTGAACTAAATAAATTGAACTAAGTGAACTGACTGAAAAAGACTGACAGACCAGCGCTGCCAGAAGTAAGATTTTACCTTATTTTTTCAGATTTTTTAACCGGAAATAGATTTTAAGATTTTTTCCCCAAAAACAAGACTTTTGGTTTTGTCTAGACGAAGGTTAGGTTCAATTAAAAAAACCTTCTTTGTTCCCATTTAAAAATTTTTAAACTAAATAGTACAATTTAGTATAAGAAATTAAATTGTTTGTAATGTTTTTTTTGTTTATTTTATGTATTAAATAAAATATGAATTGTTTTTATTATTTATAATATAAATAAGATTTTTCCTTCAAAAATAAGATATTTTTTCATACTACAATCTAATGAATCTTGTTGCTATACATATGTAAACGAAAACTTTTAACCTTGATATCTTAAAGAATAGTGTATCCCTACATATTGCGACTTGTTGTACAATTCGATCAAGTTGTAGAACCATTTGTTACGTTAGAGGTGTGGTTGGTCATCGGTTGAATAAAAAGTCAATTTGATTTGAGCTTTCAAATTGGTACGTTTGATGGCGATTTATTCTATCGTTTTCAATTTTCATACTGAAGATTTGAAAACAACAGCGTGCGAAGTAAACAATATTTTAGAAAACAAATACGAAATTCCAATGCACAAATTTAATAAAGAATATAAAAACTTCCGGAACCTTAATTTATTTTCTTTTCTTGCTCCTCTTCATTTACGCCACTAGTGCTAAAAAAATCGGTACTCATGTTTACTCTATAAAAATATTTTTTTAACAAAGCTTAATGAGAAGTCGGTAAGAAAATTCTTGCATGTGCTGCGAACTGGTCTATTTAACTCAATTGTACGACCAGTTACAACGTGTATGGGCCGCATAAGGTCCCTTAGACAATATCTTTTGGGATTATTACTGGGTTATACGTATTTGTACCCTGGCACCCTATGCTTTAGTGGGAGTTAGAGGAATATAAAAAATTCGGGGTAATTTCACTATCAACTTTAAAAAATCCAGATAAAAAGTATCGTCTTAATTCCTTGTTACGTGTAAACTTAATGTTTTTTTTTGTTTTAATTGCCAAAGGTGTATTTCAAATACGTATATATAAAAGTATAGTACAAGTGAATTTAATGTACATATGTTCGTACATTTTCTATTATTTTAATATTAAAACTAGTAAAAAATATTTTAGTACAATTTGGGTCAAAAAAGTACAATTTTTTACTTAGTTAAGTACAATTAGGAAAATGTCATTTATCATCCCTGTTTTGTATTCATTGTATTATGAAAATATTTAAAGCCATGTGGCAATGAGTAAAAGCAACATATAGACAATAATAATATATTTGTTTCTTTTCAATCAATGTGGTAAAGAATAAAAATCAAGTAAACAAGCAACTGAAGTAAATGAACCCTTTAACTAAATGAATTGAACTAAATGAATTGAACTAAGTGAATTGAACTAAGTGAACTGACTGACATAAAAGACCCAAGTGACTAAAGTGAACTACTGAACTAGATGAACGAACTAGTTCACTTTTTTTAAATGAACTATATTGAAAAGTCACCTAAATGAACGATTAAGCCCAAGACTAGCTTATATCTGCAAATCCTTACCGTCGATTACTGCAATTTTTTAACTGAAATTAGTGCTTCTTCATTACTTTGTATATATAAAAACCCTTTTAACAAATTTGACTTCTTCATTTAATTTTTTTACATTTTGTGGTACAAATATAACGACACGTCAAAATGGAAATGCCCATATAGGACTTTCAATATCAGTTGCCTCAATTTCGTTCGTAATACCGGTCGTCTCTATGGTAGGAACTGCTCCCGGTTTCAGTTTTAATGCACGTCGGTTGCTCAATCCTTTCCATAATTGAAAAGTAACGACTCCAAAAGTAAGAATAGTTGTAAACTACCCATTTCAAATTTAAGATTCCTTTCAAAATCATCTTCTTTAAAATGCAAGGCACAAATTCTTTAATTTTTCTCATTTACCGTATTACCTCTTCTGCAAAACGTTACCCAAAGCTTCCTTTGTTCTAAACCTTTGGGAAAACTGTAAAAGGATACAGATTTTCCACAAGCTGCATCAAAAATTTTACACTATTTAAAACACACTAAATTTTATTTTTAAGTACAACTTCTCACTTGATTTTTTACTGTTATTTTGCTTGCATTTGCCCACTGCACACTTCATGTTTATGTTTTATCGTGATATTTTTCCTTTGGTCTAAAATTATTATTACACACTTTTTTTTATTTTTTTATCTTTTGATATTTTTTTTTCATAAAATGTTAGCTAAAATCCGTAATTTAAACATAATAAAAAAAATATAATTTTAGAAACGTCAAAGAATTTTAAAATGAAGGGTTGCCATTACTTACAAAATGCATGCATATTTTATAAGAAATTCGAAAATCTTAGGGTATTTTAGACTTGGCAACCTTTACCAGGGACAAACTACGTCATTGAACAAAAAATCATGCGCATGTCGTAATCTTTTATTCTATCATTCTTGTTTGAAACTGTTGACATTACTAAGTCTGCTTTTACACGTTTCATCTTTTGATGCTCAACTCTTATGTTTTTAGGTGAGAGAAGAAAGAAGAAAGGGGGTTAGTACGGAGATGCCTGTACTCGGTCAGTACGCTTTGTGTTTTTATTCGTTGGTATATGCACAACGATGACTGCATGTAATTGTTTTCTTTTCTTTTTCTCTTTGATTCGCTATTATTAAAATTGTTGTTGTTTTGAACCGAAAAAAGTTGAAACCGATTGCTACGTGTGAATATATTGGCACCTTTAAAAGGGAATTGAAAAGAAGTTGAGCATCAAAAGATGAAACGTGTAAATTCAGACTAATGAATTGAATATGAGGAGGTAATCGGTACCACAGACGAATTGTAGAAACGTAAAAATGTCTAACTGATATAAGGCTACGGTAGCGAATGGAGTTTATATATTTTTCCTCTGTTAAATCTTGAAAAAGTTATTCTTCTGTATATATATTCGGGTTGTATAGTAAAAATTCTTCGAAATTGGCGATGAAATATTTTGAAGATAAATTTGAATAAGTAGTAATTTATTTTATGAGAGTTAGTTCATTCAAGAACTATACTTAAATAGTATAAAAGTTTGCAATAATTTATATTATTTGGGTATATTATTTATAACTGCGGACAAGAGTCTAAATCAAATGCAAAACTTTTACTCACTAATTGATCTAGTTAGAAAAAAAGTGTGGTTTTTTAAGTCATTTACTTGTACTAAAATATGACAGGAATTGCCAATAATTTTAAAACAACATCTGTTAACCATCAGCACTGAAATATTTTTAACATTGTACGAAAGAATTAGTGTTGTATAGCGCTAAAATACTTTAATAACAATCAAACTCTAATTCAGCAAATTCCAATTGGAAAATTGTGACGTAAAATTGTTTCTCTTTTGGGTAGAAGCAGTGATGTTAACTTTTAGTTTTTCTTAAAATTACCGGTTTTGAGAAAAAATTACCGTACGCAAAGATGTTTAATCGAAACATTAATGGGCTGTTTCAAAATGACAGGAGATTGATTGTTTCATTTGTCAACAGCAAATAAGAGCATTATTTATAAACCATTTATTTAAATTTTAAATGTGTTTTAATAAAAATCTGAATGTAAATTTTTGTCTTAAAATACATTTTTAACCAAAATTATTGTATTTTTTGTGAATAAGATAGTAAAATAATCCGTAAATTATAGTTAAATTTAAAAATTGAGGACATTTCATTTGTTTAAGAATAGTTAGCTTTTAAAAACAAAAAGTTAAATATAAAATAAATAAAATACAAGAGTAATTTAATTTTTGTATTATTTTGCACTTATCGGTATTACGAAAACATTTATAGAAACATAATGTTGTTAATTTTTTTTTTTAAATTTATCTATGTATTTTTAAATTGAAAATCACCTCTCAAAAGTTAAAACTTTAAACCCTACATACATATTTTTTTTCATTATTTATTTATTGAATCTTCATATAGTAAATATGAACTCACAATAATTAATCAAATCTTAACCTAATACTTTATTTTATGTCCTGCCAGTGCCAGACAAAAATTTTCTTTATCACGGGTTCTGTTCACTTATCCAGGTGTTTATCGCTCATCTAATTGGACAAGTGCTGCAGTGTCTCTTCTTCTTAAGCGAGTGTGGCCGCTATCATTTAAAATATTTCTAGCTAGTGGGTTCGGATGCAACTCGAGCCTTTTAAAGTATTTTGCTGCATATTTCGTAATCACAGTTTTAACTAATGGACCATTGAGATCCTTGTGAATATTTGAATTTTTAACATACCAAGGGGCAGCTGTGATTATTCGAAGAAGTTTATTTTGGCGCCTTTGAATTTTTTCGATATTAGAAGCCGAGGCAGTCCCCATAACTGAATACCGTAGCACCAGATAGGCTTTAAGATAGAGTTGTAAAGTAGGAGTTTGCAGTCGAGACTAAAGCCGCCCATACACTTGCAATATTATTGTATATAATATTCGCCATATTATTTCCTATTTGTTCTATATTATGCAATAAGTCGCACAATGGTTTCATTTATTCATTCAATAAAAAGGAATAACATAAACAGCATTGTACAATGTTGCCAACACATTTCACTTTATTTTCGTTGTGCAATTTAAATCAAGTCTTTTGATTGATGCGAATGTATTGTGCCATCTTCGAATATCACATACACATTGGCGATATAATTGTACAATACGTAAAATTGAACAATTTTATTGCAAGTGTATGAGCCGCTTAGAAGCAGAGTTTCTTCCAATAAGCTAATGAATTTGTATGGCTTTTAGTTTCATTTGAGTTAATTTTGCCTCTATATGGCTTTTCCACGTCAAACGGCGATCTAAATGTATACCGAGATATTTTACATGTGAATTTTGAGGTATTATTTGATTATTGATTTTAATTGGGGGGCATGATTCCCGACGCAAGGTGAATGTTATATGTACGCATTTTTGCTCATTGACTTTTATCCTCCATACATATGTATGTATGTTTGTACGTACATATATTTATACCAAAAATTCAAATTTCTTTAAATTACCTTATTTTAAATAAAATTACCCTGCTACCTTTTGCTGCCCAAAATTACCCTAAAAAAGGGTAATTACCGTACGGTTAACATCAGAAGAAGCGTCTTTATTAAAAATAATTCTGGCAATTCCCGCGTAATGTGTGTAAACTTTTTCCAACTTTATTGGTAGGAATAAAAGACCTGCATGAATGGTATCATTCATAAAATCAAATTCAACCTGAACGTGTTTCATTTGAAAAATATTCAGTATAACATTAAAATTGATTTGTTTGTGTTTCTTACTAAAATATTAAAAACTGGAAGTCAAAGTGGAGTTTAAGTTTTATGTGAGTATGTGTGTACATTGTACATACATGCATACATATGTAACTATAAACATACAATAATTCATTCCCAGCTAGCATTTGGAAGATTATTTGACGAGCGCGATCATTTCACGACTCTTATTTTAATCGTACAGACGATTGTTGGAGCAAAAATACATTTTACTCGTCCAAATGATGCTTTTGCGATTCATTTTGACGATTTTTAAACGAGTTTATCGCCGTTTACAAATTTTGGCTACCTTTGAACGATTGTAATTTCACCGTAATCGTATATTACTCTTGTAAATTATATTTTTGCGATCATTATGTTGATTGGTAGATTGCTGTTTTTTTTATGTTATTCCACAATCGTTGGTTAAGTATTCTGACGATCATTGAACGATTTTTATTTTACAGAAATCACATATTACTCTTGTAAATTATTTTTTTTGCAAATCTTTTTGTTGTTTATGTTTATTTAAAATCGTCTTATACGCATTCTGACGATATTTACTCGAATTTAACCGTTATGTTTTTTAAAATTTTGGCAAAAATAAGTTATTTACTCATTTAAAATAAGTTTTTGAAGCAAATAGAATGATGGAATCTGCTTACAATGAAATAGAATGCAGATCGTCCAAAAAAAATAGTTAAAGTCAGTGAAACGTTATCTAATTGTGATGCTGTCCCAGTTGAATATATGGAAGAAAATTGAATAGATCCCAGAGAAATTTTTTAAGATCCCAACAGTGACAATTTTCCAGTGGAATATGAATACGCAAAAGCAGCAAATCAGCAGGTTAACAGAGGAAGTGGTAACCCTAAGAAATGAGGTGCTCCAACTAAAAAGCAATTATTTTGAAGACATTAAAACCAATTTGGTGCCTGCTTTACCGCTAACAACTGTAAACCAGTAAGAAGAATTAAATGAACAATTTCAACAGAACCAGGATCTTGTTGTCCAGTTGGTATGTCTATATGTTAATACATATACATACATGTATCTATCTATTTCAATAACTAAATCTATATCTTTATCTATCTATCTGTTTATCCATCTAACTGTCTATCTATATATTTCTATCTTTATCTATATCTTTCTTTACAGAAATACATTATTGGTAAAGTTGGTGGCGACTGCTCCAACTCATTTGTCAGGAATGCCATAAAAAAAATACTGAGCGTTGATGTGGCTGCAAAGTTAAGCTGGCGGGGAACAAACAGTAAGCCCAGCATTCAACAATATTGCATAAAACAAATTATAACAAGTAAATGCTTTTTATGGTATGCTTTTACAGCATTCAAATTTTTTTCTTTTTCTTTTCAAAGATGTCTGTCATTTGAAATTCCCTAAAGCTGACGATGCAGTGATGAACAAAGTTTTACAGCAACACTTTGTACATGCTGCTGACCGACTTCGGAAGGGTAACCGAACCAAAAAGGGTGACGAAATTTAATTTTTGATATTAAAATTAATTTAATTTTTACAAATTTTTGATCTCAACATGGATTTTTTTGAATTTATTATTAAAAATATAAAACTTAAAAAATGCTTTTTATTTTATATCTCACTGTTATGCATTTTAGAATCAATTAAAGGTATTTTTGGCGATTGTTTTAAGATTCTTTTAAAGTAGGACTAATAGAATCTTACACGATTGTCTTCGGCACATCGTAGAAGACACATTACGGCGATTTATTCAATGCTCGTTTAAGGTAGGAATGAAAGAATCTTACACGATTATTTAAGGCGCATCGTAGACGACTCATATTGAAGAGTCGCCGTAAAGACACAGTTTCTTCAGTTGTACTGAACTTGCACGATCGGAGTACGATATCGCGGACGATTCATTTAATCGCCTGCTCCGATCGCGAAAGATTCTTCTACGAACGAAAATGCTAGCTGGGTTTGTGCTAAGAACTATTTAAATATTAAATACATTTTATTAATGTTTAATAAAAATTTTTAAACAGCTCTTTCATTTGTACATATGTATGTACAATGTACATACATAATGAATAATTCATAATTGCTTCAATTAAGAAATTTATTTATTTAATAACAGCTATTAATAACTTAGCAATGGATAAGAATAAGCGGAAGAAGCAGCAGTCTTCAGTTTTTGAATATTTTTCAATTACTCTTGACGATGGATTTTTCATATGCCAAGTAACTAAAGATTTCGATGATAAAATATGTGGTAGAAATATCAGTGCATATTCTGGAGAAAGTACTAGCGTTTCGCCAGAGTATCGAATTTAAAGCGACATCTACAACGTTGTCACCCTAGTTTATTCAAAACTGTTACTGAAAAATATAAGCAGGCGAGTGAAGTTTACCCTGGGCCAAGTTTTTCACAATGTCAGGTACCTGTAACCAAATTTTTTAAGTCTCAAAATATTACTGTGGCTTTGACTGAAGAAAAGTTCAAGCGCTGTATCATCGAAATGGTGTATTCTAATGCTTTGCCTTTAACTTTTTTTCTTCGCCTGCTTTTATTTCTTTAAATGGCGAAATGGCTTCTAAATTTAGTTGTTCTTTAGAAAGAAATAATATTAGAAAATTGGTACTGCAGGAGGTTAAAAACCAGAAGGATATGCTCAAGGATATTTTAAATGGACGGTTTGTTTTTTTAAAGATGGACGCATGTACTCGGCACAGAGTCAATTATTTTGCAATTAATGTCCAGTTCATTGATGATAATGAAAAAGTCGCCACACGTACTTTGGCTGTAAAGGGCACTGAAGCGCAGCATACAAGCAAGTTTTTGCAAGAACTTGTTATGAACTGTCAGTACTGTAAATAAGCTGAATGAATATGTAGAAGCATGTGATTTTGATGAAAATGGTGCTTCCGTAGAAGAAATTTTGATATGGACGGAAATTGTGGATTCTGCTTTACATTTTAGCCAGATACATCACATGCGATTTGCTGTACATACATTGCAACTAGCAATTCGTGATGGCTTGGAAGATTATCATGCTAATAGACTTTTTACAAAAATACGTAGTGTCGTGGTTGCATGTAGAACACCGAAACTAGATGCCATTTTGAAGCGGTGTGCTGGAAAAGGGGATATTTTAGATCAAGCTACACGGTGGGGGAGAACTTATTTAATGATTGAACGCATCAGGATTTTGCATATTCAACTGCAAAATGATATTTACGCTAAAAATTGTTCGATAAGAAGGACCAGTCTACTTTAAATATGTAAATAACATATAAATAACATATGTAAATTAAAGTATCGATTTGAAATTTTAAAAGAATCATTTTCTGGATATGGTGAACCATTTCAAAAGCACTGCATTAAAAAAAGAGTTTAAAGTCAAATAAGAACCAATCTTATATTCATTTAGTATCAAGGTTAGAGTAGGAGTCGGAGTAGTACTTAAAAAATTTCAGCAGAAGGTGTCGGAGTTATAACTGTTTCTTGACGACTGCACAGCCCTGACTATAATACCAAAAAATATTGGTCCTAGACCCACCTTTTAGTGAGCCGATTGGCTGGTTCTCTGCCCATGCAGTAACAGTTCGCAATTTTGATAACATTTAATACATACATACATTTCAATTGTCACAAGGACGAATCCTATTGAAAATATTGACTTGTTTCCCGAATTGTAAATAAAATATCTTATTATGTTTGTATTTTGATTAGGACCGGTTCACACACGTCAAGTTTGACTCGTCAAGTCTTGAGTTTTAAGGAGAGAAGGGAAAATGCCATTTCTTTTCCCCTCTCTCCAATAAACTCAAGACTTGACGAGTCAAACTTGACGTGTGTGAACCGGCACTTAAATTGGACTCAAAAATATTTTATTGCAAAATAAATCGTCTCAAATTATTTGGGGGCATTTAATTTCTCAAATAAGATTTTATAGAAGACAATACTGAAAAACAAGTTCTCTAATCGTTGAGATTGTCAGTAATGCCATGAAAAGCAGGGGCCTTATTCTGCCAGTCGTAATCGAGTACTTTCTCGATTCAAAAGAAATTTAATATCTAATTCTTTCAGTCAATACTGAGAGAATCGAAATTATTGTTAAGTGTTGTAAAGCATTTTTTTGAGTTTTACAACACTGTAAGTATAATTTCGATTCCTTCAATATCGACTGAAAGAATTAGAAATAAAATTGCTTTCAAATTGAGAAAGAACTCGGTTACGACTGCCAGAATTAGGCCTCAGATCTAATTTGGAAGATATTTTGGAAAATGTATCTCTGTAGTCAAAATCCTCTTTTAAGTCACTGTTATTAATTGATTTTGACCTTTCAGCTGGGTTTTGATTTTCAAGGAAGCATTAAGTGGTTCTTCTATTACGGTTTACAACTCAACTCTACTTCAGTTGAAATTTTACAGTTTTTGTATTATGGCTTACAATTCTTTTTTAGTGCGATTTACAAAAACATCAAAAATTTAGAACTCATCACTAGCATTTGTTTTAATTTCAACTCAACTGAGTTGGTCACTGAATGCAAGATAATTACCCAGCAAAAACTCACATTGCAAAGTAATGAGTTAAAAAGCTAATATAACGACTCTTCACTAATTATACATTAGCATTTTAACTCATTATTTTAACACGGCGATGTCATTGGAGGCAAGTACTTACCACCCTCGCTTACAAATAGGAGTTAAATAAGTCATTACCACATTCGGTTGCAAATAGGGACTTAAATAACATATTACTTCGATGTCACCAAAATCACTATAGTGAAAGAATTTTCTTCGCAATACCAATGAATTTAGACATTAAACCCATTAAAAATTCATTAAAAAGTTTTTAATTATTTTTTTTCTTTTTTACTTTTTTTTCTATCTTATTTTATTTCTGTCTCTGGCGGGAATCGATCCCGAAGCCTCGACGCTGCTAGACTAGCTCACTACCAGCTAGCCTACAGGGGCAGTGTAATTTTTGAATAAAAAAACTATGTTTTTTGTCTTTACTATGTACATATTAAAGAAAACTAAAAATATACATATTCGGGCATGTTCTATAAATTAAAATGAAGTGAAATTGAAATCGAACGTAATTTTATGTTCAATTATTCACAAAATGCCCGTAGTTTTTCCTGGTTTTAAGAGTTGTTCTTGCAAAGGAAATTGGTACTCACAAAATAATTTGTATGAACTTTCACTTCAAGGTCGTTTTTAAAATTTGCTCGATTTCAAATCCACTTTATTTTAATTTCTAGAACATGCCCGATTTATTGATTGCAAGTTTTTGTTTCCAAAATATCCAAATAATTAGACATTTCTAACTTTCAGTGATGCCTTCCATAATTAATCAGAAAAACATACAAACAAAAAATTTTTATTTCATTTATATCGTAAAAATGAAAATATACCTATATACAAATTGTAAGAACAAATAACTAAAATCAATTTGTATTTGATTTGAAAAAAATTAAGCCTTAAATGCATTTTATTTTGAGTTAATTATAAATTTCGTTAATCAACTCATACACAAGTACTAATGTATCAGATTATATGTCAGCCATTACTTAACTACTTCTATGTAATGCAGATGGTATGAAATAGTCATTAAAAAGTAAGCTGTTCAGTAATCGCAAGTCATTACCAAGTTTTTGCTGGGTATAAAATTAAACATAAGAAAAAGTCGATTATTTCTCGAATACTTCGAAAACCGGACTTTTTAAAAAACTGGTTTTAAAAAACCGAAAAAATAGAAAAAAATTGATTTTTGGAATACTTCGAAAATCGGGTTTGACAACTCTTTGTCCATGACTTATTTTGTTTTTGATTGGGGGTTATAAAGAGTGGAACGCTTTAGACAAGCTATCGCTTTCCAAAACGAACAATCATTTAATTTCGCTGATGAAAAGTTTTGCCTTTTTATATTAAAGTTTTGGTTTCTATATTCTCGTACTTTTTCTTCTAAACGCTTTGTTTAAATTTATGTTTAAGTTAACAATATTTTTTGTTAACACATGTTAACACAAAATCTAAAATTTTAATAGAAAAAGAAATTTATACAAAAAAACCATGACCTACTTATTTAGCTCAACTTATTAAAAACACAAAAATGCTTATATGACAGAATTCACTCATGTACCTTAAAAATGTTTACTATAAGTCAATTACCTTTAGAAATGTTTACTAAATTCAGTCTGATTGAAGGAAGGGTGTAGTATTACCAGAAATGCAAATCCAGCATTTATTATAATTGCAATCGCATATTTAAATATTATTGTTATTTTAATTTTGACTTAAGATATTAAATTGTATAAAAGGCAACTAAAAATAAAGAATTTGAGGCAAACACAGATTAACTCTGCTGATTGCATGGCTAGTCTCGGTGCTTCTACTCAGGCTCATTTTGAATATTAACTAGCACATGGTGTTTCTACCTGGGCTAACTCATTACTATTTAAAACCAAAAATCTGAACTCCAAAGGAAACATTTGGTGTTCAATCGCTTTAATATATTGCGAATTAACATTTGGTGACCCCGACGGTCCTGTTACAAGAGACAGGATCTCATCAGCGTTAAAGGTCCTGTTACATCATCAGATAACGTAACCCAAAGTTCCTATTACAAGAGATAGGATCTCATCAACTCCAACGATCCTGTTACAAGAGACAGGATATCATTATCAATCCAAAGGTCCTATTACAAGAGGTAGGATCTCATCAACTCCAACAATCCTGTTACAACAGATAGGATTGCAATGCAATTGAACTACTCAGCCAGATGAACGATGAACTGTCTTTCAGTTTGACAGTTCTTTTCAGTTCAGTAGTTCACTTTAGTCACTTGGGCTTTTGCGTCAGTCAGTCTTTTTCAGTCAGTTCACTTAGTTTAATTCATTTAGTTTAAGGGTTCATTTACTTCAGTTGCTTCTTCCCTTGATTTCTTATGCTTTACCGAATTGATTGAAAAGAAACAACAATATTATTAGTGTCTATACCAGTGATGCCAAGAGAAATTTAAGAAAATCCCTACGTGTCTAAACAAAAAATCCCTTTTTTCCCTACAAACAAAAAAAATTTCCCTACACTTTTCCCTACGTTAAAAATCTATTGTTTTTTGCAACAGGCAAACAAATATATATTTTGTAAACATTTTGTAAATATTATAATAAAATATTGAAATTCAATCATTGAAACAGGTGTGATTTCAGACCAACGTGTCTCAGTTAATGAATGGCGTTATGAAATTATTTATTAACAACAAGAAAAAAAACTAAAATAAATATGTAAATGCCATTCACACACTTATAAAAATTTATTTTCAAAAATAACAATGTGTGACAAATTTACTTTTATTCTTTTTGGCAGAAACGCCTCTATATATTCTTTAGCCTAGAGACAAAACATAGTCAAACTTCGTATTTGATTTGTAATTTTCTCATCTTTTGTCCTTTTAAAAGAGCTTAATAATTTTCAAGAATACTTATTTTAAATATTTGTTTTTAATATGTATAAGTACCTAATAATTTTTAGCAAACTTGGTACCAAATAAAAGAGAAGGCTCTGTAAAATTTAAAAAAAATATTTTCTTCAGTTCCCCTGAAGAAAAATATAAACAAAATTTTCTTATAAAATGAAATCCTTCGTTGTCCTTAAAAGTTTTCATTAAAAATTCGAAATTGTATATTTGCACTATTCTTAGCTTAGATGAGGTGATTGTTTTTTTTTTTGTTTTTTTTTTATAAATGCGAATAATGTCGCCCCATAATTACATATGTATATATTAGGGGGTTCGACGAATATTCGGAAAAATGGTTTTAATACATAAATTGCCAGGCTGTTAGGACTCATAGTATAGGGTTTCATTTAAAAAAATACATTAGTACTTAAATGCTATTGTAACATAAGAAAAATTTTAATTTTTAGATGAAAATAAGTCGAATATAACGTATTTTAGACAATTAAATATTGAAAATCAGATATTTTGAAAATTCCCTACATTTGCCTTTAAATAACAAATCTGTCCTTTTTTCCCTACGCTTTAAATTTTCCGAAAAATCCCTACAAAAAGGGAAAATTCCCTACTGTTGGCATCACTGGTCTATACCCTAATTTTCTTAACACCAACGTGAAAAATGTGTATTCGCTTATTCATTTCTTGTTATATGTGATATGTTATAAGATAATCACCCTTATCACGGTTGTCGTAGTCGTCTCGAAAATAAGGCGTTTTTAAGACGTTTTTAAAAAATGGAATTGTGGTTGTCAAAAACGACAAATATACAACTCTGTATGAAAATCTACTACAATTTTCGTACCATGTATGTCGTATTCGTCTGTCATTTTGTTGCAAATTTGTCGTTTGAATTTTTGGTCCCGACAGCATTTAAAATAAATGTAAAAAATCAAATAAAATGGATAATATAAGAAAGTAAGTATTCAAATTAATTTATTTATAACAAATTTTTGCTTAAATTAGTTTTTTTTATTATTTTAGAATACAAATCACTAACCCAAAATAATTTGAGAAGTTAGTAGATTTGATGGAAAAAAATCCACATTTGGCCAAAGGATTCAACAAGGGTTTGCACAAATTCGATTTAAAAGATGAGTGGAACAAAGTTGCGGATCACTTAAATAAATATGGACCTCCAATGCGCAAAGGTGAAGGCTGGTTGAAGGTGTGGGCTGACTACAAATTTAATTAAAAAAAAAACTCGTGCACAACAAAGCAGAATGCCAAGCCACCGCAGGAGGCCCATTTAAGCAGTATAGAATGCAGCTTCTAAATTATTGCAATTAGACTCAATAATAAATCCTGGGCAAACATTTGGAACCCAACGTAGATTAAGTGCTTCAAAAGAACCTGAAAATAGTGTTGATTTAAATTGTTCAACCAGCAACAAAACAAAAGTCATCTTTAAAACGCACCTTTAACCCTTTCCTATCTGACGGTACTAATTCGTACCACCTTTTGTAACGGTCAATTTACAAAACATAAGATCGCAGCAGCTTACGCTCTGCTTCAATATATCTTCTAAAACAATTGTGCTGTCAAACAAAAAAATTTCTGTTGAAGAAAAGTATCACATTGAACGATTAGTATCACATTGAACTTGGAAGTTGAAGGTGCATTGGTAAGAAAAAAATTCGCATTTTTCTTTGCAATATATATATAAAATTAACAAGGCAAGTAATATTTTTTTGGTATAAAGTAGGTTTACAAACTGTTGTAAAGTGTTTTCATTATTACAAAGGTATTTTATACGTTTTTTGTGCATAAAATCTGCAAAAAACCGTAAGGGACTTATAAGTACCGTCAGTGACTTTAGGAATTTTTTTATTTCTGTTATTTTTATGTATATTTTTGCTATGGTTACTTTTTAGATGGATATTTCTAAAAATATTGATCTAATAGAAGCATTATTGATCGAGGATATCCCAGAATGTGATTTTGCCTCAGATGTAGAATTATCTGATGATGAAAATGTCATCCATCAGCCCCCAATAAGCATTGATGAACTTCTTGATGATGCAGTACAAGAGTCTCTTTACACATTGGATGCTGAAGATGCAGCAGATGATGAACCTTCTGAAGCTGCAACTTCTTCTACACCTTTACAAACTGCCGAAGCTACCATTGGTAAGTCATCGCAGTCAAACAAAAGAGTTCCAGAACCTTATCGGAAATGGAAAAAACGAAATGTTGAGACTTTTTTACCAGAATACTCTGAAAACACTTCTGTCGTGGAGGAATGCTTTAGTAAATGCTCTACGCCTACGGATGTATTTCTGGCACTAATTGAAACAATTCTTGATGACGTTGTTTATCAAAGCAATTCAAACGTACACTGTAATGACAATTCCAAAATACCTCCCAATTGCAAGGACAAGTTATATAAGATAAGACCTGTAGTGGACAAGCTAAACCAAAAAATTTAATGAGTGTTATCACGGAACCAGAGAATTGAGTGTAGATGAATCTATGATAAAATTTAAGGGTAGGTCTGTACTCAAACAATATCTGCCCATGAAACCCATAAAAAGAGGGTACAAGTTATGGTGCTTAGCTGATCAGAGAGGTTTTATAAAAAAATGTATTGTATTCCAAGGAAAAGACGATAAAATCAGCGCAAAGTTTTCTGAATATACTTTAGGGGAAAGAGTAGTACTGGAGTTGACTGAACAAGAATGGGGAAAAGAAAAAGTTATATACTTTGACAATTTCTTCTCTTCTGTTTCTTTACTCGAAAAGTTAAAAAGTGAAAAAACATTTGGATGCGGCACAATAAGGTCAAACCGTAAGGGCATTCCCAATAATATGGTAATCGACTCCAAACTAAAAAGAGGAGAGTATGACCACAGATTTTCAGATTTAAATATTGGTTACTGGAAGTGGAAAGATAATAAAATAGTTCATTTTGTTTCAAATTTTCATGGCAATGAAGAAACTTCCGTTTTACGAAAGCAGAAGAATAGAACAAAGTCTACGGTTACTTGTCCCAGGTCCGTAAAGGATTATAACGCATATATGGGAGGTGTTGACACCGCTGATCGATTGAGAGCACTCTATTGCGTTGACCGTAAATCGCCTAAATGGTGGCATAGGATATTCTGGGGTGTGCTAGATATCGCTTTTGTAAACGCATATATTGTACATGGACTTATAATTGAAAAATCTACAGTCAAAGATTTTAGAAGGTCAGTAGCCTAAGGTTTGATGACTATGAAAGATGTGGGTAAGAAAAAACGAACACCAAAAGACAATGTTTTAAGTCCTTGTTCAAATAAAAGGCGCAAAATAGACTTCTCCACATTGCAGGATGTAAGGCTTGGCAACAGAGGAATTCATTGGCCAGAGTTTGTGGAAAGAAGAGGGAGATGTGAGGTATGTAGCATGAAGAAGGTACAATCTAAGCCTCATTCCAAGTGCTGTCACTGTGATGTGTTTTTATGCCTGAACGAAAAGAAAAACTGTTTTGCTGAATATCATGAGGCAAATAATTAGTGTTAATGCCTTTCAAATATTTTTTTCGTCTGTGACATTAATAGACTGACGGTACTTATAAGTCTAGGTCCTAAAAGTAATACTAAGAGTCAAAATAAAAAATTTTAAAAATCAATAATTGGTTTCATTAATAATGTTTATACATAATAAAAAATAAAAATTTATATTTTTTTACTGTAAGTCATAGCCGGTAGGAAAGCGTTAATAAAAATAATTAGACTGAAAAAAACGAGCTGCTTTCTGAGCAATTAAAAGTACAAACGCAGTTAGGTATATTCCAACGTGAAGCGATCATTATCTGAAATTGAAAGATATAGCCGGAAGACATACAAACTTAAGGAAGAAAAGCTTAAACTTTATAAGGAAGAATTAAAGAGAAAGGAAACATTAAACATGTACCTATAAGAAGTGGTTGTAGAATTTTATTTAGTTTTTGTTCTTTTTTTTATTAATGAATTTTATTATTTTATTTTAATTACTTTTTTGTATTAAACGTGACAATAAAAATGAATTTCCTAATTAAGAAGTGCTTCCATTATTTTAATTCTTACATTTGAAGCCGACAAATTATCATTTGCTTCATCAACAGGTATTTCCGGTATTTCATTTTCCAAATGAATTTCGTGCCATTGAAGTTTGTAATGAATACATACATTATGCAAAGCAGCACAAACTGCAGTAATTTTTCCTGCAAATTGTGGAGAATAATGCAATTGTCTTGCACCTAATATGCACCGAAATCTGTTTTTTAGAACTCCTATGGTCCGTTCAACTATATTTCTAGTTTTTGAGTGTGTATGGTTAACATGACTCTCTGGACTTCCTTGCTGAGTGGATCTAAAAGGTGTTATTAAATATGGTTCTGGTGGGTAACCAGCATCTCCTAAGGAATTAAAATTATATCAAATCTGTAACGCTAAATCAAACAAAATTTTATATTTACCTAATAACCATGTATTTTTTTCGCCGTTTTCGTACTTATCTCTTAATTATGGTTTCAAATCACTAGCATTCCATATTAACGAATCGTGAGATAACCCTGGATTATGGGTTGAAATATATCTTATTCTTTGTTTATGATCACCCACCTGCAATAAGATATTTTAAGAACAGATTTAATTATTGAACATTGTTATACTGACCACTGTAATGCTAGGAACACAACTGGGACGAACGACGAATTTCGTCCAGCACGACGAATTAGTCTGAAGAAATTCGCTGCATAAATTCGTCGTATGAAACACAATAACGGCGACAAAACCAAACAGCTGATAAATTGTTTACTATATTTGTGGAAAAAAAGAAAAAAAAAATAATGAACCAAAAAATTTTAAATTTGGTGAAAGTTATAAAAATAATGAATATTATCTTTATTATGGTAAAAGCTTTAATACTTGTACGCAAACGTTTACGAAGAAGATGGTGGGTACGTCCAGTAAACGTTAATAGAAATGACCTAGGATTCCAACAAATTGGGTTCGCAAAATTAAAGGCCAACGATAAAGAACACTTCTTCAAAGCAACAAGGATGACTGTGGAAAAGTTTAATGCTCTTTTAATTTTGCTTAAAGAACGCTTGCAAAGATTTTTAAGAAGAAAGCCTATAGATGAGGAAACACGGTTGGGCTTAACTCTAATGTATGTTCATCTTAAAAATCTAGTTTAAGACAAAAATTAATGCAACTTAATCTACTATTTATTAGGTATCTAGCTCATGGTTGCAATACACAATTATTGGCATGGACGTACAAAATGGGTGTATCCACAGTAAGAAAAATTATTTATGAAACTTGCGATGCGATCTGGAGTGAGCTCCATGAGATATATGTTTCCCGGACTAATGAGCATGAGTGGAAAAACATCGCTGACAGGTTTGAAAGATGACATTGCTAGTGTTGAACAAACTAATAATATTTTGTATGTTAAAAGATTTTACGTGAAAACAGGTATGCCGCATTGTCTTGGAGCTGTTGATGGCAAGCATGTCCAAATATTTTGTCCAAAAAATAGTGGTTCGCTCTTTTACAATTATAAAAAAAATTTTAGCATTGTGCTGATGGCGGTATGTGACGCAGATTATAATTTTATTTTTGTTGATGTTGGAGCATTTGGCAGCCAAAGTGACGGTGGAGTCTTTGCTAATAGTTCGTTTGGAAAACTTATTTTAAGAAACCAAATTAATATTCCACCTAATGATGAACTACCTGGTAAGAGATAATATTTATAAACATATCGCTACTTTATTGCAACATTGTCATATCTCAAAAAAATACAACTTGGCAAAATGCGATTAAAGTTTATGTGCAGATTTAATAAAATATATTTTGCTATAACTTCGGTTTAGTTTGAGATATAATGCTGAGATATGACTATGTTGCAATAAAAAAGAGATATGTTATACATATGGTACATAGATATGTATGTAAATAGAATAACAAAATTTTACTTTATTATAACAAGGTACTGATAAATCATTTCCGTATTTCTTTGTGGGAGATAATGCCTTTCCTTTAAAAAATAATTTAATGCGACCATATCCTGGACGAAGTTTGCCGGCCATAAAACAAAATTTTAATAAAAAATTATCTGCCGCTCGTGTATATATTGAAAACACTTTTGGCATTTTAACAAACAGGTGGAGAATTTTACATACAAATATTCAAGCCTCACCTAAAAACGTGGATAAAATAGTTTTAGCGACTATTGTTCTCCACAACTATTTAATGCTAGATAAAAGCAGCGGATATTTTGAGGAAAGTTTAGTTGACCGTGAAGAAAATGGAGTTGTAATTCCCGGAATATGGAGGCAGTCATCTGAATACCAGCCTTCTTTTCGCATATCTCATGCCAACCGCTCATCAACAAATGCTTTTGCTATAAGAGATGAGTTAGCAGAACACTTATTTGAAACATAAATAATAAACACATTTTTCAAATTCAATTTCATTTATTTATTAAAAAAAAAAAAAAATACATAATATGTATATAATACATATTAACTCTGTTTCTTTACTTTTTGGGTAAAGTTCGTGAAAATGAGAGCAAGCACAAATCCCAAAGTAGAGAAAAGAAACAGAGCTATTATGTTTCTATAACAAAACAATTCAATAAAAATTATACTAAGGGAATTCACGTCACAAGTTGCACCCTTGCGAAAAAGCAAAATTGTGAAAATATAACAACAACTACATAGACAATTGTTTGTGGGAAAACATTTGTCCATATGGTTGTTGTTATGTTTTCACAATTTTGCTTTTTCGCAAGGGTGCAACTTGTGACGTGAATTCCCTTAGTATTTCACATGTTTACACATATTTGTCACCTTTTGGGTAGGAGAAATTTGGGGCTCAAACTTCCGCGATTAAACTAACTTTAAGTTATGCTAAAGCACCCCATACACGTTTCAATTGCAGGGACCGAGAATAACAGATATATTGTAATTTAAAAACAAAAAAAGCATGTAGAAATAAATGTCAAAAAACTGATTCATGTATACCGCATTGATCCTAATGAAGTTGTCTATGATAAAATGTATTGATTTTTATTTTTTCCGTCAAAATTAACAGTTATTTTTTGATTTTTATTTTTTACGTCAAAATTAACTGTTATTTTTTGATTTTTATTTTTTCGATTAAAAATAACAGTTATTTTATGATTTTTAATTTTTTGAACAAAAATAACAGTTTTTTTTTGATTTTTATTTTTTCGAGCAAAAATAAAAGTTATTCTCTAAAGAAATATACGTGTAATAATAATTTAGTTGACTGTAAATGTTTGTTTTACTGTGTAATCATCATTGGGATTTTTTATGCACATGAAAATAAATATTTAAAATCAACTAAATTATTAAAACACGTACATTTCTTTGGAGAATAACTTTTATTTTTGCTCAAAAAATAAAAATCATAAAACAACTGTTATTTTTAATCGAAAAAATAAAAATCAAAAATTAACAGTTAATTTTGACGTAAAAAATAAAAATCAAAAAATAACAGTTAATTTTGACGTAAAAAATAAAAATCAAAAAATAACAGTTATTTTTGTTCAAAAAAATAAAAATCAAAAAATAACTGTTTCATCTGACTTTTATGTTACGGTTCCTGTTCAATTGTCAATTGAGTCTTTCAACTGAATTGATTCTTGGCCAAATACTTCATAAACTGAATTGAAAGATTTTCATTCAATTTAAAATTTAATGAACTTAAAGTAAATTTTAAAAATCCTTTACTTTTCTTGCAAAAGTAAACTACAAACATAATTTTTTACAGATGACCAAGAGACTCGAGCACACACAGTTCATTCGAATTAAAAGACTCAGTAGTTAACTTGAAAAAATCGAAATCTTATGATTTTTCTTCAACCAACTCGACAACTGCCAAACTAATCAATTGACAAAGCCATACACGCTTTGATTTGGACAACAACCGACTCAGTTGACAATTGAATTGAAACGTGTATGGGGCGCATAAGACTGTTTTATAATCTGTGCAGTTGTTTAAAAGATTATGAAAAAATTTTAATTCATTTGCTATTAATATTTTCTATATGAATAAAAAAATCTTTCAAACAAAATAAACCAATAATTAAAATACGTCTTAACTTTTTATTTTAATCACATTGACAAATGTATGCATTTTAATTTTGCACTGTTTTTTAATAAACAAAATTTTACAAAATGTTTTCTTTAAAACAACTGCACAGATTATAAAACAGTCGTATGCGCCCCATTCACGTTTCAATTCAATTGTCAACTGAGTCGGTTGTTGTCCAAATCAAAGCGTGTATGGCTTTGTCAATTGATTAGTTTGGCAGTTGTCGAGTTGGTTGAAGAAAAATCATAAGATTTCGATTTTTTCAAGTTGGCTACTGAGTCTTTTAATTCGAATGTACTGTGTGTGCTCGAGTTAGCATTACTTAAATCTAGATTTATCGCTAAATTTTGAGTATTTTAAAAAAATATACTGCAATACGTTTTGATTTTATGCTACTCGTATACAACAAGAACAAAAACAAATATTTAATTAAATTTAACCAAAAAAATTAATTAATGTTTTGGGCAATTTCCCCATATACTAAATTTACCACCTTAGATTCAATTCTGGATACAACAGACTGTGGCAAATTTGCCTCCAAAAGTTTTTTGGCTAAGCTTTCAAAAAGCAATGTTGTTGAATCACGGCTTGTTTCATTTGAATTTGCCGATACGAGTTCTTTAACCGAATCGGCACATTCCTTCATAACTTCCCTAAAAACTGAGGTTACTTCAGCATCCGCATGTTTTTTTGTATATTTTTTTGGGCGAACTTCATTTGTTTGACCAGTACTCTCATCTGTACATTCGTATTCATTTAGGACGGTGGAAGACGAACAATCAAAGAGAAATTCCAAATCTTCACTGTCTTCAACACTTCCAATTGTTCTTTTCAAATTAAAATAGTAAAACTGTATGAGAAACATGATGTGTATGTATTTTCAAAAGCTACTTACGGTCTTGCATCTTTATAGTCGTCTAAAAATTGAAGCGACTCCATATATTTCCATTTTTTAGCTGGACTTGGTGCGCCACTACCAGAAGCAAGCTTCGCCACTCTTTTACGTCTTTTATAGGTATCCCGGAGTCCTTTCCAACGTTTTCTGCAAGCATCACCTAATTATTAAAGTTCGGATAAAAAGATGTGTAAGTTTAAATACTTCAACGTGTTTTCTTGGTTCTTACCGGACAAATTTACCAATCCACCTATATTCTCCCAAATTTCATTTTTTTTTTGGACATTTTTATATTCTTTTGATGCCAGATTGTATAAAAGGTCACTTTGTTTCACATTTTCAATAATTATTTCACTTATATCCATTTTTTTTTATAGAAATTTGTGTTAAAAACGTTAAATTGTATTTTGTGGTTGAAATGTAAATAAAATATTTTGTATAAACAAGAAATAGTGTTACCATATGAACAAAAATTACTTCACAAATAAAACGTTAACAACAACTTAATTAAAATACTTTTTAATTGTTATTTTTTTTTTTCAATTTGTATTTTAAATGATATTCAGTAAAAATTTTACAATTTCTAAAGTAAAAAGTAGCTTTATTTAATAAAACACTTACCATTTTGAAACAATATGGCTACCCGGTACTGATTTGTTCGTCGTTCGCCGGCGTAGGAATTAGAATTAAATCTATTTTAAGTTTGCAACGTCTGGCGAATTTTCGTCGGCGCCCTGATTGTGTGCACTTTCATATACACAAATGTTTTTTATTTTTGGCGACGAATATTCGCGGCCAAAAATTCGTAGTTCGTCCAAGTTGTGTTCCTAGCATTACATTCAGACTGCAGAAACCTTTCCTGTTGTAATATTTGAAACGTTCTTCTTCTCGGTAAAATTTTTACATGTGTGCCATCTATACACCCTATAACTCCAGGAAACCCGGTTTTTCTGTAGAAATATTCTTTTATTTCATCCCTTTCATATTCATCCATGTGAAAATAAATCAATTTTGGGCAAAGCTCATATTACATCACATCTGTGATGCCAAGAGAAATTTAAGAAAATCCCTACGTGTCTAAACAAAAAATCCCTTTTTTCCCTACAAACAAAAAAAATTTCCCTACACTTTTCCCTACGTTAAAAATCTATTGTTTTTTGCAACAGGCAAACAAATATATATTTTGTAAACATTTTGTAAATATTATAATAAAATATTTAAATTCAATCATTGAAACAGGTGTGATTTCAGACCAACGTGTCTCAGTTAATGAATGGCGTTATGAAATTATTTATTAACAACAAGAAAAAAAACCAAAATAAATATGTAAATGCCATTTACACACTTATAAAAATTTATTTTCAAAAATAACAATGTGTGACAAATTTACTTTTATTCTTTTTGGCAGAAACGCCTCTATATATTCTTTAGCCTAGAGACAAAACATAGTCAAACTTCGTATTTGATTTGTAATTTTCTCATCTTTTGTCCTTTTAAAAGAGCTTAATAATTTTCAAGAATACTTATTTTAAATATTTGTTTTTAATATGTATAAGTACCTAATAATTTTTAGCAAACTTGGTACCAAATAAAAGAGAAGGCTCTGTAAAATTTAAAAAAAATATTTTCTTCAGTTCCCCTGAAGAAAAATATAAACAAAATTTTCTTATAAAATGAAATCCTTCGTTGTCCTTAAAAGTTTTCATTAAAAATTCGAAATTGTATATTTGCACTATTCTTAGCTTAGATGAGGTGATTGTTTTTTTTTTGTTTTTTTTTTATAAATGCGAATAATGTCGCCCCATAATTACATATGTATATATTAGGGGGTTCGACGAATATTCGGAAAAATGGTTTTAATACATAAATTGCCAGGCTGTTAGGACTCATAGTATAGGGTTTCATTTAAAAAAAATACATTAGTACTTAAATGCTATTGTAACATAAGAAAAATTTTAATTTTTAGATGAAAATAAGTCGAATATAACGTATTTTAGACAATTAAATATTAAAAATCAGATATTTTGAAAATTCCCTACATTTGCCTTTAAATAACAAATCTGTCCTTTTTTCCCTACGCTTTAAATTTTCCGAAAAAATCCCTACAAAAAGGGAAAATTCCCTACTGTTGGCATCACTGCATTACATCAACACATTATTTTTAAACTTTACTAATGGATGATTGAGAGAGACCAATATTGAAATCATTGCCAGCCGACTTTTGGTATCTACCTTCGGCAAGTATTCGCATAGTTGCGGCCAGCTTTAATATATTTGGAACACTTGTTCTTCTCTTTGGCTCCTGCAAATGTGACCCGATTTTTTCCAAGACATACTTAAATGCATCTATATTTAATCTAAAATAGCTAATAAATCTATAAACGAAATTAATTTCTAACAAAATAAAACTATGTAAGTTCAACAAACGTAATTTTCCAACTTACATGCGATTTGGTAGGGAAATATGTTGGATTGTTCCCTTAATTGCCGTCGGATAGCAATCAACTCCCTCACGTTAGATTCTTCATCTTTGTCAGATGATGAAAATAAAGCCAAACTTAACATTTTTTTATGCAATATATAAAAACTTTAAAAAAAAATTTTTTTATTTAAATTTATTTTCTAATTTCCGCTGAACAGCTGTTTTTACTTTGACAGTTTTAAAAAACTTTTAAAAATTTGGAAACAGTCTGTAATATTTATTCTATTACAAAACCTTAACAATCGTTTTTTTTACATGGTACCAAAAAATATTAACAACGCCCACGACTACGACTACAGTCGAATTATTGTTTCTTTTACTCATTCCCAGATTACCTTAAACATTTTCCTAATATAATCAAGGCTGCCACATTAAGAGATGTCTTGCAACACGTAGTGATGCCAGAAGTGCAGATTTATCTGCATTTTGAAGATTTTATACCCCAAAATTGCTCAAATGCAGATTTGAAGATTTTTGGTTTAAAATTGCATATTTTTTAGCTTTGTGGAAATATGCTTGTACTATTTCCCCTTCTTTCATTGACAAACGAAATATATCAATTTTATTAATTTTATTTTAATTAAATTAATTTTTAAATTTTATTTGATAACAATATTATAAATAAATAAAGCTCTAGGAAAATTGCTGTGTGATAAGAAGTGGATAAAATGTAGGCTAAATACCTTAAAGCCATATCATTTATCGACTATACAGGTACAAAGAAAAATAAACACTTTTCTAAGCGGATTTAACCGCACCAAAAATGTTGGTGTTAATAAACCACAATTTGGTTTGTTTAAAATAACAGCTGACTGAAACAGCTGGCTTTTAACACCAGCAGATGTCGTTAAAAGTGTTAGTGAATAGCAAAATGGTTAATTTTGTGGTTAACATTTTTAAACGAAATAATTCTGGTTTAAAAAGCATATTCAATCGCACTACTGGTACTTATTGTACTATGGGAAAAACATTATTTTTTGGTAGTTTGTTTTTTGGATAACAAACACAAATGTTGAAAAATAAAATTATTCGTAAAGAATTTAATAACCCAAAATCAGTTATTGTTATAATTTTATAAGTGTATAAATATCTTTAATAGTTTTAATATTAAAACTCTTGTTAAAATCTAAGACCCTTGATAGTTTAAATAACATGTCAAGCAATAAATTTTTAATATGTTGTTTAAAATAGCAAACATAAGATTAATTCTTACTCAGCCTGAGTTATTAAATTAAGATAAATATTTTTAATGTAGAAATATTCACGCCATGTTCTGAAAACCGCATTTGAGTACCACTACCATCGATTTCAAATTCCAGAACATTTGCCTTATATTTTAAAATGAAGTGTTATAACGTTTTCAAATAAATGGAATTAAATGTGTTTTAAATAAAATCTTGGCAGATTTTTTGGTGAAAAATTATGGTTTTTTGCTGATTCCTTATATATTTCATAGTTAACATTGTACCTTTTTGAGTTCAATAATTATTTATACTTGTTAGCGATTCTGAAGAAACTTATTTTTTAAGATTTATAGAAAATATTGTTTAAAATTTTTTTGCCGCAATCTATAAAAATAATTCTGAAAACCCTGGCTGTCATTCACAATTTTAAGTTTTTTCAAAAATAAGTATGGCAGCACTGATTGTTATTAATATACGTTACTAAAATTGTATTTCCCTAGAAACAAAAAACGTTCTTTCTACAAGTTTACATTCAAAGCGAAAGACAAATTTTAAATTTTTAAAAAGAAAAAATCCTTTAAAAAAAATAAATTAAATTTTTATATTACTTGGTGTGAAGTATAAAGTATAAGTATAAAGTTTAACTAAAAAACGAAAACTAATAAAAAATAAAACAATTAATAGTATTGTGGTTATTTTATTGAACTATTTATGGTTTTTTTTTTAATCCAAATTTTTTAATATTTTTAATTAGGCTTAAGTTCATTAAATTTAATTTTAAACATGTATAACATGTTAAAATAAATTAAAATAGATAATCATTCAAAAGCAAATTTCGATCTACCAAAAAGGTTGAATACAATTTGGTTTAAGGATTGATGTTTGACTAATGACGTCAGCAGACGTCGATGGCTGCGAGTGTTAAACGGCAAGCCCTCTGAAGAGATTGAGTGGTTGCAATCGAAACATGTCAGGGTAACCTGTCCGTAAACACCTGGGTTCGAGCCCAGATTGAGTCAAGAATGAAAAATTATCAATAAAAATTTTAATTAATTTTCATGTTGTAAAATTCCTTTCTTCATAAAAATAATTTAATGAAAATTAAATTTAATGAACTTAAGCCTAATTAAAAATATTAAAAAATTTGGATTAAAAAAAAAAAATAAAACAATTAATTTTTTTCAGCTTGTGTTATTAAAAAATTTATATTTTTAAATTATATACTTTTGATTTCATTTTAGCCTTAAAAAATTAATTACTTTAATTACTTACGATTTGTATTTATTAAAAATATTATTTAATTTTAAAAGTGAAAATTAAAAAGTGTTAGTGAAATTGTTAAGAAAGTGAAAATTTCAAAAAAAATATTAAAAAAAATTATTTGTGAATATAAATTTATTAGTTTTTAGTAAAGAAGAAGAAGTGATATGTCAGGAAAGAGGAGGCAAAGTTTCGCATGGACTCACTTTTTGGAAGATGGGGACCAACGAGCAAAATGCAAATATTGCAAGGCCTCCTTAAGTGCAGCGGGTGGTAATTAAAGCAATTTAACTCGCCATTTGAAGAGCAAACATCCACTTACTTTACTCACAACTGAAAGACAAGAGTCAACACAAAAGATATCAATAGATATTGAAAGCCATATCTCTAGCACTAGCACTCGTGTACCCCAACAGCAACAGACTATGACTCAGTTTGTTCGCAGGCCTCCACCCATAAGAAAAGTGGAAAGCATTGATAAGCAGGTCCTTAAGATGTTAGCGAAGGGACACCATGCCTTAAGAATTGTGGAAGAACCGGAGTTCAAAAAACTTATAGAGGAAGTATCACAGTGCCCAGGCTACACCTTGCCGACAAGGAAAACAATTTCCTACAACTTGCTGCCATCTACACATATGGAAACTTTAGATGTGATAAAAGCCGAAGTGAGATCCGCTTTTGCAGTTTGTTTAACCACTGATGGATGGACATCTAAAACAAATACAAGCTATGTGGCAGTTACAGCCCATTATATAGACTCGCACACGAATTTGAAATCGCATTTATTATCCTGCGAACAGTTTGATGAACGGCATACTAGTGAAAATTTGTGCAATTTTTTAAAAAAGTGATCTCAGACTTTGAATTGACAAACAAAGTAACGGCCATTGGATGTGACAATGCAGCAAATATTCTTGGAGGATGGAGAACAATTGGGTGTTTTGCCCACTCCTTAAATTTAGTAGTGCAAATGTCGCTAAAGAATGTCAACGGCGTTGTGATATTAGTGAAAAGAATTGTGGAATATTTTCATAAAAGCACGCAGGGCTTGAAAAAATTGCAAGAAGCTCAAAAACAAATGAGCCTTCCTGAATTAAAACTTAACAGGATTTCGTCACTCGGTGGAATTCGACATTTGAAATGCTTGAGAGAATATATAAAATTAAGGATGCGGTGATTTTAACCCTGTCCCTAAATAGACCAGATTTGACATTATCTCTCGACGAATGGGAGCATATAAAAGAAATTATTCCAACTTTAAAACCCTTTTACGAAATTACAATTGAAATATCTGCAGAGAAAAATGTAACGCTTTCCAAAGTTACATTGTTGTGCAGTCTTTTGGAACGTTTTATTTCCAAATGCTACTCTTCCAAACCCACTATATCGCAGATGATAAAACACTGCAATCGGAAATGACTCATCGTTTTGGCAAGCTGGAATGGAACAGATTGTATGCGGAAAGTACCATACTGGATCCTCGTTTTAAAAGACATGGCTTTAAAAATAAATCAACATAAGAGGAAAGTATACAAATCCTGAGAGAAAAAATATGTCATGTTAGACTGCCAAACGATGAAATGATTGAGGAAGCGCCAAATGTACTGAGTTCTGCAGTTGATGATAATTCCTGTATATGAAATGATTACGATGCAGACTTTAGAAAAATTGTTAGACCGGAAAACTATAAAGCTGCATCGATTAGGGAATTAGATAAGTACCTCAAATGATAAGTATGTGCTGAGAAAAGAAGATCGCCTTAAGTGGTGGAAAGAAAGAAAATCATTGTACCCACATGTTTATATGTATGCAATGAAACGTCTCTGCATTATGGCTACTTCAGTACCGTGTGAAAGAATATTTTCTGCATTCGGGCAAATAATAAATGAACGGCGTACACTTTTAAAGCCAAACAAAGTCTCCAGCCTGGTATTTTTACATAATAATATGTGAAGTTATGTATTTTAAATATTCTTAACAAAACTTTGTACTATATATATATGTATATGAAAATATAAATAAATAAAAAAACTTAATACATTTAATAAAATATAAGTGGCTTTTATTAATGACATATTATTACTTTTTTCATATATAATTAAAAGTTGTAAATCTTTCATTTCAGAAAAACGTATTTTTAATAAAACCAAATTCCTTAAAACTGACAGTTTCTGAAGCAATCAAAGTGGAGTATGAAAAAAGAGAGTATAATTCTATTTCATTTCAGATTAATTATTAAAGTTTTACTTCTTTTCTTTTAGCAGTTTTTTATAATCGGCTACAAATATAACGGTGTTTTAAATTTAGGATACCGGGGATACCACTTTAATAAAATTTACCTCGCAGGTGGTGTGGAAATGTGAACATATAAAGCGTTATATTCATGTGTTGCATTTGTACATATACTCATGGTATAATAAGTACCAGGTATGTTCATTAGGGAGAGATTTTATAATTTACCCTTGTAATGTCAAATTAATTTATTTGATTTTTGACACTTGTGTTAATTTTTTCCATATTTTCTTTTGTTTGACGTTATATGGGTTTTTAAATTGAGAACAAAATTTCTAATGACTATACCTTGTAATTATTCTACCATGCATATACTAAATTTTTTATTTTATTACAGGAGAAGCAAATAACTATAAATTTCAATTTCAATTAATTGCAGGTAATATAAAAGTAGTAATGCTCTTAATATCATTTAGAAGTTTGCTTAATATATATTTAGAAGTTTCAAAAAAGATCCTATGCTGGTCAAAAAATTTAACGCTATATATTTATAATAAAATATGAAAAAACACAATTTTTTATTTATGTATTACGTAAATATTTACATAAAGTTAATTAACAATGTTGGGCATTTTAGAATTTCTCTCATTTAATTTTAACAAAAAAAAAAAAGTATTAAACACAGCTTAACAAACCATAACAATGATCAAAATATTAAAATGTTTTTCTTTCATTTAGTTCAATATCACACATATTAAAACTGTTATTAAACCTTAATTACATAAATAAATGACAATTGTAATTAGAAAAATAAAAAAATAATTAAAAACAAGTAAGAAAGTAAGTAAAGTCGGTCAAGCCCGACCATATGATACCCTACACCACAGTATTTAAAAACACATCATGCTGATGTGTCCACATTAATATGGATTTATCTATGTTTATAAACTTCATGAAAATCGGTTTGAAAGTTTTGAGAGTCAGAAATTGCCCGCTACCTCCCTTTGTGGTCCTATTTTTGAAAAACAGTATAGCTTATGTGACCATATAGATAAAGATCTATCTATGATTTAAATTTCATTAAAATCGGTTTGAGAGGCAGAAATTGCCCCTATCTCCCCTCGTGGTCCTATTGTATTAAAAATGCATACCTTTTGTGTCCATATAGATATGGTTCTATCTATGTTTTAAATTTTATTAAAATCGGTTTGATTGTTTCTGAGAGGAAGAAATTTCCCCCTATCTTCCCTCGTGGTCCTACGATTCGGCCTTCAACGATTCAATAGGCTTGGTCCTTGTGCCAAGAATAAACCTACATATGTCCCAAATTTTTTTAAATTATCTCCAAAATGGCGACCTGTACTTTGCGCACAAAGTTACATGGACAGTCGAAAAAAAAAGTTGTGCCAGTCACCCCCTAGAATGAAAGATTTGTTAATGAAGTTTCTAAAACAGAAAAAAAAAATTTTTTGCCACGCCCCAAAATACAGCACTTTTGGTTTTTTATATGTAGCGCTGCCATTTAAAGTCCGATCTTATTATATCACATATCGTTGTTCATGGGTTGACAGTGGCTTCATTTTTGCCTTTGGTGACTTTTCAATCCGACATCAAACTCTGGGCGCCACTAATGGCATCTCGGATACTTCCCCCAAATGTAAATTTTTTAAACGTGCCAAGAAAGTCCTTGAAAAACTAAGTATGTCTAGCTTTTATTATACTCACTTTTATGCCACGCCTCAAAATTGAGCCCCTTTTTTCTTTTTCACAAACATATTACAATAAACCAGCCAATAAAAAAAACAAAAACATTTTCATAATTCATGCTCTAGAATAAAAGGTTTAGTTTGAAAAACTTTAAAAAAATGGTTTTTGCCACGCCCTAAATTACAGCCCTTTTTGTTTTATATATATATAGCATCGTTATTTACAGTCCAATCTCATCGTATTGTATATCATTGTTTTTCGGCTAGAATATGAATTTATTTTTAATGCTTTTTTAGTCTAACTTGAAATTCTTGATGGTATTTATGATATCCGTTCTAATGTCTAATTTTTAAAACGTATCATGAAAATGTTTCTAAAGCTGAATACATTATTCATTTTTCCTATGTAAAATTATTTAAGAAATATAACACATATTTGCGACTAACGATCTACTTGACAGAGCCACCATGTCTATATTTGATTACCGATGAGCAACTGGTACATTACCAATATTCCTCTCATGAGATAATTGAATTACCAGGTACGTTTATCAAAACATAGAAAATTACATCCATATGATATAAATATTAAATATACAATGTAAAATTTAAATATTAACTTTAAAATTTCCATCTTAGAATTTCCATGTCATTCTCAAAATACGGAACGTTTTGTGCGTGTAGTAAGTGAATCCGCAAGCAAAGTAACTGATGAAAAGCGAATGGGCTATATATTTGCTAAGATAAGAAGTCGAGAGAAGTACAGCCACCTTGAGTCTCGTAAAGATTTACGTACACCAGCTATCTAATTTATAATTTTCATATATGTATTTTGTTAAGCATTCATTTGTATGTATGTAATTAGTTTTGTACTTTTTTGTTTCCAGAAAAATGCAATTTCTTTCTTTTTTTAAGTTCTTGTTTTAACTATGCGCCAAGGTTTCATAATTGGCATTATGTTTTCTTTTAGAAATGTCTTTATTTAGATTTTGAAATAAATATTATTATTTGTTGTATTGAGTATTAAAAAGTGAATTACTATGAAGCAGTTTCAGACAAATTTCACAGTACAAACACCGAAGATAAACAAATTTCTTCTACGATACAAGTCATGCAAATATACGCGATATTTTTTGATGATATTCGAAGGGGCGATGTAATTGCTATGTGAGAAAATTATAAAGGAACATAATTAAAGTGCGTGTGTAAAAAGTGAGTATTTAAAAAACTTTACTTACAAATAATCAGAAGGGTTTTTCTTCTATTTATAAAAATTTAACATAAGAACGGAATGATCTCAGTTATAATAATTATCATAGAAAAGCACTAAATACAAAAATTAACCCATATTCTAGCAATGATATACAATACGATGAGATTGGTGATGCAATATATGTGTATAAAACAGAAATGGCTGCATTTTAGGTCGTGGTAAAAAAATTTTGTAAGCTCTTGAAATTTAATATATATGACTTTTATTGTATGATGTCGATGGTGGATATTTTTTTATTGGCTTCTACCTGGTTTAATGTAATATGTTTGTGAAAAAGAAAAAATGGGCTCAATTTTGAGGCGTGGCATAAAAGTGAGTATAATAAAAGGAAGACATACTTAGTTTTTCAAGGACTTTCTTGGCACGTTTAAAAAAATTTACATTTGGGGGAAGTATCCGAGATGCCATTAGTGGCGCCCAGAGTTTGATGTCGGATTGAAAAGTCACCAAAGGCAAAAATGAAGCCACTGTCAACCCATGAACAACGATATGTGATATAATAAGATCGGACTTTAAATGGCAGCGCTACATATAAAAAACCAAAAGTGCTGTATTTTGGGGCGTGGCAAAAAAAATTTTTTTTCTGTTTTAGAAACTTCATTAACATATCTTTCATTCTAGGGGGTGACTGGCACAACTTTTTTTTTGTACGGAGGTCGACCCGGTCTAATGGACAGCCAGCCGGACTGACATCGTTAGTTCGACTCAGAAAATGATTCTGAGTCGATCGGTATACTTTAAGGTGGGTCTAGGACATATATTTTAAGGCGTTACACACATCAGCCCAAATGCATAATACTCTCTCCACTATTGTGGTGTGGGTATAAAAAAATAAAGAACATAAAATTTCTTCACTATTAAAAAATGTTAAATAAAAATTATTAAACAAACGCTGCCAAAAACAAAATTATTAACTTATTAAAAACACATACACAATTATCAGTAATTATTAAAAGTCTTTTCAAATACTATAGAAAGGAAATCTGTGGTTTTTGCCATAATAATAAATAGAAATAAAGGCCCAACCAGAACATGCATGTATTAGCTTAAGCAACTGTCAAAAATTAACGAAAAGTCTGTCAAATGCATAAGCAATAAAAAAAAGACTTTTTGACGGCCATAATGTACTTAAGATCGATGTCATCAGTGTTGCATATTTGCGCAACATTTTGTTTTTTTCAAGTACTTTCAACTAAAAAGTACCAAAAAGTACAACCGTGTATTTGTTTATTTTATGATAATTAATTTGTAAAAAATTTTTGTTAGTTTGTTGTTTTGTCGTAAAAAATGGAAAGAAAATTAAAATATGTTAAAATAATAAAACATGCTGTAGAAGCATTGCAGTTAATTGAAACGATAATGGATATAAAAGTGAAAAATAAGCGATCGTGTGCAGTCAGACAAATTAATCGGGACAGGAAGAAGAATGGGTTTTTCGTGCTGACCTTTTTAAAGATAAAAGAGGTAGATCATCAGCAATTTTTCATATACACGAGAATGACACCTCGAATATATGAACTTTTATTAAACCTGATAAAGCTGTTCCTACAAAAAGAGTCTTTAAGAGAACCTGTGCAACCAGAATGCCGGCTGGCGGTAACATTGCTGTAAGTGTTTTTCTATATTTTTATATTTAATAGGTATATGTATATTAACAAGTTTTTCCCGTTTCGTTATGAAAAAGGTATTTAACACAAGGAACTTCATTTCAATCTCTCGCTTGGTGTTTCAAATTAGGCAAAGAAACGGTTCGGTGCATCATTTTGGAGACAACTGAAGTGCTTTGGAACAAATTAAGCAGTATATATGTATGTGGCGGAACCAAATGAAGGAGATTACAAACAAATTGCTGAAGATTTCTGGAATTTGTGGGATATGCCTAATTGTATTGGATCAATTGATGGCAAACACATTGCCATTCAATGTCCACCTAATAGCGGCAGTCAGTTTTTTTGTTACAAAAAATTTTTTTCAATTGTGTTGTTAGCAGCATGCGATGCACGGTATCGCTTCACCCACATTGATATTGGAGCTTATGGAAGCCAGAGTGATGGCGGTAAGTAGCAATTTTTAAAATATGTTTTTGCTTTAATTATTTTTTAATATAAATTACATATTTATATACGTATGTATATCTGTAGGCATCTTTCAATTGAGTCGATTCGGAAAAAGGCTGCTAAACAACAAACTACCAGTTCCATCGCCGAAAAACTTGCCGAACACGGACATAAAAATTCCTCACTTTTTTGTTGGTGATGCTGCTTTTCCTTTAGGAAAAAAATTAATGCGGCCTTTTCCCGGGGAGCATTTGCCGAATGATAAAGACGTTTTTAATAAAAGGCTATCAAGAGCTCGTCGCACAATAGAAAACGCTTTCGGTATTTTAGTGTCTCGCTGGCGAGTACTTCTAACAACCCTGCATTTATTTCCCAATAATGCAGAAAAAATCGTACTATCATGTGTTGTTTTACACAATTTCATAATGTTTAACGATATTGATGCATCATATGTTCCCAGCAATTACGTTGATTGGCAGGATTCGAATGGTGATTTTCAGGCTGGGTCATGGCGAGGTGATGTCGGAAGTAATATCAATTCGATTTCACCTTCTTCAAATATCCATCATTACGGTGGAAAAACGTCAACGGAAATTAGAAATAACTTATGCAGTTTTGTTAATGGTACATAAAAATTACTTTCACCTTAGTTATTCTTTGAAATATTTTTTTGAACAACAATAACAGTAATATTTTGATGTTTATTTTTTTTAACACAAATATGATTTATTTTCTAAAGAAATGTACATGTTATAAAAATTTAGTTGACTCTTAATATTTATTTAAATGTGTGATCATCATTGGGATTTTTTATGCACATTAAAATAAATATTGAAAGTGAACTATATTTTTATAACATGTACATTTCTTTAGAAAATAACACATACATAATAAACATCAAAATATAACTGTTATTGTTGTTGTTCAAAAAAATAAAAATCGAAATTTTAAAAATCAATATACAATGTTTTATCATAGAAAACTTGATTTTTTTCCGACATTTACTTTTATATGCTTTTTTTGTTTTTAAATTTTAAAATAATTTTTCTGTTTTTGTTTTTTAAACATACAATTAATAAGAACACTGTGTCACAAATTTCCAACAAAGTCGTGACCAAATGAATCTGAAAGTGTAATTTTTATTTATTTCTTTGTTATTCCCAAAATTTAATTTATCCCTAAATAAAAAAAAGTTTTTTTTAAATGAATCAATTTCATTGGCGATTGTTTATTTTATAAAACTATTTATTTATAAAAGTAAGTATATAGGTACATAGTATATTTAAAAGTCTTTTAAGTTTAAATAAATTGTCTTTATTGACTACTTAGAAACTAAAAATTTAACAAAAATTAATTCATATTCATATATTATAAATATCGCTCATTTACTTCAACGTCATAACTAAAGTAATTATATTTTGAGTTATTGATGCAGAATTGTTCGCTATGTTTTTCTTTATATTGTTTATAAAATTCATCTTTATATTATTTATACTTTCCCTGTGTGAGCAAATGAAAAACTTTAAACGCGTTTATCTCGAAATGTATTTTATGAGTTTTGACGATGTTGAAGTAAACAAGCGATATATAATAAATGAAGACAAGTTAAATTATCACAAATTGTCTTCATTGATCACATTTTTTCAGTACAAAAATGCTTGACGCAATTAAAAGTTAATGCCAACAATGCATCATGTACATTTCTTACACTATATGTTTCAAATCTGCAAGTAAAGTAACAACAACAACACTTACAAAATTTATTTTTGTTTTGTCGGTACTATTACTTGCAGATTTAAAATTTTGGGTTATTAAAATAATACATTAAAAATTGTTCTTCATTAACTGACTGTCCCTCGATTTCGAATGAAAACTATATTCGCTTAACTAACATTTAAAACAGGATATCATCCGAATCCGGCGGCCCTGGAACATTCAGTCCTGAGGCTATAACAGGCCTACATCAAAAAACGCAATTAACTATATACTCAAAAGCATTCCTAACCACAGTTTAGGATCCACAGAACAACTATAATCAATAGAGTTCCCAACGCCAACATATCAGCATCGCCTTCAGCATGGAATCCTTTGAAGATAGCTATCCAACGCAATAATCCGTAACGTTAAAAAGGACCCGGCCACAAGAAAAACAAAAGAGTACTATTTGACACGCAATGGCTAGAATTTGAGAACATTGACAATAAAATAAGGTGTCTATCAAATCCACTTTTGCATCACCTGTATTTTACTGAGCAATACTTACGCATTTCGGATGAAACCCTCAAATACAAAGACAATCCATAGAAACCGAAGGTGCAACATGGTTGCCTCCGGTCAACTTATGTTTGATAATAACTAAAATATGTTTAACGCTTATAATACCATAGTTGTTTTTCAACAATAGCATGTTGGTCTTAGATAAGAGGAAAACACTATTGTTAATTTGAAAACAAATTATTGTTATATTAAACCATAACATGTTTAGAGGCAACCATAATATGGTTGTGCATTCTTGTTGGAGGACTGATTTAACAATAATATGGTTGTCGGTATATAGTATATTAACCATATGTTTAAAATTTTCTTTAAAAATTATTTTGTTGAAGGTGTTTAAACATGCTTTTTTCTCTACGTAAATAGTTTGGTTATCAATGTACAACAATTGTCAATAAGTGGCTGGCTTGTAGAAGTAGGCGTGGCTCAAAATAAAATTCTGGGTTGTCAATACCATACCTGTTAAATTTCGATTACGATTAGTAATCAATTAGATTACTTTTTAAAAAGAATCGTAATGATTATTTATCTCTATAAGAAAAAATTTCTGATAACTAATTGATTACGATTACAAGTAATCAAAATATAATCAGAAGAACCGGCGATTACTAAAAAATAATCAAAAAGAATCAAAAGTAATCCGATTATTTTCAAGGATTATTTTTGATTACTTTCAAAAATTGCGTATTCATTCGTACAATTACACAGTACAACACATGATTTGCCAACTCAATTCTGTGAACTGTATGTGAAAATAGACCCAAAAAGAAGAATTTCTGCATCATTCGTTTTGTCTTCTTACCTGCGATTTGAAGTTAGTATCGATTTGAAGTTAGTACTATCGTATAGGGGAATTTATCACGTTTTAGGCCCTGTTGTTTGACATAGCTCGACAACCACTAGCCCAATTTAGTTGAAATAAATTTTAAAAAATTAAGAATTACAATTCCCTTAACCTGTTCATATATTGTACAAGTATACAAGTAACACTTTCGAAGTTAAAATGAATGTATGAAGGGAAAAAATTATTTTTTGCCTAAAAATTTAAATTTTTTTTTTTTAAAAATACATAAAAAATCCAAAATGGAAAAAAGTTTCAAGTCTAGTTATTTTTTCGCAAAGTCACATAACCTATGAGCAAAATGAGACAAAGATCATAAAAATCGATGCACGCGTTTCGCTTTTATTCGCAATTGAGTAAATGTATGAATTTCAAAAATTTGCTCGAGATATGCATAACATTATTTGGAGAAAACATTGACACCTTTTTCATGATTCTGAGAATTAAAAAAAAAGGAATAAACAAAAGGTTATTTGATTTTTATGATTGCGGTAATAAATGTACGTGGACAATTAAACGGAAAGTGGACCTTTTTATTATTTGGGTTTTTCCGGTGGCTACCTATATGATTTTTTTACAGAAATTGCACCCACATTTAAGGGTGATCATTATTTGGAAAGTTTTGCACAGTTTGAAACGTACAAGTGCTGAATCAGGTATATAGCCAGCCGCCCTTAAAATATGCGCCCATTTATAAGTACCTGGCAGTAAAATATTCAAAAATACGCAGCAAAATGTCAGCGCAACATCATACCGACAACGCCAAGCTGATTTTCAGAAATTTTATTCCGTTGACGAAGCAAATACGTTCACGTACTGCCATGATATCCCAGGTTTAGTGAAAAAATTGGGAATGAATTATATCGCTGGCGACTGGCGTTTATTCACCGATGGTTCAGTTACTAGTTTGAAGGCTGTTCTGCTGCACAAAAAAAATAAAAAACCATGCATTCCATTGGGATTCAGCACAACTATGAAGGAAACGTATGAAGCATTGGGCGAAATTTTGAAGAAAATCAAATACGATGAACACAAATGGAACATTTGTTGGTTGCGATCTGAAGGTGGTCAACATACTACAAGGGATTATAGAAAAGGGCGGATATCCAAAATACTTCTGCTTCCTTTGTAATTGGGATTCACGATACAAAGGAAATCAATATCAATGTAAAGATTGGAAAGGAAGAACTCCCGAGCTCAACAAACAATTAAAATTACGCAATGAACCTATGATAAAGGACCTGGATGATATTTTGTTGCCACCGCTCCACATGAAACTGGGAATAGCTGGGAAATTCGTTGAAGTGGTGGTCAAAAAAGTTAACGGCGCCTTTGACTGTTTGAAATCCATCTTTCCGAAACTCAGTGATGAGAAAATTAAAAACGGTACGTATCGTACTCTGTATTTCAATATTGTCATATCTAAATTTGTTAATTTCTATACATTCGCATTACCAATAATTTTTTCGTTTTTCTTATGTATTTAAAACAGGTATTCTCAATGGACCTGATATTCGGAAATTGATCAAAAGTGATTCTTTCACACATTTGCTTTCAGAGCATCACGACCCCCAACATGCATGGAACGCATTGAAAGAAGTAATAGAAGGCGTTCTAGGAAAGAACCGTGTCCAGCGATAAGAGATACAGCAACGAGTGGACAGGTTGCTGTTTTATTTCGAAAAAATCGGTGCATCCATGACGCTGAAATTGCATTTCTTGCACCACCACCTCGATACTTTTTTGGCACAATCACCTCAGGAATCAGACGAACAAGGAGAGAGGTTCCACCAAGTGACCATGCCATTTGAAAAGCGGTTCAAAAGCAAAAAATTGGATGCATTGCTTGCGGAGGTTTGTTGGTGGAGTTCCACAATTATGCAGTTTGAAGAAAGCACCGAAGATGAAGACATTGAAATTGGTGGACACAGTGAAAGAAACACGCCCTTGAATAGTATGTGTATCTCGGATGACGATACAGACTCAGACCATGAATATGAATATGAACAACCTACGAAGAAAACAAGATCATCAGAACCACAAGCGTCAACTTCTACAAGGATGGATAAATAATTGAAAAAATGTTCTAAATTTTGTTTTTATGCATATTATAATTGCGTATTAATTGCATATTATTTTATTTTCATTAAGTTTTTATAAATAAAGTTTTTTTTGTGCATGATAATTTTTTAATTTATATTTTTATTTTAAGGGTGGTGGCTATAACTGATTTTTGAAATTCATACCTTTACTCAATTGCGATTAAAAGCGAAACGCGTGCATCGATTTTTATGATCTTTGTCTCATTTTGCTCATAGGTTATGTGACTTTGCGAAAAAATAACTAGACTTGAAACTTTTTTCCATTTTGGATTTTTTATGTATTTTTAAAAAAAAAAATTTTAATTTTTAGGCAAAAAATAATTTTTTCGCTTCATACATTCATTTTTAACTTCGAAAGTGTTACTTGTATAGGAAAACAATATATGAACAGATTAAGGGAATTGTAATTCTTAATTTTTTAAAATTTATTTAAATTGGGCTAGTGGTTGTCGAGCTATGTCAAACAACAGGGCCTAAAACGTGATAAATTCCCCTATACGATAGTACTAACTTCAAATCGATACTAACTTCAAATCGCAGGTAAGAAGACAAAACGAATGATGCAGAAATTCTTCTTTTTGGGTCTAATTTCACATACAGTTCACAGAATTGAGTTGGCAATCAATTAACTGAAAAATGTTGTACTGTGTTATTTTTATTGGAAACAGTTAAATGTTATCATAATTCAAAAATGTACTGGCAAAAACTTTTATTCATTTAAAATTGGACCAGTATTTGACTGTACTTATTTATTACCAAACAAAAACTGTAATCATATTGATTGATATTATATTTAATAACTTGATAATAAATGTAATAATATAACATATTTAAAATATTTGCATTTACATATATCCATATTAATTAGGTTCCCGGCTAAGAATGGATAAAAGGGCAAAGAATTAATAGTTATTAAGATACTGTGTGTTCCTGGATATTGTTTATCGAATTTATTGGTTTTATCTGTTTGCATTTTTCTTAATTTCTTTTTTTGCATTTGAAAACAATTGCTTAAAGTATTTATTGTTGTTATTATAATTTGAGATGGGACCGTTATAGTTTTTTTTTACTCCTGATCACGCCGGTGGACTATTTATTTATACAAATAAAAAATCTAAATTGTAAAATTTTTATAAAGCTTAGTTTTATTGGAACATATTGTACCACCGTAAAAGCTTATTGGGACTTTATGTCCCAGGATAACGGTAAGGATCCTAGACTTCTCGTGTATCACAAACATCTTATATTTTTGCTTTGATTCCGTACGGAATGTGCGATTAGTTTTGCACTTTGCTTAAGCAAATGACAGTTTCATAAAACTTAACAAAAAGTTTCTTTAAGTTCAATATGATTTATATGGTTTCGAACATTTGCTTTAGCCAACTTAATCACATTATAGTTGGTCCTTAATTTTTCTTTTGCCGGGATCGTCAACAGTCCAAGGCGACAATCATTATCTGATTTTTCCTTTGAAAAATTAGTTTTAATAAGGCCAATTGTAAAAATATGTTATTATAAGTGACCGACCGGATAATAATCGTTGCTCGGCATTTGTTAATAAAATGTTTTTGTTTGTTTTTTTTTATTATCAAAAATTGTTATAAAATTATTGTTTTTTTTTTTTGTTTAATATATAAGTTTTCAACTATTTCTTTAGCTATTTTTCTTCAGCTATTTTGAATTACGTGCTGTAGTTAATGTTGTTATCAACTGTTTCTAAAAAGTTTTTAGTGAAAATGAATACACAATTGTTGAAAGTAATCAAAAATAATCGTTGAAAATAGTCGGATTATTTTTTGATTCTTTTTGATTATTTTGTAGTAATCGCCGGTACTTCTGATTATTTTTTGATTACTTGTAATCGTAATCAATTAGTAATCATGCAAAACCAAAAGTAATCGCAATTGTAATCATTACTTTACCCTTATGAAAAAAGTAATCTAATAAGTAATTATTACAATTACTAATCATTACTTAACAGCTATGGTCAATACACATCGTCAAAAAGTGGGTGGGGGTCGATACCACACCCCCAATTATGAATTTAAATTCCCCGGGAGTTTTTTCCCTTCTCCGATTTTTTCCTATGTAAATTCAATTGTCAGAATTTGAAAAGGGAAAAAAACTCCCGGGGAATTTGTATTCAGAATTGGACTGCATAAGTTTCTGTGTATCTACCCTGTAGTAAATTAAATAGTCAGTTGCAGAAAACACTAACTATAAGTTTACTATTTTTCAAATGACTACAAATTGGTTTAATTCACATGCAGATATCAACCAAACATATTGCATAGAGGCACACGTAAAACACAAATAAAAGCAAAATAAGTAAAACAAGCATGTCATGAAGTCAAATGAAAAAAATATATACAAATTTTTTTAAATAATTAAAAATTAAAACGACTCAAATCTGTTTATGTACTAGAAATTATGTAGCGTATTTATTTCAGCACTATTAAACATTATCATTTAAATCAATTTGAGGCAAAATGTTCTTAAATATTAATTTTTATATAAAAATATGCATGTTTGTTCATAGGAACATATATTTTTTTGACAAAAATTATTTCAAATTTAAATAATTTATTGTAAACCGACTATACCATTAATTAACTACAAATAGGCTGAACAATAAGTAGTTAGTAGTCAGTTTAAAAGTCATGCAAAGATGGCCAATTGCCTACTGCCTATGACATGCCTATGTTAAAATAATGAGTCGTCGACAAGGAAAAAAGTCACTTAATCAACTAGATGTGGTTATAAAAAACCCAGATTAAAGTTACTTATAAATGTGTTTGACTTCCTACAGGGTAGTGAAAGCCAACAACTGAAGGTAAAAATTTGGTACAATTAGCTTTGTTATCAGTACTAAAGTTAGAAGGCGTGGTACAAAATAAAATACTGTATATCGGATGAACGGTAAGTGCAATATTGTACACACAGAATGGTTATCAAAACACATGAACTGTCAAAACAGTTGGCTGAAAGACAAGATAAATGTCTATATCTCCTAAAAAATGTTACATTAAAAGTAGCCTAATTTGGTATCTGTGCCAAATTTTATTATCAAGAATATAGCAATTCAATAGGGGTTGCAAGCCGCACTGGGTTGAGTTAGTAGACAATAAAAAACACAAACGTTTTTATAGACATGATTTTAAATGAAAAAATGTATCGTCTAAGTTGAGTCTTAAAAACTGATATTTAAATTTTTACTTATCTAATTTAATACGATTTAATTTCCTGCCACTTCCGCCAAATCGGATTAATTTATAAACTCAATACTTTTTTGATTATTAAAAAAAGCATTCATGTCTATTTGAATCGATATCATAAATATTCGTAAATAATAGCAAATAATAGACAAATTTTTAAAACTTCATATATGTAAAGGGCGTCCCAGTAAAAAAGCACTTTTTAATTTTAAAATAAAAACACTTGTATTTTTTAAACACTTATGACGCGTTGTTTCTAATAATCAGAATAATTATATGTGTCAGCTGTCAAATTTCAGAGTTGCGACTTGCACAAAAAATTACACTAATGGCGGTTTATTTTCTAAAAAAAAAAGTGTTGCATAAGTGTTACATGTGACTTGGCAACAATTTTAAATGCTCCCCTAATTTTTAAGAAGTGTTTCATATTTTACGTTTACAAAAGAACACAAATTTCGGCATAAAACAATAAACTACAATTCGCGCAAGGTAAATTCAATTACTGGTGGTGGCAAGACTACAGTAATTCAAAGCCAACAGAAACAACAGATATTTTTTGTATTGCATTGCTAGAGCATGGCGAATTCAAACAGGTAAACTCATCTCGTCAGCCGTTCATCAGCTGTTTTCACGGCGAATTAAAAAATATGGTCAAACGTCAAAATATGATTTTGTTTTGAGAAGAAGTTGAATGAAAATGGTTAAACATATTATTTTTATAACAAAAAAATTTCAAAACTGCGAATGATTGAAGTGAATTTATTAATTTCTTTTATAAAAAAGTGATAATTTTAATTTGCAATAAAAAAATTTTGACAACCAACCAGAAAGTTGTATAAACAAAATACATGGGGCTTTTTGTAGTTGTAGAGATGAGTTTACCTGTTTGAATTCGCCTTGTGCTAGAGTTTACGTCTCGAAACTTGCCAACACCTTATACTGAATTCGCCTTGATCTAGTGCTGCACTCATGCCCCTTTATTTAAAATGAGTGTTGAACATGTAACATTTTTTTAATTTTAAAGGGAACATCATCAGAATAGAATGATTTACACTTTAAAATAACACATGTTTTTCAGAAAAGAACATAAAAAAAATGTAAAAGGCAGAATAAATGCAGAATTTTACTCAGAAAAGAAAACGCCATAAATTTATAAAGTGCACTCTTTATGAAATTTATGCCTGACAGACCATTCAAAAGCTTGAGGCCTTAAGGCAATGTCAGATAAAACGTTTGCTTCGCCTTGCGTTAAAGATTCGCTTTGACATCCAAGATGAAATATTCATACTTATACGAAACATGTCACCTTTAACGCAGAGCGAAGCGAAAACTTAGGCAACTCTCATCTTTTTGTACGCTTTGAAAGTCTGATAATATAATTTTTTTTATTTCTTTTTAACAAACAATTCATGTGTGTGTTGTCAAAGTGTTTATTGCGTTAACCCCTCGTTTCCACATGCAAGTACAAGTTCGAAAAACTCAATACACTCACACTTTTTTACTAACACCATCACATTTTTCGTACTTTCAGCCAATCGGCTGCTTCCTCGATTTTTCGTCGATAATACGTATACACTACTTGCAAGTAATTACTTGCATGTGGAAACGCCGGGTAAGCTTTTCTGTCAAAGTTAAAAACGTCACGCAAAGCGATGAAGTTTTATTTGAGATGGCCTTTAAAAGCTTAGTTAGCTGAGAGCAACAGTAAAGTTGCAAGTCAGCTGTTTCATTTTGTTGAATGTAAGTGCCGGTTCACACACGTCAAGTTTGTTTCGTCAAGTCTTGAGTTTTCAGGAGGGAGGGGAAAAGAAATGGCCTTCTCTTTTCCCTTCTCTCCTAAATGATCAAGACTTGACGAGTCAAACTTGACGTGTGTGAACCAGCACTAAAGCAATTAGAATGATTATAGGAAACAATAAGATGCAGTGTTGCCAATTAAGCCATTTAGTGGCTAGATTTAGCCATTTTTCATCTTGTATAGCCATACAAATTTTGTTGCCGTTTTTCTTTTAAAATAATAATTTTTTTTATTTTACAATAACTTCCAAAATTGCTAAAAGTAAAATAAACATGTTTAATTATTAAAACGCATTTAACTTTAATCACAACTTTTACAAAAGTTGAAAATCGCTTTAAACGATGATGATGAAACATCTTTCAAAATAACGGAACAGTATTCCAACATTAAATTTATAAAATGGATCAATACAAACAACTCCTTCTTTCTGGTCGCAAGTATTTCAATATAGAGATGCAGGCGACAACAACATTTTTTTTAGTAATTTCAGAATTTACTATGAAGTTGCTCTCACTTATATTATAATATTTTTACCATTACAAGAAAATATTTATACTCACACCACAATAGTGGAGAGGGATTATGCAAATGTGCTGATGTTTGTAACACCTTACAATATTGGTCATACTAGACCCAACTTTAAGTATAGCGATAGACTCAGAATAGCTTTCTGATTCAAATTAACCATGCCCGTCTGGCTGGCTGGCAGGCAGGCTGTTTGGCTATCCAAGGACCAAGCCAATTGAAAATGGGGCGAATCGGTCCACATTATCACAAAGCCTCCATACAAGCTTCTTCCCGGAATATGGTATTTGTTCCCATAAACCATCTTATAATGTTGCTATTTAGATAAAATTTGATACAAACTTGTTTTAATGGAATCAAAATCATCTTATTAAATTTAATTGACATCGGTCCATATTGGACTATAAACAATAACGACATCGAATTTATCGATGATTTAATTTTTTAAATGCTAAAATTTACGTTTATTCTTATGCAACAAATTGATCTCAATCCCCACTTATTGACGATAACACACCTATAAAATTATTACAGAATAGGGATGTACAAAAAGCATCGATGTTTTTAAAACACTGGATGTATTCTGTCGAAACATCGATATAATCCGATGTTTTTTTGCTCCTAAACAATCGGAAAACATCGATGGTTTCTTTCACAAATTGTATATAGAACGTGTACTGTATACTTATCTATATTTGTTGGCATGACTCAAGTTTGTATATGTAAACGTGGTAAATATTATGCGAACAACTGTCAACACTTTTATATGCGGCGAATAAGTTCGGGTCTGGCATCTTTACTCCAAACAAACAGCTTGATAACCACGCGTAATTAAAATAAAAGCTAACAAATTGTGCACAAGTTCAACAAAGGAAAATATTTTGCTGTTTGTTTATTGTTTACAGTATGTATTGAAAAAAAAGTATTGGGAGATGTAAAATAATCTTAAGATTTTTCGAAAATATAATCTTCTATATAAATAAAAATCAATGTTGTTCGTTGGTAATTGCATCAGTTGAGAACGGCTGGACCGATTTGGACAGTTTTTTTTTTCTAATGATCGTCATGGTCCAACTTAGGTTTTTACGGAAAGAAAATTTTGCCACGCCCACTTTCACGCCCACTTTGTCCGATTTTTCTAAAATCAGAAAACGGCTCCATCGATTTGACTAATTTTTCTTTCAAATGTTCGTATCAATGCATTTTAAGTTTCCATCGAATGAAAAATTTACCACGCCTACTTTTACGCTCACTTTTTCTATTAAGCACATAACTTGAGGATGGCTCGACCGATTTGGACGATTTTTTCTTTAACGTGATCGCCATGGTCCAACTTAGGTTTTTACGGAAAAAAAATTTTGCCACGCCCACTTTGTCCGATTTTTCTAAAATCAGAAAACGGCTCCCTCGATTTGACTAATTTTTCTTTCAAATGTTAGTAGTAATCCATTTTAAGTTTTCATCGAAAAAAAAATTTGCCACGCCTCGCGTTAATTTTGGCAACGATACGCTCGCAGAATGATATTGCACTTGCACTCGCTTCGTCAGGAATTGCATCTACGTTGTTAGAAGGCGGTCGAACTGCTCATTCAGCACTAAAGTTGCCATTAAATATGCAAACCAATGAAAATCCAACATGCAACATATCGAAGAACAGTTCGATGGCCAAAGTTTTGCAGCAAAGCAAACTGATCGTTTGGGATGAATGTACAATGGCGCATAAAAAATCTTTGGAGGCATTAGACAAAACGTTGCAAGATTTACGAAACAATCAAAGCCGATTTGGAGGTGCGATGATTCTGTTGGCAGGTGATTTTCGGCAAACGCTGCCAGTGATACCACGATCAACGCCAGCCGATGAACTTAATGCATGTTTGAAGTCGTCTGCTTTGTGGAAATACGTCAGGAAACTCAAACTGACTCTGAACATGCGTGTCGAGCTGCAGAACGATCAATCTCGAGACGTATTTTCCAAACAATTGCTGGACATAGGAAACGGCAAAATCCCGGTGGATATTTCGACCGGCTGTATTCAATTTCCCGTCGATTTCTGCCAGCTCACCGAATCAAAGTCCGAACTCATCCGAAAGGTGTTTCCAAACATTACACAAAATTAGAGAAATCATGATTGGTTGAGCGAACGTGCTATATTGGCTGCGAAAAACGTTGATGTCGACGAATTGAATTTTAAGATTCAAAGTGAAATCGCTGGCGAATTGAAGATGTACAAATCGGTGGATTCCGTTTCTTCTCAGAACGATGTCGTCAACTATCCAATCGAATTTTTAAGCTCCCTGGAATTACCCGGATTACCGCCTCATATTCTCCGACTAAAAGTTGGATCGGTAATCATAATGTTACGAAATATAAACCAACCACGTCTTTGTAATGGCACCCGACTTACGATAAAAAAATTGATGAATAACGTCATCGAAGCAACAATACTTAAAGGAAAGTACAAAGGAGAAAATGTTTTGATACCTCGGATCCCAATGATTCCAACCGACATGCCATTCGATTTTAAGCGCTTGCAGTTTCCAGTAAGGCTTGCATATGCAATGACAATCAATCTCAAGGGCAGTCATTGCGTGTTTGCGGCATTAACCTTGAGAATCCATGCTTCTCGCATGGTCAATTATATGTCGCCTGTTCCCGCGTCGGAAGTCCATTAGCATTATTTGTTTACGCACCAGACAACCAAACAAAAAATGTCGTATATCACAAAGCATTGCAATGAACATATCCTTGCAAAGCAATCGAATAAGTTTTATTTTTTTTTGCTGGTTACCTGAATATTGATCTATCAATTAAAATGTAAAAAGAATACTATAAGATTCACAGCACATACATATGTATTTTCAAATCAAATGTAAATCAAACATACCCCAAATCTACACAGAAAAAACTGAAAATCGATTTCAGTAAAGAAATTCGCACAATCAAACAAATTTTTGTTTAATTTAGGTCCTATGAAGAAATTCGTAAATTCAGTAAAACATTTTTCCAATATTTTATCCAAAAAATTTTTTGTAAATATAAATATTTACCAAAACAAATATATTTAATTTTTACGAATTATAATGCACAAGCAGCAAGCATATTTTAATTTCCAACAATGATGCGTTGAAAATGATCAATTACTGCTTAAAACAAAATATTTATAGATAGTAAAGAACAATTTAAAACAACAGTTTATTTGAAAATATTTTGTGGATAATTTTTTCTGTGTATATGAATAAAATTTTAATTTAAAATACTTTTTTCCTTTTTTTAACGGATTTTAAAAATCGAACACAAAAATTTTTTCTAATTGGGACAGAACAACGTCTGTCGGGTCAGCTAGTATGTAATAAAAATAAATAATTAAAAAAAAATCGATGTGTAAAAAACATCGATGTATTTAACGAAATATCGATGCAACATCGATGTATGTTTGCGATGCATTGCATCGAAAAAACATCGATGTTTTTTTTACAGTGTCCATCCCATTACAGAACTGATTGTGGGTTAATAAATTCGTTTTCCGTACTTTTAAAATTAAATAAAAATATAGTTATTTTACGAATAATTTTATTTTTGAACATTAATGATTGTTATTCAAAAAACAAACCACCAAGTTGTGCTGAAAAAGTTCAACAAGAAAAAGAAAGACAAAAATGAAAAAAAATGTACTTTGGACTTCAAGAAAACTTCTTGACAAAAGTGCGGAAAAGCAGAAGTAAGGAAAAACATGTAAAATCAATTAAAATGGATGATCATTCAAAAAAGCAAATTTCGATCTGCCAAAGGTTAAAATACAATTTGGTTTAAGGATTGATGTTTGACTATTGACGTCAGCAGTCGTCGATGGTTGCGAGTGAAAGACGGCAAATCCATCTGAGGAGATCGAGTGGTTGCGATCGAAATATGTCATGGTAACCTGCCGGCCAGGGTTCGATCCCCGGGCACGGTCAAGAATGAAAGATTATCAATAACAATTTTAATTAATTTTCATGTTGTAAGATTCATTTTTTCATAAAATAATTTAATGAAAATTAAATTTGATGAACTTGAGCCGAATTAAAATATTAAAAAAAAAATTTGGATTATTCACTAAGATATTTTATATCGGCTTTTATATTTGACTTGTTAACTTTCACACATAATTGTGCATGTCAGTCGAAATTGCTGTTTTAGGTTTATAACATTCGGTCACAAACGCACATGTAATTTGCTTCCGACATTGTCTCCGTTTTTTTTCGCGAAGTTATTGCATAAACCAAAGTAGCTCTCGGCTTTAAAATGGACTGCTGCCGCCACAAAAAATTTTATTTGCGCCGTAAAAGAGTTCAGCCATCTTTAAATTGTTTTTCTTTAATTTCGGGTTTGTCAGAAGAAAAAAATAGAGCACGCTATAATTACAATTTTGTCAAATGACTTTGCATCTGACTTTTAAAGAAGCAATATTTTGAAGGTAACAGAAGACATGCCGTCAGCTCATTATTACTTTGGCGCATTTGCCAAAACGTTGGAGTGGAGAAAAACGACAATGAAGGTTTACATGAAGATTTCTCAAAATTTATGCTACTTCCGCCATATGTTTTGAAGAAAATTTTTTTTAACTTTCATTATTGAAAGTGAAAAATATAATTTTGTGCCGCATATGCCACTTTTCTAAAAATGTTTTAAAAAAGTAGCTTTTTGTGCTGCATACGAATATTTATTGCTATGCATTGAGTAACTTGCTGCAATGAAAGTTTCTATACTAACAATCTAATAAAAGGTCAACCTTGATGGTTTTGTTTCTTTTCTTTGGTTTAATTTTACAAAAATAGTTCCATTTTTGTATTTTTTAAATTTTTTTAGGAATTTCTACCATGAATTAACAGGTGTTTATTATTTTATAAAACAATTTTTTTTCTTGTTGTCATTTTATTTTGCAATAACGTGTTTTATTTATAAGGATTAAAGCTATGTAAACATTAACAGCCGTATTCTTAACAAAAGTTAGCCATAGCTTGTACACTACGTACAACCAGTGTTACCGTCGGATATTTTCAATAAGTACCAAAAAAAGGGGATATCTAAAAAAAAAGTGGCACCGAAAAGGGGATTTTTATAAAAAAAGTGGCACAACTTTTCAAATTAAAATAAGTACACCACATTATGTATTTTTTACGTTTTTTTTCTATTTATTATAATTTTAAATAACATTTTATAAATGGTATAAAAACATAACAAAAAAAACATATATGTAGTAATTACATGCACTAAAAAACAATTGATCGTATTACAATAGACATACATCTTATGGCTCATTTGTTGCAAAAATTAAATTAAATATTTCTCTCGAGAAGTTATTTTTATAAAATATTTTCTTTAATAAATAGAAACTGGGAATTATTTCCTTCCGAAGGTTACTTTATATTATATTCAATATTTTTTATTTTTCAAATTATTAGACACCAGTAGCCCGTTTCTGTATTTTTCGCATCGTAAAATTTTCCGCATGAAACCAGTGAATCGGGACAGAAACAGTGCAAAATGAAACAAAAAATGGTTTTTCTCGCACAAGTGTTTCTGTATCTTTCCGTTGCGAGAATTATCTGTCATTTTAATAATTTAATAATTAATAATTTAATAATTAAATAATTTAATATCGGAACAAAAAATCGTCAAGATGACGATAACTCGTCAAATCTGGCAGCCCTGTTTTTATTATATTTATTTCGCTTTTATTTGACACTTAATTACTGGAAATATTCCAGTATAAAAAGAATTTGTTGTGTCTGTTTTCGCATTCAAATACAGAAACACTTTTATCTCATAAATCGAGAAACGATGGAATTTTTGTTTCACACTTCATGTAGGAATTTTTACGATGCGAGAAATACAGAAACGAGCTACAGCAGAATGTAATGCATTTTCTGGCCCGCTACGGCCTTCGTCAGCATTCTTTGTGAATATAATATAAAGTAACCTTCGGAAGGAAATAATTCCCAGTTTCTATTTGTTAAAATTGTTGAGTTAAATACATTCAATTTATAAAGTATCACTATCCAGTGTGACACAAAGAATGCTGACGAAGGCCGTAGCGGGCCAAAAAATGCATTACATTCTGCTGGTGTCTAATAATTGTAAATTTTTCTTTACATACAATATACCTCATTGCTTTCCAAAGGAAAGCTAAGGTAAAATGTAACAAGAAAATACAATATAATAGTCTGGTAGTGTATAAAGTCATTTCTGAAAAATTGAAGGAATATGACTATTACAAAAAAGCTTTATAAAAATACATAACTGAAACTTAACTCATAGAATAAATTCGAAAAATAAAAAATATTGAATATTTTCTTTAATGTTTTGGTAATTCAAAAACGTTAAACTCGTTTTCTACCAAACATGTTTTTTGAATTCTGACATTGTTGCAGCAATTAGAAGATATTTATGTAATTTGTTTTATATATACATTAAGTAATATATTTCTTGTACTTTTCTTTTTGAATAAATTTTCTTTGATTTATTTAAGACATTGTATTGCACAGGTTTTAAAATTTTTTTTAGAAGTTTATTTGCCTATTCCACCAGATTCTTATGTTTTTTAGAATGCTATGGCCAAATATGAGTACAGTTTTCTCCCATCACGTCACATTTATCAGAAATCCTAAACAAAAAAACGAAAATATCACTTTTTAAAATTCGTTATATTTAATCAGTTTCGCACTTCAATACAAATAAATATACATGCTACTAAATTTAAGTGCAAGTGTTTTAATTTCTTTAGTATAGGATATTTAGTTTTTATCCAAATTCGTCTATTATTGCTTCAAATTATTGTAATCAGCTTTACAAATAGAACAAAACTATACCACTCGATTTTGTTATTAATTGTGGTACAAAACATCTTCCGAAATTACAATAATTGGTGTATCTGATAAATGTGACGTAATGGGAGAAAACTGTGCTCATTTTGTCTTAAGCATTCCAAAAAATATAAGAATCAGTTAGAATGGTTAAACAAACTTTTTCAATTGGTCAGTTACATACATATTTTTTTACAATTAGTTGTTCTTAAAACGACTTCTATACTTTCGTAGAATGTCTTCACTTGGAACCCAATTTTCAAGGCTAGTATGGGAGTTATAACAAAACAGAATGAAAAAAAGTATATTTTCCTAACGTAAAAAGTATCAAAAAAGTGGCAAGAATTACAAAAAGTATCACATTTGGGTGCATTTTGTAAAAGTGGCCAAATAGTATCCAAGCAGCCGAAAAAGTGGCAAATTGCTACTTTAGTGGCACCAACGGTAACGCTGCGTACAACGAGCTGCTAACTATAATGACGATTAAACATAGCAGCTTGTTGGCACAGAGTTAATTCATAACGATATTTTCTCCATCTGCCAACTTTTAATAAATCAACTCTGAATTTTTATGATGCCACATTGTAGTACTCAAAAATGCAACACGTTTTGCATTAATCATCGCTGAATTTGTCATTTTTTCCTTTTTTTGTTTTTTCCTTCACATATAAAAATTTTAAAAAGTTCTTAAAATTAAAATAAATTAAGTAAAAGACAGTGAACTAAAAAATAACAGTTAATAAAAAAAACCAACAAAATTGTTTGACATTAAACGGCTGTTTTTCACAAGTTGGCAAACGTTTGTCAATTCGTTAACAAGAGTTTAGCAAATCGTTAGCCAGAGTTTGGTTATTGTATTATGAATAAACTTTTTGCTAACTTCATGCCAAATTATCATTATGAATACGGCTGTAAGTGTATTTGTCTTGTGGAATGTCACTTTTCTGCCCACTTGTGATTTCATTGGTATGCCAAAATTTGAGTTTTACAAAAGGTTTATGATTTACATGATCACATGTTGATATGACACGTACATGTACATGTTGTTTTATAATATAGTTACGTAGAATCGACAATAATTTATAAAAATGCAGATATTTTTCTATTTTCTTTTTGAAGAAACAAAATATAAAATAGTAAAGTCTGGGGACACCAATTGGTCATGTTTTTTAAGAATGACCCATATTTGACATAAACTCTCAAAAATAATAAATATTTGTATATTTTTTCTTTTGTATTATTTATTAACTATTATAATTTATTTCAATTAATTTTTGCCGCCACAAACAATTTTGGTAATAAAAAACAGCTGATATCATATGCTTTGTCGCTTGAAATTATAACTCGTTTTAAATCAAAAATGCCATGTGTACTGTACACTAGTGCTGGAAAACTATCGATAGTCTTAACATATCGAAAATATCGATAACTTGCGCGTTGCTAAATGGCAAAACCAAGAACTTTATTGCAAAAAAAAGTAAATTCACTGAATGGATTTTCATTTAACGCATTTTGATATCCATATACATTTATCCAGAAATCAACTGTTGAGTTCTTATTTAACAATTCATATTAATTTAGTTTCTGCCACTGATGTTCCAAAGTTGTAATTTCTTTTAAAGTGAAATCAATCATTTCTTCTTTAGAATGTTCGCTAAATTTGTAAAACTGTTTTCTACACAAACATGTTAGTATTTGTTAAATTATGAAAATTGTTTGGCACGAGTTGTCTTATAGCATTTTACACTGATCAACATCTACCATCAAACAAAAATGTCACCATCCTTTGAATAAAAATGTTTTTAAAATAAAAAAAGGTTTTTTTCTGCAAAAGTGACAAAATTTAATAAGAAAGCACAAACATGTATTTAAAAAACACCCAGAATGTACTAATAAAGTGACCTCACAAGCGCAGCTGTTTGCAGTGATTTTCTCGTGTATGACGTTTGGTGTCATTTTTTTGTTTATTTACTTTTTTAATAAGGCATTTTGACATTTGCCATCTCAATTCTAGCAACATAATGCCTGTTTTTTATTGTTTCATTGTTGTAGTACTGAGGTCACTTTGTTAATACATTTTGAAAATACCTAACAAAAAAACATTGCAATAAAAGAGAAAACTTAACAAATGGTAACGCTGCTTTCAAAACCAATTTTTTTTTGTCAGTGATGCCACAATAATAATAATGAAACATATTGCCACTTTCTTAGTGACGACACTAAAATAATCGAAAGATGTGGAATGGAATAAAACGAGAAATGAACATCTTTTAAATATGTTGGTTTTTAGCCCTATGTATTTCTTATGGAAAGATGTTAACATCATCGCAAATTGTGGAAAATTGATGGCAGATGTTGATAAGTGTAAAAAGGCTATTAGTTGACATATTAATTGAGCTATAAAATCCCGGCATGTAATTCCTTTTTTTTTCTTTTTCAAAAGTTATGGTATCTCTTTTCGATTCCAAAAATTTTTCAATATCGTGATTGAGGGAAAAATCAGCTACACATGAATTTAATGGATCAAACTGATCAAATTTTAAAACAATTTGATATGAAAAGTCTTTTAAAATATTGTAAAGTTTCTATAGAAGAGGAGTAGGGATTTGTTTATGCATTGAACAAAAAATTGTCGTATATTTTCAAAAAAAGATTACTTGAATATTCTTAAGTTAAATAGTGCTAAAAAATTACTAAAGCTTATAGTACACGGAATGTACAAAGCTGCATGCGGCTCTGACGTAATTTTGTCGTCATCACACAACATGAACTTGCTATTGTGGCTTTAAAGTGACGTCAAAATTACGTCAGACCCACATGCGAATGTGGCTTTTAAGATTCCGTGTACTATAAGCTTAACTGCTAAATGGAAAATGTGCAGCTTTATCAGACAAAAAAAATGCTAAATTTAACTGCAAAAATGCCAAAATGGCCACGCTGTTAGTGAGTTTAAAAGTTGTTACCCCCTAAACATTCGAGTTTCCAAAAATCTTATCTAAGTTGATCGATTTGGCGACAGATCAAACTGTGGTACCTAAATGTTTACGTTCAAATTGTATATATGTATATACTAGCTCTCCGGTGCACTCCACTGACCCTAACGAAATACAATTAGTAAAATATTTGTAATAACAGATCTCGTGTATTGATAACGAAGTTAACGAAAGTTGTTGTGCATTGATAACCTAGCTATTTGTGCCAAATTTGGAAGCTTTACCAGTCGCTCTACAGGTATAAAGAATGTTATTTTGTACCAGGCTCACTTCTCCAATTTCACATACACAAATTATTTGAATACGAAAATCGCATATTTCATTAACAAAATTTTGGAATTTTCTGCGATGACGATTTTTGCGGCATTGACATAAAAGTTTGTAGATATAGTTATTAAATTTTTAGACAGCAACCAAAATTATTGAGTCAATAAAAAAGTTGTTGAACAAAATAATTTTTTTTAACAAATGTCAACGTGATTTGCTAAAATAAATTGTTAGAAATGTTGAATTAATTAAACAAATTATTTATCGAATCTTTTTTTTATTTATTAATTATGATGTGCTAAATTCCTAATTTGTTTCTTTGATAAATACACTTAAATTAATTGTGAGTGGATAAACTAGTTCCTATGTGCATTTCGCTGGTTGATTAGGCCAGATCATCAGGAAACCTTTTTCCAAAGACTTTGGAAAAACTAAAGATATTATAAAAATAAAACTGTAAAGCGAATGAGAATTACAAATCCACACACACTATTAAAACCGTTAAAAAAATGGACAAGAGTTGTAAAAATACTGTCTTTACTTTGATCTAAATATTTTATTTTATTGAATATGAAGAAATATTTAATTATATATGTTTTATTGAGTGCTATTTGGCAAAGCGCAATTTTGATAAATATTTTCATTGAATCAAATAAAAAGTTTGTTTTCCTAAAATTTTATTTTTAACAAACTGTGTTGTTTACAATTTTCTTGAGGTATTTTTTTCTGTGTACTTTTTGGAAGATGTTGTACATTGATAACCCAGAAATGTCTACCTAATTTGTAATCTGTAGTTGTTATCGTTCTCCAGATATACGGAAACCTATATTGTTCTTATATGGGAGCTGCCACGCCTATTTATGTAATTACAGCCACTTTTTGCCGGGTTTTGAGTACCTACAGAGCAGATATGTGTATAAAATTTGGAAAATTTTTCTACTTCCGTTGTCATTGCTATTTTACCAAACTTGGAAATTTTCACTGCTACGATTCCCCACACTCACAATATTCTGTACGTAAAATTAACTGAAATTGTAATATAAAAAAAATGAAAGTTCAATTAAAAACCGGTCTACCTATTTTTCATTTATTTTTAACAAAAAGTTAATTTTATTTTTACTGTCAAAATTTCAACACCATATTCCGTAAAATCAAATAAATATTCAGTTATTTTGTAAAATTTAACTGTCAAAAATTCAACACCATATTCAGTAAAAACGATTTAATATTCAGTTATTTATTAAAATTTTACTGTCAAATTGACCCCATATTCAGTAAAAACAATAAAATATTCAGTTATTTTATTAAATTTTCGTTTACTCCACAAAAGAGCCGAATTTCTAAAAAATATCAGACAGACACCTGTCCGCTTGTTTTTCTTATAATCGAGAGAGGGAGAATATTTTTATTTATTTACCCAGTTACACACGTTTGTTTTACTTTTGTTGTACTGACCACGTTGTTTACAGAAGAACTCTCAATTATAAGACACCAGCAGCATGACCGATATGGCTTCGCAGTTATTTTACTTTTAAAATTTGATGTATTTAACTAAATTATTTTAACAAATAGAAAATGGGAATTGCTTACACAAAACAAGCAATTAATTTTTTATAGATAAGTAAAAATTAATTTTTGGTAGTAAAATTATATAAAATAACTTAATATTTAATTGTTTTTACTGAATATGGTGTTGAATTTTTGACAGTAAAATTTTATAAAATAACTGCATATTTATTTGTTTTTACGGAATATGTAGTTAATTTTTTGACAATTAATTTATAAAAGATAACTGAATATTGATTTGTTTTAACGGAATTCGCGGTTGAATTTTTGACAGTAAAAATTAAATGAACTTTTCGTTGCTTTAAATTACATTTTTATTTACTTAAACATAAAGAAGAATTTAACTCAATCAACGGACAATATTATCTGCAACTGAAAATCCGTATTAATGTGCCCCGGTAGACTAGCTGGTAGCGAGCTAGTCTATCATCGCCGGGGTTGCGGGTTCGATTCCCGCCTGAGACTCTGGTTTCTTTCCTGCAGACAAGCATAAAGCTTCGCGGGATAAGCTTAGGAAATTTAAAAAAAAAAAAAAAAAAAAAAACTTAGTTTTTTGAATAACTGTTAGAATCAGTTAAAAAAAATACATTTCTTGGAATTTTAACTGCCGTATTCATAAATAATTAAAATGGATTTGGAATGCATTTTAAGAAAAATTTGTATGAAAATTTTGCCTTAAAACAGATTTCAAACTTATTTTATTTTTTATGAATATGGCTGTAAATGTTTATATATTTTAAAATGACTGAACGGAATATTTCTTAAATAAACTACAGTCCGTTACTGTAATAATATTGTGAGTGCAGATATACGGAATTCTATTTGGTATTTGTATGGGAGGTGCAACTCCCAGTTCACCAATTTCGCCAACAACTTGTTGGATGTCGTGTATTGGTAATAAAGTTGATTGTACCTAATATGGCAACTACCCAGCCCATTTTTTGGTAGATGTTGTGTACTGACAGCCAAGTTATCTGTTCCAAATTTAATGACTTTTACTGCAACCGTTCTTCAGATATAAGGGTAATGAATGCCCCGCTAGGCTAGAGACTCTGTTCTGTCTCCAGCAGACAAGCTTTGCTTAGGAGAAAAACATATTGTCTCTGGATGGAAGGTGGCACGCAATCTTAAAAATTTAAAAATATTTTTAACATATGTGAAGCGCAGGTTAATCAAGAAATTAATGTTAAAATTGTAGGAAAATCTGTTCAGTAGTTTAGGAGGCTATAGGTAACATGCAAACAAACGCATTTTCATTTTTATATACATACATACATATATAGATAGATTATAATCTGAGATATTTTATATTTCTAACTATGCATTACAAATGTTGGGTTTATTATTTGTAAAAAAAATGTCACATACATACAAACATATGTTGCAGAAAAATATTTTTATGGGCAGGTTTATAATATTCAAACAAAAAGTTTTTTCCAAACTAATAAGCAATTTATCAAGTAAAGTTAGCCAATAAAAGTATCTCAATTGCCTTCCTAGACTTATTTACTATAACTAAACTTTTTTGTGTCAGTTCATACATATGAATTCTTATAAATACACACAAACATGTATGTACGTTGTGTCCACTAAACATGTCCTTAAAAAAAGATTTTTTTCTTGGATCGGCATTATTAAACTAACTGCCTGTTTTTAGAACGCAAGCGCAAATGTGAGTCGTTTAACTGACATTTAAAACAAAAACAAAATTTCAAAATATGTTTTAAATGTTAGGTAAACGAGTCACTTTTGTACTCGCGTTAAGCAAGTTCTTAGTTAAAGCACTTTTTATGCATAAAGATGCACTTCTCACTGAAAGACGTGCCTTAATTGTAATGAATATTAGCAAGAACTGGTTAATACTGTATTTGATTATTGTTATCCGATTTTTTTTTTTGAGCCGGTCTAATTTACACATCAAAGACATGTTACAGTCAGTGCTGCCACAACCAATACAATTTTTGCAAACAAAATTTTTGAAAAAGTTACCAAATTTAAAAATATATAACCAAATTTTAAATGCCTTTTATTAATTCGCTTTTTAGTTGTTATTGGCAGGACTGTCAAATTTGGCGATTTCTTAATCCTTTTGTCGAAATTTACGTTTGGCGATATGCAAAATGCAGTTTGTGTAATAAACATAAGTACATCTAAAATAGTATAAAAACTTTTTTCTCTTGTTTGAAAATTTTATTTCAAATTTATAATTCTTACTATAATTAACTGTTTCAAAATTTGTTCTATTTGAAATATTTTGTGAATCATTGTAAAATATTATGGCGAAAAAGTATATGACTCACAGTCAAAAGTTTTTTTTACCAAATAATTATTTTAAAAAACATTCAAATAAGAATAGTTATAAACGGTACAATTTCAAATTATTAAACTTTCTTAAAGAAAATTACATAAATTTTAAAATTATATTGATAAATCAATGTGTTTTTGAAAAATCTTTGAAATTCCTATGCATATTTTCAAATATGTATGTATTTCAATATAAATACTTTTGGAAATAGCCTAAATAACACTTAAACTACTTTTGTGTAATTTTTCGATTCCGCATGATTTTATGGACTTCCTAATTTAGGAACTTCTTATCTTTACTAATCTTAAAATCAAGAAAAGCTACGCTCATTAAAAAAAATTATTGAAAATCTCCATTGATTAAAACTTTTCGATTTCAGAACATGGCGTTTTTAATATAAAAATCACAAATGGCAATAGGTATTTTCTTAGCAAAAATCTTAAAAAAATTATTTGGTTGCGGATTTGTAAGGGATTTTTTGTTTTCCATAAATTATAAAAAAACTTCCATTTATTGGTAACAAATAATGGAAAAATCGTAGTACACAGTACAAATTATTCGAGCTCGTAAATATTTGTATCAATAAGAATATATTCGTACGTATTATTATTTAAGAATAAAGTAACCAAAATGAAAAAAAAATATTCACATCTCCACATTGAAAAAATAAATAACCAATTTTGGTTAGAAATAACCAAAAACGGCAGCCCTGGTTACAGTATACATATAGAATGAATGTGTGTACATGTAGGTTGTCCCTTAAAAGAGAAAACACTGTTTTCCAAACATTTTTAATATTAAGTTTAACTCAAATATGAAATTTTTTCTTTCTATTATGATTGTAAATGTAAGTAAAAGAAACAAAATAAAATTTTATTAAAGAATTGTTTAATTTAATATATAAATATTTACCACAATTTGCCGGAGTATTTTCTTTTTACTACTTGCAGTCTGGGTTAAAATAAATGTTGTTAGCTTTCATTATTTAGTTTTGTTAAAATAATTAATACAAGCATATAATTTCATTAAATTAAAGATGAAAAAATTCTGAAGGTGGTTGCAATAGTTTACATTGCATCATTAAATCAAAATGCGTCTGAAGGGCTCACGTTAGTTAGACTAGACTAAGGGCTAATAAATCAAAGCAAGTTCAACTCTCTTTTTGGTTAAAAATGTGTTTAAGTCAGGGCTGTGGAATGGTCTAGAAAAAGTTCTAACTCTGACTCCATCCGTTGAAATGTTTTAGCTGCGACTCCGACTCCCACTCCAACCTTGACTCTCAGTGTATATAGGTAATTCCAAAGTGTTGAACGCGACAGTCGTACGCATCAAAAAAGCAATAACATTTTAAACAACAAATATGTTTACGTTCTTTTAACCCTTAATTTAAAGCACTAAGAAAGCATTGTTATGTATGCTGAAGTTTATGGAGGACGTGTTTCTAGGTCAAAGATAATGACAAAAGCAGTAGCGGTTCGAACGTGAAAAAAATAGAAGTAGTTTTTGTGGCCATGTATAAAAAGGCGTAATCGCTGAATTACGCCTTTTTATACATGGCCTGTCACAATTTTTTAGTCAAACTACCCTAGAGGGAAGCGAACTGACACCAAAGTGATAGGTCTTTGGTGTTAGAGACCGGTTCTAGTTCTAACACTTAATATGAATAAGACCTATCACTTTTACATGGGGTTGTCATTAAAGCGGGTCAATTGACACCATTTGATCAGTCACAGATCTATTCTCAATGAACGTGCTTAGTGTCAGTTACTAAAATGTAGTATTATTTCAAAACAATGTAGTATTATTTAAAAAAAAATAAGTGATAGAATTAAATTCAAGAACCAAATGTTAGAAAGTACCAAAAAAAGTGTCACATCACCGTTGAAGGCTGTACTGTAATTTATTACTTGTTCTACCTTTTTGCTCTTTATAAACCAGTTAAGGGGTTGGTTTTTCTTTCACTGGTCATGAATCCTTTCTTTTTGTACTTGTTCTATTTTCGCAAATCCCAGGACCAGTCTGTTGGACCAATTGGCAGGGTACTTTCAGAATTTTAAAATGTCTTTGGTTTGATTCCAAAATCTTCTAAATTTTTTTTTAAGCCAAAATCTGGGTCGATATGTGACATATCGACCGTGAAATTTTTTCCATAATAATTTAACTGAATAATTATTAAAACAAAATAAAAATTTACCGTTAATCCGAATAACATATTTCTCTTCGAACTCTTCTTTAGATTACAGACCATGCAAGTGATTTTTTTTGGAATAATTGTTTATCAAATATCACCTCTTTTAAGGAAGATAATACTAAAGGAAACATACAATAAAAGATTCTCACAAATCAGAAATTACGTTTGCACAACTTTGCAGTCTGATTGTTCATCTAAGTGAACAAATTTATGGGTAAATTTATAAAATTAGTAAAATCTAAATATTTCTCTATAACAATATCGTAAAATAGTCAACTTTTAATAACTTTTTCTTAAGTTGTATTTTTATTCGACCTTTAAAATTCAATATTGAGTTAAAATGTTTAAGCCTGAGGTCTGTTGTATGTAAGATTTTTCTTTATTTATTTCCGATATTTCTATATTCTTTGAATATGATCATCGGGGAATGTTTACTAAAATTTAACAATAAAACAACAATACATAAATACTCAATATCAAACAGATTAAATATTATAAAAAATACTAGAAATACAATAAACATAAAAACAATGTAATGTTGATCGACACAAACATAATCACTCTGAGTGTTGCAAAATTTAAATTTTGAAATGGTACTGAACTTCAACTAAAAGAGTATTTTTCCCACAAAATGGTACTTTTTGTTATAAAAAAATAAAACAATAATTTTTAAGAAAAAAAGGTACAAAAAATATTTTATTAGAATTCATTTATTTTAAAACATATATTATTTATATATAAGGTACACATGTATATAATATTTTGCATAAGCCGAAGGTACGTGTTTTCAGTATTTTCTAAAGAAAATTATTAAAAATAGTTCATATTTTATATGAATAAGTAAATAAATTAAAAATTTGATTTTTGTACATATAAATTTACACTGGTAGGCTATTTATATTTTTACTTTTGCAAAGTTTCATTATTCAGACTTTTATATTAAATTCTAAGAACTGAGATCTAAAATAAAGTTAAAAACATTAGTGGGGAAAAATAAAGCTTTTAATTCAGTGTTATAAATAATGCAAAGTTACTTTAAGAGAGATCATTATAAATATTATAACAATCATTTGATTTAAATAGATCTCTAGTTTTTATCAAACTTGAAACAGTGTCAACGTGTAAACCATTTCTTTCTTTGCTTTTTATAGCATGTTGCATTGAAAAGGTGCGTTCCACTGATGCTGAGGAATTTGGTATAGATAAAATTCCGAAAGCAATACGTGAAATGTCAGGAAACATCAGTTCATCCATTTCGTTTTTAATTTTGGATATACATATTTTGCCAAAAAATTTAAATACTTTGAGCTCTAAATTGCTTTATTTCTGGAAGATCCGCTAGTGCACGGAATTGAGAATTGATATTTTCATAGTTTTCTTTTTCGTTTGGAAATAACACAACTAACAATGGTATTATGCTATTGGTTTTACCGAAAACAATATTTTCTGGACTGAAGCTGCTTATCATTCTTAAAGTTTTGTTTTCAAAACAAAATTTAGTTCTTAATGATTCGCAAACTTTCAAATAAAATGATTTTGCAGTTTCTTCCAATTTGTAAACAATCTCCTTGTTAACTTCGCATGTTTCTATAAATATGTACATATGTCAAATTGAGTTCCACAAAAAATTTCATTTAAGGGCAAATTGTTTTCATGTAAATTTAAATTTTTTACTGACATATTATTTAATGAATCTTTTATTATAAAATTTCTTGCCACTTGTAAGAACAAATATTCCATTCTGGATAGCAAAATACAAGGCCCATCTATCAGGTCTGCTTACTTGTACAAAAACAAAAAACGATTCTTTTTAGTTGTCAAAAATTTTCTACCACATATAAATACAAAGCAAAAGGAAAAAACGTGTATGTGTGGCATACCATAAACGTAAACAAACGTATGTATACAAGTTAATAACTAACATATTTATTTTTTTATTTTTTTTATTAAAGTTCAATTTCCTCTGTCGCAATTCAATTGCTGACACATTTAAAGTAAATTTCATTAAAGTTCAATCTCCTCTGTCGCAATTCAATTGCTGACATATTTAAAGTAAATTTCATAGTTTTTATTTTCTTTTATTTAAAATGCTGACGACATATCTGCATTGAATATGATGATTAGCTGCTCAATAAATAAAAGTAGTTAGTAAGTAAAAAGTTGTACTTAGTAATAATTAATAATTTTAATAAGAAAGTCCGATCAAGAAGACATAGTCTTCCGGCACAAAATAATTTAAGTTAAACAAAAAATAATTTAAGTTAAATAAAAAACCAGAGGACATAGTCCTCTCTTGAAAAAAAACAAAAAATAAACAAGTGTTTTTATAATTGGCGCCCGAGCAGCCTGGTATAATAAAAAGATATACCACGGAACCTGAGCCTGTACGTGTCCGTCCGCAGGCACCCGTTCGTTTATAGAATTGTATCGAATCCTTAGTAACGAAAAGTAAAACGGAAAAAATTCGTGCAATCGGAACGGTTCTAGTTAAGTGATAAAAAGCACTACAAAACAAAAACAATAATAATAAAAACTACCACAGTGAAAAATGAAGACAAAAAACTTAATAAAAACTTGTTAAGTGATTTAGTTGAGTTTAGCACTACTAAAAAAAAAAAATAATAATAAAAAGTATCACAGTGAAAAATTAAGAAAAAAACTTAAAATTAATAAAAACTTGTTAAGTGATTTAGTTGAGTTTAGCACTACTAAAAAAAAAATAATAATAAAAAGTATCACAGTGAAAAATTAAGAAAAAAACTTAAAATTAATAAAAACTTGTTAAGTGATTTAGTTAAGTTAAACTGGTAAAGAGTGCTACAAAACAAAAACAATAATAATAAGAACTACCACAATGAAAAATTTAGAAAACAACTTAAAAACTTATAATAAACGAATTAACAATTTACAAAAACTTTATAAACATTACCAAAATAAAGGAAAATACATAAACTTCAACAACATAAAAATCAACACAAAACTCAACATAGAAGTCTAACCATCCTTCAGAAGATTAATCAGCTCTAACCGGTTGAAAATCACCTTTACTTTAAAACACAACATTAATAATTTCATCAGTAAAGCAACAGCTAAAACATGAAGGCAGTTCTAATAATTTTGTAAGTTAAGATTATGTTTGAATTTTAAATAAAATATATTTTAAGCAAAAAGATTCTTACTTTAGTAAAAACTAGGAACGTAAAAATAAAAATCTTTTTTAATAAATACAAATAAAATTTTTATATTTTTTAAACCAATTCTAAATACTATCATGGCGAATCCTAACAACCTTATTAGACCACCTGTCCTTAACACTCCTAACCCCAACCCAATCCCAAACCCATCAGTTGAGCCACACAATTCTCGAATGAATACTGAATTAGAGAATAGGATATCTTTAATTTGCGAACAACAGTGTAGGAATATTGTGCAGTCTATCATAAACCCCAACGCGGACATAAATTACGGAAATGACCAAACCATAGAGGAAAGATACAGGGAGAATTTACACGACTTAGATAAAATACCGGACATTGTAAGAAGTTTGAGAGAATTTTCCGGAAACCCCTCCGAATTTAACTCCTGGAAAAAAAGTGTTGATAGGGTACTACAAATCTACGATTCAATGAAAGGAACTCCAAAATACTACGGAATCCTAAGCGTAATTAGGAATAAGGTAATAGGGAATGCAGACATTGCATTAGAGTCATATAACACGCCACTAGACTGGAATAGTATAGTAAGATGTTTGACCCTACATTACGCTGATAAACGTGACTTAGGCACGTTAGAATATCAAATGACCTCACTTATCCAAGGGAAAAACACTACCCAAATCTTTTACCAACAAGTCTATTCCCACCTTTCCTTAATTTTGAATAAAATTGGCTGCATGGAAATGGGGCAAGAGTCTTTGCGACTTTTGACTCAGACATATCGAGACAAAGCTCTCGATACTTTTATAAGAGGCTTAAATGGAGATCTACCGAGACTCCTAGGCATTCGTGAACCTTCAGATCTTCCACAGGCACTACACCTTTGCCTGAAGTTGGAAAATCAACATTATAGATCGGAATACGCAAATAAACACCAAAACTATAAACATCGGCAGCAGCCATCACCTTCCCCAATGCGTAATTTAAACACACAAAATTATAATAGACCATTTTACCCAGAATTAACATTCCAAAACCCTACCAGGTATAATACCCCTATGAACAGTATGCAACAAAATACATTTAAAAATCAACAACCCTTCCCTTACCATAACCCCCAACAAACGTTTCAACCGCATCACCAAATGCGACAACAATTCCAATTTCAACCGTCAAGACCGACAGAACCTAAACCCCAACGTTCCGAACCTATGGAAATTGATCAGTCGGTACAAACAAGAAATATAAACTACCAAAACAGACCCCGTCAAACAATGCAATTTCAAGGCAAAAGACCTGCATCAATGAATCACGTCCCACCACCATTCAAACAACAACGAAATTTTCACATACAAACCGAACAGCAAAATTTCGACAATATAATGGAAAATGAAGAATTTCAACCTGAAAATTATGAGGCCAACTACTACCAGCAACTGCAAAATGAAGATATAGGAAAATACGTTGATTCTTTAAATCAACAGGATAAACAATACGAAATCCCTACACAAGATTTAACTGACATTCATTTTTTAGGTTAACATACTCTTCGCTACCTTACTTCGAATGTAGGGCGAAGAATGGTCAAATTTTAAAAATTTTAATAGACACAGGGTCTAATAAAAATTACATTCAGTCATCTCTCGTTAACAATCCTAAACAAAACGAAAAACCTTTTTTTGCCAATTCAGTTTCTGGCGACATTAAAATTACACATCATACATTTGCGAACCTGTTTAATTTACCCAATCATCCTATTAAATTTTATATTTTACCCTCTTTAAAATCATTTCATGGTATTTTAGGCCATGACAGCCTACAGGAATTAAACGCAATAATTCATATCAAAGAAAAATACATGTTAATAAATCACAAAATCAAAATTAAAATTCACCAACAAATTTCCCAATCCGTAAACAAAATGGAATTTAGAACTAGTCATATGGACGAGGCTCAAAAATCTCAATTAGAAGAAATTATAAATAATCATCCCAATTTGTTTAAAGACCCTAATAAAAAACTAACATTTACTTCTCGAATCAAAGGAGAGATTCGAACCACATCCGACTCACCAATATATTGTAAATCATACCCTTATCCCATGGCACTCAAAAACGAGGTTGAAAAACAAATAAATGAACTTTTAAGCGACGGTATAATCAGGCCTTCTAGATCACCTTACAACGCACCCGTCTGGATTGTCCCGAAAAAAATGGACGCATCAGGCGAAAAAAAATTCAGAATGGTCATTGACTACAGGAAGCTGAACGCGATCACTGTAGCCGATAGATACCCTATCCCAGAAATTAACGAAGTTCTTGCAAATTTAGGAAAAAATAAGTACTTTTCAGTGGTAGACCTTAAAAGTGGTTTTCACCAAATTCCCCTAAAAGAACACTTTGAAAATCTATACAAAATATTTGAAACATTAGAATCCGCAAACTTCAAAATACAGCTCGACAAATGTGAATTTTTAAAAACAGAAATTGAATTTCTAGGATTTATTGTAGGAACCGAAGGAATAAAAGCTAACAAACAAAAAGTAGAAGCAATAGCCCAAATACAACCCCCAAAAACTCTAAAAGATTTAAGAAGCTTTCTAGGCATGTCAGGTTATTATAGGCGCTTCATCCAAGATTACGCGAAACTTGCTAAGCCCCTGACATCCCTTTTAAGAGGGGAGGAAGGACGCATTTCAAAAAATGCCTCCAAAAATGCAAAAATATCTTTAGACCAGAATGCTCTGGATGCATTTCAAAAATTAAAAAACTCGTTAATCTCTAGTGATATAGTTCTCTCTCACCCTGACTTTGAAAAATGTTTCGAGTTAACTACAGATGCTTCCGACTACGCAATCGGTGCAGTCTTATCGCAAAACAAAAAACCTATAACCTTTCTTTCCCGAACACTAAGTAAAACCGAAGAAAATTACGCCACAAACGAGAAGGAAATGTTGGCTATAATTTGGTCGTTAAATTCTCTGAGAAACTATCTGTACGGATCCCGAAGGGTAATCATATTCACAGACCACCAACCTTTGACATATGCTCTTAGTAGTAAAAATACTAACAGCAAAATGAAGAGATGGAAAGCCATCTTAGAGGAATATGATTATGAACTCAGATATCAACCCGGTAAAACAAACGTAGTGGCAGATGCACTATCTAGGCCACCACAAATACATTCAATGACAGCAACCCAACATAGCGATGAAAGTTCATCAGACAATAAAATACCAGCAGTGGAATGCCCTATAAACGTCTTCAAAAACCAAATCCATATTTTAATAGACAACCATGATAACTACAAATTCGAAATTCCCTTTCCAACTTATCATAGGCATATAATAAAAAAACCGTACTACACCAAAAAAATATTAATTTCGATTTTAAAAAAATATCTTAATCCTAGCGTAATTAATGGACTATTTACTACTGAACCAATTATGGGAGTAATTCAAGAATTTTATTCTGAACATTTCATAAACTATAAAATAAGATTCACACAGTCACAGGTCAAAGAATTAACTAACGATGTAGAACAAGAGGAGGTCTTAATCAAAGAACACAGAAGAGCCCACAGAAATGCTAAAGAAAATAGAGAGCAAATAAAGAAAGACTTCTATTTCCCAAAAATGACAGAAAAATCCAATAGAATTGTTAAAAATTGTCAAGTCTGCAGAGAACAAAAATATGATCGTCGTCCTAATAAACCACAATTCCAGCCCACACCAATTCCACAAAATCCTGGAGAAATCATCCATATTGACATTTACTCTACCGAAGGGAATCTTGTACTAACAGCAATAGATAAATTTTCAAAATACGCTTTGGTCAAAATCTTAAAATCTAGGGCAATAGAAGATATTAAAGAACCGTTAAAAGAAATAGTTTTAGCCTTTGGTATCCCTAAGTCCATAGTCATAGACAATGAAAAATCCTTAAATTCCGTATCAATAAATTTTCTTCTTAAGGATCAATTCGGCATCGAAATCTACACTACTCCACCCTACTCTAGTTCTGTTAATGGTCAAATAGAAAGATTTCATTCCACTCTTTCAGAGATTATGAGATGCTTAAAACAAGACAAACTCCACACTACTTTTCATGACTTACTTACTAGAGCAATATACGAGTATAACAGGTCAGTTCATTCCACCACCGGTAGAAAACCGATAGATATATTTTTTAACAGAAACTCAAGTAATGATCCAAACAAAGCAATTTTGGACAAACAAGAAATCATCAGTCGCTTAACAGAAAAACAGAAACAAGACCTAGACTACCATAATCAAAATAGGCATGAAATAAAAACTTATTCACCAGGAGAAGAAATCTTTGTTAGAGTTAATAAGAGACTAGGTTCAAAACTGACTCCAAGGTACAAAAAAGAAATAATCAAGGAAGATAGAAACTCCACCGTTTTAACAATGACAGGCAGAATTGTTTATAAAAGTAATATTAAGAGAGAATAAATTACCTTTACAGATTTTATTTAACATTTGCAAAAACTGAAGTCCAAATTTTGGATTACACTTCTTCGTACGTGGTAACAATCAATGGAGGTACAGCAAAAATTCAGCAAGGAACTTTTACTATTTTACATAAAATAAATCTGGCACAATATGCAATATCCATATCCAATACCCACACATTTATCCAACAAAACATCCCAAATCACCATAACCTGTATCCCGTCCTTATCCATGAACTAAGCCTAACTGAAAATATTTTAGAAAATATAACACCCACTATAAAAAATAAAAGAGCAATAAATGCCATAGGTACTATTTGGAAATATGTCGCAGGATCCCCGGATCACGACGATTTCGAAATAATAGCTAGTAATATAAATGATCTTAATAAAAATAATGATAAACAAGTGTACGTTAACGAAGCTTTTAATAAAAGATTAAAAAACCTAACAGACGTAGTAAATAAAATTTCAAATGTAATAAGGAAAGATGTATTATTAGAAAACGAAATAGTTATAAATTTACAGAATAGAGTAAGACTAGTTAAAGAGGAGCTAATAAATATTCAGAATGGAATCGAATGGGCAAAGCTTGGAATTGTTAACCCATTATTAGATAAAAAAGAAATTGAAATTGCTACAAGTAAAATTAGAAAAGAAAATATTGTATTTGTAAGCCCTGAAGAGGCACTCCAATTTGCCAAAGTATCTGTCTTATACAGTACTAATAAACAAATATTTTATTTGGTCAAGATTCCCTTAACAAAAAAAGAAACTTACGAAAACGTAATTTTAAGACCGGTAAAAAAAGGAAACTCTGTAATTAATTTAGAATTTAAGCAGATTTTAAAAAACGAAAAAACTATATATGGTGTAAGAACTGATTGTGAAAAATATAATGATATAAGAATTTGTAAAGAAAACCAAATAAAGAATATTTCTAATACCAAATGTATTCCTAATCTTATAAGTAGTCAAAATTCTACATGCGTAACGAGCAACAATCATCATATCCCATTAATCGAAGAGATTGAGTCCGGCGTTATCTTAGTAAATAATTGTAACACATCAATTTATATTGATGAAACGCGTAGAAACATATCTGGAACGCTTCTTATCAAATTTCATAACAGCACTATTAAAATTAACAATAGGACTTTTAGCAATATAGAAGCCTCACCCTTACAAATTATCCCCGCATTAATGCAGCCCGCTCCTTTTGAAAGCGACCATATTAATTTATTGTCCCTCGAAGCTCTTAACGAATTACAGATTAATAATACGGAAGTAATTTCAACTATTCAAAGACACTTGAACATTGGAGGATGGTCAATTTCTGGTGTCCTCATTCTAATTGTCATTTCCATGGCATGCTTAAAAATTTTTTTTAAAAACAAGAAAATAATCGTTTGGGAATCTCAAATTCCACAAACTAATAACGAACCTCAGGCGACAATAAGTGTGCAACAAAGTATTGAATCCCCTAAACCAATAGCATTAGAAGCCCCCACTAAACCACCAAGACTAAACAATATTCCGTATTTCTAAATGATTGAGGACAATCAATTTAAGAAGGGAGGAGTTAATAACTAACATATTTATTTTTTTATTTTTTTTATTAAAGTTCAATTTCCTCTGTCGCAATTCAATTGCTGACACATTTAAAGTAAATTTCATTAAAGTTCAATCTCCTCTGTCGCAATTCAATTGCTGACATATTTAAAGTAAATTTCATAGTTTTTATTTTCTTTTATTTAAAATGCTGACGAAATATCTGCATTGAATATGATGATTAGCTGCTCAATAAATAAAAGAAGTTAGTAAGTAAAAAGTTGTACTTAGTAATAATTAATAATTTTAATAAGAAAGTCCGATCAAGAAGACATAGTCTTCCGGCACAAAATAATTTAAGTTAAACAAAAAATAATTTAAGTTAAATAAAAAACCAGAGGACATAGTCCTCTCTTGAAAAAAAACAAAAAATAAACAAGTGTTTTTATAATTTACATGCACATGTAAGCAAAATGTAAACAACTAAAAAGAACATACACAATGATCATCAGGCTTCTTGCACAGACCTTTTCAATGGGCCTTGGCAAAATATGAATTCTGGCGTCCTCGCTTTGTCAAAATTAACGTCGATAATTATTTTTAATATACATATATGACAAAAACAGGAAATACAATTTTGTTTCAGGTTTTAAAATTTCTGTTCCAATGAATTTAATTCGTTCACTTTTATGGCCCCTTTCAAAATTATTTAAATTGAAATAATAGGTCAACGGCTCCCAGTGTTCTAAAAATCTTTCAACAACAGCCTGTCTCGAAAGCCATCTGGTTTGTGAGTACCTTAAAATTGTGTGAACATCTGCACCAAAGTATTCTTGAAATGTGTTAAGTTCCTGTTTTTGTCTTGAACTATTGCAGAAATAATAACTTATTTCTTTAAAAAAGTTTCTACATCTTTTGGAAGACATAAATATGCTGATGAAGAGCATAAATTTAAAATATGACATATACAGCCATTTACAAACAAATTCGGAACTAGTTTTTTCAACCTTGCCTGAACACCGTTAATTTGCCCCATCATTACGTTACAGTTATCAGCTGTAAATCCTATTAGATTTTTCAAAGAGGTTTTGTTTGTTTCTAAAACTTCTAACATTTTTTCTACAATTCCCTTTGCTGAAGGGTCACTTATAGATTCTAATGATAGAAATCGATCTCTACATTTTTCATCAAAAGTTCTAACAACGATCAATAAATTTTTTGAAACAGTGCAGTCATTACTCTCATCAATGATAATTGAAAAATAGTTATTATTACAAAACGTTGACACCATTTTTGTATTTTCTGGGCCAAGTATGGACGTAATAATATTTTGGGCCTTTTGGAGATTAATTAAGAACTTTTTTATTACCAGCGAGTCGGAGATTGCACGTTTTATGATGTTGTTTAGGTGGTCCAAAATTGAAAATGATAAATTGTGCTCCGCCACAAATAGACACAACATTATTTCCAATTTTTTTGCCGCATCAGTACTTCACAGAGGCTGTTTTCAAAAAATGAATTGATTTTTAGGGTGTTTTTTTGCCAGCTGAAACTTTTTAATGTGACACTCTCGACTTGCGTGGCGTTGTATATGGCTTAAGCCACCGACGATTCCAATGTTACTTGTGGTACATTTTTTCCCATTCCATTTGTCTCTTACTAGCCATGGAAACTTTTCTCTCCACTCTTCTCGGAATCCAGCACAATATGTTTTAATTTTGCTAAAATTTGGTATATATGTACGCAAATTCTATTTAAATGAATATCAAATCATGTATTTACCTGTTGGAAGAAGAATCCATTTTCCATTTGCAGCTTTATATTATTCACCCCTATCATGAATAAAGTGAAATTTTTGTTCACGTGATATTTTCATTCCACCCGAACAGAAATTTGGTATTGGCAATTTTACGTGAAGAATTTTTTCAACAATTTGAACAGCTGTTCAAAGTTTAGTGAGTTCAGTGCATTTTGAATGGACATACACAGATTAGTAAAAGTGAAACTCTAAAATTCCTACAGCCATATTCATAACAAGTTCTTATTTTAATCTTATAGCATGTAATAACTATCAAACGCTTTTTGTATGATAAACCTCCTATAAAAATTTGTATTCATAAACGTACATTATCAGTTTTATTACTATTAACAGTTTGTGGCGATTTTGTGTTTAAGTATGGCAACTTTCTTTATATTTTGCTGCCATTTTATTGCTAGTGATGCATGAAACTTCTATTCGGTTCACATGAGTTTCTATATTAAATTGTCTTTTATAGTTTTTTTTTAATTGTAGAACTTAAAAATTATTCTTATCAAATAAAACTACATTTTATTTTAGTTTCTGAACAAAATCTTGCCGAAAGGTATCATAAACACTTTTGTTTGAACCTTTTTTAAATATACGATAAGAAAGTATTCGAATAAAAAGTTTGTTTACTTTTTATTAACATCACTATTATTATGATTTGTTTATTCCAAGGCCTATTGAAAAGGTCTGCGTTTTTTCCTTTTGCTTTGTATATGTGTAGTAAATTTTTGACAACTAAAAAGAATCGTTTTTTGTTTTTGTACAAGTAAGCAGACCTGATAGATGGGCCTTGGTTTATTCTATATTTTTTAATATTTTTGAACAATAATTCGTAAGATTAAACAAAAAAACAACTAGTTTCAGTAATTCACACAGAAAAAAATTACGACAAATCAATTGTCATATTAAATACCATATTAGTCAATACAATTAACTTTTTAATTGAAAAGGCACCAACAACTAAATTTGTAAATACAAAAAATTATTTTGTTGATTAAAATTGTTAAAACTCAACAAATGTTTTTAACAATGAGTTTGTAATATTGAATGAAATATTTGTTAACAAAATAATTTGTTGCTAACTAAGTAAAAAAAGATGCAATTGAAATTTGTTTTAATTATTTTTTTTTAGTAAAATACATATGCATATTAAATAACATCACTAACAACATTATAATCTATTTACGCCACAAATTAAGACCTAGATGCACTGGGAGGTTCATACATCAGCACAAAACGGAATCTTGGCACCATTATCAGTAATATTCCAGAGTCTATAATTTATAAAAGATTGGTTAAAATGTATTTATAAACCATTAGATAATAACGCTACTTACCGTATAGATTGATTAAATTTCGCAATAACCATCATATCGATTATTCTTTTAAAGATTTTAGATCGAAAATCCAAATTTTTTTTTATTTTATATTTTTAATTTTTTGACACAAAATTATTTTTTTCTTATTAATTTTCTACAAATGAAAGAAATTGTTGATATGACAGTTTACAAACATGTTAATTAAGAAAATTGTTAAAAATATAAGAAAAGCTTTAACAAATTTTCTTTAATTACTAAATAACTTTTGATATTTTTTTCTGTGCAATAAGTTATTAATGATAATATCTGCATTTGCCCCTGAACATAGTCTTTTAAATCATATAAAAATGTTTTAAATAATTAACCATATAACTTTAAATTGGTTGTCTAAAATAAAAAAAAATTTAGTTGCATGTATTTAACATGTCCATATTAATAAATAAAACATTTTTTTCATTATTTTTGAACATATTTCACAAAAATATTATCATAAAATGCAGACACTTATCAAAATTTCATTTTATTTTTGGTTTAAAGAAGGGTAAATCGAACAATAAATTTTATTACTTTATGAATGGTTTATTAATGGTTAATAGACTATTTTTCGTTTATGAATACAACTTTAGCAATTTTTTCTTATATTTGGTTTATTAACCATTAATAAATTTTTATGAATACGGCTGTTAAACTTTGAAAGTGTATGAGAAGCGTATTACACAGTACAACACATGATTTCGGGACTCAATTCTGATAATTGCTTATGAAAGAAGACCCAAAAAGAAGAACTTCTGCATCATTAGTTTGGTCATGGTACATCAAATAATAATAAAAACTAATTTGAAGTTAGTAAGTATTGTATAGGGGAATTTGTCACGTTTTAGGCTCTTTGTTTGTCATAACTCGAGAACCACTAGTCCGAATAAGCTGAAACTAATTAAAAAAATTAAGAATTACAATTCCTTTAATCTGTTCATACAACGTTTCGCTACATAAGCAACAGTTTAGCAGTTATAAATAAATGTATGAAGAAAAAAAATATTTTTTGCCCAAAAAATTTAAATTTTTTATGTTTAATTCATAAAAAATCGAAACGGTAAAAAAAAGTGTCAAGTCCTATTCAGTGATGTCAGATGTAGGGAAAATTCCCTACTTGTAGGGAATTTTTCTCCAAAAATCAGACTGTAGGGAAAAAAAGAAAGATATTTTATTTTCGTAAAAATGTAGGGAATTTTTCCCTTGCATCTAAATTAAAATATAATCTAACTGACTTATAAGAAAACCTCTGTGGTATTACAGAAGAATGACTAAATTTTTCAAGTAGTAGTAATAAAAAAATTTACAAATTCAAAATGTTGTGAAAAGTTTAATGTTGATGCTAATCTTCTTACTAAAGAATGGCTAACCCTAGAATATAGTTTTTCAGAAGAAGAAATTAATTCTCTTTCAAAGATAAATTTGGAACCATTTTGGTTATACATATATATCAAAGTCCAAGAACTTAAAAAACTGAGTCACGATGCTTAAAATTCCATATGTATTCTTAGATCATACTTACAATCAAAAATGTTAAATTGTACAAGCTTCCGTTGTACAGAAAGTCATTTTAAGAACATGATATCGTAAGTGCTTTACAACTGATTTTTTATACGTACATATACCAATATATGTGACAGCGCATAGAGAAAGGGACCTAAGGGTAAAAAAAATCGATTTTTTTTGATGTGGACAACATCTGAGCATCGAATGAGACCGATCTCATGCCCCCCAAAAAAAAACCGGGGTTTACCCTTAGGTCCCTTTCTATTTTGCACGTCACATACATATGTAGATTTTTATTTTATTTTTTATTTTTTGCTAACACTAATTGAAATTTATTTAATGTATGTTATTGTTTTTTGATTATAGTAATTAAAATTTACTTTATTGAATTAGTAATAATATTTGAGTTTTACTAATACCTAATATAAGGTAGGGAAAATTGTAGGGAAACATATTGCTGTTGTAGGGAAATGTGGGGATTTTTTTATGTAAACGTAGGGAGCTATTTAAATTTCATCTGACATCACTGGTCCTATTACTTTCACGTAAAGTCGCATAACCTATGACCAAAATGACACATAAATCATGACAATCGATGAAAGCGTTTCGCTTTTATTCACAATTAATTAAAGGAACGAATTTCAAAAATTTGCTCGAGATATCCACAAAATTCTTTGGAAAAAACATTGATGACTTTTTTTATGATTCTCAGAATTAAAAAAAGTAATAAACAAAATTTTTATGATTGCGGTAGAAAAGTAATAAGCGTTAATAAATGTGAGTGGACAATTAAAAGGAAAAAAGGAAAGTGCCCTTTTTTAATTATTTGGGTTTTTCCGTTAGTTGCCTGCATTATTTTTTTAACCGAAATTGCACCCACATTTGTGACGGCTCATGTTTTGGAACGTTACGAAAACATATTTCAAGAGTACCTGCCAGTAAAATATTGAAATATTTGTAGTACTTATAGGTGCTCTTTGATCGATTTTTGTCATTTAACAAGAGTCGACGAGTGAATAACAACAAAATATATAAAATATGGAAAATAACAAGTGCCCACAATTGGATAATTTTTGTTACGTTTGTGGTCATATCGAAAAAAATTCATTACTGAGGAATTCAAAACAGCGTATTGTCAAGATTTTGCTGAAGCAGATTTAAGAATTTTACGCCGAACACTGTGCAAAAATTGTTATAATACCCTTATAATGTGGATAAATGGAAAAGGTGGACAGTTTTCTTTTATGAAGCTAGTAATTTGGGTGGAAGAAATAACTGTACATGATGAATCCAGGTGCTACGCATGCATAAATGCTGTATTAAACAAAAAACAAAAGAATACATTGCTGCTTTTACTGCCCCACTTCCAGATGAACGCGCTGCTGGTACCGATATACCTAAACCTCCGAGTCTGGATACTGTGTCCCTGCAAGCCGAAACCGTTTTCACCAATCCGACCAATTTGAATGATGCTGATTGGACACCCGATATTGAAAATAATGGACCACAACCGATTACCTAAATCGAAGTGGATTACATTCCGGCTAATATGGGACTATCACAACAAAACTCCGAAATGTTGACATTATTTTTGAAAAGCAGAAAACTGACACAGCAAAATGTCAGCGCAACATCATACCGCCAAGCTGATTTTCAGAAATTTTATTCCGTTAACGAAGCAAATACGTTCACCTACTCCCATGATATCCCAGGCTAAGTGAACAAATTGGGAATAGATTATATCGCTGGCGACTGGCGTTTATTCATCGATCTTTCAGTTTCAAGTTTGAAGGCTGTGCTTTTGCACAAAACGAACAAAAAACCGTACATTCCATTGGGATTCAGCACAACTATTAAGGAAACGTATGAAAAATTGTGCTAAATTTTGGAGAAAATCATCTACAATGTACACAAATGGAAGATTTGTTCCGATCTAAAGGTTGTCAACATAATACAAGGCATTGTATTAAAGGCCGGTTTTCCAAAATACTTCTGCTTCCTTTGTAATTGGGATTCACGATACACAGGAAATCAATATCAATGCAAAGATTGGAAAGCAAGAACTCCCGAGCTCGAGAAACAATTAAAATTACGGAGTAAACCTTTGATAAAGAATCTAGATGATATTTTGTTGCCATCGCTCCACATGAAATTAGGAATAGCTGGGAAATTCATCGAAGTGGTAGTCAAAGATATTGATGACGCCTATGACTGTTTGAAATCCATCTTTCCAAAACTCAGTGAAGCTAAAATTAGAAAAGGAACGTACCGTTGTCAGTATTTTAATATTCACCCTTATCGCGGTTGGCGTAGGCGTATGTCGCATTTGTTGTCGTATTTAAAATTGAATGGTATCGTGGAAACTTTTCGCCTACGCCTACGACTCTCTATTTTTTGTAAGAGAGTCGCTTTGTAACAGATTACTCAATTTTTTTTTAATGAAACACCCTGTTATGAAAATGTCAACAAATCACAGCTGATCAAAATATCTCGCCAATAAAAATAAATATTTTTTTAACAAATATGTTGAGTATTGGTTTTTTTCATCATCAGAAGACGAAGAAGATTTTAATAATTCGGAAAATCATCTAAAGAAGCATTTAAGGCAGCAATGTAATGTATTTTCTTTGCCTGACAAAAAGTAAGTATTTATTTAGTATTTATGCATTTGCTGGACAAAATGTAAAAAGTCCATCCTTCAGGTTTGTTAGTTATTTTAGGCTTAATAAAGAGGCATTTAAATATGTACTTCCAACAATTTCACCTAAATTGAAAGATGCCACAAAGAAATCAGCCATTTCAAAAGATGTAAAGCTGACAGCAACTCTAAGGATTCTTGCTGAGGGCTGTTACCAAAAAGGAGCTGGAAATGATATAAATGTCAACCTTTGCCAGTCTTCTGTAAGCGATGCATTTCATGAGTGCATAGATGCGATGTACAGCGAACTTTGTCCTCGTTGGATTTCCTTTGTAACAGAAGAGGAAAAATATGAAATCAAAAAGCATTTCTTTACAAAAACTGAATTTCCTGGTGTTATAGGCTGTATTGACGGTACACACGCCGCAATAATACCCCCATCAGTTGAGCAACGATTTAAATATCTAAATAGAAAGGGCTTTTACAGTCTGGTTTGTATTAAAAATATTTTTTTTGTTGGTTGTAAAATTTATTCTAATTTTTATAAATTTTATGAAATAGGTGTGTGATCACAAGCTTCGAATAAGGTACATTCAATCCCATTCTCCAGGGTCGTGCCATGATTCACTAATATGGAATGTAAGCGACTTAAAACACCACTTAAAAGAGCAATACCAGAACGGAGAAAGGAATACATGGTTGTTAGGTAAGTATTAATGTATTATTGCACATTTATTATATTTTCTATATGTACAAAGTAAATTTTTATTAATATCAATTTTCAGGTGATGCTGGTTATCCCTTGGATACATTTTTAATGACTCCTTTTCGGACAACAGTGAATGGCTCTCCAGAGAGTTACTATAACAATATTCATGCCAAAGGTCGAAATATTTGTGGAGAGAACCATAGGTATTTTAAAAAATCGCTTTTTACTGGTAGCAAGACAACTCCATTATACTCCAGAATTTGCTTGACGAAGATATGGATGTACCTGACTGTAATGATGAAAATGATTCTAATGCTTCAAGCATTAGATTAAGAATAATGAATGAACTAAGAAATTAGCTTAAAAAATTCAAAAATAACTTTATTTTTAATAATTTTTATTAAAAACGAAGTATAACTTCTAAATGAAAATAATTAATTTATTAAAAAGAAAATATAAATAAAAACAAATAAAAGAGACTACAAGTCATTTCATAAAAGATCAATTTCAAGTTTCTTTTTTTTAATTTCAAGTTCAGCTGCTCTGATTTTTAAAAGTTCTTTACGATGTTCTTCTCCTCCACCTGTTGCATGACTTTCAGCCTTGTTGTGGGACAGCTTTTTCTTTAATTTAAACTTAAAATCTCCCCACACCTTTAACCAACTTTCGCCTGTACGGAATGGAGGTCCTATACTATTGAATTCTTCTGCGACTTCATTCCACTCATCTTTTGTATTAATTTTATTTAATCCTTTATTATACCCTTTTGCCAAGTACTGCTTTTTTCCATTATCTTGTAGGCAACATAATTTTTACTTATAATTTAAATACTTTAAACTTAAAAATAATTTATAATCTAGATACTTTCGGCTTTTGAAATTTTAAAAATGAAATTTGTAAAATAATAAATCAGTTTGTGAAAAAATAAATTTTGGAAAAAAGGAAACAATCAAAACTACAATTTGATTCAAATAATTGTTAATTGATTTTTGTTTCAATTGGTGACCCCGACGTGATATGATGCCTGTAACACGTTCTACGACTGAACAAAGTTCAACATCATCCGATGTTCAGAATCCTGCAGCTGGTGATGCACGCTCCCCAAATTTATCTGTTGCCATAAAAATTCCTCGTTTCTGGAAAGAGAATCCGCTCCTGTGGTTTGCACAAGTTGAAGCTCAATTTGTGTTACATCATGTTACAAATGAGAGGACAAAATACTTTATCATCTTGGCTGACTTGGATGCAGAAATACTTAGCCAGGTGAGTGATATAGTTATGAATCCTCCCACCGATGCTTACAAGCAGATTAAGCAACGCCTAATTGATAATTTCTCTGTTTCGGAGGAAAAACGCATCAAGACTCTTCTGACAAACGTAGAAATTGGAGATAAGAAGCCAAGTGTTCTGCTTCGAGAAATGAGAAACCTTGCAAATGGTGGTGTCACTGAAGATTTTTTGCGAAATATGTGGTTACAAAGATTACCATCTCAAACACAAGCTATTTTAGCGACATCTTCAGAGCCTATCGATAATCTCGTAAAAATGGCCGATAAAATTGGTGATATACAAATTCCGCGAAACACATACTTGTCTGAAATTACTCCTACTAGTGAACTTGCTGAAATTAAAGCACAGATTCTTAGCATAAACGATGCTCTACGTAATCTCAAAACATCTAGGAGAAGCAGATCTAGAGGATCTCACCGCAGTTCCAGCAGAAATTCATCATCCGGCGAAATTTGTTATTATCATAGAAGGTTTAAAGAAAAAGCTCGTAAGTGTCGTCCTCCATGCTCTTTCGTTAATAATCAATCGGAAAACTTACAACCCGGTCACTAGATGCCAATAGTGACCGGGGAAATGAAACCAATCGCCTTTTTATGTACGATAAGACTGAGGGTAAATATTTTCTCGTGGATACAGGCGCCGATATATCCGTCTTGCCAGCGCGTAATCCATCAAAAGGAAAATGTCAAAAATACAAACTTTTTGCCGCAAACAACTCTCCTATCAACACGTATGGAGAACAAATTTTATCCCCATCATTTGGTCTTAGAAGGAATTTTCAGTGGAAATTTGTGGTTGCTGACGTTTCTCATCCGATAATTGGAGCTGATTTTTTAAGGAATTTTGGTCTTATTGTTGATATAAAAAATGTCCAACTAATAGATTCGACGACCGGTTTGTCTGCAAAAGGGAAAATTGGAAATATTTTTAATTACTACGAAATCAAAACAGTTCTAAAAACTAATGAGTATCATGATCTACTTTTAAAATACCCTGCAATAACTAATCCTTCAACTGCTGTTGGGAAAAAATCTCATAACATTCAACACGTTATTGAGACGACAGGTCGTCCAGTAACAGCAAAACCACGACGTCTTCCTCCAGACAAACTTGAAATTGCAAAACGAGAGTTCAACTTTATGATGGAGCAAGGTCTATGCAGAACTTCAAAAAGTTGCTGGTCAAGTCCATTACATTTAGTACCCAAGAAGAATGGTCAGTGGCGCCCTTGTGGAGATTACCGTCGTCTAAATGCTCAATCAATCCCCGACAAGTACCCTATACCACATATTCATGACTTTACTCACGGTCTTTATGGTAAACGCATTTTTTCGACTATTGACCTGGTAAGAGCATATAATCAAATACCAGTGGCTGAAAATGATGTCCCAAAAACAGCAATAACAACCCCATTTGGTTTGTTCGAGTTCCGTTTTATGACTTTTGGTCTTTGCAACGCAGGACAAACCTTCCAACGTTTCATTCACGAAGTGCTCCGAGGACTTGATTTTTGTTTTCCTTACATTGATGATATTTTAATCGCTTCCGAAAATAAGGGAATGCATTTTGAACACCTCAATCAAGTATTCAAACGTCTTCAAGAATATGGAGTAGTAATCAACATTGAAAAGTGCGTTTTTGGCCAAAATGCTGTCAAGTTTCTTGGCCATCATGTCAACGAAAATGGTATTAAGCCACTGCCAGAAAAGGTTTCCGCTATTGTCCAGTTCCCTATGCCTAAAACCGTTAAAGAACTACGTCGCTTTGTTGCAATGGTTAATTTTTACAGAAGGTTTATTCCAAATGCTGCAACTACTCAATTACCACTTCTGGCTTATCAAAGGGGAAATAAGAAAAATGATAACACCCGAATAAAGTGGACACCAGAAGCAATCGCCGCATTTGAAAAATGCAAAACAGATTTATCTAGTGCCACACTTCTAGCTCATCCTAGTGAAAGCTTACCGATATGCGTCATGGTCGATGCATCAGACGTCGCTATGGGTGGTGTGTTACAACAAAAAACTCAAGATGGTTGGCAGCCCTTATCATTTTTCTCAAGAAAACTAAATGAAGCACAGAAAAAGTACAGCACTTACGATAGAGAACTTTTGGCAATGTTTACAGTAGTAAAGTATTATCGTCATATGCTTGAAGGAAGACAATTTATTATATTTACAGACCATAAACCATTGACGTTTGCTTTCAAACAAAACCTCGATAAAGCAAATCCGCGGCAGTATCGTCAATTAGATTTTTTGGCTCAATTTTCAACTGATATACGTCACATTAAAGGTTCCGATAATTTAGTAGCAGATACGCTTTCCCGCATTACAGAAATTTCTGGATCGTCTAACATAGACTACAAAAAGTTGGCCGAGGATCAAGAAAATGATCCCGAATTACAACACTTTTTGTCACATCCAGAATCCACTTCTTTAATTTTCAAGACAATTAAATTTGCTACAGACGCAAAACCACTTTACTGTGATATATCAACCGAAAATGTTAGACCATTTGTTTCTAAAGATCATCGTGAAAATGTTTTTCATACATTTCACGATCTATCTCATGGTGGATATGCTGCAACATATGAAACGGTTCGAAAACGATTCGTTTGGCCAAATATGAGCAAAAGCATTAAATATTTGGTGAAAACATGTCTTACCTGTCAACGCACAAAAGTCTCCAGACATACACGCAGCGAGATATTTTCATATCCCAAAACAATGGAACGATTCAGTCATATAAATATTGACCTGGTGGGACCACTGCCATCTGCTAAAGGTTTTACATATTTATTAACATGTATTGATAGATTCACCCGTTTGACGGAAGCAATCCCACTAGAAGATTGTAAGGCAACGTCTGTAGCTGAAGTTTTTTACCGTGGATGGATTGCAAGATTTGGTGTTCCCCTAAGAATATCTACAGATCAGGGACGGCAATTCGAGTCACAGCTATTTAAAGAATTCGGAAATATATTAGGAGCTCAACGTATTCGTACATCTCCATATCATCCATCTGCAAATGGTATGATCGAAAGATGGCACAGATGTCTAAAAACAGCACTAATGTGTCATCACAGTTCTAATTGGTATGAAGCTCTACCAACTGTCATGTTAGGTCTTCGAGCGAGTTTTATTGAAACGCTTAAGTGTTCACCATCAGAACTTGTATACTGGTCTGGCCTTCGTTTACCCGGAGATTTTTTTGTCGAATCATCAGATAATGCGCCAACAAATGCATATGTAATATCTCTCAAGAATAAAATGAATTCATTAAAACCTGTTGCACCAGTTCATAAAACAAATCGTACAGTTTTCGTATCTCAAGATTTAGCTAATTGCAATTATGTGTTCGTTCGTGAAGACAGTGTTAGAAAATCCCTTCAAGCTCCATATCAAGGTCCATTTCGTGTCATTAAAAGAACTCAGAAACTTTTCACATTGGATATAAATGGAAATGAAAAAATTATATCAATTGATAGGTTAAAACCCGCCTACATTTTCCACACAGATATTAAAGAAGATCCAAAATTTACACTTATTGCAAATTCAAACGAAAGGGATCAAAGAAGTAGTCAAATACCAATTAAGATTCGAAAGCATCGAGTTAGATTCCGTTAGAGATCCTACTTCATAGCATCTCTAGGGGGGAATATATGTAGGCAACATAATTTTTACTTATAATTTAAATACTTTAAACTTAAAAATAATTTATAATCTAGATACTTTCGGCTTTTGAAATTTTAAAAATGAAATTTGTAAAATAATAAATCAGTTTGTGAAAAAATAAATTTTGGAAAAAAGGAAACAATCAAAACTACAATTTGATTCAAATAATTGTTAATTGATTTTTGTTTCAATCTCTACCAACTTGGAAAATTGTGCGGGTGTGGTAATTTTTATGCTAAAATATAAAAAAAATAGAAAAAAAAACAAAAATTGAAACAAATAGCTTTAAAGCTGCTTTTTATACAACTTACGATTTGTTTGACTCCATTTTTAAATAATTTTTATCAAAAAATAAACTCTGTCGTGAGCAAAAAACTTAACGACAGTTTTTAGCGCTTTTGACAGGCAAATACGCCATCTGCGATACCGTTTTTGTAGTAGAATTATATTCAGTGTCGTATTCGCTGGCGTTTTTGCCAACCGCGATGCGATTTTCTAAAAACGCCTAAAAAACGACACAAAATTGCCAACAACGATAAGGATGATTGTCATTTCTAAAATTTTTCACTTCGATATATTCGCATTACCAATAATTTTTTCGTAAATGTTTTTTTTTTATTTCAAACTGGTATTCTCAATGGACCGGATATACGAAAATTAATGAAAAGCGAATCTTTCACAAATATGCTTTCGACCCATTATAACCACCTATGTGCATGGGACGCATTGAAACAAGTCATCGAAGGCGTTTTAGGAAAGAACCGTTTTGAAAAAATCAATGCATCAATGACGTCAAAATTACATATCTTGCATTTCCACCTTTTTGGCACAATTACCTCAGGAATCGGACGAACAAGGAGAGAGGTTCCACCAGGTGACCAGGTGCAGTTTAAAATTTGTGGATACACTGAACAAAACATGCCCTTGAATATTACGTCTATCTCAGATGATGATGCAGACTCAGAACATGAATATGAATAACCTACGAAGAAAATAAGGTCATCAGAACCACAAGCGTCAACTTCAACGAGGATGGATAGTGAGAACAATTGAAAATGTTCTAAATTTTGTTTCCATGCATAGATAAGATATAAAAATTGCATATTTTCTGCTGTAAGAAAACCTGTTATATGAATCGGATTGTTTATTTTCATGCAAAATTAAGAATTAATAAAAAAGTCATCAATGTTTTTTCCAAAGAATTTTGTGGTTATCTCGAGCAAATTTTTGAAATTCATTCCTTTAATTAATTGTGAATAAAAGCGAGACGCTTTCATCGATTTTCATGATTTATGTGTCATTTTGTTCATAGGTTATGCGACTTTACGTGAAAGTAATAGGACTTGACACTTTTTTTTACCGTTTCGATTTTTTATGAATTAAACATAAAAAATTTAAATTTTTCTTCATACATTTATTTATAACTGCGAAACTGTTGCTTATGTAGCGAAACGTTGTATGAACAGATTGAAGGAATTGTAATTCTTAATTTTTTTCAGCTTTTTCGGACTAGTGGTTCTCGAGATATGACAAACAAAAGAGCCTAAAACGTGACAAATTCCCCTATACGATACTAACTAACTTCAAATTAATGTTTAAATTATTTATTGAGGTACCATGATCAAACTAATGATGCAGAAGTTCTACTTTCATAAACAATTATCGGAATAGAGTCCCCAAACAATCACCTGAAAAATGTTGTACTGTGTTATGGATAATATAAAGTAGCTTTTACCAGTGGAAATTAGAGTAGGATTTAAAGAAAAGGGTTAGTGCTATAAAAATTTTTACAAAATATTATGAAGTTTTTTGTTTAAATATTTCTATGCAGTGTTTAAAACGTGCAGTTTCGGTTTGATGACACTCTGAATTAGCTGCTGGTCAAAAACTGATAACATCTTGTTTTAAGGGACCACTGATTTTCAAAAATGTTGGAGGCCTTTAAAAAAACATACTGCCAAACTGAGTGTAGAGGGTGTTGCTATCCGTTGGTAAAACAATCGGATCCATACTGTCCATTACGTGTGCTCTGCCAAAAGTTTTTAATTTGTCGCCTAGTGTAATTGTTTATTTACTCTCACAACTTTTGGAAGTGTAAATATATCCTTGTAAGAAGGTATGTACGTAAAAGTGTGTGAATGTAAGCAGACATTTAAAAAAATGTTTTTAAGGGAATGTTTGCATTTGAGAAGTTAGAAAATTTGCAGCCTACTCTGCCTGAAATTATTGAACACATCGAAGGATAGATTCATTAGCCATGAGTTTTATTTGCCGATCAAACAATAAAACAAGCTTACTTCTGCAATAATTTACACCACATTTAAATTTCCATGCCTTATTTAATAAGCTAATAAGCAAACAAACAATGAAATATGTAACAAGGAAATATATGAACAATTAAAAATAAGGCGGCTCACAACTGAAAATAAAATCTGTTACAATTTCACAAGTATTTTAAAATGTCATAAGAATTCCTGCATTTGTTTTGCTAGATATGATTACATATTTCTATTTCGAGCAAAAGATAATTCTGATTATATTTATGTATTTTCAATAAATTTTTTAAGAGGAAGCGGTTCAAATGTAAAAAATAACATTTCCTTAGTTTTGTTGTTAATGTCGTGTTTGTAACGTGTAACACAATGTATGCTTTAAAATTTTGTATGTAAGAAACGTACCCAGTAATTTTTGTAGTTTTGTAATGACGAGGTAATTGATTTTTTAAACTGTCATTATTAAATACATTATTCACTACAGATATTCATATCCATTTAATTTAATTTTTTTCTATTTACTTTAAGTACGAGTCGTACCAGTCGTTCCAATATGCCTGTGGTTGTATAAGCTTGTTGTAGAAACTACAATACTAGAAGAAGAAAAACATAAATAAATTCGCTTAACAGTTTTATTTGTATAATATCATTCTCGTTTCAAAAGTAAAATAAGAAGCAAAATTTCCTATACATTATTTTTTTCAATTATACACGAAAACCATATCAGGCATTCTGCTGGTGCCTTATAATTGATTGTTCTTCAGCAAGCAAAGGGCGGAGTACAACAAAAGTGAAACAACATGTGTAACGGGTAAGAAAATAATTAATATTCTCACTATTTTCGGTTGTTTGGGGGTAAGTGCTTAGGTTGGAATCAATCCAATCCCACTTTCGGATTAATTCAAGTACGAATTCCGGATTAAACCAACTTAAAAAATCTTGAATCAAGCCCAGTTGGGTATTAATTTTTAATCTTATCCGGTTTTCGGATTATTTGAAGTTCCTGAAATATCAAGCATTCTGTACTACATATTTTTCCGTATTTAGGTCTCAAAAAACATATACATATGTACATATTTACATATTTTGACATTTTTGACTGATTTTTTTTTAAATTTCCATATTATTGAAAAAGTTCCTAAAACATTTTTCAAATAAAAAAAAACCTTCCACAAAAAAATCCTAAAATCAATAAATAAATTCTTTTAGAGCTTTGATTTAAATACAAGATTTCGACAAAATCTCCTTCTATTTTGTATCGATGCAGCACCTTAGATGGTTAAGGTTTCCAATGGGTTTTACATTTTATATCCCAAACTGTTACAAGTTACTTGCTGGGCATATGGTTTAAACCGCATTGCAGAGGAAATTAGAAGCCAATTCTATAATTGTAAAATTTTTAATGGAATGTATCCCTTGTTTCCCCTTCCACCGCAGCCAGTTGTAACAATATAGGGACCTGGCAAGATGCTTCAGAATTCTTTTCAAAAAACTTTTCGTGATTACTTACTTAAATTATAATTTCAGAATATTAGAAGAGCTTGTTGATACCGATGATTATGCAATTGAAAAAGTAAAGGAAATATTAAATTTAAATAACATCGCAGTAAAAACTTCGCTTACTTTTTCAAACTGAATATCTTCTTTAACGCATTATTTAGTAGCTTTCTATAACAATAACAACTTATATAACTACTTTTTTCTGGATGTATGACTTGCTTTTAAATGCGTTCATTTTGGGACGTCCCTTGTAAAATTAATTGGTTCTTTCAGTAGAATTGTAAAGGGCTAACTATAATGTGCTTAAGCTTACATACGCAAATGTGCAAATACATATAATCAAATGTACACAACTATAATGTGCTTAAGCAACTTTTCGTTAAGTTTCGTCAAGTGTCATTTGCTTAAGCAAAGAGCGAAACTGATCGTACTTTGCTTAATGAATCAGCTGTTTCTTGGTTGCATATTGAAAAATATTTTAAAAAAACACACACACAATTGCATATTTTAGTACTCTTTTATTTTTGTATTTAATTGTTTTAAAATTAATAAAAATAAACATGCTCATGGAAGTATATTTATTAATTGTAGACACTAAAAAAATGTTGTCAAAGAATTGATATTTTAAGGAAAAATAAGAAGAAAATAATTTTTGCAAAAGTACAAATGTTTGCAACTAAGCGTTAAAGTTATTTAAGTTCAAAAAGTACAATATAGTCACCCAAAAGCCCACAATAATTTGCTTAAGCATTTTAGAGGCTTTTCGTTAATTTTTGACAGTATCTTAAGCCAGCCTAAGCATATTATAGTTAGGCCTTAAGTAGTACTTTAAGGTTTTTCTGATTACTCAATACATTTTTTTGTATGCGAAGTTTTTACTGGGATCAGAAGTTAATTAGCTTTTGTATTTTCCAACAACGGAGTAATTGGTGAAACAATAACTAATTAAGGCCGTTATTCACTATTCCACAAGGTCTTTAGTAATTTACGAAAATGCAACCCTGTCATGATAAGTTGTTATTGTTTTTTTAAAAATTTCAAAGAATAATTAGATCAGCGAAGCACTTTTGAAAAATATTTAAAACTTTGTGGGATAGTGCGTAACGGCCTTAAGGAGGGACTTAGTTCACTTAATTTAAATTAAATTAATTGAAATGGGAGAAAGTAAAATAAGCAATGTAAAAGGAAGAAATGCCCGACAAATTAAAAAAAAAATCCAAAACTTTTTGCAAAAAAATATTAAGGATTTCAAATCTTCAAATAATTTTTTCAAAATGTGTTGGCATTCTTCAAGTACAAGACAAAGTTGGACTTGTAATAAAACAGTACCTATTTATTTAAACAAACAAAAATTTAAATGAGTTATTTAAAGATATTTGAATAACAATACGCAGAATATTATTTACATATTTTTGTTTTAAGTAAAAATTAAAAAACTATTTTTATGGAAATTTCTTAAGTTTTTAGTGAATACTTTTTATATTTTTAGTGCATGAAAATCTCATCCCTACTTATCAGTTTATCTACCGTTTTGTCCTAAAAGAATTTATAGTTACAAATCAGGTAATCCGATTCAAGCAATAAAGTGTAGTCGGTCAAGCCCTACCATTTCATGCCACACACCACAGTATATGTATATGTAGAGAAAATTTTGCGGGAGTGTACAAAATCGGGTACACATGAGCAATAAAAAAATTATGCTTTAAAGTTAAGGTTGATATAAGAGTCAACATATATTAACATCTATATGATGTTGGTTCGTCTTAAAGCGATTTTAAACGGAATTATATGGGACCTGTTGTCAATTTTATACCTACCAGTACATAAAGATGTTATTGCATTTAAGATTATTTTCAGGAGTGGAATTTGTATGATAGCTATGCTCAATATGGACCGATTTTGAACAAATTTGGTAAGATGAGTTAATTTGCAAGAAGATATTTTTGGACCAAATTAAATCTATATAATAAGAAAACTTATGGGCCGAAAACCTTTGTTTCGGAAAAAATTGTATGGGGCCATGTGAAATGTGGGCCAATTCTTCCATACTCAATGAGCTTCTTCCTTACAACTATTGAAGCGTATGTATGTACCAAATTTCATCAAATTTAATTTAATATTGCGAATTGTACTTTGCGCACAAGGTAAAATGGACAGATCCCCAGTCAGCCGAGCGAACATCGTTAGAACGATTTAGAACGTAATTCTGAATAACAGTTTTTGCAATTGAACACTACCTGTATGAGATCGCTTTTCACCTGACTTTGTAACGTGTTTGTCTCGTGGAGAACTCTTTACAATTCGATGTGGTTTGTTCAGAACCATATAAAAGTCAGACGATGTACTATTGAAGAACCGAATAAAACTTAGAACTTGGCGAACTCTCTACTTCGGTCAATTTTTATTAAAACTTTTTAATATTCACACAAACATCATGTTGTATTGTCGAACTGCCAGTGTAATTTCTTTGACCCTTAAGTAAAGTTTTTGCTGGCATATACTTAAATGCTTAAACTATCAGAAGCAGACTAACGATTTGAGAACTTAATTTTCAAGTAACTAAAGTAACAAGTCCGTCGTATACAGTGAAATAGTGGATATTGCAAATTTCAGAACTGCTGGTTTATTTGAATTTTAATAATTGTAAACGTGTTTTTTTCTTATTTTGTCAAAAGCTACCCATATAATATTTTGTAGAAGAATCTCGTGAGATGTTACAGCGCGTAAAATGTGGAAATGCAAATAAAATGTTCTGTGGCATTGTAAAAAGTAAATAAATGTCTGGCTGACTGACTGACTGACAGACAGAAAAATAGAAATAGATATATGAATGAATAAACGAACAAGTGACTGAGTGAATGATTGACGAACATTGCCAGTATGAAAGTAAGTGTTTGAATAACTAAATGTCTAAAAAAATAAACAGGTAGAAATAGACAAGTAAAAGGACAAAAATATAAGCAAGCAGGCATTCTTCACACATACTGATAGCTACAATTCATATTTACAAATAGATACAAAATACAAATAAAAAATACAACAATTGTAGCTGTGGAGTGAAGACAATTGCCACAACGTCTTCAGCATTTAACAAAGGCCTATTTAAATATTTGTGTTCCATTTACAACCATCGGCAGATCTTTGCGTCAACTTAAACGTTTGTTGACTAAACCACTTCATCTTCATTCATTTTCGACTTCATTTGCCGAACAAATAAAAGAATCAACAAAAAAAAAGCATCTTACCTACATTAGCACACCCCCAGACACACACCCAACCAAGAAATATGAATAGCAAACAAATGTTCACACAGACAGACGGAGGGACATATATTCTCAAGTTTGCATAATTTAAGTTGACGCGTACCAACGATTCAAAGGACTAAACATATACCCACAATACATTTTAAGAACGAATATTTGTACACGAAAATGTAGTAGAAGTACTAACGGTGGTACACATATACACACATACATATTTGTGTAAATATGTAGTACGTACCCTGCAAATAAAATTGGACTACCTGATCCATTTTGATCAAATGGTCTACACCCTGGACTGGTCCAATGTATTGCAAGCATGGACCATGTCATTGGTAAAAAGAGTTTGTAGTCAGACGACATGTCTTTGTTTTTAACGACTTCAAAACTAATCCTCTTAAGTATACCATTTGAGTAGTTTTAAGACTACTACAGGGTGGCCCAAAATTAACGAAGGGGTTTGAATTAGTTATAACTTTTTATTTAAGAAATAATTATTAGTTTTTAAATTCCCCATTTAATGAAAAATAATATCTCGCAAATGTGGTAATTTTCTGCTTCGCAAATTCGTGCTCTTTCACACATTTTCCATAACCTTTCGCAAAACTTCAGTTGTTATGGTGTTTATTTTGTCGCTTTTTAATTGCTGGATGGTTCTAGGCTTATAAATGTAGACTTTTCCTTTCAAAAAACCCCTAAAGAAAACAGTCTGGGGCGGTTAAATCCGGTGAATGCGGAGGCCAATTAAAATCAATTGTACGCGAATTAAATCGTTCACCAAAGATGTCGTTGATTTGAAAAATAAAGCTCAACAATTTGGGCACGTGGTTCAATTGAGTACTGCCCCATTTTAAATTCCCCAAGTCTTCTTTACAAAATACTGAAAAAAAAAATTGTAATAAAAAAGTTATAAGCAATTCAAACCCATTCGATAATTTTGGGCCACCCTGTACTTTGTAATGTAAAGCTGGGTAATATTGTCCTGCCCTAGGACATCGTAATGTTAAATAGGCCATGTTTTTATCATACGTTTGGGTTACTTTTGGACTAGTCCTAGTCTATTGTGGACTAAATTTTACACGCGTGTTTGGACTAGTTCTATTATTTGCAGGGTACAAGCAACTGCATTCATACATACATATATTTTCGTACTGCTATAGTTGGCTGCCTTTATGTTCTACTTATTTTTCATTTTTTTCCTTAACTGCTCTTAAGCATTCCACAAAATGACAAGCATTGTATGTCCTCGAGGACGCGTGCCTATTTTGGTTCCTCGTTTCAATAGTTGTAAGTAACTGCATTTCCCTGTAGTGTATTTCTGAACTTACGTACAGTTGTATGATTGCATTTATTTTAGGTGGATGTTGTTGCTATAGGGAAACCACTAGAGTAGAAACTTTGTCAAAACAAAATAAAACTTTGTCTCGAAATCCAGTGCGTGTGAAGTAACAACAAAAAAGTAAACACATTTCTTACAAACCCAATCATAAAGTTAGGTTTTTGACAGCCGAGCTATAATTGTTCACTCCCTTTCTATTCTAATCGTTTTCTATGGTTTTTGCTCCTTGCTGTCCATTAAATTTTGTGCAACTCTAATGTATTTTTATATCGTCACCTAAAATCCAAAACCTTTTCAAACTTTTTATGATTTGCAAAAATAATCTGTACATTTATTAAAATTTTAAAATTTGCAGACATAAAACACAAAACTTAGTAGTTTATGAACCTTTTGTATACGGGTTTTCATTCAAAGTTGGGATCCGGGCATGGTGCCATCTACAAAGCTTTTTAAGCAGCTCTTTTTTCATATAAAATTTGGAATAATTTTTTTGATTGATGATTTAAAATATGAATGTAAGCATAAAAGGCAATGAGGTGTGAAAAAATTATGAACGTAACGATATGCCTTTTTGCCGATACCATACCGATAATCAAAAAGAAATATTTAAGGTAAAATTAACAAAACGAATGTAAAGTAATTCTTTTAAGGGCCGATATTGAATATGAACCACACCTAAACGTCAATTTCTTTTCTGTATTTCATTTGACATTTCCCAATTTTAGACTATCTCAATTTGAACCAAGGAAAGATAGAAAATCGAGCAATGTGTTAAACTTATTCCGGCTTATTATGAAAATGGGCGTTCAAACCAAAATGCATATCGTGCACTTCGTGATTCAGTGATGAGGCGCATTTTCACCTCAGTGGATTCGTCAATAAGCAGAATTTCCGCATTTGGGCGAATGATAATCCAGGAATGATTGTCGAAAAATCAATGCACCAACAAAGAGTGACTGTTTGGTGCGGTTTTTGGGCCTTCAGGCAGTAACTGTGACTGGTCGAGAGCTGGATGGTTTACCGTTTACGTAAGGTTATGGCCTCGAGCCCGGTTGTCCCGACCTATGTCCGGAAATCCGATGGTAGTTGGAACACGAATAGTCAAGAAACACTAGAAGTGTTGATTGATACTCATTTTCCTGGAAACTCCCAATGGGGTTTGCGGGATCAGGCGCGGGAGGCGACTCCCATTCCTATGTCCATACCATTGGACTACGATAGGATTAAGTGGGCTATCGATAGCTTTAGCCCATATAAATCTCCGGGTATGGACGGTAAATTCCGGCGGACATGCAGAGGAATTCCACCCTGATAATACCCTGGTTGTTGGCCATATACAGGGGATGCTCTAGATTTTCGTATATTCCTGTGAAATGGACCGTGTGCAGGGGGGTCTTTATTCCCAAAGGGGGTAAGGCTTCTCACACCGAGCCGAAGGACTACAGACCGATTAGTCTTGCATCCTTCCTTCTTAAGACTCTTGAGAGGGTTATCGATATACACTTGAGGATGACCATCCCAAGAGGCTTACTCTCTGGCTCTCAACATGCCTACACAAGGGGCAGCTCTGTTGAGACGGCTCTTCACTCTCTGGTCGGAACCATTGAGAGATCGCTCGAATTTAGGGAGTACCCACTTGTGGCCTTTCTCGATATTGAGGGGGCCTTCAACAATGTCAATCCGGACTCTATCGTGACGTCCATGAGGAGTCTGGGGATCGACGCTGGCATATGTAGATTTGTGGACAATCTACTACGGAATAGGGTAATTTGCTCTACGATAGGTGAAACCACTGTTCAGAGGCTGGTGAACAGGGGTACTCCCCAAGGGGGAGTTCTATCCGCACTATTGTGGAACCTGACTATGAACACCATATTGACAAGGATGTACGAAATGAGGATCAAAACGGTGGCGTATGCTGATGATGTTGTAGTGGCCATCTCAGAGAGGCATTTGGGCGTAATGTCCCAGTGTATGGAGGCTGCTTTGAAGGTACTCAGTACCTGGAGTGCATCATGCGGTCTGGGTGTAAATTCGTCTAAGACGGAACTGGTACTCTTTACGAGGAGGTATAAGACCGAGGACTTTAAGCTTCCGAGGTTAAATGGAACTGAGCTTCGGATATCTCACAGTGCGAAGTATCTGGGAGTGGTTCTGGATAGCAGGCTGTCATGGGGACTAAATGTCCGGATGAGAGTGGAAAAGGCAATAGTTGCCATATATGCGTGTAGGGGTGCAATCGGCAGAATCTAGGGTATGAGCCCGAGGTGTGTCAATTGGATCTTTGAGGCTGTGGTAAAGCTGACCCTGTATTATGGGGTCGTTGTATGGTGGACTGCATTGGATAAGGGCATACACCGTGCGATGCTTGAGAAAGTATACAGACTTGTCGCGTTGATGATTACGGGATCAATGCGATCTACTCCAACGAAGGCGCTGTTCACGATACTGAACTGGCTCCCGGTGGACATAATGGCCAGACAGTTGGCTCTTTGTTCGGCGACGCGGCTGCACGCGGTGCACAGCTGGTCGACACGTGACTTTGGACACGCCGGGATAATCAAACGTACGATTGTCCCTGATTACTGCACCCCGGTGCCGTTCTTTGGTGCGGTGTTCGTGACGCAAGTGGCGCACAGCAGTGAACTGTTGGATACTTTCCGTGAACCAACCCTGGGGGTCTATACTGATGGTTCGAGGAAAGGTGAGAGGGTCGTCGGAGGTTTCTTTATAGAGGAACTGAATGTGAAGGTTTCCTTTCGTCTGCCGGATGGATGTAGTGGCCTGCAGGCGGAAATCTCGGCTATAAGGCGGGCAGCAAACTGGCTGAGGTGTCATCGCATGTCGGGAGATATACGTATATTTACTGACAGCAAGGCTGCCCTTGCTTCCCTAGCGGGTGTCTATACGTCATCTAGGTTAACTGTAGAATGTCGGATGTCTTTGGATGAGATTGCGAAGCATTCAAGCGTAACGCTAATATGGATACCGGGGCACACTAGGTGCCCAGACAATCAGGTAGCAGATGAGCTGGCCAAACAAGGTGTCGCATGGATGATGCATTCATTGGCCTTCCAATGGCTCACTGTAAATCTCTTATAGGGCGCGAGTCTTATAGATCGATATCCATAATCCTTTGGCCTGAATATGATGGACGGAGAACTAGCTCTCTACTTGGGTTCAGCAGGGACCAGATTAGGACGGTGATATCGGTTGTAACTGGACACTGGCCGGTGGGGACCCATGCTGGAAGAATGGGTCTGGAATTTAACGACTACTGTAGAAGTTGTCAAAACGAGGAGGAAGAGGAGACTGTGCTTCACTTTCTTTGTCATTGCCCTGGTTTTCGGGGTATTAGGGGGGAATGCCTGGGGGAACCGGTGTTTGTCTGCTTGGAGGTAGGGATGGGCAAGTTGAAAAAATATGTCGATATATATCGAATCGATATTTTTTTAGAGTATCGTTATTTATTATTTCAAAAATATCGATATATCGAACGTATTTTGCTGAAACTATTACCAAATTAAAAAATTCAGAATACCTTTGTACAAACATTATATGTAATTACATTGTTACTTTTTATTGTTTCATTTTATTAAAAAAAATTAATAAAAACAAACAAATTTAATCAAAACAAAAAATTCAATTATAACAAAAAAAAAAGGGAAGAATACAAAAAAACCATATGAAATAAAAAAAAATTAAATTACGATAAATTTCAATGAAAGCAAATAAGTCATGGATGCACCAACTTTCCTTAAACTTTAAATTGCACCCCAAAAGTACCAACTGGTTTTAGTCAAACCAGTAATCATCATATATGGACATCAGGAGCACTCTCTGTTTTATGTGCTCTCCAGTCAATCTGCTTCTTGTATCCGGCTCTGCTTCTTATAAATGCCAATCATTTTAGATCTTCATATTCGTTTAAAAAAACATATGATGCATTCAATGATTCCAATTCTTATAAAACATATTGTTTGAAAAACGGCTAAAATTTTGAGTTCTTAATGAAGACTGACTTTAAAAAATATCGAATTCGATAGTCGTATTTCAATATCGATACATCGATATATCGGTGTTTAAAATATCGGCGATATACATATATCGATTATAATCAAAAAGTAGTTTCAATTTTTGGGAATACAAAATTTTTAATTTCAAAAGTTTTTGTTATTCGTGCTCAATTCCCACAAGTACAAGTAGAACTGTTGCTATAAGTCTTATGCGTTTAACATTTTTATTTGGTTTAATATCTTTAGTTTTTCTAAAATCTTTATGGATGAAGTTTCCTGATGATCTGGCCTAAGCAACCAGTGAAATGCGCATAGGAATAGCTTATCCCTTCAACAATAAATTTCAAGTGTTTTTATCAAGAATAAAAACTGGGAATTGAGCACGAATAACAAAAACTTTTGAAATTATATATCGATTATATTTTTTTTAAATATCGATATTTTGATATATCGTTATTTTTTGCCCATTCCTACTTGGAGGATCTATCTGGGATGAAACTGAAATCGCTCCTTCTCTTCACTAGGAAGACAAGGCGGTTGGACTTTGCAGTGACGCCATCTGAGTAACTGCTCTAAGGGATGGGCATTGGCGCAGGGTATCACAAAGGGACCAATAAAGAACCCAAGTGAGCTGTCTTTTGATGGCTGCCCATGGAACCTAACCTAACCTAACCTACAGTGTGCAATTATTATTTGTAATTTTTTTTAAAACTTTTAAGTAATTATTTTTTATTTGTGAATTTTCTTATGGTAATCTATTAAAGAAATGAATTGTAAACAATATAAATTCTAATATGTATGTTTATTTATATTGTTAATTGAAACAAAAAAAAAAAAACACTGAAGTACAAATTAGTTTTAAAAAATTTAATTAGCGACTAAAAATATACAAAATTTTTTTTTTTTTTTGCTTTATAAAATAGGCCATAGAACTTTCAATTGAATTGAATTATGTATAATGTGTGCTTTCTGTAAAGCTTTGAGATTTCTGTTAAGGTTTGTGCTTTCGGTTAATTAATGCGTTTCATGCGAAGACCAACAGCGATTATTTGAAATTTGGGATTTCCCTTATAGATTTGGTAAGCAGGCGACGAACAAATGTTTTAACGTACGTTTGCAGTTTATTCATTGACCTGCAAATGTAACAGTTGCATTTTAGATTAAATTTAAAATACTTATGCCCAATTTTCAGGATAGTATTTAAATCTATATTAAGTTAATTTTCATAACAAACTTAAATCGTATTTAATGTGCTGTTTTCACAACACAAGTGACTGAACGTGTAGTAAAATTTATATGAAAAGCACTCAGTTTTTTGAGTGTTTTCCATATAAATTTTACTACACGTGCAGTCACTTGTGTTGTGAAAACAGCACATAAAACAGATTGGTTTTTTGAGTTTTATTTGAAAAGTCTTATTTAATTGAGATAAAAGTATGGTAGCACTACTAAATACAAAAAAAAAAAATATAAAAAAGTGTAATTATTTACAAGGTGGTCTGAAAAAACAGCTGACTGTTAATGCTTTGCCTGTTGTTGTTGTATTGTTGTGATATTGATGCCACCTTGCTAAAATATTACAATGGAAACTTAAGTTGAAATTAAGTGTACCACATCGGTGACTTAAGTTTCACTTAAGTTTTTAGTGAAGAACAGAATTTTGTATTTAAAACGATTTTAAAAATAAATGTGTATTAATATCAATCCTGAAAATTGGCCATTATTGTGGTGGAATTTTACAGAGATTTTTAAATTTTAATTATCAAAGGTTTTGAAGTTTCGCTCCAAAAAGTAAGTGTAATTTTTATACCCACAACACAATAGTGGAGAGGGTATTATGCATTTGTGCTGATGTGTGTAACGTCTTAAAATATTGGTCCTAGACCCACCTTAAAGTATGCCGATCGACTCAGAATCATTTTCTGAAACTTTCAAACCGATTTTAATGAACTTTATAAACATAGATAAATTCATATTTATATGGACACATATGCATGATGTGTTCTTAAATACTGTGGTGTAGGGTATCATATGGTCGGGCTTGACCGACTATACTTTCGTACTTGTTTTTTTATGGTTTCAATGCTAACATAAAATTTTTGGATTCGATTTTAAGATCTTGATATGGAGAAAAATAAGAAAAAAACTACAAACGATTTCTTTAGAGACCAAAATCGATATTTTGGACCGCTTAGCAAATGGAGCTAAAAATAAGGCTCTGGCAGATCACTTTAAACTAGGCGAATCATCAATCAGAGCCATTAAAAATCAAAAATTTCCATAAGAAATTCTGTAATTTCAGGCACACAACTGAGCAACTAATATTAATCATATTCAAGACCCTATTATAAAAAAAAATGGAGAAATCATTAATCCTATGGATTCATGATTTGACAAAAAAAAAGTTTCCCATATGTGGGTACCTCATTACGGAAAAGGCTCTATTATTTTATGAGAAAATTAGACAATCAGAAACTTTCGCTTCAACGCCAAAGGAATTCGCAGCAAGTAAAGATTGGTTGACAGGATTCCTTAAAAGAAATAATCTTCACAGCATCCAAATAAGAGGCGAGGCAGCATCAGCAGACGAAACCGCTGCAGCAAATTACCCAGAAAAATTAAAGAAAATAATTGAAGTTGGAGGAAACTGTTCAGATCTGGTTTTTCATGCGGATGAAACCGGTTTGTATTAGAAGAAAATGCTAAGTAGAACATACATAGCAAATTCAGAAAAGAAAGCTAGTGGATTTAAAGCTTGTAAGGAAAGGATAACCTTTTTATTGTGATTGCAATGCGTCTGGAAATAAAATATTGAAACCACTTGTAATTAATCGCTTTCTTAGACCACGAGCACTTAAAGGTAAGGACTTACAACATTTACCAGTTCACTGGATGACAAACTCTAAAGCTTGGGTAACAGCTGCAATATTTACGGAATGGTTCAATAAATGCTTTGTGCTTGAAGTAGAAGCCTACATAAAGGAGAAAGCACTGGAATTTAAAATTGTATTACTTGTTGACAATGCTCCAGGGCATCCTCATTTAGAACATCCAAATGTTCGGGTTGAATTTCTTCCACCTAATACAACTAGCATTCTTCAGCCCTTAGATCAGGGAATAATTGCAACTTTTAAAAAATATTATGTTAAAAGCACATACCAGTTCATTTCAAATAAACTTAAACATGAGTCATTAACACTAAATGAAGTTTGGAGGAAATTTAGTATTTTTGACTGCATAGTTCTAGCTGCATCTGCCATTTATAAAATACGACCAAACACATTAAATGCACGTTGGAAAGCTTTATGGATAGGTGTTGGGAGTGATATGAATATTGAGACGTCATCACTGACGGATGAAATTATTGCCTTGGCACATCAAATTGGAGGTGAAGGTTTCGAAACACTTAACCATATCGACTTAGAGGAACTGGTTATTGATGAAGCATTGAAAAACAAGAAGATGATGACAGCGATTTTGATTTAGAAATTAACGCAACGCCGTTTACTGCGAAACAAATTGGAGAAGTTTTGAACACAGTTAATAAATTACAAAACCAAATTCTCAATGTGGACCCAGATAAGGAACGAGCATTAAAACTTCAATCTGGATTAAAAAATCTTTTCTCAGGATATCGTGGACTGCAGAAACAATCACCAAATTCGGCATCACAAAGTTTAATGACAAAATTTTTTCAGAGAACAGAAAATGATAAAGGTTGTGCAAATACCTTACCCATGCCAATCACGCATAAACCTATTTTCTCCAACAATGAAAAGTAAAACTGTTGCATCTGATGATAATATAATTGTCTCCTCTAGTGATGAAAGCAACATCGAACCGGTAAATAAGAGATACAGACAATTGCTAAGCGATTCTGCTTAATCTTATTTCTCAGGAGAACTAAAAACTGTTTAAATGTTATTTTTATCCCTTTTTAATATTTTATTTTGATTTACTTTATAAACCTTAATATGAATTATTTTTATACCCTTCACCTCAGGTGGAAAAGGGTATATATGTATAAGTTTCTCATTCCGTTTGTAATTTCTACAATATTGATCTTAGACCCTATAAAGTATATATATTCTGGGTCCTTATGGGGAGAGAAGTTGATTTAACGATATCCGTCCGTCTGTCCGTCTTACGTTTGATATGTGTTTTCCGGAGACTCCAGACATGATAGCGGCTAGGTTGTTTTACATTTGTGTCACATATAGTCTACCATCGGTTGCTATTGAAATTCAGCAAGATCGATCCACAAATGGCTGAGTTATGAGCAAAAAACCACGACTACCTCTAATATTTTCCAAAAATACCTTGTGGTTGTTGTAATTGTATTACTTTTTGCTGTATATCTGGGGAACGGCAAAAGCCAAAGCTTCCAAATTAGGTACACACATTTAGGTAGCCCATACACACGATCCAACAAAATGTAGGCGGGATTGGAGAAGTGGGCGTGGTACCTCCCGTTCAAAAGAAATTAAAAATTGTATAAAAACTTAAATTTTAGGGCTGCCATATATCCTATGGATATGACTTATATACCAAAATATCGAAAATTTTTAGTAGAACATATTTTATAAAAAATTCAGAAAAATCGGTTCAGATACAAAAAAGTTATGAGCAAAATTAATTTTTTTTATTTAAATACCCACTTTCGGGAACCATAGATCTCCCCGAGTCCAAGCTTTATAACTCAAGTAAATGGTAAATTCCTTCTTAAACACGTCGGTATATAAATCTGTCAAATCGGTTAAAAAATGGCTGAGTTATGAGCAAAAAACCACGACTACCTCTAAAATTTCCAAAAAATCCCTTGTGGTTGTTGTTTTTTTTTTGTTTGTGCTTTTATTCGAACGTGTTGAATGTTAGGCATATCAAACACACACATGTTTGTACATGACTGCTCGCTTAAATTGAAAAATACGTACATACCTACATATTAAACAAACAAAGTGACGGAATATATTCTACTTTAATTCTTTATTTGCATAAGGGTTAATGGCTGAGTTGTCTGGGCGGTTGGTCAAAGCAGCGTTGTTAGTAGTTGCCGGGGTTCAAATCTCGGCATCCACCTTTTAAAATTTTTTTTGACTTTTTTTATATTCTATAAACGCTTTTAAAATAATTCAGAAATTTTTGATTTTTTTGACAATGTAAATATTAATCGTTCGCTTAACTTACATCTAAAACAAAAATCATATTCTATACCTATTTGTTTTTTATTTTTTTTTTATTTAATTTGTTTATGTCCTAAAAATGATTTAAAATTACCTATAAAGCTTTTTGATATTTTCATTTTATTGGCAATGACACAGTGTTTTATTTTATTTCGGCAAGCATATACGTACCTACATATGTACATAAAAAGTTGTATGTAATTTAAATAAATCCATACTAACTAGTAGGTTAACCTAGCTATTGCAAAGCCATACATATGTATGCACATGAGTATGTATGAATGAGCAAAAGTTATTTATGTATAAAGGCATTGCTTTCGTAATTGTTGTTGTTGCATTTTATTTTTATCTCTTATTGCAATGCCTTTAGGCATAGCTGTAGTAATTGTTGTTATTGTGTTTCGTCTAATAAGCTGTTGCTACGTTGATCTCTTCTTGCATTTCTCTTGGTTGCGGTTTTTTTGTTGTTTTTTTTTATAATCTTCACCACAAGTGGTGGATTTTAATGTGTTTTTTACGCATACACATGTATGTAAGTTCATAAAATTCTCTCAATATATTTTAATTTAACGCTTCTTCAATAAAACCGTTCGTAGCTGAGTTGTCTAAGTTCTCGCTTAAGGCTCGTAAGATTGCGAGTTCAAGTCTCCAAAATAAATTTATTTTTTATTTTTATTAAATTTTTTTTGTACACGATTTTAAGATTAAATATAATTAAAACTTATATAACGAATTTCAAACATCAACTTTGTCAAAAGAGGAAACGGACTTAGTTATATACATACATTTTTTGATTTTGTCATAGGTATTCTTTTTAAAAACTTCTTGTTCTTATCTCACCATGGTGAAGGGTATTTAAGATTCGGCATAGCCGAATATAGCACTCTTACTTGTTTTTTTTTAGTTTTACTTAAATAAAATATTTTTTTCACATAAAATTGCATTTATGAATATAATTTTTGTTTTAAATAAATTAAAAGCGAAACTTTTTTTATGCGAATTTGGTACATTTTTAATCCTTGATTTCAATTGATGCGATTTTTTTAAATTCCGGAACGTATCTCTAGTTTTTGTATGGTTTTAAATGCTTGTTTTTTCAGTCTTTATTAAATTTTTAATGAAAAGTGAATTTAAAAAGATACAAAAATTAAAAATAAATAAGTGAGTTTCACGTAAAGCGATTCTTTGTTTTACTCCGGGGTTTAAAATTATTAAGTTTGATTTCAGAAAAAAACATTTACAAAAGCTGATCGGTATGCATTTCCAGTGTTGCTAGTATTTCAGTTAGATAACCTGCTTAATACACTTAGGTTAAGATTAGTTGTGCCTGGATGAACATAAAAAAAAATCACATAAAACTAAGAACAAAATAAAAATATATGATTGCTATTAAGAGTTCACATACAAAGATAAACTTTTTATGGTAACACTTGGCAAATATTTAACGAAACAAATGACCAATACGCAACCATATGCATAATTTTTTCTAATTCCAAAATTTATTTTGATTATAACACCACATCTTACAAAAAACAATTTTTCGCTATGTCTAGCAGAATAATTTGCGTTATTTTGTGATACATATTAGGACTATGTTAAATCTCACAAAACAAAGTTGCAAACAAAACAAGTCATAAATGATTAAAATCTGTTTACAACTTTTGATTTGAAATTCTTGAATTTAACCCTAGAAAGATAACGTTATTTTTTTGTACTGAAAAGATAACGACACGTCTGAAAGACGTATGCTTGTTTATATCCTTTAAAGGATATCATCGCAAATAATATTGATCAATTTCATTGTTGAAATAATTTATTTATTCTATTTCTTTTAAAAAAATATAATTTTTAAGCTGAAAATTATAATAAAATTAAAATTCAATTAGCATTATCAAAAATTAAAGAGCTTTAATAAAGGACTTCAGTTCGGTTCTAAAAACTTAAATTAATTTTTTTTTTTTGTACTTTATGTAGATAATGTTATCTGTACATATTAACTTTTATAAACAAAAAAAAAATTATTTTAATAACATTATGTGCAAGATTTACAAATTTAAGTTTTTTGGTCGACACATACAGGTGTACCCAGGCGCGGATCAATCTCGAGCCTTAGTGGGGGAACAATTTTTTTGATACAAAAAAGTAAAAAATTTGTTTTTGAAAGTATATTAAAATTAATATGTGTATATTATATTAACAAAACTCAACAATAAAGTTAAATGAAATATAAGATCGGTTCAATATAAATTAATTTTTTTAAATAGGCAATTTATGATTTCCTTGTGATGCAAATTTAGATAGTACAGTCTTTCTTCTGTCGTTGTTGATCTGAGACATGTTTTTATTAGACGACGGGTATAAAATGACCCCTCTCTCGTAGCATTTGTAGGACGTGTAGGGCAAGTTTTAATGGCATATGCCATTTTTGCCATTTCTTCAATTATTTTTTTAAAAAGCAATTTTTGATTTTTTGTCCAGCTTGCCAAAGAATACCTTTTTGCAACCTAGAAAAAAAATTTTAAATAAGCTTAGCGAATATGAGGCAGAATCTATACGAAATGCTTACTGAATAATGCAAAAATCGGACGTAAAAAGTTCTTTCAATGCATCTGCTCAAGCCTCTTGAAGTTACAAACGAAAGGGATTTCTATGAATACGTGTGGTAAATTATTCAATACTCCTGAAAAATCTATATGGCTTGGCATTTCAATTTAAAAAAGTGTTTTAATCGATTTTCTCACAATTTTTTTTAATGAAAGTGGGACGGATGAATTTATTGACAACCTTTCTCCATCTGAACTTTTAGTGTTCAAATATGCTCGAGTTACATCTTGCGATGTTGAAAGAGTGTTTTTCATTTATAGAACTGTTTTATGTGATAACAGGAGATTATCAGGGGTGTTCCAGAAATCGAAGACGCAAAACGCAAGAATTTTAAACGTCGTTTTTAATAAGATTTCCCTCAAGGCGAATTCATGTAAACGGTGGTGTCGATACTACAACAAAAACACAGCAATGTATTTTTTTGTTGCTTTCGTTGGCCGATATGTCAAAAACACAAGTAACTTTTGAGATTCCTCTCTCTAATTAAGAAAAGAAAGTAGCACAGCTGTGCTTTCAACGCCACCTGAAAAATGAATTCGCCTTGATTTCCTTGATAAAAAAATTTTATGACAAATATTAAAAAAATATTTCTTTATTAAGCAGACTTTTATAACAAAAATTAGATTAAAAGTATATTAAAAACAACTTCCAAATTCTTGCGTATTGCCCCCCAGTAATTTTTTTTTACAATTTGAAGAAACATACTATACTTACAATAAAAACTTAATACTTAATAATTATTTTTGCCATTTTAAACTTGCTCTGATGACGAGCATTGAAACGAAAATTTGAAATATTTTTCTTAGATTTCGGTAGATATCTTCATTGCAGTTTATTAAAGCATCTACAACGTTATCTGATAGATTTTCAGATATTTTCCATGTTTGTTGCCAATGCAACAGTTCAGACTCAAGTTTAGATATTAGTAGGTGTTTATCTATCTCTTTTATCAAACATTATCAGCTCATCAGCTTGTTGTGATTTTAAAAGTTTTGTATCTGTATTTGACTTCATTACATTTTGAGGTAGAAGTTTAGGTATGTTCAATACATTTAGGATATCTATTGGGAAACGTGTTTTGAGATCTTCTAAGGAATGTAACCTACAACTCGGTAGTAATCTTCAACATTTTGAATGTGATTAGAACCTCGATTTGAACGCAGATAACTTTAACTTTTTCAAAAAGTTAAAAATAGATCGTCGGCTTTATTTCTTTTTATTTCAAGGCACATGATTTAAGTTTTGATAAGGGTTGATCCTTTTTGAAGATCTAAATCGTGCTTTTGTAAAATGATACTATTCCTCAAATGAATTCAAAAGTACTAAGCGAGTTCCTTAATATAAGGCTTTTGATGAAGTATCTCTACCTTTCCGCTTAGATATTTTTTCCAAAGCTTCTACTATATGATGTACACTTGTTACAAAGTGAAAATTGAGTCGTGACCATCTTGTTTCGCATAATGTAGTGAGTTTGGCTCCCAAATCCTTTGCTAAAACTGCGTTTCGCTTGGGATGATTACATTTAAAAAAATTTGTCGTTTCTTTAACAAATGATACAAATTAATGTATTAATGGCACTTTGTTGCTTTTAAAAATTGAGTTGTTTGATTTATGGGAATAGCAAGGCGTCTGTTTTGCATTTGTCCAGAATTTTATAACAGCTCCATTTTCTGCTGACATCAGAGGACACCCATCTGTTCCATTTAGTACACAATTTTTTAGGTTAAGACTAAAATTTGTCAAAGCTTTTAGAACTATTGATGATAGTGCCTTCGCATCAATTGGTACATCAACGTCATTATCAATATCCTTTGAAGCCCCTTCAAATGCGTTTACATCAAAGCCAATAAATGCTTTCCTAATAATTTTTTGTTGTATGTTGAAACATCTTTAAGATAAGAATATCTAGGTTATCCCCGACAAATCTGTGTTTTCGTCAAAAATAATCGAATAGAATTTTGATTCATTTAACACATATATAGATAAGTATTGCATATACTAAGGCTTATTAATAATTCAACCGCACGCATTTTCAAGTCAAACGTTTATGCTTTGGATATAGATGACACCTGCTGGGATTGAATATAGAATTAAAAGTATTTGAATATAGTAACCTAGATGTTTCATTGGAAATATCTAATAAATAAATATTAGAATTAAGGTTTGGATACTTATTAAAAATTTCGTTAGATTCAATAGAAAAAACAAAAAAAAACTTTGCTGGGATTTCCTAAAATTTTGTGCATATAAAAAAATATTATTATTGGGAATTCTTGTATTATCGAGATAAACCAAACATATTTTTATAATAAAGGGGGGGAATTTCCTTATTTCCCCCCCCCTGAATCCGCGCATACCATTTTGGACATAAGTTTAATTTCTGATGGACAAAAGCCACCGTATTTTTTCTTTTTTGATTCATGCTGTTCTCCACTACAACCTCAATCATTGCTTAATGCATCTGGTAAAATTTGTTCAATGTTGTGGGTTAAAGTTTTCGAAAAAATAGGAATTTCTAGCCTTAAAATTTAACAGTTTATGGAAATTTCGGCACTGGTCCATTGAACACTATCCGAAGTTATTTCGGTTGTAAAAAATATCGAAGCATGAAATTGGGTCGTACAGTGATTTGCATTCCAGAGTTGGTTCTCTTGCTGTACGAACTATATTTATTGAAGGAACTCGGCCATTACTTTGACCCTTCGATGTAGCCCACTTAATTTTACTTCTTTAAGTGGGTTGAGATATCGTAATAACGCAGCTATCGAAAGAAGTAGTAAAATGTTCAGGATTTAGAGGATTTTCCTGAATCGGTGGTATATTCTCGTCAGGCTTAAGGATGTCAAAAGCTCATCTTCTACATTACTTTGAAGACAATCCATCAATAATTCATCTCTCGATTCGCGCACATTTTCCAGTGAAACCGAGTCCTCCAACACGCTTTGCAAAAAAGCGCCAATTTCTGCGTCGCCCAAGCCGCGCTTACAACACATTTTTAAAACAATACCTCAAAATTCAACCAAAACACAAAGTTATCTTCGCTACAATAGTAACACTAAAGATAACGATACGTCTATCAGACATATGTTGCGTTTATTTGTGTTTATTTCTCCAAAAATACATAACTTACAACATAAAAACTGCCACCACCAACTAGGTCCTGCTAACAACTGAGATAATTGAACGTGAGAAAGTTGTATGTTAACAAATGTGAATGTTAGAGCACAAAATTGAAAAGGGGTACGTCTCGCAGACGTACATATGTACCTTATCTTTCTAGGGTTAATTAAGATTTTTCTTCTCTGAACAAAAGTTGTAAACAGAGTTTTATGTCTTTATGTGTTGTTAGCAACTTTCGTTTTTTAAGAAAAATTTACTTAATACGAACAAAATAAGTTAAAACCAGGAATATATTTTAAGATTGTGGATTTTCTTGTTTTAAAAAACGAAATTGATTACTTTGGAAAATAAAATTATTTTTGTGTATTAGCAAAAGTAGTGGTTATGCTTGTTTGGTCAAATGTTTAATAAATGTGACCGTAGCTTTAAGGTCCAATTAGACGTGAGATAACCATAACCAGACAAAACAGCTGATTAAACCAACCTTATGTACAATACTGTATTTGATTATAAGTGACTTACCAAAACGACATAAACATAACCATACAAACCAATTCAATTTTGGGTTCTACGGTCATTGTTACGGCTGTGGCATTATGTTTATGTCACGTCTAATTGGACCTTTACTCAAGAATGCAGTAAAATTTATAATTAGTTTTAATAATTCAAATTTCTATTAGACTTACAAGAAGAATTTCGTTCCTTTGGAATATTGTGGAGTTCAACCACTGCTACCACAATGTTTTTTGCAGTGTCCAGATCTACCCGAAGCCTTTCGAAAATAGCACGTAATTTAGATTTAAGTTGTCCATTCAGAAACTCAATTTTGGTCCTGGTTGCGATGTGACTTTTGTTGTATCTGCAAAAAACTAAATGAGACGAAAAGGAGACCAAGGAATTAAATAACTCACCTTTCTTCTTTGGGCGTTGAAGGGTTCCTAAACGGAGTCAGTAAAATGGTTGATAAAGGATAGCCCCCGTCTCCTTATAGTACACCATTATGCTCTCTTTTGTTCTGTTCCAATTTTGCTTTCAATTGGCATTCAGACCAAATTCTAGCATCGTGCTTTGGGCCACGAGATCTTGCCACTATATCAACTATTTTGCAGTCAGCTTCGCATACAATCTATAAAAAATATTTAAATATGTACACAACGCAAGCTACAACTGAAAATATTGTCGACTTATCTGTACATATTTATATAATGCCCTGCCATTTCGGGACCAACTTTGTTCGCAGGACACTTAATACGTACGTGTGTGCAGTCTATTGCTCCTATAACATTTGGGAAATGTGCAATCAGGAAAAATCCTTTTTTTATCTCTATGATTTTGGAGGTCTTTGGAAATTTGATAAAATGAGGAAGCAATAACGCAATTTCCTTCGAAATATTTTTTATTATCCTTCCAACAGTCTGTTGAGACATCCCGTGAAGATCAGCTGGAACAACAAGTTTTTTTAAATTATGAAGTAAGTAGACGATATGTATGTACATATGTCTTTATATATTTTAAACAGCTTGCATCCACTGTACTTACCAATGCCACTTTAATGGGCATTTCTTCCCAGAATCCGCAATGTGGTTAAAACTTGTAACTCTTTGCTAATAGGTAAGCCTCTGTTGTTTTTTGGTTCAGAAACATCCAATAAACTTATTAAAAAGTGAGTAGCTATGCACTAGTCCTTCAGAGGCTCTGAAAACTATACTGCACTTTGTTCCAATTGAAATACACCTTATGGCCATATCCGTCAATAGCGCGGTCAGGCTCTATTCATCGGGATGTTGGAAGGCGAGGACGTACGGTGATGCAAGGATCTTACAGAAGCAACCCACATCTCTGAAACGACCAACGGACTATATGATACCCCGCATGGACTTTGATAGGAAATTCAAGGTCATATTCCCGTTAAGACGGGAATGGAGCAGGGGTATCCTGGCCGAGGAATACCGCACTTGGGTTTACACGGATGGGTCAAAGATGACTTGTGGTGTCGGCTCCGGGGTCTTCTCGGAGGAACTACATGTGAACCTCTCTTTTCGTCTGCCGGATTGGGCCAGCGTATTTCAGGCTGAAATACTGGCGATCAGAGAGGCATGCAGAACGCTATACGGTAGGAACATCAGCGGCAAAATTGGCATCTTTGTCGATAGCCAGGCAGCTCTGACGTCACTGAAGTCACACAAAACAACATCCATCCTCGTCAACCAGTGCAGGGAAGAACTGTCCAGACTGGGCAGCCTATCTGACATTACCTTAATTTGTATCCCTGCGCGTAGGGACCATTACGGCAATGAACAGGCGGATGGGCTGGCCAAAACTGGAGCCGCTCTTGATATATCACAGGTTGTGCCAGTCGCAACACCCCTGGGAACTATCAGGAGCGAAATCTTCAGGCACTATCTGGATATAGCTGACGATAAATGGAGGAAACTATATGGCTGCAGGGCTACCAAGGAAACGTGGCCCACATATGACATGGGTCGCTCTGAGCGACTTCTCAAATTCAGTCGGAAGGACGTGTCAAGACTTACATAAGATCGACAAGCTCGCTATGAGACTCGGCCTCCCTTTCAATGAATGCTGCCGTAGCTGCAAGGAACCTGGAACTGAGGAGACAGTATTTCATCTTCTATGTGATTGCCCGGCGTTTAACTCAATGCGACATAGACTATTTGGGAATTACCTTCTACAAGGACTCTCGGAGATATCGCGGGTGGGACTCAACAGCCTGCTGAAATATATCAACGCAACGGGCTAGCTCTAGCCACCTCGGCATTGCCCCTGGGTCAAGTTTGATCGAGGGGTTCCAATTTCTTGACGAGTTGTGTGGTGTCAAAACGGAGCCACTGTCGGCTCTACTTGCTGCACGCCTGGACCTATGCGTGCTACCACGTTAACCAACCAACCAACCGAGTAGCTATTTTATCCAGCCTATATCGTGAAAAAAACTCACTTAAATCTTCAATGATAGCGAAATCATTTTCTATGTCCTCAATTGTACACGTTTTTTTTTGCTATTTAGTCACCTTTTTTACAATTAATAAAAAATTAACTCGTATTCGACTTTTACAAATTTGTATTAATTTAGCTTCAGGTCTCTTTTTTATTAAAAGTATTAAATATATTTGATACAATATTAATTAATAAAAAAATAACCACAACTTTGGTTTTTTGTTTTGTTTTGATCAAAAGTGACCCTAAACAATTTATAAAATAGTGGATATTTGAATTGGCAATAGTTTAAATGGTATCCAGCTATTAATAACTTTAAATGTCGTGATTTTGATTTTTTTTTTTATTAAAATTTAAATTTAGTAATTTAAAAGTGTTTCACTCGCTAACATCACAAACAATTATACAAATCTGCATAATTTTTCCAATTTAAAGTGGAGTAACAAAATATGTAACTTAAAAGGAGACTCGTAAATTAGGCCTGAAAACAACGAGGGACATCCGGTGAGTTTGGTTAAGCTTTGTTTTAAATTGGAATTTTAATACACTTAAATTTTTTTTATTTTTTTTTTCTTATTCATTTTTATTTTAATTACAAGTGGGGACACATGAATTAAAAAGAAAGATGAATAAATAAAAATAATGTATTAAAGTTATTTTTGTTTTTATTAATACATATTATTATTTAATTATTTTTTTTTCATTACACTATAACACTATAAATAATGACCAAAATTTAAGTTTTGTTTTTTTTATGCTTAAATTTGGTTATTATATATATTATATGTATTTTATTCGACCTTTATTATTATATGTAATACAACTAAATTTTCAAGCTTGAGGTCTTTTTTTATTTTATATAAAAAACTTTAACGTTTATTTAACACTTTAGCAATATAAATATTTAATACTTTTATCCAATCATTATCTCAGTTATTTTGTTTATATCTCAGCAATAATAATTAATTTTATATACATACATACCTACCATCGAACATGTTTGTCAAATAAATCTTTTTTTAGAAAAGATGATAAATTAGATAATTTTATAATTTATTTCATGAAAAGTTAAGGTTATTTAGGTAAGAGAAATTAGGGCTACTGCGGAATTATGATAAAAGAAGCAAGGTGGGAGGGTATAGAAAATCGAAAGGGCAATACCGTCTGTTCCTTTTTATTCGGAGTAGTTACATCTGGTTATTTATTTTTAGTTATATTTTTTTTATTTGAAACTTCGACCTATTTGCTACCTAAATTTTAAAATTTATGAAGCGAACCAAAGCCTATCTCAAGGGAAACAAAAACCATCCCAAATTTCCCTGAGCACGGCCGGATTCATAGTTAGCCCAGTTTCCTGAAAGGTAGGGCCCGCAGTGGTGGTTCGTCACAACCCGCCTTTCCATATCACTTAACGCCTCTTGATTCAATGGCTTATTCCCAGTAAGCGCTTGTTGCCTTTTACGGTCGCTTACTTTGGTACTGGTTCGACTTTTTAATTCTTTAAAAACCTTTGTAAGAAAGAACAATTTTACCTTTGTTTTATATTGTTAACCGATTTTACCGCCCCACCAAGACAATTAAGGGTTTCGGACAATTCGCTCCACTTGTTGTCGCAATCTAATTTTCCGTGGAGCTTCTTAAAGTTCCCACCAGCAAGTCCCGGGTTATTCAGCATGAAGTCAGCCATCTGACTTAGCTGCTCGGCAGACGCGCGGCTTCTTTTGGTAGTAGTACTAGCCATTCTGTTTTAATATCTAAAAAAGTTTATAATATTAATGAAATAATTAAAATTTGTTATGTTTTACTTACTTTGAAGAGAACTTTTACAAACAAAAGGTATTTTGTTTGTTTTTTTTTAATTCTTCTTTGTTCTTTTCTCCTATTTTGACATTTAGTTTGGCGGAGTTATGCATTAAAAAATACTTTCTCAAAGAGCTCTGATAAAATTGAAAGTAAGCTTATCGGGCGATAAGATGACACTTGACTAGCGTCCTTACCTGGCTTAGGTATCATAATTATATCTGATATTTTCCATGATTTAGGGTAGTAACCAGTTCGCAGGATGGAATTGAAAATGAAAAATAAAAGCCTTAGGGCAGATGTTGTAGTTACCGATTCATTTTCCCTGAAATTTTGTCCAAGCCAGGGGATTTATTTGTTTTAATTTTTTTGATAACTGAAGTTAAGGACGAGAAACAAATTTTCATTGGAGAAACAACACGATCTTCAATAGCTGGTAAGTTTTTGTCTGAGTTAGAAATATTAGCCGTGAACACTCTTTCGAGGTGATCGGCAAAAACTTCAGCTTTGTCGTTATGGGACTAGCTCATTTTCCATCGACTCGAAATTTGACCAAAGACGATCGATTTGCTTTTCGTCAGCCTCGAGGGTGTGTCGCGTGTGCGACTCTACCTTTAGACCGTCAAAGTAGGTTTTGAATTCGACCACACGATCAGAAAACGAATGACATTTTTTACCGATGCCATTTTTTCCTTTCTCTTTCAGGTGATTGGAGCTTATACGATTTTAAAAATTAAAGTAATTTTATTTAAGAAAATTTAGAGAAATTTTCGATGGCGCTTCGTAAAAGCGACCAGTAAAATTACTTCCAGAAAGTTTGCGATATTTCCGGTGAAAATTATTTTAGAAAATTTAAAACGGAATTGTTAATGGTGCTTCGTGAAAGCGACTCGTGTGTATTAATTTAATATATATGGATTCTGAGCAATTTTTAATGGTGCTTTGTAAAAGCGACCAATAAGAAGTATTGAAAAAAAATTTAAAGAGATTTTCGAAGGTGCTTCGTAAAAGCGACCGAAGAAAATTATGGTAAAAAAGATTTTAAAATTTATTGGGAAAAAATTTAAAGAAATTTTCAAAGGTGGTTCGTAAAAGCGACCGAAGAAAATTACTGTAAAAAATTTAAAAATGTATTGGGAAGAAATTTAAAGAAATTTTCAAAGGTGCTTCGTAAAAGCGATCAATGAAAAATATGGGCAAAAATTTCAAGAAATTTTTAAATGTTTAATTTATCGTTGAAAAGTTTATCGAATTTTCAGAGGTGCTTCGTAAAAGCGACCAATGAAATTTTGTGCTTCGTAAAAGCGACCGATGAAAATTATTGACACAAATATACCGAAACTTTAATGGTTAGTTTATAATATGGGTATATGGATATGGCTATTAATTGAACACAATATTGATACGGGAAATTCCACACCAATAAAACAAAGATATTATCCAATATCTCATGCAAGGGAAAAACTATTATGTGTTAAGATTGACCGTATGATAAATTTAGGGGTCATGGTCATTGAAGAGTGTCCCATATCCCCATGGTCATCTCTTGGGGTTTTAATTGTAAAACCTGGTAAAGTGCGGTTTTGTTTGGACAGTCGTAAGCTTAACTCTGTGACGACAAAAGACGCATATCCCATCCCAAACATACACGGACTTTTATCCATCACGACTGCGACGATCTGAGCCCTTGGGTCTAATCACCGCATTCGATACTATCGTATCGAATAAACTGTCGAATGTTTTTGAATACGATAGACACTGACGTATCGAATGAAAACACGAGAAATGTAATGTCGGATTACTCGATATCGAATGCTATTATTTCAAATTCAATAAATTTCATTCTACATATATCGAGATTCATGATAACAAAATAAATAATTTCGATCAATTTTGCTCGATATCGTATGCGGTGATTAGACCCCTGTTTTACATGGCATTACGGACAATTAAACCAATCTTAACAATTAGTGAACGTGTTTTGCAGTAATGTCCTCTATAAATACTTTGTTGAGAAATCGAATGCCCCCAACTCATTTGACTTTTACACCTTTTCCTATTGTAATTCAGAAAGCGTCAATTGTAATTCAGATTAGTCAGTTGTAATTAAGAAAGCGTCAATTGTAATTCAGATAAGTCAATTGTAATTCAGAAAGCGTAAATCGTAATTCAGATTAGTCAATTGTAATTTAGAAAGCGCCAATTGTAAATCAGAAAACAAAGAAATTTTATTAACTACTATTTATTTTTATTTTATTATAAGGTAGATATTCGCAAATAATTCTTTGTATTTTTAATATATTCTGAATTAAAATTGACGCTTTCTGAATTACGATTGACCATTTCTGATTTACAATTGACGCTTTCTGAATTACAATTCACTAATCTAAATTACAATTTACGCTTTCTGAATTACAATTAAATAATCTGAATTACAATTGACGCTTTCTGAATAACAACTGGAAAAGGTGTAGATAATTGTTTTTTATTTATTTTCTCTTTTTTAAACCTACTTCTTTTAAGCTAAAAAAAAAATAGTATAATAAAACAAGTGTATGGTACGTTTTTGTTAACCATATAATAAAAGAGTTGTTAACCATAATACAAAAACCGCAAAATAAAAATATGTATTCACATTTATTAAAAATTATATAAAAGTAGCCATTTGTAGTATGTATAAGTAATTTTGTTTTGAAATAAAGAGTGCTAGTTTAATTACACTAATACTGAGCAAGCGTAGTGGTTTCGCTTTTTTCGTCAAATGTTTGTCATGTGTTACCGTACCTTTAGCTTTTTGACAACCGAGTCTTATATCTAGTTGTCTATTTATGGCTACAACCTACTGGACAAAAAGCCCGCCCGTTATTGTATTTTTATTTTTTAATTTTGTAGTACAATTAGACTAACCTTTGTTTTTTAACTATTAATAGGTTAGCGAAGATTTTTTTATTTGCTGCTTATATTTAACAATGGTAAGCACCGTATTGCCCACTTTGTACTACTGGATCCCTTGTAGATGCTAAAAAATAAACATTAAACAATTTATACAAAGAATACATATAAAACATAACATCACATACATTTTCTAATATTTTACGGTCCTGCCGATGTTATCTTTCCGTATAGATCTTTTGTGGATGAAATTTTTTAATAAACTCTGCGTCTTCAATGCAGAGGGAAAATAACGCCATTCCATATCATCGTTATCTCAATTCAATTTGAATGTATGGTACAATTAGTAGGTCTTCGCGAAACGCCTTCTGAATTTTTGCAGAGTTGTCTTTTTCGGGCAATCGTGTTTGTAGCAATATTGTTTTTTTTTCGTCTTTACCATTTTTAGTACAAACAAATGTTGTTGTTCTTGACATTTTTATAACATTTAAACCAAACCAAATGCGTGTTAATTTTTCTGTTGCTGCATTGTTGAAGTTTTGCGCAGACCTACTAATTGGACTAGATTTGAATGGGATCGAATGGCGTATTTTCCTCCTGCATGCACTATTATTAGAATTTTGAAAAGTAAAATAAAAAATTAATAAAATATACTTTTATTCATAGCATAAAAAGTACATTATACAGGCCTGTTCTGAAAATCACATTTTATGAAAGTGATTTGAAATCACAAGAGAGGTGTTCTGGGCATATTATTTTGTGATTTTAAAACGTTCAGCTACATAAACAACTTTTTGAAATCACTTTGTTATTTTTGCGACTATTGTAAGATGGCCATCATAAAAAAAAATTACTTTAATAATATATTCAATGTGTTGTTAATTAATTGTTTATGCTATAAACTATTTTATTTGCAACAAATTCTTTAAAAATAAGAAAATTCGACGACACTAAAAAAATTATATTTGCTTTTGAGACTTCTGTTGGGATTTCAATTTGGTTTTTTTTAGTTGAATTAAAGATCGCTAATTTTTTATATTTCAAACGGGCCATAAAATTTATTGAAAGTCCCTTAAACTATAAGGAATGGCAAAAATTCGGTAAAAATGTCCAAATTAACGGAAATTCACAAAAATTTGCTAACAGCGGCATGAGAGCAAAATTCTACTGTTTATTATAAATCGTCAAAGCTATAAAGAATCGAAAACTAATGGAAACAAATTGCTTTTATCGCGAACATGGCTAAAATTTGCGAAAAATTGCAAAATTTGAAACCAACCCAAAAACTAATTTAAGATCGATTAAAAAAACCAAATTGTTGAAAAATAGCATAAAATGCGTTAAAAATTAGCTATAATTTTGTCGAACAAACTTTTTGTGTTTGCTTGTGCTTTCGACAATTAAAAATCACAGCGATAAACACAAAAACGGTGTGATTTACAGAACACCACAAAATCACACGTGTGATTTTAAAAGCACATGTGATTTGAAATCACGCGTATTTCACATCTACGTTTTTATTCGTTGTCAATTAGAGTAGTAAGGGGTTGGTAAAAGTAAAACGAATCGACTTTTATACTTATATGAGAACATTTTTAACAAAAAAAAAATTTTTGGTTTTAGTTTAAATAAAATACTCTTTATCGAATTTAATTAAAAATATATCTTTAACTAAAACGCAAAGGTTCTTACTAACTCAAAACTTAAAATCGACTTTTTCTTCGATTTTCATGCAATTAAAGCTTAATTTTTAACGCTTTTTATGCTATTTTCCAACCAATTTGTCTTTTTTAATCGATCTTAAATTAGTTTTTGGCTTGGTTTCAAATTTTGCAATTTTTCGCAAATTTTAGCCATGTTCGCGATAAAAGCGATTTGTTCCTGTAAGTGTTCGGATTCTTTACAGCTTTAACAATTTATAAAAAATAGTAGACTTTGCCATCATGCCGCTGTGAGCAACTTTTTGCGAATTTCCCCTAATTTAACAATTTTTACCATTCCGCGTTTTAGGGACTTTTAATCAATTTAATTTAATTTAGCTTGTTTGAAACATTAAACATTTTCGCTATTTTTGAAAATTTGTTTTTGTTATCTTCCGGCATTTTGTTTTTTGTACCCATTTAGCGTTTTCAAAAAAATTTTAGGGTTTGTTTAAAATGTTGCAATTTTTCGCGAATTTTAGCCATGTTCGCGATAGAAGCGAGTTTTTCCTGTGATTCTTTACAGATTTCACGATTTTTAATAAATATGTGGTTAGCAAATTAAGTTCAACAAAAGTTTTTTCGAACAAAACCTTTGAATGCACAAAAACATTCAGATTTTAGAACACCAATTTATGAATTATGCGGATTCAAAAAAATTCGTTCTCAATTTGAGTCGAAACCTAGAACCTGTTAGAAGTGTTTATTTCCGAACACTGGTTTAAAAATATATAAGGACCAGTCTCATATTCATACATTTAGCATCTAGGTAAGAGTAGGAGTCGCTCCTATCACGAACATGGCTTAAATTCGAGGACATTTGCAAAAATTTGGTAACAGCGGCATGATAACAGAGTCTACTATTTATTATAAATCGTAAAACCTGTAAAGAATCAGGAAACTTACAGGAACGAATCGCTTCTATCGCGAACTTGGCTAAAATTCGCAAAAAATTGCAACATTTTTTACACGCCCTAAAAATAATTTGAGATCGCAAAATAGGTTGAAAAACTAATTGTTGGAAAATAACAAAGAACATTGTGTTTCCTTGTGCTTTCGTCAATTGGAAATTACACCGAAAAACACAAAATTATAAAAAAATTTATTTGAAAAATCACTTACCTTAACACAACTGCACCTGCTGAATACTTTTTCTGGAATGCAAGGGAATATTAAAAATGCGCCAATCGGGTACATTTAAACAAGGCAACAGCACTAGGAATCTAGCTGACCCTTTCTTTTGTATGTGGTTGTTTGGCTGTCATCATTTACTGTTTACCGTTATAATAAGCCTTGCCGTACTTGCGTTGTGGCTGGACTGTTTGCATATTTGTAGAAATTTAGGGATGCCAGCTCGAAAAAAACAAAAACCGCAAGAGAATATTTTTTGATTTTGGATTCCTTTGTAAAGGCTAGATTACACTATCTCACAAGTCTTATACATTCCATAATTCTTTGTGAGGTAGAAATCTAATGAGTTTTGTTGCGATTGTCAAAAAATCTCATGTAACATAACAGTTTGTGTATAATGAAATAAAATGCAACCCTGATCCAATGGAAAGTATTGTTTTTTAGAAATTTTTCAGAAAACGATGAAGTCGTATGGGATGTCAAACTTTTTTCCATAATACTTGTAATTTTCATCACACATGCATTCACACTATCAGACTTTAAAATATTACTTAACTTTTTGACATGAATTAATACAAAGTATAATAGTGTTAAGTAGCTTTAAGTAATTGATAAATAAAATTAAATAAATATTTCTTATACAATTTACGGCCATTTTCACCAAGTTTAGTTAAAACTAACTTTCAATTAAAGTTCCGGGTACCAATATGTTTTGACAGCTATAACCGATAGTTAATTATAACCGAACTTAGTGAAAATGGCCGTTAATAAACTTACCTGTATATGCGCGTATATGATGTATTTATGTATGCAGGTAAATTAATAAGACACTGTTTATTAATAAAAATTAATTTTATTTATATATATATATATAATTATTAACTTCTTGCATATCATTCAAATCTATGTGCTTTAGAGCACATATGTATGTAGTTGAGAAATACTCAATTGGATAATTTTAAATTGGAAACTTGCTGAAACTTATCAAAATCGACCTTTTAAACAGGCCATTACAAAGTTCAACATAAAACTGTAGATACTTCAGCACCCAAAAATATATTTAGGATCTGAGAAGGTATGAAGTATTTAAAGAGTACAAAAAATTGAACACCGTTGCAATAATAAAGGAAAAATAATATGTAAGATAGCATAAAAAAATCACTAAATATTTTCATCCAATATAATGCAAATTTAAAATTATATTTTAATAAAAAACTTATTAATTTTGGGAGAACCAGTACAGTTTACCAACGCAGCTTCAAATAAAAATAATATATAGCATAGTAGAAAATTGAAAAATAAGAAGAACAAATTAAATGGCAAAATGGATCTCTGAGGTTTTCATATGAATTTGCGTTTTCCCACTACATTTCTACTATTGGTATCATTTGAAAGCTTTTGAACAGATCTTTCTGAAAATGCTAAATTTATTTAAAACTTTTTAACTCTTTAGCTCCTAAAACAGTTTTTAAACAGTTACATTTTATATCAAAATGTTACTTCTACTTCGGCTTCTTCGCATAGCCGGAAAATAAATATTAAAAGTCAACACAATTTGTATAACACTTCATTTCTTTGGAAAATAACTTTTATTTTTGCTCGAAAAAAACCAAAAATCACAAAATAACTGTTATCATCTGACTTTTATAAAGAAAGGATCGTGAATAATCCTAATTGCTTGGTGACAAATAACAAAATAAATTTAATTGTAATAAAGGCATCTATCGAAAAAATGTTACTGGTTCATGTTTATATATACGTACGCATATATTTCTTATGACCTGTTTTATGTTGTATGCTTTTCTTTTCGTTCTACTTAAATAATTGTTATATATTTTTCATAATAAACTTCACAAAATGTTGAAATTTTAAAATTTAGACGCAGATATTTTGATAAAAAATACGTTTTTTGCTGATTTTACATCTAAAAGTTCTGGCAACACTGCACCCAGCGATGCCAGAAGTGCAGATTTATCTGCATTTTGAAGATTTTATCCCCAAAATTGTCAAAATGCAGATTTTTGGTTTAACATTGCAGATTTTTTAGCTCGGTGAAAACTTCTTTACATTGTCATGATTGTACTATTTCCACTTGTTGTATTGATAAATAAATATAGTATATACATTCATTAGTAGACATTTTTTGTATAAAAGATTACTTAAAAATTACAAATTCGCGTTGTCTTGACACATTAATATCGCCGGACATATGTCATCGGATTTTACACAAAATATTATGCATACATATGTACGTATATATTAAATATATACAATATATATATAAATATATTATATTTGTATGCACTTATGTACAAATATCTTTAAAAGTTGCAATATTTGATCTCTTCTAAATTTTCAATTAGACCTTTGATAATTTTAATAACATGTCACATAATTAACGCTTAATTTGTTTAAAATAACAAAGATTAATCCTTACTCACCCTGAGCAATTAAATAGATAGATATTTTTAATGTAAAAATATCCAAAAGTTATTAGTCATGTTCTTAAAATCGAACAAATTTTTAAAACTGTTCTGTGTTGAAAGTTCAGAAAAATATAACCTTTTTTATACCTCATACTTCGAGGACCACAAATATTGACCAGAACGATTTTTAAATCTACCATCGATTTTAACTTCGGGAACATATTTTGCAATTAATTGTAATATCTTTTTCGTAACAAACTACATAAAAAATGTAATAAATTTGTTGTGAAGGTTTATTGAAGATTTTGAAAACTTTGGCGCAGATTTTTTGACGAAAAAGTATGGGTTTTTGCTGATTTTTCCTCTAAAAGTTCCGACAACACTGACTGCACCACTGATATACACTTGGGAAGCCTATGCTGGCTGTCCCTTTTTGTGAATGTAGTTTTATATGTCAAAGTATGTATAAACAACATAAAAAAAAGGGACAACCAACATACAATTTTCTTGTGTTGTTCAATCACACTCTTACCGACACTTACATCATGTCGATAGAGCAGGTCATACAGACAGCTAGATTCCTAGCATGGAACAACTACAACAAGTAAAGGAAAATAGTAAAAGTTTTCTTTAAAATGGTAAACATTTTTTATTTGCCTAAAATATTTGTCATAAAATTCTTTACTTACAGAAATTTTATTAAACCCGAATTTTAAAATTCTTGCGTTTTAAGTTTCCAGCACACCCTTGAATAAGTTCAACTTTTTTTTTGCTTTTTTAGTTATTAACAATAAAATGTTCCTTAATTTATACATATGTATGTAACCAGACATTTGAGCATGTTCTAAAAATTGCAGTGAAATGGATTTAAGACCAAGCAAAATTTAAAACCGATCCTGTAGTGAAAGTTTGTAAACAATATTCCATTTTATATACTTCATATTTTGAGCTCCAATTAGCTATACAGAAATAACTCTTAAAACCAGAAAAAACTCTTAAAACCAGAAAAAACTACGTGTAATTTGTTAATAATTGAACTTAAAATCTCGTTCGACCTCACTTCATTTCGATTTCTAAAACATGCCCGATTCGGTCATTTGTTTTATCTATGCTGAATATTATAAAGCTGGAAAGTTTGTATGTTTCTATATTTGTGTTTGCTACAGGAAATCTCCGGAACTACCGGTCCGATTTGAAATTTTTTTACAGAAGGAAGAATGGAACCTCCTAACGGACATAGTCTATATCGTCACCTAAAAGAAGAAATAACCTATCAGCAGTTTTCAGGAGAGGAAAAATGTTATAAAATTGGAACTATTTACAATATTGAAACGAAAATTACATATTTTGATTAAAACAAAACCAGAAATATGTATACATATATCGGTTGAGAAAACTTTGTTTTTCTAAACACAGCTTATGTTACATCACTTAGGTTATTTGGAATTGTAAAAATCTGAAACCAAATAACCTATCTGCAGTACAAATTAGTATGAATAAATAAAAATTTCTTTATATGTACATAAGAATATTAAATAACAGTTATACAGGTATGTGATGGAAATCGATCGATTTTAAAAGGTGTGATGAATTTCGAGGGATTTTAAAATCCATTTCTAAATTAAAGGATTAAGTTTTCGGTCAGAATACAATTCAGTTAACGTATAAAATATAATATTTAAAAGAATAAAGACGGAAAATAAAAGGAGCATGTATTTAAAATCCATTTTAAAAGTTACTAAAAACGATATTTTCGGTTTCAAATCGTTTTGTTTTTAAAATCGATTTCCATCACATACCTGATTGTTACTTTTACTGGTCTACGCACACAAAAAGGACTTAATGTTTGTTTAAATAACACTATGCAACAAAATTAAACTTTTATCGTGAATTTTGATGATTTATGTTTCTCATTTTTTAGTGCGTAACGGTCCTCTAGATACAAAAACTTTGTTATTTGTAATATTTCATTTTGAAAATTTTGCACACATATGCGATATGATATGGGGAATAAAAATCAATAAAAAGGTCCATTTTGAAATTTTTGCAGATAGGTTATTAGGTCTTTCAAGATGACGATACTCGGAAAATATTAATTATCGTTTTAGAAGAGAACTAACCACCATATCTACAAAACCAAAATAGATAGAAGAAAATGTACTTATTGTTGTTCTTTAGAAAAATAAGCGGACAGGTGTCTGATATTTTTTTTAATTTGGCAAATTAAGGGAGCAAACGGGTAAAACTTGCAGTTGGTACTTTTTTTGTCGATCCATCTAAAATAGATAGAAAAAAATGGGGTGAAAATCGTTACTTATGTTGGTACTTTTTTGGAAAACATTTTGCTCCATTCTTTGACGTATTCGTATTAAATTATGGGCTTCCACCACATTATTGAAATTGTTGATACATAAATGACGAGAAGAAGTATAAAAAGGGAAATATGGGAAGTTAATTTCTTTCTTTATTAACTGGTACTTATTGAATTTCCGTTAGTATTGGGCCTAGAACAAAATTAACATGCAATTTTTATTTCTTTTTTGTTCTTCAACTGGTACTTTTTGAATTTTTGTTAATATTGGACCTAGAAGCATTAAATTAAAAAAAATGGGCGTGTACGCAACCGGTGAACTGATCTTTATGAAACTTTTACAGTATATTATATATGGTCTTGGAGGTAATATAGGCTATATATTATTTCGAAGTTTTAAGTGGGCGGGGCACGTCACATTCAAAGACAATATAGAATTACATATACATATATATCTATACAACGACAAGAGCTAAGGTCTCAAAATTGGGTACGAATATCTTTGTTATCAATACACAACATCTGACGGGATTGGATAAGTGGTCGTGACCCTTCCCATACATAGGTAACTATTTCCGGGTACGTGTTACTAAAGTCAAGAACTGCTGGACCGATTAACTTCTAAACAAATCAGATGATTTTGACAAATTAAATGTTATTTTTACTTGTGCTGCTAATGCACAAAAAGAGTTGTATGTAACTTGAAACCTTAAACGCAAGTAAAGTTAGAAAAGCACGCACTGCGTGGAGGCGAAAACGCATGATATGGACGTCCAGCTTTAATGTTAATCATTTCATGTCAGTTGTAGACTGTATGTTAGAAACAAATGATGGGGATAAAAAATAAAGATATTTTAATAAGCCACCATGTTTGTATGGGAGTCCCTATAAAGGGTGACGATAAAGAGCAAGTATGTTTTGAGAAAATGCTAAGGACAGAAAACTTATGGCAGTCAGTCAGAGATTTAATCCCCCTAGGGGCGATACATTGGCAGTTATGGGACTTTTTCTTCAATATATTTCTAGTCAGTATTGAAAATTTTGTATTAGAGCCCTCTTATGGAATGGAGATAGCGGGTAGGTATGTAAAAAATAAATGATCAAGATAAAAAATTAAAAATAGAAATATATTGAAGAAAAAGGCCCATAACTGCCAAGGAGTCGGCCATAGCGGGATAAAATGTATGGCCGACCTCCATTAGTTTTTTGTTGTAAACATTTTCCCAAAGCATACTTGCCCTTTATCACAACTTCTTACTTGTAAACAGACTTTAATTATTAACCCCCGCATTCATAAACAATTGTTAAATTTAACAAATGTTTATTAAGTAAAATTTTCATAGAAAATTTGTTTTGTAAACCTTTATTAAACTTAAAATTTTTTTATAAATACAGGCATTCGACCTCATCCATATTATGAAACATTTGCTGCAGAAACTTTTTTCAATTCCCTTCATTATTATTATATTATTAACTACACAGTTTTAATTGATTAATTTTTCATACATAGCTGCCAGATATGTATATACCTTCTCTTTTGATTCTTGTTTTAATTCTAAACCAAAATAAAAACAATTATAATTTTAGATTTTTTATTAGAATTTTTATTCAACAAAATTGATAGAAAAACAAACTATTCAAACAAAAAAATATGTACATATGTATGTACATATATACAAAAATTCGGCAAAAGAGCAGGCGTACGAAAAAAAACCAAAATTAAAATTTAAGGGGCTGTGTGGCCCCATCCACTCATACATATCTGTGGACTTTTGACAAAACATCTTAAGTGTAATTTACAACATTTTCAGGAATGGAAGAAAACTGCTTAACTGCCGAAATTACGGTATTGTTTGTTTTTCAAGAATTTTGTATTGAAAGGTAGCGGCCTGTAACACTACTAAATTTGTCAACCGACCAAGTGAAGTAGGTTGCAGTTAGGTGCAAATTGAAATGGCCGTCAGCAAGAAGGCGGAAGACAATTTTGACATCCGGCCTTTTCAATTCGGACGTCGCGAGAGGTGGATGGTGAAAGAAAAATAACTTCATCAGAATCCAAGTAACTGGGAAAAACACTATAACAAGCGAGATTGGAAGGAAGCCAGGTTGACCGTGGACGGTGCTATTGTCTCATGGTAGGTGCTGACGGTGACCGAGTCAAGTTAGGACAGAAAAGCCCAGCCCAGGAGACACAGAGTAATGTGGGGGAATTGAGTCTGGGAGAGAGGAAATACTCGATACCCAGTGAAATGACAACTAAATCCACTTCATAAATTTTCAGCACCCACTGTCTCACAACCAACAATATTAATTTGCAACGAAAGCCACGTTCCGACAACCTAGATACCAATAGTGCATAAGTTGCCAGTTTCATGAAAGCTCACCATAACACCACTCGTCAACTTACCAGCAAAAACAACAAGCGTACCAATTCCAACAAAGTTGGGAATAACCGTTTTGGAAATCACCGCATGGACGCAATGAAAACACCGACGATAGCGTAAATTTTAAAACCCGTTTAATACATCTAGGGCTACATCCAAAGTTACGGCAAGGATTAAGTTGCAAAGCTTAGGGAGGTACCAAATTCCAGCTAGTGCCAAATTACGGGATGGTCCCAAAATCGCGAATTAGGAACTTAAATTGAAAATCTTGTGCAAAACCTCAACATACGAGTAACAACAACCGCACCCGAAAACTTCAACAACCGGTACCACAACAACAGAAAACCACAACGTCAGGTACAATCACAACGAAAGCTTACTACAACAACACCGAGCTCAACCCTAACAGAAATCAAGACCGCCTCAACGGAGTCAACAACAACAGCAAACGCAAATAAGGAATGTGGGAACACCACAAACACACCATCTGCAAACTGACGTCCGGATAAAGTAATCAGATAAGTAAGAGTAGATTGTTGTTTTTTTAATAAACTGGGAATCCTTTTTGTGTGCCAAGGGATTAATTAGTGTGTTGCTATAGTATTACAACGAATTTAACCACCGGAACATTGGAACTATATAATTTAGAGTGCTATTTTTAATTTGCTACGGACACAAATGTCACATGGGGCTTTAAAGCTTTAAACGATTATTTTCAGAATAAAAATATTACAAAATAGTATAGTTTGCAGTCAAATACATGGGAAAATTTTTTCCATGCTTCCATATATTTATTTTAATTAAAGTTCTTTATCTAATTTAACGGTATAACGTAACAGAAAAATAGAAAATTCAAAATAATTTAGAAATTGATTTTCAAATCGCTATAAATTTATCACACCTGCTAACAATAATCGTTTTGAAGTCGTTGGATTTTCATCTCATACCTAGATATTGGAACAAATGAGCTGATTGTTTAAGTGCTATTTAATTTTAAAAAGGAAATGTAACAGAAAATAGTAAAAACCCTTAGTGTATGTTTGCAATTTAAGAAAATACTCTTTCTGGTAAAGTTATGCAACTAAACCCATTTGAAACCGGGTTTCGGTAAAATTTTTAAGATCTTTATGTTTAATAAATTAAAATTGTTTTTATCTTTAAATTTAATTGAAACTGAGTTAAAGTAAATCAATAGAACTTGATGGATTTGTTAAACTTGTTTTAATAACTAAATTCTAATCTAAATCTGGTTTCACATGAGATTAGTTAAAGAACGTGTAATCTAAGTAAATTCAGGGTTGGTCTTTGAATTTTTTTAGTTTTTTTTTGACCGGCTTCTTTTGCCTAATAAAACAAGAAACGGCCACGTATGTTTTGGGCATACATTTTTTTTATTGCGGCAGTAAATTCTCAGCTCAATCTGGAGCACAATTCGTTTTCAAATTCGTTTGAACACATTTTTTTTAGTTTTCTTTTGACCGGCTTCTTTTGCCTAATAAAACAAGAAACGGTCACCTATATTTGACCACGTATGTTTTGGGCATACAATTTTTTTTTATAGCGGCAGTAAATCCTCAGCTCAATTTGGAGCATAATTTCTTCTTCGTACAAGTTTGACTTTTGTTTCTTTTGTTTTCTGGTGACGCAACAAATTTACAACTTCATTCAACCAGTCCAAATTACCAAAATATTCTCCAGAGAATCGGGAAAGTTGTCTCGTTAAGGTTTCAGGGAAAATTAGCAAAATAAATTTAATTTTGAACACCATTGGTTAATAACGTGAAAGTCATTACAAAAAAAGCAAATATAAATACCACACACCCATGGGGAGTACGTCCAATAACCGGTCGAGTTTTGATTCAGCTTATTAATAATTGGGAAGGATGACAAATTTAAATTTATTTTTGATTTTATTATTTGATGTTTGACAATAATTTGTTGTGTTGAAAAAAAAATAACCAAAATAAATAAACATTTGAAACAGTGTTGCCAGTCGGGCAAGAAAACAAAATAAATAAAAAGTTAAATTTGTGTAAAGAACAGTAAGGTCACAATAAATTTAAATTCAAAATTAAATCTTGCTAAACCAACAAAAGCAAATTAAGTTTAAAATTTTAACTAACGTTCTTAAAAGTAAGCCAATCAAGTTTAAAGCTAAAACCATCTTGTTAAAAATAAAACAAATTGGAAACAAGATAAATTTAAACTGGTCGGTAAACGATGAGAACACACAACCAATTGGATTTAAATTCAAAACACCTTTTTCATTATAAAGAAAATAAAAATAACGAAAACCATGTACCTAAACATTATCCCTTACATTTATAAACAATTGTTAAAATTATAAAACGATTATTAGGTAACTTCTCGTACCGAACTTGTGTATTAACTCATTATTAAATTTAAAACAAACAAAAAAAAGAAATAACAAAAATTTGAATTGAACAAAAATAAAGTTGAAAAAATTTACAAATATTGACGTATAACTCTAAATTTAAGTTGAACCATTCATAGTTTAAGTGGCAAAAACCCAAAGAAGGGGGATAATAAAATAAATTTAAATTTGAATTAAGGAATGTGTGTTACTTAGATGAAATAAAGAAAAAATAAGTTGAATTTAAATTAAAATCGTGAATAATAAGATTTAAGTCTAGATTTAAAAGAGGTATAGTTAACTGAATAAAAAGAAAAACAATACCCCTTAATAATGGTTGTTAGCCATTAGAAAAACACAAAGTTAATTCAAATTTAAATTTCCAAACGGAACCTAATGTAATTGCTTATGGTATCCTGGATTACACTTAACATAACCTTATTATCTAAGAACAATAACGAATATTGTGAAATTTAAATGGCAGGTCCAGTTAAAATGTAACAGTTCGAACTTAGGGAGTAGTTTAGGGTAGCCCGATGGCATAAGTCGCTTAATTTATAAAACTATAATACTTGAGAGAATAATATCAAATATATTTTGGATTTGTTTTGTAATGAATATAAACATGTTTTACTAGGAATTTGATGCGGCTATAAGGGTAGGTATCGAGTGGTGATGCATAAAAGGGGTAGCCTTTTTAATTACAACGGTTATCATGGTTTAGGGGAGGGTATATCTAATCGTAGGCAATAACACCTTGTCCTACGGGGAAGAAACGACAGGTTTTTTTTGGTATACACTGACACAAAAGTTGTATTGTGTCGCTTTCACTATTACTCCAACGTACCACCGCCCAGGCCCGACGAGCCATAGCCGTGCATATTTGCCTAAGTTGTCAGTGTGGTAGTAATAGTGAAGCTAGCATATCCATCGTCTAGTCAGTCTGGCCATCTGCCAGCTGAGCAACACAGGGTACGGGTAAGAGTAATTAGAACCTTGGTGTGAAACGGGAACGCGATGAATTTGTTTAACAGTACATCTTCGGAAACAATTAAATTTTATTAAAAAAAAAGAAAATAAGAATCCAAATTCGTGATAAGTTTTACTAAAATTATCATAACTTGGTACAAAAATAATAAAAAAAATTATAATTACATACATATAAGGCATAGATGAGGATATTTCATTGTAAATCAGATTATAATAGATAATATATAATAAACGTTTGCGTTATACAGTTATACACATGACAGTCACGGTAACCAAAAATTATTCGACAATCTCAATTTCATCTAAATCTGAGTCCAACTCAACTTCACACTCCCCTTCTGTTTTTAAATTCGTGTAAAAGTTATGAAAACTTGAATTATAAGTGGAAGCATTTCAATCAAATCACGCTTTTTGTTTGCAAAAATGGGTATATCAGCATTATAACATTTGGATAGGGATGAGCTTTGATTTATTCGTCGGCGTTGGTTGCTATTTAGCTCTTTAAAAGTTTCGTCCATTATATGTGATAATTTATATTGTAGTATTCCTGGCTTGCCTCTTACATATCGCATCCAACGAATATTCTTCCATTCAAACTTTTCACCTATACAGATAAAAATATGTTATTAATCTAAAAAATAAAATTTTAAACATTCATGTCCACAAACCAGCTGTATTAGTAGTAGCTCTAGTTTTAATGCCATTAATTTCAAAATGGTAGAAATATGTGTACGGCCGATATCTTGGCTTTTTAGACTTTTGGAGATCTTCACTTTTTTTGTCTTAACTTCAATTAAATTTAGCAAAATTTGACGCCGTTTATCATTATCTCCCAGGCCCCAGTAAGATTCAAATATCTTTTTTTGATGTTCGTTAATTATTTTTGTTTGGCATTCTTGTCTACATTTTTCTAATTTTTGCATTTCTCTTGCCGGTTTAGTTTGGTTTTTGTGTGTAACATATTCTTATCCTAAATTTTTGTTAGTTTTATTCATTTTCTTCCTTGAAATAGAGCTAGGCAAAAATAACTCAACTTGGCTTACTTCTGGAGAATCCTTACTAGCCACGTTGGGGTCTAAGGTACTATTCCCAGCCATGATGCTCTCTGATGTAGAATTTAAAACTGATTCGGATTTCTCTGAAGGAATATAATCGGTATCATCGTAATCACTTTCATGAAAAATATCCTGTACAGATTCGTTCGGGCTATTTACTGCGCTTCTGTTACCACCGATTATTACATTTTCATTTTGGAGAAGTTTTGAAAAGGCTACATCAATCATACCTACGTCATGTGATGTTAAAGTTTCATTTGAAACTGGAGCCCAATCGAGCTGGATTTCAAGATCTTGCCTTACAACGTGTTTGTTGCTATCAATATTAATTTTAGCTGAAAAGCTTTTTTTCATACCTGATATATTATTTGCCATAGTTAAAGAAATTATTTTTTACTTTTTTTTCCAATATACTTCCGACAAAAGCTCTTACGTGGAAATAAGAACAAGTATTTTTTATTTTCAATTTAGACAAAAGCACTTATATTAACATGAGATGATTTGTCGATTTATAAAACCATAGTAAACTAATATGAAAAATGAACTTATTTTGATTTAGGAACCTCATTATAATATATATTTATGTATATACATTTGACATAAGCACTAAAATCGACATTGGTTGTTTAGTTAAAAGAAAATTTAAAAAAAACAAACACGCCTAAGTAGAAATAAGTTGTTTTGAGAAAATTTGTTTACAAAATTTTTTTAAAATTTTTAGAATTTCAAAAGAAAGTTGTTTTGTCAAAAGCAAATCAAAAACAACTCTAATTAAGTGGTTTGGTTTTTGTGTGATATCTCAAAAACTAAATTACCTATAAAGACGCTGATTAGTGTAAACAAACCTGAATGGAAATTTGTCCTTATGATTAAAAAACTAAGAAATTTTCTTATTTCGACTTAAGATGTTTTGTCAAAAGTCCACAGATATCTATGTGTAGGTACTCAAATTAAAGCTAATTTGCTCACGTTTGTAAATATTTTATTTTGTTTTTTAATGCTTTAAGCTGCGTTCACAATCAAAAAAACATTTTCACATGGTGTTCATAATAGAGCAACAATTTCTTTTGTAACTACACACATTTTGCATCAAGAAACCGTTTGCAAATTTTAGCCACAACAACATTAAGCATTTATTTTTATTTTTGTAAACATTTTGTTAAAAATTTTCATTCAAAACTAATTAAAATTATTTAAACGTCAGAAACAATTTCATACAAATTGTTGCTGAAGTTCTAGTTGACTCAACTTTAGTTACATTTTTAAAAAAATGTTAGTTACAAAATTGTTTTTTTGATTTTGAACGCAGCTTTATGCTCGATTTTTTCCCAATTTTTTTGTAATTGATAGCCTATTTTCGATGTGCTAAAGAATTCTTCTCTGCGTAGCCGGGCTCAAGGATTTTCTCCTCTATGAAAACAAAAACGGGCTTGGTAACTAAAGCTTCTCTACATAGCCGGCCTTCTCCGGGCGCAAGGATTTTCTGCTCTGTGGTAAAACAAAGACCGGCTTCGATAACTACAGTTTCCCTGCATAGCCGGCCTTCGGCCGGGTGCAAGGATTTTCTCCTCTATTGTATAACAAACACCGGCTTCGCTGGCATCATGAGCAAATTACCTTTAATTTGAGTACATACACATATCACTAAGTGGGCTGTGCAGTTTTATGGCTCCAGGGGCCTCCAGGGGTTTTTTTTTTGTTCTGAATCGGGTGGCATATTTTTTTCGTAAGCCCCGTAAAGTGCACTTCAGCCAAAAATTTCATTTATTTTGTTTTTTAATTTCCTTGAAAAATAAGGAAGACACTAAATAAAATATTGGTATAAAACATTTGCAGCTCCATTTTAAAATACAAATTTACAATTAGTTTTAAGTAATTATTATTAATAAAAACTTATTTGGCTCAAATTTACTTTAAAAATGTTTCTTTTACCAAAAAACAAGAAACAAACTAAGTAAATAAAAAAAATATATATATGTGTTCCTCTAACTCCCATTGGAGCATAGGGCATAAGTGTTGTTATATTTCATTTTAAGTAAACCTTTTCGCGGTTTTTATGCAAACAGTCGCTGCATTGCTGGAAGTTAGCGTGTAAATAAATGCTTAATGGTGTTGATAACACTTAATAAATTGAAAGAAAACTTCAATGCCTGTACCAAAAAAAAAAGTACGCCGTAAAAATTTTTTAAAAGTATTGTGAAAGTATGGCAGCATGAACTTTCATATACACAGAGTTTGTGATGAGCACCGGTTCCCAATAAAAACGTAACGTAATTAAAGGACCCCTATGAAAGCGGTGCATACTAAAAACTGTTTTTTTTAAGACTTGTAGGAAGTTTTGGAGAAAAATATTGAATTTAGGTTTCCAAATTGTCGAAATGCACAGAATTCGATAAAAAAAAGTTAATAATTTTGCGGACCCTAACAAAACGGAATGACATACATATGTATATACTTTTGTATATATATTACATAATTATTTCAATTAAATTTAATATCACTAATACAAAGTAAAATTAATATTTTTGAGTTGTAACGATTTTGGTGCGGGTTTGCGTTGAGGGTGGCCCGTCCCAAAAAAATTTATTAAGGTTTTTCATAAAACAGGAATTTTAAAGATTAATTTTAATCATCTTTTTGAATTCCATTTTCTTCTGTTTACATTTTTGCTCTTTTAAACGTTTATTCAAGTGCCTTACACGAAAGTGAATACGACACTTGAAGAAAAACGCATTTATTTTCTCGGAGAGCTCGACAAATTCGCTTTCCATAAGCAGTAGTTGGTGAAGGCATTTTGAATGGGAAATTTCAAGCCCATTTATTTTATAAAAAATGCCCTCGAGAGCTTTAACTTGTTCCAAAAATGACGTAGCAGGTTTTTTAAATAACCTTTCGATACCTGATCGACATATGTATACGAATTTTCATGACATACATAAGTGCTCTTAAAGGTGAAGCTTTCGGATGATGTACCCTGATATGTTCTCTAACGCATCCTCTTGAAGAGCACCTATATATGGAAAATTGGTTACATCTAGGCCGTCCAGTGTATCGGGTTCTGCATCACTCTCGTCGTCTTCAAGCAGGTCTGGCAGGCTGTTTGATGGTTTGTATTGGGAAAAACTGTTGTTATTTACTGGTCGTTGCTATTGTTAAGCCACTCAGTTGTATCATAACCAACGGTGCCTATGCCGCTAAGGTGTTCTGTGTTTCTTGCTGAAAATAAATAACAAAATTTATAATAAGATAACGAAACACAAAGTTTTTATAAATAACATACATACCTAATATATATTTCCGCAACCGATATTTAAAATCTTTCGGTGTTGGGTGGTCATTTAAGCCCCCTTTGCTACGTATTGCACCAAAGAAATTCTCTAATATATCTTGGTTTAACCGCTTGGTGCATATATAGTGCATTTTTATTTGTCGGGAACGTATTTAAGAAGCATTTCCAAGGAATTATTAGATGTTATTATTCCTTTTTGGAAACACTCTAACGTTTTTTTCCTTGGTATAACAGGAGAACTCATTATTTGCGTCATACGGTTTAAAATTTGTTGCTGTCATTCCAGCGCGATTCCAAATGGTTCCTTAAAATAAATTTTTACTTATGCATTTGCAATAAACAAACTTTCCAAATTTACCTTTCCAGGGTAATTAAATGTATCCAGCGTTGAGTTGTGCACATCAGAGTCTAAACACAATGTCACGATAATTTATTGCGGTGCGGTTTTTCATAGGATTTTGATGTAAAAAACCGCGACATAAAATTAAAATCTATTTTATTTTCATTGCGGACTTTCTTGTTCTGTCAATTTTTGGTAATCTTTCTCTTTCTGATGTTGCCATAGTTTTTGATTATTTGGCTGTGTTCACAACATTATTGTAAACAAAAAAACGGATTTTGAAGTTTATAAATTTTTAAGTCATAAAATATAAAAGTTTAAAAAATATACATATAAACAAAACAAGGAAAAATGGACAATAATGAAAAAATAATCGAAGAAGTTAGGAAGTATGAGTGTCTGTATAATTTGCAGTCGGGAAGTTACAAAAACTTCCAGTATAATGAAGATTTGTGGTGCAAAATTGCCACAGAAGTTGGCGTAACAGGTAAGTGAATTTCTTTAAGTTATCTTAGTTTTTTGTCAGACTTTATTTAATTTTAGCTGAGGAAGCCAAAAAGAAATTTAGAAATTTACGGGATACGTATAAAAAGTGGAAGCAAAAGGACAATTTGCCATCGGGAAGTGCAGCTTTATTACGCAAACCATATACATAGGTATGCGGAATGCTTAAAGTTTTTAGACGAAGTTCCAACGGCACGCAAGTAAGTTGAAGGACATTTTTTTTTTTAATAATTTCTAATATACATAAATAAAAAAACAAACATGGTTTAGTTCTTACGTACTGCCGTACTTAAGCATGGAAAGACATCGAAAGTGTATTACATTAATCGTTCTTCAAATGTAAGTAGTGGCAAAAAAGGTAAGAATGGCAAAGGATTCTTCAGGGGAAAATTTTATACAAAAAATATGTATGCATAAGAATAGCTTAATTAATTGAAATAGGATTCCGTAGGACTATTAATTACAACGTTATACCTTTTAAGACTTTCAATCCTCTAAATTAAAGCTCCACAACTAGTTGAAATAACAATCTAATTGTGTTTTTAACGCAAATTAAGTCTTTAAATAGTTACAGTTAAAGAACAACCGTAGGTATTTTTATATGTCATCTTAAATAATTTATTTTAACTGAAATTATTTTATTGTTAAATTTAAGACAATTCGCAGGTGAATTTTAGTTCAAATTTAAGACCAGTCCTACCTAGGTCATTTTATAGATCAAACTAAAGATCTATTATAGGGTTTTCCATAGTTCAAAAAGAAGATGTATGGTATGACTCTTATAGTTAAAATTAAAGGTCAGAAGCTGTCACTTTTTGGTAGAACAAGTGTTGATGAACTTAGTGGGTTTTGACAGACTATTGCTTTGAATTTTTAGATTTTGAGATAGATGTATAAAAAATTATATATATAGAAATTTCTAAAGTTAAAATATTACTATGTGTTTTTATTTTAGAACTATATGTAATGTTTCCGAAGATTCATTGGACACAACAATAGATATATCCAATGATTCTGACACAAAATCTCCACCACCATTAAAAAAAAAAAAAAACGTTGAGCAGATGCAAGATAAGATGCGAGACTTTCTGGATGCAGCATCAACATCTATTGGAAGTTTAGCAACTTCAATAAAAACGGATACAACATCACAGCTTTTTGAGTCACTAGCTAGCAGAGTAAATAAGGCCAATTTGACAATGCAGCAGAAAACTAAAATTGAGAGCTCTGTCTGTACCTTAGTATATTCAATGATTAATGAATATATAAACTAGAATTATTACATATTATTTAAACTTTGTGTATATTGATCTCCTTCACCATTTCATTTTTTATTTTTTAAATTGAATTTGTTTCTAAAAAAATCTTCTCAATAGAGACTAAAAAGGTTTTTTTTTTTTGTGACGAAAACACCAAAGAGTGGAGTTTTATTCTTCGAATGTAAGAAATTTCATTTAAACTTTAATTAATTTGTTTTTATGTTTGATATAAATAAAATATTAAAAAAAATTTTAATTAATTGATTTTTTTATTGAACATTTCATAAAATTTTACACAATGATTATATTTTTTTCATGGATACAGAATTCCTCATGTACAGAGCAAAAACCATCGGGGATTTTACTACTACACACTAGTACTTTAAAATAGCGTTGGTTTGCTTGAGGTCCTAAAATTGCTGTTACACTGTGTTATAAATATTTTTTTTTTTATTGTTGAGTAATCAAGTATTCTTTAAGTTTTTCACGCAAACTGAATGCTTCGGAAGTTGGATGATTCGACCGCAACAGACCAATATTTACCAAATTACCCTGGTCAAGTTCTTCATTGGCCTCACAATTGAAATAATTTTGGTCATTATTTAAAATTAAAAAGTTATGCAACAAAATTGCGGCTAAGACAATTTTGTCAGCGTTCTTCGGACTGGCATTAATTGTTGTATGCAACACACGCCATCGGTTTGCCAGTATACCGAAAGTTATTTCGATCCTGCACCTTGTTTTTGAATGGATTTTATTAAAATTCCTTTTATCTTCTTGCAGTGAAATACCTGTAAATAAATATATCAGGGATCACAAAATAAAAGTTATTCTGTGAGTTTTATTTATTTGTCACAAAATAACAGTTACTTTTTGATTTCCTTTTTTTCCTAAAAAAAAACATAATTTTTAAACTGAATAAACTATACAGAAGTAACTTTTATTTAACATACAAGAGCTTTTTTACAGACTATGGCGATAAATTAAATTTTAACGCAAAAAATACGCTTTCTACAGTTTCTAAATTTACTTTTTTTTAAGCAGAAAAATAAAAATTTCGTGACAAATAAATAAAACTCACAAAAGCTTTTATTTTGTGAGGAATAAATAAATATCAAGAAATAACTTTTATTTTCCGAGAAATAAATAAAAATTAAGAAATAATGGTTAAAAAGTAATTTTTAAAATAAAACTTATAACCGTTACGGTCCCATAAATATATATATTTATATCTCATATTTATATTGATTTAATATAAATACGAAAATGAAAAAAATTGTAATATAAGTACCTGGAAAAGGACGCATTAAGTTAGGCAAAAGCGGAAAAGCATTGTCTCCGACGAAGTAAAATGGATATACCAGATTTGAGTTAGGCATTGTATCTGGTGGCGGAACATTTAATTCATTATTTATTATCTTCTTACCAAATATGCTTCTTCTGAAAATCCCACCGTCGCTTTGACTTCCAAATGCTCCCACGTCGACATATGTAAAAGCGAAATTAGAATCGCATGTCGCCAGTAAGACAATGCTAAAATGTTTTTTATAATTATAATAAAGCGATCCACTCCTTTTCGGGCAAGTAATGCTGATGTGTTTGCCATCTATGGCCCCCAAACAATGAGGAAGACCAGTTTTTTCATAAAAAGAAGATGCTATTTGGGACCAATCAGTTATGTTTGGATTAGCGACATAGACTTCATGCAGTTCATTCCATATTACTTCGCATGTTTCATAAACAACTTTCCTTACCGTGGATACTCCAATTTTATATGCCCAAGCCAAAACTTGCATACTACAGCCGTGAGCAAGGTATCTTAATGGAAGCATACATATAAAAAATTAGGTTTGCGGATGGTGAACCAAAAAGATTTAAATCATATTCCTAAACATATTGCAGACTTAACATTATACATTATCGCTTCTACTTACAGTAAGGTAAGTGATAATCGACACCCGGGGCTAAGCGGCTTTCTAAATGAATGTTTTTCCAGTTTCGGTTTAAGTAGAGAAAGGAGCAGCTTGTATTGAGAAACACTCATTCTTGTTGCTAGATGAAAATGCTCCTCATCCTGGCTTTCAATCTGCTGCAAGCATGTTTTGAAAAATCCATCCGAATCCCTTGATACATTAACGGGTCTTACCCACCATCTCCTGTTAGAATGTGTCGTGCTTTCTAATTCCACACATAAATCAAACGTGGCTTCTACCAAATTAACAACTTTTTTAATAGCTTCCATTTTTTTATTTACTGCCATTACGAAATATTTTACACAAAAAGTAATTTTTTTTGAAAATGTTATAAAAATGTATGCACAAATAAATTAATAAAAATGTAAACAAACAATGACAACTATTTCCGTCGCCGTCTTCCGTTGTATTATGTTTATTTTTCTTTCCCGCAACGAAAAATCGCACCGCACCGCAAACATTGTGTTTAAACTCTCAAACCAGTCGTTTACCAATTGCACAAACTCAGCGGTAATAACCGGATTGCACATTTCCATACCCAAAGAGTAGCATCTTAGAATAGCGTTTGCTGAGGTATGAGAAAATAGCTGTGTAGCAAGCTTTACTTTTTGTCTACCTAGAAATTTGAAAAAAAAAATGTTTATTCCGTGATCATTTATAATTTTATAATTGATTTCGTACCTGGACCTTTTACATCAAGATGCTCAGTACTTAACTTAAATGTTATTGAGACATCGCTAGCTGATGTGTGCTTCAGCAAATCAACCAAAGGGGCATGAGGTGATAACGTTTTTTTCATAAATTAATCCAGTGTCCAAGAAATGATTCCTGATTCATTTAATTAGGTGTGGTGCATCAGCAAATACCAACATTTTTTCCGACTGATATATAGGGTGCGGTATCCATGGCTTTTATAAGAAGCATTCGGTTATAAAAATAAAACAATATTAGCCAATTTTTTAACATTAATTTTTTTTTGGCAAAAGCAAAACCTCACTATGTATGTGTTAAAAATTAATTACATTATCGCTACACTTATTACCTCTTAAAAATTAATAAAATTAACCGTGCAACTTAAACACGTCTTAATATTTATATATGTATATCGTAAAACTCTTCTAAAAATTTGATTAATTTAAATTAACCGTGGTATTGAAATATGTCTTACGGCCATTTTCACCAAGATCGGGTAAAACTTTCAATTTAAGTTCCGGTTACCAATATGTTTTGACAGTTATAACCGATAGTTAATTATAACCGAACATAGTGAAAATGGCCGTTAAAATTATTTAAAATTTAATTTATCGGAAAACTTATCAACAATAAAAAATTACTTAAATTAAAATTTACCGTTGAACTTAATTACGTCTTAAATATTATTCCAAATTTTATTTATCGCAAAACTTATTATCTATGAAAAATTAATCAAATTTAAATTAACCGTTAAACTTAATTACGTACGTCTTAAATATTATTCAAAATTGTATTTATCGTAAAACTTATTATCTATAAAAAATTAATTTAATTTGAATTTACCGTTCAACTTAATTACGTTGTTAGTATTATCAAAAAGTAATTTCAATTTTTGGGAATACAATATTTAAATTTTCAAAAGATTTTGTTATTCGTGCTTAATTCCCAGTTTTTATTATTGATAAAAACACTTGAAATTTATTGTTGATGGGATAAGCTATTCCTATGCGAATTTCACTGGTTGCTTAGGCCAGATCACCAGGAAACTTCATCCATAAAGATTTTAGAAAAACTAAAGATATTAAACCAAATAAAACTGTTAAACGTATAAGAATTATAGCAACAGTTCTACTTGTAATAATATCAAAGTTTAAACAAAACAACATCAACAATAAACAGTGGCTTCATCTCATCTTACATTCCCCACTACAATTAGTTGAAATTCTCTCAACATTAATTGTAGTTGTAAGTAGGTTAAGAAAAACAAAATAAAAACAACAACAACTTACAAAAGATGTTGTCAATTAAGTGTTTTTTTAGGCCGTGCACCTGCCTGTTTATTATCAAAAAGTAATTTCAATTTTTAGTATTATTTAAAATTAAATTTGTCATAAAACTTAAAAGATATCTATACAAAGTTATTTAAATTTACCGTGCAACTTAATTAAATATTTATTAGAATTGTTAAATACTACCGATTTTTTATTTACCGTTTGTGCAGTCGAATGAAGATAACAGAACGCGAAGAAAATCTAACCAATATTGTTATCATTTATCCTCGGCGAAGAAAAAGATGCAAGAGGTTTAAACAAATGATTTCAATGTGTACGTTTGTGTTTTTATATAAAAACTTACCTGGGCAAATATTTAATTCTCTTCATAACTTACGATTAGTGGGCCCCATGTCGCATACCATTGCAACAACAAGAAACCCAACTTTGTGAAGTTCAGTCGTTGAGTTGGACAGTCATTTGGCAGTCAAAACTATAAAAAACAGGTTGCGTCCACGATTTACGAAGGCCTCGCACCATAACCACTTGCACAAAATTTACTGGCGTTCTCACTGCGTCAGCAACTTCATCATACTCAAAGGTTTCCACTACCTTCATCTCGTCAAAAACTTGTACACAAATTTTATCCTCGGGATCAAGGTCGGTGATTTCACGCATAAAATCTATGGCTGTGGTGAGAGGTTCACTTTACGACTCCAGCGCTGCAACGTCGAAACGTGAGGTAGTGGAAACCCTTTTTTGTATAAATGGCGATATACTCTGGGGCCGGCAGCATGCAGACAAATTGCGCTGGAAATATCTGGCCATCTCCAATTAATATTGCCAGGAAACATCATTTTGCGGACCTGCCCATCCGTAAAAATTTTGCGCATTGCGTCCACGGCCGCATTTGCCTTGGCCAAGTTACATTTCCGCTCTTTGACTTCTGTCTGCAAGCTTTGAATTTTTTTCGTATAATATTCAATGTAACTTGGAGTTTCTGGACTGTAGTAATAAATTAAATATTATTATTAGAATATCATATTTAAGAATTATATAAGAAACTTACGTAGTTTGTGTTTCTTTATCAGGGTACGTTTTTTCTTGTAATTTTGTATTACTTTCAAACACTTCGAACATTCCTTGACACTGGGGCAAGGACTGATCCATTGCATGCTCTTCACGGAATGCAACTGGATTGTTGTACACTGGCATGGGGGCTATGTTTGTCGCAGGATTGTTAAACGATGGATATACAAAGTTTTGTTTTACGGGCAATCTATATTTATTATAATAATACACAAAATATTTTTATAAAGCCATATAAAACATTTACTCACTCTGGTACTGCATCCGGCAACAATGGAGTGTTTTTTGGGTCGAACATTCTACATTTATTATAGTAATAGGTGCGTTTGAGTACTTTTGCAGTAAATGAATAAACTGAAAAATTTGCTCTCACAAAAAGCTGTTGTGCAAAAAAGTACGCGAACGCAAAATTTGTAAAAATTCGTAAAATAAAGGCAACAGCTGATGGCAAATAATTGAAGTGTTGAAAAATGTTTACACTTTTGACTACTTAACTCGTTTTCTTATCGGTACTTGATTAAAAACTTTTTATAACACGAAAATTTTTGGAAAATTCAAACAAACTATTTTATTTTATCTTTCATATTTGTTTGTTTTTAATTTTATTTGATTTTACTAATTTGTAGCGGGTTAAATTATTTAAAAGAATATCAATAATTTTTTTGCTATTGATTACTTAATTACTTAAGTCCCCAAGTACTTCACACTTTTACAACTCTAAAAAATTAACATAACAAAAAAAGTTTCAAAAGTTGGTATTTAGCCAAATAAATGCTTCACAAACAAGATTAATTTATTAATAGTTATTCACTTTTTGTTTTAGTTTAATTTTTATTTCAACTTTTCTTTTATTTAACAATTTTTTCACAATTTATATGCATTTTATTTATTACTTTTGTTTGTTTACCTTTTGGAACATATGTTTTTTTGATTAACTAAATTTTACTGCAAAAATTTCTGCAGTAAAAATTTGTAAATACTCAGACAAGAACTGTCACTTTACGCTCTCAATTTGTGTACTTATTTACTGTATTTTGTGAACTCGAACGCAATTTCGTAAAATGCAGTAAAGTTCAGTAAAAACTTTTGTGTTCTCGGACGCAGCTAATGTTCATTATAATAATGCCCAATATATATTTATAAGAATCTTTTAAAAATCGTAATTTATAAAAACATTTACTTACATTGGCAATGCATCCGGCAACAATAAAGCACTTTTTTGTAGCCTAATAATGTTTGTGTGGGCAAAATGGTCAGCGCAAACAACTGCATGCCGGGAAAAGTCCAGACTACAAATTTTGCTCCACTTGAGCCTACGATCATCGTTGAGTACACTGAAGAAGCTACCATTTCCAGGTTCTTGCTTCTTTTTGCATATGCAACAACTTTTCATATTTTTTGTTTTTAAGTATATTTCAACACTTTTTTTTCTTTAAAACACTTTATGTTTGATTGTATTTTTCAATTTAAGAAACTTAACTGCACTTTTTAATATATTATAAACTGAAATTTTTTACAATAATTAATTTTTCAGTTTGAAGTTTATTTTGAATTGTAATTTGAAAAACTTCCAGTTACAATTTAACATAAACATCTTTTGACATTTCTCTACATAATTATAAAAAAAATGTAAACAACTTTTGACATGCCTCTACCCAGTTATGCAATAAAAAAGTAGCACAGCTGTGTTTTCAACGCCACCTGAAAGTCAATTCGCCTTGCATTTTCCCTTCAAAAAAAAAATTAGCAAACTTGATTCAAAAAAAATTAATATTCCAAATATATGTATATACCCAATTATTAGTAAAAAATAATTATTTTCATCACAAAAGGGATAGGAACATTTTGTTAAGATGTTGAAATATTTTGATTTTTAGCCCTGTGTATTTCTTATGGGAAAATTCCAACATCTTCGCAAATTGATGTTAAATGTTGACAAGTGTGAAAAGGCTATAACACTTTTAACGACAGCTGCTGCTGTTAAAATCCAGCTGTTTCAGGCAGCTGTTAATTTAAACAAAACAAATTGTGGTTTATAAACACCAACATTTTTGATGTGGTTAAATCCGCTTAGAAAAGTGTTTTTTTATCGTTGTACCTACATACATATATAGTCGATAAATGATATGGCTTTTAGGTATTTAGCCTACAATGTATCCACTTCTTATCACACACCCGTCTTATTTATTTATCCTAAAGCAAACCATTTTGACTCAAATAAAATTAAAAATATTAATTTAACTTAAACTAAATTAATAAAATAAAAAAAATTATAATGTTTAACGCACTTTGCACTATATCATTTAAAATCAATTAATTAAAAGTTTTTTGGTGTGTTATTTTTATTCTTCTTCTGTTATTTAATCCTATTTTGACGTTTCTCTTGGCAGAGTTGCCCCGATATATCAATTTGAATAGAGAGTAATATAAAACTGTATACCGTGGTTATAAATAAGTTAGTACATCACATCGTGGTTAGTGCAAACATCAAAATGTGTGGTTAAAGTTAACACTTTTTAAAGTGTTAAAAGTAAGTGAATTGCACTACAGGAGTCATAAGAAAAACTTCAATATGATTCCAAACAAACATTTGGACCAAATAATTTAGAATTTTGGAAAATCAAAAAACTAAAAGCTCCTACAATTTCAAAAATTTGCGCAAGTAGCCTGAGCAGTACCCTTAACACAGGTATCTGTGGAAAGAGCATTCAGCGCCTTGCCTCAAAAAAGTTTTTTTTTTTTTAAACTACTAATTTTGTTTTCAAAGAAATTTTTTCTTTCTTTTTTTCGTTTCTAATTAATCACAGAAAAAAATATTCCTTTTTTCACACACAAACATTTTTTATTTAAAAAATAAAATTTAATTTTGTGTTTTGAAAGTTTTCTTTCAGAAAGTCTGAATTTATATGTAGGTGAGAGTGGAAGAGAACATGCTATTATCCTCTCCCCTCTTATCAATAAACTCAGACTTTCTGAAAGAAAACTTACATATTGTGAACCTAGACTAAGCAACCAGTGAAATGCGCATAGAAATAGCTAATCCCGTCAACAATAAATTTCAGTATTTGTATCAAGAATAAAAATTAGGATTTAAGCACGACTAACAAAATCGTTTAAATTAAATTTGTTTTAATTAAAGACTTTTACAAAATGCAAGGTGCCGACAGAAGCATTCAGCCTCGGCTATTTTAAACGGTCCCTCCACCTGATCTCCTTACTATTGATACCACTAACATCAGACCGCGAATGAAATACTATTCTCATGCGTGGGCCTTCAAAGTCTATTTTGGAGCTTTATGACCGCATTCAGAAAAGTTGAAGGTTCTCATTGGTGACAGTAGGGTATCCAATTCTATTGACTCCTTGAGCACCTGAGGAAGGTTGGTTGTATTTGCCTATTTTATTGTTACAACAATGGGATGTGTTCTGATTATACAAGTTTTTCCTCAAGAGCCCATTCTATTGTGGTCGATTGTGCCACTGCATCGTACAATCCTTTATAGGGAAAATTAGTTTTTTTGGCCGGACTGTTCGTATATGGAATAACCTTCCTGCTGAATTTTGCTGAAGATATAACTACAAAAACGGCACGAGACTATAGAAATAAACCTTAGAAATAAAATTAAATTTTTTGGATTCAAATTTAAGATTCAATCCTTCCTACCTTATTAAAGAATATTCATTAACATTTTGCATCTGGTACCCCCTAATGTTCAATGTAGTTATATTCGGTGCATTAAATTACAAATACGGGTTCATAGATTACAGATGAGTGAGTGTGTGTTTGTGTGTGTGTAAGCGAAGGAGCAAACATAAATATACATACCATAAAAGAATAGATATGTTCATATTTCAATTTCAATGCTTATCATAAAAATAAATTGTTTTCAAATTGGTGCAATAAGCAATCTCATTGGAAGCAAAATCTAAAATTCCATTTTGATATTAAATTTTACACTTTAAGTACATAAAGTGTTCATATTACTCGTACAAAATCATACATTTTGTATGTTCATTTGGCTAGAATGCAAAATGTACGATTACTATTAGATACTCATGCATACTTACCTACAAACATACATACATATAATTGAGCATAATAGACATTTATATAGTGCTAGGAAAATTGCTCACCTTTGTTTAAATATATGGGGGATTTCATGTCAAGTGACCCGACTTTTCTTCCACAAAATCATTCACATCTGAAAAGATTGTTTCAATGTGCATCTTTCAGTCATGCTTTTAAGTCAAAACGCAGTGGTCATTTATCAAGTTTTGAAGATACATTTGAAGTCTGGTGAATTCGTTAGATTTCGCAGAGAACTATACATATGTTCTTTAGGATGCCATGCAGCCATTTTACTTCAGTAACGACCAAGCAACTATATTTCCAGTATTTAGTACATGAAAGATGAAAAACTGGAACACAAAAGCAAGGCAATCAATTATATCATAGATTTAAAACATGATGCCGTTGCAGTTTATGAATACCAGAAGATAATAGAGCAATTCCATATGAAAACGATCAAAATTGGCAAATTTTTGGACGACCCCTCTTCGATTTTAAAATAAATAGTCTCAATCGATTGCCCAGCAAAAAATAATGTACCTACATTTTTTTTTTTTTATAGTGACTGGTTTAGTGGTGGTGTACACCACTGTCATGTGACAAAATTGAAGAATTCTTCATAAGGGACCTCATTGAAAGTTGTTTAAAAAAAAAACTACTAAAGCGATCGCAAAGAGTGATAGCTCGTTGGAAAGGTATTGAATCAGGCTTTAATTGAATAATAAAATTTTCCTAATTTTTCTTAGAAATGTACCTTTAAATTTTCCCATGAAAATTAAATTTTCCGATTTTCCACAGAAGCTCCTAAATTTTCCGGCTAATTTTTTTTTTTTGGATTCCTCATAATTTTTGCTTTAAGAATCAGCAATAAAAAAATGGGCCCCGACTCCTTGTTTGGACAGGAGAAGAGCATTTAAGAGACCACCTTGTTAAAAATACATTTCTCTAGCTCGTCAATCTTCGGACAATTGTCGCATTTGGACAGATGACAATTTTCCGTGGGGTATGCGCACAACGACTTCGACAGGAGGTCCCTATATGTTTCAATTTCACCGTGAAATACTTTCAATTTCTTGCATGGAAAGAAAATTAATTTGATGTTTTGATGAAACATGCAAACGCAGACTAAATGCGTTCCGTGCCTGTCTAATGCCAGCACGCATTCTTTTGGTCGTAGGATGGCAAACTTAGAAAATCCCACTTTTTCTGCTGGGTATTTCTCATTGAACTGATGGTATGCTTCGGATAGATTACATAATAATAATCTGCGCTGATTGTGTACTTTTTCTCCATCTTCACGTGTGATAACATAGTCACGTGTACCTGGACAGGCGCGGCTGTTGTCATCATTGCAGTAAAAATCTTGAATCAATTTCACCGTTGCTTCGCTGAGGGTCCTTGAGCCAAATTTCTTGGTGGGAGTCGCCAATATGCCCTTCTGTCGAACTAATTCTTTGCTTCTTCTCGCGATGTAAAAAGATGTTTGAAACTGTTCAGAAATCTTTCGTATAGACCATGATTGAGGCAGCACAGATAAAATGAGATATTTCTCCGGAAAAGTGGTCGCTAAATTGAATTTTCTTTTCAACTGCTCAATCATTTGTTTGCCGTCATCAACGTCATCTGCTTGACTGCATTCGTTATCAGAGCCTTCATCAAATATTGTCGCGAATGCACTCATAACCTTGCCTTTTTTCTCTTTCCTGTATGTTTCACTTCGCAACTTTCTTTTTCTAATAGGCGTTTCACCTAAAGTGGTAATAGCCTCATTCAAAGGACTCAAAGACATATTGACCATCGGAATGTCTGCCTCACTATCAGATGAAACATTTTTTTCACTTGTCATTTTACTCTCGGATTGTGGCTGCATTTGTTTCAATGCATTTGCTTGTTGAGACAAATCGATTTTAAACTTGGGGCAAATGAATTCTGCTTCTTCACCGTATTGTATATTTAATTCATTCATGTATCGCTTCGAAACACCAGTTAATTTTAATAATTTTATCTTTTTCGAACGATGTCCACTCTTGTTAAACGGAGCAAAGTTTATTCATTTTACTTTAAATTGTCTTTACAGCTTTACTCTTTACTTTACAAAAAAAAACACTTTCACGTTTAGTATTCAACTGAAATTTGACTCAGAGTGTGTGAAGTATTTATATTTATTTTTCGGTAAAAAAAATAAGCGATTTTGCTTTTCTTTAATAGGAAAATTTGCGTGAAATTACAGGTCATAAAATGTTTTGCAAATTTTTTAAATTACCAGGTAATAAATGTTTCGCCATATTTATGGAAAATCCGTGTTTTATGACTTGTTTCTGCACGTGTAATATTTATTACCTGGTAATTTAAAAAATTTACAAAACATTTTATGACCTGTAGCCTCAGTCGGTCAGTCATTTGTAATAAATATTGTAATTAAGTATAAGCAGTAAAATAAGAAAGATTTTTTCTTTATAAATGTATTTTTAACTGTAAAATAATTTTTAAAATGTATTTTTAACAGGGTGGTCTCTTAAATGCTCTTCTCCTGTCCAAACAAGGAGTCGGGGCTAATTTTTTTATTGCTGATTCTTAAAGCAAAAATTATGAGGAATCCAAAAAAAAAAAAAAAATTAGCCGGAAAATTTAGGAGCTTCTGTGGAAAATCGGAAAATTTAATTTTCATGGTTAAATTTAAAGGTAAATTTCTAAGAAAAATTAGGAAAATTTTATTTTTCAAATTAAACAAAATACCTTTCCAACGAGCTATCACTCGTTGCGATCGCTTTAGTAGTTTTTTTTTAAAACAACTTTCAATGAGGTCCCTTATGAAGAATTCTTCAATTTATTCACATGACAGTGGTGTACACTAGGGTGTCCCAAAAAATGTTTTCTTTATGATTTTCATTGGTGCTCAATCAAAATTTAAAAGCTAATAGGGTAAAATATTTTTGGTTTTTTTTTAAGAATTTTCGAAATAGGTTTAGAGGTCGCGCAAATTGAGTTTTCATAAAAAACCGGAGTTTTCGGCATTTTTTTTAACTTTACTGATAACTTGGTTAATACCACGAGTTTCTGCACTCCTGAGGAAACAGTTTTAAAGAAAAGTATCTAAGCTTTATTCCTGTGTGAAAAACTTATAAGTTTTGGTGATGAGGTTACTCATTTAGATACCCTTAATTGCCATTTTTCGTAATTTTTCAAAAATTTTGTAATAACGCTTTACAACTTTTTAAGTTTAAATGAAAACGAAAAAAAACTAATGATGCAGTTTGAAAGACAAATTAATTCTTATTAATATGAATAAACAATTTTAAAATTTATTCTTACCGTCCCTGAGTTATACCCGTTTTTATCTTTATACCCAGTATATGTTATTAAAAAATATTTGCAGAATTTGCATTTTTGTCGGCAGTTTGGAGGGATCAAGGGCATCTATAATTTTCCCCACATGCCACACATTTCTTGTTTTCACAAAATTCATATATATTTTGAATAATATTATACATTTCGGACTAACAAAAAAATAATATAAAAAAATTCTTACTGGTACGTCGACGAAAACATTTATTCATATATGTGACGCGCAAATATAAAGGCACCTAAGGGTAAAAACCGGTTTTGTTCAGGCGAGCCATTTTGGTGTACCATCACTTCATAAAACGCGTCTATCTCTGGGAGGGAACACTTTTGGGGCATGGGATCGGTCTCATTCGATGTTGTCCCCATAAAAAAAAGTAAAAATTTATATTTTTTACCCTTAGGTCCCTTTTCGCTATGCGCTGCCACATATGCAAAAAACTTTTCTATTTGATTCGTCGGTCAGCTAACTCAAATTAATTGTGTTATGCAAAATCGTATAACGACAATATGATAGCGGAGAATACACATAAAATAAAAAGTGAAAATGACAGCGTGTAACGATGTAGATCAATAAATGTCAGAAGTTAATGACCAACTATAAAAATGTATTGAAATATACAATAATTATAACGAAAAAAGTATCACCATTTTTAAGGTACAAACAATAAAAAATAGTGTAACTCGCAAACTGTAGGACAAAATTTCATTTTTGTTTTTCTTGTTTCTTTAGAACTTATCGGTATTTAAAATCGCGTCACTAGTTTTTGTACCTTTCATATAAATTTGGAAAGTTATAAACCGTTTTTTACAGAATTTGTTAAAAAATTACAAAAATACTTAATATGTGGAATCGTAGTGGACAAAAATATGGCCGGAACTTAAAGTTTTTGCATATGGAAATAAAGTTTGGGAAATTTTCTTTAGAAATATTCGGTCAAAAAATTAAATGAACGTGGTTATTGACAAAGTTTTGAGTCAAGTTTGAAAAAGCCCCAAAAAACCAGATTTTTAACAAAGACTTGAATTGCGCTACCTCTAAACCTCTTCGTAAAAATCTAAAAAAAAATTCAAAAATACTGGACCCTTTATGCTTTCAAATTATGCTTGAGCCTCTGACAAAAAAAATTTTTGGGACACCCTAGTGTACACCACCACTAAACCAGTCACTATAAAAAAAAAAATGTAGGTGGGTCATTCTTAAAAAACATGACCAATTGGTGTCCCCAGACTTTACTATTTTATATTTTGTTTCTCCAAAAAGAAAATAGAAAAATATCTGCATTTTTATAAATTATTGTCGATTCTACGTAACTATATTATAAAACAAAAATAATTAGTTATCTGAAAATAACTTAAAAAATATTTTTAATGTCAAAGGTTTAGCAAAAACCTGTGTCCCGAGCCAATTTAATTAAATTTATTAGTTATTTTCAGTTAAAATAAAATTGAAACAAAATAATATTTACAATTTTTGTTGTTCAGTTTGTATATACATATTAATACCATATATAGAAAAGAATGATGAAAAATAATTTTTTTGTATAATTTTTTTGAAGAAAAATCTTGTCCCCAGGTGTTGGTCCCCTCTGTTACGTCCACACATTTTATTGAAAAATTTTGTTAAACGTTATAACGCGTATATTTCTCTTATGCTTCTCCATCAAAACTTAGCTGAAATCAACAAAATGTGTTTTTAACTGTTCAGTCTTGTTTAGTGCGTGGTTGAGTAAGTAACTTAATTGTAGGCCGGGTGCGTACCCTTATTCAGTGTCTACTCTGTTACTGTTGAAAAACGGTGAGTAAAGTGATTTTTTTATAAATATTTTGTGTACACTAATTAAGTGGACAAATAAATTCTACAAAATTCTAATAAAAAGCTAAAATATGGTATTTTTGAGTTAATTTGTCCCCTCTGTTACCGGTCCACTTTGTGACTTATTATCAGTAAAAACTCCAAAAATTTAAAAAAATTCTGCTGGTTATGGATTCCAATTGTTGATAAGATCCGTAACCACATGAGGCCAATTATAAACATATTTGGCCAACTTAATTTTTTAAAATTACAAAATTCAGAATGGTTATGTTTTTAAGAACGACCCAGGTACATTATTTTTTGCTGGGCAATCGATTGAGACTATTTATTTTAAAATAGGAGAGGGGTCGTCCAAAAGGTGATCGCTTTCATATGGAATTGCTCAATACTTAATTATCTAAATTCTAAATTTACAGTAGGGAAGGTGTACTACGTTTCGGACAAAGCTCATCAGCATTTTGAAAATAAAAGTAGCTTCAAAAATCTTATAGCTCATGAAAAAGATTTTCATGGTAAAGTAGCATGTGATGGTGTAAGAGCAAACCTTAAAAGAAATGCAGCGAAGTATAGAATCCAGTGCTCTCATCAACATCGTATCTTAGATGCGAGTGCTTATTCCATTGGGCAAATAATTGTTGTTAAGAAATTGAAATAGTTTTTATTATTAAGCAAAGAGGACCATGGGGAACCATTGAAAAGGCTGAAGAGCAGATTCTATTCTGCGGTAACAATCGATGGTACCGCTCAATACCATGCTTTTATACCGCCTGTCGATGGAACCCTCAAGTTGAAAAAGTTGTATGCCTCTACTTTACATGCAGTCTAAAACTGACATGAAATGTTTAACATTAACACTAATATGATGTTAGTGTTAAGTATAGACTCATCATGTAAGAGGTTTTCTCATGTTATAACACGGTTGTTAATGCAAATGTATTAACAACGCTTTTATAACATCATGTTATAACAGCAAATCATGTCAGTTATAGACGTGGAGTAATGCAATTTCTTGTCATAGCCATAAAATAAAACAGCAGCGAAATCAACAACTGAACCTAGTAACGCCAAGAGATGATTGGCAAAAGCAGAAAATAAAGGCAATAAATAGGGAGGATGAAAAACTTTGCAAGACTTAAGTAACAGTAACCTTACCGTAAAAAAGTAAGACCGATCTATTTCTTACAGATTGAGACGCAACATCTTACTGCTAATTATAATCGTTCTTATTTTTACACACAACTAAATGAAACAGCTGATTTGCAATGCTACTGTAACCCCCCGGTTAAAATAGTTATGATATAAAAGGATCTAATGTGATTAAGATTAAATTTCATTAAATTATATATCCTTTTATTCAAAATTGTTACAGAAAAAAGTGATGTTATTCCTGGGATTAACATATTGCGGGCATTACAATATAAAATGCTAGTTGGGTATGTTACATACCGTCGGAAAGGTTAATTTGTCTAGTTTCTCAGCATTAATTTTGTTTTTAAGGTTTTAGAAAATAATTAGTATTGTGGTAATTTTGTTGAACTATTTATGGTTTTTAATCCAAATTTTCAATATTTTCAATCAGGCTGAAGTTCATCAAATTTAATTTTCATTAAATAATTTTATGAAGAAAGGAATTTTCCAACATGAAAATTAATTAAAATTGTTATTGATAATCATTCATTCTTGACTGACCTGAGATTCGGACCCAGGCGGCTTAAACACATATAGGATAAAATCAAAATGATGCATATGCTAAAAATTTAAAAACCCTCGTCTGCAGTTATTATTTTTTTTTTATACATAAGCCACTCGCCGCCGAATTAGCGACCCAAAATTCCTTAAAGGAAGAGACATACATACGCTTTCTTTTGAGCAAAAAAATATACCAGCTTAAAAAATAAGAAAATGTTTTTAAATATAAAATAAAAATTTTAAAATTTTGTTTAAAAAAACAAAACAAAAATATGTATCTAAGCTACTTGGGACAAATTATGTTAACACCAATAGGTAGTAAGTTACATGTATTAGAAAGAACACCTGGGTCCTGATTCTGGCAGGCATGATCGAGTACTCTCCCGATTTGAAAGCAATTTAATATCTACTTATTTAAGTCAAAACTGAGCGAATCAGAGTTATTCAGGGTTGTCATAGAAACCAATATTGTCAGAATTGGTTTTAAAACCGACAAGAAAATATGGTTTGGTGCCATAGAATCCAATGTTATTTGTTTTATGTTCGAAATAGAATTAGTGTAGGTTTTAGGTGTCACAGAAACCAATGTTATCGGTTTTTTATTGGAAATTAACCAAGCAGCTTACATCTCTTGTTTTTTTATTGGAAATAAATAGAGTTGCTAAAAGCTTGATTTTTTTAACAGTTAGATTTTTTCCACAGATAAGCCTGGTACTCTGTTCAATATTTCACGTGAAATGCTGTCAAAATGCATATGAAAAAAACTTGTGCGGAATATCTATTAAATAATGTTGATGGAGTTGTACTCTGTTTATTTTGTGAAAATGTTCCGAAATGTTTCTGGCAACATTTTTTTTACAACTGTGAAATAATGTAAGCTGCCTTTATTTCACGTGGAATTTTAAGCAAAAGAAAAAAATATGAACTTAATATTAAAAAAGAAATAAAAAATTAAAATAACACAATCTTTTATTAAAAAAAAATTATTTTAGTAAAATACATGTGGCGTTTGTTTACATACACGAAACAATGTAGCATACTTTGAAGGAATAAAAACGTCAAATTGTACAAACTCGTAAGATTGGTAACATTGATAAATGCCAAAATTTTCGTGTGGAATAATCAATGTTGCTCAACATTTTTCACAAATTTGAACAGAGTACTTACTAGGCTATAGAAGTAAATAAAATTGATAAATTGGTAAAATAGTATTTTTTGCATGTTACCGGTAGCGGGCTGCTGCAAATTTGCAAAAGTCTTCTTCTCACTTTTTCTGCTAACAACAAATATGCAACAACTGCAGTGGTCACTTTACTTATTTATAACGTTAAACAACAAATTTGTTTATATTTTTAATAAATTCACTTTATAATTACATATTTTTACAAAACAATAAAATTACACAAATTAAAACAACAAATGCAATGCAAGATCATCTTCCAATAACAAAAATGCTACATCCAAATCGGAAGACATCGATTTCAAAAGTTAAGTCACTTGGCATGAAATCCCCCATATGTACATACTTTTTTTTTTTTTTATTTTGATTTTTTTTATTCACTGTAGTTTAAAATAAAAAAAAACACATGCACTAACTAAAATTTAAATTGATTTATTTCACGTCCTTTTGATTTCTATAAAAAGGTAAATCTATAATGTGCATTTAAACAATAATCTTTATTGCTGCAAATATAATTATAAAAATAAAATACAATTTAATAGACCAGCAAATGTTGCAAAACATTAAAATTATAGTTTTTTTTAAAAACATTTGGTGGACCAAAGTAATAACTGAAAAATGTTGGATATCATTTTATTTTTGTTGCCTTGTCCTCAAAAGAAAAGAAGTCATATTTAAGATTCATCTGGACAATACATTTGTGCGTCTATGTTATGTGTCTATGTGTGACGGCATTTTTGATTTAAATTATATATTTTAATGATTTGACAATAATGTTTAAATGGAACTTGATAAATTTATAAATATAAAAATGATAAATAAGAATCATTTTCAGCTGTAGTTTTCACCTTTTTAAAAAATCTTCCAAACTACGACATGCCGCGGCACATGATCTTTGGTAACTACCCAGGCAGAAATTTTGACTTTTAACAAAAATTAAGTACTACAGTAGCACTATAAATTAAGGTGACGATACATACTCTTTTTTAGAGGACAATCATCTATTTTAACTGGCTGTCATCTATAAAATGTGTATTCTCTTTTATCATCTTTTTTCATAATCTGTCATCTTTGTCCTCTTTATTTTTAAAAACATGACCAATATTTGCTTTTATTTGTATAAATTACAATAAATTTTGTTTTACGGCGATCACCGATTTTTTCTGTCAAACCGAATGGAAAAAGTCGTGCCGTGCTTGTTCTGTTCATACTCCTACTGAACTCTCAAACACTTGTAGTATATCATTTTGAATAAGTTAGTGCAATGAATTTTTAAGTTTCGATGTTTTGTTAAACTAATTTTACTTAAGTAAATGTAAATTTTTATATTTCGTCGGCTTAATATGCAAACCTGCTAACTCTCCCTTTCAACAAATTTTACAGGAGAAACTTTTTTATTTTTCCTATTTGCTGCTTGAGCGGAAAACCCAAAATATAATTGTTTTGACACACTTCAGACTCAAATTGAAGAAAAATTGCACGCTGGTTGACTGGACATATCATTCTCTTCCACACGCCATCAAAATCTCAGTTTACTTAAAAAGCCAACGATATGTAATTTTTTAATTTACTTTACATATGTATATAAAATATGTAAAAAATCTTGAAATCAAATACATTTTTTACTTTTTTTCTTTATGTCCTCTATTTTTATTTTCAAAATCTGGTCGCCTTATATAAATAGAAAATAATTTTGTACGTAAAATTATTGAAAATTAAATTTCATTAACATTAAAATATTATAATTTGTATTTAAACCCATAAACAATTCAATAAAATGACCACAATACTAATTATCGTTTAACAGCTAAGGCACTTCCCATGGTACAACTACACAAGGTAGACTTGTTGGCCCATATGTTTGTCAGCTGTTTACCCCAGCTAAACCCCAATTGTCAAAAAAATTGTGTTTGTTTACATACATACATATAAAAAATTTTATATTAAAAAAAAAGTTTTTCATATAAAAATTTTGTTAATATAATTAAAATGCAAAAATATTATAACGATTTATTTTTTTTGTTGAAATATAATTTTTGCTTTATGAAAATATATTTGTAACATATTCCATAAGTTACTTATTAGCTTGTATTTTAATTGTACATTTAACTTTAAACTATTTTGCCAACTTGCCTCAATAATGCCTTCTTGACGCTGAGGCCAAATTGAAATTTGTAAAATTATTATGTCCAAATAAAATAAACAACTACAACTCATTTGTAGTTGTTAAAAAACAAAAAAAAAAAAAGTTCTTTTAATTTTTACTGTCAAAAATTCAACCTCATGTTCCGTAAAAACAAATAAATTTTCAGTTATTTTATATAAATTAATTATCAAAAAATTAACTGAATATTCCGTAAAAACAAAGAAATATTCAGTTGTTTTATTAAATTCAGTAATTTTCGTTTACTCCACAAAGGAGCCGAATTTCTAAAAAACACCAGACAGACACCTGTCCGCTTGTTTTTCTAATGACAGAGAGAAAGAACATTATTGTTTACTTAACCTGTTACACAATGTTGTTTTACTTTTGTGGTACTGACCTCGTTTGTTTACAGAAGAACTCACAATCATAAGATACCAGCAGCATGAACGATTTCGTTTCGCAATTATTTTGCTTTAAAAATTTGATGTGTTTAACTAAATCATTTTAACAAATAGAAAATGGGAATTTATTACACAAAACAAGCACATCGTTTTTTAAAGAAAAGTAAAAATTTATTTTTTGTAAAATTGCTTTTTGGAAACTCTGTTTTATTTTTCATTATTTTTTCAATCAAATTTTAAAAACTAAGAAACTATGATTTATTTTATTTTACAAATAACAAGTAATTCTTTAGAAAAGTGAAAGTACATTACAGTTCGGCCAATCTGACAATTTGATTGACCTCAATCCAAACCTTTAATAATATAGAACAATAAAAGTTTAAGGTGGTGTGGCTAATAATACTTATTTACAATTTGTTTGGCATTATCCATTTTCTAAGACGTTTAGCTTCCACAATACCTTTGTAAGGAATTTGAGAAAGCTGACGATTTTCAATATCTGTTACAACATTTCGATCTTTTGATAATACTTTTCTAATAATAAAAGGTCCACGATATTTCTCAATAAATTTTTTATTTTTTCCTATGGTATTATCAGTATTCATGACTACAACATAATCTCCATATTTCGTAAAAGCATCTACAATAACAAGTATATGCTTACGTTTAGATTTGAATGATGGAAGTGGACCAAAATGATCAATATGAATTGTATCAAAAGGAATAGGCTTTTTCGGAATACTATACAAGTTTTGTTCATTTATACGAGCTGGTGATGAAAATGCTATACATTTTATACAATTCTTTATATGTGAATCTATTTTAGCCCTCATATTTGGAAACCAATAATTAAATCGAATCTGGTCATAGGTTTTCTCTGTACCTAAATGTCCAATTTCCTCATGAATCATTCTAATAACGTTTTCCACCATTTCCTTGGGTACATATAACATCATCTTTTCCATATGATTTTTACGAAACAACAGACCATTCACAAGCTCATATCCACTTACTTCCTTAGTTTGCAATTCTGTGGTCAATTTTTTAATGCTACTATCTCTTTGCTGAGTTAATTGAACTCTCATTGCGATCCATAGCAGAAATTACCACCAGTGATGCCAACTTTTTGAGAGCAAAAAGCACTTTAAAATTGAAAAAAGCACTAAAAAAAGTTATGGTAAATAATTAATATATTTACATTTGTATATACAAATTTTTAAATGTATCATTAAAAATTATTATTATCATCTTCAATAAAAATAATATCATCCAAATCATTTGGATCATCATCAGTTGAGTTTGGATTGGGCCATAACACAGTTTTTAAGAAATATTTTGATTTTTTATATGTTGCATTGGAAGAAATATCTCTGCAGACATAAGGTGGTAATGTGTAATCATTACAGCATGAATTATTTCGACGAAGTCCATATTTAATGTGAAGAATTGAATTAACAGAGTTCAAGGATAACCAGTTTCTTATTTTGGATTTACTGTAGTTCATCGAACTAAATGTTCTTTCAACTTCCGCGTTAGAGTATGGTAAACATAAAATTCTTAATACGAAATTGGACAAATCTAAAAATGGATTTTGTCCAATTGAATCTTTAAAATCGTTGACTTCTATCCAAAAAAGATCGGTTCGTTGTTTATTTTTCCATTCACAATTCTTAATATTTTCCAAGCTATTTTCTATTTTTGAAACAGTGTCTACATCTTTAATAAAATGTTTAACAAAAATAATTACTTCGTTTTTATTACGATTACTAAATATGTTGTCAACACTAAATAGTGCAATGTTTTGTAAAATTTCCAAATTGCTAGGAAGTCTTGCTCTTATTTCGTAAATAAGGTTTTTGGTAAAACTAATGCAACTTTCTTTTATCACTTTCTTTTCATCATCTGAAATCTTAAAATCTTGACAGGCCTTTTCAAAATTGTAACCCAAATAGCAAAACTCATCTAAAACATCGTCTATATTATCCTCTATATAATCGAAGTTTTCTTGGCTTTGTATAATTTTGTTCGTCGAAAGTTTTAGTAGTCGATACAAATCATTATAAAGTTAAACGTGATCAGCATTTTCTGCTTCAAATGCCAAATTTACCCTTTGCACTTCTCCTTAAACCGAACTTAAGTATGTGAGATAAATAAAGTTTTTGTTATCATTGTACATTTCCTTAAGAAGTGAAGAAACATAGCCTTTATCATTAATGACATTACAATGGGTTTTCAGTTCCAGCCATTTAAGTTTAAAAGTGAATTCGCTTGAATATCATTTTATAGTAAGTTTCTTAAAAAAGAGTTGCCATACTAAAATAACGTTTGTACACTTAGCAAAATTGTTACTGCATGATTAATTAAAAATGGAGGAAAAAAGTAAAAATTGTAAAAAGCACTAAAGGCACTAACGAAAAGTTTAAAAAGCACCAAGTTAGTGCTTTTTCTCAGTTTGGCACTAAGGATAAAATTTCGGCGATTTGAGGGATCAAAAAGCACCATAAATAGTGCCAAAAGCACTAAGTTGGCATCGCTGATTACCACGCATTTGTCAAAAGCATTCAAAGCATTAACACCTCTACTTAATGCATCTACATGACCCATCGATGTCCCTCCACGATGTTTAATGGAATAATTATAATTCTCAAATTACAAAGTCCACCTCGCAATCCTCGGATTAACTTGTCTTTTGTTTAGTGTCATTGTGAGAGAATTGCAATCTGTTATTATTGTAAAAGGAATTCTTTCTAAATAAACTCTAAATCTCCGCAGAGCATAAATAATTCAAAGTGTTTCAAGTTCAAAACTATGGTAGCGAACCTCTGCAGGGGAGGTTGATTTTGAAAAAAATGAAACACGATGAAATTTTTTGTCGTTTTGTTTTTTTTTGCATCAATATTGTCCCAAACCCTTAAGTACTTGCATCACAATGCAATTCAGTTTCCCTTTTAGGGGAATATATTGATAATACCGGTTGATTCATTAGACACTTTTTGAGTTCATTAAAAGACCTTATGCAGTCTTCTGATAAATAATATTTTTTGTTTTTGCTTAGCAAATCTATTGTGGAAAAAGATGGAACCAATTTTCTGAAGTATGCGAACAGACCAAGGCAAGTTTGAAGTTCTTTCTGATTTTTTGGCAAAGGGACGTTTTTAATAGCATTCAAATGATTTTCGGTTGGTCGAATTCCCAAAGGATCAATTGGGTATCCTAAATACTCAATTGATTGATATCCAGATTTGCATTTTCCTATTCTTAATTCCAATCCCGCTTCATAAGCACGTTGTAATACATCAGTCAATGTTTTAAGATACGAGCAAAAATCACTTGAAGCTATCAAAGTATCATCTATATATATAACAATTTGTCTCCTATGTATTAAATCTCGGTATGTATATATTTGTGACAAAGCGCTGAAAATCAGCAGGAGCATTCTAAAGACCAAAAGGAATTTTTAAAAATTCATACTGTCCCTGTGGTGTTACAAACGAAGTACAGGGTATCGACTCCTTATCAATTTCAATATGATAAAATCCAATCTAATAGATTAAACAATTTTTTTCCAGCAACGTATTCTATACAATCTTCAATCAAAGGTAAGGGGAAATTATCTCTAATTGCCTTTTTATTTAATGACCTGTAGTCCACACACATTCGTGTTTCACCACTTCTTTTCCTTGTTAAAACAATTGCAGAAGCATAAGGTGAGTTACTAGGACGTATTATATTTCGAGATAACAAATCGGATGTTATTCTCTGAACCTCATCACGATCTCGTACTGATAAACGACGAGGAGAACTATGCATTGGTACATCATCAGACAATCTAATTTTCATTTTATAATCATGAGATTTTTGATAGTACCTATCGGATTAACATAAAATTCCTTGACAATCAGCCTTATTACTGTTCTCGAAAATGAGCTTCAACTGTTGTCGTATTGTTTCTCGAATTTTTTTTTGTGTGGTACTACGTAAAATTTTCGACTGCAAGGAATTTGTAACAGAACAAAAAGAAGAGGGTGACACAAAATTTTAAATATTATGAATTAGCCTGTTGTGAAACGTCAAAAAAATAATAATAAAAATTTATTGGCGCAAAAAAATAAAAAAAGTTTAATTAATTTTTTGGGATATTTTCCATCGTTGTGATTTCAAAATGTTGAGTTGTGATTTATTTTCATCATCTGATGCCGTCGGGACAAATAATACTGTTCAATTGCAACAAAGCTGAAGCAGCTTCTTCTATCGGTGTCAATATATATTGGTTGTTTAAGCCTCCACCCGTTGCGCGCCATTCCGTTTTATTATGAAGAAGTTTTTTTTTAAATTGGATTTGTAGTCGGCACACACTTTCATCCATTCAGGCCCCGTACGATAAGGTGGTCCTAAAGTGTTTAGTTTTTTTTTGATATTTCTACCCATTCTGCCTTTATGTCCACTTTGTGTAAGCCATTGTGGAACGATTGCGCCAATTCAGGTTTTTTTTCATGCAACTCTACCATTTTTTCAAACTGCTTCCGTGTGGTTACTTTCAATCTAAAATTATTTCCATTACATAAAAACCGTTTTTATAATGATTTTAAAAAAATACTAACTCTTTTGAGGCTTTCATAATTTATAAATTTTATTTTCTTTACTGTCGAATGAAATAAAATGAACGACTATTTTTCCAACTTTTGACATTTGATTTCGAGAATCGTAGTTCAAAGAATTATAAAAGAATTGTTAACAGAGTTGTATTTGTATGGCTTTCGAGAAACGTAGTACCATATTGTTAAAACGAGCAAATTAGAGCTCGAATACGAGAATCGAAATAAGGCTGAATATTTTTTAATTTAACTATTTGTTCAGTGTTTAAATTTCTGTCAAAATTAATATCATCTACTAAATTATGACTCGGATTAACTTCTACATTAGTTTTAGACACCAAAGAAATTTCTTTATTATTATATATTTTATTTTCAGAATCAAATATGCATGTATTATTAAAATGCAATAATTTTACATTAAATTTATCCAAAAAATTCCTACCTAAAATCAAAGGAATTCGAATATCATTTTCTGGTACTATTATAAAGGGGGTAAATCTTTACCAAGAACTCTGGTGAGCGTCATTCTCAGTTCTCGTGGCAACCTTTGATTGTATACCCGAACTTTCATATGGTCTAACACCAATTCTCTTGCCAGATTGAGCATAAAAGTTTTTCTTCTCATTTTTACGTCTCTGTCAGTACACATTTGATATAAGACAAAGGTATTAATACCAACCATGTCTAGTAGTCTTTGAAATACTGCCATAGGCCATCGACGAGTTTTTCGGCTGCATGAATATATTGAACACTTTTTATCAACTTCGTCAACTCCTCCTTTTGTATGGTTGTAATCTACTATCATAACAGGTTTTTTTGTGTCAGTATCTATTTCTTGGCAATGGTGAGAAGACGAAATCAGCAGAACAGCTTTATTTTTTTTCGGAACATATGATAGCAAAGTATATTCTTTCGTAAAACCATACATGGAACTCCCGACTTCTCTATTTTTGCACGGTAAAAAAGGAAGATGGTATCTCAGACTTATTTTTTTTTAGAGTTTCTAAGTAAGTTAAACCCTTTTTTAGGAGAGCTTCCTTAAGTGGTATAGAGCTAAACCAATTGTCAGCCGTAATGTTCCGATTTGAGTTTTCGACAACTTTCACAAGTCTCAATACAGACTGAGTTGGTACTGCCAGTTTCCTTTCCTGTTCATTTAACCCTATGCCGTCAGAATTTTTTCCATAATAAATATAAGCATTGTAAATGTAGAATGTGCGAGCATCGACTAACAACATAATTTTAATGCCATACTTGGCTGGTTTCTGAGGCATGTAAATTATAAACTTGCAACGACCTTTAAACGGCAGTAACATTTCATCGATGCAGAGGTATGGTCCGGGAGTATATTGAGACTGACTGTTTAGGATAAATTTGTTAAAGAAATTTGAAATTGATGCAAGTGGATCTTCTTTGAGACGGTCCGCTCTAGTAGTTGAATCATCAAATCTGAGGCAGTTTATCAAACAAGAAAAACGCAAATTGGACATCCCATAACGGAATATTTCACGGCCACTGCCATCGGTTGCGAATATTGTTCGAAGATCTGCGTCATTACATTTAAAAACTGAGGAGTAGTACATTAGACCAATGAGTGCTTTCATTTCCGTTGCATGTGTATCCATAAGTTCTACCTTTGTAGTATTATTGAATTGTGCTCGGTAACTACAGAGTTTTTGATTAGTAAATTGTACTAAACATTCCAACATGGATTCGTCAAAAATTTTTGACCAAAGTTGCAAATATCCTTCAAAGGTAGAAGTATGCAGACGGCCTGATAATCTAACTATGTTGTGGGATGCTGTTCTGGATGTTTTTGGTCGCTCTCTTGTACTCCACATAAATCCTTTCTTACCTTTATAATAGTCGCTTGTTGGGTCTTGATGGCGTTTTTCATATCGGTCAGTGCAAGTAATCAGTTCTTCTACTAAGGTAGAATCATACAATAAGGAGACAGTGTTGGAGTTGTCTTGCATTCCATCTATAATGATCAGCGGCAATTGTTTGCATTGAAATTATATAATTTATACAATATTCTGAAGCTTTCAAAGTCCGTGCACGAAGTTTGCGAAACACATCCTCCCGAAAACTACACATCTAAAAATTTTTAGCAATCTTACTTTTAAATCGCTATAAGTCCAGTAATCGGCACTTTCAATAAATTCTCTAGCTGTTCCTCTTAAAAACCACTTTAGGCACAACAGTTTTTCTTGGTCGTTGTAGTCATATGTAAATTCCTCAAATCTCTTAAGCCATTTACTAATATCTCTATCAGTATTTCCGTCAAATTTTAAAACCATTTTCTCTACTTCATCATAATTTATTCTGCGCACTTTACTTGCTGTGTTCAATTCTAAATTACTGATATGTTTTTGGAGATTTACCATTTCACAGCGCATTTTAAAAATTTTTATTTGTCTTTCAAGTTCTTTTTCTTCTGGAGAACCAATAGCATAAGTGACTTGCGGAATTGTTGTCGGAAAACTTAACAAAACGGAAGTAAGTGTATCTGTTGCCGTAGCAGAGGAAACTGGAACTGGTTCAGAATAAACATCAAGAAGTATTGTATCGGAAGTTGTAACGGAAGTTGTGGCGGAAGTTGTAACGGAAGTTGCAGGAACAAACACATTTGTACTTGATTCAGAAGCTAAACCAACGGAGTACTACCATGGGTTTCGTTTAAAGAGTTATATTAACCTCTTAGTTGACTTGTAGAAGCAGACTCAGGAAATTGTACTCCCGATGCCATCAAAGCATCCATTATCTTTTTTTTATATAACCCCACACCTGAATTGTGAAATTGCTTTTTCAAAACTCTGTTTTATTTTTTCAATCAAACCTTAAAAACTAAGAAACTATGATTTATTTTATTTTACAAATAACAAGTATTTCTTTAGAAAAGTGAAAATACATTAAATTTTTGAACTTTTCGTTACTTTAGAATTTAACTTTATCAACGAACAATATTAACTGAAACTGAAAATCCGTATTAATATGCTCTTAGTTTTTTAAATAACTGTAAGAATCAGTTAAAAATAAATTTGCTTGGAATTTTAAATGTTTATTTATTTAAAAATGACTTAACGGAATACTTCTTAAATAAATTACAGTCCGTAACTGTAATAATATTGTGAGTCAGGTATGTTCTTTAGGGGGACTTTTCATTATTTACCCATGTTATGTCAAATAATTTTTTTGATTTTTGACGCTTGTTTTAAAATTTTTTTTAAATGTTCTTTTGTTTGACGTTATATGGGTTTTGAAATTGAGAACAAAATTTCCAATGATTATACCATGGTAAAAACACTTTTTTTATTTTGTTTGTAGCAACTGGATTCGGCACGTTTTTTAAGTACATACTTTCTATGTGATTCCAGTGAGAAATTACAAGCAGAACAATATGCTGTTTTTAAAGACGAATGAGCCAATTTATAGGAATATGGGGCTTGTTCAATGGGTTTTAGCCATCCTTTAAATCAACAATAAAAATACATATATCCGTCATTTATTAAGTACTTCTTTATCCTAAATTTTATTACATGTATTGCCTTTCATATTTACTTATTTTTAGGGAAGACACATTTTGTTTAAAATTGTCTTTAAAAAAATCAAAATTGTACGTGTTGACAAAAAAATTACAACACAACCAGTTGTCTTAATTACAACTCGACTGAGTTGAGTTGTGAACCATAATTATGGCTGAGGTTTTTATTTTATAATACCGATAAATGTATGTTCTTTTAACCTTTTAGTAAAAATAATGTGCACACATATATAACAAACGTTTCATTATTATATCCAAAATTGGCATCTTCGAATTTTATTTACGGCGCAAATAAAATTTTTAGTGGCGCCCGCACGCTATTTTGAAACCGAGAACTTCTTTGGTTTCTGCAATAACTATGCGAAAAAAACAGAGACAATGTCAGAAGCAAATTACATGTACGTGTGTGACCGAATATTATAAACCTTATGTTTCCGATTGCAAAGCGTTGAGGCCGCTCTATTCAAAAACTAGAAAACGCGTGCCGCTTTTGTTTAGGTACGGCTAAAATATGCAAGTCTTAACAAATCTTTAAATGATTATTTTAATAAGTTGCATACGATTATTGACATGAAAGCCTCGTTAGATAATCCATACCCACGTCTTAAACGGTTCCCACAACGATTTCGGTGTGCTTTAGAAGAATCTCAGTCGTGTTGCAGTTTTTCCCGTGTCAGGAATCTTCTACGATTAAAAAATGCGGTCATCCACGATCAAAGACAGTCTTCATGAGACTTTCAGTATCTCTTACACGATTGAAATCTGTACTGAAATTCTGTAACTTTTTAACTACAAAAAATTGTCGTTAAGTATTCAAAATTCGTAACCTAAAGAAAATTGTCGTTTAGAGTTATTCTTTAATGAAATTTTAACAAGTTTAATTGGCAAACAATGTCGGTAGCTAACGACACAAAAAAAGTTCTTGTTGAATTGAAAATAAAGAGTAAAAAAGCCAATTTTCAACACAAAAAAAGTAAGAAATTATAGTCGATCCAGCCCGCCTCTACATTACAGTATTTGGGCGATCATGTTTCCGCCAAAAAAAAGAGTATGTTGTGAGGTTCAGATATACTTAAGAGATTTTTGTGTCAAATATTAACTATGATAACTACAATGAGAAAACGTAGAAGCTATTATTTAGGTAACTTATTATAAGTGTATTCGTATGGGAGCTGTGGTCAAATATTCTTATAAAATTTGTTCCACTGATTTATGTAGGTTGCGGCAAAATATTTTTGGACCTAATTAAACCCCTTAAAAAAACATCTTATTCGCATATTGAATTTTGCACATTAAAAGATGATTTTAAGTTAATTCTTTTTATTATTTTATAAATTTTATATATGTATATATTCCAATTATTAACTTTTTTAACCTTGTAATATATTTTTCTAAGTTAGTTGCATAGCCTGTAAGGAACTTTGTTTTTCCATAGACTGAAATAAATAAATAATAAGAACCCTTTACACGGTATTAACTGCCTGTTCAACGATTTCGAACGTAGACGTTCGCATAGAATTTTATATGGAAAATATTTTTAAAACTGAGTGTTTTTATATAAATTTTCTATGCGAACGATAACGTTCGAAATCGTTGAAACTTCTTTTTGACATATATAAGATAGTACAACATTTTTCAGGTGATTGATTCGGGACTCAATTCTGATAATTGCTTATGAAAGAAGACCCAAAAAAAAGAACTTCTGCATCATTAGTTTGGTCATGGTACCTCAATAAATAATTTAAAAATTAATTTGAAGTTAGTAAGTATCGTATAGGGGAATTTGTCACGTTTTAGGCTCTTTTGTTTGTCATAACTCGAGAACCACTAGGTCGAATAAGCTGAAAAAATGTAATAATAAAAACGGGGAAATATATTAAAACTGTTTAAAATCCGCAATAAAATTCCTTAAATCCCCAATCCCCAAAATGACTTTCTTTGTCCTTTTTGCTCGCATGAAATCCCCAACTTTGGGAATAAATTCCCAAGTCTCACAGCAGTGCAAAATGTATGAAAAACAGAAGTTACCAAGAACATGTTATGGCCGTAACTTCAACAAACAGATATCTGGGCGTGTTCGTACCTAACAGTAATCTTTACCTATCCGATAAAAATCGTTTGGTAATTTCAACGTTAATTTTGCCTACGTGTTTTTTCCTTGAAGTTTTCTTTTAAAATATGGCAACATTTGTATTCATATTAATATTTTTAATTAACTGTCAAAAATCGATGGTGTAAAATACACTACAATTCCTACAATTCAACCAGTAGTTAAGACAAACATGTTAAAATTATCAAAAATTCGTTACACCATAGATATCTATACACAGCTAGATATCTGTTTGTAGACATTACGGGCATAAGTCAATACAAATACACTAGTCGGCATAAGTATTTTGACGAAACAAAAATCGTGCATTTTAACTTTTGATTTTTCGTGAGTTCAATTCCCTGGTAATTCAAGAAACAAAAATTATTAATAAATTTCAATTCATTTAGCCTGATTAAAATATAAAAAATTTAAAATTTCAAAAAAAATCATATTCGGTTATTTGCTTCATAGAAGCATAAATATCAATAGTCGCATTAGCGGTATAGTTCATGACTTGGCTGCAAGGATTTGACTATAAGCGATAAAAAAGTACATATGCATGTACAGTTCGGTACGTAGTATGAAAATATGTTTTATTAAACAAATTTTCCATAAATTTCAAATTAAACTAAATGTCTGTTTAACAATTTTGTTTGTATAGAAATGAGGTCACTTTATAAGTACGTTCCGGGTCAATTTATAAGAACATTCTGATAACAAATATTATAATTAGGAAAGTCGCTTTGAAAGTTGTTTGTGCAAAGAGAGACAAGTGATGTGACCATATTCAACAAATAATACTTTATAAACAAAAGATTACCGAAAACACAACTAAAAACAATTATTCATAATTAATTATGTATTAAAATATTAAATGCTTTAAAACAAAACAATTACACCGTGCTAGTCTACGGCTACGGACCAGGACACTTAAAATACAAATCTCAGAAAAACGTATTCAAGGAAATGAACACCGTGTCTCAAGAATATATTTCACATTTAAGTCCAACGACAGTCCAACCACTAAACAAAAGACACAAAACTTAACATGTATTTCATACATGAAAAAACAATAAACAAAATTTTTTTTTTAATATTGAATCTTTCTTGTCGAAAATTACAATACATATTCAGAGCCTAATCCTAATTATTATTTTTTTTAACTATTACCAATGTACCGCTAATTAACTGCATTCATGGTTCAAAAAAAGCTTGCTAGACCTGAAGTGTCGGTTCTTTTTAGCCTCTGGTGATCTTCGAGCTTTAGCAGATCCCGAGCGAGGTAGTTAGGATGGACTATTAGTTTATCTATGTATTTGACTGAATACTTTTTAATTTCCTCCTGAATGGTTGGGATGTTGAGATCTCTGTGGATAATGTCTTTACGTATATACCATGGGGCGCGGACGATTTGTCGTAATATCCAAGATACTGCCCCCTCAAGAAAATATCTGCTGGTGATCAAGGCAGCATATTAGGGCCATCACTGTATATAATATACACAGCTGATATGCCAACAAGCAACACAACGTTTGCAGACGACACAGCATTCATTAGTATTAATCTGGACCCAAAAGTTGAATCACAGCATCTACAGTCCCCAATCAATGAACTAGAAGCCTGACTAGAAACATGGAAAATTAAGGTAAACCTGGCTTAATGTGGTCACTTAACTTTCACGCTCAGAAGACAAAAGTGCCCAGCTGTAAAAAAATGGCATCACTGTTCCGGTAGTAAATCATGCAAAGTACTTGGGAATTCATAAAGTTAGAAGCTTGACCTGTACCAATCAATGTTCTGTACTTTAGTGAGAACTTCTCGAATCGAAAAGATGTGGAACAAAATATTCCATCGTTTTTTGTAAAGCCAGGAGAAATGGGTGTCTGTAACTCATGTCGAAAACTATCAAAAGAGATTACGCCGTTACGTTATAAATGTTATAATATTTTACAATGTGACATTGCTGACGTTGAGAACGCCAGTCATACATATTGTTGACGGCGATCAAAATTTACTACAATTGAAACATTTTCAACGACGGCGCACAGTGCGGCCGATTGCCAAAAAGCTGGCCAAAACTCGAAAAATAAAAGTTTCTAGATAACATTTTCTTAGCATGCAGTTGGATAGAGGGATCCTTTAAGAAGTAAAAATTGTTAAGAGCAACGTCCTATACCCCAAAATCTTTCTCTATTTTTAGTTGGAGTATGGCCTTTTTCAAGTGCAATATTGGTGTAGTTATTCGGCAAAACCTTTAAACGTGTGAAAGCGCGTGCAGCAAATAAATCTAATAAAACCAAATGGAATGCACGTTTGAAGGTTAGTAAAACACGTAAAAAATGTTGTTAATGTCAGTTCTTTGTCAGAAAATTTTTAGCAGCACAATCATAAGGGTACTTTTTCCGTTTTTTTCCAAAAAAATTTGAGTTTTCTAATCAAATGACAATACAACGCTGTCAAATGCTCTCTTCTTACCTTTTGGAGGTTACTTGGAAAAGTATTAACTATCGATTAAGCCAAAATTCAGTGGCCACCTCCTGCCACTTGAATTGTTATGGGTTTTTTCATAAGTATGCTTTGCCAAATACTCCAAGTTTAAATTTTAATCTTTTTGAAATTTCCGTACTTCAAAAAATTCAGAAACATTTGGCATGTGTTAAACAACAATTATCAATACAAATGTTGCCCAAAAGTTATTAATAAATTTTTCAACAATTTTTACAATAAGATTATCTTTCATAAACAAATCGAATTCGTTAATGTTTCAAAAAACAAATATGAATTTTTTCAGATTTTTCTCTCAACTATAAAAATAAACTTATTTTTTAGGTTGCAGTATGTCCACTACTGGTGATTTACCAAGGTTACAATTATTCCAAGTAATAAAAGATATTTTGAAGGATGATATAAACGTGATTTATGAAGGTTAGGTTCCATTGGTATAGCTCACGTGGGTCCATTAATTAGTTCCCGTTGTGTTACCATTTCACACCGTCTTCCATGGGTCCTATGTTATCTGGCTGCTTGTATTCCCATGCAGCCATCCGGTTGATTCAATAAAGGAGTGGATCCTGTTTACATCAACATAAAAGAGACAAGTTTTGCCCCCAAGGGGCAAAATCTCCGAATGCCGGGCAATTACAGAGAATACGTTCCGTTGACTCTTCCTTCTCCTCATTACCGCAACTTCTATACAAGTCATTATAAGGGAGCCCCAGCCTCTGGGCGTGCCTCCCAATTAAAGGGCCGTAAGGTAATGAAAAACTGAAAGTTAACATCACTGCCGGCGACGCTAATCCAATAAAACAGGCCCCAAGAAGCATACCTCTAGCAAAACGAAATAAAGTAAGAGACCTGGTTAATGAAATGGAACAGGATGACATAATAAAACCATCATCAAGTCACTGAAGTTCACCGGTGGTTTTGGTAAAGAAGAATGATAGAAGTGCTAGGTTCTGTGTAGACTACAGTAAACTAAATGATGTCACCAAAAAGGATAGTTTTCCACTGCCTAGGAACAGAATGGTTTTCCACATTAGATCTGCAGAGCGGTTATTAGCAAGTATAAGTTGCGGACAAGGATAAAGAGAAAACTGCTTGTAGTATAGTGATGGCTTATGGCAGTTCAATGTAATGCCATTTAGGCTCTGTAATGCTCTGGCTACATTCGAGCGTTTGATGGAACAGGTGCTGAAAGGTCTCGACCGAAAGACATGTTTGGTGTACCTTGATGACATAATTGTCATGGGAAAAACATTTTATGAACACCTGAAAAACCTCGAAGGTGTTGAAACGTATTTCTACAGCCGGACTCAAGTAAACTGTTAAGAAATGTTCACTGTTCCAGAAAGAAGTAAAATACCTAGGCCATCGTGTAACATCTGATGGCATTTCAACAGACGAAGAAAAAATACGAGCAGTTATGGACTGGCCTCGCCCTAAAAATCTACATGAGCTCCGCAGTTTTCTAGGTTTAGGTACATACTACAGGCGTTTTGTACCGAATTTTGCAAATATTTCCGCAAGTCTTCATGAATTGACCAAAAAGGCGCAGGCATATGACTGGGGCGAAGCACAGGAACGGGCATTCCAGAAGCTAAAAGAATTATTGTGCTCAGCACCAATTTTGGCTAATCCAATCGAGGGCGAAAAATTTGTGCTAGATACTGATGCGAGCGGATTTGGAATTGGAGGTGTGCTGCCCCAAGTTGTCAACGGTGTAGAGAAAGTGGTAGGCTATTACAGTCGAATACTTTCGAAGCCTGGGAGAAATAACTGCGTGACTCGGAGAGAGCTTCTGGCAGTACTAGAGTGCAAAAACATTTTCACAAATATTTGTATGGTCAACATTTGCGTTTAAGAACAGACCATTCTGCACTCAGGTGGTAGCTGCAATTTAAAAATCCGGAAGGCCAGATAGCTCATTGGATTGAGCGCCTTCAGAGCTACGATTTTAGCATCGAACACAGAAAAGATGGAAAACATGGCAATGCAGATGCTCCGTCAAGACGACCCTGTAAGCTGGAATGCAAGCATTGCGTAAGGGCAGTTGGAAAAGAAAACATATGTTATGTTCGTCTATTGCAGATAGAGTCCATCGAAGATTGGTTAATTGCGCAGAGAAATTAACCCATTTTAGCAAACATTTTACAAGCCAAGGAAGAGGGCAATAGACCCACCCGAAACGAAATTTCTCCTGAAAGTCCACTGATGAAAGCATACTGGGCTCTGTGGAACAGTCTTCAAGTATTAAATGGGTGCTTATACCGTACGTGGGAAAGTTCTGACGAAAAATCAGTTAAAAACCTTATAGTAGTGCATTCGGCGAAATAAAAGAAGTTCTGAGTGAATTTCATAACGGTCCTAGCGGCGGTCATCTGGGTGTGACGAAACCCATAGAAAAATTAAAACAACGCTTTTACTGGGTTGGCTGCCAACAAGCGGTAGCTGATTGGATAACAAATTGCGCACAATGCATTGCCGCCAGAGGTCCAGTGAGGAGAAGTCGTGGGCCACTGCAGCAGTATAATTCTGGTGGCTCATTTGAGCAGATTGCAATGGATATAGCTGGTCATTTTCCTGTTAGTAAGGCCGGTAACCGATATCTGCTAGTAGTCATAGATTACTTTAGTAAATGGCCGGAGGTATATAGACGTCTTCAATCAATTGGGTGTGCCGCTACGGTGTTCCATTAGAAACACATTCAGACCAGGGCAGAAATTTTGAATCTGCTATATTTAAGGAAATGTGTAAATTGAAAAACAAGAACAACCCCATTGCATCCGCAATCTGACGGCATGGTTGAAAGATTTAACCGTACATTAGAGGAACATTTGCGAAAAGTAGTCAGCACACAACAAAAAGACTGGGAAGAGCACATTTCAAAATTCCTGTTGGCGTATATATCAGCTGTTCACGACTCCACCTCTCGTACACCCGCTAAAATTGTATTTGGAACAGAACTCAGACTACCAGGAGATCTAGAGTTTGGTGTTAAGCCCAAACCAACGGGTGAAAACAATGAAGGCTCCACCTCACAAGAACAAGAAACTCTTAATGAACTTTATGAATTTGGACGAAACCGTATAAAGTTGTCTAGTGACAAGATGAAAGCCAGATACAATCGAGCGGCAAATTCGGAAGGATTTAAGGAGGGCCAATTAGTTTTGCTTTAAATCCCCAACGAAAGAAAGGATTATCTCCAAAATAACAGACACATTGGGATGGGCCATATAAGGTGATAAAGAAATTAAATGATGTTGTATACCGAATACAGAAATATTAAAGTCCAAGAGCCAAAATGAAAGTTGTTCATTTAGAACGATTAGCCCCTTATGGAAGAGGTGATTCTGAGCCTATTCGGGTCGAACTGGCTTAAGTGGGGGGCAGTGTTACGAAAGTAGCTTTAGTTAAGAATTAGATTAATTTATTAGTTATCTTGTATTGATTAGTTATTTAGTATTTGTTAGTTATTTTATTAGTTATGCACACTTCTAGTGTAAAAATCAATTTACAGATGTAATGTTAAAATTGTTGTGCATAATTGTACTTCAACCACACTGTAAATACTAGAATGATCGTTATTAAGTTATCTTAATTTATTGTTACACCCAAAAGCATACCTTAGTTTATGATGCATTATAACTCAATTTTAATTCAGCAATATAGATAATGCGCAATGTTAATAACTATAGAGACGTACTTTCTAGAGCCATCTAGACGTTACTAGTATCATCTACACGCAAGAGATGGCATAAGATAATTCTTAGTTCAGACTTTGTCAAAAACGCATCACGCGGAAGAAATTAGCGGTATTCAGTGTTTGTTGCGTTTTAGGTTGCAACGGTTTGGTAGTGCAATAGTTTTATCATTTACAGTGAACGGTATTTTAAGCAACTTTGCAATGCTAAATGCAAATAAGATAACAGCTGTTTTACAGAATTATTGGTCGTGAAAATTTACAAAAAGGTGTTTGATTATTTTCTGAAATTGTTTCAATATGCCAAGAAGCAGTGCAAAAGAAGATATTATCGCAGCATTAGTAGAAGAAGTTGCCCAGGAAACAGTTCTAAACGAAGGTAATTCATAAATATCGAGCGGTAATATATATACATTTAACTTGTAAATACTTTAATTCTAGAAATGTTGGATGATGACGAAATTGCTTATGAAAAATTACGGACTTCTCATAAATACTAACCTTTATGTTTTCAGACTCCTCCAAATAATCCAAAACAGTTTTTATTTCATCTGGTGTCCACTTTTTGTTGGGGGTTTCTCTTTTTAATTTTTTATTTCTTGAATTTTGTTTTACGATTCTAAATTATTGTTTACAAATGTCAGTTGTTCGTGTATCAGTGAAGTAAACGCAAAACACGTAGCAAAAAAAGCTAAACAGTTTTAGTGTTGCGCAAAAGCAATGATGTGACAATTGAAATTCTGTATATTTTGTTGTTGGATTGCAAACAAAAGCTACAATATTTTGCATTTGCACTTTCGCAAGACCATTCGCATCAAACACTGAACTCCGCTATTATAAACATGAAAGTGAGTGGTGAATAAAAGCTGTAAATTGTTAATAAATTCAAAATCACATAAAAACTAGAACATGAAGTAATTTTAAATTTCTGTCTTGATAATTTGAAGCAAAATTATTAAAAAGATTTAAAAGTTAGTTATACGTAGGAGGTAGATTGCCAAGTTTTAACACCATTCAAATTGTAAAACAATGAAAATATTATTTACTATATCACCAGAAAATATGTCTTGAACCAAGAAAATTTTGAACCTTTCTCGTCTTAGCCAAAATTTTTTTTCCTGTACGCATATGAGTAGCTTGGTTTAAGCAAAAGGCTAGGAACACAATTGAGTCGTACGTCGTATGAACGTTGGACGTAACGCCGTAAATTTTTAAAAACACGCCTCACTTACGCACAATACCTTCGTAAACGTATTTTCTTTTCTCTTGAAAATAACATTTAAAAGATTCCAAATTAACAAATAGAATCTGGGAATTTATTTCTCATGGTGAGTAACATTTATTTTATAAATTTTCATATGTATTATTCGAATGTGTATTCTAAGTCAAATTACAATCCGAAAAAAATGCATTACATTCTGCTGGTATCTAATAGTTGTCTAAATTTTCTGTACAATTTGATTCATTGCTAGCAAAAGGATAGCAAAAGAAAGCATCGTAATAGAAATATACATACGATAATTCTAATAGTGCATAGAAAATATTGGGGGTGCTTTAATACCATGGGAGATAAGGCCATGATGGCTTTATCTCTCATTCAAAAGGGAGATAAAGTCTCTATTTTTTTTTTCATTTGAATGGGAGATAAAGCCATCATGGCCTTAGCTCACATTAGTAATATTAGAAAATGGTTTCAGTTTTGAAGAACTTTTGCATTTTACATTGATTAATAGTTTTCTTATTTTTTAATTAAGAGATAATGATTTGCCCTTTTACTAAAGTTAAGTATTGAAATCTGGCTTCGCATACTAAAGTTGTTCTGCGTGGCGGCATGCGGCCGTTCTTAAAGGTTTTCTCCTCCAGTAGGACGCGGCAGGTGGCTTCGCTGAATAAAGTTTTCCTGCGTGCGTCACAAGAATAAAAAATGTCTTTTCCCGGAAACAATAAACACTTAAGTATTGGAATCTGGCTTCGCAAAAATATGGCTTTATCTCTCATTTGCGAAAAAAAATATGGCTATATCTCTCATTTCGCAAAATTTTAAATATGACCTTACCTCTCAATGATTGGGCAATAAGGCCATATTGGCTTTATCTCCCATTCAATTGAGCAATAAAGCCATCATGGCGTTATCTCCCATGGTTTTAAAGCACCCCCCCCAAAATATTCCTGCAAAATATTGAAGGCATAAGACTATTAAAGTATTAAAGCTTTTTAGGATTGCAATTTGACTTAGAATACACGTTCAAATAATATGAAAATTTATATGATTCCAAATTAATTCAAATTATTGTTTATTATACCCTTCACCGAAGGTAAAAGGGTATATATAAGTTTGTCATTCCGTTTGTAATTTCTACAATATTGATTCTACACCCTATAAAGTATATATATTCTGGGTCCTTATGAAAAGCCAAGTTGATTTAACGATGTCCGTATGTCTGTTGAAATGGGTTTTCCGACCCATATATGATGGAGGCCGGGTTATTATACATTTATGTCACATATGGTCCGGAATTGTTTGCTATTGAATGTATATGTATGTGCAAAAAACCACGACTACCCCTAATTTTTCCCAAAAATCCCTTGTGGTTGTGGTATTTTTATTACTTTTTGCTGTATATCTGGGGAACGCCAAGAGCCAAAGATTCCAAATTAGGTACATACATTTAGGTTGCCAATACACACTATGCTACATAATGTGGGCGGGATTGGAGAAGTGGGCGTGGTACCTCCCGTACAAAAAAAATAAAAATTGTATAAAAACCTACATTTTAGGGCTGCCATATGTCCAATTTTTTATAGAACATATTTTATAAGAAACTCGGAAAAATCGGTTCAGATACGAAAAAGTTATGGCCAAAATAAATTTTTTTTTTAAATAACCATTTTCGGGAAACAAAGATCTTTCTGAGTCCAAGTTTTATAGCCCAAGTAAATGGAAAATTTCTTCTTAAACACATCGGTATATAAATCTTTCAAATCAAAAATGGCTGAGTTATAACCAAAATACTGAAATCAAAAAATTACTCTTTTAATACCCTTCACCGAAGGTAAAAGGGTTTATATAAGTTTGTCACTCCGTTGGTAATTTCTACAATATTGATCCTACACCCTATAAAGCATATATATTCTGGGTCCTTATGAAAAGCGAAGTTCAAATCCGATTGTCTCTTATTCCCTCCCCCCCTTTGCATTTCTTTACATATTTTAGCATAATGCACAATATGATTTTCGTTAACAATTTTAACAAATAGAAACGGGGAATTTCTGATTATTTTTGCTACTTAAAAACTCGCTAAGAAGGTAAATTTAAGGTAAGACAACACTGCCTATACTAAAAGAACAAACAAACACACATACATGGAACAAACCATTTTGATGAATATAGGCCACTATTACGGTTCACAACTCAAATAAGTTGAATTGCAATTTTTGTGTTATGGTTTACAACTTTGCTGAGTTGAGTTGTGAAAACTAAAACGGGCCATATTTCATTTTAATGATATTCAAACAACGTTCGTTTATGGTTCATTCGTCTAGGGGGTTGAGTTTAGAAACCTGAGTCCTCTGGTTCAAATCTTGGTTTTTCAAAGAGAATTTTTTTTTTAATTTTTATGTTCTAAAAACGATTGTAAAAAAACATTTACCAGTTTTAGATTTTTAAATTTAATTTATAATGAAGTTTTTAGAATTGTGAATATGTATATATATGTAAAAATTATTTAGTTTTTGTCTAGTTGCTCTGTATTCAGCTCGCACAATAATGAAGGGTATATAAGATTCGGCACAGCCGAATATAGCACTCTTACTTGTTTTTCTATCCTTTTGTTCAGTTATTACATATTCAATTTGAAAACACAAAAATAACTTCAGTTTTTTATATTAAAATTTTTTTCTATGACAATGTCGTAACCGGGGTATTAGGGAATGGTAAATGGGTTCCAAAATCGATTTTCGATTTTTCGGTTTTTGAAATCGATTAATCAAACCTTACAATCGATTCCAAAATTGTTTATGATTAATTCGGAAACTTATTCCTTATATCACAATACACCATCATGTTCAATTTCTCTAAGCGCCGGGTCACACACGTCATGTTTGACTCGTCAAGTCTTGAGTATTTAGGAGAGAGGGGAAAAGAAATGGCATACTCTTTTCCCTTCTCTCCTAAAAGCTCAAGACTTGACGAGTCAAACATGACGTGTGTGACCCGGCGCTTAGAGAAATTGAACTAAGATTTTTACAGTGGATAGATTTGACTGTTTATAATTTTCCTGCAAGAAGTAAAACTGTGTAAATGTTGAGATGGCCTTTAGAGGAACAAGTGCGATATGTATGTACATTCAACAAATTAAAATTGTATTCTTGTATAGTCAGTCAGGCCTGTCACATAAATAAATTCCGATCGAAAGTGATTTCGTATCTTGCTTCACATGAAACGAAATCACTTTTGATCGAAATTGATTTCTGTGATAAGCCTTAATGAATGGATAGTTTTTCAAAGGATTATGACAATATTTCCTGACCGGTGACGACTGTTTCTTTGCTAAGTTACTATAAGTTAGTTTTAGACAACAAACGTTTGCATGTCGTTGATGTCGGAAAGACGCAGTGTCATTTGCTTATAATTTCGTTTTTGTTAGGATAAATTACATACATTTTGTTTTTCACTTTGCTTATAAAAAGATTTAAATATCCCTCACACACTGGTCTGTTTAAATTTTAGCGTATTTCCACAGGAATGCCAAGGTTTAATTAACCTGTTGTGTTTCTATAATATGAATGCTGACTTTCAGTGTTTGGTACGGTACGATATGTTTGGACTGTTTTGTTCACTGTCCATTTATGTTTTTAATTTTTTTTTACCACAAAATCGATTTTCGATTGGAATCGAAATCGATTTACCATTCCCTACGGCGTATAGTATAGAATTAGATCTATGTGGGCGTACGACGTAGATACGCTTTTACCTTTACCCCAGCTTTTGCGTGCCTTTGTATAAAATATTATACGTTTTAATTTGACAACGTACCTACGTCTTAATCTCTTACGTTCATATGGTGCAATTATGGTCCTTCGGAAATACATCAAAAAAAAAAACTTATTAAAATTCACTAGTTACTTAATTCAAGTTTTCGTTGCTAATGTCCAATTAAATAATTAATTTTTATTTTCCATTGAAAACGAATTTAAAACATAAATTGATATTTGAATAAATTGCTGATGTTGGCCAGAAGTCAAGCCTGATTTTTTACAGAAAACGTGAAGCATTAGTTAGTTTAACCTAATCTAGAAATAAAACACTTTTTATTGATTCAAATAAAAATTAATTGAATTAAGCAAAGTGTTCGGTCACAATTGTAGTACATAATTGTGTATATAACATTAATCATAATTATACTTTTCATTAAAACATGTCAATATTTATGAATTCACTATTTTAAACTCATGTTGTCTTAAATACCTTTGTAAATAAATTATTTTGTTCTCCTACTGTTCTTATAATTTATAACCGTAACTATTTACATACTTGCAAAATATTTTGTTCATCAACTTGTATAATATTTTCTTGTGTTCATTCTTACTTTAACCATTAAAGAGATCGCACATAAATAAGAAAAAGCAAAAGGTTTTTTTTTTTCGATTATTTTCTTGTTCAAACATTTGGCGACCGTGACAGGACGGTTAAAATTATAAGAAACATTTAAATTTCTAGTTACCAATATAAAATAAAATGCATTTAGTAAAATAATAATTAATAAATTATTAACAATAAAAGACAATTTCATCATAATTATCATCGTGGATTTAAATACATATAAAGTTCTGCTTAACAACGTTTTCATTATCATCAATAAATGAAGTTGTGTATTTCGCAGTCGCTGCTTTGCTAGCCACCACACTCTGTTGCATTTTAATCTCATCAACATAAGCATCGTTTCATACTCATCGACAACAACAACTCAAATTCATAGTTGCTTCTCTTTCATCAAGAAACAAAACAACAATTCATGTAAGTAAGAGAAATATTTCTTCTTCATCGCTCATCGTTATTTATATTTCAAGAACATTCTGCAAGAGACACATACAATTACATACAAATAAATTGCAACAAAAAAACAAGTACCGGTTCAACAGGGTTGGCATTTTCTTTAACAATTTACAAGTGTTGGAACTTTTTCGGCCTGTTTGCTACTTTGTTAATTGGTTGATGCTGTTTTAAGTACCTTTTAAAATTATTTGTACTTTCGAACCAAATTCAACGTTTTATACAAATTTTATAAAAACAAAAAAATGGCAAGTGACGACGAAAATGGAGCAAAAGCAAAAACTGATTTACCTTCATTAAAATCACAAAGAAGTACAATGAAACGTACGATTACAAAATTAAAAATAAAAGTAGAAAGGGAAGGTTCATCTGCCGATTATACTATAATCGAATGCCGTCTACAAATGCTAGAGTCTTACTTTAAGCAAGTAAGTTACATACAAACACAAATTGAGCGTTTAGATGCTTCTGATGAAGGGCGTTCCGACATAGAAGAGCTTTTTATTTCCAGCAAAAGTTTTATGGTAGATTTATTAAATAAAAAGCGTCGTTCTAGCGATGTAGACCAGAGCTTTTTAAATACAACGTCTACATTCTCACACCAAAGTCGTCTTCCAAAACTAAAACTACCTACGTTTGATGGAAAATATTTAGAATATTCTCGATTTATTACAACATTTAAAATGCTTGTTCACGATGAAACTTACATACCTACTATTGACAAATTTAATTAATTGTTAAATTGTCTAAGCGGTCAAGCATTAGCTTTAGTAGAACCGTTTCAAGTGGTTGAAGAAAATTATCAAAAGGTTTTAGACTGCTTAAAAAACCGATATGACAACAAATCCTTGATGTTTATTGATAATGTAAATTCTTTATTTTCGATTACGCCCATTACCAAGCCTAGTGCTAGAGGGCTACGTTCAATACTAGACAATGTTGCAGCTCTTCGAAGTTCTATGTTATCTTTGGGTTCTGAACTAGAAGTAATGAACGCAATAATAATTCACATTATATTATCGAAAATTGATTCAGAATCTAAAGCTGTTTATGACGATAAGCTAGACTTTAATAAGATGCCGTCTTGGGATGATTGTTATTCCATTCTCAGTCGGCGTTGTCAATTCCTCGAAAGCCGAACATCTGAAGCCGACTCGTTTCTTGATCGAGAACAAAAATTCAAATCCAAATCTAAACGCCCAGGTTTATCACTGGTTACTTCGACCATGTTGTTTGCATATTGCCAAAGTAAAGAACATTACATCGGAACTTGTACTTCATATTTATCGCTGCCAATACCTCGACGATTTGATTTTGTGAAATCCTCCAATCTGTGCATTAACTGTCTTCGCAAAGGACACATGGTGTCAAAATGTCAATCGAAGTCGCGATGCCGTACTTGTCGTGTTTCTCATCATACATCGTTACATAATCCAGATTCGATTACAAACCAACAACATTCTTCAAATTCATCTTCAGAATTTCCGAATTCATTGTCTCTACCGCAATCATCACTGTCATTTCAACCTTCTTCGTCGCCGCTACATTCATCGTCAAATACAAACCAGCAACCATCATCGTCGAAATCAATTAACAGCGCAGCATCTATTCATTTAACAACAAATTTAGCTTTAGTTTTCGTTAGAGACAATTTTAGAACATTACAGCCCTTAAGAGCTCTGTTAGATTCGTGCTCAGAGGTCAACTTAATCACACAACAAGCTGCTTGTCGTCTTCGTCTTCCGCAAACCAGATCTATCCAAGAAATATCAGGTGTTTCGGATATTCATACTAAACTTAAATACAAAATTACTGCAAATGTTAAATCTCGCATATCAGACTTCGAGTTTACATCAATATTTGCAATCACAAAATCAATTTCTTCTCAACATCCAGCAGATCATATAAATAGTGGCAATTGGAATATACCTGCGGGCCTAGAACTGGCAGACCCACAATTTTATTTACCTCAGCGCATTGATTTGCTTATTAGTTCAGAGATATTTTTCGAGCTTCTACTCGATGGCAAGATTTATATCGGTGATGGTCTACTTTGTCTAATAAATACTACTTTGGGATGGGTAATAGGAGGTAAAATTGATTCTAATCCACCAAATCGAACTTTGTCATGTAATGTCATTACCTATCAAGAATTAGATTCGATGTTAAAGGCATTTTGGGAGATTGAAGAGTTTGCACAAAATAAATCATTAATGACAGAAGAAGAAAAACAATGTGAATTACATTTCGCAGAAAACACAGTTTTTGATCAACATGGAAGAGTTAAGGTGCGGTTACCATTTAAGCTTCCAATTAATTATCTTGGCAGTTCTTTCGAGACAGCTCGTCGTCGTTTTATGTATCTCGAAAAACGCTTTCAAAAGGACAATGTATTGAAAAAAATGTATGTAGAATTTATGAATGAATATATAAATCTCGGGCACATGTCATTAGTTAGCGATGAAGTTTTAAATAAATGCCACTATGTAATACCTCATCATTCGGTTTTGCGACTCCAAAGTTCAACAACTAAACTAAGAGTAGTATTCGATGCTTCAGCTAGAACATCTACGAATATTTCTTTAAATGAAATACTAATGGTTGGTCCAACCATTCAGCAAGAATTAGTCATCACAATTCTTTCTTTTCGTCTTCATAAATTCGGTTTGTCAGCAGACATTTGTAAAATGTATCGGCAGTTCGTGGTTGATGAAGAAGATCGGAATTTCCAATTAATTCTCTGGAGAGATAATAGTAATAGCCCAATAAATCTATATCAGCTTAACACTGTGACGTATGGCACGTCGGCAGCACCATTTTTAGCTATAAGAAGTCTCTCATTTATTGCTGATGCTTATAAACAGGAATTCCCTATTGGCTCCCAAGTTCTTAAACAAGATTTTTATGTAGATGACCTTCTTACGGGAGCGGCAAATATTACTGATCTTTCAATTAAAAAGGCAGAAATAACTCAAATTTTGGAAAAGGCTGGTTTAAAATTATCGAAATGGAGTTCCAATTGTCCAGGATTAACTCATTCGAATGAGGAAATGCAATTAAAAGGTAACAATGAAAATATTACCAAGGCTCTCGGAATGTTTTGGAAACCTGATGCAGATATATTTTGTTTTCGTTTCGATTTATTAACTCTTGAAATTCCAACAAAGCGGTCAGTTTTATCGGTAGTTGCCAAAATCTTTGACGTAATTGGATTACTAAGTCCGATTGTAATTTCGTGCAAAATATTGATTCAAGAAATGTGGAAACAACAAATTACTTGGGATGTACCATTAAATGTGCAACTAAAAACTCGATGGCGTCAAATCGAAGATGCATTGCCACATATCAATTTTATAGAAGTTCCAAGATTTGTTGGAATTAAACCAGATATACAATTCGACATTCATGGCTTTGCGGATGCTTCACAATTGGCATACGGATGTTGCATATATGTACGAGTGCCAGTTAAAAATAGCTTTAATATCAGTCTACTAATTGCAAAATCAAAGGTAGCTCCTGTGGTTCAACAATCGTTACTCAGGTTAGAGTTGTGCGCAGCTTTATTATTGAGTCGAACTTGGACAAAATTCAAAAATAAATTCGAAAAACAAAACTATCGCATATTTTTCTGATCAGATTCCAAAATCGTGTTAAATTGGATTAAAAATCATTCATCATCATATGTATCTTTCGTCGCCAACCGTGTTTCAGAAATACAAAATACTACAAACAATATACCCTGGAGACACGTGCCTTCGAAAGAAAATCCAGCAGATGTAGTATCCCGCGGTTGTCTTGCAACTGAGTTACCTTCTACAATATGGTTCAGTGGTCCAGCATTTCTTACACAAAATGAACAAGATTGGCCTAAAGGCCTCATTTCAAATATAGAGCTCCCTCAAACGGAAATTAGAAAAGTGTCATTTAAAACAACAGTCATCGTTAATTCAATCATATCTTAAATAGTCATAAATCACTCATCGTATCTTCGAATTCTACATATCATTGTATATGTTCATCGTTTATTTTGTAAACCAAAGCGCAATTTGTTTATAACAGCTGAAGAACTACAGTTAGCCTTTTGGAAAGTTGTCAATGATATTCAGCAAATCTCATTCAAGGACGAAATTGATTTACTAAAAAGGGGTAAGACTTTACAACCTACTTTTCAAAAACTATCGCCATTTCTACATGAAATGCCAAGTTACAAAACAACATTATCGATTTTAAGAGTTGGTGGTAGGTTAGCAAATGCACCTTTATCGTTTGACACCAGGTTTCCAGCACTTGTGCCAAAGGACCATCATTTTACAAGACTTTATATCAAATATCTTCACATCAAGCATTTACATGCGGGCCCAAAAGCGCTTCTAGGAATTCTTCGTCAACAAGTGTGGGTCATTAACGCCAGAGATGTTGTAAGGCAAGTAGTTCGAAATTGCATTCATTGCTTCAAATATAAACCTCGACTTTTACAACAAATCATGGGTAACCTTCCAGCTAATCGTCTGAAGGCTCAACGCCCTTTTCTCGTTTGTGGTGTAGATTTCTGCGGGCCATTTTACACCTCATATAGACTCAGAGGAAAGACACCGTACAAAACATACGTAGCCATTTTTGTTTGTTTTTCATCAAAGGCTGTTCACATTGAACTTGTTTCAGACTTGTCATCTAATACCTTTATTTTATGCTTAAAAAGATTTATAGTTAGACGTGGTATACCTCAGCGTTTATATTGTGACAACGCCACAAACTTTGTTGGTGCCAAATCAAAACTCAATGAATTTAAGCAACATTTTTTCGATGCATCCAATACCAAAGCTATGTTTCATTACAGTGAAATTATCGGTTTTCAATTTTCGTTTATTCCACCCCGATCTCCTCATTTTGGAGGTCTTTGGGAATCGGCAGTAAAGTCTGCAAAAACTATTTTAGTAAAAAACATATCTAACGCTGGTATTACATATGAAGAATTTCAAACTATTCTTGTTGAAGTTGAAGCCATGTTAAACTCACGTCCATTAGCACCGAGATCCGATGATCCTAACGATGGTGAGGCCTTGACTCCCGGCCATATGCTAATTGGCTCATCGATGCTTGCTTTACCTGATGAAAACTTAGACCAGCACAAAACCTTTAGCTATTTAAAGTATTGGCAACGCGTCACATATTTGAAACAACAGTTTTGGCTACAATGGGTACGTGACTATGTCTTAACTTTACAACAAAAGGCAAAATGGTTCAAGCCATATGTCAACATTGAAGAAGGAAGATTGGTCATTGTACATGAAGACAATTTACCTCCACAGCAGTGGATCCTCGCTCGAATCGTTAAAACAATTCCTGGCCGTGATGGAAAAGTTAGAGTGGTAGACGTCCGAACTTCAAAGGGCCTTTTCCGAAGATCCATCCACAAAATTGCTCCCTTACCAATGGATGAAACTAATTGAAAGAGTACTTCCAATGGGGGGAGTATGTTCGGTTACAATTGTAGTACATAATTGTGTATATAACATTAATCATAATTATACTTTTCATTAAAACATGTCAATATTTATGAATTCACTATTTTAAACTCATGTTGTCTTAAATACCTTTGTAAATAAATTATTTTGTTCTCCTACTGTTCTTATAATTTATAACCGTAACTATTTACTTGCAAAATATTTTGTTCATCAACTTGTATAATATTTTCTTGTGTTCATTCTTACTTTAACCATTAAAGAGATCGCACATAAATAAGAAAAAGCAAAAGGTTTTTTTTTTCGATTATTTTCTTGTTCAAACACAAAGTTTTCTTGACCATTTTCTGAAAAATGTAACGAAATATTTCTAAGTATTTCTTGGCTTTAGAAATTTCTGATCATATAACAGCTTTTTATCCAGAGAAAATGTTTCTGTACTTAAGAAAACAAAAGCCTGGTGCGAAGTGGCCTTACCTGAAAATTTACACAATACGAACGAAATAAGTTAAAATCATGAAATCATTTTTAGAATTTATTGTTTTAAGAAACGAAATTGATAACTTTAGAAAATAAACTTCTTTCCGTGCACTAGTCCATTCTTCGATTCTAGTGTGAGCATTGCTATTAGGAAAAACGTGGTAAAGCTTATCTGAAAATTATCCTTGTAAGTTCAAGCACAGTTGCGTTGTTTGATGGCTTAGAAATTTCTAAAAAAAATTTGGCATGTTGACCCATCTGATTGGAATGAAAAATTTGACTACGCTCGAGGTCCTCAAATTTGTCAAAATTTATCTGTGATGAATGATGCTGCCTAACGAGGTGTGAAATTTATTACAGATTATAATTATAAATTAGCACGCGAGGAAGAAGAGAAACAATTTCTTTTTTAAGTGACTAAAGAATATAATTTGAACTATCCCACTTTTAACAAGCCTTTGCTACAAAATAAAGTTAATATTATATAATCCAATTTATAGATATATTTTAGTTCAAGGTTTATTTTTCGAATAATCTTCTTTAGTTACTACGTTTATAACTAAAGAACGGCTGGACCGATTTCGATGATTCGTACCAATTCGGAATAGTCTCTGACCAAGTAAGAAGAATCTAAAATAAGTGGCGCCATTGAAAATTACTCAGTATGAATTAAATCGTAAACTCTGCATTTGACGATGTTTGTATGTGTTTCTGTTAGGTATGAGAATAGGTCGTAGAGTATATTTTATATCTGAAAGAAAATAGGGAAAATAGTGTAACATCTGGAAAAAACTATAGCCTCAAATTTTACCGTTACCGCTAACTGTTAAACTGTTACCGCTATCGCCACCATTCCCATTGTACGTTCAAACCTAGTTTGATGACTCTTAACCTTGAGCGCCGGCCACCAAACAGATGCCCCGTAGAATAGAATGGGTTAAATTACACATTCGTATAGCCAGTATACGTTCCTCGGGTTAATTCCCCAGTTTAGGCCAATGGCCCTTTTACAGCAATATAATGCAGTTGCCGCCTTATTAGTCCTGGAAATGGTGTTCATCGTCCAGTTCAGTTTGCTGTCCAATATTAGCCCAAGATACTTGGCGCTGTCCGACAGGTCCAGTGAGACCCCCTTTATCCTCGGGGTATCAAATTTGGGAATTTTGTATCTCCTTGTGAAAAGTACTTGTTCTGTTTTGGCAGGATTTACATCCAGTTCACAACCCTACCACCATTTTGTTAGGACGTCCAATGCGCACTCCATTAGTTCAGGCAATAATCTGGGATCTTTACGTATAGACACAACTGCAACGTCATCCGCATTCTTAATCGTTCTGCAGCACGTCCTTTCCATGGCCCTGAGTATGGTATTTAAATTCAGATTCCAAAGCAAATATGACAGTACACCACCTTGCGGGGTGCCCCTAGTCGCAACCTTGGAAATGTTCGAGGCGCTCAAGTTGGATTCGATAAGCCTGAAGTGCAAGATACTGCTGACAAATTGAATAAACGCTGTGTCGATTTTAAAATGTCTCATACCGTTAATAACCGATTCAGGTCTAACGTTGTTGAAAGCACCCTCAATATCCAGGCATGCAACTAAAGCAAATTCCTTGTAGTGCAGCGATCTTTCTATGAGGCTCACCAATGGGTGAAGCGCAGTTTCAGTGGACCTTCCCTTCGTGTGAACGCTCATCTGCACACGCTATCAATTTAATGTGACCTTGATACCAGACGGCATCTTCACTTTGTGGTGGTTGTCCAGGGTTACCCCTTAAGACATTCAGGATAGCGCTACTAAGTGCGACGACAACCAGCTTCCAGTTCTTGGAGGAAATGGTGCCTTCACTGGCGTTGCGGCCAATGATCGCCCAAATGAGGTGGTCTTTAGCCACATCTTTGTACGACCTGTTTTGCGGCCGTTGAGGCATATATTTGGACCGTTTAGTCCCAGGAAGGGTGTCCTCCCCTGACCGTTGCCGTTTAGGCGCTGCTTCGTTCGGCTTCCGTTCAGGATTGCTATCCTGTGCAGAGGGAGCTGCACGTTTTAAACCCTCAATATGGGTTTTTGCGCACTGGAGAGAGGTTTTCTCCTGCTCCGTGAGTACACCAACCGGTTTTTCACCAAGTCGGCTAATGATTTTGTAGGCGGAGCGCCTGGTTGTGAAGGCCCGTTTGGATGCATTAATGTGTCTTTGGGGTTTTTCGATAGGTGCCGTAGAGGCTGAGGGAGGTTCTTCAGAGGGCATTGGATCTTTCTTCGTGTGATCTCTTTGCACAGGTTTCGGCACATGGGCAACTGGATTTCCGGCAGACTGAGTCTGTACCGTCAGGCCAGCACCCGAGGAAGGGGATTTAACCACATCGTTACCCATATGATCGTTAACGACAATGTGCATTATAATGTCGCTCACAATATCATGTATGACTTAAGTGCCCTTTGTTCAACAAAGTCGGCGACGAATTGCATGGGCTGTCGCCAACATGTCGTCAGGGATTTACTATGGGTCTTGTACGCGTCGTCAAAGTCATTAACGTTGCAAATCAGCTGCTTCATCTTGTTGTATGTGAAGCAATTAGAGCGATTATAGTTAGCATTAACATGTAACTTAACCGTAGCGTCTACATACATATGTATGTAGAAAATTGAATTTCTTACTTCACGGTTTCATTACTGTTACTGTCAGCCAGCTAACTGGGGCTTTAAGGCTCAGTTAGCCGGAAATAACAGTAATAGTAACCTTACCGTAAAAAAGTGGGAGCAATCTATTTCTTACAGATTGAGACGTTATATGTTATATAATAATATAGTATAATCGTTCTAATTGCTTTACATACAACAAAATGAATAACTGAGACTTTAGCCTTTTCGACTAATATGATCCCAAAAACTCAAAAAAGCAATAGTTACGTAGCAAGAGCCATCGGTAACAGAAAAAAAAGTTGATAAAGTTGGTACAATTGTACTTTTTTTTGGTTCAATTCAAAACTAAAAAGTACGCTGATACCCCCGTGACTCATTTGGTACTTTTGGTCCAATGAATATAAGCGGAGTTTAGTATTTGGTGCAAATAGTCTGGCGGAAATACAAAAGTTCGTAGCTTTTTTAAGAAATCTATTTCATAACAGTTATGATATTTGCATTTGCTCCTCTGCAAGACCATTTGCACCAAACACTGAACGCTGCTATTGTGAACAGATTTTTGCACTTGTTCATTGGACGATTGCGTATGCCACATTCTAAATTTAGTATCAGCGGCAGCATATAAGCGTGCATTTTCTAATGATATTGACAGGTTTTTAAAATATATAGGAAACCACTTCTGCAAAAGTTCTAGTTGAAGAGACGACTTGCTCTCAATTCAAGATTATTTTGGAACGAAGTCATAAACACAAGAAGTAATCGACAGAATTTGGGAACAGTGGGAGCCCACTCCATTATTATTTTACTCCGAATTATTTTGAAGGAGATTTTACAAGCGCTAAATATAATATTATTATATTCAGACTTTCTACCCCTTTCCTGTTTCTGCAGTACATATTGAACGCAATAAATTTGAAAAGGTAATCCGAAGATGCTCGTATATACATGTTTTTAGAACGCTTACAAATTTTATTTTCGTTTTAAATTTGAGATTGCATTTTGAGAAACATTCGTCAATTTTCCACAAAAAAGGCGATAAATTCTAAAAAGTTTACGAAAGCGCTCTCTAGCGGCAATCAAAAAAAAATGGATTTCTCGACTCTAAAACCGCATGATACAGGTCTGGGCAGACCAAATACAATTTGTGTGCCTCTATTCTTGAATATTTTGGAAAACTAACTATTTTGAAAAATCCGGGTGCTCGAAAATCATTTTTGACCCAGATTGATAGAAAAGGCATCATAACGCTGATGTATTTTTACATCAGTACTATGACAAGTGTCTTTGTTTTTGGCCCCATGATACTTTTCATCATTGTGATGTCAACCTTAACATCACTTGGTCAAATTGTCATCAGGGTCAAAATGAAATTATGTCATCAATGAAGTAAAAAGATATGCACAAAAACAACAGGGACTAAAATTTATATTATCATGCAGAAGGTTTGGCATAGTGCCAAAACATACTACGGCTACAACAGCACAGGTAACGAAACTTTTTCAATGCGCGACAATAAAAGAACATTTGGAGAGAGTCGAATATAATTTTCATAGGAAAATTTTAAATCTGGAGATATCGCAGACAAATGCCGATTTGAGGGCAATTAAAAGAAAGCTATACAACTTGAAATCAGGTATACAAAACTTTTTGACGATAGATGATTTTGGAGCTTTTATGAAAAATCAGAAATACGTGGCCAAGTGCGTAGATGACATACTGGCTATAATAAACATTAATGACAAAGACGTTATACTTAAATCACTCAACGGGTATCACCCGAAAATTAAATTCACAGTTGAGGTTGAGACGAATCGAAAAATAGCATACCTCGACACAAAATTACATAGAGGAGGCAATAAAATAACGTTTGATTGGTATGCAAAAAATACATCGTCTGGCAGAATTATCAATTTCAACGCTACTCAACCTAAAGCTCAAATAATAAATACTGCAAAAAATTGTATACGTAGAGTTCTTGATATTAGCGATGAACAATACCACAACAAAATTAAACTTGTAATCACGAAAGTACTTAAAGATAATGCTTTTCCAACAAATTTAATTAAAAATTTAATAACTGTCTATAAACCTACAATAACAAACACAAATGGTAACACTGATAAGGAGGAAAAATATTTTTACAGTGTAAAATACATACCGGGCCTCACGGAAATACCATGCAAAGGAGACAACAACAACAGCTGTGACTTAGTTTACATTGGTACGACCAAAAGAAATTTGGAGACAAGAATGGGAGAACACAATTCAGACATAAACAAAAATAAAGAAATCACCGCATTATCACAACACATATTACAAACAAAACACAAACCTGATTTTGACAACATAAGAATACTAGACAAAGTAAATAACGTGAGGAAAAGATATACAACAGAAAGCTTAAGAATTCAACAGAAAATAAACAAAACAATGAATAAAAAAGAAGATACTGACAATTTAAGCGCCTGTTATAGAGTTGTTTTAAAAAACAGTAGATGACGCCGCTATCGTTGAATTTTATATTTTTTAAAATTTATTAATGTAATTTAAATTAATTATTTTCACTGTAAGTTCGTTACATTAATAGCTATTGTATTATTAAATGTTGATGTTTTTTATTTAATATTAATAGACGAATCCCCTGAAGAAGTGAACATAAAATTCACGAAACGTCGGGAAAAATGAAATAAAAAATTTTGCATTTTTATTTTCAAAAATGGAGTTAGGCCTCACCAGCTAAATATATGTGTATAAACATATGTTTTAATATAAACAAATGAAAGTGGCCAAAAATAAAGAAAATTAAAAAGGTTATTTGATTTTTATGATTGCGGTAGCAAAGTAATAAGCGTTAATAAATGTGAGTGGACAATTAAAAGGGAAGTGGCCTTTTTTACTTATTTGGGTTTTTCCGTTAGTTACCTGCATTTTTTTTTAACCGAAATTGCATCCAAATTTATGAGTGCTCATGTTTTGGAACGTTTCGAAAACATATTTCATAAGTACCTGCCAGTAAAATATTGAAATATTTGTAGTACTTATAGGTGCTCTTTGATCGATTTTTGTCATTTAACAAGAGTCGACGAACGCGAGAAGTACAAGTGATATTTTCTCCGGTTTTTAAAAGTGAATAACAACAAAACATAAAATATATTTTCCAAATATGGAAAATAACAAATGCCCACAATTGGATAATTTTTGTTACGTCTGTGGTCATATCGTCCCAAAAAGAGGCAAACTGGATCGAACAAAATTGATTACTGAGGAATTCAAAACAGCGTATTGCCATTATTTTGATGAAGCAGATTTAAGTGGTGCAAATTTTACGCCGAACACCGTGTGAAAAAATTGTTATAGTACCCTTATAATGTGGATACATGGAAAAGGTGGACAGTTTTCTTTTATGAAGCCAGTAATTTGGGTGGAAGACCTAACTGGACATGATGAATCCAGGTGCTACGCATGCATTAATTCTCGTCCTGGATTAAACAGAAAACAATTGATAACAAAAGAATACATTGCTGCTTTTACTGCCACACTTCCAGTTGAAAGCGTTGCTGGTACCGATACACCTAAACCTCCGAGTCTGGATACTGTGTCCCTGCAAGCCTAAACCGTTTTCACCAATTAATGAAAAGCGAATCTTTCACAAATATGCTTTCGAACCATCATAACCACCTAAGTATGTGCATGGGAAGCATTGAAACAAGTCATCGAAGGCGTTTTAGGAAAGAACCGTGTACAGCGAGATGACAACTTGCTGTATTATTTTGAAAAAATCAATTTTGAAATTCATTACTTTAATTAATTGTAATAAAAGCGAAACGCGTTCATCGATTTATTGATTTATATGCAATTTTGTGCACAGGTTATGCAACTTTACGTGAAAGTAATAGGACTTGACACTTTTTTTGCCGTTTTGAATTTTTTGGGCAAAAAATATTTTTTCTTCATACATTTATTTATAACTGCGAAACTGTTGCTTATGTATCGAAACGTTCTATGAACAGATTTAAGGAATTGCAATTCTTAATATTTTTAAATTTTATTGGGACAAGTGGTTCTCGAGTTATGACAAACAAAAGAGCCTAAAACGTGACAAATTCCCCTATACGATACTTACTAACTTCAAATTAATTTTTAAATTATTTATTGAGGTACCATGACCAAACTAATGATGCAGAAGTTCTTATTTTTGGGTCTACTTTCATAAGCAATTATCAGAATTGAATCTTGAATCAATCACCTGAAAAATGTTGTACTGTGTTATTGATAATGGAAACATTTTTTTTATTTGCTAAAAGAAACTTAAATTTTTATTTTCATCAAATAGTGTAAAAATATTATTAAAAGTGTGTTTAACAATGCTTTTTTGTATAAATAATTTCATATTGGTTTGTTGAATTTTAACTATTTAAGCAACTTTGAATCTCAACAACATTATTTGCTGTCAAAACTGTGTTCGTTTACCCGAAATTCTAACAACTTTTATTACAATTGGAAAATTTGTTTACTTTTTGTATTGAAAACTTCCAATTGCAATAAAAATATTAAATTTTAGTAATTCCCCTTTGATCTGCTCTTGGATTTGATTTATTGCAACTCATTCTTGATTTCATCCATTTGAATTGCAATTCATTGTTATAATTCATTTGAATGAATTCAAAATCAAATCAATTCAATTCACTTAAACAAATTCATTTGAATTGGAAACGAATTGCAATTAATTTTACTTGAAAACGAATTGCAACTCATTCTATGAAATCATTTGAATTGGAAAACGATTTGAAATTCATGTCTTCCTAATTGCTTCGAATTGATTCAAATTCCATTCAATTCTTTTTTGCTGTGAAAAGAATTAATTCAAAATTTAGCTAATTCGTAAAGAATTAAAATCAAAAAAGAATGTTTCATTTACAGCTCTGCTACCTAGGAATATACACACTTGTCTTTCCGATAATCTTTTATATGAATTAAGTTATATTTTGCGGTATTTTGTATGTTTTAAAATTTGAATTAAGCCTTTTATAGATAATGCAAGAATGATTAACGATAGACAATTGGAATATTTGTTAATAAATTTATTTTACTTGGGGTTTTTTATGCGTGTTATCACGAAAATATTATTAATAGCGTTATTGAATTTTTTTTAATACCAAGTTTTCCATGAATTAGATAAGACAAGAATGATATTATTATGGTATTGCGGGAAATCCTAAATTTAAGAATAACGTTTGTTAATTATTCGATTTGAATTTTAATCGAAATAGAGAATAAGGAACATATAGATATTTTAATTGAAATAACTTGTTTTTTTTAAATAAAAACAAACATTTTATAGATACAGTGTAAATTCGATAATCCGGACTCCACTAATCCGGAATATTCGGTAATCCGGAGAGATTTTTGCAGCTCATTGCGTATTCTATAATCCGGATTGATTGCAACTTTATAGTCCGGATTGAATAACAGCCGTTTTTATACCCTTCACCGAAGGTAAAAGGGTATACATATATAAGTTTGTCATTCCGTTTGTAATTTCTTCAATATTGATCCTACACCCTATAAAGTACATATATTCTGGCTCCTTATGAAAAGCGAAGTTGATTTAACGATGTCCGTCTGTCCGTTGAAATGGGTTTTCCGAAGACCCCATATATGATGGGGGCCAGGTTATTATACATTTATGTCACATATGGTCCGGTATTGTTTGCTATTGAAATTCAGCAAGATCGATCCACAAATTGCTGAGATATGAGTAAAAAAACACGACTACCTCTAATTTTTCCCAAAAATCCCTTGTGGTTGTTGTATTTTTATAACTTTTTTCTGTATATCTGGGGAACGGAAAGAGCCAAAGTTTCCAAATTAGGTACATACATAAAGGTTGTCAATACACACCATCCTACAAAATGTGGGCAGGATTGGATAAGTGGGCGTGGTACCTCTCGTACAAAAAAAAATTACAAAATGTATAAAAACCTTAATTTTAGGGCTGCCATATGCCCTATGGATATGACTTATATACCAACATATCGGAAATTAGTAGAACATATTTTATAAAAAACTCGGAAAAATCGGTTCAGATACGAATAAGTTATGGCCAACACACAATTTTTTTTTTAAATACCCATTTTCGGGAACCAAAGATGTTTCCGAGTCCAAGTTTTTTAGCCCAAGTAAATGGTAACACGTCGGTTTATAAATCTTTCAAATCGGTTAAAAAATGGCTGAGTTATAACCAAAATACTGAAATCCCAAAATTACCCTTTTACCTTCGGTGAAGGGTATATACAAGTTTGTCATTCCGTTTTTAATTTCTTCAATATTGATCCTACACCCTATAAAGCATATATATTCTGGGTCCTTATGAAAAGCGAAGTTGATTTAACGGAAGAGAGCACACAAGACATTATCTATTTTAGATTTGTTGAAGAACTTAGTAGGGGTATGAGTGGAAGGGTGTTGGCTGAAAAATATGGGGTTGGTGATTCCACTACATATTTTAGATATAAAAAAAGTGATAGCATCAAAAGGTGAGTTAATTTTGTACATGATTTTAAATTAAAAGCCAAGGATGCTGTACAAAGTTTGGATGTCTCAATAAAGCGGGCCGAAAAAATGATGTAGGAGTAGAAAAACTCTTAATTCTTTATGAATTACGTGATCAAGCCTTAGAAAGAAGTTTAGCAAGTTCGCGACAAACAACCGTATTAGATTACTTTGTCAAACGAAATTAATATTATGTAAATGGGTATTTTTTATTTTAACTGAACTGCACAAATTAATATTTATGTTTTTATGCTATGAATTATTAAAATTTTTAATAAATACATACATTCGCTAATCCGGAATATTCGCTAATCCGGATTGGGGTCTGCAATCAATTATCCGGATTATCGAATTTTTACTGTATTTTGTTTCAACTAATTGGTTCAATTATTGGTAAAATGTAATTTTTTTTTATCACTGATTTCCAAAATTTTAATGACGCTAAAAAAGCAATTAGGTCAAAATATTGGTAACTGGGGGCGTTTCATGTTGTTAAAAACAAATATTTTATGTTATTTTAGAATAATGCGGTTTATGTAAATTTGATCAGAAGGAAATTACACTGTGTGTAATTATTTAAATCATGGAAAAATTACCATATACGGACAATAAATAACCATAAAGGTTCAAAAAAAAGACCCGTGTCTCCCTGTCTTGCCAAAAGTCATGCACTTTTTTATGGGCCCGTAAAGATTTTTGGCCTTGGTGTAATGTTCGCATAAAAGTGATAATTTTCTCAGGCTCATATCTGGCAAACCGTTCGGAATTTTGATTAACCTTCTGAGACAAAGTTGTAGCTCTTGCCATAAAGATCAAAATCGCAAAAAACTTTAAAAAACTTCAATTTTTTTTACCTTTTTTCCCCTGCTCAGGTCCATAAATAGCAAACCGTTCAAAATTCAAGGAAAAAATCCACCACAAAAATGTACCTAAGGTCTCAACTAGAGTTTTTTTCCCCGGGATCCCGGGATCCCGCTCCATGTAAATAATACAAAGTAAATTTGTTTTAAATTAATGAAAAAAACTGTTTTTAAAAAAGCGTAAGGGAACTTGTTTACAAAGTAAGTAAAGGAAATGCCTAAATACTCCAAAAATTAATTAAAGGTTGAAAGAGGAACTTGAATTATTATTACCTTACGATTTTATATGTAAATTTCGTATCGTTATGATGCAGATACAAGAAAAAAAGATTACATAAACAAAAATTTAATTTATAAAACAATAATAAAAACAAACAAAAATTGTGGTACTCAAGTTATGAGATCAAAAAGTAAATTCATAAAATAGATAAAATATTTAAAATAAATATGTTTTATAAGTATATATACATATTTTAATTAAATGTATTAACTAATTTCCCTCAACAATAAATTTCAGTGTATTTATCAAATATGAAAAACTGGGAATTTAGCACGTCATACGGAAATCGTATTAATAATAAATTTTGTATTCCCGAAAATAACTTTAATAATATATTAACATTTTTTAACAGCTTAGGAAATAACATTAACACAAACTCAATGCGTTTAGAACGTCGGCAAAGAGTATATTTCTTATTTTATTTACTTATTACCATGTTTCCGAAACATTTCGTTCACTTTTTTAATGAGATTGGTCAAATAGTTTAAAGTGCAAAAGTTTTCCGATTTTCCACAGAAGCTCCTAAATTTTCCGGCTAAGTTTTTTTTTTGGATTCCTCATAATTAAAGAAGAACAGAACTGCAAGGTCGAGTGGCACTTTTTCGCGACATCCCACGTTAAGGGCCCATGCGATGCGTTAGGGGGAACCCTAAAACGAATGGCGACTAAGGCAAGTTTGCAAAGGCCATATACTGACCAGATCTTAAATGTACAACATTTGTTTTCGTGGATTCAAAGCAAGGAAATTGCCATTAACACAGTTTTATGCACTCAAAAAGAACACGATGCCATGGAGCGACGAATTCAAAACAGATTTAATAATGTCAAAACTATAACTGGAACGCAAAAGTTTCATTGCTTCATACCAAATATTTCTGATATGTCAATTAATGTAAAGCGGTACTCTTCGTCTGCCGACGTGCTAAATTTAAAGTTACTTTAATTTTATAATGATGCCAAGACAATTGAAATTTTTAATAAATATTGTAATTAAGTATAAGCAGCAAAATAAGAAAGATTTTTTCTTCATAAATGTATTTTTAACTGTAAAATAATTTTTAAAATGTATTTTTAACAAGGTGGTCTCTTAAATGCTCTTCTCCTGTCCAAACAAGGAGTCGGGGCCCATTTTTTTATTGCTGATTCTTAAAGCAAAAATTATGAGGAATCCAAAAAAAAACTTAGCCGGAAAATTTAGGAGCCTCTGTGGAAAATCGGAAAATTTAATTTTCATGGGAAAATTTAAAGGTAAATTTCTAAGAAAAATTAGGAAAATTTTATTTTTCAATTAAAGCCTGATTCAATACCTTTCCAACGAGCTATCACTCGTTGCGATCGCTTTAGTAGTAGTTTTTTTTTTAAAACAACTTTCAATGAGGTCGCTTATGAAGAATTCTTCAATTTTGTCACATGACAGTGGTGTACACCACCACTAAACCAGTCACTATAAAAAAAAAAATATGTAGGTACATTATTTTTTGCTGGGCAATCGATTGAGACTATTTATTTTAAAATCGGAGAGGGGTCGTCCAAAAATTTGCCAATTTTGATCGTTTTCATATGGAATTGCTCTATAAGTTGTTTTTCGACGAAGTAGACTTGACAAGCGATAATTGCACACCGAATACAGTGTGTCGCCAATGTTAAGGTACGTTCAGACTGATGAAATATTTGATGTTTGTTAACGTAGTCTGAACACAAAATATTTTTCAGTGTCAAATAAAATAACAGCTGATTTTGAGCAAATAAAAGTATTTGCCGGCAAACAAATATTTGTCCAATGTGAACAAAAAATCAAATATTTTAGTAATTTTTGAGCAAACATTTATTTGATATTACAAAATAATTGTAAGAGCAAACAACGACAAATAATTTTAGCCATGTACCCGATAGAAGCAATTTTTCCTGTATGTTTTCGGATTTTTTACATTTTTAAAGAATTTTAATAATGATTAGACTTTGCTATCATGCCGCTATTAGCCAATTTTTGCCATTCTTATACTTTTAAGGACTTTGAATCAATTTTATGACTTGTATGAAATATTAAAATTGTTTTTTAACTGATTTAGCGATTTCAAATAAATTTTAGGGTTTGTTTCCAAGTTTGCAATTAAAATATAATTTTATATGTATGTATATATAATTTTAGCCATGTTACCGATAGAAGCAATTTTTCCTGTAATTTTTCGGGTTCTTTACAGTTTTAACGAATTTTAATAATTATTAAACTTTGCTATCATGTCGTTATTAGCAAATTTTGCGAATTTCCGCTAATTTTGCAATTTTTACCAAAGTTTTGCCATTTCTTATGCTTTCAGGCACTTTTAATAAATTTTATGGCTTGTTTGAAATATCAAAATTTTTCGCGAATTTTCGCTGTTTTTGCAACATTTTTTTTGTTTTTTTCCCGAAATTTTGTTTTTAACCGAATTATATATTTAAGGGGTTGTTTCCAATTTTTCGCAAATTTTTGCCATGTTTCCGTTAACCATTGTCTTCCAGTTTTGTTATTCTTTTACATACTCCTGTTCTAACAATATAAGAGATGCTGTTCCACAGAATAAAACAAATTATTAGGCTTCTGCGCGAATTTTTACTATTTGTGAAATATATTTTCATTTTTGAACACTTTCATTAAATAATTTTTTGATGCAAAAATTTGTTTTACTCTGAACGCATGGCAAACATGAATTAGTTTATTTTATTTGACACTATTTGCCAACTGTTTCAACAAAAAAAAATTGTCAAATATATGAGCTTAGTTTGAACATCAAACAAAATATTTTTTTGTTTCACACAGTTTGAAGCAAATATCAGAACAAATATTTTTGTCAAATATTTCATTAGTCTGAACGTACCTTTATAACAATCTCATGGCATGGTTGAGTGGAGGTAAAAATATTATGAAGTATTGTAAGCCAGTAAACTGGATTAATCGCCGAGGTAATCCTGATGTAACCAGTTGCTATGCATGCGTAAATTACACATGTCGTCTAAACCAACATGCTGAGAAGACCAAAATTTATAGAGCAACTGTAACAGCCACACTACCAGTGCATGCACCTGAAAATTATGTATCACCAAGGCCGCCAACTTCAGATCGTAGTATAGAATTTACAGGAATGACTACAGCAAGTGGTGTTACTTGTGAAGATCCATTTGATACCTATTACGAGCCCCAACAGGGAAGAGATAGACAACAACTAATAACACAAAAGGAAATGGATTTCATTGTGTCCATATTGGGACTATTGCAGCGACTTGCCATATTTTTTACAGCATTTTTAAAGATAAGAAAACTCACACATGCTAATGTGAACTCTACGGCGTACCGCAAACGGCAAGCTGAATTTCAGAGCCTCCACACTCTTTGTGATGACAACTCGTTCGCTTACTGCAATGATATAAATGCGTTGGTGGTAAAAATGGGAATGAACTACATCGCTAGTGAGTGGAGATTATTTATTGATGGTTCTGTTTCAAGTTTGAAAGCAGTGTTGTTACATTTGTCGAACCGAAAACCTTCCATCCCGCTAGCAATCGGTATTAACATGAAAGAAAGTTATGAAACATTGAAACATATAAGCTCACTTTCAAAAAACTGAAAAGAAATAAACAAACTTGGTGTCAAATTGCTTTTAGTTATCCAAGGTATTTTGGGATTGAAATCCAGCAAAATCGGTTTAGTAGGGTCAGAGCTATCAAAATGTGGAACCACCACCTTAAAAAATTGATAATTTTGTTACAAAAACTTACATAAATGATGGAACAATGCACGGAATGATATCAGATTTAGCAAAAATTCGTTTTATTCGACTGGAAATCACGCTGTAAAATTTCGTGATGGTCGGTCCGTAATTTACCCTGTTTAGAAGGCCTAAAACGGTAATAAATAAGGCTATCACTACAAATTTTGGTACATCACAGTTCTATAGGACTGGAAATGCCACTGAGAAATTTCGTGAAGATCGGTCCATGATTAGGCCCCATATAAATCCTACTACCGGAAAGGAGTTTAGTACGCCTTAAACCGTAATAAATAATGCTATCAATACAAAATTTTGTACGACACTGTTTTGTAGGACTACAAATGACACTGTGAAATTTCGTGAATTACGGTCCATTTTTACTCTAGGCCCCATATAAATCCAACTACCGGGATACCTTTTAGTACGCATAAGTCCGTAATAAATAATGCTATCATAAAAGAATTTGATACGTCGCAGTTTTAAAGGACTAGAAATGACACTGTGAAAATTCGTTTAAATCGGTTCATGATTTACCCAAGGCCCCATATAAACCATACTACAGGAAAACGGTTTAGTACGCCTAGAACCGTAATTAATAATGCTATCAAAATAAAATTTAATCCTTCACAGTTTTATAGGACTAGAAATCACACTTATAAATTTCGTGATGATCGGTCCATAATCTACTATAGGCCCCATACGAAGCGCACTCTGGTAAATTAATTAAATACGCCTAAAACCGTAGCAGATATAGATATTACAGTAAAATTTATTCCAACTTATGCCGTTTTCTTTTCTAAAAAAAAAGTGTTGCATAAGTGCAACATGTAACTTGGCAACATTTTTAAATGCACCAATAATTTTTAAGAAGTGTTTCATATTTTACGTTTACAAAAGAACACAAATTTCGGCATTAAACAATTAAGTACAATTAGCGCAAGGTAAATTCAATTACAGGTGGTGGCGGCTCGAAACTTGCCACCACCTTGTATTGAATTCGCCTTGATCTAGTGCAGCACTCATGCCCCTTTAATTAAAATGAGTGTTGAACATGTAGCATTTTTTTAATTTTAAATGGAACATCATCAGAAAAGAACGCTTTACAATTTTAAAATAACACATGTTTTTCAGAAAAGAATATAAAAAAATGTTAAAGGCAAAATAAATGCAGAATTTTACTCCGAAAAGAAAACGCCATTAGTTTCATATGACCAGAAAAAATGGCATGCAATTTTGTGATATACGGTCCATAATTTACCTTTGATTTCATATTTATTAGCCTTCTAAAATTCACTGTAAACGCTTAAACTTATTTCACAGCTGTATTGAAATTTATGTTTTTTAATACCAGATATCTAATGAATTTGTTTAACGTGGTTTGTGTTTTGTTATTTGGGTTTTGATCACGACATTTGAGTTAATTGTTGCGGCCTGTTTTTTCAGATTGCAACTTCACTACAAAAAAAACGCGTTTTGTCTATTTCTTCGAAACCTGCCTTCGCAGCTGATTTAGGCCCTTTTCACGCGTCACTTTTTACATATCTGTTTAGAAATCTGTAATTTAAATCCAGCATAATCGTTTCAATAGGCACTTACTTACATGTGGAACAACCTCCCTTAAAAATTTACATTTACATACACCTAGAATTTCCACAAATTTGTTTCGTATGGCGCCAAATTTCGTGAAGATCGTCCCATAAATTACCTTAGGCCTCATATAAAGACAACTCTCGGAAATCAGATATGCTGATAAAATAACTAAAAACACTTATCCCACCTAGATTTACTAATTTTTGAAAAAAGCGTGTGTGTTAAAGCGGTGATTTATAACAATTATATATCCTAAGAATTTCTGGGACGGTAAAGCTCTTGAATAAACTCTAAGCTCGACCCAAAATATATTTTTTGCAGCCCAAGTATTCATTGAAGTAGATTTATGCTTAAAATAAAGCCAACTATTCTACACGGTGTAGGGTATTCATTTAATCCGTTAATCGCTCAATTAATTAACCGAGGTTTTGGTGTAATCGGTTAATTTTGTTTTTGATCGGTTAACCGATTAATAAAGTTTTTTTTATAAATGAAGTATTTTCAATATATAAAAATGCATTAATTGTTAAGTATTAGGAGTTTTTTAGTAAAAAAAATAACAATAACATACCAATTATAACAATTCTTGAACTAAAACGAGCAATGAACAACTATTCATAACTATGTTATATGCAATTTTCAATTAATACATAATTGGGGGATTCACAAGGTATGTTATCAAGTCATATGTTCAGAATGTCCTAAATAATATTTTACAATTGTTTAAAATTAATATTGTTGTGTTTAAAACAAAATAAAAATTTTAATGCTGTGTTCATTGATTCGTCATAACTAAGTAAAGAGCATAGCATGATTTGTGTATGATATTATGCGCGAAACTATATAATCCATTCAAAATAAAGCAGAATTAAAGTTTTCACAAATAAAAAAAATTTTATCGCGCGAACACGGAGGCGACGACTTGGCTGATCAAATATCTAGCATAATACATAAATTTCGCGTAAAAACACACTATTTGAAAATAATAAATTAATATAGCAAGATTTGCTTTTGCCCATACATATCTAAATATATATATATATATAGGTTCGTATAGGTTATTTTACCGGTACCGAATGGTACAGCGGTGTACCATCACTCCCACCAGCCCTGCTATTATTGTTTACCCGATTTTCTTTCACCGGTCAGTTACATATTATTCAAATAATCTGTTCCAATTAAAAATTATATTTTACCATTGCTATTGGAAAGTCCGGTCGAAAGGGTTAAACACCTGAATTTGATGGTGCTAAGTACAAAATACTAACACTCGAACTATATGATTTTTTTAATTTTTACCACGGCACGCAAAATTTAATTTAAATGATTTTGTTATTCGTGCTTAATTCCCAATTTTTATTATTTGATAAAAACACTGAAATTTATTGTTGATGGGATAAGCTATTCCTAAGCGAATTTCACTGGTTGCTTAGGCCAGATCATCAGGAAACTTCAGATATTAAACCAAATAAAACTGTTAAGTGTATAAGAATTACAGAAACAGTTCTATTTGTAACAATATCAAAGTTTAAACAAAATCATCAACAATAAACAGTGAGTTTATCTCTTCTTACATCCCCCACTACAATTGATTGGAATTCTTCCAACATTATGGCTTGTAAAAGAAACAAATCTATAAATAATTTCACCAAAAAGAAAAATGTTTTTTTTTTATTTTAAGTCCGAAATTAATTTGTCTTTATCTTATTTGGGATTAGAACCCACAATCTGGTAGCCCTGTTTTAGTCAACTGTTTTATACAAGGCGAATTCGTTTATATATTAATTCGCCTTGTTTTTGACATTACATTTCAAAGTGCCAATTTTAATCAAAATTTCGTTCGCTATATCTCCGTGAACATAACAAAGTAGTTAACAAAGTAAATCTTGTTTTACTCAAAAGAAAGAGAGTAACAAAATATGTCTCTCTTCTCCTCATTAAAATTGAGTATTTCTGGCTGAGCAGAACTAAAATTAGGTGCGGCCAAGTTAAAATAGCGAAATATTGTGAATAAATATGGCAACTTAGCCATTTTATAGAGAATAATATCTTCTTCTTGTTTTCGGTGTATGGGAGATTATTTCGGCTTTTAACAAGATAACAAAGTAAAACCGGAAATGTTATTTATATAATAATAAATAATTAAAATATTGCGACAAACTATTAGAAAAACTAATATATTTAAATTAGTTTACAAATCTTTGTGTTGGATTCCTTAAAAATATATATTAAAAGTTTAAAAAAAAATATCTTTCTATTAAACTTTACTCATTTTTTTCTTTTGGCTAAGGGGCCAAAATAAGGACATCCTCCGGAGGTTGGCTATATGTGGCGTATAGCCAAGTACTTAAGCTTCATTTTGGTATACAATTTATTTCAAACTTAAGTTTTTTTTAGAACAAAGTTTAAAAAATAAAATTTCTATTGAACTTCACTCATTTTTTTCTTTTGGCTAAGGGGCCAAAATAAGGACATCCTCCGGAGGTTGGCTATATGTGGCGTATAGCCAAGTACTTAAGCTTCATTTTGGTATACAATTTATTTCAAACTTAAGTTTTTTTTAGAACAAAGTTTGAAAAATAAAATTTCTATTGAACTTCTCTCATTTGTTTCTTTTGGCTAAGGGGCCAAAATAAGGACATCCTCCGGAGGTTGGCTATATGTGGCGTATAGCCAAGTACTTAAGCTTCATTTTGGTATACAATTTATTTCAAACTTAAGTTTTTTTTAGAACAAAGTTTGAAAAATAAAATTTCTATTGAACTTCACTCATTTGTTTCTTTTGGCTAAGGGGCCAAAATAAGGACATCCTCCGGAGGTTGGCTATATGTGGCGTATAGCCAAGTACTTAAGCTTCATTTTGGTATACAATTTATTTCAAACTTAAGTTTTTTTTAGAACAAAGTTTGAAAAATAAAATTTCTATTGAACTTCTCTCATTTGTTTCTTTTGGCTAAGGGGCCAAAATAAGGACATCCTCCGGAGGTTGGCTATATGTGGCGTATAGCCAAGTACTTAAGCTTCATTTTGGTATACAATTTATTTCAAACTTAAGTTTTTTTTAGAACAAAGTTTGAAAAATAAAATTTCTATTGAACTTCACTCATTTGTTTCTTTTGGCTAAGGGGCCAAAATAAGGACATCCTCCGGAGGTTGGCTATATGTGGCGTATAGCCAAGTACTTAAGCTTCATTTTGGTATACAATTTATTTCAAACTTAAGTTTTTTTTAGAACAAAGTTTGAAAAATAAAATTTCTATTGAACTTCACTCATTTGTTTCTTTTGGCTAAGGGGCCAAAATAAGGACATCCTCCGGAGGTTGGCTATATGTGGCGTATAGCCAAGTACTTAAGCTTCATTTTGGTATACAATTTATTTCAAACTTAAGTTTTTTTTAGAACAAAGTTTGAAAAATAAAATTTCTATTGAACTTCACTCATTTGTTTCTTTTGGCTAAGGGGCCAAAATAAGGACATCCTCCGGAGGTTGGCTATATGTGGCGTATAGCCAAGTACTTAAGCTTCATTTTGGTATACAATTTATTTCAAACTTAAGTTTTTTTTAGAACAAAGTTTGAAAAATAAAATTTCTATTGAACTTCACTCATTTGTTTCTTTTGGCTAAGGGGCCAAAATAAGGACATCCTCCGGAGGTTGGCTATATGTGGCGTATAGCCAAGTACTTAAGCTTCATTTTGGTATACAATTTATTTCAAACTTAAGTTTTTTTTAGAACAAAGTTTGAAAAATAAAATTTCTATTGAACTTCACTCATTTTTTTCTTTTGGCTAAGGGGCCAAAATAAGGACATCCTCCGGAGGTTGGCTATATGTGGCGTATAGCCAAGTACTTAAGCTTCATTTTGGTATACAATTTATTTTAAACTTAAGTTTTTTTTAGAACAAAGTTTAAAAAATAAAATTTCTATTGAACTTCACTCATTTGTTTCTTTTGGCTAAGGGGCCAAAATAAGGACATCCTCCGGAGGTTGGCTATATGTGGCGTATAGCCAAGTACTTAAGCTTCATTTTGGTATACAATTTATTTCAAACTTAAGTTTTTTTTAGAACAAAGTTTGAAAAATAAAATTTCTATTGAACTTCACTCATTTGTTTCTTTTGGCTAAGGGGCCAAAATAAGGACATCCTCCGGAGGTTGGCTATATGTGGCGTATAGCCAAGTACTTAAGCTTCATTTTGGTATACAATTTATTTCAAACTTAAGTTTTTTTTAGAACAAAGTTTGAAAAATAAAATTTCTATTGAACTTCACTCATTTGTTTCTTTTGGCTAAGGGGCCAAAATAAGGACATCCTCCGGAGGTTGGCTATATGTGGCGTATAGCCAAGTACTTAAGCTTCATTTTGGTATACAATTTATTTCAAACTTAAGTTTTTTTTAGAACAAAGTTTGAAAAATAAAATTTCTATTGAACTTCACTCATTTTTAGTTTGTTGAAAGCCGAAAATCAGCTCCCATGTAGAAAGAAAGAAGAAGAACATGCACTCACTTTTGTTCTCTCATATTCGGGTATATGATGTTGCCATATAAACTAACACTAACTAAAACTAATTTTAGTCATGTTAGCAGTAATGCCAAAATTTTTTTGTACTAAATGGTTTAGAATTAATTCAAAATGTGAATGTTAACAAAATTGACGACATTAAATATATCGTTGATAAAAATACTAAATAAATATATATAAGGTTATAGGTTAAGGTATCTCATTTGCTATTAACACGAGTTGTCTTTTAATTATTAATTTTTCTCTCTTACTCAATACATTTTCCATTTACATGATTAAATTTTTCCCATTCTACATAATTTTTCGACATGTCGTAATACATTGTTTTACGTTTTAAACTGTTCGCAATATAATTGTTAATATTTCTTGTAAGTGTTTTATTGATGCCAAAAAATCGTCATAACACTATTACTTTTTGTTTAAAAATCGTCAATCGTCATTTTACTGTATTTTCACAAAAAAATCGTCAAAATGATGAAAAATCGTCACATCTAACAGCCCTGGTTGCCATATAAATTATCAGTAATGCCAAGTTGTTTTTGTACTAAAACCAAAATTAAACAATCTAGCAACGCTAAAAAAGAGATGGCTTCCATTTGAAATGGCGCAAACCACAACATAAAAATTATAGCTGCTGACTGACGTGCTTGTTTTAATACCACAGACAATAAATTCAAAAAAAAATCTATTTTTAAGAAAAAAACGCGTTTATTTCGTAAAAAAATGGTAAGTATATTATTATTTATATGTGATATAAGTTAGCGAAGCCGGTGTTTGTTACACCATAGAGGAGAAAAATCCTTACGCCCGGCCAAAGGCCGGCTATGTAGAAAAGCTTACACTATCAGGGGTGTGCTGGAAATCGCAAACGCAAGAATTTTAAAAGTCGTTTTTTAGTAAGATTTCTGTAATAAAAGAATTTTATGACAAATATTATACAAACATTTCTCTATTAAACAGAATTTTATAACAAAAATTATAAAAATTAGATTAAAAGTGTATTAAAAACACCCTCCAAATTCTTGCGTTTGCGATTTCCAGCACACCCTTGTATTTATTTTTTAATTTTGTTCTTTTTTTATTAGTTTTTAAAGTGCCCTCACTGCCACCAAAAGGTTGTAGTAAACCTGAAACTGAAGAGAGCAAATGGGGAAGTATATTATAACCAGCCAGCAATACAGCAGCCATACTACCAACCGCAGTACAGGCATGTTTATGACCCGCAACAGCAGTTGGTTCCCCAGCAGCAGTTAATTCCCCAGCAGCAGTTGGTTCCCCTGCAGCAGCAAATGGTTCCCCAGCAGCAGCAGTTGGTTCCCCAGCAGCAGCAGCACTTGGTTCCCCAGCAGCAGCAGTTGGTTCCCCTGCAGCAGCAGTTGGTTCCCCAGCCGCAACAGCAGTTGGTTCGGCAGGAGCAGCAGCAGTTGGTTCCCCAGCAGCAGCCGCAATTGGAAGCTGTGGCGGCCAACTCAGTCTGTCCTGCCAATTGACAAACTTTTAAATGATTGTATTTTTAATATTAATTTAAATTTTTTATATTATATTATTTTATCTTATTAATATATACATATATTATATATATACAGGTCTGACACAGAAATCCATTCCGATCGAAAGTGATTTCGTTTTATGTGAAGCAATATACGAAATCACTTCCACTTTCGATCGGGATGGATTTCTGTGACAGGCCTGGGACCTAATTCTGGCAGTCGTGATCGAGTACTTTCTCGATTCGAAAGCAATTTATTTCTAATTCTTTCAGCCGATACTAAACGAATCTATATTAATGCTATACAACACTGAAAAAATAATTCCGATTCGTTCTGTTTTGATTGAAATAATTTGATATTAAATGGCTTTTGAATCGAGTAAGTACTTGATCACGACTGCCAGAATCAGGCCCTGATATAAACATATTTCGCCGCGGGCACGGCGACAGAACTGAACTGTTTTATTATTTTTAAGAATAATGTGTAGTTTATAGAGCAAATTTTGTTTTTGTTTTAAATGTAAGTTGAACGGACGAGTAAGGAGCTCGTGTTCTATAAACCACACAAGATTTTAATAAAAAAAATTTTTATTAACATAGCTGTAAGATATGAATTAAAATAATTTTTGTTTTTTTTTTAATTTCCATTTCATAAAGGAAAATAAAAAAATTTTTTGTTTAAATGTTTGTGGTATTAATTCTTATAAAATCGAGTAGAATCCTGGGGGTTAACTGCATATCGATGGCTTAATATAAAAAAGGCGTAACTCAATTTAAAAAAAAAAAATTTTTCTGTTTATTGTGGAAGGGGCTACGGAATAAAATTTGTTGCATCTTTTTATTACTTGTTGCATTAAAACTTTTAATGGATCTAAAATTGTTTGGATTTGAATAAGCTCTTTTCTTCTCTTGTAAACTAACAAGAAATCGAGTTACGCCTTTTTTATATTAAGCCATCGATATGTATTTGGATTCGAAAAAAAATAATCGAGTTCGAGCAAGTTGTACTTTGCACACAAAAAAATAGTTTCATCCTGGATTGGGAATTGGGAAAGTAATCAGTAAATACCGCTTTATAATTTTGCAATTTTTTTTTGTTTAATTCTACCTTTAGATATATATATATATATGTCCATTAGGTATGGATTAGTGTTATATGGAAATCCTTAGCAGCAAGATTTCGATACGCTAGAACCCCCCATTTTGTGAAGTTGGTAAAAAAAACGCACGAGCCAAAAAATTAGGGGGGTGGGATGGGGGTAAATGGCTCCTCATCGGGGTCAAAGTTAGGGAAAAACGATACAAAAGCCAAAAAAAGCTTCACAACTTTCCCTTAGTCGCTCCTAGAGGGGTAAAATGTAAGACTGACTCCCACTAATATCTCCCCTCCTACATTTTTTATTAACATACTAACCCCCTATCTGTGCTCCTTAAGGGGGCTCCCATACTAAATATTATTTTTTATAAAATTACCCGCCACCGCCCTAACTAGCCCCAGAGTGCCCCTAGAGGAGTCAAATATATGATGGACCCCCAATATTTTTGCTACCCAAGCATTTTTTCAGAACATACCTAGTCTCCATCTTTAATCATTAGGGTGGTCCCCATACAAAAATTTCGAAAATGGCGGAGTTGCACAACATATGTTCGCATAACTCAAAAACGCTTTAGCTTATTATAAAAACTATAAAAACCGAAATTCCGCAATAACATTTCCTTTAAGAAAGATAAATTTTTTTCAAATATGCGCATTCGTTTTAGAAACAATATTTTTTTTTTGGCAAAAATTATGTAATTATTCAATACAGCCTGTTACTCTGTTCAACATTTCACGTGAAATGCTGTTTAAATACATATAAAAATATTGTGCGAGTTATCTATGACATAATATTGATAGAATAACAGATAACACAGAGAAGTGATCAGCATATCACTCAAATGTATGGTCAATCATCTCGATTCCGAAGTGATTAGGGCTTAATTACGTTCGTAAAATTGAACAATTTTATTGCAAGGGTATGAGCCACTTAAATAAAATCGACACTTTTTAAGAAAAAACTCGGCACTTTCGAAAGAAAGAAATCGTTAAATTTGGCAGCCCTGGTCACAAGAAAAAAAATTACATAGTTGCAAATTATGGACAGGTTTCGGAAAAAATAACAAATTATGGCCAGGGTTCGGAAAAACTCTTTTTTACAATGCTTTTTTATAGTTGTTTTTACATAATATTCGCTTCACAAATTCCTAGTTAACATAATTTTTTAAATTTATTATTTTTTTTGCATAGATTTCCGCACAACCCAAGAGGTACTATGCTATGTGCGTTGCCAATTATTTTTCATGGCTGGCTTCCCCAATAGGCCTACATGCAATTATATTCTTATATTAACTTAAATTTACTTTGGTATATATCACAGAATTTACCTAAAATCTTACCTGACGTTAAGTAATAACATTTTTACAATGATAATTTATTTTGTTCAATTATTTTACAAACGTTAGAGTTTTTTCTACAATGTTTATGTGTACAATTTCTACATACGTAAAAACCACAATCTTTACATACATAAACATATTCTTTATCACTCTTAAGGCAACCACAATGGCAACAAAATCTTGTTCTATCGCCCTGATATTTTAGTAACAATATCTTCATTTTCTTTCTAAACTCTTCTGGCTCACACAAATTTTTTAATGACAGATTTTTAAGTATTTTTAATGCATACATTAAAACGAAAATTCCACAATTTGAGCCATCTTGTTGTGTTTTCCTTTCTGTAATTTCTTGATACTTCCACAAATGTTTACTAGTTCCGAACTCAGTTTTGAAGGTATTATATATTTCTTTACCTACATTTTGAGATAAAAATGAATTAACATGCATAAATTCATGTGTAGAAAACTTAAGTAAACAAAGTGTGAAGTGACTAGATTTTAAAATTGGAACAAATAACAAATTTGGTTTATTTTGTATTAATATATTAATCTTGTCAACGTTTATTTTATCAATTTGACAAGGCATACAATAACAATTACTAGTTTTATTTTCTTTCATAATTCCTAAAAGACAAGCATCTAGCACAAAGTTTGTCAACCAATTTCCATTGTTCAATGAATTCCAATCGGAATCTTCTAAATAATCATAAAATCCAATTTCTATTGGATTAGATATATTATTAACTTCGCAAAATAATAAATCGAGTTTAAAGAGAAAAAATGTGTCTTTTGATTCTTCCATCAGTAATGAATTAGCAACTGGTGTTACTGATTTCGATTTATTTTTTTGTAAAGCAGTAAGTTTTTTTAATGCCTTAGATTCCTGCATAATTTTTGGCTTAATTAATTTTTGTTTTTTAAGATTTTTTTTGTTCCATTCTTCAACTGGCTCAATATGTAAAGGTGATATTGAATAACAGTGTTCTTTATTTATAATTTCAACACTCAAATCCTTTTTATCGGTGGGTGTAAAACTAGTATAGGGATTATGTTTTTTTATATTTTCAACACTCAAATCTTTTTTATCGATGGGTGTTAAATTAGTATAAGAACGTTTTTTTATAAATTCAACACTTAAATCTTTTTTGTCGATAGGTGTTGAAGTAGTATAGGAATGTTCTTTTTTCAACCTTTTATTATTTACTTCTTCATTCAAATGATTAACGTTTGAAGTTAGTATAGCTTCGATTTCTTTGGAAACTGATCCAAACATATTATAGTTGTATCGCAATTCCTTTAATGAACTAAGGTAGTCAATTCTCATTATTTTTACAAAAACATCTGCTCTAACAGATTTTTCTTGCAATATTATATGCTTTTGTAAAAAGTAGGAAAATTCAACGGGAGCATTACTTATATGTTCACCTGTAGGATCAACGTGAATACCCATAATGTTCGTCCACATAACAATAAAAGAACAATATTTGTTTAATATAAAGATGCACATGTCATCATTTCGATATTCATTCAAAATATTTCCTTTATTAATAACTTTTACATCATTTTCAATTTCACAGTAAATGGAAAAGAACATTTTTCGAAAAGGGCTATTTGATGAAATAGATTCTAATGGATCTATATGCTCATCATCAGGAAGATGGTATTCCTTGCCTATGTTTTTATCAACAAATTCTGTTAAACAATCATGCAATATTTTAAAACTCCTCTCAAAATTAGGAGACTTGTATGGCGTGAGTAAAACTATAAAAATATGTTTAAACCATTGTTGACATTCTTCAATAGTCGTTAAACTAAAAGCAGCTATTAATGAATTCTTTAACAAGGGCCTTAAGATATGATTTTTACCCAATTTAGCGTTTAAGTCTTTACACATTATATGAATATAGTGGCATTTACACCACTGCAATATAACAAATTTAGGTTTGGAATTTGGATTAACTTTTAGGTTATTTAAGAATGAGGCGCAAGCATTTAGGTATTCTAGCAAAGTTTGATTATTAAAACTTTTTAATACCGCTCCATATAATGCGGCACTAACATCAGTGCAAACTCTTTTACAAAAAGACCATTTAAACTGATATTTTACTTTGTTTTCTTTTAGAAATAGTTTTAAGGCATCCAAAAAACCGGTAATTGCATCACGTGTGTGCCGGGATAAAATTGCCTCCGCAATAGGGATGATTTTTTTTAATCTGCAATTTCGCAGAACTAATTTATAAGTCAAAATTCTTTTTTCGGCACATTCTAAATGCCTAACACTTTCACCTGAAGCATCTAAATGTAATGTAAACTTACAATCTTCGAGAATTTTTTTATTATTTGAAATGGTCTCAAATGTAAATTTTTCCCATGTATACACTACAAAAGGTGTAGCAACCATATGTATATAACTCTTATATGGACCTCTTTTCATCAAAACAAGAGAAAAAAATGGATCTGGATGATAATAAAAATTTAAATTTCCTTCAGATTTTACTTTTCTTAATGCTTCCAACTTATGAATAGCTTGAAAATTGCCCTTTTCAGCAATATCATCAGCAGCATTTAATATTTGCTGCTTTCTAAATAAGTAGGCATTTTTATTCTTCAGTTTACTTTTCATAACATTTCGTTTTACTCCACGCATCTGACCTACATGCACTTCATTATCTGCATGTTTTAAATCTTTTGTTCTATAAACAACAACAGCTCCATTAGGAGATATTTCAAAACGAAATGTGGTACAATCGTTAAATCTGCAATATGCATATAAAAACGTATTATCTTTAACACGTGTAACACAATAAAAACATAAAATACAAACATTATTATACATTAAGTATTCTTCTCTTACTAAATCTTCAAGAAGTTTCTTTTTAGTGATTTTATCATCATTAAACTCTTTTAAAATATCTAAATTAATAGAAAACGAACAATCGAAAATATTTTTTTTAAAGTTTCTTTGAGGTTTCAAATTATTCGTTTCCCCACGCAATACTATTCTGTTACATTTTTCATCGGGGTTCGCTTCCTTTCTGTATTTTAGAAAGTTTGAAACATTTAATGAATCATTTGTAATTTCAAATGGGCTCAAAGTATGATCGCGATTATTACTTTGAACTTTCATTTTATTTGCAGAATCAAGTGTATTAAAACAATTTTGCTTCTTGCAGTTTTCTATTTTATTTTTTTCAATAATTGCACAGCCATTACTATTTCCTAATTTGTCATTCATTTTAATCAATTCATCTTTAATCATTTTAAAGTCAGATTTAAATTCGTCAACAAATTTTAATTTTTCACAAAAATCTTTACAAAAGTTTTTATAACAATTCATTGAAATCATTTCGATTTGATCTTTCAAGTTTTTAGTTGCTACATCATCTATATTGATTTGATTTTCCGAACATTTTTTCTCCAACGAAAATATATTCTCTTCATTACAATTTTTATTTTGAAAAGTTTCATTTTCCAAAACTGTTTCGCCATTAAATAAAATTTCATTTTTTTCTTTATAATTGACATTCACGGCATTATTAGACATGCCTAATTCAGATTTTTGAACCTTGTCACTTTTTAGCAAGTGTTTTGCCATACTACAGATGTTTCTTCTATTTTCTATATTATTTTGAATTTTATTGTATTTACTTTTTTTACTCAAAGCATTTAAAGAATTAATAATAATTTCAAATAATTCAAAATTTTTTATAGAAGAACTTATCTGCAATTCCTCTAAAAAAGGACATTTTATCAGTATGGACTTTAAATCACTTATACTATAATTATACCTACGCTTTTTCATTGCTTTGCCTAAATAATAAAGTAAGAAAACAAAAAATTATTAAGTTTTTATTGGTTTTTTTATTTGGTTTTTAAATGTTCAAATATTTCATTAAAGTTAACTAGAACATACCTTAAAAATTATCCTTTGCACGAATTCTTGGAAACCTTAAAACGAATGAGATACTGTTTAATAATTGTGCTCTAAATATATTTAAATTTTAGAAATAAAGAAAAAACAAAAAAAAATTTTGATAAGTACTTACGTCGTCGTCTTCCTTCTTAAAAAACCAACTCCAGAAAATAATATGCTAAAAATGTAAAAAAAAAGTATTTATTTAGTAATATCAATTAGCCCTTATTAAAGTATATAACGCATTTTATAAAAATATAAAAATTATTATATTTTCAATAATTGCAAATGCATTAATGTTGTTTAATTTTTTTTAAAAAGAATGCAATGATAGCTTTTACACCTACAGCATAAGTACACAGAACAAAATTAAAAGAATTACTAATAACTAAGAATTAATTAATACAAAATTAATAATATATTAATGGAAATTCAAAAATAAGTTCCAAAAAAAATCCCTTTTACAGATTCTCTGTCACTCAGAACATTGTATGTTAAGTTTTAGGTTTCTAGCTCCAATATTAACGGAAATTCAAAAAGTCCCAATTAAAGAAAGAAAAAGTACCAAAAAATCCCTCTTACAGATTCTCTTTCACTCAGAACATTGTATGTTAAGTTTTATGTTTCTAGCTCTAATATTAATGGAAATTCAAAAAGTACCAGTTGAAGAACAAAAAAGTACCAACATTTTTCATCTTACAGGTTCTCATTCACTCAGGACCTAATATTTTATGTTTCTAAGTTCAATATTACAAAAAAATTCAAAAACTACCACATGTAGAACACAAAAGTAAAAGAAAGAAATTATATTTCCCGTTTTTTTCCTTTTTTATACTTTTTTTCTTCCTATTGAATTGCAAAAATGTTTTGTAAAAAATGTACCAATGTATAGCAGGCATTCGGCTGGGCGCAAGGGTTTTCGGAACGAATCTAGCATTTCCAAATGAAATAAAAAGTACCTAGGGTGATAGAGAATTTAAAACTGCATGGCCGACCTTAGGCCGGGCGCAAGGATATTCTCCTCCATGGCATAACAAACACTGTCTTAGCTTACTAAAACCTTTCTCAATAGTAATTATTTTGCTTACTAAAAAAAAATTTTGTATTTTCGCAAACTCATCCTTGCTTCTTATGGTTTAAGAATTTTGAATAAATTTTTATATAAAGTAATATCTATTCAAAAGCTTTAAAATGATACCAAAATTGGCCATATAAGTTGAAAAATGTAGTAGAAAATCGCATTTTTATAATCGCATTGATGTACTTTTTTCACTTTATATTTTTTTCTTATTTTTCAATTCTCTATCACCCTAGGTACTTTTTATTTTATTTGGTGCTGCGTCGGTAAACTAGATATAAGCCGCTAACTAAAGGCCACCCTAGGTACTTTTTATTTTATTTGGTGCTGCGTCGGTAAACTAGATATAAGCCGCTAACTAAAGGCCTAACCATAATGTGATTAAGTTGGCTTAAGCAAATATGCGAATACATGTTAATTGTATGAGGCAAACCATATTGAACTTAAGGAAACTTTTTGCAAAGTTTAATAAAACTGTCATTTGCTTAAACAAAAAAAAAAAAAAAACAAGTAAGAAAGTGTAGTCGGTCAAGCCCGACCATATGATACCCTACACCACAGTGTTTAAAATCACATCATGCTTATGTGTCGATGTAATTATGGATTTATCTATGTTTATAAACTTCATGAAAATCGGTTTGAAAGTTTGTAAGAGACAGACATTGCCACCTGCCTCCCCTTGTGGTCCTATTTTTTAAAAACTTTATAGCTAATGTGTCCATATAGATATGGATCTATCTATGTTTTAAATTTCATTAAAATTGGTTTGAGAGGCAGAAATTGCCCCTGTCTCCCCTCGTGGACCGATTTTTTAAATAAATGCATATGTACATTTTGTGTCTATATACTTAGATATGGTTCTATCTATCTTTTAAATTTCATTAAAATCGGTTTGATATTTTCTATTTTCCCTCGTGGTCCTAAGATTCGGCCAATTTTCAATAGGCTTGGTCCTTGTGCCTATATAAGAACCTATGACCTAAATTTTATCAAATTATCTCCAAAATTGCGACCTGTACTTCGCGCACAAGGTTACATATGACCTAAATTTTATCAAATTATCTCCGCCAGCCGGACGGACATCGTTAGTTCGACTCAGAAAGTGATTATGAGTCGATCGGTATACTTTAAGGTGGCTCTAACTAACTAAATAAAATTTTAGATATTAAAAATGTTAAAAAAGTCAGTTCTACATTGAACAATATTAAACTTCTACTTACAATTTATGTGGATACTGCTGGACTGTTTGTTTTGGGGAAATATATTTCCAATTATTCCTCCCACAGATTCAGCTAAAATTCCTGCAATTTAAAGCCTCCACTAAAAATAAAAATTTTAATAAATAACATTAAGAATTTTTTATAAATTTATAAAAAAAATCAGAATACATACCTTTATTTACAACTATTTGTTCCTTCCCATAGATTATCCTTCTATTTCTGTTTTTTAAGGCCTCCGCTGAAAGTAAATAATAAATAATAAAAATTAATAAATAAAATTACCAAATTTTTGTAGTGTTGTCTTCTTCTTTTTCTATAATTTTTTAATAAAATATTGCCATATTTATTCAATGATTTTGTACTAAAAAGTGCTACCACAATTCTAAAAAACAATTTTTTCCTAAAAACAAGCATTTGCGGTCTGGCAACACTTAAAATAACACTCATTACTCTGTACAATTGAGTAACACTTCCTCTCTCTTTGACGAATGAAAAAATTATTTACTCTCTTCAAATTGAGTACTTTGTTATCTACTTTGTTATTTTCTCGTCCACGTTCGCTATACCTTTGTAAAACCAAAATTTTTTAAATAAATATAATGGTTTCTTACGTGGACTATGAAAAAAAGTAATTCTACTGTTTGGTAATATTTCTTACGAGGAGAAAAAGGCCAGACAGCGATGTGTAAGAATGGCGACTGCTAAAAGATTTAAAAAATTGGAGGTGGCTCAACGAAAGGGGTTTATACGCACCTATTCTCGAATCATAAAATTAACCTCACAACAGCCAAAAATTCGGCAAAAACACTAGAAGCAGATCAACCACCAACACAAAAATCTAAACCGTTAACCAAGTATTTCCTATGCTGGGGCAAGAAGAAAAATCACTTCCTGCTTCACTTGCACGACTAAAGGCCCCATTAGCCGACCGTAAATGTAGAAATTTAAATGTAATGTAAAACATTTCTGTTATATGGAAAGCAATGTAAATGCTTAACTGACTGTAATGTCACTTAACCGTAACGTGCCAACCTGTAAAAAAATTGATTTTCATTACGAGGTTACGTGACAGTTGTAGATAGTGATGGGCTGTTGGTATTTTAAATGGAATGCGGGTAAAATTACTCTTTTTCTTTGGTACTTTTGCCAGTAATAATATCTGTGCATAATAACTTACACTAGATACATATAATAAATTTATGCAAATGAATGCTTAGATGTATAAAATAAACAAATGCATACAATAAAATTTCTGATTTTTAATGGTATCAATCCCTTGTTTTGTGTATGCACATTTTCCAAATAATGCAAGTACATGTTATACATGATATAATACATATTTGTTTATTGTAAATCTGTAATATTAATATCAAATATTAAATTATTTATGTATTTATACATACAAGAAATACAGTTTTATTACTATTTAAATCAGCTGGTACTTTTACTGAAAAGCGGTCACCATTTGACCTTTTTTAACTCTCATCACTGTGTGTTGTCTTATGTATACTAATGCTTTTTTGTTTATTTTTTTAAAAAACAGCTGACACGTTCTTACATGTTCTATAAGTGCATAAACGAGCATACAGTACGTTACGTTACGGTACGTTATATTGCATTGCATTACATTTACGGTCGGCTAAAACGGCCTTAACAGCCCTTGGTGGGATTTCATTCAACGTATATGCCACTCTAGTGATTTACGTGCTGGTCTTACAGCAACGGGATTTAAAAGTTTACCTAGGACTGTCAACACAGTCCGCAAATTTGTTGTAGATTACAGCAACAAAATAAAACATTCTATAACCCAACAAACACGGATGTTTGATTTCAAATTGAAAATGATTTAAAATCAAACGTTTGGCAATGATTTGAAAATCATTGGATAATCATAGCATTCTCAACAAAAAGGGGAAATTATTAACAAATTGAAAAATGCCTTTATTTTCAACATGCTTGCAAACGTAGTTCTCAACGGTTTTTCAAATGTGGATTATAAAACAATGTGAAACATAAAAAAAATATTTAATTTTCTTATTTTAAAGTCATTATTTATTTAAATAAACTGTGAGATAAATATGTAATAATGTTCTTTCCGTCCTCTAATTCTTTCAAAGATGAAATAATTCGCTCCTTTTTATTTTGATCATACAACAAACTTATAATTTTTTCACTTTGCCGTTTTATTTTTTTAAATTCGTATTCTTAATAATTGCAATTACACAAAAACAAATTTTATTTGTTTACAAGAAATAATTCGTTCACTTGTAAAACTCATTTAACCACGAAGTAAAAATGTAACTTGAATCGCCATTTTTAATGTTTACATTTATTTTTCGCTTTAGTATTGCCAAGTTTAGTTTTGATTTGAATTTAACATTTGATATCAATTTGACATCAAATTGATAAAACATTTAATGTCAAATGTTTATTTTTAAATCATTATCAATTTAAATTTAAATGTTAAAATCAAACAAAAGGTTTGACCTCGTGTTTGTTGGGAATCACTGAAATAGATCACAAAAAATATCCTGAATTCGGTGTTGGAGAAAGGTATCCCTTATCTTTCGTTGAATGGACATTGCTACGTTATCGTCATGCACAAAGCTGTCAGTTCTGGAGTCTAGGGTTAGTTCGAGTAAAAGGATCAATGCCTGCAGACAAAAGTATTGGGCTACTAGAACAAAAGCTTGCAGTATATGGACTTAACTTGCAAAAATATATAGTCGGTATTATTACAAACGGCGCAAGTGTCATGAAAAAAGTTGGCAGCATATTACCTGTAAATCAACAATGCTTTGCCCATGGTGCCCAACTGGCGGTAATTGACGTGCTATATCAAAAGCAAGATTTAGAAAGAGCAACAGATTAGAAATCCCACGGAGGGGAAGAATCAGAAGTGGAAGACAATTTTTCAGAGAGTAACGAGGATGAGGATTTATCTGGCAACGGATAATTGGTTGATCTCTATTATGGTCGTAGACATGGAGAATACCAATGTGATATTACTGTGGTCAATTGCGGTTCAGTGATCAAGAAGGTTCGAAAATTAATATTATATTTATATTATATTTAAATGGTCGCCAGCAAAAAACGAGGTCTTGCAAAAGTATGTTACGGCTGAATTTGGAAAGCAACTAACTCTTATAAAAGACTGTCAAACTAGGTGGAACAGCTTTTTGTTAATGTTGGCACGCGTCTATTTATTAAGAAAACATCTTTTTTTTAATCCCGGGACTAAATAAATGCATTCCCGAAATCTCGGGATGGAAAATATAGAGCGGGATTGCCAACCTTAGTTAAATCACTGTATCATTAATACCTGATGTGTTTTCAAAGTTTCTGTATTTTAGTTAAATCAGAATTTCAGAGGATATATTTAATTTAATTTACTAAAATATAAAACAATGGCTTACGAACGTTTTGTCTATAATTCTGCAACCGATGCATTCCTTGTTACTGTTATAGCCGGGCAGCTTTTGAGTTTATTTGAAAGAACATGGGCCCATAGAGGGTCGGGAGGTCTTCAATTGGTAACCTCCGATATTCAAACTTAAAAAAATTTGCCAAAAATATATGAATTTATGGATTGCAAAAAAATTGGACTTAGGCCCAGAACAGACGGTAAAACGCAACTGCAACGAAACCCATTAGAAATCATTGTTTTGAAACTAGTTTCAATCGTTTTCCACACACCCTGCAACCGAAATTGTACCAAAATGTAATGAAATTATCGAAATCATTTCGATTTTCTTTGAGATGAGATGAAACGCATACACAAGTTTCATGCAGGCCGGTTTTAATGCAAATGATTTCCAATGAATTTTAAACCGGTCGCGTCATGTGTGGTTCCTCAAGGGGGTCTATGGCATAAATACAAATGAAACTCGCAAATCTGTCAGTCCTTTTTTGTCAGGTGCATAAAAAGGACAGACGCATAAACACATTGTGCGGGCCTTCAGCTTAAACAATTGCAACTTGTACTTCGCGCACAAGGTAACCATTTGCAGACAACCAACCACACGGATGGATGGACTTCGTAAGATCACTTTAAAAAGTGATTCTGAGTCGACCGGTATACTTAAATATTGGTCCATATTTCTATGCATTACAAACATCGCCAAAAACTAATTGATTTTTCCTTTATTTTTATTTGTATATAAAATTTTGAAATAACATTTATCTTTGGTCACAACCTGCTTTATCTTAAAATTTTCGAGTAAAAATTTAATGTCGAAATTCAAACAATATGTTGGGTATGCAGATAAATTTTAAACAGAGAGGCCAAAATTACGCAAAATTTTTTTTGTATGCACTATCAGACTTTTTGTTTATTTCCGTTACATAAAATTTACAATAGGCACTATCCAGTTATAAGATACAAAGAATGCTGACGAAGGCCGTGGCTGGCCAGAAAATGCATTACATTCTGCTGGTGTCTAATAGTTGTTTAAATTTTCTTAACAATTTACTTCATTGCTAGCCAGAGGATAGCTAAAGTAAGCCTCGTAACAGAAATATACAAACAAAAAGTCTGATAGTGCATACAAAATATTCCTGGAAAATATTAAAGGAATAAGACCTATTAAAGTATAAAAGCTTTTGAGGATTATAATTTGACTTAGAATACACATTCGAATTGTATAATAAATGTTACTCAACATGAGAAATAATATCCCAGATTATTTTCAATATTATTTCTGAATTAGTGGCGACAATTTGTTCATGCAAATTAGTATTTAAACATTTTTTTCATATATCAAAAATACAGGTATATTCATTCAGGGGTGTCATAGAAACCAATTTTATTGGAATTGGATTTGAAACCGACAAAAAAAATACGTTGGTGTCATGAAATCCAATATTGTCGGTGTTTTGTATGAACTAAATTTAGTGTCGATTTTAGGTGTCACAGAAACCAATATTATCGGTTTTTTATTGAATACAAACCAAGCAGCTTACAGCTCTTGGTTTTTATTGGAAATACATATAGTTGTGAAAAGCTTAATATTTTTATTTTATTTATTTAACAGTTAGATTTTTTGCATCGATGGAAGTACATAAAATTGTTAAAATTGTATTTTTTGCATGTCTCCGGCAGCGGGTTGCTGCAAACTCGCAAAGGTCTTTCCCTCACTTTTTCAGCAAATATGCAACAATAGCAATGTATTGTTATATAAATTTTATGGCTTGCTTGAAATATCAAAAATTTTCGCGAATTTTTGCGATTTTGCAAACTTTTTTATGCCATTTTCCGACATTTGGTTTTTTAAACCAATTTAGAGATTTCAAATAAATTTAAGGGGTTGTTTCCAATTTTGCAATTTTTTGCGAATTTTAGTCATGTTCGCAATAGACGCGTTTTTTTCCTGTTATATTTCTGGTTCTTTACATCTTTACCGATTTTTAATAAATATTAAACTTTGCTATCATGCTGATGTTAGCATATTTTTGCGAGTTTCCGCTAATTTAAAAATTTTTACAGAATTTTTGTCATTCCTTATAGTTTTAGGGACTTTTAATCAATTTTATGGCTTGTGTGAAATATTAAAAATTTTCGCGATTTTTTGCAAACTTTTCGAATTTTTGCGCTGCTTTGCTGCTCTTTCGTCGCAAACTATATAAATAATTTTTTTTTGTACTTCTAAAAAAATTTGCTTTATATTTTTACAAAACAATAAAATTATACAAATGTAAACAGCAAATGGAAATAATATAACGATGGCAATTATTTTGTATGTTTACTGTACTACCGTTCTTATTTTCTTTTCTATAATTTTCTGTTTATTAAAATTATTAATTAATTAAAATTATCTTGAACCAAGAAAATTTTGCTCCATTCTAGACCAAGCCAAAAATTTCTTATTGTAAACATATGTGTGGCTTGGTAAAAGCATTATAATTTACTTATTTACAGCTAAAAACAATCTTTTTTTAATTCTATAGTTAATTACGTAAATCAAGTTTTCGTTGCTTTTTATTTTACAAAATCAGAAGAAAAGCCTGGATGTTTTTCATAAAAACGTGAGAAAACTTAATATAAAAATAAGAAACTTTGACTTGATGAGTTTACATGTCGATTCCAATAATAATTAATTGAATCAAATCAAATTTTCTTGAGCATTTCCTAAAAAATTTAAAGAAATCCCTAGCATTTGCATCTTGATGCAAGAAATTCGAATCAAGAAAATCAGACTAATATTAAATAAATACTGCTTGATATCAGAAATATCTTCTTTTTTTTAATAAAAATAAGCTACTTTTGTATTTCTTGTTTTAATAAATTTTTGATCATGTACCAAAAACGTGAATTTTTTGGTCATGAGAAAATGTTTCTTAATTTAAGAAAATTTTACTTAATACGAACTAAAATTAATGTTGAGAGAATTTCAACTAATTGTAGCGGGGAATGTAAGATGAGATGAACGCACTGTTTATTGTTGATGTTGTTTTGTTTAAACTTTGATATTATTACAAGTAGAACTGTTGCTATAAGTCTTAGGGCTAAAAAATCACTGATGGTTTAAACGTTGGTTTAGTTGAACTAAACTTGAATTTATATGTAGTTTAAACTCAACAACTATAAATCAGTGTCCCATGTATTATATGTTGTTAAAAAAATAACATGTGGCAGCACTACGATAAATCTTAGCAAATTCATATGGTCTGCATTGGTAGTTTAAACGCCCAATTTTATGCGTTTAAAAATGGTTTATCTCTTTGGTGATTTATAGATTTGTTGGTTTAAACACATTTTAAACCAAACAGAGAGTTTAACTCGCTCTGATTTTTTAGCCCTTAGACGTTTAACATTTTTATTTGGTTTAATATCTTTAGTTTTTCTAAAATCTTTATGGATGAAGTTTCCTGATGATCTGGCCTAAGCAACCAGTGAAATGCGCATAGGAATAGCTTATCCCATCAACAATAAATTTCAAGTGTTTTTATCAATAATAAAAACTGGGAATTTAGCACGAATAACAAAATCTTTTGAAACGAACAAAACAAGTTAAAATCAGGAAATTATTTCTGGTTTTTCTTGTTAAAAGAAACAAACTGGATTACATAAGAAAATAAACTTCTTTTCGTGTATAGTATGCCTTTCAGAGTATTATTTATATATCAAAAGTATTTAAAAAACGGAAAAAAATTTCTGTTTAATGTGTCTTGATTTTAATGTACATATCGCCCATTTGCTGCAAGACCGGCATAAGTAAAAAAAAAAACCATTTTTAAAAAAAGGCGCTAAAGAAGAAATATTCACATTTTCGACAGTTAAAAGGCGCTAAATTTAGCGCCAAAGGCTATTAAATTTTGAAAAATTTTAGCTCCATAGCATTATGGCCAGAATATTATTGGAAAAGGGTTTTTAAAATAAAAAATTCCTTGGGAGACAGATTATGTCAAATAGTTATTTTTGTTTTAATCTTTTCAAATGCTGCTGCGGAAAGCAATATTGAGCAATTTAAACAATTGGTCGACAGATGTAAACAGGAATACGTAGAAATGGCAGACCAAACTTTCCTCTTCCAATCATTATGAACCAAAAAGTGGATGCTTTAAATTCAAAACAAAACTCGTGAGTTTGCAAATAAAAGATATCATGTGTAATATGTATTTTCATATGTAATTTTGGCCATGAGTAATTTACCATTTCCTTGGTGGCAACACTGATTTTCATACTAAATACCTAAAATTTCTCAACAACTGCTAAAGCGATTTTAATAAAATTAAGCCTGTAGGAAAGTTCAAGAAATCTCCTTTCTAACAAAAATTGCAAAATTATCTCTATCAGTTCAAAAGTAACATATTTTTGGCAACTGTAAAGATTTGGCCTTAATTCATGTAAGATCCAACTGTTGCAAGAATTGAAGCCAGCGCACCATCAGTTGCGTCGGATGTTCAGTGATACGGCTGAAAATCAACTAAAAGTTAAACCAAATCTACAAATCATTGAAGCAAGCCATGATTCTAATTTCTGGCTTAACGGTATGAAAAGACGCATAATTGCATTTATTTGAGAGAGCACAACCCTCATGAGACCCCTTTACATTCCGAAAAATCACTTTTTGGTGCGGGTTTTATCCCAAATGCGTCATCAGCTACATATGCTTCAGGCAATGATTCGTGAATTTTTTATTCCTTATGTCATCGAAAAACATTGGGAGAAGTAATGGCTTAAAAAAGGCGCAAGATACAGAGCGTAAAACCATCACTATGTTGAGCTAAAGGTTTGGTGACCGAATTATCTCAAGAAATATACCTGTGGGGTTACGTCAAATCTCTGGTATATGCCGATTAACCAGCAACGATTGATCATTTAGAAGCCAAAATTTGTCACACTATTGACGAAATATGACCGGGTATGATTAAAAATTGGACCGAAAAGATGGCGTTCATAAGGCGCAGTCGCGGAGACCGTATACCAGAAATGATTTTTAAGCTTTAAATGCAATTTAATTTGTGAGCTAATTTAGCCAAAATGTTGAATATTCCATGTGTTTTATTTAAAAAAAATTTTATGATTCTAAAAAACACCCCTTATATTCTTATATACTTTCATGTATACATGTGTTATTTGTGTATAAATTAATAGTAATAATCATTCCACCTGATAAGATTTTATCTTAACATTAAAAACTTTGACAATTACTAACAAAATTCAGTTAAAGATTTTATAGAAGCACAAACGACTTGGTCATTAGCTTTATGACTTTGGACAAATACGAATACTCATTCAATGAAGAAAAACATAGTATGTATACATACACATATACACTTGTGTTAAAAGTTCAATTCTATGTTAAACATGCACTCATGTGTATTCATTGATGTAACAGGAAAGTAAATCCAACAAAGCTACCATCATTGGCACTCAAGTGATAAACATTTGTATGTATCTACAATGGTGATGACAAAAAGACATGCCATATATTTTTCTAGCTATTCCCAAATACTCTTATGAAATCGCCAGAAATCATTGGAAAAGTTATGTTAAATCAATTTGCAATATTTTATTTTTCTCTAAGCTTTTTTTCCATTTCGAATAAAAACTAATATTTTTGCATATCCAATATTAGTGTAATTTATCTTTGGTATTAACTCTTTGCACAAATTTGAATAAGCCCGCTTAGGTGCTATTTGGAATTCTTATGTAATTTTTAAGTCGCTTAGTTTCAAATATCCTATCGCCTACAAAATTTGATGGCACATGGTTTTAAAGGTATTTTTGCGTTGATATTTTCAATATAAGTTTGAAATCTTGGGAAAAACTTGGCAAAAAAGCGTTTCAGATTTGCTTAAAAACACATCTGCACACATGTAGCGTAATGCACGGTGGCCAATGCCGGCGAAAAATCCATGTCCCATCAGGAGTTTGGCATGGGACATATAAGTCCCATTAGTCGTAAGCATACAAAAAAAAAAATGGTATACAAAATCAAGAAATCGGTTTCTCTTTACGATGTATAATCCACGAATTTACAGCTGACATCACCAATCTATAAAAACTTTATTCCGCCATTTCAGTGATTTCCGGTCTAGTTCCTACATTTTAGATAACTGATCAAAAACAACACGTATTATGATAATAAGCAAGACTTTGTTTAATATTTGTGCTTAATCGTCTTAATAACTAAATGGGACAGTTTTGAATCATTTAAAGTGAAAAACTTTAATACTAGAACTCTGGGAACATTCAGTGGGATACAGACGTCCCAATAGGTGCGAAAGGGTTAAGAAAATAGCTTTAATTTGGTATCCAACTTAAGAATTGCATATTCAATCCCTCGCTTATATTTTTAGAAATGACAACCCAAATATCCAAATATATATCTATGCATAACTCAGGCGCGGGTAAAAATTCGATAAATTTGTATGGTTTAGGCGTGGGGTTGGTAGGGATTATCCACCCAGCCCAGTGATGTGCAAGCTGAAAATTGCCATGCACATAGTAGAACACCTAAGTAAAGCCGGATAATTGAATGTTGGTGGGCGGAAATTTAAGAGAAAAAAGAGGCGTAGCTAAATTCAACTGTTTAACATTTTAACATTTTTGAGTGTTTATAATTCTTATTCGCTTAACAATTTTATTCGTATAATATTTTTAGCTTTTCTAAAATCTTTGGAAAAGGTTTCCTAATGATCTGGCCTAAGGAGTGTATTTATCGAAAATAATATTTGGGAATTAAGCACGTCATAGAGAAATCTTAATAATAAGTACAAAAATCAACTTTGAGAAGCTTAAAATGGCAAGAAAAAGTTATTCACATTGCTCCTGTATAACGCCTTTTGTTAATACCCAACTTTATCCACATTGTTTAGCACACGGAGTACCCGGGTACCCATATACTATAATGTATTAATTATATTCATTTTTAAACTTTTTTAATGCGTATTCAAATTTACAATTTGTTATATGGGACAGTATTTTTAGTATCACAGTTTCACATATATGGTCATACATGATATGTAAATAGGACTTTCCAGTATTATAATACTAACGCTTTGGAAACTTAACTAAAGTAATTGAATGATACAGAATTTATTTTATTGAATTTTTTTTACTTCTCTGCCAACAGCGAAGCACTTTTTGTCATGGAATCTTTACATTTCATGGCTCACTGAAGAAAAATATGCCTTACATTCCAAACAATAAAATAATTGCGAAGAAAAAACAAATGCCCACGTTATAAGTATACAACCAAAATTCCATTGAAAGCGTTTTGGGTTGCCAAGTATACAACCAAAATTGCCATTGAAAGCGTTTTGGGTTGCCAAGTATACAACCAAAATTGCCATTGCAAGCGTTTTGGGTTGCCAAGAATCACCCATTGCAGAGGCTTCTAATAAATTTGACAATCTGAATAAAACAGGAATAAAAAAAAAGTTATGGGATCTTATCTTGTGTGAAACAAGCAAAAAAGGTCGAATAACTCGAAAAAGCTGCGCTGAATGTATACGGCCAGTTTGTGCTGAACACCCAAAGACGTTTTTAAATGTATAGAATGCAATACATATACAAAAATATTTTTGAAATAAATAACATTTAAATTATTCATATAGTTTTTTATTTAAGTTTTTGATTCATATTTCACATATAAATTTTATTGGGTACCGTGGAACAAGGGTGCGCATGTTGCGATGGTTAAAGTTGTAGAAAATTGCTTAAACGGAGCAAAAAATTAAATCTATAATCTTAATTCGCTTTCTTTTAAGTTAAATAACGACGATCCAGAAGCTTGTTTCAAATTTTAATTGTTAATATATTTTTTTCATGCAAAAAATACCTTGTTGGGTAACCCGGTACCGGGGTATTGACACAAGGGTTTAAAGTAAAAAAGGTATCTAAGAGCCAAATTAATAAATATGTTGTACGTTTTGAGGTGTTAGCTATAATCTATTATCAAAATTTAAAAGAAAAAACAAAAATATGTTTGGCCGGAACAGGGTACTTGCCCTGCAGATAACGAGACTAGTTAATACATACATGTAAAGAGTAGTACATAAAGGAGTTGGAGTACTCCAAACTTACTTCAAATATATGCGTAAAAGTATATTATCAAAGTTATTTTCGGGAATACAAAATTTATTATTAATACGATTTCCGTATGACGTTTAACATTACGATGTCATAGGAGGGGACCATATAACCCACCGAAGTAGTCCCTTAACTATCCATGGAGTACTAAAGTGGGTTCGTTTTAAAAGTACTCCATGTCACTAGAGTATGGAGTACACTAAAGGGGTAGTTTCAAAAGAATTCCATGACACTACTCAATGGATTCAATAATAGGGTTACTTTCAAAAATACTCCATGTCACTATTGAATGGAGTGCACTTAAGGGGTAGTTTCAGATCTACCCCATGGGTTAGCTAAAAGGGTTAGTTTTAAACAACACCATGTCACTACTGAATGAAAGACTACAAATAACTTTACGATTAAGCTTTTTTATTTTTGTTTATTAAAAATAAAATAATAATAAAAAAATCCTTTTCCCACCCATATACTATATTTATATACATATGTATACGGTATAGGGCTTAAGTTTGCATGTTGTGTTATTTTAAAGACAATTTTTATTGAATAAAAAAATTAGTGTGCCATTTTTTTTTAAATTATCCTTATAAAAAAACCTAAGTTAAATTAATTAATTTGTCGTTTTAGAAAATAAAACCTAATAACTAAAATACAAATAGTATCATATGTCAAGCATTTTTCATAAATTTCACAAACTTTCCTCTTTCACTTTTAAATAAACAATTAATAATGGACACCATCAGGGTTACCAATGTGTAATACTGTAAACTATAGAAAATTATACAGCATGCAGTTGTTGGCAGCACTGTATGTTAATTTCTTATAACATGGTCTATACTACAGTACATTGGATATAATAACAAGTTATATTTAAAGTAATATTTTTGTTCTGTCTTTTTAGTAATTGTTAAGCAAAGTATTTCTAAGTTTATTTAATACCGTACAGGAATTAAAAAAATAATTGTGAGAAATGTAATAAATGTTTAAGCTTTTATATCGTTACAAATAAGACTTTAAGTGCTTGCAATTGTCATTCAGTCTGCAGTTTTATTTGCTAATAACTTTGGCTTTTCTAAAAATTTTTAGGAGAATGTTTCCTGATGATCAGGCCTAAGCAACCAGTGAAATGCACATAGAAACAATCTTAGCCACCAACAATCACCAACTACATTGATAAAAGTAATTTCCAACAAAAACGAAAAAAAATCATGTCAAATGTAGTGACGCCCATTTGATTAAAGCAAACACAACAATCTCCATTTTTCTTATTGGACTTATTCCTAAATCTCAGAGTGTATTTGGCTTAAACTTGCTTTGCATATTCTTCTAATTGGTTTGTTACAACTAGCACACATGTTCAAATAATATTTAAGAAACTACAAAAATGGAGCCAGCTGTTTCCATACCCCTCATTTCAAAATGTGACTTTTGACCAAAAAACGTTACTTTTTTGAAAGGAAAGCGTAACTTTTTTATTGTTGCGCTGGCAACACTGCCATACCTAGCCAAAACAATTATATTCTACATGTTGCAAAGTTTTCTATTTGCCGCCAAAAGTGTTATGTACTTGATTACAGGGATGGGACTTTAAGATTAATTTGTGTATCATTAAGATATGTTTATTTAAAATCTAGGCTGAGTTTTGATTTGCCACTGATATAACGATTTAATCTAATGGCTAAACTTCATATAATCTCTTTGGTTTTTATGTAAGGGGGACAAGGTAGTCGTCTATCCAGTAGTGCGGTTCACTGTGCTTTTTAAACCACAATTGTTTCGTTTAAAACTGTTAACCACAAAATGAACCATTTTGCTATTCACTTACACTTTTAACGACATCTGCTGGTGTTAAAAGCCAGCTGTTTCAGTCAGCTGTTATTTTTAACAAAACAAATTGTCTTTTATTAACACCAACATTTTTGGTTAAAAAAATGCTTAGTAAAGTGTTTATTTATCGTTGTACCTACATACATATATCGATAAATGATATGGCTTTAAGGTATTTAGCCTACAATTTATCCACTTCTTATCACACACCAATCTTCCGTGGAGCTTCTTATTTATTTATCCTAAAGCCAACCATTTGACTTAAGTAAAATTAAAAAATTAAAAAAAATCATTTAATTAAATTTAACAGTAACTGTAACGGGAGTAGCGGGAGTAACAGTAACTTAACCTTACCGTAAAAAAGTAAGACCAATCCATTTCTTAAGGCTCAGTTAGCCGGGAGTAACAGTAACAGTTACGTTACTGTTACTCCCGGCTAACTAAGCCTTAAGCCTTTATAGGGTCAATATTGTAGAAATTACAAACGTAGTGACTAAATTTATGTATGTATACTTTTTCTACGTGCGGTGAAGGGTACAACAAGTGTTGTTTGATTTCTATAAAATTTACCGTAGGAACACAACTGTACCGTATGAACTTAGTAGCGTACAACGTAGACACACAATAGGTGGCGTTAGTGTAAAGTAGACATATATCTTCTTATATATCATACGCCGGTTGCGACCATATTGTCATGGAAAATAAAAATATAACCGTAGAAACACAATTGCAACTTATGAACGTAGAAGCCTACGACGTAGATACTTTGCCAAATTAAAACGTATAATATTTTATACAAAGGCACACAATAGTTGGCGCAAACGTAAAAGCGTATCTAAGTCGTACGTCGACATAGATCTAATTCTATTTCATATGCCGGTTACGACCGTATTGTTATAGAAAAAGAAAAATTATAAATATAAAATGAAAATATTTTTAAGTTTTAAATTTGAATATTTGATAACAAAATAAAAGATTAGAAAAATATACAATAATTTGAATAATATAATATAATCTTTAAAAGAAAATAAAAGAAAACAAAATACGTTATACTACATTTACATTAGAGTCTAAACACAATGTTTGCGGTGCGGTGCGATTTCTCGTTGCGGGAGAGAAAAATAAACATAATACAACGGAAGACGGCGACGGAAATAGTTGTCATTTTTTGTTTAAATTTTTATTAATTTATTTGTGCATACATTTTTATCATGTTGTTTGTTTTCAATAACGTTGGGAACATAACCAATTATTCAAAAACTATGGCAACATCAGAAAGAGAACGAGTATCAAAAATTGAGAGACAAGGCGAATTAAATTCGCTTTGTTGAGAGAGAAAGAAAGTCCGCAATGAAAATAAAATAGATTTTAATTTTATTTCGTTCCGCACTGCGGTTTTTTACTTCAAAATCGTATGAAAAATCGCACCGCAGTAAATTATCGTTACATTGTGTTTAGACTCTTAGGCCGAAATCTTGTAGATTTGATTTAAAATCTTCTTTGAAATCTAGTGCCAAGGCCTATCCAATAGGTCTGCTAACTTCTACAACAATACAACAACACAAAAAGCAACAGGCATTTTGCTTGTGTAAAATTCCCCGCCGTTGTCAAAATCTTACTACTACATAGGCGAAACAAAAGGAAAAATGTGTTTTGTTTGCATGTATGTGTTGCAAATAACAAAAAACGTAAACAAAAATATACATGTATAAGGAAAATGTAAACAAAAATTGACATCGTTGAGGAATAAACCAAATTAACATCTGGGAAGTATGTTTTAGTGCTATATTGAACAAACCATAGTTGCATCATCATGTACTACTAGATTTTGAGTAGATTTCGTCGAAATCTAGTCACGAAGCAGATTTTGTTTTGTATGGGAAATCTAGTCAAAAACAACTAGATTTGGCTCGAAATCTCGTAAGTACTAGATTTTGCGTAGGTGTAAATATAGTATTACGACGGCATTGTGGGTACGTGAAGCGAGTTTTAAAAAATTTACGGCGTTACTTCCTACGTTGATACGATGCACGACACAATTGTGTTCCTAGCATTAAAACAAAAAGATAAAACTAATGGCGTTCTCTTACGAAGACAGTAGAATGAAGCAGTTTGTTTTTTAATTTTTTTTTTCTTTTTACCCACTTACAACTACAATTCGAGTCGGATAGAACCCAACCAATTGTAGGGGAATATAAGAAAAGATAAACTTACTGTTTATTGTTGGTGTTTTGTTTAAGCTTTGATATTGTTACAAGTAAGACTTTGAGTGTTTATAATTCTTATTCGCTTTGGGGTTTTATTTATATAATATTTTTGGCTTTTCTAAAATCTTTGGAAAAGGGTTCCTGATGAGCTTGCCTAAGCAACCAGTGAAATGCGCATAGAAGCTAGCAATCTCTCAACAATAAATTTCAGTGTATTTATCAAATATAAAGAACTGGGAATTAAGCACGTCATGCGGAAATCGTATTAATAATAATGGCGTTTTCTTTTCTAAACAAGAAGTGTTGCATAAGTGTTACATGTGACTTGGCAAAATTTTTATATGCTCCCCTAATTTTTCAGAAGTATGCAACACTTCTACTTTTACAAAAGCTCACAAATTTCGGCATAAAACAATTCGCCTTAATCTAGTTCTGCCTGCACTCATGCCCCTTTAATTAAAATGAGTGTTTAACATGTAGCATTTTTTTAATTTTAAAGGGAACATTGTCAGAAAAGAAAGCTTGACACTTTTAAAATAACACATGTTTTTCAGAAAAGAACATAAAAAATGTAAAAGGCAGAAAAAATGCAGAATTTTACTCAGTAAAGAAAACGCCATAAAATATTATTGAAATGAAAAAGTCATGTGTTAAACCAGGTCATATTTAAATGGTACATTTCTATTTTGTTCATATAAAAACGAATTGATTTACTATGGATCAGATCAAAACGCAGCAATTTCAAATTTGTTTTCTAAATGTTACACCACAAAAAATATTTATTACAGAATATTTACATATCGTACTGGCTTTAAATGATTTTTTTCATTTATCCAAAAAATTATTAAAATTAAATTCTTTCGTTTGGTTATGGACCTCCACATGTAGGTCAGTGTTGCCAAACTTGGTGACCAAAATGGTTAAATTTACGGAAAAAAAATGCTAAAAATGGGCTAAAAAATGGCGAAAACTTTTTTAAATAAAAGCACATTAAAATTCAATAACAAAACAGAAATAATTCATTTAAAGTTGCTTACGATGAAATTGTAAGTTAAGATCAATTTGTTAAATATTTTGATAGATATTTAAAAAATTTAACCATCGATAAATTCGATGTTCATCTCATAGGAATCACTCGTGCCAATTAGTTTTTAATAATTTGAAGGTATATCATAATCACGACAACATTTACCCAACATCTTTTGAGTCCAGATCTACAAGAAAAAACAAGTAAGAAAGTATAGTCGGTCAACCCCGGCTATATGATACCCTTCACAACATTAGAACTTATGTGCCAAATTTTATCAAATAATATCCAAAATTGCGACCTGTACTTTGCGCACAAGGTTTACATGGACAGCCAGCCGGACCAACATTGTTAATTCGGCTCAAAAAGTGATTCTGAGTCAGTCGGTATACGTAAAGGTGGGCTTAGGACCAATATATTAAGATGTTACAAACATCAGCACAAACGCTTATAGTACCCTCTCCACTATTGTGGCGTTAATATAAATATTTTATTGTTATGGTAAAAATATTTACCTAATTGATAAAATCGAATTAACGGTTGCTAAATGTAACATACATCTCAAATTACTTTTAACGATGTTTACTTGGCTACTACTTCAGCATTGGACCATGGTAGTGAGTGAGAGCAACTTTATAGTCAATTCTGAAATTTCTAAAAAAAATTTGTTTCTGCCTGCATTTTTTATTGAAATACTTGCCGCCAGAAAGAAACACCGATGATTGTGTTGATACATTTTAAATATTTGATATTGGAATACTGTTCCTTTATTTTGAAAGATGTTTTATCATCATCGTTTACAGCGATTTTCAACATCTTTAAAAGTTGTGATTTAAATTAAAGGCGTTTTAATTGTTAAAAATGTTTATTTTACTTTTATAAATTATTCTTTTAAAATAAAAACGGCAAAAAAAATTTATGGCTAAACAAGTTGAAAAATGGCTGATGGCTAAACTCATTTTTTATGGCTAAACAGGGTGAAAAATTGCTAAATCTCCACTAAATGGTTAAATTGACAACACTGATGTAGGTATAAATAGATATGATCTTTGGTTTGAAATATATGGATACTGAATAATGGGCATATAAAATATATAAAAACTCAAAGAAATCATTAATTAAAAATGCTCTTGTCACGTATGTTCTTTATTTTTAACTTTCAATAAAAGTGTGATAGACAGTTTTCTAGTAATTTTAAGATATTTCGCGACAGCAAACACTTGTTTATAAAAATCTCACCTTTACTTCGCAAAGGCTTATTAAATTTTGAAGCAAATTTCTTGATATAATATTTTCTAATTTTGTTTTATTTTAACTTTATCGTGGTTATTTTTGTTGAACTGTTTATGGATTTTTATCCAAATTTTGATATTTTAATTAGGCTAAAGTTCATCAAATTTAATTTTTATAAAATTATTTTTATGAAGAAAGGAATTTCCCAACATGAAAATTTATTAACAATTTTTCATTCTTGACTGCCGTGGGGCTCGAACCCGGGCTTTCACAGACAGGTAAGCCTTACATGTTTCAATCGTAACCATTAAATTTCTTTAGAGTGTTTTGCCGTTTAACACTCACAGCCATTGACGACTGCTGGCAGTCAATAGTCAAACATCAATCTTTTAACCAAATTGAATTTTACCCTTTGGTTGATCGAAATTTGCTTGTGAATTATAATCCATTTTAATTGATTTACATGTTCTTCTTTACTTCTGTTTTTTCGTACTGTAACTGTAACATTTAACTTGTTCTATAGTTCCACGATTATCACAAAAACCAAGTCGGCGGACAATAATAATATTTTGGCTTGCAAATTATGTAAATTTTTATTAAAGACGGCGAATAGGTCTGAAAGAAACTGTATCATTTTATTTTTGGTGTTGGAAAATCTTTATATAGATCACTTTATATTAAGATCGCATTAAATAATTATTCAAAAATTGTCAAATATAGGTTTTTAATAATGAGCGCTCTTCTTCAGTAACATCACTCGAATTTTATTTGTATACATATTCTCTTCAAAATTCGGGTATTTCGTTAAAATTATATTATTCTTGCGGGTCTGGCTCTTAGAATGCTACTGAACTGAAACTATTAGTGACTTTAACTTAATTAAAGAAGAATCAGCGTGGATGTGACTACTGATATATTTTCTATCTTGTTAAAAGGAAGTTACAAACAATATTGATCTGTAGTGCGATTCTCTATACAATCACGTTTTCTGCTATGTTCTATCTTAACGTCAGGTATTTAAGTTATCTTAACGGCAAAATATTTTTCATTGTTTATTTTTAAATTCGTATTTATTTTTCAAAAAAAAAAAAAAAAAAACAACAAACAACAAAAATTTTGGCAAATAAAAGCCACATTAACATTTTTAAAATTCACGTTATTTACATACATTTTGCCAAAATAATATTAAAAAATTTGGTTTTTGGGAATTTATAAATATCATTAAAAATATTACATTTTAGATGCAGCTTATGGAAATCACTAAAAGTGTTTTCTTTTCTACATAAAAAATAAGTGGTAGACTTTCCAATCATGCCGCTGTTAGCAAATTTTCCCTAATTTAGCAATTTTTACCAAATTTTTGCCATTCCTTATAGTTTAAGTGGCTTCAATTGAATTTTATGGTTTGTTCGAAATATTAAACCATTTCGCGAAATTTGCTATTTTTGCAAAAAAAGAAAAATTTATGTATTCCAACAGTATGATTTTTGAAGCGATTTCCATTAAATTTTACGTTTTTTTGCAAGTTTGCAATTTTTCGCGAATTTAAGCCATGTTCGCGATATAAGCGATTTTTTCCTGTGGTTCTTAAGTGCTTTGCCGATTTTTAATAAACACCCTCTGTTTGCAAATTTTTGCGAATTTCCGCTAATTTAACAATTTTGACTGAATTTTTGCAAATCCTTATAATTTTAGCGACTTTTAATCAATTTTATAGCTAATTTTGCAAATTTTCAGAATTTTTGCAATTTTCGCTAAAATAGCCAAGCCTAAATGGGGTTTTGTTAGTTTAGAAAGTACTTTAAGTCGTTCCACACAATAAATAGTTTGCCCTCTGTGACAGTGTTCGTTAAATATACTAATTAATTAACAAAGATGCTTGGAATTTTAAATGTTTATTTATTTAAAAATTACTGAACGGAATACTTCTTAAATAAACTACAGTCCGTTACTGTAATAATATTGTGAGGTACTTTACACTATCACACAAGTCTTACGTATTTTGACAAAAGAGCAGCTCTGATAGCAACTTATCATGGCAGGGTTGTATTTTACTCAAATAACGTAAGACTTGTCTGATAGTGTACAGTACCCTTTAGTGGCACACAAATTCTTAAAAAATCTTATTGCCATAACCCCACGTAAGAAACCGAAAGAACAAATATTTATAAATGTTTATACATTTTCCATTCCTGACTTACATCTCTTAACTTTTATGTAAGTAAATTCATACGTTTAACACATGAAATTATTTATACATTCATACCAACATACATACATATGTGTATTTCAGACAATAAGACTTTTGTGTACAAGTAGAAAAAACACACCCACTAACTTATAGATTGATGACTGCACACACAAGCATAGTTCGTGTAGAATATTGCGGTAGGTTAGGTTGAAAATGTTCTGCCATACAACCACCCATCATTTAATAATAATGACGAAACTGGCAAGTGACGTACGCTTTGTTGTTGAAAACAAACAAATATGTTGCCCAACAACCTGTTGGACACTGTTTGGGGTCTTTGGGGCTCTTTAAATACAAGTTACTCCACGTGTTTCTATGCATGGAAACTATGTTGCTGCAACATGTTTAATTTACAAATATTTTTATCATTAAACAGAACAATTTATTTTTGATTTCAGTATTATTGCTTCGCTCGCGCCGAAAAGTCTATTTACGGAATAGAGAAAACTCATTTAACGTGTCGGGAATTTTCAAATTAAATGATTTCGTTTTAAAAAATAAAAATCAAAAATAAATCATTTTAACAAAGTTGAACGGCGCAATAAGTAACAAAATTAAAAAGAAAACAAAATTTATAACAAACAAAATTATAAAAATCGTGGGCTAGCTCTGTTAATTAAATTGAAGTTATTATATTTCTTGGTGTAAAAATTAATAATAATAATAACAATAATAAATACAAGTGTAAGCGTTATCTACTTTCAAACCTGTTTATATTATTTTGTATCTCCTAAATCTGTTCATGCATGTGCATACCTAAGAATTGCAATTTTGAGAAATAAACTTAAAAACGAATGAACCAACCAACCAACTGCATCATTTTGCATTTAAAATTTAAATGTACTATTTGCTTTATACGTAGTCCATGTTAATACCAAACACGGAGCAAAATACTTACATCCATACATACATATGCATGTACATGAATAAATATTCTCACGTTTATTCATATGCACAACGAGTACAATAATTTATTTATTGTGTATTTATTAACTGAAGCAAATTTTAGTTGTATGATTTCTTTAAAGAAGGCACTCTACTATATTTGGGGAAGGGGCTTGTACGATTATAATTGTTATAACTAGTATTTCGTTTTAGTATCTGTGTGTAGTAACAAAAGGTATGTAAATAAATATCAAGCTCGCAAAGTAGCGTTGATCTCATAACCAGATCAGTCGTTGTAACAATTAAATACATACATACATACATATATATGTATAAGCAAATACAGCTGTTTTTGATTTACTAATTTTACTAATCGCGATAGTTGCCAGATACAATTACGAATAGAACCAGTGATTCGACCAATAATATCCAAAATTGCCTGCCATGATATTACTGTCTTAAATCTTCATGTAAAGGAGGTCAAGTCACATTATTTAGATTAATTTAGCGGAGCTTTTTAGAAAAAGGGAATTTTCTTCAGTATTTTTTCAATATTGTTAAAAGTCTCATTCGTTTTAGTTCAAGCATCATGCTTGAAAAACTTAAACCAGCAAGTGAAACAAAATTCAAAGAATCTAATTTAATTAGAATGGATTTTTATAACTATTTTTTCTTGTGGGTAATTAAAATTTTGTTGACAAAAGGTGTAGAAAGCAGTGTTGCCACTTTGTGGGTAACTACACGCATTTGGTAAACATTTTTTCTCTTAGGTGTAAATTGAAATTCTTACTTCAGATACATTTATTTCTTTCCAAATATTGTTGATAACAAGTGCACAGTCTTCTGAACAAAGTCTCGGTTTCTTTCTAAGAAGACTTGAATCATTATATATATTTTTTTTCTGTTAGGACAAGCACTTAGGGGATGACCCCTACTAATGCATTGCATGTGTTTGAACTAGGAAAACAGGTTATGGGAAGAAGGTTGGAGGGAGTAGTGTTTGTGAACATTCGACTTGAACTTATTCATGTTGTAAGAAGCATATTCCACATACGAACAGTCCGGGAAAAAAACAAATTCTCTCTGTAATCAAATCAAACTAAAAACTAGCCTGGGGGAAGAAATGTTGCCAATATTCCAACATATAATTAATTTTATTATTATCTGGCAATTTTCAAATTTTTTTAGTTTAAAGAATATGCAACGACCTTAAAAGTTGTAAAACTGTACTACGAAAGGGGTAGTTGTAAAAAACACAACAGCCAGTTTGTTTACTAAAAAAGGTATAAAAGGTATTTTTTAAGACCATGAAACTTAAAATGGTAGACAACACAAAAAAAAAATAAGTTTTGATCGCAGATTAATACACGGCATTACCAATTGAACAAGTAGGCACCGCGCCTGTCCTTGACGAAATGCATTGCAGACGTCCAATTTTGTTCCAATTTTCGAGGATTGCTGGCTGCATGTCACGAATAAAATGAACAATGTTGAACTCCAAGACGTCAATTGTTGCTGGCTTATCAGCACAAACCAATGACTTCACAGCTCTACGTAAAACAGTCAAGAGGTGTCACATCGCACGACCTTGACGTCTAATTGACAGTTTATTTTCTCTAAATCAACACATCGCCTTCATTTGTAAAAAAATTGTTTTTAAGCCTTTAATGTTATTTTTGTTAATTAATTTAAATTACAATAAGAATCTTAATAGTTTGACTAATATTGATCTACTTTCAATGAACTTCAATTTTATATCAGGTGTAATTTCATTTAAATCGGGTAATTTTGCTCCATCTCAAGTGTAATTCTGTATTTTGCTGGTGGTAACATAAGCAAAAACGTCATAACAAACACTAGAATGAAAACTAGAATCAACCATAAAAAATAGAAACATACAAGGGCATACTGCATTAAATTTATTAGGACTGTGTATAAAATAGTTCTAACTCCAAATCCAACCGCTGACATTTTTTAAATCCCACTCAAACTGCTACCTTGATGCTAAATGTAAATAAAACTGGCCCTTATTAAAACTCTTTTTTAATGCAGTACTTTTTAATGGTTAAATATAGCAAGAAAATTATTCTATAAAAATATCAAATTTTAAACAAATTTTAATTCTAACACGTGCCGCATTGAGCAAAAAATAACCAAGTTATTAACAAAATTCACAATGACGTATCATCAAGTGCATAATTTTCTTAAAAAAAATATCATATCATCACAATTGCCAAAGAAAAAAGTAGCAGAGTATTTTTAAGAACACAGCTAGCATTGTTTTTTTTAAATGTCAAAATTGGGTATTCTGTTTTATATGCTGTAGTTAACTGTTACGGAAAAACCTAAATAAGCGCGTAAGGCGTAAAAGGCATGTCAGATAAAACTTTTGCTTCGCGTTGCGTTAGAGATTAGCTTTGACATCCAAAATGAAATATTTATACTTATACGAAACATGTCACATGAAGTACTTTTAACGCAGAGCGAAGCGAAAAGTTAGGCAACTCTCACCTTTTTGCGCGCTTTGACAGTCTGCTAGTATAATTTTTTTATTTATATATTTTTAACAAACAATTCATGTGTGTTGTCAAAGCGTTTATTGTGACATACACCTTTTGCGTTACGCTTTTCGATTACGCCTTACGATTTTCCAGCGCTTAGCTTTAAAGGCTCAGTTAGCCAGGAGTAACAGTAACGTTGCAAATAAGCTGATTCATTTTGTTGTGTGTAAAGCAATTAGAACGATTATAGTAAGCAGTAAGATGTTACGTCTCAATCTGTAAGAAATTGATGGGTCTTACTTTTTTGCGGTAAGGTTACTGTTACTCCCGGCTAACCGAGCCTTAACGCTGCAATGACAAACTTAAATAATGGCGTCAACGCTGTATCATGAATGGTAATGTTAACTTATCTTGTTTATAAAACCCACTAAATAAAAATGGCGATAAAACATCTACATATATTGACCAAAGAATAGCTACATTTCTATTACTTTTTAACAAAAGCGGACAACTTCATTACTTAATAGCCTCTTCACACTTGTCAACATTTAACATCAATTTGCGAAGATGTTGAAATTTGCCCATAAAAAAACACAGGGCTAAAAATCAAAATGTTTCAACATCTTTAAAAAATGTTCCTATCTCTCATTGTAATTCATTCTACATCTTCACTAGAAAAGTGGCAATAAGTTCTATGATTATTGTGGTATCACTGACAAAATGGCATTTGGTTTGAAAGCAGCGTTACCATTTCCCAAGTTTTTTCTTTTTTGCAAGCCTTATGTTACTTGATTTTTTTATATTATTAAACAAAATGAGTTTTAAATATATTTTGGTGGTATCTTTTATTTTTTTTTTATTTTGGCTCTTTTGTAGAAAAAAAGTATTTCAAAAAAATTAAAGTTTTTTTTCAGAAATGGTGACATTTTTTATTGATACTAGATGCTAGATGTTTCAAGTGTGAACGCGTATTTCGCATTTTGAACATCTTCCATGCGTTTAATCGAAATGTATGCAAATGTACAAAGGGTATAATAACGCACTGTCAAAATAAGATTTTCCAATTGCAAAGCGTTGATTCCGCGCTGTTTGGATTACATTAATACATTTTGTATGAGCGTGAGCATTTTTGAGTGATAGAAAAAGCTTTACGCTCTGATTTAGGTTGTTCTGTTAGTGATCAAACTGAAAATTATTGCAGAAGTGAAAATAAAAAAGTGCTATAAAAATATAAAAATTTGTTCTTTAATCGAAAAATATAATTTTTTTTATTAATTGAAATACAGTCCATCCAACTCCCTAATATGAATTGTTTCAAAAACACAGCTTGTGATTTCATACTGTATAGTTTTTTTTTTTTGCAAATATAAATTTGACTCTAATGCATTTTTGTCTCTACAAAAGGAATCATTCAAAAAAATTTCTGTTGGGGTATTTCAAAGTATAAAAATTAACACAAGAGAAACAACTCTTCGTGATAACAACAATCGTCCGTGTTTGACATTAGTAGTATTTAGTTATTAGTATTTAATAAAATTTAGAAAACAGGCAGTTAAGCACTGAACGCAAGACGCTTTGCACCAGCCTTATTATGGTTATTGATAAAGCAATGATGAGATGAATAACCATCGAACGTCAAACAGTATAATTGAAACTAAAACACCTGCTAAAAATGGGAAAAAATATTATTTCTGTATATTGAAGTTCTATATTATGATGTGTTTTTGTTTTTGAACCCATTCATATTCATTACAGGGAAGTTCGACTGAACTGTTTAATTATGAAAAAAATTTAATTATGTATCGCATTTTAAGCTTATATATAAAACATTACATTTATATCTCAATACTTTCCATTTTACAACGTTTTTGCTTCTCCTGTAATCTTATAAAAAGTGATGTTACGTTATTTTGATTTTTAGATGAGGATATTTAAAGAAGACTGGTCCTTATTTCCTGACTTTTTAAAGCAGAACATCTTGCAATTATTTTTGTTTTGAAAAATATTAGAATCATTTTTTAAAATTTGTATGCCGAAAAATTTTGGAGTTGGAGCCGCGGTTCTTGTGTGTACTTCGACTCCGGTACAAAAACACCGACTCCGACTCCACAGCCCTGATATTTATACTGCATTATGTGTAGCAGTAACAAGTAACATTTTACTGAAAAAACTTTGCTGCTTACAGAAAAAATTGCAGTATTCAGAAAATTTAAGAAAGAATAATTTTAACAAAAAAAAAAAAATTTCTACTGTAACCATTATCAAATTTTAAACAGTTTTACTGTTACTGAAAAAAATTGTCAGTAAGCAGTAAATTTAAAATTATTAATGCATTATTAATGTAGTGCAGTATGCCCATGTTTGCACAGAAATAAAAATATCAATTTGTTTCTTAAAGTTTAAAAAAACTTTTTGAAGTACCTATTTAAGTTATTCACAGTTGGTTACTTTCAGCAAGAAAAGTTTACACTTAATTATGGGTAAAGATGTACCTAAATGCCAACTAACTAATACATATGTACAAAGAACAGCTTATTGATATTATCTTATAATTTATTTGAATAGCAAAACAATTTTGACTACAAATTTGTGTCACTCTTAAATACAGAAAACAATAACCACTCTTACAATTTCGTAAATGATAAACTTGCCTCATTACAATTTGCTACTTGTGTCCATTTATTCTGCTTCCAAAAACATCCATACAAAAAAATTAAATAAGCGAGATGTGTTTTAAGTCACCAAATTTTATAAAAAAATTATATTTTTACATGCCCCTATTTTAATTGATTTGTATAAAAACTACAGTATAACCCGGTTAATTACCCCACGCTTAAATGCCTTTCACGCTTATTTACCTTAAGTTTTAAATCCCCGTTTTTTTTCTTCCTTTTTTCAAACAAAAATCCACGTTTAATTGCCTTACGCTTAATTACCCAATACGGGTAATTGCCTTAAAAATTAAACTCCCAAAACCAAATTTCACATTAATTTCATTCGTTTAATTGCCTCAGTACTATTTGCCAACAACACAGTAAGTAATGCAACCAAGTTTACATGTTAATAATTTGAAAATATGCACTAAACATTTAAAAAAATATGGCCAAAAAATATTCCACAAATTAATATTTGCGTTAAAATAAACTTTCTTTAGGATAAAGATATGTTATAAAGTTAAGATTCATATAGGAGTTATTTGTGCTAAATATTATCTAGATACACCAAATATATGAGATATTTTGCATTAAAGGGATTAAAGGAAAGGTCGCTAAATTTAAATTTATATTAATATTTAAAAAGATGAAATAGCTTGCATATTTTAGGGATTGATATTTGAATGGAAGCTGTATGTTTAAATCTGAACCGACTCAACCATATTTAATTTGCAATAAGATATTTTGGTCCAAATTTAATCTCAATAAGAACATGACAAAATGGTTTATGGGCATAAAGAAAGAAGTTTGCATGAGAGGACTATATGATATTATTAACCGATTCTTACAACTCCTATGTAAGTTCGTTATTATGACTAAAAAATTATCAAAAAACAGCTACTTTTCTTTCCGCACAAGGTTTACATGGACGGACAACCAGCCAGATTAACGAACGGACACTTATGCCTAATAAATCACGGACAGTTTAAACGTTGGTTTAGTTGAACTAAACTTGAATTTTAATGTAGTTTAAACTCAACAACTAGAAATCAGTGTCCCATGTATAATATGGTGTTAAAAAAATAACATGTGGCAGCACTACGATAAATCTTAGCAAATTCATACGGTCAGTATTGGTAGTTTAAACGCCCAATTTAATGCGTTTAAAAATGGTTTATATCTTTGGTGACTAATAGATTTGTTGGTTTAAACACATTTAAAACCAAAAAGAGAGTTTAACTTGCTCTGATTTGTTAGCCCTAAGAGATCACGATGCGTCTATATTTCTATGCATCAGAAAAAATTTATATAATTGCTTTTTTCCTAATTTTTGCCTACATATATATAAAACTACAGTTTAGAATAACATTTATCTTCTTAGCGAAAACTTGCTTTGGGTTAAAATTGTGGAGTGAAAATTAAATGTAGAAAGCGAAAATAAAGCAACAGACAATTCATTTGATAACCAGAATTTTAGCAAATTTTTATTTGTTGAACATGTATTAAAATATGCTTTAAAAACGTGAAATATGTGTGAAAAAAAGCAGCAATAGCTTAAATATGCAAATTATCCACAATCAAACCGATACCAATAAAAAAAAAGCTCTAAAACGGACAAACATATTGCTTCCGCCTTTATTGGTCGCACAAGAAAAACCATGTCATTGCATATTTACGGTTTCCATGATCAAAGGTTTGAATGTATGAGTACGCTTTCGTTAGTAGGATATGACAGGACATCCCAAAAAGCATTACAGATAAAATTTAAGACAACAACTCCCATTGCTTTTAAATGCTGTCTCTTAAGATTTAGCTGATAAATGTAAAAATGCCTATGTCTATACATTTTTCATACATTAAAGTTAAGATATCTAGTAAATAAAAACGTTAAATTATATCACTGAGATTTTTAAACGTATTCGCTTAATTATCTCAATGAGGTAGTTAAACGTATTCTTATAATTACCTTAACGAGGTAGTTAAGCGTATTCGTTTAAATGCTTACCCCGCATAATTACCCAAAAAGTTTGGCATTTTTGTAGAGGTAATTATCCGTGGAATACTGTATAACCAAAAAATTACTTTTTTAGAATTTGTAAGCATTTTTTAAGAACAATAATTGTTGTTTTAGTAGCTTTATAGGCTTTTTAATTAACTATAGTTGGGGGATTCACAAGGTGTCATAAAGTCATAAAGTCATAAGTCTTAAAATAATAACATGAAAAAATACGACTGTTGTGAACAACCCCTCATAATTAAATGTGCTCGTCTCTGCCGCTCAGCGCAGGTCTCCTCTGATTAATTCGACAGCACAATAAACATAGCAAGCAAAGTTTAAGACACTTTTTGTTTACAAAGCAACAACAACATTTTTAAACAATTGTGAAATGTAAGAACATTATGACAATATAACATGATAGCACACCTTGTGAATACCCCAAGTATATATCGCTCAAAATAGTATCGACATTTTGTTTTCTCTACATGCCAATCCGCTGAAAGCAGTTGCTAAGCTAGTTATGAATTATGAATAAGGTCTTTAAATATCTATGAACTATATTTTAGTTTCTGTTTTGTTAGTTGCGACTTTAGTTATGATTACTGAAAATGCGCCAATGAGCTTAAAAAGGAACGTCCCACATGAACGCATTCACATTTAACTAAATGGTACGTGAAAAGTATGGCATTATTTTAATACCTTCATACGTCCGCAGTCCGCAAAGTAAGTAGTAATACAAATTAGAAAAAGTGTATACATTTCACTCCAAAATGGTTAAATGTCACATTTTTTAAAGGGAAAAACGTGCTAAAATCATGATTTTGTGTTCAAAATCAAATCATTTCAATCTTAATTCAAGAACAAAATCTTAATTTTTTTAAGATCGCATTTAAGATTGTAATCTTGAATAAATTCTCATTTTAAGATCGAATTCATGATTTTGTTCTTATTAGAAATCTTTAAACAAGAATTAATTCTTAATGAAATTCTTCTTTTAAGAATGTATATTGAAAATAAAAACACAGGTTTTTATTTATTTAAATATCAGCATATATATGTATATGTATTAAAATAAGGAAACAGCAATGATAATGTAAAACAATAATATTTAATATTTCTTTTTTAATTTTTTTTTAATAAGTCTCATTCGTTCAGCGTCTTACAATTTATTACACAACACGCTTTCATTGATGTTAAATTTCGAAAAAAATACAAGAATTAAATCTTAACTTTAAAAATATATTTTTAATGTCAAGAAAACTATCTTAAAATAAAGATTATGTTCTTGATTTTTAGAATTCATTCTAAAAATTTAGGATTTATGCTTAAATTTTAGAATGTCAATCTTACTGACCAAATTTCAAGATTAAAATCTAAAGATTTCTGCAATCTTAATTCAAGAATTTTGTTCTTAAATTTAGATCGTTATTTTTCTCTTAGTGTAAGCTTTTGCATTAATTCGATATATATGACTAGAAATCATATTGCCAAATTTCTTGTAGATCGGTACATAATTTACCAAAGGCCCCATATAAAGCCTACTCTCCATATAATGCACACTCTGGGAAATTATTTGAATACGCCTATAATAATAATAGCAGATGTAGGTCCAATTTAGCTTCATATGCCCAGAAATAATACCATTAATTTTGTAATAATCGGTCCTTAATTTACCTTATGTTCCATATTAAGCAACCTTTTTAAAATACCTTTTAAACTATAAAACGCAAAAACATATTTCACTTCTATATTTAGCTTGTTTTTAATACCAGAAATCACACTACAGAATTTTGTAATGACTTTATTTGGCTAAACTGTAACGAGTCATAATATTTTACTCAAGTTTGTTTAAATCACATTTGTAAGTGATTATTTAATTCATTATGATAACACGTTATAAGAAGTAGTTATGTAATAGCTGCTATGTGACGCAAATAGCAGCGAAGAAAGCTACTAAATAATTAGTGCAAGAAGCTTTTCGTTTTGAACGAACAACATTTTTTTTTAACAAAATCTGAATTAACAAATTATTAATATATTTTGGTTTATTGATTTCGAAAATATAGAATTTGTGGAAAAATAGATATGAAACAGAATTCTGAAGTAATTACTTGAGTTTATTTAAAATATTTAAATTTTTACCAAATTCGTTCGCTAAGTAAACATATCAACACTGCAGTATTTTGTGTTTGCTTGTTTCCCTTAGCTTTTAAAATTTCTTTGAAATATGGCAATACTGTCTGATTTTAGTTGTTTTGGGGGCCTGCTTGATCACTTTCAAACATTTTGTTTACCCTACTTTATTTTCAAATTCTTAAACTAAAAGACATTTTATTTTTAAATGAAATAAAAATACATTAAAAATATTACCTACGCACACACTGTGTCCCAATCAGTATTTTGTACAATTAATGCTAGAAACACAACTGGGACGAATGACGAATTATTGGCCACGAATATTCGTCGCCAAAACTGAAACATATTTGTGTACATGAAAATATGTACATATGTACACACAATCATGGCGTTGGCCGATATTCAAACGCGGTGACTTTGCAATAAATTTATTTCCATTTCAAATAAGTTCCAGGTGACCATGTTTGGTTTTAGTTTTAAAGTGTTTTAGTAAATATAGTTACTTTGTACTTTAGAAATTGTTTTGTATTATTATTTTATAGCATTTAAAATATATATAAGTAGTAACTTCTTTCAAAGCTGCCCGGCTTTGACAGTTTTAAGAATTGCGTTCGTAAACCATTGTGTTATATTGGGTGTGTGTGAAACGGTAGCAAAGTACTCATGGAAGTAAATTTTTGACACTATTGAGGTGAATAAAATTTCACTAGCCCTGGGGGCTAGTATAAATTTTGATATTAGCGTTGAAATTTTTAACAATTTTAGTTCACTAAATTAAATCTTATTATTTCTTCGACCTTTCCTTAATTAAAATAAAAAGTTTTTTGGCCTCGAGCTCGAAAAACCATAGAACTTTGCTACCGTTTCACACACACCCATTTTACTAAAATAAAAAGAGCAAAAAAAATGTTGCGGGTAATTTCAGTCATGGTAACAATACACAAGGTAGTTCCACTTCTCTCTCAGAAATTATTTTTTGAATTTTATTGGAATTATTTGAAGTTTTTATTTGTATCAAGCTTCAAATAATTCCGATAAACTTCAAAAAATAATTTCTGAGAGAGAAGTGGAACTACCTTGCAGGGCTGTCAGATATGGCGATTTCTCGCCAAACGTGGCGATTTTGAAATGTGTTTGGCGGCGGGATTTTCCATTTGGCGACTGGCGACTTTTATGGCGATTTTTGATATAACTGGCGATTTGCTTGGCTATTTTTACCATTTTTATTCACCCTTATTATATTTGGCGTATTCTAAATACGCCTACGACTGTTTGGTAATAGATTAAAGAGAACGTGAACTAATTTTCTTCAATCTATTACCAAACAGTCGTAGGCGAATTTTAAATACGCCAAAAAAACAATAAGGGTGATTATTTCAGCAATTTTTTAACAGTTTGTCATTTTTTGTTATCATTACTAATATAAAAAAAAACTTACAACTATTTGTCACATGATTTTGGTTTTGTTATCATTTGAAGTGAATTTTATATTCAGTCACTATTTAATTCTAATAGGTCAAAAATCGGTGAGGCTGAAGTGAACGACCTTATAGACTTGTGTTCTTAATTTTTGTTTTTTAACCGAATATATGATCTTCATTTTATGTTATTTAAAAAATAAACAGAAAGAAAACTAAATTTACTTTCGGCGACTTTTTTGTATTTTTTCTTAGTTTTTGGCGATTTTTGGCTGCAAAATTATACTTGTTTTTTTTGTATGCAAAATTTAATTTAGAAAAAAAGAAAAATGAATTTGATAAAAAAAAATTGTTACAAAAACTGAACAAAATTGACGTTTGGCGATTTCTGACATCAGGTTTGGCGATAGAGCTCAAAAAAATCTGACAACCCTGCTACCTTGTGTATTTTTTATCATGATTTCAGTGTTACAAACAGTTGCAAAAGTGTATATGGGGTTAAAGAGGACACTTTCAGTTTTCTAATGGTACCAAAATCTCTTTAACCCCTTTTGGCCCTTACAAGAATTTCGGATTTAACTAAAATATAGAACCTGGGGACACTTTTAATAACACATCAGGTATTAATGAAACAGTGATGTAGCGAACCATTTTTTAAACACTATTATCCCACTAATATAACAAAAAAAATGGACCCATTTTTGATAAAAGTTTGCGGGAAATCATTATTTAGTTCTAATTAAATTTACAAAAATTCATTTTTTTCTTAAACAACATAAAATATTTGTTTCCAGCAGCATGCCACACCCACCACTACCAATATTTTGATGCAGTTTTTTGGATACCTTATTTCTTATATGTTTGCAATCGAATGGCATTAAAAATTAAATTTTCAGCCACAGTGCGGTGAGGTTGTGTATGTTGAAAGGTGGCGAAGTGGCGAAGAGTTGATGTACCGGATGTGAAGTGTTATATTTGAGGCGAAGAATCAGTTGTGCCAATATAAAACTTTTTAATAGCTGTGCTTATTCAAAGTGGAAGTGTTTTAGAACCTCAGGGTTAAGACATTGATTTTAAACTGCCAGAAATAAGGTTAAAATTAGCATCATAATTGCAAAAACTGATTATTATAGTAGACGCTTTGGCTCTGAAATAGGTTCTAGCCAAGCTTGAAAATTAATAGTATGGGGTTGGTAGATCAAATTTGTCCGGTCGATGTCGAAGAGCTTAATAAAACCTTCACAAATATGCCTCTACTACCAATAGATAACACTTTTTACAACTTTTCTCAAGTATTGTGTCCAAGTTTGACCGTGTAAGCCAATCTGAAGTTTTTATAAGCTTCAATTCAATGATGTCGAACGCAGTTCGCTCTTATAACCTTCACCCTTAATTTGTAAAGATATTGATGCCTGTACTCTTGCCATTTATGTGTTGAGTAATCAGAAAAACATAAAAGCCCCATTTACAATTCTACTGAAAGAACCAATGAATTTAACAAGGGATGTTCCAAAATGAACGCATTTAAAGTAAGTCATTATACTACATCCAGAAAAAAGTAGTATAAGAAGAAAACAACTAAATAAAAAATGAAAGAAGGGCAGTATATTAACCAACACTTTTCCGTCGAAATGAAAATACGCGAAAATAGTGCCAATATCGAAAAATGAGTCAGAGTTCAGGGAAATCTCCTATACTTTCTATTTAAGGCTTTGAAAAACTTCTTTAAATTCGAATGTCGCTTAATATCAAAACTAACAACTTATTGCCTAATAATAAATCGGGGGTTCGCCAAAATCATTGGTGTATTTCTGCTTTACTGGATGTAACTGAAAACACACCACGTGATCTGAATGAAGGATAAATAAATATCTTGGGTTTTCTTGATCGTTATAAAGCTTTTGACACAGTTAGCCGCAGCACGCTTTGCATGAAATTTCTACACTTTTTGACATCGCCTTAACTTCCACTCGACTTTTTCTTCATACCTTTCTAGTCGTCGGCAATTTGTGTATATAAACAATCGTCAATCTTCGGTTTTAAATTTACTCCATTTCTTTATTTATGCAAATGTTTTGCCAAAACAACTTGCGCACTGCAATATTCATATGTACCCTGCAAATATTAACGGACCACCTGATCCATTTTGATTAAATGGACTACTCCATGGACTGGTCCGTTGTAATGCAAGCATGGACCATGTCATTGTTAAGAAGTGTTTGTAGTGAGACGACATGTCTTCGATTTTTAACGACATGTTGTCGGTTTTAAACGAAATTAAAACTAATCCTCTTGCGTACACAATGAAGAAGCTTTAAAACTACTCCTTTGTAGTCCAAAGATGGGTTATATGGTCCTGCCCTAGGACATCGTAATGTTAAATAGACCATGTTTTTTCCATACGTTTGGGTTACTTTTGGACTAGTCCTAGTCCCTTGTGGACTACTCTTTACACGCGTGTTTGGACTGGTCTTCTTATTTGCAGGGTTGTATTGGTATCGAAGCTATTTGTACAAATTTTTATATTTACTGATTTATTTTATATTTATATGGGAGCTGCCAAGCCCACGCATGTAATAACACTCAGCTCTGCGTACCAAATTTGGAAAATTTTTTCTTACCGTTCTTAAGATAAAAATAAATAAATTTTTTGTGAAGCTCACTTTTCCAAGATGCTTGTGTTTTATTTCTAAACTTGGGCTCTTGACGGTCTCCAGATATATAGAAATTAATAATGAACCTTTTTACGAGAGTCGTTATCGTGATCGAAGTCGTAGTCGTTCAACATTTTTGTGGATATTTATATCACCTACCAAAGTCATAATACCAATTTTTACAAGCGACTGGGTTTCAACTACAACAAAGAGACTTAACGCCAGTTCGTCGATAACGAATGAAGACTTCGTTCGCTAAGGTTACATTGAAAACAAAAACAAATTATAAAATATTGGCCTGGATTTTTATGCAAATGCATATTTGTTCTCGTTAGTCGGAGATTACCATACACAAAATATATTTGCGAATCAAGAAATTTGCAGTAAAATGACATCGATTTGTTAGTGCATATATTGCTGGTATTGCATATTTTTAAGAAACTTGTTTTAATTGCTTTATTTTTCCGCAGAAAAGGTTAAAGACAACTTCGATGATATTTATTTATTGATTTCTTATGGGAAAAACATTTTGTAAAGCACCGTCGCGTGTTGCCGCATATAAAAAGAATTATCCGGATTAATGTCTTCCTCTGCAGCCTATAACAACCAGTTGGGGGACGTATGTATTATGCTGAAAACTTTTGCTAATTCAAAGATGTGGTAAAAGGATTCAACAGTGGTAAATTTAAGCTAATTGATATTGCGATAAAAAAGATGTATTTTTTGGACGGTAACTTAAGTTAACAAATTCGTATCGGGATGTATAAAGTTTAAACAAAAATTAAGGATTTAAATTTATTGTTTTAAGTCCCTAACTGCTTGTATATTTAATTTAAATTGTTTTCGAAAACAGCGTAGTGAAAATGAATGCATATACCACGGAGAAACTATCAGCATTTAATTATGCTCCTATCACTTCCGTTTTATTTTGTTTTGATAAACAGACAGTACACTTTTATTTTGAAAAAATGTAGGGTCAAATGTACCTCTAAAGGCATTTTAAAAAACATAATCAATAATCATTTGATTCGTATGTATTTGCGATCAGTTTCGCGGTTTGCTTAAGAAAATTACAGTTTCAAAAAATTTAGCAAAGAGTTTTCTTAAGTTGAATATGGTTTGACACTTATGATTAACATGTATTCACAAAGTTGCTCAAGCTAGCTTATGTATGCATATAATAATTGGGGCTTCTCAAGTGATTTAATTTACATGATTGTCTCAATGTTTCTTAATTTATTTGTGTTTTACTTTATTTGAACTTCTACTTTTGTGGTTATTTGTGCCTGACTTACGTTTACGAGACTGAATTTTTAACGTTCTTCACGTGTTTTCTTGTTATTTAATGGTTTTTTTTATTACTAATAAAAAAATATAAGATAATTTTAACTGAATTTTTTTAAAATTTTTAGCGCATATATTTATATTGCATTTTTTATGCGCATAAAACGCGATTTTAACTGCATAAAAGTCCAGGCCCTGGTTGTAACAAATGTTCTGTAAGTTAAATTTTAATAATTAAAAAAATTTAAATTCATCCTCAAATTTAAAAGATGTTACCCCCAGTTTATTGTAATATTTATTCAAGATAATTCGAAATTTATTCTTATAAGTTCTTTTGTGGCAACTTTTAATTCATTTTATTGTTAAAATAATTTTCATATATTAAACATTTTTATATATTTTTTCAATTGTTTGCTTTTAATTTTAATGAAAATATTTGGAAAAAGTGATGTTGTAACGATATCGTTATAAATAATTGTATACATATTATATTATAATCGCAGTAAAATATTTGGGGTATTCACAAGGTGTGCTATCATGTTATATTGTCATAATGTTCTAACATTTTACAATGGCTTAAAAATGTAAACAAAAAGTGTCTTAACTTAAAAGAACTTTGCTTTCTATGTTAATGTTGCTCTCGTAATTAATTAGAAGCGACCTGAGCTGAGAGGATGAGTCCAGCCTAGGGATGGACACTGTAAAAAACATCGATGTTTTTTTCGATGCGATGCTTCGCAACCATACATCGATATTTCATAAAATTCATCGATGTTGTTATACATCGATTGTTTTTTTTAATTATTTATTATTATTATTATGTTTTCGAAAAATCTTTAGTTTATTTTACATCTCCCAATACTTGTTTTCAATACTGTAAACAATAAACAAACAGCAAAATATTTTCCTTTGTTGAACTTGTGCATAATTTGTTAGCTTTTATTTTAATTATGCATGGTTATCAAGCTGTTTAGACATACAAACTTGAGTCATGCCAACACATATATATATGTATACACGTCTATATATCAATCTACACGTTCTGTATACAATTTGTCATTTCGATGCTTCGAAAAAAAACATCGATGTTTTTCGATTTTTTAGGAGCAAAAAAAACATCGGATTATATCCATGTTTCGACACAATACATCGAGTGTTTTAAAAACATCGATGCTTTTTGTCCATCCCTAGCCCAGCCGCATTAGTTTTTGTAAGCCGTCGCTATTTAATCCGACTAACATCCGAATATAACCTGCGGCTAGCAATTTTTGCAACAAATCACTTGCAGCGTCAAATTAGATCGGCTTAGGACTTTGCTGTTTGGTAAACAAACGAAATAAAATATATTTGTGATTTGAGTCTGAAAAATGGATTCATGGATTCGAATTAAAAAATATTTTTATTTGTGGTAAATATTGATTTTTTATATATGTTTTAAATCAGCTGATTGAAATCCAAAATAGCACACTAAATAAACAGGGGTTGTTCACAATATTCGTATTTTTTGATGTTATTATTTTAAAACATATGACACCTTGTGAATCTCCCAATTATATTCATTTTCGCTATCATATCGTTCTATGGCTTATTGGGAAATAGACAACAATTAAAAAAATATAAACAATGAAATTTTTTCAGGTGTTTTGTCAATAAAGAGAAAAATAGTTCTAAGCCCATATAGTTTATAACATAAAAATACCATAGACAGTTATAAAATTAATATTCACATTTGTTATCTATATTTATGTCTTCAATCGTGTTATTAAATTAAGAATTAAGTTTTCCGACGAATGTAGTGATTTCGAAAAGCAAAAAACAAATTTAGCATGTTTATCTTTTAAATATAATTTATCACTGAAATGTGGGCAGCGAGCGATTATAATCCAAAAGAGAAATAATAAAAAAATATAAACAATATTTAAATATACATATTTACATATTTGTGTATTTATTTATATTTTAAACATGAAATATCCAAGTTAGCATTTAAAAGTTCAGTTTAAAAAACACCGAGTATTTTTGTAAGTGCAGTTAAAGTTTAAAAACTAATTGATTACCCTGCCCTTGAAGAGAAAAAAAAAATCAAATGAATAAACTTTAATTTGTTCAACAATAACAATTTATTTGCGTGTTGTTTGTTTGTAATAATACAAAATGTGCAGTAAAACTATTATGCAGTTGTTTGACGAATATCTGTTTATATGTTTTTATACACTTTACTACAGGTGGAAAGGGTATGGGGAAAAATTTAAGTGGATTTCTACCTTATGGCCTACTCTACGGCGGATACAAGAGAAGGGTGTAAAGAAAATATAATAATTTTTCCCCTCCCTAAGCTGGCAAACCTGTTTTACTCAATAATACCTTTATTGTGGCATTTCCGAATAAATGACTTTATGTAGAAACAAAACCACACGTATTTTAAGAAGAATTTCAAACGAAACTCCATATAGTTTCGAAGAAAATAACGAAACATGATCTATCTTTTCAGTCCGTATACATATCTAAAATATTGTTGCATAAAGCGTTTAGCTTTTCTTTGCAAAGTAAAAAGTTCACTGCCGTAGATTGAAATAGGAACAAGGTAAGATTTTCCAAGAAGTTGTCGTATATTCAAAGGATTATAATGCTGTGTACGTCGGACCCACGGGTGTGATTACCAGGGCTAAAAAACTGCAGTCGAAACCAAAAAGCGTCGAACAAAATACGAAAATTTGTGTACAACTTTTCGCTTTTTGAGTTTAGAGACAGCGACTCTTTACATTTTATGAATCAGAAGCTAAAGCAACAGCCAGTGACAAATGAAAAAGTAGAAGAAATAACAGTTTTTCTACTTTGACTGCAGTTTTTTAAACGCTGGTGTTTACATGGTTTGCCCAAGTAAGTATGTAAATGCTATTAAAAATTAATCCAAGGTTTTTGGCTGCATTTACAAAACTTATTTGTTTCACTATTTATTGTTTTCCTAGGAATTATAATACGATTTGGTTTGCGAGGGTTTAAACTGGTGTTGTAAAATTTCGATCCTTTTGAATTCTCGATACTTTTGAGGTATTGACTCAATACTTAAATGTTTTTTGAATTAAAAATAAAATAAAATGAAACTTTAAAGAATTAAATTATATTTTTTAGACTTAAAGTTTACTCATCGTAATATCTTATTAATAGTTATTTTTGAAGTATAATATTTGTGAATATTATGAAACAAAGTTTAATGTTATAAACATTGAAAGATATCTGTGGCATTTTGACAAAACATCTTAAGTTGAATTAAAAAAGTTGAAAGAAATGTTGTTAATCATACGAGTTTTCATTTAAAAAACCTTGTTGTTAACGTTTTTCAAATTTCGTATTATAAACGAAACTTTTCTTTAATTTTGATTTATTTTATTATTTGATAAAAATTATATTTTCGTCGAGTTTTTTTTGAAATTTTTTTTGCTATCTTATCTCGACTTAAGATGTTTTGTCAAAATGCCACAGATATAATGTTATAAGAAAAATTTCAATTGCATAGGAAAGCGTTAACAAATAAATGTGTACTTTCATACAATTTTAAATGTGTGAAAAGAGATTAAATTTGTTACAGAAGGAAAGGTTTTATATAAGTTTGTCATTCCGTTTAGTATATACAGTTATTTTCGCTTAACTTAGTTTCTAAAAATGCACGACTTTTGACGCAATTAAACAGGAACTCAATTAAGCAGTACTCGGTTAATTGAATCGCTAACAAAATTAAAACGAAAATCGCTTAATTGAGCAATTTATTTATTAAGTTAACAAATTGCTTAGGTTTATTAAAACAAATTAAAAATCAGGTACGTTCATTGTACAATGTTTAAAAAGGAACAAAAACCACAAAATTCAATATAAAAGGATATCAAAACTTAAAAATATATGTATGGAAATGTATATTATATGTTATACAAAGTGATATTAAAATATCGAAAACTATGTCGTAATTAAGTGGGATAACGACATTATAAGAAGAGGTACAAAATTGTTCGTAGACAAGCTGGGCACTTGGCGTTTTAACATAATTCGGGCATTGCAACAGCCAAATTTAAGAATTTCAACCATAAAAACATGTCGGTTTAATAAAATTCTTGAATTGACATTCCAAGCTTGAAATATTGAAAGAGTTGCTGAATCAACGGTTTATGGGCAAATTAAGCGATTTAGCGCTTTAAGTTTGTTTTGTTTTAATGTTTCCCATAAGCAAAAAGTTGACAACATTTAATAAAATAAACAAAATCATGACCAAGGCCCTATCAGGTCTGCTTACTTGTACAAAAACAAAAAACGATTCTTTTTAGTTGTCAAAAATTTACTTCCACATATACAAAGCAAAAGGAAAAAACGTGTATGTGTGGCATACCATAAACGTAAACAAACATATACATGCACATGTAAGCAAAATGTAAACAACTTTTGACAACTAAAACGAACATAAACAATGATCATCAGGCTTCTTGCGCAGACCTTTTCAATGGGGGTTGATCATGACAAAAGAAAAACCGAAAAAAAATTTTTTTTTGTATTTTTTATAGTTTGCTGTTTTCATCATTTACTGTTTCTTTCTATCAGTTCTATATCAATTCAATGAATAAAAAATGTAGTGTCTTAAGGGCTTTAGGCGGGCTCCCATACAAATATGGCCGTTTAATGAAATTCTTAAATTTGGCCCCTGCAGCGCCTAGGATGCTCCTAGATAGGTCAAATGTGTGACCAACCCCACATTATTTTTCATCTCAATCATTTATTTCCAACATACCTTCCCGCTATCGGCATTCCTTAAGGGAGCTCCCATACAAAATGTTCAATGTAAACTAGAAATATATTGAAGAAAAAGTCCCATAAATGCCCAGGAGTCGCCCCTAGTGGGGATAAATGTATGACCGACCTCAATTAGTTTTTTGTCCTTAACATTTTCTCGAGACTAACTTGCCCCTTTTCACCACTTCTTAGGGAGGTTTCCATACAAATATTGCGTTTTATGAAATTCTTAAATTCTACTTTTGTGAAAAAAAATCAAAAGTTGCAAACAGCTTTTAATCATTTATGGCTTGTTTTGTTTTTTATATGTCTGGAAAAAATAAGAAGCCAGCAGCATATTCCAATTTTTTATGAATCTTTAAAAAACAAAATTTTTCAAATTTTGATAAAAAAATTATTTTTTTTGCTAAAAAAAAAATTATGTATTTAAGTTTTTTTCACTTTATGTGGTACTTACTACCAGTTCAAATGTGTCAAAGTGTATCAGAAAGGAAAAATTACAAAGCGGCATTTCGCAACAAACTTTTAAAGCGTATTTCTGTATTATAATTTATTTATTTTTAAAACTAGAAATCACTCTAGCGAATTTTGTGACCCATAATTTATCAAAGGTCCAACATAAAATCCCCACCTTAAATTAATCACTTAAATGAGCTTAAATTTAAATAAATCACGCCACAGAACCTCAAAGAAATAAATACTAAAGCTCGAGGTCATAAGTTTTTTAATTAATTTTTATTTATTTAAATATGTAAATTATTAATAAAAAATCACAAAAAATTTTTTCTTATTTTGTATGTAAATTTTTTTGTGAAATTTTTTTTCATAAAAAATTTCTTTTGTAAATCTTTATTAAACTTAAAATATTTTTATGAATACAGGCATAATAATTTGTAGATCCCATTTAAAGCACACTCCAGAGTTATTCGATCCCTCATGGGGGAGTTTAATAAAAATATAAGCAGAGTTCCTATATAATTTGTCATTATATTGACCTAAATAAAGAAACAAATATTAATATCATCAAAATAAGCCATGCCCACCGCCAATAAAATTCTAATCGAAATTTCTCATAACATTTTTCCTATCCAAGCAAGTCTTTAAATAAAGTTCAGACACATTCTAGAAAAACCAACGATGCATATCAAGTTTCATCAATATTAACCACACCTACCTACGGCTTACATAAAAATAAGTATTAAAAATTAGTCCAAAATAATAAAACAATTCATCCTTCAATAATCATTTTTTTAACAATCTCATCTCGTTCTAAACGATTCTTATGAGGTTGACGTCTTATTTATAGATGATGCCGTACCTAACATCAATATTTCTTTAAGTTCCTGTAAGCACTGTTACCTGCTTCCTCTAGATACAAATAAGTAGTACTTCTGCAAAAAGTCCTTTCCTTGTGTAACCATTTTATGGGCAGTAACAGGCATGAAGTACCAGTTATATTTTTTTTTACAAATATGTATATCATACGGCTGATCCACGCTTTTTTAATCTTAATAGAAATTATTTCTTATGTTTGACAATTTAATTATACTTTTGTTTTCTCAAATTTCATTATAAATTAAAACAGTTTTATTACTCTAAACATATGGTTTTGTTTCTCTTATCTCGTTATGCTGTTCCTTTCAATTGTTGTCACTCAATTATTACCAAACTGTTGTTATACAGTAGTTATGACTTTACTGCCTTTTGTTTTAGTGCACTTTTGACTTAACTGCACAAAATTAAGAATTTTTGTCGTTGTTTTTTAAAATCATATACCTGCAAATTACTTTTTTCAGTGCACTTTCTATACCTTTTTGGCATTTTAAAATTATTTTCATACAAAAAATCAAAGTTAGCTGCACTTTGACTTAACTGCCCAAAATATATATTTTGTCTAATTATTCTTCAAAATCGTTGTTAACGTGCATTTTGTATACCTGCATATTTGATATATATTTTTGGGTAGCTTAAAAATATTTTCTTATAAAACATCAAATTTATCTGCACACATGCAAAAATACGGTGGCCACTTTTTCATATTAATATCCAATTTTATAACATTTTAATAAAATATCAACATTGTTTTTATTCTTCTTTTAAACACAATGCTTTATCAGCACTTTTAAACAGGTATGTAGCCACAATTTCGTACCTGCACATTAAGGCAGATTAAGATAACAGCACTTTTGATTTATCTGCACAAAAAATCGAGCAAAGGATATTGTGCAATTAAGTCAAAATTACTGTATCACTCAATTTACATGATGATTCATTTTTTTGTTTGATAGCAAGCGGTATAGAGAAGAAAGAGGTGTAGAAAATAGACATGATTTCTGTTTTCTCTTCCTCTTTCTTCTCCACACCGCTTGCTATCAAACAAAAAATTACGTCTAAAATTGGACGTCATAAAATTCATCATGTAAATTGAGTGTATTGTATTTGATAACCACAACAGTGATGGAAAATTCAGTACTATGGTACTTTTTTCAATACTTTTTCATTACAAAAATACCATGGTACTCCCACGTCAGTGGGCCCGAATTTATTTTTGGAAATATAGTAAGTTTAATTATGCCAATTGAATTAGAACACGTTTTACAGACTTTTATACTATCTTTTTTTTCGAGTTATAAAACAGTATATTTTTATGTTTTGCTTTTAATTGTGTTCCTTTTTGTTTCTTTATTTTTACTATTCACACTTTTGTTATTATTCATTCGGGTATTGTTTATTACATTGATAACAAATGTTTATCCTAATTAATTAAAATTTTTAAATAATTGCAAATACTTTGTAATATAATTAATAGTATAGTATATTAGTGAGAGGGTGAAAAAGTGATAGAGTGAATAGAAAAAAGCGAAAAATGGGTAGAAAGCGAAATATTTTTATTCGAGAGTTCTTTATTTTTGAGTCAATGAAAAACAAATCCACATGTAAAACTTGTTAATGTAAAATTGTTGGAAATCATGTGACTAACCTTAAGAGGCATATGTCAGCTTACCATATGGAGCTTTATAATCAGGAACGAGAGCATTTAGATAATTATTTGGCTGAAAATGAAGGCGGCAAAAAAATAATTTAAAGATTTGCGAACTGTTGTAGCGTGGTTATAGAAGGCAGAAAAAAATAAAAATCTTTGATAATGGTTATAGAAGACCAATCAGAATAAAAAACTTTCATAATGGTGCCAAAGACCAAAAAAAAATAATAATCTTTCATAACGGTTATCAAAGACCAAAAAAATAATAATCTTTCGTAATGTTTATGCCAGAACTATAATTTTCTGGGCAATTTATAATTATTATTACAGGCCCAATTTTTTTCAGTTATTTTTCCATAACCTATTGGATATTTAAAAAATAATAAAAGTTATTTCGGGTCCCTGATTAAAACGAATACGCCTAACTACCTCGTTGAGGTAATTATAAGAATACGTGTAATAACCACATTGAGGTAATAAAGCGAACACGTTTAAATACCTCACTGAGGTATTAAAACGTATTTATATACAAGATACCTTAGCTTTGATGTATTAAAAAAATTAAGACATAGGAATTTTTACATGTATCAGCTAAATCTTAAGAGACAGCAATAAAAAACAATGGGATTTGCAGTCTTAAATTTTATCTGTTATGCTTTTTGAGATGCCCGGTTTTATGCTACTAAAGCGTACTCAAACATACAAACTTATGAACAGGGAAACCTTAAATATGCAATTGCATGGTTTTTCTTGTGCGACCATTGAAGGCAGAAAAAATATATTTATCCGTTTTATGCATTTTGGTATCGATTTGTTTATGGAATTATTTGCATATTGCAGCTATTGCTGCATTTTCATTTCACACATATTTCACGTTTTTGAAGCATATTTTAATACATGTTCAGCAAATTAAAAAAAATTACTTAAGATTCTGGTTAACAGATAAATTTTCTGTTGCTTTAATATTGGCATCTACATATTATTTTCACTCTTTAATTGTAAGTCAAAGCAAGTTTTCTTTGAAGATAAATGTTAGTCCAAACTGTAAAGTTTTATATACATAAATATATGCAAAAATTAATAAAAACGCAATTACATAAATTTGTTCTAATACATAGAAATATAGACGCATCGTTTAATAAACCGATCGAATCAGAAATACTTTTAATGTGATATTTTCGTGCCCGTCCGGCCATCTGGCTGGTTGTCAGTCCATGTAAACCTTGTGCGGAAAGTAAAAGTAGCTGTTTTTAGATAATTGGATAAAATTTAGTAAATACTTTTTAAGTACGAAACCTTTGTAAATTGTAAAATCGGTCTATAATGTCACATAGTCCCCACATGCAAACTTCTTTCTTTATGCCCATAAACCATTTTGTCATGTTCGTATTTTAAGATTAAATTTGGCCCAAAATATCTTACTGCAAATTAAATATGGTTGAGTCGCTTCAGCTTTAAATAAACAGCTTCCATTCTGGTGAGCCCTGAATAAAGTTAATTTTAATGCAAGTAATTATTTGTGGATTATTTATCGGGCTTATTTTTTTAAAAATGTTAAGTGCATATTTTCAAATTATTAACATGTAAACTTGGTTGTATTACTTGCTGTGTTGTTGTCAAATAGTACTGAGGCAATTAAAGGAATGAAATTTAGGTGTAATTTTGTTTTGGGAGTTAAATTTTTAAGGCAATTACCCGAATTGGGTAATTAAGCGTATGACAATTAAACGTGGATTTTTGTTTGAAAAATGGAAGAAATAAACTCAAGGTAAATAAGCGTGAAAGGCATTTAAGCGTGGGGTAATTAACCGGGTTATACTGTATCTAACACACACTTTTGTTTTGGTAATAAAGTGCTATCTACATAAAAAATATTACTGTATATAATAAAATGATACAAATTGTTATTACAAAGTAGACATTAGACCAGGTCGACCTCCATACAAAGAAAAAAGTTGTGCCAGTCACCCCTTAGAATGAAAGATATGTCAATGAAGTTTCTAAAATAGGAAAAAATGTTTTTTTGTATATGTAATATGTATGTGAAAAAGAAAACAGGGGCTCAATTTTGAGGCGTGGCATAAAAGTGAGTATGATACAAGTTAGACATACTTAGTTTTACAAGGACTTTCTTGGCACGTTTAAAAAAAAAATTTACATTTGGGGGAAGGATCCGAGATGGCATAAGTGGCGCCCAGAGTTTGAAGTCGGATTGAAAAGTCACCAAAAGCAAAAATGAAGCCACTGCCAAGCCATGAACAACGATATGTGATATGATAAGATCGGACTTTAAATTGCAGCGCTACATATAAAAAACCAAAAATGCTGTATTTTGGGGCTTGGCAAAAAAAATTTTTTCCTGTTTTAGAAACTTCATTGACATATCTTTCATTCTAGGGGGTGACTGGCACAACTTTTTTTTTCGACCCACCCTATTAGACATATTTTACATCAAAAGGTTGGACATTGTGTCTTCATTTTAAAAACTTTAATTTTAAATTTTATAAACATAATTTTAAAATTCGTTTAAGACATTTTGCAAAAAAAAAACTGCAACAACTTTGTTGATGAGTTTTTATCCATAGAATAAATTTTTATATATTAATAGAGTTTCGTATTGCCTTCCGACTACAATACAGCGGTCATATAGAAGCGATTCCTTTACAATCTGGCCCACGTTCTATTCACGTAAGCAAATGGAAGCTTTTAGAAGTATTGAAGCCTGTTATTTCGAAAGAATATCATTCTTTTTGTTAAAATTAAAAACATGCGGATAAGGAATTGTGTATTGCTTTCGAATATAGTTTAATGTAAAAAAAATAAACTTTAATTTCGAGTTATATTAATATTTTTACGCGTTTCATAATATTTTACTTTTTCATTAAATATTCACCCCTATCGTGAATAACAAGAGGAATTTTTGTTCCCATGAAATTTTCATTCCCCTCGAAGGGAAAAAAGCAATCATGAATCTCATGTGAAAAATTTTTCAAGCTATCAGTTCCAGTGATTGTAACAAAAAAGAAGAAAGATTAGTAAATATTAAAAATCAATGAAATTTATGTTCAAAAATATACACGTATGTATATATTTTAAAGAAAAGTGAAAATAATAAAGCTAAATGATTAGTATTGGAGGGATAGGTTGATTGCAACGTTAGTTTTTTGCACTTTTTAAATTTTATGTAGTAAAATATTTCCCAAAATTATGCCACCGGGTCTTTCGAAAGCTTTACAAATCCGCCGGCAATCAACCTCTTGTTTTGCATTTTGTTGACCAATATATCGGTTGGTGCCTTATTAACGGAAATAAACTTCAATATTCGATTTATAGGAGAAACTACTTACATACATGTTCTGTTCCCTAGCAAAAATAAAGTGAGAAAATCTAAGGGAAAAGTGAACAAATTACGAGGGAAAAAACTTTTCACGATAAGGGGAATTTTTTCACGTGAACATTTTTTCACGTTATTATTCTCTTTTGAATGACCTTTTTTTCATGGGAGTTTTTCATGATCGCAAATATGTGAAAAGGGGAAAAATTACGAGGGAAAAATTATTCACGATAGGGGTGATTGTTTTGTTAAAAAATAAAAATTCGTGTTACTTAAATTAAAGTCTCAAAAAGTGTTCATTACAGATCATTTTATTTTTGTTCAAGTAGTGCTTTCTGCTTATTTCAATGTTCAAATCGATAAAATTTTAATTTGTAAATAGAGCTATTAGACATTTAAGAGCGAATATATGGAATTTAAAAAAGAAATTATTACATGTATGATTAAGACGCTTATTTTTAATAACATTGAGAGTTCAGTTTTCTAGAAATCAGTTTTTTGACTCTCCTGTAAAATTGTAATTTTGCAGATATCACTATTTGAATAGTAACCCTCGATATTTAATCTAAACAATTTTTTTTAATTAAAAAGAAGTTGCTATATTTTAATAAAAACGGCCTTAAATGTCAGCATTGAAAATATCTTACAAGCATTTTGGCTTTTTACGAAAACCAATACACATAAATAAAACACTTCTCTATAGAATTGCATCGTTAGTTTTTTGAATAGTTATTGTCGAAAAATTTATTTTTTGCGCAAAGTATAATTCTCAATCTTGGAGGTAATTTAATGAAATTTGGTACATAGGTTCTCATTGAGAATCGGTCCATAATTTCACACAGCTCTCATTCAAGCTTCTTTATGTAATACAGTCTTACTGCCAGCGTGGCCATTTTGGCATTTTTGCAGCTAGACTTAGCATTTTTTTGTCTGATTTAGCTGCAAATTTTTCATTTAGCAGTTAGCATTTTGTTTAGCATTTTTTAACTACATATATAGCATTTTTTAGCATTATTTAATTTAAGAATATTAAAGTAATCTTTTTTGAAAAACTACCACACTCTTTTGTTGAATGCAAATACAAACCCCTACTTTTTTGCTATAGAAACTGTACAATCTTTTAAAGGACCTTTCATATCAAGTGGTTTTAAAATTTGATCAGTTTGATCCATTAAATTCATTTTAAGACGATTTTTTCCCTCAATTACGATTTTGAATTTTTTGGAATCGAAAAGAGATACCCAAGGCGAATTCATTCAAGGTAATCTCGGTGCTACAACAAGTACAACTCGTACAAAAACCACAAGCATTTTGTTTTTGTAAAATCATTGTACAATGCCATAAACAGAAATTATTTTATTTCACAGAAACAAAGATAATAAACAAAATTTTGACATCAGGGCTTTTAAGACCACCTATAATAAATTCGACTTGAATTGAAAAAAAAACAAATACAAATTACATGCCAAGATTTTATAGCCCAATTTATATGTCATCTTAGAAAACTGTTTAAAAACTAATAAATGCAAATTAAGCGAACGAAAGAAGAAATTATTGATTTCACTGTAGAAGAAATTACAACTTTGGAACATCAGTGGATGAAACCAAATTCATATGACAGTTGATTTCTGGATAAATGTATTCGGATATAAAAATTCATTACATGAAAATCCATTCAGTGAATTAGCTTCTTCTGCTATGCAGTTCTTGGTTTTGCCAGTTAGCAACGCGGAAGTTAAAATTGGGTTTTAGTGGTATAAATATCTAAAAAACGAAAATTCGAAACAGAATGACGTTAATATATTATAATGATATCTTGATCGATTCTTCAGAAGCTGAAGAAGAATATTTATTTAATGACGTATTTAATTTATAAAATTAAATATTTTATTAAACATGTTATATTAATTTTATTAAAATACTAAATAATTCCCATTAATGGGTCAAGTTCCTTTGATTTTTTGTTATGGTATGGTACCTTTTGTTTAAAAACTTTTTTGTACGTATATAAAGACTGAAATATATTTCTTTCATAGTTTTAAGACTTTTTATGTTTCATAAATATTATATTGTTATTCTTTAATCAGCTTGTTCTATTGATACGATGTGAGGTTATAGGGAAGAATTATGTAAAATAAGTTATGTATAAAGGTATTTTAACTAAAATAACAAAAAAATAAAACAATTTAAGCTTTAGCATTATTTTTTGGCAGTTTAGGATTTTTGTTAGCATTTTTTAGCATTATTTTTAAGCCGATTTAGCTGTAAAATATTTTTGGATATGGCCACACTGCTTACTGCCCATAAACAATCTAATTATCTCAGTATTTACATTGAATTCGGTCCAAACTTATTTAATTGAATTTTAAATAAACTTACTAAATTTTATTGGAGGCTCTCCATATTAAAATAAAGCTCTCATACAACTTCCTAATAGAAATTGGTATTGATCAAACATTTTGCGACGATAACTTTTACGAAAGCTGCTATTTCACGGTAAAGTGTAGCGCTAGTAGGTCGCATATAAACACCTACATTTAAATCACTTAAGACGAAAAAAAAAATCTCATAAAGTGGTTGGTATTTAGATAATACTTGGCGCGTAAGAGTTCATGGTGGACATGGGTCACAGACGCTTTTAAAAATGTAACTGTAAACACTATGGTGTAGGGTATCAAATTGTCGGACATTACCGTCTGTCTTTACTTTCTTACTTACTTATGAACGTTATGGAACTAATCCAGTGGACAGTTTATTCATTCAAAAACAATCACACTACAACCGCAGAGTCTAACAAATTAATTATTCAATATTTAAATAAATGTAAATATATGTACGGAAGCATTTACGAATATAAACCATAAACGGACTTACATACATGCGCCTTAACCCAGCAAACATGAAAATTTAAATTGATTATCACTTTTTTTTCATCAAATTTTATTTTCATTAAAGGTATTCATTTCAGTTTTTTTTTTAGTTTTTAGAAAAATGGAAACGTGGAAAAATTGAATTTTTGTTACAACAATCACAAGAAAAAAGTTACATTTTTGTCAAACTATAACCAAGTGTAAAAAAATCAGGATAAAAAGATATAATTTTCCGCTAGAAACGTCAAACGAAATTTGTCAATTTTTAATAAAAAGTACATCTCTTTTGATAAACTCTTGAATTGTACAACTCTGATTTTAAAAATTATTTTTTATAGTTACACCATTGCAAACATAACTTCTTTCTCATTTAACTTTGAAAAAAAAAAATACATATTAAGAATGAGTTCAATAAAAAGTTATTAAAAAAAATTTAAAAAAAATGAAAAGAATGTAAACATTTCTGCAATATAATATTAATATATCAAAGTTGGTATTGCATTGTTTTCATGAAAATGTATCTTACATACCATTATTTTCGCAAATATTATCGATTTCCGTTAATGATGTGACAATTAAATAATAAATTAATTCCTTTTTAACACTTATTTGGCATATTGAAAATATCAATTACTTCCGCGAATTATTTGACAGTTTTTTTTTGACAGTTTGTAATTTTTACAAAACTAAAAAAACCCCGTTCACGTCAATAAGAGTGTAATTTTTCTTTTTTCCAACCAAAAAAAAATTTGAAAGGAATACCCTAATTAAATTATTTTTACTAAAGAAGGAATTTTACAACTTGGAATTTTATTAAAATTAATTGAAAAATTAACTTGACTAAGCTGGGGCTCGAACCTGGGTTGAATTTACATGTTTCTAGAATCACCACATTCTTTCATCAAAATTCTTTGAGTTCTAACCTCTGCACCACTGCGGTGCCTGCCAGCCAACAGTCAAACATCAATCTTTAACCGGTGGTACTTGTGGTTCGAAATTTGCTGTTACTGTTATCATTTTCAATTTTACATTACATGTTGCTTCCTTTCCTCTGTTTTTTCGCATTCTTTCTGTCAAGACTTTGTCTTGAAAACCAGAATTAATTTGCTTATTATGTTTTATGTCCATTTTCGTTATGACTTTAATCAATGTTGAAAACCAAAACATATCGGTATCAGTATTTAATTTAAATTCTCAATTTACACTACTTTTGTCCCATTTCCTTGTATAATGCACTTCCTTTACATTGTTTTTAATTCGGATTGTACTTCAATTATATTTTTGAAGTACACCTTTTTGTGCATTTAAATTTTATTTTTCAAAATATATATTTTCATGGCTTGTTTACGGTGACCATTCTTTTAAATCAGAATAAAAAATAGCAGTTCTAATATTTGTCAAAGGCACTCGAAAGTAGCCCAACAATAAAAGACACACATGAAAAGATGTATCAATTATTGCAAATTTATACTACTAAAATTAATCCATTGCATAAAATACAATACGTACGCATATTTTAAATGCATTTTAAAACCCTCAACACTATATTTATGAACTTTTTGGGAACTTGTGGCTTAAGAACAGGATAAAGTCAAGTAGTATTCATAGAATAACAGCAATAAATATGTTGTGATTAAATTTATGTATGTAATTGTCATTGCTATGGTGAGGCAACCACATTTTTATTCTTACAATTTATCCCTTTTACATACTATCGGTAATGTTCTCACAATGGCATGATTTGAAATCGCAAATGCCATTTTTATTTTATGGTGTTATTGCTTGCGATCTTGTTTGAACGTGAAGGCCATAAGCACCACGACCCAGAGGATCTTTTGTGCAGCCCATGTGTCTAACCATGTCAGGTTCTGGCTGCGTATAAAGCCCATTACCCTGAACGGTGAAAGATTATTGATGTCAGTCGGGCCCACTATTTGCCTAGAAGTCCCCAAGGCGGGACAGCAGCAGAGCAGTCGTTCCGACGTCTCGTCATCCACCTCACATAATCTGCATATTTTGGTAGATGTATTACCCACACTAAACTGCTGGTATCTAAAACCACAGTGCCCCGTGAGTAGGCCAACAAGCAGTCTAAGTTACGCCTTCTTACGCAGCAGAAACCTGTCTGTCTTGCGCCTGGACAGTGTCATAAACCTTTTGGACTGTCTTAATCCAGAAGTGAACGTCCATGCGTGAAAGACTTCACGCTCGGACCAATTTTGTAACGTCCCCCTGATGTGACCCACAAGGACGCCGAAGAAAGGCTCAGGACCTATAAATGGGCGACGAGTGCCCCTGTTTGCCAAGAAATCAGCACTTTAGTTGCCCGCATGGCTCTCATGGCCGGGAACACAACACAAAATCAAGTCATTGTGTTTCCCCAACTCATTCAGAGATGGAAAACAATCCATGACAAGCCTAGACCTCATCTCAAGAGAAGAAAATGACCTAAGATCGGCCTGTCTATCCGACATTATAAACAGTCTCAAGCTCCTTGCCCTCCTCCTCAGACATTCCCAAGTGCATATGAGGATGGCGTAGATTTCCGCCTGAAAGATAGAAGGCTATTTACCCATTGGCAAGCCCCTTTGGAAACCCGGGCCCATAATACCGGCACCACTATCACCATTTACCTGTTTGGAACCGTCCGTGAACCAGACCTGGGCCGCGCATGTGCACCACCAAGATTGGTCCGCCCATTGGTCTCTATCAGGTATAAGGACATTATGCTGGCCATCTTCCACTGTTTCTTAAAAAAAAAACTTCCCTTGAGAATACTTTTGCGATTTTAACTCTGAAAACTTCTCGATATTGGGATTTTCAGAGCACCTTTTACTCCATTTAAAGTAAGAATCGCAAATGTTAAGTGTTTTGAGATTGCCAGAACATGCCTGTATAATTATTGTTAACCCCAGTAAGTTATTTACAAATTGTTGCAAAGTAAATGGCTTTGAAACGTGGAATAACGTTTTAAACGCCGCTTGCGCAGTAGAAGAACGTTTTAAATGACTAAAAATAACTTATAAACTGTAAATTTGCATGCAATTTAAATTTTAAATTTCTTGATATTTTGCATAAAAGTTTTTATTATCATTATTTTTGATAATCTAAAGAAAAAAATAAAAAATTAATAATCTTGCCTGTTAAAAATGTTTTTTTTGCTCTCCTGAAAAATAATTATTTTGTAACTTAAAACGTCATTCGCGGCTTTGCTTAATTTTTTCAAGCTTTATGTCTTTTTTGTATTAATTTTATTAAACATGTGTTTTGTTTGTTAAAATAAAATTATTTATAGATAAAAAAGACCTCAAGCTTAAAAAAATTAATATTAAAAATATTAATTAGGAAAAAAAATTCATACAACAAAAATAGTTTTTGCAATTTTATTTTAGTGCTTATTTTCAAAAAAATAATATTCTAGTTTTTATTTTTAATTCTTTGGCTTTATTTATAATTTGCTACCATTTCACAAATAAAATTCTTTCCCACACAATTTGCTTTTTTTTCAATTGACAACCAAATTTGACGTATTATGTTAACTATATTTGTCAACGAAAATGGACTAACAATTATTGCAACATAAATTGCCGGCAATAAATATGTACAAAACATGCTGTCAAGATACACTTAATTTTGGCATTTGCTGCAATATACATATGTCGCAATATTTATCTCTGGAATAGACGGGCAGTAAAGGCTTCGATAATAACGATATAATTTCTTGTGTTAAAAGATTTCATATTTTAAGCAAATAAACGCTGATATGAACTTAATTTTAGAAGAATATCAAACCGAGATTTTGCATAAAAAGAACGACCCAAAAAAGAGATATTTGAATATGATTACAAAGCAATACATTTCAAAAATATTCACTGGGAGTATTTCGAATGTCAAAAATAGTGGAATGGAACTTAAAATAAATTTCGCATAAAGTAAGATCTTTTACACTTTTCCCACTTATTACTTTTAGAAATTTTTGTAAAGAAAAGAAAAAGTTTCCATGTTTCCAGTAATGAGAAAAGTAAGATAAATGAGGGTCCAATAAAAATTTATATTGTTGTATAAAAAAACGCTATGTACTAAATATTGTTCAAAAAGTTGTTCGTACTGCCAATATAACTGATGTTTGCCTTTTAGTTTTTACATCAAGTTTGTATTGTTACAAGTTTGTTTATTATCAAAAACAGCCATTTCATACTGAATTTTAATTTAAATGGATGTTCTGATATACATAAATTAAAAATTGTGTTTGCTGGGAATGTATTTGTATAAATTTTGTGTTGAATGTTTGACTCGTTTTTCGAAAACAAATTTATGTAAAATAAATTTTTTTGAATTTATCTACACATGTATGTATGTATATACTTTTGTACATACTCATGTATTTACATAGAATCAATGCACTCACTCATTGTGAGTTCGCAAGTATGTATTTCATGTACTTTTAAAGACAGACATTGTTTTTGTTTCATTTGACTTGCTTGGGTGATCGCGACGAAAACTTAAATTTCTGTAATCACCTTATGTTCAACTCCTTATCAGAAATAACCAACTCAACTTATGAACACGCACCTTAACATTTTTAACTGACTCAATATGGACGTCATCCGACATGTTTTTCCTTTTGTACGCAGTTCGTAGGTTTACCAGCAGTGCTGTCATTAAAGAATTTTAATTATAAGTAGCATTTTGAAATCGTTTAAATAGATTATTGCATCACGTGTGTGGAATGAATTTGCCATTTCTAGTGTAACTTCTAGAAATATTCATCTTATTTCTCCGACATTTCCCATTCCCGGAAGAGCATACAATTTGTCTTTTGTTTCCGGAAATTTTTTTTAAAGAAAAATATGAAAAAGTTTAAGATGTTTGGAAGTAAAGACGATAAGAAGAATTAAAGACAATAAGTTCTAAATACTATTTTCATAAACGATTGAAGGCTCAGCTTCTCAATTTGCGCTGAGATTTGTAATCATTTCTTTTATTCAGCATTTATAAACAGATAACTTGAACTATTTTATGCCACAAAAACTCTTACTTAGTCCGAAAACTTTAGAATGAAGTTCTTGAAATTATGCGCCACAAAATTCCTGAAAATTTTAAAAATATTTTCCCCGGAATTTTTTTTTAAAGAACCCCTAGTAGTATATTAAGAGCGGGGTTTTAACATCGTTAATTAATCTGAGAATAAATTTAATTGAGTACTAATTGTGTTTGCTCTTTTGAAGTGGTAGCTTAAGCCTCGCAGCATTGCCATACTGAATAACAACAAATGGCAACAACAAAATATTTTTGTTTACAGAAGAATCAGAAATTCCGCCCTTTTTAATAATTTTTTTATTAAGGTTTTCATATGTTTCAGAATCAATAAATAATCCATTTTTCTGTTAAAAAAAAAAAAATTCTGTTATGTAGGTACATTATTTCTATGTATTTTAACAGCTGCTTTTATTATACATGTGTATGTGTTGACATTTATTGATTAAGTTTAAACCAAAAATATTGGCCGCTTTAACAGGCAAATAAAAGTAATTATGGAATCCTTTATCTTGAAAACTAAAAACACTGATTAAAGATGACTTTATTCCTAATCTCCATGGTTAAAACCCACCCTTAGAGTCGTTGGAAAATTCAGCTACGCCCATCATTCTGTCTCACTGTAAAAATTATATTGTCAAATTTAAGTAGCAGTTTAGAAATTATATACATACTTACTAACACTAAAAGTGGAAAAAACACATTTCTCTATGTTTTTAAAATATATTGTTACGAAAGTAACTTTAGTTAAGAATCAGATTAATTTATACGTTATATTGTATTGATTAGTTATTTAGTATTTGTTAGTTATTTTATTATTCCAGTGTAAAAATCAATGTACGGATTAAAGACCTGCACAGATACATCTGTTTATATCTGTTTCTGTGTGTTTTCTAAAGTGGATATGTATGGATGAGTGCTCTTGTGTTTCTGATATAAGTTGATATTGATATGAATTGTAAAAGAGTGGATGTAAGTTGATACAAAAGCGAAAGAGAGTATCATATCTGTTAATATCTGCTTTGCAAAAGCAGATACTAGTGGATACTGATCGAATACAATAAGTTACTTATTGTACGATGCCGTTATTTTCAATTATTTTTCAACGAAAAAGAGCGTGAATGTATTACGAGCGAAAAAAAAGCCAAACAAAAAATTTTACAAAAACAAAATCCACAGGCTGCTTGTACTATGGTCGTACAAATTGCCAAGCAACAACAACACTACAAGTTACGTATTATACCTACGACGAAAATACAAGTGGAAGCGCTTGCAATCTTTCTTGATGAGCAGCACGATTAGCCTTTGTGTCTGCTGCGTACATGATTTGTTCTTGTAAACATGTGTATGCTGCTTTTTTTAAAGCAAACATTTTTGAAGATTTTAGTAGCGGTAATATTTTTTTTCTTAAATTCTTTGATGCCTATGGTTATTTTGTTAAAAAGACATGTAGACAAAAATTATTGTAAAAAAAAATTACTGAACACATGTAATTTGTTTTTGTAAAAAAAACTTGGGTTTTTACCAACCAAAACTATTTTTTTCGTTTAAAGCATTTTCTTAAATATTTAAACATTTGAAAATATTAAAAAAGAAGTATGCTACATTTTATGTGGAAATAACCTACATACATAAAGGCAAATGTTACAGTAAGTATAATTTTTGGGTTAGAAAAATTAAAAAACGCACCGAAATTTAAAAAAAAATAGCAATTCATATTAACGTTTTGAAATATTTTTATTTTGAAAAAAATTGTTTGACTAATAGTTGAATTTGAGCCCTAACCGCGAAAATAACGTAAGCGGCATCATTTTAGATTTTTGTTTTTTTCTAAATAAATGACTTTAACGATTTTATGGCAAAAACTATTTTATCCAGGGACCCTATAAAGGAAACGACAAAAAATCATATAAATATAACCATTAATATTGATGAATTATAGGTACCTAAAGGTTAAAAATTACAATTATCATTTAATATATATATTTTATTCTGGTTATCGTAACCAATTAAAGTAAAAAATTTTTTTTTTGGTTATACCTTCATAAATAACCATTAATTCAACTAAAAATTTTTTTTGGTTACAAACAACTATTAAACCAAATAATTAATTTTTTGGTTACAAATAACCATTTTAACAAATAATAAATTAATTTGGTTACAAATAACCATTAAAACAAGTAATTTATTTTTTGGTTACAAATATAAATTATACATAAGTAAGAAAGTATAGTCGGTTACTATTTGGGACCCTTGGGCAATAATTTTTCCGGCAAAAGCAAAAAAACTGTTTTTAAGTAAAGACGGTGATTCTAGCGGTTTAGAATTGCCTCTCAAGTCACGCACAACAGTTGACACGTTCACTCCTTCTTCTTAGTCATCGAAATAATAAATGCACGGAAATAATCATACATATAAATACCCTAGAGGGAAGCGAACTGACACTGAAGTAGTCCCTTGATAGGTCTTTGGTGGTAGGGACCGGTTCCAGTTCTAACACTTTATATGAATAAGACCTATCACTTTTACATGGGGTTGTCATTGGAGGGGAAATACTATGTAGTATTATTTCAATAAAACTAGTCTAAGAATTAAATTTAAGAGCCAAATTTTAAAAATTACCAAAAAATGTGTCACATCACCGCTGAAGACTGTTCTGAAATTCATTACTTTTTCTACCTTTTTGTTCTTTATAAACCAGTTAAGGGATTGGATCTTCTTTCACTGGTTATGAGTCCTTTCTTTTTGTACTTGTTCTATTTTCACAAATCCCAGGACCAGTCGCTTGGACCAATTGACACAAATTTTCCGCAGGTTACATATGCACAGAAAAAAATATCTGAAGAAAATTTTTAACCTGTGTCGTTGTTAAAAAAAATCGCTTGTTTTAATGGTTATTTGAAACCAAATAAATTAATTATTTTTTAAAATGGTTATTTGTAACCAAAAAATTAATTATTTGGTTTAATAGTTGTTTGTAACAAAAAAAAATTGTGGTTGAAGTAATGGTTATTTATGTGTAACAAAACAAAAAAATGTTTTTTACTTTAATTGGTTACGATAACTAGTTTAAAATATATGTAACGATAATGGTTAAAAATAACCAAATGAAAATAAAAGGAATTTTCCAGTAAACTCAAATAAAATACAATAACCATTATGTTTGGTCCCTGATTTTATCGTGAGCAACAAATTTAATACAAAATTTATATGAATTAGAATAAAAAAAACTCTCACCTATAAAATTTATTTTGGTGCTTACGTTATTTTCGCGGTAAAGGCTCGAATAATAAAAATGTTTCACACGAAATGACAAACTAAGTATACCCAGCTAGTTGTGGCGGAGGGTATACATAACAAAAAGCCAATAAAAAACCACACATGTTACACACAAACATACACTGTGTGTTGTGCTGTGGCAGTACAAATTGCCGAGCAACAACTGCAACACAAGCGAGAATCGTTGTTATCAGGCCATATTTCACGATTTTTGGCGATATTTTCCTCTAAATTATCAAAGTGCCTATTTTTTGAGAAATACTTACAACACGGTAATTTTTGGTTTGTTTTATTACACTACGCTAGTTGGAAAAACAGACAAGCTGGGCACCTGGCGTTTTAACCTAATTCGGATACGTGGAATCCAGTGGTGCTCGCCGTTTTTAAGATTGGCTCTGGTTTTCGAGATATACCGTTATTTCGAAAATGGAGGAGGTTGCACAACATACACCTATTAGCGTAACTCAAAAACGGTTTAGTTTACTGAAATTACTAAAAAAAACCGAAACTCCGCAATTTTTTTTGTTTTGTTTGCGGCTTCGTTTTTTATATGTCTGCAAAAAATTAGAACCCTTGCTGCATTTTTGAATTTTTTATGAATTTTTAAAAAACAAAAATTTCGAAATTAATTTTTTTTTTCAATAAAAAAAATTATGTTTCTAAAACGACTGCTCACATTAGAAAAAAGTTTTACTTTTCTTAAAGGAAATTTTATCGCAAAAGCGTGTTTGAGTTAGGCGAACATATGTTATGCAACCTCCTCCATTTTCGAAATAACGGTATATTTCGAAAACCAGAGCCAATCTTAAAAGCGGCGAGCACCGCTGGATTCAACGTATCCGAATTAGGTTAAAACGCCAGGTGCCGAGCTTGTCTCAAAAAAAGTGTAAATTTCTTGCACAGTGTTATTAATTTTGGGCAACTTGTTACATTACAAAGAGACAACTGTTATTAATTCAGCGCTTATATCTACTTAAGGAAAAAATGGTTATATGTATTCCATATATGCAGTATTTGTATTGTATGTCTAACCATGCAAAAACATTTTGAGAAATATACAACTACATATGAGGGGCTTAAGGCACAAGGGGAATCGATCTAAAGAAATCCACCCGTCCGGTTGGCTGTCCGTGTAAGCCTTGTAGGCAAAGTTCAAGTCGCAATTTTGAAGATAAATTGCTGAAATTCGGTACATAGGTTCTTATTGCCCTAAGAATTAAGCCTACGATAAATGGTAATAACATTGACCTGAATCTTAACTTTATAATATTATTTTTTTTCCTGGGTCCATGATTGCCCATTGGTCCCAAATAAGGTACACTCTTGAAAAGTTGTCTAAATGATGTGGTGTGGAGTATCATAGGGTCGGGATTGAAGAACTTTACTTTCTTATTTGTTTAAATTGGATATTTGTACCCAAAAAATAAAAAAATATAACCAGAAAAAAATATATTTTTTCCAATAGATATTTGTAACAAATTTGGTTATCATTAACCAAAAAAAAATAAATTTTACTTTCATTGGTTACCACCAACAAAATAAAATATATATAACGGTAATGGTTAAATATTCCAAATTGAAAATAAAGGAATATTTCTCGTAACCTTTACAAAAAATAATATATGCAGTAATTATTTTCAGTCCCTGAGTTATTTTTTTATTTTAAAAACCAACAAGTCCATATAAAACAGTCATTTTTCAACGTAAAAATAAAAGGTAAAATTTAACTCTTAAAAAGAGAGTTTTATTAAGCCGTCATAAATTAAAACTCAGTTGAGGAATAAAATATCGAATAAAACTGTTAAAACGAGAATTTATTCAGCCGTCAAAATATAAAACTCATTTCAGGAGTTTGATTTAAACCAGCATTTTATTCAACTAATTTTTTGTACATTAACAACCAAAGCTTGTCGCTGGTCAGATCACTACAATTTCAACGTAAAAATAAAAAAAGAAGAAAAACATAATGAGTATTTTAGACGTAAAAATTAAAATCCTTAAAAGAGTTGTATTTGTTGATGGTGTGAGTTCTATTTTGGGGCGAATATGTTATGATTGCGGAAAAAACTCTGTTTTTAAGAGTTTATCCAAACTTTTATTTTTTCGTTGAAAAATAATTTTTAACTGTGGAGTTGAGATTTTTTTTTCTAGATCACCATAGGTTCTTAAAGAGAACTTTAGAACAAACCTATTGGTTGACTCCGTTTTTAAGCTAACATTTTATGGATAACTCTTATTTACGGTCCTTGCGATTTTTTAATTAACTAAAATTTATTTCTTAAAAGTTTATTTTTATTAATTTTTTTAAAGCATTAGGTAATGGTTAATTGTTTTGCTTTTTTATTTTTGTTAATGTTTTATTGTGTTAAAAATCGTAATAGTAATTTGCCGATTTTTTTATTTAATTTAATTTCTGATTTGTTTTTGAAAATATGCCGATTTCTTACCAAAACGATCTGGCACCCCTGGTTGAGATCGTATACAAGTTTTTATAAACTTTCTTATTTTCATAAACTCGCCAACAATATTTTAAAATACAACATAACACCACAGATATTGTAGAAATACTTATGGTGACAACAGATATTTGTAAGCAAGAAAAAAGTGTTATGTCATACTCAATACAAAACCATAAGCAACAGTTTTTGTTTTTAAGATATGGTGAGTGGACAAAAGCAAAACCATACAATATCAGTTACACTCATTCTCTCATTTATATCAGTAGTAACAGATAAATATCTGGTGTATCTGTTTTAACAATACTTACTGATACACTCGTGCAGGTCTTTAGTACGGATGTAATTTTAAAATTGGTGTGCATAATTTTACTTCAACCCCACTGTAAATACTACGTTATAGATAAAGTAACACCTTAAAGTATGCCTTACTTTATGATGTATAATAACTCAATTTTATTCAGCCATATAGTTAATCCACAATGTTAATAACTATAGTTGCATAAGTTTAATTAACAAAATAGACGTTGGGGCTCGTACGTTCTAGAGCCATCTACACACAATAGGGAGTTTCGAATAAAAGCTGTAAATTATGGTTGTTAAAGTGACTAAGTTCTTATTAAAAAAGTGTTATACATTAAAGTGTTGTGTTTATTTAGTTTTATTTGAATTGCAATTAACGAACCCGAAACGGTTTATTTTAAAGGAAATAAACCAAAACGTTATTTAAACAATATGTTAAAACATATTTTACATCGGCTAAAACAGTTTTACACTACAAAACGCTCTGTTTTCGTGGCAAAAAAGCAGATATTTAGCAACAACAAAATCGGTATCAGAACTCGGTGCTGTTATAAAAATTTTGCAGCAATTTTGTGAACCATCGGTTTATAGTTTTTAAGCTGACTTCAAAATTATATTTAAAAGCCTATAAAATCGTAACGAAAACGGTATTCGCGTGAAACAGAGATAAGTTAAATAAAACTTTGATATTTTAATTAGGCTAAAGTTCATCAAATTTTATTTTTATTAAATTATTCTTATGAAGAAAGGAATTTTACAACATGAAATCAATTGAAATTTATTGATAATTTGTCATTCTTGACTGACCTGAGGCTCGAACCCAGGCGTTTTTACGGACTGTAAAAAACTGTAAATACAGGAAGTAAATATTATAAGAATTTAACTAAGACCGCATTTAGATTATGCAATTAACGCCGAGTTTTTTTTTCTATTTTCTTTTTAAGTTGCTTCGAAACTCTTTTCACATTTACATTTAAATTTTTTTCACGCAATTTTTAAATTAAATGTAAACAAAACAACTGTGTTTACAACCAACAATTTTCTATAATTACTTAGCGATTAAAAATTCTAATATATAAAAATAAAAATCGCAACTTTTTTTAATATGTTAAACATATTCTATTGTTATTAGGGTGATCGATCGAATAGTATTCGACCGGTTTTAACCGGTTATTTTAGTTTTGCACAAGTCGAATATTTTAAAATGTCCATTTTTCGAATATCGAATAAACCGGTTATTTAAGTAAAATAACCCGGTTATTTTAGTAATGTGTAATTTATATACGTTTTCCATACTTTTGTAATAAATGTACCCATAATTTAAGTATTTTTCTTATTGAATATTTGGCAAACTTAAACTTTTTATAAAAAATGTCAAAACAAAATGAAATAAACGTCAAAAAAACATTATGAGCAATGTAAATGCAAATCGCTTATATAAGCGTGTGTTCTTGTAACAAAACCAAAAAAAATTTAAAGTACTACAAAAAAAGTTCAGCTTAAAAAGTAATTAGCAATTTGACAGTATTATAAATAATATATATTCATGTGTATCTTTATAAAGATGTCATTTCTGGTGATATTTCGAACTGACTTTAAAGAAAATTGTTCTTAAATGGCCCTAAAATGATAAGTTGCAAAGGTTCTTTAACGTCACGACTTATTAATCACTTTTAATTAGTCTACAAGCTTGACATAAATATACGCCAAGTAAAACTTGACCCTATTCCAAGTTATTTTTAAGAGACTGCAAATAATACTTTACTAAAATATGCTGCCAATAATGAATGAAAAACTCTTAAGAAGTTCTAGCATATCTTCATGCTTAAAACAAGAACATACCGGCGGAATCAACGTTATGGGAAAATTCATCAGTTTTATTTATTAAAACACCAAGAACTTAAAAGAATATTGAAGGAGTCAAAAATGTCCTGGAAGGGTTTAAATTGTGTAATCGACGAATTGAAAAATGTTTCATACAAAAAGCATGTGCTAAAACAAAAAAAAAATTAAATATATAATCCTGGATAAGAGGTTTTGTTTGCCACTTTTCAAAAATATGGCTGAAGTTTACTGCTTCATATAGACATGCTTAACGAGCAACAAATTAAAACTCATTTACAATAAATTTGGGAAAATATGTCCAATAATAAATTTATTAGATTCCTATATTTTTAAAACCAAAGTTTTTCAAAAATTCTAAAGCTATGTTCACACCTTTTTAATATTTGACTCCTAACGTAACCACTAGTCTTCTTAAAGAATTGTTTGCTTTTGCAAAACGTTTGGCTAGATAAAACATTATTAAACGGTTTCTTAACTACATTATACATAAATACAATTATCATCTTAGACATAAAGTTTAGCAAATAAATAGAAATTGTTTAAAATAATGCTTTAGTTTAATCAATTTATTTATCGTCGTGAATTGTTTTGTTTTTATTCTAATTAACTTTTTATTACAAACACTAATTTGATTTTTGTATTTTTATGGATTCGAATTAAAACCGGTTAACCAGTTATTTTTAAAATGCTTAACCCAAAACCGGTTTTTTTTAAATAGCAACTATTCGGAATATTCGAAAACCGGTTATTGAAAAAAGTCGAATAATCGATCACCCTAATTGTTATACAAATACATACCGCACTTGATCACAAAGATGTTATTAACTCAAAATTTAATTTAAAAAATTTTCAATAGCAGCAAAACAATTTTAAATTTAATATTAAAGGCATGTGAAAAAAGATTTTTAAACCAACCTTTTCTTAACCAAAAAATAAACAAAATACCTGGGCCCAAATCGTCGCACACGTGATCGAATGAACTTTCGTATCGAATAAAACTTCGTCACGTATCAAAAACTGGATTGCGGCATTCGAAAGCTTTCGAATCGAAATTTGTTTAAAAAATGTAATAAATTTATACTTGTATATAAATCAACAGTGTTAAAATTCACTTCGGCTTATCGGTTTTCGGCGCTTGCCAAAAAGAGCAACGCAAAATTTAAAAAAATTCGGAAAACTATAGAAATTCGCAAAAATTTTACAAATTCAGAAAATTTGCAAAAATAGCGAAAATTCTCGAAATTTTTAATATATCCAACAAGCCATTAAATTGATTAAAAATCCCTAAAAGTACAAGGAATGGCAAAAATTCGATAAAAAATTTGAAATTAGCGGAAATTCGCAAAAATTTGCAAACAGCTGCATGAAAGCAAAGTCTAGTATTTATTAAAAATTGTAAAAGCTGTAATGAATCAGATAACTTACAGAAAAAGTCGCAGATATTGCCAACATGGCTAAAATTCGAAACAAACCCTTAAATTTATTTGAAACCGCTAAATCGGTTAAAAAATCAAAATGTCAAAAATTAATACCAAAATTTTTTTTTGCAAAAATAGCGAAAATTATTAATAATTCAAACAAGTCATAAAATTGATTAAAAATCCATAAGTATAAAGGGCCAAATACACTTGTCAAATGCTTGTCCAGCCGGCGAATTCAACGTGTACGTGTGCTGGACGTTATATTCGCCGTCATATCTAAATTTTTTGATTTTTCTTCAAGCGTTGTCGGTGTCACACATACAAACACATTTTCACTAATACTACCACAATGCTTGATGAGTATTTTGATCAATGTATTTGGGCCTTAAGGAATGGAAAAAAAATTCTGTAAAAATTGCTTAATTAGGGGAAATTCGCAGAATGTTGTTAACAGCAGCATAATAGCAAAGTTTACTATGTAGGTATTTATTAAAAATCGTTAAAGCTGTAAAGAATCAAAAAACTTGCAAGAAAAAATCGCTTCTATAGCAAACATGAACATAATGACCACGGTACTAGGCTGCAACAGAAGGTTCAGGACAATCATTCCGAACAGGAGGGCCTGGAATTATGGAAATGCATGTCAGGGAAACCATGAATTACACTGGTATACCGGCGGGTCTAAATCAGAGCACGGAGTGGGTGCAGGGGGTTTTGGACCTAATACAGGAATCTCGATGGCGATTGGCGAATCACCTAGTGCGTTTTAGGCCGAGGTTTGCGCTATTGATGTGTGTTGCGGCAACATTCTTGATAGGGGAATGGTTGGCGGCACTATTGTGATTTTTTCTGATAGCCAAGCGGCCATTAAAGCATACCCTCCTGGAAAATGTCCTAGAAGTTGGTAGCGGATTGCCAGGGAAGGCTACAGGAGCTGGGGACAAGAAACAGAGTGACGCTCTGCTGGGGCACTTAGGGGTCCCGGGTAATAGTTGGGCGTCCGGATGTTGGGTTCCGAACCCTTCTGTGGGTTGAGTTGGACAAGGGTCCCGTCCCTTATGAGAGACTGGGCTCTAGGGGAACATAAGGGATACTGGGTGTCACTTCCGGGAATGCGTCAGGCAAGGGAATTCATCTCCCGGCAATGCAATGATGACTAATGGACACGGCAGACGGGATCTCGACTGTTGGTGGCTTATCTGACTGGTAACCACATGATCAAATACCACCTTTATCGGACGGGGACGAGTCGACGAAGCATATACTGTGTGACTGCCCGGTGCTGGCATGGGCCTGAAGGAGGCACTTGGGGAATAGCACAATAGGTGCGTCCCGAATCGGTACTATATCGGCAAAAGACCTTGTTGGGTTCTTTTGGGAAGCAGAGGGTCTTTTGGCCAATTAAGGAGTGTGCATACAATAGACCCAACCGGGTCGCGATACTCGTCGCTGTGGAGGGAACCGCTTTATCAAAAAATAATAATAATACATAGTATCTAATAGGACAAAATTTGGTCAAATTGTTTGCTCATATAGGTTCATTATTTCGCAGGTCCCCAATACAAATATCCGCCACAAGTTATCATTTCAAAACTTTTTTAGCTGAAAACTTTATTAAATATTGAAATTGAGCCAAATCGAAAAAGGAGCTAGAAAAGAAGTGCAAGAATATTTAAATTTTGCTCATATAATCTCCCTATACGTCTATGACTCATTTTGTTATTACAATTGTTTCAATAGGTCCGTTGAAATTTATTATTCGAGACGATTTAACGCTACTTCAGAAAAAAGAAGACGGCTCATGCAGGCTACAGCACTTAATCACCCCTATCGCAAACAACTACTCCCATATTTTTTTAATTTGTATTGTGAATGATTCCCATTACAAATCATTTGGAAATGAGTTCCCAAACTTAATTACAAATCATTTGAAAATGAGTTCCCAAACTTAAAAAATTTGTCATCGCCAATGTTTACTCCTGCGAGTATTTTTACTAAATAAAGTCCCAACAAGTGTTAATGTGAGCGACAAGGAAACATGTAAATTTTAATTTGTATTCTGAGGTTGGATTAAACTAAATTACTTTTTCATTTTATTGAAGGAGTGCTAATAAAGAAAATGAAGATAAACACTATTCATTACTTATTTTATTAGTATTTTACTTTGTATATTGTTTTTTTCTTTCACGATACAAGCACTGACAAGTTATTCACAATAGAGACCTTTTTATTCCTAAAATATTTGTGATACCGATTTTATTGGGGATGGGAATATAAATTTGCTCCCATATAACATATTCCCATAACATTCGCGATAGGGGTCAGTTACTGACCACATGAAAAATATTTAATGAAAACTTTAAAAGTATAAAAAAAAGATAAAGCCGCAGCATTAAAGTAATGTATATTAATGAATTGTAAATTTGGAATCAAGATCCAATTATTTTTTTATTGGCTTTCAATAGAATTTTAATATCGCCGTGAACTTGTCAATTATTTTGTATGATTTATTTAGCACAATTCATTTCAATTACATCCAATTGAATGATTAATTTTGTTGCACAACAAGTAGGATTTTTTTATTTTCACTGGCACTTATGTATCTTCGCACACGCATCTACTCATGTGTGTACAACGGATACATTTATATTTATCTGTAGGTAAGTGTAAGTGTGTGAATGTGATTGGATTTAAAAGTTTATTTTATTCATGCTTTTCCGAATGTATGTATGTACGTAAATTGCAAATGCAAATGATGTGTAAATGATATTCAGATGATAATGAAATTTGCTGTGCTTAATTATGACATTTAAACCCTGAAAATGTTGCGGTAAACATGCTTGCAACACATCTAGCAGAAGAAGATTTTTCGGTGGTTGTATGTTTTATTCTGACAACTCGCCACTCGATTCAGTGGTCTAATTGAAATGCGTAATGGCGTGAAGTAAGGGGGTCAGTAAAAAGTCCCAATGTGTCTGGGATAGTTCATGTAATATGGAGTATGAGACTATTCTTGGTTTAAAATTTCACACGCATAAATTTCAATTTGCGCTTATTGTGGAGCTAAAGCGCCATCATCGTTGACGTTACAGCGAATGATAATATCTCTAGAGAGCTTTGCGTGTTGTTGAACTTTTTCATGCGATTGCCAGCTAGAAAGTTTTACTTGCTGCAAGGACTCTTGACACAACACTCAAAGGGATAAAATAAAAGTATTAAAAACGTCCAAACGTTGATTGCTTTGATTATGAATGTCCCCCTGTGTGTGTATTTGTGTATGTCTGCTGTTGCTTCAGATGCTGCTGATACAACTGAATTTAGTTCTTACGCACACACAAACATGTTTACGTACATTTACTTTAGTCCCAGCACACAGTTTAATTATTTCTTTATGTCCACTACTAAAAAAATTATATGAATTTATTTGGGTCTATAGATTATAAATATTAATAAATTGACTAAAATGTATTATCTAAGTACAAAATAACATTTCTTTTTATAACCCCATTGCTTTCTGAAATATCTAGCAAATTGATACAGTTAATTAAAATTTTCCCAAATACGACGAAAGAAGTCATTGTTAGCGCAAACAGATCTACAGTAATTTATACTAATCAGCTTTAAGTTACGAGATCTCCTAATTGGAACACAAAAGCTAATTATACCAAGGAACTCGGAATCAACTCCACCACAAATCAATCTCAGTAGAAAAGAGATACTCAGCATTACACGACGGCTTTTTAAAGTTGGGAGCTTAATAAGGGCAAGTCTATTAACATTTGACGGTGGAACATATGTTTACATCTCCATGCGTCAGTGTTAGAATAAATTTGTTCTTTGTTTGGAGGGCAGTATTAGGTTTTCACTAGATTTTTGATCGCCCAGCGCTTCCAAGCAAATTAACTTTACAGTCATCTGTAAAAATAACAGTTTGCCAAAATCGCTCCTGCCAAAGCCTTCTTAATATTTCTCTCACTTAAGAGCGTTTTTTTCATGGACCTCTGATATTATATTCGTTCTTCCGTAATGCTCTTTGAGCTGTTTGGATGAACATGTTTACTCAAAAAATTAGCGATATCATCAGAATTTTTGTTCTGCTTACTCTTTGTTTTTTCCTTAATTTTTGTTGGGCATGACTAATGCCATGTTCGCACGACAGCGTTTTTTCGTAATTCAATCTCTCATTCGTAATTCACAGCCTAATTATGATCCAAATTACATAATTCATCATACACAATTTTGAGAGCGGATTATCTCATTTGTACGTAATTCAATTTTTATTACGCTGTGGATTACTTTAAAATCAATGTGAACTCTAATTTTTATCGGGTTTTTCCATTACCAGCTGTCAAAGCACTAAAAAAACAAACAAAAATAAAATAAGCAATTTGATCAAATGAGTTAAACGTTTAATTGATACTACTCAGCAAAAACTTTACTTACAATTACTTTTAATGACTTCCTGAATTCATTACTTTGTAGCTTTATTCGCCACTTTTTGGATTATCAGTTATATATTAAATAATAACTTTGTTACGGTAATACTACATAATATTAACAATAATTTTGATGTGAAATCCATGAAAGATCCAAAACTCAATCAAATGTATGTAACTATTACATAAATATATTCCAAAAAAAACTCCCTCAGTACATTTTTTTATTAGAACAGAAGTAGTTATATCGATCTAATGTAAACGATGTTTTTTGGACAGCATAACATTTACATTACACACATTTCTATTACAGTGTAAGAGCTACATATACTTAATTTTGTGCAGCCGAAACACTATTTATTAAATGTGTTCTTACATTTCGAAAAATTTATTATTGTGTACACTTTCATGCATATAAGACCAATCTTATTTAGTGTGTTTTAACCTTTTTGAATTAATTTGCAATAACTTATTTTTGTCCTCTTTTTTTAAATATAAAAATATATAGTATTTTTAAAAAACTTTAAAGTATAAAAATACATATTATTTTTTAGGTTATAATTGGCCAAATTATAAGGGATTACTTTTGGGACATCGCGAACAAAAATAAGTACTTTTTCTAGAAGAAAAGTAAGTACTCGGCTCGTCAAGTTCTCAATTTTCTGCTTATTTTGTAAGCAAAGTTTTTGCTGGGTAGTTATTTGTTTACTGGTGAAATATTAATTAATATCACAAATTTTTTAATTGAAATCAATTTTTATTTTTTTCTGTGAAAAAAACACTGATTGATGCATCTTATGGGCCTGTGAAATCATTGGTTAAATGTCTAGCATTTAAAATCCATTCAAGCTACTTTATAACCCTTTTCGAAATTATGTCAAAAAAAATTTTATTAAGAATAAAATAAAAGAAACAGATTAAAAATTAAAATTTAAAAAAGTTGTTATATTTATTAAAAAATTAATTCAATTTGCACCATTAAACAAATTAATAGTATTAATTATACTTTTAATTCACTTGATTAAATGTTTAACTCACTTGATTAAACGCTTAAATCACTTGATTAAATTTTTGATTAAAACTGATTTTAATTTTGATTAATTTATTTTAATTGGAGAACAACTACGCAATATAAGCATTGTTTAAATTTGTTTAAACATAATTGCCAAACTAAAGGCCTTAATGCCTTACTATAACATGCATAAGCTTGCTTAAGCTTCTGTCAAAAATTAAGAAAACGTCTCTCAAATTCATTAAAAACCCAAAAACATTTGATTCCGTGCGGAAAGTGGGATTAGTTTCGTACTTTACAAATGACAGAATCATAAAACTAAACAAAAAGTTTCCTTAAGTTCAATATGGTTTGACACATATGATTTACATGTATTCGCACAGTTGCTTTAGCCAACTTAGTCTGGGTTCACAATATGCAAGTTTTCTTTCAGAAAGTCTGAGTTTATTGGTGAGAGGGGAGAGAATAATAGCATGTTTTTTTCCTTATCTCCCAATCATAAGTCAAATCTGTAATACAGAGTGTGCTTGGGAAAGATTTTGAATTCAAACTTGTCCGGTTCGCAAACAAATAATAAGAGCGGCCGTTCTGCCGTAGTAGGTAGTTCTCACGATCTGTGCTCGCAACTACGTATGAAGCAAAGAAAAACACAAAAAGCTTGCACCAGATGCTCCAAGCCGATTGATAATATGCATTCAACAAATTGTCCAATATGCAACTAAGTGTTTATTTCTGGTTGTTTTTTTATTTATGAAAAAATATATGAAAAAAACAAATTTTTTTGTTTGTTTTTCTTTTACCAAATAAAAGTTTTAACCTTAAATATTCATAGCGACTTTCCTTAATAGTATTTCAGTAGCGTTCACTAAAAATATACTTGCAATCGTTTTTTGATACCCGGGTACCTTGCCATACCGCTAAGGGTGTACGATGAAAATTGGTCCACCACCCCTTTCGAAATTATTTTTAAACCAAAAAAATAATGATAATCTAAAATGTATTAATAATTAGGAGTTTTCAAGAAGTTTCAGCTATATGGATCATCTGTTTCTATAAAAAAATTTAACTGAAACCCCAAAAGGTACCGGGGTAGCTTGCCATTCACAAAGAGCTAAATACGAGCATAATGAGTTTGGAAATGTGAAATTATAACCGATTCTGGCCATTTACTTAGAATTCGTTCGATGATAATTTACCAAATTATCGAAAAAACTTGTATTTTGGGCTCAAGGTTAACATGGACAAGCACATTAAAAAGTGTTTCTGAGTCGATAGGTATACTAAAAGATGGGTCCGGATTTGTTGTATTACACACATCAGCGCAAACGTATTTAATTGCTTGTTCCGTTTTTTGACAGTTTGAAATAACATTAATCTTCAATGACAGCTTGCTTTGCTGTTAAATTGTAGGTTAAAATGAAATTTTGGGTATACAGATAATGGATATTATGTCGTTTTCTTTTCTAAAAAAGAAAACTTGAAAGATCTGGCAACTTTTTTAAACGTTAACCAGAATTTTAAGAAGTGTTGTATATTTTACGTTTCAAAAGAACACAAGTTTCGGCATAAAACAATAAAGTACAAGTATCGTTAAAAATGTTGAGCCTTTTATATCGTTAATTTCAAAGTAAAAAAAATACGAGAGACGAACTAAAAAAATAATTAAGTTTTGCTGATATAATAACAAAACCAGCTGTTAATCTAGTGCTACACTCATGCCCCTTTAAATAAAATGAGTGTTTAACATGTAGCGTTTTTTCTTTTTACGGGGAACATCTTCAGAAAAGAACACGTTGCACTTTTAAAACATAACACATTTTTCAGAAAAGAACATAAAGAAATGTAAAAGGCAGAATATTACTCAGAAAAGAAAACGCCATTAATCACAGAAAAGCCATGTTAACCAGAATTTAAAAAAAAATGTTTGTTTTATTCACTGAACATGCATTAAAATATGCTTTAAAGAGGTCAAATATGCGCTACACACTTTACAAAATGCTCTTTTAACTCAAAAACTAAAAAATGCGGCATATGGTAAAATATGCACTTAAAAAAATTCATAAAAAAGCTCTAAAGCAGAAGAACATACAACTTTTTTGTTCACATTAATTTTTTTTTTTGCATAAGGACGTACGTATTTAAGACAACAATTAAGAGAAAAGAATTTGAGGGTTATAAGCAAGCCATGCAAGTGATTGAATAGTATTCAACAAATACATAAAACAAAATAACCATGATTTTGGTTGGTTGGGATAAATGGGTCTTGCCCCCAGGTGCACACATCTCCTCGAAGACCAATGCGGTCCATTGAGAATCCCCTCAATATAGAGAAGAGGAAGAAAGGAATTGACAGATAGTCTTAAGATAGTTAGTAGATTCCCCATAGAACAAAACTCCCCCTAGAGGTCCCCTTATCAGAAACAACCGTTCTATATCCCTGCCAAACCCCAGTAGATAGACTAGATTTCATCTAGCAATACACCTCAGCTCTACGTGGAATCTATTTCCTAGCCATTTCTGCCTGACACACTGCATCGTAGGACAGTGACTCAGTACATGCTAAATGGTCTCTAGCTCCTCAGCATCCTCGCACAATCTGCCGAAGTCCGGTATTATATTGTCCGATTTTCTCGTAAAAGCCCTAATAGAACAATAGCCCGTCAAGAACCTTATACGAGTCCTGAGACCAATCCTAATAGAACCCTGGTTGTCCCTGCTCTAGACACGCTGCAATCCCTTCTATCCCTCCAGGAATGGTTAACAGTATTGCGTAATCTTTTCCATATTACCTCATAGTAGTGAAAAGGGGTATTTTGCCCCCGTCCCTTACCTCTAAGTCAAGATGCAAATCCTCACTCGCGAGTGCGTTCGCCATTTCATTACCATCCTTGCAGTCTCCGGGTACCCAACACAGCCTTACTGTGAATACCTTCATGAACTCTCTCAAAGCACTGATCTTGTTACTTTTAAAAATAATATAATTAAGACTTAAAATAGACATGACAATAGCAATTAGAAAAGGTCTACGTCACTATTACAAGGTTAACTAAGTTAAAATATAATTTGTTATTGCCCAGTAAAAACTTCGCCTCCTTTTTAAAAATGAATAGCTTCTTTCACTCATTATTAAGAAGCTTTCTTCTATATAACTACTATCACTACTTCTATAACTAATTATTTTTCAAAAGTATGTATGTAGGTAAAAAATAAAGACTTACATTTAAATGCGTTCATTGTGGGACATCCGTTTTAAAATTCATTGGTTTTTCAGTAGAATTGGAAGTATTTTTACTTTTCCCTGTAGGCGAAGTTTTTACTGGGTATATAATAAATTATTTAAAAAACAATTTAGTGGTTATAGTTGATTTTCCTATGAAAACTTTACTTTTACAAAAAAATATAAATTTTTGTAAATATTTTTGCGATTTCCAAAATTAAAGTCAAACAGGAAAGAGAATAAAATAAAAACTTATTTCGCCCATAAACTCCGTAAAAATAGTTTTTTTCCCCAATAACATCAAATTTAAAGAGTGTTAAGTTGTGAAAAATGTAACATGATCTACTTAAGGCTAGTTTACACTAGTATACTTTGATCAATACATGTCAAAAACTCAAGTAATACGTAAAAGTCTGATAGTGTGAATGCAAGTGTGATGAAAAAGACAAGTATTATGACATCCCATACGACTTGATCGTTTTTTGAAAAATTTCTAAACAATAATACTTTTCATTGGATCAGGGTTGTATTTTTTTCATGTTTGAGTGTTTATACTTTGTGTGATGGTGTGAACACAAACTGCTATGGTAAAGTAGATTTTTTGACAGTCGCAACAAAACTCATTAGATTTCTATCTCACAAAGTATTATGGAATACGTAAGACTTGTGAGATAGTGTAAACTAGCCTTTAGCAAGACCTACAAGCTACTTTTCGCTGCGACACTGTGTAATTATTTATTTTTAGTAACACAAAATATTGCTGACTGGGATATCACAAACAAACAAGTAATTCTTTTGTCAGCCAAGCCACTTTTTCCCATTTCGTTAAGTAACGTGGTTTTTAATAAATTTCTTTCCCATATAAACTCTTACACACATTCATATTGTACACACATACATGTGTACCAAAAACAGACAATGCCAAGCTAAAAGGAATGAAATGTGACAACCAGGATCATGGTGAAAAGTCAAAACATTAACGTTTACTTTCAGGGGAAAATGGTTAAAACGAAACTTGAATTGACTGCGTTAAACTCTTAAATGTTGCTAATTCCTCGAGGAGTGAAATAATAATAATAAAAATAATAATTACACAAACAAAAGATAAACATAAAAAACTTGGTGTGAAAAAAAAAGATTTTTTAAGTGTTCTACTCATACGTACAAACATCTCACGACTCTTGCATAGTTTTCTCTTAAAGGATTCGTTTTAGTCAGTCAGTGCAGCAAGAGAAGAGCAGTTGCCCAAGTAAACCGACAACAAATGTAATCTGAATGTGACATTTTTGTGTTGTATCTAAAGAACAAACACTGCAGTAGCAGTTTTTTTATGTTTTTAATTTGAATGACCTTCGCTTGCGCATATGCGATTTTACACAATGTTTAGTCAAGTATGTACCGAGCATTAAGGTGGAAAAAAGCTTGGATGCATTTCCACTACAGAAGTTTGTATGTTTGTATAAATGAAACAGCTTACAACAAACACGAATCCATTCAAACTTAATATGTTTTTAAACACACACATACAAACTCGAGCATACATCAAGTACTTGCAACACTTTCATACACTAAATAATAACGATTACTACACAATAACTGGAGTACCTAAATGCAATTTTATGTTAATTTCTTCCTTTCGAATATTTTAAATCCATTTGATTCTTAATGATGCAGATAGTTTTTTATGTGTTTAGATATGTTCATAAATATATGTACCTATGTATAGATAATAGGGTTTCTATTCGGGAACAATTTCTCGGCAAAAAATAGTTTTTAAAATTTTCATAAATTTTCAGCCGAACAATTTCGAGAATTTTTCTTTAAAATGTTTGAATAAGATACAAGTAGGGTGATCGATTATTCGACATTTTTCAATAACCGGTTTTCGAATATTCCGAATAGTTGCTATTTTTAAAAAACCGGTTTTCGGTTAAGCATTTTAAAAATAACCGGGTTTAATTCGAATACATAAAAATACAAAATGAGTTTTTGTAATAAAGAGTTAATTTGAATAAAAACAAAACAATTTACGAAGGTAAGGAACCTCCAAAATACATAGATATGACTTAAGGTATGTTCGGACCTAACAAATATTTGACGATAACATCAAAAAAAAGCGTGTCCAATAAATTGATTAAACTTAAGCTTTATTTTTAACAATTTCTATTTATTTTAATATTTATTTATTTATTTCTAAGATGATAATTGAATTTATGTAGTATGTAGTTAAGAAACCGTTAAATAATGTTTGCTCTAGCCAAACGTTTTGAAAAGCAAACAATTATTTAATAAATCTAGTGGTTACGTGACGGACGTCATATATTTAATAGGTGTGAACCAAAATGTATTAACAAAGTGGCCTCAGTACTTCAACAATGAAACAAAAAAAAAAACAACAGGCATTTTGTTGCTAGAATTGAGACGGCAAATGTCAAAATGCCTTTATAAAAAATGTAAATACTTGAACTCGCGATAACGTGAACTAATTATTACCATTGCGTTTCACGTTTTCGAGATTGTTCACGTTATCGAATGCCAAAATTTTAAAAAATTAAGACCAAATAGATAAACAAGTATTTTAAAACAAATATTTTATTAATTTTTAGTAACAAAAAATATATGTCTATGCAATAATTCAGTTGATATTAATAATAATTCGGTGTCATCCTGATTTTCTTCTGGATTGTTGTTCTAGTCTTTCACCGTAGAAAGGGTCACTTCAATCTATGATCAAATTAATAAGTTAAATAAAACTCTCTAAAAATACTATAATAAAAAAACCTGAGGATTAAGCGCCTGAAGAAGTTAATTCTAGATGTCTTATGTCTTATTTTGGTCAAAAAATATATTTAAATTGTTCCAGCATTTGTGTAAAATTTCTTGTGAAATTTGACTCCATGCTGAGTCTAATAGATAAATTCCATCTTTAGGTTTTTTAACGACATTTTTCACTTTCACGAATAACGTAGCTAACTAACACGTCAGCGTATACATACATGGATACAATTAAGAAAATAGAACGATGTAACATAAACCAATAAGTGAAATCAATTCATGGATTCCCCAATTAAACAAATCATTTTAAAAAGTAAACAAAAATGTGTTCACGTTTTAGAGCTTCCAGATTTTGTTCCCGTTTTAGAATAGTCTGTGTTAAAATAAATTTGTTCACGTTTCTGAGACGTTCACCCTTTTGAGTGTTCACGTTTTCGCGACTTCACTGTAAACAAAAAAAAATGACGCCAAACGTCACACACGAAAAAAATCACTGCAAACAGCTGCGCTTGTGAAGTCACTTTGTTAGTACATTCTGGGTGTGAACATAACTTTAGAATTTTTGAAAAACTTTGGTTTTAAAATTATAGGAATTAAATGAAGTTATTATTTTAGATATTCTTCCAAATTTATTTTAAATGAGTTTTAATTTGTTGGTGGCTAAGCATGTCTATATGAATCAGTAAACTTCAGCCATATTTTTGAAAAGTGGCAAACAAAACCTCTTATCCAGGATTACATATTTCAATTTTTGTTTGTTTCAGCATTATAGAAACAATAGTAATATGAACATGCTTTTTAACTTTTTAGAAACCATTCCCGGCAATAAAATAAAAGTTTGCCCAAAATTAAACAAAGTTTAGAAATTTAAAAAAAATTTATATATACATATGTACACAAGTGTTTGCCTAATGATCCAAATTCGGCCATACATTTTTTTTTATATGAAAAAAATATAGTGGATCGATTCGAAGACGGACCAACTTTCGGTTCATATGTTATGTTCTTAACTGGTTTGCCTGTGCCGATTTATATATAAGTCGAAATATTCGAAAAATGTTTTCTTGAAAATGTCGAATTAAGACCACCCTATTTTTTTTAATATTTGAAAATTGGAACAAACAAAATTTTTATTTTCTTGTTTTGCATATGCGTTTATATCAAATTTGAACCCTTATAACTTTGAAAATATTGAACAGATTTTAGTAAAATATGTACTGTGCACATTTCAAATCGTATATTTCTTATTCTACTCGCTGGGCAAACAGAGGAGAAAAGTATTCTTTACTGTTTTGCCTTAGCCGATTTAAATATAGATACTAGTATTTTCCCAAAAGTCGGATTTCGACCATTATATTCAATGCAAATATGTACATATATTTGAATTACCATATTTCGAGCATTTTTTTCATATAAGTGGATCGATTTGGCGATGGACCAACCTTCAGGCCATATGTTCTCTTCCAATCAAGTCCGTGAATGTTTAATTTACTTTTGTAAGGTTAATTATTTATAAAAAAAAAGAAAGTACCAATTTAAAAACAAAAACGTACCAAGAAGTCTCCTCTCAATCACTCTGGAACCTGCATGTTGAATTTTATTTTTCTAGGTTCAGTATTAGTAAAACTTCATAAAGTACACCACCACCTTAAAGATTCTTATAAATTCAGAAATAAACATTTTTAATTGTATGTTTTTAGATCTAATTTTAACAAAAATTCAAAAAGGATCAGCTGAAGAGCTAAAAAGTACCAACATTTTTTATCTTATAAGTTCTCATTTTTTCACATGCAACACGGAAAAGTACAAGAAAGAAATTAACTTACCTTATTTTCCCTTTTTGAGAATTTTTTCTTTGCATTGAAATAAATAAGTTTATGTCAATACGTTAGAATTGGGTAGTTCATGAACGAACTAGTTCAATTGAACTAGTCAGTCAGATGAACGATGAACTGTCTTTCAGTCTGCCAGTTCCTTTTAGTTCAGTAGTTAAATTTTAGTCACTTGGGTCTTTTGTGTCAGTCAGTCTTTTGTGTCAGCTGTTTATTTCGTACTTTTCAGTCAGTTCATTTAGTTAAATTCATTTTGTTCAAGGGTATATTTACTTCAGTTACTTGTCACTTGATTTCTTAGTCTTTACCGAACTGACTGAAAAGAAACAAAAATATTATTATTGTCTATACACTACAGGAAATAAATGAGCGATTAGTCATTTTCTTAACACCAACGTGAAAAATGTGATTATTCGCTCATTAATTTCTTGTTATATGTATGTTATAATATACTTGTTTCTTTTACTCATTCCAGGGGCCTAATTCTGGCAGTCGTGATCGAGTACTTTCTCGATTCGAAAGCAATTTTTTTTCAGCTGATACTTAACTAATCGAAATTATTTTGTCAGTATTGTGAAACTCAAATTAAAGCTTTATAACACTGAAAAAATAATTCCGATTCGTTCAGTATTGACTGAAATAATAAGATAATAAAAACCTTTCGAATCGAGAAATTACGCGATCACGACTGCCAGAATTAGGCCCCAGATTACCTTAAACGTTTTCATAACATAATCAGGGCTGCCAATTTAAGAGATTTCTCGCCACACGCAGTGATGCCAGATGCATTTTGAAGATTTTATACCCCATAATTGCCAAAATGCAGATTCAAAGATTTTTGGTTTAAAATTGCAGATTTTTTAGCTGGGTGGAAACTTCTTTACATTGTCACTTATGATTGTACTATTTCCCTAATAATATTGGTGTATCTTTTCAATCAATTCGGTAAAGCATAAGAAATCAAGTGAACAAGCAACTGAAGTAAATTAACCCTTGAAAAAGTGACCCAAGAGACTAAAAGTGAACTACTGAACTAGATGAACGAACTAGTTCACTTTTTTTAAATGAACTCTAATCACAAGTTACCTAAGTGAACGATTAAGCCAAAGACTGCAATGCATACAAGGGTGTGCTGAAAATCGTAAACGTAAAACGCAAGCATTTGGAAGTCATTTTTGATACACTTTTAATCTAATTTTTATAACTTTTGTTTCAAAATTCTGTTAAATAAAGAAATATTCGTATAATATTTGCCATAAAAATCTTTCATTACAGAAATCTTATTAAAAAAAGATTTTTAAAATTCTAGAGAAAAATATGTTTTAAAAATGTACCAAACATTTTCATCCCTTAAACGTTCGATTTTTTGAAAAGTACCAAATTTATATTTTTTAGATAATTTACGAATTTGGTAGAATTTAAGATTTTTTCTATGTTTATTGGCTTAAAGATAAATAGGGTGACAGGGATGTTCCAAAATACAGGTTGTACCCGTTTATTACTCAAAAGGGATGCATTTCTAAAAAGTACCAGACACCTATCCGCTTATTTTTCTAATGAACAACGCTAAGTATTACATATTGTATCTCTTTTAGATTTTGAGATATAAGAATACCGATTTTACCCCATCAGATTTAAGTAAAACATATTTTGTGCACTTCTGTAAGTAAATACTTTTCAAATTGTGTATCCTTTGTTCAAATCGATGGCCAAACAGAGGAGGAGGGTGTTTTAACTGTTTTGCCTTTGCCGATTTATATATAGAAAATATATGTTAATATTTCTATATATTTGGAATAACGAACTCTTATACGAATCTTAACCTCAAAAACTAATCTTGTTTTGCCAGGTACATGCTTCCTCGTGGGTTCCAAAAAGGGTTCAGTCGTTAAAATATGTCGGTAAATGCTTTGAGTTGTATATTTTCTTGTACTTTGGTTAAATTTTATGCACTTATTTTCCAGCGTGGTAGAAATTATCATATGCGCTGAGCATGGATGTGTGTGTGTATTTCAAGCCGTTTTACACTATCGCACAAAGTCTTTAGTAATTTACGAAAATGTAACCTGTCATGATAAATTGTTATAGTTTTTTGAAAATGTTCAAAGAATAATTAGATCAGGGAAGCATTTTTGAAAAAATAGTAAGATTTTGTGGGTTAGTGTGTAAAGTAGGTAGAAATTTATGTTATAGATACAAACACAATTTAACTTATTATTAGCTTTACATGTGGCGTTTATTTCAACAGAATATCAATGATCACTACAAACGTTTATTTTATATTTCAGTTTTCTTTATTGAAAAGCTCTACATCTATTTAAGTTTCTAATCCGTTCAATTCATAATTACAGGAGGTTTGCAGAAACACACAATGACAACACAAACAACTCGGCATATGAGGTCATCTTTGGATGTATTATTCTCGCTTTTTGGTAAGTTTAAAAATTTATTTAGCTTCCTTTAGAATCTATGCTCGCAATATGTTTTGAAAAAAGCACAAATATGTACATAAATTAATTGTACTTGGTCAAAAAATCTGGCAACGCTATGCCTGGATAAAGCGTGTTTAGGTTTCAGCTGTCTTTTTTATTACCAAATAATATTAAAATGTGGTTTTAAATTGCAATTTTTAAACTTTTTTGCATCATTAATCAACGGTAACCAATGATAATGTTTTGGGATAATGATCAAACTATTAAGCTTGTGCTGTGTTGCTGCGTTAATTAGATTGTTGTTGTTGGGCTGTTGTAAATTTTGTTGCTGCTGCTGATCGCCATTTTTGTTCTTGACATTTACCATGTCGGCTGCTAAGGTAATTAAATGTGGAATATGTAGGAACCCTGTTGGCAAATCTCAGGGATCTACATATCCAATTTAAAATGTGCAAATTATGGATTCATCTAACATGTGCCCAAGTCTCGGAGAAACAGTTGCAACTGTTTAATGAAAAACCGAATTCGTTTTCATTTAATTGTGCGAACTGTCCTAATAGGGGAAGAGATGATGTTGGGTGTGATGATGTTCGTGCTTTAAGAAATAGTTTTGACAATTTTGTCAAGGAGAGTCGAGACGAACGTGATGGTTTTAAGAAAGATATGGCGCAGATGCTAAATGATTTTAAAAATGAGATGTCCATTTTCATTACGAATAGTAAAGCTGACGTTGCATCGTGTACTAAACTTATAAATAATATTGACCTTGCTACTACCAAGAAATGTGCTGCTCTAGAGTTCGAGAACAATGTTCTACATCGTAGAATTAACCGTAACGATATAATCATTAGTGGCCTACCTTTGGGGTTAAGTGACTTAACTTCCGTGATTATATCTTTATGTTCTGTATATGGAGTTAATGTGTCCAGTCGTGATCTTAACCTGGTGTGTTATATTAACAAGAGAGGCAACATTTTGGCTAAATTTGTGAATGTTAAAGTGCGGGACAGTGTTGCGAGGGAATATTTTAAAACACGTTCACTCAAGGTCAATGACGTTATAGGAGGGGCAGTAGATACCCGCGTATAAATAAATGATCACTACTCACCGGCTACATCTAACCTGAATTACTTATGTCGCAAAATGATTCGGCAAAAAATTGTCTCCAAATACAGTATAATCAATGCTGATAAATCTAAAGCCAAGCTTACATTCAGTGTTACCGTTCAAAATTTTCAAAAAGGGGCACAAAAAGGGGATTTTCAAAAAAAAAGTGTCACAAAAAGGGGAATTCTGAGAAAAAAAGGGGCAACTTTAAAAACAGGAAAATTTAAAAAAAAACGTATGTATTTATTAAATTATTTTCATCGAAAACTAAACATAACAAAAAATAAACTTCATATTTATAAAAAAATACATTATAGGTATATAATACAAATTGTTTGGGAAAAACACATATATATATATACATATATACATATATCGTGAAAATACATGTCTTGTTTGCAAGTAAACGATAATGAACTGTTGCATAAAATTTTTATTTCAATTATTTATACAAAAACAGTTACTAATTACTTGTAAATAAAACGAGCTTAAAATAGTGTAATAACAATACTTACAAAAACAAAAAATAGTTCATAATATGATTTGATACAAAAAAACTTTACATTTAAATAGATAGAGATATGTATATATCGATCCCTAACCGCGAAAATAACGTAAGCGCCAAAAATCAAATTTTACAGGAGAGAGTTTTATTATTTTATTGCATATAAATTTTGTATGAAATTTGTCGCTTACGATAAAATTGTTATTGCTATAAAATCGTAACGGTACCTTCTGTGACCATGACATTTCAGGAGATGATGCAAGTGTTGCCAATAAGTCATTTAGTAAAAAAACGAAAATTGAAAATTATGTCGCTTACGTTATTTTCGCGGTTAGGGCTCGATATGTAAGTCTGTGTTTATACGGTTCATTCTTTACTGAAAAGATTGCTACTTTATTGGCGAGAGGGGAGAGGGGAAAAGAAACGAGTACACACATGTCTGTACTGTCAGTACGCTTTGCTTTTACATTCGTTGTTTAATTTTGTTTTTGTTTTCAATATCAAAAAGCACACATGCATACGCACGACTATACAACATAAAAAACATGTCGTCAACATGACATGAATCATTTGAACGCCAATTCATGTTCAAAGAAGAAAAAGGAAGAATCTTTTCAGTAAAGAATGAACCGTCTAAACTCAGACTAAGTATATGTACATAAATATTTGGCACTTGGATTATTTTACTTTTTTACCAAAAAAATTAAGTTACGAAAAAACCTCGAGGAAAAGGCACATACAAGTATTGATAGGAAGATAGTTAATATCAGGTACTGATCCATTTTTTTATAAATTGCAGTGTCATGTTGTTTCTTCAACTATTAAATATTTATTTTTTTGAAAACGTAAATCTATATTTATTAATCAATTCATCACTTGGAATCCAATCTTCCAAGTCATTTTGATACAAATTTAAAGCGGAGAACATAGACTGACAGGTATCTACTTTCAGTCTATGTGTCACTTTATTTTTTAAATATGCTAACTTAGAACAATTCCGCTTAGCGGATGTGCATACTATGTGGTACACTAAAAACATACGAAGCAAATTTATACAAGTTTGGATATACATTGTCACCCAAACAGTTTTTTAAATTGCCAATTTCGTACCAAAATGTTTCAGGCTTAGATATTTTAAAAATTGCTTCATAGCTTTTATCGTTTGATCTGGTTTCTAAAAGTTTGAACTCTTTTACAAAATCATCTGGGTTAGTAATTATATCAATAAAAACGTAACAATTTCAAAGTAATTTATGTCTTCAGCTGACTTAATAAATACTGGATCTAAAACCTTTAATGAACTCAGCCTCTTATCGCTAATATTAATTCTTGATAAAATTTCTTTGCACAGCTTTTGGTAAAAAAGTAAAATGTTGTTTTTAATTTCTACAATATCACTACTTAAGATGTTGTTAGTACATATTTCTAGCTCGGCTTCGTGGCCGATATATATATTAAGAGTTTCTTTTATATGCAGAACATCAACAAAATCAATTTGTTCTATATTTGTTTGCATAACATACTCTTTTTTTAAAAAATTTTTAAAAATTTCTAATACAATATCTTTCGTGGATGAAACTAAATATATAATTTGTGATGATTCGTTTTGAAAATTAAGGTTTAATTTATTCATAATATTTAATACATATACTAGAAATTTGAGGTAAATTTTATTGTTAATATATAGCCCTTCCTGAATTATTTTAATTTTTTCCAAATTAGATGCTATTTTCTCTTCAAATTGAGCTCGGATTCATTGATTGACAGTTTAAAAAAAATTTGGTTCAAAAAGGGGCAAAAGGGGCACAAAAAACTACAAAATGATACAAAAGGGGATTTAAAACAAAGGGGTCAAAAAAGTGGCACGGCAGTCAAAAAGGGGCAAAAATGCGACTTTAGTCGCATAACGGTAACACTGCTTACATTTCATGATGGGTCTGTTGTAATATATTTAATGTTGAGGAGTGTGCTGCTTATATTAATAATAATGTTGGCCATACTTGTGATTAGTTATACTGGTTACTTTATGTACCATTTGATTCTCATGTTCGTTAAACAATACTTTATTTTTCCCTGAAATTTGGTCTCAAATATATGCTGTATGTTGTTTAAGGATGCATTTTTAATACTTTGCTTATAATAAACCTTAAAATTAAACCTTAAAGTTTACACTGACATTTAATATTTCTTATAATCTATTTCTATATACTTATGATAGTTGAATTTTAGATTTTATGAGTTATATATATATTTTATTCTTTTCTTTTTGAATTTTATATTTTTGAGTTAAAAAAGAATATAATAAGATACTTACGTATTTTTATCATATGCTGTAATTATATTTGTTTTTGAAATGTACTTCCTTTTTTCGGTTTATTACTTTTGGTTCCCTACAAAACTTGAATTTTTTGATGTCTTTTAATAACCAATTTGCCAATATTATATATAACAACTTTGAGTTGATTGGCATTTCTGAAACGTGGCTTAAGCCTACTATTCCTGATGCAGCTATAAATATATCTGGCTATAATCTGATTCGAAATGACCGTATACGTAATAGAGGTGGCGTGTGTATTTATATATCAAGAGAACTTAAGTATAGAGTTGTACATAAAGTATCTCTATTTAGTTGTGAATCTTTGTTTATTGAAATTTCTTTTAACAATGTTAAAATCCATGGTGAAATTACTAGAAGGTGGCAGCACTAGGAGTTGTTGTACAACAATACAACAAAAACAGGCAAATTTGTTTGTGTAAAATAGTCCATTATGTCAAAAATATGGGTTTTCACCACACCAAAATATTATTGTTTTTATTTAATGAATCGTCATAAACCTGAATATTAACATCGAGAAATTTTACAAAGTAATGAAGTGGAAGCTCCCCGAAGTTTAAATGAACTATAAGCGAAGTTTTCCCGGGAACAAAAGCTTTTAGTTTGGTTTTAGGCAATAAAGACCAAAAGCAACAGTAAGGTAGTAGCCAGAAAGGCAATGTTAAAGAAGACAATTTTACATGACACAAATATCAAGAACAAAGAATACTTTGAAATAATTATTTAAGAAAGTAATGGCTTTATCATGGAAAGCAAAGCTGACTAGCATATTAGACAAGGGATTTCCAATGAAACGGAGGACTTAAATAAATTTGCCTTTACACTATCTCAAATTTGACTTACGATGATTAGCATCCCATTAAGGGATTCTCTCAACATTCACGACTGTCGAAATCAATTTGTCATGTGTTCACATTGTTGGTACCACTTTGCATGGCATTTTTAGGTGACATATAGATGCGTCCACGTCTACCCTTTACATGCTCCTCTGGCACACCGGTAATAATAGGTTTAAAACTTTAAACGAAAACATTTCTTAAAAACAATCTTTTAGCATGGGCGGATAATTTAAAGTTGTAGTTTTTGGTGGAAAAGTTATGTAGCGGTACAACGATGTTATTCATATTCCACTTTAGCTGTTGTTGGGTGGTTCACAAATCAACAAACCCAACCACACCAGTTCACATACACAAAATTCACTTACACTACACTTTCAATTTTGTATTTTTATCTAGAAGAATAATTTTTATAATCTTTTGTGTATTTAAGTGACATTACATCAAAAAACAAACAAATGATTTTGACATAATGAAAGTTCACCATGAATTGAGCAAAAAATAATAGATTCCGTAGTGCTGCCACCTTCTAATTATTTCACCATGTTAAAATCCTTTTTGGTGTGGTGTATTTACCTTATGGAGATATTGTTGAATTTGAAAATTCTCATAATAAAATTTTTTTACGTTATTCCAAGGTCATCGTCGTTGGGGATTTTAATTGCAATATGTTTAATGTTTCTAAAGCCTATTTGTTGCGCTTAATGTGTATGAGATGTAATCTTTCAGTTTTTCACCATTCAAGGCCAACACACTTTGACAGGGCTCACGGCACTACATCTTTGCTAGATTATTGGTTTGTTATTCTGACCAAGTTTCATGTCCTGCTATTTCTCACCATTCTTTGATTTTTGCGGTTTTTTTGTTTGGATGTCATGAATGCTGATAAGTTAATTGAATATAAAGACTTTAATCATATTGACTGGGAGGGTATATTTTCCGTTATATCATTATTTGACACTAAAACGTTTTTTAATTCGAATGATGTTGATTATCAAGCTTCTATTATTAGTTAATTTTTTAACATCCTTTATACTTACGTGCCTACAGTGAGAATGAAAGTAAAAATGGATGATAACAGTTGGTTCAGATCTAACAATATTTTATTGGCAAATTGCTTAGAGACTTGGCTTATCGTTCAAATAGAAATACTTTGAATTGGAATGTATACTGCAAATACCGAAATAAGGCTAAAAATATATACGTAAAGAGAGAATAGCATATTATTCTAAATTATTTTGTGGCCTTAAATCTGGTATGTGGATAATTTTAAGGATGTCTGGTCTAACTGGGGATAATGGTTGGTGTAATGAATTTAATGTTGATAGTATTAATGATTTTTTTGTTAACTCGTCTGGTTCACTAAGTGATGATGTGGATTTAAGCACCTTTATTGATGTAAATGGTTCTTTTTTCTTTAGTTGTGTTAGTCAGGAGGAGTTATTTATTGCGATCTGTAAGGTTAAGTCTAAGTCTATAGGTATTGATACCATACCCATTCATTTTGTTAAGATTATTTATCCTTATGTATCTAACATTCTAATTCATCTCGTCAATTTGATTTTAACAACATCAATATTTCCTAAGTCTTGGAAAATAGCTCGGGTTGTTCCAATCCCAAAGTGTAGAAATGTTCGGACACTTGATTATCTTAGACCTATATCAATTCTCCCTTCTTTGCCCAAAGGACCAAATATTAAATTCTGTTCGAAAGCTTATTGTTCCATCTCAATATGCTTATCGCTGTAATCACAATACTACTTCTCTCTTGCTTGACATGACTGATGATATAAGGAGGAATCTAAATGATGGTGAGTTATCTTTACCAGTATCTCTCGATTTAACTAAGGCCTTTAATTCAATAAATTATGCTATTATGATTAAGAAATTGAAAGAACTATTTAAATTTTCTACTACGGCTTGCAAGCTTGTATTGTCTTATCTTACTGACAGATCGCAATTTGTAAATATCAATGATCAGAGTTCTAATTTACTTGCAATTACTTCCGGTGTGCCTCAAGGTCTTGGGACCACTTCTTTTTATCTTATATATTAATGACTTGCCAGCCCAATTGGATTCTGAATGCTGCAGATCATTGTTATTTGCTGATGATGTTATGCTCCTGTTTAATAGCAACAGAAATGATGTTTACACTTTTAGCTGTAAAATTAATTATTATCTTGGTCGCTTTTCATCATGGTCATCTGCGAATTCTTTGGTTCTTAATACTACTAAAACGAACGCCCTAGTATTTGGTTATGGTGATTTATATTTGCACAACCTTCGCATTTCTATATCTGGTTCTTCAGTTGTATTTGTTGATAAACTTAAATTTTTAGGTATCTATATTGACAAACGTCTAACTTTTGAGAACCATATTGACCACCTCTGTTGTAAAATTTCTGGAATATTACGTAAACTGTACTCAACAAACACCTACTTGCCCTTTCGTATAAGATGTTGTCTTGCTCATTCTCTTTTAATTTCGAATTTACTATATGGTCTTGAGGTTTTTACGAATACATTTTCCTATGTGATTTCTAAATTAAATAGGGTAGTTAATATGATCGTTCGATTTGTTTATAATATTCGAGTACGTGAACATATTTCTGAATATGTTAAACTTTTCCTTGGCTGTTCCTTCCACAATTTGATACAACGTCGAAATTAGATATTTTTTTACAGGGTAATTAAAACTGGGTTGCTTACACCACTTTGCTCCAAATTTAGCTTTTCTCGTTCTACTAGGAACCCGCAAGTTTTGATTCCGAGAATTAATAATGGATTCTATGAACATTCGTTTATTGTAAGAACTGCGCGTAGTTGGAACTGGTTGCCTCTGGAACTTAAAATTGTTTCTCATTCTAACAATGCATTCCGCCTAAAACTTTATAGAATACTTTGTAATTAACTTTAAGGTTAATTACTGACCATTTTATTAGATTGATATCTCACTTAGGGCCATTATTACAACTTAAAGTTAGCTTAAGTTAAGATTAAGTTGACAGATAATAATGTGTTATCTGTCAAAAAGCGTCTGTTATCTGCCGGGTAACAGCTAACGTCAAGTTATTATAATGGCCCATAATTATTTAAATAAAAATCATTTGTTTTTATATATACAAATGTATAATAAAACTTTTACACTGCTGGGATCTCTTGTTTTCTGTGTTTTTTCTTTTCTTTTTTATTGGTTGGGGAACCGGAAAAAAACTAAACCGTTTTTAGGAATAATTTAATTAAAATAATAAAATCATTTTTTTTTCTATTTTATTATGTATATTTTTAATAATTTTTGTATTATTAGTTAGTTTATAACTGTATTCAGGCAAACTGCTTTGTAATATATATTTTAATTGGCCAAGAGTGGCTTTTTGTATTACATATGATGAAATAAATAAATTGTTCAACAAGGTAATTTATTGGTGAGACACGTGAGACACAATGAAGAGTTCCATAAACAAATCTTAACAAGTCTACCTTTAGAGTTTTTTTTTGGATAGAGTTTAATATTTTATTTAAAACTAGCTGTGAATTTCAGAGAAATCGTACCATCAATTAAAACAATTTAAATATCACGACATCAGCGCTATCTATCGGGATTAAACTTAGGAGAAACCAGACTCTAGACTAAACTAATGTATTGTCCAAGTTTAGTGTCAATCGGTCCAGAGGTTTTTGAGTTTTAGGAGCACATACACGGCACAAACGTTTTTATGTATAAAGATATAGTTGACATTCACAAATACAGAATTAAATCAAAGCAAAATCAGTAAAAATTAAGTAGAAACAAATTGTATACCCGGCGCTTCTTTCGCAGGATTATGTATTTTAGATTTTAGTTAAATAGAATTTAAACCCTAAAAGATATTTTAACAAGGTTAATTCTATCAAGTGATAAAGAGTTTATGTGGAATTGCGCTCTATTAGTTGGAGCATATTGTAAAGTAGACACACAATTTTTCGGAATTTATATAAGTTTCTTGTCTTATTGACCTTGGTGAAGGGTATATAAGATTAAGCATAGCCGAATAAGCACTTTTACTTGTTGCAATGTCATTTTGGTATCATCGAACTTAATTACGCTACAACTCACAGTGGACGAAGCGGTCAATCTAGCGTCGTCTAATTCAAATTTTCGATAACCAACATTCCACTGAGTTTTTTCCTAACGTTTGTTTTCTCATCACTAATACATTCGCACAGCTGTGAGCTTTCAAATATAAAATATGTGCAACAGCTGCAGCAACATTCCCGCTATTTCAGTACGAGTTCTGTAAACAGCATTTTCCTATTTGCCAAGTTAAGCGAATTTTTTTTAAGTTTGTGATATGTATTTAAATAAAAGTGTTTATGGCCTGTGTTTAATATATTGTTGTTACAACTATATTTGTAGAGCAGATCTTTTTTTTGTCCGAAAGTGTCCGGTCCAAATCTTATTTATTTTGTTTGTACTGTTTCTTGTGTAAAATGTCTATCATCTTCTCCCATTTTTTTTCGACTCTCCTTTTTACGCTACGTGAATTTTTTATAGAGAAGCTGTTCCGTCTAAAACATTTTTGGCGGTAGAAAACAACATGTTTCGGAACATTATTGACCAAAATAATCATAACGAAGACCAGTGCCGTACAATCAGTAGGAAATTGAGAATGTTTATTGTCACGTTAGTGAAAAAAGGGAAAGATTGCAATAGAAGATTAGCATATTTTGAGAAAAAGAACAAAGAATAGTTAGAAGGAGAACTTGAGTTAATTGCTCCAACAACTTCTACACAAGATGGACGACCGGTAAATAAGTTTTCAAATTGTACTGCAAAAAGTAAGGACAATAAAGTTTCTTCATTTATAAATGAATCTTCGTGTAGCGAGCTAGTCTTTATAGGATTGGTAAGAGAATGCAAGGTGATTTCAATGTTGGATTCAAATGAAGTCATGGCTGCAAAATTTAAAAAAAGTATTGAATCCGAGAGCCTACTACCTGTTAAATATACTCCAATAAAGGCCTTGGCTCTTGATATTGATGGAGGTTACACGAAACATTCGTACAACTTACTAGGTGCAATCCTAGTTGATTATTGGTGACAGATCTGTCTGCTGAAGTGCCTCGTGAGAATTTGGTGGACCACACTGTTGCTAGAATAATTGCAGCACAGCCAGAATTATTTCAAAATATCAATACCAATGGCAATTTTGAAAAATTAGTAGCAAGTTATAAATGGGACAGGCAAAGATATAGTGATCCTGAAGAGATTATGATTGATGACCATATGTTTACGGTCTGCATTGTGCCATTGCGAGTGCAATTCGGATCCAACATAATTTGGAAAAATTCGCGACCTTCTTCAACTCGCTTCTGCAGACCAATAAAAATAATACATATGTCTAACAGAAACATGTAGCGTAGTCAATAACGAGGTTCAGAGTGTTGAAAATCAAATATCTAATATTAGAGCAACAAGTTCATCAGTTTTACATGACAATGATAAATTGAAAAGTTTTTAGTGCTATTGTAGAAACATCATCACAAACGTGCGGAATATGTTAAGCCACGACGAAAATGATGAACGATCTGAATATGATCCAGAATCTACCTGTAAATTATATTTTTTTTCCAGTATGCTTTATCCACTTTTTCACGCGTGTATTCGTTGCTTTGAGTGTGTTATTTAGACCTGCACGAGTGATCTTAAAGTATTGGCAAAACAGATATACCAGATATGTATTTGTCACTACTGACATAAATGAGGAATGAGTGTTACTGATATTGTATGGTTTTGCTTTTGCCCACTCATTATATGTATCTTAAAAACAAAAACAGTTACTTATGGTTTTGGATTGAGTATGTCATAACATTTTTTTTTTGCTTACAAATATCTGTTGTCACCACAAGTATTTCTACAATATCTGTGGGTGTCTGTTGTATCCCTGCTTATAATATTGGACTACCTGATCGATTTTGATCAAGTGGACTACTCCCTGGACTGGTCCAATGTCATGCAAGCATGGACCATGCCATTGTTTAAAACAGATTGTAGTGAAACGACATGTCTTCGTTTTTAATGACATGTTTTCGTTTTTAAACGATTTTAAAGCTAATCCTCTGGAGTATTTTTAAGACTACTCTTTTGTAATGCAAAGCTGGACATCGTAATGTTAAATAGACCATGTTTTTACCATACATTGGGGTTACCTTTGGACTAGTCCTAGTCCCTTATGGGCTACATTTTACATGCGTGTATGGATTTATTAAAATAAGACAGTTTATTACAATTTGTAAACGATCTCAACCAGGGGTGTCAGATGGTTTTGGTAAGAAATCGGCATATTTTCAAAAACAAATCAAAAATTAAATTAAAAAAAATCGGCAAATTAATATTACAAAAATAATTAAGCATAAAAATTAACCATTACCGAATGCTTTAAAAAAATCAATAAAAATAAATTTTATATTTAGTTTTAGTTAATTAAAAAAATATATTAATATTTTATACTTTTCATGAATTATGCGTAAATTGCAGGCACCGTTAATAAGAGTTATCCATAAAATTTTAGTTTAAAAACGTTCCATATTAGAGTCATCTGAGACCTATACTGTCATATTCCAATAGGTTCGTCCCAAAGTTCCCGTTAAGAACCTATGGTGATCTAGAAAAAACGATCTCAACTCCACAGTTAAAAATCATGTTGCACCTCGGGTTAACTCTTAAAAAGAAAGTTTTATTTCGCAGTCATAAAATATTCGGCCTTAAATAAAACTCACTTCGCCGCCAACAAATAAAACTGCTTTAAGGATTTTTATCATAAACAAATAAATTGTTTGTATGTAATACAATTTTTTATTCGTATCAATCAATACAGGTGCTTTTATTAACCCTTAAGTGTATAACTGAGCCTGGCCAGGGCTGCTCGGGATTTTCTAAATAAAAATAAAAAATTAAATACTGGAGAATTTTGTTAATAACTTGACCCCAGCGCTATCTACCAACAATAAAAAATTTAAATATCACGACAACAGCGCCACCTACCGGGAAGTTTTTATAAACCATCGGTGAAAGTAGACCTTTCCAACGCATGTACTCGTTTGAAAATCGGTTGAATGGTTCTCGAGTTATAAAATCGCGAACATAGGACAACCTATTTTTAGATATAAGTATATATACATGTATTAAGTACATATATTAAAAAGAAACTTTATGTATTCCTCAATCAAAGTATATTTTACAAGAAAATGAGAAAAAAGTGTAAAAGCCGTGGCCGTCGCAATTGGCCAAATGAAAATTCTGTGCATATTGCATCCACCTGGCCCTGCCCGATTATATATGTACTGCAGTAAATAAAATCAAAATAAAACTTATCAAAAAACAACACATATGAATTCTTTCTTTATTGTTTTTTCGAAGAATTATTCTATTTCCCGACAAAATGTTCCTAATATAGCATTAAAACTCCATACATATAAAAGTAGACCCAGCCTTGCCCAGGGGTTCGTTTGTGTGAGTTTTTTCTATAGCCACATAACTCCATACAAAATACTAGTGTTCCCAGCTAGGCCTAGGTGGTAGCTTGTGCCACACAAATTAGGTGTCTACCTTACCTGGCCTTTACACGTGAAAGTACTTTCTTGCAAGTAGAAAGTACTTTCTTGCAAGTAGAGTATACGTATTATCAACGAAAAATCGAAGAAACAGCCGATTGGCTGAAAGTACCAAAATTTTGTGTGTGTTAGTGAAAAAGTGTGAGAGTATTGCGACTTTCAAGAAATTTACTTTCAAGTGTAAATGCTAGGTTAGAGTAGGGGTTTTTCCCGGGAATTTCAATTATTTTATTTCCCGTTTTTCCGGGATTTTTGTTGCGGGATCCCGGGATATAAAAGTTCCTCATAGTTTCAGAAAAAAGCTATTTATACTTTGAAATTAAGTTTTATATTCTCTAAAAATTAGCATCTGTTGATCGGTTGTCGATTAGATCAATAACAAGAAGTAACGCAATAAATCTACCAAAAGCAGAATGTGCCGCGCAACAGTTGATAATTAATAAATTTCGTGAAGTGAAGCGTAAATAAAAAACATAAATTCAAAATAAGATGCAGGCAGTAAATTTTAATTGTCCATGGACAAGTTTTAAAAATAGGAGATATTCAAAAATATCGCTCCTTTACTGCAGCAAAGTCATTTCTACATAAAAAATCGAGCTTGGCAAAATGCGATTAAAGTTTTTAAAATGTACCGAATTAAAGATATATTTTGCTATAACTCAGTTCGAGATAAAACGCCGATTTTTTGTTACGAGAAAGTATGAAGGAACACTTTGCTTAATTAACTTAAAATTAAAAAAAAAAAATTGAGATATGACGATATGTTTATAAGGTGATAAACATAAATTTGTTTCATTTTGTGACGGCTTATATAACTGGGAAGTGCTGGGAAACAGAAATAAAAAAAAATACTATGGAAACTCGTGTAAGATACTACAACATACAATTTTAAAAACACATTGTACTAAAGATTACAGGTGGATCTTGTAAGAAGAAGTCCGTTCGATGCAATTTTTTGCATCAACTTTGACACACATTTGACTGATAGAGACGTTGTTTATAAAAAAGAAAAATTACTTCGGACTGTGAATAAGAAATATGCAAAAACTTTAAACTTTTGCACTTTAAACTATTTGTCCAATCTCGGTAAAAAAGTGAACGAAATGTTTCGGAAACATGGTAATAAGTAAACAAAATAAGAAATATACTCTTTGCCGACTTTCTAAACGCATTGAGTGTGTCTTAATGTTATTTCCTAATCTGTTAAAAAATGTTAATATATTTATTTAAAATATTTTATCTATTTTATGAATTTACTTTTTGATCTCATAACTTGGGTACCACAATTTTTGTTTGTTTTTATTATTGTTTTATGAATTAAATTGTTGTTTATGTAATCTTTTTTTCTTGTATCTGCATCATAACGATACGAAATTTACATATAAAATCGTAAGGTAATAATAATTCAAGTTCCTCTTTCAACCTTTAATTAATTTTTGTAGTATTTAGGCATTTCTTTTACTTACTTTGTAAACAAGTTCCCTTGCGCTTTGTTAAAAAAGTTTTTTCAATAATTTAAAACAAATTTACTTTGTATTATTTATATCCTGGGAATCCCGGGAAATTTAAAAAATTTCCTGTTTTCCCGGGAATTGAAAAACTCCGGGGGAAAAAACCCTACTTTAGAGTTAAAAAGGTAAATTTTGTTCTTCTTAGTAACTATTTTGAATTTAAATAATTTTGAAATACCTTCTTGCCATTGTTGTTTTGTATAAAGTTTTTGTATATCAAGTTCGAGTATTACATATGTATAACTTGCAATTTCTTTAAGAATAAATATATTGTTAAAGTAAAAGCTAAGACCGAGGTGTTAGGCATTTAAAAACCGCGGTTTCGGTTAAAACCGAACAGCAATCCCTAATCATATGTATATGTATATTAGGGCGTGTCGATTTTTTTTTTAAAATCGTATAGCAAAAACGTAATCTACATAAAATTCTTAGAAAATTCTCCAAAGAAACCATGGGTCTAAAATAAAATCCTAATCCGCGCCTCTCGTCTTGAAAATATTCAGTAATAAAATATAAAATAATAAACAAACCATAATAATTTTCCTGGGAATACAAAATTTAATTTGAAATGATTTTGTTATTCGTGCTTAATTTCCCAATTTTTATTTTTGATAAAAACACTGAAATTTATTGTTGATGCGATAAGCCATTAGCTTTATATAAGCTTTACTGTTTTCGCAAACAAAATATAAAGCGGACTGCCAGTCAGTTTTTTTAAGCCGAGCACTTGCCTGTTTATTATCAAAATAATTTTCGTGGGAATACAAAACTTAATTTGAAATGATTTTGTCATTCGTGCTTAATTTCCCAATTTTTATTTTTGATAAAAACAATGAAATTTATTGTTGATGGGATTAACGTATAAGAATTATACGCTTAACAGTTTTATTTGGTTTAGTATCTTTAGTTTTTCTAAAATCTTTATGGATGAAGCTTCCTGATGATCTGGCCTAAGCAACCAGTGAAATGCGCATAGGAATGGCTTATCCCATCAACAATAAATTTCAGTGTTTTTATCAAAAATAAAAATTGGGAAATTAAGCACGAATAACAAAATTATTTAAAATTATATACAAACTTTTTTACTTGGGTAAATATTTTCAAGTCGAGAGGCGCGGACTAGGATTTGATTTTAGACCCATGGTTTCTTCGGAGAATTTTCTTAGAATTTTATGTAGATTACGTTTTTGCTATACGATTTTTCATTTATTTTCATCCATACAAATCGACCCGGCCTAATGTACATACATATTTAGTTTTTGTAAAAAATTATCGTTTTACCAGCCACAAGGGCCAGCTCTTTTTCGTTGAGAAATAATTTAAAATAACGGCAACTTATTGTATTCCATCAGTATCTGCTTTTGCGAAACAGATATGGTACTCTCTTTCGCTTTTTTATCAACTAAGCGCCGGTTCACACACGCCAAGTTTGACTCGTCAAGTCTTGAGTTTTATGGAGAGAGGGGAAAATAACTGTTATTCTCTTCTCTCCTAAAAGCTCAAAACTTGACGTGTGTGAACTTGCAATTACATCCACTGTTTTACAAATCATACCAATATTAACTTATATCAAAAGCATTAGACCACTCATCCATACGCATCCCCTTTAGTAAACACACAGAAACTTGTACAAATAGATATGTATATCTGTATCTGGCTTACCATTAAAATGTGGCAGATTCGTGGTTCCGATAAAGTTATAGTTAAAAAAAAAGGAAAATAGACGTGCAACCCGAGCTTAGAAAGAAAATGGCGTTACTAGTAGATATACTAATGGCTGGTTGTGGCAATACAAATAATGGCAACACAGCTAGAAGATCCTTCCAACAACCTAATTTGCCTTCCCAAATAACAGGTGTTAGTGAAGATATTATTAAAACACTTATAGTCGTTTTCTCATTACGCGATTATCTTTGCTCCTAACGAAAAACAGCACATTAAAGAAATTTGGGTTTCTCAATGTCTCATTTGCTTCTATTCTGTCGCAAAGCTAAGCAGCACTCATCTGCCAATTAATTACATATTTTCCCTTTATTTGCCGTACAGATAAATTCAATCAGCTGACTCCCAACTGTTGCATGTATTTTGAGAGGTGTTGCCAATTCAAAGAAATGTTTTTTGTCAGCCAGTTTATCGGTCTAATAAATATATGTACATATGTTGACATTAAGTAACAGACAGCTTGTCGAAACACTGAGAAAATGGCCATTAGGTGTAATTTTGCGTGCTATGGCTTGCGAATAAGATGTTAATGCAGATGCTTTTCGGCAATACGCATTCGAAACAGCTCAAATATTTGCCAATAAATATCCATGATTTTACATGCCCAGTTCTATTCCAATTGGTATGATGTCGGAAGGAGCCCCTGAGGCTAGAAATGAAGACGTTCGAAATATCCGCTTGCATCACACATGTAAAACTTCTCGACTGCATACAATGCACTCCTGTTTTCCTCAGATCCCTTTATATCATCATTGTCTAAATCTACTTCCAGGTCTTCCAAAAAAAAATATAATATTATACAAAAAAAAGATTTCCTATCTTGTGCTGCGCTGCAGCCTGCAGGTTCATATACTAAAAGCTCAGATTCTGAATAATTTTTTTCACCATATTTTATTATTTTTTACTAAATTTACATAAACAAGTTTTAAATTAAAACTTTAAAAGCATTCAAATATGAGTATACTCTATTTTAATTAAAATCGTATGAAAAAAGCGAAATATTGGATTATAGTGGTCCGATTTGTCCGATACTTGACAAATATATTACAAAAAACTATTGTTGAAAGTTTGGTTCCAGTCGGACAAGAAACAGCCGATATATTAATTTAGTTCCGATAGATTGAGCGTTTCGCCCACTGTGCAACTGTGCGAACGATTTTATAAAGATAGTAGCTTAACCCGGTGCGCTTAGCTACACTGCTTTAACCACTTTATCGGTTGAGAGATATTTAATATATGCATTCTATGGAAGGTAGTTCCCCCTGCGCCTACCCGCTTTATTTTTATTTTCAAAGTGAAGTATACCATTAGAGTGACTTCTACAAAGTTTGAACTTTCTCACTATAACAGTTTTTATGATATCCGATATTAAACATTGGCGTCCTATAGGGGGTAACACTTCCCCCGCTGCTATTTTATATCAATTTTGGGGCTCAGAAGATCCTACTACCAAAAGTTCAACAAATTGCTTGCAGCGGCTCTTATTAATATTTCTATCTATGAGGGGTACTGCTCCTCCTCTGGCTACCCCTCCCATTTCTATATTGAAATTTATAGTTTACCATATTAGTAGCTTTAATCACGTTTGAAGACTATCCCTTTAATTGTTCTTCAGTTGAGCGATATTTAATATATGGATTCTATGAGAGATATTTCCCCTCCTACGCCTACCCGCTTTATTTCTATTTTCAAAAGTGCAGTACATATACAATAAGAGTGACTTCTGCAAATTTTGAACATTCTCACTATAACAGTTCTTAAGATATGCGATATTAAACATTGGCGCCATATGGGGGGTAACACTTTCCCCGCTGCTATTTAATTCAATTTTTGGGCTCAGAGCATCCTACTACTAAAAGTTCAACAAAATGCGTGCAGTGGCTCTTATTTATATTTCTATCTATGAGGGGTACTGCTCCTCCCATGTTTACCCCGCCCATTTTAATACTGAAATTTATAGTTTGCCATAGTAGTAGCTTTAACCACGTTTGAAGACTACCCCTTTAATAGTTCTTCAGTTAAGCGATATTTAATATATGCATCCTATGGGAGGTTTTATTTTTAGTGATGCTACTGTAAAAATTTCAGGAAAATCGGCTCAGTAGATTAGGAGTCTATAAGCCAACATACAAACAAACAAACGAACATACAAACATTTTTCATTTTTATATACATATGTATATACATACATATGTAGATAGATTTGTGACTCAATAGGAATCATTTAATAACAATATGAATGATCGAATACAAATTATGCGGTATGGAATCAGAGAAGCAGGTAAAGCCCTAATGACACCTACTTTTTTCGTCTTTTTTTAATCTGTGATTGAAAGAGTGAAATGCATGGTTAGAGGGAGACAAATACAAAAAACTTAAACAAATATTTTTTTTAATTTTCACGGCCAAAATTGATTTTTTTATATATACATATGTATATTGTTAATTATTTATATGTTTGTAGGTTTGTTTACTATTAGTTTTTTTTTTCAATGTTGCATATTTGTCAAGCTTAAAAATTAACAAAAATAGCTATATTCGAGCATAAAAGTGATATATTGGCACCACAGAGTCATTTTAAGCTTGAAATTTCAATTTTATGACAAAAATTTTTTTTTTATTTTTTTTTAACTGATTGTACTTTTTTTATCGATAACATGTGTAAAGATTTTGACATTTTTGGATTTTTATGTATATAGTTAATCTCTTTGCTATCGATAACATTTTATATGACGTACACCGAAATATTTGTAAAATGAAATATCCACAACGTAATTTACAGCTTTTTTTCACAGCTCACTATTGTGATCTACACTCTCCATAATTTTATCCGCGAGATGCGATATCAACTTGACAAAATCTTAACTGATACCGACTTACTGCCGTCTTCTGCGATTCTATTGTAATAAAATTTCGTGGGTCACTGTTTTCAAGAACAAGAACTCACGCCTCTAAATATAAAGTATACTCACGGAAAACAGTTTAGTACGCCTAAAACCGTAACAAATAATGTTCTAGTGGCTTCAAATCGCAGTAGAAATTTTTTGAAGATCGGTCCATATTTACGATATTTCCCACATGATTCCCACTCTAGGAAATTATTTAAATACGCGTAAAACCGTAGCAGATATAGATGTTGTGGTAACATTTCGTCAAATTTAGCTTCATATGGCCAGAAATAATACCATGCATTTATGTGATAATCGGTTCTTAATTTACCTTAGGTCCCATATTAAGCAGCTTTCTCAAAATCACTTTTAAGCTATAAAACGCTATAAAAAATTTCACTACTATATCGAAATTTGTTCTAGTTAAGATTTTTCAATTCCTGAAATCGTTCTACAGAATTTTCTCATAATTGGTCCATAATATAAATTTTCCTCTTGAAAGAATTTAGTTCGGCTAAAACTTTTACGAGGCAGGATATTTGACTCAAATTTGTTCAAATTAAGTTTTGTATGACTAGAAAAAAAAGCATAAAGCTTTCTGATTGTCTGTCAATAATTTAACTTACGGGGGATTTCATGTCAAGTGGCCCAACTTTCGAAATCGATGTCTTCCGATTTGGATTAAATCCAAATCCAAGGTTAGTCCTATTTAGAGAGATCGATTGAATAGTATTGGACCGGTATTTACCGGCTATTTTAGTTTTGCCCAAGTCAAATATTTTAAAATGTCCATTTTTCGAATATCGAATAAACCGGTTATTTTAGTAAAATAAACCGGATATTTTAGTCGACGAATTGACAGATATTTCATACAAAAAGCAGGTTCATATTACTATTCGTTTCTATAATTCTGAATCAAAAAAAATTTAAATATATAATCCAGTACCCATGTTCTGTAACTTTAGTGAGAACTTCTCGCATCGAAAAGATGTGAAACAAAATATTCCATCGTTTCTCGAAAAGTGAGAAAAAACTGTGTCTGTAACTCATGTCGAAAACTAACAAAAGAGATTACGTCGTTACGTTATAACTGTCATAAGATTGCACCCGAAGCCGCTGTGACATTGCAGACGTTGAGACCGTCAGTAACACATATCGTTACGGCGACAAAAATTAACTAAAATTTAAAATTTTTCAACGACGGCGGCGAAAATACAACCGTCGTTTATACCAAATAATGCAAACTGCGACTTTAATGTTTGTTGTTTGCAAACGAGCTTTGAAACAATTCGTTTATTTTGTAAAAATGTTAAAAGCAAAATAATTAAACAATGGAAAAATGTGCCAAGAACAAAATGTTATTATTATTATTCTTTGCATTTTAATTTTTATTTGTTTTTTAGTGTTAAAATTGTTTCTCGCCCCATTTTTATTCGTGAGTCTTTTGACAGTTCAAAGCGGGAACTTTTCTCACAAAAATGTTACAGACACACCTTTTCTGTAAATTGGCGAGTAATTTCCTTACGTGACAGCTAGTACTCGCCAAAAAAGTTACAGACACAGTTTAGTAATAAAAACAGCTGTTTGTTTCAATTTATGGCATTTTTGTTCCATTTCACACATTTTAATCGAAAAGTTTCTCGACGCGAGAGTTACAGAACATGGGCACTGGATAAGAGGTTTTGTTTGCAACGTTTCAAAAATATGGCTGAAGTTTACTGATTCATATAGACATGCTTAGCCACCAGCAAATAAAAACTCATTTAAAACAAATTTGGGAGAATATCTCAAATAATAAATTTATAAAATTCCTATAATTTTTTAAAACCAAAGTTTTTCAAAACTTTGTTCACACCTATTAAATATTTAACGTCGTACACGTAACCACTAGTTTTCTTTAAGAATTGTTTGCTTTTGCAAAACCTTTGGCTGGAGCAAACATTATTTAACTGTTTCTTAACTACATTATACCTACATACATAAATACAATTATCATCTTAGGCTTAAAGTTTAGCAAATAAATAGAAATTGTTAAAAATAAAAGCCTAAGTTTAATCAATTTACTGGTCACGCTGTTTTTTGATTTTATCGTCAAATATATGTTAGGTCTGAACATAACTCAAGGCCCGTTTTCACAACTTACCGATAGCTTAAGGCAGGATTTTATCGGGCGTATAAAAAGTGTTCCATTACTACAAATTTACTTTAACCTACCAGGTAGGAGAACCTTAATTTACTTTATCGCTCACTTAAGGTTAAAGTAAAGTGTTAATAATGGAACACTTTTTATAAGGCCGTCTACTTTTAGCTATCGGTAAGTTGTGAAAACGGGCCTAAGTCATATCTATGCATTTTGTTGGTTCCTAACCTTCGTGAATTGGTTTGTTTTTATTCTAATTAACTTTTTATTACAAAAACTAATTTGATTTTTGTATTTTTATGCAGTCGAATTAAAACCGGTTAGCCGGTTATTTTTAAAATGATTAATCGAAAACAGTTTTTTTTTAAATGGCTACTCTTCGGAGTATAAGAAAACCGGTTATTGAAAAAAGTCGAATAATCTATCTCCCTAGTCCTATTGGATAGTAGCTTAGACACAAATTTTCAACAAGATCAGTCAAAAAGTTCTGAGTTAGAGGGGGTCAAAGTTTGACATTTTGGCCAAACAGGTGTTCTTTCGCATTCATGTGACTTATTACCTATTGGTGTTTACATAATTTGGCCCAAGTAGCTAAGATACATATTTTTTTGTTTGGCGGCGAGTGGCTTTTGTATAACAAAATAATTTCTAACTGCAGACGAGGTTTTTTCAATTTTTAGCATATGCACTATTATGAATTTGTTCTTATTTATGTTTAAGTGCTTCTAAAACCTAAAAATAAAACGTATGCTGAGAAACTAGACAAATTTACCCTTCCGACGGTATGTAACATACCCAACGAGCATTTTATGCCTACGATACCGTAATACTCACAATATGTTAATCCCAGGAATGAAATCAGTTTTTTCTATTGAAATGTTAACAAATTAAATTTTATTTATTAATTTTTAATAATAATTAAATTAATATATAATGAAAATAATAATATTAATAAAAATAAAAAGATACATAATTTAATCTTAATCACTTTAGATCCTTTTATATCATAATTATTTTTGCACTAAATTTATTGTAGCTGATGAAGAGTTTAAGTGGTGCAAATTTTCAAATCTCCTTTATTTTGTGCTTGTTGTCAGTCCTTTCTTAACTGCTGCTTTCTGGAGGGATGCAATGTGAGGCCGACCAACGCCAAAAATCCCCTATATTTATGAAGGCCTTGACCGCAACCAATTTTAATACTGACGAAGTTGGTTTTTATAAATATTTATTCGTATTCGCGAATGTTGCAAATTGATATTCGTAACATCACTAACGTTATAACACTAACAATAATGAACATGAAATGTGATGCAGGTTTAGGTTTAGATATTTTTAATTTTGTTTTAGTGTATATTAACTTTCGTTGATAACTGTAGACAAGTTAATATATTTTTGTGTGCATAAATAAAAATAGAACTTCTTGTGTTGAGGAGTAAAAATCTTAAGGAACATCTCTTCTTCGCAAAAAGTTAAATGCATCTGTTACATGTTCTAGTTGAAAAGAAAAACTTTTAAGTTAATTTACTTTGTATTTAAAAAAATATACTACTAAATTTTAACTCCATTTTTATTCTCTTCCTAGACCTTAATGAATTCTCTAACAAAAGTACACTCAACTAAATTGTGTACGAAAACAAAATAGAAAAAAAACCGAAAAAGAAAATGGTAACCCACAATGGGTTACGAGACATTTAACCAGATTTTGTGGTTACAACTAAAGTTGGACCTAAGTTCCAGCTGACTCCAGTAAAAACAAAACATCAACTATCACAATAACAACAGCAACAACATGTTTACTAACAGTCACTTTGCAACATAAGGAACTCAAACAGTTTTACCTTGCGAATACGTCGTATACACAAACATACATAAATATGAACATACATACTTACATATGTATGTATGTAAAATGTACGTATAACATTCGTATGAAAATAAATACAAGTATATTTGAAGTTAAATTCGAGTAAATGTAAAGCTTTTAGCTCTCTTACAATTAAAGCCAACTTTTCGAATGTTCATACATGAATCAGTTGACGTGAAATTAGGTTTTTACATGTTTCCAAATGGGAGATCGTCCTTAGAGTATTAACATTCATATATACATACACATGTACTTAGATGCACTTACCTACATACATACATATAAAAAGATATTTATTGCATATATACATACATATATACAAACGTGGGAATGCATATAAATATGCTGCTATCTATAGATGAATTGTTTCTGGTGATGATGATGGTCGGTCACCGGCATTGGAAGTTAAAAATACTTGATTGTACAATTGCGATGTACATACATATGTTTGTATGTATGTATTAATACTATGTATGTATATACATTTACAAATGTACGTACATATATACTTTTAAGCTAACAGAGGGAATATACTCACAATACTATGGATGCATATATGGATGAACTTTTCCCAACAAACATTGATCCAAACATGTACAACATTATTTAAAAAAAAATTATTTATTTTCAATTAATTAAAAAGCCCAGAGAGTTTAAGGACCAGTGATGTTAACTTTTATTTTTCCATTATCGTATGGCCCTCTAAAAATTACCGCTTTTTAAAAGAAATTAACGTTTTCAAAGGTTTTTAATTAAAGCATTAATTGCAGTATTCATACACAATTTACTTAAATTTTAAATGTGTTTTGAAAAACCAAAATTATTGTATTTTTTGTGAATACGGCAACCCATATATTAGGTAAAATCATCATATGTATGTATAAAATTGTAAAGATGCTGACTGACTGACTGATTGATTCATCGCACAGCTTAAACGACTAAAGCTAAAATGAAATTTGGACCGCAGATTGGTCTTTGGCCAAATTGATGCACTAAGTCAGGATCGACACGTAATTCTCATATGTAGCCGCTGCAAAAATATTGTGCTATTTTGTCTAATTTTGGTAATGAAACGGGTTGTTTAAAAAATTTTTTCATATGCCGTTAATTTAAAACTAAAAATTGTTGTTCTTCAACTGAAAATTTTTAAATATCAAGTGCGATATGTATGCTATAAAAAATTAAATAAGCAAAATCACGATTTACAATTAATACGAAAGTTTTTAATCAAATGAAATCAAAGAAAAACAAGTTAGAGTAGCATTACCTATTACGGTTTTAGGCCTTCTAAACAGTTTTCCGGTTATTAGGATAAATTATGGACGGATCTTCATTCCGTGCATTGTTCCACCATTTATGTTAGTTTTTGCAACAAGATAATACATTTTTTAAGCTGGTGGTTCCACATTTTGATTCATAGCTCTGATCCTACCAAATCGATTTTGCTGGATTTCAATCCCAAACTGCTTAGGATAACTACAAGCAATTGGACACCAAGTTTGTTTATTTCTTTTGAGTTTTTCGAAAGCGAGCGTGTTTTCAACAGACGGACACACGGTCAGACGGACATGAGATGAATAATAAAAAAGTTTTACACGGAGCAAACTTAGTATACCCTCTTTACAACTAATTGCGGTGGAGGGTATAACAAGTTTGAGCGCTATATTAGGCTGTTGCGAATCTTTGATACCCTCCACCGATAGTTTGAATATTTCAGGAGTAGGCTCTATATGATATCTATGCAATATTAATTAATCTTTAAAAAAACGGACGTCAGCATTGAAATCGGTTGCGGTTTAAACAAACATATATTAAATTATTAACCGACAATCAGAAAGTTTTATGGCTTTCCTTTAGAAATTTGAACTAGCTTGAGTAAAGTATCATGATTTGTAACAAATTAAGCCGAACTTAAATGGCGATTCATATTGGAGCCATGGTAAATTATGGACCAATCATACTAAAATTCTGCGCAAAGTGATATCTGGTATTAAAAAACATAAATTTACAATACAGTGCTGAAATAAGTTTTAGCGTTTACAGTGAATTTCAGAAGGCTGCTAAAAATGGGATCTAAGGTAAATAATGGATTGTATATGGGCATTTCCATTTTGACGTGTCGTGATATTTGTACCACAAAATGTAAAAAAATGAAATAAAGAAGTCAAATTTGTAAAAAGAGTTTTTATATATACATCTTCTTCTTTATTTGCATATTCGGTTTTCGAATGTAAGCGACCATATAATTACAAAATTTACATTTCAAAAAGTTTAATGAGTATTTTAGATTAGATTTAATTTCAAACATTGTTTACAATCTGAGCAAAAACATCTCTATTTCTTGCCGCATTTATGAGATTCTCCACATTCTGCGATCTAGTCTATTGTTGTATATTTTCAAGCCATGACATGTCCTTTCTGCCCCTACTACGTTTTCCTTCAACTTTGTCTTGGAGGATTGTTTGGAGTACCATATATTTAGGGTTCCTCATAAAATGTCCTAAATAAGCAGTTTTTCGTTTTCTGATGTGAGATAAAAGTTCACGTTCTCGATTCATTCTCCTTAGAACTTCGTTATTAGATGTCCAGGGTATTTTTAGTACTCGTCGGTAAGTCCACATTCAAATGCTTCCAGTCTCTCTATATCTACAGCTTTTATAGTCCATACCTCCACAGCATACAGCAGTACTGACCATATATATAATTTTTTATGAATCTCGATTTTGTTTCCATGTTTATATCATGATTGCTTAAAACTTTTTTGTATTTAAAAAAGGCATCTCTTGCCATCTCTATTCGGCATCTGATTTCTTTTGATCCGTCCCATTGCTCATTAATTAGAATACAAGATATTTAAAATTCTGCACTCTCGACGTGTGAGTTTTGAATTTTAAGTATTGTATCGTTGTATTTATTTCTTTTACTAATAATCATATATTTTGTCTTATGAATTAATTTTTAACCATAATTTTCGCTGCATGAAGTGAGCTTTGTAACCAGGTTCTGAAGTCCAGACTTTACTTTTATACCTTCTTGGATGCTGTTAATCGATTCTTGATAAATTTTCTGCGAGAATACGTTAAATAATAGTGGAGATAGAACACAACCTTGTCTGACACCCCTAGATATAGTTATCTCATCTGTCACATCTCCATTGATAGCAATTATTATACATACATACATACAAAGTAATGAAGTAGCAGAAAATTCAGAAAAAAAATTACAGCAATCGGCCCTAAGGATTTGCAGATATAAGCAAAAAAATGCGCTGGGGGTGACTTTAATATGACTCCGAATTGAGCAAGACGTTTTTTATTACACTGTAAACTTTGGACTTATATTGATTTATTTTTCAAGCTTTCGAATTTAAAATTATTTGCTTGTTTAAAGGTACATATGGGCATTTTCAGCGAAAAGTCTACTCTTTTAATGTAACGCCAGAATGCAAATAAGGTTGTATTTTAGGACCATGTTGTTCAACCGTTATCCCTTTTGTAAATTAATGTAGAGCTAGTGTCGCTTTTCACCAAAATATAAAAAAATAAACTAGATACATAAAATTTTTTGAGAAACAATATAAATTACTTCTGAAGTTACGTTACAAAAAGTAGACTTCGCTGGAACTGACCATATTCCAAAACGAAACGAAATTTTTTTCTGGCTAAATGTTGCTAAGTTTGAACAAACTTTACCGCAATACCTTAATTTGGGGCTTAGCCGTATATGGCTAAATTAAAACTGTGACGTACCAAATTTTATTCTGATAGCACTGTTTGTTACGGTTTAAGGCGTACTAAACGGTTTCCGAGAGTAGGGCTTAAATGGGGCACAGGCTTAATTACACTAGGTCACAAATAACAAACTTTTGTCTGTTATTTGTTTCTAGCATACTTTTTCTCATGGATTTGGACCTACTGAACACGAAAATGAATTTTAAAAATTTTTCTGTCGATTGGTTTGCGAGATACAAATTTTTTATTTTTTTTTTTTTAATTTTTGGAGGTACACTTACTATTTTGAGCATATCTTTAGTCTTCTTTGACCTATTTTATCCTACTACTACTCAAATTAAAGACAATTGAGCCGTCTACAACTTATTCTCAGAAAATTTTCAAATCGGGTTAGTAGTTTTGATGTTGGCGGCTTAAAAAGGTTAAAAAACTGGGTTTTTTTAGTAAAAATGTGGCTGAAAAATTCATATAAAAATTCATATAAAATATAAAACGCGATGTTAACAGCGATTTTAATTTTTTTACGTATAGCTGACACTTTTCCAAAGAAAATAAGCCCTTACTTAACAAAATCTGATGACAAATGGCCGACTTATTATTTTTTTGGTAAACGACCGAAATTCCGCTATTTCACGATTTTTTGATTTTCATTATTTGCACAGCTTACCTACCCAACGCAAACGAATAAATACATTTGAACTTAATTTAAAATAAACAAATTAGTCTTCGTATATTATTTTTTAATTTATTTACAGCACTACATGCTCAATGTATCGCACAATTAGCTAAACTAACGAAATTAAACTAACTAATTAAATTAAGCAAATCAACGCACAAAAAAAATTAGTAAAAACAAAGATATAAGTGTACATTTTATGCCATGTGGAAAAACTGCTGACTTCTTCTTTGTTTTTTGTATTCGCTGCAATCGGTCTCACGTATTAGGGTCCAAATATAGTCACCCATCATAGCCGTGTCATACATGCCCTGATAGCGTCGTTCCATAGCCTTCAATTCCTGATGAAAGCGCTCGCCGTGTTCGTCGCTCACGTCTCCTAAATTCTCAGGGAAAAAATCCAAATGAGAATGCAGAAAGTGTATTTTAAGTGACATGTGCACTCCCATGGCTTCATAGTTCTTTACCAGATCCTCAACTATGTCCTTATAATTCGGGCTTTTGTTGTTTCCTAAAAAGTTTTCCACAACAAGCCTGAAGGAATTCCATGCTGCGGCTTCGATGGGTGATAACAGCTTTGGGAATTTTTCATCTTTCAAAATTTTTTTTATCTCGGGTCCTGCGAAGACTCCTTCTTTAATTTTTGCCAGCGAAAGGTAAGGGAAAATTGACCGTAAATAGGCAAAAGCTTCACCTTCTTTGTCTAATTTTTTGGCAAAATTTTTAATCAAACCCAATTTTATGTGCAGCGGCGGAAGTATTATATTTTCACGGTTCTCTATTAGTGGTTTGCGCTGAACATTCGCTTCTCCAACTACAGGTTTCGTTCGTACCGACCATTTTTTTTTTATATAATGCTGATCATCAGCGCGGCTATTCCAAAGGCACAGAAAACAGCAATGTCGCGTATAGCCTCCTTGGAGTCCACACAGAATGGCCACAACTTTAAGGTCGGCGCATATTTTCCAATTGTATTTCCTATACTCTATGCATTTCAGCAAAATGTCCATAGTTTCATAGTTCTCCTTTGAATGAACCGCATGAGCAATAGGAACAGATGGCTTTTCATTCCCATTATGTAAGAGAACTGCCTTCAAGCTCTCTTTGTTGCTGTCAATAAACAACCTCCATTCGTTGGGGTTGTGAATTTGGTGAAGCTCTTGGAACAAGCCTGAAATGTCGCTGCAAAAACATATTTGGTCTTTCTTTGTATAAAATTTTGCATACTCCTTGTGACGGTTTCTGTACGCTGATACTTTCACTTCTGAAGCCGCAAATCCACACTGTATCATCCGAGACGCAAAAAGTTCGGATTTCTCCTTAGTGAGACCAAAATCGCGCACCCAATCGTTTAGTTCGGCCTGTGACAGTAATTTTCGCTTTGCACCCGGCTCAAATTCGCTTGCATTTGACTCGGACTCTTCTTCTGACGATTCTGCTTTTTGAAGAGATGCACCAGGGCACACTGGATATGGCACATCATGCGAATGTGGTACTGGAAGCGCAAACGATCCCACTTGAGCGTAGTTCCATTTAAAAAATCTTCCTACCCCACTGTTTGTGGTGAGGCAAAAATAACAGTCTGTGGAATGGCATAGCGGCTTTTTCCACATCATTGGTGTATCGAATTTCATATGGCGGCTAAAATTAAAATAAATTACTATATTCGCTATGTATAATGTGTTTAAATAAAAATTCTTACCTTCCGCCAGCTGCCCAGTTGGTTAAGATTATATAGCAAAGATCACACAGCGACTTAGGTGTCCATGGTTCTGTGATATTTGGTGAAATACCAAAATAATTCAAATAGTGCAATTGTACTGCTGGAGTAAACTTGTGTGCGTGATTTTTTTTTATAAACTGGCCACAAACATTGCAGAAATTGTCTGGATCGTTCAAACACTCGAACACACGTAGTCTTTTACTCATTGTCTTCCTTGCGTTTTCTAAATATTAACTTCTTTACACTTTCACAGACAGTTTTGAAATGCAATTGATAACCGTGTCTCCTTATGTTTAAATATGTATGAGCATGTAGTGCTGTAAATAAATTAAAAAATAATATACGAAGACTAATTTGTTTATTTTAAATTAAGTTCAAATGTATTTATTCGTTTGCGTTGGGTAGGTAAGCTGTGCAAATAATGAAAATCAAAAAATCGTGAAATAGCGGAATTTCGGTCGTTTACCAAAAAAATAATAAGTCGGCCATTTGTCATCAGATTTTGTTAAGTAAGGGCTTATTTTCTTTGGAAAAGTGTCAGCTATACGTAAAAAAATTAAAATCGCTGTTAACATCGCGTTTTATATTTTATATGAATTTTTATATGAATTTTTCAGCCACATTTTTACTAAAAAAACCCAGTTTTTTAACCTTTTTAAGCCGCCAACATCAAAACTACTAACCCGATTTGAAAATTTTCTGAGAATAAGTTGTAGACGGCTCAATTGTCTTTAATTTGAGTAGTAGTAGGATAAAATAGGTCAAAGAAGACTAAAGATATGCTCAAAATAGTAAGTGTACCTCCAAAAATTAAAAAAAAAAAATTAAAAAATTTGTATCTCGCAAACCAATCGACAGAAAAATTTTTAAAATTCATTTTCGTGTTCAGTAGGTCCAAATCCATGAGAAAAAGTATGCTAGAACCAAATAACAAAATGGCTGTTGCCTAGTGTTATGGACCGATCTTTACAAAATTTACAAATGTGATTTCCTGTCGTATAAAATGAATTTTTGCAAAATCTTTTATCATTTCGTTCATTATTTCACTATTTATGGAAGTGTTTGTAACAAAATTATCAATGTTTTAGGGTGATGGTTCCGCATTTTGACTCATAGCTCTGATCCTACTGAACCGATTTTGCTGAAATACCACAAGCAAATGACTGAAACGACTTAGAATTACTCAAGGAGCCAGAATATATCTACTTTATAGGGTCTTAGATGTATAATATAAGAGTTTCAAACGGAATGACAAACTTAGTATACCCTCATTCACCAGTTTTTATTTAAACAGTGAAAAATGAGAAATAAAAGTCTGCTCACACCAAGTCGAATTCATACAGGTGACCGCATCATGAGATAGCGTTATGCTAGCTATCCTTTTTTTTTTTTAAAAAGTTAGACTCAATGTCAAAATAATTTGTTGAAATATAAAAAAGGAATTTTTTTTGTTAATGAAATATGTATACACAATTGCTTTAGAATGCAAATCTTTTTCCTGTATTGGAAATTTATTGTGGCTCCACTTATTTCTTACGCCTTTTGAAAGCCTTGTGTTTATATTTCATGTTCACTTTTTTGTTTTTTAACATTATTTTTTTTTATTTAGATTTTTATTGAATTTTAAATTTTAACAATTTTCTCACAATATGTAAACAATGCTTGACATTCAGTGTGCACACAACGAAATAAACAATAAACAGATGACTAAAAAATGTCACCTTTGTGAATTCGCCTTGGCTCACACTTTATAACAAAATGTTGCCATAACATGATATTATGTAATTAATGTCACTTTCACAATGACAGACATGACCTGGTACAAATAATTAAAAAAAAAGCGACGATATACATAATTTAATAAGTCAAACATCGCATTATATGTTTTTACACAATGTTGTGCTGGCTGGTGCACTGGAGTTTTTTTTTTTGCATAGGTCCTTTATGCCCGTAATGTCCACAAATAGATAAATATCTGTGTATAGATATCTATGGTGTAACGATTTTTACAAAATTTTAACACGTATGTCTTATCTACTGAGTAAACTGTAGTGTGTTTTACACCATCGATTTTTGACAGTTAATTAAAAAAATTAATAAAAATACAAATGTGGCCATATTTTTAAAGGAAAAAACACGCAGGCAAATTTAACGTTGAAATTGCCAAACTAGTTTTACCGGATAGGTAAAGATAACTAATAGGTACGAACACGACCAGATATCTGTTTGTTGAAATTACGGGCATTAAACTAAAAACAAATTTTTTACTATTTTTAAATCAGAAAAAATATTTTAAACTAAAAATCAGTTTTCTGTTTCCCAGTACACAAATTTTCGTGAACAAACAGTATTGGTATTGCCACACTTTCTATTTAATGTTTTGTTAGTTAGGTAACCGAAAGATAGCGAAACACAAAAACGTAACCGTTGGTTAAAAAATGCTTGTTAACCCAACCGACAGCTTGTTAATTGTCTAGGTACCTAAATTAATTTAATTATATATTGTGAAAATAGTTTTTAACTCATTCAATTATATACATTAACAATTAGTAGAAATACATTATTACTAATTTATGTATTAAATTAAGGCCCGTATTCACAACTAACCGATAGCTAAACGTAGACTTTAAACGACGTTTTAAAAAGTATTTCATTAACTTTACTTTAACCTAAAGTTAACGATAAAGTAGGTTAAAGAAAAGTTGTAATAATGTCCGATAAAATCCTACCTTTAGCTATCGGTAAGTTGGGAAAACGGGCCTTAGAGTCAGAATTTTCAGCAGACTTTCAAGGAAGACTAAAGTAAAGATTATTGGCAACAGGCAAATATTTAATAATGTTATTGAACAAGATATTTAACTTTCCTTTACCAACTGAGTCACAACTTCTACATAATTCACACCCAAAGATCAGGGAAGGAGTTGAGTACGGTTTGGCAAGTAAGGCCCTTATTCTTAATGGGGTGAGATATTGTGTAAACCAGACAGCTCGTAGCTTTACATAAGTTTGACCAGCTAGTGAGTTTAAGTGTTCAGTCGAGGTCAAATTGCTATTGAACATTATACCAGGTTGCTTAGCCTTTTAAAATAATATCCTCAGATATAACACATTACAATGCATTCAGATTTGTGCTGATTCATTCAGCCGCCGTTTGCACTAGCAAAACTTTTACAAAACTTTCGATTATCGACTCAGGAAATGGCACAATTTTGGCATGTTTACAGTTTAACACGTAAATAAATGACATTATCAAGGTCAAATGTAACCTTATAAATTTTGGGTGTAAGTTATTACTTAAGGCTATTACACAACGCTTACGTATAAATCACGACATCATGGCCGAACAACAGACCCTAAATTCCGCTATTAGACTGGGGACGGTGTGCATTGAACCTAACTTACCTAACCTAACGTATCCAATAAGTTTTGTTGCGATTATCAAAAAATCGAATGTAATATTACAATATGTGTTCGCACTATCACACATTTACATGCTTTTGCAAAAAGTCAACCCTGATCAAATAAAAAGTATTATTGTTTTAAAAAAATTAAAAAAAATACGATGAAGTCGTATGGGATGTCAAAGTGTTGAATTGATACTATCGCACTTTCTCATTTTACTTGACATGTTTTAAATGTATTAATACAAAGTATTAAAGTGTTACCACTTTGTTTGATTTTATGAAGGAGCACGTTGAATAAAATCATATTGAGTTTCGCAAGATAATAAGAAGTGCTCTCAATTATTCCATTATCTGTATTTATAGTGTCGGAGGTAAAATTAAAAAAGAGAGATTTACTTGCATAACAGGAGCACGAGTGAACGTTCTGTCATGCATATTTGCATCCACGTGGCAGTCAATATTGCTGTTAGCAGTGCCAATAGTTGATTCACGAATAGTATTCAAAGTTTGTTGGAAATTAATTGCAGTACTTAACCGTTTGGTATAATATTTGGTTTTTGCATATTTGATATGTGTATTAACATTAAATAAAGAATTTAAAGCACTCAAAGAAATGTTAATATTTCACTCTTATTGTTACTTCAAAAAAATAAAAATATACAAAATAAGTTATTGCACAAAGTAATTGCAAAACATAAGCTACTTAAAAAACAGCAGCAGCAAAAACAAAAAGCTTCTGGTTAATAGGTGCTTTTAAATGCAGAATTATACACTTAAATATTTAGGGTATTCACAAAGTGTGCTATCATATTATATTGTCATAATGTTCTAACATTTTAGAATGGTTTAAAAATATTGTTGTTGCTTTGTAAACAAACAATGTCTTAAATTAATAGAACGTTGCTTTCTATGTTTATGCTGCGTCATAATTAATTAGAAGAGACCCGCGCTGAGCGGATGAGCCCAGCCGCATTAGTTTTGGTAAGCCGTCGCCGTGGATGGTAAAATTTATCCGGCTAACATCCGAATTTAACCTGCCGCTAGCAATTTTTGTAACAAATCACTTGCTGTGTTAAATTGGATCGGCTTAGGAATCTGCTGTTTGGTAAACCAACAAAATAAAATTTATTTCTGATTTTCGTCTGAAAAATATTATTTTAAGACATGTAACTTTATGACACCTTGTGAATCCCCCAATTTTTTTTAATATAAGTTATATAAGCCCGTGGAAAACCAGAAAAAATTTGCTTATTTAAAGAGGGAAAAATCCGGTATAAAAATACTAAAACTAACACCATTCGTTGTTAAAAGTGAGCCAACAATGTTTGTGTTAACGGATGTGGTTAATATTTTATCACCACCTCGTTGGCTTTTGGTAACCATTTGGTCTGATACTGACAACAAACTGTTATTATTTTATCACCATATTGGACTCATATCGACCACTCATTGTACTCAGTCTTCTCAAGAATAACCCATTCTGAACAAAACCAATAAAAAAGTTACATATCGTCACCGAAAATCCAAAAGTTCGTAACTAAAAAAATTTAAAAATGGGGTTTTTTGATTGTTTATGATGTAAATAACAAAAATATATCTTTCTTTAAAATTTAACTTGGATGTGTTTAAAAAAGGCGATTTTATTAACGGAATTCAAAAGGCCTTAACTACATTGTCAACATAACCTGAAACCAAAAATAAGTAACTAATTTTTTTCGAAATACAAAATAAAATGTGTCTTTATATAAACCAAAAAATTTTGTGACACCTATATATAAGTGCTGGGAAACTGTCGATAGTACTATCGATGCTATCGATAGTCCGAAAATATCAATAGGAAAATATCGATATTATTTAAAATACAGTTATGAAGACAAGTAACAGCAGCTATACACACTAGTGCTGGGAAACTATCGATAGTACTATCGATATCTTAAAATATCGATAGGAAAAATAACGATATCGATATTTTTATTTAAAATACATCTATGTGCTGTGCTTCTTATAACTGCTAACTAGTGTCCCTAATGTCAACATTTGAATATGTTTACATAGGGACTGAAATGTCAAAGGTGATAAAAGTGTTGTAAAATCAATACCATCTGTATAAATACGCCTTAATGAAGAAACTCATTCATTTCTACACCTCAAACTTTGTGTAAGCCATTTTTAAAATATACAATAAAAGCTTCAAACCTTGGTGCGAAAAGTTTCTGGAACCTTAAATCGACAAAAAAAAAATGCAAGTGCAATTGTGAGTATAACGAACGATGATTAGAGGAAAAGACCTCTATTAGAACATTATTAAAAGTTATTATAAATGTTAAGTTTTTGGTTTTCTTTTCAAACAGCGTTTGAAAAACTGCAGTCACTTCTTCATTTGTCATTGAGCAAAAAACAATGCTGATCTTACTTATGACAGTCGCTGTCAAACCAACTCAAAAAGCGAAAACTTGTACACAAATTTTCGTTTTTTGTTCTACAGTTTTGTGTTTGGACTGCAGTTTTTTAAAGCCTGTTTTCAAATAAATCTTTACGTATTTTAATTTAACCTACGTGCTATATATCGTTACCTAAAATGCAAAAGGCCTTAACTTACCAAATATAAAAAACAACTTTTCAATTGATTCTAAAGGGTCCCATAGACACATCCCAATATAAAATGGAGCTGCCAATGATGCAGGTTTGTAAGGGAGAAACATAAACGTTTCGCTTACTATTGCGTTGACGGAAGACATGAATTTTATATGGCGAGTTCCCACTTTGAAGCAATACATTTTTGATACAAAAAGCGCATTATTCAGCGAATATAAAAATTGTTGTATGTTACGATCGGCCTTACACACTGAATGTTTTGATACAGTTATTTTTAAGTATTCTCCCTTACAAACCTGCTTCGTAGTAAGGGAATGCCGAAGCACTTGAAATCTTATTTTTTTTATAAAAGTTGTTGAAAGTTCTTCCACTTACTTTACTTAATTTATGTATGTATTATTGCGTAGCGCATAATTGTACCATTAGTGCTTCGCAACATGATAAAATTTTTTATTGGGATGCTGCTCATGGTCATGCAGTCAGCATGTGTTTGCAAATTGGAAATTTTTAGTTATGTATACGTCACACAGACAATGCAGTATGAAAAATCAAAAAAGGTGTGATTTTGAAATGAACTCATACTGGTGACAAATGTTTAAATGAAAAATAAAATAAATTAATTAATTTTTTGATATATTTTTCTTTTTAATTTAAATTAAAACAACTTTAAACATTATTTTTGAGAAAAAAGCGCTCAAAGAAAATACGGGTTTTCTTGAATGTCACAAAATGTCTATGCGCCCCTTTATGCATTGCATCAACAAAAATGTCTATGACAAGATTTTATTAACCTGACATAAGACCTTACTAACAGTTTGCGTAATACGCAGTATTTTCAATTGTCAAAACGACTGGATGGTTTTACAAGAAAACTAACTGCCTGTTCAACGATCTCGATCGTCAACGTTCGCATAGAAAACTACATTTAAAGCAAAAACAAATTTTCGAATATTGTTTTTGTTTTACATATAATTTTCTATGCGAACGTTAACGTTCGAAATAGATGAACAGGCTGTAAATTATAAAAATTTAAAAGCGATTTATCACTTTAAATACAATTTTTGCTTCTCCTGTAAAATTTTCAAAACGTAAGATAGGGCGTTTTACATTTTAGGGAACGATATGTATGTTGGAAATAGAATCAAGTTCTTTATCAGGCTTTATTTCGTTGTTTATTCAGTTATTAAAATAAATTTTAGTTGTTATAAAAATGTAATACTTAAAAAAAAGGAAAAAGTAAATTTTTTAAAACTGTCATCTAAAATAACGTGCGTACATACCTCTTATTAAAAAAATTATAAGATTGTATACTTTCAATAAAGTGATAAAACAACGAACGGTAGCCTAATACAAAATTAGTTATACGATGTTCGCACGACAGCGTTTTTTCGTAATTCACTCGCTCATTCGTAATGCACAGCCTAATTATGATCCAAATTACATAATTCGTCATACAACATTTTGAGAGCGGATTATCTCATTTTATTACCCTGTGGATTACTTTCAAATCAATGTGATCTCTAATTTGTATCGGTCTTTTTCCATCACCAGCTGCAAAAGCACTAAAGAAAAAAACAAAATATAACATAAGCAAAGAAAGGAAGTAATTTTATATTATAAAATTTAATGGAATTCAAAGAAGAAAATAAATATTTTATATGTTCATATTTCTTTGAAATAATATTTTTTACATACTTTTTCTTTCCAATCTTAATACAAGTAACCGCAAACAAACAATTAAATTTAGCAATAAACAAAATTAATTTAAAAAAGAAGACGAAGAACTGTCAAAACCGATTAGGAAAATGCCGTGCGAACATGGTAATTCAAATAAGTAATAAAAACAGAGAGCGAAGTAATCCAAAGCACTATGCGAACATGGCATTAAAGTACTCCTACTCAAGTACAAACATTCAGTCGATAGTAATATCGATACTATCGATAGTGAAATCTGAACAATCGATAAATATCGATAGTATCCCAGCACTAATATATATTATACCAATCAAGGAACATATGCCAAGATCAACACGATATCCAAAGAGAGGAAATACTAAATATGAAAAGGGAAATTATACAAAAAACGTCAATTCCGGAATTGCTAGTACGATGCACATCAAAACGCACATATTATTAGCATTTTTATCTTAATATTTTGTGTGCAACCACTAGAAAACCCAAGTATAATTTCCTATGTAAACTGATTTTTTATACCCACTTCGCAATAATGAAAGAAATATTATGCATATGAGCAGCCTTTAAGTATACCGATCGACTCAAAATCACTTTCAGAGTGGGTCTACCGATGTCCGGTTGGCTGGCTGGTTGGCTTGCTGTTCATGTAAAGTTGTAAACCATGTGCGCAAAGCACAGGTCACAATTTTGGAGATCATTTTTGGATAATAACTGGTACAGGGACTTATCCTTTTAAAAATGCGGCGAAGCGGCCCATAATTTCACATTGACATTTAGAATTAATTTGGTCCACACTTATTTTATTGCAATTAAAATCATCTTACCAAATTTCATTAGAATCGGTTTTTATAACTTTTAGGGCCGTTACTTCCTTATAAATGTTGGTACTAACATTAACATTGGCGATAATAACTTTTTCGATAGCTAATATGTTATGTTGTCCTAGTAGGTCAAAAATTAACCATCCTTAAATTTTATACAGATGAAGATATCTAAATAATCTTCGGTGTAGGGCATCATATGGTCGGGCTTTATTGACTATACTCTCTTACTGGTTTGATATTAAATTTGTTTGTTGGGTAACATTAAACATACTCGTCTTTTAACTACAAAATACATATTAAATTAATACTCATAGAAATGTGAGCCATATAAATTTTGCCCCGTTAAACACTTTGTTCATCGTGAGCATCTGCACGTTTTTATAGTTTTTAAATTATAAATTAAGTCCTTCCTAAGTTTTAGTAAACAGGGTTTTAATTATTTATGTCATTCATTTAGCAATTCGTTAACTAAAACTAAAATCCGCATTTGCCATTAGAAATGCATGATCTTAACGTTTACTTCAATAGTGTCATAACTCAATAAGCACGACTTTTTAGCTAAATATACAGAAATGTACGAAAAATAATGATTGATATTGTAAATACGATGGATGCCGTTGTTCTACATATTTGTTATTACGCGTTTTTATACCCTTCGCTACAGGTAGAAAGGGTTTATACCATATATCTTCTTAAAACACATTTAAAATTTAAATAAATGCTTTATGAATACTGCTGTTATGTGCTGTTTCCAAATGACAGGCGATGGACTGAGTGCTTTTCATATACAGGGGTGTGCTGGAAATCGCAAACGTAAAACGGAAGAATTTTAAAAGTCGTTTTTAAATAAGATTTTTGTAATAAAAGAATTTTATGACAAATATTTAACAAATATTTTCCTATTAAACAGGATTTTAAACCAAAAATTATAAGAATTAGGTTTAAAGTTTATTAAAAACAATTTCCAAATTCTTGCGTTTTGCGTTTGCGATTTCCAGCACACCCCTGATAAATTTTGCTAAATAATCAATCGCCTGTCATTTGGAAACATCATGTTTGCGTACGGTAATTGCTTCTCAAAAACTCTTATTTATAGAGTTAAGATCACTCACTGAGTCTCATATACATTTAGCATCAAGATTATAGTAGGAGTCGGAGTAGGAGTCGGAGTCGCACTTAAAAAATTTCAGCACTTGGAGTCGGAGTCGGAGTTAGTACTTTTTTCGGACGACTCCACAGCCCTGGTTTATACATAAATAAATATTGAAAATCAGCCAAATCGGTCCATTATTTCACATAAAAGCGACCTCCCGAGTTTAGGGTTTTGGTACAATAGGGTCAATACAAATCAGGTTATTTTTCAAAAATTTGAGATGTAATTAAATATTGTTATAAAAATCACTTCATGGTAAATATTTGTTAATAACTTCGATAACACAGCAGTGTTTAATTTTTTAAGTCATGGAAAAATAACCATATACGGACAATAAATAACCATAAAGGACCAAAAAGTTTTGCCCAAAGTCATGCACTTTTTTTATGGGCCCTTAAAGATTTGGGGCCTCGGTGTAATTTTTGCAAAAAAGTGATAATTTTCTCATGCTCATATCTTGCAAACCATTCGGAATTTTGATTAACCCTCTGAGACAAAGTTGTTGCTCTTGCCATAAAATCAAAAACGCAATAAACGTTAAAAAATTCGATTTTTTTTTACCTTTTTCCCCCTGTTCAGGTCCATAGGTAGCAAACCGTTCAAAATTCAATGAAACAATCAAATTCAAAAATTTTCCTAAGATCTCAGTAAACAACTTTTTAGAACATATGAACTTCCTAAGAATGATTCCTAACACCGTTTAGGTAGCGCTTAGTTAGGCGCAAAAGTGAAAAATTTCACGAAATTTTTTTAATTTCATTTGTTTTTTCTTTACTTCAACATTGAGTTGCTATGCTATCTATTACAAAAATATAAAAAAAATATTCGTATTATGTTTATTATGTTGATGGCCCTGGAGTTGCAAATCGAATTCTCATAAGTTGTGGAGCCAAATCGTCGTCCGAATCGTCCAAATCTGACTCTGATTCAGAACTTATGGTGTCCACAGGCACGTTGCTTCCAGACTGCTCTCCATCATCAGCTTTTTCTTCTTCAAATACTTCATTATCATCATACAGGGTGATCTTGTGACTCCACCAACATACCTAAAATGAATTAGAAAAGAAATCAAAAAAAGGAATGCGAAACATTTTTGTAGTTGATTGTTTCCTTGAATTTTGAACGCTTTGCTACCTATGGACCTGAACACGGGGAAAACGGTAAAAAAAATCGAATTTTTTAAAGTTTTTTTGCGATTTTGATCTTGTAGATTAATTTTTTTTGATTTTATATGTTCACAATTTTTGTTCTTTATGGAAAGAGCTACAACTTTGTCTCAGAGGGTTAATCAAAATTCAAAACATGTGAAACAGTGGGCTTAGCACAATTTCATTTGTTATACCCTTTACCGAAGGTAAGAGGGCTTAGGTTTGGTATTTCAAACAGATCGGTATAAAAATGACAAAAATCCACGATGGCCTCAATTTTTCCCAAAAATCCCAATCCCTTGTTGTTGTTTTTTATATGTATTTTCTGTATTTCTGGAGAACGACAAGAGCCAAAGTTTCCAAATAAGATCCAATCATCTTGGTTATCAATACACAACCTCTCTAAAAAAAAATGGACGGAATTGGAAAAGTGGACGTGGTACCTCCCGAACAGAACACATAAACAATTGTATTCAATTTTAGGGCTACCATATTGCCGATAGATACGCCTAATATATCAAAAGATCGGAAATCTTTAGCGCAAGAAATCTTCTAAAAGATAAAAATACCCTTTTTCTGGAACCATAAGTCTTCCCGAGTCCAAGCCTTATCACCATAGTAAATGGTAAATTTATTTCTAAAGACGTCGGTATATAAATCTGTCAAATCGGTTATGAGTTATGACCAAAATACTGAAATCCCAAAAATAACTCTTTTTATACCCTCCACCGAAGGTAAGGAGTATATAACTTTGTCATTCCGTTTGTAAGTTCCACAATTTTGATCCTACACCCCAGAAAGTATATATATTCTAGGTCCGTATAAAATTTATAAATTTTTTTTTTTCTTTTATGTTCTAAAAAACGATTTAAAAAAAATATTAATCAGTTTTCGCTTCTTAAATTTAATTTATAATGAAGTTTTTAGTATTGCTTATATGCATGCATATATGTATAAAAATTATTTAGTTTTTGTCTAGTTGCTCCGTTTTCTGCTCGCCTAATGGTGAAGGGTATAAATGATTCGGAACAGCCGAATATATAGCACTCTAACTTGTTTTTATTTCATTCCCTTTTGTGCTTTTCGTGAATTTTAACATTTTAAAGACAGAGATGCCAAACAAAATACAGATGTATACTATCGTTTAAAATAATTTACAGAATCACACTATCGTTACTGCATGCGAACATAATGCCGACAAATATTACGGTTCGTTAAAAGTTAGCGATTCGCACCACTGAGCTTTTTCATTACCATTAAATTTATTTAAAAATACTTGAATGAAAAATATTGCATTACTACTTACTTTAACACTTTTAATGCACTTCATAATTTTCTTGCATTTTTATTAAAACACGTAAATAATAATGCATTATTGTTGCATTATCACTAGAAATAGTTTGAATATGATTATTGCATTAAACAGTCCAACATTTTTCAGGTGATTGATTCGGGACTCAATTCTGATAATTGCTTATGAAAGTAGACCCATAAAGAAGAACTTCTGCATCATTAGTTTGGTCATGGTACCTCAATAAATAAATTAAAAATTAATTTGAAGTAAGTAAGTATCGTATAGGGGAATTTGTCACGTTTTAGGCTCTTTTGTTTGTCATAACTCGAGAACCTGTAGTCCGAATAAGCTGAAAAAAATGAAAATCAACTTATAATTTTGTATCATACAACACGTTTGTAAAAAACTTGTAAGCAAACTACAGGTCGCAACGTCGGAGATAATAGAGTCTTTGTGGTCATAAACGACATTATTATATTATGTTGGTGTTTAGATAAATTTGACCCAAAAATATTTTAATACACTCAAAAGAAAAATCAATCCATCCAAAAATCCGAAAATGAGATTGATTTAAGTAAAACTAAGATTGAATCAATCTCAAAATGAGCTTGATTTAAGTTATATAAAGTTGATTTTATCCCAAATTCATGATTGAAAAAAGCAAAAGTTTTTTCTTGTTGTGTTTTTTCTACACACAATAACCAAACCGGGTTTTCCAAACTTGTGTTTTCGAAAGTAATCCCATTTAGGATTGCTTTGAGTGCGTTTAAGTGTTATTCGTACTTGAATTTTTGAGTACGACTCGTACTTAAAGTAATCCCAAAAAACTTGATTTATCCCGAGTGTTTTTCTTTCTGTGTACAATGTTAATCATCTTACCAAATTTTTATAGTATTGGTCCTTATTTGGCCATAGCTCCACTCCCAGAAATAATTTTGAATGCTATTACTTCCTTATAGATGTTGATATTCGCGAATACAAAAATCTGCGCCAATATTCGCCAAATACGATTATTAAATCTGAACTTTAACGATATTTTAAGATTTATCAAAAAATCTACCGTTTACGTTGGTAAAAATAAATTGAAGAAAAAAACTGTCACACTTTATATGTACATATTTAACATTATTATGACATTCGATGAGTGAATTTGAAATAATATACTTTGCACCTGAATGCCACTTCTGAATATTTTTCAAATTTTACACTTGCATAATCATTATTATGAAAAGGTCAGAAGCGACCCAAGGGATCTTTTGAGCAGGCCAAGTGTTAACTAAAGTAGATGAAGGCAAGAAATAAAGCCACCTATTCTACGCGGTGAGAGATTGTTTACTTCACCCGTAGTGGGATTCTGTCGATTGTCAACCTGTTTTTTATTTGCACTAACATTTATGCGATCCTCTAAATTATGCTTATTAAAAACTTCTTAACAACATGAATAAAAATTAACGTCAAGTGGCATCACTGTCAAAAAAAATGCCAAAAAAAACGAAAAGCACAAAGAGGAATAAAAAAAACAAATAAAATTATTAAAACTAAACAGATTTTTTGTAAGTTTTTTAAAAAGATAAGCAAAGCATTTTAACTATTTAATTAAATTCAAGTTACATTTTTTCTTTTATATATTCTTATATTTTATATATTATTTATTTTATTTATTTATTTTATATTATAATTTCTTTTGTATTTTTTTTCGATATTTAACAATAAATAAACAAAACTAAAAAAGTTGTCGTTTTCTTAACACAAACAGCTGACTTTACGGTAACAAGTGTGGCTTTAAATGTTACAGAATAGCAAAATAGTGAATTTGCTTGTTAAAATTTTTTAACTATGACAACTTTTTTTTTGCTTCTATGTAGGTATGGAATATCAGCGTAAAAGCTTAGCGGACAAAAACATTCCGCCTTCCGCACTTATTTAGGTACGGCTATTAGGATTAGTTTGATCAAAAAATTTTTTATTTTAAATTTATTTAAATTACAATCTATTCTAAGATAATAAGCAATTTTGAAGAAATATGTAAATTGACATTAAAAGATGTACTCTAATAAGTACAAATATGCATAAGTTCAGAATAATCTTTTATTTCACAGTAAGACCAAAAAATAAAAAAAGTTTCCAGGATCAAACAGTTTTAATAGAGATTTGTTGGTTGCATGTTTTAGAATGGTTAAATTGCTAAACTTTCTCCTTTAAGCCGCAAACTGCAGATGCAACATAATATGGAAAGAAAATATATGTTACCTAGCGCAAATCAATACGAAACAATTAGTTTTGTTGTCGGCTCCATATTTATATAAAGTTTCGCATTGCGTCCAATAAATTTTAACTATTGTGACGGTTTATTTTGACCTACATACGTTGTTCATAATTCGAATGGCGCAAAGCAATATTAAAGTGTAATTGTGTTATGTTTGTATGCAAAATTTGCTTCATATGCAAAAAATTGTCATATGTAGCAATATAATGTTCAATGAACCTTAAAAAATGTGGATGTAGACCAAAGTCGATGCTGAAAATCTCAGATTCTATGCGAGATATCAAAAAATGGATTTTGGAATATGAAAGAGAACATTGATGAAATATATGTACAGGGTGGACCAAAATTAACGAAGGGGTTTGAATTGGTTATAACTTTTTAATTATTTTCACCATTTTGTGAAAAAGACTTGGGGAATTAATTATGAATAACTCTACAATCTACAAAAATAATAACATCCACAATCTATTCCTAACTCATTCAAAAATGGCGTGATGGCTAAAACAATAATCACCTGACGAAATGTCAAAAGTTTTTACTTACACAATCTTAACTTTAAATTGCTGTATTTCTAAACTCGATATTTATCAATTTTAAACAAATAATATATCGTTACCTGAATCGTAAAATACTCTAACTAACAAAAAATTAAAAACCGACTTTTTCAATGATTATGATGTGCATCAACATACATAAATGTTCACTAAAATTTTGCAATCTTTCGACCAATATTAACAATTTAATTAACAAAAAATAAACGGCACTATCTACAAAATATTATGTGATAAACGCTAAAAGGCCTCACTAAAAATATTGTCAAAACAACTGGTAGGATTTACTAGAATAATAAATTATAAACAGTTTAATGCAATTTATCTTTTTAAATAGCTTTTGGCCTTTCCTATAAAATTTTCAAAATGTTAGATAGGACTTTTTGCGTGTTAGATAACGATATGTATTTAGGTCATAGTTAGTGTTAAAAACTTACAGCAGTTGAATTATTCGTAAAGCGAACATACCAAAAACAAAATTTGTGCAAATTTCTCCATATCTGGCTAGCTATAGTTCTAGTTTGTCGAGACATGGGATGCTTAAGTGTTGCCATTTTTGAAAATGGTTATATTAAATTATCTTTTCGAAAAAAGTTCAATAAAAATATTAAGGTAAGTTATTCTGATAGGCAATCGTTTGATCTTTTCAAAAAAAAATTTTAACAAATTTTTTTTATCTGCAAAACCGAAATTACCAATTTTAATTAACTATCAAAATCATTGTTTTTGCCATAGACTTACTTTGCTCCACGTCAAAGAAAACATCATAATACGAAATAAAATTTGATATGGAGCACAAAACGACAAAATGTTTTTTTAGAAAAACCATTAAAACTTTGGATTTATTGCATGTAAACTTATGAAAATGTATAGTTTTGTTAAAAACATACGCAGCAATCAATTAGGAGCGTTTAAAAAAAATTTATTGAGTAGTAGTTGATAAAATTGATTGTAACCCCATTTTATCGTTTTCCTCAAAACCGACTTGATGGCTTATAGGCTAAAACAATAATAACCTGACGATTTAATAAATTAATCAATATTAAATCATAGATGCATAGATGATATCAATAACATGTTATCCATTGCGTCGGCTTAATATGCCAACCAGCTGACTTCCTTATAACAAATTTTACAGGAGAGACAAAAACCTTTTTTTCCTATTTGCTGATTGAGAGAAACACAAAATTCGACAACTTCAAGACTCAAATTGAAGAAAAACTACATGCTGGTCTACCACATGGCATCAAAATCTCAATTAACTTAAAAAGTGGATTTAGCAGGCTTGAATATTAAGCCGACGGTTTGTTTTTCTGTGCACCGCAAATTCTAAATGAGTAACGTACGAAGGGATCACGACCTCAAAAGTAAAAAATATATAAATTTAATAAATGAATTGTTTAAAGAAACAAACACAGTTTTAATAAAAAATTCACAACAAAAATATTTTTCAATAAAAGCCCGTATGGGAAATGCTTTGGTTAATATTTGTGTGTATCTACTATCTTCCCAATAAAAAATGGAGCTTCCAACGCAGCAAGTTTGTAAGTTCGCACTTTGAAGCAATACATTTTTGATACAAAATGCGCCGTATTCAGCGCATATAAAAATTGGTAAATGTAACGATCAGTTTACACACTAAATTTTTCATTACCATTTTTCCTTAAAATGTTAACTTACAAACCTGCTTCATATTAAGGAAATGTTTATGCGGGATAAGCATCTAAACGAATACGTTTATTTACCTCAGTGAGGTAATTAAACGTATTTCTTTACAAGCTATTTTAACTTTGATGTATGACATTAAGTTAAATCATATGGTACATATGTTTTTTCTTGTGAGAGCAATGAAGGCAAAAACAATATATTTATCCGTTTAAGAGCTTTTTTTTAATTTTGTCATCATTTCGCTAGTGAATAATTTGCATATTTTAGCCATTTCTGCATTTTTGTTGGACACTTTTTTTGTTTAAAGAACTTTCTAATAGTTTGTAAGCATACGTTTTTGAAGCATATTTTAATACATGTCCAGAGAATAAGAAAAACTTCTTGAAATTCTGATTAACAGATGGATTTTCTGTTGGTTTAATTTTGCTATCTAGATTTAATTTTACTCTAAAATTTCAAGTTTTCGTTGAAGATACATAAATGTTATTTCAAAGTGCCAAATTTTATATAAGCAGAACTTAAGGTACTATTTTGAAAATTTGTGCTAATGTGTGTATTACAAGAAATATGGACGCATCTTGTAATATACCGATCAAATCAGAAACACTTTTCAAAGTTAGTTTTTCATGTCCATCCGCCCGTTTGGCTGGTTGTCTGTCCATGTAAAGCTTGTGCGCAAAGTACAAGTTGCAATTTTGTAAATAATTTGATCAATTTGGTAAATACGTTTTAATTGTCATGAGGATAAAATCTATGTTAACTGTGAGAATTGGTCTATAATATCACATAGTCTTCATAAAATTTTTTTTCCGAAATAGACTCTTTGTTTCTCCAAACCATTTAATTATGCTACTATTTAGATTTAATTCGGCACAAAATATTTTACTGCAAATCAAATTTTGTTCAATCGGTTCACATTTAAACATACAGCTTCACAATTCAAATATCGCTCCCGAAAATGTTAAAGCTATTTTATCCATTTAAATGTTAATATTAATACAAAATTTAGCGACCGTCCATTCCCTTTAACAAAATTTTTTTCATATATTTGGTGTATCTAAAGAATATTCGCACTCTAATACGAATCTGAACCTCATAACATAACTTCATGCTGGTGAGGCCATTAGTGTATCACTGTATGGGCATTACCGACTATGACTTTTTTGTTGTTTTTTTTTTAATGCAAATATTAAATAGTTGAATATTTTGCTTTCAATTACCCCATTTTTTTTCTTGCATATTTTATTTTAACAATTTGCATATTTTTAAGTTTTTTGTGTATTTCCGGTTTTTCTTCTTATGATTCAGATATAAACTTAATTGCATTACTTGCATTGATTTTGTCAAATAGCACTCATGCAATTAAACGAATGATATTTAGTTCAAATTTTATTTTGGGACTTTCATTTTTAAGGCAATTACCCGAATTGGGTAATTAAGCGTAAGGTAATTAAACGTGGATTTTTGATTGAAAAATAGAAAAAAAACCGGGGATGTAAAACTTAGGCAATTATGCGTGACATGAATTTAAGCGTGGGGTAATTAAGCGGGTTATACTGTATATTTTTTTAAATTTGTTTGGATTATTTGTATTGTGGTGATTTTGTTGAACTGTTTATGGTTTTTAATTAAAATTTTGATATTTTTAATTAGGCTAAAGTTCATTTTATAATTTATATTAAATTATTTTTGAATGAAGAAAGGAATTTTACAGCATGAAATTAATTAAAATTTCCGTGAAAGCCTGTGTTCGATTCCTGCGGCAGTCAAGAATGAACAATTATCAATAAATTTTCAGGTTGTAAAATTTCTTTCTTCATAAAAATAGTTTAATGAAAATTATGAAAGAACTTTAGCCTAATTAAAAATATCAAAATTTGTTCAATTACCTTCCTGCATCTCTGAATGTCTTATTGCGTAGGGCATAAATGTTTATATTAGTGCTTCGCAAAACAAGAAAAATTTTTTTTATATATTTAGCTGGTGCAGCCTGATAACTCCGTTTATTTTGTTTTAATGGGGTAGTTTTGTATTTAAACTTATTTTCTCCGATTTAATTAACTTTTACGATTTTATATGTATGTAAAAACCTTGTTCTCTGTATCTTAAACTCGTCACACATTTTTAGAAATACGCAATTTTCGTAATTCAATTTCATATTTTACAAATTGCAATAATTTTACTTTGTATCGATAGAAGTGAACAAACGTAGTTAAAAAAAACAAGTAAATATTTAACAATCATAAGAGGAAATATTTGTAGATATTCATTGGTAAATGTTTGAACAGTGATTATTTAGAAGTTGCTTACTTGTATGATTGTTTGCGACGTTGCTGTGATGTTGAGCACGTGAAATGTCACAAAGTTTTTACCCGTGAATGAATTAAATTTATAAAAATCTTTAAAATACAGTATGAATCAAACTTATTGCGGTTAATCTATTTAAGCTCAGTTTTTTGAGACATGAGGGGTAAGAAACAGAAGTAGCAACCTCCATTTTTTTAACTTGTATAATAAATAACAAAAACATATGTATATCTTTATATATAATAACTAGGGGTCTGGCAAATATTTGGGTTTGCATTTGCGGACTATTCGCATATTTTTGCTTTTCGCACTCGCTTAAAAATATATGCGAATATTCAAAGCGAAGCGAATATCTATTGGTGGCAATATCAATAACATTTGAAAACCTTTAAAGAAAAAAATTTTAACAAACTTTACAAAAAATTTAATTAATGATTTACAACGCACTGCTTTTAAGAGTGATAAAGCATCCATAACTTATGTTAATAAAACATAACTACACTTAACTAAACTTGGTGTCAGTGATGCCTGGCAATCTTCAACAATTGACAAAACCATGTACCCGAATATTTGTCGCCCACCCTAATATATAATTAGGAACATTTGCGAACTATAGAAAGATCGAAGATCTAATGAACGAGATTTCTACATAGAAATTAATTTGTAAAAAAAAACAATCACACGTTCTGAACTAAGAGAAAAATCAATGTTATTTCGAATTTTTAATGAAAACTTTTAGGGATAAAGAGAGATATATTTTCAAAAGGATTTTTTTTTATTTTAGTTCAGAGAACTGAAGAAAAATTTTTTTTTAAATTTTACAGAGCCTTCACTTTTATTTGGTATTAACTTTGCTAAAAATTATTAGATACATACATTAAAAAAAATTTCCCTACGTTAAAAATTTATTGTTTTTAGCAACAGGCAAACAAGCACATAAAGGGTATTCACGTCACAAGTTGCACCCTTGCGAAAAAGCAAAAGTGCATGAATATAACAACAGCCACACAGACAATTAGTTGTGCGTAAATAATTTTCATTGTGGTTGTTGTTATGTGTTTGCACTTTTGCTTTTTTTGCAAGGGTGCAACTTGTGACGTGAATACCCTTTATGTGTTTGTTTGCCTGTTGCTAAAAACAATGAATTTTTAACGTAGGGAACATTTTTTTTTGTTGTAGGGAAAAAGGGATATTTTCTTAGACACGTAGGGAATTGTTGAAATTTCTCCTGGCATCACTGCTTTGTGTATTAGACCCTTTATGCACAATACATAATTATATTTGGCTTATAAGATGTATCTGGAACAAAATTTCTATGGAAATTTTTTCTACAAAAACTTTAATAGAACATAAATATTTTTTTAAATTTATAAATGCAATTTTTATTACATATTTTGATTTATTTTGCCTTGTAAAATTAACACAGTGTGTACTACATACCGGATTAAATTCCTAATTTCTCAAGCTATTTCTGTTTTATTTTTGAACAAACTTATCGTTAGCTAAAATGCAAAAAGGCGTTACTAACAAAAAATTCAAAATCGAGTTTTTGATTGATTTTTATGAATGCCATTAAACTTCATGTCTTGACGAAATTTTACACTTCTGCGATTAGAAAATTATGCGTTCATAACCAAAAAACCAAGGGACGTAACTACATGTGTTTTTATTTGATAAATGCAAAATAACGTAATTACACATTTTTTCCAACAAAATATAATGAAATGGGTTTCTTTAAACATTGTTTGAAGAATTCCATGTACTTCTTATCCAATGCATGTTTTTCTGATACGTCTAAAGTTTTAATTTTCCGAAGTTTTTTGTTTCTCCTGTAAAATTATATTCTTGTTAGTTACGCCTTTTTGAATTTTAGCTAACGCTATGTATTTTGGTACTACGTATAAATGTAAGAAAATATAATATTTGTACATACATTAGCGTGGGTAAATTTTTTTTGTAAATAGGCGTATAGCAAAAACTTAATCTGCAACAAAATCTAAGAAATTATTGGGCCAAAATCAAAACCTAGGCCCGCCGAGAGACACAAAATAGTTTTTACAATTTTTAACATGTGGCTTACTTCTTCCAAAGTCATCTTTTTCTCATCAACCACGTTTAAAATTCGTTCCCTCATATTGGAAATTTGGGAAAATAGTTTAAATTTGACAACAGTGTGTTGACATTAATGCTTAAAATCTTAAAAAGTACTAAGATGTAGATATCAGTTAGGTTTCAAATAATAGGTTAAGAGAGCAAAAAACCGTTTTATGCAAACAATACCACATTTTTCAATAAAGCTGGGCCTAATTCTGTTTCATCTTTCCAAGCCTTATTTTAGATACTTTTATTTAGAAAATTTACCTAAAATTAACTAAAATTTACTGTTACTGAACAATCAGAATGAAAATATTTTTTTAATGTTTTATTTCGTAATTCAAATAACAGAACCTAAATCTTTTTAACAACCCATTCGGTGTGTTTGGGTTCGACTTTGTATAGTCACTGCCATAATACCGTCAAGAGTTTTTGCAATTACTCGCGGTGAGACACGCGTTAGCAACTGCAAACATCTCTGGGTTCCCTAGATGTGCGACGGAACTCCTGGATCTGGCAGTGGTACATCATCAGATTGAATATACCAACAACAGGTGCTCGTGTGGGATGTTGCAGTAAATTGAGGTTCAGATAATAAGTTGTCATTATCTAAGTCGACTAAATCCATATCATCTGTGCAATTGAAATTAAAGGGATGCTTTTTATGGACCCTGAGTTTAGTTGAGTCATGCAATTGTTCACCACAATACAAAATTTCGATAATGGCTCTTTCACGAACAGGTTTCCTTCGTCGAAAAGCATTGTTAACAATATATTTTCCGGATGGGCTAAAAATTCTTTGTTTTGTATCGTTTTGTTGACAATAAACTGAAAATTTTGTGGTTAAAATTGCGTTGACTTAATAAATTTATATAAAAACGCAAACATTAAAATACATCGCTACATAAACGTTAATAATAAAGTTAGCCAATATTTTTAAATTTGTTGATGGTAAACTAGTTGCAACATATAGGCGCAATATTCTGCTGGCTTTTGTTAACCAGCAAGAATGAACAATTTGTCCCGGTTTCATGCTGGCTATACCTTCTTTACTTTCATAGCAGAATACTAAATTATACTGTTTAAGAGAAGAGCGGAGCCTAACAAAAACATTATCTTGTTAAATTTTCGTAATTTGTATAAAAATTAAAACATAATATCGATGCAAGACCAATGTGCCAAATATCTTAAGCAATACTTAAGGTTTAAGAAAAAATGCCATAAATACGTCCAAAAAGATCAACTATATTTATGTTTTTATTCATAATCAAACCTCTCGGTGGGAGCTAGGTTTTCTATAAGACCCATACTTTTAGTGGGTAATTTTCTTAGAATTCGATGTGGATTTCGATTTTGCTGTACGCCTGTCACGTTTTTTCTGACTCGAACAAATTGACCCACCCTAATGTACATATTCATTTATTCCAGTGTATCCATATAGTTTTTTTTTCGAAAAACTTACAATTTCCCAAAGAAAAACCTTTCGGTTTTATTAGTTTAAATTAAATTAGTGATTCAGAATTTCATAGAGAAAATAAACGGAAGATTTCTAACATTTTAACAGAGAATAGTTTTCCTAAAGAATTAATAACAGATTTATTAATACAACATAATAATTGTAGATTAAACAACCAGGATAGTATTACGGAACAGAAAATTTATAAATCAGTAACATATATTCCAAAATTTTCAGAAAGATTGGCAAAATCAGATATATATGATAACAAAATATATAAAATAGCTTATAAATCTTTCAACACATTAGGTAAACTATTTACTAAAACAAAAGACAAAATAAAGAGGATGGAAATGTCTAATATTGTTTATCAGATACCTTGTAAGGGTAATGATAGTGGACAGTGTAATAAGGTATATATAGGTACAACAAAGAATAAACTAAAAACTAGGATAGCAGGTCATAAGTCAGATCAGAAGTATAGAAATATTTCACAAAAAACAGCTTTATCAACTCATTGTGCTAATCTAAACCATTATCCAGATAGTACAAAAGTTTTAAACATGGAAAATAATTACAAGCGTAGATTTATGTTGGAAATTTTACAAATTATAAGAGTACCGACAGTTTCTAGAATTAATTTTAAGTCAGATACTGAAAATGTAGCACAAAATTATAGACATTTAATTTATAAAAATAGAAACGAAAGGTAAACAATTTTTGTATATTATAATAGATCAAGTTTGTATTGAAAAATATTTTTTATTCAATTCCAAAAAAATTTTTTTAATTTTGTCAATTTTTGTTAAATTTGTTTTAAATTAAAATATTGCTAATTTTTTTGTTAAAAAGAAAAAAACCCTGAAGAAGGCACTCAAAGAAGTGCCGAAATATTGGTTTTAAATAAATTTGTGAAAAGTTTTTATATAAAAATAAGACCTTAAGCTCGAGAATTTAATTTATATATTAAAATAATAAAGGTCGAAGAAAATACATATGAGATATTATTATTATAATTTAAAAGATTTTGTTTGTCGTGCTTAATAATTAACTGGCAAGTGCACGGCTTGAAAAACTTAACTGGCAACATACTTTTGAAAGTTGTAACGTGGTTTTGTCGTTGGCTGGGGTAGTTCAGTTGCGTCCAGGGTCGACTTACGGAATCCACGACCCTTAAGTGAAAACACGAATGATTTACCCTCTTGGGGTTAGAAATAATCTCTTAACTTTATTTACAATTCAATTACAATACTTTGTTAATTTCATTTAACATTACTTGCAGTACAGCAAACAGGCAGGAATTTGGCGGATTCTCCTCGGCTAATGTATTCGGGTTGGAATCGGGTGGGGAGTCTGGATCGGGTTCCTTTAACGATCGGCAATGATGAGGTAGCTCGTTACGATTGGTTCTTATGTCTAGGTATCTAAATACTACAATGCATCCTTATATACTAGGCTAACTACTGATTTACTAAGAGAGGACTGGCGACCGAAGTCCCAGTACAAAAACTGTTGACCGAAGTCACAGTACAAAAACTGTTAACCGAAGTTACAGTACAAAAACTGTTGACCGAAGTCACAGTACAAAAACTGTTAACCGAAGTTACAGTACAAAAACTGTTGACCGAAGTCACAGTACAACAACTGTTAACCGAAGTTACAGTACAAAAACTGTTGACCGAAGTCACAGTACAAAAACTGTTAACCGAAGTTACAGTACAAAAACTGTTGACCGAAGTCACAGTACAAAAACTGTTAACCGAAGTTACAGTACAAAAACTGTTAACCGAAGTCACAGTACAAAAACTGCTAACCGAAGTCACAGTACAAAAACTGTTGACCGAAGTCACAGTACAAAAACTGGTAACCGAAGTTACAGTACAAAAACTGGTGACCGAAGGCACAGTACAAAAACTGTTAACCGAAGTTACAGTACAAAAACTGTTGACCGAAGTCACAGTACAAAAACTGTTAACCGAAGTTACAGTACAAAAACTGTTAACCGAAGTTACAGTACAAAAACTATTGACCGAAGTCACAGTAACGAAACTGTCAACCGAAGTCGCAGTCCAAGGCAACACCCGAGTTAATACAAGTGTCGGCGACCGTCGTGCAGAAGGCGGGGACTAAGTCGACTTTAATATGGCAAGATCGTGAGTGCAATGAAATCGCCCCGATTGTCTCTAAATCTAATCTACTTATTCAATCTTATTCATAAACTAAATGAGAATTCTCATAACAAAAGGGAAACATTAGGGGGATTCATGTGTAAGTGGATAACATTAGGGGGTTTCATGTGTAAGTGAATTATGATATTATTTTAAATGCAGGTATAATATTACTTTTCTAAAGAATATTGTATTAAGATAAAATATGAAATAATAAAATATAATTATATGATTTTCTTTTACTTAAAATAAAATAGAATATAATTATATGTGGCGTAGATTTCGGGGAGTATAAATAAATCTACGTTACATTTCCCCCCTTCTTTGGAGAAGGCTGTGGTGGTGGCTGGATGTGGATCCCCTTCCAGATTTCATCTTCGGTGAACTGATGCCCGTTGTATTTTATTTTTCGAGCAGGCTTGCGGCGCTGGTTTCGTATGGCTACTACGTGGTCAGAGCTGGGAGGCTTGGATGGTTTGCTGACGATGTTCGGCTCGGCTAACGGGGGTGGTTGTCTTATGGCGTGGCATCTTCCCAGCCGTGTTGGTGGCGGGGCATCTGCTATTCGCACCATTCTTTTTGGCTGGCCTGGGTTACAGGGAACGAGTGGAGGTGGTCCATTGCCTACGATCGGTGGTGCTACGGACTCCAGCGGGATGATTACGTTGCTAATTATTCGAGGCCGAGCCTCCACAGGTGGTCTGTATGGTATGGGCTTTGCTGGAGCTGGAAGAAGCTGGATGGCTTCGACCTTGTCGGGATCAGTGCGGATGCCGTCGGGAGTAACTGGATGGCCGAGGTAGCGGATACTCGATCGCAGAAACCTGCATCTGTTGAAATTAAGCTTCATCTGGGCTTGTATGAGACGCATAAACACAGCTTCCAGGGTAAGTATGTGCTCCCTGAAGGTTCGGCCAAGTATTATAATGTCGTCCAGGTAGACGAAGAGCCGGGGGTACAGATCGGTGCCTATAATACGGTTCGGTATGCGTTGAAATGTTGCTGGCGCAGAATGCAGTTTAAAATTCATAACTTTCCACTGGAAGAGCCCTCTGCCAGGGACTGTGAGCGCGGTGTATGGTTTGGACGAGGGCTTCAGTGAGATCTGCCAGTACCCGTTCTTCAGGTCCAGGTAGGAGATTAACTTGGCTTCGCGTAGCTGGTCGAGGATGGCATTAATTTGTTGCAGCGGGTATGCGTCAGGTTCACTAGCTACGTTTAACTGTGGGTAATCTATGCACATCCTCCAGTCGCCCTGTTTCTTCCGGGTTAATACTATTGGTGAGCTATATGCGCTTCGTGACGGTTTAATGCGTTCCTCACGCGGTAGTTTGTCGACCTCTTCGTTAATTACATGCTTCATAGCAGGATTTCGCGGCACATACCTCTGTTTGATGGGTTTCGGATGACGAAGACGGATCTCATGTGTGTCGATCAATTCAAACTTCATCGCGTAATTATGTACGAGACCTTCTAATTCTTTATTTTCTTCACCGGTTAAGATTTCTCGGGTAGTCAAGGCATGTAGTGGTGGATGTACGGGGGAAACTTGTTTTTTCATTTCGGGGCTTGGCAGCCTTTCGCCGTGTAGCCGTAGCTCGAGCTGTAAGGTGCTCAAGAAATCCATCCCGAGTATCATTGTTTCGGCCAATGTGTCAATCACTGACACCAGCAAGGACACCGTAGTTCCGTCGTATACCACAGGGATGAGAAATTCTTCTAGCGAGGTCGCCAGGGATTGATCGGCCATCTGTACAGTACCCAGGGTGTTGACCGGATCGATGTTATGGGCACTCAGGTGTTCCCTCATGGGTTTTCCGATGTAAGTACGAGAGGACCCGGTGTCGACTAATGCCATTACCTGTCGACCGTATATTTTTACCGACACAAAGTATCGGTTGTCGTTGGTGGGTTGTTCGCATACTGACGAAGCCCTACAGTCTCTCCGACACCCGCAGGCCCTAGAAAGTACTCCCTCGCGACCACAATATGAACAGAAGAGATAACCGGGAAAGTTACACGATGTCCGCTTATGACCCAACCCCTTGCATCTCCAGCAATTTGTCGCTCGGTTATATCCCGGACTGAATATCATGTGTGAGGTCTGGGGCCGTTCTTCTCGCTTAAGGGCTTCGTACTCCTCCGTCATAGTGATTAGCTCATCTAAGTTGCTGAAATCGCTTCGGCGAATATAATGTCGGTATTCGGTGCGAAGGCCATAGTAAACTCGATCCAGGTGGTTTTGCGATCGTAGGATTGGATGTCGTCTGGCGAGACTCAGCATGCTAAGCACATAATCTTTAGCCCGTTCTCGGTTGTTCTGCTTTCGGTTATAAAAGTTCTGCTCTAAGTGCGATAGATATCTCGGGGGTAGGAAAAATTTCTCTACTTCCTGTCTAAATTGTGTCCACGTGTTCAGTGTGCCCTTTTTAACCCTAAACCACTTGAGCGCATTGCCGGTTAACATACCCAACATGAAGGGGAGTAGGCGGTTAAGAGGTATTTGATGACATTCCGACAGCTCTTCGAGGCGTTCCAGAAACTCCATTAAATCGTTTTCTCCGGAAAACTTCAAGTCCCACTTGTAGACGATGTTCATTATTTCAAGCTCGGAAATGTGGGTTTGAACAGGCTGTGGGGGCACCGAAACCGTTGGTTCGTTGTCGGATATGATGTTTCGTTCCCCCGATGTCACCTCGTTTTCCAACTCTAGTAGGAGATTTTCAGAGGAGGCCCTCAGCCGTTTGGTGCGGATGGTTTCAGCCAGCTGCTTACGAAGGTGTGCGACAGTGAAACCGACGGTCGGTATACCGAAGTTCCCGCATTGTTCAACCAGCTGTTCCTTGTGTAAAAGGTATATCCATCCAACCGAATCTGTATTTAGTTGATTACTCGTAGACGCGTTATCCTGTTTGCCGTGTTTGTAATTGTGGGCCGATTCCTCATCGATGGCGGCGGTGGCTTCTTTCTCGCGTTGCGATTTAGAATCGGGTCCCTGCTCGGGCGCCATTTGTAACGTGGTTTTGTCGTTGGCTGGGGTAGTTCAGTTGCGTCCAGGGTCGACTTACGGAATCCACGAACCTTAAGTGAAAACACGAATGATTTACCCTCTTGGGGTTAGAAATAATCTCTTAACTTTATTTACAATTCAATTACAATACTTTGTTAATTTCATTTAACATTACTTGCAGTACAGCAAACAGGCAGGAATTTGGCGGATTCTCCTCGGCTAATGTATTCGGGTTGGAATCGGGTGGGGAGTCTGGATCGGGTTCCTTTAACGATCGGCAATGATGAGGTAGCTCGTTACGATTGGTTCTTATGTCTAGGTATCTAAATACTACAATGCATCCTTATATACTAGGCTAACTACTGATTTACTAAGAGAGGACTGGCGACCGAAGTCCCAGTACAAAAACTGTTGACCGAAGTCACAGTACAAAAACTGTTAACCGAAGTTACAGTACAAAAACTGTTGACCGAAGTCACAGTACAAAAACTGTTAACCGAAGTTACAGTACAAAAACTGTTGACCGAAGTCACAGTACAACAACTGTTAACCGAAGTTACAGTACAAAAACTGTTGACCGAAGTCACAGTACAAAAACTGTTAACCGAAGTTACAGTACAAAAACTGTTGACCGAAGTCACAGTACAAAAACTGTTAACCGAAGTTACAGTACAAAAACTGTTAACCGAAGTCACAGTACAAAAACTGCTAACCGAAGTCACAGTACAAAAACTGTTGACCGAAGTCACAGTACAAAAACTGGTAACCGAAGTTACAGTACAAAAACTGGTGACCGAAGGCACAGTACAAAAACTGTTAACCAAAGTTACAGTACAAAAACTGTTGACCGAAGTCACAGTACAAAAACTGTTAACCGAAGTTACAGTACAAAAACTGTTAACCGAAGTTACAGTACAAAAACTGTTGACCGAAGTCACAGTAACGAAACTGTCAACCGAAGTCGCAGTCCAAGGCAACACCCGAGTTAATACAAGTGTCGGCGACCGTCGTGCAGAAGGCGGGGACTAAGTCGACTTTAATATGGCAAGATCGTGAGTGCAATGAAATCGCCCCGATTGTCTCTAAATCTAATCTACTTATTCAATCTTATTCATAAACTAAATGAGAATTCTCATAACAAAAGGGAAACATTAGGGGGATTCATGTGTAAGTGGATAACATTAGGGGGTTTCATGTGTAAGTGAATTATGATATTATTTTAAATGCAGGTATAATATTACTTTTCTAAAGAATATTGTATTAAGATAAAATATGAAATAATAAAATATAATTATATGATTTTCTTTTACTTAAAATAAAATAGAATATAATTATATGTGGCGTAGATTTCGGGGAGTATAAATAAATCTACGTTACAAAGTTGTTTTGATTTTTTCTTAACCTACTTACAACTACAATTAATTTTGGAAGAATTCCAACCAGTTGTAGTGGAGAATGTTAAAAGAAATAAACTCACTGTTTATTGTTGTTGTTTATGTTTAAGCTTTGATATCGTTTCAAGTAAAGCTGTTGCTTATAATTCTTATTCGCCTAACAGTTTTGTTTGTTTAATATCTTTAGTTTTTCTAAAATCTTTGGAAGATGTTTCCTGACGATCTGACCTAAGCAACCAGTGAAATGCGCATAGGAATAGCTTATCCCATCAACAATAAATTTTCAGTGTTTTCATCAAGAATAAAAATTGGGAATTAAGCCCGAATAACAAAATCATTTAAATAATATTCTTATTAGATGTATATTGAAAATCTTTATAACACATGAAGTCAGTAACGAAAAATGTCAACATGTCAAGCACATACTCAGTCATTTCAATTGTTTTATGTAAGCATTTGTATTGAAATTGATAGTAATTTTAATGTAATCATTTGATAGACAATATTTTATCAATTTGATATCAAATTGTTATCAAATCAAAATTAAACTTGGCAATACTAAAGCAGAAAATAAATGATAACATTAAAAATGGCGATTACAGTTAAATGTTCGTTACAATAAAAGAAAAATTACATATAAAGAGAAGAAGAACAATTAGATATAAAGGGAATTGAATTCGCCTTTTTTATTTAAATAAAAAAAAATATATTTTTCACATTGTGTTACAATCAGAGCTGCCGTTTTTGGATATTTCTAAACAAAATTGGTTATATTTTTTTTTTTCAATGTGAAGATGTGAATTTTTTTTTCATTTTGGTTATTATGATTAACACGTATTCGTACAGTTGCTTCCAGGGCTGCCGTTTTTGGTTATTTCTAACCAAAATTGGTTATATTTTTTTTCAATGTGGAGATGTGAGTATTTTTTTCATTTTGGTTACTTTTTTTCTAAAATAATAATGCGTACGAATATGTTTTTCTTGATATAATTATTTACGAGCTCGAATTATTTGTACCGTGTCCTACGATTTTTTCATTATTTATTACCAATGATTATAATTTATCAAAAAAAAAATCCCTTTCAAAACAGCAACCAAATAATTTGTTTAAGATTTTCGCTAAAAAAATATTGCCATTTGTGTTTTTTATATTAAAAACGCCATGTTCTGAAATAGAAAACAAAGAAAGTTTTATTAATCAATGGAGATTTTCAATTATTTTTCTTTAATGAGCGTAGTTTTTCTTGATTTTAAGAGTGGTAAAGATAAGAAGTACTTTAAGTAGAAAGTGCTTAAAAACATGCGGAATCGATATCAGAAAATTACTGAAAAATTACGTAAAAGTCGTTTTAGTGTTTCTACAAACTTGAAAATAAGTTTAATGTTCTAAATTGAGGTTATCTCCAAAAGTATATTGAAATACATATTTGAAAATACACATGTGAATTTTAAAGATTTTTTCAAAAATACATTGATTTATCAATATTAAATTTTCTTTAGGAAATGGCTGTAAGTTTAATAAATTTTAAATTTTACTGGATATAACTTGTCGGTATGTATATTTATTTAATGTTTTTTAAGATAATTATTTGGTAAAAAAAACTTTTGACTGTCAGTCATATTCTTTTTCCATCGAATGTACCTTATGAAAGCCGAATTTGTTTATATTCGCCATAATATTTTACAATGATTCACAAAATATTTAAAATAGAACAATTTTGAAACAGTTATTTATAATAAGAATTATAAATTTCAATGATTTTCTCAATTAATAAAAGGCATTTTTAATTTGGTTATATTTTTTCACATTTGGTAACTTTTTCAAAAATTATGGTTGTAAAAATTGTTTTGGTTATGGCAGCACTGGTTGCTTCAGCCAGCTCATGTACATTATGGTTGGGCCTAAGGTTAGGTTAGGTTCCATTGGCAGCCGTGATCAAGCACAGCTCACGTGGGTCCATTAATTAGTTCCCGTTGTATTACCATGTCACACAGTCTCCATGGGTCCTATGTTATCTGGCTGCCAGTATTCCCGCGCTGCCACCCGGTCGATTCTAGGAGTGGAACCTCAACATAAGAGAGACAAGTTTTGTCCCCAAGAGCTCTTCGACCAAACATTTCGAGTCTTAAATCTCCGAATGCCGGGCAATTACAGAGAAGATGTTCCGTTGACTCTTCCTCCTCCTCGTTGTCGCAACTTCTACATAAGTCATTACAAGGGAAATAAGGAAATTCAATTTTAGGAAATCCCCGCAAGGTTTTATTTGTTTTTTTTTATTGAATCTAACAAAATTTTCAATAAGTATCCAAATCTAAATTCTAATAGTTATTTATTAGATATTTCCAATGAAACATCTAGTTTACTGTATTCAAATACTTATTATTCTACATTTAATCCCAGCAGGTGCCATCCATATCCAAAGAATAAACGTTTGACTTGAAAATGCGTGCGGTTGAATTATTAATAAGTCTTTGTTATATGAATCAAAATTTTATTCGATAATTATTGACGAAAACACAGATTTGTCGGGGAAAACCCAGATTTCCTTATCTTAAAGATATTTCAACATACAACAAAAAGTTGTTAGGAAAGCATTTATTGGCTTTGTTGTAAACGCATTTGAAGAGGCTTCAAAGGATATTGATAATGACGTTGATGTGTCAATTGATGCGAAGGCACTATCATCATTAGTTCTAAAAGCTTTGACAAATTTTAGCCTTAACCTAAAAAATTGTGTACGAAATGGAACAGATGGGTGTCCTCTGATGTCATCAGAAAATGGAGCTGTTATAAAATTCTGGACAAATGCAAAACAAACGCCTTGCTATTCCCATAAATCAAACAACTCAATTTTAAAAAGCAACAAAGTGCCATTAATACAATAAGTTGTATCATTTGTTAAGGAAACGACAATTTTTTTTAAATGTAATCATCCCAAGTGAAACGCAGTTTTAGCAAAGGATTTGGGAGCCAAAATCTCTACATTATGCGAGACAAGATGGTTGGACCGTCACGACTCAATTTTACACTTTGCAACAAGTGTACATCACATAGTAGAAGCTTTGGAAAAAATATCTGAGTGGAAAGGTAGAGATACTTCATCAAAAGCCTTATATTAAGGAACTCGCTTAGTACTTTTGAATTCATTTACGGAATAAACATATTAAATTTTAGAAGATCTCAAAACACGTTTCCCAATAGATCTTCTAAATGTATTGAACATACCTAAATTTCTACCTCAAAGTGTAATCAAGTCAAATACAGATAGAAAACTTTTAAAATCACAACAAGCTGATGAGCTGATAATGTTTGATAAAAGAGATAGATAAGCACCTGCTAACATCTAAACTTCTTTACCCACTTACAACTACATTAAGAGTTGACAAAAAATCAACCAATTGTAGTCGGGACTGTAAGAAAAGATAAACTCACTGTTTATTGTTGTTGTTTTTGTTAAAGCTTGGATATTGTTACAGGTAAAACTGAGGCTTATAATTCTTATTCGCTTAACAGTTTTATTTGTATAATATCTTAAGCTTTTCTAAAATCTTTGGATGAAGTTTCCTGACGATATTGCCTAAGCAACCAGTGAAATGCGCATAGGAATAGCTTATCCCTTCAACAATAAATTTCAGTTTCTCAGTAGTATGAAATGAGAATTTAGCACATTTGAAAGAAACCTTGTTAATTAATTTTTGAATCCCAAGAAAACCTTTAAGTCTGAACTGTTGCATTTGCAACAAACATGGAAAATATCTAAAAATCTTCGTCAGTAGGGCAAGTTTAAAATGGCACGAAAAATGGTAAAAAAAATAGCTAAGTTATTTAAGAAACATTTATTATTATATGTTTCTTCAAATTGTCAAAAAAAAAAAAAATACTGGGGGGCAAAACGCAAGAATTTGGAAGTTGTTTTTAATACACTTTAAATCTAATTTTTGTTATAAAATGCTGTTTAATAAAGAAATATTTTTATAACATTTGTCATAAAATTGTTTTATCAGGGAAATCTTATTAAAAAACGACGTTTTAAATTCTTGCATTTTGCGTCTTCGATTTCTAGAACACCCCTGATAATCTCCTGTTATCAAATAAACAGTTCTATAAATGAAAAACACTCTTTCAACATCGCAAGTTGTAACTGGAGCATATTTGAACTCTTAAAGTTCAGATGGAGAAAGGTTGTCAATAAATTCATCCGTCTCACTTTCATTAAAACAAAATTGTGAGAAAATTGATTAAAACACTTTTTTAAAATTAAAATGCCAATCCATATAGGTTTTTCAGGAGTATTGAATAATTTACCACACGTGTTACGATCTAAAACGTTTTTCAAACCTTTCAACAAAATCAAAGAAAGACTGTACTATCTAAATTTGCCTCACAAGGAAATCGTAAATTGCCTATTTAAAAAAATTAATTTATATTGAACTGATCTTATATTTCATTTAACTTTATTGTTGAGTTTTGTTAATATAATATACACATATTAATTTTAATAAACTTTTAAAAACAAATTTTTTACTTTTTTGTATCAAAAAAAATTTCAACCCCCTAAGACTCAAGCTGGATCCGCGCCTGCGTGCCTCCCAATGGGCCAGTGGCCAGTTATGACCGCAACTAGGTTTCTTAGATGAGGTCTGGACAGCTGTAACGTCCGCTGTGTCCTTTTTTCTTTTATGCTGGACCAGATTTTCCTGGTTTCCCCACAGGAAGTTTCATCGTGCCACCTCGGAGTGGAAATAAGACGAAACTTGTCCGCTATGAGTTGCTTACTTCTTGGGACCGAAACACCTACATTATACGTTGAACCGTCTCGATACAAGGTGGTGCCTGTATGTCCCCGTGGGATCCAATAAAGGGTGGTCAATTTATGTGTCGCTATCTCCTTTGGAGACATCCGGCACTCTCGGCCAATTCTCGACCACCATTCTCATTGTACGTTCAAACCTAGTTTGAATGCTCCCACCTTCAGGGCCGGCCACTAAATAGCTGCCCCGTAGAATAGAATGGGTTTCATATAACCAGTATACATTCCTCGGCTTAATTCCCCAGTTTAGGCCAATGACCCTTTGCAGAAATATAATGCAGTTGCCGCCTTAGTAGTCCTGGGAATGGTGTTCATCCTCCAGTTCAGTTTGCTTCGAAATATTAGCCCAAGATACTTGGCACTCTCAGACAGTTCCAGTGAGACCGGCTTTATCCTCGGGGTATCAAATTTGGGAATTTTGAATCTCCTTGTGAAAAGTACCATTTCTATTTTAGCAGGATTTACATCCAATTCATATCCCTGCCACCATTTTGTTAGGACGTCCCGGGCTCCATAACTTCAGACAATAGTCTGGGATCTTTACCCATAGCGACAGCTACAACGTCATCCGCATACGCAACCGTTATGCAGAACGTCCTTTTCATGGCCCTGAGTACGGTATTTATATTCATATTCCAAAGTAAAGGTGAAAGTTCACCACCTTGCGACTAGGGTGCCCTTAGTCGCAACCTTGAAAATGTTCGAAGCGCCCAAGTTGGATTCGATAAGCCTGAAGTGCAAGATACTGCTGATAAATTGAATGATCGCTAGGTCGTTTTCCAAAAGTCTCAAAGCATTAATAACCGATTTAGTTATAACGTTGTTTAAGCTCCCTCAATATCCAGGAATGAACCTAAAGCAAATTCCTTGTAGTGCAGGGATCTCTCTATGTGGCCTACCAATGAGTAGAGCACTGTTTCAGTGGACCTTCCACTCGTGTAGGCGTGCTGTGCCAGTGACAAAGAATTGTGTCCTAACGATGATCTTATATGAATATCCAAAATCCTTTCCAGTGTTTTCAGTAGAAAGGGGGATAGGCTAATTGGTCTAAAGTCTTTATCCATAGTGTGAGATAACTTCCCTCCCTTGGGGATAAAGACGATATTATATGTTGTCCAAGTTGATGGGACATGTGAGAGACTCAGGCAGGCTCTAAATATTAACAAGAGACATGGCATCAATATTCTCAGGTTCTTTTAAAGATCAGCTGGGATACTGCATACCAAACCTGTAGATTTAAAGGGATGGAAGCTTTTGACCGCCCATTCCACACGGCGGCGAGTTATTGGAATATAAGGGATATCCCTAGCACCACTAAATGTTTCCTCCTGTTAGTCAAAATTAAGGTCTACTTACTAACCCTATTAACTACTACCTCGCCCTGGTCTTACCTTGATCGGCTGCGTAATGAGTACTATAGCCGTCTAAATTGAGTCCGTAATCCCTGATTTGTGTAACCTTCATTATAGCTCATCGCTTTGGACGACTGTAACGTTAGCATCCTCTGGATCGTCGTCCGATTCGAGAAAGATATCCTCATCGTCCGCCAATTCTATCTTACTAAAGAAGTCACCCACAATTCTACTGACCGATTGAGTTTCTTCATTGGTCGATGACGTTGCATATCGTCTTCCATATGCTCTGTTAAAACTGTCATCATCTTTGTTGACTCGGAGGAAGATAGTTCCAAACCCGTAGAATATCTTCCGCTGTGTCTTCCGAAGAAACGGCAGTGAGTCACTGTTTAATATAACAGTGGCCTTCCCGAACTCTTCAACAGATTCAGAAACCCTCACTACTTTCCAGTCCCTTGTGGGTAGCTGGGGGTTACTGATCGGTATAATTTCCAGGACCTCATTGGGGTCGGATGACTCAACGGGGATCTTGGCAAAAGATCTGGGTCAATCTTAGCGCCCTGCCAAACTTACCCCAGGGACTCCATGGCGTCCTTGTACAGCAGCGCTGAGCGCTCATCGGCACACACTATCAATTTGATGTGGCCTTGATACCAGGTGGCATCTTAACATTGTGGAGGTGGTCCAAGGTTACCCCTTAAGACATTCAGGAATGCCCTAATAATTGCGAAGACTTCCAGTTCTTGGAGGGAATAGCGCCGTGACTGCCGTTGCGGTTATTGATCGCCCACATGAGGTGGTATTTAGCCACATCATTTAACGATCTGTTCTGAGGCCGTTGAGGCGTATATTTGGACCGTTTAGTCACAGGAAGGGTGTCCTCCCCTGACCTTTGCCGTTTAGGCGCTGCTTCGGTTGGTTTCCGTTCAGGATTGCATCAATAAGGGTTTTTGCCCACTGGAGAGAAGTTTTCTCTTGCTCCGTGAGCTCACCAACCGGTTTTTCACCAAGTCGGCCAATGATTTTGTAGGCGGAGCGCCCGGTACTGAAGGCCCGTTTGTATGGATTAACGTGCCTGTGGGGTTTTTTGATAAGCGCTGTAGAGGCTGAAGGAGGTGCATCAGAGGGCATCGAATTTTTCTTCGAGTGCTCTCTATGCACAGGTTTTGGCACATGGGTAAATGAATTTGCGGCAGACTGAGTCTGAACCGTGAAGCCAGCACCCGAGGAAAGGGTTTTGAAAGGGTTTTCGCAAGTTCGGACCTGGGAAGCTTTAGAGGTACCTGTTTTCAAAGAACCCTTTACCAAGCTTTGTTTACGACCGCCTGAAGGCTTGGTTGTGATGCGTTTTTGCGCACTAGAGCCTGGCGTAACCACTTTGCTAGACGAGGTCTTAGTAGTATTCAACATACTACAGCCTGATACCGAACGGTAGTAAAAGGGTCTCCGGGGATTATGAAGCCTTTAGCCGGACGCGTAGGGCGTGAATTTTCGGGCATCCCGGGGTGGGGGGTTTGCATTTTATGCCTAACTCAGACAGACGCTAATAGACAGGGGGTAGTTCTGGGTTCTTACGCGCCTTAGACTCGTCTGGCATGGGAGGCCCTGCCGATCTTTACTGCCGTCACTACCGCCAGCATGACTCTAAACGTCGTTGTACTTAAGCCCTTGCATCGCGAGTCAATAAATAAATAATATTGTCAAATTTTCGATTAATAATCAACATCGACACAACATTCTTAGAAAATCAAAAATTTATTTTGAAGTAAAGTAGACGTCGAGTTTATATGACAACAACTTTAAATTGACGCCGACATCGACTTATATCATAAGCGTGGTTATCTTTCTTCCTAACCATCGTTCAATGTTTTGTTGTTTCTGATTTTAACTATCAGTGCATTTTAAGTCTTAAAGTCGTTGCAAGAGAATAAATAAATATTTGTTAACTAGTTTGAAAAAGCTTGTCACCAGTAGAAGGGGCTAAACTATATGGGTTTTAGTCACTCAGATGACTGAGTTTCAAACAAGCATATCCAATTGAATGAACAAAATAAATTAATAGACTCACGCGCACAACTCAAGACTACAATTGTGTACAGTTCATCGTCTTGAAATTACGATCTGATTGAAACCTCTTAAGTGGCTTTTATTCGTTGCAATGAATGGATGTACAAATGTATGGTTTGTTAGTTTTCCAGTGACAGCATATGTGTGTGTATGTTTGTATTTCCTCTATAGATACGTATTTCTTTACAATACACATTCGTTCCATGTAAACCACTTCCATTTAGTTTAATTAATTGAAATTTGTTTGAATAACTTTTGGTCGTTTATTTGATTGTGAGTGCATTTACTGTATTATGTATATGTTTGTACATACGAATGTACGTATGTACATATGTACAAGTCTGTATGCGTTTTAGTTGTTATAGAAAGATTCGAGTATCAAAAAAATGCCACCTTGTTACTTTGAAACCCTTGTGCAGTTGAAAGCAAAGTTCTTTGTACATGCTTCTGTTATTGTGCAATTCCCACAACAGAAGACATCAACATTCCTCAAGTAACCTCTGCCACCACCTATGCTCGCTCTGAAGACCAAAAACAAATCACACGCGCATCGTAACGTACAACCGTATGTTTAACAAGAAAGAGTGCTGTATTCGACACTCCCGAATTTTATATACCCTTCAACACAGTCAGGCGCAATAAAAGACCGAAACGGAATTTTTTTTAAATATTTTTTACATATGTAATGTGTTTAATATAAGTTAACGTTAAATTCACTTGATTACATTTTTAATTAAAACTGATTTTATTTTTAATTAATGGTTTAATTGAAAAAAATTGGCGAGAATTGTTTCTGTGTGTCCTCAAAACGAGTTCACTCCCTTTTACTACAAGCATTCTAATAATCTTATTTAAGGTATAGCGATCTTTGTATACTTGGGCGCTCTGCTTAACGAATAATAACATAATACAAGACGGAATACGCGACCGCCAGAGCTGCCGCAACAAAAGAAATTACAATTTTTTTTAAAGTTACCAAATTTAAAAAAATATATATATTGTAATAAGAAGGTTATTTGCACTTTATAGTTTGATAAAAATTAAAAATCAAGAAATTAAAATAAGAAATATAATTATTTAAGATATTGGAAAAAGAAAAAACTTATTCACAAAAATTATTTCTGTTTTATAACAGTAAAACCCGTCAAATATCCATCTAACGCTCAGTTAATAAAAAGTTTTTAAATTGAATTTTTTTTCAAGAAGATTTTCTTATTTTCCCTATTCTGTTTTTATAAATATATTTGTACTGCACAGTTATAAAAACGGAAAAGGGAAAATTGAACTGTTTTCTGCTGTTTAACTGTCAGTGGGAGAAGCTGTCAAATGTGATGATTTCTCAACAAACATGGCGATTTTTTTATCCTTTTAATTTATTAGACACCAGCACAATGTAATGCATTTTCTGGCCCGCTACGGCCTTCGTCAGCATTCTTTGTGTCACACTGGATAGTGATACTTTATAAATTGAATGTATTTAACTCAACAATTTAAACAAATAGAAACTGGGAATTATTTCCTTTCGAAGGTTACTTTATATTATATTCAAAATTTTTTATTTTCTCGAATTTATTCTATGAGCAAAATTTCAGTTATGTATTTTACAAAGCTTTTTTTTTGTAATGGTCCTATTCCTTAAATTTTTCGGAAATGACTTTTTTTATACACTACCAGACTATTACATTGTATCTTCTTGTTACATTTTACCTTAGCTTTCCTTTATTAAAAAAAAAATTATTTAAAATAAGTATTCTTATAAAAGGACAAAAGATGAGGAAATGAATAATCATATAAGAAGTTTGACTTTATTTTGTCTCTAGATTTAAGTATGTATACATATGTATATGGAGGTGTTTCTGCCAAAAGGAATTTAAATTTGTCACACAGTGTTATGTTTGAAATTGAATTTGAATATGTGCGTGCGGCTTTACATATTTATTTTGGTTTTTTTGTCGTTGTTAATAAATGCTTTTATAATAATTTCAAAAAAATGTGTATTTGTTTGCCTGTTGCTAAAACCAATAAATTTTTAACGTAGGGAACATTTTTTTGGTTGTAGGGAAAAAAGAGATTTTTTTAAACGCGTAGGGACTTGTTGAAATTTCTCCTGGCATCACTTCATGCAGCAGGAAAAGAAAGAAAGTAAGTTTCCCGTATTTCTTCTTTTTGATATTTTATTCCCCTCCACTGAAGTATTAAAATTATCCCATTTATAACTTAATATGTAATAATTAATGGAGAAAAATGTTTTGTAAAAAAGTCCTCAAAAATAGGAACGTTTTTACACTTTAAATGTTCGATTCTCAAAAATGTATTTTACGATAAGTAGCGATTTTGGTATAATCTTTATTTTTATGTTTATTGATTTAAAAGATAGATGGTGGACAAAGAAGTTTCAACATACAGGTAATACCCGTTTACTCCCTAAAAGGGCCGAATTTCAAAAAATACCAGACACCTATCCGCTTATTTTTCTAATGAACAACGATATGTGTTAATTTGTTTTGTGAATCTTTCAGTTTTCGAGATATGAGGTTACTAAATTAATCAGTTTTGAGCCGTTTTGCCCCCTCAGCGTTTAATAAAATATATACTGTATACTTCTTTTCTGTTCAAATCGGTTGACAAACAGTGGAGGAAAGTGTTTTAAAATGTTTGCGTTTGTCGATTTATATATGAAAATAATCAATAATTTTTAATAAGAAATGTTGTATTGTGTAGAATATATTTACTAATTCTAGAAGCCAAATGAAAAAAAAATTGAGTTTATGCTACGACAAGAAATTATTTTAACAAATCCATGATTGGAAATTACCAATTCGTGCAATAAAATCCCGAATTTAGAAGCTTAAGTTAGCGAAGCCGCGTTGTTGTTGTATAATTTAAAAGACTACATGAGTTTTTATTTTTAACATTTTCTTTATTTTTCTAACCTGGAGTGCTCCGTGGAGATCGCAGGTAGATGGTATTGCCTTAATAATTACCACACCTTAAAACTATTCTTACCCACTATTGATACCTAGTTCTTAGAACTTAAAATGCTGACTAAACTAAAGTCAGTAAGTTTCTTAAATTCCTGGTACAGATTTTTATATCAATATTTAAAATATCAAAAGCAAGCGAACGATGTATGAAATGTGGCCCCTAAGGTTTATTTAATTTAATAAATATAAGGACCTTATTCATTATAAACCAAACAATCCTCCATCACAAAATTAAATTTATTTTTTAAAAAATTAACGATCTCCTTAAAAGAAGTTTTTTTTTTATTAGGGACTAGAGTATCCAGTATTTGTCCGCCCATATTTGATCGAATAATTAAAATAGCCAATTTCAAATAACGAATAACTCGAACAATTTATGTCAATTAATCGATTAAAATTAATTTCATAGAAAATTCTACTTTTTTAATGTTAAAAAATATTTTTTTTAGATTTCTAACCATAAAACTAATTAAATGCATTTACTTTTTTATTACTCATACTTTAAAACATATTTAAGTCCATTCTTGGATTTGAGCGTGTGTGAAAAATAATTGGGGTATTCATAATGTTCTTATATTTTACAATGGTTTTAAAATATTGTTGTTGCTTTGTAAACAAAAAGTGGCTTAAATAAATAGATCTTTGCTTGTTATGTTTATTGTTCTGTCGTAAACCTGCGTTAAACGACTGAGCCGAGCCGCATTAGTTTTTGTAAGCCGTCGCTGTTGATGATAAAACTTATCCGGCTAACATCGGAATTTAGCCAGCGGCTAGCAATTTTTGCAACAAATCACTTGCGAGTTCAAATTAGACCGGCTTAGGACTCTGCTTTTGGTAAACAAACAAAATAAAATTTATTTTTTATAGAAAATAGTCAGGTAAGATCTAATTTCATTTATTAATTCATGGATAAGAATTAAAAAATATTTTGATGTTAGGTAAATATTAATTTTTTATATTTGTTTTAAATTAGCTGATTTTAATTCAAAGTGGCACACTGAATTTTGAGGAGTTATTCACAACAATCGTATTTGTTCATGTTATTATTTTAAGACATATGACTTTATGACACCTTGTGATTCCCCCAAATGTAAATTATTATTAACAGGGTTTAAAAAAACTGCAGTCGAAACCAAAAACTGTCGACAAAAACCGAAAAATTGTGTACAAATTTTCGCTTTTTAAGTTGGTTTGATAGCGACTGTTTACATTTAATTAATCAGAAGTAAAAGGAAAAGTTTTTTGGCCAATGAGAAGTTGAAGAATGCTAGTTTTTCTACTTTGACTGCAGTTTTTTAAATGCTGGCCATAAATGTCAAATAAACAATGTACTGTCGGATTATGGGTTACCTGTTTTTACCCGAATGTATCTTCTAATCGGCTGAATGTTGACTATTAAGATATCATTAGATCCATCTTAAAATCCAAAGCGTCCTTGTTTGAAAACGAAGTGTCTGATTTTTGTCGAGAAATAGTAATACGTTAAAAAAATTAACCAAACCTATAGACTCCATAAGAGTAGAGTTTTAAAATAAAGGAAATTTAAAGGGAATTACAAAAAAAATATAAGTTATCAGCCATGTTCTGGAAACCGAATACATACGAGTGTCATTGGAATGAAAATAATTTAAAAAAAGATCTTGTTTTAAATGTTTATAAAAAACCCTTTTATACAATACATTGAACTTCTCTTAAAATCAGGAAAAACAGCGATGATTTTTAAAAAAAATTGAACGAAGAATCTCTATCGATTTCAATTGCACCCGATCTTAAGAAATAATAAATGTGTTTCTTAACTGGCTGACGCCTCCCACCCCACTTTTTCAGATTATTACAGTATTTTTCGTTTAGCTGCACTTTCAAGTTTGCACGAAAATTTGTGCAGGCACGCAAAATATTCCATTATGCAGCATTAATTATGCTGCTTAAGCTGTTATGATACTTGCTATTTTTTGTATTTTTTCTATATTGGAGAACAGTGCAAATATATTTGCATAGGAAGTCTGACTAAGTGTAAAGAGTATGATTATATCATAAAAAATCTTGAAAATGTCAAACAAATATACATGTGTTATCGATAAATAATCTAAGACTGTCAAAAAAAATATAAAATTTTTTAACTTAAAATTGACATTTCCAGATTAATTGTTAGCACTGTTCCCAATTTTTTTAGTTTTTGATCGAAAGAAACGGATTTTAACTTTTTTTTTGCGATTTTTAACTTTAATGACGGTTTTTTGTGGGGAAAAAACGTGGGCAGTATTGTTTGTTTTGTTTACATTTTATCAAATTGTATTTCTTGTTCTTTCTCGCATTTGTTGTTTCATTCAGTCAATCCTAAAAAAATCCAATACAAAAAATAGCAAGTATCATAACACCTTTAGTGAATTCCCTTACCTGTATAAATGTGCTCTTGTGCTAAATTTTTAGCTTATTACAAAAATAGATTTTGGCATGCAATCATTATTTTCAACAAATTCTTTTAAAACAGTTTAAAATTTAATATTAATATATGTATATAAAACCATTTATTTAAAAACAAGTTAGAGTGCTATCTTCGGATGTGCTGAATCATTGATACCCTCCACCGACAGTTCGAATATTTCAGAAGTGCGCTCCATATGATATCTAGATATTATTAATTAAAAAATTTAATTTAATTAAAAAAAACGGCGTCAGCATTAACATTGGTCGCGGTTTAGACCTATATTAAATTATTGACCGGCAATTGAAAAGTTTTGTGCTTCTTTTTTAAATTTAAACTAGCTTGAGTAAAATATCATGATTCGTAATAGTTTTAACCGAACTAAAATGATTTTCAGGAGAGGGAATTGTATTGAACCAATGGTAAATTATGAACCAAACATCCTAAAATTTTGTAGTGATTTCTGGTGATAAAAACATAAATTAGAATAAATTTCAATACAGCAGTGAAATTAGTTTTCGAGTTTACAGTGAATTTAAGAGGGCTTCTTAGTATGGAATCTAATGTAAATTATGGACCGTATATCACAAAATTGCATGACATTTTTTCGGGCCATATGAAGTTCAGTTGAAACAAATTTTACCGCATTATCTATAACTGCTACAGTTTTAGGTGCATTTAATTAATTTCCCAGAGTAGGCTTTATATGGGGCCGATTTTGTTGGATTTCAATCCCAAACTGCTTACACAGACAAAATTATTAGTAGTTTTTTTTCAATTATTTATGTAATAATTAATGTAATAATTAAATCAATTATTTTTTTTGTTGAAAGAAAATTAAAAATATAATATAAATAACATTTTAGTTGTAGATAACTAAAAACAATTTGACACCAAGTTTGTTCTTTTCTTTTGAGTTTTTCGAAAGTGAGCGTGTTTTTAACAGACGGAAAGACAGGCTGAATCGAGATAGAATTACTCAAGGAGCCAGAATATATATACTTTATGGGCTCTTGGATGTATAATACAAAAGTTTCAAACGGAATGACAAACTAAGAATACCCTCATTCACCACTAGTGGTGGTGGAGGGTATCCCTGCAAATATTATTGGACCACCTGATCCAATTTCATGAAATGGACTACACCATGGACTGGTCCGATGTAATGCAAGCATGGAACATGTCATTGTTAAAAAGTGTTTGTAGTAAGACGACATGTCTTCGTTTTTTAACATGTTTTCGTTTTTAAACAAAGTTAAAACTAATCCTCTTGTGTACACAATGGAGTAGTTTTAAAACTACTCCTTTGTAGTCCAAAGATGGGTTATATGGTCCTGCCCTAGGACATCGAAATACGTTTGGGTTACTTTTGGACTAGTCCTAGTCCCTTGGGGGCTACACTTTACACGCGTGTTTGGACTAGTCCTATTATTTGCAGGGTTTTTAATGTTTATATGTGCACACACAATCATAGCTGACAGATCAAATGAATTTGCAATTCAGCGATTTACGTTACCATTTCACCAAAGTAACATTTTTTGCCCATATTTTTCTCAAAATAGCGATTGATACAATAATATTTTTGTTTTTATGAGGCACTTAAAAATAATATTTTGTATTAAAATTGAACATTGTTGACCAAAAATCGAATGCTGTTATCTACAACATGCACTTAAGCAAAATGCACGTACACGAATTTTTTTCTAACAAAATTTGGTCATCATACACAATGTTTTGTATATTGTGCAGATATTCAAAAAATGCAGTTAAGTGAAATGCAGCTAAACGAAAAATAGACGATCAAATAGAGATGTTTGCTTTGTCCCATTGGATAAAATTATTTGAGTTCTTCGAGTTCTTCGAGTAACTCGAACAATTTATTTGATTAATCGAGCAATTTTAAAAATCAAATATCGATAAATTCCTTGCTCGAACAAAACCAAAAGTCGAATAATTTGATACTCTTTCAGGGACTTAGATCGTAGCGCTGGTATTTTCTTAAATGTCTATTTTTTACCAACACCACCACAATAGATGAAAGTGCATTATGCGTTTGGGCTGATGCATGTAAAAATATTGGTCCTTCCCCATCTATTAGTATACGGATCAACTTCTCATCACAAAATCGTTGTCATGATGTCTGTATATCTGCCTGTCTGTTCGTCCGGCAAAAACACGACTGCCTCTAATTGTACCCATAAATCCCTTGTTGTTGTTGTTTTTTTTCTGTATATCTGAAGTACAGAATTAGCCAAAGTTTCCACATTAGGTACAAGCATCTTGGTTAACACAAGACAATCTCTCATAAAAATATTGCCAAATACAAAAAAGATTCTTAATTGTAAAAGTTACAAGATTTAGTAGAAATAGGTTCGATACCCAAGCAAGACATCCGAAAAAAGAGGGCTGGGTTGGAGAAAAGGACGGCACGAAAAATAAATTCTTGTATATCTGGAGATTAGTCTTTAAGTAGCATAGCGCATCGTGTTAAACTAGTTCAAACTTGTATTATATTCCTTGAAAAATAGTAATTTTATAAAATATATGGAATTTAATTTCAAGTGACTTCAAGCAACTTTTGAAACCGATGTCTTGGGATTGGGGAGGAATTTGCACCCAGGTTAGTCCAGTTCGATAGTAGATCAGACAAAACTTTTCAATAAGGTCGGTTAGGAACTCTCTGAGTTATAGGAGGTCAAAATGTTACATTTTTGATTTTGCAAAACCAAATTAAAAATTTTTTTTAAAGATTGATGAATTTGCTATTCTGTAACATTTTAAACAACAGTTGTTATCGTTAAGTCAGCTGTTGATGTTAAGTAAACGACAACTTTTTAGTGTTGTTTGTGTATTGTTTAATGTCGAAAAAATTAATAAAAAATAGTTTAAAGAAATAATATAACTTGAAAACGGCAACTAAATAATTTGCATTTAATTTAATAGTAAAATGTTTGGCTTATCTTCTTAAAAACAGAAATCTATAAAAAAATTCTGTTTAGGTATAATTATTTAATTTGTTTCTTTTTTTATTCCTCTTTGTGTTCTTTGTTATTTTGAAATTTTTTTGACATTGACGCATTAAACACATTCACCACAGCAGGCTACACGAACACACGACTACAAATGCTGCTGGGTGCAATTACAGTCGTGTAGACAGCTACTGAATTATTTTGAAGACGACAGCTACAATTGAATAGTTATAAACAGCTATTTTGGTTTATTATGTATTTATATTTCAGTGGTGCCACTGTCATTTATTTCTAACTTTTATGAAATGGAAAACATGAGTAATTCAAGACTCGTAACAAACTTAATTTAAGCCAATAAATATATAAATACTTATTTATAATACATTTTATAGCGTAAAAACTAATGAATTTATTAAAAATCATTTAAAATATTTTCATTTTGTTTTTTTTAACTAATTTACCAGGACTGTGGAGTCGGAGTTGATGTTTTTGTGCCGGAGTCGGAGTCGTAGTACTCACAAAAACTAGCGACTCCGACTCCAAAGTTTTTCGGCATAAAAAATTTAAAAAAAATTCCAAAATAAAAATTATCTTCTTAAAACACATTAACAATTTAAATAAATGGCTTATGAATACTGCTCTTATGTGCTGTTTCCAAATGACAGGCGATGGACTGAGTGCTTTTCACACACAGTGTGCTGGAAATCGCAAACGTAAAACCCAAGAATTTTAAAAGTAGTTTTTAAATAAGATTTTTGTTATAAAAGAATTTTATGACAAATATTTTCCTATTAAACAGGATTTTTAACCAAAAATTATAAGAATTAGGTTTAAAGTTTATTAAAAACAACTTCCAAATTCTTGCGTTTTGCGCGATTTCTAGCCCTGATAAATTTTGCCACATAATCAATCGTCTGTCATTTGGAAACAGCACATTAATGTTTGCGTACGGTAATTGCTTCTCAAAAACTCAAATTTTTAGAAGGCCTTACGGTAATGAAAAAATAAAAGTTAACATCACTGAGTCTCATATACATTTAGCATCAAGATTATAGTAGGAGTCGGAGTAGGAGTCGCACTTAAAAAATTTCAGCATTTGGAGTCGGAGTTAGTACTTTTTTCGGACGACTCCACAGCCCTGTAATTTACAATATAATTTTAACAGCAGATTAAATAAAAAAATATATACTGCTTTTAAAGTAAAAATTTTGTTCCGTCATCGCACGTCGTAAAAGTTTCAGAACACGTTGGGTACGTACGTAAATATATAAAAGATATGCATCACTGCTGCAGTGATGCAAAATGTTGTTGCTGATGCGTGATTACCAGTTGTAGTTGTAATGCTGATACTTTTTTACTGCACAACAGCTGTGCACAGCTTGCATTTAAGAACACGAGCTAAATTTCAATAGTTTTATCGGCAAACATATAATAATAATAAAAATGTTATCAACAATAACATTGACAAATTCTGTTGAAAATATTGAAACAAAAAGTGACAGTGCTCTTATAAATAAAAAAGAAAAAGCATCCCAAAAGAAAAATTAAACTTAAAAAATGATGTCAAAAGTTATTGTAGCAGAAAATTAACTTATGCAATATTTGTTAAAGTTTGCTGCAGAGCTGCGGCATTGACATATGAGGGTGATGCCAAGTTTCTTACAAGTGATGCTTTTACGAATATTAAACTTTACGTCTGCGCAAGGGATACCCAACAACAGCATTTACTTTAAAAACTGGATCTAAAAAGTATTGGTACTATAAGAAACTACTTCGAAATATCTTTCACATGATGGATTAAAAATTCCGATGTATTAGCCCGTTAAGAACCAATTTCAAATATTAATATTTCTTGATAGATTTTTCAACAAAACTTAAAATGTTGTCAATATATTTAATCAAACATAATATTTTTAGGAAAGAACACTTTAGGCTTTAATACACCATATTTTTAGTAATTCCGTCATGTAAAATTTTTAATTTATTAAGATTTAAAAAATTATATCTTGGAAAATTACTGAATTTATTTATAAGTTTGAGTAAAAATATATGTGGTAATAATTCATGCACTAGTTACAAATTTAATTATTGTAATATGTACACAGTGTATAAGTGCTGCGCAAGACCGAAACCCCGCAATACAGAAAAGCTTTATTACGCAAATAACTAAAGGTTAAATAATAATTGTTATATCGTCATAATTTTAAGATAAAGCTAATTTTGTAAAAAAAAAATCAGCCACGGAGTACGAATATAGATATTAAATTGGCTCTAAATTGGTTAATCGGTACGCTTGAAACGACATGTGAAAAACACTGAATCAATTCCAATGATTCCCATACATTATAGGTTAATTTTAAATCTGAAGAGATATAGATTAAGTATTTTCCAACTTTTACGTCCTGCAACTCCTAAACTAAGAAAGCGTAAGCGCGAAAAATCTTCCTATAGAACTTCTTTCAAGGATACTAAATACCTATATAAATTTTTTTTAATTTCAAGCGTATTCTTTTCTGTTAAACGAAAAAAATATTTTTAAGCTCTTATTCTTTAAATATTTTTTAATATTAGCAACACTTTTTCTGTTTTGTAGTGGACAAAAAAAGAAATTAGTTTAATTTGACTACAACGACAAAAAAAGCACAGACAACAACCTGCAGCCATGTAGCCGTGTCGTCGTGAAAATAATCATTTCTATATACACACATGTATTCTATTTTTGACATATTGAAGTCGGTAGCTTGCTGTCTCGAATGTGTTTATAGCATGATGCTACTTGACTTTTATTTTTATCTATGTTGTTAACAATAATTTACAGAATCACATAATCGTTAGTGCAAACAACAAACCAGGTTGACAATTATAACAACTGTTGTTATTGTTAAAAGTTACAAAATCCCACTACTGCTTGGCCAAAATGTTAAATTTTGACCCCATATAATTCATTGAGTTCTTGACCGTTCTTGTTGAAAAATTGTGTCAAAGCTACTATCGAATAGGATTTACCTTGGTGCCAAATTTCATAGCAATCGGTTTCAAAAGTTGTGTCACTTGACATAAAATCCCCCACATATATTTATTTATATAACTTTCTGTTCTTATCGCACGATGCTAAAATGCACAAAAGATTCGGAGGAATATAGAACAAGTCTATACTAAAAATAGTAAGAATCGGTGAATAATTTCACAAAATTGAGTCATTGTGTACACAAACAATCTTATTGTGTTGGTATTTTCATTAATTTACACTGGTTCACAAACTTTTACCTTTTTGCCATAACCTCAAAAATGAGATGTGTTCTAAGACAAATCGGGGCTGCTGATCACGAATATGGCATTGATTTATTTTTCAAATATTCTACGATATCTCATAAACTACAGGGCAAATGTAAAAACAATGGAAGCACGGCTTAAAGATAATATTGTTGCCGAGATAGAGAAAAATGGAGATTAGATTTGAAATCAGCGACCTATTTCTTAATTCTTTGTCTGGCTATAACAATTTTACGCTTTCTACGTTTGAAAATGGTTAATTTTGACATAAATATTTTTTCAAGTTTAAAGCCCTGTAACTCAGTAAATCTTTATCCGATCGACACAGTTTGGACATGTTCTGAAACAGAAAAGAGATATCTATGCAAAATGTTAAATTAATTGGACAATTCAGTTAAACAGTTCTCGAGATATTTCGAAATACCTAAAACAACTGCAGAGAAACACTATTTTCGCGTGCATCTCGAAAACGCTTCTTAGAAAATATCCCAGTTTTGATGTTAATTTTTTTGTGGCATAGTGTAATCTTTTCCTGTTTTTGATTACAGCTCCCATAAAAATACCGCTTCCGAAAGTAGCTTTTAATACCTAAGTTGCTTACTAATGTTGGTATTGCTTTACTATTTAACGAACAACAGCCACCATTGTCTTGTCAAAATGTTGTGCTGGTAGTTTAAGAATTGACTGTACGTACCCCCAACCCCCTAAAATATTTAAAATTCGACACCAAGAACTTATCAATGAAGCTTAACTTCATAAGACTATTTTGTTTACGGATCCATGGTAGCCTTCGGTCCATAACAGGGTACACTCTCCAAATGTGCCTGTAAATATTGAGATGTAGGGCATTATAGTGTTGGGCTTGACCCAATTTTCGTAGGCTATTGTTTTAATTAAGAAAAAAACAATGTGTGAAAAATTGTCCCTGCTTCTGGCAATACAGAGTCTGTTGTTGACAATTTTTCTATATTATTATTTTTGGCAAAAGCCCGATCTGGTATGACTAGGAGCCTCGAATGATGTTTTTTAGAACATATTGATTTTTTGTGCCATAAACAATCTTCTAATGTTAGGATTTAGACAAAATTTGGTCCAAATATATATGATATCAATCTGAATCGTATTACCAAGTTTTTTTTTGGAACCGGTCCACATTTAACCATCAAGCTCCCATACAAATGCTACTCCCGAAAATAGCTTTTAATGCCAAAACTTCCTTATAAATAATAGCCATTTTGGCGAAAGTAAGGTAATTGCTTTAGATATTTCCAAGGCGTTCGACGGAGGGTGGCATGGTGCACTTTTGTCAAAACTTGTTGCATTTGGTGTCGGTGATAATTTCTCTCGATTTATATCGAGTTTTCTCAGAGATCGCACTGTACGAGTTGTTATAGATGGGGTTTCGTCAAACGAGTTCAAGATTTATTCAGGGGTGCCGCAAGGCTCCGTTCTTTCTCCTACTCTATTTCGTATTTTTCTAAGTGACCTCCCATGTCAAACTTCCAACCCTATCTACTATTTTGCAGATGACAGCAACCTTTGCCATTTGTACTCATTTGAGTTCAGACCAAGCGTATCCCATATCGGTGCCGATACCTTGACATAGTTTTGGAATGGGGTCGTACATATGGGGTCGATTTTAATGCCCGAAAACCCCAATGTTGCGTGCTGACGCATAAACGTGCGACAGATCAAGGTGCCTCATCTGTATATATGGGTGGTATAATTATTGAGGAATCAGAATCTCTTGATGTTCTGGGCATGAGGATACAATGTGATGTCCGGTGGACAGAACATATATTCAAGGTGTCGAAAGAAGTATTCAAGTGCCTCGGTTTTTAAGGCGGTGTAGGATATACTTCCCCCCATCTGATCTCCTTACTATTTTTACTACCTATATCCGACCGCGTATGGAATACAACTCTCATGTGTTGGCCGGTGCTCCAAAGTCTATTTTGGAGCTTCTCGGCCGCGTGCAGGAGAGGGCGAAGGTTCTCATTGGTGATAGTAGGGTATCCAATTATATTGACCCCCTTGAGCACCGTCGCAATGTGGGTTGCATTTGCCTGTTTTAGCGTTACTACAATGGGATGTGTTCTGACAAAATTAGGGATCTGTTTCCCGAAACCCGTACGTTTGCTCGTAATACACGTTTTTCCTCAAGAGCCCATCCTTTTGTGATCGATTAACAGGTGAATCGTGCAACGCATTACAGAGAGAATTCGTTTTTTCCGGACTGTTCGTATGTGGAATATCCTGCTTGCTGAAGTCCTCCCTCTCATTTACAACATGAATAGGTTCAAGTCGAATGTTCACAAACACTACTTCCTCTATCCTCCTTCCCATAACCTTTTTTTCTAGTTCCAACACAATGCAATGCATTAGTAGAGGTCCTGAGTGCTGGTCCTTACAGAAAAAAAGCTACTTTGTCATGACACAATGTTGTGCTGGTGGGTCAATTCCATAATTTTGTTCTGGCGGGTCCAAGATAGCTCTTGGGTACCAAATAGGGCAACTTTGCAAAAATGTGCTTATCATTTTCTGTTTTAAATACATAAGTGTGTACATAATAGACTCTCATAAATTTAGTCATGAATGCGGTATACATTTTTCATGATTATATTGTTGTTTGAGTATTAAAACAAATTGCTCATGTTCACATGATGCACAGTATTGCGAGCAGAACACTCGAACTTATTTTTGGCACACTAGCGTTGTCAACTGCTTGGTGTTTGTGCAGCCATGCACACTGATGCAAAAGCTTATAAAGAAACAAAACAAACGGCCCATTGTGGATACAACTAACACCAAGTGAACGCTTTAATCCTTTTCCCAAATGCTTACCACTTTCAGTATTCAGTTGAGCAACGCTCGCATTCAGTAAACCCCAAACAATTGTGGACACAATAACGGAAGCGCCTCTATATACAAGTTTTTTTTAATGTTTTCATATTCGTTATATGCGCATTTCTTTATGCCATGCAAAGCATTTCTACATTCAGCAATTACGCTTCACAGAGATAATCGTTTCAGAAAACATTAAAAAAAACTCACACACACAAATTTTTATGCTATTAAAAAGTGTGAAATTCTATGTTGTTTTTTTCTCTCTCTATAAACATTTATAAAATAACAAAGAAACACAAACGTACACACATTCAAAAGCATTTCTGTAAATTCGTATGCACGTATGGAAATACATGCATACATACACACACAGAAAAAATTATTTTTCCAATTCAAACAAAAACTTTGTAGATTCAAAACATTTTTTGTCTGAAATCGGTCCTATAAACAAATTCGCATTTTCAAACAATTTATTTGCAATTTGTTTATTGAAAAAACACTGATTTTTTAAAACAAATAATTTACAGAATCAAACAAAATGTTTTCTGAAATTCATATAAATTGCAAACAAATAATTTTGCTGAATCAAACAACAATTTTTGCACAAGCAATGACGCGCACCCAAGCTATCGCTGAAGGAAAAGATGAAGGCTGAAAGCAGAGCGGCGGCTGGCGTTGAGACACATTTTTTGTTGGAATAATTTTTGAACGAATTCTTGTTTATACACACAATGTTTTTCTTCATCACTCACTGTTGCTGTATCCTTTCCTTGGCTAAAGAAGAAGAAATGTAACCAAAAACGGCAGCAGACTGACTCGATATGTTTTCGTCATCGTTCAATTTTTGTATTTGATGTACATATTTTACTAAACAGTTTTAAAAAATTGAATACGGGATTTTGTTTTTCATTCTTTTTTACCTTGAAACCAACCAAAAATTTATTTTGTTTCTTATAATGTTGTTGTTGTTGTTGTTTCTGTGAAACCGTTTTGTTTACCTGCTATTGTTTTTCTTTCTTGTTGTACTTTTTAAAGCGTCCAACAGTAGACTGTATGTGTTTTGTGTTGTTGTTCTTATATTTTACATAAAGAAGTGTTGCTTAAGATCAAATAAAAAAATGCAAAAACGACAGACAACATTAAATAGCGTTAAATATTTCATACAAAATTATGAAAACTTGAAACCAATAGGTATATTATATTATTGAATAGTTGTCCACATTTTTGTTGGTTAAATAAAAATCAAACAATAATATTAATTGAATCAGTAAAAAAATTTGTAGAAATTAAAAAAAATTTCAAACAAGCGTTTGTTTGAAAATAATTCGGCAATAATTTTTTCTGTGTACATACATATTTAAAAGTGTCACCCTAAAATATATGAGTGTAGCTGCGTTTGTGTGCTTAAAATAGCAGCAGCAATAGCAGAACGTAAAGCGGCTACCCATTATGAAAAAGGTTTCTCAAACGACACTGTAAAATACCACAAAATGCATACAGCAAAAATTACAAATATGAGAATGTTGAAAGGAAAACAAAACAAAGCAAAAACAACAAATTGTTTTAATTTGTTGAAAAAAGGAAGAAAATAGAACACATTCAGAACTAGTAAATAATACTGCATCCCAAAACGCAATGAGTGAGGAGTAAATGAATGGATTGTGTGGAAGGAAACTTGTGCTTGTCTACACTAGAACGCTCTGTGTGTGCTCCTTTTTTGGGACGTAATGAAATCTCTTGGTTTTGTTTGACATAAATACTGAAAATCCTCGTATTAACTGTTACAATTAAAAACAAAACACATGTTTTTATTCTAAAAAACAAATAAAATTGGTTGAAATAAAAGTGCATACAGTCGAGGCTCAAAAGTTGGTATGCCAGAACACCGCTTTGTAATTTGTTTTGCTTTGCTATCTGCAACAATCGATTAAGGACGCACAATTTTCTTGAATCTGGTTGCTACTTAGCAATTTAATTGTAATTTTTATTCGTTAAATTTGTTTAAATTGTTTTCACTTTAAATTGCAGTGTCATCTGTAGTTTAAATAGAAACCGAGACGGTAAGTTGTTAGCAGGGTTGTTAGATTTTGTACACGTTCGTCGCCAAATCAGTTATTTACCTTCAATTATTATATTAAATTTTCTTAAGATTTTTAGTAAGAAATTAAGAGAAACAGACTGAAGAATCTCCACATCTAACAGCTCTGGCTGGCAGTCATTGCCTAGCCGCAGAACCTATATTTAGGAAGCTAATTTTTACTATAAATTAATTACTTTTGGGTTGGTTAATTTAACTTACAGAAGGTACCATTAACATAATTATTTAAGTTTATTTTTATTCTAACATTAAAGGATTACTTCTTTAAGCTCGAGGTTTTTATTTTTATAAAATCATATCTTTTATCTTTTATTTCCAATAACCAATATTAAAAACACGAATATGCGGACACAAATCAGACCAAAAAGCTCGAACTTATGTTACACATAAAACAGCATTAGCAACCCATTGTGCAGCTGAAAATCACTCTCCAGATTTTGATGGAGCACGAGTTATTGACAGCGAGAATAATTACAAGGGATGAGATTTTCACGCACTTAAAAATCGAAAATATGCGCTTCAAAAATACATTGAAAAATCCAAAATATGAACTTAAAACTTAAAAAATAGCTTTTTAATTTTATAAAAACAAATATATATAAAGTTAAGTCTATTGTTATTCAAATTTTTGTAAAAAAATTATATGTATAACTAATAAAAATTTTTGTTTTTTTAAAAAATAAGAACCGTTTCATTAAGTGCCTATTTCCCCAATTGTATTTAAATATTTTGAATAAAATTCTGGCTGCAGTGGAAGGTGAATCAAGTGAAACATTTCATTAAGAATTTCCTCTGCAACGTGCTAAAACCCATGTGCTAAGCAAGTAACTTGTAACAGTTTTGGGAAAATATGTTAAACCCATTGGAAGCCTTTACCATGTAAAGTGCTGCATCGTTTAAAAAAAGAAGGATCTTTTGTCGAAATCTTGAAAATCTTGTATTAAAAGTAACACCCTAAAATAATTTATTTATTGATTTAAAAAGGTTTTTTTTGTATAAAAAATTTTTTTAAAAACTTTTTTTATAAATGAAAATGAAAAAAAATCACTTAAAAATGTCAAAATATGCAAAGTATGCATTAAATCCCCAAATATGCAAAAATATGAATTTTCACCAAAATATGCAAAAACAAATCAATGCCATTTTAACGGGAATTTAATGATTCGACATCTTTCTTAGACTATCGACAAAAAACATGCATATGCATGGAAATTACATCCCTAATAATTACAAACGTCGCTACATGTTAGAAGTACTCCACATTATAAACACACCTACAAAAAAAAAAGCTTAATTTTTGTGTTAAAAACATTATCATGTTAACGATAACAAAGATATTATACAAACAATACTGTTAAGCGAATAAGAATTATAAATTTAAAAAAAAAAACAACAATAAACAGTGAGTTTATCTTTTCCTTCAGTCTCGACTACATTTCTTCTTTATTTTATTTTTGACCAATTTTGATAAAAAAAAATTTTGTTTATTTTTAAAATACATATGTGAATCCAGTTTTGCCGTAGTTACCGATATAAAATTTCTGAGAAAATATTTTGATAAAATTTTTTTTTTTTTCAAAATGCTTGAAAAGCTTAAAAATACATTAATATTAGTTACTTTATAGTAGCGTTTTTGTTTTGTTTTTTTAATTTTATAAATTCACAGAAAATCAGCTATAAACATAACTTTTATATTAATAAGTAGTAGTGAATTGATACAAAAGTCATCCACGGTAACACTGTTTCTTCATTTCATTTTATAGTACAATTAACTTTATTTTTTAGAACATTAGTTGATACCTAAATAAATACAAAAGTTAACAACCTGTTGATGTTTTTGTTTAAACTTTGATATTGTTACAAGTAAACTGTTTCTTATGATTCTTATTCGCTTAACAGTTTTATTTTTAAATATCTTTAGTTATTCTAAAATGTTTTGTTGAAGTTTCCTAACGATCTGGCCTAAGCAACCAGTGAAATGCGCACAGGAATAGCTTATCCCTTCAACAATAAATTTCAGTGTTTTTATCAAGAATAAAAATTGGGAATTAGGCACGACTAATTAAATCTTTTTAAAACAACAGCCTGCTTCAAATTAGTTGTTACAAATGTGACGTTGACCACATCTGTTCAACTTTGTTAACACTTTAAAAATTAGTCGATGGTACCGATATAAAAAGAAACCTATCGATAGTTCGCTTAATATAAAACAATCGATGGTTTTGCACCTATGCTTAGAATACGTACACGGTGTTGTGTGGAAGAGCACCATATTTTTATATAAGCTCATTCTAACTGGCTTATGCGTTTAAACTACAGTACAGTTATCGCTTAATTGCGGTCGTGTTATAACCATTAATGCTACTTTTCACCCAAATCTGTTGAATTATAGTTTACTATTTAAAAAAGTTGAATTTTTGTTTATCACCATTCGCATATAAACATATCTCACATTTATGCATCGAAATAGCGATTTTATAAATTGCTTAGAGGCTGTTAATATTAAGGGTGATATCGCTGCGACATGACCCTTGCGACTCTTGTTTATAGCTTGCAGGGTAGTAAAAGTCTCACGAAATGAGAATTGAAGCGACAATTCTGACACAGCTCTTTTGCATATTCAATTCTTTCTAATTTTTGTTATGTATGAGCAGTGCCAGTTAAAGTATTTTCAGCATCACCTAAATCTTAAGTTTAGACGGCAAGTTCAGTTTGGTCCACCACAATTTCTCCAATCTTTTTTTTTTAAATTTAAATTTTTCCTTTTTATAAATTGTTGCAATTTTTGCCTATTTAGCACATAAGTTTTGATGGAATAATTTTTGTAGTTTCTATACCCACACCACAATAGTGGCATTTGTGTTGCTGTTTGTAACACCTTGAAATATTGGTCCAAGGCTCACTCAGAAAATGTGTATAAGTTGATTAGATCTAACGATATCCGTCCGGCTGGCTAGCTGCCCACGTAAACCTTGTGCGCAAAGTACAACTTTGGAGATACTATGATTAAATTCGGTTCATATGTTCTAATGGCAACAAGGATCGGGTAATATTTTCATATAGCCCCTTACAAACTTCCTTCCGAATATTCCCTTCGTGCCCATATACCATAGTCTTTATGTTGGTAATAAGATTTTTATTTTAAACCTATTTTATTGCAATCAAACTCATCTTACTAAATTTGATTGGTATCGGTTCATATTTTACCACAGCTCCAATACAAATACTACTGCCAAAAATATCTTTTAATGCCATAACTTCCTTAAAAATGTTGGTATTAAGATTAAAGTTGGCGATAATAACTTTTACGGTAGCTACAACGTCATGACAATTAACCACAATTAACACTGGGAAATTTCGGCCAAAAATGATTTTTTTTTTTTATATCAATAAAATTTAGATGACAGAATATAAAGAACACTTCAAAACATACAACTCATTTCTTAATTTGGATCTTGTATAACTGTTTTACTGCTAATACTGGAGCAAAGTAGATAATTTTTTTCTTACAAATTTAAGGTTTTCAAAGTTGATTTTTGTACTGTGAAATAAAAGAAAGCTATTATTTTTTCTTTAAAGTTTTCTTTGTAAAAAAGCACGTTATGTTTAAACCGTATTAGTAAATAATCATTCCAAGTGATAATTGTGATTTTGTGCGCGTTACTTTAAATATAAATAAAACCTTGTAACGAAGCTTCGTTACATACATAGTTGAAAACAACAATTATTCAAAACACCACGAATTTAAAATTATATACTTTGATTATTTTGTAAATGAATTATTAGTTTATATTTTTAAGTAAACAGTTATATCTTTTTATTTAAAGAATTTATTTAAGTTGTCATGAATTTTATATTTTTTTTTAACCAAATACTTACATATATCATTATATTCTGTTAAATACTTTTATTATTTACATAATTAAAATATTTCTTGTGCTCATGTTAAATAACATTGCTCTTGTTCAAGTTTTACCTCTTAAATGTAATAAGTAAACAGATATTGAGAAGATACGTTATGTATAAGAGAATCATTATAAGAGTGCATGAGCTCTTACAATATCTTAATTCTCACACACACACTACATTAATTATGATGGTATTTGGTAATGCTAATCACATCTACGCCATTATTTATCACTTAGTCTGCTTTCGCACGTTTCATCTTTTGATGCTCAACTCTTATTGTTTTAGGTGAGAGAAGAAAGAAGAAAGGGGATTAGTACGGAGATGCCTGTACTCGGTCAGTACGCTTTGTGTTTTTATTCGTTGGTATATGCACAACGATGGCTGCATGTAATTTTTTTTCTTTTCTTTTTCTCGTTGATTCGCTATTAATAAAATTGTTGTTGTTTTGTACCGAAAAAAGTTGAAACCGATTGCTGTGTGTGAATATATTGGCATCTTTAAAAGGGAATTAAAAAGAAGTTGAGCATCAAAAGATGAAACGTGTAAATTCAGACTTAATAGTAAAGATTTTAATAACTACTACTTCAGTTGAGCTTGGGTTGTGTTGGCATACGGTCAACTGGTACAAGTTTGTAAGAGCTTTATTAGTGGCCGTGATGCCAACACCACTTAGGCCAGCTCAAGTAGTAGCACACAGGGACTCTACTGGTTTGTTACAGCCATAGATCCCAGGTGCCTTTGTGGTAGTACACAGGAATCCTACTGGTTGTTATAGCCATAGATTCCAGGTAAATTAGTAGTAGTGCACAGGGATACTAATGGCCATAGTTCCCAGGCGTAGTGGTGACTAACATACTAACAATCTTAAAATTATCCCCATAAATATAAACACTCCCGATAAATAGGGGGTCAGTGAGCCACTAGAAAACAGGCAAGACACGTTCGCGGATTAAAATCGAGTTTTTTTTCTGATTCTTTGCTTTACAAACTTTTCGGAGCAGTGTTATTTATAGAAATAATTGTAATTATAAAAACTTTTGTATTAAATTTTAAATTTAATAAAGCATAAAAAAAAAGGAAGAAAATATAAGAATCCCCGTTGTCTTTATTTAACCTGGAATCCAACTGAGCAAATCCTGGCAAAGTATGTTATAAATGGCGCCCGAGCAGGGACTCTCTTAAAGAAAATATAAAAAAAAAAGAAAAAAATAATAATAAAATTAACTTTCTGTTAAATTGCGGCAAAGAAAGGTTGTATATACATATACATTACAAAATCACGAAACGATGAGCCGTGCATTTATTAATCTTTTAAAAAAGGAAGTTTTATCCAACTGCCTTAAAGAGTTTGGTTTAAACGATGATGGAAATGTCGAAGAAATGAGAAGTATTTTAAGAACATATATGGATAACAGCGATATCCCACCAGAGCATGAGTTATATCTGAAAAATTTGAGATCAGCCTATGATGGCGGTAAGGAACTAAAAATTCCAACCAGTCAAGTCTCCCGCAACACATCTCCTGTTCGAATAATCTGTGAAAATAATAATTTAAACAATTTATCTGAGGTCTGCGATAAAGTGCGTAAATGGGGCGTGAAGTATGATGGCGGCAAAGACCCGTTATGTTTTCTAGAAAGAATCGAAGAACTGGCCTCGTGTTACTCAATACCTACAAATACTCTATTAAATTACATGCCTGAACTTTTAAAAGGTGATGCTTTATCTTGGTACCGCAATAATAGAAAAGGCTGGAAAACGTATAAAGATTTCGTAGAAGATTTCAAACTCTTCTTCTTACCAAATCGGTTTTTTGAAAACTTGGACGACGCCATTAGGAATCGTGTGCAGCAATCTGAAGAAAGTTTCGTTGACTACGTAACCGAAATACAATCTCTGATGAGGTGGACTTCGTTAACAACAAGTGAGCAACTTGAGCGTATATATAAAAATTGTAGAGCGGAGTATAAAATTTATATTAAGCGGGGAGAATTTAATAGGTTGCGCGAACTCATCATTCAGGCACAGGAATACGAAAACATACGATCCGAAGAAAATAGACAAAAAAAAATCGGCCCGACGAGTTCAAACAGCAGTGGCGGAAAATAGCACTAAATACGTATGTTATCGTTGTGGAGAAGCCGGCCACAGTCGTGCTGTTTGTACTAAGCCACAAGTGTTGTTTTGTTGGGACTGCGGGAAAAGAGGAGTGAAAACCGTAAATTGTTGCCGCAGTACGGAAAACTCAAACAGAGATCCTTTAGTAAAGGAAAGGCAAGAAGATCTCTGAAATCCAAGCCCTTTCCTATTAAACTTATGCCTGACGACGACCTTCGATTACGAACATGGATTATGATTAAAAACAAGAAGATAGATGCGGTTATGGATACCGGTGCTACGCACTCCTGTATACAGTTGTCAATTTTAGAAGAACTTAATGTTCCTCTTATTGCTGCCGACGTTGACACACTTCACTTAGCAGATAAATCTAAAGTAACGGTTGAGGGAGCCGCAAATCTATGGTTTGTTATGAATGGTATTGTATACCAACATAGTTTTCTAGTGCTAAGAAAGACGTTAGATCCAATAATACTGGGAATGAATTTTCTCCTAGAGACCGGTTGTGAGTTACACATTTTACCCAGGACACGGGAACTAAATTCAAACACTTCATATATTTCCTATACTAGTCGAATTAGCTCATTACTAGTATTATCAAAAAATGAGCCCGCCAAAGAAAATGTGGTTGAACCACAAGTACAAACATTTTTGAATAACGAGCTTCAACGATTCGAGACTATTAAGGGACCCTCAGATGTAACACAACACGTCATCACAATGAAGCATACAAGACCTTTACGTCAGCGCTACTACCCGAGAAATCCCGCCATGCAGGAAATTATAAACCATCAGATAGACGAACTGTTACAAGCCGGAAAGATCGAGCCATCTAAAAGTCCTTACAGTTCGCCCATCGTGTTAGTACGTAAAAAAAATAATGAGTGGCGACTATGCGTAGATTTTCGCCAGCTAAATGAACATTCTATTCGAGATGCTTATCCCATTCCACAGATAAACGCGATACTGGAAAAGCTAAAAAACAGTAAATACTTTAGTACTATAGATCTACGTAACGGGTACTGGCAGATCCCTGTGGCCGAAGAAAGCAAGATATACACCGCCTTTACGGTTCCAGGCCGAGGCTTATTCCAGTGGCGAGTTATGCCTTTTGGGTTGCATTCAGCCTCGGCTACGTTTCAGAGGGCGCTGGATTCCGTTATTGGCCCTGAACTTGATTGGTTCGCCTTCGCATATCTTGATGATATTATCGTTCTTGGAAGCACAGTAGAGGAACACCTGAAAAATCTGAAAACAGTTTTTGATCGTTTAATCGCAGCTAAACTGTGCATCAACCCAAGTAAGTGTACTTTTGCACAGAAAACTATTCGGTATCTTGGCCACGTTATCAGTGAAGACGGTGTTCATACAGATCCAGACAAGGTGAAAACCGTTTCCCTCCTCCCCGAACCTACTACTCTTAAAGAATTGAGGTCATTTTTAAATACCGCAGCTTGGTATAGACGTTTTGTACCTAACTTTTCGGCTCTCACCAGCCCGTTAAACCAGCTTTTATAAAAGGCTCAAAAATGGAATTGGGGTCCTCAGCAGAAAGAAGCATTTGCAACAATAAAACAGAAGTTAATGGAAGCCCCCGCCCTTACCTGCCCAGATTTCAATCGTACTTTTATTCTGCAAACCGATGCCAGCGACGTTGGACTTGGAGCTGTTTTAACACAAGAGTTTGATGATGGCGAAAAGATAATTTCTTACGCAAGCCGTACTTTGAAGGCACCTGAACGGAATTACACCGTTACCGAAAAGGAGTGTCTCGCGATTATTTGGGGCATTCGAAAAATGAAGCACTATCTCGAAGGATACCATTTTATAATCGTGACGGACCATCAGTCACTCAAATGGCTTAATTCTATTCAAACTCCATCTGGAAGAATTGCCCGCTGGGCGTTGGAATTAATGCAGTTCGATTATGAAATACGTTACCGCAAAGGAAAACTAAATGTCATCGCAGACACCTTATCCCGCACTCCACTTTCTTCCGAAGATTCATGTCCCATAGTACAAACCATACGTAAAGCGCCTGACTCTAGTGACCCATGGTATCAAAATAAGCTCGAGTCTATCAAAAACTACCCAGAAAGCCTTCCTGATTACCAAATTGATGAACATGGAAACGTACGAAGACATATTTTCGATTCATCGGCTCTTAACGACGAGGATCCTGTGCCGTGGAAATTGGTTGTTCATAAATCTGACCGGAATCGAGTCCTAAATGAGTGCCACGATGACGTAACTTCCGGTCATCTGGGTATAAATAAGACCATAGCACGTGTTACAAAGTTGTACTACTGGCCGGGTATTTTCCGCGATATTGCTAAATATGTCAGAAAATGCGAAAGTTGTCAACGTTTTAAACCTCTACAAGCCGCTCCAGCTGGGAAAATGTGCTCATCCTCGGTCCTTTCTCCGGGACACACTATATGTGCCGACTTCGTCGGACCTTTACCCCGGTCGGTCCACGGAAACACTACTCTTATCGTCTTTCACGACAAATTTACCAAATGGTCAGAATTTGTGGCTGTCAGAAAAGCCAAAACTCAAACTTTTATAAAAGCTTTCCGTGAACGGATTCTATCACGTTTTGGGGTACCATACGTACTTCACACGGATAATGGCACTCAATTTACAAGTCGAGATTGCCAGAAATACTTTAAGTCCTTGGGCGTTATCCAACGTTTTACCGCCCCATACTCGCCACAGGAAAACGCCGTCGAAAGAACTAACAGAACATTAAAGACCATGATCGCCCAGTATACTGAAGATAACCAAAGAAAATGGGATGAATACTTGCCCGAATTATCGGTGGCATTAAATTCTAGCAAGCAATCATCAACTCAATACAGCCCGGCTTATTTAACACTTGGCAGGGAATTGCGACTTCCCAGCACGCTATTCGATGACAAAACACATTCGGAGATTCCAGGAAATAATATGAATCCCTCAGACAAATGCAGTCACTTACGCGATGTTTTTTTAACAGTACAGTATAATATACAAGGCGCTACAGAACGACAGGCAGCTCATTACAATTTGAGGCGGAGAGATTGGGCTCCAAAGAAAGGAGACCTAGTATGGGTAAGAAATCATGTATTATCAAAAGCCTTTGACTATTTTGCAGCTAAACTCGCACCACGTTTTGAAGGCCCATATTTAGTTACCAAATTTATATCACCAGTGATAGTTGAATTAGTAGATCCCAAAAGTAAAAGTATAAAAGGAACAGCGCTCATAAAAGATCTTAAGCAATATCACGCGGAGTATTAAAATGGACGAAACTAAATTCAAAAGAAGTTGCTTGGCTTTCAGGCAGGCCATGTACAACGAAACTACAAAAAGACGTAAAACAACACTACTCAAAGACTCAAGAGAAAGGGTAAAAGTAACCTCAGTCATAAAATTACCACGGTTACAATTACCGGAACTAAGGAGGCATACATCCAAAAAATCTGACATATTAGAACGACTGGTAAAAGAGTTGGGAATTGACCAAGAAGGAGAAGAGGAAAACGCAAATAATGCTCGAAGCCAACTTATACGTGAGGCTTTAACAAAAATAGAGCCCATTGCACCGGGTAAGCACACAAGATTTAGGAGAACCTTTAACTCTTTATCGGTCACGATTTACATTCGATGTTCGTTAGACATATGGTTGGTAATTGCCGAGGAGAAATATATATTCCCAAAGCCCAGAAACGACCTAGCTGTGGAATAGATACAAGGAAGGGAAACGAGCTTTCCCCCCCCCCCCCCCCAACAAACCAAAGGGGTGATGTAACGAAGCTTCGTTACATACATAGTTGAAAACAACAATTATTCAAAACACCACGAATTTAAAATTATATACTTTGATTATTTTGTAAATGAATTATTAGTTTATATTTTTAAGTAAACAGTTATATCTTTTTATTTAAAGAATTTATTTAAGTTGTCATGAATTTTATATTTTTTTTTAAACAAATACTTACATATATCATTATATTCTGTTAAATACTTTTATTATTTACATAATTAAAATATTTCTTGTGCTCATTTTAAATAACATTGCTCTTGTTCAAGTTTAACCTCTTAAATGTAATAAGTAAACAGATATTGGGAACAGTGTTACCGTCGGATATTTTCAATAAGTACCAAAAAAAGGGGATATCTAAAAAAAAGTGGTACCGAAAAGGGGATTTTTATAAAAAAAGTGGCACAACTTTTCAAATTAAAATAAGTACACCACATTATGTATTTTTTACGTTTTTTTTTCTATTTATTATAATTTTAAATAACATTTTATAAATGGTATAAAAACATAACAAAAAAAACATATGTAGTAATTATATGCACTAAAAAACAATTGATCGTATTACAATAGACATACATACTTATGGCTCATTTGTTGCAAAAATTAAAATAAATATTTCTCTCGAGAAGTTATTTTTATAAAATATTTTCTTTAATAAATAGAAACTGGGAATTATTTCCTTCCGAAGGTTACTTTATATTATATTCAATATTTTTTATTTTTCGAATTATTAGACACCAGCAGAATGTAATGCATTTTCTGGCCCGCTACGGCCTTCGTCAGCATTCTTTGTGAATATAATATAAAGTAACCTGCGGAAGGAAATAATTCCCAGTTTCTATTTGTTAAAATTGTTGAGTTAAATACATTCAATTTATAAAGTATCACTATCCAGTGTGACACAAAGAATGCTGACGAAGGCCGTAGCGGGCCAAAAAATGCATTACATTCTGCTGGTGTCTAATAATTGTAAATTTTTCTTTACATACAATATACCTCATTGCTTTCCAAAGGAAAGCTAAGGTAAAATGTAACAAGAAAATACAATATAATAGTCTGGTAGTGTATAAAGTCATTTCTGAAAATTGAAGGAATATGACTATTACAAAAAATGCTTTATAAAAATACATAACTGAAATTTAACTCATAGAATAAATTCGAAAAATAAAAAATATTGAATATTTTCTTTAATGTTTTGGTAATTCAAAAACGTTAAACTCGTTTTCTGCCAAACATGTTTTTTGAATTCTGACATTGTTCCAGCAATTAGAAGATATTTGTGTAATTTGTTTTATATATACATTAAGTAATATATTTCTTGTACTTTTCTTTTTGAATAAATTTTCTTTGATTTATTTAAGACATTGTATTGCACAGGTTTTAAAATTTTTTTTAGAAGTTTATTTGCCTATTCCACCAGATTCTTATGTTTTTTAGAATGCTATGGCCAAATATGAGTACAGTTTTCTCCCATCACGTCACATTTATCAGAAATCCTAAACAAAAAAACGAAAATATCACTTTTTAAAATTCGTTATATTTAATCAGTTTCGCACTTCAATACAAATAAATACACGGCATTCATACATGCTACTAAATTTAAGTGCAAGTGTTTTAATTTCTTTAGTATAGGATATTTAGTTTTTATCCAAATTCGTCTATTATTGCTTCAAATTATTGTAATCAGCTTTACAAATAGAACAAAACTATACCACTCGATTTTGTTATTAATTGTGGTACAAAACATCTTCCGAAATTACAATAATTGGTGTATCTGATAAATGTGACGTGATGGGAGAAAACTGTGCTCATTTTGTCTTAAGCATTCCAAAAAATATAAGAATCAGTTAGAATGGTTAAACAAACTTTTTCAATTGGTCAGTTACATACATATTTTTTTACAATTAGTTTTTCTTAAAACGACTTCTATACTTTCGTAGAATGTCTTCACTTGGAACCCAATTTTCAAGGCTATTATGGGAGTTATAACAAAACAGAATGAAAAAAAGTATATTTTCCTAACGTAAAAAGTATCAAAAAAGTGACAAGAATTACAAAAAGTATCACATTTGGGTGCATTTTGTAAAAGTAGCCAAATAGTATCCAAGCAGCCGAAAAAGTGGCAAATTGCTACTTTAGTGGCACCAACGGTAACGCTGATTGGGAAGATACGTTATGTATAAGAGAATCATTATAAGAGTGCATGAGCTCTTACAATATCCTAATTCTCACACACACACTACATTAATTATGATGGTATTTGGTAATGCTAATCACATCTACGCCATTATTTATAACTTAATAGTAAAGATTTTAATAACTACTACTTCAGTTGAGCTTGGGTTGTGTTGGCATACGGTCAACTGGTACAAGTTTGTCACAGCTTTATTAGTGGCCGTGATGCCAACACCACTTAGGCCAGCTCAAGTAGTAGCACACAGGGACTCTACTGGTTTGTTACAGCCATAGATCCCAGGTGCCTTTGTGGTAGTACACAGGAATCCTACTGGTTGTTATAGCCATAGATTCCAGGTAAATTAGTAGTAGTGCACAGGGACACTAATGGCCATAGTTCCCAGGCGTAGTGGTGACTAACATACTAACAATCTTAAAATTATCCCCATAAATATAAACACTCCCGATAAATAGGGGGTCAGTGAGTCACTAGAAAACAGGCAAGACACGTTCGCGGATTAAAATCGAGTTTTTTTTCTGATTCTTTGCTTTACAAACTTTTCGGAGCAGTGTTATTTATAGAAATAATTGTAATTATAAAAACTTTTGTATTAAATTTTAAATTTAATAAAGCATAAAAATAAAAAGGAAGAAAATATAAGAATCCCCGTTGTCTTTATTTAACCTGGAATCCAACTGAGCAAATCCTGGCAAAGTATGTTATAACCTTAAGTAAGGCAAATTTAAAGGGACCATAACAAAAAAGGTGGGGCTAGGAGAGGTTAAGTGATAATTATATCTAGCTATGTTAAGTATCAAAAGTAAATACTTTACATTTCAGCTGCCACCAACCACCTGCCACCCTAGTCACCAGATAATTTTTAGTGATTTCATATATTTTTTTAAGATTAGCGTGACTGAATGGGTGATCATCGCCCAGCCCAAACAACTTCACCCAGACACTTGAAATTTTGTAGGTAGACTCCCCTTCCAATGTGTAGTAGAGACCTTTGAAAATTCAAGGGGTTAGAAATGGGTAAAACGGGTACAATTAGTAACATTATATCCCGTGATCTAACAGAGGTAGACGTAAAATTCATAAAATACCATTATTGAATCGAAAATTAAACTGTCACGTGTTTGGTTCTTTTTTGAAATTTGCACATTTTGGGCGAAAATATAACTTTGGTACTTTTTTGGTAAACAATTTATCTTTTTAAGTAATAAAGACAAAAATAAAATTTAAATTGTGTTCTCTTCTCTTTAAAAGCTCTCATATAAATTTTGGTACCTTTTGGAAATTCGAATATATAAAATATAATTTCCCTTTTTTCTGTTAAGCTATTTTTATTTTTATACTGAATATATTCCCAATATTTGAATGCCAAATTTCAGCTTTTTTACTGAAAGAAATAAGAAAGCTATGAGGTTTGAGAAAAATTAATTTGTACTCATCTCAACCGACCCACCTTAAACGGACAAATATATACCATTTCTATGGTCCTTCCAAAAGAAATTTTGCAAAATATGTTTCAGTTGAAGGTTCCTAAACAATCTCCCTCCTCACCCATCCCAAAGGAGCTCAAGTCGGATCAAGTCTGAGTTATGTAAAGATGTACATACTAACTTATGTTTACGAATATAAACACATATCTTCTTTTATTTGCTCAGGTTGGCAAAAAGAAGGCGACAGGAGATGAGCATTTAAAGATATTCCACAAACTATTAATATAATCGCTAGAAATAATCATATTTTATTACACCTCCAAAGCCATTTTATAGTTTTTTTCGATACTTTTGGGTCGGCCATGACTATTTGGCCAACCCCTGTACGTCCAACATTTTACCTAGGGATCAAACATGCTTTTATCAAGTTTAATACCAAATTTCAGCCATTTACGTAAAGAAATAAAGAAGTTATGGATTTTTGGCCGGAATTTCCCAGTGTGCATTGTTTCAATATAAACCCCCATCCTAAAATTTCATATAGATGAAGATAAATAACTATAATTTTTAACATCAATCTTAACCTCATAATATAATTTTGTTTAGGCAAGTCCATGATTGTCCATGGGTTCCAAATATTCATATCTACCCGCTGTAAACATATCGTCATATTTGGTTTACTTTTTGTTCATTAAGTGACTGATTTTAAAATTCTTTTTCATATGCCTTTAATTTTAATTAAAAATTGTTTTGCTTCTACTGAAGATTTAAAAAAGTTTAAGTCAATAACCTCTTGTTGATAAAGTGTGATATGGAAATGTATGCTCATATGCTTGTATGTATATTGCGATAGCAGCCACAATAGCTAAGGTTCCAGAGACAGCTCACTTGGATCCTTTAGCGGCTCCTTTGTGAAACCCGTGGCCAATGGCCATCCTACAGAGCAGTTACTCAATAGGCGTCACTGCAGAATTCAACCAATTCGCTTTCCTCATAAAGAGAGAAATCAAACTTAGCCTTTTCCTAGATAGATCCTTCAAACAGGCATCCTCCACGACATTGGCATAGAAATTGAAACACAGATCAGTGCCCAGTCACAACTGAGGCCACTTTTCTAATCTGGTCCCTGTTGAACCTAAGTAATGAGCTAGTTCTGCATTCATCATAGCCAGGTGATAATGCCCTGGATATGGAGCAGTTGAGTTTGCAAATTTAATTAAATTGTTTGAATTACTCGAATAATACGAATAATTCAAGTCATTTTATTCAATTGCTTCTTTTATTATATTTACAAACAAACAATAAAACAAAAATTAAGTTAAACAATAAAATAACCATTCAGTTGTACAATGTATACAACAAACTCTAAAACTATTAAATTAAATAAACAAACACACAAAAGATTGCCTTTGAGCAAGTTTCGCTTTTCGTTTGAAAACATACATTTTCGGGGAAAACGTGGTGGTTGCGCTTTACTGCCTAAAGTTACAGGAAGGGGGATCTTCCCAGAGGGTCGTACAGAACATATCATTAGCTTTTGTTTTACCAAGTCCAAGTTTTGGTCACCTCACTGAAGGATTTGCTTTTCGTCTTCGGTGTTGTTTTGGGACGTTTAGTCCATGATTGCTGCTTCTCAGCATCTGCTTTTTCCTCCGAACGTTGCCGTTTAGGCATTGTCACCTTTCCAGTGATAGGAGGTTAAACACTTAGCAGCTTAGCTATGTGGGCTGTGGCCCGTGTCTACGAAGCTTTCTTAGCATTAGTTAGCTCTTTAGCCTTTTTGGGGCCTTTTATAATATGCCCTCTTGGTATGGTTTTTGTGCATGGAGACTGGTAGGGGATGCAACTTTGCGACAGGATGTTCTCATAGCTGCCCTCTTTTCACATTTGGCACATGGAAAGCTGCCTTGTTAAACCACTTTTTTATTCCCAACTTGGCAGCACCCGAAGCAGGGGGCTTATCGATACATTTGAACGAGCTTTCGCGGCTTTGTAGGTACGTGGAGCGAAGTACAGAGGAATCTTGCCACATTTTTTAAAGCACCGCTTTCTGGTCGGGTTTCCTTAACACTTCTGGTCAGCCCGGTCTTACCAGGTTGACCTTCCGTGATCACTGAGACTGTTACAGCCTTCAGCAAATTCGTCTTCGCTTCCTTGTTCGGGTGAATCGTTGCCAGTTCAGTTTTTCCCTAAGTTGTTATTGTTGTTGTTGGAGGTTTTGTTCATATTGATATTGGTCTCAGTGGCGATTCAAGCCACAATAGGTGCTGGTTTTCTATCGGGCTTACGTTGAATATGGCGGGAACGGCAAATATTCGTATAATTCAAAGCGAACAAAAATCGAGTATTCGAAAAATCTGAAAATTGATCATTTTCAAAAACAGATTTTTCGGATGACTTAAGAATCAGATTGAAATCTTTACGTAATAATAACGTTTTAGTTCTTTATGAACTGTCCAAAATAAAACACGGTACACCTAAAAATATGAGATGATACATCCTTGCTAGAGTTGCCAATCGATTAAGAATAATTCGATTTATCGTTCAAACAGAACCAAACTCTTGTTTGAATAATTTTATAACGACTACTTTCGAATAAATAATAAATCGATTAATTAATGTCGAATTATCGAGCAATTTTTTTTATTAAAAAATGAATTAAATAAAAGCGTTTTTAGAGATTTTATACAAAATGTAGGAAAGTTAAAAAATATTGTTGCCATAGCCCTGGTTGTAATTAATCACAATGTTTAATAAGCAAGTACTCATTTGGGGGATTCACAAGGTGTGCTGTCAAGTCATATCGTCATAATGTCCTAAATAATTTTTTACAATTGTTTAGAATAAATGTTGTTGTGTTTCAAACAAAAAAAAAATTTGATGCTGTGTTCATTGATACGTCATAACTGTACGGTAGAAATCTAAATTATTAGCGATAGCCCACAGAAGTCATACATATTTCTTGTAATTATTTTAAGACACATGACTTTACAACGTTATGACTACCTTGTGAATACCCCAATTGTATTGCAAAAATGAATTTTATGATCTTAGTAAACAAGTCTTAACAAACAAAATTACAAATACGAGATGACAAATGATTCTGACAGCTCTTTTGGCGCTTTATGAGAAGAAATATATGTACTAATTGTATTAAAGCATGTCCTTTTCCATGATTAGGATTAGAATATGTCTTCTAATAAAGCGCCAAAAGAACTGAAAGAATCATTTGCTTTCTCGTATTTTTAATTTTGCAACTCACCTTCTCAATTGCATCAGCTGTTTTATTTTTAAATCAAACGTTAAAATTTTTTCAAGAAATAGAATTTTTTAGAAATAAACAAAAAGCTTAAAAATAAAGAATTGATTAATATAAATCATATCTTGAAAGTAGAAAATGTTGTTATTGTATGTTTTATTTTTTTTCTTAAATTATAAATGAATATCTTTACCATTTGCGTAAGTGTCACAATTTTACCATTGAAAACGATGTAGTGAAGATAATCCAACGACATCAAGAAATGCCGAACTTGGTCCTGTGGAAAAATACATTAAAAGTGACAGCGGCTGTTCTATAGAAGAAATTGTAGACAGAAGGTTGGTAGAAGATGGTAGGTCTGCTAAGGAATTAATGGTTTTACGATGCCTTTAGGTAATACAACGATATGGAGTTAAGATAAAAAATTTCATGCATCAAAAAAGAAGAAGTCATAGCGGATGGAATGGAAGATTTTCCATAGTAATTTTTTTGTACAAATATTTTTTTATTCGTTATTTTCATCGATTAATCGAATAATTTTTTAGACTTAATCGTTTATTCGAACGAACAACAACAATTATTTGAATTGTTCGAGCAAAGTTTAAAGGCGAATAATTGGTAACTCTAATCCTTGCTCATACAATTGGCCAGTTGTGTAAAGAATTTCAGAAAAAATTGTAAAACCTTATTAGCGGAGTTCAATGTTAGTTTTGCAAAAAAAGACTTTATTGAAATCTAACGGAAACCCTGTGTATTTCGTTGTTAGATTTAACAAAAGAGCTACTATATTTTGCATTTGCACTTTTGCAAGTCTACTTGATTGTGAACGCCGCTATTTTTTTCGATTTTAATGTTATATTCATGAAGCGAAAACCTTGCAAAATAGGTCGATACGTGTATTTCTGTGGCAATAAGGAATAAGTGCTTAACTGCCTGTTTTTGAAATAAAATAAAAATATTCGTTTTAAAATTTATGTACATAAAAATACGGAAAACAAAAACAAATTTTAGTTATTTAATGTTGTTTTAAAATAAATTTCCAAACGAAATATTTTATGTTTATATTTCAAAAGATTTTGTTGAAATTTAAATTTTGTATTCCCAAAAATTGAAATTACTTTTTGATTATTTTATGTTTATTTGAAAATCAGTCAGTTTGTGTATTTTTAGTTGAATTGGAGAGCCATATTCAACTTTACGCGTTATTTTTAAATATTTACTCCTATTCTAACATAATCATCACTTCTTTGCGGTTAAAGTTATTGCACATTGAAAAAGATATGCAAAAAGTTATTTTGCTGTAATTTCCTTAAAAATCGTACAAATCGTGCCCATGGTGAACTTTATAACGTGAAGATGTCTAATGTACAATTAACAAATTTAGCTTAAGTCAACTTAAACTGTTTTTCTCTTTTACCACAGGCTTTATTTCACAAAAACAAATTTTAAATATGGATTTTAAGAGGGTTTTAGTGTGAAATGTTGAAAATATATAAGCTTGTAATGCCTTAAACACATTTTTTTTTAAATAATCCGGGTTGATTTACGTGTTATGTATAAGCACTGTTACATTCAATTCACATGAGGGCGCACCAACTCCATCAGACGCGCCCTTTCCGTGACCGGCTTCGAGGTAATTCCACGTTAAGTTTACTAAGTTAAGGTACAATTCTTGCAATTTTGCTGCCAGTGCATATAACATTAGCTTATTACGGTACTGTGTGACCGGTCCATCACTTACAAAATTCAAGTTTTCGATTTGTGCGGGAAGGCTGTCGATACTACAAAAAATTAAAATTGCTATGTCGGTTAATCGACTGAAATTAAATCGAAAAAAGCCAATTTTAAATTTACCGATCAGTTAATCGGGTAGTAATTAATTTGTTAGCCAATTAACGGTTAACCGAATGAATACCCTAGTTAGAACCCAGCTTGTAGTTGTGAATCACTTTCTGAATCTGCTGGTGTGTTCATGTATACCTTGTCATTAAACTACTGGTTGCAATTTTTAAGATCATTTAATGAAACTTTGTGTAGGACTTTTTTTGACAAATGGCAAAGCCTACTACAACGGACGGACATTTATTTTTCTTACAACGTTGTCAAGCAAATATTGACAGTTCACACGGTTGGAAGCCATATTTAGCACATTTTACTGACATATTTTTATATCTGACAACCGCCTGCTCGGAGCTTAAATAACGTTCGTTGATTGCAATAAATGCTGCTACTTAAACATTTTTCGAAAAGTTGCTGAACGAAATGATAGTTTAACATCAATTAATTATTGAATAAAGTATTGAAAAATTCATAAGTTCAATAAAATGCCTGCTTAGATTATTTTCTTCTACTTCTATTATATAATTAGTTGCATTTTACTCGTAGAAATGGTACTCATAAAATGTAAATAGGTTTTAAAAGTCTTCAGATTTTTTTTTCATTTTCTTTAAATTCCCTTATCAAAATGAGTTTCTTTTCTTTTGTCAACATACCGTTCATTATTAAAGAAGGTTAAAAATGAATAAATATGTATGGATGTATAAAATAAAATAAAAAAAGGCAAGATGGCTTTCTGCCCTAATGGAAGATAAATATTTAAATTTTGTGCTACATTTCCTAAATTACAAACAAGCATTTTGCTGGTGTTGACACTAAGTAACTACACCATGATACCCACAAAATAACTTAAAAATTTAATGAACGAACGCCTGCATAAATAATTAGCAAATCTGTACCTTGCATTGAGACCAGAATTAACACATTTACAACATTGTAAGAAATGAAGACATGAGTCGACATTAGTTAAGCGATGGCCATAAATTTAGTACAGTTTATATTGCCTTGGCAAATCTTTGTAAATAAATTTAAATACATAAATATTTTTAATCAAAAACAACTTTAAATAGTCCGTGCAAAAGAACAGGTTTATAAGAAAAGTATTAATATACAGGCCTGTTCTAAAAATCACTTCAATACACAACACAGTTGGGATCTGGAAATTCTTAAATTGTGCCGTCTCAATGGCATAGTTGTACCAAATTTACATAAATTGTACCAAAATTTCGCTATAAAATAAAAGAGCACAGTCCGAGTTTGACGAGCGAACATTTGGAATGAAAACATCTGGAATTCTCTTTTGTTTTTTCATTCGCGGTTACACTGACGAACACGTTTCCTGAAACATTCTGTTAATATTGTTGTTTTTTCCCAAAAGCAAAGTAAATGTCAACAAAGAAAATGAGAACAAAGCGTGTAGCCGAGTACCGTACACAAAAACCATTCTCTCTTTCCCACCCGTAATTTGCTCCCAAGCAAAATGTTTCCCTGTCTAAATGGTCACATACTCAATTATTCAATATAATATTCAATTATATTAACAAAAAAGAAAGTAAATTCGGACAATCCCGAGCATTTAATACCCTACACCACAGTGTATAAAGACATATTTTTGTTGTTGTACTCTATTTGGAGCCCATGGCCAATCATGAACCAGCCAGAACAAAATTATGTTAGGGCGTTATCTTCATCAATATGAGATTTGCTTGCCCTTAAGTGATTTTAGAAAGAGGGCGTAGGGTTCTATGGTCAATTTTGGACCTACCAGCACAACATTTTAATATGACATAGCAGCTATAACAAAAGTTATCGTCGCCAATTTTTCCATCAATACCAATATTTATAAGGAAGTAAGTCTGGTGCAAATTTGATCAAAATACCAACGTAATAAGTTAGTTTCGGAAAAAAGTCTGCATGGGGGACATGTGATAATATGAACCGATTCTCACTATTTTCAGAAGGCTTTGTCCTTATGAATTGAAACCTATGTACAAAATTTCACCGATTTACCTTAAAGATTGCGACCTGCACTTTGAGCGCAAGGTTACATGGACATACAACCAGCTGGATGGAGGGACATAGTTAAATCGACTCATAAAGTGATTCTGAGTCGATCGGTACCCACTATTGTGGTGTGGGTATAAAAAATTAAGAAGGAGCTAAAACTTATCTACTTCTATGTTTTATCAAAGGCAGACAAAAATGTAGATGCTTGGTTGATAGTGTCACCAAAACAATCGACAACAGTGGCGATTTGGAGACACTTGATCTCCGGCTTTCTACAGGAATACGAGTACACATACTTACATATGTATGTATGTACTTAATATGTTAGCTTAAAATCATGAACATAAATTAACAATAATTAAATTTTTAGTAGTTCTGGCCAGGGCCTGAGATATGTTATTAGAAATTGTATTGTTGTAGAGAAACGTAAGTTAATCCACCTCAAAGAAATAATGAAACTTGGTGGGACTTTTTTTAAATTGTACCAAAAAAGGATGAAGTGTATCAGTGTACCAATAAAGTTTCGATTGTACCAAATTTGGTACAATTGGACCACAAATTCCATCAGTGATTTACATAACGTAATTTAAAATCACATGTGCCTTTTAAAATCACACGTGTGATATAGAAGTGTTCCGTTTTTGTGCTTTTCGGTGTGATTTTCAATTACCGAACAAAAAACGGCGTAATTTTCAGAACACCACAAAATCACTCGTGTGATTTTAAGAGCACGTGATTTGAAATCCCGTGATTTGAAATCTCGTGATTTTCAGAACAGGCCTGATAATCTGATCTTTCGGTGTTTTAAATAACATATACACCTACTAAATAAGTGATATAATAGAAGCTCCGAAACTCATTTCTAAATGTTCCACTAAATCCAAAATTTTATTGATTTTTGTAATTTGTCAACAACCCAATAAAGCAGAAATCTGGCTTAACTACAATTTTAGCTAATTCATAGACAGGCCATTATTTAATGATGCCAGCGAAATACAATCTGTATCTATTTATGCTCAACTGTACCAATAAATACAAACTTTTATTCGTTTATCATTGCGTCCTTTAGTCTGCTATACACAAGCAAGCAACCAAGTTTCATTACTTCCAAAACTCTTTCCTTGCTAAACTCTAGAAAGCTTAGTCCGTCCAACACACTCATTTCGAGACAAATTTATCAACAAATCTCTAATGGCTCTCCATGACTTTAGTCTTGGCTATACAACGTACAAAGTAAAAGCAGATTGTGCAACGGTAATGAGCACATAGAATAGAATTTATGAGATTGCATCATAGTTTCCTAGCCAAGCTACATGCAAAATCATCCAAAGTGCAGAAGTGAGAATGCTAAAGATGAGACGATTACAGTTTCCATTAAAACTTTCACTAAGCAGGAGGGATATTTATCTACAGTAATATGACGTATACATTAAACAAAAATATAAATGTATGTATATTTACATATTAGGAGGGCCCAAAAAAAAGATAAAAGACATTACCGTTATTGTCTACAGGTAGTACTCTTCATGTGCGCTTTTCAAACATAGTTTGTATGGTAGAAATTTCTTAAAAAATCTGCATTTATATAATTAATACTTTTTTAAATATATTTCTTTAATAAAAAGGCTGTTATTAAAAATCGTAGATCGAAATTAATATCGCAAGAATGACACAAAAAAAAATTGTTTTGTTAGGTTCGAATAAATAAAGACAACTTCGGATTAATATGGTAACAAAAATATTGTTTGATTAAAATTTATCAGGGGTGTGCTGGAAATCGAAAGCGTGAAACGCAAGAATTTGGAAATTGTTTTTAATACACTTTTAATATAATTTTAATAATTTTTATATTCAACTTTTTGTATTTTTCGAATTTATTCCATGAGCTAAATTTCCTTTGGATAGCAATGAAGTATATTTGGGGCATTCACAAGGTGTCTTAAAGTCATAAGTCTTAAAATAATAACATGAAAATATACGACTGTTGTGAATAGCCCCTCATAATTTAGTGTGCTATTTTGAATTTAAATCAGCTGACTTAAGACAAATATATTTACCTAACATCAAAATATTTTTTAATTCTAATCCATGAATTAATAAATTATATTAGATCTTATCTGACTATTTTCCATTTGTAGACGCAAATCACAAACAAATTTTATTTTGTTTGTTTACCAAACATCGGATATAAGCCGGATAAAACTATACGATCAACGTCGACGGCTACAAAAACTGATGCGGCTCGGCTCAGCCGCTCAGCGCAGGTCTCTGCTGATTAATTACGACTGCGCAATAAACATAGCAAGCAAAATTCTATTAATTAAGATACTTTTTGTTTACAAAGCAACAGCAATATTTTTAAACCATTGTAAAATGTTAGAACATTATGACAATATAACGTGATAGCACACCTTGTGAATACCCCAATTGTTTGTACAGAAAAGTTTACAATTATTAGACACCCGCAAATGCATTAGAATAAATTCGAAAAATACAAAAATTAGAGTTTTTGAGAAGCAATTACCATACGCAAACATTAATGTGCTGTTTCCAAATGACAGGCGATTGATTATGTAGCAAAATGTATCAGGGGTGTGCTGGAAATCGTAAACACAAACGCGACTTTTAAAATTCTTGCGTTTTACGTTTGCAATTTCCAGCACACCCCTGTATATGAAAAGCACTCAGTCCATCGCCTGTCATTTGGAAACAGCACATAAGAGCAGTATTCATAAACCATTTATTTAAATTTTAAATGTGTTTTAAGAAGATAATTTTTATTTTGGAAATTTTTTTTTAAATTTTTTATGCCGAAAAACTTTGGAGTCGGAGTCGCGAGTTTTGGTGGGTACTACGACTCCGACTCCGGCACAAAAACATCAACTCCGACTCCACAGCCCTGCTGCTAACTGAGCCTTTATTCTAAAGGGGTCCCTTGTTCCAAAATCAGTGATGCCAGAAGTTCAGATTTATCTGCATTTTGCAGATTTTATGCCCCAAAATTGCCAAAATGCAGATTTAAAGAATTTTGGTTTAAAATTGCAGATTGTTTTAGCTCGGTGGAACCTTTTTTACATTTGGGGGATTCACAAGGTAGTCGTAAAGTTGAAAAGTCATATCTCTTGATAAAATTACACGAAATATATATGACTGCTGTGGGCAACCGCTTATAATTTAGATTTTTACTGTACAGCTACGACGAATCAATGAACACAGCATTAATATTTTTATTTTTTTTGAAACAGAACAGTATTTTTTTTAAACAATTGAAAAATATTATTTAGGACATTATGATGATATGACTTAATAGCACACCTTGTGAATCCCCCAATTGTCTTTTATGTTTGTACTATTTCCACTTCTTGCATTGATTAACGAAATATATCACCCATTCATGGAAGAACCGATTGAAAATAGGTTAATTAGTAGGAATTTTATACAAAAGATTACTTAAAAAGATAAAATTCGCATTGTCTTGAGACATTAAAATATCGCCGGACTAATGTGATCTGATTTTACAAGAAAAATTATTCATATGAACTTATGTATATATGAGCAACTTCAAAAATGTACGACACCTAGACATTTTTTTTTAATTTTTTTTTTTAATTAATGTTGATTTGCGTGTGCTTAAACCGATATTTGAGCATGTGAAATCCGTTCGCGTTAATCATTTTTATTACACGGCGCTAATTTTACTGCGGTTTAAAGTTAAAAATTAAAAAAAAAATATAAAAATTACAGTTTTTGTTAAAATTGAAAAAGGATAACGCGTGTGGTTAATACCCCTTAAGGGCTTTCTTAGCACACTAAAATATTTTTAAAAGCTTGAATACTTTTTAAAATACACTGGAAAAAAAATATAAAAAATTTTTTTTTGATCGTGTATGCATATCAAAATTTATTTAAAATTGTTAAACATTTTACAAAATTACGGCTAGTATAAGACATAATTTGCAATATTTTGGAAAAAAAATGTATAAAATGTATAATCTGCAACCAAATCAAATATTTCATACAAGGATGCTTTTTGAGGTTAGAAACATTTGGTTTCCTCCATAAAATTTTAAAACCTTAAAATTTTTTGGTGCGTTTTCAATTTAAGTATCAAGCTCAGTAAAGTCTTCTAATCGATGTACGTTTGAGCGGAATTGATACAGCGCTTTAGTTGTCACAAAGCGAAATGTGTTTGGAAAAAACTGCCGCTGCACGCGCCAGGGTTAAAAAAAATTATTTTTTTTTGCACTTTATCAGTTTAGTCCGTCGCGAATAATCTATTTAGATACCTAAACATGTTCCCATGACATGTTTTGATATAAAAAAAAGCTTAAAAATAAATTGTTTTTTTGCAAAAATTTTAAAAAGTTCATACAACTTTTGCGTTTAAAAATTTTCAAGTGCGTTTTCGCCTCGGAGGTGCCCTTTACGAAGTTACACACATCACGCAATACACTAGCCAACTTAAAAGGCAATTCAGATTGTCAGACGCAAAAAAGATACATTTTTAAAAAATTTACGCTAATTTCTTTTAAGTTTGTGATGTCCATGATACGTTATTGGTGCGCTGACACCAACTTGATACACCTCAAACTTTATAAAATTACGCAGTTTTTTTAATTCTGCGCTTAAAACTCATTTTTATTGTACGGCGCAAAAACTCTATGTAAAATCTTCAAAAATTTCAATATTCGGAAAATTTTGGTTTCACTTTAAAACACCATGCAACTTTTCACCCAGCAGCGATAGCAAAATTTTTTTTTAGTGGATATATCCTCCAAGTCTAGTGACTATATTTTGTATGGGTTTGGATCTGAAAGCTTAAAACTATTACAAAGAAAACGGAATGAATGAAAAAACTCTTGCAAGTTTCAAGTCGTTTTTTTAATTTTTCGAATTTTAGATGACCACCAATTCTTAAGGTGAGGACTTTTCAACGTAAAACTTTGCACGTCATATCCTTCATGTATAGTCATCCAAACCCTGTACAACGTTTTGTTCAATTCACAAAACTTAACGAAATAAGAGCTATAGTATGTCGGTTTCAGCAGGTGCTCAAAAAATTTGAAGTATCCCATATAAATGTCTTTAGTAGTTTCAATATTTTTTTCAATTTCACAACTTACCGATAGCTAAAGGTAGGATTTAATCACCCATATAAAAAGTGTTCCATTATTACAACTTAACTTTACTTCACTTTCGGTTGAAGTAAAGTTTTAATAATGAACCACTTTTTATAAGGCCAGTTAAAGTCTACTTTTAGCTATCGGTAAGTTGTGAAAACGGGCCTTAATAGTTTAAATAACATGTCAAGCAATTACATTTTAATTTGTTGCCTAAAATAACAAAGATGTGATTAATCCTAACTCATTAATTTTTGCATTTTCTGAAAATCGCATTCATGTGAAATTAAAATCAAGTAAATTTTTAAACTTTTCTGTGTTGAAAATTCCAGAAATTTTAACAAAACATAAAAAAAGGTGTTGTGTTCTGTCAACTACGCCAAATAGAATAAGGGTGAATATTAACTCTCTACAATCAGGACATTCCTAATATTCCCAATTTTTTGCATTTGTGTGTGTGTGTGTGTGTGTGTGTGTGTGAAAGTTTATAAACACACACAATAAAGGGGTTAATTATGTGTATATGTGTGTTTACTTGTGTATATACATATGCATACTTAATGTTGTTTGGTTTGAATTTTATGCGGTCTATCATAAAAGTGCCGAAATAGTAACTTTAAATATTAATTCTGTTCTTATTTATATCCTTTTTGTTGTTTTTACTTTTCCTATGTTTAAAGTGCACACACACAAATGTATTTTTAGATGGATACACAGTCAACCGTACGAAATGTTTATTGTGATAGCATCAAATTTACATCCTATTACGTACAATAAGATTCCTTTAAATAGTCTCTAACAAATTAATCTTAAGTAGAGTGTTGCCACATTGTTAGAGTTTATAGTCTAATTTTATCCGATTTTTATACCATTCACCGCAGATAAAAGAATATATTAAAGCATGACCTAAGACCCTTTAACGTATATAGTATATTCTGGGTCCTTATAAGAATCGATGTCCCTCTGGTCATGCGCATGTTGAAATGGGTTTACCGCAGAACCCAAAAATACATTTATGTTTAAAATCGTTTTAAATACAAAATTCTCTTTTCCACTAAAAACTTAAGTGGAACTTGTAAATAAATACACTTTTTTATATTTTTTTTTTGTATTTAGTTGTGCTACCATACTTTTATCTTAATTAAATAAGACTTCAAATAAAACTCAAAAAACCAATCTGTTTTTAAATACGACTTAAGTTTGTTATGAAAATTAACTTAATATAGATTTAAATACAATACTGAAAATTGGGCATAAGAGGTAAAACATAAAATCACGACTGCCTTTAATTTCACCCATAAGGCCTTTCTTGTTCTTTTTAATAACTTTTTTCCGTATATCTGAAGAACGGCAGAAGCTAAAGCTTCCGAATTCAGTAGAAGCATCTTGGTTATCAATACACAATATCCCACAAAATGTGGGCGAAAGTAGAAAAGTCAGAGTTGCACAAGATAGTTTTTTGTATTTCTAAAGAACGGAAAGAGAAAAATTGACTACATTTGGGCGGGATTAGAGAAGTGGACGTGGCAGCTTCCCTAGAAAGACATTACTGATTTCTGTATATGTATCTAGAGAATGGCAAGAGCCAACGTTTCCACATTATGTACAATCATCTTGATTATCAATACACAACATACGACAAAATTTGGGCGAGATTGGAGAAGACATCGTTTATATAACTTTCTGTTCTTATCGCACCATGGTGAAGGGTGCATAAGATTCGGTTTAATAATTACGGTTGAACTTCAACGGTTACAATGTATATATGTATTAAGATTTTTAATTTATTACCGGCATTCTAAGAAATTTAATTTGGCAAACCGTGTACAAGAATGCGACGAGGAAGTGCCAAAGATGAAAGTCTAAAGATGTTCAACAAGGTGGTTGTTAAAACGACGCTTATACAGTCGCTAACACACATTCTTCTTACCAGTCAAACCAAGCACATGATGCCTTTAAATATAAATTGGCTAATTAACTTACTTCAAGATAGAATCCCATATTTAATACTGTAAAAACAAATTCTTTAAAAAACAAAATTAAAGTCAACTCATATAGCATGAATCTGAATTAATATGTGTGTATAAGAATTTATGAAAATGTGTGAAATTACTGTTAATTAGAGTGGTTCAAATTTACGTTCGCGAATTTTAAATTAACGTTTTTACAATAACTTGTTTCTAACAATCTGCCAAACTAATTTATAGCACGTTGCTACATTATAAAAGTAATGGAGTTATGCTGATGTGTGTTAAAAAATTATTTTCAAAACCAAAATTTTGTAGCAAATTTTTTTAATTTTTTTGTAGCAGCTACAGAATCCAATGAATTTGGTGATGCGGCCAAAAATCAAAATTGACATTAATTTCAATTAATGGCAAACGGCAAAAATCTTATGAGTTTTTAACAAAAAGTACTTCTTAATATGCATACACATGTACTTTAAAAACATATCGTCGTGCCGAAGTTATCTGTCGTGTATCACAAAATAAAAAAATAAAAATGAGATAGGAGTTTTTTCGGATGTAGTACACAACGGCTATTTATATTGATGGAATTATTGCTATATTGCTTAAATACATTTTATTGCTAAGAAATTAAAGGTTAATTATTCAGGCTGGTCCAACCATAATGCACGATCTTAATTGCAAATAAAACAAAATGTTTTCAGAGAATTAGCATAATATTTTTATTATTATAGAAGGATCTATGACAATTATGTGTGAGATAAAATATCGGCTAAATGTTCGCCACGGCTTCGGTGAAATACCTCTATCCGTTGGTCCATATTTTCAATTACTCTGAGATATAATTAAGGTTCAATGTCGTTAACCTATCAGTATGTTCGTGTGTGTTCGTCTGTGTGTTCGTCCGTCTGACTGGCTTGCTGTCCACGTGGAAAGCGTAAATTAAAGATTGTCATTTCGTTTGTAGTTCCTACAATATTGATCTTAGACTTTTTAAATAATATAAATATTCTGGAACCTTTTCAAAGCGAAATTGATTTAACGCTGTTCGTCTGTACGCGAGTCCGTTTAAATGTAAACAAAGTTATTATACATCATATATAGTCCCGAATTAATTGCTATTGAAATCCATATCTAAGAAAATGACTGAGATATGAGCGAAAACTACGACTGCCTCTAATTGTGCCCATAAGTCCATTGATATTTTTTTCTGTATATCTGGAGAACAGAATGAGCCAACGTTTCCAAGTTAGGAACAATCATCTTTGTTCTCAAAAGAGAACCTCTCTTTAAAAGATCATTAATAGTAAATGTTAAAAGATCTAGTTAAAAGTAAAAAAAAAGTGGGTGGGCTTGGAGAAATAGGCGCGGCACCAGAAATAAATTTTTGACTCGGAGTAGCAAAGCGCACCGGGTTAAGCTAGTGAATATTTGCATATTTATATATGTTTTTATTTAAGAGATTTTCTTTTCCCGGGAATTATTTTTCAATTTGCCGGGATCTCGGGAATTCCCGCTCAATACAAATCAAGCATTTCATCCAGATGTCTTCCGTCGAGTTGAACACACTGTTCAAAACGGAGCCTTGTTCAATTGAGCTGATTTCTCGACGAATATTTTTCTTTAAAGCCACAAGATAGTGGGGATTGTCATTATAAACCCTCTATTTGAGGTAATAAATAAAATTAATGAGAGTTAGATCGGGTGACCTCGGTGGCCATTAAATGTCCCCAAAGCGACTGATCAGTTTTTGGGGAAAGTTTTCCCAAAGCAAATTCATTAAAGCTCTGGCTGTGTGTGCAGTCGCCCCATCCTATTGAAACCAAGTGTGTGAAGAGTACGATGGGTGAGCTCGCAGGTTTGGCAAAAAAAATTCCGTAATCATGCGTCGATAATTTTCACCGTTGACATTCGTCGCCCGGCCTAGAGAATTTTTGAAAAAAAAAATGGTCCCATTATTTCATGCGTGGATAAGGCAGACCAAACGTTAACCCGGGGCAATGCAATGTTTTTTATGTTTCAATCGAGGGTTGCGCAGTTTTGCTTGTTGACGTGGCCGTTTAATGGGAAATGAACCTCGTCGCTCCAAAAAATGGGATATACAGTACGAAAACGCTCCAACATCGTTAAACAAAAATGTTTGCGTAAATCAAAGTCACTTTTCTTCAGTTCCTGAACGATTTGAATTTTTAAAGGATAGAACTTCAGATCCTTTTTTTTAATTTCATGAATAATCGCTCTTGGGAGTCCCAGTGAGGTAGATATTTTCCGTATTGAAAGTCGCGGATTTCCACGTTAACTGCTTTTAACCAGTTCAATGTTTTCGGGAGTACTGGAAGATTGACTGGGCCCTGGCCGTGGGACATTCATAGCTGAAGCAGTTGCGCGGAATCTCTGCACCCACTAACGAATTAAAGTTACACTTGGTCTATCACGTATTCGCCGAATACAGAACTTTGAACAAAATTGTCGACGAGCAATTACGTAAGAATCATTACTCTTAAAAAATGTCTCCACAGCGAATTCGCGATGCTCACTCGACCACTGCGACATCGTGAGTGACAAACACAGAGCACGCAGAGGCGTCTTCAAAAGCTGTTCTTTTTGCATGTTTATTTTGATCATGCAATTTGTGTTGATTGTGACGGCCTGTTTCTACACATTGCCACTTTACTACCAAAAAATGCTTTCTTTCTCTTTCGTAGAAAGCTGCCCTCACAAATTATTTGGGCATTTTTCTTACGTCACTTTTTCATCTCTGTATGCATTGTGCTGACAAATCCACACCGTTTATTTTTCCCTACTTCGGACAGCACAGAGTCCGATGATCAGCGTTGCCAAATGTGCAAATGTATTTGCATTTTGCAGTTGTTCTTAGCATTGAGCAGTTGTGAAGTTTTTTGTTTAAAAAATAAGTTTTGTTGTTAATTGGGCAGATTTTGCAGTTTTTACATTACAATTTTTTTGCTTTCAATTTTGTTATATTGGGGCAAGCTTTAAGAGCCAAACAAACCACACAAAGGCTTGGAAACACGCACTTTCCGTTTACAAATTAACGATAATTTTTCAATAAATTTTAATAAAAAACTTGTATCCTCTTTAATTATTTATGTTTCGTGATATTTTTTTTGACACTGCAGTGATTAAATTAAGCACAAACTAGCGCAAACAGTTTTTAAAATATTCAACATTTCGATTTTTCTACAAACATGTTTTAATCGCTTGTCAAATACCCCCAAATACCCCACTTAAATAAACCAAATAAATACCCTAATTAAATTAAAATAATTGGCATTTATAACCTCGGGTTGACACTTGCAAGTGCAAGTTCGAAAAACTCAATACACTCACACTTTTTCACTAACACCATCACATTTTTCGTACTTGCAGCCCAACTTGCAAGAGAATTTGCTTGCAAGTAAATATTTGACACTTGCAGCAAGTAAAATGACAAATGAAAAAACAGTGTTACCGTGGATGCATTTTGTATCAATTTACTAGTACTTGTTTATATAAAAGTAATGTTTAAAGCGGATTTTAAGTGTATTTATAAAAAATAACAAATAAAAACAGCACAACTATACATCTTAATGTATTCTTCCCTTTTGTTTTTGTTATAACAGAATTTTTTGTTTTGGTTGAATTTTTTTTTTGTTACACGAATAATTTTTATTTATAATTTTTATACATGTTTTTCATTTTTAACAATTGTTTTTTTATTGTTTTAATAAATAAACTGAAAATCCCGTTAATTCGTATTTTTTAACCCCGTTAAATCGAAACCCCGCTAAATCGAAAACCGTTATAATTCGTAAGAAATGGCCTGTCCCTTGCGATTACGAATTATCGTGATTCTACTGAATTATATATTTTGATTTGGCAACCTTAATGTGCGGTTTTTTTATGTGAAAATCCATTTTTATGGAAACGCAGCCGATTATTGACAACTTTTCTATATTTTCATTTTTTTCAAAAGCCCGATCTGGTCTGACCAGGAAATTGGAATGATCTATAGTCTCGCTTTTAGAACATATTTTGATTTTTTGTGCCCGTAAACAATTTTATTTTGTTGGGATTTACACAAAATTTGGCCCAAATTTCTTTATAAATATTCGTGTTGACATACAAATTGGCGACATTGACTTTTACGATAGCTACTATTTCATGGCACAATGTTGTGCTGGTTTTGGTGGAGGGTAGCATATGGTCGGCCTTGATCAATTATTTTTTCTTTATGTGTGCAAAAGTGTGTACCACGGTAAACATGTTTACAATCTTCATAAACTTTATCAATTAAGTAATTGAATTTGGTTTTACAAAAATATTTCTCTGGTGTGTAGCACTGTTCTCTATTAATGTTAAAACTGCAAGTTAATTGTTTTAGTTAACTGTCCAAACAACTTAACACACGCTATTGAAAATTTTCTATTAAAACGTTCTCATCAAGAAAAGAGCGCGTCGGCATAAACTTTAATGAACAATGCTGGGGTGTAGTAACATTTTTCTTAGAATAAAAGTACTTTGTGCAACACAATACTAAAATTATTCGTTGGTCCCTTAGTTAAAAATTAAAAAATTTCTGGAGTCCGACCGACCGTTCGGTGTATATGCTGTTGTTCGTCTTTCGGTTATATTTTTTCCAAACGCCAAACTTTAAAAAAAACATTTTTACATGTCGTGGGGGGTTACTGATTGGAATAATTAGAAATAAAACATGCTCTTAATGATAATTCATTGTATTAGAAACACCCAAAGATGTAGAAAATCATACAAATAAAAAAGAACTTATGTACATAAAAAGTTCAGCTCTATGAAACAATAATTTCACATTATTTTTAAGTTGTTATACTTGTTATGTTAGAAGTATTTCATATGGGTTCTCTATAACGATGAACTCCCTAATATAACGTTTAGCATATTAGTGCATGAAGTGTGTGTGCGTGTGTGTATATCTGCTTGAAGAAATGAAAAGGGTGCGATGCTTACTCCTGATATTGCATACACATACAGATTTACTTATGATTCTCTTAAGTTAAGTGTTATGTTGTATAATTAAAGGCCTGCACTTTAAAAAGTTACGCCAACTTGTAGCATCTTCAAGGATGCAGTGCAACAGTTCAAGGTTAAAAATATACATTGTGATGAATAAGTTTAAACAGTTATACTAACTCATACACCTGTGCATACTTTCATTATAATAACCTGTACAGGTTGTGTACTTGAGCGCACACACACACACACACACACACAAATATATACACATTAATGAACTTACATACAAATGCATAAATAATGTAATTCATATTCATCAACACATTTATACAAACGCAGATACATGGTTATGAACATTAGAGTAGTTCAAAAAATACTTTTTAAGCGCTATACTTCAACATACCCAGTGTTGCCAATTTGGCATTTTTCATGCTAGATCTAGCATTTTTTAAAATCATTTGGCATGAAAAAAACTGATTTAGCATCTAGCATTTTTTCTAGCATTATTTAAAAATGTCTAGCATTTTTTAGTTCTTGTGGTATTTTTAATATTTTGCATTAATGTTTAATTTTAATACAAATATCAAAGAAAAAAATGAATGATTCTAACGATGAATGTAAATGCTCATTAATGTGTATAGATGGGAGGAGGGAAAATATATCCAATTGGTAAATTATGCTAGGGAAAATAATTGGTAAAGGATATGTGGGTACAAACGTTTTGTAAAAAATTTAATATTTTGATCAACATTGACTTCACTAATAAACACATACCTTGTTAACATGTTTAAATCAATATGCTCCGGTTTATTATTGTAGGTTTAGTGCTATTTAACCAGCTTTTTAGTATTTAACGACGTTTAAAAAAAAAACGAAAAGTAATTTAAAACTAAATTAATTTTATTGACAGTTAATGATTGCCATATTCATTTGTGTTTTATATGTACCCAAATAAATTACCATAAAAGGAATATTCCCGGTATTTACCCAAACATCAGATAAATACCCTGTATAGTTCCATCTATATTTATGTGAATATAAATAAACTGAAATAAAAATCAAGAAAGGAAAAAAATTTAAAAAATTAGTAAAACCTATTCAAAAAGTTTCACAAGGATTGGCTTAAACACTTAAAGTAAAAAGAATGGGCGAAGGAAACAGATGAAAAACCTTTTGAAATTACTGCAAATGTGATATTGTTTCTAAATTTAGTGGCCTGAAGCAACAAGGAAGCACAAAAATGCTACGGGCATAACTCAAAACCATCCAGTCCCTTTTAAAAGAACTTCTTACAACTTTCAGCATAGAAAAAATTTAGAAAAAATAGAAAGTCGACTTTAATTAAACAATTCGTTCAGACAATTAAATATTTTACTAATCTTGCCCCTGCAAAGGAATTGATCATATCAATTAACGGATTTGTATTTTCGAGTCATGGGATACAAATTTAGTCAGTTAAAAAATTAATTGCATAAACAAAAAAATACACCACACATTAAAAAAATCAATTGCAGCAAACAAAAAATTAATTGAATAATTATTGTACTCCAATTAATTATTTAATTGAATAATTTTTTGCAAACATTTTTTTGTGCAGAGGCGGTATTATGTTTAAGTGCTGCGCACAGTTCAATTGCGCTTGTCGATCATCTGATAAACCTTTGTAAAAGGCAATTTGACACCTCATCGCGAAAGCTGAAGGACAAAATGGAGAATTTAATAAAAAATGTGCTTGGCCCTTACTTTAATGAAGATTTTTCTTTATTTTTTATAAACATTTTTTTAGCATTTATTCTAGCATTTATTTTAACAAATTCTAGCATTTTTTCCTCAATAAGTTTTGGCAACACTGAACATACCTGATGATAATATAAAAGGGGGCACCAATGTTAATATATTATTTAATCTTTAATATTCTACGATTTTATTAAGAACACTTGTAGTATCTGTTGTATTAAAAATCTTAGTTGAAATCTTTAAAAATTTGTATCCCCGATGTTCTTGACATACACATACATTTATATAAATGATAAATATGAAAAAGAGATGCACCTCTATTTTCTTTTTTCGTTTTCAAAAATTAAAATTGCATTAAGCGCTTTTATATGCTTTTAGTTACGAAAAGCTCGCATTCAATATTTAATTTTAGATTTTTTATTTAACATTTCCACTAAAATGCTTGTGCAAAAATCTAATTCAGTACCTCGTTTCTGAATATCCCGTATCGTAAAGTTTCTCACACGGGTGATGAAACAAAAATTCCATTGTTTTTCGATTTGTAAAAAAAGTGTTTTTGCATTTGAATGCGAAAACAGACAATACTGATTCTGCAATATTTGCAGTTATTTCGTCTCAAATGAAGGCGAAAATTCAATTAAAGAAATAAATTATAAAAATAACAAAATATTTATTTATTTATTTGATAATAATGTTGTATACATTGGCTGCATATCGGGTAGAAATAACAAAATGTGACAATTTATCCATGTATCTCTTTATTCCATCTTAATAATAAAAATGTGTTTGTAACATTTTAAATTTCAAATATCTATATATTTTTTTTTAAATTTGTTTTTCTCGCATCACTATAAAATGTGACTTATTTTGACAGTCTTGTGAGAAACTTTTCGCAAAATATTCTTAGATAAACATTTTTTCTCACATCCTTCCAATTAAAGCTGTAAAATTTATTTAAAAACAGAAAACAGAAACACTTGTTTGAGAAAAAAAAATTTTTTCTGCCTTCTCACAATCGAACGTTGTTAAAATTAATGCAAGATAAATCATCAATATCAATGATGTGTCTATTGATATTATTAGGTGCGTTAAAATTAAACTTACAAAAAGTGTTTTTGAACAACTCTAATGTACAAGTGCATACCAAGATTCACCTTCACACTTCCTGTTCATTTTGATTGGTACAGGCACAGAACAGAGGTCGTACAAAGATAAATAAATAAACAAAGAAGCCGACATTAAAAATGTAAAACGTTCTTAAAAATGTTGAAGAAATAAAAATATTCGTAATAATAAGAAATGAAACAAAACTAAACTAAACTAAACTAAAACATCAGAAGATGGAAAAGATTTTACATCTTGTGTCAATATTGTCAGTGTTAAATATTTAATTTTTCACAACCAGCAAAATTAAAATGCTACTCGTATCAACACTTCTTTTATATACATAAATAAGTATGTATGTGTATTTGTATTTAATTTACAAAGTTTACCTCCGAAATATAAATTTTGTTTTACTCTATCACTTCGAGAACAAGTGGCCTATGAACAGTGGAGCAAAGCTTAATTAATTGTAATTTGCCAAGCACTTAGAATTCAGGGGTATTGCTATTCATTCATAAAAAAATACTTGCTCAAGGCTCTCCATTTCGGGATGCCAAATGGGACTAGGTTTTTTTAAACCCGGGATTCGGAATTTTTTATTTAATCAAGCGGGATCCCGGGACTGGTCGGGATTTTTCGGGATATCTTATAAATCAAAGCCAATTTTTGAAATTAATATACATAATTATAATTTAAAGTTTATGTATAAGTATTAAATCAAATTAATTCATGAAGAAAATTAAACTCACTACAAAATAAAACAGTTTAATGCATTCTTTTAAAGTAATTTGGAAAAATGATGTATTAAAACTTATATTTTAAAAAGCTTATAAAACAAATTAATGACCCCTAATAGTCGAAACCTTATTTTATTGCAAACATATGCTGCCAACGAAACCAATGTTCGCATTCAAAAATATTTAATTTATCAAAGTTTTTCTTGGGATTCAAATCGTCAGGAAACTTCACCCAAAGATTTTAGAAAAGCTAAAGATATTAAACCAAATAAAACTGTTAAGTGAATAAGAATTATAAGCCCCAGTTTTACCTGTAGCAATATCAAAGCTTAAACAAAAACAACAACAAAAAACAGTGAGTTTATCTTTTCTAACAGTCCCGATTACAATTGGTTGATTTTTTGTCAACTATAAATGTAGTTGTAAGTGGGTTAAGAAAAAACAAAAATAAAAACAAATATCTTTATCGTGCTTTGCCAGTTTAATTTATTTTATCTCAAATATATATGCACGTATTAATCTAATAAAATAAACTTAAACAAATATGTGTCAAAAGACCTTTGGTAGAACCCCCTAATGTTTTTAACACTTTTTTGCACAACTTGCATTTTGCGTGTGCAGTTCTATCACTTAGAATAAAGACCACACCAAACTTTAGCTTCTGATTTTGTTTTCTGTGGTACAAAATGCATTGCATGTAACATTTAATCACTTGCGATTTCTTTTTGTAACCAGTTAAAAATTAGATTTATATAAGTATGATTTAATATTACATTTTTGTAGTTATTTTTAACAGGGTAACCCACGTTTATTTAAATATAGTTGGATTTGATAAAAAAAGGTACCACGTATTTACTTAATCCAAAATCTTATGTAAAAATCCCGGGATTCGAGACTTAAATTTTTGAATAATCCCGGGATTTCGGTATTCGGGATTGGCATCTCTATCTCCAATGCACATGAAAAATTTCGGAATTCGAAAATGTTGTTGTTGTTTTTTTTACCGGTTTTTGCCGAAATAGTATAAAACACAATATTTATAAGTATGTCCTACAACAGGGTTGGCAAAGAGGTTACAATTGTGATACATCAGTGGTAATTAAAGTAAATTTTGTTTTAATCATAGTCTAGTAACGGAACTAGCCATAAATTCAAATAATACTATCCAGATTTCAGTTCTATTTCTAGACTCAACAATCTTCTCAAAACATGAAAGGATTTAAAATTTATTGATTATTTTCCATTCTTGACTGACCACGGGACCAGATCTTTGCCACTTAACACCCACCTCAAATAAACAATTCAATAAAAATAACCACAATACTAATTATTATAAAACATTTAGTCAAACAATTGTCTGAAATACAAAAACATGACAAACATGAAAGTTTTGTTAACACAATCCTATAAGAAGTACAACCTAGAGAGGATTATAAGGAGTTACTAGAACTTGCCTTGCTATTCCTGGGTGCGAAGCAGTACAATAATTCGTTCACCGGGTGCTTAACATCATGCGCGTTGGATGGGAAAAGCTATTTTCTGTTTGAAAATATATTTGTTTTGTGAAGAGTTTAACTTGACAGAATCTGAACGCATTGGACTCCGTAAAATTTGCATTTTTAGTGTCGCCGTGTACGTTGAAGCCTGGTTTGCTGCTCCCTAAGCAATACAAGCACCACACACCGACTTAATTTTTTTGTCAAACTTAAAAGATTTTGAAAATATTGATTTAGGAATCTTGCAGGTTGCCGTCAAAAAATTCAAAACCCATTTATGGTATTTAAATGGGGATGCTATTTCATTTGCGTTTTTTGACAACAATGTCGTAGATACAACAAAAGAAAATATGGTCGCTGCTTTGAATACTGAAAAGGAAAAACCAATTAATTTAAACCGCACCACAATGGGAGAACAAACTGTTTCAAAATTCATTAATCGTGAGCTTGAGCAGTTTGTTTCTTTTAAAACAAGAATTTTTTTTGAAAGATTTCAAATTGATACCTCTTTCATGACATTTACTCCGACGAAATGGCCTGTGCAGGATTGCTATATGACAGCGGTAAAAACATTGAAAAAATCAAGAGTCGTCCATGATACCGCAAGAGGAGTGAATTTGATGGAGGACTATTAAAAGCTGTTGACAAAAAATGAAGAGCAAAAACAGTTTGTACTGCAGGTTGTTAGCAACTATCGTCGTCTGTTTCCGAACTCTAAGAAAACTACTTTATGTCAAGAGCTATGAATTTTTTAATATTACATACTTAATAATTTTGTTTTTGTTTAGTTTTCCTTTGACTATACGTAGTATAGTACAAAATAATTTAATAGATATAAGCTTCTACCGTGCATGCTTAGAACAAATAATTTCATATAAATATAATTTTGGTATAAATGTATAATTTTTGTTATTTTGTTGGTTATTTTCTAAAATATTAATTTTAGCAAAAAACTTTCTTTGAGGCTAATGTTGTTGACTAGAAGACCTAAAATATTCCCATATATCATATTATTTATTGTAAAATGTTTTTTTAAAGAGATAGTCATATGCAATTAAATTACATTTGAATAAATGATCTTGAAGGCAAACTTTGAAGGGCGGACGCCCCCCTAAACACAACTTATCGCTATGCAATTTTTTTGTAAAATATTTTACGTAAAACTGAACCGGTTTGGGGGGAGAGAATATAAGAAATCAAATAAAAAAATTCTCCATACAACCAACGGCCACGCTAATGTACATCCATATGTACATATATTTATGTGTATTAAAAAATATATAAAAAGGGGCGTAATAGCCACGTTTATAAATATTACAGATACACCAATAACCCGCGTTTTGTCGTTTCAATGTTGCGGCTTTTAAAAATTTCTGTAGTTTCGAAGTTGCGCCATTTTTGTTTCAGTCGCGTCGCGTGGCTTCGAAGTTGTGCCGTTTGTGCTTCGATTTGCGTCGTCAATGTAAAAAAATGTTTGTACAAAGCTAAAACAGAAAAAGGCAGGTTTTCATTCAAGACTAATGCAAATACGTATGTATGTATGTGAAGATTGTTTGCAGGGTGCCAGTTGAATTTACATGTGCTAAAGTGAAGTTTAATCTGAATATTTTGCAAAAAAGAAAGTAAATATGCCTAGAGAAAAAACTGGAACTGGAGAACAGTAAATTCTTCTCTCCCCTCTCACCAACAAGCTCAGACTAGGGATGCCAAAAGGGATCGGTTTTAACAAATCCCGGGACTAGGGATGTTGGAAATCTAGATCCTGAAATCCCGGGATTTTCCGGGTTATCGAAACTTTTCGGGATCAATGTGTCTCTTTAATATACAACTTTTTTATATAAACATCACTTTATTTATTTATGTTTATATTTTAAAAAAAGAAAACTTAACAAAACAATTTATAACAACAATTCATTTACAACTTTTTTTTATAAACAAAAGTTAATACGGTAGAATCGCGAAAAAATTAACGAAAATATCCCAAGGGTTGTTATCTTTTCGAACTATTAACTTTTTTAAGCAGGCTTAAATTTTAAAAAATATACAAAGGTTTATTTTATTTTTATATTTACCTTCTGCAGAATATTTTAGATTTAATAATTTTTATTTTTTTATTTTAACGTACGAATATGTTATAATTTTTTTTCTGTCTAGAACACATTTTACACTAAAATCTGATGGAATTCTATCCGACATAAAAAAATTTCTTCAAAATCTGATGTCAATGCCACACTATTCCCCAAAAATGATGCCAACTCATAGAGACCAAGGTATATTTACACAAGGTAGACTCATTTGGGAGTGTAGACATGCTGCTCTATAAAAATAACCGAGTGGAACGGAATTGTCAAAATTGTCTTCATATAAATTTAACGCACACATGTACAAATTTTGGCTCATATACACGGAATTTGACATTAGTGTTCCAACTTAGGTAAACAGCTGACAAACATATGGGCCAACGAGTTTACCTTGTGTAAATATACCTTGATAGAGACTTTCATTTTATGAAAATTTTCATAAACGTTTGCAAGTCGGATAGACTTGTCAAAAAAAATGTGTCACTTAATTTATTTTTAAGACACACTATCCTATTTTATGAGCACACACGATTTTTTGGACAAATCGTACAACTGAATAGCATAGGCTATCCCCGGCTTTAGGGGCTATGATCCATTTGTTTGCAGGAATGTTAGTTAAACGAGTCACTTTTGCGCTCGCGTTATCAAAACAGGCAGTAAATCTTTATTTGAGTGCGATTTGATTTTGCTAAAAATATAAATAATTTTAATAAAATTAAAAAATGCAAAAAAAAAGTTACAGTTCAGATAAGTTAACCATACACTAAGCCTGTGTATTGGTTAAGTAACGTGAAGTTTAACTTTTTTTTGCATAATGCAGTTAATGTTTAACGTTCGAGAAGTGTTAGTGTTGTCAATTATTTGGGGTTTATAATAGGTAGATTAGGTTAAACGGGCAGCCGTCATGACGACGACTCACTTGCGTCATAAAAGCGGTCCCTTTGTGATACCCCTTGCCAGTGACGGGAGACAACCAGTACCCACCAGACAATTCGCCAGAGGTCACCGCAGCCTCGAAACACACCGATTTCCTGCAGAACAGGGAGATCGATTTCAGTCCCATATTGGACATATCGTCCAGACATGGCAAATCTGGTCTCCCAAAATGCCTAAACCTAATGCTCTCCATACCGGGGCAGTTGCGTCTCCTCCTCCTCCTCATCATGACAACTCCTACAGTAATCATTATAAGCTAGACCCAGCGACCCGTAATGACCGACATCACTGTCCTTATCCAGTCCCTACCGAGACCAAGTAGTTCGCACGTCCTGGTCATCAGGCAGGTATGCTCCCCTGCCATCTTTCCTGAGCTCTTCTGTACTACTCTCGTCTGATGATTTTCTTGCAGAGGGCCATCGATCAGGCCATCGACGAACACGTCGTCCAAGAGAAAGCCCCGTTTGGCCAGACTGTCCGCAGTCTGGTTACCCAGGCATCCACTGTACCCTGTTACCCATATCAGCGTTACCCTGGAATGGTCCGCAATCTCATTTAGAGACATCCGGCATTCCACTGTTAACATAGATGTCGTGAACACACCAGCCAGAACCGCAATGGCAGCCTTGCTGTCCGTAAATATACATATATCCCTCGAAATGCGATAGAACCTCAGCCAGTTTGCCGCCCGCCTTATGGCAGAAATTTCCACCTACAGCACACTACTGCCTGGGTTTAATAATCGATCGATATTTTGAAATATAATTTTTGTTTTAGTTTTTTTTTGTTGCGTGAAGTGATTTTTAAACAAAATAATTCTATTGCCTAGCGATATGTCCAATAAGATTTTCAGCCGAGTGGTGATGAATTCGCGTTCTAACGGGTTCTTTTGTATAAACTTTATCAACATGAGAACTTTTGACATGAAATAAACGCTTAACGCTCTCATTTATGTAGGTAGCTCAGTAAGTTCAACGAAAAAATTTTGCGCTCGTCATCTAAAAACAGGCAGTCAGTTTGTTTGTTTGTTCTTTTCTTTGATTTTCCACATAATTTAAATTATAATTTTCAATGTTGTTAAGGCTTTTTATGTTTTTAGTATTTCTTACATTACTGATAGACTTTTTTAGATCAGCAATTAATAAATGTGACCTTCTCCGAGAAAAGGGAATTAGTGGGTAAAAAGGAAGTTTTGAGAAAAAATCATTTCATCTTATTCTACACCCTTTTAGGTACCAGAATCCACTCTTAAGTCCAAACCCGTTTTTTGACACACTACGTCCCTTTTCGCGGGGAAGGGCACTTGTGTATTATCATTCACTTAAAAAACTGACTCACTATTCGAATATTCGTCCAAAACGGTTGGAGTTATTTTTTTTTTCTAAATATAAAAATTTTGTTCGTTTGAAGAAAAATTAAAAAAGATGTTCGCATATTCGATTAACAACACTAAATTGCTTATAATTTTACGTTATAATATTTCGATTACATAACGGAATGTTTTCAATAATATGTATGTTACAGGTAAACTTCTCTAAGTTTACATGAGCAAATTGCAACTGTCTCGTTAGTAGGTGTGGGAACAGGGCCCTGACACACAAAAAACACGCATGAAGAACTTGGAGTCTTTATATTTTAAAAATTGAATAAAATCGCAAAAAAAAATCCAAAAATCGGCATTTTGATAATTTCGAAAAGAAGCACTGAAATGAGAAAAAAAAAGTCAAATCTGACAGATGTGTTGACATCCGTTATATTCTTTATTATTTTATTTGTTGTTGCTATGCGTATGTTTCGCTTTTTCCTGATATATTTTCTATCATCTGCTCAAAACCGGAATTGAACCCTCACACATTGCACGGAGGGAGTTTAGGAATTTAAGGAAAGGGCAAAATACTGTGCGTCACTTGCATATGTATATCTGTGGCAAAAAGGAACAAATGTTTAAGTTGACTGAAGCTAAATTTCAGTTAATATCAACTTTGAGATCATCACGTTCAAAAGTACACATCGGAAAAGTTTAAACTATTTTGTACGATTTTTGAGAAAGTTATATCAAAATGACTTGCTGCTTATCTTTTTTATTGCACAATAACATTTGAAACGAAAACTTAAATATTTCGGAATAACAACCGAGAGAAGTGATGATTATATCAGCATAAGAGTAAATTTTCAGAAATGCTATTTAAAATTGCTTTCATACAAAACTAAAAAATAGACTTTAGCGCTTTTTATTCTTGCCACACTTGAAAGAAAAATCAATCCATCTGTACTCAAATCAATCCGAAGCGGTATTAACAGTACGTTGAGTACGGATTTTCTTGAATCAAATACAGAAAGACTGATTCAAGTACGGATATTTAATCGCGAAATACTTAACTTATCCATAATCAATCCAGAATTCGTACTTTAAATAATCCGAAAATAAGATTGACTTAAGTAAAACTATGATTAAATCATTCTCAAAATACGCTTGATTCAGGCATTACAAAGTTGATTTTATCCCGAGTTCGTGCTAGAAAAAAGCTAAAAAGAAATTAGAAAAAAAAAGTTAATATGATTGCTTTACTTACCCGTTTTACACCTTAAAGACTGATAAGACACCAACATCATGCCCGATATGGTTTTTACTTTAAAAATCTTATGAATATAAATATGAAATAAAAAACTAAATGAGAAGCAAGAGTTCAAATTTACTTTTTAACCCTTCGTGGTACACATGGGTCTGGCCAGACCTGTTTTCTATATGTATAGAAAATCAAAACACGCGAAAGCCGGAGGGTTAAACACAACGAAAAGTTTAATCTTTTTTATTCCGGGATTTTTTTTTGAAAGTAGTCCCATTTAGGATTGTTTTGAGCACGTTTTAGTGTTATTCGTACTTGAATTTTTGAGTACGACTCGTACTAAAAGTAATCATAAAAAACCTGATTTATCCCGAATGTTTTTCTCTCTGTGCACAGATATATTGAAACAAATCTTTTTTAATCGAAATTTTTCTAAAATTAAAAAAATTCTAAAAAGCAAATCCATGAAGAATTTAGAGCTGTCATTTTAATTTATCCCTATTTAAGGGTATCTCTTAGCCTTTTTCAAGAATGAAAAAGAACCCGTACGGGTTAAAATGCTCCATATAAATGTGTTACATAAATTTTTTTAACACTTCATACACCTAAAATGGAGGGCTAACATTGTGTTCTATGCCGATTCATTATGTGTCTAAAGGGAGAAACCAAACCCCCACCTAAAATGAACTCCCGACATAATTTTTCAAAATGCCCCCCCCCCCTCTTCCAGAATAACCGGTTAAATCCTTGTTATTTTGCAAAAAAAAAACATTCTGTTTTACAATGTTACCGGGGTTCAATTCAAGCATAATCTTAATAATCTTTGTATGTAGGGTAATTTAACGGACATCATGCTCTTTGGTGTTTATCGCAAACTTTTCTTTAATTATTTATTATTGAATTGCAATCACGAATTGTCATTCAAGTTAATTATTATTGTCAAGACAGTACCAGCAAGTGTAATGGAAAATTCTGTAACCAATATTTTCCTTGACGTCGATGCTCTGTGTGGCATTAAGGAACAATTTTCTTGTTACTTTAAAAATTTACTGTCAGCTCAAAAGCGATGATACCCATGATCCTTAGTTAAAGAAAAAAAGCACGAATTTTTTAAAATTCGAAATCCTAGAGCCGGATAATGCAATGAATAAAATAAAACAAAAAAGAAAAGAAATAAGACCGAAACAAGTGGCAAGAACATTCTGTACGACTGTTTCAGTTAAGTCAACAAAAAATTTTGCATCTGCAACAACGACAACAATAGCAAATGTTGATGAAGACTAAGAGTCATGAACTGAGTAGTAAAAATGCTTACAAAAGCGATAATTTAATTTGTTTTAAATAAAAAATGGATGCAACAGTAAAAACAACGAAACACAACAAAGTGGAAAATATTACAAAGATAAACCGCGTGCGTGAGTTTTAATAAATTGAAAACATTCAACAAAAACAACTGCATGAAAAAACCAACGCCAGCAACAAAAAGCTACAAAATGGACGCCAAGTATCCAACACCACTACACACATTCTCACACAAAAGAGATTTACAGAGTGTCTGTATTTTTCACTGAAAATAAAATAAGAAAAATATCAGTTTATATGAATATGTATGTATTTGCGTAAAGCCTGGAGATTAACGTAGTTGACGAATTCTTTTATCCGCTACGCATAACTTCTCAAAGGAAGACACAGACAATATAAAGATCTATTTGTGTATGTATGTATATCTTTATCTGTGGTATTCAGACCGAGATAACATGGCAAAAAAGTTTTGAAAAACCCCGGTGAAAAAATAATTTTTATTAAAAAAAAAAAATTTCGTTTATAATACAGCATTTTGAAAAGGTAAACAAAAATGTTTTTGAATCGAAATTCGTGTAATTAGGAACATTTTTGTCAACTTTTTAAATTTGCCTTAAGATGTTTTGTCAAAATGCCACTGATATAATAAAAAGCTTAAACGTTTGCATGTCTCTATGTTTGTATGTTTAGTTATATTTTTGTGTTAGGTTATCTCCGGAGCTGCTGGGGTCAAATTCTGGCAGTCGTGATCGAGTACTTTCTTTCAGTCGATACTGAACGAATCAGAATGATTTTTTCAGTGTTGTGAAACTCAAATCAATGCTTAACAACACTGAAAATATTTCCGATTCGTTCAGTATTGCCTGAAACAATTAGATATTAAATTGCTTTCGAATCGAGAAAGTACTCGATCACGACAGCCAGAATCTGGAGCCTGGTCCGATTTTAAAATTTTATTCAACAAACTGAAGAATGGAACCTCCTAAGTCTTTACACGTTTTATTTATGATGCTCAACTTCTTTTCATTTCCCTTTTAAAGATGCCAATATAATCACACGCAGCAATCGGTTCCAATTTTTTGTTGGTTCAAAACAACAAAAATTTTATTAACAGCGAATCAAAGAGAAAAGGAAATAAAAAAAAAATTACTTGCAGCCATCGTTGTGCATATACCAACGAATAAAAACACAAAGCGTACTGACCGAGTACAGGCATCTCAGTACCAACCCCCTTTCTTCTTTCTTCACTCACCTAAAAACATAAGAGTTGAGCATCAAAAGATGAAACGTGTGAAAGCAGACTAACGGACAAAGGCTATATACTGTTCCACTAAAGTGCTAAGGAAAGGGTCCATGGGCGCTAAATCCTCTATGCTCAGAAAATATTGGTTTCGTTTAAAGAGAGATCAATTAAAGCAATAGTTTCTGCACTCAAAAGAAAAACAAAGTATTTTTAACGTGTGTAGGCTGTTCACCTGTTTTGCTCTTGGCGGGCAACGCCGCGGGCAACGCCGCGGGCACAGCTAGTTTGGTATAATTCGATATCACTTTTCTGCAAAGCTTATTGTAGGCACAAGTAACATTTCTTTGGAGCCCATGTCAATTCAAATTGGTTTCTAACTTAGCAAACTTTTTCTATTTCTGGAACGGATAATAAGGCAATAAAGTTAGTAAATTTGATAGTGAAAGTGCCCTTGCGTCGTAGCATTTGCAAAATGGTGTAGTATATTTTTACCACCAGCAAAATATACAGCAATGCATTTTTTACCTTTTCGTTAATGTGCTACACTTATTAGCAATATTATATTTATATTTACCCAACGTATACAATACAAAATTGCAAGTCGAGAGCAGGCACTTATGGCTAATAAATCAATGAATGTTAAAACGGTGGTTAACAGCTGTAAATCAGTTCCCCATATATATGTATGTATGTGTTGCAAAAATAATAATGTGGCAGCACAACGATAAATGTTGTCAAATTCATATGGTTTGTATTGGTAGTTTACACTTAATGATAAATGACAAAAAGCGTATTATTGTTGTTTTTTTAAGCAAATAGTTGACTGATATACATATAGAAATGTAGATATTACTGGGGTTTAAGAACCGTTAAGTACAGTGGGTGGACTCTAGAGATGCCAAACAAGATCGATTTTAACATATCGCGGGATTTTAGGGATTTTCGGGATCCCGGGATTTCAGGATTTTTCGGAATCGATGTGTTTCTTTAGTATACAACTTTTTTAAATAAATAACACTTTATTTATTTATGTTTGAATTTTTAAAAGAGAAAACTTAAGGAAACAATTTATCAAGGCCCATTGAAAAGGTCTGCGCAAGAAGCCTGATGATCATTGTTTATGTTCTTTTTAGTTGTCAAAAGTTGTTTACATTTTGCTTACATGTGCATGTATACCAGGGCTGCCAGAAATTTTCAGCAAAAAATCTTAATTTCACCAAAAAAAATCTTATTTTTGAAGAAAAAATCTTATTTTTGGAAAAAGTAGTTTTTTTTATTATAAATAATAAAAACAATTCATATTTTATTTAATACATAAAATAAACAAAAAAAAACATTACAAAAAATTTAATTTCTTATACTAAATTGTATTATTTAGTTTAAAAATTTTTAAATGGGAACAAAGAAGGTTTTTTTAATTGAACCTAACCTTCGTCTAGATAAAACAAAAAGTCTTGTTTTTGGGGGAAAAATCTTAAAATCTTTTTTCGGTTAAAAAATCTTAAAAAATAAGGTAAAATCTTACTTCTGGCAGCGCTGATGTATACGTTTGTTTACGTTTATGGTATGCCACACATACACGTTTTTTCATTTTGCTTTGTATATGTGGTAGTTAATTTTTGACAACTAAAAAGAATCGTTTTTTGTTTTTGTACAAGTAAGCAGACCTAATAGATGGGCCTTGCAATTCATAAGCAACTTTTTTTTAATTAACTAAATTTTATTTATTTTTGAACTTTCAAAAAAGAAAAATTAACAGAGCAATTCATTAAAATTTTTTTTTTAGAAACAAATATAAATATTTTTTTTTATTTTTAAAAAGAAAACTTAACAAAACAGTTAATTTTGTATAAAAATTGTAAATTCTTATTATGGTTTTATGTCTTAAATTAATTGTTTATTGTATAAACGCTTGAAATGTAAGCCCGTATTCATAAATGATTCATTTTCATAAATAATTTGTTTATTAAGTTTTCAAAACTTTTTTTAATACAGTCATAAATTTGCAATATTTGTTAATAACTTCTTTATCGACCAAAAAATAAAACACATGACTATACATAATAAAAAACATGTCGTCAACATGACATGAATCATTAGAACGCCTGTTCATGGTTAAAGACGAAAAAGGAAGAATCATGTCAATAAGACATGAGCCGTATGAATTCAGACTTATTTAATGTCAACATAAATTTATAAGACCGATAAAGTGTCCGTTAACGATTTTGGGTTTCTCAATATACCGACAAAAAATATTGTTTTCAGTTGGTCGCACCTCTCAAAATACATATAAAAGTTGGGAGTCAGCTGATTGAATTTATCTGTACGGCAAATACATTAAAGGAAAATAAATAATTGGCAGATGAGTGCTGAGTACCTTTGCGACAGAATGGAAAACAAATGAGACATTGATAAAACCAAATTTCTTTAATGTGCAGTTTTTCGTTAGGAAAAAAGATAATCGCGTAATGAGAAAACGGCCATAAGACAATGAATAACTAGAAAGTATAAAAATTCAATAAAAACGAACATTTTTATACATATAAAAATTTGTCATACATAAAAGTTGGTAAAATTAAAAATCCCGGGATTCGTAAAAATAAATCCCGGGATTCGGGATTTGTCAGTCCCGAAAAATCCCGGGATTGCGGGATTTCCCGTTTGGCATCCCTGGAGTACTCATATTGTTTGCTTTAATAATAAATATTCTAGAAGTAAAAACGTTCTTTTAACCCTCATAAGAACTTGAATTCTTCCTATAAATCGAATGTAACTAAAAATAAAAATTATATAGCCAAATATAGGGCATTCCTAGAAAGAAACCATCACAGTAAACAATGTACACAGAAAACTAAAAATTAAAAAATTATTTAAATTTGCACTAGTAAATAAATTAATATTATCAATTTAACTTTTAGTTTACTTGATTAAACGTTAAATTCACTTGATTAAATTTTTAATTAAAACTGATTTTATTTGTGATTAATTCTTTAATTGGTGGAAAATTTTGCAGAATTTTTTCTTTGATACCAAACTATTTTTTTTTTAATATAATTATAATAGCGACGCTTTTGCTACAAATTGTGTACTCATCGCTTGGTCTTCTATGCACAGAAATCATTCTGACCGAATTGGTTTAGTGCTAAAGCTGCGAACTCTTCACCACCACAAATTGGAAAAAAAAATATTTGTACAGAAATTACGCATAATATTACATTCATTATAATAAAATATGTAATGAAATATAAGAATATTAGAGGAAATTTTTGAACAGCTAAAACTCTGATTATCGATAATACATATATATTTTTTAACGTAAAAGTTATTTTCGTTTATTAGTTAAGAAAAGTTCAGTGCCGCATTTAACTCATTTTTCGTTTAAATTTTTTAAACACTTTAAGAAAATTTTGCTAATAAAAACAGGATTTCAACTGGATAATGGATGGCTCAATTTGAAGGGTAAACAAAATAAATATAGCCAAGGTTTAAAAAACTGCAGTCTAAACCAAAAACTGTTGAATAAAAATGGAAAATTTGTGTACAACTTTTCGCGTTTTAAGTTGGTTTGACAGATATTGTTTATATTTAATGAATCAGAAGTAAAAGCAAAATTTTAGTTTTTTTTGCCAATAACAAATAAAGAAGTGGAAGAAATGGCAGTTTTCCTACCTTGATTGCAGTTTTTTAAACACTGAATATAACTAAATGTAGCCAATAATTTGTTAAATTGGCAACACTGATGCTATAGAAATGTCTCCTATTTTGTCTTTGGCCATAATTTGCTTGTTGCTTTCTAAAGAATTTCATGTAGCGCCTCACAGCTAGTGGCGTTGAAAATTTTAAAACGCAATGTGAATTTCTGTAGAAAGCAACAACAAAATTACAAAATATTTATGACTTTGTTTTTGCTTTCAATGTAATTATTTGGCGTTGCGTTGCGTTGCGTTTTACATGATTAGGACCTTTGTCTTTGAACTCAGCGCTACAAGACTCGATCTTATAAAGCCACCTAATCCGAAAAGCCGTCGAACCATAGAAATCGACTAGAACCAGACCTGCCGTTTTGGGTTATTTCAAACCAAAATTGTTAATTTTTTTTTTTTGTTACTTTTTCCCCTAAAATAATAAGAGGTATGAATATTTTTGGATATTTTCAAATAAATGTCTTAAATGAGCGTAGGATTTCCTGATTTAAAAGGTAGTACAGATGTAGCACCTAGACTATGAAATGTAGAAAACGATGTTTAAAAATAAGATCTTTTAAAACTGTGCTCGATTTCAATATCTCTCGGAATCGATTTTATAAAATGGCTGAAAAAGTACATTAAAGTAATGATTGTGTTTCTTATAACATGAATTAAAGTAAAATGTTCTAAATTTAGAAAACTTCCAGTACTTTTGGAAATGCATAAAGGAATTTTGAAGATTTTTTAAATGTATATTGCATATCATTTTAGGATTTACTGCAGTGAAGGGCACTTTTGCAAATCCTATTTACGAGTGCACACTATAAACTTCTTCGTGTGGTCTGTGGCAATGTACGTTCGGCTGTTACTTTGTTGTCATTTCTTGCTGATGAGCGTCACTCGTTTTCTGCTGCTTCCCACACAAGCATAAATGAGATAGTATGATTTACTCTAAGAAACTTTAAATTCTACTTTTTATAACCTGTGGGTATTTATATTTATACCCACACCACAACAGTGGAGAGGGTATTATGCATTAGTGCTAATGTGTGTAACACCTTAAAAAGTTGGTCCTAGACCCACCTTAAAGTATACCGATCGACTTTCTGAGTTGATCTAACGATCTCCGTCCGGCTGGCTGGCAGGCTGTCCATGTAACCTTGTGCGTAAATACAGGTCGCAAAGTGGGCCTAATCGTAGAACCACGAAGGGAGATAGGGGTGTAGTGTACCCTTATACACTTTACCAAATGAAGATGGGCCACCCTAATAAATAACCAACATGCATAACAAAATAACTTGATACCACACATGCATTTAATAAAAACAAATCGATGAACATTGATTTGTCAAAAGTGCAACATATGCAGTTTGGAAAATTGAGTGACTAATTTTTAAACTAAATTTCCCAAACTAAATTATGATTGGCTAAGAAACACAAAAGGGGAAATAGAATAAGAATTAAGCTTAAGATAATGTTTGTATAAAAAGAGGCGCACTGCCCAATATAAATCAGATTAAATTTTGACTACAAATCGGCAATACCTGCCTTGTATTTCAATTACACAAAATCTTCTTTTGCCCTCAATCTTCAAGGACACAGAGCAAATTTATTTTCTTATTGTTGTTTTTCTTCACCTGTTACATGGTATGTCTCGACATTCTCCTCTGGACGAATCACGTCAACAGTGCTGTGGGACGAACATATGGAATGTTAAGAACGCTCTGGGCCACTCAACATTGCACCCCTTTAAATATTAGAATGCTTCTTGCTAAAGCTTAGGAAGTGGGAAAAACGATTCACTGTTTGTGTAAAAACGTGTTGATGTTTATGTATTGTATGTATGGATTTATTAGATAAAAACCAAAAATGTTTGGTAAGTTTCGAAGTTGATAAAAAAGAATGAAAAATTCCCAAATTCATCAAATTTTTAAAGAAAGACTGTTGATGATAACCATATCGGATCATTCTGTTGCTGTCTGATAATACGATTTCTTCTTCTGTTGCCAAAGAAAGAAATAGATTAACATTGCGATAAAAAGGAAACAAGGCTATAAGAGAGAGGATAGTTAAGAAAGAAATTGTTCCAAAATAGAAATCTGTCCCAAAGCCAGCTGCCTCCTGTTTTCATTCCTCTTCATCATCTCTTCACTGCTTGCTGGGTGCGCGTCATGGTTCGTGAGTTGGTAATAAAGCAGAAAAAAAAACTTTTTTGTTCGATTCAGCAAAATTATTTGTTTGAAAATTCTTTTACATACCAAAAACTAATTAACCTAATTTTAACAATTATTTGTTTAATAAATACGAATATTTTTACAATAAAGGACCGATTTCAAACAAAAAATGTTTTGATTCTACAAATTTTTTTTTTTTTTGTAAAGTTGATGTGGCAGAAAAGAAAAACAAACAAGCAGTTCTGCGGATGGGTTGGAAACAGCCTGGCTGAAATGCCTTTTAGTGCCGGTTCTCACAATTCAAGTTTGACTCGTCAAGTCTTGAGTTTTTAGGAGGGAGGGGAAAAGAAATGACATTCTCTTAAAGTCATTTAAAATCCGCTTGTCTCGCTTCTGTCTGTAAAAGATAAACAGTTCTTTAAGAGCGGATTCCAAGGCAAAAAAACAAGAACCAACTGTAACCACTAGCAAATGAAAATTTATTTTTTGAGCTTAAATTTATATAAAATAACACAGTGCAACACGAAAAAAATAACCATACACGGATAAAAAATAACCATAAAGGACAAAAAAAAAAGACCCGTAGGAAGTTCTATGCTCTAAAAAGTTCTTTATTGAGATCTTCGGTTTGCTACCTATGGACCTAAACAGGGGGAAAAAGGTAAAAAAAATCGAATTTTGTAAAGTTTTTTGCAATTTTGATCTGGAAGATACATTTTTTTAGATTTTATATGTTCAAAACTTTTGTTTTTTATGGTAAGAGCTACAACTTTGTATCACAGTGTAAATCACAATTCCGAACGGTTTGCAAGATATGAGCCTGAGAAAATGATTATTTTTTTTGCAAAAATAACACCGAGTCCCCAAATCTTTAAGGGCCCATAAATTAAAAAGTGCATGACTTTAGGCCAAACTGGGAGACACGGGTCTATTTTTTTTTGTTCCTTTATGGTTATTTTTTATCCGTATATGGTTATTTTTCCATGACTTAAAAAATTACACACAGTGTAATTTAATAAGCGTGATAAAAAGAATTTATAAAAACGCTCAACAATAGCGTCGGCTTAATATGCAAACCTGCTAAATCCACTTGAGATTTTGATGTCGTGTGGTAGAGAAAGATACGTCTCGTCGACCAGCATGTAGATTTTCTTTAATTTGAGTCTTGAGGTGTGTAAAAGGTGGCATGTCATAGTGTCCATGGACACTATAACACTCCAAAAAGTGTCATAACGTCCACGGACACTATTCCATTTTGCAAATGGACATTATGACACTCTCAAAAGTGTCATAAGGTCCGTAGTTACTAAAGAGGTTAAATACAAAAAAAAGATCTAGATACACGCTGAGGAAAACATGTTTTATTATGATCACAACCAACAAAACTATTTTTTAAGAAACTAATTTAACCATAATATGGTTGTCGGTTACAATGTTTTGGTTAAATTAAACATATTATGGTTAATTTTTTTTTTTAAAAATGGTTTTGTTGCTTTTTCTCTGGGTGTATATATTAAATTTCTCCTCTACGGTACAACACACACCGGCTTCGCTAACTAAAGTTTCTCTGCGTAGTCGGCCTTCGTTCGAAAACAAGGCAGATTTTAGAAGCTTAATTAGCGAAACCGGTCTTTGTTACCATAGACGATAAAATCCTTGCACCCGGCCGAAGGCCGTCTATACTGAGAAGCTTTAGCTGGCGAAGTCGGTGTTTGTTATACCATAGAGAAAAAAAACATTTTTAAGTTAAGTTGTGGACATTATGACGCTTTGCAAAGTGTCATAACGTCCGTGGATGTTATGCCACTTTTCTGATGGACACTGCGACATTTTTGAACGTTATGACATGGCACCTGTGTAAAACCAACTTTATTTTTGGGTCTTCACTCAAGCTGCAAATATGAAATATAAAAATTTTCTTGCTCTGAAAGTGCTGATGTGCCGAAGGGAGTTGGCAGGTTTGAATATTAAGCGGTCTATATTTTTATTTACAGTTTTTCCAAAAAGCAGATATGTAATACTATAGTATTTTTTTTAATTCCCTAAGCTAAGCCCCGCCAAGCTCTGCGCTATGCAGCGGGAAAGAAACCAGAGTTTCAGCGGGGATCAAACCCGCAACCCTGGCGCTGACAGAATAGCTCACTACCAGCTAGCCTACCGGGGCACTTACTGTATATAGTGCAGAGATTTTTAAAAGTTTCAGGATATTTATGTGTTCATTTGTTGGGTCTTCATATGCTGACATTGCCGAATAAAAGTTCTCCTAATCACCGTTCCCGTTCACATGGAATTTCGAATGAGTACAGCAGTATTTCCTCTTCTTAAGCGAATGTGGACACCAACTTTAAACATATTCTTTGCTAGAAGATTGAATTGAATATTCTGTGATCATAGCTTTTACTGATGGCACATTGAGATCTTTGTGATTATTCGAGTTATTTGAGTTTTTTACATGCCTGGGAGCGGATGTGATGATTATAATTATAATGTTGAGGTTCCTTTGGATTTTTCCCGTTATTGGAGGCCGAGCCAATAATACAAGATTGGAAAACGAACTGATTATGATTTTTAGAAATGTTTTTTTTTGCCTTTTATAAATTAAGGCAAATTGTTTTCAATTTAAATTTTGTATACAAACAGAAATTTTATATTTATTTATTTTCTGGCGGCCTTAAAAGCTACTGCATACTGTTTGTTGAAATAAACATATTAAAACATAGAATGACTGTCGGCAACCATAACATGGGCCCATGCAGAAGACTTATTTATTATAATATGATTGTCGGTAACAGTAGCATAGTTGCTCTCTTAGAATGCTGTTTAATATTTTTATTCCTGGCTAGATCCACTGGTATTTGTTAGTTTCATGTATTAAACTAAACTGTTCTAAATAATAGACTTTCCAACAGATATTCAAATTAACTGCCGTATTTAAAAAAAAAATTATTTTGAGTACAAATTTAATTTTTAATGTTCATTTAATTAATAAATTTCCATTAAAAGTTTCCTTAAAAAAGAATTCAATACCAATTTAGTTTCAATATTAAGCCTTTTGACAATTATTCTATTGTTTCGATAACCATATTGCAATTTTAAATGGTGAAATTCAAAGAAAGTAAATTTTTACTGACACGAGTAGTGTTTAAATTCAAACTACTACGCAATGTCGTCCGTCAATCGGTTATTAAAAAATTAAACTGTAGGGTACATTGCATTTATGTGTAAAGGGATGTAGGTTTATATATATTTTTGTGTGAACAAGTATAACTGGATATAATATAAAAATTGGCGGCAGTTTTTAAATATGCATAAACAAATGTTCATGGAAGCACATAATTGGATTTATATTGTTTTTGTGTTTTTTGTTCCACAGACTAAAGCATAATTAAACTCTCATCAAAATTTTTATTAAAATACAACTTTAGAAATAATTTAAGACCATTAAAATATACGTACATATCGCACCGGTTCCTGTAAATAAGGATAGCTCAAACATTATAATACTATAATATAATTTTCAGTAGAGAAATATAACTTTTTTTCTTATATGTTCTCTTATATCACAAAGATTTTTTTTTTTTTTGCAAAATACTAGATTGACCTAAAATTTTTACAGTGGCTAGATATGGCTACTAGGGTGGGTCGAATAAATTTTCTTTCTCGTATCGACTTCTAATAGCGTTAATATGTTGTATTTTTGTCTGAATTAGACCCCTGTAAAATATTATTAATTAATTTTTAGTGTAATGGCCCGCGCTTTGAACTTTAATTTTGATAAAATTGAAATATAACAACATAGCATTGTATGGCAGCAAAGCATATTACTTATTCTTACGACTTTTAAGTTCGTGAAAATAGTGTCAGAAGCATCCATTTCTCTATGCGATAATAAAAAAACCAGAGAATGTTCAATACAGACGAAACTTGAATCAAGACCAGAGATGCCCCGATTTTACAGCAAAAATGTTTTTGTGACCAAAAAATGATTTCATTCTTTTATGCTGTAAAATTTTAGAGGACAACAATTTTTCTCTGCTTTCGCTTGCAAGATTTCAAAATGAAAATATTCATTCGATTTTTGGAGCAACGAAGGGGAATTCGCATACAATATTTTGTCAGGTGACGTCTCTTTGAATGTAGAACAAAATTGCATCAAAAACTTAATTTAAAAAAAATTGGCATATACGATAATTTTGTGCAAAGGGGTCAATATATTAAAAGTGATCTTTTTTTTTGCTTTTTATTAAATAAAACTTCAATTTTATATCAGGTGTAATTTCATTTAAATCGGGTAATTTTGCTTCAGCTCAGTGTAATTTCGAATTTTGCTGGTGGTAACACTGGTTACAGGGGTAAAGGTACGTTCAGACTAATGAAATATTTGACGAAAATATTTGTTGTAATATTTGCTTCAAACTGTGGGAAACAAAAAAATATTTTGTTTAATGTTCAAACTAAAGTTCAAATATTTGACAAATTTTGTTTGTTAAAACAGTTGGCAAATAGTATTAAATAAATTGAATTTGCATCAATTAATTATTTATTGAAAGTGTTCAAAAATAAAAATATATTTCACAAATAGTTAAAATGAGCGCAGACGCTAAGTTATTTGTTTTATTCTGTGGAGCCGCATCTTTTTTAGTGTTAGAACAGCAGAATGTAAAAAAACATCTGCATGACAATGGGTAACGGGAACATGGCTAAAATTTGCAAACTTGGAAACAAACCATAAAATATATTTGAAATCGCTAAATCGGCTAAAAACAAAATGTCGGGAAAAAACAAAATAATGCAAAAATAGCGAAAAATCGCGAAAAATTTTGATTTTTCAAACAAGCCATTAAATTTATTAAAAGTGCCTAAAACTACAGGGAATGGCAAATATTCGATAACAATTTCTAAATAAGCGGAAATTCGGTAAAATTAGCTTATAGCGGTATGATAGCAAAGTCTTATAATTATTAAAAATCCTTAAAGCTGTAAAGATACACAGAGAAATATCGCCTCTTTGCGAGCATGGCTAAAATTCGCGAAAAATTGCAACCTTGGAAACAAACCCTAAAATTTATCTGAAAATGGTTAAAAAAAATTGTCGGAAAATAACAAAAAAAATTTTTTTACAAAAATATCGCAAGTTTTGAATATTTCAAACAAGCTATAAAATTGATTAAAAATCCCTAAAAGTATAAGGAATGGCAATTATTCGATAAAAATTGCTTAATTAGCGGAAATTCGCAAAAATTTACCAATAGTAAAGTCTAATAATTATTAAAAATCTTTAAAACTGTAAAGAATCCGAAAACTTATAGGAAAATTTTATTCTATCGGGAACATGTCTAAAATTATTTGTCGTTGTTTGCTATTTTGTGTTCACATTATGTTCACATTGGACAAATATTTGTTTTCCGGCAAGTACTTTTATTTTCTCAAAATCAGCTGTTATTTTATTTGGCACTCAAAAATATTTTGTGTTCAGACTACGTTAATGAAATATTTGATGTTTGCTACCAAATATTTCATCAGTCTGAACGTACCTTTAGTGTTTCGAACTATTCTTATTGTGCCAAATATTATTGCTTATGCGACTTTTTTCCAAAACCGGGTTCGAATATTATGAACAGCTGCTGTTTTGAAGAAACCTGTTTTCGGTTAAGGGATGTCCCACGGGTATTGACTAGGATTCTGTGATTCTGATTCGATCGCTACACTTACATAGTTTTTAGTGTTACACACATCAGCACAAACGCATAAAACCCTCTGCACTATTGTGGCGTGGGTATATTATCGCACATTTTAAAAGCACTTACAAGAGTTCAAAAAGCACCAAGTTGACGAAAACCAGAGCTGACCTTAAAAAACGGTTAGCACCATGTTAAAACTCCACGTGCCCGGCTTGTCTCAAAAATAATGTGTAAAATTGTAGCACAGTGTTATTTAAATCATATCACCCAGTTAAAAATATTGGCTGCATTGGAGAATCACGAAAATAAATAAATACCAAATTTTGCGCGGGAATCCCGGGAATACTGGGGATAAAGATTTTTAAATACCGCTTTCGCGGGGATACAGAAAGTGCGAAACCCTAATATCAAGTAAATATTTACAAAAAAAAAAAAAACAAAACAATTTTGAATTTGCAGATAAAATAAGTAGGGATTTTTAGAAATTCAATTCCTGAGGGATTGAAAATTGGTAAAAACGGGTAAAATCGGTAACCGTACCTATATCTCGTGATCCAGCAGAGATAGACGTTAAAAATTAAAAATATCATTAATGAATCAAAAATTAAATTGACATGTGCTCGGTAGTTTTTGAAATTAGTACATTTTGGGAACGAAAAAGGGCAAAAATATAATGTAAGTACCTTTTTGGTAACCCATTTAGCTTCTAAAGTAATAGAGATAGAAATAAAATTTGAATTGTGTTCTCCTCTCCTTAAGAAGCTCTCAAGTACGTTTTGTACATTTCGGAAGTTCTTATACTTTAAAGGTTAAATTTTAAGGGCCGATGTTGATTTGGAATAAAACAAAAGTTATTTCGGAAATTACTGTAATTTCTTTTTATTATGATAATATTGGTATGGTTCAATATTGGCCAAATGGCCGCTGCGACCTTGGCGGCACACCTCCATCTGATGGTCCAAATTTTCGGTGACGCTGAGGCATAATTGAGGTAATATTCCGTTAATGTGCAGAATTATATCATCCCTAAACTCTTGAATTGTTGCTGGCTTATCGACGTACACATTTTCTTTCAAATAACCCCAAAGGAACAAGTCCAACGGTGTCAAATCATATGATCTTGGCGGCCAATTGACATCTCCACCGCGTGAAATAACACGGCCATTGAGTTTGTTTCGTTAGCTGTGTGGCAAGTGGCGCCGGCCTGTTGTAACCACATATCCATATCTTCCAATTCGGGCCTTAACAAGTTCGTTATCATCTCACGATAGCGAACACTATTCACAGTAACTGCGTGACCGGCCTCATTTTGGAAAAAACGTCCCGATGATGCCGCCAGCACATAAACCGCACCAAACAGTCACTCTTGGATTATCATTCGCCCAAATACGGCAATTCTGCCTTTTGACGAATCCACTGAAGTGAAAATGAGCCTCATCACTGAAGATGATTTTCTTTGAAAATTGATCATCCGCTGTTGCTATTTCTTGCCACCATTGTGACCATTGACGACGTTTGGAGTGGTCAAGAGGCTTTAGTTATTTAGTCAATTGCACCTTGTAAGCGTGTAAATGCAAGTCTTTATGCATAATGTCAACCAACGAAGAGCGTGAGAGGTACAATTGTAGGGCACGACTATGTGTTGAAGTGGACGGCTCATCAGCCACAATATCGCGATCAACAGCAATACGAGCTGTACGAGCATGCACTGGTGCTTCCACATCTCCTACAGAGCCGGTTGGCTCAAATTTTTGCACGATTTTTCCGATTGTACGCACATTTGGACGATTAAATTGACCGAAAAAATCATGAAGATAACGATATGCGTTTTGATTCGAACGCCCATTTTCATAATAAGCCTGAATAACTTCAACGTGTTGCTCGATTGTGTATCTTTCCACGATTCAAATAGAAATATGTAGTCTGAAATTGAGAAATGTCAAATGAAATGCAGAAAAAACTTGACGTTTAGGTGTGCCTCACATTCAACATCGGCCCTTTATGAATATGTTTGGTATTTTTCTATATATAAAATAAAATAATAATTTTATGTGCCGTCATGTAAGACACATTTTTTTATATATGTAGTGATGCAGTTGTGGATACAGGAAATGACAAATGGGCTAACTACCATAGAAAATTTTTATTTTTTTACTTACAATTTGTTTTATATCTTTGAAACTATTGATTGCATCAAAACAGTTTATTTATTCTAACAAAATCGGACAAGTTGTTTTTGAGTTATATTGACAATTTTACTTAAAAATTATAAAAAAATGTATTCATAGAATTAAAAAATTTTACCATTTTCGTACTTAGGTTGCCATGTACATCAAATCAATAAAGCGTGTATTCAAGCCCATTTTTGCTGTTGACCTGTGTTATACTTTCAAAAACCTTTTTCCTTTTTTACGATGTGTTTCCAAACATGTCTGTTTTCATGTCTAATTGTTTAATATTCATAAGCATACGAATTAAAAACATGAAAACTCACTTTGTGTGTCTTTGGCAACCCTTCTTTCTTCGCTTAACCGATTGCAAACAAAACAAACTGCCTCATAACTCTCATCTAATAAATAATATTACTTCGAAAATTTTATTCTGAAAACTACTTGGAATATTCTTTGAATAAAATAGAGAAATTTTGCATTGGGAGTCGGAGTCGCAAGTTTTTGTAGCTACTCCGACTCCACCACCGACCCAGGTTAAAAAACCGCATCTCCGACTCCTCAACAGCCCTGGTGTTTATATTGATGTCATGTACAGTAGGTACCAACAATTTTTTGAATATGCAAAATTGTATTAAATTTAAGAATCATTTCCGATAATGTTGTAAAAAAATTATTTAAATACTTGTTTAAAAATTCAAATCGCTTAATACCTAAAATAATTTAAAAAATCTTTTTATCTATGATTTTTTCCAATTTTCCATATATTTGATGAATGTAACTGAAAAAAGAAAAAAAATAATACGAAAAACGTAAAAGAAGAACATATTGTTACACTGTATTAACCTTTTATTTCCGCAGAAGCATTTCGTGATGAAGAACCAAAAAAAATTCAATCAGAGGTATTAATGGATGTATGTAGTCTTTCATACTTGCATACACATCTACTTATTACCTACACATGTATGTATACAAATACGAGCTTTGGCTTCATAAAAGCATCACAGCAAGCATTTCCTATCGCAGATGCTGGGAAGAAGAAACGCCATTTTTTTAAATCGTCTGCATTCATATAATGAAGATTAATTCACCATGGAATTACTTTTGCAGGCAGTACAGTTAAAGAGTCGCTGAGAGGTGATTTAAAGAATAAAGATAAATAATGAAAAAATAAACATATTCATATAATTATGTTTGTATACATGCTGTAGGAAGCCTAGGATCACTTGTGTCGAAATCGCCACTCGATTATTTTGGTGACATTGTCAATGAAGCGTCCACACTTTTGTCTGCCTTTGGAAAATAAAAGGTTTTATAAATAAGACCGCATTTAGATTATGCAATTAACGCCGAGTTTTTTTCTATTTTCTTTTAAAGTTGCTACGAAACTCTTTTCACATTTATATTTAAATTTTTTTCAATCAAATGTAAACAAAAAAATGTAAACTGTGTTGACAACCAACAATTTTCTATAATTACTAAGCGATTAAAAACTCTAATAGATACAAATAAAAATCGCAACTTTTTTAATTTGTAATACACATTCTATTATTATACAAATACATACCGCACTTGATCATAAAGAGATTATTAACTCAAAATTTAATAATTTTCAGTAGAAACAAAACAAATTTAAATAACTAAATATACATTTTCAATAAATGTTATTAATCATTGTGGCACCTTATAAGTCTATATCAAAAAAAAAATGAATATTAATTCATACAAATAAACGAAATATTTCATTTTTGTACTAATTCATTGTACATATGTTGCACACACTTTTGGGATAGTAAAAAAGGACCTAAAAAATACTGTAAGGAAAACTGAAAAACTAAAAAAGAGTCAAAATCTAAAAAAAAACATTTTTGGCTTTAAAAAAAAAATTTAAAATTGTCAAAAAGTAATTTCAATTTTTGGGAATACAAAATTTAAATTTTCAAAAGATTTTGTTATACGTGCTTAAAATTCCCAGTTTTTATTATTAAAAAACACTTGAAATTTATTGTTGATGGGATAAGCTATTCCTATGCGCATTTCACTGGTTGCTTAGGCCAGATCATCAGGAAACTTCATCCATAAAGATTTTAGAAAAACTAAAGACGTATAAGAATTATAGCAACAGTTCTACACACAGAAAAAAATCAAGTTAAAAACGTCGAAAACAAGGTTGATTTAAAATTGGTGGTGATTTTGCTTCATACGTGTTTCATGTTAATTCAACCTGATTTTATAATTGGTTGCGAACAACATTTTTTTCTTTTAAAATAACTATAATTCATGTTAATTTAACATTGCAGTAAAGTTAGATCAAAATGTAATTTATATTGAAATAACAATCGGAATCACGTTGAATGAAAGTTATTTCATGTTCAAACAACGTGAATTTCATGTAGAACTAATTGGTGTGAAGAAGCTTCAGAGACAACATATACATTTATTTAAGAATAATTCAAAACACTTACCCCTGTAACACATGTTTCACTTATTTTGTAGTCTCCTTTGTCAACAGATCAATCAGCAGAATGGCCCGATATGGTTTTCGTCATCATTCTACTTTGAAAACTTGATGTACTATTTAACCAAATAATTTTAATTAAAAGAATACGGGAATTGTCTTCTTTTTATAACATATTTTAGGAATGAAAATAAAAAAATTAACATACTTAACTATGTATGCATGTTAATTTAACAAGATAAACTTTTGATTTTAATATAAAACAGGTTTTTATGGATTCAATATTGAATCCATATTTATTTATATTTTAATATTTTTTTTTAATTTTTTTTTATCAGTGAATAATATTTAATAAGCCTGATTAAAGATTATTTTAATATTTTTCATTTAAAATTAATATGAAATTATGATAAATTTAAATAAAGGGCATACTTTTGCAGAAATTTAACATGATTCTCAATCAACATTTTTCCATGTTAATTTTACATTGGTATTGTTTTCTGTGTGTACTTGTAATAATATCAAAGATTAAGCAAAACACATCAACAATAAACAATGGGTTTATCTGGCCCAGTGTTGCCAAGTAAATTTAAAGAAATTACCCCAAATCAAAAAAATACCCCCTAAATTTGTACTGAGAAAAAATAAAAAAAACCCCAAAATAAAACGAATAATTTATGAAATATTTTTTAAACATACATACCATTTTATTTAATTTATTTTTTTACATATGTATGTATGTATGTAACTATATTTTAACATATGTGATAGAAAGGGACCTAAGGGTAAAAACCGGGTTTGTTCAGGAGAGCCATTTTAAAGATTTAAATACGTGTATCTTTGGTGTACTTCAATTTCATAAAACGGTCTCATTCGATGCTCAGATGTTGTTCACATCAAAAAAAAAAAAGTGTAAATTGATTTTGTTTACCCTTAGGTCCCTTTCTCTATGCGCTGTCACATAAGTTTTAGAAAAACAGAATATATTTTTATAACTCATTAAAAATGTCTAGTTCATTTGCATCCCTCTCGTCCACGTGCATGCTTTCATAATTAAATAATTTAAGCTTTCAGAAGACGGAATAAAAATTTAGATTCATTGCTTAAAGAATATCTAAGGACCCAACCATAATGTGCTTAAGTTGGCTTAGAAAAATATGCGAATACATGTTAACCATTTTGAACGTAAGGAAACTTTTTGCTAAGTTTAATGAACCTGTCATTCGCTCAAGCAAGGTGCGAATCTAATCGCACATTCCATACGGAATCAAATGTTTTTTATTTTGTTTTTCTAAATACATTTGAGAGACTTTTTGTTAATTTTTGAGAGTAAGTTAAGCAAGGCTATGCATATTATGGTTAGGCCTTAACTCTTAAAATATTACATTCAACTGTTGAAGTTGCCAGTTGGTTTCTTATTTTATTTATTATAAAACTAAACATTGAGAATGCTCGCTCGACAGTTGCATTCGAAAATGGTAGTGCCAGTAACGCAGATGCTATCCTACTAATATTTGAACATTTACTTGTAATGAAACTTAATGAAAGTAAGATGAGATAAACCCACTGTTTATTGTTGATGTGTTTTGTTTAAACTTTGATATTATTACAAGTAGAACTGTTGCAATAATTCTTATACGTTTAACAGTTTTATTTGGTTTAATATCTTTAGTTTTTCTAAAATCTTTATGGATGAAGTTTCCTGATGATCTGGCCTAAGCAACCAGTGAAATGCCAATAGGAATAGCTTATCCCATCAACAATAAATTTCAAGTGTTTTTATCAATAATAAAAACTGGGAATTTAGCACGAATAACAAAATCTTTTAATTAAAAATTGTTTTTAAATAATACTTTGAGCCAGAGGTACAAAGTTCAACTTTGTGCTCTCCGCATATGGGTTTTTCGCATATATCACATTTTAATTTTGACATTCGGCACTTTTTCCTATGGGCATCATGTACACGTATTTCATTCGTGTTCTTTTTTGTATTTTCTCCTTAGCTGGTCATTGTTGCCTCTATTGTTTTGAGTAACAACATTTACAATATTTGCTCACAAAGTTGGAAAATAAAAGTCACGTTAATACTAACCTTCGACGATTCGAAGAGTGCAAACCCAATAAAAAAATTGTTCCAGCAACGCGGTTTAAAAAACACAATTGCACACAGCTAAAGTAAGTCATCTACTTACAGCATACTACCAATAGTATTTAGAGTGTTCGGCACACCCATTTGAAAGTAAATTAATTAAAAGGGAGTAAAGGCTCAGTTAGCCGATTCATTTTGTTGTATGTAAAGCAACTAGAACGATTACAGTTAGCAGTAAGATGTTACGTCTCAATCTGTAAGAAATATATTGGTCTTACTTTTTTACGGTAAGGTTACTGTTACTGTTACTCCCGGCTAACTGAGCCTTAATGCTCGTCGAAACGTCGATCATTCGTACTCTAGGGCTTAAAAAAAACAAAACAATTGCACGTGTTCAAATTTTATTATTTGCCTTAGCCACTAATATTATAGGCAGATTTTTGTACTATAGAAAAAAGATACAAATGTTAAATGTAATGAAAACTACACACGGCATAAAGCATGGCATGGGTATAATTAGACAGCAATACTAGTGACAAAGTCAAAAGTGAGTTGGTACATTTTCATAATCGACATTTCCTTCAGGATATACATATACATATCATTTGTCCCATGTAGGAAAGCCCTAAAGCTATGGTCATACTTAACAAACATTTGACGCCCTACACGTAACCACTATTTTGATTAAACTTTTGTTTAGAAGTGGAGAAAAAGTGATGCCCAGTCACTTCCTTTCCTAAATGCTTGCAGGTATACGGCAAATATATAAAAAAAAACATAAGTACGTTTGTATGCGATTTTCTATATAAGTACATATGTATGTACATACAAACAGTATAAATGTTTTTCCTTGATGCCAGGGATGCATATTTCAAATTTTTTGGATAATTCAACTGAAACAAACATCAAATAAAATGGGAATTGTTTTTACGACCACAAATACATAAATATTTCAAATGACCATTTTCGTACGCAGACATTTACAAACGAAGAGCATAATTTATAATTTTTATTGCGTCAAAATAAAAACAATGTGATATTTATAAAATTAATGACGCAAAAAATGCTTTCATAAAGTTCCAACATGCATATTTCGTAACAGAAATGTTAAATTTCTTTTTAAACTGAAGTCATCTAGTTAAAACAAGTAAATAAATAAAATATGTTCATAATTTATTTCAGTCGACTATTTACAAATTAACAAATTATTTTGAGAACAAGGTCGGATACATATCTTTGCATTTGAAACATGATTTTCAATCGTAAATGTTTGAATTTGGCATCTAATATTTAAATTATTTTTAGTATTTTTATTGCAGAGAATATTTCTTTGCACGAGTTTTTTGCAAGAGAGAATTTTATAAAACAAAATTTGCTTCAATTCAAAAAAACCAGTTAATTTTGAGTTAAAAAATATAAGAAAAAAGTTTTATGGAATTGTCTATAACAATGCTGAGTACACACTATGCAATGCATTTATGCAATCTGGCAAATTAAATTAATTTTCATTCCCTCGAAATTTCATCAACATCAACACGTTTTGATATTTTGAGATTGCATTGATGTAGATTGCACTGTCTGTACCCAGCATTGTAAAAACACAATTGGAACGAAAGGCGAACTACGCATAGAATGAGGAACTTGTCGGTAATTTGTTTCCAGTCTTGTCAACTCAATGCGTTTCGCACCAATTTTAGTGATTTTTTAAATTTGTTGTGCGAAAAATTCCTTAGTCTAAAATTACCCGTTTCATCTTTAGATGCTCAACTTCTTTTCAATTCCCTTTTAAAGATGCCAATATAATCACACGCAGCAATCGGTTTCAACTTGTTTCGGTTCAAAACAACAACAATTTTTTATTAATAGTGAATCAGAGAGAAAACGGAAAGAAAAAAAAATTGCATGCAGCCATTGTTGTGCATATACAAACGAATAAAAACACTAAGCGTACTGACCGTGCACAGGCATCTCCGTACTAGTCCCCTTTCTTCTTTCTTCTCTCACCTAAAAACATAAGACTGGGATGTTATAGGCCTTATTCATATTTAAATATTAAACAATTTTTCCATAAAAATTTTGTTCATAACGATTTTTCTATAAAAATTTGTTCAATAAATCTTTTATAAAACTAAAACTAAACTTAGGAATAAGGGGGTAAGTATGTACAAATATGTTTGATTTTTGAAATCTTTTTTATCTATATTGCAAAAGGCTGTTTAATTGTTACATTTTTAATATGATAATATTAAACTTCTGATAAAAATTTAATTTTAAAAAATATTTTATTAAGGATAATAATAGGGGACTCATTCATTAATTACTACCTGATTAACTGATTGCTTTATTAAAAATTGGCTTTATTCGATTAACGATTACACCGGTTATTTCAGTCGATTAACCGATGTAACAAAATGTTTAATTTGTTATAGTATTAACTTCCAAAACGTCAGTTGAAATGCAGCTCTCTTTTTTAAATGCATTCTACAATGCAACCATGAAAAATTTTACAATGTTATCTGTACCAAAGTTTACCAAAAAGTCACCAAAGTGCTCGAAAAAAGTTGTGTTTAGAAATATTTTTTTTATACATCATATTTCCTTTTAGAAATACATTCTTAGAATGCAGTACAAAAACAATGTTCAGTGCTGAGTTTTGCCAGGATGAGTTAAATGATGACCTCACAAAGGAAGAAAATCTCGATACTCTCTACTACATTTTCGAAAAGCGAAAGAATTTTTTCCAAGTTGAGTTTTATCAAAATTAAAAGAAGGATCGCTTAAATCCTAAACATTTAAACCAAATTATGATTCTAAAAGATTATTTTATAAGATCTCCTTAAACTATTGAAATAATTAATAAAATGATCTCACATATCGCACCCTAAATACTAAAGGGTCACAACTCAACATTTTTCAATTTTCACTTTTTGTAATAACTCGATGCACAGTGGTCATATCTACGCCTGTAGAAATCTAAGATCAATTTCTCTAGTATTTTGCGAAGAAAATACAATTTAATCCTTCTTTGTAGTATTAGAGTTCATATAAAAAGAAACCCGTTTTTTGTCTCTACTCAAAATTTAAGAATTTTGAGTTGTGACCCTTTAGTATTTAGGGTGCGATATATATATATATATGATCCCGTCGATCCTATAAGGAGCATTGGGCCTCAACAAAATCTTTCCATCTTGATCTGTTCATAGCGATTTGTTTTACTTCGTTCCAGCTTGTCTGTTTATTTGACGCTTCGGATTCAATTTGTCTTCGCCATGTACATTTACATAGTTATGATTTTTTTTTTTTTGTTTTCTCGTTTCAGTTCAAGAATTGTTATGTTATTGTTTTGTTTTACTACAAAACTCCAAATAATAATTAATTTTTTTTTTTTTATTGAAAGAACTTAATTTTTAAAATACTTTATTAATTGATAAACCCATTATTTTTTGTTAAGTTTTTTTTCTAAAACCCCTGAACTGTTAAAGACTGTTTCATTGTTATATTTAAAAAAAAATCTTATAATTTTTAATCGAAATTGATTCAATAAATATATTAAATAGAAAAGAACTTCTAAACTTGGTGCGTTTTTCTCCATCTTGGTGCGTTTTGAAATTTCAGAGTTGACAACGCTGCAGTCTGTACCTAAAAATCGAAAATAATTTCCATCCTTTTAATTAATTTAAATAACAAATTAATTTCATTTATATAAAAATGTGCATTTTTGCGCTTAATAAAAGTTATAATAACATAAGACAGAAAAAAAATAACAAAAGTTATTAAGTAATTGAAGAAAATTTATTAAAAATTTTCTAATATTTTTAACAATTTTCTCAATTAATATGTTTGTAAATTGTCATATTATCAATTTGTATGTTTTTTTGTAGAAAATTAATTTGTATATCATAGTAAAAAATTATTTTGTGTCAAAAATATTAAAATATAAAATAAAAAAAAAATCTCTTTGGTTCAAAATCTTTAAAGGAATAAAGGATATACGATTAAATTAAGTAAAGTAAAAGTAAAGTTTTTATTAAATGATTCATAAAGAAGTTTTAATGGGTCTTTTATTTTTTCAAATGTTACCAACCATAAGGTCGTTTTGTGGTAATGGCGGAACTTCCTAGTGCATCCAAGGATAAGTCTGTTGCTTAAAAAGCTTATAATGTTATTTATAATGTGACTTTAAATAAAGTTTATTAAAAAAATTAACAAAAACAACTCTTAAATACAATTTATTATTCAAATCAATAAGTAATAATATATTTTGTTAAAATGATAAAATCCAAATGAAATTTGATATTTAATTGTTAACAAATATTTTATTCAATGTAACAAACTCATTGTTAAAAATATTTGTCGAGTTTTAACAATTCTAATTAACCAAATAATTTTTTATATTTACAAATTCGGTTGTTGGTGGAATTTCAAATCAAAAGTTAATTGTACATATTGGCAAATATGGTATTCAATATGACAATTGATTGATCGTAATTTTTTTCTGTGAAACACTGAATCGAAATTTTGATTTTATAAAAAACTGTACAAGAGATCGAAAATGATACGGAAGTAGCGATTTTTGTTTTAGCCGATATCGAAACCGTGGTTTTAATTGCCTAAAAACCGAAACCGAAAACCGACAAAAAAAACCTCGGTTTTAGCTTTTACTTTAAGAATATATTCATGCTTGAAGAAATTAAAAATTATGTATAATACTCCGAGTATTATACTCGTACTTCATATACAAAAACTTTAAACATAACAGCCTGCTGCAATAACAAGGTATTTCAAAATTTAAAATAAGTACCAAGGCGAATTCATGTTAACGGTGGTGTCGACACTACAACAAGTAACAACACCAAAAACACAACAATGTATTTTTTTGTTGCTTTCGTTGGCCGATATGTCAAAAACACAAGTAACTTTTGACGTTCCTCTCTCTAATTAAGAAAAAAAGTAGCACAGCTGTGTTTTCAACGCCACCTGAAAGTCAATTCGCCTTGATAAGTACTAAGAAGAACAAATGTTTCCTAATTTGTGTGGCACAAACTACCACCTGGGCCTGGCTGGGATCACTAGTATTTTGTATAGAGTTTTTGTGGCTATAGAAAAAACTCACACTAACGTAGCCCTTGGCAAGGCTGGGACTACTTTTATATGTATGGAATTCGATAGCTATAGCAGGAACATTTTGTTGGGAAATAGAATAATTCTTCAAAAAAACAGTTAAAACCCTAGAACACACACCCGGGTACAAATGTATCCACTTGCCAATTTGCAGTGTTGTAACTCAGGAACGGCTTAACTTAAGGAATATAGATTTCAGATCTAGGAAACATAAGTAATTTCTAATTGTTTAAAGGTTATTTTATGCAATTCGGATCAGTGGTTCAGAAGCTACGTGCTTCCAAAGTCGACACCTACGTCAACACACACCCGGGATACGCTTGTACCACACCAGCTAATATCAAAATAAAAGGCAACAAACCATTTTATAGTGTGTTTGAATTACATTATTTTATTTGAAAAATTAAAATAATGCATTATTGTTACATATTATGCACTCGATATTGGCTTCTTACATTTGCCACACACCTTTTTGGGTTTTCTACGTCGTTTTGTTTCTTGAGCATAGGATAGGTTAGGTTCCATGGGCAGCCATCGAGATACAGCTCACTTGGGTCCCTTATTGGTCCCTTTGTGATATCCAGCGCCAATGCCCATCCTATAGAGCAGTTACTCAGATGGTGTCACTGCAAAGTTCTACCAATTCGTCTTCCTAGTGAAGAGAAGACACTTCTACATTAGTCGTTAAATTCCAGACCCATTCTTCCAGCATGAGTCCCCACCGGCCAGTGTCCAGTCACAACCATTATCACTGTCCTAATCTGATCCCTGCTGAACTTAAGTAGAGAGTTCGTTCATCATATCCAGGCCATAGGATCCTGGATATCGAGCAGGTGGACTCACAGGTTCACCTCCTCTGCGCAACTCTGTAAGACTTGCGCCCGATAAGTGACTTACAGTGAGCCATTGGAAGTCCAATGAATTGGTCAATGAATACGTCATCCATGCGACCACCTTGTTTGGCCAGCCCATCTGCGTGCAGCCGTGTCGCTGAGCAAAGAGCCATCTGTTTGGCCATGATGTCCACCGGGAGCCAGTTTAATATCATAAACAGTGCCCTCGTGGGAGTAGATCACATTGATCCCGTGAACATCAACGCGACAAGTCTATGCACTTTCTCAAGCATCGCGCGGTTCCTGGTTTTATCCAATGCAGTCCACCATACAACGACCCCGTAATACAGAGTCGGCTTTACTACAGCCTCAAAGATCCAATTTGCACACCTCGGGACCATGCCCCAGTTTCTACCGATTGTACCCCTACACGCATATATGTCAACTATTGCCCTTTCCACTCTCATCCGGAAATTAAGTCCCCATGACAGCTTGCTATCCAGAACCACGCCCAGATACTTGGCACTGTGAGAAATCTGAAGCTGAGTTCCGCTTAATCTCGGAAGACTAAAGTCTTCAGTCTTGTACTTCCTCGTAAAGAGTGCCAATTCCGTCTTTGACGGATTGACATCTAGCCCGCATGATACGCTACAGGTGATGAGTACCCCCAAAGCAGCCTCAATACACTGAGACATTACGTTCAAATGTCTCGTGTGATGGCCACCGCAACATCATCAGCATACGCCACTGTTTTAATCCTCATGTCGTCCATCCTCATCAACATGGTTTTCATAGTCAAGTTCCACAATAGTGGGAATAGAACTCCCCCTTGGGGAGTTCCCCAGTTCACCAACTTCTGAACACTGGTCTTACCTATCGTAGAGAAAATTACCCTATTCCTGAGTAGATTGTCCACAAATCTACATATGTCATCGTCGATCCCCAGACTCCTCATGGACGCCACAATAGATTCCGGGCTGACATTGTTGAAGGCCCCCTCAATATCGAGAAAGGCCACGAGTGTGTACACCTTGAATTCGAGCGATATCTCAATAGTTCCGACTAGAGAGTGAACAAATCTTGAGCATAACTTGCATAAGGGTTTTCTGCATGCACTCATTTGCTTATATCTTTTGAACCATGTAGAATATTTGCATGAAACAGAACTAAAACATTTTTAAAATATGTATTTACGCTTTAAAAAAAAATAAAAATGAAATTGGACCATTTAAACATAAGAAAAAGCCAAAATAAGCTAGTAGGTACAAACGTATCCCGGGTGTGAGAAAAAATTGGGTATGCATCGTACGGTTAAGAAAGAATTCTTATATGCTGTGTATGCTCTTTGATACGTTTCATTTTGATTTTATTTACTTCAGTACATATATAAAAGGGAAGGGCCTGGCCCAGGTGGATACAATATAAACACAATTTGAATTTTGCCAATTGTGATGCCCACAGTGTTTAAATTTCCCTTTGCTTGAGGAATACATAAAGTTTCATTCTAATATACCTAATAATTATATAAAAAAAAACTGGGAAAAAGTCAAAAAATGCCTTGCCAAGCCCAGGTATAAACTTAAGGTTTTATAAAAGTACCTCATTGAAACAAATAAAAAATAAATATATATGCTTATGTTTGAAGTTTAAACTTTGATATTTTAAACCTAAAACCGACCGGTTTTAATCATTTTAAACCCGAAACCGCGGTTTCACATTTTTACGGTTTTAAGCAAACTCTTTACGGAAGCTCCCTTAAGGAATGGTGGTCTGTTAGAAACAAATGTTGGGGATGATGAAAAACAAAAAAAAAATTATCCGTCCAGGGGCATCCTAGGCGCTGCTGGAGCCAGGTTTAAGTATTTCATTAGGGCACCAAATTTGTACAGGAGGCGTCCTAAGGAGTGGTGACAAGGGGAAAGTATGTTTTTTGAAAATGTTCAGGACAAAAATTTAATGGAGGTCGGTCATAAATGTTACCCCCCTAGAGGGAACTTATAAGCAGTTATGGGACTTTTTCTTCAATATACTTTTAGTCCATATTTTTTTTCTTATGGTAACTAATCAAGTTTTATGTCACTCTCATATTTCAACTCTGACATGGCTGTTCTTCAAAAAAGTCCAAGTTAACTCAAAAAAAACTATTTACCATAAAAAAAACTAAAATAAAGCCAAAAAAGATGATGTAAAACGAAAAGTAAGATAAAAATGTGTCTGTAACTCATGTCGAAAACTATGTCATCGTCCAGACTGGCAATTTTTGCTGCAGAAATTCTTGAGTTTATTGTTAAGAAGGGTAAGAAGATTAGGGAGGGCTTCTCCGTTTCATGTAATCTGCAATTCTGTTTTGTTTTGAAATTCTCAAACTTTTTACCTTGAAGTTAGCTGTAGGTGTATTTGAATTTATATAAAGAAAATTAAAAGAAGAACTACTGGAAAGACAACATAAAAATAAAAAAAATGCAAAACTTTAATTTGATAAGACATCGTACAGACTTGAAATTTTTGTTGCAGCAATTCTCGAGTTTATCGTTGAGAGGGGTGAAAAGATTGGGAAATTTTACTCAATTTTATGTATTCTGCAATTCTGTTTTGTTTGTTCTTCTCACAGTTTTTAACTTGAAGTTTGTTGTAGGTGTATTTGTATTTATATATAAAAATTTTAAAACTAATATTTCATAATCTGATCTCTACTAATGCAATTTCGATGCAGAATTTTTGCAAATTGAGAGTCATATCGCACATTTTTATCCAAATTGGAAATAAAACATATTGGCTGAGTTGCAGACATCATAGCACTTTGTATCATCAAGTTCAACGATGATCAGTTCATTTTTCTTCAGGGATATTCACGCTTCTCTGACAACAAATTGAGGCAGTTTTCTTTATTTTTTTAAGCTCCATATAATAAACTTTAAAGTGCATATAAAAACTTGCCCTAGCTATTCAGTAATATTCGACATTTGTGCAACGAAATCTATTATTATATTATGCAAAGTGTCTACAAGTTATATTGAAATGCTGAACCAAAGCATAAAGCATTTAACTCGGGTGTGTATGTGTGTGACACCGACACATTTGTGCAACATGTGTACAATAACAATTTAATATGTGTTGGACAACACGAACATTCTAATAGTACATTAACAAGAACAACAAGATTAAGTCTGACACAGCAATAATTGTGGCATCAAATACATACGACTTCTGTGACATTTATCTCCATACGCATTAAATGCGTGTAATCTCAGCACCACAACATGGCAACTTTAACAACTAACGGTAATTACCAATACATTGCAACAATGTGTAACATTTCTATTACATCTGCATATGCACATACATGTGTACGTTCATATAAGAGTTTCTAAACGGAAAAAAATAGCAGAAATTCCCAGGAAGATTATGCGGCCGGCCAATACTGTACGATCTAGGCCAAGAAAACTATAAAAATATAAAGCAAAAAGATATTGTATGGAGGGAATATAATATTAGGATTAGGATTATAGGATAACAATATAATATTGTTTTGTTTTGGTTAACTTTAATACATATGTCAAAACAGATGTTTATTTTTTGTAGTTAGTGGTCGGTAGTCGTTAAAAGAATTAAGTAACTGGCGACTTGGCTATTTTTGTAGCCTGCTACTTTTGTAGTCGGTAGTCGATGGTCGGTAGCCTTTGATTGTGTTTATAGCATGACACTACAGCCCAAAACGTGACTGACACTACACTCAGTTTGAGTAGTATAAAAGTCAGTATTTTTACATGGCCAGCGATGCCAGAAGTGCAAATTTATCTGCATTTTGCAGATTTTATCCCCAAAATTATTAAAATGCATATTTGAAGATTTTTGGTTTAAAATTGCAGATTTTTTTTAGCTCGGTAAAAACTTCTTTTCATTGTCACTTATGTTTGTACTATTTCCACTTTTTGCATTTTTGAATATAAACACCACCTAAACGAAATCATTGAAACTAAAAAAATTCAAAACAACCCATTTTTAGAAATAAGAAATATAAATGTTTCAAAATCTTCAAAACATTTTTTAAAAAAATCAAATTTCTTAATAAAAAAATATCAAAAACTTGTTGCCACTTTAAAAACTTACAAGTAACATAACATAATGTTGCCACCATACTTAAGTAATTGTACTGCCAAAATCCGATATTAATTTTTTTCATTTATGGTAGACTTTTGCGTGGAATTGCCCTAGATGTATTCCTAATAGAATTGCTATTAAAATAATGTAATGAAAATGAACTACCGCTAATCTAAGATGCTTTTTTAATATTTTGTATTAATACTAAAAAAAAAATTCTTAATTTGAGTAAAAAATTGAATTGAAAAAATTGAAATTGAATGCAGATCTGGCTAATGTACACACTTGGGCAACAGCTAATGGACTCTGCATCAATCCATCTAAATCGAAATGCCTTATTATAACCCGTAAGTCAGTAAACTTGATTACTGAACCAACCGTATCTATTAATAATCAACCAATTCAAGTTGTAAACTCAACCAAAAACTTGGGTATCATATTTAATAATACTCTTTCTTGGTCTGATCATATTAATGCCGCAGCCGGAAAAACCTACTCCATGATACGTACACTTTGGACTACTCAATACCTTACCCCACTCAATATTCGTATTTTGCTTGCCAAAACCTATCTTATACCTTCTTTGTTGTATGGATGTGAAGTGTTTGCCAACCTTGATTCTACTACTAAGAAAAAACTTACCGTGACTTATAACTCCATATTAAGATATGTTTTCAACTTAAGAAAATATGATCATATCTCAGCATTTGAGAAACGTCTTTTTGGGGTTAACATTATTGATCTTTTGGAGATAAGAACTTTGTTACTTTTTCATAAAATTCTTTTCACATGTGAACCAAAATACTTATTTAACAGATTAGTCCCTACTCGATCTAGAAGATATAATGATATGATACAAATCAGATATAGAACCTCTTTCTCTGAACATCATTTTTATATTTTTGCTATACGTCTTTGGAACGAGCTACCGCCAAATCTACAATTTATTAGTAACGCTTTGCAATTCAAAAAAGAAATTTTTAAACATTACAATCAACCATAATTGTTTTTGATTTGTTTTATAATTGTATAAAGTATGTATGCTTGTATTGCCCTTGCCAATGTATAATTTTTTATAATTTTTTATTTTTTTTTTTATGTTCCTTATTATAACATTATTTTAAATTATATAATATTTTTTTTATTGTAACAATTATGCTAATTAACATTGTAATAATTCTGTGCGATAATAATAAGATTCTAAATCTTGTAGCACAGAAACACAAATTAAATAAATAAATAAATAAATAAATAAATAAATAAAAAATCTTTAAATCGTATTATGGTCAAAAAATCTTCAAAAATAACATAAAATCTTCATTCTGGCAATGCTGATCAGATATATGTATGTGTGATCTTACACCAGGTAGCGTAATTGGCTTCATACGTAGCCTGAACCCGACATGTTGATATACACAGGCTGCACAAAAGGTCCTCTGTGTCGCGGTGCTTATGGCCTTCCACATATCTAACTATGCACGTGTAAAGCACCCCGTAAGCGTTTGTTAATTGAGTCTTTCAATTGAATTGATTCTTGGTCACGCACTTCATAAACTGAATTGAAAAATGTTTATTCAACTGTCATATTTATATATATTTTTAAATTAATGATAGGATCACAATTGATTCAAACGTCGTATGACCGTAGGATATAACGCTGTGAATTTTTAGAAACACGCTTCCCTTACCCACAATGTCGTCGTAAACGTACCTATTTTGCTTCCTTCAAAAATTCCAAATTTATTAAAACTATTATATCCTTTTATTTTTTATTAAATATTCAACTTAAAACACAAAAATAATTTCATTTTATATTTGAATTTTTTTTTGTATGACAATACGGTCTTAACCGTCGTAAACAATAGAATTATATAAATATATGTCGACGCACGACGTAGATACGGTTTTACGTCTACGCCAGCTATTGTGTGCTTTGTATAAAATGTTATACGTTTTAATTTGACAACGTATCTTTGTCGTATGCTACTACGTTCATACGGTGCAATTGTGTTCATACGGTAAAAATTTAAAAATCAAAAACTTCTATTGGATGGCTGGAAAAAGAGAAATTACTGCATAAATGGTTTTTGCAGAATGCATTGACAATGGAAAAAAAAGAAAAGCGACGAAGAATTCGCTCAAAAGAATGGTTTCCACCATTCCAACACGAAAAAAACAACAGAGCCGGTTATTTTTATATTTTTTATTTAAATGCAATGAAATTAAAAACAATTTTAAAAATACTTACAACTTCAAACACAAATTGTGACAGCTGATCAAGCGACTCGAACACACACAGCACAGTCGAATCGAAAGACTTACTAGCCAACTTGAAAAAATGAAAATCTTTTGATTTTTCTTTAACCAACATGACAACTGCCAAACTAATCAATTGATTTGAACAAAACCAGAAGTGATACGTGTATGGGGTGCTTAATTTTTTTTTTATTAAAAATTACGCATAATGCATTAAACACGTTTACCAGAGCAGAGTTCACAATGATACGACCAGTCATGGCATTTAAAGTTAAAAAATAATTTCATGCATATGCCTCCGCTAGTGCGCCTTATGAAAGCCATCCAGGCGGCCAAATTAAACACTACTTCTTATTTCGTCAATTGTGCGTTTAATCTTTAAATAATTCGTTCATCATATTTTTGACTTAACAAGGTGATGGTTTCACGCGAAGTATAGTATGTTATGCCATATTGTTGGAACCGTTTATCCTCCTAATCAGCGATGGAAAATTTTGAAATATTGTTATATTTTCAGTACTTTTACTTTTTAAAAATACGACGGTACCCCCACGTATGTTTTAGTACTCTTTTTTTGTTATGCTTCCTTGTTTAGAACTCCAGCCTTGCTTTATATATTTTTTAAACATTGACAAAATTTCCAACATGCTAATAACGTTCAGTGTACTCTTAAATTTAAGCGATACTGCAACAGAAATATCGGCGATACCGATACGCATTTTAAGTTAAAATCAACAAAAATCAAGTAGAAAAAGTTTTTATTTTGCGTAAGATATTCAGAACCTCAATTCCGTAACTTTTTGAATTTAACTACCGATATTGTAAAGTAACGAGAAATCTCGGTTGCTTTAACGAATTTGCTATTTTAAATAAAGAAATATTTTTGTTTGGAAATATTAACGACAAATATCAGTAAAAATATAAGAACGTCAACAATTTCGTTTCTTAAAACAAGGAAATCCAAAATACAAAAATCATTTCTTGATTTTAATTGATTGTTTTGTTCGTATCTAGTAAAATTTTCTTAAATTAAGAAACATTTAAATGATTTTGTTCTTGTGCTTTTTATTTTTGATAAAAAACACTGAAATTTATTGTTGATGCGCATTTCACTGGTTGCTTACAGTGTTGCCAGAACTTTTAGAGGAAAAATCAGCAAAAACCCATAATTTGTCGTCAAAAAATCTGCAAAATCTGCGCCATAGTTTTAAAAATCTTCAATAAACCTTCAAAACAAATTTATTCAACACAGAAAAGTTTTAATAAGTTTTTCGATTTTAAGAACATGAATAATAACTTTCGGATATTTTAACATTAAAAATATCTATCTATTTAATTACTCAGGCTGAGTAAGGATTAATCTTTGTTATTTTAAAAAACAAATTAAACGTTAATTGTTTGACATGTTATTTAAATTATCAAAATTTAGAAGAGATCAAATATTGCAACTTTTGAAGATAGTTGTACATAAGTGCATATAAATATATACGTACATATGTATACATAATATTTTGTGTAAAATCAGATGACATATGTCCGGCGATATTAATGTGTCAAGACAATGCGAATTTTTAATTTTTAAGTAATCCTTTGTGCATAAAATGTCTACTAATGAATGTATTTCCACACGGTTCATCCATGAATGGTTGATATACTATATTTATTTATTAATGCAACAAGTGGAAATAGTACAATCATGACAATGTAAAGAAGTTTCCACCGAGCTTAAAAATCTGCAATGTTAAACCAAAAATCTGCAAATCTGCATTTTGACAATTTTGGGGATAAAATCTTCAAAATGCAGATAAATCTGCACTTCTGGCATCGCTGGTTGCTTAGGCCAGATCATCAGGAAACTTCATCCATAAAGATTTTAGAAAAACTAAAGATATTAAACCAAATAAAACTGTTAAGCGTATAAGAATTACAGCAACAGTTCGACTGTAACAATATCAAAGTTTAAACAAAATCATCAACAATAAACAGTGAGTTTATCTAAAAAACCTGACTGGCAGCCCGCTTTATATTTTGTTTGCGAAAACAAAAAAGCGAGTTGTTTTTGTTTTTATTTCGTTTTTTCTTTTTACAACTACAATTAATGTTGGAATAATTCCAATCAATTGTTGTGGGGAATGTAAGGAGAGATGAACTCACTGTTTATTGTTGATGATCATTTAAATCATGTGGAAAATTTGGGGACGTTTTGATGATGTGCCTGAGCATAAAGTGAAAGCAGTATGACAGTTCGATTGATAGCTAACCTTTTGTAAGCTCGATGGGGCTTAAAAAACACCCATTATAAAGGAATGGCAATGAGCATTTTGAACCTTCCCTAGATATATGCCATCAAATGTGCAAGTTAAACTCATTATTTTAGGAGTTTTATTTTATGTTTTATTAATTGTTTTTAAGCTTTAACAGTTCGACTAATATTGATCATTTTCCAATGAGTTTGTTGTGTTTTTGCTTCTTTGTAAATGTCTTTGTATTAAATAAAACTTCAATTTTTTATCAGGTATAATTTCATTTAAATCGCGTAATTTTGCTTAATTTCAAGTGTAATTTTGAATTTTTCTGGTGGTTACACTGTTCTTGAGCCACTTCTTATCTCAATATATGCAAACGATTTACCATGTCAACTAATGCACTGCGAGATTCGACTATATGCTGATGATGCACAATTATATATGAGTAATATACTACGTTTATACGCACCACTTATACGCAAATAAAAGTATTGCAAGTAAAGGAAATTGCCGCATAAACAGTGAATTAAATTTTTATTTGCGAATAGCTAACTCACGAAAACAATTCCTGATTAACGACACTATTTGCAAATAAGATAAAAAGCATTGCCACACTTTTAACCGTTTTACGTTTTTATTTCGATGTGGCACATTCATACGACGACAAAAGTAAAATTAATTCAAAATTGTGGAAATAAAATTCACAAATACACAAAAAATTTAAATTTTCTCATTATTCATTCTAAAATAAAAAGTTTTCATACATACAGTGCAACCAAATGCATAAATTTTCCATCCAGCATCACATAAAAATAAGAATTTTCAGTAACAAAAAAAGACATATAAACAGTAAGTTAGTTAATCGCAAATAATTTTAATTTGCGAATAGTCTACGTATAAACGTAGTAATAGAAACTGTAAGTAATTAGATGATTGCACACAAAAACTTAATGATGATTCAAATAGAATTTTCCTCTGGGCTACAGCTTATGGGCTGAGCTTAATTAAACCCGCAGAAATCCAAATGCATTGTCTCTCGGAAAAGAACGAGCAAAATAGTTGTGAAACCAAACATTTATATAAATAATCAGCGTATTGTGGAAGAACAAATACAATGCTTAGAACCCTTTGGTCCACACAATACCCAGAAGTATTAAAGATATAAGCAACGCTCTACAGTTTAAAAAACAATTATTTGAGTTGTTTTCTTAATTTTTCTTAAAAAAATTTTAATTTTTTTTTTCTCTTCATTACACAGTGCAACACGAAAAAAATTACTATATGCGGACAATAAAGCAGCCTTTAGGAACAATTTTAAACGTTGCATCCATAAGGAATCTCCTTACGTCGACGAAAACATACAAAACTTAAAATCGTCTTCTACGATACAAGCAGTGAAAAAATGTTATGGGTTCGCTTTGTCCTTACTCACTGCCAGAAGTAAGATTTTACCTTATTTTTTAAGATTTTTTAACCGAAAAAAGATTTTAAGATTTTTTCCCCAAAAACAAGACTTTTTGTTTTATCTAGACGAAGGTTAGGTTCAATTAAAAAAACCTTCTTTGTTCCCATTTTAAAATTTTTAAACTAAATAATACAATTTAGTATAAGAAATTAAATTTTTTGTAATGTTTTTTTTTTGTTTATTTTATGTATTGAATAAAATATGAATTGTTTTTATTATTTATAATAAAAAAAACTACTTTTTTCCAAAAATAAGATTTTTTCTTCAAAAATAAGATTTTTTTGGTGAAATTAAGATTTTTTGCTGAAAATTTCTGGCAGCCCTGCTCACTGCAAATACTGTCCAAACATGTTCTAAATTAAACGATTCGATTACTTCAAAGCATTTTTCGGAGAATTTTCGGAAATGAGATATTTTTCGTATCGCTTTGCGCGTTCTTAATTAAATATTACGTATAAAAAATTTATTTGTTTATGCATAACTCACCTTTCACAAGGTAGATTTAATGGAGCTCATTTCAGTAGTATCGCCGCCTAGCGTTGCTGCAATATTTTCACAATTGCTCTTAACTTCATTAAGAGCCTTCGGCTCATTTTATTGCTCCTCTTCGTTTCCGTGATTATGATCAACATATTGCTTTGCGAGTTCACATTTGCCCTCTGAATCCACGGTTACTCTTGCTTTACAATAATCACGTCTACATTCATATTTTGCGACATTCTTGTAAACTATTTTTTAATATAGAACATTTTTTTGATCTACAACGTATAACGATTTGCTATGATTTCTGTAACCACTTATTATTTCAAAATTCATTTTTAATATTTTTTATCTTATTAATGCACCTTACACCGCAAAATTACTTCTCAAACTAAATGCCTAGTAACTATTATTTTTAATGACCATTCATTAAAACAAGTTTGGTTTATATATTATAACGGGACATAATTTGCATTTTTGACGATTTTGGAATAAATTTGAAAATTAAATATGTATACACAAAAAAAATCATAGGTAAAATTACCTAAATATATGGTATAAAATTAACTAAGCGCAAGGGTAGCATGGCAGTATCTAAGTTTCTTAGTTAATAAAACTATTAACTTAGGTAATTTCTATGTTCGAAAAAGTATCTAATTATTTTGTTAAAATTACTTAAAAACTTTGAAAATTTACCAATGATAGCAAAGTTATTTTATATTTTTATTTTTGGAAAATTATCTAAGTTTAATTTACCATAGATTTTAGGTAAATTAACTATTTTTTTGTTGGTTACATACTTTAAATAAAATTAATTTAATTTTATTGGAATATTTTATTTATTTTCATCAAACGGGTAAAGTATAAAAGTTATAAAGATAAAATTCACACACAAAATAAATTCATAGCGAACAATTCTGCATCATTAACTCCAAAATATCATATTTTGGATGAGCGATATACATATATTTTTTAAACCTATTAGAATTTAACGATAAATTTGATTTATTAAATTGTCAAAATAGTGCATATTTACTTTGCTTTCACTTAAACTTGAATTTTGTGATTTTTTGTTTGTTTTTGTTGTAACAAGCGCATCCAGTGGTGTTTCAGTGGAACTCATAATTTTCATTAGGCCTTCCTTCTGTTAATGCTTCTAAATCTTTTTTTACCTGGTTCTTTTCAATGAAAACATACATCTTTTTTGTAAAAAGTTCAGTGGAGATCTTATGATTATAATATACTCACATAAATACGTTGTAACTTTATACTCTGTCGAATAGTTTTTAATTTATTTTAATTCAAAAATTTTAAATTGAAATTTAAATTTGAACTTTTTTCACAAAAAAATATCCAATTGAAAGAAAAAATCAAATAAACCTACATACATACATATATTAAAAAATTCGAAGAAGATACCTAACCCAATTAGTAATAATAACAAAAATTTTAGGCAAAACTTTTTCTATAAATTACCAATTATCTTAGGCAACTAAACTTAGTTTTTTGTTTTTATATAAAAATAAATTACCTATGTACGCATTTGTAAAATACCCTAGATTATTTTTTTGTGTGTAAGTTCCCAAAATATTTTTAGGGAATTATTTCATTTCAGATAAGTCCCAAAAAAAATGAAATAAATCCTCAAAAACCATTCAACCCAATTATGAATCAAATCCCCCGGGAGTTTTCTCCCATCTCCCATTTTTCCTATGTAAATTCTATTGCAAAAATGGGAAAAGGGAAAAAAAAACTCTCGGGGAATTTTTATTCATAATTGGGCTGATTGTTGTTGATGCCCAAATACTTTTTTGGGAATTATTTCATTTCCGCTTTGGGGGCTTATTTCGTGCGGGGCTATTTCATGCAGCCATATAAAATATGAAATAAAGTAGCAAAACTTTTATCTTACTCATATAAACAACTTATACGGTGTGCAGGGTCCTAAATAAGTTTACCATTTGTGTTAAGTATGTAAAAGGTACTTAATAAACTTATGTTAGTTTTCTTGAATGAGTGTTTTAAAAAGAAGAATTTAAAAAGAGAATTTATGACCGTCGACAACACATACAAGTTTTGATTTCTAAAAACAATTTTCAAGCAAAAAGGTCTTCCCCAAAAATAAGTAAATATGAAAGACAATATAATAAAGTTAATGAAGAAGAATGCTGGGCTATTGGTAAGTACTTATCATGCATCAAAGTATTAAATAAATGACGAATATATGTATTTTTATTGTTGATTTCAAGGATGGCTAAAACCGATTAAGCAAGCTCCACATTCTTATAACTTGGCTCATTCGTCTTCAAAAACAGCATATTGTTCTGCTTGTAATCCCTCACTGGAATCGCATAAAAATTATTTTAAAAAACATGCCGAAACCAGACGCTACAATAAAAAAATAATATTTTATACTAAAAGTTTTTATTTGGGGATTTTTGGGGATTTCTTATTAAAATTTTTCTCACTTTTTAAATTTAAATTTTAAAATTTGGCCAGTTAAAAAAACCAACAAAATTATAAACTTTTAAAGGTTTTGTTTTTTAATTTGGCGATTTTTGGGGATTTTATTTTTATTTTTTTGGGATAAGGAAAAAAGTACCTGGCAGAAAAATCAAATCTTTTGACTTTAAGCAAAATAATCGAAATCAATTTTCGTAGTCTTATCCATAGTAGAATAAGTACAAGGTATAGTCATTATAAATTTGTTTCTCTATATGAAAACCCATGTAAACGAAAGAAAATAAGGTAAACAATTAAAATTAAATAAATGAATTTAAAATTACATGGGTAAATAATGACAACTCTCTCTAACAATCCTACCTTGTACTTATTCTACCATAGTTTTATCACGATTTATTTATTGAATTTTCTTTGTGATACGATAGTGAAATTTTAAGGCGATGCCAAGCATTTCGGAACAAAAGGCAAGCTAAGCGATTTCTTCTGGACTCTAATGACTAAAACATATTTTAAACAATACAAACATTCAGTTTTTTCACATAAAGCACACTTTATTGCTTAAAATAACCATTGATTGTTTTATAAATTTAAATAATTAAAACAGAACTCTGATGGAATAATGGAAGATTTTATATATATAGAGAAATCCAGGAAAAGGATTGTAGATTTCATCAACATATAGCATAAGTAAAAGAATTTTTCCCAAGTCAAAATTTATCAATACTAAAGAAAAGAGTCGCTTCAATCCTAAACATTTTAACCAAATTATTTTTCAAAAGATTATTTTATATGATCTCCTTAAGTTATTTATATTAATTAAATTATCTAACAGTTTCTATTTAATAAATACATAATGTTTATTAATTAGAAAATATGTATTAAATAGTTATGAACTATTTTTGTTTTTGTTAGCTCGTTTTAGTTCAAGAATTGTTATGTTATTGGTTTTTTTACTAATAAACTCCAAATAATAAATAATTTTTCATTTTTATTCATTGAAATCACTTAATTTATAAAAAAAACTTTATTAATCGGTTAACCGATCAAAAAAAATTAACCGTTTTAACCAAAACCTCGAATAATTAATCGAGAGATTAACCGATTAAAGTAAAAACCCGATTAAATGACTCAAAATTTCAAAATTTTCAGTAGAACCAAAATAATTTTTAATTAAACATTAAATGCATATGAAAAAGAATTTTTAACCAACCTTTTAACTACAAAAAAGTAGCATGATATTTTACAGCGGGTAGATATGAATATAACGTATGGATTTCTTAAAAAAAGTGAACAAATAAAAAGCAAAATGTTGTATGAAATGGGAATTTAGCACATTTAAACGAAACTTTGTTAATTAATTTTTTGAATCCCAAGAAAAACTTTGATAAACATTTTGAGTTAATACCCTCTTGCTGATCAAGTGCGATATGTATGTATATTAGGGCACTACCTTTTTTAAGTTTTTTGCAAATATCAAAACGGCCCCAGCATTGTCGAATAGACTACTGAAAATTATTTTCAAAAATGGTATTACTTTTTCGCGGTTGTCAAAAAAGTTCACCCACAAAACGCGTTAAAGTTTGGAAAATAGATTTTTTATTTTATTTCTTAATCATTTATTTATTTATATCAATCTGCCTCGAATCTGCATTTAAAATTTGCGGTAAAGTGAAAAAATTCGCTGTTTTGCGATAACAAAAAAATAAAGAATATTATTAATTTAAATTTGTTTAATATACTTTTGTTTGAGAGATTTTACAAAATGGTTTTTGTGGGTGAGGTTTTTATTTCAAAATGACCCGAATTATTTCTCCTAATTCGCAATCACGCGGCACTAGGGCCAAAATTCAGTTAAAGCCCTAATGTTATCTACATATGTATGTGTGTACAGTAATTTTGACTTAGCTGCATAAATAAATCAAAAATGCAGTTATCTTTAATGTATTAATCTGCCTTAATGTGCAGGTACGAAATTGTGGTTTCCTGCATAAAAGTGCAGCTAAAGTAAAGTATTTAAAAAAAGAATAAAAACATTTTTATTAATAAACTGATAATAACAATGACGTTCAAACAACCTGTAGTCATTTTTATAAAAGCCAAATTAATAACAATAAAGAGGGGAACAGAATAGTCGCTGTAATACAACGTAAAGAATAGCGTTGCAATCCGTCTAAAGTTAAAAACGGCAGTTTCAAAGTTGTGTCAACAGAATACGTGCTTGTAGTAGTCATTGCTGTTAAGCGCAAAACTCGAAATTTAGAACTTTGTTGCGCTACAGAGCATTTACCAGCTTCAGCAACTACTACAACTACTTTATTCTGTTCCAGGCCAAGATTTGCCATTCCTTTCATATAATCGTGGTAAAGTTACTATAACCACAAACCATATGCATAATTGTTGGTACATGCAAACAAAGTTAATAATTAATAATGATGCCAACTTGACTTATTTGCGATTTTGCTTTTATAAACAGCTTAAATTGGATATTTATGTGAAAAGTGGCCGCCATATTTTTTTCATGTGTGCACGTAAACAATGATTTTGAAAAATAATTAAAGAAAATTTGTATGTCTGAATTTACACGTTTCATCTTTTGATGCTCAACTTCTTTTTAATTGCCTTTTAAAGATGCCAATATATTCACACACAGCAATCGGTTTCAACTTTTTTCGGTACAAAACAACAACAATTTTATTAATAGCGAATCAAAGAGAAAAAGAAACGAAAAAAAATTACAGGCAGCCATCGTTGTGCATATACCAACGAATAAAAACACAAAGCGTACTGACCGAGTACAGGCATCTCCGTACTTACCCCCTTTCTTCTTTCTTCTCTCACCTAAAACAATAAGAGTTGAGCATCAAAAGATGAAACGTGTGAAAGCAGACTATGTATTTTGAGCAGTTAACTCAAAGTGCAGCTAACTTGAACTTTTTGTATGAAAATAATTTTAAAATGCCAAAACTTTTGTGCATTTATCTTAAATGTGCAGGTAAAGAAAATGCACTTAAAAAGAAATTTGTATGGGATTTTAGCCAATAATGATTAAAATTATTAATGTGGTGCAGTTAAGTTAAAAGTGCACTTAAGCAAAAGGAAGTTAAGTCAAAACAATTGTGTTAAAAACACACCATATTTTTGTTCGGATAACCGATTAGGAGTTAACCAATTGAATATCCGCGTCATACAAACCAACTTCCATTCGGCTATTGTTTATTACTTTGGCAAATACAAAAATAAAACACTCATTTGTTCTATTTGCACATTTTGGTAGTACCACAATCAAACAAGAGCAACAAAAAAACTGTGAACAAAAAAAACACCAGAAATTAGTGAATGAGCGTAAACAATTGATTTACAATTTATTGCGCGGAATATTAATGCTTCTTCATTTTTCCCTCGTTTATAGGCAGTCTTTTACATACAAATTTGTTTTTTTTTATTAATATTTCTATTTTTAATGCTGAATGAACTTTTTGAAAACAATAAAATTTTCATATTCATACAACTGCGATCAATGCAATCAATGTAAAATAAACAAAAAGTATTTGTTAAAATGAATAAATAGACAACAATGGGACAAATTCTGTGTACATATTTGTACATCTGTTTGTATGCATGTTAAATGTTTTCATATGTACATTAAGGTGGTTCATATTTCTTATAGAATAATACCGTTGTATCATAACGTAAGATTGCTTGTTAACCCGTTATTTTTAATACTATTCTATTAAACTTTTGCTATAAGGTGTATTTATGTGAAATGTGTTGGAGTTACTAAAAAACTCAATTTCGAAAAATATTTGCCGGGCCTATCTACAAGAGACCAACAATATACACATATGTATATTGGTACAGTATTTGTCTTCAACGCCTTTTATGATTTCATACATAAAGGGTGGTTAAATTTTTAGGGCCGACGTTGATTTTAAATAAAACACAAATGATTTAGGAAATTATTGTAATTTTCTTTTATTTTGATAATATTGGTATGGTTCAATTATGTATGGAACAAAATATCGAAGTCACGGCAGCCCACCTCCATCCGATCGTCCAAATTTTCGATGACGCTGAGGCATTCTATGCCGTAAATGTGCCGAATTATCTCATCCTTTAGCTCTTGAATTATTGCTGGCTAATTGAGGTACCCCATTTCTTCAAATAATCTCACGATATCTAACACCATTCACAGTAACTGCCTGACCGGCCCCGTTTTGGAAAAAATACGGCCTGATGATCCCGCCAAGCCCATAAACCGCACCAAACAGTCACTCTTTGTGGGTGCATTGGTTTTTCGACAATCACTCTTGGATTATCATTCGCCCAAATGCGGCAATTCTGCGAATCCACTGAGGTGAAAATGAGCCTCATCACTGAAGATGGGTTGATTTGGAAATTTATCATCCGCTGTTGCCAGTTCTTGCCACTATTCTGACCACTGACGACGTTTGGAGTGTTCAAGAGGCTTTAGTTCTTGAGTCAATTGCACCTTGAAGCGTGAAAATGCAAGTCTTTATGCATAATGTTCATCAACGACAAGCATGAGAGGTGACATTGTTGGGCACGACGACGAGTTGAGGTGGACGGCTCTTCAGCCACACTATCGCGAAAGCACTGGTGTTTTCACATAAAATTTCTGCAAGATTTTTGTTACTGTACGGATATTTGTACGATTAAATTGACCGAAAAAAAATCACGTAGTGCACAATATGCATTTTGATTTGAACGCCCATTTTCATAATAAGCCTGAATAACTTTAGCGCGTTGCTCGATTGTGTATCTTTCCATGGTTCAAATTGAGTTAGTCTGAAATTGAGAAATGTCAAATGAAATGCAGAAAAAAAAATTTGACGTTTATAAACTTCTGCAAGTGCATTTTTCTATTTAAAATAGCCGTAACTATTTTGCGAATATGCATTCGCTTATCCCGCTGTTATGCAGATTTTATTTCTACACTACTTTTCGTTAAGTTTATTGTTGCAAATATTAAAAAAAAATCCAAAGGAAACATTTTAAAAAAGAACATAAAATTTTCGCTTTATTTTACATTTCGACCTACATTTTTTTTTATCACGCAAGCGTCTCTACACCATTTGTCTTCAATCTTCTGTTCAATGAATTATTTCTGTGCGATATGTCGCATATTTCGAAACAGGGGCCTAATTCTGGCAGTCGTTATCGAGTACTTTTTCGATTCGAAACCAATTTTATTTCAGTCAATACTTAGCGAATCGAATTTTGTTTCAGTATTGTAAAAATCTAATTAATGCTTTATAACACTGAAAAAATAGTTCCGATTCGTTCAGTATTGACTGAAATAATTAGATAATAAAATGCTTTCGAATCGAGAAATTACTCGATCACGACTGCCAGAATCAGGCCCCTGGTGTAAAAAATTTTTGGAAATTAAACAAAAAAAATTCTTCCCCCATCACAAACCAGGTGGATTTCAATATAAGCATTACTAATTCAAATTCTACAATTATATAAATGCCGTCGATACTGCAAAAAATATACACTAGAGCCCCGATTTGCGTCGGCCCTATTTGGTCCGCTTTTTAAAAATTGTTTAAATCCGCTTTGCGTCATAATCACATGTGAAGAATTTTTCTATTTGCGTGTAAAAAGGCGAATTCCCATTTAATTCTGTTTGGTAGGTAGGTAGGCAAGTTATACTAACTGCCTGTTTAACGATTTCGAACGCCATCGTTCGCATAGAAAATTATATTTAAAACAAAATTCGGAAATTTGTTTGTTAGGCCCTGTAGGTCCTAGACTGGTTGTTGGTCACGCTTCCTCGAGAATCACATGGTGAGATATATTTTAAAATTTAATAGGGCTGATTTCTTCCCATAATTAGGGTAGTTCGGTTTGCTACCGGATCTTGTGTATGTTGTTTGATAGCTTCTAAGCAAGAAGTGAGATCCTGCCAAATCATACACTTGACATTGCCACATGTGCGTGTGCGTGTGCGTGTGCGTGTGCGTGTAATGTCCCACACTCACTGAGTGACATTAGTAAACGCAATGTATTCACGCAGTTTTCTATGGCAACGTGTGGTTAGAGTATCACGTTACTCTCTTATTCAAGTAAACTATATGCATTACCGAATACTACACGCTACCTTAATACATAAAATTAGAAGAACAAGTTAAATACACATGCATTTTGTTTTATTAAACAGAAACTGTTTTTAATTTAACGGTATTTATTTTAATGGGATAATTTTGGGAATGTAAAAAATTAATTTTACTTTATCGATTTAGTTGTTTTAATTAAACAAAACCCCAGCAATAACGTCTTTGTAGTGCAAGTGTATTTATTAATGGTCCAAAATGTTTGCGGGTTTATTTCCGTTTTCCTTAAAGAACAGCACTGATGCATGCAAATGGATAAGTATTTGCAATATACTTAACAGGACAAAGTTTTACTATAAAATACAAAAGAAACTGTTTAAAACATAAATAAAGTCCTTTCTTGGTATAAAATATTTATACAAAAAGTATTTTTCATGTAAATAAATTCATTTGTATGTATGTATGTATGTACGTCTATAAAAGTCATAAATGTGTATGTCAGCAATGCATATGAGAGCATTGTATGCATGGATATTTAGAGTATTTGACACATCTGGCAGAAATGTCATTGCATTCGATAACAAAAATTCAAAATAAACTATTTGGGATTTTACTTTTGCCAATTTATCATTGATGTTGGCCAAGAAAGTGCAATAAAAAGGCCAATATATTTATTTAACCGCTTTCTTGTCAACTGAACTCCCAAACACTAAAGCTGGCGACCGACCGACCAATCAACCGCCCACAGACCCATTCAACACTCACCAAAATGCATGCAAACAAACATACATTCATAGAACTACAAGTTTTTTGTACTCTCTAAGATGTAACTGATATTTACGTCTGTTTAAACCGAGGTTGCATGTGAATGCATCTTTAGCAACAACGACGATGGATTTTTGTTTTTGTTTTTTTGCTATGCCAATTTAAGTTACAAAATTTTTATTACCCATGGTACACATTTTCAACTTTGTTGAGCTGATTGCGCGATGAAATTTCTTATTTTCTACTTTTATATTGAAGCGTTTGTCAGACAGTTTGTCACATCTCTGTGTACCCCCAACAGTCAGAATCCCAACTTACACATTCATTCAGCCATTCATCCAGCCATTTTATAGATGTTGTAGTTTCTCATTTAGTAAAGGACCTTTTTGTTGTTGCTATTATTTCATTTCCATGTACAGTTAACAAGTGTATGAATGTTTCTGTTTCTGTTTAAATTTTTTTTTTTTTTAATTTGTCGAAAACTTTTGTTTTGTTACAGTTGCAATTACAATCGCCATTGCTTTAGTGGCAACTGTCAACGCTGAGGAGTGCGGCCAAGAGGAATTTACCAAATGTGCGGAACCGCTGGAAATGTTGCATTTAACATCAGAATTTTCAATTGGCGCTGCCAAGAAAGAGGAACTGGATAAACTTTGTCAGTAAGTAACATTTTTAATTTATATAATTCGATCTAGATTTCTTTATTTTTTCCATTTTTTTTTACAAAATTCAATGTGTAGTTGTAAAAGTTTGAACATACCCAGCTAACATTTGTGTGATAATTTTTGGTAAAAATCACCTAAATGAGACTTCTCAGATCACTTTTGATGATTAATCACTTGAGCGATTAAAAAAGGATGCATATAAATATAATTCATTCATATGTTCATATGTTCATATGTATAATGACTTCTAAATGTTTTAAATTAAATATGTACTGATATATCATAGAATACCTCTCTGACGAGTCCACAGCTGGCACAAACAATACGCGCGAGCTGTACCAAATCATCAAACGTCTGGCAAGCCAAAGGAAAAACCTTGACCAACTAATACGAGTGGAGCGCTACTCACAAGCACTGATCAACAAACGCGCAGCTGAAGGAATACTTCTAGGAGATTGGCAACAGTAGACAAGACAATTTCAACATCTCTCCAAAACCAAACGAAACTCCCCTACTTATAGGATCTATAGACGACTCACCATCATCCCATCCTCCACCCTTACACGGTACTCGCATGGGCAACAGCAAACGTTTGTTAGTCATGAACAAAGAAAACAATAGTAAAACTACCAAAAAAATGCAACTTAGAAGAATCTGATAACTGTTGGGGAATAACAATTCTGAATCCAGTGTAAAAGGTATTAGCGGATATAGTCTGCAACCGAGTGAAAGGAGTGGAAAACTCTCTGAAGAATCAACAGGCTGGTTTTCGACCATTACGTAGTAATGGAACATTATTTAGCATCACAGTGGGGTCCCTGTATCTACTTTCGATGCAATAAGTCGCTGTCCATGTAGAACGAGCTTAGGAGCAGGAGAGTTCCGTAAAAAATAATACATATCATCCAGTCCATGTATGACAATGCCGAACTACAAGTACTCCTCAAGAAAACTAAAAGTGTTCCATTCTTTACTGCCCGCTCTCACCTTTATGGTTTGCATTAGTTTTCGATAATATTATGAAAGAGCTAAGCATGCAAAAGAGGCATAGCATTGAGGTTGCTCGGACACCTCGACAATCTGGACTAGGCAGATGGCCTCTGTCTCATCTCCCAAAGGCCCTTGGACATGTAAGACAAGGTTAACATCAGGAAGATGCGAGCCAATTACTCCACTGAGTGCCAAATGATCATCAATTTGTAGGCATCTGTTGTTACTATGCTGCGTTATGACAATTACAGAATTACGAAGGTCAAACGCGCATTTAGGCAATTAAGGAATGGATGGAGAAACCCTCAGACCACACGCAAAACCAAATTTCGTATTTTCAAGGCATGCGTTAATTCCATCTTTTTATATGGCTGCGAAACATGGCTGTTTACAAATGCGATTACATAACTGATTTGCGGTATATTTTGCATAGTTACATCAGCATCGACAATCAGTGGCAAATTGCCAATGAGTGGGAAGTAGAAAACGGAGATTTATAGGCCATGCTCTCAGAGAGCCCTCCGACTCGATTAGCATAACAGCTTTGGACTGGAACCCACAGGGAAGCAGGAGACTAGGTCGCCCTTAGTTGACGTGGAGAAGAACTGTACAAAAAGATTTAAGTGGAAAAAATAGACAACAATTGGGACCAAACTAAACGAATTGTAGATGATAAAGTAAAATTCAAATGTATTGTTGATGCCCTATGTTCCCACAAGCAATAAATAAAGGAAAACAATATTATAGAACGATTGAAAAAAGATTCATACATGATTCATTTATATACTTTCCCTGCTACTTTGACAAGACAGAATGAACAAAAATTTAAAATATTTAAAACTATTATTTGAGCATATGAATGAATCATATGTTAATTCTTTTCCAATCTCCCAAGTGATAAATCAGTTTTAAATTCAAAATATTTTGAAATTATTATTTCAACATATGAATCAAATGCTCAAGTGATAAAAAAAATTTCCTTCTTCATAAAAATAATTTAATGGAAATTAAATTTGATGAACTTAAGCCCAATTAAAATATCATAAATTGGATTAAAACCCAATAACCACAATACTAATTATTGTTGAAGCAAAGGCACGAGCTCTATGTTTACATTTGTCCTCCAAGCTGAGAAAGTTCAACAAGAAAAAGAAGGGCAAAAAAATGAAAAAACAAAAAATGTATGAACTTTGAACTTCAAGAAGAATTCTTGACAAAAAGTACGAAAAAACCAGAAGTAAGGAAGAATATGTAAAATCAATTAAAATAGATAATCAAATTTCGATCTACCAAAGGTTAAATACAATTTCGTTAAAATATTGATGTTTGACTATTGACTGCCAGCAGTCGTCGAAGGCTGCAAGTGTTAAACGGCAAACCCCTCTGAAGAAATTGAGTGGTTACGATGGAAACATGTGAAGGTAACCTGTCCGTAAAAGCCTGGGTTCGGGCCCAGCAGCAGTTAAGAATGAAAGATTATCAATAAATTTTTAAATATTTCATGTTGTAAAATTTCTTCTTCACAAAAATAATTTAATGAAAATTAAATTTGATGAACTTTAGCCTAATTAAAATATCATAATTTGGATTAAAAATTGTAAATCATCAAAAGTGATATGAAAAGACTCATTTTGGCCAATTTCACGCAATTGCTAGCTGGGTGGTCTTATAAATAAATGAGAAATATATAAGTAAATAGGAGCTAAATGCATTTAGTGCAAACTATGAAGTATGTATGTATGTATGTTTGTATGTTTGTATGTATATGACAATTTCTTTGTATCTAACGGCGACAAACAAAAAAAAACAACAGCACCAAAAAATTAAAAAAAGAAACAAGGATAATGTTAAAAGAATCTAAAAGAGAAAAATAAAAAAAGCAAAACAACGAATTATTTTTATAAAAGAGAATGAATGAAATAACTATAACTGTAAATTAGTGAACAAAACTAATTGCGGATGATGCCAATGTTGTTCCCTTGTGCTTTCCAAGTCGTACAGTCAAACTATAAACATTCATTTTCCAGATTTATCTGTGCAAAATTATTTAGTCACACAGTAGTTACTCGAAGTTCTTCTATAGTTTCTTCACAGTGGTTTCCTTTTTTTTTTTGTAGCATCATTTAATTGTGGGTGTTCGAATCCCACTCACTATGTACCTTAACAACTTGGAGCGAGGGACTATTTCTAAAAATTGGTGTCGTATGGTTTAACTGGTTACATACATTGTGAGGTCATAAATTAGTTAACAAATAAATAAATAAAAAAAAACATTCACGATGGAGAGAAAAACTTTAAGTTTTCGTAACATGATGTATTAAATACAAACTTTTATTTATTTACAATTTTTTTCCTTTGTATCTTTTTTCTTGTTTGTATTTATGAGTTTAAACTTTCTTCGAACAAGAAATAAATATTTTTAACACATACAAAATATAAAAAAAGAAAGAACGTGTCAGTGTGATTGAAATGGTACCATTTCATATGTAGCAATCCTTGTTTCCTCCATCAAACCAAGTCAAATTGAATTTGAGAACTTTTGAAGTGTGCATTCCAAAATTGTCACTAGTGACCATTTAAAAAGGGAACAAATTAACTAAATTTGGTCACTTGTCTTAAAAACATAAATAAACAAATATTAAACCTAAGCAGAGACGTTCAAGTAGGGGCCTAAAGTTTCTTCAGACTTTTAACCCGGGAAGGGTACGGTTAAATTGTAGGCGCTTATAGGTACCGATGAGTAAATTTTACTCACTTCAGAATTTTATTTTTGTAAAGTAGTAGTTTTAAATGAAAAAAATTGAAAGCCAGCATATAATATAAGTGTAATTTTTTATTAAAATAATAATATTAGCAAAAATAGTACATTATTACTGATTTTTGACGATTACACACTGCTACAAAAAAACACTTTTTGTCAGAACTTGAAAACCGACCTAGTGGAGGTTGTAGGCCTAGGTGAGGACATACAAAAACCGTTTTCAAACATTTTGAAACACCCTCAAAATTTTGAGTTATTTACAAAAAACTGTTTTAGGGTAGGTCGTAGCACTTTAGTACCACTAACTCACAAATTTTTTGATCGATTTTAAAATTTTAAACTGTTTTGGAAAGGCAAAGAATTAAGCTTTTATGAAATGTATTCATTAAAATTAATTCCAAAAAAATAGGTGAGTTTTTCTCAAAATTTTGTAATTTTTTTTATTTTTTTTCCTAATTTTTCAAATTCAACAAGAGTTATTTTAATTTTTTTCTATGAAAAACTATCTTTATTTGCACTGTATTTTTAAGATAATTTTATGTAGAAATATCATTTGTTAAAATCGGCTTATATTTGCAAAAGTTTCTAAAGTTTTAAATCTCGCACAAGATCGCAAAAATATGCATTTGTCACAAAATGTGGCTCAGCCGATTTTGGTAAATATTTCATATCACATTCCTCGTTTACAGATTCATCATTACGTTGTTTGTGTAAAGTTTCATTACATTTAATTGCACTTAATACTGGCTTAGTAACAGTTAACACATTAGTATACTTAATGCTATCACTTTATATCATTTTTATATTGATAACCAGTGATGTTTGTTTGGCAAAAATAACAGTCTTGTGGTTTATGGAATATTTTATGATGCTAAATCATTGGGAAAGATAATGGTAATGGCTGGCTTATAAACTTTTTGGACTTAGTTTTCTTAAGCATACTGGAACAGCTTGTACAAATACTTTCGGGTTCATAACATTTGCTAGAACTGTATGAGCAGTTAAAAACTGTATTGAAGGCATTTACCAAGGCTTTATTTTTCTTCAGATCAAAGCGATATTTTTTGTCAGCGAATAAACCGCAAACATAACAAAAATTATTACGCTTATCACACACTGCAGAAAAAATTAAACACAATTTAAAATTTGTTAAAAGATTACAAAAATTACAAACTTACTTATTTTAATAAAATTAAATATTAACATCACTTCACTTGTCACAAATTTTAAACTAGTTACCAAGGCGAATTTACTTCAGGTGGCGGCGAAAAGACAGCCGGTATTTTTTTTTGGTCATGCCAGAAATGTCAAAAGTTTTGTTTACATGTGCTTTTTAAAATTGTGTTTTTCAATAAACATTTTGTTTTACAATTCATTAATGAAAAAATAAAACAATAAAGAGATGATTAATGAAACTATGTATAAAAATTAAGTACAAACCGTTCTTAGATCACAAAAACTAAGTTTTACCACCATCACTCTAATTTAATGGAGTTTTTATGTTAAGGTGCAGTTTTAATATTCAAATGCATAAACTGAACACAGAAAAGAAACGGCTTAAATTATTTTCAATACCACATTCAATTCAACCGAATTTGCAATTTAATGCACACAAGAATTGCACATGTTTATGTCATAAAAACTATTATTTTCTTAATTCCAAAAATAATTTAATTTTTTTTTTATTTTTTACTCAAATATTTTTGTTAATTTTAGTCTAGGGATGCCAGATAAATTTTTTCTTCAATCCCAAATTAAAAATAAAAATTACTTAAAACATCCCCTTTAAAAATAAAATTCCCCCAAATAAATTATATTAAAATAAATTATATAGTTTAAATATCAGTGGGATTAATTTTATCTTATAAATTTGTAATTTAAATTTATGTTAGCATAGATAACGCCCTAATGACACCTACTTTTTTCGGCTTTTTAAGATTTTGAAGAACAGAGCAAATACACTGTAATATAAAATGTTATCAATAGCAAAGAGATCAACTATATACATAAAAATCCAAAAATGTCAAAATGTTTATGCATGTTATCGATAAAAAAAGAGCAATCTTTAAAAAAAAATAAAAAAATTTGTATCTTAAAATTGACATTTCAAGCTTAAAATGACTCTGAGGTGCGAATACATTACTTTTTTACTCGAATATATCTATTTTAGTTAATTTTTAAGCTTTACAATACTGGTAAAAATATAATACTTAAAACATCATATGCATATTGGCAAACATTGGCAAGCATTAACGGAGTCAGACAGGAAATCCACGTTTAACCATTTTATGTCGTTTACGAACTTGAAATTTTCACAACTTCAGAACTTTTCAAATGTGGAGAATTAGGGTTTTATTATGAACCCCACAAGCACATCCATTTAACGTGTAAAATATTAATTCGCTTAGCCTCTCAGGAAAGTTGTATAGTTTTTATTATAAAATTCTGTTTAGTAAATAAATATTTGTATAATATTTGTCTTAAAATTCTTTTATTACAGAAATCTTTTTGAAAAATTACATATAAAATTTTTGCGTTTTTTGTCTTCGATTTCCAGAACTCCCCTGATTATGTTTGTGGACATAAATTTAAAAGCATTTTTACTTCTTAGAGTTTTAACAGGTCAAACTAAACAAAGGGGGCAAACGTTTTTTATATAACAACAATTCTGCTTCTGATAAACTTTAAATAAAAAACTGATATTTACTGATCAGTTAATCCGATTTTTCAGCCGTCCGATATTGTATTTGCGGTTTAATTTATTTCATATAAATTGTATTTAAATGAGTTTTGTAAATAAAAAATCTTGCAGTTCTTATATATGTTGATGGCTTGGAAAAGAAACAAATCTATCAATAATTTCTCCAAAATTAAAAATGGGTTTTTTTTACATTCAGAATATAAGACCGAAATGATTTTTTTTTATCTAATTTGAAATTAGAACCCACAATCTGGTAGCCCTATTTTAGTCAACTGTTTTATACAAGGCGAATTCATTTATATATTAATTCGCCTTGTTTTTGACATTATATGACCGAAAAACAAAAACAAAACACCATGTTGTTTTTTGTGTTGTTGACCTGTTGTAGTCTCGCCGCCACCTGTAGTAAATTCGCCTTGCTAGTTACACTTTTTTTTACTCTTATCTAAAAACAATATGCTTCACTAAAAGGTAGTATTTAAACTTTGCCATTGTGTTGGTAATAAATTCGATTAGTTTATGTATTTATCCAAATATATATAACTAAAAATTGCATATAAAAACATTCTAAACTTTTTTAATGATTTAGAAAAATAGGGCATAATAAACCCTATTCATCTGTATTATCTTCCAGTTCTTTTTTTTAATTAAGACAGATTAACAATAACTTGTTAATATGTGGTTTACAGAACACGAGCGCCATACTCATCCGTTCAACTTACATTTAAAACAAAAACAAAATTTTGAATTGGTGTTCTGTAAACCACACATCAGTTAATACCAAAAACGTAACTGTAAAATTACAACAAACAAATTATTAAGTTGACAAATTTGCCTGTATAGTTAATTGTTTTTTTTATTCATATGTTTTGCGCGTGGGGAGAAAATACTAAAAACAGGTGTTAATGAAAAGTTGAATAACTTATACAATTTTTATCCGATTTGAAAAATTAAAACCATGTTTTGTTAAAAACTAAATTTTCTTCATACGTTAATATAAATTTTTATAAGCTTTCATATTAAAATAAGCAATGAAAAGCAAATAAAAAAAGTTTATAATTTTTAAATTTGTTTTTGTAGATATTCTTAACAAAAACAATTGTTATAACTTACAAATGTATAAAAAAATGCACGTCATTTTAAAGCGTAATTAGTTTTCTTTCCAAACCCGTTAAAAAAATTAAAATCGGACAAGAACTGACTCAGTTACAGGTCGATAAGTTGACGAACATCACTGAAAACGGTTTTTTAAAATAACTTCTGAATTTGAGGGTGTTTCTGAATTTTTTTAACACAATTTTTTATGTACTCAACAAGACCAATAACCCACGCTATGTCGTTTTCCAAGTTTTTTTTACACTGTAGCACCGTGTTATGAATACATAAAAATTGTTTTTCAAGCACAGTCAGGGCACTTTTTTGTGCATGTTCACCGCAAATAGCTAATCCACGATTGCAATAAGTGGTGGTGTATCTACGTTTTTTGAATGGATTTTTTCAACGCCAGCCTTATGTTTGTATTAGTGTGTAGTGATAACATAAAATTACATACGTCGGGATTCTAGCTTTTGCCCACGGCTACACATGTTGTGCGCGTAAACGATGTATGCGTTTATTGCAGCTATGTTCATCGTATTTTGGAAAAATGCTAGAGGCGACCTTTTGGTTTTCCTGCCATGGTTAATGTTTTGCCACATCTGATCAAAACTGTCAACTCCTCCTTTTGTTGAGTTGTACACATGCATTATTTTTTGGTTTTCCAGTGGTCTCATGAATACTACCCGTACTGTGCATACTAGACGCCAATAATACAAGTTTTTTATTATCGGGCTTGTATGATACAACTGTCAAATCCTCATGAAATATAAACAATGAAGTCGATGCGGCTCGTTTTTAAAACTTTATATCTCTAGCTTCAAAAGGCAATTGTGGTTTATTTTTTTTATTGTGCCAACAGTTTTTATTTTGTATTCATGTCGGAGACGTTGAATGAGTGGTACACTCGTAAACCAATTGTATATCGTGACATTTCGATATTTACATATTTCAGCAGTTCAACAACATAATATTTGCCAGCAGCCATTGCAGGAGGTACACTTCCTTTTCCAAGGTAAACCATGGCATCGAACATATTCTTTGTTCCGCTTTCACAAGACATGACAATTTTGATCCCATAGTAGTTGATCCACTAGTTGCTCATCAATGGTTACATAGCTTCCAGGTTTATAGTTCACTCTACAATTGTTTAGAAGTTTGTCCCAGATATGTAGAAGAAACTGGCGCTAGTTTGGTAATTTCACTTAGACAATGTAGGATAAATTTGAACCTTCTCTCAGGCATGGTTGCCTTGTACCTTTCTCCACAGTAGGTAGTGTCAAACATCATATGTTTTGCCAAGTGATTATATTTGAGAGCAGTGGACAAGAAATTCTTGAAGTTCGTCCATTTCCAAATTTGACAAAATCGCGTGAGTTATCGTTATAGTTATCCCTTTAAATGTTTATTTCTTTATTTGTATAAACCAAAATCTCTTCCAATAAGTCTGCGGTAAAAAAACAGTTTGAAGCAGCTGGCAGGACACAACGAATTTTTTGCATTTGCTGTTGGGCCAGGGGAATGTGAACAATATTTTTTGAGGAAGTTTTTTGACCTAGCGCAGCAACATGTTCCTTACTCCAAATAAAATGTCCATCTTTTCCGATCAGATTGTTGGTACTAGGTGTAATAATTGCAATTACCTCTTCTGTTTCACGAATTTCTTGAGCAGCTGATCTTTCATTTCTTCTCCCGTCAATTAGTTTCTGTTTTTTACGTTTGCTACTTCCAGGCGTTTCCTACCTTTCTTCCTTTTCAGCTTCTTCTGTACTTATGATTCGGTGTATCAAATTTTCTTCGACATCATTTAATTCTTCCGTTTCTGGTTGATATTCCTGTACAAAGCTCCAACTCCAAATTGTCTTCTTCCTCAGATTCTAGTTCAAGTATTGCATTCAAAATATTTTGTTCTGATAGCCCGCGACCTGCCATTTGTATGCTCTATAGTTTTCTTTACGGTAACAAAATACAAAACAAAAACATAATTGTCATAATTCAGCACAAAATATATTTTTTAGACACGTAGTAAGTTACTGATAAGTAAATATGACTCACCCAATTAGTACGTAAAGGGTACTGATGAGTAAATTTGACTCACACAATTTAGTACGTAAAGGGTACCGATATGTAAATTTTACTCACTAACTTTTTTTTTGTCCACAAGCGCGATTAATCAAACAACACCATTCAATGCTTGCGGCAACCGACTAATGTCAGAGTGGGCAAAGCACTGCTAGTGGCTTGACTTTCAGTGTGGCCAACCTGCTGATTTACGGACAAATCTATTCCCCTCTAGGGTTAAATGGCATTAAATTTGAAAAATTATAAAAAGTCGTTCAAAATTAAGTATGGTATTTATCAGGGCTGTGGAGTCGTCTACAAAAAGTGATAACTCTGACTCCATCCGATGAAATTTTTTAAGTACGACTCCGTCTCCAACGCCTATTCTAACCTTGATTCTCAGTGTATATGAGACTGGTCCTTATTTGACTTTAAACTCTTTTCTTAATGAAGTTAATTTTAAAAAAAGATTCCATAAAAATTTCAAATCGGCATTTCAATTTTAACACGTGCCGCATTGAGTTTAATATAGTTATTTACATACACATATGAGTAGGTGAGATGCAAAACTCGTTCGTTACACTTTATTCGAATTTTGGGAAAATACAAAAAACATATAGCGCCCGCTTAAATGGACCAAATTATTTAAACTATTTCGATTCTGATTTGATATGCCATTCTTGATTAATAACTGAACAGTTGAAAAATGTAAACCAACTGAAATTAATAACAAATTCGATTTAATAGATGTGTAAATTCCTATAAGTCTTATTTATCTAAAGCTTAGTCTACACGATATGTTGAATCAGCAAATTTATGTTGAAAAATTTGCTATCAGAGCCAACATATTGTGTAGACACCAAATTTTTTCAACAAACGTATGCTTGCCAATCAATATATGACAGGCATTTGTTAACGATGTCAGCAAACGTTTGTTCACAATTATAGCATATCGTCTAGACACCATATTTTTTACTTTCCACCAAATTTTCTACGTATGTTGACAAATATGTTATTTGTTGAAAGTCGTATACAAGCTTTTCAGCATACGGCAAATTTGGTAGCATATAAAATAGATAAAAATTGGTATTCTTTCAATTACTTGCTTAATTTTGTATATAACCCCGGAACTTATCAAGATTTCTAGCTCATCGGCAAACAAAGAACAAAAAATTGCATTTAAAATAAAATGTTTGCCAAAGAACTTTGTTTTATAGTTAAAGACCATAAAAGTTGATAAATTCTTAAGCAATATCTCTTGAAGTATAAATTGGATCGAAGCAATATATGGGTTTCGCTGAAGGGTGTTTCCAAATACCTTTCACATGGTATATAAAACATACCGAATTATTAATCCATTAAGAACCAATTTCAAAAAATATTTTTAGTTACTAGTGTATTTTATAAAAATGGCTTTAACCCTAAAATTTTGTTGATATAAGCTTCAAGCTTTTATACCGAAAATCAATGAAAGAAAACCCCCACAGTATATTTGTGTTATTAGAAGAGTAGTAGTTATATTGATCTAAAGTAAACGATGTTTTTTGAACAACATAACATTTACATTACACAAATTTCTATTACAGTGTTAGAGCTATAAATGATTTTGTGCAGCCGAAACACTATTTATTAAATGTGTTCTTACATTTCGAAAAATTTATTATTGTGTACACTTTCATGCATATAAGACCAATCATATTTAGTGTGTTTTATCTTTTTTGAATTAATTTGCAATAACTTATTTTTGTCCTCTTTTTGTAAATATAAAAATAATAGTATTTTTATAAAACTTTTAAGTATAAGTATATAAACATATTATTTTTTAGGTTATAATTGGCCAAATTATAAGGGATTACTTTTGGGACATCGCGAACAAAAATAAGTACTTTTTCTAGTAAAAAAGTAAGTACTCGGCTCGTCAAGTTCTCATTATTTTTCTGCTTATTTTGTAAGCAAAGTTTTTGCTGGGTATAGGTTCCGTAAAAAGCGGGACTTAAAAACGGTTAAAAAATTGAATAACTGTATTGAAATTGTATCCATTTTATGTTTTTTCAGATACCGAATTTTGTAATGATCGACCCAAAAATACCTTAAATTGTGAAATTAAGTTATATATGATAAAAAAGTCGGTCTAGTCCGACCATTTAGTAGCTTATGCCACATATAAATATTTGGTGGGACCCGATAGAACAAAATAAAGTAATGAATCATATAAGAGTTTTTTACGCCGAATATTATTCAGACATCTTAATGATATTTTTAATCTTAAGGAAATTTTAGAGAAGTCGAGCTATTATAAAAGTTATCGTTGCCAAATTTTATTTCAATGCCAATATTTTTAAGGAAGTTATGATATTCGTAATATTTTTGGAAGTGGTACTTGTATGGGAACTATAGATTTGGGTTATAGTTTGGGCTAAATTAAATATTAATAAGAACATAAAAACATGGTTTATAGGAACAAAGATTGCAATCCGAAAAGAAGTTTCTAAGAGATCTTTGAGAAATTATGAAACGTTTCTCACCATTTTTAAAAACAATAAATTATTAGAACTTTGCGCAGAAAGTTTATATGGACAGCCAGCCAGCCATCGACTCAGAAAGTGATTAAGTCGATCGGTGTACTCAAACTTGGTTAAAGGACCACTATTTGTAGGTAAAACCATAAAACTGCAACGAAAAAACTGTAAAATTTAGTTGATAATTTTTAGATCCCGTAGAAATTCTACTTCTGATGTATTCTAACTCTCTGTGTATTTGACCCAATCAAATTTTGCACTCTTATATAATTAATTAATAATTATACTGAATAAGTACAACACATGATTTCGGGACTCAATTCTGATAATGGCTTATGAAAGTAGACCCAAAAAGAACTTCTGCATCATTAGTTTGGTCATGGTACCTCAAAAAATAAATTAAAAATGAATTTGAAGTTTGTAAGTATCGTATAGGGGAATTGGTCACGTTTTAGGCTCTTTTGTTTGTCATAACTCGAGAACCACTAGTCCGAATAACCTGAAAAAAATTTAAAAAATTAAGAATTACAATTCCTTTAATCTGTTCATACAACGTTTCGCTACATAAGCAACAGGTTCGCAGTTTTAAATAAATGTATGAAGAAATAAAATATTTTTTGCCCAAAAAATTTAAATTTTTTATTTTCAATTCATAAAAAATCCAAAACGGTAAAAACAAGTGTCACGTCCTATTACTTTCACGTAAAGTCGCATAACCTGTGACCAAAATGACACATAAATCATGAAAATCGATGAACGCGTTTCGCTTTTATTCACAATTAATTAAAGGAATGAATTTCAGATTATTCGGACTTGTGGTTCTCGAGTTATGACAAACAAAAGAGCCTAAAACGTGACAAATTCCCCTATACGATACTTTCTTACTTCAAATTAATTTTTAAATTATTTATTGAGGTGCCATGACCAAACTAATTCTTCTTCTTTTTGGGTCTACTTTCATAAGCAATTATCAGAATTGATTCCCGAATTTATGTGTTGTACTGTGTTATTATTGATTTTAATAGGGGGGGGCATGATTCCCGATGCAAAGTGAATGGTTTCTGTAAGAATTTTTGCTCATCGACCTGTTTGAAATATATGATTCTATAAGTAACGAGATGATTCACAAACGCTTAGAAAATGTCCTCAAATGTTGAAATTTGGGTGTAGTTATTTATTGGCATGTTCGAGGTATAAGTTAATTGCTTAATAGGAGACCCAAAATTTTGCCTTGTTGGACTCCAACGTCAATTGGCTGACGATAACAGCTTGTGTGTGTTTACTAATAAGTTGAGCTTCAATTTAGGTAATAAGCCTTTATGCGAGACTGCTCTCACACTAATTGAAGGTAACTAGACTGCTATATCTTGAGATATATTTGGGGTAGTTACGTTTTTCAAATGATAAACAAACAGATTTCTTTTTTCAGTAAAAATTCTTTGCCCAGCTTCAATTCAAGTTTTTTAATGGTGGCTTAGAGATAACTGATAACTGCTCCAGGAAATCTGTTCTCAGAGGCTGCAGTAACTTTCTTAGCCTTTTTATGAACTCCTGTACACGCAGAGAAAAAATATGGTTGGGCATGGTTACGGCAACCACACTGTGTTTAGTGTAACAATATATTGTTGTTGTAAACAAATAATTGTTATTTTTATTAAATATCAGCAATATTATAGTTACTGTAAACATATTAATGTTTATCGCAATTATAAATTTGAGTATTGTTGACCGAAAAATAATTATTTTTCTAACAACTAAATTATGATAACTTTCAAAACATATTATATTACTCACAGCCATAACATGATATTTAATAGCCATAACATGATAACTTTATATACATTTATCATAATAAGTTAAAGATGCAATCAAAATATCGTTACTCTAATAATATTTTGGTATTGCCATTTGTAAAATAATTTTGTATCAGTTGTGTCGTGTTTTACATAAACATATCGAATTATTTGTTAGTGAGTGGCTAAATAATAAAAAAATAACCATTAAAATAAACAAGAAATTAAAAAAAAATAAAGAAAAATATTAAAAAAGAAATAACAAAATAACCATTAAAATAAACAAGAAATTAAAAAAGAAATAAAAAAAACATTAAAAATCGGGTGTAGTGTCACAAAATAAAATATCTTTGCTTAAAAATTTTATATATCTTAAAGTGGTGGACAAATTTGTGAAATATTGGTGCAAAATATTCACCATTACTGGTAAGTTTTGTGTTATTTTAAAAGAAAAATAATGAAAACTCCATAAAATAATTTATAAATAATTGCGACCTACGACAAAAAGATTACAGTAACTATATTATGTTTTTTATTTTATCATAAGTATTTTTTTCCAATAAAAATATTATTTTTAAAGTTGTATCATATTATGATGTAAAAAATTTATGTATAACAGTTCATATCACTTTGCATCATAATATGATTACTTCTAAACTTATTATGATTGACATGACAATAATATGATTACTTCTAAACTTATTATGATTGTCATGACAATAATATGATTACTTCTAAACTTATTATGATTGCCATGACAATAATATGATTACTTCTAAACTAATTATGATTGCCATGACAATAATATGATTACTTCTAAACTTATTATAATTGCCATGACAGTAATATGATTACTTCTTAACTTATTATGGTTACCATGACAACAATATGATTACTTCTTATCTTATTATGATTACCATGACAGTAATATTATAACTTCTTAACGTTTTATGATTAACAGGATAACAATATGATTAAGAGAAAAATATTATGATGTAATATTACGAACATATTTGGTCATAATATGATTTAATAACAATCGTAATATGGTGACTACAATCATGAATCTTATCATAATATGTTGCTCTTAGAATATGTTTACCACAACCATGTTTTTTCTTTGCGTGTAATAAATTCTTAAGTTGAAGGGATCTGGGCAATTGCCACTCTCCCTTTTTTCAGTCAAAAGATGCTCGAAATCTGTAGAATAAATTTAATTATTTTTGATTTTGTTGGGGGTTATGCTGGAATGTTGAGCAGCTAGTGGAAGATAACTGTCAAAATTAACAATAGAGAGATCCGCATGCTTCGGTGTACTAAGCGAAGTATTTTCCGTGCATTAGGAACTGAGATATTTTTTATATGTTAACCAATTTATTTGTGTGGTGGACGTCGCTAAGTAACCAGACGGAGATACGATTCTATTGGGGTTCATTATTGTAACAATTGAAGGTTTTTGATCGAAAGATATTTCTAAGGAAGTTTCAACATAAATCGTGTCTGTGGGAATGCTTTTAACCACGCAAAAATCGATAACCTTTGTAATTTTTTGCTGATCATTAGGCCAATATCATGGTTGCCGACTCGCGACCAGATTTCTGTGGTTTTCATGGGCAGCAGCGAATGTAAATTTTTTTTTTTTGGTTATGAGATGTTGGCGCAATATTGCTTAATTGTAAATACTCCTTGCATGGTTTTAAAAATTTGAGAAAAAGGGAACAAATTCCGATTTTTTAACTTAATAACAAAGTTCAAAATGTGCAATACCTAGTCCATAATTGAATATAGAATGGTTTTTCGGCTCTGCTAAAAAACTACAGATTTTAAGATACTTTAGATGTTGAATTAGTGATTAGCAGTGCAAATAAAAAATGGCACGAAAAATGGCTGGCAAAATGGCACAAAAAAGTATAAAAAATGGCACACTTGCAAACACCGTTTAGTTATAAAACAAACTTCTGAGAAAATCGATTATAACAGTTTTTTTTAATTAAAATGCCAAGCCATCGGGTTTTTATTTTATAATGTGCTGCTTGTGTCCTTCGGAATTTTCAAAAGTTTTTCAGATGATCGACAGGTGAAAACGAAACAAGAGCAGTTATTTGCTGGTTAAGTACAGTTTGCAATAAGATCGATTGCACTCTCAACATTTACTGCATCATGTTACCCATTGTATTCATAAAATTGTTTATAAGCAAAAACTAAGGAAAAAGCAATTATATTAATTGGTGCTAATTTGCGTAATACGCAAAAATATAGAGGCATGTATCTTTGGTATACCGATCGGCTCAGAAACACTTCTTAATGTGATCTTTTCGTGTTCGTCCGTCTATCTGGCTGGTTTTCTGTCCATGTAAACCTAGTGCGCAGAACACAAATTGCAATTTCAAAAATTAAAATTAAACCAATTCAAGAAAAAAACTTGCCGAACAAAATAATTTGTGCCGGTTCAAACACGTCAAGTTTGACTCGTCAAGTCCTGACTTTTTAGGAGAGAGGGGAACGCATGGAAGAATCGAGCTTAGCGAACATAACAATTCTTGAACTAAAAAGGCAAACAAAAAAATAGTTCAAAAATATGTTATACATATATATTTTTTAATACATACTTGGGGGATTCACAAGGTGTGCTGTCAAGTCATATCGTCATAATGTCCTTAATAATATTTTATAATTGTTTAAAAAAATATTGTTGTGTTTCAAATTAATGTACAGTAGAAATCTGAATTAAAAGGGATTGCCCGCAGCAGTCACATATATACTTCTTGTAATTAATTTAAGACACATGACCTTACAACTTTATGACTACCTTGTGAATCCCCCAATTATGTTTTAACTAAAAAATAAACTGTGAGATCATTTTATTATTTATTTCAATAGTTATTAGAGATCTTAAAAAATAATCTTTTAGGAAAATAATTTGGTTTAAATCCTTAAAGCAATCCCTTTCTTTAGTTTTGATAAAACTTGACTTGGAAAAAATTATTTTTACTTATCGAAAATGTTGGAGGAATCGAAAGCAACCCATAATACAGATTTTCTGATTTCCCGGTACCTTTGCTGGATTACTTTTAACATATACAATTTTCCATTATTCCATTAGAGTCCTGTTTTAATTTTTTAAAATTTTTAACACTTCTAATTGCTTCGGTAAATTCTGTTAAAAGATTGTTTGTGTTACTATAGAGAGTTTCTGCTGTTGTCAAGTAATCTTCTGACTCATCCTGTCAAATCTTGGCACCGAACATTATGCGAAAAGTTTATTTCCAAATCCTTAGTTTCTTTTTTTGTACTGTATTTCTAGAAGGAAAATTAAATATCAACATATTAAATTACGTTTTTTTCAACTTAAAGATAATTATACCAAATTTCTTCGATTCATTGAGGGACACATTCGGCTACATCAGCGTGCCCCTCATTAATCCGTTGAGTTAAATAACTATAGGCTGATATTTGTAACTTTTATTTTTCAACCGAATTCGAATCAGAAGCCACGCTGTGGCTGAAAATTTAATTTAAATTGTCGCCGATTTCAAAAATTTGAATGCCATTCGATAGCAAACATATTCGAACTTAGTTATCCAAAAAAATGGGATTAAAATATTGGCAACTGTCGGTGTGGCATGCTGCTGGACACAAATATTTTATTTTGTTTTAAAAAAAATTAATGTTTGTAAATTTGATCAGAACTAAATTATGATTTTTTCAAACTGCTATCAATATGGGTCGACATTTTTTTTATATTAATGGGTAAGCACTCTTTAATAAATGGTTTGTTACATCACTGTATCATTAACACCTTGTGTGTTATTCAAAGTTTCCCCAGGTTCTTTAATTTACTTTAATCCGAAATTCAGGGAATATAACTTGTTAGGATCAAAAGGCGTTAAAGAGATTAGAAAGCTGAAAGTGCCCTCTTTAACCCCATATATACTTTTTGAACTGTCTGCTGAGCACTTTTTTCAGTTTAAACAAATTACTTGCAACATTTTTTCTTGTTGCTCTTTTTATTTTTCTGAACTATAACACAATGGTTTACGAACGTTTTGTTTTAAAATATAATTCTGCAATTGATGAAATTCTTAAAACGTTCAAGGCCGGGCAGCTTTTGAGTTGATTTGAAAGAACAGGGGTCCATAGAGGTTCGTGAAAGTTATGGTCCTCTAAAATTGGAAGCCTAATGTACGGTTAAATCTTTCAACCATGCTGTAGGATTGCTGATGCAATGGGTTGTTCTTGTTTTCATTATTCCGTACAATTCACACATTTCCTTAAATATAGCAGATTTAAAATTTTTGCCCTGGTCAGAATGTACTTCTAATGGAACACCGTAGCGGCACACCCAATTGTTCACGAAGACGTCTACAACTGTCCTAACTTCTTGGTTTGGGATGGCATAACCTCCGGCCATTTACTAAAGTAGTCGATGACTACTAGCACATATTACTAACAGGAAAAGGCCCAGCTATATCTATTGCAATTCGCTCAAGTGGGGCACCAGAATTATACTGTTGTAGTGGCCCTAGACTTCTCCTTACTGGACCTTTGGCGGCAATGCATTGTGCACAATTTGTTATCCAATCAGCTACAGCTTGTTGGTTAATTTGGTTATTTGAACTCTTAAACTTAAGGTTTGGGGCATCAAGGAAACCAAGTCGTTAAAAATATCTTTCTAAATGGTCTGGGATACAAGTATATGCCCTGGCAAACCAGTTCAAATATTTCGCTCTTTAAATCAGAATTGACTTCCTTAAAAGTAATTTTTAAACATAAACGCTGTTGCTAAGATCATCAGATGTTTGGACAAGGCAGATATCAGATGCCACCTTAAAACCGAACAAAAACAAAAAAATAAAAGCAAAATGAACAACTAAATAACGCCTTTCATCTTTAGTTTCAGTTTCAAATTTTTTTAAAAACTTCTCCATGAATTTTGTGGGAGTGTTTGGGACTGATTAAAAGAACCATGATATTTTTTTACAACATTTTAACTATTTTCAAACTTTTTATTCAATTCTGATTTATGCCTTGTCCCCATGTCAATCAACTTTCTGTAGTATCCCTTTTAAAAATGTTACGTATGTATATTATTCGTGTATATACATGTGTGTGTATATATACCAAGCGGTAATTGAAAGGACCTCAAGTGTCAGGCCTTTTTAAAGGTCTCTATACTCCTTTCTTAAAGATTCGCTTCGTATAATATCCTGCCTAAAGAAGTATGCCTTCTAGAAGGTATAACTTTCTTTTTGAAAGACCTTCCAAAATATTCAGTACACATTTGCTACTGTGTGACCTTCCTGACTCCCTTCTTTGGAAAGGGGAAAAAGTTAATACTTAATGGAGTGTGTAAAAAAAAATACAGTGAGCGCCAAAATAAAGTGTACAGCTTGTTTTTCAATATAAAGAGTTTTATGTTAGGTATGAAAAGTTTAATGTCTACTTTGCCAAGTTTAATCAGACTTCATGATTGCTGTCATCTGTGAAAAATACGTGGCTCCAAAATTTGACGAAGGCATATTGTACAAAAACGTAATAAAAGGTAGAAATAAGAAATTCGACGGATAAAATACATTAAGGGTATTCATTTCAAAGTATTTTTGGTTGGAAAAATGGAAAATAGAAAAATTACACTCTAATTGACGTAAACGGGTTTTTTTTATTTTTTTTTGTAAAAAGTACAAACTGTCAATTCGTGGAAGTAATGGATATTTTCAATATGCCAAATAAGTGTAAAAAGTGAATTAATTAATTTATTAAATTGTCACATCATTAACTAAAATTGATAATATTTACGAAAATAAGGGTATGTAAAGATACATTTTCATGAAAACAATTCAATATAAACTTTGAACTATTAAATTGCAGAAAGGTTTACTTCATTCATTAATTTCATTTCTTTTTTTTTAATTCTCTTTTAATAACTTTTTTTATTGAACTCATTCTTAATATGTGTTTTTTCTTTTTGAAAGTTAAATGAGAAAGAAGTTATATTTAAAATGTTGTAACCATAAAAAATAATTTTTAAAATCAGAGTTGTACAATTCATAAGTTTATAAAAAGAGATGTAATTTTTCGTACTTTGTATTAAAAATTAGCAATTTTTTATGATTAATACGATTTCCGTATGACGTGCTTAATTCCCAGTTTTTCATTTTTGATAAATACACTGAAATTTATTGTTGAGGGAAAGCTAGCTTCTATGCGCATTTCACTGGTTGCTTAGGCCAGCTCATCAGGAAACCTTTTCCAAAGATTTTAGAAAGGCCAAAAATATTATACAAATTAAACCCTAATGCGAATAAGAATTATAAACACTCAAAATCTTACTTGTAACAATATCAAAGCCAAAACAAAACACCAACAATAAACAGTGAGTTTATCTTTTCTTACATTCTGCTTCATTCTACTGTCTTCGTTAGAAAACAACAAAAAAAAAAACCAATTTGCCAATTCAGTTTTTTGCACGGGCACATGCAAGTATGTATATTATCAAAGTTATTTTCGGGAATACAAATATTTTTATTAATACGATTTCCGTATGACGTGCTAAATTCCCAGTTTCTTATGAATTTCGTTTGACGTTTATAGTGGAAAATTATATCTTTTTATCCTGACTTTTTTACACTTGGTTATAGTTTGACAAAAATTTAACTTTTGGTGGAATTTTTTTCTTGTGGTTGTTGTAACAAAAATTACATTTTTCCGCTTTTCCATTTTTCCAACATATAAAAAAAACTGAAATGAATACCTTTAGTATCTATAGTGAAGCGTGATAGGGTTGGCTTTTGTTATACGTCCTAAAACAGATGCATCGCTCGATATTAGCTCAACTAAACATCATAGAAGGCGTCCTAAAAGCCAAAAGAAATCAATCAAAAAACTTCACTTTTCTTAATATTTTAAAACTGTACACTTTTTTTGCCGCATTAAAAACGGAGTAAATTTGTTTTTTATTGTCCAGGGCTGACAGGTACTTTTTTCCTTGTCCCAAAATTATTAGAAAAAAAATCCCCATATTAAAAAACTAAACCTTAAAAAATTTTTAAATTTAATAATGGCTTACAAAACAAATTTTGTATGTAAATTTGCCTTAATAAACGTTGGTCAAATTTAATAATCGTTTATAAATACGGGGGTAAAAATTTAATATTTTTTTTTTTAATTTAATGTTTTTTTTCTGACCAAATTTAAATTTTTTTTAAAAATAGTAAGAAAAATTTTAATTAGAAATCCCCAAATAAAACAAAATTATTAGTAAAAAAAATTGTTTGGTTTTGTTTGAAGCGACTGGTTTCGGCATGTTTTTTTAAATCCTATTTTTGCGATTTCAGTGAGGAATTACAAGCAGATTAATATGCTGTATTTAAAGACGAATGAGCCAATTAAAAAGAATTTGGAGCTTGTTCAATCGGTTTTAGCCATCCTTAAAATCAATAATAAAAATACACATGTATATCAGTCATTTATTTAATACTTCGGTGCATCATAAATAATTACCAATATCCCAGCATTCTTTTTCCTAAACTTTATTATATTGTCTTTCATATATCTACTAATTTTTGGTTAAGATAAATTTGATTAAAAATTGTCTATAAAAAATCAAAAATTGTATGTGTTGTCAACAGTTTTAGATTCTTCTCACTCACTCAAAAAAAAAATAACATTATTTTATTAAGGACCTTTTAAACAATTAACCAATTATATTAGGACCCTTTATAGTGCTGGGATACTATCGATATTTATCGATAGATCAGATTTCACTATCGATATTACTGTCGACTGAATGTTTGTACTTGTGCAGGAAAACTTCATCTAGTTTTTTTTCAGGCTACAGTTTGTTGTTTTTATTACTTTATTGAACGTATGAGACGTTTGTATCTACGCACGTTATTTTAGACGACAGTTTTTGAAAAATTGTGCTGCAGATAAGCACCTTTCTGAAGGAACCGAAGTAGCAGGGACTATAAGAATTTTAACTGTAACTTAAGATAATTTTCTAAATTGGTTTTTATTACCCAAAAGGTAATCAATCTAGAGGATTTATCCTCTAATGGTCGTTCATTGTTTTATCCTATGCTCGTTCATTGTTTTATCCTATGTAAACATATACAAGTTTCGGCATAAAGGCCTTTAATTAGCAGTAATATCCCCAAGTCTGGCAGCGCTGACATTGTCCAAAGTTTTGTAAATGATACTAAACTTCTAAAAATTTGTAATTCTTTTTTACTAAAATAACTCTTTTTATATTGAAAAAACAGTTTTACACTTTATTTTGATACCTACTGTATGTATAGAATGCGGCGAGGAGGGCTTGTGTCAGCTAAATAAGGCCATCTATTAGGCATCTTTACTCATTCTAGTTACCTCTGGGACAATATGAGTGGGTACTGATGTTTTCATTGTATGTTCTCATGACATTTCTCTATCAAGTGTATTTGGCGTCAAACTTTTTTAAAATTCGTTTGAACGTAACTGTTTCAATACGACTAAATAGTACATTCATAGATATTTTAACAGAATTCATTTTTGTTTTCCATACGTTCATACATACATACATATGTACATACTTACGTAGATGCCCTCCCTCTCCCTGTATTTTTTGATTTTATTTTCTTTCCTTTATTCGTTTAGTTGACTTATTTATTATTTGTCCAATTTCTGTTGATTGGCGCAGCAACGACAAACAAAGCAGATTGAAAAAAAATTTTAAATTTGTTGGTACTTTTTAGATTATTTTGGAGTACGTTTTAAGCTTCATTAAAAATTCTAAGCGGATCATCAGATGTTTTCTTATTAACTTAATATAAACTTTTTCGTTTTATTTTTTACAAATTTAATTTATGTCATTCAAGAACATACGCAAGTATGTGTCCAACCAGGAATAACTAACTATAAATTTAATAGGCATTAGGATACCCTGAAAGTTAATAGATTTAAACGAAACAGAGAAAACCATATTAAATCTAATATGTAATATTAAAAATGTTAAGGCGTTGGATTTTTAAATAAAAAAAATATTTATTTATTAGGACTGCTTCTGCAATGTTTTATTTTGTTTTCAAGAGTTTTACCTAAGTTTTTTTCTGAAATTCTGGGGTATTTTATAACGTATCTCTAAAGAAAAAAATAAAAACCATATCAAATTGTTCTTTTTCCCTGGAATTTATGTAATGAGCAATGCGAGAGAGAAAGTCGACAACATTTATGCTTTCATTGAGAATCATGAATCATCTTGAATTCCTAAAATTCGATTTACTAATTAGAAATTGTTATTTCGGAAAGAGATTTTTATGGGAGCTACGTTAAATATTCAGCCCAATTATGAATACAAATTCCCCGGGAGTTTTTTCCCTTTCCCCATTTTTACAGTTCAATTTACATAGGAAAAATGGGAGAAGGGAGAAAACTCCCGGGGAATTTGTATTAATAATTGGGCTGATTGAGTTCATTGGACAAATAGTTTTCTCTGACACATTCCCATATGAACCGGGTAAAACTGGTTAATTTGGCTCGTTTTTAATACCAACCAAGTACGGACATAATCGCACAAAAATTTAAATATCTGGAGTTCATTTTAGTTAGACCCTGTGAAATAATACTAATTCTGTATATCGAAAAAGGGCGCTATTAGTCGAATCTCGACTACTTATGGACCGCCTTTGGTAATTTTTGTTATTACTAATACATATTCTATTAATTTGCTCATTAATGTTAAAGAAAAAGAATAGTTACTCACGGCCAATACAGTCGTTAGCGATATTTATTTGAAGATCTAAGTCATTCCACTTTAAAACTGAAGTGTAGTGCATCCAAAGGCTCTACACCCAAAAGAAAAATCATTCCATCCGTAATCAAACCAATCCGAATCGGTATAATTAGTACAGTGAGTACGGATTTTCTTGAATCAAGCACCAAAAGATTGATGTAAGTACGAATTTCAAATCGAGAAATACTTAACTTATCCATATTCAATCCCGAATTCGTTCTTGAAATAATCCGAAAATGAGATTAATTTAAGTAAAACTAAGATGGAATCAATTTCGAAATGCTCTTAATTTAAGTATTATAAAGTTCTTCTTGAAATAAATCCAATTTGAAATCAGAAGGAGAATTTAATTATATACCTCACAGAATTTCAATTATAAAACACCAGCATAATTTTCGACATGGGTTTTACTTAAAAAACTTAATGTACAAATTTACATAACTTAAAATATAAACTAAATGAGAAGCAAGAGTTCTTTATTTTGCTTTTTAAACATGAAAATAATGTGTTTTCGTCTTGTTCTGTTGTCTTTGTTGTTTCTACACACAGCAAGCAAATCGTTTTTTAACTACTTGTGTGGTGTTTTTGTAGTGTCTACAACAAACTTTAAAAAGTCAAATGAGATTAAGACGCTCACTTTGTAATTTTACTCGCAGAATGGCACTACCAACGAAAACTTTAATCTTGTTTTTACTTGGCTTCAGAATTTTGTAATTATTTTAAGAAATTCAGGGCTTGATTTCCGATTACTCTCGGAATTTATGATTGTTTAAAGTAGGTTTTGGTGTTATTCGTACTTGAATTTTTGAGCACAACTCGTACTTAAAGTAATCGTAAAAACTTGATTTACACCGAGTGTTTTTATACCCTTCACATAAGGTATAAGGGTATATATATCTTTGTCATTCCGTTTGTAATTTCTACAATATTGATCTTAGGGAAGTTTAAATCCGGTTGTATGTCCGTCCGTCTGTCTGTTGAAATGAGTTTCCGAAGCCCCCAGATATGATGGGGCTTGTCATTTATTATTCTAATTCTTATTATAATTTTGCTTTTGACATTCAGCCAGATCCGTCCAAAAATGGCTGAGATATGAGCAAAAAACCAAGACTACCTCTAATTTTTACTTAAACCCCTTGTTGTTGTTCTATTTTTATTACTTTTTTGAATATCTACAGAACGACAAGAGCCAAAGTTTCAAAATTAGGTACACACATTATGGTTATCAATACACAGTATCCCACAAAATGTGGGCGGCATTGGAGAAGTGGACGTGATACCACCCGTACAAAAAATATCAAAAATTTTATAAAAACCTGAATTTTTGGACTGTCGTATGACCTATGGTTATTCCTTATGTATCAAAAGATCGGGAATCTTAAGTAGAAAATATTTTCAAAAAACTAGGAAAGATCGGTTCAAATACGAAAAAGTTATATATATATGTTCCCGAAGATCCTATAAGGAGCATAGGGCCCCTCAATGAAAAAGTTATGACCAAAATTAATTTTTTTTTAAATACCCACTTTCGGGAACCATAGATCTTCCCGAGTCTTTTTGACCTTTGCGTTTTGTTACACATAACAAATACATGCATGCACACTGTTAATTTAACGATGTCCGTCTATTTTTCTGTTAATATGGAAAGAGAAAAAGTTTCCAATTAGTTTCCAAGCATCTTGGTTATTAAAACACAACATCCGACATTATGTGGGTGGTTTGGATAAGTGGGTGTGGCACAAACTATATTTATTTATATCTTAAGAATGGTGTTTACATAACTTGTTGTTCTTATTGCACCATGGTGAAGGGTATATAAGATTCGGCATAGCCTAATATAGCACTCTTACTTGTTCATTCTGTGCACGTTTGTACTATACTTCTTTTTGCGGTAGCTACTGGCCCTCAGTGTATTGAACTCGGTATTCCAACATGAATATATTAAAATGTTTTTAGAAAATTTCCAAGTATCCTTTAAAATCAAAGTATAAATGCGACCAGATAATCTTAACCTATTCTGGATAATTTAAGACGTTGTTTTACTTTACATTAAGTCTCACTTACATTAGTAAAATTTGAGAGGTTAGTTGCCGTTGAGAGAAGGATCCACCACTTGAAGTTATAGTCGTTTTCTTCCCCCAACTACTTTTATACCAGCTCGACCTTTAAAAGTTTCACACAACACAATCTGCGAATAATGACTTTATTACAGTTTTATTAATCTATAAAAACGCAACTTACAAGAAATAAAATTATAAAATCATTTTTACTGATGTGTTGTTTTGGAGACACTATGAAAACATTACAAATATACTGACGTGGTTGTTTCTTAGACAACTACCTCAATACTAATAGTTTTGCCATGAAAGCAGTTTTTCTCTTGTCAATCGCTATCAAAACTTTCACGTACCACAATTACGTACTTAGCAGGTGCATACTGAAATCGCAAGAATCGATATTTGTAAAAAAACGTGAAAAAACTTTTGTGTTATTGGTGTCTTATCTTTATTCTTAAGTTAACGTCCTTCCAATGCCGGACACAAGTTCTTCTAATCTCGGTTCCCGTTATCTGGGTGTTAAGCGCTTTTCTGATTAAATAAGTTCCCCACAGTATATCTTCTCCTTAAGCGATTGTGGCCGCCATCTTTAAAAATATTTCAAGCTAGTGAATTTTAGTGCAATTCAAGACTTTTTTATAAATGTAAATATTATTAAATTAATAATTAACAAGATTTTGTTTGTCGTGCTTAATAGTGGGGAATGTAAGAAAAGATATACTCACTGTTTATTGTTGTTGTTTTTGCTTAAGCTTTGATATTGTTACAAGTAAAGCTGTTACATACATATAATCAAGGAAACCATAAATCTGAAATTGCATGTTTTCCTTGTGCGCCCAATGAAAGCAGAAACAATACATTTATCCGTTTTAGAGCTTTTTATGCATATTTTACCGTTTGAAGCATTTTTTGCATAATTTGGTTAAAAGAGTATTTTTGCAGCATTTTTTAAGTTTTTTGCGCATATTTTTAATTTTTAAGATGCCTACAAGAGCTTTCGCAGCAAATAAAATTTTTTTTTCCAAATTTTGGCTTTTCTTTTTTAAGTAAATATATGTTTACCCAACGTGTTGCTTCAATTTCGCTATCTACATTTCTTTTTTACACAAAAAATTGTAAGATAAAGCAAACTTTAAAATTTTATATACGTACTGCTTTCCCTATGTGTGCAATACATAGAAATCCGGCCCATTCTTTTGTATACCTATCGACTTAAAATCACTTTTTAAAGTGATCTTACGATTCCATCCTTCCATCTGGCTGATTGTCCATGTTAACCTTGTACGCCAAGTACAAGTTGTTCTCTTGTAGATAATTTGTTATATAAATTTAAATTGACTACCCTGTCGGACTTCTATGAGCTAACTCGAAATAAGGCTGACTTTTAACTAACTCATTTTTAACTAACTTCAGAAATAACTCAAATCTGATACAGAAATAAACAAAAATTAAAAAACATGAACAATACAGTTGAAACTTTTTTGTTAAAATATTTTTTTATACCCTCCACCACAATTAGTTGTGAAGAGGGTATAATAAGTTTGTCATTCCGTGTGAAACTTTTTTATTATTCATCTCAGACCCCATAAAGTATATATATTCTGAGTCCTTGAGTGATTCTAAGTCGATTTAGCCATGTCCGTATGTCCGTCTGTTGAAAACACGCTCACTTTCGAACAACTCAAAAGAAATGAACAAACTTGGTGCCAAATTGCTTGTAGTTATCCTAAGCAGTTTGGGATTGAAATTCAGCAAAATCGGTGCAGTAGGACCAGAGCTATGAATCAAAATGTGGAACCACCACCTAAGAAAAATGATAATTTTGTTACAAAAAATAACATAAATGGTGGAACAAGGCACGGAATGAGATAAGATTTTGCAAAAATTTGTTTTATTCGACTGGAAATCACGCTGTTAAATTTCGTGAAGATCCGTCCATAATTTACCCTAGGCCCCATAGAAACCCTACTCTCGGAAAACAGTTTAGTACGCCTAAGGCCGTAATAAATAATGCAATCAAAATAAAATTAAATACTTCACTACTCACACTAAAAAATTTCGTCATGCTCGGTTCATTATTTACTATAGGCCCCATATAAAGTGCACTGAGCTGTCGGTGGAGGGTATCAAAGATTCGGCACATCCGAATATATAAGTGAATTGGTACTCTTACATAGATAATACTCAATAATAAAATATAATAAATATTGTAAGAAATAATAAAAATATATACTTAAGTAATTAATTCATAATAATATAAATATGAAGGGTGGAGAGAGTGTTGACTTGTTCTTAGTCAATTTATACCTACATAACTCATAGTGCCCTCTTGCTTTATGCACTACAAGCTAACGCATAATGAGCCAGCTTGTGGTTAGCTGAAACGTATGCAGAGTGAGTGAGTACTGACTCTGATGACACTACGTGTAAAAACTGAATAGAGTTTAACAAGGGAAATGAGCTAGCTTTTTAGTCACCTGTGACTCATTTCTGGTTGGCAGTAAGCTTGTTTTATGTTAACTCAAAGTCCGACAGGGTAAGGACGAAATCTATGAAAATGGTGAGAATCGGTATATTTGTTGGTATTTAAATTTAATTTGCCCTCAAAATATTTTACTGCAAATTAAATTCTTTTCGAATCACTTCACATTTGCCCAACGCTCCCATCTATAAATAGTATTTGCTTTCTTTTAAATGCTAACATTAAAAAACACTTTAGCGACCGTCCTTAAAATTCCTTTTGGACAAAAAATCTCATGTGGATGTTAATATTCGGCACAAATAGCTCTTATATGAATTTTAACCTCTTAACATAACTTTGTTTTTGTGAGCCGATGACTGGCCATCGTTTCCAAATAAGGTAAACTGTCGAATATTCGTCTGTAAATGTTTGCGCTTTAGCGATTATAATTTAAGAATTGTTTTTTAATATGGAACTTTTATTAAATTGTTGAACATTTTGTTTTCAAATTAGCAATTTGAATTTTTTTTCGCTAAAGCCCTTATGACACTACATTTTTTATTCATTGCATTGATATAGAATTGATAGAAAGAAACGGTAAATGTTAGAAAGAGCAAACTATAAAAAATGCAAAAAAATTTTTTTTTATTATGGTTTTGTGTATTTTATGAAATTTTGTCAACGTTTTGTTTATGAGAAACGTAAAAACATAACAAACAAAAAGCAACACTTTTAATATTTTAAGCTTAAAATGTTAATTTTAAGTTGAACATTTTTATATTTTTTTTTTTTTGACATCACTTCATTTTTTATCGATAACTTTAGTAAAATTTTTGACAGTTTGCCATTTATCTTAATACAGCTCAAGACGAATTAACTACAGGTGGTGTCGAACCGCCTTCTGATTTTGACAGTTCGGGCCTATTTGTTTTGATTTGTTAGTGTTTTGCTAAGAATGGTTGACATTTCGAGCCGTAAACACTAACAATGCAATGCATAACCTCCTATGTTGTTTCTGTTGTTTTTGGATTGTTGTAGTTGCGACACCACCTGTAGTTGAATTCGCCTTGAATACAGCTTAACTCTTTGCACTGGGTAAATTTTTTTATTACATTATATTTTTATTGTTCCCTAAAACTTGAACAATGCATTAACAATGCAGTGTCATAAGTGCTTTCCTGATGTTTCCTAATGATCTGGCCTAAGCAACCAGTGAAATGCTCAGTGCCGGTTCACACACGTCAAGTTTGACTCGTCAAGTCTTGAGCTTTTAGGAGAGAAGGAAAAAGAGTATGCCATTTCTTTTCCCCTCTCTCCTTAAAACTCAAGACTTGACGAGTCAAACTTTACGTGTGTGAACCGGCACTCATAGCTTGTTTCTTCAACAATAAATTTCAGTGTTTTTATCAATTATAAAAATTGGGAATGAATCACGGCTAACAAAATCTTGTAAATTAAAAATTTTTGTATTCCAAAAAATTACTTTGATAATAAATAGAATCTGGGAATTTATTTCTCATGGTGAGTACATTTTTCATATTATTTGAATGTGTATTCTAAGTCAAATTACAATCCTCAAAAGCTTTTATACGTTAATAGTCTTATGCCTTCAATATTTTTTCAGGAATATTTTCTATGCACTATCAGAATATGAAAGTATAAAAGCTTTTGTAATAGTTACTTTTTCTGCAGCAACTTATCATCCATTTATGACAAATTTATTAGTTTTGCATCGTCCATTGTTTTATTTTAATAAGTTTTATGCACATAAATTTGAAGAAATTAAATTTTATGAATTCTTAAAATCAAAAAAATGTTTATTTCAATAAAAATATGAATTTTTTATTATTTATTTTGCTGTCACTTACAGTTACTTAACAGGTTTTTGATTTTAACAAACTGAACCGCAACAGAACAGAAAAACTAATCAATCTCACAGGTTTTTTAATAACAAAAACAAATCAGCTGATTCGTAACAGAACAGAAAGTAAAGACTAACTGAGCCTTTAGAATGCACATTTACTTTGATAATACATATTATTAAATTAACTATTTGAGATTATAATTCTTACTGATGACACATTGGGATCGTACCAGTCTCAAAGACTATGCAGAGAAAATACATCCTACAAATTATATAAAACTCAGAATACAACACTTTCTACTTAAAAAAAAGATTGAATAAAACAATTTTTGACTTTTTCGGAAATGGAAAAGTCTGGAAACCCTACCTACCGCCAAAAAAAATGTTTGTGGTATTGGTTTTAATGTATGTTTGTATGCATATCAGCTTTATGAGATGGATTCTATTTTTTTATTTTACCTAAATTTACTTTTTGTGATTTCTTGGACGACCCTAATACATGTACAACTTATAAATGCACCTTTTTTGTACAAATACACATACCTACACAGAATGTATGTATAAACAAGTAAAACGAATAAATGATTGTCCTTTTTTTGGACATTAATGTTAGTGTGAGTGACTTAATATTCATGTACACAAACTTTTATGTTCATTACAATATTCCCAAATAAAAGTAAATGTATTAATAATATCTTTGATTTTATTCAACTTCTTAAATTAAAGTTTTTTCTTTGTTTGTTTAGTGCGGCACATTGTATACCTATTGACAGGTAGTGTAATTCATTGGAACGATCCTTTAAACGAATGGTCGTCCATTCAGCTAAAGAACAAAAAGGGAAAGAAACATTAACTATTAGTATCTGAGCTGTTGGATTACATTGTCGTCAATGTCAAGCGCCAACGGAATGTTACTGAACATGAATTATTCACTCACAATCAGCCAAGTGTCGCAGTTGAACAAATATTCAGTGAGAATAAAAAGTATCATTCATCCTTGTTGATGCCTGACACTTGACACTGCATGTTTAATACGAAGGACCATACTAATGGTTTGTGTATGGGTTTTTGCATTTATTTTCTTGAGTAACCGGTTTCAAGTGATTCAAAAAGATATTTATAAATTTGTTCACATGACATTTCCTATGAATGGGGTAGATATCTAAAGGAGGAAAACAAATGAATACAATAGATACTCTACATTATTAATACGTCACCAGTTATTTATTATTTTATGGAGATTAGAGGATGTAATGAATTTGTTCCTTTAATTTAAACGTTTGTACCACAGAAAATCGACCTTCACAATACTTTTTTTTCACAAAAGCGTTAATATTTTGCATTTGTAAATTTTCATGTGTGGAAAGTTATAAAATAACGCAGTATGTTTGATTAAGTTCAACGTGAACTGAGCTAAGTAAGGAACTAGATCAAAAACTAAAAAAGTAGCAAGTTCGGATGAACCATACAATCATTTTTGATGACCAGGAAAACAGTAAATATGCAATTGCATGTTTTTCCTTGCGCAAACAATGAAGGCAGAAACAATATATTTATACTTTTAAGAGCTTTTATTAAATATTGGCATTGATTTGTTGGGCATATTTTACACTTTGCAGCATTTTTTATACAATTTAGTTAAAAGAGCTGTTTTGCAGCATTTGTTTTTAGCATGTTTTACCTTTTCAAACATATTTTGATACAGGCTAATTTGTTTTTAATTTCCTACAAGTGCTTTCGCAGCGAAACCAAAAAATTTTTTTAAATTCTTGTTAGCAGATGGCGTTTCTGTTTTAAATATTTATATTTGCTTCAATTTCGTCATCCGTATTACCCGCTAAATCAAAAATTTAAAGTTTACGTTAGTTAACCAAAACAATAACCAACTTAACGATAGCTAAAGTTAGGATTTTATGGGCCGTATAAAAAGTGTTTCATTATTACAACTTAACTTTAATCTACTAAGGGCCATTATTACAACTTGCCAATAGTTAAAAGTCGGATTTTGTTGGACCGATAAATAGCTTTGCATTATTACAACTTCCATTTTTATAGCTGTTATTTTCAATAATAATAATATTTAGGGCCATTATTACAACCTAATGATCAAGTTGCTGATAGTTAACGTGAACAATAGCTATCTTGAACGATAAAGTGACCAATAAGTTTTTTCCATTATTACAACTGTCCGATAAAATAAAAAATGTAATTTATATACTGTGGCAACATTGCAGTATATACCGACTACTTTTGTTCGTTTAAAATACAATGTGGCAATGCCTTAGTTTTGTTTATTTCCCTAACTGAAAGCAGAAGATAATTTGTTGTGCTTTATTTTTGTTTTTATGGTAAATTGTTTTGTTTTTTGTGTTAAATTATGAATTTTGAAAGAGTGGAATAATTTAAGACTGGCATTAAAGTTACCATATCTTCAGCAGAAAATATGGCATCTTCAAGTTCTTAAAATTCACTTGTAAAGTTACCATGAGGACAAACCTGATGTTAGCTTATCAGTCACTTTTAAGGTTAATGTTAACTTGTAATAACCAAAAACTATTTATCTGTCAGATAGCATCCTAAAAATAACTATTTGTAAGTAATAATAATGGCCCTAAGCTATTTATCGGTCCAACAAAATCCGACTTTTAACTATTGGCAAGTTGTAATAATGGCCCTTAATGTTATTTCTGGATATATATATAAATATTAAGTAAATTGTATGTACAGCTGATCCGCGATTGCCTTTGCAGCAGTGTTCGAAAATAAACACTAAATATCGTTATTTAGTGTTCGGTTCGGTATATTTGTGGAAAACACAAACGCTAATAGTGTTTGTGTAGAAAATCATTAAAAAAAATAACGTTTCCCTGTTAGTCATCTTTCGAACACTAAAATAATACTGTTTTCATCCAACTCAACAAAAGATGAAAACATTTAATTCCGTTCGGTTTTTTTTTTAAAACACAAATTTTATTATGTTCGGTTCGGTTCATTAATGTTCGTTCGTTTTACATGTGCTTAACGTTGCCAGATGAACAAACAGATAAATCTTGTTTATTGCTGTTTTTTAAGATTTTAAATAAAATACATTTTGTGATAGAAAATTAAAAAGAAAAACAAAACATTAAATGGAAAAGTCTATATATATATATATATAAATTATATATTATGTATACATATACAATTTTCTTGCTTTGTTTTTTATCATATTTTAGTATGAAAATATCATACCCTAAGAAGTGGAGATAAAGAGCAAGTATGTCCCCAGAAAATCATTATATCCCCCTAGGAGGGACTCCTGAGCGGTTGTGGGACTTTTTCTTCAATATATTTTTAGTCTATATTCAACATTTTTTATGGGAGCCCCCTTAAGGAAAGGAGATAGCGGGTAGTTTTTTTTCGGTACATCTCGAAAACAAGAGCTAACCTACATGAATTTTTTGAATTTTTCTATGGCCCATATTCATAGTCAAAAATAAAGTCGACTTTAAGTAAAAACCGGTTTTAAATGCATGTGAACACCATTGTTTTAAAATATACTTTAAAAAAAGTCGACTTTATTATACCCTTCACCGAAGGTAGAAAGGGTATATATAACTTTGTCATTCCGTTTGTAATTTCTACAATATGGATCCTACACCCTATAAAGTATATATATTCTGGGTCCTTATGAAAAGCGAAGTTCAAATCCGGTTGTCCGTCTGTCCGTCTGTCTGTTGAAATGGGTTTTCCGAAGCCCTCAGATATGATGGGGACTTGGTTGGGGTATCTTTATGTCAGGTATTCTTATTATAATTTTGCTATTGAAATTCAGCCAGATCGGTGCACAAATGGCTGAGATATGACCAAAAAACCACGACTACCTCTAATTTTTTCCAAAAATCCCTTGTGTTTGTTGTATTTTTATTACTTTTTGCTGTATATCTGGGGAACGGCAAAAGCCAAAGTTTCCAAATTAGGTACACACATTAAGGTTGCCAATACACACCATTCTACAAAATGTGGGCGGGATTGGAGAAGTGGGCGTGGTACCTACCATACAAAAAAAATTAAAAATTGTATAAAAAAAATACACCAGTGTCTATCGTATGCAAAAATTCAATAGTTTATTCGATACGATAGTATCGAATGCGGTGATTAGACCCCTGAATTCCCGAAAATTACTCTTTTTATACCCTTCACGGATGGTAAAAAAGGTATATATAACTGTAATTTCTACAATATTGATCCTACACCCTATATGAAAAGCGAAGTTGAAAACCGGTTGTCTCTTATTTAAAAAAAAAAATTTGCCAATTTTATTTAGTTGTTGTCTAATTGCTATGTATTCTACTCGCACAATGGTGAAGGGTATATAAGATTCGGCACAGCCGAATATAGCACTCTTACTTGTTTTTGACTATGAATATGGGCCTATGAGTTTTTATTGGTGTCCCGTTTTGACAATTTTAAAAGGTGGCAAGCCTAATTTAAATATTATAATTATGTTTTATATTTGTATGCTGAGTACATCTAATGCCATGTTTCCACGGTACGTGCTTCGCTCTCTATTCATGCTTCACATTCCAATTATGAACGAAGCAACTGCTTCGCCATACAAAATTTTGAATCTACTTGCGAAGCACGAAAAATTTCTCTCTTCTCCAATTTTTATCGCAAGTTTATCTGATCTAGCTGTAAAAATCGATTGTTTCAGAGTTGTCAAATCGGTTCGTTTCGCACCAGTTTTGGTGCTTTTTTAAATTTGTTCTGCGATTACAATAATAATGAAAATATTAACAGCCTGTTCAACGATTTCGAACGTCAACGTTCGCATAGAAAACTACATTTAAAACAAAAACAAATTTTCGAATATTGTTTTTGTTTTACATATAATTTTCTATGCGAACGTTAACGTTTGAAGTCGATGAACAGGCTGTAATATTATTAATTAGGAATAATTATTATAAATTTTTGATCTCTTTTTAAAAAGTTTTAAGCAAGATTTATATAATTAATTTTCGAAAATGCATCATCTTGTACAAATGAATGCAAACACATATACTACGTATTTACATATATACAAATTTATTTTTTTTTATAAGATTTTGGGTTTTTCTTGTTTAACTAAGTAAATATAAAAGGCTGTTTAATTGTTATAATTTTAAATATGAAAATATTAAACTTCTGAAAAAAATAAATTTTTTAATTTTTTTTAATAAAACGATAAATTAGAATTGTGGTTATTGTGTTGAACTATTTATGCTTTTTAATCCAAATTTTTAATATTTTAATTCGGCTCAAGTTTATCAAATTTAATTTTCATTAAATTATTTTTATGGAGAAAGGAATTTTACAACAAATTAATTAAAATTGTTATTGATAATCGTTCACTCTTGAACGTGGCCGGGGCTCGAATGAACTATTGTTAATTTTGAATCCCTTCTAGATATTTGTAGTTGATCGCTCGTTAAAAAAAAACAATTTGTATATATTTTATGTAAATAAAAAAAATTATCTTGTACATATGAATACCGACACGAATTCAACAAGGTAAACTCGTCGCTTCAACAATTACAACTCTAACAAAAATAACAGGAATTTTGTTAGTTTAACAAATCCAATTTGTCAAAATAGTTGTTTACAAAAAGTGTGATGAAAACGTAAATAATAAATTAAATAAATTTTATTGATTGTTTTCATATTTTAATTTGTGTTTCTCAAGATTTTGAAGATGTTGGAACAATTTAAAGGGAATAACTAATATATAAGCTATTAAAAAACAAGTAAGTATACATACTTTGTAATCAATTTTAATAAAAGTTTCACAAAAAATAAGTTTTTTCTCAAAAAATTTTAACTTCGACAATTTAATGTATGTATGTAATTACATAAAACAAAACAATTAAAAGAGAACATTTTTGCAAATGGGATGTGACAGCTGACGAGCAGTTGCTCTAAAGAGTTTACCTTGTTGAATTCGCTTGTATGAAAACAAACTAATTTGTGTAGTTTTTTTATGTTTGTTAAGTTTTATTTATTCTTTCTAAAAACTCTGAGCTGTAAAGACTGCTTTATTGTTATACAGTAGAATCGCGAAAAAAAAAGACCGAAATATTCCAAGAGTTGTTAACTTTTTCGAACTATTAAATTTTCTAAGCGGTATTTAATTGTAAAAAATGCAAAAATAAGCAAAGATTTTTCCAAAATAACATACTTTATTTATTTAAATTACTTATTTTTAATAAATTTACTTAGATTTAGGCCCTAATTTTGTAAAACACAACGCACGCGAAAGTATTATATTGAAAGCAAAAACAAAGCATAAATATTTTGTAATTTTGTTGTTGCTTTGTATAGAAATTTATTTACCGTTTGAAAATTTTCAACGCCACAAGCAATGATGCGTATGTAATCTTAAAAACCAATGTGAATTCCTGTTAGAGGCAACAACAAAATTACAATATATTTATGAATTTGATTTTGCTTGCAATGTAATTCTTTGTGGTTGCGTTGTGTTTTACAAAATTAGGGCCTTAATTTGAACCGGCTGGTTAAAAGTGCACAACTCCTCTTGAACTACAATTTGCGATTCTACTGTATTATTCATATAAAAATATTATGCAAAATTAATTCAATAAATATTTTAAATAAAAAAAATCTTAAATTGCTGCGTTTTTTCACCATTTTGGTGCGTTTTGAAAATGCAAAGTTGACAACGCTGATTTGTTTATTAAAGCCAACTGTCAAAACGAAGCAAGTAGATAAGTTGTATAATCACCGAGATTCATTAACATGATTCAGAGAGCGAAGCAGGTGATTCAAATCGTCGTGGAAACATGGCATAAGTTATTAAATTAAAAATAATTAAAAGTACAGTTCCATATTTTATTTTATCTTTTTGTCCCGCGAGACATTCAAATATATTGTTTTTTTAAAGCTTTTTATAATAAATAAATCTGGCAACCCAAATTTGTATGTACTTGTTATAAAAAAAAACACTAAAGAACATTAAAATATAATGTTTTTCTACAGTATCACTACAATTGTTCTGTTTTTTAACGAAGAACAGAACATTAAATAATGTTCGGTTCTTTCTTGAAAATAGTTACGAACGGTATTAAGGGTTGTGTATGTCTACGCAAACACTAAAATAATAGATATCGTTCTTGGGAGTGTGAGCCGAACGCTAAATAATGTACTGTTTATTTTCGAACGCTGCTTTGCAGGTTGTTTGTGTTGCCAGTTGTATGTGGAATTTATCTAAGTGTGGCTTGGTGCTAAGTAAAAGGGCCAATGTAAATTTTTTGTTTGTTTTAAGTTAATCGTTGCATTAGAGGTTTACTCTCTTTTATTTTGCCGAAACGGCTAATTTCTACAACAGCTTCATAAAGGTTTTGCACTAAAGGCATGTTCAAACCTAACAAATATTTGACGAAAAAATTCAAAAAAAAAATGGTGATCAGTAAATTAAACAATTTTAGCTTAATTTTTAACAATTTTTTTGTTGACTTACCTAACTTTATTTGTAAGTAGATAATTGTATAATGTAATTTAGAAACTGTTAAATGATGTTTGATCTATCAAACGTTTTTCAAAAGCAAAAGAATTGTTGTTAAAATAGTTGTTTCGTTTAGGACGTCAAATATTTGATAGATGTGAACATAGGTTAAGTACTTTTCTATAGAAAACTTTAATTTATATTTTCTCAAAAGTGAATATTTTGAAATTGGCCCTTTTAACACCAAGCCACACATATATACATATTAGCTTAAAGCTCTCTTCGCTTACAAAAAAACAATAAAAAATAAATTTAAAGTGCAGTAATTCAACACCAACATTTAACATCAAAGAGCTTTAGTGCCGAAAAAAATTTTGTTATAATTAGGTTGAAACATAAAAATTTATTAAAGGTTTCGATTTTCAACAAATGCATAGAAATATTTTTCTTTTCGATACCAAAGTATCTGGAATATTATTATTATTTTAGAACTAAATGTTTCAACGACATAATTATCATAAACATTTCTACAAAATTTTAAGTGCTGATGCTCCAAAAACCCTGGCTTATTTATCGGAATCTCCAGGCCAAAATCCAATCGAGCAACTATTCAGGTATTTTGGCAAAATTATTTGGCAGAGTAATATTTCTTGCAAGGATAAGACAGCATAGGATAATAGAAAAAAATTGTACCTTAAAACTAAAACTGATTTCACGAAAAAATTTATTGTTTTGTCGACTGTGATATAGTCAAAAGGAACAAACCATCAAATAAAATTGAATCATGAATTCCGAAAGGCCTCAGCTACAGATTCTTAGAAATTAAGTTTTTGGCTCCTTTTGAGCCAAATGGGCTAATCTCCACATTTCTTAAGATTATTTAATATGTGTGTTTTAGTTAGCAATGGAAAACAATTTTAAATATGTGGTTAATTTTTTGTGAAAAATTATTTTTTATTTTGCTATAAAATTCATAATTTATATTCAACTTCTTTGTTTTTAATGAGTGAATCCAGCTGCTCGGAGGGTTATGATATCCAACAAGATCTACAGGAGACCTGTTAGCGTTTCTTTCAGAACGTTGGAGTCGGTCCATTCACCGACATAAAACAAGTGGTTGCTCTGGATATTTCCAAGGCGTTTGATCGAGTGTGGCATGGTGCGCTTGTGTCAAAGCTTATTGCTTTTGGTGTCGGTAATGATTTCTCTCGATTTATATCGAGTTTCCTCAGTAATCGCACTATACGTGTTGTTATATATGGGATTGTATCAAACGAGTTTCATCTGAATTCAGGGGTACCGCAAGGTTCTGTCCTTTCTCCTACGCTATTTCTTACATTTCTTAATGACCTTCTTAGTCATACTTCAAATCCTATCTACTCTTTTGCAGATGACAGCAACATTTGTCATTCATATTCCTTCGATCATAGGCCAAGCCTTGTTGAGATTGGGGGCAAAAGGCAGAATATGAATGACACACTTAATCAGGACCTAGCTGCAATCTCTGAGTGGGGTCAAGCGAATAGGGACGAATTTAATGCACGCAAGACCCAATGTTGTATGTTGACCCACAGACGGGCCGTCGGACCAACTATGTCATCGGTAGTAATGGGTGGCATTGATATTGAAGAATCGGATACTCTTGATGTTCTGGGCATGAGAATACAGTGCGATGTCCGCTGGAATAAACACGTTTTTAAAGTGTCGAAAGAAGCATTCAAGTGTTTAGGTTTTTTAAAACGGTGCAAGACTTACTTCACTTCATCCGATCTCCTTACTATTTATACCACCTATATCCGACCGAAGATGGAATACAACTCCCATATATGGGCAGGGGCTTCAAAGTCTATTTTGAACCTTCTGGACCGTGTACAAAGGAGGGCGGTGAAGCTCATCAATGACAGTAGGGTATCCAACTCTATTGACTCATTGGAGCATCGTCGGAATGTGGGTTGTGTGACACTTTTCTATCGATATTACCATGGGAGGTGTTCCACTGAGATGAGTGAACTTATTCCACCCGCCCGAGTATTTCTTCGTAATACTCGCTCATCCAGTGGATCACATCCGTTTGTTGTCGATTGTCCTGTGTTTCGCACAACGCATTATAGAGAAAATTCGTTTTTCAATCGAACTATCCGTATGTGGAATAAACTTCCCGCAGAGGTCTTCCCCGGTACTTACAATTTATTAAGATTCAAGTCAAATGTCCACAAACACTATTCCCTCTTTCGATATCCAAAATTTGTATGAAGATATTCTGCAATGGCCAGCCGACATGTATTCACAGGCAGATGTAGAAGAAGATTTCAATTCATATTTTTATCTTGATAAAAAATTTCGTTTTTGTAATTTCACCAGATAAAATGCTTCTCATTTAGTTTATATTTTTGGTTAAATAAAGGGACCGCCAAATAACTTTCTTTTTTTGAAAATGCTATAAGAAAAACTACTGAATATTTTCTCAACTTTCTTTTTTTATTTGAAAGTACAATTCTTCCGGTAAATAATGGAAAATAATTTCATTCAAATGGCTGCTTCACGAATATTGTCCTTTAAAGCGTCAATTGTCTCTGGCTTATCGGCGCACAGTGGGAAATTTTACGAGAAGGCGATCAAAATTCCATAACTTTTGACTGGATCGGTATATTTTTATGCGATTTTTTTTGCTCGATAGGTGCGATGTTAGGCTTTAATTTGCTATAAAACGTAAAATTCGACTGATAGGAGCAAAAGTTATGGGGAGCTCAAAATGCATTATCATTTTTTTGTTGAATTTCGGTGTAAAAGTTGAATATTTCAAATATGATTTTTGTATAATTTATCATTATTTCTCTTGTATTTTACAACTGATACTTATTTTTTATTGTCAAACTTAGATCCTGTCAGAAAATGCCAATATTTGGCCCCTGTAAATTTTTTAGTCCCAATATTCACAGGGGCCAAAGGTTGGTTTTTTTGCGACGCGTCGAATTTTTATAAGGATAAAACTGAAGAGGAATATTTTGAAAAATGCCCAAATAGCATTCTTGGCTATCGATAACATTTTAGGTAATTCAACTTTTATTTTTGGTTTGAGATGTATGTATGTGTATTTTATTTGTATATATTAATACAAATATATACTTAAATGAAAAACAATTTATAATCTATAAACAATTTTAAATTAAACAATATTAGTAAAAATTTCTTCTAAATAGCTTTGGGTTTCATTTTCCAGAAGTTGTTTAGCTTCTTCCTCTAATTTGATTGAGGTTGATTTCCATTTTTGTCGAATACTGGACACATATGGATCTGATGTGCACAACAAAATAGTAATAAGATCTTCATTACTACAACATCTGGACATTTTTCTTGTGTTATGCTCGCGGAAGAATCTGTAGTCTTTGTTCCTTTTTTCTTGCGCTTCTTCAGATAGATCTCGAATTGGTAGCATATTGTGTTGAACTATTTGTTCCCCATGGTATAAAATTTTATGAACAGTGGTTGGCATATGTCTCCAAGAGTATTTTTTGTTATAAAGAATTGCTGTTTCATTTGCATACTGGCCAAATTTTTTTGCATTTATCTTTCTGCTACATGATATAACTTGTAAAATGATCTGGAATCGTCTTATTAATTCAAAATGTACTCCTGTGATAGATGCTGCAGTTTCTGGATCGGAAAAGAATCTCCTTGCAGTGTTTCCATCATTTGAATTTCCTTCTCCTTGTTTTGGCTGATCAATTATAAGGCCTAGGTGAAGGTATTTTTCTTGAATTTGTTTTTTTATTAGTATTTCTTTGAAACATACAAAAATTCCTGTTTTCACACTTTTTAAAAGGATAACATACCGGCAATAAATTAGCAGGTAACATGTAGGTAATTTTCACGTAAAATATAACTGCGTGCTAGTTTTTTTACCATTTACCTGCTCTTCCATTTTTTTAAATTAAGTTGCAATTTTCAGGTAATTTAACTATGTAGTTTATGTTGCGGCTATTTACTCATGTTTAACCTTTTAACTTACTCAGAAGTCTAAAGTGTTAGTCTATTTATGTCGCAAATTCGTTTTGCAGCATCCGTTCACCCACAATAAGTTCATAACAATGGCAATACCTTTACCTTCTCCAAATTAATTGAAAACCTGACGTGCTAGATAATTTATGTGGCCTGAACTGCTTTATTTGTCGAAAATTCTTTAAGATTCACCATCTTTAATTTGAGTAATGTTTCCTTGCAGGACTTATTTTTGAACCGAATATCTTACCTTGGGTCACAGAAATATCTGTAGTTCGCAAGTTCGTATCCAGACGTGTGTACAATGGGGTATAGAAATGTAGGTTAGATTCTGGACTAAAAGAGAGTAAAGATTTTTTTTGACGCATTTTGACGGGCAGGATTTATGCTCTATAAAGTAGGAAATTTGCGGGAAATTTTGACATTAAAAAAAATTAAATAGTTCTAGAGGTCGCAGAGTTTAATACTTTAAACCACGTATAGCTAATAAAATAAACTAATACACAAAATTTAGTCTGTCAAAAAATCTTAAAAAACAAAAAAGTTATGAGCATTTCAACTTCAAAAATTGACTCAGAAATTCAAAACTATAACCAAATATTGAGAAAGTACATTTCGGACCACCCTGTTCTCAATGAAATAGTTGAAATAGGGTTGAAATTTTTTGGCTCCCGAGGTTCACTAGTATTTACTTTCACATGAATAAAAAAATTTTAAAATCGGAGAACATAAAAAAAAATAATTTTGGCCGCCTTCTCAAAATATGAACCAGTGTGCGGCGTAACACTTATCTTTAAAGGCACCCCACAAATAATAGTCCAACGGTGTCAAATCGCAGCTCCGAGGCGGCCAAACGACATCAGCTCTGCGGCTGATAATGCGATCTTCAAAAACAGGGCGCAAAACATCGAGTGTAGCTTCGGCTGTGTGGCACGTAGCGCCGTCCTGTTGAAACCAAATGTTGCCAATATCCTCCTCTTCAATTTGAGTGAACAAAAATTCGTTCAACATGGCCCGATAACTATCGCCATTGACTGTTACGGCCACTTCTTGCTCATTTACGAAGAAAAATGGCCCAATTATGCCTCTGGACCAAAATCCGAACCAAACAGTGACTCGTTTTGGGTGCAACGGCTTTTCAAGTATGCGTGCGGGTTTTCTGTGCCCAAAATGCGACAATTTTGCTTGTTTACATACCCGCCAAGATCAAAATGAGCTTCATCTGAAAATATGATTTTCTTGGCAAAATCGGCACCTTCTGTAAGTCGATCGCAGGCCCACATAGCGAAGCAAAAACGCATTGGATGGTTAGTTGGCTTCTAAACAAGAGGAAAATGCTTTTGTTAATTTCAAAATATTGTCATATTTAACAAAAACATGTTTAGAGGCAACCATAATTTGGTTTTGGCTTCTTGATGGAGGACTTATTTAACAATAATATGGTTGTCGGCATTTTTTATTAGATAATGAAAAATATCCCCAAAGTAAAAATTGTAATTTTTTGGGGTCATTTTTTATTTCACTTAAAATTCAAAAACACCACAACGAAAAAATGAAAAAAAAACCCCAAAAAAACATAAAAATTGCCCCATGTGTCTCATGTAAAATTTTGGGGCCCATGTTCATTTTCTTTTTGGGGCCATATTTACTGCTCAGTAAAAAAAAATTAGGGTTTTTTGAAGCAGTTAATAAGAGAGCTCCTATACAGCAATAAATGATAAAGAATAAAATATTTTTTTTTTGATTTTGCTTAAAACTAAAAAGATTTTGGCGAACTATTTAAGTTATAATGCCAGGGTATCACACAATATTTTTGGAGCTTTAACCGCAAAACCTCGTTCGACCTAAACCTTCGTATAGGAAGGCGAGAGCTTCCAGAATCCGCTTCAGAGTATTTTGGTCTCCAGCAGTAATCTTCCGAGTTATTTCCTTGTTACTCCACCAGTAAAACGTCTGAGTTATATATGGTTCTCCACCAGTCACATTGAGTTTTTTCTTTGGTTCTCCACCAGACAACACATTAAAATATTGAGGTTAAAAACGATTGCATATAGTTAATGTAGAAACCGCAAAAACTGTAACTCGGTGCAGTTATACGACGCCGAACCACTAACCAATGCGGGGTGACAACGCAAAACGCAACAAAAGCAGACAAACAAAAACGACCTGTTTGTCCTTAAGAAATAATGACAAAAAGCGCGAGCTGCTTCTCCACTCAGAGCAGTTTTACGAGTGTGAAGAATAAAATATAAAAAAGCTGCTATTTTAGTGCTGCCAACGAAGAAGGTTTTAAAGCGCAAAAAATAAAAATATATTATGGTTAACGAAAATGATTAAAAAAATGCATTTAAACAAGAAAAAGCAAAACATAAACGAATATGTTTATATATGTATGTAGTAAGCTCTTAACAAAGCACTTTAGAAGTGCTTTGTTTACATGTTAAAAAATGCGCTTGTTATCAGCAGAAAATAGTCCTCCAAACCGGGAGCACCTCAAAAATCAGGCGACCCATCAGCAGGTTTGAAGCGATTTGAGGTATGAATTCATATATAAAACCTGCTCCTTTTGGACCACATTTTTTACTGGGTGGAGTAATTTTGCGCACCGCAGGGTATTTTAAGTATTTCGCGATTGAATATCCGTACGTGAATTAGTCTTTCTGTATTTGATTAAAGAAAATTCGTACTCACCGTACTATTATTACCGCTTTGGATTGATTGATTGATTTGAGTACGAATGGATTGATATTCAGTTTCTTGTGTCTGCTGAACAATTTGTATTTTTGTACCTCGGCCCCTTCCGAAATTTATAGTTCAATTGTTTTAATAATTTTTATGGATTTATTTGCTCTATTTTGTACATTTTCGTTAAAAGTAAACTATTTTGTTATTTATGTTCTTTTTTCCTGGGGTCTTATTCTGGCAGTCGTGATCGAATACTTTTTCAATTCGAAAGTAATTTTATTTTTGATACTGAACGAACCGACATTTTTTTCAGTGTTGTGATAACTGCTGTACAACACGATTCGTTCAGTATCGACTGAAATAAATAGAAGTAAAATTTCTTTTTAATCGAAATGAATGTAGATATTAAAATTTTTTCTAGATTTCACTTAGCCCATATTTAAGTATTTTAAATTTGCATCCACATTCCTGTCCATGAATCTATTGTACTCTTCTACATACATACCTACATAAATATGTAAGTGGTATAATAAATATATAATTCTAGTTGACATAATATGCAAATACGATTTTAGTTTTTTTGCTCTGCAATAACTATGACGTATGACAAACAACTCCGGTGAGTTCGGTTGAAATAAATGAATTTAAAGGAAGTGCGAGTAATATTTAAAATCGTTTTCCTTGTAAGAATTAATACAGTATTCATCAATGCTAAAGAAATTTTTATTAATAGAATCACAAATGTTTGCCAAATGGAACATTTAAGAATTTTATATTTTTTTTCGACTACGAAACGTGGATTCGCTATACATTATAGTTTCGTTATAAATTATATCGAAGTACAGATAACGTAAACTTGTAGCTAAAGTTAACTTGGTTTAATATGGGATTTTAATTTTAAACATAATGTTATTTATTTTTATTTATTTATTGAAATCCTGCTCAACAAGAATATATCTTATAATTATAGAGCAAGAGTATTAATGGTAATAGATAAGAAGCCACAACAATTTGATAAAGAAGAAAAAATAAAAATAAATAAAATTAGAAAGTACAAAATTAAAAGTACGAAATAAAAATTAAAAGGTACAAAATTAAAACAAAATTAAAACGTCCGAAATAATAATTAAAAGTACAAAATTAAAACAAAAATTAAAACGTACGAAATAATAATTAAATAATACAAAATTAAAGCAACAACAAATTAAAAGTTCAAAATTAAACAAATTTAAATTAAATTTAAAAAATTAAAAGAGGAAAGTTATGTGACCTGTGGTCTATTTATTGAAGAAATTTAAAAGATTTCGTTTGAATTGTATTGCGTTGCTGACTTGCTGTATGTTAGGAGGAAGGGAATTCCAAAGACGTGCAGCATTGACGAAAAATTGCCATTCCGATATAAGGCATCGATGCACAGGTATTATCAACCTTTTACCTCTCAAGGATCTTGTGAAGTGAATCATATTAAATAGGCAAGCTGGTACTTTAGTGTAGATGATTTTATGCAAAAACATTAGCATTTTAATATTTATCAAGTTTTCAAATGATACACCATAAAGACATTTTGAGAACGATGATACTCTTTCATGCCTTTGCAGTCTATATACGTATCTTATAATGTTATTGTAAAGCTTCAATTGGTTTCATTGTTCCAATAAAGGTACTAATTGATCGTATGCATTTTCCATATTTCAGACAATGTTCTTTCACTTGTTTACGGAAAATTTGTTTCTGTACCATCCGGCAGAATTTTTAAAATGGTCTACCACGACAAAGAACTTAATCTAATTCTTAACAAATAGCTAATCAATTTACTGCATTTTATTTAACTTAGAAATTTTTTCCACTTTTATTTGATTTGAGAATGTGTTTGTAAAAGATACAAAAATATTTTTAATTTTGCACTGCACTTTTGTCTTTTTTTTAAATAATGTCTTAAAAAGGACCAGTTCGAGTAGAATTATAACAAAAGTTTGCAAAAAATGGCAAACTAACTCTGTTTAAAAAACCAACTTAACAAACGTGCCGCTGCCCCAATGCAACTTTTTTGACTTCAATGTTATGTTAATGAAGTTTTCGAACACTTCAATAATGTTAAAGTACATTTTGAGGCAGCATATAATAATTTCAATGAAAGTTTCATTAATTTGTATGTACTATCGTTATTACAACGAATTGTACATAATTCGTTATAAGTCCATGCTAACGAAATATTTAAATACCTGGAAAAATGGTTTTTCATTATATTTACGAATAACTCATTGAACAAACGAAAATTATTTCAATAAACGATGTTTGTTGATATTATGAACACTTGTTGGTTCAGTGTACCTCACGTTAAATTATCATTCGACTGATAGTCGTCCTGCCCCAGTACTTATTCGTAACAAGAGAATGATGACAAAATGATGAATCGGAAGTTGATGTTCAACTTAAATTTTTAAAATACATACACAAAATTAAAAATGTATTGAAAATAATTTAAAAAATAGTACAGGGTACCCTGTCGGACTTTGAGTTAACATAAAACTAACTTACTGCCAACCAGAAATGAGTCACAGGTGACTAAAAAGCTAGCTCATTTCCCTTGTTAAACTCTATCCAGTTTTTACACGTAGTGTCATCAGAGCGAGTCAGTACTCACTCACTCTGCATACGTTTCAGCTAACCACAAGCTGGCTGATTATGAGTTAGCTTGTAGTGCATAAAGTAAGAGGGCACTATGAGTTATGTAGGTATAAATTGACTAAGAACAAGTCGACACTCTCTCCACCCTTCATATTTATATTAGTATTAATTAATAACTTTATGAAATTTTTCTATACTAACTGAAAACAAAAAAATATTTCAACAAAAAAAAGTTTCAACTGTCTTGTTCATGTTTTTTAATTTTTGTTTATTTCTGTATCAGATTTAAGTTATTTCTGAAGTTAGTTAAAAGTCAGCCTTATTTCGAGTTAGCTCATAAAAGTCCGACAGGGTAATGACTAGGCCAACAATAAAATGTTTTTAATTTAAAACAAATTCCGATCACAAAAAATAAACAGAAAAAATGAGCTACATTTTTTAGAGCTTTTTTTTTTGCTTATTTTGCCAATATCGGCTATTCTAGTTATTTTTGCAATATTGGCTTTTTACTTCTTTTATCATTTTAGGATAATTTTTCATTTTGTCATACGAAAAAAACTTATTTAATACATTTTTGCAAAAATCGTTATTATTTTTGGTGATGGGCACTAAAAAAATCAACCCTTTTTGTGCTGTAAAAACTTTGATCAAAAAATTGTTCAACGTTATCGTTATATTTTGTGTTTCCCTTGTACAATATCATCCCAAACAACCTCTATTATCTAAGTATGTTATTATACCCACACCAGAGATCAGCAATGAATCGTTTTTTTTAATACTCATACTGACTCATGAAAATTTAAGTATAAATGAAATTTTAGTATAGTAGAAATCATTTAAACACTACTCTGATTGACTCATATTTACGAGACCGTTGATGTATACCCTGCAAATAATAGGACGCGTGTAAAGTGTAGCCCACAAGGGACTAGGACAAGTCCAAAAGTAACCAAAACGTATGGAAAAAACATGGTCTATTTAACATTACGATGTCCAAGGGCAGGACCATATAACCCAGCTTTGGACTACAAGGGAGTAGTTTTAAAAGAATTCCATTGTATACACAAGAGGATTAGTTTTAACTTCGTTTAAAAACGAAAACATTTCATTAAAAAACGAAGACATGTCGTCTCACTACAAACACTTTTTAACAATGACATGGTCAATGCTTGCATTACTCGGACCAGTCCTTGTAGTAGTCAATTTAATCAAAATTGATCAGGTGGTCCAATAATATTTGCAGGGAAATTTTGAGTTTTAAGCCTTCTTATCAACGTATTTTATTCAGCGTTACCGTTGTTATACTAAAGTATTAAATTTACTCTTTTTCAAAGGTCTTGATACCTTTTATGACCCTTTTTTAAAATTATCCTTTTGTATCATTTTCACCTATTTAGTGTCACTTTTTGACCCTTTTGGAAATAGCATACGGGTCAATTTAAAAACAACGCAATTTTTGTGTCCCCGTACTTTACACTACTATTTTAGGTAAAAAAAAACTAAAATGTCAGAGTGATCAGCGAGGAATATGTAACAAAAAAACGTAATTCTCAAATTTGTATGTTTATTTTTTTGTTTATTCTGAATGGTGTTTTGTTTCTACCTCTGACTCCTTCCATACAAAAGCATGTGTCCCCCGTTAGAATTTTTAGTAAACAAAATAAAATAAACTAAGAAAAAAGTAAATATGCAACATTTAATAACAGTTTTCGAATTATTGCGTTTCTTTCTTGTGTTTTGATTTGTTATAGTCGTCAAAACTTAATTAGTGCGAATTTGGCGTTGCAAAAAAAGGTTGTCCCCACAATTTGCATTGAGCATCACTTTTTTATAATTCAAGTAATATAACTAGTTTTCAATTTTCATTTAAATAAAGTAAATAAAGTAAGCAAAGTACAAACTTAAATTATTACAAAAGTGAAAAAGCGAAAAAAAAATCAATTAAAAAAGTGTGCATTTGCGTAGTTTTTGTGAACACCATGGTAAGGGCGCGATAAAATTTCATGAGCGTCACGCTAATTTTTTTAAAAGTGAATATATTAAATGTAAAAAATTGAAGTTGACAATCATTGTTTACATGGTTTCAACTCATTTTTTTATAATTTGTGAATTTGAGAAAAAAATTGCCTACGAAAAAAACCAAAATAGGCAAACATTTCATGAGCATCACTTTTGATATATATATATTGCTTCATAGCTTAAAATGCTTAATTTTGATTTTATTTTTTAATTTACAAGAGTAAAACAACAAAATTAACGGCGGTTGAAAAGCACGAAGATATCGAGAGAAAATAAAGCTCGATAAAGCACGTAATGACGAATATAAAAGAAAGAAAGGTATAATCGATATTCACCATAGAATTACAAAATCCAGATGTGAATTGATTTACAGATCTTGCTCGTGCTTTTGCAATTTAAGCCTCTGGGGGACCGGAAACTTATGCAACTGCCACAAACTTAATTCGAAAGTGCTATAACTGAATGAGAATGAAAAAAACAAAGCCGCTTGTCATTTCATAAAGTTTATACAGATTCGGAATAAGAATTCGAATGAAAATTTATAAATTAAATTAAGTTAAGTTATTGTTTTGCGTCAAATATTTATATATGTGTATAAGTTTCTTCAAGAATTACTTCCTTTTATCAATTTTTGTAAAGACATCAAAGAATATGTACATGTTTAGTTTTGTCTGAAAATTTTTGTGTTTTGACGAATTTTTGTTTTTTTTTTATTAAATTTTTGTAAAAGAATAAACTTTTTTTCGTTAAACTTTAAATTTGGCATTATTTCTGGTTTACGTGCAACAAAATCTCTTGATCGTCACAAAATATCTTGAGCGTCACACTTAGATTTTTTCCTCTAAAACGCTTATAATTGCAGTTTTTTTTTTTAAATACATTGTTACAAGCCTATTATTTTGCAAGTAACCTCTAAGTTCAAGTCTTTTTTTAACAAAAATTTACATATTTTTAAAAAAATTAAAAATCAAAGTGAATCGTGATTTTGCGTTTATAATCGAAAAGGTGATTTTCACAAAAGTCAATCTTGAGAAGCAAAAGAACATCGTAGTAAGCTTGAATTGCAAATATTTTTGAATTTTAGCGATTTCTTTTACATATTTGGTGTGTGGCGCTCAAGATCGAAATCATAGAAAACCTAAAATAAATCAAAAAATATTGATTTTTTTGAGAGCCTTAAAGTACCACCGGATTCTTCATCAATTTCTACATAAATTTGCCACTCTTACAGGCGAATTGAAAAAACTTTAAAAATAAGCAAAAAAACTCGATGTGTACTTTTTTTTTTAAATTGACCCATACACATTTTGTTTATTTTCAACACCGCTGAACGTTAGTGCTAAACAAATGTTTTTGAAATAAGCGGAGATGGAGGATTGGACTTCAAGTGAAGATTTAAAATACAATATAGAACGGTACATTCCAAAAATGCATATAGTATTCGTAATTAGTTTGTGTAAAAAGATTTTTTACGACTTCTAAATTAGATTTTCGATAGTAAAGTACAAATTTAAGTACAATTTCCCTAATAGCAAACAATACTCATATACTAAATATTTGTTATTTTTTATTTATTGAATAACTTATGGTGGTTTCTTCTCAAAAAAATGTTACATTTTTTTTTAATTGTTTTGCTCTCTTAAAGAGTAGCAAGTTTTATCCAAACAATTAACCCTTTATAATGGCATAAGGTATTGAACTTTTCGGTCTCTTTTAAATCGACAATGTTAAGAGTGCCCTGTTAAGTAAAATAGGTGACCAGGCGAATTGAGTAGAAGGTGAGGTCAACTCTACAACAACACTGCTTCCGTGGTCGGGTTGTCAAAAATATTGCTAGTAAATAAAATAGGTTTGTTTACATAAAAAACTAGTTTGTATACAAACTTTAACAAGTCGACCACAGAAAAAAAAACACCATATGTTGACTTGACCCACCTTCTTGTCAATTCGCCTTGATAGGTGATAGCCTCATAGGCTATTTTTAAAAAAGCGACGATTGCCTCAAAGAGCATTAAAGCTTCGCCGAATTTAAAAATTCGAAAAAGTTTGCAAAAACAGCGCCATAAAATAGACTAAAAGTCCCTAAAACTAACAGCAATGAAAAAATTTGGTAAAAATAGCTGAAATTACCAAATATTTGCTAACAGCGGGATGACAGAAAAGTCTAATATTTATTAAAAATCGTAAAAGCTTTAAAGAATCAGAAAATTTACAGGAAAAAATCGCTTCAATCTCGAACAGGGCTAAAATTCGCGAACGGTTGCAAAATTTGAAACAAACCCTAAAATTTATTTGAAAACAAAATGTCGGAACAAAACATGAAAAATATTAAAAATATGTGTTATAATGATGAAGAACAAACTTTTTGTCAGGTGTTTTAAATAGGAAAGGGCATAAAAAATTAAGTTTTTTAAGCACTGCCTACCGGAAATAAATATTTTTTGTTTGTTTAAAAAAAACTTTGTCTTATTATATTTATTTAAATGGGAAATACTGCTTTTAAATAACTTGACCCTTTTTTTTATTGAAATACCCCTTTTTCTGGAAAATCTACTTTTTGTGACCCATTTCGAAAATTTCCAACGCTAACCCTGATTTTATTATTTGCTTGTTTAAGTTATTTTCTTTCAAAAATTCCATAGCTGTATTCCAACTTTCCAATTCCTCAGTTACACAGTCAATTCATACAACTACGCTCTTTCTGTAACGTCTTTTTACCATCATATTTTGTAACGTCGAATAAAGTTACGTCTACTAGTTCACATTCTCTCTGTTTTTGGTATAGAATCGTTTTTATTTTTGTTTTTTTAGTATAGTTTTAGCTATTAAGAGTTTTTCTGTATGGAATGATAGTGATTTGCGGAACCAAATATGGTTAATTTCTGCAAATATTGGGTTTTTGCACGAAGTTGTAACAAAATTGGAGACAAAGTTAATAAAAAATTTAAAACAGTTTTATTAAAAAAAAATTAAGGATTTCGGTACTAAAAGATATTGGGGATATTTTAAGAGGCAAGCAAAATTGTGAGTCCAATCGTATAAAATATAATTCAGAGTAAATACTCATTTTTAAATATGCTCCCTTAACATCAGTAGACGTAGAAAGAACTTTTTCTATGTACAAGAACGTGCTGACACTATATAGACAGAGTTTTCTTTTTGAACCAATGTAAGAGTTAAAGCTCTTAACGAAAGAGAAAACGTCACTGATTTGATATTATAATTTTTTAATCCCTCACATATAAATATTAATTTTTATTAAAATACTTATGCCAAGGCGAATTCAACTACAGGTGGTGTCGCAACTACAACAATTCAAAAACAACAGAAACAACATAGAGGGGTTTGCATTGCATTGTTAGTGCTTACGGCTCGAAATGTCAACCATTCTTAGCAAAACTCTAATAAATCAAAACAAATAGGCTCGAACTGCCAATTTAGGAGGCGTTTCGACACCACCTGTAGTTAATTCGCCTTGACTTATGTCAATATTATATTTTTAATAATATTTCTTTCCATTTAATTTCTCTTTCAGTGAATTGCGAAAAGGCGTTCGATGTATACAAAGCTACACCAGGCGCTGTATGGACTTACAGCAGCGCAATCAGTTTAACAAATTATATCACGGCACCAACCAATTCATTAGGGATTTATGCAATAAAGGAGAATTTCAAGATGGTAAATTATTTATTAGTATACTTTTTTATTTACATATGTACATACATTATTTTTCATTAATAGAACTTAGACTAAATTAATTTTCTAGCCTTTTAAATGTGTGAAAATACCAGGGCTGTAGAGTCGGAGTCGTAGTACCCACAAAAACTCGCGACTCCGACTCCAAAGTTTTCGGCATAAAAAATTTTAAAAAAATTTTCCAAAATGGAAATTATCTTCTTAAAACACATTTTAAATTTAAATAAATGGTTTATGAATACTGCTCGTATGTGCTGTTTCCAAATGACAGGCGATGGACTGAGTGCTTCTCATATAAATTTTACTACATAATCAATCGCCTGTCATTTGGAAATTTGCGTACGGTAATTTCTTCTCCAAAACTGTAATATTTAGAAGGCCGTACGGTAATGAAAAAATAAAAGTTAACATCACTGAGTCTTATATACATTAAGCATCAAGATTATAGTAGGAGTCGGAGTCGTGAGTCGGAGTCGCACTTGAAAAATTTCAGCGTTTGGAGTCGGACGACTCCGCAGCCCTGGAAAATGCATCGTCACAAACAACTGAAAAGAACTTAACCAACTTTTTAATATTTCACAAAAGAATTTACACGTTTAAATTACGAAGTCCTAAAAAAGTAAAAATTAGATACAACTTAGTAGATAATATTTCTTATATACCTTAGCAACAGGGGTTTTCAAAACAAAAAGTTGTCAATAATGGTTTTTATAATTAAAACAAATATTTTAACGGAAAAATTCTAAAAATATTGCGATTTTTTCTAAATATTTTATTGAAACAGAGATTTATAGGCACTTTCCACCCTTATCAAGAACTTTGGGCAGCAGATACATCTATCATACTACAAGTTTTATTATATCCTCCATTACAAGTGTTTACTTAGTTTTTCATTCCGTGTGAAACTTTATTAATAATTATCTAAGAACCCATAAAGTGTATACATTCCCTTGAGTAATTCTAAGTCGTCTTAGCATCAGAGAACTGCAACGAGCACCCGTTTTTATGATTGATAATACTCGCCTTAAAACGAGTTGCGGTGTAGCTAATACAGCCTATTGTTTTTGTATGTGCTCGTAAGAAATTGTGTTTTCAACATACGAGCCTTTAGCAAACGCAATGAAATTTATATGAGTGGAAAATTTTAATTAAAATATATAAAGAATGCGACAGGCTTATGAATCACAATTTTTTTATACGCCAATTTCATTTATATGTAAATATTTTTACAAAAATATTGACCAATGGCAACGCAGCGCAGTCCGTTATTTCTTTGTGCGACGTAAATGATTTAGTAAGTCTGGGTTCACACTATGAAAGTTTTCTTTCAAAAAGTTTAAGTTTATGGGTGAGAGGGGAGAGATGAATAGCCTGTTCTCTTCCTCTCTCACCTATAAAGTCAGACTTTCTGAAAGAAACTTTCATTGTGTAAACCAGCCATCGGCAAAATCAGGGCGCCGCGTTTTCTCTTTTCTCTTTTATTCTCTTGTATGCTCTTTTATTACGTACATGTGCACACATATTGCAGAGAATTTAACAACATTAACAACAACATACGTAAAATTCATACAACGCATATAATCGCAAAATGTAATAGTATAGGTTGCCGATGGCTGGTGTAAACCCAGACTAAACACCGAGTGCGCTCGCAAGTATTATGTATTGTTGCAGTTCTCTGCTTAGCATCAAATTGACTAAATAACTTTATGAGGTATGTATGTATGTGCATATTTGCTGTGCACAGAAAAAATTATTGCCTAATTATTTTCAAACAAAGGCTTGTTTGAAATGTTTTTTAATTTCTACAATTTTTTTTACTGATTCAATTAATATTTTTATTTAACCAACAAAAATGTTGACAACTATTCAAAAATATAATATACGCTTTATTGGTTTCAAGTTTTAATACTTTTGTATGAAATATTTAACGCTCTTTAATGTTGTCGTTTTTTGCATTTTTTATTTGATCGTAAGCAATACTTCTTTATGTAAAACATAAGAACAACAACAAAAACTCATGCATAGGTGCAGTCTGTTTTTGGACGCTTTAAAAAAGTACAACAATAAAAAAGATGATAAAATAGAGTGACGAGGTTTGTAGTAGTGTTTTTCATACGGGAATTCCCGGGACAAAAATCCCGGGATCCCGCACATTTTTCGGGAAATAAATCCCGGGAAATTTGTGCGGGAATTCCCGGGATTTTTCTTAATTTAATTATGGCTAACACCATTAGGCAAAAAGTTCTTGGGTCAAAAAAACTAATTTTTAGTTTTTGTTTAGCTTTAAGTCAATTTATTTCTTTTTTGTTTGGTTTAAACCATGATACAAATATACAAGGTAGTTCCACTTCTCTCTCACAATATTTTTTTTGAAGTTTATCGGAATTATTTGAAGTTAGTTTTTTTGTTAACATTAAAAAAGAGTTGCCACATATATAAAAATACAATAAATTTCTTTTTGGAAATTATTAGTTAAAGTGTGTAATTTGTATTACAAATTATCCATATTTTATTTAGATTTTAGTTTAATTGTGTTAAATTATTACGAAATAAATTTTAAACAAGTAAGAATGTGGACTTGGCCAAGGCGAATTCTAGACACGTGGTGGGCATTTTGAACAGCAAGCAGTAACAATGCAATACCATAAACTTTTGTTATTTCTGTATTTTTGTATTGTTATATGATTGCCTCCACGTGTAGTAATGCGCCTTGTGTGATACCATATGGCACACAAAGATTCGGGAGTAATCATATTGGGTAATCATGGATCTAACGAAATATAATTATGTACGATTCATATAGCACCTTTATCGTAATTGGCAAATTTAAAATACGCCTGCGACTGTTCGGTAATAGATTAAAGAAAATGTGAACTTATTTCTATTACCTAACAGTCGGAGGCGTATTTTAAATTCGCTAGCCACGAAAAGTGAAGAGGTGAAGAGTTCTTTATGACATCTATATGAGATTTTTTTCGAATAAAAGTGGTTTTATGAAGCGGGGTTTTATGGAAACTTATGGTTAATTCTTAACCTATCACCGCAACATTTTGCCATGACATTGTAGCTATTACAAAATTTCTCATGTCCAAAATGTTTATCACTACCATTATATGTACCAATACATTTATAAGAAATCTTTAAACTTAAAAGCTATATATTTTTAGCAGTGGTGTTTTGTAAAATCTTTAATCAAATAAGCACCGCTTTGAAAAAAATTGGTGGGATTTTTATTGAAATTATAAGCCGATTTGCACCATTTTTAAAAGGCTTGTGTCAGTTAAAATATATAAAACAAATTAAGTAATAATTTTTCTGAAATTGTGTACTTTGTACAATTTTGCATACAATGTTTACATGGACATACATATATCCAGCCGGACATCGTTAGATCGATTTTGAAAGCGAGAATGGGTCTATAGTAGTTACGTCCAAACACACATACTTTTATATTTGAATTTACGGTATATGGCGTTGGAAGCTCTTACAATTTGTTGTTGTTTCTATTCAAAGTTAGCAGCAAGCATTGTTGTCACCGCGATTTGTTTGGCTGCTGTACTTTCGTCGGTGTAAAAGCATTAAAGCTTTTTTGTGAAAGCTCGCACATAGTGCTTATGTGCTGGACAAAACTGGTGTAGACTCAAGACTCTAGAACCAATATTTTTAAGTGTTACACACATTAGCACAAACTGTTTAAAATCAACACGCACATACCTATATATGTAGGTATGTAGCTGCACTTGCGAAATTTCGAGACTCACAATATTTTTAAATAAATTCATCTGTGGCTGATATTTTTAAATCCATATTTCATGAAGCTGCCGTTTTTTTTCTTATTAAAATATATGATTTTTAGATTTTTTTTTATTTATTGACGAAAATATTAAAAGTCGTTTAATATAAATTTTATTCAATCTTTTGTAAATTAATATTAATTTTTTTAAACTTCAAAAAATAAATAAAACAAAAACAGGAAAATTGGATTATTTAATGAAATCTGGTAGCTCAAATTTTAATAATTCCCATAAACGTCAGAACGTTAATATGGCGACAAAAAGAGAGAGTGGAACTATCTTCTGTATTTGTATCATGGTTTAAACCACTTTAGTCTACCACAATTTCTTCTTATCGTTATCATCTTCTCTTAGGAAAAAGTCAATCAAATACACCAAATAAATATTTTTCAATTTAACATAACTAAAAATTACAGTTTTTGACTTAAGACAGTTTTGCCAAACGCCAAAGAGTTGTCAATTCATAACCGATAAGTCAGGCAATGTTTAATGCTTTGAAATTTCGAAAGAAGAAGAGTAAAAATGTACAAAATTTTAATTTGTTCAAAAACGAAAGGAGTTGTTCCCACTTGCTTCACAAAGTTTTATGGTTTTATATGCAGGGCAGCTGCATAAAAGATTTTCGGATTAGATTCTGTAGGACATGATGGGAAAAGTTATTAATAACGAAAAGGCTTATTCGATTTGAAGAAAATATTTTTTTTTAAAAGGAATTACAAGTTTTGAAGGCAGTGCTAAGGAAACTGAATGTGTATAGTTATTATATAATGTTCCTTTGACTATAAAAGCAAACATCCGTAGTAAGAAAACGTGTTTTCTGATTGAAATCTTCTTGATTAAAATTAGAAATAAGCTTTCAAACGATTCTGTAAATGCTTATTGTGAACTTTAATCCCATTTTAAAAGAAACAATTTGCCTCAATAATTAAACTTCTTTGGTTTTACATAAATGTTGTTGACTTTTAATTAATCAGTGGCAATAAGTGTCTTTTTTTTTTAGTTTTGTATGAGAACAATTTTAAACTTTAAAGGTGGCTTTTGTAAATTGTATTCGAATATAACGTAATCATCAGTTCTCTGCGGATATAGTTTTTTAAGTTTTAATTCCTAATCACTCCTTTTGTCACAGATCGGAAGTTCTTATTATTCCAAACGTTGTTGTACATTGAAAAAAGATGACCAAAAAGTATTTTGCTTTAACTTTTCCAAAAATCGTACAAAATAATTGAAATTTTGCCCATGAAGATTTTAAGGTGCCATTAAGCACTTTTTCCTTATTGACACAGACATTTGAGAAATATAATTATAAATACGTATTTAATTGATTTCAGGAAATGTCATTTGTTCAAATAAATTATATTAAATAATATTTTGCATCGATTTGTATTGAGCGGGATTTCCCGGGATCCCGGGAAGTTGAAAAATAAATCCCGCTTTCCCGGGAAATGAAAAAGTCCGGGAAAAGAAAAACTCTAGTTTGTAGTAAAAAAAAAAAAACCATAACAGGTAAAAAAAACGTTTCATTCGTTGTAAGTCTGGGTTCACACTATGAAAGTTTTCTCTCACCAATAAACTCAGACTTTCTGAAAGAAAACTTGCATAGTGTGATCCCAGACTAAGCAACAAAAACATTATAAGAAACATAATAAATTTTTGGTTGGTTTCAAAGTTGGTAAAAAATAATGAAAAACAAAATCCCGAATTCCATTTTTTAAAACTGTTTAGTTAAATACATCAAACACAAAAATATAATGATGACGAAAAACATATCGAGTCGGTCTGCAGTCGTTTTTGGTTACATTTCTTCTTCTTTAGCCAAGAAAAGGATACAGCAACACTGAGTGATAAAGAAAAACATTGTGTGTATAAACAAGATTTCGTTCAAAAATTATTCCAACAAAAAAATGTGTATCAAAGCCAGCCGCCGCCGGCCTCTCTGATCTGCCTTAACCTTCAGTGATTGCTTGGGTTGCGCATCATTGCTTGTGCAAAAACTTTTTGTTTGATTCAGCAAAATTATTTGTTTGAAATTTGATTCAGTTAAATTATTTATTTGAAAAAATCAGTGTTTTTTCAGTAAACAAAATACAAATAAATTGTTTGAATATGCGAATTTGTTTGTAGGACCGATTTCAGACAAAACATGTTTTGATTCTACAAATTTTTTTGTTTGAATTGGAATAATTCACTTATTTATTAGAAATGACTTGAATTTCGTGTTTGCATTTAATCGCAAATTTGAAGTAAATATTGAACAAGAATAGTACTCTTCGGTTTTGAAGAATCGTATATACCCTTAACCAATGCAGCTCTTCTAAAATTGTTGGCAATAATGTTTTCTAAAATCATATTTGAGCCTCAAAAATTAGATTTTGATAACATTTTTTAGCTTTTTTGCTCAACTCCAGAAATAACCATGGAAGCTAGCTTTCGCTCTACAATAAATGGCAGTGTATTTATCAAATATAAAAATGGGTATTTAGCACGTCATCAAACATCTTTTAATCATAATAATTATAATCGAATACAAAATAAGATATTTTGAAACTTCTAAACGACGACTTATAAGGAAAAAATCGGTAATTTAGAAAACTTTAATAGTGAACCTTTTAGGCCCATTTTATTTGCCAAATAATATATGTATATTGAGAAAATATATGAGCAGAATTAAAGCATATTAGCCCTTATTTTATGATCGCCATATGTCAAGAACCCCTAGTTTTGATAGGGCATTTGTATGTGGATAAGGTAAAATAATTAGTAAATTTTTTCTCCAACCTGTAGAGTTAAAAAAATTATGAATATCTAAACAAAAAACTTTAAATCTTTTTCTTCGGTGTTCTCGCCATAGTTTTTTTCCGTTCCATAGTTAATCAATATTATTATTGTCCAAGACCAAAATATAATATTGCACGTCTTTATGTTCTCTCCGATTTTCCCCAAAGCGAGTAGATAAAAGTATTCTCCACATTGATGGGAATTACATATATCTAGAACAATTTTACGTATTTTTCCGAGTTCATTTTCCTTTTATTTCTATTATCATTCACTTTAAAAGTTGTAATTAAAAATGTAGTTCGTTAAGTGTTTTCGCCACAGAAGCTAGAGCAGATTTCCAGTCATATATGTACATACATATATAAAAATCGCTACAAAAGCATTTTTTAATGTAAGATATATAAAAAACAAAAATTTGCATTTTGAAATTCCCTAATTCGACTCTATTTCATCAACAATAAATACCTTGCACTTCAAACAGAACGGTTAAATCAGCGAACCAGCGAGTTTTGTTACAGAAAATGCATAGAGATACAAAGTTTTGAAAATGTCTGGTGAGTGGATCGAACCAGTTTTGTTACCACCCGCACTCATAACAACATAGAAAAAGAAATGTGTTGATACAATCTATATATTTATTCTCATAAAGTATGTATTTTCTTCGACCTTTATTATTTTAATATATAAATTAAATTCTCGAGCTTATGGTCTTATTTTTTATATAAAAAACTTTCTTCACAAATTAATTAAAAACCAATATTTCGGCACTTCTTTGAGTGCCTTCTTCAGGGTTTTTTTTCTTTTTCTTTTTAACCAAAAATTAAAAATTTTTTAATATAAAACAATTTTAACAAAAAATTGACAAAATTAAAAAAATTTTTTTAATTTATTAAATTAAATCGGTTTTTAATGAATTTGTGAAGAAAGTGTTTTATATAAAAAATAAGACCATAAGCTCGAGAATTTAATTTATATATTATTCTCATAAAGTATTAAAAGATTTGTAAAAAACAATTGTTATCTCAATTTTTTAAACTCACCTTCTCATAACTTGAAAATGTTTAAAGCAGAATCTCTTAATTTTTTTTTTTTATTTTGAAAAATATTAGATAATTTTTATGCCGAAAAATTTTGGAGTCGAAGTCGCGGGTTTTTGTATGTACTACGACTCCGACTCGGGTACAAAAACCTCAACTCCGGCTCTATAGCCCTGTTTAAACGAAACAGGTAAAAATGCGTAAATATTTACGCTGTGTTTTGTTTTATCATATTTTGTTATGAAAAAATTAATTTTTAAATTGTCCAACCATATACCAAAATTCCTTAATTTTAAGGCGTTTGATATTTTTAAATTGTACTAAACATGGCATTTGAGTACTTCAGTACTTTTGTTATGCTTATAGTACTGAAAAAGTTCAATTGTACTAACTTTATCATCGCTGCTTCCAACATTAATTGTAGTTGTAAGTAGGTTAAGAAAAAACAAAAACAACTTGTTTTATTGTTTTCGCAAAAAATAAAGCATGTTGCTAGTTTAGTTTTTAAAGCCGAGCACTGGCCAGTTTTTTTAATGAACAAGATTTTTCTTTGTCGTGCTTAACTCCCAATTTTTATTCTTGAAAAAAACTCTAAAATTAATTGTTGATGCGATAAGCTACTCCCATGCGCATTTCACTTGTGGGTTAGGCCAGATCGTCAGGAAACTTCATCCAAATATTTAAGAAAAACTAAAGATATTAAACAAATAAAACTGTTAAGTGAAAAAGAATTATAAGTAACAGTTTTACTTGTAACAATATCAAAGCTTAAACAACAACAACAAACAGTGAATGGGGAATGCAAGAAAATATAAACTTGAACTTTGGATTAAAAACGTTAACAGTTCAGCAAAATAACCACAATACTAATTATTGTTAAAAAGCTAACTGCCCGTCTATACCAGAGATAAATATTGCGACATATATTGCAGTCATTGTCAAAATTATGTTATCTTTAATGTAGACAGCAATTTTTTGTACATATAATTTGCCAGCAATTTATATTGCAATAATTGTTAATCAATTTTCGTTGACAATTATTGCTAACATAAAACGTCAAATTTGTTTGTCAATTGAAAAAAATAAGCAAAAAGACAAAAAATAGAAGCAAATTCTCTGGAATGAAAATTATTTTTTTTTATAAAACTCAACGGAAATTGCAAAAATTATTTTTGTTAATATAATAGTTTTCTTAATCGATCCTTATAATTTGGATTTATATTAATTTGATTAAGCTTGGGTTGATTTTTATATAAAAATATTAATTTTACTTTAACAAAAAAAATAAATTTAATAAAATTAACATTTTTATATAAAGAAAGACCTCAAGGTTAAACAAATTTATACACATTTAAATAATAAAGTCGAATAAAAAAGAAGTTATATTAATAAAAATCATTTTTGCAAGACAGCGTGAGTGTTAAACGGCACAACCCTCTGAAGAAAATGAGTGGTTAAGATTGAAACATGTAAGGGTTACCTGTCCGTGAAAGCCCGGGTTCAAGCCCTGCGGCAGTCAAGAATGAAATATTATCAATAAATTTTAATTAATTTCATGTTGTAACATTCCTTTCTTCATGATTTGATGAACTTAAGCCTAATTAAAATATGTATTAAGATTTCCCATAAAACTGTTCAGCGAAAATAACCACAAAACTGATTAAAAATATTAATTTTACATTTAGAAAAAAAATAAATTTAATTAAATTAACAGTTTTATATAAAGAAAGACCTTAAGCTTAACAAATTAATATACATTTTAATAATAAAGTCGAATGAGGAAGAAGTTATATCAATAAAAATAATATTTGCAAGATAACTTAAGTTTTTACACTGCACCTTGATTTTTTTCAAGTTATGAGTTAACATAAATACGTTTTCTATGCTTTTAACATTAGCTGAGCAATAAGAAATATTTCTCTGGTATTCTGCCGACGATATTGCCAAATTGGTGAAGTATGTATCTTTGGTGTAGATCTGGGGTAAGCCACGAGCTCTATGTTTATATTTGTCCTTCAAGTTGTGCTGATAAAGGTCAGCAAGAAAAAAGAAAGATAAATACCTGAAAAACAGAAAAATGTACTTTGGACTTCAAGAAGAATTCTTAACAAAAAGTACGAAATCAAGTCTTGAGATTTTAGGATGGAAAGGAAAAGAGAATGACATTTCTTTTCTCCTCTCTCCTAAAAACTCAAGACTTGACGTGTGTGAACCGGCTTTAAGGAAGAACATGAAAATCAATTAAAATGGACAACACACTGCTACAAAAAATAAGACACTTTTTGTCAGAACTTGAAAACCGACCTAGTGGGGGGGTTGTAGGCCTAGGTGAGGACATACAAAAACCGTTTTCAAAAATTTTAAAACACCCTCAAAATTTTGAGTTATTTTCAAAAAAATGTTTAAGGGTAGGTCGTAGCACTTTAGTACCTCTAACTCACACATTTTTTGACCGATTTCAAAATTTTAAATAGTTTTGGAAAGGCAAAGAATTATAAATTCTAAAAAGTTAGGTCAGTGTTTAGCAAAAGTTTCTAATTTTTTTATTTTTCCAAATTTTTCAAATTCAACAAGAGTTATTTCTTTCTTTTTTTGCACTGTATTTTAAAGACAATTTTATGTAGAAAAAAACGAGATAGGATTTGCTAAAATCGGTTTATATTTGCAAAAGTTACTAAGATTTTTCTAAAGTAAAAATTTTGCGATTGTAGACTTTTCTTTTGGTAAACCACTTGACTCATAAACGTTAATAAAAAACTACGCAAACAGCTTAACCAAAGTTAAGATGTATAGTTAAAAATGATTACCAGCCCTCTTACGTTTATTGAACAAACCATCTGTTTCTTGTTTGAGAGACCAGCAATAATTTGCCATCATTCCTATGTGGCTCTTTCCATCTAAACCTGGTGAAATCTTTCTCCCTGTTCGTCACTGAATTGACCAAGGTTTTCGGGAAAAAATTGAAATGTGCATGCAGAAAATGAATTTTTATGGACATTCGACATCCCATTTCAGCACAAGACTCAAGAAATTCATTTACCACCTTAACGTAGTTAGGACTTTTTTGTTTCCCAAAAATTATCGACATAAGTAAATAAAAGTATTCCATGGGTAACCAGTGATGTAATGGTAATGGCTGGCTTAAAAGCTTTTCGGACTTAGTGTTCTTAACTTGGTGGCCACTCGACCAGGTTTTGCCTTGCAATTCCTTTCAATTTGCAATACACTCTCACTTTTTTACTAACACACTCACACTTTTTAAATTGACCACGAGATTGCCTTAAATTTCACCTTTCCATTTGTTTGGAAATTTTCTTTCAATTTAACAGCTGACTACATGTTTGTCTTCATAAATTGTTTTTTTGTTGACATCACGAAAGTAAATTGCTTACAAATTGAGTGCAGCCTACGTCACAGCTTTCAATTTTTGTAAATTTTGACAAGCAGTATATGTAAAAGACTATCAAGAACAACTTGATCGTGTGGCCGTAGGGTAAGCACACTGGTAGAGATTGTACAAATACTTTCGGGTTCATACCATTTGCTAGAATTATATGCACAGTTAAAAACTGTATTGAAGGCATTTATCAAGGCTTTATTTTTCCTATGGTTCAAAAACACCATGCCTTACTCCACCACGAAGAATAGAAGGATACAGATCACCTCCTAAAAATAAATCGATCTCACTACTCTCATAAAACTTCGGATTAGCGTAACATATTTTGGCCAACTCAATCTCCTTCTGGGGCAAAAATTAATTACCCGTTACTCGAGGGACAACAACGGCCTGTATATTGAGACCCACGTTTTGGTTGAAAAGAGAAGCAATAGTAAAAACTGCCATTTTACAAGACGTACTGATTATATCTCCGCCTAAACCTGAGACTTCCGCAGAAACTGGATTAGTAAACAGCCTCAATAATTTGTGTATCTTTTCGGAAACAAAACTTTCATCCGAACATGGATCTATCAGGGCAAGAACTTTGTTACAGGAGCCAAAACTTATAATGTTAATGCTGTGGCTAACCTAACCTTTTTTGCAACAGATGCATGATGCGATTGAACTACACTAGAAGGGCTGGCAACATTAGTGGACTGTATTTGACTTTGCCTAATTTGACTTTGAGCTTGAGAATTAGTGTTTGACTGGCTCTGATTATTATTGTTGTTTCCTACTATTTATCTATGTATTTAAGTATGGTGTTTTTTGTTGCATCTAGAACATCCATAAGGACTACTGTAATCTCCATACGAATGCTCCATAGTAAGACAACTAAAACAAACCCGAAATCTTTTTAATGTTGAGACACGGTTCTTGTAGTCCATGCTCAAAAATGTATTACAAACGCTAATCTTATGGTTATCTTTACATAATTTACACCAGCTCGAGTCAACTTTTGTATGATGGGCCTTAAACTGCTTTGCTTTTGTAGACATATTGTTATTATGTGAAGGGCCTGCTTGGGAACCACTGGCAGCTATGTTGTTCGCTAATTTAATGTCAGAAACACTTTCAAGGGCATGAAATCTATTGGTCAGAAAATTATTCATTTCTTCCCATTTGGGAACCTCTCTTTTATTTTTTACCGATTGCTCCCACCAGCGTTACCGTTCAAAATTTTCAAAAAGGGGCACAAAAAGGGGATTTTCAAAAAAAAAAGTGTCACAAAAAGGGGAATTCTGAGAAAAAAAGGAGCAACTTTAAAAACAGAAATCTGGACCAATATTTTAGTATATCGACTCAGAATCACTTTTTTAAGTGATATAACGATGTCCATCCGTCCATCTGGCTAGTTGTTTGTCCATGTTAACCTTGTGCGCAAAGCACAATTTGCAATCTTTCAGACAATTTGATCAAGGGCGACGAAGTCTACATAAATAAAAACTTCTTTCCAAATTAGACTCTTTGTGTCCACAAAGTATTTAATTTATTTGGTATTTAGATTAAATTCGCCCCAAAAATAGTTTACTGTAAATTATATCTATAAATAGCTTTAACTTCCTTTAAAATGTTAACATTAATAAATAATTTATAATTTAGTTACCATCCCTAAAATCTCAAAAGATCTTATATGGATGGAAATATCTAGATAATATTCAGTTCCAAATAGGGTAAAATCTCGAAAATTCTTCTTTAAATACTATTGTGTTTGGGTTTTACCGATTATAATTTTAGGATTATTTTTATTAATTGGAACTGTTATTAAATTGTGGAATATTTTGTTTTCAAATTAGCAATTTTTGATTTTTTTGGGGCATATTTTTAACAATTTTTAGGGCATATTTTCAAGTTTTTACTGCATATTTAATGCGAAAAACCGCGTTTTTTATTGCATATTTCTGGGGGTCTACTCTCTAATGCGATGCGAAAACAATTTCGATGCAAAAGCGAAATACCAAATGGTACTCTCTATCACTTTCGCAAAATGTTCTAAAAATTAAGCAATAGTGGCAATAAAAATTAAAGATGGCGCGGACTTACAGTAATGAAATGCCAAAGTGTGTAAAAATATTTGAAATTGAAAAACTTAATAAAATAAAAGGATGATTTAGAAAAGAAAAAAAATTAAAAGATGCGAAAGGCACATGCGCAAACGTATTAAAGAGTACCAATCGCTAAATTTGATACAATTTTCTTTCGCATTGCAATAGAGAGTAGCCCCCCTGGTTTCCATAATAAGTAATAAATATATAAAAAATATTTGGTTCAAAAAGGGTCAAAAGGGGCACAAAAAATTACAAAATGATACAAAAGGGGATTTAAAACTAAGGGGCCAAAAAAGTGTCACTGCAGTCAAAAAGAGGCAAAAATGCGACTTTAGTCGCATAGCGGTAACGCTGGCTCCCACAGATGTAAGTGCCCGTTCACACACGTCAAGTTTGGCTCGTCAAGTCTTCAGCTTTTAGGAGAGAAGGGAAAAGAGAAGGCCATTTCTTTTCCCGTCTCTCCTAAAAACTCAAGATTTGACGAGTCAAACTTGACGTGTGTGAACCGGCACTAAAGTATTTTCTGAGAGCCGAGACGAACATTGAAACACAAAAATTGGGTCCTATGATGCAATATCTACATTATAAAAAGTTAATTAATTTATATAATTAGCTAATCTGAGAATTAAGTTAATCCAGCATCAATTGAATTTTTGGGTTGCGGCTTTAACCATGTAGTTTTACCATATTGAGCACAAATAAATGGCAACATTTTTTTGCAAATGTAAACTTTTTATCAAAGCAATGTGAATGTTTTTAATGAAGAAGAAGAAGAAAATATGCAAATTTAATATTGGTGGCTATTCCATAATACGCGTGGAAGAAGTGAACATTTACATGAAAACAAAAACAAAATTTATGAAAATTGTTTGTGTTAACTATTCACATCTAAAATAAAATTTACACGAGATTTATAACGCGTTTCTTTCTCTTTTAAAAACTGTAAATTTTGTATGATAAACAAAAACAATTTTTGTCAATTTGGTTTTGTTTTGTTTTTGTTTTCATGTAAATGTTCACTTCTTCGACGCGTATTGTGGAATAGCCACCATTGTTTACAAGGTAGAAATTTTTTACGTTTAAAAAAAACATATATTAATGAAAAAATATATAAAGGAAAAATTATATAAAAGTGCTTAGCAATATATTTTATTTCAAAAATTATTTATTGTTTATATTTTTGCAACAATTGTTTATGTTAAACACGTGTATGTTGACAGTTTAAGTTGAGTTTAAACCACTATTATTGGTAGATTTGTGGATTTTTACAAAAACAAAATACACATACGAAAAAAAACAAAAAGCCAGCAAAATAATTTTACAAAAACAACCCATATATGTACACAACAAGCTGTTTGTGCTGAAGTAGTTGCTAAAATTTATTGTTTGTTAATTTCTTTATGAATTAAAAAAAAAAGAAACGAAGAACAGAACAATATATAATGTTGGGTTCTTTCTTGGGTGTGTGAGCCAATAGCTAAATAATGTACCGGTTATTTTCGAACACTGCTTTAAAGAAATATCAATTTGTTTGTTGTTTATTCTTTTCTTTATTAACTGTCATCTTAATCATATTTAATGAAATGTGAACGGAACGGCTTTGACTAGCTAAATAAACTTTTTGCTTAAACGCCCTTTAAAACTCAAGTGCGAGCAAAGCATTACACAGCGTTCCAAAATCACCAACTTAAAATAAGTATAACAATTTGTTTTGTTATTGAATCCAAGGTATATTTATAGCAGGTAGCCGCGAGATTACAACAATTGTACAATAAAAAAACAACAGGGCTTTTTATTGTTGTTATGTGATACAAACTGTCAAAAAGCAAAGGGGTTTATAAGAGACAAAAAAGATAAAGACAAACAACTACCTGCTATAAATATACATACCTTGATTGAATCTTTCCCGTCGAAATTAACAATTTGTATTCAAAGTTTCATCCCAATTGTTTTGTTTTAGTTGTTACCCCCTCATTAACGGCATTTGAGTTCTCAAAGTGTCGGTCCTTTTTAGCATCTGGTGATCTTCGAACTGTAGCAGATCCTGGGCGAGGTAGTTAGGATGGATCATTAGTTTATCAATGTATCTGACTGAATACTTTTTAATTTTCTCCTCAATAGTAGGGAAGTTAAGAACTGTATATGGCATGCGGCGCAGACGATTTGTCGTAATATCCTTTGTAGCTTCTGGATGTTTGATGAAAAAAATTATAGCACTTAACTAAAAAAAGGCTTGAGGGTATGTTAAGGAAAACGTCAACTTTCATATGAATTTGGTTTCATCCCAATCCGATTCGGAAAGTTCGATTTTGTATCAATGTGCTATTACACAGTACAACAAAGTTTGGGTCATCGCCGCCAACCTCAAAACTTGAAACGCGAAATGAAACTAGACTATTGATAGAGCAAATCTGTCAAAGCGTTGTGAAAAGTTAGCTAGGGTTTTCGAAATTTCAGGCCTTGCAATTTTTGAATTTTTTGAAAAGACGTTTGGACTAAGTTTAAAAAAATATGCTCAATGTACCTAAGCTAAAAAATTTATACAGTGAAATTTAATGGCGATTCGTTTTTTAGAATATATTAACCCTCTAACTCTCATTTTAAGGGGTAATTTTTGGCCGTTTCCCCACTTTTACACCAAAGTATACTAAAACGGCCCTTATGAAGCTTAAGTGTTCTTCGAATATTTTCTGCATCAAATTTCACAACACGCAGAGAAAAAACATGGTTGATGTATGGTTAAAAAGCATATTATGGTCCCTGCAATGGCAACAAACAAACTTTTGTTGTTTTTACCAAAACTTTTTTCAAGATTGATAATATTTTGTTTCTATTTAACAATAAAGTGTTTACCTCCCTCGAAACTTTAAATATGGTTGAATTTTACAACATAATGTTTCAATAAAATAAAGCTGCAAAATGCATCCATCCAAAAGCTATACAGTACTTTTCGCTTATAGTCCCCTACTATAGTTGCACAACTTTTGTGGACTATAAGCGAATTTGGACTATAACCGATTTTTTTTTATAAGCCATTATTTAATTTATAAGTGTATAATCCACGTTTTGGACCTTATTAAATTATTTTCTTCAATAAAACTGCTCTTTTTTAAACAAAACAAAAGTTTATTTAAAACATAACCAAATTTTGATTTAATTTAAATAAATAGTTAAAACAAAAAATAATACAATAAAAACAAAAATGGTCAGATGAAGACACCATGTTATGAAATATAAATTGCGAAATTTGGTATTTATAATAGTTACCAGAAATGTAAATAAAAACATGTTACAAGTTGATTAAAAAAATATTAAAAACAGAGTGGACTATAAGCGAACATTTTTGCATAAAGAATTATATTCGTATGCTTAGAAAATGTGGCTTTTAAACGAAAATGGACTACATGCGAAATGGACCTTAGGACAAATAATTTGTATGAAATTCGAAAAAATCTGCATGTGAATATGACAGTTTTGGCTTATATCCGTTTTTGGCCTTTAAGCGGAATGGACTATAAGCGAAAAGTACTGTAACCATATTATGGTTGTCTCCAAACATGTTTTGGTAAATATTTCAAAACAATAATATGTTCGAAATTATAACATCTTAAATCATTGTACGTTTAATTTTAAATTCAAATCAATATGTTTAAAAAGCAACAACATTCTGGCCGTTGGCATTTTACAATAGTTGCTTTGTTTGCTTAAAATTCTCATTCATTTTATTTTAATTATTGATTAAAATACATAAATTTACGTAGAATAAACTAGCAGAACAGAAAAAAGGAGAATGAAGGTCGTTACAGGTTGGAATATGAATCAAAGGGGATTTTTTATTAAAGCGGAACATAACACCTATCAGGAGTAAGCAATTAAATAAAATTATAATTTGACAATCAAAAACTTAAATTTTTTTAATATGGTTAACATTGACCATTTTTTATTCCAACCATAATATGGTTCCTTTTGTCAAAATTCTGGAAAATACTGACCAAATTATGGTTTAAAAAACTGCAGTCAAAGCAGAAAAACTGCCATTTTCCCACTTCTTTTTTATTTTATCCGTATTTGCAATTTATACAGTTTTTGGATTTTAAAATGTGTTGGTTTTATCCTGATGAACCACAGTTTATAATCAAAAACGTTATAAAAGAAATAATTCTCATATTCTTTTATTGCAAATAAATAAAGAGTCGGAAAAAGCCAACCAATTGTAGGGGAATGTAAGAAAAGGTAAACTCACTGTTTATTGTTGGTGTTTTGTTTTAGCTTTGATATTGTTACAAATAAAATTTTGAGTGTTTATAATTCTTATTCGCTTTACAGTTTTATTTGTATAATATTTTTTGCTTTTCTTAAATCTTTGTAAAAGAGTTTCCTGGTGATCTGGCCTAAGCAACCAGTGAAATGCGCTTTCCCTCAACAATAAATTTCAGTGTGTTTATCATTGTTGCTCTAGCGTTTTTGAAATGTTAATCGCGGGAAAAAATACGTTTTAGCAGTAAGGTAATGGTACAGTCATGGCTTAAAAGAACATTTTGTTTTTATAATTGGTAAAAAATTATAAAGGCCATTTTCCATCCCTGTTATGTTCTGATCGAAATACAAATGGCGATGCAGTGTACAAAAAACTAAGAAGGCGGTATCCAGAGGCGTGGCAAAAGATTAAAAAAACATTTCTGGAATTTTTCTCAAGTAATCTTTATTCCTAGGGGCAGCGTGGCCATTTTGGCATTTTTGCAGCTAAATTTAGCATTTTTTTGTCTGATTAGCTGCAAATTTTTCATTTAGCATTTTTCAACTAAATATTTATCATTATTTAATTTAAGAATATTGAAGTAATCTCTTTTTGAAAATCTACCTCATATGAATGCGCATACAAATCAGGATTGATCAGTTTTATCCATTAAATTCATGTTAGGCTGATTTGTCCCCTCATTTACGATTTTGAAAAATTTTTGGAAACGAAAAGCGATACCATAACTACCATAACTATAGAAAAACAAATGCGAATTATATACCGAGATTTGATAGCTCAATTAAATATGTCAACTTAGACAACGATTGCCAAATAATTTTTATACTTTAACAAATACTAACTTTTTTGTGTAGAAAACAGTTTAAAAACTAATACATGCAAATTAAGCGAACATTTTAAAGAAGAAATGATTGATTTCACTGCAGAAAAAATTAAAACGCATTAAATGAAAATCCATTCAATGAATTTACTTCTTTTGCAATAAAGTTACTGGTTTTGCCATTTGGTAACGCGAAAGTAAAAATAGGTTTTTAGTGGTAAAGATATCTTAAAAACGAAAATTCGAAATAGAATGTCGTTAAAGACTATGAATTCGTTACTTTATATTAGGTGTTGTTTGAAATGTTGCGTAAGTTTTAAAAAATGTACCTGTTTTACATACAAAAAATTTGCTGCAGAAAATACTCGTAAAACATTTTAACCCTCTAAAGTGCCGTTTTAGTATACTTTTGTGGGAAATTAAAAAAAGGACAAAAATTACCCCTTAAAATATGTCTTAGAGGGTTAATATATCCTTAGAAAAGAATCGCCTTACAATTCTACTGAAGACATCTAAAATAGTCTTTTAGCTCAGAAGTACATTTAGTATATTTTTTTTGACTTATACCAAACGCCTTTTAAAAAAATTTTAAAACTTTAGGGATCGATATTTCGGGAACCCGATCTTACTTTTCAAGACCCTTTGGCAGATTTGCTCTACCAATAGTCGACTTTCATTTCGCGTTGCAAGTATTGAGGCTGGGTTTTTTTGTTGTTGCACTGTGTAAAAATTAGCGCATTATTATCAATATGGTTAATACTTGTTGTCAGTCATCTTACTTTTTAATAACATAAATTCGTTGATAATGATGTCCTTGAATTCGAAAACACTTTTAAAACAATGCCTATTATGTTTGCATTTTATAAATGCCGAGTTAAAAATCCATTACCATGTACTGAAAAGTTCAGTTAAACCTAACTATTACTTTAACTTCCATTTGCAGTAGGTTTTTTCCAGTCATAACTGATAGTTAATTTTAACTGAACTTGGTTAAATTGGCCGTTAGTCCTGTACTTTTTTAATTTATTCTGGATACAATTTCAAAAAGGGGAAAAAAAGCATGAGCTGGTGAAGACACAGTTTAGTGGGGGAAAACAGCTGATTGTTGTAATTTACATTTCATTTCACACTTTTCAATTGAAAATTGTTCGACGCGAGATCTACAGAACGTGGGCACAGGTATGAAGTTTTAAACAGTGGTAGATGCAAATACTAAGTATTGATTGGTGCATCTTACTCAATTTTTTTATTGTTTTGGCATTTGTATATCTTTGCTTTTAAGCATCTCAATTGCAATTTAATATTTATAAAACAAATTTATAACCATTTAATAAAGCACAGGGTAACAATTTGCCACCTGAAAATTCTGTGTTTTTAGTTTATACTCGTAGTTAATGCGTCCACATCAAATACATTTAACCACACACTTGTAAAATAATGTTTGGTGTTCGATAAATAAATTATTGTACTTTTTATTGTTGCTTTTTTGTATCATTTACCGGATTTCTTTCATTATCTGTGTGGCAGAATACCTGAAGCACGCTCCTTGCTCCGAAATGGCTAAAAAGGAATTTGAAGTGTGTGCCAACCGTTACAAGGAAACAATGGTATTTTTAAAGCCAAATAAGAATCAGGAAAGTCAGGAGAACATCACCATCAATGAAAACATCAAAACGATATGTTGGTAAGTGTAACCGCAAAATGTAAAATAGACTGTAGGTGATGTTTGCATTCACACACACTGGCATTAGAGTTGTTCAAAAATGTACGAAAACACATTTCTTCAAAATTTAAAATAAAATGCACATAATTTAAGGAACATATTGAATATTTTTGATACAAATGAACTTGTAGTACCTTATTTCATTAACGTATTGGAATATTTATTATAACTATGCTCGTCTTCATATAAATGTAGCTCGAAAAATTATTTTTGAGCGACTCTAATGTGCTTAAAGCAATCCAAATTAAACTACAGCTCTACATATATATAATTACTACCTAGTTGGGATGCCAATCCCGAGTAATACCGCGATTTTCAGGATTCGGCGAATCCCGCGACATACATTTTTTAATGCCGGGATCTTCGGGATTTAGGCAATTTTGAAATTGTTAACTTTGTTTTAACTTTTTTTATAAAAAAATCATCATGAGTGGATAGGGAACACAATATTGATCTTTAAAATTTATTTGATTAGCTCTCTTAATACTGTCATTGAAAACGAAAGAAAAAAGATAAACTTTGTTATTCTTCTTAAGCGTGTCCAACAATTATAAAGAAATTTTATGTGCGAAATAATATAAACAATTAAAGAAGGAAATTCACTAATGAATAAATTTCTTTTTAAATGCACAAAACATTCCACTGTTCCAAATTCCAAATTTAAACTTTACTCTTTACAGGGTAAGGATTATTAAAGTGCTTTACGATGGTAGGCACAGGATCTAATGTAACTTATGCAGCGATTTCATGAAATCAAGTAATGTGTTTTATACACTACACAATTCTTACCACTGTAAAAAGAAAATTTTTATGGTTACTAAATAAATTCATTTTGGAAATTAATTTCGAATCCATATTTTAATTATTCATTTTATAAAAATTTTAATAGAATCTTATAAAAAAATCATTTACAGTTATTTCGGTTAATTGAGCCCCGCTTAATTGAGTTTCCCGTTTTATTGCACTAAAAATCATGGAACAAAATCATTCAGTGTAGCTGTCTATTTTAAAATACCCTTTTAGTTGAGTGCCGTTTAGTTGCGTTAACCGCTTAATTATTAAGCAAAAAACGACCGCATTGCGAAAAACAAGAGCAATTGTTTCCGTCTACTTAATGTGTTTTTGCTCCAAGAACGTAAAAAAGTCATTTTGCGGCAAGAAAGTCATGTTGCTGTTACATATAAATAAATGTTATTTAAAATAAATAAAAAATTAAGTTTTATTTTCTATCAGCATATGGGTGTTTCGCTTTATTGCACATCTTGCTCAATTAAGCGATTTTCGTTTTAATTGTGTCGGCGATTCAATAAACCGAGTACTGCTTGATTGAGTTCCCGTTTAATTGCGTCAAAAGTCGTGCATTTTTAGAATCTCAATTGAGCGGGAATAACTGCACTAGTTTGCTTTATTCAATTGCAACATGAATTTTTGTTATTTAGTTTGAATCAACTGGGGTAATTAAATAACATATGGATATACCGAAGGTAAAAGGGCACACGCAGAAAAAAATATGGTTAGGCATGGTTACGGCAACAACACTATAATTGTTTTTATTATTAAATATCAACAATATTATAGTTACTGTAAACATATCAATGTTTATCGCAATTATAAATTTGATTATTGTTGACCGATAAATAATAATTTTTCTAACAACTAAATTATTACTTTCAAAACATATTATATTACTCACTACCATATAATGATTTTTAATAGCCATAACATGATAACTTCCTATACATTTTCCATATTATGTTTAAGATGCAATCAAACTATTTTTACTCTAATAATATTATGTTAGCGCCATTTGTAAAATAATTTTGTATCAGTTGTGTCGTTTATTTTTTATGTGAGCGGTTAAACAATTTCCATTAAAAAAAATAAGTTTAAGGAAATTAAAAAAATTCAAATATTAGCGGAGTTCATTCAGTATTAGTGATTTAATAGTGCAAATGCAAAATATTGTTTTTAATCCAAATTGTGATATTTAATTAGGATTAAGTTCATCAAATTTAATTTTCATTAAATTATTTTGATGAAGAAAGGAATTTTACAACATGAAATTAATTAAAATTTATTGATAATAATTGTGATTTTTAGTTGAACTGTTAATTTTAATTTTGATATTTTTTTCAGTAAAAATAATTTAATGAAAATTAAATTTGATGAACTCAAGCCTAACTAAAAAAAATATATTAAAATTAACAGTTCAACTAAAAATCACAATTGTTCTTAACATTACATTTGTACTTCTAGTTGTACAAAAAAAATGTCGACGAAAGTGGACAAAAAACATAATAAACAAATGTATTCAGGTTTTCAAGACAAAGTCTTGACAGAAAGGAAGCAACATGTGAATGAATTAAAAATGATAATTGCAGCAAATTTCGAACCACCAGTATCACTGGTTAAAAGATTGATGTTAGACTGTTGGCTGGCAGGCACCGCACTGGTGCAGAGGTAAGAACTCAAAGAATTCTGATGAAAGAATGTGGTGATTCTTAAAAAATGTAAATTCAACCCAGGTTCGAGCCCCAGCTCAGCCAAGAAAATTATCAATAAATTTTAATAAAATTCGAAGTTGTAAAAATTCCTTCCTTCAGTAAAAACAATTTAATGAAAATTAAATTTGATGAACTCAAGCCTAACTAACTAAAAAAAAAAATTTATTGGTAATTTTTTCATTCGTGACTGACCTGAGGCGGACAGGTTACCCTGACATGTTTCGATCGCAACCACTCGATCTCTTCAGAGGGGTTTGCCGTTTAACACACGCAGCCATCGACGACTGCTGGCAGTTAATAGTCAAACATCAATCTTTAAACCAAATTCTATTTAACCTTTGGTAGATATAAATTTGCTTTGAATTTTTTATGACAGCTATGAAAGGTGCTGTATCAAAATATGATTGCTTGTAAATAATATGACATGACAATAATATGATTCATTTCTTAGCTTATTATCACTAACATGATAATAATATGATTGCCTCTTAACTTATTATGATAAACATGGCAATAATATCGAGCCGCGAAAATAACGAAGGCGACAATATTTTCCATTTTCCTTTTTTTATAAATAACTTTATGGGCAACACTTGCATCATCTCCTTAAATGTCATGTTCACATTAGGTACCTTTACGACTTTATAGCAAGAACAATTTTATCGTAACCTACAAATTGCATACAAAATTTAATAAAAAAAATTAAAAAAACTCCTGTAAAATTTGATTTTTGGCGCTTACGTTATTTTCGAGGTTAGGGCTTGATATGATTAGTTTTAAACTTATTATGATTAGCATGACAATAATTTGATTACTTCTTAACTTAGTATAATTAACAGAATAATAATATGATATGAAAAAAAGTAGGCGGGACTGGAGAAATGGGCGTGGTACCTCCCGTACAAAAATATCAAAAATTATATAAAAACCTGAATTTGTCGACTATCATATGAACTATGGTTATCCCTTGTATATCAAAAGATCGGAAATCTTTAGTAGAAATATTTTATGAAAACTCGGAAAAATCGGTTCAGATCAGAGATGAGCAATGAATCACTTTTTCGCTACTCATACTGACTCATGCAATTGTAAGTATAAGTGCGTAGAAATCATTTAAACTAAACTACTCTGACTCACTCATACTCACAAGAGAAATATTTATAAGTGCGACGTCGACATTATACGCATACTCAGCTTGATTTATAATTTCAAGAAAATACTTACAATACTTACAATGATTCAAATCATTTAGCTCAGACATTTACCGTTTTAACACAACAGACAAAACACACAACTTAATAATCAGCGCTGCCAGATAAATTTGCCGAAAAATCGTCCACTTCATACATGTAACTTTAGTAAACTGTAATTGCCAAATCGTCACTTTGCTATTTCGGGGACAAATCTGGCAGCCTCGCATTTTTTCTTTGCCTTTACGCATTGTGTTGAGTAGATTCTAAGTCAAACACTACAAATGTTGCTAAGTATGAGTACGATGAATCAAATTAAACTTTTGAGTGAATATGAGTTTGAATAACATTGCAATAAGTATGAGTGCGTATAAGTACAAGAATTTATGAGTCATGATTTAGCTCTACTCACTTTTTCACTACTCATTGCTGATCTCTGGTTCAGATGCAGACAAGTTATGACCAAAATTAAATACCCATATTCGGGAACTATAGATCTATATAGCTAGTCGGTATATAAATCTGCCAAAGTAAATTAAGGTTCATCCTACCTGGTAAAGTAAACTTGTAATAATGAAACACTTTTTATGCGGCCGATAAAATCCTACCTTTAGCTATCGGTAAGTTGTGAAAACCGGCCTAAATGTAATAAATGTGGCTTACTAGGACGTTGCGCTCGTAAATGCAAAACTAAAAATAGTAAGCAAAAACTTTCTGGGTTCACACGGCAGAATGCGAAACAGCGGCGCATACAAACGTTAGGTGTATCAAAGAAAAATACTGTTCCGAAGAGGGAGAGAAAATCAATTTCGATTGCCTCAAAGTTGGTACATTGCTGTGTAGGTGGACAAAATCATTCATTGATCATAGATTCTGGATAACGCATTCATTTACTTTGTCAAGAAGACTGGGGAATGCTACAAAGTACAGGGGTGGGATTATTAATTTCATGATCAATTTAAAGCATGTTTATCAATTTTTGAAAATACTGTCTGAAATTGAAGCACCAATAGCTGCTGGTAATAGTTCGGAAATAATTGCTAGATTTTATAGTATAAAAACTATTAACCATCCATTGTTATGCCGTAATACCACGATTCGACTAAAGGTATTAAAACTGGGCCTAGATAATATAAATAGAATAAAAAAAATAGACCCGTTTTCGAAGTTAGTGATATATTTAGCTGTGGATTTTACAGTGAGACCGGTTCAGTAACTTTTGCGGTGGATACCAGTTGCTTTGGAATAAAAAGATGTGAAGAAAATAGATGAGGCATTGGCGCTAAATATTATAAAGATTGTTTTTTTAAAGGGTCACAACTTTAAGCTGGCATCACTGCTTTATTTGAGCTTTTAAATTTATTATATCATTATAAATCGTTTTAAACCAGATCAACGCGTGCAAATTGTTGAAATTTGCAATCAAAATAATTGGGCGAATGGGCTGAAGCACACATTGATATTATTTCCATTAAAAATTTTATTTTCCGATGAATTGTCGCATTTGGAGTGAGGAAAATCCACAAGCTTTTGTCGAAACACAATTTTATCATTAGGGTTAGCGGAGTCATTGGCCCATATGCCTTTAAAAACGACGATTTTCAGAATGCGAAAAGTGGTTGAATATTTGTGTTTCCGTTTGCGACTTTTACGCGCCAGCCGTGGTGGCCACATGGCAGAAATCATACTTAAACATTAATTTCATAAAATTTTCCTTCCAGTTCTTGCCCGTTTCATTGATATTGAAAATATATTTCCTTGTTTTATTATGATTTAAACTTGTCACTCTATAAAAATACACCCTTTAGAACCTGTTTCAGGGCCAAACTCTTGGATCTCGCCTATAGTTATCGTACTTAAAGAGAATGATAAAATTCGTCTTTGTGTGTATATGCGACGAGTCAACCAAGTTGTTCTTCGAGAAAATTACCCTTTACCATCTTTTGAAACATTTATGACAAAGTTAAAAGGAGCCAAGTTGTTCTCTGGATAAGACTTAAAATGGGCATATCAACAGTTAGAGTTGCATGAATCTATCCTTAATATAACTCACCGAGGACTATTCCGCTATAAAAGGCTAATGTTCGGAATGAAAGCTCACTACGAACTAAAAAACGTAGACATGTCGTCTCACCACAGACACTTTTTAACAATGACATGGTCCATGCTTGCATTACATCGGACCAGTCCATGGACTTATCTATTTAATCAAATTGGATCAGGTGGTCCAATATTATTTGCAGGGAATTCTCAAAAATTCGTTTTTCTTTTAAGTGTATTTGTGCACCGTAACCCTGCAAATAATAGGAATAGTCCAAACACGCATGTAAAATGTAGCCCACAAGTTACTAGGAGTAGTCCAAAAGTAACCCAATCGTATGGAAAAAACATGGTCTATTTAACATAACGATGTTCTAGAGCAGGACTATATAACCCCGCTTTGGATAACAAAGGAGTGGTCTTAAATCTAATCTATTGTCTACACAAGAGGATTAGTTTTAACTTCGTTTAAAAACGAAAACATGTCGTTAAAACTCGAAGACATGTCGTCTCACTACAAACACTTTTTAACAATGACCTGGTCCATGCTTGCATTACATTGGACCAGTCCATGGAGTAATCGATTTAATAAAAATTAATCAGGTTCCAATATAATTTGCAATTTGGAAAATTGGCCACAGAGATGAAATAAGTGACGAATGAAAAATGCGTTAATCATTTGCGAGGCAGCTTTCGAAGAAAGAGAAAGAAAACGTTTTTTAGTAGTGAAGTGGCGATGTGTAAAAACTCTCTCTCTCTGAGTGCTTTGTGAAATTGGCAGTAATTGTTAGTCCTATTGGAAAAAATTATATTTAGTCGAGACTAATTTTAATTGTATCAAAATAGAAAATATTAACGCTTAGCACTAAGTTTAGCTTGAACTAAAGTAAATACTATTGTTTTCCGTACTTTTTTCCATTCTCAGGAACGTTCAGAATTCGAATTTTTTTTGTAAAGAATCATGTTCATCGTATAGCAATAAATTATACTTAATAAGAAGGAAAGAGGTTTTATTATGGGATCTGTTTAGACGGGTTCCAAAAGAAGCCGCTTTATTTTTTCCTACATACACTTATGCACATAATCACTACCTTATACAAACTGTTTTTTTTTTAATATTTAATAAGTTTTTAATTTTAATTTACAGCTCCATCAATGAACTTGTCGATTGCTCCGAAAACGCAGCAAGAAAAATATGTGGTGCCGATGCAGCAAAATTTACACGCGAGCTAGTCGATAAATACGCTAACAGCTTAACAAAGGTTAGTGATCCATTTTTCCCTCTATATAACCGTAAATATTTAGCCAAACTTTAAGCTTTTATATCCATACCCAACAAACATTTTGATTTCTAGAAAACTTTGAGAGTAAGATCAATCACGGTGCACTTAATTTAAAGCGAATTTGTGGAAAACTGTTGTCAAATGCTCGTATTAAAATGTTGCAAAACTTTAACACAAAACTCTTCTAGCTAAAATTTTGTGCTCCTTTGTTAAAAAAATCCAGCTTAAAATAAAAAAAGAAAAGAGCTGCATATCGTTAAACGTATTCGTATGTTTTGGCAGTTTTCAAAGCAATCTAACTTACTAATATTAAAGAGGTGTGTCCTGGTATGCAAGTTTGTAGTGAGCTAGTCTATCAGTATGAGGGTTGCGGGTTCGATTCACACCAGGGCTTCAAGTCTGCTTCACTACAACGGGTTAAAGGCCTACGGTCGTTTAATTGGTCTGTTTTTTTAAGTGTATCCAAAGTGTTAAAAACAGCTTTTTTTAAAGAAAGATAAATTTGTTTAAAAATAAACACCTCTTTGTGCGTTAAAATGTTCATTATCTGACAAGTTTGTTGTATTAAAAATTAAAATAATGTAAATGATTTTGTTATTCGTGCTCAATTCCCAGTTTTTATTCTTGATAAAAACACTTGAAATTTATTGTTGAAGGGATAAGCTATTCCTATGCGCATTTTACTGGTTGCTTAGGCCAGATCATCAGGAAACATCATCCATTAAGATTTTAGAAAAACTAAAGATATTAAACCAAGTAAAACTGTTAAGCGTATAATAATTACAGAAACAGTTGTATTTGTAACAATATATTCTTCCAACATTATTTGTAGTTGTAAGTAGGTTAAGAAAAAACAAAATAAAAACAAAAACAACTCGCTTTATGGCAATTGAAACCTACGTTTCAAATTTAATCAAATAATCTTCAAAATTGCGACCTCTACTTTGTGCGCAAGGTTACGTGGACAGACAACCGGCAGCTGGCCGGACGGACATTAACTAAAAAAATTATTCTCAGTCGACCGGCTTACTACATGGGTCTAGTGGGGTTGGTCATACATTTTGCCCATCTAGGGGCATCCTAGCGATGTAGGGGCAAACTTTATGAATTTCATTAAACGGCCATATTTGTATGGGGGCCCCCCTAAGGAGGTGGTGATATATGGCAAGTATGTTTTAAGAAAATTTTAAGAACAAAACACTTAAGGAGGTCGGTCATACATTTAATCCCCCTAGGAGCGAATCCTTGGCAGTTATGGGGCTTTTTTGTATACAAGCCAAATACGGTACACAAAGGTTGTGAACTGACGAACACAAACATTAAGATAACTTCTCGCCTATTTTAGCGTGCTTGTGGAACTTTTAGCTGTGAAATTTAGCTAACGTGTTCTGTTTTTTAGTGTATACATAGTGAACTATTAATTAACATGCTGTTTTTTGGAGGAAATATTTTATAATTTTTTTTTGCATTTTAAAATTTCTAACCCCACAAGAAATGCAGCGTTTGAAATTTAAAAATTCAGTATAAATTTCTGTAGAAAGCAACAACAAAATTAGAAAATATTTTTGACTTTGTTTTTGCTTTCAAAGTAATTTTTGGCGTTGCGTTTTACACAATTTGGGCATTACTTGTAAATACACTTTCCATAAAAAATAGACCAAATACGGGCAGTTATTTGAAAGATATCATTAACTCTCTATTTTAAATATTTTTTTTCACTTTCAAGATTTTAAAAAACAAATATCACATATTTTAACATTTGATTTGTTGTTTTTTATTAAAAAAAAAGAAGAAGTTATCTAAAATTGCTATTCGCTTTGAAATTCGAATTAATAATTTTCAGTATGTTTTCACAAGTTTTTTTAAATTAAAAAGGCAAAGAAATTGGATAATAAATGGTTGTTGGGTATTGATATTTGCAGATACATTTATACATCCGAGTGCAATAAATTGTATAAATTTCAAATGTTTGCAAGTGTGAGTGTGGCTGGCTAACTGTACATTAAAGGAAGAAATGACCAAACCCAAATGGTTTTTTGTTTTAGTTTTTTCTTTTTCCTTCCTATTATTTTCACACATACAACCAGCTATAAATCGTTTTGTGAAACCTCTGGTGTTTTTTTTTTGCTTTATACTTTTTTCAGATTTACTGCGAAGATTTTACACGACATCCGGAAATTTGTCGCAATGGTGAGGACGATGCCGGCATTGCCTTACGTAGTCCCTGGCAACTTATTATTGCCCTAACTGTGGCACTGTTTGCTTTGGTCGGCTATCAACAAACCATACTAACAAGATAGACGACACATTGGTTGTCAGTATTGTTGCAACATACAAACATAGAGAAAGAACGTTGTTCAAAGTGCGATGAAGTTAAAGTTTTTGTTCTAACATTGGTCGAAATGTCTGTCTTGATGTTAAATTTTTTTTTTTGAAAATGCTGTGTGGAAACGGAAATGGTAATACAATTCTTTGTTTGTATTTTTATTAATAGCCAGGTTGACGACTTGATCAACCAATAAAGTAACAATTATATTGACTTTAATATTTGCCCCTTACACGACTTATCCTTTCCGTTAACTTTAATGCAATTAAAATAAACACCATAAACGCTAAAGACACAGCGAAGCACCAATGAACTAATCATCCAGAACCCCCACGACAAATTATTGTGCCAGCAAATACATACAAACATACATAAGTACATAGTATAAGTATAATATTAAAGTATGTTTTGCGAAACTAATGAGCAATTATTAATTTTAAAATAAAAGTATATACATACATATGTATAATTATTAATTTTGGTTTATCCTAGAACTATTGAAATACACACATACAGAGAAAAAAGTGTTTATATGTATGTATGCATCGCACTTATTGTGAATTACACCACGAATACACCATGCAATAAAACATTAAGAATTACACAAAAACATAAAAATACAAAAACAAAATTAAATAAATAAATTAAATTGTAATGATACAAATTAAGTGCATATATTAAATAATTTAAGTACTTATAGACATATTTGAATTACTTATTGGGGAATAAGATATAAAACTACTTATTATTGATTATTATTTAAAAATATAATTTATGCACGTAAAAACCAAAAAGATTTTTTTTGTTATATCTTCTGTTTTTTATTTTTTAATTATTAATAACTGATTGTATTTATTATATTTATTATTATATACATACATACATACTTATTAAAAAGAGTTTGCAAATATCTTGTCTTGTTTGGATTTTATTTTAGGATATACTCAAGGTGAATTCATACAGGTGACTTTTATAAGGACACATATCACTATAAATTGTTCAAACCTAATACAAAAAAATTTACACCAGCTTTCGCTCTCTGCGTCCACCTGTATAAATTCGCCTGGATATACTATTACATTTTAAGATATACTGAAGTATTTACTGGAAGGAACATTTTGTGCAAGTACATTTTTATTAAATAATTTTTTTTTTCTTTATTGTTACATAAAAAACTTTATGTGAATATTTTACTTTACACATGTCTTATGCAGGCTTGCCAGAAGAATTAAAATTAAAAGTTCTAAATCGACAAAAAAAGTGCTAAATTGTTCTACAGTGAAAAACAAAAGTCCTAGATTTGTAACATTGATTTTTATACCCACACCACAATAGTGGAGAGGGCATTATGCTGACGTGTGTTACCGATCGAATCAGAATCACTTTTTGAGTCGATCTAACAATGTCCGTCCGGCTGGCTGTCCATGTAACCTTGTGCGCAAAGTACAGGTCGCAATTTTAGAGATAATTTAATTAAATTTGGCTTATAGGTTCTTATGGGCACAAGGACAAAGCCTATTGAAAATGGCCCGAATCGTAGGACTACGAGGGGAGATAGGGGCAATTTCTTCCTCTCAAAAACTATCATACAGATTTTAATGAAATTTAAAACATAGATAGATAGATATTTATGTAGACACATAAGAATGATTCTACATGGGTCCCTATATAGGCTGCACTCTCCAAGGTTTCTTTTAAATGTGCTAAATTCCCATTTCATACTATTGAGAAATTGAAATTTATTGTACCTAGTCACTTTAGGCTTTTTAAAGGACTGGTTTACAATTTTTTGATTCAATTACTATTATTATCTAACTACTAAAGAATGCCTCGTAGAAGGCCTCGTCTCTGTGGTATAAAAGAAAAGATACACCTTCCACACTTGCTTCTATGAGAAGGGAATAGAGAAGGAGCTACATTTTTTGTATGGTTTTTTTGCACAAGCAAAAGCAAAATAATTATTGTTTTTGATCCCGTCACCATTCTTATGTACCTGCTTAGGAAGCGAGAGCGGAAGGCCTACTCCGCAATGACAACGTGTGCAAAAAATATATGAGTATGGAATGGAGCGAGCTGGCCTTGTACGTCCCAAAGATGGGGTACAGATATATGTATAGGTATACGCTGCCAATGTGTATTTCTATCCAACAAACACGGAGGTATGATTTCAAATTGAAAATGATTTGAAATCAAACGTTTTCTCAAACGACAAACGTTTGATAATGATTTGAAAATCATAGCGTTCTCAACAAAAAGGGGAAATTATTTTCAAATGGAAAAATGCCTTTATTTTCAACTTGCTTGCAAACGTAATTCTCAAATGTTTTTCAAATGTGGATTATAATACAATGTGGAATGTAAATAAAACTGTTTAATTTAAATTTATCATTTATTTAAATAAACTTTGAGATAAACATTCGGTACCATAGCTAAAAGATGAAATAGTGTTCTTTCCGTTCTCTAATTCTTGGAAAGACAAAATACTTGGCTCCCTTTTATTTTGAGGATTGGAGCACCGCGATCGTTCAACAAACTTTCTTCACTTTCCCTTTTTGTTATTTTTCTTTTTTTTCGTATTTTTAATCATTGTAATTTCTCACAAATAATTTTTAATTTTCACAAGAAATAAACTGTTCACTTTATATTAAAATTTATTTTTAATAGTAAAACACATGTAACCACAAAGTAAACAAATTTAACTTTAATCGACATTTTTAATGCTTACATTTATTTTTCGCTTTAGTATTGCCAAGTTTATTTTTTATTTGATTTTAACATTTGACATCAAATTGATAAAACATTTGATTTCAAATGTTTATTTTCAAATCATTATCAATTTGAATTTAAATGTTAAACCAAACAATTGAAAAACGTTTGAGAATGCGTTTGATATCAAATATAAAGTCAATTCATATCAAAGCTTTGACTTCGTGTTTGCTATAACGTAAATATACAGAGCAAGAAAGAGGAAGCAGAGATGGCAAATTTTAATAATTTTTGAACTAAGCAACATTTTTTGTGTTGTTATGCAGAAAAATATCAAGATAATTTTAAAGCTTTTTAAGATTTGACTACGGCGGTAAGTTTATTTTATTAGGACAACGAAGGGCGGTTGGCGGCAATTTCTGCTTCTCCGAAACTATCAAACAGATCTTAATGAAATTTAAAACAAAGATAGATACATACTAATATGAACACACAAGCTGTATATATTTTAAAAAAATAGGACCACGAGGGAAGCTCGAAGGTATTTTCCTTTACAACTTATTAAAAAGAAATGTTTTAATTTTAAATCGTTACAGAAAGGCGTCTAATGCCATGTTCGCACGGTGCTTTGGATTACTTCGCTCTCTGTTTTAATTACTTATTTGAATTACCATGTTCGCACGGCATTTTCCTAATCGGTTTTGACAGTTTATATGCTTCTTCTTTTTTTTGTTAATTGTGTTTATTGCTAAATTTAATTGTTTGTTTGCGGTTACTTGTATTACGAATGGAAAGAAAAAGTAAGTAAAACATATTATTTAAAAGAAATACATACAAATAAAATATTTATTTTCTTTTTTGGATTCCATTAAATTTTATATTATAAAATTACTTCCTTTACATTTGTTTACTTTCTTTATGTTATATTTTGTTTGTGTTTTAGTGCTTTGACAGCTATTGATGGAAAAAAACCGATAAAAGTTAGAGATCACATTGATTTTAAAGTAATCCACAGGGTAATAAAAATTGAATTACGTACAAATGAGATAATCCGCTCTCAAAATTTTGTATGACGAATTATGTAATTTGGATCATAATTAGGCTGTGGATTACGAATGAGAGATTGAATTACGAAAAAACGGTGTCGTGCGAACATGGTATAAGCAAGCGCTGAATGTATTACGTGGCGGTTACACAACATACAAATCAATACTTATGTACATGCATAAAAAACAATATCTTCCATCTCGAGTCGTCTACCTATGCTATGTGTGTGTGACAGCGACAAGTGCAGAAGTGCAAAAAAATTGTGCGGATGCGTAAAGGTTTTTTACAGGCAAAATATCGTAGAGCCACTTGTCTCCGTCACACGCACATAGCATAGTAAGTGACGAGACGGAATATATGGGGTTTTAAGCAGGGCTGGGCAGTATTTGAAATACGTATTTAAAATACAAATACGTATTTGTATTTTAAATACATGACGTGCAATTTTTTTGTATTTTAAATACGTGCCCAGCAAGTATTTTGTATTTTAAATACATACAATGAATAGAAGTAGTTTGTATTTTTAATACATGACGTGCAAGTATTTTGTATTTTAAATACATATGTACAATGAATAGAAGTACATAGTTTGTATTTTGTATTTTAAATACATAAAAATGGGAGTATTTTGTGGCTGTAGGAAATATCGCCCAAAGAAAAATGGCCCAAAAAAAAAAATGAAAAATCGCCCAAACGAAGAATCGCCCAACCAAACATGAAAAATGACCCAAAAAGGTAAATACGAAATTTTGCCCAAAAAAAACGAAAAAGGGCCCAAAAAGAAAATGAAAAATGACCCAAAAAGCAGAAACGAATTTTTTCCCAAAAAAAAAAAAAAAAAATTGAAAATTACTCAATTTGCAAAAAAGTGTTTATTATTCATATAAATTTAGTTATGTATATACAAATATAAGTTTTATGTAAAAATTTGCATTGTGCCTTCAACAGCTGTTCGGCAGTATGGACGCTATGACACTTTGCAAAGTGTCATAATGTCCACAACTTAACTTATAAGGATACCGGCTTCGCCAACAAAAGCTTCTCTGCACAAGGATTTTCTCCTCTATGGTATAACAAATACCGGCTTCGCTAACTAAAGCTTCTCTGCACAGACGGCCTGCGGCCGGGCGCAAGGACTTTCTCCTCTATGGTATAACATACACCGGCTTCGCTAAGTAAAGCTTCTAAAATCTGCCTTGTTTCCGAACGAAGGCCGACTACGCAGAGAAGCTTAAGCTAGCGAAGCCGGTTTTTTTTATACCATAGAGTAGAAAATCCTTGCGCCCGGCCGAAGGCTGGCTGTGCAGAGAAGCTTTAGTTGGCGAAGCCGGTATCCTTATAAGTTAAGTTGTGGACATTATGATACTTTGCAATATGTCCCGTTATTTTTATAATGATAATGAATGATTTGGACAAAAAGTATGTAACATTTTGGAAGAATTTTAAAAATGAAAAATGGCCCAAAAAAAATGGGCTATTTTTCATATAACAATTTTTGGGCGATTTTTCATAATGAAAAATCACCCAATTTCAAAAACGAAAAATCACCCAACAATAACGAAAAATAGCCCAAAAATTTTGGGCCATTTTTCATATGAAATCAGGCCCAATTTTACATGCAATTTTTCATTTTTGTTTTTGGGCCATTTTTCTTTGGGCGATATTTCCTACAGCCGTATTTTGTATTTTAAAAACATAGTTTACAAAATATATTTTTCAGTTTATTGAAGATTGTTTGCATTATGATCTACCAAAAACTAGAATCGCTAAAGAACGTATCGGAAGTAGAAGCACCAGTAAAGAAGACGATGATTTTGTTGTTTTCGTAGATAGGGATGATGGTGAATCTAGGACATCAAATTTGGAGTTGGAATTTGTCAGTTTCCTCAGTGACAAGTGCAAAGACATTATTACTATTGACAGCTATCCAAATATAAAAAGAGTATAGAGCAATTCCATATGAAAACGATCAAAATTGGCAAATTTTTGGACGACCCCTCTCCGATTTTAAAATAAATAGTCTCAATCGATTGCCCAGCAAAAAATAATGTACCTAAATATTTTTTTTTTTATAGTGACTGGTTTAGTGGTGGTGTACACCACTGTCATGTGACAAAATTGAAAAATTCTTCAAAAACTACTAAAGCGATCGCAACGAGTGATAGCTCGTTGGAAAGGTATTGAATCAGGCTTTAATTGAAAAATAAAATTTTCCTAATTTTTCTTAGAAATTTACCTTTAAATTTTCCCATGAAAATTAAATTTTCCGATTTTCCACAGAAGCTCCTAAATTTTCCGGCAAATTTTTTTTTGGATTCCTCATAATTTTTGCTTTAAGAATCAGCAATAAAAAAATGGGCCCCGACTCCTTTTTTGGACAGGAGAAGAGCATTTAAGAGACCACCTTGTTAAAAATACATTTTAAAAATTATTTTACAGTTAAAAATACATTTATGAAGAAAAAATCTTTCTTATTTTGCTGCTTATACTTAATTACAATATTTATTAAAAATTTCAATTGTCTTGGCATCATTATAAAATTAAAGTAACTTTAAATTTAGCACGTCGGCAGACGAAGAGTACCGCTTTACATTAATTGACATATCAGAAATATTTGGTATGAAGCAATGAAACTTTTGCGTTCCAGTTATAGTTTTGACATTATTAAATCTGTTTTGAATTCGTCGCTCCATGGCATCGTGTTCTTTTTGAGTGCATAAAACTGTGTTAATGGCAATTTCCTTGCTTTGAATCCACGAAAACAAATGTTGTACATTTAAGATCTGGTCAGTATATGGCCTTTGCAAACTTGCCTTAGTCGCCATGCGTTTTAGGGTTCCCCCTAACGCATCGCATGGGCCCTTACCGTGGGACGTCGCGAAAAAGTGCCACTCGACCTTGCAGTTTTGTTCTTCTTCAATTATGCAAAGATTGTAAAAATTTTTTTTATTCTTGTACTGAGAGGCGCGGCTTCTGAGAAAAACGTTACTTCGTCGATTGCATCGAATTTTGATCTTAAGAATTCAAACAGTTTCATTTGAAATAAATAAACGGACACATAATTATGAGCTAAGCTCTCCGCGACAACAACAAGGCTTACGGTCTGCAGTTCGTTATCTTCGTTTTTGAAATAAATGCAAAAAGGATGCACCCTGCACTGGTCGTTTGTCCAGTGATAAGCCGGAATTTCATCCTGAACGAGAAAAGTGTAATTCTCGGCAAAGTCACTTATCACAATGAATTCATTTTGGGCTAATTTCTCCTTACTTTCCTTTAGAAATTTCGATTGCATCTCGGATATGAAATGGTGCGCCTTTTTAAAACAACTTTCAATGAGGTCCCTTATGAGGAATTCTTCAATTTTGTCACATGACAGTGGTGTACACCACCACTAAACCAGTCACTATAAAAAAAAAAAATTGTAGGTACATTATTTTTTGCTGGGCAATCGATTGAGACTACATATTTATTTTAAAATCGGAGAGGGGTCGTCCAAAAGGTGATCGCTTTCATATGGAATTGCTCTATAATAGAATTTAATACAAGTTTGTGCTCATCAGGACCTGTAGAAAGATTTTTTTCTTCAGCAGGTTTTATTTTTTCTTCAACAAGAAACTGTTTTATGCTACATTCAAAAATCTGATATTTATGAAAGAAAACAATTGTTTTGTTTTTTTGTTTTATCTAATTTATTATATTTGGTTTGAATAAAAATAGTTTATTGCGTATTTTAAATGCATACAGGTACATGACGTGAAAGTATTTTGTATTTTGTATTTTAAGTACCGCAAACCATGTATTTTGCCCATCACTGGTTTTAAGTATGCATGTAAGTATTGATTTGTATTTTGTGCTAGTAAGAAAGAGTGAAACAACCACTCAATACATATGTATTTATAGCGTTTGCTTAAGATACATGTACGCAACATGTTTTTTACTTCAGACTTGTCAACTTTTCAGGTCACATGTTATTGTGCATGTGTGTTAATTTTTTTTTTAATATTCGATCAAAAACGTACATGTAACTTGCCCCTCGTGATCATAGTTTGAAAAAAATACTAGCTACTGTGTCCAAATAAATAATGATCTTTATATTTTTTAAATTTCATTAAAATCTATTAAATAGTTTCGGGGAGGCAGAAATTTCCTCCTATCTCCCTTTTAGTCATACATAGCTTATATATCTATATAAGTATGGATCTATCAATATTTTAAATTTTATTAAGATCTGTTGGATAGTTTCGGAGAGACATAAATTGCCGCCTATCTCCCCTCGTTATCCTATTTATTTTAAATACATAGCGTAAGTATCTATATAAATTTGAATCTATCTATGTTTAAAATTTCATTAAAATCTGTCAGATAGCTTCGGAGAGCAGAAATTGCCCTTTCCCACCCCTTGTGCTCCTATTTTTTTGTATAAAAAGGTATAGCTTATGTGCAGTTTTACATAGGTACTGCTGATTTTACGGACAAATTTATTTTATGTATCATAAATAATATGTACATAGTCCCAAACCTGTCTAGTGATCAAAGCACATTTTTGTGCCAAAAATACTGAAGGTATTTTTTTAAAACATGGATATTTTATATGTATGGCAGATAACCAAAACACATTCATGGGTATTGAATAACATCTGCATAATATTCATATATTTTTGTCTACTGAATGTGGTTGCGTGAAGATATTGCCGTGCATAAGTATAAGTAATAACCATTCTTTTTGCAACGCACAACCATAGCTGTTCTTATTATTTGTGTTATAAATATGTGTATACACAATAATGAAAAGCGTGGGCTAATACCTCTGTATATTTTTCTTATGGGTACTTGTTGTCATTCTCTGGTCAGTATCTATTAGTGCTGGGAAACAATCTATAATATCGAAAATATCGAGAGGAAAAAAATCAACATAGACAACACGTAAAAGCAGCTATAATCACAGTTTTTCGTCTAATGTTAACTTGCTAATAATTCGCGCTGAATAACAGTAATGTATACAAACAAGAAGAATAGCAGGTGGTATTCATAGCTCAGCTTTGCTTCTTTGTACTGCTAATTACCCTGCTAGAAATATTTGTCAATTGATCCAACAGACTAATAATGGGATTTGTGAAAATAGAACAATACAAAAAGAAAGGACTCATGACCAGTGAAAGAAAAACCAATCCCTTAACTGGTTTATAAAGAACAAAAAGGTAGACAAAGTTATAAATTACAGTACCGTCTTCAACAGTGCTGTGACACATTTTTTGGTACTTTTTAAACTTTAGTTCTGAATTTAATTCTAATAAAACAAGTTATTGAAATAATACTACATTGTAATAAACTAATACTACATTTTAGTAACTGACACTAAGCACGTTCAATGAGAATAGATCTGTGCCTGTTCAAATGGTGTCAATTGACCCCCTCCAATGACAACCTCATGTAAAAGTGATAGGTCTTATTGGTGTCAGTTCGGTTCGCTTAGGGAAGAGGCCCTTCTGTCAAAATTTTTATATGTTTAGATGGGGGCTGAAATGTCAAATGTTGTTACATTGTCATAAACATTAGGCAATACAATGTATGGCTGTTAGAGGAAAAGTCCTCTAGATCGATTACTTTTAGGCGGAGAATCAATACTAATTTAGAACATTATCTAAATTAGTTACTTTAGAAAGAGGCTTTTCAGCTGGCGTTGAAATCTTAAATAACCGGAGAAAATGCATTAAGCGATAAAAGAAGGATATTCTTGTGGTTTTACAAGCATCAATTTGTTCCTTCTCAATAAGGAACCTTCAGTCGATAGCATCGATAAAGAAATCTGAACTATCGATAAATATCGATAGTATCCCAGCACTAGTATCTATCGTATGCAGAAAAATAGGATAGTTTACCCTGTTTTTTAGAGTCCTTAAATTGAAGAATTTAATTTGCAAGTTTGTGCAAAATTATTAAAAAAAAATGTGTTTACAAAACGCACTAAAACTGCAACTTGAGCCTCTTAAATGAACATATGTTTCAAGTTTGCACAAATGCATTTCGCCCTTTTTTACGTCAAAAAATAAATAAACTTTTACAATTTTGCAGTCTAAATGGGGTTGGTCAAAATGTTCCTAAGTTTCCTTTCCCTAAGGGCCGATTTTCGAAAATCTTAAAAAAATACTTAAAACAATCGGCAGAAATAAATACGAAACATGTATTTTTGAGATTGTTGTGAATTTGTTATTGGATTGTAAAGAAGTCATGCTCCGATTAAATATGGAACAAAATATTTTTCAAATGGTTCTGATGACAGATCATTACTTTTTTCATGAAACCGAGATATCACAAAAACCCAACGAAAAAATCGCAATGCGTTAAATCACATGATCTTAGAGGCCAGTTGACATCATAGTTTCTTGAGATAATTTGTTCTTAAAATCGTTGCTTCAATCACCCCTATCGTGAATAAACATTCCTTGGGAGTTTTTTTCCCTTTTCCCATTTTTTTCAATTGAATTAACATAGGAAAAATTGGAGAAGGGAAAAAACTCCCACTTCATACGCGGTGTCTCAGGTGCCGATGTCTTTCTGAAACCACATGTATTCCAGATCCATGCCAGCTTGCAAGAACTCCGTTATCATGTTTCCGTAACGAATACCGTTCACATTTTTTAAATAAGTCTGCTTTCACACGTTTCATCTTTTGATGCTCAACTCATATGTTTTTAGGTGAGAGAAGAAAGATGAAAGGGGGTTAGTACGGAGATGCCTGTACTCGGTCAGTACGCTTTATGTTTTTATTCGTTGGTTTATGCACAACTATGGCTGCATGTAATTTTTTTTGTTTTCTTTTTCTCTTTGATTCGCTGTTAATAAAATTATTGTTGTTTTATACCGAAAAAAGTTGAAACCGATTGCTGCGTGTGATTATATTGGCATCTTTAAAATGGAATTGAAAAGAAGTTGAGCATCAAAAAATGAAACGTGTAAATTTAGACTAAGTTATTACAATTATAACGCCTTGTTCTTTCGTAAAGTGCTCCAATTTTAATAATCGGATTAAACATATGTGACAGCTGCCAAATTTCAGAGTTACCACTTACACATCTCACTTAATTTAAAAGGTAAACTCTTACTGAGTCACATTTTATTATCGTAACAATAAACTATCTAGTGTGCATGAGTCCGAAAAAATATTTTGATTTCGATTTTCATGGGTGCTCAAGCATAATTAAAAGCTTATAGGGTATATATAGATTTTTCGGAAGAGGTTTAGAGGTCGCTCAAGTCGAATTTTTGCCACAAATCGGGTTTGCCGGTCTTTTTTGACACACTTATGTACATGTCAAAAATTTTAGCGAGTGTTTAAATTTGCAATTCTTAAGTTGGACCCCAAATTTTAGCTGTTTACTTAAAGAAATGAAGAAGTGATAAATATTTGGCAGGAATTGACCACCGTTCAATGGTGAGTATTTTATTATTAATAAGATTTCTGTATAACGTGCTAAATTCCCAATTCTTCATATTTGATAAATAAACTGAAATGTATTGTTGAAGGAAAACTAGCTTCTTTTTTATTTTAGTTTTTGAATGAGCTATCCACAGAATCGTAAATTAAACTTGAATTCAAATGGTCAGGATATCGGTTTAAAAACTGTTTTGTAAGCGTTAATTGATATCGATAGCGATTCGTTAGCAATTTGTGATTCGGGAAAGTGGGCTGCTAACCCTCGTCCCCTAGATTGGTGATAGGGCTGCTATCTACGTGTCCAATCCCACGATGCAAACATGTTTCAGCGGTTATCGCCTACTTTCCTGAGACGTCTTTTCGACCATTCAGGATACATGGTTGTGGCGCCTTCTAACTCTGGCTAGCCTTAAAGCGGATGCTACAAAGCCATTGCCCGGGTCTAAGACCGGAAGTAGTTAGCTGCTTGGACAGTTCGACAAAGGAATCGTCCTGGCCACTCCCAGTGTGTGGCAAATCAGAAACTTTCCACCTCTGCGAAAAGTCCCACCCCCCTATGGCGCCCTATGCTCCAATGGGAGTTAGAGGAACACATATATATATATATATATATATATAATTGATATCGAAAACTTTGGCACTTGCCGTTCTCGAGATTTTAAAAAATCTTTTATTTTTTATGAGATGTGTCATGCCCACTTGTCCAATCTCGCCCACATTTCGTCGGCTGTTGTGTATTGATAACCAAGATGCATGGGCTTTGGAAACTTTGGGTCCTGTCATTCTTCAAATATACATAAAAATTAAATTAAAAAAAGAACAACAACAGGGGATTTTAGGGTGACATTAGAGGCAGTCGTGGTTTTTTCTTCATATCTCAGCCATTTGTGGACCGATCAGTCTGAATTTTAATAGCAAACAATGCCGGACTATGTAAATATCAAGTCTCCATCATATGAGGGGTCTTCGGAAAACCCATTTCAACGGACACCGCTAAATCAACTTCGCTCCTCATAAGGGTAAGATCAACATTATAGAAATCACAAACTAATTTTTACCTTTGGTGAAGGGTATAAAAAGAACCGAATCTTGGAATTCTATAAACAAAGTGTTCAATAAATAAGACAAAACTGCTGACAGAAAAGGCTTTTATAACGAGCTTAAGACTTTAAACGCAAGATACTCGTCGACAAATGACCGCGTGTTATGCGTTTCTACCTTAAGTGCTGTGGCAAAAGAGTTTGACTACCATTAAAGCACATTAAAATATATTTTTTTCTATTTTGCACCTTATGTGTGTTCTTTATTCAGATGCGAACATAGTTTAAGATATTTGGATAATTTCGATACTTTTTTAGAAAGTTGCATGATACGCCAATTTTTTCATTCAACTTTGTAAGATTTTAATTTAGATTTATTTAATTTACTTCTGATCAAGTTGTTTATATCAAAATATTCGATAAAATAAAGAGTTTTGTGTTACAAAATGTGTTGCCATTAAGTATTTTAAACAATAGTTGGTCATTGCAACTTTTCGGTAATTGCAACAGGTCAAATTTTTTTTGAGTAGTGAAAATCGAGGTCCCACTCTATAATGCAGTATGCCCATGTATGCTTTATCTTAGAGGTGTTTATTGCATGTAAAATGTTAGTTTTTCAAAATGAGTTTCATTTAAAGCAGAAATAACTTTTGACTATTGAATTTTATATTAATTGAAAAAGAAATCTAGTTCGGCTTTTTTAAAAAATTGCGTAAAATTAATGATAAATTAAATTTTACTTTAAAACCTTCAAAAATTAAGAAACATCTACAAATACTTTTCTTTTTCAGTAATTTTTTTCTTAAATCGATTTCTTTTCATAGTAATAAATTCAAAGATTAATTAAAAACAATGAAAATAATTATTTTTGTCTGCCTCTGAATAGACGTGGACATGTATGAATGCATCGTTGGCTTTAACACTATCGGCACTGTCTAATAGCAAAATAATATGTTTTTTTTATTAGTTTATGTCAAAAGTTTTGCAAATTTAAATAGAATTTGCCAACAATACTTTCTTTGTTTATACAAAATATTTTGCATATTTTGCAAATCACCATAAAAGTAAATCTTTAAGCTTTAACGCTACGCCTTTGCATTTTACTCTAGAAGCTTTTGATAACAATTTTGTTCAAAATCAACAATATATGTGACCTTCTCTGAGAAAAGGGACGTAGTGTGTCAAAAGACGGGCTTGGACTGAAGAGTGGTACCTAAAAGGGAGTAGAATAAGATGAAATGAGTTTTTCTCAATACTTAATTTTCACACACCAGGTCCCTTTTCTCGGAGAAGGTCACATATAGCAACAAAAGCTAGGCTAGAATATTTTTGTCTTTGATAACTTTAAGTTATTTAAAACAATTTTATTTATTTTGCTCCATAAAATAACGCCATTAATAACGCAGTTGTGCAGGTAATCAAAAGCCGTGAATAGGACACCCCTTTGTACAGCTGCAATTATCTACAATATTTGCAAACAAGTATCGGTGGTTTGTTTTATGTTTTAAGGGTGTCTATGTTTACTTGCTGTGAGATAAAAGTTGTGTTCTAGAAAAGTTCCTTTATAATTTTTTTTATATTTTGTTTTGTGACTGACCAAAATTGTCTATATTTTTTTGTGTCATTTTATTAGGACATTCTGCAATAACTTAAGTTTTCTTAAGCAAGTGAACAAGTGCAAAAGAAAAAAAATTGTTTTAATGCTAATTGAGTTATTTTAATGAATTTTATTAAATGGGTCGTGGAGAAACCTTAGCGGAAGCTGAAAGAAACAAAAACAACTTAACGATGCTGGAAAAAATATTGGGTTTTGCCGAACTCACATGACGTGGAATAGCGAGTTTCACCGTTTCGTTGTTATCAGATGAAACAACTTCAATTTAGAAGGTCAATAATTATTATTTTCACGATCTCCGAGTAGAGGATCATCAATTGTATCGTTTACATAACAAAGTGGGAGGGGTAACGGTGTGGGTATGTGTGGTAATGCTGAAATTTTTGTCCAGCACCATCAAAGAGAATTGCAATATTGGAGTGCTAGAAGAAGCGTATCCTCACTTTCAGAAAATATTTGGAAGCTTACAGTGGACATTGCAGCATAAAAATGCAACAATTCATAATGCCCGGGTGGTTAAGTCATGGCTTATAGAGTGTATGGTTCTGGAAAGCATAAGTTTACTATCAATAAGGAACAATTGAAGGCATAAGTGTGGCTTGGTCGACCATTTCGCTCGATTACATAAAATCTTTATGTGATTCTATTTCCAATGGAATTTACTGAAACAATCTGTAAAAATGGAGGCCTTCTTGAAAAGGCTTTTCATCAAATGTAAATAAAATTAAACATTTTTGTTGCAAACAATACATGAACTGTTTTTATGGGAGTTTCCTATTCATGCGACGCAAATTTTGAAAGAAGAAATTTGCAAAAATTCACCTTTAAATGATGCAAAAACGAGCAACGTTTTTCCAGCCTTAGAGTAAAGATTTCAAATTTTATCGTGATGTGTAACATTTTTAGAATCGCGACTAGCTTTACTTTACAACCATTTCTTGATCGAATGACTTTTCGAAATCAATGAAGACTAGATGTAAAGATTCGTTCATCTCGTGTATTTGCTCCATTATAAAATGTAATGTTGCAATGTGGTCTGTGCAACTTCGTTGGGGTCAAAATCCAGCCTGCTGTTTCCTTAAAGTTTGGTTGATTTTTTATTAAATACAGCGCCAATTGTTGCAGTCACTCAGGCCTTCCCTAATTTGCTTGAAAAGTTGATGTAGTACTTTGGATGATTCTTTGGGATTAGATACCATTACTTTTTTTATTATGACCAGCACTCAGGGGATGACCCTTTCTAATGCATGGCATTGTGTTGGTGCTAGGAAAAAAGATTATGGGAAGAAAGATAGAGGAAGTAGTGCTTTGAACATTTGGCTGAACTTATTCTTTTTGAAAGTAAGAGAAAAGACTTCAGCCCGAACGGCTTTCCACATACGAGCAATCTGGCCTATAAACAAATTTTCCTGTAATGCGTTGTATGATGCACCTGCCAATCGACTACAAAAGGACGGGCTCTTGAGGAAAAACGTGTATTACGAACAAAAATACGGATTTTTGGATCCAGATCCCAAATTTCATCAAAGGGATGTGCTCTGAAATACCCACATTGCTACTGCCACCAAAGAGAACCTACAGCCTCTCCTGCACGCGATCTAGAAACTCCAAAATAGACTTTGAAGCAATGGCCTACATGTAAGAGCTGTATTCCATACGCAATCGGATATAGGTGATATAAATAGTAAGGAAATCAGATGTAGTTTATGCAGATGAGGTTCTGTCACGCGTTTATTTACGCAACATTGGGGTTTTCGGGCATTAAAATCGACCCTATTCCCACGACCCCATTCCGAGATTATGTCAAGCGTATCATTCAGGGTCTGCCTCGTAGCACTAACATCGGATACGCTTGGTCTATATTCAAATAAATACGAATGGCAAAGAAGTAGACAGGGTTGGAAGTTCGAAATAGGTCATTTATAGAAAAGCAGAAAGAACGTAGCCTTGCGGCACCCCTTAATGAATCTTGATAAAATTAGATAAAACCCCATCTATAACAACTCGTATAGAGCGATCTCTAAGAAAGCTCGATAAAAATCCAGAGAAACTATCACCGACACCAAATGCAACAAGTTTTGAAAAGAGTTGACCATGCCAGACTTTTTCAAATGTCTACACTCGCCAAAATGGTGAATAGAACGCCACCCTTTTTCCGAATACAGGGCTCGAAAGTATCCATTAGAGCGACGTCTAAGAAAGCCATACTGGCGGTAGCTTTGTAGGTAGTATGATTCTAAAACTTTGACAAAATGGTGATTTACCATGTTCTCCATAACTTTGGAAAGTGTCAACCAAATTGCAAATGGGCGGTAGTTTTAAGGGTAATTGGCCACTCCTTTTTTAAGAATTGGTGTTACATTTGCAACTTTCACACAGACGAGAAATTCCCCAGCATGGTATTAAGTGCTGAAGAGACTGTTTCAAGACCAGTGCATGTATACCATCCGGCCCATGAGACGACATTGTCATGCATGGAGTCGTTGATGACAAAGTAGGAGAGAATAATTTTTCCCTCGTAAATTTTCCCTTTTCACATATTTGCGATCATGAATAACTCCCATGAAATGAAGAAACGGGAAAAAATTCCCGTTATCGTGAAAAATGTTGTCCCTCGTAATTTGTTCACGTTTCCTTAGATTTTCTCAGTTTATTTTTTCTATGGAACAGAACAAGTATGTAAGTAGTTTCTCCTATAAATTCGAATATTAAGGGCTAGATCTGTTAATAAGGCACAAACCGATATATTGGTAAACAAAATGCAAGACAACAGTTCGATTGCCTGCGGATTTGTGAAGCTTTCGAAAGACTTGGTGGCAGAATTTTGGAAAATATTTTACTACAGTAGTTTTGACTTAACTGCCTTTTGTTTACGTGCACTTTTGACTTAACTGCACAAAATTGATAATTTTTGGAATTATTCTTTCTAATTCCATACAAATTCCTTTTTTAAGTGCACTTTCTATACCTGCACATTTAAGATAAATGCACAAAATTTTTCGCATTTTAAAATTATTTTCATACAAAATATCAAAGTTAGCTGCACTTTGACTTAACTGCCCAAAATATATATTTTCGGGAATTATTCTTCAAAATCCTTGTTTACGTGCATTTTGTATACCTGCACATTTTTCATATTTTTGGGCAGCTTTAAAATATTTTCATACAAAACATCAAAAATAGCTGCACACATAAAAATATATGGTGGCCACTTTTTCACATAAATATCCAATTTAAGCTGTTTATAAAATTATAAATCGCAATTATTTTGTTTTTTATGTTTTATGTTCTTTGTGAATTCTCATTGTTTTTGTTTATGTTTCTTCATAGGCTGTTTGTTAGACAATTATGTTTAATATACAACTCCTAAAAGAATCTTCTGGTGATTATCTGACGAGTAACAAAAACATCTAAATCTTTTTTTAATGTATTTATTTTTTTATTTATTTTTTGACACGCTCGTCTTTAAATCTTGAAATTAACCTTTTGGGACTCTCTGTAAGAGTCGTATAACAATTACTGAGCTACCTAAATAAGACAGTTTTTGAAGTATGAAAATGCTATTGACAATACAATTTTAATAAAACAAACCGACCTAAGGATCTGCAAAAAAGGATTTTCCGACAGGATGGTGTTGATTTCGCGACCTTAAGGTTTGTTTTATAGAAATTGTATGAAAATTAGAAGTTTTGGTATGAAAAATACGCCTGATGCCATTATTTAGGTAGCTTAGTCATACGGCTGAGTATTTCATGAGTTGTAAAATAATACCTACATGAGTATCATACGACTCTTAGCATGCTTTTTGAAAGACTCGTTAGATAATCTCAACACACATCATAAACGATTCCCTTTACGATTAATATAAGCGTTTTTCGCTGTGTTATGGAAGAATCTCTCATACGAATCAGCACGTGTAACAGTTTCTCCCGTGCTAGGAATCGTCTACAATTAAAAAATGAGCTCGTCGACGATCAAAAGACTCTGTGAGATTCCCAGTAAGCTCCTGGGTTGAAATAAAATTTTAATAAAATATAAATTTATGTATTAAAAAAATAATTATTTTTTTTATTCTACTTTTAAATCAAACACTTTACTTTAGCTGCACTTTTGTGCAGGTAACCACAATTGTGTACCTGCACATTTAGGCAGGTAAATGCATTTAAGATAACTGCATTTTTGATTTACCTGCACAAAAAATCGTGCAAAGGAGATTGTGCAGCTAAGTCAAAACTACTGTACATAAAATTTAAAAAATGCAAAAAAAAAAACTAACGTTGTTATCAAACTATCCCTCCAATACTCAATACTTTCATTTATTATATTAACTTTTCTTTAAAATATATATGTATGTATATTAGGCTGGGTCAAAAAATATTTTTTCTCTTATCTACTTCTTATAGCGTAAATATGTTGTATTTTTGTCTGAATTAGATCCCTGTAAAATATTATTAATTTATTTTTAGTGTAAGAGCCCGCGCTTTGACCTTCAATTTTGATAAATTTTTAATATAGCAACAATAGCATTGTATTGCAGAAAAGCATATTACTGTATTTTAACGACTTTTAGGTTCGTGAAAATAGTGTCAGAAGCATTCATGACTTTTTGCGCTAAAAAAGTCAATCGATGGTTTAATATAGACGAAACTTGAATCAAGACGAGAGATGCCCGGATTTGACAGTAAACAAGATTTTGTGACCAAAAAGGATTTTATTGTTTTATGTTGTATAAGAACCAAATTTTTATTTATTTTAAGTTTAATTCAAAATGTGTTTAGTTTAAATTAATAATAATTGATAGTAAATAAAATATTAAAATTTAAAAAATGGACCTTTTTCCAATATTCTTAATTCTTAGGAGCTCATGCGCGGGCTTAAGATGAGACTTTTTTGAACTTTTTTTTTGCAATTTTTATTTGTTTTAACGTAATACAAAAAAATATTGCTATTAGAATACGATTCGTGAACTTTAAGTTTTTCTCATACATCAGTGACCCACCCTAATATATGTACATATATACGTTTATATTTGTGAGTAAAAATTTCAGTGATTTAAAATTTTTTTTTAATCTTTCTTCTTTTCTTTACATTCACTGGAACTGATAGCGTGAAAAATTTTCACATGAGATTCACGATTGCTTCTCTCCCTTCGAGGGGAATGAAAATTCCATGGGAAAAAATTTTTACTTGTTATTCACGACAGGGGAGATTGTCTTCTACATAACAAGGAATATATGTGGGGGATTCACAAGCAGTGTTGCCAAGTTAGGGATTTTCACCCCAAATTTGGGGTTTTCCTTTGCGTTTAGGGTCAGTTTTAGGGACTAAAAAGTAGTTAGGGGGAAATTTAGTGTGTATAAATAGCATTTGGGGATATTTTAGGGTTGATTTTATAAAATATTTTCAAAATTACAAAAAAGAATGGAAAAATCCAAATGAATTTAAAGGTGATTATTTAATATAAGTTTTATTACAAGTAAATGTTCAGATATTAGTAGGATAGCATCTGCGTTACTGGCACTACCATAGCATCTGCGATACTGGCACTACCTTAACGAACTCAACTGTCGAGCGAGCATTCTCAATGTTTAGTATTATAAAAAATAAAATAAGAAACCAACTGGCAACTTCAACAGTTGAATGTATTACTTTAAAAGTTAAGGCCTAACAAAAATTCCTTCAAATGTATTTAGAAACATTTGATTCCGTATGGAATGTGCGATTAGATTCGCACATGCACGTGGACGCGAGGGATAAAAATATACTAGACGTTTTTAATGAGTTATAATAATATATTCTGTTTTTCTAAAAGCTTTTTTTATGTAAGTATATGTTAAAATATAGTTACATGCATACATATGTAAAAAATTACATGAAATAAAATGGTATGTATGTTTAAAAAAATATTTCAAAAATTATTCTTTTTATTTTGGGGTTTTTTTATTTTCTCTCAGTACAAATTTAGGGGGTTATTTCTTTAAATTCACTTGCCAACACTGTTCACAAGGTGTCATAAAGTCATATGTCCCAGCAAATAAAATTGGACCACCTGACCCATTTTGATAAAATGGACTACTCCATGGACTGGTCCGATGTAATGCAAGCATGGACCATGTCATTGTTAAAAAGTGTTTGTAGTGAGACGACATGTTTTCGTTTTTAAACGACGTGCTTTCGTTTTTAAACGACTTCAAAACTAATCCTCTTGAGTATACCATGGAGTAGTTTTAAAACTACTCCTTAGTGGTCCAAAGGTGGGTTATATACCATGGAGTAGTTTTAAAACTACTCCTTAGTGGTCCAAAGGTGGGTTATATGATCCTCTCCTAGGACATCGTAATGTTAAATAGACCAGGTTTTTTCCATACGTTTGGGTTACTTTTGGACTAGTCCTGGTCCTTTGTGGACTACTCTTTACACGCGTGTTTGGACTGGTCCTAATATTTGCAGGGGTCTTAAAATAATATCATGAAAAAAAGCGACTGTTGTGAACAACCCCTCATAATTTAGTGCGCTATTTTGAATTTAAATCAGATTTAAAACAAATATAAAAGAATAAATATGTATTTACCTAAAATTAAATTTAGCTCTAATCCATGAATTAATAAATTAAATTAGATATTACCTGACTATTTTCAATTTTTCAGACGCAAATCACAAATAAATGTTATTTTGTTTGTTTACCAAACAGCATAGTCCTAAGCCAATCTTATTTGACGTCGCAAGTGATTTGTTGCAAAAATTCCTAGCCACTGGTTAAATACGGATGTTAGCCGGAAAAATCTATATCATCAAAGGCGACGGCTACAAAAACTAACGCGGCACGGCTCAGCCACTCAGCGCTGGTCTCTTCAGATATATAACGACAGCACAATAAACTTAGCAAGCAAAGTTCTATTAATTTTAGACACTTTTTGTTTGCAAAGCTACAACAATATTTTTAAACCATTGTAAAATGTTAGAACATTAGGACAATATAACATGATAGCACACTTTGTGAATACCCCAATTGTATAGGAGATATTGTCTTGCGACTTCATTCGTTTACGAAATTATTAAAGACACTGTCGTGTTGACGATTTGTATTAAGCTGTCCTCAGTATGTCTTCTACGGCTTACTATTGTCCTGTACCCGTCGTTACTGGGTAAGTGGGTATAGTAGATATTGGGCATAAACTCAAGAAATTACTAAGCGTTAAAGATTATGTGTTAATACAGTGCAGAGTTTTATTTCAGCCATCGTATAGTTGGTAAGGTAAATAAGTGATATTTTCAAGTTGCAGTAAAAGATCCTAATACCGTGTTCAGATATACCTTGTTTATTTAGTCAATATTCTGTTTATTGACATAATTATCTTTCTGTTCACACATACACAATTTGATTAAATCAATTAGCAATTTTCAATTAACTTAGTGCCGGTTCACACACGTCAAGTTTGACTCGTCAAGTCTTCAGCTTTTAGGAGAGAAGGGAAAAGAGAAAGCCATTTCTTTTTCCGTCTCTCCTAAAAACTCAAGACTTGACGAGTCAAACTTGACGTGTGTGAACCGGCACTTAAGCAAAATGTAAGAAACTTTTGACATCTTTAAAGAAAAAACAATATAAACATCTGGTTTTTGCGCAGACCTAATGGATGGTCATTTGTTTTTGTTATTTTGTTGTTGTCAAAAATGTCAAAACGCTTTGTTTAGTGAGTTGGGATTTACTCACGGAACACACTTGTGACAGTGTTGCATTTTAATTTTAGTCCATATTAATAACAATTTCGTTTTAATTGAGCAATAACTTAATTGCAATTTTGTATGGATAATTGAGCTCAATAATGGCATTTATTGCGTAAAAGTCAATTAAGGCGCATATCTCAACACGGTATAAGGTTTATTTAAAAGTAGTAAACCAACGCTTTTTTTAAAGGTAAAAACGCAACCATATATTTTTCAATTCGATATGCACACAAACATAATTGTAAGATAAAATTATAATCGGAATTATTTCAAAGTGTACTTGTTGTTCTTTTAATTTTAATATTTATTAAGTATTTAAGTATTAATTTAATTAAAAAATTATTGTTATATTTAGCTTTTTAAGATAAAAGGAAATATAAAATAAATTACAATTAAAAAATATTGTTAAAAGTGGGAAGGAACACTTTATCATATAAAAAAAAATAATATTTAATTTTAGAGAATACATATTAGTAAATTCAGGACACAACCTTCCTCCTCACTGACCATATAATAATGAATTAAATAGAAAATTCAAAAATATACAAACATATTTATAAAATAAAAAGAGAACTGTTTTATAAAGAATTTTAGATTATGTGTGGTAAGTTTATTTTGAATTCAGTGTTGGTACCTCTAGAAAGAGTCGCGTCACACAGCGTCGTCATTTTATATGTATAACGAGTGGCCGTAAATAGAAGAAGTTATTGCACAACGATAAAAGAGCAAGAATTCGATTCCTTCAATTATATCCGATCCGAAAACTGAAATATTCAGTTACAGACTACAATTCCGTTCGGAATCGAAGAAAACATATTTGTTATATGATAGAAAGTGTATTTTGATAGTTTATTGGCCTTTTAGATAGAGAAAACTTCCATTCCGTTCACGAAAACAAAAATGGGTTCCTTCTGAAAAATTTTCCGCATCCAAAATAGCACTAAAATACGAAATTAATTCCGTTTCCGAAAGGAATTTTACTCTGTGACATGACTCATTGAATCGGAGTCGTATACAAAATCTTTGATATTTCTTTGCATGCATTATAATAAACTTAATATCCCTTACAAATTTTTATTGATGCAGCATCGTACTAAAAACCTAGATGTTAAGAAGCACCATGTTTCCACGATCAGCATCGATATTAAAAGACATCGGTAAAAAACACGATACATCGATGTTAAAAACTATTCGGCGGAAAAAGGGAGTACGGATGCCATCTAAAAGGCCGCTTTATTCCTTATTTTGGATATACTCTATCTTTTAGACACACGTTGTCAATCTTCCGCTCTCGCTTTTTTAGCAGTTAGATAAGAATGGTTACGGGAGCAAACAAAATAATTATTTGGCTCCGTAGGAAATCTGTTCACAGTCAGGCTAAAAGGAAAAACGTGTATTATTAAATTCGAACCCTAGACTAAGTCAAGGTCTCGGCCAAGCGTATCATTCAAATTGTATCATAGCACTCTGATACGCTTGGTCTGCTATAAAATGAGTACAAATGGCAAAGGTTGCTGCCATCTTCAAAGGAGTAGATAGGGTTGGAATGTCCATGCCCATAGAAATCAATTAGAAAAATAAGAAATAGAGTAGGAGAACGAACGGAGCATTGCGGCACCCCTGAATGAATCTTGAACTCGTTTGGCGAAACCCCATCTATAACAACTCGTATAGTGCGATCTCTGCGAAAGTTCAATATAAATCGATAAAAATTATCACCGACACTAAATGCAACAACTTTTGACAAGAGTGCACCATGCCAGACTCTGTCTTGAATACATCATACCATACTTTCGCCAAAATGGTCAATGGAACGGCACCATTTTTCCAATAACAGTAAGTTTCCAGTAGAAACTTACGTCATACTGGCAGTCACTTAGTAAATAGTTTGACTCTTAATATTTGACACGATGGTACTTTACCATACTCTCCATTTCTTTGGAAAGTGCCGAAAAAATTGTAATTGGGCGTTCATTTTCAAGCTTATTCCTAAAAAGGAGTGGTTAATAACTCCTTTTTAGGAATAAGCGTTAGATTAGCAACTTTTCAGCAGACGGGAAATTGCCCGGCATTGTATAAAGTGCTTGACAGAATTGGGACGAGATACCGTCGAAAAGCACTGCTTCAAGACCAGTGCAGGTATACCATCCGGTCCAAGAAAATTGTCTATTTCGAGATCCGCAAGAACCCTTTTAACAGCTAGAGCCCGAATAAATATTGTAGGCATAGTTACGGATACTTTTACGAGTTCGGTTAGTGGTTGATTGCAAGCTGGTAGGTGAGAATTATTTGCAAATAATTCGGCAAAAAAATTAGCCTTATCCACCGGGTTCGTCAAAGTTCGGCCATCCTTTAAAAGGCCTGGTATTAAATGACTTGCATTAACTTATTATATAATTTAACGAATGGCCAAAAGCTTTTACTGCCCCAGGGAGCAGCAAAAACTTCAGTACGAAGACGTTGTTTGTGAAGATTTTTTTCCCGTCTAAGTTCTTCGGCACACGAAGACCTTGCCGTTTGCGTAGCAACTCAGTATCAGCGTTTTTATTGTTACGCCAACTTCTGAATTCTTTCTTTCTGGATCGGACTGCTGATTTGCACGAGTGATTAACCCAAGATTTAGATCGAGATTTATTCGAAGTCACAGTCCTATAGGATTACAAATCACGCTGCCAAATTTTGTTGAAACAAGTATATAACACTATGCCACAAAACAATAAACCTCAAAAATGGGATGTTTTCTAAGCTAAATTGGGGCTGCTGAATACGAATATGGCATTCGTGTATTTGTCTCAAGAAGCGTTTTCGAGATATTCGGGAATTTCGTGTTTCTGCACTTGTGTTAGCTATTTCGAAAAATTTCGAGAACTGTTCATCTGAATTTTACAACATTTCAACTTTAGCATAGATATGTCTTTTATCTGTCAGCGTATATCTATAGATATAACTTTATTTAATCATCGCTACTATTGTTTTTATTAGGGAGATCGAACGGTTTTTATTCGACGAGTTTTAGCCCGTTATATTAGTTTCGCCAAAGCCGGTTATTTTTATAATAATAACCGGTTTATTTTACCAAATAATTTTAAAAATGTGTAATTTTTATAAATTTTCCACGTTATAAATTTTTCTCATAATTATTTTGGAAAAACTTAAAGTTTTTATGAAAAATTTTAAAACAAAATGTAACAAAAGTCTAGAGACATTATGAACGATGTTAATACAAATTGCTTATAAAAGCGTGTAATCTTGACTCCGTTGCAAGTAGTTCTTTAGAGACGGCAAATAATATATTACTAAAATAAGCTGCCAAAAATTAATCATTGGGTGCAATATTAGTTCGTTGTGTTGCCGAGAACGGATCGCCCGTTTTGGCACTAAAAAATCTTGAGTAGTTCTTCATGCTAAAAACTACGACCTTCTGGCGGAATCAACGATATGAGAAAAATTCAACAGTTTTATATATTAAAACACCAAGAACTAAAAGTCAAAATTGAACAAATCAAACAATGTCAAAACGGTTCATGTATGTAATCGCATCACGTGATAACGTCTGAAGCATTTTGGCTGATTGTTTTTCGATTCGAAATTTTTAGGGGATGATTTGTAAAGGTAAAACTCGAAAAACACTTGTCATTTGTTCTATCTTTGTATAAACCAATTTAAGGGTAAAAGTTGAACATTTAATATTTTGCTTCATTTTAAATTTTTTCTATGTATAAACAATTTTAAGGAGATCTAAATTTCCCTGCCTCCTTGTACTTCTCATTTTTCTTAATAGGAGAACATTTCTGTGGCATTTTGACAAAATATCTTAAGTCAAATTTAAAAAGTTAAAAACAATGTTGTTAATCTTACGATTTTTCATTTAAGAAACATTTTTGTTAACGTTTTAAAAATTTTGCATTATAAATGAAATTTTTCTTTAATTTTGGTTTATTTTATTATTTCATAAAAACTATTTTTTCACAGAGGTTTCTTTAAAAACATTTTTGCTATCTTATCTCGACTTAAGATGTTTTGTCAAAATGCCACAGATTTTAAAAAGAAGAAACGCGAAGAACACAACCTCCTTTTCGCTTCTAATTTTTCGAAGTATCAGAAAATTAAACTTCTCATTAGTAAATAGCTTCCGAGCGAAGCCGGGGAGGTTATATCAAATACTTAATTTTTGAAATTGCTATTATTTTTTAAAACAAAAGTTCTTTAAAAATTCCAAGCCATCTATACGTATTTTGTTGGTTCCTTGCCTTTGTGAATTGTTTTGTTTTTATTAAAATTACCTACATATTTACACCAAAAACTGATTTTTGTGTTGTTATTTATTCGGTTTACCGGTTATTTTTAATGCTTAAAAAGCAACTATTTGGTATATTCGAAAAATTGCGAAATTTCGGGCATTGAAATTTTTGAATTTCTTGAAAAGGCGTTTGGGACAAGTCAAAAAAATATACAAAATGTACCTCTGAGCTAAACGACTATTTCAGATGTCTTCAGTAGAATTGTATGGCGAATCTTTTCTTAGAATATATTAACCTTCTAACACTCTTTTTAAGGGGTAATAAAAGGAGAGAGCAAAGAGGAAAAAAAAAATTTCGACCAGAAATAGAATTATGTAAGCAAGTTTCATTTTCTCTTAACACGTACTCCTAGTCCAATCAAGAAATTTTTTATTGAAAATTGAAATTTGAATGTTTTTGCTAATTATATTGCGACTTTTTTTTATTTTTTGGCCACTGATAATAATTTTGAAACAAAACATGTTTGGAACAACATTGATATGGGTTATGGGTTATGGTTGGGATATGGGTTGTTGAGGAAACTATTTTTTTTCAATATTGAGGCTTGTTTCTCAGTAAATTTGTATGCAATAAATTCAAAATAGAAATAGGCTGAAAGACGAAAAATATATATTTGTAAGAGTATAAAATTTGCGCAATGCAAAAATCAGTTCGCAAGATTTTTGGAAAGGCTTTGTCAAAACTTATATCCCCTTCAACATCGTGCGATGAAAGCAGAACTTTATGCAAATACATTACTTTAGATATTAATAAGCCCATTTTGTGCCATGCCCACATCCTTATTAATAATCAAGATGATTGCACCTTATTTGTGAACTTTAGCTCTTTTCGTACTCCAGATAAAGATAAATCTTTTTTAGAGAGGTTGGTCAGTGTAGCCAATGAAGAACTCGAAAATTACACAAGACTGTGTACCAAATTACACTCGCAATTAGAAAAAGTAGCTTTGCTAGAATGAATTCGCCCTGTAAAACCTTATTTATATTCCTTATTTGCAACTAAATCGTTAGGTTAACAAAAAAAGCAAAGCTTCCAAATTAATGAGGTAAGAAAGTACTGGTTGAATATGTATAACAGCACGTATCGATACGTAGTATTTATTTCCAAACAAGGGGTAACGTCGCACAGCCGTATTTCTTCATACATCTAACTGCATAAAATAGAAGGAGTGATCCTACAACGATGAAATTTTGCACACTTGTTCAATTTTAAGTAGAAAAGAAATATTTAAAATCCGTCGACTCCTTAGGATACCTCCCTTGGACCGCCATTTTTCCACGAATTATTGTCCTCATTGTATAGGTCGCAATTCTTCATAGAATTTTACGGAATTTGGCACACGTCTATTAGTTGAAATGCGTCGTCTTATATGTAACCTGAATGAAAAAATTTCGTATATACATATATAAATCTCATTGAAAATACTAGTAATATTTAATTAAAGAAATGCTCAAAATTGGTTATTCCCTCCCAGCTCGAATACATAATATTTAAGCATTTTATTCATCATCCAATTTTAAAATATTCATATGAGGTTGACGTCTTAAGCTACTAATTTATGGATCGGACGACTCAGGCAAAATATGAAAAACATCAGTATTCGTTGCAGTTCTACTGCACTTTCTAGATAACATTAATCTATACTTCCTGTAATCTTTATTACGCGCTACTTATGCTTCCTCCGAGAGCATACCAATTGGGAGTCCTGCTGCGTTTATTGTGTCCTTTCCATTAATAAGGTATTTCCATCATTTGATGTCCCAGATCCTTGCTTTACAGCATCTACGCGTAAGCTCATACGTTCTCTAAATTGAGTCTGAATTCGTTGCTTGTTCTCTTGTTTTAAAATTTTATTGTGTGCATCGATTGCAGACCACTTTTCGAAGGGCTAATTGTATGCTATATGAAGTATGCACTCCATAAACTTTATTCTAGCGTGTAATGAAAAAATTCCTAATTTACAAGCTTCATTACACTGCTTTACAAATTTTAAATTTGGAAAAATACCAAGAACGCCACATGCCTAGATAAGTTAATTGGGACCTCCTGAACACGAAAAACGCTGTAATTTTTTTTTTTCTAAGTACCTAAGTACCCTTGTGGAGCCCAGCCGAGAAGTCCGATCGAAAACAAATTTTATTTTTTTATTGTCGTTTCAATGTAAATTCCGCCGAATATAGTGTGTGAGCAATGAAGATGAAAATATTGTCGTTCCACAAAATCCTTAATAAAAACTTTATTTTTTATCCGATTTTTTCCAAATTACACTTAAAATGTTGGTAATTAAATAAACTATTAGGTAAAAAAATAAAACATTCCAGATCTTTACTATAACGTAGAAAAAAAACGAAATAAAAATGAAAAATTTTCAAAAAAACGTAAAAAATAGGCAAATTTTGAGGTACCATAACTCAGCCAGTTCTTATCAGATAGAAATTTCCGACATATCGACAAAAAAGGTATTCAATTACCTTTGCAACGATGTACCATTTATCTCGATCGGACTGGGCTCCACAAGGGTTTGAGTGGGACCATACACCAAAAAACACAAAAGTACCGTTATCTAAAAAACGGTACTTAAAAAAAAATTACAGCGTTTTTCGTGTTCAGGAGGTCCCAATTAACTTATCTAGGCATGTGGCGTTCTTGGTATTTTTTGGCTGTAAACCAGTGTTATCGACGTTTTTCTTGAATCTTCCAAATCATTCATTTCTGAGGGTTTAGCTTTAAAAATGTAACACACAGCTGCTGAACTAGTATTTGTAACGGTCTGAGCCGTTTTATCAACAAGCATCGTAAGCACCAAATTTAGTTTTATGTTAAAATGTTTACCATTAACTGAAATATTAGATTTTTCTAAAGCATCTATATTTATCCTCATGTTTGCTACAACTGTCAGGACTTTTTCTTTTGCCCCCTTAGTAAATTCGAATACCTTGATCGGCTGCAAGTATTAGAGCCGTCTAAACTGAGTCTGCAAACCCTGTCTTTATACAATAATGCTTCTTAGATGCATATAAGCTCCTCCCCGCTTAAAGCCAATTGAAGAAGAAGGGCAGCAGACGCCGCTTTAGAGTGATGAAGTTTGATCTGTGTAACCTTCGTCAAAGCTCATCGCTATGGGTGCCTGGGACGTTGGCATCCTCTGGGTCGTCGTTCGATTCCAGAAGGATGTCCTTATCGTCTGTCACTTTCATCTTTCCAAAGAAGTTACCCACAAGTCACGTGAAGGACGACTAGTTATCGAGATGCTGTGTCTGAAAGCGAAAAAAAGCCTAATATTTGTATCTGAAAATCAGCCAAATTTGAAGGCTATGCCTTCTGAACCAAAAATCTGATTGTAATAAGAGTAGCTTATTTGAAATCGTTCGACAATTTCCTGTAAAACTTTTTTGGGCCACATGAAATTTTTGCAACCTAACTTGTTTTACAGGCGCAACTTTGCGACGACCAATTTCCGGGTTTTAGAGGAAATGGTGCAGTCACTCGCGTTGCTGTCAATGATCGCCCAAATGAGGTAGGCTGTTGCCACATCCTTTCTTTCGAACGTAAAGCCATGTTCTTGGACATTTTAGTCTCCGGAAGAGTGTCTTCCCCTGAACGTTGCACGTTGTAAACCCTCAATATGGGTTTTTGCCCACTGCAGAGAGCTTTTTCCCTTCTCGGCGAGCTTACCAACCGAGCATCGAATTATTCTTCGGGGGCAGAATAGTCCGTACCGGCAGACCTGCAATCGAGAAAGGGAGTTACGACGGGATTTTCTTCCTTCCGGAGCTGAAAAGCCTAATGCATTAAACACATTCGAGACAGTAGACTACACGATACTGCTGGGTGCAATTATATTCATGCAGTCAGGTACTGAATTATTTTGAAGACGACAGCTACAATTGAAAAATTATAAACAGCTGTTTTGTTTATTATGTACTTATATTTCAGTGGTGCCACTATCATTTTTCTTTACTTTTATGAAATGGAAAAACATGCATAATTCAAGACTAGTACACAAACTTAATTTAAGCCAATAAATATATAAATACTTACTTGTAATACATTTTATAGCGTAAAAAAATGAATTTACAGTACTTTTCGCTTATAAGCCAAAACTGTCATATTCACATGCAGATTTTTTCGAATTTCATACAAATTATTTGTCCTAAGGTCCATTTCGCATGTAGTCCATTTTCGTTTAAAGGCCACATTTTCTTAGCATACGAATATAATTCTTTATGCATAAATGTTCGCTTATAGTCCACTCTGTTTTAAATAATTTTTTAATCAACTTGTAACATGCTTTTATTTACATTTCTGGTAACTATTATAAATACCAAATTTCGCAATTTATATTTCATAACATGGTGTCTTCATCTGACAATTTTTGTTTTTATTGTATTATTTTTTGTTTTAACTATTTATTTAAATTAAATTAAAATTTGATTATGTTTTAAATAAACTTTTGTTTTGTTTAAAAAAGAGCAGTTTTATTGAAGAAAATAATTTTTATAAAGTCCAAAATGTGGATTATACACTTATAAGCCATTAAATGGCTTATAAAAAAAATCGGTTATAGTCCAAATTCGGTTATAGTCCACAAAAGTTGTGCAACTATAGTAGTGGACTATAAGCGAAAAGTACTGTATTAAAAATCATTTAAAATATTTTATTTTTTTGAACTAATAAACAAAAGTAGATTAAAGAAAAAAAATATATACTGCTTTTAAAATAAAATTTTTTTTCAGTGATTGCACTTCGTAAAAGTTTCAGATCAGGTTGGGTACGTACGCAAATATATAAAAGCTATGCATCGCTGCTGCAGTGATGCAAAATGTTGTTGCTGATGCGTGGTTGCCAGTTGTAGTTGTAATGCTGTTCCTTTTTTTCTGCACAACAGCTGGGCACAGTTTGCATTTAAGAACACGACCTAAATTTCAATAGTTTTATAGGCAAACATAAAACAATAATAAAAATGTTATCAACAATAACGATGACCAATTCTATTGAAAATATTGAAACAAAAGTGACAGTGTTCTTAAAATTACAAGAAAAAACATCACAAAAGAAAAATAAAACGATTTCTTTTATGTCAAAAGTTATTGTATCAAAAAATTAACTTAAGCAATATTTGCTGCAGAGCTGCGGCATGACAACATAAAAAACTTTTGACACTTGTTGATTGAAACTGAACAGCAAGAAAAGCTCAAATTCACAAATGTGTTAATTGATAAGATCAATTTGTTTGCTGGCGGAAAATCAGTACGGAATTTAATTAATAGTACAAATTTCTAACAAATAAATGAATTGAAGTTGATTTTTATTTTTTTTTTGCAGAAAAAAATAGAAAATCGACTTTAATTAAACAATTCGTTCAGGCAATTAAATATTTTACTAATTTTACGTTCAACGAAAAAGTTTTCTTTTATAAATAAATAAATTATTTTTCATATTATTCGAATATGTATTCTAAGTAAAATTACAATTTTTAAAAGTTTTATACTTTAATAGTCTTATTCCTTCAATATTTTTTTTAGGAATATTGAATATTTTATTTGAAAAAGCAAAGATTATTGCTCTTATTTGTAAATGTGAATTCGGACACCACGAGAATTCGGAGGCCGTGGTGTTCAGCTAACTACTTCGTAAATACTTCGGACACCAAGAGAATTGGGGAGCCTTGGCGTTCGGCTAAACTCTTCGTAACTACTTCGGACACCAAGAGAATTCGGGAGCCTTGGCGTTCGGCTAACTACTGCGTAAATACTTCGTACACCAAGAGAATTCGGTAGCCTTGGCGTTCGGCTAACTACTTCGTAAACAAATACTTCGGACTCTAGAAGAATTCGGAATCTCTAGTGTTCGGCTAGATACGGTAAACTACTTGTTAATACTAACTACCAAGATTAAATACTAAGGGTTAATGCCAATATATACTCTGTTTGTTCTGAGCCAAACCTGGTCTATTTATTCAAAAATAAAATAAACTAAGTGAGACTTATATGGTGAAAAAGTAATTTAGGTAAACAGTAAGGGTATTTATAGTAGTAAGTAAAATAGTAAGGGTTTTCAAGGTGTTGGGTTAATTATACTTTATGATGTTAATGTTAAATAGAGTTAGTTTGTAACGTCACGTTACAGTCCCCCCTTCTTTAAATAAAAAAAAAATAAAAAGGATATTGTGCACTAGGCGAGTTTCGACCGGAGGTCTGCACTACCCGAAGGTAACATTTACCTGAGCGGGATACGCTCTGGCTTGGTCAAAAGTGCGCTGAGTTTTTTTTTTATATAACTTATAACTAGGTAAGAATAGCAGAGATGCCAACTATTCAATGGCAAAACGTGACGACCAAGCAGTCAAAACGAGCTAAACAGTGCTAAATTTTAAAATCAAAGATTGTTCTGTTTTAAATCCATTTATTATTAATTTTTGTACTTCAAACTCAATTATTTTAATAAAATGTAATATACATTTAAATGTTTAATAAAATGATTACATAACAATTTCATACGAATAGCCATTATTACAATATCGTTAGCTAAAATGCAAAAAGGCGTAACTAACAAAAATATAATTTTACAGAAGAAGCCAAAAACGTTATAAAATGAAAACTATAAACATCCAAAAAACATGCATTGATAAGTCGTTCATGGAATTCTTCAAACAATTTTAAAAGAAACTCATTTCATTATATTTTGTTTGAAATAAAAATGGGTTGTTACGCAATTTTGCTTTTATAAAATAAAAATACTCTTGTAGTTACGTCTCTTTGTTTTTTTGTTAATAAAGGCGTAATTTTTGATCGCAAGAGTGTAAAATTTTGTCAAGACATGTAGTTCAATGGCGTTTATAATAACCAATCAAAAACACGATTTTGAATTTTTTGCTAGTTACGATTTTTTGCATTTTAGCTAACGATATGTAACATTTTAATAAATAGAATTAAAAATATAAAAAGCCATTTTCAAAAAGTGTTAAATAGTTTTCTTCTTCTGGCCATATGTTTGATTTATATTTTATAAAAAATTTTGACTTTTTACATGTTTAAATTGAATTTATTCATTGCTAAAAATGGTGTATGTTCAGCAGTATATAAAGCTAGATTTGCGTGTGCATTTATTTCAAAAACGAAGATAACGAACTACAGACCGTAAGCCTTGTTGTTGTCGCGGAGAGTTTAGCTCATAATTATGTGTCCGTTTATTTATTTCAAATGAAACTGTTTGAATTCTTAAGATCAAAATTCGATGCAATCGACAAAGTAACGTTTTTCTCAGACGGCGCGGCATCTCAGTACAAGAATAAAAAAAATTTTTACAATCTTTGCATAATTGAAGAAGAACAAAACTGCAAGGTCGAGTGGCACTTTTTCGCGACGTCCCACGGTAAGGGCCCATGCGATGCGTTAGGGGGAACCCTAAAACGCATGGCGACTAAGGCAAGTTTGCAAAGGCCATATACTGACCAGATCTTAAATGTACAACATTTGTTTTCGTGGATTCAAAGCAAGGAAATTGCCATTAACACAGTTTTATGCACTCAAAAAGAACACGATGCCATGGAGCGACGAATTCAAAACAGATATAATAATGTCAAAACTATAACTGGAACGCAAAAGTTTCATTGCTTCATACCAAATATTTCTGATATGTCAATTAATGTAAAGCGGTACTCTTCGTCTGCCGACGTGCTAAATTTAAAGTTACTTTAATTTTATAATGATGCCAAGACAATTGAAATTTTTAATAAATATTGTAATTAAGTATAAGCAGCAAAATAAGAAAGATTTTTTCTTCATAAATGTATTTTTAACTGTAAAATAATTTTTAAAATGTATTTTTAACAAGGTGGTCTCTTAAATGCTCTTCTCCTGTCCAAACAAGGAGTCGGGGCCCATTTTTTTATTGCTGATTCTTAAAGCAAAAATTATGAGGAATTCAAAAAAAAAATTAGCCGGAAAATTTAGGAGCTTCTGTGGAAAATCGGAAAATTTAATTTTCATGGGAAAATTTAAAGGTAAATTTCTAAGAAAAATTAGGAAAATTTTATTTTTCAATTTTTCAATACCTTTCCAACGAGCTATCACTCTTTGCGATCGCTTTAGTAGTTTTTTTTTTAAACAACTTTCAATGAGGTCCCTTATGAAGAATTCTTCAATTTTGTCACATGACAGTGGTGTACACCACCACTAAACCAGTCACTATAAAAAAAAAAAAAATATGTAGGTACATTATTTTTTGCTGGGCAATCGATTGAGACTATTTATTTTAAAATCGGAGAGGGGTCGTCCAAAAGGTGATCGCTTTCATATGGAATTGCTCTATAATGTTTACATATTTTATTTGCGACATTAGTTATAAAAAAATTTGTTTGCAACATCGGCATCTTTAGGATTCATATTTAAACATTGGAAGCTTAGCAACATCCAATGTATTTGTAGTTATTTTAATTATCAGGGTTAGAATAAAAAAAATCAATGTCTATTAACTTAATATTCATATTACTAATAAGATGTGTATAAGAGAGTGTTTGGAATTATGACGGAAATAAAAAAAAAATAAACCAAGCACAAACAACTTACTTATTTAGATTCCATTGCAGTCAGCACGCGCCGGATGACAGATGAAACGTTGCTCTGTAGGTCATTCGATTTAAAAAAAAATGTTGTCACCTCTGGTCACCCTACTGAACAAAAGGGTGCCAGAGATAGTTTTAACTAAAATTATGTTTGTCTCTCAGCACTTATTAAAGGGGTTAAAACAAACTACCAGTAGGATGTTTTCCCTTATGAGCGTAGACACTTAAAATTTGCCTCAAACAGAGGTTTAATTGAATCGCTATGCTAAATTTTACGTAAGTGGTGATGACTAAATTTTCCCTTGTTAATCCCCACTTTAACGTTCTTGCAATTGTGGGTAATTTGATCTTTACTCCTCTTCACTGCTCTAAATGCCGAAGTCCTCGTCCACTGTTAGGCAACAAAAAAGAAATATTCAAGACTTAAAATTCCTATAATATGCACCAAAAATTTCTCACTAAAAAAAAATCAGTAAACACAAATTTCAATCTTTCTTACCAATTGAATTCTAGAATAGAATTTCCCCGGTCAATAAAAGGAATGAATATCTTCTAAACCTTCTTACAGTTGTTGGCAATTTCATAAAATTAAAATGAATTTATTTCTATTTTAGACCGACTCACTTAGAAATAATTTTTACAAATAAGAAAATTTTCAAATATAAAAAAAAATTAAAATTGAAAAATCAAAGCCTATCACTATAAAAATTTAAAAATAGGAAAATATGGAAATTAATAAGAATTTTTCTACACCCGAAACGAAATATTAGTAAAATGTTATCAAAATGTAAACCGAACTTTCGAAAAATATCAACAAAACACGTCGCCACCACAGGTGTTCGGCGTAGATATGGTTGGTGGTTTGGTTCGTGGTTTTACCACAGGTGGCGGTTTTGGAATCGGGTCCATTGTAACGCAGTTTACTTTCCCAGCTGAGGTATGACTCAGCCTGTCCAGGGTCAATTCAAAGGTCTGCTTCCTTTGAAATGAAACACGGGATGTTTTCGTGTATGTTCGCTTACAACAATTTCAACAAAGCTTTATTTACGAAATCTTAATCTACGCTAAATACTTAGAAATACGATGATTCTCTGGGGATTATGTTCAGCTGCCGGCGGAGACGAATACGGGAACGACCGGTCGGGTGACGTTTACGGAGCTGGACGGCGGATGCGCGGGGTTCAGGTTGCAGCACAGGACCTTATCTGGTAAACACTTCGGTAAGCAAACGGGTTTAATTATTTCGTAAATACTTGGGACACCAATAGAATTCGGGCACCTTGGCGTTCGGTTAACTACTTCGTAAATACTCCGGATACCAAGAGAATTCGGGAGCCTTGGCGTTCGGCTAACTACTTCGGCAAAATACTACGGAAACCAAGAGAATTCGGAAGCCTTGGCGTTCGGCTTACTACTTCGGACACCAGGAGAATTCTGGAGCCTTGGCGTTCGGCTAACTACTTCGTAAATACTTCGGACACCAAGAAAATTCGGGTGCCTTGGCGTTCGGCTAACTACTTCGGAAACCAAGAGAATTCGGGAGCCTTGGCGTTTGGCTAACTACTTCGTAAATACTTCGGACACCAAGAGAATTCGGGTGCCTCGGCGTTCGGCTAAATACTTCGGACACCAAAAGAATTCGGGAGCCTTGGCATTCGGCTAACTACTTCGTAAATACTTCGAACACCAAGAGAATTCGGGAGCCTTGGCGTTCGGCTTACTACTTCGGACACCAAGAGAATTCGGGAGCCTTGGCGTTCGGCTAACTACTTCGTAAATACTTCGGACACCAAGAGAATTCGGTAGCCTTGGCGTTCGGCTAACTACTTCCTAAACAAATACTTCGGACACTAGAAGAATTCGGAAGCTCTAGTGTTCGGCTAGATACGGTAAACTACTTGTTAATACTAACCACCAAGAGTAAATACTGGTGTTAATGGCAATATCTACTCTGTTTGTTCTGAGCAGTGATGTTAACTTTTATTTTTTCATTACCTTACGGCCCTCTAAAAATTACCGTTTTTGAGAAGAAATTACCTTGCGCAAAGATTTTTAATCAAAACATTAATGTGCTGTTTCCAAATGACAGATAATTGATTGTTTCATTTGTTAACAGAACATAAGAGCATTCATTATTTATAAACCATTAATTTAAATTTAAAATGTGTTTTAAGAAAAATCTGAATGTAAATGTTTGACTTAAAATACATTCTTATCCAAAAATATTTGGGGTGTTCACAAGGTAGTCATAAAGTTGTAAAGGCATATGTCTTAAAATATTTACAAGAAATATATATGACATTGACACCTTGTGAATCCCACAATTGTATTTTTTATGGATAAGGTAGTAAAATAATTTTGAAATTGATCCGTACTTAAAATAATCCGAAAATTATAGTTAAATTTATAACATTTCGGTAATTTCATATGTTTAAGAATTGTTGATTTTTAAACAAAAAAAGGTTAAATATAAAATTAATAATATTCAAGAGTAATTACATTTTTCTTATTTTGCACTAATCGGTGTTACCAAAAATTTATTGAAACATAATGTTGTTAATTTTTTTGTTATAATATTTATCTATGCATTTTAAAATTGAAAATCACCTCTCAAAAGTTAAAACTTTAAACCCTACATATGTAAGTACGTATATTTATGCCAAACATCCAAATTTCTTAAAATTACCGTATTTTAAATAAAATTACCTTGCTACCTTTTGCGGCCCAAAATTACCCTAAAAAAGGGTAATTACCGTACGGTTAACATCACTGGTTCTGAGCCAAACCTTGTCTATTCATTCAAAAATAAAATAAACTAAGTGAGACTTATATGGTGAAAAAGTAATTTAGGTAAACAGTAAGGGTATTTATAGAAGTAAGTAAAATAGTAAGGGTATTCAAGGTGTTGGGTTAATTATACTTTATGATGTATGATGATGAAAACTTTTGTAATCACGTTAATTTTGGCAACGATACGCTCGCAGAATTATATTGTATTTGCACTCGCATCGTCAAGAGTTGTATTTACATTGTTGGAAGGTGGTCGAACTGCTCATTCAGCACTTAAGTTACCAATTAATGTGCAAACCAATGAAAATCCAACATATCGATGGCCAAAGTTTTGCAGCAAAGCAAACTGTTCGAACGTGCTTTATTAGCTGCGAAAAACGTTGATGTCAAGTGAAATCGCTGGCGAATTGAAGACGTACAAATCGGTACATTACGTTACTTCTCAGAACGATGTCGTCAACTATCCAATCGAATTTTTAAACACGCTGGAATTACCCGGATTACCAATTAAAAGTTGAATCGGTAATCATAATGTTACGAAATATAAACCAACCACGTCTTTGTAATGACATCCGACTTACGGTAAAAAAAAACTGATGAATAACGTCATCGAAGCAACAATGCCTAAAGGAAAGTCCAAGGGAGAAAATGTTTTCATACCTGGGATCCCAATGATTCCAACCGACATGGCATTCGATTTTAAGACTTGCAGTTAGGCTCGCATATGCAATGACAATCAACAAATCTCAAGGGCAGTCATTACGTGTTTGCGGCATTAACCTTGAAAATCCATGCTTCTTGCATGGTCAATTATATGTCGCCTCTTCCCGCGTCGGAAGTCCATTGGCATTATTTGTTTATGCGCCAGACAGTCAAACAAAAAATGTCGTATATCACAAAGCATTGCAATTAACAAAATTATGATATCCTAGCAATAATGGTTACTGAGTATTGATCTTATCAACTAAAATGTTAATAGAATACTATAAGATTCACATCATATACATATATAGTATATACATACATATGTATTTTCAAATCAAATGTCAATCAAACATATGTATGTATATGAACAACATTTCAATTTAAAAATTTTTTCCTCTTTTTAAAGGATTTTAAAAATCGAACGCAAACATTTGACCTTTCTTTTTTTTAAATTATTTTGAATTGTTTAAGCTTGAGGTCTTTTTTAAAAAATTATATTACATTTATTTATTTTTATTTTTCTTATTATTTCGCTAACCTTTGTTTAGCATCTTTAAGAAATTAAATTAAGTTTACAATAAAATATTATAAAAAAAAATTTTTTTTTCAATTTTTTCTATACATATTGGTTATATCCAGTTTCATTGAAAAATATATTAATAATGACTAAATATATTTTAAGGTCCATAACTCCAAAACTAGATTCTCAGGCGCAATAAAAACGAGAAAAAAAAATTTATTTTTCAAAGCAATTTTAGTGCTGTATATGTATGTATGTATCTATATATCTGTGGCATTTTGACAAAACATCTTAAGTCAAATTCAAAAAGTTGAAAAAAATGTTGCTCATCATACGAATTTTCATTAAAAAACATTTTTGTTTACATTTTTAAAATTTTGAATTTTAAACGAAATTTTTCTTTAATTTTGTTATTTTTATTGTTAAACATTATTTTTCAGCGAGTTTTTTTAAAAGCTTTTTTGCTATCTTATCTCGACTTAAGATATTTTGTATAAATGCCACAGATATGTATAAAGTATTTTATTTTTTTGTACAAAAGCGCCGATATCGTTATGTATTGGCGTTTTTAAACAAGAATGTTTGCAACATGTTTTGAAACAAGACTGTGAGCAAAATCAAAACAAATAATAATTTACATAAATACATAAGTATGTGGGTCATTCTTAAAAAACATGACCAATTGGTGTCCCCAGACTTTACTATTTTATATTTTGTTTCTCCAAAAAGAAAATAGAAAAATATCTGCATTTTTATAAATTATTGTCGATTCTACGTAACTATATTATAAAACAAAAATAATTAGTTATCTAAAAATAACTTAAAAAATATTTTTAATGTCAAAGGTTTAGCAAAAACCTGTGTCCCAAGCCAATTTATTAAAATTTAATAGTTATTTTCAGTTAAAATAAAATTGAAAAAAATAATATTTACAATTTTTGTTATTCAGTTTGTATATATTAATACCATATATAGAAAAGAATGATGAAAAATAATTTGTTTGTATAATTTATTTGAAGAAAAATCTTGTCCCCAGGTTTTGGTCCCCTCTGTTACGACCACACATTTTATTGAAAAATTTTTGTTAAACGTTATAACGCGTATATTTCTCTTATGCTTCTCCATCAAAACTTAGCTAAAATCTACAAAATGTGTTTTTAACTGTTCAGTCTTGTTTAGTGCGTGGTTGAGCAAGTAACTTAATTGTAGGCCGGGTGCGTACCCTTATTCAGTGTCTACTCTGTTACTGTTGAAAACGGTGAGTAAAGTGATTTTTCATTTATTTTATAATTTTTTTATAAATATTTTGTGTACACTAATTAAGTGGACAAATAAATTCTACAAAATTCTAATAAAAAGCTAAAATATGGTATTTTTGAGTTAATTTGTCCCCTCTGTTACCGGTCCACTCTGTGACTTATTATCAGTAAAAACTCCAAAAATTTAAAAAAATTCTGCTGGTTATGGATTCCTATTGTTGATAAGATCCGTAACCACATGAGGCCAATTATAAACATATTTGGCCAACTTAATTTTTTTAAAATTACAAAATTCAGAATGGTTATGTTTTTTAAGAACGACCCATGTACGAGTACAAACATACACTTCCACACCATATGGCACGTTTACGTATTTTTAGTAGCTACCAACATTTCAAGTCGACCGCAACGTTTACGTATCCGCAACATTTACGTAAGAGTAACGAGGCCTTTAAGTGAAAAAGTTATCTTACCCTGCAAATTTTATTGGACCACCTGTAGTTTTAAAACTACTCCTTTGTAGTCCAAAGATGGGTTATATAGTCCTGCCCTAGAACATCGTAATGTTAAATAGACCATGTTTTTTCCATACGTTTGGGTAACTTTTGGACTACATAGTCCTAGTCCCTTGTGGACTACTCTTTACACGCGTGTTTGGACTGGTCCTGTTATTTGCAGGGTAGTAAAGAAAACACAAACAGTTAGAGTATTCATAGTGTTAAGTGAAACAGTAAGGGAGTTCACAGCGTAAGGGTAAGCTAATAATATTAAGATAAAGCATACATGTAGGTAAGATTTGTAACGTCACGTTACAGGCTTAACCTAAAAAGTCTCTCACGACTGATTGCAAAGCTAAGGCTACACACTTAACTGAAAAAATTTCAATGTTCTTCGCTAAAAGTATTTTAAAACTTTGAGCATAATTCTCACCATGCGCAGTTTCTGCACCCTAATAAACTGCATTTTTATCTATGAATATTGAACTAACGTAAAACTTCTTTAACTTCTGCTCTTAGGTTTACAGCAATCTGTGGCACACAAATTTATTCGTTGACAAAGTGAAAACTTACCCAATTAGTTGTAAAGAGGGTATACAAAGTTTGCCGTTCCGTGTAAAACTTTTTTTATTCATCTCAGACCTCATAAAGTATGTATATTCTGTCTCCTTGAGTAATCCTAAGTCGATTTAGCCATGCCCATGTCTGTCCGTCTGTTGAAAACACGCTCACTTTCGCAACACTAAAAAGAAATAAACAAACTTGGTGTCAAATTGCTTATAGTTATCCTAAGCAGCCTGGGATTGAAATCCAGCAAAATTGGTTCAGTAGGATCAGATGTATGAATCAAAATGTAGAACCATAAATGATGGAACAATGCACGGAATGATATAAGTTTTTGCAAACATTCGTTTTATTCGACTGGAAATCACGTCATGTAAAATTTCGTGAAGATCCGTCCATAATTATATATAAACCCTTCTACCGGAAAACCATTTAGAACACCTTAACCCGTAATAAGTAATGCTATCAGAATAAAATTTAATGCTTTACAGTTTTATAGGACTAGAAATCACACTTATAAATTTCGTGATGATCGGTCCATCATTTACTATAGGCCCAATACAACGCCCACTCTGGTAAATCAGTTAAATACGCCTAAAACCGTAGCAGATATAGATATTATAGTAAAATTTGTTCCAACTTAGCTTCATATGGCCAGAAATTTTGTGATATACGGTCCATAATTTACCTTAGATCCCATATCAAGCAGCCTTCTGAAATTCACTGTAAACGCTAAAACTAATTTCACGGCTGTATTGAATTTAATTCAAATTTATGTTTTCTAATACCACTCTACAGAATTTTGGTATGATTTGTTCATAACAAACCATGGCTCCATTATAAATTTCCCTCCTAAAAATCATTCGGCTTAAACTATTACGAATCGTAAAATTGCTAAAAAAAAAAACATAAAACTTTCTAATTCTCGGTCAATAATTTTATATATGTATGTCTAAACCGTTGCTTATCACTATCACTAGTATCATCACTTTCTTCGTATTTACTAAAAGACTGCTAATACGTTCTGTTATAAAAATAATTATTCTGTAAAAAAACTTTATGATAGGTATTTCGCTGCCTGGCTTGTGACTTTTCTGTGTTCTTAAGTATATCCCAGTTTTACTGCTGGTGCTTTGCTTATGAATCTTGGTCATGTCCCGAGTCAGCCGGTCCCAAGCCCGGGCGAGGGTATGAGGCAAAGGATAAACCGATCCTCAGTAAAAGTGCTGATATCTAGTCCGAATGGTTCCAATTAAAGGGACGTCTCGGGGGGTAAGTGTGTACATAAAACCGCTATGTAGTATCAGTTAATTGTCAGCCTGATGGCAAAGGTGGCAGCCCCACTGTCAGGATTGGGTTTGATAGGCTAATAATATTATTCCCAGAAAGTCTATAAATATAAAGAAAAAACTAAATGATAATACGATGACGAATTTTGGCAATGTAAAAGGAGTACGATTCGGAACATGGAACGTAATGACGCTATACCAAGACGGCAAATTAGAACAGGATTGCAGTATACTTAACAAGTACAATTTGTCCTTTATGGGCATGAGCGAGGTTAGAAGAAATGTGTATGGTCAGCTAACAACCGCTGAAGGACATGATTTGTTTTGGTCTGGCATGCCACACGAAAATGATATTCATCAATACGGTGTGGGAATGCTAATTCATTCTAGTTGGCGTAACTCGGTTATTGACTGTAAATTTATAAATGAACGTATGATGGTGGTAAGATTCAGATGTCGTGTGCGAAATCTAAGTGTAGTGCAGTGTTATGCACCTACGGAAAACAGTGATGATGGAATAAATTACTCGTTCTATGATATGTTAAATAGAACTCTTGACGACATACCTGCTAAGGATTTAATATTGTTATTGGGGGATATTAACTCCAAGGTTGGAGATGGTAATGCTGGATTGGAACACATAATGGGAAAGCATGGTACAGGCATCATGAATGACAACGGGCAGCGATTAACGGAGTTATGTGGCATCAATGAACTAAAAATTGGAGGTACTCTATTCCCACACAAAAAGGGGCGCAAAGTAACGTGGATTTCCCCCGACACTAAAACGGAAAATGAAATCTATTATGTGATGTACGAAGTAAAAGAGGTGCAGATATAGGATCGGATCACTACTTGTTCATTGGTAAAATACGCCTTGGTGTTAAGATTATAAAAATCAAATAATCACAATAGAGTAAAGTACAAGATAAACAAACTAAAAGACCACGTACAACGAGAAAGATTTTCCAATACTGTTAACGAAAAACTTGGCGGTCATACTCTTAACTACAATGACGTACAACACAGTTGGAATGTGATAAAAACAACAGGAAATGAACATGCCTACAAAATCTTGGAAGAATATCAAACAAAAACGATGACTTTATATCTGCTCAAACTTGGAGTCTAATAGATAATAGAGCAATACTAAGGAACCGCCTAACTGCAAGCAAAATAGAAACTGATAGAAGAAGACTGAAAAGCGAATATAGTCAACTAGATAAACAGATTAAACGAGCAATAAGAGACGATAAAAGAATGTATGTGGATAATATGGCAGCACAGACAGAAAACGCGGCCGCTCTATCTAATATGAAAGACCTTTTTACTTTAACCAAGAAAATTGCGGGAGTAGCTAGTAGAAAAAACAAGCCAGTAAAAGATTTAAACGGTGGATTGTTAACAAATGTTGACGACCAACTGAAGCGTTGGAAGGAGCATTTCGAGAGTGTCCTTAACATAGAACGTCAAGAAGTTTGCCCAACACACAAAACAAATGTTAACCTTCTGCAAATAAGAACAGAAACACCATCTGCAAACGAAAATAATACTATCGTATCGAATAAACTATCGAATGTTTTTGCATACAATAGACACTGACGTATCGAATGAAAACTCGAGAAATGTAATGTCGGGTTGCTCTATATCGAATGCTACTATTTCAAATTCAATAAATTTCATTCCATACCGAGAGTCGTAATACCAAAATAAATAATTTCAAACAATTTTGCTCGATATCGTATGCGGTGATTAGACCCCTGGTTTTCGTGCAAACCGATCATGCGTCGACCAGTCCTTAGAAATGAGATCCCGTTATATACACTATTTGTTGACTATGAAAAAGCCCTTGACTCAATAAGTAGAGAATGTATATGGGCAGAACTACCCCTGCGGGAAATTTGTGTCAATTGGTTCAACCCACTGGTCCTGGGATTTGTGAAAATAGAACAAGTACAAAAAGAAATGACTCATGACCAGTGAAAGAAGAACCAATCCCTTAACTGGTTTATAAAGAACAAAAAGGTAGAAAAAGTAATGCATTACAGTACAGTCTTAACTGGTGCTGTGACACATTTTTTGGGATTTTCTAAAATGTTTCTCTTAAATTTAATTCTTGGACAAGTTTTATTGGAATAAAACTACATTGTATTTAAATAATACTACATTTTAGTAACTGACACTAAGCACGTTCATTGGGAATAGATCTGTGATTGGTCAAATGGTGTTAATTAACCCCCTCCAATGACAACCCCATGTAAAAGTGATAGGTCTTATTCATATAAAGTGGTAGAACTGGAACCGGTCCCTACCACGAAAGACCTATCACGGGACTACTTCAGTGTCAGTTCGCTTCCCTCTAGGGACGTAACATCGGTGTGCCAGACAAAATCATTTTACTAATTCGCGGTAGTTATGCTGGTTTTCAAAGTTGTGTTCTTCACTGCGGTAAAATGTCTTTGCCATTTCAATCCTTATCTGGTGTCAGGCAAGGATGTTTGCTTTCACCCCTACTATTTCTGATTGTAATAGATGCGGTTTCAAGGCGCGCAACAGAAAGTAAACCTCGTGGTATTATTTGGAACCCAGTTAACCCAAACGAAAGGTTAGAGTCACTCGACTACGCAGACGACAAATGCGAACTCGCACATAGGCGTAGTGATATGCAAGAAAAGCTTCACGATCTGGCGGCTGAATCTTCAAAAGTTGGACTTAAGATCAACATTTCTAAAACTAAAGACATGAGAATAAACGTAAACACCAATGAACCCCTTACACTCCATGGAACCGAAATAGAAAAAGTACAAGAATACCAGTACCTGGGCAGCATAGTTACTGAAGAAGGAGGCACAGAGAAGGATGTAGATGTCCGAACAAGAAAAGCACTGGGAGCATACACAACACTGCATAGAGTTTGGAATAACAATATGTACAGCACAGCAACAAAAATCAAGGTTTTTAAATCATGTGTACTGTCAGTTCTACTGTATGGTTGCGAAACTTGGTACGTAGTAGATGAAATACAAAACAAACTCCGAGTTTTTGTCAATCGGTGTCTACGAAGAATTTTGAACATTTTTTGGCCGAATCGTATTTCCAATGTAGAGCTATGGAACCGCTCAAATTTTAGAGACGTCAACATCGAGATACGCCGAAGAAAGTTCGGGTGGATTGGCCATACGCTACGAAAACCACCCAAGCTCTCTCCTACAACCCCCAAGGTTCAAGAAGACCTGGTCGCCCAAAAACAACCTGGAGAAGGTCGACACTTAATGAGATTAATAGTACATCCGATGATAGAAACTACAACAACATAGGAGAACTTCGAGAAGCAGCGTCTAGAAGAGAAAGATGGAAGATATTTATAGACAGCCAATGCCCAGTATAGAGGCAGTTCCGTCATCATCAAGAACAAGGCTTATTATTATTATTATTATTATTATTATTTAATGGATTTTTATTTAAAGGCCGTAAATTTCGTTTAAAGATCAATTTAAATCGTCTGGTAATACAACACTAATGTTTGCTAAGGGCCAGCAACGCGGACCGGGTCAGTTATAATAATACAAAAAATTAAATATTTTATTACATCGGTTAATGGACTGAAATTAACCGGTTTAATCGTTAATCAAAAAAAGCCAATTTGAAATTAACCGATCAGTTAATCGGGTGGTAATTAATCGGTTAAACGATTGACAGTTAACCGAATGAATACCCTACTACATACATATTTTAAAATTTTAAACACAGGATATTAAGCTTAATTTTTTTTCTCAATCAATGTACACTAGGGGTATAACCAAATTTTGGCCCTTGCACTACGCGGTAGCGAATATTGTGTTATTTACGAAAACAATTTGTTTGGGTCGTTTGAAAATAAAAACCTCACCCACAAAAGTGATTTTCTAAAATCCCTAAAGAAAAAAATTTAATATGAAAATTTTAAATATTTTATTAATAAATAAAAAAAAAGTTAAAAAGTTTCTTTATTATTAAAGGACATGAATTTCAAATTTAATAGGCGTGTTGTTTTGTTAAAGTTTTTGGCAGTGCAAATAAAAATAAAAAAAAATAATTCTCCAACTTTACCCCGTTTTGTGGGTGACGTTTTTTGAATGCCGCGAAAAATGTATGTCATTTTTGTTTATAGTTTTCAATGGACTATTCGAATATGCTAGGACCATTTTGGTATTTGCAAAAAATGAGAATAAGTTATACCCCTAATGTACACATGTATTTCATACATTCATATCATAATTATTTAATGTAAAATTCAAAGAGCATTATTTTAAACTAACTGTGTAGTAAAAGATTTATTTATTTAAGTTATATTTGGTCCACATTTCTTTTATTGCAATCTAAATCATCTTACCAAATTTTACTTGAATTGGTCCATATTTAACCATAGGTCTAATCCGAATACCATTCCCAAAAATGGCTCTAAATGTTGGTATTGACATACAAATTGGCCAGAATAATTCTTACGATATACACTATGTCGTAGAACTAGTACTTAAAGTCCAAAACTGACCAAAAGCACCATTTAAACCCCTGTCTAAAATCACTTAAAGACAAACAAATTTCATAAAGCTGGAGATATCTAAATAAGATTCGGCATAATGAACTTTAAAATGAATTTTAAACTCATGAACAGGGAAACCATAAATATGCAAATGCATGTTTTTCCTTGTGCGGCCAATGAAGGAACAAACAATATATTTATTCGTTTTAGAGCCTTTTATGAAATTTGGCATCGATTTGTTAGTGCATATTTTTGCATATTTTACCATTTGCAGCAGTTTTGTGCATAATTTAGTTAAAAGAGCATTTTGGGAGCATTTTTTAAGTTTATTGCGCATATTTTACCTTTTTAAGGCATATTTTGATGCATGTTCCATTTTTTTAGAGCTTTCGCAGCACATAATTATTTTTTTTCAAAATTCTGGTTACTCATTCTGTATACTCAACGCGTTGCTTCAATTTCACCATCTACATTTAATTTGTATTTTAAAATTGTAAGACAAAGCAGGTTGTCATTTAAGATAAATGTTATGCGATGTGTATAACATATATTCAACTTCATTTCAATTCCCTTTTAAAGATGCAAATATATTCACACGTAGCAATCGGTTTCAACTTTTTTCGGTACAAAACAACAACAATTTTATTAATAGCGAATCAAAGAGAAAAAGAAAAAAAATTGCATGCATCCATCGTTGTGCATATACCAACGAATAAAAACACAAAGCGTACTGACCGAGTACAGGCATCTCCGCACTAACCCCCTTTCTTCTTTCTTCTCTCACCAAAAAACATAAGAGTTGAGCATCAAAAGATGAAACGTGGGAAAGCAGACTAATGGATATTTTTATCCAAACAAAAAAATATTTTTCACTTTAATTGGTTACGATAACCAAAATAAAATATGTATATTATATGAACATTTTTATTATCAAAGTAATTTTTGGGAATACATATACAATTTTTAATTGAAATTTTAATTAAAAATTAATGTTGGTTGAATTCAAACCAGTTTGTAGAGGGGAATGTAAGAAAAGATAAACTCACTGTTTATTGTTGGCATTTTGTTTAAGCTTTGATATCGTTGAAAATAAGACTTTTTGATTGTTTGTAATTCTCATTCACTCTGGCTTTTCTAAAATATTTGGGAGAATGTTTCCTGATGATCTGGCCTAATCAGTCAGTGACATGTAGAAACTAGCTTATCCTCCAACAATAAATTTCAGTGTATTTTTCAAGAATGAAAATGGGAATTAAGCACACCAAACAAAATCTTATTAATTGAAAATTTTTATTTAAAACTTGTATACTTATACAATTTATCAATATTAAGTTTGAATACGATTTTTTTGTCATTTCTCTTATAACTGTTAGGGTGACTCGTTTTACCTATTATTCTTAGAAAAATTATTCCCAAAAAGTTTAGATAGCCGCTTGTAATCTTTGGAAAAAATAATGAAATTTTTTTGACCTGGTTTTTGCCTGGTTTTGAGAAATGTTTCAACATTTCTTTAAAAAAAAACCTGATTTTATTCCTGACCCAGTAAAAACTTCTCATACTTTTTCAAAATAAATAGCTTCTTTCACTCGTTATTTAGTAGCTTCTTCTTTGACTACTTCTATAACTACTTTTTTCTGGATTTATGTAGTTAAAAAAAAATATTGACTTAATTTTGAATGCGTTCATTGAGGACATCCCTTGTAAAATTAATTGGTTCTTTAGTAGAATTGAAGGAAGTCTTTTTATTTTTTTCTGATTACTCAACACATTATTTTGTTGGCGAAGTTTTTACTGGGGAGGCTAACATATTGAGGGTATTACAGTATCGAGGTTAGTTAGGTATGTTACATACCGAAAGGTTAATTTGTCAAGTGTCTCCGTATAAGTTTTATTTTGAAGATTTTAGAAACGCTTACACACAAATAGGAAAATATTCAAAATAGAGCAAATGCTAAAAATTTAAAAACCCTTGTCTTGAGTTACAAAACATTTATTTTGACAGATATCCCACCAGAATCCCACGAAGCGAGCAAAAAGCTCATAAGCTTCCTTTTGAGCAAATAAAAGAACAAGTAAGAAAATAAAGTGGGTCTAGCCATTAAAACAAAAGTCGATGTGACTGGATTCGGGTAGTGGCTGATTCTCTCTGGTTCTATTATTTTATATATATTATACTTTATAGATTTATTTTAACATGATTTATGTCTGCGACAGACATTATTTAAATCGATATTTAATATGTCCATTTAGGTAATTTCAATGGCCTGTTACAAAGTGTCAAAAAGGTACCAATTAACTTCCTTCTAGGACATCGCCATGTTGAAGTGACAAGTCCCCTTTATATAAAGTGTTAGAACTAAAATCGGTACCAATCCGTTTAGAACTGTCACGTGGCAAGTTTGGTGTTAGTTCCCATTCCCCAGGGGTATGCAAGAAAACGATAGAGGTAGTCACATCTAACCGCTATACAAATCATAGATCAATTTCTACAGTATTTTGAAAAAACATTAAGTTGTATCCCCCTTTTTAAGGAGACGGTGCGATATGTATTATCTTGTTACACACATTTCTTCTAAAAGATTGATTTTGCTATTTAGATTTTGTTCGCTAGAAAATGTTTGCTGGGTATAAAGCTTTTATGAGTCATTCATACCTACTTCATGCATATATTGATGTGTTTTTAGAAAATGACCGAGAAATGATAATAAATTGAACAAGATGTTGCCATAAACCACATGCCAAATGCAAATGCATAAAATACACCAACATAATGACCAAAGTACCACAGTTTCAAATAGAATGCAACGAATTGTGACCGAATATGGACATGTTAGTATTTTATTTTAAGATAACCAACCAAAAATTGTTTTTAGCATTGCCTAATGCAAATACTTTAGCCAAAGGCATATTTAAGAAAAAAAAATATATTATAATTTAAATAATGTGCACATGTCTCTACAAAAATAGATGCTCATACATATTTTTATTTAATAGTGTCTTGGATCAGTTTGTGAATTTTTCAAAATAACGTTAACACATACATTTCTATTAAAAATCAATTTAAAAGTTTTTAAATTGTAAATAACGGAACAAAAAAAATATGTTCTTCTTAATTTCAATCGTTTATAAGTAGAAAAAAAAATATCTCAAGAAAATTTTTAACAACACAGTTTATGACAAAAAAAAAATTAAGGTCAACAAACTATTTATTTGATTCAATGAAAAAATTTATCAAAATAACACTTTGCAAAAAACCACTCAATAAAACATATTAAATAATGAAATAATTAAATATTTCTTCATAGTCATCAAAAAAAAAAGTATTTGAATCAACGTAAAGACAGTATTTTTACAACTTTTGTCCATTGTTAGCTCATAGTTCTCATTCGCTTTACAGTTATAGTTGAATAATATCTTAAGTATTTCCAAAGTAATCAGCAAAATGCGAAAAGGAACTAGCTTCTTCCCCCTAAATAAATTTAAGTGTATTTATCAAAGAATAAAAATTAGGAATTTAGCACATCATAATTAAAAGGTAAATTATTAATGATTCGACAAACATTTTATTTGATTTATTTAACATTTCCAAAAATTTATTTTAACAACTCATGTAAATATTTTGTTTAAAAAAATTATTTTGGGCAACTCAATAAACTTGCTTGCAGCGTTGCCGTTTTGGTTACTTTAAACCAAAATTGGTTACTTTTTTCCCCAGCATGCACTTGTATACTTTTTTTCTATTTTGGCTACTTTTTTCCACACAAAAATAACAAATTTTTTGTTTTGGAACAAGAACTACCCGCACCGCTTGTTTACCATAAAAATTGTGTTATCTAACTTAAAATTATTTTTTTAGAAGCTTCAACCTTAAAATTGATAGTCTGTTAACCATATAACGCTTATACTTTGAAGTGCGGGCAACCATTCTTAATGCTTCATAGGTCTGACTGAAACAATTTTCTAGATAAACGATAAGGCCCTTCCGATCCCATTCAGTTTTAAATGATTATATTTGCACCGGGCAAAAATCATCTTTATATAAAAGACCTACCGCGTAATTGAGCTCAATTTTGCATATTGATACCATAACGCATAGCATGAATTTAAAAGTTTTATTTATTGTAAGAGCTCTTTAAAAAAAAGTTATAAGCTCTAGAATCTAGAGTCTAGATCAAAAAGTTTTTAAAATTGACGAAAATAAGTGTTTACTTTGTATAGGATTTGAAAAAATTTGAAAAAAAAATTATAAAGCCAATTCCTCTTTCCAGACAATCGGTAAAATACTGTTAAAACTTTAAAAATCAGTCCAGCGGTTTATGAGCCTCCAAGATAAAAGCAAACACTATTTGTTCTTTAAGCACACAATTTTTAAACTAAAGTCCTTTTGATACAAAATAATTTTGGTTCCTTTTTTCGCTTTTGGTTGCTTTATTTTTACATTTTTTGGTCGTGGCAACGCTGTTGGCTAAAAATTCATTAAGGCTATTTTACACTATCACACAAGTTTAACGTATTTTGAAGAAAATACAACCCTGTCATGATAAGTTTTTATTGTTTTTTAAACATTTTCAAACAATAATTAGATCAGAGATGCATTTTCGTCAAAATACGTAAGACTTGTGTGATTGTGTAAAACAGCCTTTAACTATACCCACAAAATTTGTTATCAATACCGAAAAAATTCAATTTCAAAAATTTTTAATCAAATATGCGATTTTCGTATTCAAATATGAAAGTTATTTTTTTCTGTGTATGCAAATGCATGGATTTTCTAAAAAGTTTAAAGTAGGGTTTGCAAGTCGATTATATTCGTAATCGTGATTAATTTCACCGGAACAATTAAAAATTCGCATCTTAATCAGGTTGTTAGCAAAATTTTAAGTCTAACATGTTGAAAACTTCAATCTAGTTGACATGATAGCAATAACTCTTAATAGATACGGTACGGTGACCTCATCTTTAAAACCAAAACACAGAACAGTAGTTTCAACATTAGTTGAAGGCACACAATAATGTTATGCAAATAGTCCATTGTGTGGGCCAGCAATCTCTTTTATACCACATACAGCAACTCCCACTATAAATGGGACACCTCAAAAAATTATGGTCCATTCATTGTGTACGATGTAAATTAACACCTTAACGTCAAGTTTTTTTCCCAACTTTATTTGATATTTCATTGTTTCCGTGTTTAACAAATTCAACCATTGAGAGCTACACAATTGAGCAGCCCGTTAAGATTGTTGAAGCCTTTCATGAAAATGGGCTTTCAAATCAAAATGCATTTCGTGCACTTTGTGATTTTTGTGATTTTTTTTGTCAGCATAAACGACCAACTGTGTGCACATTCGGGAGAATTGTGCGCAATTTTTAGCAACCAGGTCTGTAGGAAATATGAAAACAACTGTTTGGTGCGGTTTATGACCTGGCGGTGTCATCGGGTCGTACTGATTCGAAAATTAGGTCGGCCCAGCAATTACCGTGAATGGTGTTTGGTCTCGCGAGATGATAACGGTCTTCTTATTGTCATGTGATTTGACACCGTTGGACTTCTTTCTTTAGGAATATTTACAAAAGAGTATTCGTCAATAAGAACAATTAAATATTTAGCGGTTTCTAGAGGTTTTTAAGTCCGATTTGGCGGGATATACTCAAAAAAGTTGGCAACAGTGCTAAGGAAGGCGCATTTGACGTGGAATGACAAAAATTAGTGAGCATTAAGAAGTGATTGGAAAAATTTCACTGTGGCCCTTTTTCCGCCTAGCAACTTGGATTATAATAAAAGTAATCTCGTTAAAAGTAAGGAAGATATTTTTCGCACATTGGGTGCTTCAAATATGTTGTTTTATAAGAACCTTTCTTAGTCGACAACTTTATCAGTTTCCAGCTTTATTTCTTTCATTTTTTTTTTTTTTTTTGTTCTTGAGCAAACATAACAATGGAAAGTCTGGACGGCGTGTTAGGAAGTGTTTGGTTTGACAGAATGAAGCTTTTAAAAAAACCCGTAGTTAACGAAGATGCGACGCTGTGTTTGTGTTTTTGTTTTCCATATTTTATTTGTTTTAAAATACTAACTGTCGTATTCATAAAAAAATAAAATGGATGTCAAAAGTACTTTAAGAAAAATTTATGAAAATTTTGACCCAAAACACATTTCAAACTTATTTTATTTTTTATGAATTTGGTAGTTCTTTGTACATTAAAACATAAATACATATGTATTTATTTTAATGTTTAACAATCTTTTTTAATTTCTGGAAATTAACTAAAGCCCTAATTTTGTAAAACACAACGCAACGACAAAGAATTACATTGAAAGCAAAAACAAATTCATAAATATTTTGTTATTGCCTCTAACAGAAATTCACATTGGTTTTTAAGATTTCACACGCCTCATTGCTTGTGGCGTTGACAATTTTAAAACGGTGCAAAGGAACAACAAAATTACAAAATATTTATGAATTTTTTTTTGCTTTCAATATAATACTTTGGCGTGCGTTGTGTTTTACAAAATTAGGGCCTAAAACTTTAAATAACATTATCGTTTTCATATACATATGTATGTTAATTCTTTGGCTTATTAGGTTTGTATTTAAAAAGTTGTTTGTGTTTTTATTTTGTTTTTTCTTAACCTACTTACAACTACAATTAATGTCGGAAGAATTCCAATCAATTGAAGTGGGGAATGTAAGGAGAGATGAACTCACTGTTTATTGTTGATGATTTTGTTTTAACTTTGATATTGTTACAAACAGAACTGTTTCTGTAATTCTTATACGCTTAACAGTTTAATTTGGTTTAATATCTTTAGTTTTTTTTAAATCTTTATGGATGAAGGTTCCTGATGAGCTGGCCAGCGTTACCGTTTAAAATTTTCACAAAGGAGCACAAAAAGGGGATTTTTTTAAAAAAAGGGGCAACTTTAAAAACAGCAAAATTCTAAAAAAAAAACATGCATTTATTAAATTATTTTCATCGAAAACATAAACGTATATCGTGAATATACATGTCTTGTTTTCAAGTAAACGTTTATAAACTGTTGCATACCATTTTTATTTCAATTATTTAAACAAAAACAGTTACTAATTACTTGTAAATAGAACGAGCATAAAATATCGTAATAACCAGGGGAACCAGAAATATGTTTTAAAAACACGTTTTAGGCTCATTAAATATGCAATAAGAACTTGAAAATGTGCGCTGAAAATTGTTAAAAAATCTTCTAAATTTTACCCTACTTGGAAACGATCGGCTCACAAAACCAACGATATGTTAAGAGGTTAAAATTCATATAAGAGTTATTTGTGCCGAATATTAAATAAATATTAACATCCATATGAGATTTTTGTATTAAATGGATTTTAGCGACGGCCGCTAAATTGTTTATTAATGTTAGCATTTAAAAAAAGGTTTAAAGCTATTTATGTTAAATGAATCGAAAAGAAGTTAATTTGCAGTTAAATATTTTTGGGGCAAATTTAATCTGAATACCAACATAATAAGATAATTAGATGCTTTACGGACACAAATTTGGAAAGAAGTTTTTATGAGGAATAAGTTAAATTATAAACCGATTCTCACTATTTACAAAGAATTCGACCTTAGTGGAATTAAAATGAATTTTCCAAATTTGATAAAATTATATACAAGATTGCAGCTTGACTTTGCGCACAAGGTTACCATGGACATAGAACCACCCAGACGGAAGGATAGACATCGTTAGATCACTTTAAAAAGTGATTCTGAGTTGATCGGAATACCTTAAGATTGGTCCAGATTTCTATGTATTGCAAACATTTTTGCTTATTCAGATAAAACATTTTAAAGTTTAAAATATAATTTAAATGATTTTGTTATTCGTGCTTAATTCCCAATTTTTATTATTTGATAAAAACACTGAAATTTATTGTTGATGGGATTAGCTATTCCTATGTGTTTTTATCAAATAATAAAAATTGGGAATTAAGCACGAATAACAAAATCATTTAAATTAAATTTTGTATTCCCACGAAAATTATTTTGGTTTAAAATATAATTTATTTATAAAAAGGGTATTTTTAATTAATGCAAGCAATGCTCCTAGTGGTAAAATATGCACTAACAAATCGATGCCAAAGTTCCTAAAAAGCTCTAAAACGGATAAATATATTGTTTCTGCCTTCATTAGTCGAACAAGAAAAAACATGCAATGGCATATTTTTGGTTTCCCTGGTAGTAACACTACTTACAAAAACAAAAAAATAATTAATAATATGATTTGAAAATTACATTTAAATAGATAGATTTATGTATATATGTAAGCATATGTACATAAATATTTGGCACTTGGATTATTTTTTTTTACCAAAAAATATTAAGTTACGAAGACACCTTTCACACTCGGTAAGTTACTTGCGCAAGTCTCTTGCGTAACTCTTTGTTTGTAGATATCAGCGGTAAGGTCGGGGTAAGGAAAATAAAATTTTGTACAGACTTTGTTGTTGTCGGCAAGTAACTTGCGCAAGTTACTTGCCGAGTGTGAAAGGGGTCTAACAAACCTCGAGGAAAAAGCATATAGGTACAAAATAAACAAATAAAATAAACAAATAAACTTATTCTAGCAAGGCGTTTTTACACTTTGTAGTCCCGGCTGAAATAGCCATTACTTAAATATATTTAGTTCTTTTTTTGACAAGATACATATATCAAAGCTGGCAGGCACATCGCCACTGTTGCCAATTCGACGGGTTTACCGCGATTCTAGCGGTTTTTACGTACCCATCGGGGTAAAATTTCCGTTTTGGCGGTTAGCGGGAAATCTAGCGGTTTTTTAATATCATTAGAAAATACAATTTTTGTTCTAGGCATTTGAAAATTACAGTTTTTATCTCAAAATAAAAGATTTAACATATTTGTTTTCAATTAAATTGTTTTTTGTGGAAATTAAATTTGTTTCCGCAATAAAAAATTTTACAATGTTTTAAGCAGATTTTATTAACTTTCTTATAAGGAAGTTAAATTCAAAAAGATTAACATAACCGTCTTATTTCCAGCGAAATATTTGTCCAGCCCCAAAAAAACTAGACGTGATAGAAAAAAAAACTGAAAACGGACTTGAATTTATTTAAAACACTTTTTACGGCGGACCAGTGTTATCAACTTTTAACGATCAAAATATAATCTACAGCAAATCAATGTTTATATTAAAGCACTTAAGCAACCAAAAATTTTATCCCTCGGATAAAACTTCCACACGGTTGTCAAACCTTATGCCAAACAACGTACTGTAATTCGAGAATTCAAGAAATACTGTTTGTAATGCTTTAAAAAACAACAAGAATGCGCGATTTTTCGCCTTTGCCTGGGTTTATATAAGTTTGTTCTTTAGTATAAACAAGCTTGTAACTAGATATGCCATTATTCTTATATATTTTTATTTTAGTTAACGGATACAAACCTTATTTCTAGTTTTCCTAAAAAAGTGAAAAATAATTTGTATAAATCTAAGCGAAGTCTTCGGAGCGAAACAAAAATTATCTATTCATTTGTTAGGATGTTAACAGTTTTTAAGCATGAATGTTTATTATTTCAAACCAGCAAAAACTTTAAAAAATTATAAACATTATAAAGCAGTAGGGGCCATGTTATCCATATTTACATATGTTTATTCAACCTTTTTAAATGAATGTACCTCAGAAAGTAAATGTAAGTACATATGGGCTACTTCAAATTTTTTGAGCACCTGCTGAAACCGACATACTATGGCTCTTATTTCGTTAAGTTTTATGAATTGAAAAAAACGTTGTATAGGGTTTGGATGACTATACTTGAAGGATATGACGTGCAAAGTTTTACGTTGAAAAGTCCTCACCTTAAGAATTGGTGGTCATCTAAAATTCGAAAAATTAAAAAAACGACTTGAAACTTGCAAGAGTTTTATCATTCATTCCGTTTTCTTTGTAATAGTTTTAAGCTTTCAGATCCAAACCCATACAAAATATAGTCACTAGACTTGGAGGATATATCCACTAAAAAAAAAATTTTGCTATCGCTGCTGGGTGAAAAGTTGCATGGTGTTTTAAAGTGAAACCAAAATTTTCCGAATATTGAAATTTTTGAAGATTTTACATAAAGTTTTTGCGCCGTTCAATAAAAATGAGTTTTAAGCGCAGAATTAAAAAAACTGCGTAATTTTATAAAGTTTGAGGTGTATCAAGTTGGTGTCAGCGCACTAATAACGTATCACGGACATCACAAACTTAAAAGAAATTAGCGTAAATTTTTTAAAAATGTATCTTTTTTGCGTCTGACAATCTGAATTGCCTTTTAAGTTGGCTAGTGTATTGCGTGATGGGAGTAACTTCGTAAAGGGCACCTCCGAGGCGAAAACGCACTTGAAAATTTTTAAACGCAAAAATTTTATGAACTTTTGAAAATTTTTGCAAAAAAAACAATTTATTTTTAAGCTTTTTTTATATCAAAACATGTCATGGGAACATGTTTAGGTATCTAAATAGGTTCTTCGCGACGGACTTAAATGATAAAGTGCAAAAAAAAATAATTTTGTTCAACCCTGGCGCGTGCAGCGGCAGTTTTTTCCAAACACATTTCGCTTTGTGACAACTGAAGCGTTGTATCAATTCCGCTCAAACGTACATCGAATAGAAGACTTTACTGAGCTTGATACTAAAATTGAATACGCACCAAAAAATTTTAAGTATTTAAAATTTTATGGAGGAAACAAAATGTTTCTAACCTCAAAAAGCATCGTTGTATGAAATATTTGATTTGGTTTCAGATTATACATTTTTAAGCCATTAGCGATAGCCAAATAGTTTTTTTCCAAAATATTGCAAATTATGTCTTATACTAGCCGTAATTTTGTAAAATGTTTAACAATTTTAAATAAATTTTGATATGCATACACGATTAAAAAAAATTTTTTTATATTTTTTTTTCCAGTGTATTTTAAAAGGTTTTAAAGCTTTTACAAATATTTTAGTGTGCTAAGAAAGCCCTTAAGGGGCATTATCCACACGCGTTATCCTTTTTCAATTTTAACAAAAACTGTAATTTTTATATTTTTTTTTTAATTTTTAACTTTAAACCGCAGTAAAATTTGCGCCGTGTAATAAAAATGATTAACGCGAACGGATTTCACATGCTCAAATATCGGTTTATACACACGCAAATCAACATTGATGTCAGACAAAAAAATTTTTGAAGTTGCTCATATACATATATCAAATATAAAATTGTGTAAAATTTCAAATCGATTGTCTTGCATTTACATCCTTCTGTTCTTTTACGATTTTTTTAAATCTTGGTCTACGGTCTTAAATTTTTAGCATCTTTACCAAATCTATCTGCCTGTTCAACGATTTCGAACGTAGACGTTCACATAGAATTTTATATGGAAAATATTTTTAAAACTGAGTGTTTTTATATACATTTTCTATGCGAACGATAACGTTTGAAATCGTTGAACTGGCAGTATATTAAGTGCACTGAACTTTATTGTCTGGATAGATTTCAAGCAATACAAATTCCTGAATTTTATATGAATATCCACATTTTGTACGTTCGCGGGATTAAAAGAGTCAGTGAAATTAAGAACCTTACAATATAATTTTAATTGAAAGACACAATACACCTTTAAAAAAGCACCCTATATCTAGATTTGTACAAACATTTCTAATAATATCTAGATTTTAGCGATATTTTTAAAACATTTTAAGCTAAATAAAAAATTTAGCAGTTTCTAGCGGTTTTTGAAGTGCGATTTGACGGGAAGTCTTCAAAAACAGTTGGCAACAATGCACATCGCCTTCATTGATTGCCAGTATAAAAAAAATTTGGCTTAAAAAGGGGCACAAAAACTACAAAGAGGGATGTAAAACAAAGGGACCAAAAAAGTGGCACGGCAGCCAAAAAGGGGCAAAAATGCGACTTTCGTCGCATAACGGTAGCGCTGGATCTGACCTAAGCAACCAGTGAAAGCGCATATAAATAGCTTATCCCATCAACAATAAATTTCAGTGTTTTTGTCAAAAATATAAATTGGGAAATTAAGCACGAATAACAAAATCATTTAAAATTAAATTTTGTATTCCCACGAAAATTATTTTGATTGTTCTCTGAATTTTAATAAAGTCCATTAAATTTCACTAACAAAAGAATTTTTGGTACAAATGTATGACAAAAATAACAACAAAACAAAATAAATATACATACAAACTGATAAACGTCTGGGTAAGCAGACCGATTTAATAATGAGCTTACTTCAGCAGTTTGAAATGCATATCGCACCCTAAATACTAAAGGGTATTAACTCAAAATTTTAAAATATTCAGTAGAAGCAAGATAATTTTTAATTTTACATTACAGGCATATGAAAAAGGATTTTTAAACCAAACTTTTCATTACCAAAAAGTAGACAAAATAGCATGATAGTTTTACAGCGGGTAGATATGGATATTATGTGTCGATTTCTTCCAAAAAATGATAAAAATTTTGAGTTTATACCCTTTAGAATTTAGGGTGCGATATGCATGCTGAGTTTGATAAAAGAATGGGTGAATTTGATAAGAGATTGGAAGATATGAGGAGTGAAGTAGTACCGATTAAAATGGAAGCTATTGATGAAATGAAAAGGGAAAGAAAAGCAGTTAATGTAAGAGTTGATAAGCTCGAGACAGTGACGGCTGAACTGGTGGATCTAAAAATGGAGATGAAAACATTAAAATCTTAAATGGAACGCCAAGAGAATTCTGCTATTGCCGCTGATCTTCGAATCAATGGAATCCCATTTTTCGAAAATGAAAAACTGGATGATATTTTTGGTAAAATTTGTTCAACCATTAATATTTATACGTCAGCTATAGAATCAATTTTCCATCTTAAAAACGAGAACAATAAACACAAAACTAACTCCAAAGATGCAGTTATTATCGTGAAAATTATGTCTTCATACGATAAAAACTTCCTTCTGAAATCTCTGGCTGTATTTCGTAACACTCATAAAAACTTCGCATTTACCCTAAGGGACATTGGTTTTGAACAGTCTGATACCAAATTTTTCATAAATGATGCCGCTAACTACAGAATATTACGTGAAGCAATAAAAATGAGAAAAGATCGGATAATACAAGATGCGTTTTCCATGCGCGGTCTCGTATATGTCAAGTTAACAGCTGCTGATCAACCTATTTATAGTGATGATATATCTGAATTTTTTCGCCTATTTCTTCCTGGAATCAGTAATGGTGAGATGTATTTAAGTGTGTCCATATGTTTAACCTTATTTTATAATTCTTTTATTGAGTTATATGTATTTTCATTTCCAGTTATGATCTATACTTCATGAATAAAAATCAAGAAAATTAGGAGCGTTGCTGTTAGGGATAATATCTTAAATCTTTCTAAATATGGTTTTCACAAATGACAATTTCTTTAGTTCCAAAGATGTAACAGCAAACATGGTTAGAGTTCTGACCAAACAACGAGATGATCTTAAAATCTGCCATATTAACGCACAAAGTTTTAGGAACAAAATCGATGAATTAAGACTCATTTTGAAGGTTCCAGTGTTGATATATTAGCTGTGGCTGGAAAATGGGTTGACTCGTCAATTACCGAGAGTTTGGTATAATTAAACGGATATACAATTTTTAGAGCTGATAGAAAAGGTTATGCCGGTGAAGTTGCCATCCACGTTAAAAATGGTTTAAGGTGCAAAATAAAATGCAAGTCTGAAGTAAACCTCGTGTCTGGTAATATACGTCATGAAAATAACAATCTTGTTGAATACATTTTTAATGAGTTATTCAATGAGGACAGTAAAATTCTTTGTGGCAGTGTGTATACGCCCAATCGTCATATTAAAATTCTTAATTTTGTCAAAACGTTGGAAGAACTTAGTGCCGGTTCACACACATCAAGTTTAACTCGTCAAGTCTTGAGCTTTTAGGAGAGAAGGGTAAAGAGGATGCCATTTCTTTTCCCCTCTCTCCTAGAAACTCAAGACTTGACGAGTCAAACTTGACGTGTGTGAACCAGCACTTACTACAGCTTATGACGACATCGTGATTGCAGGAGATTTTAACTCAAATTTGTATAATGAATTCAGCCTTCGAACAGTATGCAATCTATATAACTGGTTTCCACTAATACTAGAACCCCCACGCATTTTACAAACAGCAGCAACACACTGATTGACCTTTTTTTTATCTAATTCTTCTAACATACTTAAATACGATCAATTATCGCCATCCTGTTTTTCTAAGCATGATCTTATATTAAACTTAAAATTCCAAACCAGACAATAACTTACAATGACTTCAAAAATCTCAATTATACAACTTTGCAGCAAGAATATCGTAAAATTGATTGGAACAACATCTACTACATGTTAACGGTTGATGAACAACTGAATTTTTTAGAAAAACATCTAACGGCTCCATTAAGAACAAAAGTCATTAGCCATAAAAATAAACCATGGTTTACAACACACATTGGCAGGCTTATAGCCGAACGTGACTTACGCCAGATGGAAATGATACAAAACAACTGGACTTCATGAAATTTTTCGTGCATATAGAACAATCGTTACTAAAAAGATCAGAGAAGTTAAACAAATTTTAATTCCGAGAAATTTGCTAATTCAATTGATACAAAGAAAACGTGGCAGACTATTCGTGATATTTTTATTGGTAGACATAAAAATATTACCGAATGCATTGCAAACGCTGATGAGATAAATGAGAAGTTTGTAAACATTAATATGTCAGGAGGAAGTCATGAGTTCTATGATGATTATCGTATAAATCATCTGCCTTTAAACCATTTCTCCTTTAACTGTGTTACCCAGGTTGACGTCTATACAAGATGTGCTTTAATAAAATCGAATGCTATGGGTGTTGATGGTCCACATCTTTTGTTTGTTAAGATCACAACAAGCACCTTTCCCTCTCGATGGAAGCAGGCGAAAGTCTTGCCCATAACAAAATCCAACAATGATTTTCGACCAATAGCGATTCTACCCTATCTATCAAAGACTATGGAAAGAATTTTGCATAATCGAATTACACTGTATATTAGAGATAATCGGTTACTTATTGATCGACAATCTGGTTTTCGTGCAAAGCATAGTTGCATTACTGCATTGACTGATGTAGCTGAAGATTTAAGAAGGGAAGTGGATGACGGACGATTGACAATGCTAGTCTTATTGGACCACTCCAAGGCGTTCGATACGGTTGACCATACAATATTAAAACAGAAATTATCTCAAATGATGAATTTTTCTTCAACATCGATTAATCTGATGTCATCCTATCTGGAAGACCGTCTTCAATGTGTGGAGACAAAGAATAGAACTTCTTGTTTTTTTACCAGTAAGAAGAGGTGTTCCACAGGGATCAAATCTTGGTCCACTTCTTTTCTCAATATATACAAACGATTTACCATATCAACTAATGCACTGCGAGATTCGACTATATGCTGATGATGCACAATTATGTATGAGTAATAGAAACTGCAAGAAATTAGATGATTGCGCACAAAAACTTAATGATGATTCAAATAGAATTTCCCTCTGGGCTACAGCTAATGGGCTGGGCTTAAACCCGTCGGAAAAGAACGAGCAAAATAGTTGTGAAACCAAACATTTACATATATAAATAATCAGCGTATTGAGATTGTTGAAAGAGCAAAAAACCTAGGAGTAATATTTAATAGCACTTTGACATGGAGCGATCATGTTACTGCAGCATGTGGAAGAACATATTCAATGCTTAGAACCCTTTGGTCTACACAATACACGAAAACCCCGTTTTGCGTCGCTTCGGTTTGCGACGTTTTCGAAGTTGCGTATTTTTTAAATTTCTGTTATTTCGAAGTTGCGTCGATTTCGTTTCACTATGCGTCGCATGGCTTCGAAGTTGCGTCGCTAGCGCTTCGATTTGCGCTGTTAATACAAAAATGTTTGTGCAAAGTTTAAAAAGAAAAAGGGGATTTCCCGTTTTAGTCTAAAGCAAATATGTATGTAAAGGCTGTCTGCTGATTGCAACTGGTTTCAAATTAAATTTACTGAAGTAAAGTTAAATTTAAATATTTTGCATCAACGAGTCAAGAAAAGCAAATAAGCTAAGAACAAAAACTGTACATTTTGACGCGTTCTTAAGATGGAGGTCCACACCGCGCGTTACTCGTATTTTCGCAGCATACGCAGCTGTCAAAAAAGCAGAACCTGTGAAGTTAAACGTAGTAAGTGACATGCACAAAAGCGTAGATGTCTTGAGGCGAAAAGTAGGTTTACTTTCTACTTTTGTAAGCGTCACAAGCAGCATTCAAACAAATCAGCGGATTTTGACAAATTAAATTTTATTTGTGGTGCTGCAGCATAAAAAGCGTTGCATCTTACTTGAAACGTAGAACGCAAGTAAAGTTTAAAAAGCATGCCCTGCGTAGAGGCGAAAACGTGTGGTGTGGACCTCCAGCTTTAATCAGGAAAAGAGGCTGTTGATATTGAAAGAAACCTTGAACTAGCCCCCTCTACAATAAAATCCATTTGCTGTTTCACTGACGCTGAAAAAATTAAAAAATTTGTTGAAACAAGAACATCGCTACAACATAAACAAAAATTAATGATGAATGCTCTTATAAGAAATGGTTTTCCAAAAGAAAGCTTTAACTTTGTTTGAAGATCTAAAATAAAATTTTTCGTTATAAAGTCTATCAAATCAAAAATGATTTTTTCAGCTAAAATTATGAATAGCGGAACCAATTAAATAAAAATCATTTCAAATGTATGGAAAATCGTTGCGTCGTATTGGTCCCCGTTAAAAATCAGACTATTACTTGCAAAAACATACCTTATCCCAATGGATGTGAAATTTTCTTCTCCTGTGACACAGAAAGTAAACGAAGACTAAATGTCCTTTTCAACAACATTACAAGATATGTGTATGGACTTAGAAGGTTTGATCACATTTCGGCGTATACTAAGAAATTATATGGCGTTCAGTTTGATGATTTATCGAAAATAGGATCGTTAATTTTCTTACATAAAATTATAAGCCCCCGCGAACTTATACAATAGACAGAATTTTGGCCGACTTAATCGAACAAAGAATTTAGTTCAGTTTAAGCACCGCACTTTAGTTTCGGAGTGGCAATTTTTTATTAATGTCATACGTCTTTGGAACATACTACCCAGAAGTATTAAAGATATAAGCAACGCTCTACAGTTTAAAAGACAATTATTTGAGTTACTTTCTTAATTTTTCTTAAAAAAATTTCAATTTTTTTTCTCTTCATTATTGATAATTAGTTTATTATTTCAACATTTTATAAATTTATATTTAATTATTTAAGTTGTTTAATTTCGTAATCTTTTGATAGTTTTTATAGTTTTCTATATACAGGCATTCAAGGTCATTAATTTAATGTAAATAAAAGATTATTTCTTTCATTATCAATAAAATCCGACGTTTCGTTGGTATTCTTTCCAACTTCTTCAGGGATTGAGTTTTATTAAAATAATAATCTTTTTCGTCAGTTTACATCATTTATAAAATATATCACAGTATTTTGTATAGTTGGACAACACAACACAAAACTTAAAATATTAAAATAAATATAAGTAAATTTAAAAATTATCACAGAAAATTTGTCCTTTTTAGATCACAGTTATTATTATTCTTTTGTTTTTGTATCAATGTTAAATTTTTATTATCAAAATAATTTACAAATTTAATAGTGAACAATATGTAACTCGTTTTTATTGTAAGACTTTTGTCTTGTTACACAGATTAACTATAAATAAATATTAAAAAAAAAATCCCCTGAATGGTTTCCTTAAATACACCACATATTTATCTAAACAGAAATGTCGTCCTTTCAAATGCTTTGCTCTCTTTATGTGTGAAAGGACATTACCATAGAGCACAAATAAAATTTCACCACTTGAATCACAATTACTTCCTTGGTTATGTATCTGTCGCTAAGCAGTATAAATCTATAAGACCAGGTATAATATGAAATGCATTTCTGTAAAATCTACTGAATCTAAAAAGTATATTTTATTTTTAGGGACAAACATCCTGGGACCCCACTGTTAATATGAGACGTGCACTGGCATACGAACAAACGGAAACTATTTATTTTAAAGCCAAAATAGATGGCAATTATGCCCAGCTTCCGCAAAAAACTACAAACGAAATCATTACCGCTTTAAGCCTAGTACTCTGTTCAAATTTGTGAAAAATGTTGAGCAACATTGATTATTCCACACGAAAATTTTGGCATTTATCAATGTTACCAATCTTACGAGTTTGTACAATTTGACGTTTTTATTCCTTCAAAGTATGCTACATTGTTTCGTGAATGTATACAAACGCCACATGTATTTACTAAAATTATTTTTTTTTAATAAAAAAAAAAGTAAAAATAGAAAAAAACTGTTACCGATTGTGTTATTTTAATTTTTTATTTCTTTTTTAATATTAAGTTCATACTTTTTTGCTTTTGCTTAAAATTCCACGTGAAATAAAGGCAGTTTACATTATTTCGCAGTTGTAAAAAAAATGTTTCCAGAAACATTTCGGAACTTTTTCACAAAATAAACAGAGTACAACTCCATCAACATTATTTCATTGATATTCCGCACAAGTTTTTTTCATATGCATTTTGACAGGATTTCACGTGAAATGTTGAACAGAGTACCAGGCTTTACCTCTGAGATTGCACGAAATAAGATTAAAAGTTTTTAAAAAGAAGTGGCAGCATCGGCAGGATTAAACACCACTACTTCCAAAAGATTGCCATTATATCTATGATAGCAAAGAAATAATACTTTCTAAATTCACTCTTCTATATTCCAATTCTTGCAACTCTTTGTTTAATTTTTATGAATTATTGTAATTTAATTTTTTTGTGATGCAATATTAAAACGAATTCACTCATAATATTAATGTATATTAAAAATAGTCAATAAAGTTTCTTAAAAAAGGAAAATTTTTTTTGCCACGCCCCAAAATACAGCTGGTGGATTTTTTTTTTGGTTTTTGTATTGGGTTCTACCTGGTTTAATGTAATATGTATGTGAAAAAGAAAAAAGGGGCTCAATTTTGAGGCGTGGCATAAAAGTGAGTATAATAAAAGCTAGACATACATAGATTTACAAGGTCTTTCTTGGCACGTTTAAAAGATTTTACGCCCAGAATTTGAGGTCGGATTGAAAAATCACCAAAGGCAAAAATTAAGCCACTATCAATCCATGAAGAACGATATGCGATATGATAAGATCGGACTTTAAATGGCAGTGCTACATACATATAAAAAACCAAAAGTGCTGCATTTTAGGGCGTGGCAAAAAAATATTTTTCCTGTTTTAGAAACTTCATTGACATATCTTTCATTCTAGGGGGTGACTGGCACAACTTTTTTTTCGACCCACCCTAATGCCCATAGGGTTGCCATACGTACTGTTTTTAACAGTTCATGTACTGATTTTTTGTAATTGTACTGTTTTATGCAAAATGTCCAAAACAGTACGCAAATGTACTGTTTTTTACACTTTGTACTGTTTTTTGTACTGTTTTTTTTGTTCAGTCTCCAAAAAAACCAAGATATTAAGAAAACCCCTGTTAAAGTCATATTTTGAAAATATTTTAATACGTAACAGTACATAGCTTTAAAAAAATGTTGTGTTCCAAACAAAAAATCTGTAAAATAATAAGACCTTTTACGCTGTGGTCATTGTTTTCTCATAAATACGCAGTAGAAATCTTAATTATTATTTTAAGACATATAATTTTATGGCTACCTCTTCCAATAGTATTTGCCTTTAAACACCTGAGAAAGACAAAGAAAACTACAAATTTAAAAAATTCTCCAGGCTCAATATTTATAAAAATACCTAATTCCTTTTATGCCCGTAATTTCAACAAACAGATATCTGGACGTGTTCGTACCTAACAGTTATCTTTACCTATCCGGTAAAAGTAGTTTGGTAATTTCAACGTTTATTTTGCCTACGTGTTTTTTCCTTTAAATTTTCTTTTAAAATATGGCAACATTTGTATTTTTATTAATATTTTTAATTAACTGTCAAAAATCGATAGTGTAAAATACACTAAAGTTCAACCAGTAGGTAAGACAAACATGTTAAAATTATCAAAAAATCGTTACACCATAGATATCTATGCACAGCTAGATATCTGTTTGTAGAAATTACGGGCATTAGAACCACTTTTCTCTACCTAAACTTTTTTTGAAATAAAGAAAAGCTACGTTAATTTTTACAACCATTTTATTGAAAATCTTCAGCGTATAAATTTTATTGAAACTTAATTAATGTTTTTTGGGATTTCCAAACAGGCTTTCAAGGTCTAATTATTTCCTATATGTAAATAAAAGATTTATTTCATATTTTCCTCCGACGTTTCGTAGGCTGTTTTCCTACCTCTTCAGGGATTATTTTTATTGAAATATAAAATCTTAAATTTGTATTTACATTTACATTTCCATTTCTAATTTAAATGTGGTTTTAAACAATACACATAGTACAATTAAGCACACAAATAAAACAAAAATATAAATGTATAATTAATAAAAAATATCACAGAAAAGTTTAAACACTTAATGTCAGTATCACAGTTGAAAAAAAAAAAAAACTTGTTTTTACAATTTTAATATTTTCAGATTTTGTTGAATAAAAATACACCAAACTATGTTTTTTGGATTTTATAGATTATAGCTGAACTTGGTAAAATTGGCCGCAAATAATTTAAAAATTGTTTGAAATTGGAAAATTAACTTAGGACACATACATTTTCTCAAATTCTATATGATTTGTGCAACTATTTGTGTGGTGAAAATTGCTTTAAATACCAATATGCTTAAAGAAAGTCCTAATTACACAATCAACGAGTTAATTGTTTTAAGTTAAGTTAGGCTTTTCTCCTTTCTTATATGGCTTACAGGAATGTTATGGTTTTCCTGTCTTCAAATTAAAAAAAACATTTAGGACAAATGCTTCGTTTTAGTGTTTTTTTTAAACGCAAATGGAATAATTTCGCATACGTTTAAAATGCAATAAAACGGAAATTATTCTTTTGCCGTTACACATTTTAAGTGTTTTTCGTTATATAATTGTTGCATATTAGATCAAAAGTTTTAAATATATTATAATTTAAGTAAATAGTTGTGTTTTCGCAACAAAAAAAAATGTACTGTTTTTTTCTTGATTGTACTGTTTTTGTGTGTTCAATGTACTGTTTTCCGAATTTAAAATCTGGCTACCCTAAATGCCCACCTTATTTGGTTTAAGGCAGTTTCTCCTATTATTCAATAATTTACCGGCAGCTGAATAGCACCGATGTAGCAGGGACTATAAGATATTTTTTGCAACTTTAGATAATTTTTTAATTGGTTTTGCTCCTCGACCTAAAAGGTAATCGGTCCTTTTCTCTAATGGTCGTTCATTGTATTGTGTTATAGCCTTTTCACACTTGTCAACATTTAACATTCATTTGCGAAGATGTTGGAATTTTCCCATAAGAAATACATAGGGCTTAAAATCAAAATTTTTCAACATTTTTACAGAATGTTACTATCTCATTTTGTTCCCTTTTACATTTTGCGATATTTTTAGTGTCTTCACTAGCTAAACTGACATTGAAAATGACATTTAAGTTCCATCACTAACAAAACTGACATTTATTGTCAACAAAAAATATTTTAACAAACAAAATGAGCTGCGGTATATGTATTTTTTTTTTAATTTAATTTTTTGTAATATATTTATAAAATATGTTTCCAATTTCAGGTTATCTTCAGAAAGATTTTCAATAGTTGGGCTTTTCTAACTGTATAGCTCTTCTAAAACGTGTGTCTTTTTTTTCGCATAACTTCTAACTTTTGTACAAGTACTGAAAACATTTTTCTTTCGACTCGGAAGCATTCCTTAAAGAAATCGTCATTATTATTTGGGATATCTCTTTCCCACAAATTTCCATAGCGATTCTTAAAAAAATATTTGTTTATATTAAAATAAAAGTTTTGATTACTCGTTTACATACAAACATCCATACGTTCCTTTTAATAGGCATGTGAGCATCTAGTAAGACGATCTCATCATCATCTTCATCTGCTATAGAATCCATTATTATCTCTATAAAGTGCGATAATAACTGGGTATGCTCTTGCCAACGTATATTTAATCCAATTACTAAATCTTTTTTAAAATTCATTTTTAAAAGCGGCGCACATTGGTTGAAGTTCATATAACGAGCGGCTAAAAATAGAAGAAGTTGTCGAAGGACAATGAAACTTGGCACATAGGCATTTTTTGTTTGAATTAAGAAAAAATGGAAAAATCAAAATGATCCGCCACTTTTACGCCCACCTCCCATACAACTTGTATTGAAGAAGTGGCATAACTCCCTTGATTTTGATTGTATCTACTCAATTTTCACTAAAAGTAAATATTATAAATGTAGAATGGGCTCCTAAAAATATATACCTGATCCGCCCACTTTTACGCCCACCTCCCATACAACTTGTATTGAAAAAGTGGCATAACTCCTTTGATTTTGATTGTATCAATTCAATTTTTACTTAAAATAAATATTATAATTGTAGAATGGGCTCCTGAAAATGAATACCTGATCCGCCTACTTTTACGCCCACCTCCCACAGAAAAAACAAATACAAAAAACATGAATATGAATTTTAAGAATAGTCTTTTAATAGTTTTTTGACATCATTATCGTACTCCAATTTTTTGATTTGCAGCTTTGAGCGAAATGTGTTTATAAATGGGTCTGAAGACAATAAAAGATTATGCATTACGTCTTCATCAGTGGCTACACGTCCAGTTCTTCGCGAGTGATGTAATCTAAAGGCTCTATAGTCTTTATTCCTTGCTTCCTGAGCTTCTTCGGACAGCATACCTGATACAAATAATTAATTAAAATGTAAAAAATCAAAATCAAATCATTGAATAAGGGCCTTTGGATAGAGACATACCTATTGGCAGAACAGCTTCTGCTATAATTTTGCTACAGTATTCCACGGATAATTACCTGGACAAAAATGCCAAACTTTTTGGGTAATTATGCGGGGTAAGCATTTAAACGAATACGCTTAACTACCTCGTTAAGGTAATTATAAGAATACGTTTAAATAAATCATTGAGGTAATTAAGCGAATACGTTTAAAAATCTCATTACTAGATATCTTAACTTTGATGTATGAAAAATGTGTAGACATAGGCATTTTTACATGTATGTATCAGCTAAATCTTAAGAGATAGCATTTAAAAGCAATGGGATTTGTTGTCTTGAATTTTATCTATAATGCTTTTTGGGATGTCCTGTCATATCCTACTTACAAAAGCGTACTCATACATTCAAACCTTTGATCATGGAAACTGTGAATAGCAATGGCATGGTTTTTCTTGTGCGACAAATAAAGGCGGAAACAATATGTTTGTCCTTATTTTCTTAGAATTTATCTAAACAAGCTTTCAAGGTCATTTGTATTTAAATAAAAGATTATTTATTTATAATTTTTTCATCCTACGTTTCGTTGGTATTTTCCAACTTCATCTGGGATTTTTCAGTTTATTAAATCTGGCAACGACACAAAAACAAAAATAAAATAATATTTAGTAACAACTTCAATAAAGTTCCACATTACAATAACCAAACTTACATTTAATCTTTGTTAAATTTACATTCAATAATAAAAAACACACAAGTTTTACAACATAAAACACGAAATTGTTTAAAATTATTTAAAAATAAAAAAGGAAATAAATATCACAGGTTTTTCATTAGTAATTTATCACAGTTGAACTAAAACTAAATTATTGCGATTGTGTAATTTGCATTTGTGCCGTCTTTATCCTCCTTTCTATTTATTACGTTGTTTGATTTTTCTTGTCCGTTTTAGAGCTTTTTATGAACATTGGTATCGGTTTGTTTTTGGATAATTTGCATATTTAAGCTATTGCTGCTTTTTTTGCACACATATTTCACATTTTTTAAGCATATTTTAACATGTACAGCAAATAAAATATTGCTAAAATTCTGGTTATCAGATGAACTGTCTGTTGCTTTAATTTCGCTTTCTACATTTAATTTTCACTCCACAATTTTAAGCCAAAGCAAGTTTTCGCTAAGAAGATACATGTTATTCTAAACTGTAAAGTTTTATATATATGTAGGCAAAAATTAGGAAAAAAGCAATTATATAAATTTTATCTGATGCATAGAAATATAGACGCATCGTGATCTCTTCGTGTCCGTTCGTTAATCTGTCCATGTAAACCTTGTGCGGAAAGAAAAGTAGCTGTTTTTAGATAATTTGATAAAATTTGGTAAATACGTTTTAATTGTCATAATAACGAAACCTATGTAAGTTGTAAGAATCGGTTAATAATATCATATAGACCTCTCATGCAAACTTCTTTCTTTATGCCCATAAACCATTTTGTCATGTTCTTATTGAGATTAAATTTGGCCCAAAATATCTTACTGCAAATACAGCTTCCATTCAAATATCGATCCCTAAAATATTCAAGCTATTTCATTTTCAAATGTTAATATAATTTAAAATTTAGCGACCTTTCCTTTAATCCCTTTAAGGCAAAATATCTCATATATTTGGTGTATCTAGATAATATTTAGCACAAATAACTCTTATATGAATCTTAACCTTATAACATAACTTTATCCTAAAGAAAGTTTATTTTAACGCAAATATTAATTTGTGGAATATTTTTTGGCCATATTTTTTTAAATGTTTAGTGCATATTTTCAAATTATTAACATGTAAACTTGCTTGAAATACTTACTGTGTTGTTGCCAAATAGAACTGAGGCAATTAAACGAATGAAATTAAGTTGAAATTTTGTTTTGGGAGTTTAATTTTTAAGGCAATTATCCGAATTGGGTAATTAAGCGTAAGGCAATTAAACGACGTGTGTGAAGATAAATATGAAAAGTTAAATTCGTTTTTAAAAAATATCGCATGCGATAAAAAATATTTTAAAAAAATATCGCATGCGTATTATAAAGAAAATACGACTATTTACGCGAAATTTTGCAATTTATATTAAAAATAAATCATTTTTATTTAATATTTAACAGTAATAAGATATTTTATTAGTCTTTTTATATTAAAATGTATGATTTTTGAAAAAATACTACTTAGAGTGAAATTCTCATGAAAGTGCTGTGTGAGGGATATGGCCACTGTGTCCAAACCCTTCGACCTCAGGGAATCAAACATAATGGAAAATGAAGCTTATGGATAGGGCTACAATAACCTATAAGCACTTTTTCCGAATTGTATTTGTGAAAATGTTTATACATTTTTGAAAATTTGTCTTAGAGTGAAATTCTCATGAAAGTGCTGTGTGAGGGATATGGCCACTGTGTCCAAACCCTTCGACCTCAGGGAATCAAACATAATGGAAAATGAAGCTTATGGATAGGGCTACAATAACCTATAAGCACTTTTTCCGAATTATATTTGTGAAAATTTTTATACATTTTTGAAAATTTGTCTTAGAGTGAAATTCTCATGAAAGTGCTGTGTGAGGGATATGGCCACTGTGTCCAAACCCTTCGACATCAGGGAATCAAACATAATGGAAAATTAAGCTTATGGATAGGGCTACAATAACCTATAAGCACTTTTTCCGAATTATATTTGTGAAAATTTTTATACATTTTTGAAAATTTGTCTTAGAGTGAAATTCTCATGAAAGTGCTGTGTGAGGGATATGGCCACTGTGTCCAAACCCTTCGACCTCAGGGAATCAAACATATGGAAAATGAAGCTTATGGATAGGGCTACAATAACCTATAAGCACTTTTTCCGAATTATATTTGTGAAAATTTTTATACATTTTTGAAAATTTGTCTTAGAGTGAAATTCTCATGAAAGTGCTGTGTGAGGGATATGGCCACTGTGTCCAAACCCTTCGACCTAAGACAAATTTTCAAAAATGTATAAAAATTTTCACAAATACAATTCGGAAAAAGTGCTTATAGGTTATTGTAGCCCGATCCATAAGCTCCATTTTCCATTATGTTTGATTCCCTGAGGTGGAAGGGTTTGGACACAGTGGCCATATCCCTCACACTGCACTTTCATGAGAATTTCACTCTAAGACAAATTTTCAAAAATGTATAAAAATTTTCACAAATACAATTCGGAAAAAGTACTTATAGGTTATTGTAGCCCTATCCATAAGCTTCATTTTCCATTATGTTTGATTCCCTGAGGTCGAAGGGTTTGGACACAGTGGCCATATCCCTCACACAGCACTTTCATGAGAATTTCACTCTGTCGTATTTTTTCAAAAATCATACATTTTAATATTAAAAGACTAATAAAATATCTTATTATTGTTAAATATTAAATAAAAATGATTTATTTTTAATAAAAATTGCAAAATTTCGCGTAAATAGTCGTATTTTCTTTATAATACGCATGCGATATTTTTTTAAAATATTTTTTATCGCATGCGATATTTTTTAAAAACGAATTTAACTTTTCATATTTATCTTCACACACGTAATTAAACGTGGATTTTTGTTTGAAAAAAGGAAGAAAAATAACGGTTATTTAAAACTCAAGGTAAATAAGCGTGAAAGGCATTTAAGCGTGAGGTAATTAACCGGGTTATACTGTACCATGCACCAGAATCTTATGCACAGTTACAGGCATGTAGTACCAGCCATAGAGATCAACAAACAACTTGGCAGTATCCATGCAATATATATGAAATTTGTTAGCGTCGATCGCTGAATTACAATTTATTGCGGCCAAAATAATTTTAAATCTATGTATTAACTCTTCTTTTATGCCAATTACGTCTGCAGTTTTGGCTGGATTTTCGAAAAATCTTCTTGCCGTATTGCCATCGTTTGTTGTGCCCAAACCTTGCTTCACTGCATCCACATTTATGCCCAGTGTCAGCTTTAATCTCTTCTGAATTTCAGCTTTATTTGCCGCCATTTCAATTTTTGTGGTACTATCTGTTCTCCATTTTTTGAAACTTAGACGGTAAGAAACGTGCAAAATGCACTCCATAAACTTTATTCTTGCATGCAAGGGAGAAATACCAAATGCAATTGCATCTTCTGAACATTTCCTCAAAATCACCGCATCTAAATTATTCATTTCTGTGGGCTTCGCTCCACATATGAAGCAAACCACCATAGATGAGCTTCCAGAAATAGTAGTATCTACTTTCCCATCAATCATTGTAAATTTCATAGTGTGAGAAATGTTGAAGATCCTGCTATGCAATTCAACGACAGTATTTCTTAAATTTGCTATTTCGTTATTAACACGACTGACCTCAGAATTTATAACTTCAGCTGTTTCTTGTATAAATTCAAATTTTAACGGTCGGCAGAATCTAGTTGATGACGGCTCTGTATTTCTCCAGCACATTGTTGACATATTATTACGCTCTGTGAGGGTCAATGGAACAAATGACGTTAAGAACATATATTTATCGGAGTGATTTGGATCTGTGAACTTTTGATGGTATTCACTGTGTCCCGAACTTCCGTCACAGCCCCATTTTGAGAACATTTGCAGTTCGTTGGGGAGTTCTGTCACCTCATTCTCGGATTTTGTCATATGATCTAATAACTCTTGTAGACCAACTTTGCTACAACTTTCTTGCACCTGAACATTTGCAGGATAGCATTTTTTTTTGCTTCCAGTACCTGATGAAAGGGTGGGTAAATGTCGCATCCAATTTCTCGAGCTGAACTGCGCAAAACCTCATATTGATGTTTTGACAAGGACGCATCAAGTATCAACCCAAGCGCCTTCCCCGGGGTGAACGCCTTAATGGATTTTTCTAAATACTCACTTTTTTTGCGGCAGACGATATCAACTCCATTGAGGTGTTTTTACAAAAACCTCGTACCTTTGTCCTCTTTGTTCGCGGTTGGCAATCCTCGAAGGCTTTTACTGGACGTCCACGTTTAACCATATTTGAACAGCTTGGTGCTTCATTGTTTGCGGTATATTTGCACATTTTGTAAACATTTTTCAGCCAATTTTCATTTTGATCGAGAAATCTGGTTTTCATGCGAAATGCTTTTTGCCATCTATCTTTGAACTTTGTAAAAAAGTCTTTTTTCAAAAATCTAGTAAAGACTTCAACATCCTCAGCAGTCATATCTTCATTGTTATTTGCAATGACTTCGACAGTAATATCAATATCCATTTTGGTATCAATCAATATTTCGCAAATATTTAAATAAGAAATTGTTAAATTTTCCATAATTAATAAAATAAAATTTTGATATCACTTAATAATACACCACTTATCACTGCACTTGCCAATTTAATGTAAATTAGTAAACCACAATTCAAATTAAATTTTATTCGTAAACAGAATTCCAATAAGAAAAAAATATAAATACCCGTTACTTTTCTTCTATTCCTCTTCATTATATTTCAAATATTAATGATATGTAACACTAGGTCACAAATAACAAACTTTTGTCTGTTATTTGTTTCTAGCATACTTTTTCTCATGGATTTGGACCTACTGAACACGAAAATGAATTTTAAAAATTTTTCTGTCGATTGGTTTGCGAGATACAAATTTTTTAATTTTTTTTTTTTAATTTTTGGAGGTACACTTACTATTTTGAGCATATCTTTAGTCTTCTTTGACCTATTTTATCCTACTACTACTCAAATTAAAGACAATTGAGCCGTCTACAACTTATTTTCAGAAAATTTTCAAATCGGGTTAGTAGTTTTGATGTTGGCGGCTTAAAAAGGTTAAAAAACTGGGTTTTTTTAGTAAAAATGTGGCTGAAAAATTCATATAAAAATTCATATAAAATATAAAACGCGATGTTAACAGCGATTTTAATTTTTTTACGTATAGCTGACACTTTTCCAAAGAAAATAAGCCCTTACTTAACAAAATCTGATGACAAATGGCCGACTTATTATTTTTTTGGTAAACGACCGAAATTCCTCTATTTCACGATTTTTTGATTTTCATTATTTGCACAGCTTACCTACCCAACGCAAACGAATAAATACATTTGAACTTAATTTAAAATAAACAAATTAGTCTTCGTATATTATTTTTTAATTTATTTACAGCACTACATGCTCAATGTATCGCACAATTAGCTAAACTAACGAAATTAAACTAACTAATTAAATTAAGCAAATCAACGCACAAAAAAAATTAGTAAAAACAAAGATATAAGTGTACATTTTATGCCATGTGGAAAAACTGCTGACTTCTTCTTTGTTTTTTGTATTCGCTGCAATCGGTCTCACGTATTAGGGTCCAAATATAGTCACCCATCATAGCCGTGTCATACATGCCCTGATAGCGTCGTTCCATAGCCTTCAATTCCTGATGAAAGCGCTCGCCGTGTTCGTCGCTCACGTCTCCTAAATTCTCAGGGAAAAAATCCAAATGAGAATGCAGAAAGTGTATTTTAAGTGACATGTGCACTCCCATGGCTTCATAGTTCTTTACCAGATCCTCAACTATGTCCTTATAATTCGGGCTTTTGTTGTTTCCTAAAAAGTTTTCCACAACAAGCCTGAAGGAATTCCATGCTGCGGCTTCGATGGGTGATAACAGCTTTGGGAATTTTTCATCTTTCAAAATTTTTTTTATCTCGGGTCCTGCGAAGACTCCTTCTTTAATTTTTGCCAGCGAAAGGTAAGGGAAAATTGACCGTAAATAGGCAAAAGCTTCACCTTCTTTGTCTAATTTTTTGGCAAAATTTTTAATCAAACCCAATTTTATGTGCAGCGGCGGAAGTATTATATTTTCACGGTTCTCTATTAGTGGTTTGCGCTGAACATTCGCTTCTCCAACTACAGGTTTCGTTCGTACCGACCATTTTTTTTTTATATAATGCTGATCATCAGCGCGGCTATTCCAAAGGCACAGAAAACAGCAATGTCGCGTATAGCCTCCTTGGAGTCCACACAGAATGGCCACAACTTTAAGGTCGGCGCATATTTTCCAATTGTATTTCCTATACTCTATGCATTTCAGCAAAATGTCCATAGTTTCATAGTTCTCCTTTGAATGAACCGCATGAGCAATAGGAACAGATGGCTTTTCATTCCCATTATGTAAGAGAACTGCCTTCAAGCTCTCTTTGTTGCTGTCAATAAACAACCTCCATTCGTTGGGGTTGTGAATTTGGTGAAGCTCTTGGAACAAGCCTGAAATGTCGCTGCAAAAACATATTTGGTCTTTCTTTGTATAAAATTTTGCATACTCCTTGTGACGGTTTCTGTACGCTGATACTTTCACTTCTGAAGCCGCAAATCCACACTCTATCATCCGAGACGCAAAAAGTTCGGATTTCTCCTTAGTGAGACCAAAATCGCGCACCCAATCGTTTAGTTCGGCCTGTGACAGTAATTTTCGCTTTGCACCCGGCTCAAATTCGCTTGCATTTGACTCGGACTCTTCTTCTGACGATTCTGCTTTTTGAAGAGATGCACCAGGGCACACTGGATATGGCACATCATGCGAATGTGGTACTGGAAGCGCAAACGATCCCACTTGAGCGTAGTTCCATTTAAAAAATCTTCCTACCCCACTGTTTGTGGTGAGGCAAAAATAACAGTCTGTGGAATGGCATAGCGGCTTTTTCCACATCATTGGTGTATCGAATTTCATATGGCGGCTAAAATTAAAATAAATTACTATATTCGCTATGTATAATGTGTTTAAATAAAAATTCTTACCTTCCGCCAGCTGCCCAGTTGGTTAAGATTATATAGCAAAGATCACACAGCGACTTAGGTGTCCATGGTTCTGTGATATTTGGTGAAATACCAAAATAATTCAAATAGTGCAATTGTACTGCTGGAGTAAACTTGTGTGCGTGATTTTTTTTTATAAACTGGCCACAAACATTGCAGAAATTGTCTGGATCGTTCAAACACTCGAACACACGTAGTCTTTTACTCATTGTCTTCCTTGCGTTTTCTAAATATTAACTTCTTTACACTTTCACAGACAGTTTTGAAATGCAATTGATAACCGTGTCTCCTTATGTTTAAATATGTATGAGCATGTAGTGCTGTAAATAAATTAAAAAATAATATACGAAGACTAATTTGTTTATTTTAAATTAAGTTCAAATGTATTTATTCGTTTGCGTTGGGTAGGTAAGCTGTGCAAATAATGAAAATCAAAAAATCGTGAAATAGAGGAATTTCGGTCGTTTACCAAAAAAATAATAAGTCGGCCATTTGTCATCAGATTTTGTTAAGTAAGGGCTTATTTTCTTTGGAAAAGTGTCAGCTATACGTAAAAAAATTAAAATCGCTGTTAACATCGCGTTTTATATTTTATATGAATTTTTATATGAATTTTTCAGCCACATTTTTACTAAAAAAACCCAGTTTTTTAACCTTTTTAAGCCGCCAACATCAAAACTACTAACCCGATTTGAAAATTTTCTGAAAATAAGTTGTAGACGGCTCAATTGTCTTTAATTTGAGTAGTAGTAGGATAAAATAGGTCAAAGAAGACTAAAGATATGCTCAAAATAGTAAGTGTACCTCCAAAAATTAAAAAAAAAAAATTAAAAAATTTGTATCTCGCAAACCAATCGACAGAAAAATTTTTAAAATTCATTTTCGTGTTCAGTAGGTCCAAATCCATGAGAAAAAGTATGCTAGAACCAAATAACAAAATGGCTGTTGCCTAGTGTAATTATTAAACTTTAATAAATACGGTACGTATGCAATAAATAAGTACATCCTATATTTAAATAAGTTTAGACAAATTCTTAAATATTTTCCAACAACTATTGACTAGTATGTAAATTGCATTTTGTAATAATTGTAAACAGTTAAGAATTATGGCAACAACAACAAGCATGAACGAAAATTCATGTTATGTTACTTTATCACTTTATAGTTTTTACTGTTTTTTTTTGGAAAAGTGCAAATATGTGCAGCTGAATTTTTTTTTACTTTTAGCTGAGACGTCAAGCTGTAATTTGACATCATTCGTTAAACAGCGCTCCACAGCGCTAAAAAGATACAGCCTATTAAAGTTGATGAACATTGAAATTTTGATGTTGTTTATATTTTGTTCTACGAAATTTTTTATATGGTACTTTTTCCAACTTTTTTTAATGCAAATCTCATCTTTGGCAATTGTCATTTACGAAAATATATAACAAAGTCAAATGATAAGTTTGCTGTGATTGTACCAAAAGATTGAATATACAGTAAATTTGCATGCCATTTTAAACAAGCGAACATATATGAACTTCGAGCGTGTCTATCCAAACAAATAATAAATATATCAGCCTTATATTACGGAATCATAATATTCAGATATCTGCCAACAAAATACCAAAAAATTATCCAAATCGGCGAACATGAAAAAAATGAATTTTGGCCACTCTTCAACCAATGTGCGGCGTGGTGTTTGTTTATTTTGACAACTGAAATAATGTTAAATGTTGCAAGTGTGAATGTCTGTTTCACAATTTCAACATATTCCATGCGTTCCTCCGAAATGTATGCAAGTGTACAAAGGGTATTATGCTCGCAATTGCCTTTACATTTTTTTAAAATATTAAGGGTAATAACGATGGTCATTCTGCAAATTTGGGGGACGGGGTCTTTCACAGAGGTTCAAAGCTCTCTGTCTGCTATCCACTTGGGGGTAGCAAGAAGTGATTCCTCTGCCTGAAATTCCCAAGCATCTCACGACTTCCGGTCTTAGACCAAGTGTTCCCCGGAAATGTCATTTGGGCATCCGTCTGATGACAGCTAAAGTGAGAAGGCGTACAGTACTGAGTATCCAGAGTGCATGTTAATACTGATGCGTCTCTGGAAATTAGGTGTCAACCGGTAACAATAAGTCACTGAAACTCAACTGTATTTAGCCGGCCTAGCGGTGTGTTGGCAGCCCCAACTCTAGGATCGGACGCTCTGGCCTAATAAGTCATTCGTCTTAAAACTAAATTATTACTGAAACCGAAACAAATAAGATTGGCCCTATGCTCCTTGTAGGAGTCTAAAGGAACTAATATATATATTCTGCAAATTTGCAATGTGTAAATTTGCAGTGCTTATTATGATAGATCGTGAGCACACCACCTTTATTTTTTGTGCAAATATGCTATTTTTCTAAAAATTTATTCTGGCAGCACTAAAAACTTCTGGCAGTTTTGTAAAAAAATCTGCATTTGCTTACAATCAAACACAAGCAAATTAAAATACATTTTTTCTTTTAATTAATTTCAATTTAACTCTCTATTTTATATTAAAACCCATGAAAATGTTCAATTTATAAGTTTCCTTAAAAACAATATGGCGTCATATGTCAAATGTTATTGCAAGTGAGCAAATATGCACTACTAAGTTTGCTCATGGGTTTTTTTAGTGCAAGCGAAGTAAATAGAGCAAATTTCAAATACGTACATTTTGTTGTTGTGTTGTGCAAATGGGAGCATTTTTGCACGCATTTGTATCGTTTGCACACTTTGCACTACCCATCGTGATTTCCCTTATTATAAAAGCTTTTGAAATTTCGGTCCCTATGCAATATATACAGCTTTGGTCAAAAGGGCCTCTAATTAGGAGTATAAAGAAGCACAGCTGAGCTATCAATACCACCTGCTATTCTTCTTGTTTGTATACATTATTGTAATTCAGCTCGAATTATTAGCAAGTAAACTATCGGCGGAAAACTGTAATTATAGCTTAGAGCTGCAAAACAATCGATAGTACTATCTAAAAGTATTTCTAAAAGTTCATAAAACATACAATGTTCAAATAATCATTGAATATGAATTTAAATGGTGGATAAGGAATTAAACACATTTAATAATTTAAGCCTAAGTAAACATACATTAATGTTTTTCCCACTAATGATTTAACCCTTAAATGCATATTGGTGTAATTCTGCAACAAAGCATTCAATTGGCCTCAAAATTACTATTATTCGCTCATTGCATACTATTTTAAAATAAACACAATCTACAACATGTATTTTACACTTTGGCAACACTTATTTAGTTTTGCAAGTAAGTTGATTGTGATCTTTACATTGACAAAGTTACGGTTAACTAATTTCTCTAAGTGCTGGTTCACACACGTCAAGTTTGACTCGTCAAGTCTTGAGTTTTTAGTGCCGGTTCACACAAGTCAAGACTTGACGAGTCAAACTTGACTTGTGTGAACCGGCACTTAGGAGAGAGGGGAAAAGAAATGGCCTTCTCTTTTCCCTTCTCTCCTAAATGCTCAAGACTAGACGAGTCAAACTTGACGTGTGTGAACCAGCACTAACTGGGGGTCGATTCTGGTTCTGTGAAACTGTGAAATGAAAAAAAACTTTTAATTTTCGTTTTCATGAGCACTTTTCACATTAGCACTTCACATTTACACAAAATGCGATTCCCGTTCTTTTAATGAAAAAGTGTTTCGTTTCATTGTAGCTGTGAAACTTTTGTAACTATATTAATAAAATGTAAAAGTCAAATGCAGATATCGAAGCTTAGGATTTTGAAACGGCGCTAAGCCGCAAACGAGTTTTTTTATTGCTTGAGCTGCAAGCATTTATTTTTGCTAAAAGAGTTTTTTTGAAGAGAGGAAAAAATTAATTTTTATGGCTCCTCTTGTTTTATACAATATAAATTTTTTCAGTAAAAGAGTTTTTGTTGTTTTTCATACATGGTAAATATTTTTAACTTAAAATAACTAATGAGTAAACCGAAAATTCCGATTTTGTTGCATTTGGGTTTCTTTATTATATTTATTGCAGTAAATAATTTTGGCATAAAACTGACATCTACGAAAATAATGTTATTGACTTTAGTGAAAGTTTCTTTTTAGGGTATTAAAATAAAAGCTTGTTTTTGAAAAAGGTTTTTTACTTTTAATTTATTTTTTAATAGTTAAAATCAATCACATCAAGTTATTTAATTTACTTGTTTTTCTACACAAGTAAGTTTCGCGACAATTTTTTACATCGTGTAATTTGTGTAATCACAATTGGCAAGATTTAATATCATAGTGCCGGTCCAGACCTGCAATTTTTGTTGCAGCAATTCTTGAGTTTATTTGTGAGAGTGGTGAGAAAATTTGGGAGCGGAACTCATTTCACCAATAAAATCATGAATTTCTGCAACAAAAATTCCAAATTAGGACAATGAATTATAAATAAGGTAATGCCTCTATTAGTTGCTAGTAAAATTTTCAAGTAAAAGTTACTGCCAGGCCAGGTAAAAAACTAAAATTTGTTGTTGTTTTTAAAACAAATATACTAAAGAAATGTTCTTGTCGACATCGTTGGCCTGAGCCTTAATTTCTTTCGTTTAAGCTTTCGAGTTATTCTTAGCAAGCCTTTTCATTTGAAACCTATATTATATGATTGCATTAAAAATAGCTAGACCGCCATTTTGGCTGTGCTGCTATGTTTGATTTAGAATGACGTTTCATGCATTAAACACATTCACCACAGCAGGATACACGAACACACGACTACAAATGCTGCTGGGTCCAATAACAGTCGTGTAGACAGCTACTAAATTATTTTGAAGACGACAGCTACAATTGAAAAATTAAAAACAGCTGTTTTTTATTGTGTATTTATAATTCAGTGGTGCCACTATCATTTTTATAAACTTTAATGAAATGGAAGAACATGCATAATTCAAGACTCGTAACAAACTTAATTTAAGACAATATATATATAAATACTTATTTATAATACATTTTATAGCGTAAAAACAAATGAATTTATTAAAAATCATTTGAAATACATAATTTTGTTTTTTTGAAACTAATAAACAATAAAATTTTAAATTTTGTTCCGTCATCACACGTCATAAAAGTTTCAGAACACGTTGGGTACGTACGTAAATATATAAAAGCTATGCATCACTGCTGCAGTGATGCAAAATGTTGTTGCTGATGCGTGGTTACCAGTTGCAGTTGTAATGCTAAAGGCCTAACAATAATATGCATAGCCTTGCTTAACCTACTGTCAAAAATTAACAAAAAGTCTCAAATGTACTTTAAAAAACAAAAATAAAATAAAAAAACATTTGATTCCGTACAGAATGTGCGATTAGATTCGCACCTTGTTTAAGCAAATGACAGTTTCATTTAAATTAGCAAAAAGTTTCCTTAAGTTCAATATGGTTTGCCTTATTTAATTTACATGTGTTCGCACATTTGCTTAAGCCAACTTACGCACATTACGGTTGGGCCTTAATTCTTTTTTACTGCACAACAGCTGAGCAAAGTTTGAATTTTTGAACACGAGCTAAATTTCAATAAACTAAATAACAAAAAATAATAATAAAAATGTTATCAACAATAACGATGACAAATTCTATTGAAAATATTGAAACAGAAAGTGACAGTGTTCTTATAAATTACAAGAAAAAGCATCACAAAAGAAAAATAAAACGATTTCTTTTGTCAAAATTTATTGCATCAGAAAAAAATTTGCTGCATAAAAAACTTTTGATACATGAAAGTGACGCCAAGTTTCTTACAAGTGATGCTTTTATGAACATTACACTTTACTTCTGCGCAAGGGACACCCAACAACTGCATATACGAACGTTCCCCTCATCAATAACTTTAAAAACTGGATCTAAAAAGTATTGGTATTATAAGAAACTACTTCGAAATGTCTTTCACATGATGGATTAAAAATTCCGATTTATTAGCCCGTTAAGAACCAATTTGAAATATTAATATTTCTTGATAGATTTTTCGACAAAACTTAAAATTTTGTCAAAATATTTATGCCCCTATTATGAGTTACATTCGATAAACGATTTTCGCTGGCTATCGAACATCGACTATCGAATGTTAATTTGGTATTATGAGTTGGCAGCACCGTCGACAATTTCGTTGTGCATCGAATTTTTCAACGAAAACAAATTTGCTTTCGACGGTGCAAACTTGTTGAAAATGTAACTATTTGTACATTTTTTGTGTTCGTATACCAAATACCATATTCTTTATCAGTTTTGTTCATTTTATGCAAGTCCAACGTCGTAAACAGCAATTGGAAACGCCCATATTCCTAATGGAACAAAGTTATTTTTTGACCAAATGATTTGCAGCAAAGTTCCACATTTAAAAAAGTGGGATGAAACCCCACTGAAGCTTAATTATTTTAAAACAACCATAATTCCGCCGTTTTCACGCTAAACTTAAGTGACAGCCGATCGAAAGTGTACTATTGTGAATTGACAAAATCACAACAGTAAATTTTTAACGAATGCGCTCCATAATACCAAATGAAAATTCGTTCGATCAGCTAATTCGACTGCTGTCGAAAATCGAATTATTATTAGTAACTCCATCATGTAAAATATTAAATTTATTAAGGTTTAACAAATTATATCTTTGAAAATTACTAAATTTATTTATAAGTTTGAGTTAAAATATATATGTGGTAATAATTTATGTACTAGTTACAAATTTAATTATTGTTATACATATGTACATAATTAATAAGTGCTCCGCAAGGCCGAAACCCCACAACACAGAAAAACTTTGTTACACAAATAACTAAAGGTTAAATAATAATTGTTATATCGACATAATTTTAAGATAAAGCTAATTTTGTAAAAATAAAAATCAGCCACGGAGTACGGATATAGATATTAAATTGGCTCTTAATTAATTAATCGGTATGCTTTAAACGCCATGTGAAAAACACTTTGAAGCATTTTCCAATGTTTCCCATATTGTAAAGATTCATTGTATAGCCAAATAAATATAGATAAAGTATTTTGCAACTTTTACGACCTATAACTCATAAACTAGGAAAGCGTAAGCGCGAAAAACATCTTCCCATAGAGCTTCTTTTAAGGATACTTAAAGCAGCACTTTTTCTGTTTTGTAGTGGACAAAAATAGAAATTAGTTTAATTTGACTACAACGACAAAATAAGCACAGACAACAACCTGTAGCCATGTAGCCGTGCCGTCGTGAAAATAATCATTTCCATATACACACATGTATTCTATTTTTGACATATTGAAGTCGGTAGCTTGCTGTCTCGAATGTGTTTATAGCATCAAAGTTTACAACATGGTGGCAGCACTACGCCAGATGACGATTTTTTGCTCCTGCATTGTTTGTCTAGGTTTATGTCAAAGTTTTGTTTATGTTTACAAAAAGTCCACGTTTTGTGCTGAGATTATTGTATTTTAATAAAGTTTTTGATAATTTTTAATTAAAATAAATAAGATATTGACTATAATAATATAAAAATTGGCTAAAAATGTATTTATTTCATCACGTTCAACGGCACGCTTTGATTTTTGTTAAACGTATTTTTTGACGTAAACGGTGATGTAATTTCCAATTTTGTTGTAATGTTGTATTTGTTGCCGTAACGATGCCACCTACTTATTCCACCATGGCTTACAATGCTTTGTCATCCAAACTGAACGTGTATACATAATTTCAGCTCAGTCAATTGAACATATCTGCTTCAAATTGAGTTGCAAGGTTCCACCCAAACATACATTCATTGCAAGTTAAACAAAAGCTTTAAAAAACAACCATAAACCCAAAAAATTGTGAAATCATTAACAAATAAAATGCCAAATAAAGATTTATTTAGTAATATGTTATTTAAATTTACTTTAAGCCGTCGCTAAACCTAAATTCTTCACCGCCGATGGTAATTACATATCTACTTTGTCATTTAATCAAGTTTAAAATTATACAAATACACAAAAAATATAATTAATTTAAAAAATGTTAGGATTATTAGTTTTAATGGAATTATCGAAATAAATTCGGAATGGTTAAATGTAAGAAAACATTATTAACGTTTTTCGTCAGTAATATTTTGTAGTTATACATATAATAAAAAATTGTAATTTTATATGAAAATATGTAATAAGTTAAAAATCTGTAAATATGAATCTTTTTGAAGATTATAATTTTTATTTCTTTAAATTATTATTTATCTTTACCAATGTCCATATTTTTCTCTAAATAATTTAATTAAAATTATTTTTCACCGTTAAAATGAAAGTGTAAAAATATGGCATAAATGAAAAGTTTATGACACTTCTTTGCACTGTTACACAGAACAAGAATCACATTACTGAGAAAATGTGAAAACAATTTGTTTCATTCCATTTGTTCTTCTCATATGAAAACATTCGAATTTATTTATCATTTTTTCACTAAACGAGAATCAGAAACTCTATGAAAATGTGAAAAAAGTTTTCATTTCACAGTTTCACAGAACCAGAATCGACCCCCTGGTGTAATTTGTGTTTTATTTGCTAGTACAACTTCTTGAGTTTTAAAGGTAAGAAAATAAAAAAATGTTTTTTAAGTGGTCCAATATGTATTCTGAATTACAATTGTTTGATTTCAAAGTAAAGCTTTCTTGCTTTTACAAATTTTGCCGATTTAAGAATGTTGTAAATCTGCAACACTATGCATTTACTGCAGAACGTGTGCTTCATATATTTTCATCATATTTTAATAATTTTTAGATGCCTTTTTAAATCCAAAGCAAATTGAAGATTATCTAGACAAGATAAATAATGGAGAGTTATCGGAAGATGGTTTGGACGAGTCTGATGGAGAAGTCGAAAGTTTTTATGTAAACCGCGAGGATTTCTTAGAAGATGAATTGAGTCCTTTACCGGAAAATAATAGTAATGAGAATAATAGTGAGGGTCCTCTAGCAGTTGACCCATAAAACACTAATGAAACTCTTTTAAATGATCAAATGCCGCAAGAACAATTTCCGTCAACTAGTCAAGCAAGTCGCCGGGCTTCTATGAAGGGCCTTGTTTGGAAGACAAAAAATTTTATATTGAGCTCAGAACAGACTGCTTTCCTTGGCCACAACACTTTTCCTCTAGAATTGCGTGACCAAAATACACCTTACACTATTTTTTCATATATTTTTAATTCTGAAATTATTCAAAAAATTATTGAAGAATCTAATCTTTATTCCGTTCAAAGAAATGTGACAAAACCTTTAAATTTAACGGAAACTGAACTACGAAAGTTTTTAGCAGTTTTAATATATATGTCTGTCATAAGATATCCCAATATTCGTCTATATTGGTCCAATACTGTGGGATTCGAACCAATAAAAAAACTAATGACTGTAAACAGATTTGAAACAATTCGAAGATTTCTTCATTTCAATAACAATGATAAACATTTTCCCAGAGGACACTCACAACATGATAGGCTCCATAAGATAAGACCCTTGATAGATCATCTAAATCAAAAATTTGCAACAGTTCCTATGGAACAAAGATTATCAATCGATGAAATGATGTGTGCCACGAAAATATCCCATTTTATGAAGGAGTATTTACCAAACAAACCTCATAAGTGGGGGTTCAAATTGTATGTTATGTGCAGTGTAAAGGGCTATGCTCATAAGTTTGAGATATACACAGGTGAAGAACATGAGCGATTCCCAGACGAACCCGATTGCGGACCAGTGGGAAATGTTGTTATCCGTCTAACCAGAGGTGTGCCAAGACATATAAATCACATAATTTACTTTGATAACTTTTACACCTCTGTACCACTAGTTACTCATCTTGCAAAACAAGGAATTTACAGCCTTGGTACTGTGCAAGCTAACAGACTTGTGAACTCCAAACTACCTGAAAAAAAAATTTAATGAAAAAATGTATTCCCCGTGGATTTTATGAAGGGTAAATGACAACTTTTAATTTTAAACAAGGTTGTCATCTTTCTGTCTTCATATGTTGGAGCAGAACCTTTATCCCAAATTCAAAGATTTAACAAAGCAAAAAAGACTCAGATAGACATTTCTTGCCCAAAAATAATAAAGGAATATAATGCCCACATGGGTGAAGTAGATCTAATGGATAGCTTTATCGGAAGGTATCGCATTGCCATGAGAAGCCGGAAGTGGTATTTACGTATATTTTACCACTTATTGGACATGTCCATTATAAATTCTTGGCTTATTTATAAAGATTCGAAAAAAACTGACGATTTATCAGTTTTAAATTTGTGTAATTATAGACTGAAATTGGCTGAAGTACTGGGTAGCGTAAATGATGCGATGGCACCTTGCAACAAACGTGGAAGGCCGAACAACAATAACACCGTCGAAAACGAAGTACAAGCTATTTGTGAAAAATACAAATTTGTTTAAATTAAAAGTAAAACCTTATAAAAAAAATGGAGAGGTTCCTACAAAAATCAAAGAGTAAGTTCTATTGCAATACTTTTTTGTATGTGTCTGTTGATAGAAATGTCTGTCCATGTTCAATAGGAATTGGCAACGATAATGTTGAAGAGGACAAAGACGGGTACGTAGGATGAATTCAGACGTGTGGACTTATTTTGAAGCTACGAATGAAAAAAATTGTGCCAAATGCTGTTTAGGTGGCAAAATTTATACAACTAGCGGGAATACTACTAACCTACAAGACCATCTGAAAAGATCACACCCTACATATAAAGAAGCGGAAAAACCAGTAAAGCCGATAACTACATTTTTTAAAATAAGTGAGACATACGGCCCAGAAACATACCGTAAGAAAAATCTTGACAGAGCTCTCATGTCTATGATTGCCATTGACGTTCAGCCGTTCAGCATTGTGGAAGATAAAGGTTTTCAAAATTTTGTAAAATGTCTTGATCCTCGCTATGTCCTGCCTTCACGCACAACGCTTCAAAATAAAATGATGGTGGAATTGTACAATAATATTAATTTAAAGTTGCAATTAATTTTAAATAAAATAGAGTTTTGTGCAATAACAACAGATTGTTGGACGTCGCGTGCAAATGAGAGTTACCTCACTGTCACTTGCCACTTTATTTCAGAAGAAGAACTTTTATTGCAAACTGCTGTTTTGTCTACTCAAAAACTTTTAACTACTACTAACCACAATGCTGAAAACATATCAAAAACTTTAAAAGCTGTGCTGGAAGAGTGGGGTGTGATGGGGAAAGTAGCATGTATAGTTACTGATAACGATAGTACTATGATCAAGGCATGCGACCTATTGCAAAAAAGACATTTGCCTTGTTTTGCACATACGTTAAATCTTGTGGTGCAGGATTGTTTAAAAGAAAACAATTTAAGAGAAAGTTTATCAAAGTGCAAAAGAATTGTAACGTTTTTTAAAAGCAGCACGGTTGCTTATGAAAAATTTAAGGCTGAACAGGGAAGGGAAAACCCATATGGTATACTTCAATAAGTACCCACCAGATGGAATAGTGCCTTGAAGATGGTTGAGAGAATATTAATTACTAATAGCTGGTTGGTTGGTTGGTTAACGTGGTAGCACGCATAGGTCCTGGCGCGCAGCAAGTAGAGCCGACGGTGGCTCCGTTTTAACACCACACAACTCGTCAAGAAATCGGAACCCCCCGATCAAAAACTTGACCCAGGGGCAATGCTGAGGTGGCTAGAGCCAGCCCGTTGCGTTGAGATATTTCAGCAGGCTGTTGAGTCCCACCCGCGATATCTCCGAGAGTCCTTGTAGAAGGTAATTCCCGAACAGTCTATGTCGTATAGAGTTAAACGCCGGGCAATCACATAGAAGATGAAATACTGTCTCCTCAGTTATAGGTTCCCTGCAGCTGCGGCAGCATTCATTGAAGGGGAGGCCCAGTCTCATAGCGTGCTTGCCGATCGTCCAATGGCCAGTGAGCACGTATGTAAGTCTTGACACGTCCTTCCGACTGAAATTGAGAAGTCGCTCAGAGCGACCTTTGTCATATGTAGGCCACATTTCCTTGGTAGCCCTGCAGCCATCCAGTTTCCTCCATTTTCCGTCAGCCATATCCAGATAGTGCCTGAAGATTTCGCTCTTGATAGTTCCCAGGGGTGTTGCGACTGGCACAGCCTGTGAAATATCAAGAGCGGCTCCAGTTTTGGCCAGCCCGTCCACCTGTTCATTGCCATAATGGTCCCTATGCGCAGGGATCCAAATTAAGGTAATGACAGATAGACTGCCCAGTCTGGACAGTTCTTCCCTACACTGGTTGACGAGTATGGATGTTGTTTTGTGTGACTCCAGTGACATCAGATCTGCCTGGCTATCGACGAAGATGCCAATTTTGCCGCTGATATTCCTGCCGTATAGCGTTCTGCATGCCTCCCTGATCGCCAGTATATCAGCCTGAAATACGCTGGCCCAATCCGGCAGACGAAAAGAGAGGTTCACTTGTAGATCCTCCGAGAAGACCCCAGAGCCGACACCACAAGTCATCTTTGACCCATCTGTGTAAACCCTCGTACGGTATTCCTCGTCCAGGGTACCCCTGCTCCATTCCCGTCTTGAAGGGAATATGACCTTGAATTTCCTATCAAAGTCCATGCGGGGTATCATATAGTCCGTTGGTCGTTTCAGAGATGTGGGTTGCTTCTGTAAGATCCCTGCATGACCGTACGTCCTCGCCTTCCAACATCCCGATGAAGAGAGCCTGACCGCGCTATTTACGGATATGGCCATTAGGTGTATTTCAATTGGAACAAGGTGCAGTATAGTGTTCAGAGCCTCTGAAGGACTAGTGCGTAGAGCGCCTGTTGCTCCAATGCAGGCTGATCTTTGTACTCTGCCCAGCTGAACCACGATGTATTTCTTGCCCGTCGCGGTCCACCATACCAGAGATCCATATGTAAGAATGGGCCGTACTATTGCCGTGTATAGCCATTTGACCAGTCTAGGATTAAGGCCCCACCTGGTGCCAAACATTCTACGGCAGGCGTAATAAGCCACCGTAGCCTTCCTAACCCTGTGTTGAGTATTCAATCTCCATGATAATTCCCAGATATTTCGCGTGATTCGACAGGGGAAGCTCGCAGCCCCCCAGCCGTGGCAGTCTAAAAGCCGGAATTTTTGTCCTTCTGGTGAATAGTACCAGTTCCGTTTTGTTTGGGTTCACTCCCAGTCCGCACTCAGGGGCCCAGTTGCTGAGCGCCCCCAACGCACTGGACATAATGTCACTCATCACATCCAGAAACGCACCAGATACCAGTAAAACCACATCATCCGCATAGGCTATGAGGAAAGAACAGCAACAAGGCTGGGAACATTATTAGACCCTCGGTTCAAAAAGGAAGGTTTTTTATCACCAAATAATGCAGATAATGGGGCCCAAATGTTAAAAAATGAGTTAAGCTTCATAAGCTAGAAAAATACTACGCTTGTAGAAAATATAGAACCTTCGTCCTCTAAGTCCATTTCAATGTCTGTGCCACAGCCATCCTTATTAAAATTTGTTGGAAATAAAATAGCAAGCAGAGTTAGAACTCACCAAGTAGACGCTATAATATCTTATAGACAATACTTAGAAAATGAAAACTCTCCAATGCATAGTAAACCACTGCAGTATTGGAAGGTAAGAATTAAATTAAGTAAATTAAAGAAATGAAAACAAATAATACGTTTTATTATTTACAGAATGTTGGAGATAATATGTCAATGGTCAAAAGCTGTGCCCTAAGGTATTTATGTATTCCGGCAACTTCTACGGAATCTGAAAGAATGTTCAGTATAGCTGGATCAATTATTTCAGACCGTAGAAGTTGCCTAAAACCAAAAATAGTTGAAAAGCTTTTGTTAATTAATAAAAATGACTGGTTAAACTAATACTTTCATAGAAAGAAGTTAAGGCTTTTGTACCTTTCATGTTTTTATTATAATCTCCTAATGATCTCTATTCATTAGAATATTGATTTTTACATACTTGTGTATGTACATATGTAGTGTGTATGTTTTATGTTAATGTTAATTTTAAAAACTGGGTCCAAATTGCCGCACTCGTTATCGAATGATTTTGATCGAAATTTTGACATTTTGTAATTTAAACTAACATTATTCGATATGAAAGTTTATTCAATCACGAGTGCGATGACGTGGCCCCTGATCTCAAGTTAACAGCTTTATTAAATTTTGTTATTTGTTTTGTAAAGAATATTTTTAATACTTTTTAAAATATTTATGTGATGAAATGTTTTTGTATTGTCATAGTATCTTAGTATGTTTTTTTTTATTATTTAATTGTTTTGCAAATAGTTTATGGATTATTATTTTTGTTTTTATGTTATAATGTTTTGTTTTATAGCAATTGCGCTGAATTAAAATATATGTATGTATGTTTCAATAATATGTGTCTTTTTTTTTAAATTAATAGTTCAATTATGGACGGTAATCTAACTGTGGGCGAAAAGGATCAGTAGCCTAGAACTTATTAGATTTTAATCAAATTTTACTTCTTACATTTCTTTACAAACAAAAATCTACTTTTTTACTAGAAATTACAATAAGAGAATCCAGTGTAAATACATATAAATGAAATTGGTAATGCTACCCTGATTTTTTTTAATGTACTACAAAATACATACATACATATGTATGTAAGTTAATTTTATTTTTTATTCATTGTTATAAAAAAAAATTATTTTTATTTTTTTATGGGAGCTTAAGCTCTTTATTTATTAATTATCAACTTAAGACTAAAGATTACAAAATTGTTTTTCTTAAACGTAACTTATTTTTCTATGCACTGAAATTGCTGTCTCAACGTTTTCCCACGAGTTGAAGAATTATTTGGTGGCGCGTGTGCAACGTCAGCAAGACGGACAAGACGGAATTGTTCATAATGTTGATGTTGAAATATTAGACGTATGCAGCAAAACAGAATTTGATATGAAAATATTTTATGTGTTACAGAAATTAATGTGAAAATATTTTATGTGTTAACTTGTATGTTAAAATAAAATTCGATAGTATCGATAGTTCATTTTAAAACTATCGATGGTGCGACTATCGATAGTTTTGCAGCTCTATTATAGCTGCTGTTACTTATTTTCATAGCTGTAAATATAACATAGTGGTTGTATTTTAGAAGATATACTGAGCACTTTCATACGAATGTTAGTACAAGGCATACATACATAGAAAACATAAACTAGAATTTTTAAAAAAATTTTATTTCATTTTAATTAAAAAAACAAAAAAAAGTATATTCGGTCAAGCCCGACCATGTAATGCCCTACCATGGGACCCATGGAGAATCATGTTTATCTGTCCATATAATTATGAATCCATTTATGTTTTAAGTTTCATTAATAACGGTTTGAAACTTTGTGAGAGGCGCAGAAATTGCCCCTAACCTCTCCATGTGATCCTTTTTTAAAAAAAACTGCATAGCTTATGTGTCCATATAAATATGTTTCTATTTATGTTTTAAATGTCATTAAAATCGGGAGGCTGAAATTGCCCCATATCTTGTATCGCGGTACTACGATTTGGCCAAATCAAAAGTTATAAAGAACTTATGCGCCAAATTTTATCGAATTATCTCTAAAATTGCGACCAGTACTTTGCGCACAAGGTTGCATGGACAGCCAGCCGGACGGACAGAAAGGTGGGTCTAGGACCCATATCTTAAGGTGTTTCACACATCAGTACACATGCATAATACCCTCTCCACTATTATGGTGTGGGTTTTATTATACAAGTACATAAAATTGTAAAAAGCAAAAAGGATAATGAAAATAATCATTTGTGATGATAATTTAAAAAAAAAATTAAATTTTTTAGGTAGCTTTCAACTTCCCTTTTTCATCCATCACAGTCCAATGGTCCATTATATCTAATCTAGTATTCTTCGGCGGCGCTGGTTGATTATTTGCGGACACAGTGTCTAACAGGAGTATTGTTGTATAAAAATTCACCCCTATCGTGAATAAAAATTCCTTGGGTGTTTTTTCCGTTTTCCATTTTTATAATTGAATTAACATAGGAAAAAAGGAGAAAACTCCCAAGGAATTTTTATTCACGATAGAGGTGATTGTCAAAGTATTCTATATAGTTTTAAATCTAGGACTGACAGAAGACATAAAAAAGTTTAAAGCCCCATTTTGTTGGCTTATTCGGCAAGTACTGCTTCATATAGCTTTAAACTTTAGTGAAGTACACAGTAGGTGCGTTTGAGTACTTTTGCAGTAAAATGCAGTAAATGAGAAAACTGAAAAATTTGCTCTCACAAAAACCTGTTGTGCAAAAAAGTACGCGAACGCAAAATTTGTAAAAATTCGTAAAATAAAGGCAACAGCTGATGGCAAATAATTGAAGTGTTGAAAAATGTTTACACTTTTGACTACTTAACTCGTTTTCTTATCGGTACTCGATTAAAAACTTTTTATAACACGAAAATTTTTGGAAAATACAAACAAACTATTTTATTTAATCTTTCATAATTGTTGGTTCTTAATTTTATTTGATTTTACTAATTTGTAGCGGGTTAAATTATTTAAAAGAACATCACTAATTTTTTTGCTATTGATTACTTAAGTCCCCAAGTACTTCACACTTTTACAACTCTAAAAAATTAACTTAACAAAACAAATTTCAAAAGTTTGTATTTAGCCAAATAAATGCTTCACAAACAAGATTAATTTATTAATAGTTATTCACTTTTTGTTTTGGTTTAATTTTTATTTCAACTTTTCTTTTATTTAACAATTTTTTCACAATTTATATGCATTTTATTTGTTACTTTTGTTTGTTTACCTTTTGGAACATATGGTTTTTGATTTACTAAATTTTACTGCAAAAATTGCAGCAGTAAAAATTTGTAAAAACACATACAAGAACTGTCACTTTACGCTCTCAATTTCTGTTCTCATCTACTGTATTTTGTGTACTCGAACGCAATTTCGTAAAATGCAGTAAAGTTCAGTAAAAAATAGTAAAAACTTTTGTGTTCTCGAAGGCAGCTAGTGATTCCTTACGGCCCTCTAAAAATTACCGTTTTTGAGATGAAATTACCGTTCGCAACTATTTTTAATCAAAACATTTCCAAATGACAGGCGATTGATTGTTTAATTTGTTAACAGCAAATAAGAGCATTATTTGTAAACTATTAATTTAAATTTTAAATGTGTTCTAAGAAAAATCTAAATGTAAATTTTTGTCTTAAACTATATTTTTAACAAAATTGTTGTATTTTTTATTAATAACGCAGTAAAATAATTTTGAATTTGATCCGTACTTAAAATAATCCGAAAATTATAGTTAAATTAATAACATTGTGGTCATTTCATATGTTTAAGAATTGTTGATTTTTAAACAAACAAAAAGTTAAAAATAAAATAAATAATATACAAGAGTAATTTCTTTTTTCTTATTTTGCACTTATCTGTGTTACGAACACATTTATAGAAACATATGGGGATTTCGCAAGGTGTGCTATTAAGGCAAATCATCACAATGTCCTAAATAATATTTTACAATTGTTTAAAAAATACTGTTGTATTTCAAACAAAATAAAAATTTTAATGCTGTGTTCATTGATTCGCCATAAGTTTTAATGCAGTAGATATCTAAATTATAAGCGGTTGCCCACAGCAGTCATATACATACATATATTTCTTGTAATTATTTTAAGCATATGACTTTACAACTTGATGACTACCTTGTGAATCCCCCAATAATGTTGTTAATTTTTTTGTTATAAAATTTATCTATGTATTTTTAAATTGAAAATCACCTCTCAAAAGTAAAAACTTTAAACCCTTCATATGTAAGTACGTGTGTATATTTATACCAAAAATCCAAATATCTTTAAATTACCGTATTTTAAATAAAATTACCTTGCTACCTTTTGCGGCCTAAAATGACCCTAAAAAAGGGTATTTACTGTAAGGTTAACATCACTGGAGTACATTTGTTCGTCGACACATAGTCTGCTCAACTTTGGAACGGAGGCAAAAGTTTTATTGAGAGTTTCAATAAGAGGTCGTGTTAGATAAAGCCTGTCAGTCCTTCTTGCCCTATTTCACGCCCTATTTCCTTTCAGATGTTACAGTGTCTGCATGGAAAATTTTAAGAAACCGGTTGATTAGTTAAAAAGATAAAAGAGGGGGGAGCTTTATTCCCTATTTTCTTTCAGATGTTACAAAATTATTGATAAGTTAAGAAGATATAGGAAGGAAGACCTTGTGCCCGTTTTACCCTATTTTACGCCCTCTATCGATATGAAATATACCCTACAACCTATTCTCATACCTAAAAAATACACATACAAAATTTCATACAAATCGTTCAAGCCTTTTTGGAGGATATCAATTACAAACACCGTGACACGAGAATTTTATATATATAGATTAGAGTTTTTTCCCCCGAAGTTTTAACATCGTCATAACTACGATATATAATTTATAGCTGGATTCCAAAACGTCATAATACTTTACAGTCAAGAATGTATCATCAAGCTAACTGTGCATTATTGCTATTTGTGAACGCATAGATAACTTTACTGGTGCAAATAGGGACAAATAATATTGTTAAATACTACACGGTTGCATTGTAGAATGCAATCAAAAAAGCATGTTGCTTTCCAACCGATGTTGTCTGTAAAAAAATGCAAATCACATAACAGAAATGTGTGAAACAAATTAAAGCGATAATTGTTTATAAACAGCGCTATTTGGTTTGTCAAAAATAGGTCTAATCAACTTTTAAATTTTACAAAGCAATAAATCCGAAAAAATGCTTATTTAAAAAGTCAATGAGTTAAATTTTTTAGTATTATGGCTTTATTTAAAATGTTCCTTTTTAAATCTATATTTTATGAATATGGAAGTTATTTTTTAAATTAACTTTAAAAGTGGTATTTATAACAAAATTTTTATATCAAATATAAAATTCAAAACATTCCACTGCATTGTGGAATGAATGCTCATAAAATAGATATCAAAAGCTATGAGTACAATAACTGCTAAATTATTGTTTGGATTTATTCACAACATTATCTGCGAAGATAAGCAGTCGAAAATTTTCCGCATAGAAAATGTTTAAAAGCGAAGAGTTGATAACACTGTTTAAAATCATTCAAACAACAAAATCACATACGTACTCATTGTTGGTTTCTAGTTTTGCCTTTTATTTAAGTTTTTGACCACCTCAATATAATTATTTTACTACTCTAATGTTATTAACAAACTACTTCAATGCTATTTTACTACTACCACAATGTTAATAAACTACTACCTCAAAATTTTCTAGTCACAAAAAAACTCCAAATGAAGTAACGGGTCCGCCATTTAACGTTTTTTTCAACTAGTGCTTGTTTGAAAAAAAAATGAGATGAATCTCATTTTGATCTTGGCGGGTATGTAAACAAGCAACATTTTCGCATTTGGGGCACAGAAAACCCGCACGCATACATTGAAAAGCCGTTGCACCCAAAACGAGTCACTGTTTGGTGCGGATTTTGGTCCAGAGGCATAATTGGGCAATTTTTCTTCGGAAATGAGCAAGAAGTGGCCGTTACAGTCAATGGCGATCGTTATCGGGCCATGTTGAACGAATTTTTGTTCACAAAAATTGAAGAGGAGGATATTGGCAACATTTTGTTTCAACAGGACTGCGCTACGTGCCACACAGCCGAAGCTACACTCGATGTTTTGCGCCCTGTTTTTGAAGATCGCACTATCAGCCGCAGAGCTCCCATTTCCCATTTATAGTTTTTTTTTTTTTTTTAATTTCCTAATCTATTCCTGCGAAGCTCTTCGCTTGTCTGCAGGAAATAAACCAGAGTCTCTGGCGGGAATCGAACCCGCAACCCCGGCGCTGATAGACTAGCTCTCTACCAGCTAGCCTACCGGGGCTGATGTCGTTTGGCCATCTCGGAGCTGCGATTTGACACCGATGGACTATTATTTGTGGGGTGCCGTCAAAGAAAAGTGTTACGCTGACAAGCCAGAGACAATTGACGCTTTAAAGGACAATATTCGTGAAGCCATTGGTGAAATACAGCTGCACACAATCGATAATGTGCTTAAAAATTGGACCGATCGTGTAAGCTACTGCATTAGGGCGTGTCGATTTTTTTTACTTTCTATATCCAAAAATGAGGGGTGTCAAAAAGTTGTGTTTTGGTTAGTTATTCACAATTATATTTACAAGAACAAGCAATTTTATTGGTTTGCTCGGTAAATAGCTACTTCAAATTCGAGATATTTTCACGTTTCTTACGTTTGCCTTACCAGTGCAGTAACATATAATATCTTTCAGATTTAGCACCGGATAAACATAAATTGGCATAATAAAATCAGCCAAAAAGTTTTAATTGCAGTAAAAATTCTATAAATGTCACCTGTTTTAAGTGTCCGAATTCTATACACCTAATTCTCTTTTTACACGAATTATTTTTACACGAATTTTCATTTAACACGAGTTAAAAAGTTAACATTTTTCTCTTTTTACACGAATTGTTTTGTTTTAACACGATTTTAAATATTCTACAAATTCTTTTTATAAATTTTTATTTTTTATGTTCTATGATTTTTTTTTATTCTCACTACTCACAAATTACACATTTCAATTAATTTAACGGTATGGCATCCCGTTTATGTCGATTATATTTATGCTTATGTATTTTGTCTTTGAGTGGGATTCCCCGAATTAAACATAAAGTAAAAATGCAATGTATTATGTACGCAAATTAGTATGGTTTTGAGAATAGAAAAGAAAAGACGTTTAATTGCTGTAAAGTTAGTGCTCGTACAAATTTATCAACTCAATAACAGGTAAGTTTTAAATAATTTCCAAATCGCTGCATTATTAATTATAATTGAAAATCAGAATTGTGTTTAATTATAACTATGTATATGTATGTATTTATATGTATTTAAGATATTAAAATGTGTAAGCACGTTAAATAAATTCTCAAGTAAACTTTAACAAAAATTTTTTATTGTTGTTTATTGTACTTTTACGTTATTTTTTAGGTCTGGAACCAATCTACTATTTTCACCTTTGGCTAGTATCTTTTTTTACACGAATTTTTTTACACGAATTTATTGGGAACGTATCTATCGTGTAAAAAGAGAATTGGGTGTATATGTATGTCTTACCCCTTTAAGTGTCCTTAAAATTGAATCATATCGTACTAACTATAATTGTCTTAAGTACTTATTATTTGTATGAAATATTGAATCAAACTTTTATTTATTTGTCTTTTGACAAAAATATTATTTGTTTTTTTCGAAATTTATGTATATGAACGGAACAACTTTAGCAAAAAAGCTCATTAAAGGAAATACAGCGTTTTTAATACATTGCATGGCGTTTTTATTTTTTGCTTGTTTTTAACACTGAAAAATTGTCTTTGTAGCTATTATTTGGCTTCCACATAGTCAAAAAGGGGAATCCCATGTTACTTATGTAATTGTGTGAAATTTGAAACGCGTAGTCATATTTCGGCAGTGTTTAAGTGAAATTTGAAACGTGTGTACATAAAGTGTTTTTTCTTTTCTTTAAACTGTGATGACCATGACTAGTAAAAGAAAGATAAGACTGGCAACTTCCACTCACATGACCCTTCGCGATGTTCTAAGATATGGACTTCTGCTAAGAGAGCAAAGTGGAGAGAATGTCAGAAATTACCCAGCAGCTACTGTTGCCAAGGATACTTATTTTAAAGTGCTCGAAAAGCGGGAGCTAGCAAACAGTTGTTTTGTGGTACCAATTTTAAATTCGAGAGTCACAGTTCTAAAGAAGATAGAGGAAAACTGGGAAAAGGCCAAAAACATATCACTTGGCAGAGGAAAACTGGAAGTGAAAGAGGCTTTCATAGCAACATTAGACAATCTATTTGACATACTTAATTGCAAGTGTCAGATTAAGCTATGTTCAGAGTTCGAGGGTAAATGTCCAGGGGGAGCTGGCTGTAAATGTGAAGTCCACAAGAGTATGAAGATTCCTATCAAAGAACTAGTGTTTATTAAGTGTCAAAGAGAGAAGATTGGATCTGTCGGACAGCTTCAAATTGGATTACCGGATTTATGTAATCACAGAATACAAATTAAGAAACAGAAGAGGCAAGAAGATGATTTACGAAGAATTTCGGAATATCAGCAGAAAAAGAAAAAAGAGTTAACAGTACAAACAAGTGAATTTATTTCCTCCGAAGATGCTGATGAGCACTGTTGCCAATTTGACGGTTTTACCGCGAATCTAGCGGGTTTTTAGTGTCAAAAGCGGGAAAAAATTGTATTTGGCGGTTAGCGGGAAATCTAGCGATTTTTCAAAAGCGTTTGTGGGTAAACATTTGGTATCAATGCGTACGCCACACGTATTCATAGTTGATACATTTCGGATTAAGTATATTTTCCAAGGTGTATTAATATTACAGCTGTTTATTTATATTTTTTATATGGAATTTTACAACAACAATGCACAAAAGCCATAGTAACAAAATATACAACCAATATATAACGGTTAATCGAAAATATCAAGAAAAAAGAAAAGTAAAAAAGTTATGCGTGCAAACAAATGAAAGGCTCTGGAGCAAACAAATTTAAGTAATATATAAAACAAACTCAAAAGTAAAAAATTAAGAGAACGTGTGTTTGTGTTTTTAAAAAAGTTGTTTTAAAATAAAATAGCAGTAAGTTCTAAATATTATACAATAAGATTTTAGAAAATTCATGTTTTTTTCTTATGAAAAGGTAATGGCGCCCAAATATGCCCAAAAGTTTAGACTTGAATGGCTGGATCATTTTAAATTAAAGGGATGGCTTGCACATAATGAAAAAGATCCATCCAAAGGTTTTTGTAAATACTGCCGTTGCACATTGTCCGGCAAATTATCCGATATGTTATGTCACGGGGAAACCCAAAAGCATAAAGCTGCTGCTTCCCTTAGAGGTTCGTCTTGGCGCAAATTAGATTTTGCACCTCAGGTGGCAGACAAATCCAAAAGGCAGGAAATTGCTTTAGCTCTTTTTGTATGTGAACACACATCTAACAATTCAGTGGACCACCTTACAGATTTATGCAAGACACACTTTGAAGATGCAAAAAAAATACGTTTGCATAGAACCAAGTGTACAAGTATAATAAAGAATGTTTTAAATCCACATTTTACTAAAGAACTAAGAGATGATATTTCAAATTCAAAGTTTAGCATTCTTTTATGTAGATGAATCTACGGATGTTGAAGTTGTAAAATTGTTAGGTGAGTTTTAAACAAAATTGTTGATACATAAATTATATTAGGATGTTTTTGTTGTTTTTCAAAACTTAACCATTTTAATATTCTTAAAAGCGTGTGTTAAAAATTTCGATTATTTCAAAAATTGTATTATATTTATGTAATCCTTGGAATTCCTTATAAGGAACATAGGGCCTCAATAATTGATCTCCATCGATTTCTATCTTGTGCTTCTCTTTTGGCTTCATTCCAGGTTATACCAACAGTTTGAAGTTCGGCTTGAACTTGACGCCTCCAGGTGTTTTTAGGGCGATCCCTTCTTCTTGCTCCCTGTGGGTTGTAGTCAAGGGATTTTCTATTGATATCATCGGTTGGCTTTCACAGAGTATGACCCAACCATCTATACTTGCGTATTTTGACCTCGTGGTCAATTGGAGGTTGTTGCGCTCTAAACCATAGCTCTGAGTTTGTAATAGTTTGGGGCCAGAAAATTTTAAGGATTCGGCGAATGCATTTGTTGACGAAGACCTGTAGTTTTTGGACATCTGAATTTGTTAGGTTCCATGTCTCCGAGCCATAAAGCAGTACTGACTTTACATTGCTATTAAAAACTTTAAGTTTAGTAGACACTGCAATGTTAGCTGACCTCCAGAACTTATTCAATATTCCAAAAGCTTGTTTAGCTTTTGCCAGTCTGTTTTGAATATCATCGTTGCATCCACCGGAAGTAGCAAAAATACTGCCCAAGTAACAAAAAGTTGTGACATCTTCCAGTTGTTTCCCCATCAGTGAGAAATGATAATTGCTTGCTACATTGAAGCGCCTAGATTTTGTCTTTGAAATGTTTATAATTAGACCTGCGCTTGAGGCTTTTGCAGTGATGCTATTTAACATTTGCTGCATGCCTTGTTGGTTGTGTGACAATAAACAAATGTCGTCGCCATAATCTATATCAGTAATGCTAGGAAAACAACTGGGACGAACGACGAATTTCGTCCAGCACGACGAATTATTCGGAAGAAATTCGCTGTATAAATTCGGCGTATGAAACACAAAAACGACGAAAAAACAAAATGGAAATAAAATATGTTGTATAAACAAGAAATAATGGTACCATATGAACAAAAAATACTTCACAAACAAAACATTAAGAACAACTAACTAAAATACTTTTTTATTGTCAATTTTTTTTACAATTTGTATTTTAAATTATATTCTGTTAAAATTTTACAATTTCTAAAGTAAAAAGTAACTTTATTTACTAAAACACTTACCATTTTCAAACAATATGGCTACCCGGTACTGATTTGTTCGTCGTTCGCCGGCGTAAGAATTAGAATTAAATCTATTTAAAGTTTGCAACGTCCGGCGAATTTTCGTCGGCGCCCTAATTGTGTGCTTTTTCATATACACAGCTATTTTTTATTTTTGGCGACGAATATTCGCGGCCAAAAATTCGTCGTTCGTCCCAGTTGTGTTCCTAGCATAAGTCTACCTGTCACACCCATTGTGATCCCATGAACAGGATTCACAGATTGACTCATTATAACATCAAGTACGATGTTGAACAGTAAGGGGGATAAGACGCATCCTTGTCTCACACCAGTTTTAACAAACCTTCTACGAGTCTGATAATTTTATCTGGTATTCCTTTGCAACGCATCGCTTTCCATATGGCGGAGTGATGAAGTGAATCAAATGCACGTTGAAAATCTATAAATATCAGGTACAAACTCGATTGCAATTCTTCTGTCTGCTCAGTTATAATGCGTAAACTGTTAATGTGATCTATGCAAGATCTTTTTGGCCTGAATCCTGCCTGTTCTGTTCTTAGTTCGGGCTCTGTCGCTGCAGCTATGCGGTTTGCCAGAAGTATTCAACTAATGGTTGAATTATTTTTCCCGAAAGGGATTTATCAGCTTTAAACAATTCTGGAGGGATATTATCGGGCCCTGCTGCCTTGTGATCTTTTAGCGATGATATTGCTTCCATTATTTCTACGTGACTAGGAGGTTGGATGTTCATGTCACTTATTTGACTGTGTTGTGCGTGCTGACAGAATTCAGCCATTTCATCTTCGATTGCGCTATCCATAATGTTACGATAATGTTCTTCCCATAGTCGCAGTTGACCCTCTTTTGTATACACCAATTCACCATTTGCATTACGCAGTGGCCGCATATTAGTGTGATTATGGCCAGCAAGTAATTTCGTGATCCTGTACATATCTTTCGGTCGCTTTGATTCATTGGCCTTTTGTGCCTCTGAAGCCAGATTTTCTGCCCATTTTCTTTTATCATTTCTAGCACTTCGTTTGACTTTTCGATTTGCGGTGTTATATTGCTGTTGATAATCCAATTTGGCTTGACGGGTTTTGGTTTGGTTAATGCATAATTTAACCTCCCTTCTTTCTTGAATAAGCTTCCATGTTTGGTCAGATATCCATGGTTTTACATTTTTATCAGGGTTACCGAGGCAGTTTTGGGTGGACTCAAGAAAGGCATCTTTAACCTGTTTCCAGTACGTGTCGAGATTTGACACATTATTTTGCAGAGGTTCAGTTTTTAGTTTGAGGGAGTTTGAGAAATGAAGTAGTGTTTCTCTGTCCCTCAGCCTCTCAAGATTAAATCTTTCTCTTCTCTTTGGTTTCTCAAATTTGTTTGCGCATACCTTAAGTTGTATTTCCCCCACTACAAGGTGGTGATCGCTGCCGATATCAGCACCTCTTCTGTTTCGCACATCGAGCAGTGAGTGCCTCCACATTTTACTTATCGCGATGTGGTCTATTTGGTTTTCTTTAACCTTGTCGGGTGATATCCATGTAATTTTATGTACTTTCTTGTGGGGGAATAATGTGCCTCCAATAACCAACTTGAAGTTTTAGCACGTTTCGCATAAAAGTTCGCCGTTTTCGGTCATACGTCCAATACCATGCTTGCCAATTATAGCCTCTCTGCCACGATTGTCGCCACCAATCTGAGCATTAAAATCACCCATCAAAATTTTTATGTCACCTTCATTTATCGAGGTCATTACAGAGTTGAGCCTACAGTAGAACTCATCTTTAATCTGTCTATCCGATGTGTCAGTCGGGGCATAGCATTGTATACATGTAAGACTCCTAGCTTTTGTTTTCAGCTTTATCACTATTATTCTGTCATTCGATTAGGCTCTTCTTTGCCTCTTTAGAAAGAAGAAAGCCCACGCCACTAGATCTCGGTTCACTGGAGGCTTTTCCTGAATATATAAATGTGGAACCATGAGATGTTTGCTGTTCTCCACATTCAGGCCATCCGACTTCACTAAGGCCAAGGAAGAGTAGGTTGTATCTTTTCATTTCACGTTCAGCCTGCGCTAGCTTGGAAGATTCCGATAGAGTCAGTACGTTCCATGATCCATCCAAATCGTTTCCGTGTTTTCATGCCAATAGTCGTCATCAGATTTTTCGATAGTTTTTCATTTATTTTGGTTTCATTAATCAGTTTAGTTTTAGATGAACAGGTGATTAGCCCATTGCATCCTAGACTGGTGCTGCCAACTAAGGTCTCCAGTCAGACGTCCACCGTACATAGGTGGTGCGCATTGAGTTTCAGTGAATATTGTATTCTCGTTTGTCACCTATTTACCTGAGACGCACCTGTGGTTAGCATGCCATTCAGGTTATTCAACTGCAGGATGCCTTCTCACTCTAGCTGTCGACAAGCGGCTGCTTGAGCGACATTACCAGGGAATACTTTGTATAAGACCGGAAGTAGTGAGCTGCTTGAATCTTTCAACAGAGGAATCGCCTCTTGATATCCCCAAGTGGATAACAGACAGAGAGCTTTCAGCCTCTGCGATAGACCCCATTCCCCCAAAAAAAAATTGTATTAATTTATTAAAATTTGTTTTTAGGAATTGTAATAATCTATTTAAGTGTATCAAAGCAAAAAATTATCTTCACATTTTTATCGTTAGCTGAAGTAAAAGAAGCCAATTCTGAAGGCATAGCAAATGTTGTTCTTCCTGAAATAAAAACATTAAACCTTGATATAAATAATATGTTTGGGATTGGAGTGGATAATGCTAATGTCATGGTTGGCCATAAAAAAAGTGTTTACACTGAACTTAAGAAACGTGTTCCAAATTTAATTTTAATTAAATGTGTGTGTCACCATCCAATTAGCCATTACAAACTCTTGGAAAAATTGTATGCCAGATCATTTAGAATTTTTGGTCAATGAAACCTATAACTGGTTTTTCCGAAGCTATACAAGACAGAAAAGTTATAAGCACATTTTTGAGGCAATTAATGATGAACAAGTAAGTATATATTTATATATATGTATATATATGTATTAAGCAAGAAACGTATTTGCAATATTTTTATTTCAGGCACCGTTAAAAATAACCAATATTTGTGATACTCGATGGCTGTCAATTGAAACATCTATATCAAGAATAATAGATCAATGGATTGAACTCAAAACTCATTTTGGAATAGCTCGGAATTATGAAAAGTGTTTTATGGCGGCAAAATTATTTGACTTATACAGCAATAATTTAAATTACTTGTACCTTTTGTTTTTGAAACCTATTCTAACAAATCTGCAAATGTTAAACAAAAGTTTTCAAAGCCAAAACGCAGATCCAACTAAACTTTTACAAGATATAGAAACAACCATTAATTTTCTTCAACAGTTTTTTATAGATCCTGCAGCAAATATAGATATTTTTTCTACTGAAGTAGATAATTACATATGCTATTATCGATATTTGGGATATTCTTTTAAAACGCATTTGCTACAACACAAAAACGAAATTGATGCTAACATAGAAAAACAATTAAGAGTCAATTGTGTAAATTTTGTTATTCATTTGATAATTCAGCTAAAGAAAAGGTATGTATTAACATTAAACATAAATGTTGTTTTTTAATTGCCAACATTTTTAATTTTCTAGACTACCTGATAATTTTAAAATGTTAAAAATGGTCAACATTTTATCAGTGGATAATTTTTTAAGACAAAACAAAGAATGTATAATTCCACTAATTTCAATGTTTTCTAACAAGAAAGATACAATAGATACAATCAATTCGCAATATAGTAGTATTTCTTTTACAAAATGGAAAGAAGTTACATCAACAATATTATTTTGGTTGGAAGTTTTTAATTATAAAGACTCCGCTGTAAATAACCCTTACAAAGATTTAGCAGATTTTGCATTAGAAATTTTGTCACTACCATGGTCTAATGCAGACGTCGAACGAGTTTTTAGCCAGTTAAATTTGGTTAAAACTAAACTAAGAAACAGACTGATAACTAGCACCGTTAATGCTGTACTTCGAGTAAGGTAAAATATTTTGAAATTTGTAGTTGTTTGAAGGATGTACATATGTAATTAATTAATATTCGCCAAATACGAATACGAACATCGTAAAATAGGCGAATATTCGGCATTTCGAATACGAATATTCGTAACATTACTAATATACAAAACATTAATTTTACAGATATGGGCTCAAATTAAGCGCCAAATGCTGTTTTGAATATGAAGTGCCAGCATCTCTTCTAAAAGAAATTGGAACCGTGCATACATATTGCCAAAAAACAGAAGACTGGATAAGCATTTTTAATGACTTATAAACAAACAAACAAAAAAACATTTGATTAAAAAGTACCTTTTTTTGTCTTATTAATCAAAACCTTATTATTTTTGTTTATCTGAAATTTTGAAAAATTTGCCCATTTTTTTATTTTGTTTTTAAAATTTAAATATAAGTATGTATTGTTTAAAAGTAAAAATCCGAAAATGTTATTTCCGATTAAAAAATAACTTATTTGAAATAATAAAATTTAAAAATAACTTTTATTTTTTATTTAAAAAAAAATGTTATAACTTTAATAACAAGTGTTATTTCATTTGAAATAAAAAAAAAATGATATCACAAATAATATAAAATAAAATATATTCTTAAAACTTTAAATTTCAAATTAAATAATTTAATGGAACAAATGAATAAATAAACTTAAGAACTAACCCCCAAAGTTATAAAAAATATAAAAGGTTTATTAAGGGCTTATGAAACTATGAAAATTCCAAAATTGTTTGAGGACATTTATGTTGTTGCAATACATCAGAATCAATAATAGTCGATTTTTAATTTTTGGTTTGTTAGGGCCTTTTGCATTTCAAGTAACGATATATACATATATATATATATATCAATGTTAATATGTTTGTATGTAAAATTTGCTTAGATTGAAATAAAATAACGTGCAATTGTATCACACACACATATTTATGATAGAAATTACTACTAATATTAGCTTTTTGTTATTAATTTAAAGATTTTTTAAATTTTAGCGGTTATTTCTAATTTTTTCCCGCTAAATGAAAATTTTAGCGGTTTCTAGCGATTTTTATGGTATGTTTTAGCGGGAAGTCGTGCGAAAAAGTTGGCAACATTGCTGATGAGTCAACTGGTGCTTGGCGTGAAGAATCTGAAGAACATTTTCATATTTAATGTGATGATTTTGATGTCCCTTCTACTTCAAGAACAAGTGGTTATAATACATTACAATTGCGCAATGTTGCATTGCAAAGTATTAGGTATGGTGTCGGCCTACGTGCTACAGCTGCCATTACAACAGCTGCTTTTTTGGATGCTGGCTTAATAACAGAAGGTGATAGGAGACTTGTGGTTGATCACAGTAAAGTAAAAAGGGCACAAGAAAAAGTTATAAAATTGCTTGATGAAGAATTTCATGATCGATGCCAAACAGGCAGTATTAAATGTATTTTCTTTGATGGACGCAAAGATTCAACTAAAGTTCTGTTAAAAGCAGATAACTCAAGTCATCAATTTCCAAGCATTGTGAAAGAAGAGCATTACACTGTTTGCAGTGAGCCAGGCGGAAGGTATCTTTGCCATTTTACTCCAAAGAAAGACGTAACAAAAAGAAAATCGGCTGAAGGTATTGCTAACCATCTTGTCGAATTCCTTAAGAAACACAGCATTGATACAAGTTTACAGGCTATTGGTGGTGACTCAACCAATGTAAACACTGGTTGGCAAGGAGGAGTCATGCATTGGGTTGAGGCAAAACTGAATCGTAAACTCATCTGGCTGGTTTGTGCTCTTCATACTAATGAGTTACCTCTGCGGCACTTGATCACAGAGTGGGATGAAAAAACTTTATCCAACAACAAGTGGAGTGGAACGATTGGCAACATACTGCCACTGAACTTGAAATCAATCCCTCATTTGTCAGATGATCCTTTCCAGAGCCTTTGGCTTCATTGAATGATGATATTGTCAGAGATCTCTCTACAGATTAGGCTTATGGGTACAGGATAACCCAGGCCGTAATAAATAGTGCACTACCAACCGATTTGGCACTCTTAGAAATTGGCCCAGTAAGCCACTCTCGGTGGTTAACAACTGCAAATAAGATTTGTCGCATATGGGTTTCAAAACATGGCCTTAAAGGCAGTAACTTGAAGACGTTACAGCTTCTTGTGGAATTCATTGTCGGTGTTTACCATCCCTGCTGGTTTACAATTAAATCGAAATTCTCTTGGGTAGAAAGACCTCGTCACATTCTTCTTCAATTGAAGCTCCTAAGATCTCAGGAGAAGGCAGTAGCCGATATTGTTTTTCCAACAATCAAACGTTCATCGTGGTTTGCATTTAGTGAAATGGTGCTTCAGACACTTTTATGCTCGGAGGATCAAGAAGAAAGAATGGCAGGGGTTCAGAAAATAATTGAGATAAGGAATGGCGATGATGATACACTAGGGGATCTATCTTTTCGGCCCAGGATAACACCTGCAATAAATTTAAATGCAACATCCCTGTTAGAACTTATAGACTGGTCAGATAAAGAAAAAGTTTATGAACCTCCGCTTACGTCTAAACTTAAAATATCCGAAATAAGAAAGTTTGTTGAAGAGCCAATGCAAGTTCCAAAGTGGCCATGTCATGGACAGTCCATAGAGAGGTGTGTGAAACAAGTAACAGAGGCTTCTGCCAAAGTGTACACTCATGAAAAACGGGATGGATTCATTAGAGGTCAGGAAGCAAGCAGAACAATGAACGAATCGAGGCAAGATTTAATGAATATTGTTGGTTTAAACTCTTTAAATGTTTTTTACTGTTTTTTAATAAAGAAAATATATAAATAAAATGGTTTAACTTCATTTAAGCAACATTTTTTTGAAGTTTATAACAAGTAATCACTTTTTTCAGAAATTTCAATATACAATTTTATCAAACGCAAATTTACCAAGCTAAATGTTTATCAATACGCAAAAACCTCTCAAATTAGGATAAAACACATCAAAAGGCATATTTTTGGACCCCCTCATTTGCCAAAATCGGGAAAAAAAATGTTTCTCCCAAAATCGACACGCCTTACTACTGCATGGCCAGCCGAGGCAGCCATTTTAATGAAATTATTTTCCATTATTAACCGGAAGGATTGTACTTTCAAATAAAAAAAGAAATTTGAGAAAATATTCAGTGGTTTTTTTTATAGCATTTTCAAAAAAAAAGTTATTTGGCGGACCCTATAGTAGTTATAAAAGGAAACCCTCAATCAAACAATAGAAAATTATTTAGTTTTTTTAACTGCTACTTCATTTTGTTTTTATTTTTTGACGTTATATTTTGCACGAAGCAGTAGTGTTAAAAAAGGCAATGCTACAAAACAAGACAACTGCTCTTTTGCCGATACTTGTAATTGTTTAGAGTCACAGTTTTAGTAATAGTTAAAAAAATGTTAAGGCAATGTAGTTTTTAAAACACTGCTCAAGATATGAGATCAAAAAGTTAATTCATAAAAAAGATAACATATTTAAAATAAATATATTAAAATTTTTTTAACGGTTTAAGGCGACCGTACACGACATGTATTTGTCATCTGACATGTCAAATTTTCCACTTCAAAATAAATACATGTCGTGTGTTACCTTTTTAACTTTGCTTCTGTAAAAGTCAGACGCAAAGTCATCTGACAAAATTTCAATTAGAGCGTGCTCTTTTTTCTTCTGACAAACCATCTGACATCAGAAATCTATGCCGGGAAGAAACCGGCAGCGGCCGCGGCGTCCACTATTGACGGAATCATTAGCCGGCTGAAGTTAATTTTTTACAATACCGAGATATGTTTGGTCATCTTACCATTGAATAGAATTTATGTGAATATATATATAAAAACCGTATTATAATAAAATCCTAAATTGGTATCTTTGAATTAAAAGAAAAAAATGTTAAGATGGCAAAACTATTTTACGGCGCAAACAACAAATTTCATGGCGGCAGCAAGCTGTTTAAAAACCGATCCCTACTTTGGTTTCTGCAATAACAATGCGAAAAAACAAAGACAATGTCAGAAGCAAATTACATGTACGTTTGTGACCGAATATTATAAAGCTTATGTAAAACAGCGATTTTGACAGACATGCACAATTACATGTGACTTGAAAATTTGACATGTCAGATGACAAAAACATGTCGTCTATATGCTCCTTTAGGAAATCACTTTCTGACACATTCAGAGCGCTTAGTAAGTCGTCAAAAGGTATATTTCTGATTTTATTTACTAATTACGATGTTTCCGTTGTAGAATGCTTCTGATTTATTTATTTATTTATTTCATTGACTGCCCTATGCTACAAGATTAAATCTTATAATTACAGCATAGGATTTTATAAAGCTAAACAGGTTAATTTGTTAATAAGAATTAACTTAAAGAATTATAATAAATAATCATATCTAATTTAAACATTAAACATTTTAACAACAATTTTAAATTTATTATCATAAAAATAATTTAAAAGTAATTGAAAAATGTAAAATCATAAAAACAAAATCATAAACACCAAATCATTAAACAATCATTTGAGACGTTAAGCGTATAGTTTTAGAACTTCAATTTTAAATTTTGATGCGTTACTATATAGCTGGATGTGATATGGCAGTTCGTTCCAAAGGCGTATGGCATTGATAAAAAATTGCCATTCAGATACAAGCGTTCTATATCTAATGGCGATAATTCTTTTACCCCTACTGGATCTCCCAAATCTAAGTAAGTCATGTAGATACCTTGGTGTTTTCTCATAGACAATCTTGTGCAAACACAAAAGAGTTCGTAGTTTAAGGAGGTTTTCAAACGAGATTCCAAAAAGTTTTGTGTTAAACATGGAGACTGAGCCATATCTTCTGATACCAAAAACATATCTCACAATATTTCTGTATATGGATTTTAGTTTACGTTTACTAACAGCATCGCAATTTGAGAAAATTTCACACCCATAGAGCAAAGATGGTATTAAATAAGCTTTAGCAAGAAGTATTCTAATATTTAAAGGAGTGCAATGTTGAGTGGCCCAGAGTGTTCTTAACATTCCATATGTTCGTCCCACAGCAATGTTGTTGTGATTTGTCCAGGTGAGAATGTCGTTGAATATAATTCCGAGGTTTTTGACAGAGTTTACGACTTCGATTTGCTTGTTATTTAGTTTAACGTCCAAAACAGGATCAAGATTAAGTAATCGCTTATGAATTACGATGCATTTCGATTTTTTCGGGTTGAGGCAAAGCCCATTTGCAAGTGCCCATTTATGTATGTTACTTAGATCATAATTAAGCTTGGAGATTGATGCATTCAGCATTTTAACTGTGCTACTGAGATATACCTGAACGTCGTCAGCATACATATGTATGTTACAATATTTGAGTTTATCTGGTAGATCATTAGCATATATGGAAAATAAAAGGGGACCCAAAATCGATCCCTGAGGCACACCTCTTGATACAGAGACTCTGGTAGATATACGGTTATATAGAACTACAGATTGTGAACGATCAGATAGGTACGAAGACATAAGTTTAGCTGAGGTGTTACCAAAATTAAACATATGTTTCAGCTTTTCACATAAAATGAAGTGATCTACCGTATCAAAGGCTTTTGAGTGATCGAGTAGTACCAAGATAACCACTTTTCCATTATCAATTTGTTGCCTTATTTCTTCTGAAACACTCAACAGAGTTGTGACACAGCTATGCTTTGGACGAAATCCTGATTGCCTTTCAGTAAGTAAGTTATTTCTTTTGACAAAATCGCTTATTTGAGAATGTAACAACTTTTCAAAGACTTAAGAAAGAAATGGAAGGATTGCAATTGGCCTAAACTCCTTGTTTGATTTAGGTATTGGAATAATCTTTGCATATTTCCATTTAAGTGGGTAAGAACTTTTTGTAATGATGTTGTTGAAAAGATATGTAATATAAGGTAAAAGAAATGGCAAAAGTATTTTAATAAATTTTGGATGCATATTATCAAATCCAACGGCATTTGACTTGATTTTTGAACAGCACAATACTATATCAAATTGACTAACACATTTAAATTCAAATATTTCACCTGAATCAGTGTGCAAATTGGAGTTATGGTTGTTGCCAGAGGAACAATTTTCTGTTGAATTATGTATTGTATATGTGGTTTGTAAATTTGTTGGTGAGGAATTGTTGAAATCGTAGTATTCAGGGTTGGAATCAACCATATGTATATTCATAAAAGTATTACTAATTTCATTTACGTCAGCCAAAAAATTTCTGTTATTTTCTACTCTCCCTATACCGATTTCTTTTATAGTTTGCCATGTTTTTTTCGAATTAAGCGCACTGGAAAAACGTTGAGAATAATATTCAGCTTTTGTTGTTCTAATTAGACTAGTGGTATCCCTTCTTAATCGGCGGTACTCATCGTGTAACTCCGTGGTTTTATAACGTTTCCACCTTTTGTATGTAATATCTCTTTGCTCAATGAGATGCCTTATTGATAGATTGAACCAAGGTTTATAGTAGCCTGAAATACGTTTTCTTTTTATTGGAACAAATAAGTCATACAGATGTAGTATATTACATTCTATAAACGACAATTGTGAGTCAACTGAGGGAATGGTTAAATCTCATTCCAGTCAATACTTAAAAACTTGTTGATTAAAAGCTGCATATTTAAATTTTTAAAATCACGATAAGTGTGCAGTTCTTCTTCGCGTATCAATTTAAAATCATAGGATGCAAATATCAAGTCATGTTTTGAAAAACATGGCGCTGCAATTTGATCATAGAAAAGAACAGACGTAACATTTCCAACGAAAAATATATCAAGAAGGCTATTTCTTGTTGATGTGAAGTGCGTTGGGAGGCAGTTATTTATGGGAGTTAGCCCAATTGACATCATATTATCAGCTAAAAAGGTTTGAGTAAGCATATCTGAGTTGAAATCTCCAGAAATAAAAATGTCAGTAAATGGCAAGGTTATCGTTTCTAATTTTTTCATAAACTTAAGGCCTCGTTACTCTTACGTAAATGTTGCGGATACGTAAACGTTGCGGGCGACTTTAAATGTTGGTAGTTACTACAAAAACGTAAACGTGTCATATCCCAGCTAGCATTTTTGGAAATTTCTAATCATTTTCTGATCGTTTTTGACTCTTCAGTGCGATTTAAAAACCAGAATATGCGCACATTTTCCGATCATAAATGATACTTTCGTCGGGAGAAAATGGTACCCTACTTGCGACTCTTCTTGATGAGTCATTTATGACTCGTTTTTCTATTAGTTAAGAGTCATTTTTGATTCTTTTGTAATGGTATTTAAAGTCATTTTCGGATAGTTTTCTAGTCATTTATCAGTCTTTTCTAACTTCATTTCTGATTCTTTTTCGATTCATTTATTACTCATATTTCTAATCGCTAAAGAGTAATTTTTCTATTCATTTAAGAGTCTTTTTCGTGTTATTTGCGATCATTTTTCCAGTCATTTATAAGTCTTGTATTGCTTTACATTTGAGTAATTTTCGAGTCATTTATTAGTCATGTTTCTAATCGCTTACGATTCTTTTTATAGCTTTTTATCAGCCTTATTTCAATTCAATAAAGAGTAATTTCTACATCATTTGTGATCGTTTTTCCAGTCAGTTATCATTAGTATTGGTGATCTCATTTGACATTTTTCAGACGTTTTTCCAAAAGATTCCTTAATTAAAACAAAACATTTAATTCATTTTTCATATATATGCATATATGCCGTGTATTAAAAATTAGAAATTAAAAAAAAACAAATAGTTAAATTATTTAAAAACTCGCACAAGTAACGTTAAAATAAGAAATTAGTCAAAGAACAAAAAAACCAAATTCATAGTTCATTCATAAATAATTTAAAAAAAAATAACAAACATGTATAATACTAATAATAATAATAATAATTTCAATAATGATAATAAAAATAATACTAATATAACGGTGTTATAACAAATTAATATATTTATAAAAAATAAAACTGGTTTTTAAAATGTTTGTGTAAAATATTTGTCCATGTGGTTGTTGGTATGGACTTAATATAATAAAAGCAATAAAAATTAAAACACTAATTTGCTCTTTTTCTTTTTGCCAATCTATCTGTAGCGTGAACAAAATGCTTTTGTAAAATGCCGTTTATTTCTTTATCTGTGGTTTTAAATTTACGATGACAAATATCTGAAATGAAAAATATATGTAATATTTTTTTTTAATAACACAATTATAGACCTACTTTTAATTGTTGTTATGAGAAAACACTTTTCGGCGCTGGGCTTACTGGTGGTCCCTTTCCAGCTGTACAAAGAAGCTAAATCGTCTGAAAATAATTTCCGAACTGCAGCTCTTAAAAATGGGGCCGGTCCTTCACTGCCGGTTTTTGCAATAAATTCTTTCTGAAAATGAAAAATTTTGTTAAGAAATTAGTATAACTAATAATATGTAAATTACTTTAATCTCTTTTTTTTAAATTTCTAAACTTACAAATTGTTGGAGCTTTTCTTCATTTGCCTGCACTGAAACATCAAAAGTATTTAAATCCGTGATATTTATGAGAGGAAGTTTTTGGGCGTCTTGAAATTCATCCACTAAAATATTGTCGCTGTGGTGTTTTCGACCCTCTAGTTTTACGGCAATAACTTCTTCTGTTACTTTTATAAAAGACCGCTTATTTTCGTCTTTCATCTCATGAACTTCATTTTGTAAGTTTACAATTGTAGTTTTTAGAGATGATATTTCGCTGCGCAATTCAAAAATTAAGGATTTTATGCTGTCGCATTGGGGGACGGCAACGTTTTGCACTGGAAATAAGAATTTCTGCATAAAGAGGAAAAATGTAATGAATCAATGTTTTACTTACATGCTGTTAAATTATTTGATGAAGTATATTGAAAATCTTCGGGGGCAAAAATGTTATTTTGCGACATTGCTGATTTGTGGTGTAAAAAAGTAGCTGTTGTCTAAAGAATTACGCAAACAAATTACTTTTTTATTTATATCATTTATGGAAAATTCAATTGTTTTATCTAAGGCGATGTCAGCCGACCAATATATGTTAAAATTTTTTGAGTCGATTGGATGCAAGAAAAGAGCTATTAAGTTTTTTATTTCTTTACCAACAAAAATAGAAACATTTTCCTTTTTATTTATCTCTGTAATTTTAACTATTTTATCTTGAATAAGGCAAAAGTTGTCAGGTTCTCGTAAAGAAAAAAAGAAACCGTTAATATATTCATTTAAAATTTTGCCATTTTTTTCTTTTCCCACAAACAATAATTTTTGCTGTTCGTCCTTTTCTAGATAGAAACTATTTTCTACCTGCCTTTTGTAAATTTGAGAGGCAACGCTTTGACCTTTTCTTACTTTGCGTTTCATTGTTTGTAAATAGTTCTCAAACTTGAATGCGCTAATGTCGTCTAGTGAGCCATAAAGGTTAGCATCTTCATGAATGTGCAGCAAGCTGTGGAAATTGTATGTTAGGAAGTGGGATCCGTACAATAATGGAATCTCGTTGACGAATGATTTTAATAGGTTTTCAGCACATTTATTGTTTTTTTTGCAATCATTGTTATCTAAAAGGATCCTGAAAGCCAACGATAATTTTAAGAAGTGGTTATATCTTTCGAAGCTTAATATATTTTTCAGTATAAAAGGGCCCGTGTAAAGAAGGAATTGTCTCAGCTCTGTTGCCTTCCATCTTTCAAGATATTTTAAGCTCCGAGGCTTTCTCTGAAACTCTTTTGTTATATTATTTGTGTTAAATGTCAGCTCAGTTGAAATTGACTCACATTTCCAGGAAACTAAAGAATAATGTTCACCTTTTTTTACCCAAGCATTTAATAATGTTCGCATTACACCTAAACATACAACGTGCATATAATCTAGAGAGCACTGTGATACAATATCTATATTTAACTTTTCTAGTGGTGAAATAGACTGCCTCAAATGATGTTCGGGTTGAAAACGATTTCTGAAGGTCTCGTTAGTTCTAATTGTACATTCGCTTTCGTTCGGGAAAATAAGACGATGTTTAACCATTTGTCCCTTTTGTGTACAGCGACAACAAGAAAAGTAGCCACTATGCCCCTTAGTTCCTAAAACAAAGGACTTTGCTGGTGCATCCATAACAAAACATCGTACCTTAATATTAAAAAATTTGTCGGCAAAAATCAATCCTTCTTGCATAAGAACATTAAGTTCTGCTATAAATTCTTGTAGGAAGTCATTTGTGCAATTGGGTTTTGAAGTTCCCTCATTTACACCAATAAAAAAACATAGCTTGATTCTACCACACTTGCTAAAATCGGCCAAACTTGTTTGGAGCTACTTTTGAAAAGAGGCAGGCCATCAATGCCGAAATCTAAAGTTATGTTTAATAACTTCCAATCATTTTTTACCAAGAAATCGGTTAATCCGTTTTTTAATCCATAGTGAATATACGTGCCTTCACCAACCTTTCTCTCAACAATAGAACCAGGCGTTTTTAAAAGAGTTCTTGCATCTCTTGGAACTTTAATATTGCATTTTATTAACAATAATAATAGTGCATTAATTGCAACAAAGCTAACTTGGAATTTAATAGCCCATTTAGCCAGTTCTTCACACAAGTTGTATTCATTTTGTTCACTTTCACTGTTATCTCTGCTATCACCTGAATCGTTAAATTTATCACTTTCAAAACAGGTTTCAATCGTACTTTGCCTTAATTCTTCATATTTCTCGTTGTTTCTTTCCACTATTTCAATCCTTATGTTTTTTTCTAAATACCTTTGTTTATTTATTGGCGAAATTAAATTGTTAGCTTCTTTTTTGGCCAACCTCTCCATTTGTCTTGTTGACATTGCTTTTTGGTCCAAATTAAATTATAATTTTAAAATCTTACTTCCACTTTTTAAGTATATGCACTGCACGTTACCAGGTTAGCGCCTCCCGTATGAGCTTATTATATCGAGCCATAACCCCAAAAAAACGAAAATGATGCTTAAGCTATTTTTGCGGCTATGGCTCGATATTTGCTCTTGTTGAGAATACATTATTACTTTTTGGTGTTCCATTGTACTCGTCACTGAAATTTGGTGTTGATACCCCTTCAAATCATAAAGAAAATTGAAAAATAAATTGCAGGCGCTTACCTGATGATGAAACTAGGTCAGCTTTTCCATCAAAAATAAAATAAAATAGAATAAACTATGTAACGGTACATTTTCGTAACATGGTTTCTTTACCAGAATCAGTGAATAGTGACGAGTAGAATTGAACACCAAAAAATATTAATGTATTTTCAACAAGAGCAAATATAATAACTTCATAGGGGAGGCGCTAACCTCATGACCAGTAGTGTATATAGAGGTTTAGTTATTTTGAAATAATTTTAAAACACTATTTTAATTGCCTCTTTTTCAAACTAAAATAAATATTCTCGCTTAGAAATTTATTAAAACAAAAACAAATTTGAGTTTTTTTGATGTTGTTTTAATATATTTTAATAAGCGAACAGTTTTATTCTATTTTGAAAAACAGGCAGTAAGTCCACTTTTATTTAATAAAATTTCAAAATATTACTTACAATTTTTAAATATATATTTATGTAGTTTTTATTATTTTTTAATAATTTTAAAACACAACTTAAATGTCACTCCGATCGAACTTTTTTCAATTAATAAAAATTAAATTTTTATACATTTACTTTACAATAATCAAAAAGTTTCCTGTTATGCCTAAAAAAAAAACTAAACAAGTAGTTTTTATTAGCCAAGCAGTTTACAATCTTCTAGCTGCGTAAAATTTGATTATAAATAACTTATGAAATACTCACATTTTAAGCACCTGCATGATCCATTTTCGATTGTTATACAAACAAATTAACAATCACTTTTTAGTCATCCATCTGCGCAAAATGTGATCATAAACAACAAAAAAGTAATCACTATACAAACGCCTGTATGATCAGTTTTCGATCAACCAGCTTACAACCTTCTAGCTGCTCGAAATTTGATTATAAATAATGGATGAAAAACTCGCATATTAAGCGCCTAGATGATCTATTTGCGATTTCCATACGATTTAATATTGCATTTTAAATCAAACACTTTAGAATTATAACCATGAGTCATTTTCGAGTCGTTTTTTAAGCGTGTAACTGATTTATCAGTTTTTGATCACTAAAACTAATCGAAAAAGACTCATTAATCTGATTTTTCAAAAAACAATCTTCCAAATGCTAGCAGGGATGTTGTTGAGGTGTATGCGTGTACTCGTATATATGTATGTATGTGTGTAAATCATCCCAGCAAATAAAATTGGACCACCTGACCCATTTTGATAAAATGGACTACTCCATGGACTGGTCCGATGTAATGCAAGCATGGACCATGTCATTGTTAAAAAGTGTTTGTAGTGAGACGACATGTCTTCGTTTTTTAACGACGTGCTTTCGTTTTTAAACGACTTCAAAACTAATCCTCTTGAGTATACCATGGAGTAGTTTTAAAACTACTCCTTAGTGGTCCAAAGGTGGGTTACATACCATGGAGTAGTTTTAAAACTACTCCTTAGTGGTCCAAAGGTGGGTTATATGATCCTCTCCTAGGACATCGTAATGTTAAATAGACCAGGTTTTTTCCATACGTTTGGGTTACTTTTGGACTAGTCCTGGTCCTTTGTGGACTACTCTTTACACGCGTGTTTGGACTGGTCCTATTATTTGCAGGGATTATTTGTTTTGATTTTGCTCACAGTCTTGTTCCAAAACATGTTGCTAACATTCTTGTTTAAAATCGCCAATACATACCGATACCGGCGCTTTTGTACAAAAATTAAAATACTTTATACATATCTGTGGCATTTTGACAAAACATCTTAAGTCGTGATAACATAGCAAAAAGCTTTAAAAAAACTCGCTGAAAAAATTATTTTTATCAAATAATAAAACATTTAAAAAATCAAACTTAAAGAAAAATTTCGTTTACAATACAAAATTTTAAAAATGTAAACAAAAATGTTTTTTGAATGAAAATTCGTATGATTAACAACATTTTTTTCAACTTTTTGAATTTGACTTAAGATGTTTTGTCAAAATGCCACAGATATACAGTACCAGTTTGGATTACTGGAAAATTCGGATTACACACCTTCGGATAAGCGAGCTGGCACTGTATATTTACATATCCAGCACTAAAATTGCTTTAAAAAATTTAATTTTTTATCTAGTTTTTATTGCGCCTGAGAATCAAGTTTTGTAGTTATGGACCTTAAAATATATTTAGCCGTTATTAATTATTTAAATGAAACTTGATATAACCAATATGTGTTAACCAAAAATTTAATATTGTAAACTTAATTTAATTTCCTAAAGATGCTAACCAAAGGTTAGCGCAATAATGAGAAAAATAAATAAATATAATATATTCTTTTAAAAAAGACCTCAAGCTTAAATAATTCGAAATAATTATGAAAAGAAGAAAGGTCAAATAAAAATAAATAATATATATATTTAATATAATAAGGTTAAGGCGAATATTCGGAACTATACGCTGATTTTTTTCTATTTGCATTGTCCAAAATGTATGCAAATAATTATTTTATAATAAAATCAATAATCGAATCAGCTGTTTAATGTTTTGGCTGTAAACAGCTATTAATTCAATTTTTATTTAATAATTTTATAAATTATGATTTTTGCGTTAAAATATTGTTAAAACTTTTGTTGTAAATGTAAATGAAAACTATAGAAAAGAAAATAAGAAGTGGAAATACAGTAAACATACAAATGTACATATGAAATAAATACCATCGTTGTATAACTTGCATTTGTTGTTTGTATTTGTATTTGTGTAATTTTATTGTTTTGTAAATATATAAAGCGAATTTAGTTAAAATACGAAAATATTTCTTGTTTCAAACTTATACATAAATAAAATGACCATAGAAAAAGTGAGAAAAAGGCTTTTGCAAATTTGCAGCAGCTCGCTGCCGAAAACATGCAAAAATACCATTTTAACATTTATCAATTTTATTTACTTCCATTTACGGAAATAATCTAACTGTTGGATAAAATAAAATAAAAAATTAAACTTTTAACAACAATATTTATTTCCAACAAATAAACAAGAGCTGTAAGCTGCTTCTTTTATTTTCAATAAAAACCCGATAACTTTGGTTTCTGTGACACATAAAGCCAACATTAATTTCAGTTCGAACAACAAACCCATAACATTGGATTTCATTACATCAAATTTAAATTAATGTTTTGATGAGAATTTCATTAATAAAATTTAAAAGTAAACCGCTGGTTAAAAAATTTTGTTGACAACACTGCTTCAAAACAAAAATACAATTCTTAACAGCTGATACGTAAAAACGGAGAGAAATTTTAATTTTATCAGGTTCATCCGCAACGCAACGTTACGTTTAAGTAAGAGTACCTATTTGCACAGTAGCTTGGTAAGGAAAACGGAACAGCTGATTAGCAACGTATACGTTTACGTAAGAGTAACGAGGCCTTTAGTTATATCAACGTTACGATTAGGTCTATAAACACAACCAATAAGCCATTTTTTACCAAGTGAAAAAGCCTCCACAAAATATTCACAATAAGAAGCAATTTTTTTATAAAACACGTTTATATCAGTCAAATGTATGTCAAGGTTCACTCAAAAAATAGCATCAACCTCTTAAAAATCTTTTAATTTCATTAGGTCTATTTTTAATCTTTAGGACAATGTCTTTTTCAAATTGTATGTTGTAGTATCTTACACGAGTTGCCGTATTTTTTTTCAGATTCTCCGCACTTCATAGGTATATAAACCAACACAAATTGAAAAGTGTTTATCACCTAATAAACATATCGCTTTGAACAGGCTTTTCAGTTGTATCATTAAAATGAATTATTTCATGCATTTTTTTAAAACGTCTTCCGCTCATTTGTCTTTTTATGGTAGTACAGCATCGATGTTTGTTTTTCAAACCAATAGCCCCGAGATCCAGGAAGCTTATAATAACTCATATAGAAAATAATTCCGATACATTTACAAAATTCCGTTACTCTTTAATTAATTTGATTTATTTCAGAATATTTAATGGATTATCTAACCATACGTTCCTCTAAAGCTGAATTTACATAAGGTTTATAATATTCGGTAACAAACGTACATGTATTTTTCTTCTTACATTGTCTCTGTTTTTTTAGTAAAGACACCCGATTCTTCAACAGAATTGATCATGCCTACCAAACTCGGCGAAATCTGGAAGGAAGATTTTATTTTTTTTTCATCCATCTTTATTAAATTATTTGATAACATTAACCATGGCCTCCTATTATTTCATCAGTTCATAATTTGTAATTATATGCTATGTAATGCTATTATAAATAAATGAAAATATTTGACAACATATTTACATTTTTCGAGATTTTATCTATAGATATTACAGCGAATTATATTTTTAATCACAGATATTTTATTTATTTTATTTTACAAAATACAAAAAAAATTACGGAAAATATACGCTGGCCGTCGTACTACCTATGTACGTTACTTAATACTATTGCCTTTGGATATTATTAATATTTCAGTAAATTTCCGCAAAAGAAAAAAGTCAATCAAACAATATTTTGGGAATATACGATAAGTAATAATTATTCGATAATTATATAAAATTGAACTAGTAAATTATAAAAAACTCTTTTTAGAAATTAAGCTACATATATTTTTTTTAAACTCATAATTTATGTCATTTTATAGAAATTAATTTTGTATACTGTTCCTGCAGACAAGCCAACATGGCTTAGCATGGTCAATATTTAATTGAATGTAAGTAAATAAATAAATTAAATGAATAAATAAAAAAAAATTAGATGATTTTCTAGAGATTTCTTAACAAACTGTTTTTACATTTTTAAAAAACGTTATTTATACATATGGGGGATTTCAAGTCAAGTGACCTAATTTTGAAATCGATGTCATCCGATTTGGATTAATTTGTCTGTATAAGTTTTATTTTTAAGGTTTTAGAAACACTTAAACACAAACAGGAAAAAATTCAAAATAGTGCAAATCCTACAAATTGAAAAACCCTCGTCTAGAGTTAGAAATAATTTTTTTGTACATAAGCCATTCGCGTCCCAAAAAGCGACCAAAACTACCATAAAGGAAAAGACATAAGATTTCTTTTGAGCAAAAAAAAAAAAAAACATCCCGGATAAAAGATAAATAAAAAAAAGTTTTAAATTAAAAAAAAAACACAATAAGTTACATGGATGCGAAAGAACACCTGTATGACCCCCTCTAACTCAGAAACTTTTTGACCGATCTTGTGTCTAAACTACTATCCAATAGGACTAACCTTGGTGCAAATTTCATTCAAATCGGAAATAGAACATTTGTTTTAAAAAAAGTATGAAGTTAAAGAGAGAAATATTTTTAGTTACATATAAATAAAACCGGATGTTTTTCAAAATTTTTGACATTTTAATCGAATTCGATTTCCAGAACATGTCTGCATAATGATATTTGGAAAACAATGGCAAGAAAGTTTTACGACACACTGTTTAGAGCTTAGACCATGCCCTGCATACAGCTGTTTCGAACGATTCAACCTCAAAATAACCTCACCAAATTGCACTTTATTTCAAATTACGAAATCAAGTTTTAGCTTATTCTTATTCCTCCGACTGTATGCTTCAATTCAATGACAAAGAACCTTGTGTTCGGCTAGTTCCTAGACTGCTCTTCTACAAAATATTGTAACATTTTAGAATAATTGTATTTTCTACAAATTTTGTTGAATAAACGTTCTAAAACTACAAATCCATATTTTTTATTTGAATGGTATTCAGCTTGGGAAAAAAGTATAAAAAAACATTTCCAGTGCCAGTGCCCCGGTAGGCTAGCTGGCAGCCTGCTAGTCTATCAGCGCCAGAATTGCTGGTTCGATTCCCGCCATTTCCTGTAGACAAGCGAAGTGCTTCACGGGATTAGCTTAGGAAATAAAAAAAAAAGTATAAGAGTCATCGTCCAGACTTGCAATTTTTGTTGCAGCAGAGAAGAGGAAAGATAAGATTCAAATACAAAAATTGCAAGTCTAAGCAGAATTTTAAAAAATTCCAGCAACAAAAAATGCAATTGGATGATGACTTTATAATGACAACCACTAAATGAAACACAATTTTATATAGTAGACTTGGGACTCTACCTATTCTATGGTATAAAGTTTGGTTTGTTGCAATGCTTTTACTGATTTTGTTATAAATGTTTTGTACTTTGTAGGAAAATTTTAAGTTTTTAAAACTATCGATAGATATCGATGGTTCTTAAGAAACTATCGCATACTATCGATTGTGTCGACTATTGTTTCAGACCACTATGTAGTACTTCTCTTTTCATTGGGTTTTTTTTGTTAATGTCTTAAAAAAAATCGTTATTTGCACTCCCTACTCAAAAAGTAAATCAATTGAAGAATATCTTAAAATAATTACAAAATTCTTAAATCAAGTAAAAAAGTTCAACTTCTCGTTGGTAGCAAGGCTGTTCATGTAACCTTGTGCGCAAAGGGGAAATAGGGGTAAATTTCTGCCTCCATCTTTTTCTGTTTAAAGTAAAAGATGAAGTTAATAATTTTAGATTATAAAATAAAATCTGTTTTTTATTTGAATGCATAGATCAACATAGAATGCCACACAATTATCAACAAATTAATTGTGAGCTTCAACATTGCAAATTGAGAATTTTTTCTTTTACGAAATCTCCAAGGTAAACTTCTTCCCTAGTTTAATAATTTTAAGTGTCAACAAAATTAATTGCATCAAACGGATTATGTTTTACATAATCTTTTATTATAAAAATTGTTAAGGCAGCTTTAAAAAGTTTTGACACATCTGCATATTGAGCTACCCCACATTACAATAAAAATTATTTTGAATGTTTTTTTACAAATTGAATACTACCCTCCATCATGAAAGGTCTCTCTAGCCACCATGATATCTTGGACAGGAAAATATTACACAAAATTGGAGTCATATTAGCATATTATCAAAGCTTTTTGAGAAAGTATTAATTTCTTAATTAACCCTAATATTGGATGAAAGTGAACGCATTCAAAATCATCAATTTGGATTTCGAAAAAAAAACACACAGCATATTCGAACAAACACATAGTCATTAGAAAAACTATTGTTCTGCGCTTTTTGTTAATGTTTCTCAAGCTCTTGATAAAAATTTTTTTTTTAATTTCCTTAGCAAATCTTGCGAAGCTCTACGCTTGTCTGCGGGAAAGTAGCAAGAGTCTCTGGCGGAAATGGAACGCGCAACCTCGGCGCTGATAGACTAGCTCACTACCAACTAGCCTTCCGGGGTATAAGGGCCTTCTGCACAAACTGAAGCTAAACTTACCAATAAAAAGTTACAAGCTGTTTAAGAGCTATTTGATTGCTCGAAAATTTATTATTAAAGAAGGAAATTTGTTAGGTTTTTCACAATCGGTTAAGGCTGGAGTTCCACAGGGTAGCAATCTAGGACCTCTTTTGTGTCTGATATATGCTTAAAACATGTCAATCAACTTCTATACACTGATAGAAAAATTCATCTTCATATTGATGATACCCTAACATCAGAATTGTGGCATCAATGTTACTACAAATGGCATCAATGATGCAAAAAGTAACATCAATCCAATGACTAACGTCTTCGTACAATTTTTTCATTTTTTACTTGTCATCTATTTTATGGCTATAGTGACATCAATTCGATGCTACATTTTGTATATAATTAACATTATTTTTATGATAACAATTTACTTTAAAAGCAAAAATTCCTATATTCTATTTATTTAGTTAAATACATAAAATTTTCAAAGTAGAATGATTACAAAAACCATATGGGGCATGGTGCTGGTGTCTTCTTATTGAGAGTTCTGCTGTAAATGAACAAACGAGAAACGAACATCTGCAACGGGTAAGTAAATAATAATATTGTCACACTTTGACTTAAGTCAATTCCAATGACTTTGACTTTATGACAAACTGTCACTAAATTTATGCTAATGTGTCCTTTCTCCGGTGTTACTGCGTCATCGCACTGAGGACATGTTCGTCATTTCTGTGATGCCGATGTGTCATCACATTGATGACATAATTTCATTTTGACCCTGATGACACTTTGGCCAAGTGATGTTAAGGTTGACATCACAATGATGAAAAGTGTCATGGGGTCAAAAACGAAGACACTTGTAAGACGCATTTTCTAAATATCAACGTATTCTGTTAGTACAGTGAAGCATATCGATACCTGCCATAAATATATGTATTCAATTCTAAATATGGTTAAAACACTGGTGTTACATAATGCGAAACATAAAGCGAAGGCACCTTTCGAAGAAAATTATAGAAAGCGTATTTTGGTAGTAAAGTGGCAATGTGTAAAAACAGGCCGCTTAAATCAACACGAATAGCGTGATCAAAACAAAAATAACAAAACACAAACCACGTAAAAACAAACAAATTAAGGCCCAACCCATGGTGGAATAAGCAGGTGGCATCGTTACGGCAACAAATACCTACAAAAATGGAATTTAAATCACCGTTTGCGTCAAAAAATATCTTAAACCAAAGCGTGCCGCTGAACGTGATGAAAAAAATAAAAGTTTATGCAATTTTTATTTAATTTTGGTCAGTATCATATTTATTTTAATTAAATATTATCATAAAATTTATTAAAATACAATAATCACAGCACAAAACGTGGACTTTAAACATAAACAAAACTTTGACATAAACCTAGACAAACAATTCAAGAGCAAAAAAATCCGCATCTGGCGTAGTGCTGCCACCTGTTTATTTCACCATGGCCCAACTATAATATGCATATCCGTGCTTAACCTACTGTCAAAAATTTACAAAAAGTCTATCAAATGTATATAAAAAAAAAACAAAATCAAAAAACCATTTGATTCCGTACGGAATTTGCGATCAGCTTAGCACTTTGCTTAAGCAAACAACAGTTTCATAAAACTTAACAAAAAGTTTCCTTAAGTTCAATATGGTTTGCCTCATGTGATTTACATGTATTCGCACATTTTCTTAAGGCAATTTAAGCACATTATGGTTGGGCCTTTTGTTTAACAAACTTTTTGTTTTGTGGAAAAATCGAATTATTTAAGACCCCTACAGACGACATGTTTTTTTACATCTGACTTATCAACTTTGCAAGTCACATGTAATTTTGCATGTCTGTCAAAATTGCCGTTTTACATAAGGTTTATAATATTCGGTAACAAACGTACATGTAATTTGCTTTTGACACTGTGTCGAGTGAATAACAAGGTAGTTTATACTACATAGTACTAAGTACTAGCACTAGCTTTTTCTTTTCAGTACTAGCTATGCTGAAAAGCTTAAGCTACAAAAAGTGTGAATGACTCTTTGCTAGTGCTTTTGCTGCCAAAAATAGTTACTGAAGTTGGCACAATTTCACTTTTAAATACCGGTATTGAATTTTGCCGTTTTTAGTTTTAAATTTTTTTTCTACAGAAACATAATTCGTTAGATTTGTGTAAAATATGTAAATGTATTGCTTGTGTACAGAATTTCTTATTTTTTTTTAATTTATATACGAAAAAAAATTTAATTAACAAGTGCACAAATGAAACAAATTTTAATTTTTTTAAACTTATTTTAAAAAATATTAATGTATAAAACAGAATATAAGTACACCAATGTTTATGTACTTTTTTGTGTTTTGAGGCGTGGAACAAGTACTGTGTACATATTGATATTTCCAAAAAAAAGACTTCCCTGTAAATGTCTTAAGTCTATAGTACACGGAATGTAAAAAGCTACATGCGCATGCGGTTCTGCCGTAATTTTGACGTCATCACACAGCCCGAACTTGCTATTGTGGCTTTGAAGTGACGTCAAAATTACGTCAGAACCACATGCGCATGTAGCTTTTTGCATTTAGTTTGTATGCGAATGTATGAAATATATACTTGCATATTTATTTTTTTTACACATTTTTCTTCTTCTTATTTTATATATAAAATGCCACACAGATATTCTATGGCAGAAGTCTATACCGACCTATTTGGGGTAGATCAAAAAAAAAAATTAGTGGCAACGTCGTTGATTGTTATTTATTATTGTTTAACTTCTTTTACAAAATTAATAATTTTTTTTTTAAATTAAGTAAAACCACTTTGGTAAACTGTAACATACATATGTACATATATAATTGAATTTACTACATTTCACATTTTAGGTGCTCTTTTTTTTTTGTGAACTTTCATAATATCAGGCATACTAATATTTAGTTAAGAATAAAATTTTTTTTAAATATACATAGTAGCAAAACACAAACCTCAAGCACCTATTTAAGTATTCACTCGTTTTTATTCACACTTTGTTTGAGTCAACGCTAGAAAAACTAGTTTCTACTAGTCAGTATTAAGTTCTCTCTCTGTTTTTTTTCGCATAGTTATTGCAGAAACTAAAGTTCACGGTTTCAAAATAGCGTGCGGAAGCCACAAAATTTTTTATTTGCGCCGGAAGAGTTCAGCCATCTTAAAAAATTGTTCTTTAAATTTGAAGATGCCAATTTTGGATATAATGATGAACCTTTTTTATATACATATCGCACCTATTCAACAATACTGTATTAACTCAAAAATTTTAGTTTTTCACTTTTTGGAAATAATCGACATGTATTATTCATATCTACCCACTGTGAAAATATCGAGCTATTTTGTCTACCTTTTGGTAAAGAAACGGTTGGTTTAAAAATACTTTTTCATATACCTTTCACATTAAATTAAAAATTGTTTTGCTTCTATTGAAAATTTAAAAATTTTGAGTTAATACAGTATTGTTGAACAAGTGCGATATGTATGTACATTATTTCTATTAAAAGGTTTAAATAACATACATTTATCGGTATTGTAAAATAACAACCTCAGCCGGCTTATGATTCCGTCAATAGTGCACCGCACCTGCCGGCTTCCTTGCGGAATAGAATTCTCACATTTTTTTTTTTTAAATAAAAAAAGTGATGTCAGATGGTTTGTCAGAAGAAAATAGAGCACGCTCTAATTGAAATTTTGTAAGATGACTTTTCGTCTGGCTTTTACAGAAGCAAAGTTCAAAAGGTAACACACGACATGTATTTATTTTGCAGAGGGAAACATGTCGTGTACATTCAGCTTTAGTAATATTGCTTTGTTTTATAATGTTATTTACTTATTTACTTACTTACTTAATTATTTTTTATGGACTCGTGTAGTGGTAAAATTAAGAGTTCATCTCTACAACAGTTTTGCAATTAAATCTCAACTAAATAAATTTGTGTTCATTGTAGTGCAGCATAAAATATGGTGTAAAGAGAAATGCAAAAAAGTAGCTTTCAAAGAAAGAGACATAAAAAACGCAATGTCTTCCGACACGTGACACCCCTGTATAGTACTCTGTGGTTTAGTAGTTCGTGACTTATTTACACACCGAATCGCAATCGGCTTGAAACTGAAAAGGCTTCAAAACTTTTGAGTTAAATTTTACTCTACAGTACTTTTCGCTTATAGTCCATTCCGCTTAAAGGCCAAAAACGGATATAAGCCAAAACTGTCATATTCACATGCAGATTTTTTCGAATTTCATACAAATTATTTGTCCTAAGGTCCATTTCGCATGTAGTCCATTTTCGTTTAAAAGCCACATTTTCTTAGCATACGAATATAATTCTTTATGCAAAAATGTTCGCTTATAGTCCACTCTGTTTTTAATATTTTTTTAATCAACTTGTAACCAAGGTATATTTACACAAGGTAGACTCATTTGGGAGTGTAGACATACTGCTCTATAAAAATAACCGAGTGGAACGGAAACAGCTGACAAACATATGGGCCAACGAGTTTACCTTGTGTAAATATACCTTGCTTGTAACATGTTTTTATTTACATTTCTGGTAACTATTATAAATACCAAATTTCGCAATTTATATTTCATAACATGGTGTCTTCATCTGACCATTTTAGTTTTTATTGTATTATTTTTTGTTTTAACTATTTATTTAAATTAAATCAAAATTTGGTTATGTTTTAAATAAACTTTTGTTTTGTTTAAAAAAGAGCAGTTTTATTGAAGAAAATAATTTTTATAAAGTCCAAAATGTGGATTTTACACTTATAAGCCATTAAATGGCTTATAAAAAAAATCGGTTATAGTCCAAATTCGCTTATAGTCCACAAAAGTTGTGCAACTATAGTAGTGGACTATAAGCGAAAAGTACGTACTAAGATTTGATTATAAATTTTACATGATATAAACAAATAAGACTTAACCTTTTTAAAGATGCTTTTGTAACTGTTTTTAACGTATTCGCAAAATATTCGCTTGGATTTAGCGAAGAGGCTAGTCACATCATTTATATTACCAATTAATGAGATTTAATTGTGAAACTATAAAAAAAACTAGGGTTGAAATGGAAACTACTAAACTATATACATTAGGGTGACTGTTAAAATCAAAAGTTGGATTTCTTTAGGTCTCACCAGCCAATTTAGTGGGTATTGATAAAAAAAAACAACAATCGGCGAAGGCTAAGCCGTCCCTCACGCCCATCAAAGATTGGGGAAAATTATATTTTTACATGACGTAGAAAATATTAATTTTGTAGAATAGTTCTTAACAAGTTTTTCCTTAATCTCTCACTAAATAAAATAAACTGAAAAGTATCGAATAAGCCACTAAAAACAATCAAGTTTTTAATTAATTATTGCAACGCATTTTCTATAAATCACGTATCTTTAATTTTGATGAAAAACATTATTTTTATTTATTATATGAATTTTCAAATTATTCGAAAGTCAAACTACAAATTTTAAAAGCTTTTATACTTTTATGGTATTTTTCATTCAATATTTTCCAGGAATATTTTCTATGCACTATCAGATTTTTCTTTTGTTATACAAAAGGTTTTTCATGTATCCGCAGTCATTTTAGAAACATCATTTTTTTTAGCAAAAAATAAACAATTTTTTACCAAAATTTCAAAATTTTTGTTCTTTAAAAAATCATAAAAATTTGAAAGATGCAGCTGTGCCTATAATTTTTTTAAAACAAATAAAACCCTCCTTTTCTTCAATATATTCCTAGTCCTTGTCCTAGTCGGTATTGAAAATTTTGTATAGAAGCCCCCTTAAGGAATAGAGATAGCGGGTAGGTATGTTAAAAATAAATGATGGCGATGAAACATAAACTGGGATCGTTCATACATTTGACTCATCGAGGGCCACCCAAAGCGCTTCAGGGGCCAAATTTAAGAATTTCATTAAACCGCCATACTTGTATAGGAGACCCTTATGGGTGGAGCTATATGGCAAGTATGTTTTTAGAAAATGTTACATTTTATGTCCAATATATTTCTAGTCTGTATTGACAATTTTGTTTGGGTGCCCTCTTAATGGAGAAAGCGGGTAGGTATAGTAGAAATAAATGATATGCGTTTGAATATTTTTTTTTCTTTTGGTAAGCAAACGCACACAAACGCAAATATTGAAGCTGAATTGATGTGTGTAAGAAAAGATAGTTCTAAAGAAAAAATTCACATCAATGCTGATGTTAACCCTTTTTTATGTTTCCTATTGTAACATATGAGATTTAGAGAAAACTTGTTAAGACAAAAGTTGTTGAAAACTTCACTAATAACAACTTCTTTGTAAACGAATTTTATGTAAAATTAATATTTTCCAAGTCATGAGGCACACAAGTTGGACTTTACGACTTTTCTTAAACTCTGGCGGGTGTGAGGGACGGGATAGCTTTCGCCGATTGTCTTAAAATTTTTTTTGCATCTTTTTCCCAATACCCTCCGAATTGGGGGATGACAGCATGGAAAAAAAGAAAACAAATATGCTCCGTAGTGTTAACGACCACCCTAATATACATATCGCACCCTAAATACTAAAGGGTATTTACTCAAAATGTTTAAATTTTCAGTAGAAGCAAGACAATTTTTAATTTTACATTACAGGCATATGAAAAAGGATTTTTAAACCAAACTTTTCATCACCAAAAATTAGACAAAATAGCATGATAGTTTTACAGCGGGTAGATATGGATATTATGTGTGGATTTCTTCCAAAAAGTGATAAAATAAAAATTTTGAGTAAATACCCTTTAGTATTTAGGGTGCGATATGTAGTTATAATTGTAAAAACTGTTTTTTTTTTTTTGCATAATTCCAAACTTAATAATAAAACGTAACATCACATACAAAAGTTACAAAAAAAATATCTAAATTAAGTGCAATGTTGATGTTTATTTTCAGCTTGTTAAAGAATTTCTCGCTATACTGTAAGTTAACTCGTACACACAAAACAATTTGGGAATTTGTAGGTTTATATGAGTGTTGGAATAAATATGTACGTAAGCTTTTTTGTATATCTGACATAAAGATAGACGACTTTAGGTGCTTCCTTTTCACTGTTTTCAAATAAATCTTAAATGTTTAAACTCATCCTTTACCATAATCATACATTTATTTATTTTTTCTATTTGTTTTTATATTTTCTTATTTCGTTGGGTGTGTTGGTTTCTTTTTTTTTTTTTAAATGTGGAAATAGGAGGGTTTCATTAGTTTGCAAAAGTATTTTCTGTTGTAAAAAACATTAATATTTTTATTGTTTTCTTACAAAAGTGAAAAATCGCAGCATGTTGTTTTGATAATGTTTATAACTGAAATAAAAATGGTATTATTTCCTTAAAATTCCTTTGCTGAAAATGGCAACACTACCTTTAATATCATTTTGATACCGAAAGAAAAAATAATGTTTTTTTTTTTTTTTTTTTTTTTGTAAACTTTGCAAATTTCATACTTTCGTAAGAACTCACTGCATTTTTTTCACTTTTATCCTTTTGGAACAGCTTTATAACTTATGGATAGAAGTACTCTAGTGTAATACTAGAACCATGCTGCTGACAAAGTTATTGTTTCCTCGGTGTTATTATTTTAGCAGCCAAAGTTAAATTGTTTGACGCAAACACATGCGTACTTACACACAAGAAACTTGAAAAAGCTAAGCAAACATAATAAAAAGCTAAAAAAAAGCACCAGTCCTAAATACCAAAAAATGAAATACAGACAATCACACTGCGAAATAATGGATATTTAATCCATCTTGAGTCTAAAAATGCTTGTATGACGTACATATAATAATATGAATATGTTTGCAGTATAGTGCGCATAAATATTTACAAACGAGTACATGATATGTACAATGAACATACATATGTACATACATATGAAGGGCTTATTGTGAAAACATCATATGCCACAAAAATAAATTATTTGGGAAAATCGACTTTATAGTTCAAGAAATATATAAAAATGTATTGCAAACAGTTAAAAGTTAATTATCATCTTAATCAGAAACTTTAATGCTTTAACTCTTTGAGTGGATGTTATAATCTTTTGGAAAAACACATAAACCCATTTTTTTCCGAGGGATGTGGATTTCTGTAGAATAATCGTGAGAATATTTAGTGAAATTTTGCCTAGAATCAAAAACTTTATTGCATGGTAAAGAAATGTTGATGATTATTTTAAGTTTTCTAAAAATATTTTGAAGCCGGCGCACAGTGCTTTGTCCCGTTGTACACTGAAAGAAAAATGATTCATATATTTAATGAATCATTTTCACAAAAAAATTTTCATTGGTTAAATGAAAATGTTCATTGTCTAAATGAAATTTCATAGTTATAATGAAGTATTTTCGTTAAAATCGCTTCATGGGATTTCGTAATTACGTTAAAAATTTTCATTGGATATATGAAAACTTAAGTTTGTCCAAGTAAACAAAAAATTTCAATTGGTAACATAAAAAAACAATATACAAACATAACTTTATTCATAAATTAATACAAAATTACAGTTTCCTTAAAAAAATGTTAAATTGTTAATTAAAAAATGTAAGATTTAATAATTTCATACATCTAATGTAATATGCTATTAAATTTATGAAATCAAAATTTTTTTTAAAAAAGCAACATATTTTAATAATTTAAAAAAAAAATATTTTTAACATTCAAAAATAGTCTCTATCTCAATAATTAAGAGTATAAAAATATTTCGAAAAAGCATGCCATCATAAATTTAAATTTTCATTATAAAATATGAGATAGAAAAAAAAATAATTAAAAAGAAAAAAAAAAAAGAAAATAAAAAATAAAATTTTTTGAAGTATTCATCCAATTAATAATAATATTCATTATTCTAATGTAATGGTTCATTACATACATTTTAATGAAACAGGTTTCATTGATCCAACGAAGCGCTGCATAGGTTCCTTTTTAATGAAATTTTTCCTAGGTTTAATGTCAAAATTCATTGGTATTGCGAAGAAAATTCTTTCAGAGTAGTCAATCAGAAAAACAAAGTACGGATCCAGTCATCAATATAATCATCAAGCATTGTGGTAGTATTAGTGAAAATGTTTTATAGGGCCCATACACAACACCATCATAATTGTGCAATCAAGTGATTGTGCCAGCTGAATGACCGTGTATGAGCTTGTGGTGTGATTGTACCGGCTGCTGGTGCTTTATCAACAATAGTTTGATATACTTATTTTAGATTGTACCACCATGATTGAATCGTGTGTTGTAAAATTAGCTCATATAAGTCAAATCGTCAAGGCATAAACCTCAAAAAATACAACATTTTAAATATGAATGCCCAAAAATAAAACATTTTAGGGAGAATTTCTAAAACTTTATAATACAATACCCTGCCTATGGAAAGTTAAAAGAACGAAATACTGCAAATGTGAATTAAAAAACCAATGCTACAGTAAAATGGTAGAAAATCTTATCAATATTCATTACAACCTTTTCCACACAATTTTTGGTAAAACATTAATTTTGTACCAGCATTAATGCTGGTGTATTGTGTGCTTCAAGATTAATTGCACAATTCTGGATAGAAAATCCAAAAATGTTGATAATGCGGCGTAATTAGTGCAGCACACGTACACCAGTGAATTCGCCTGCCTGAAAAGCATTTGACAAGTGTATTTGGCCATTAAGCTTAGATTATAATTACACTTATATTATAATTGTAAATTTTTCTGTACATACAATATACCTCATTGCTTTCCAAAGGAAAGCTAAGGTAAAATGTAACAAGAAAATACAATATAATAGTCTGGTAGTGTATAAAGTCGTTTCTGAAAAATTGAAGGAAAAGGACTATTACAAAAAAAAAAAGCTTTATAAAATACATAACTGAAATTTAGCTCATAGAATAAATTCGAAAAATAAAAAATGTTGAATAAAATACACCTTATTTAATATATCGTATATATAAACATTTATTTCATAAATAGGTAAAAACATATGTATTTATTTATCAAAACTTAGTAAAAATTTAATTTATTTTGATTACACTCAAAGAAATTTGAAATGGAATTTGGGAAAAGAAGCTCTGATAATCTAGAGCCCAGAAGCCTATTTCTATCCCGGGTGATGGTTGCTCCAGCTTCCGATAACAAACGCTCGCTCGACACAGACGTGGCAACAATGGGGAGATATAGCATGACAATGTTTGAAAGTTTTGGAAACAGAGATTTCATATCCTCCCAAATCTCAATAACGTCTTTTTTTATTGGTGTAACAGGAGACGTCAGGTACATCTGAACTTTCGTTTCACCGATAATATCTGTTAAAGCTGTAGCAGATTATTTATTTTTCATATTTTTGTGTGTTAACTGCTTGTGGTATTTCCAGATATCAAATTCTAAATAATTTTATCATCAGATGTGTCATCATTTGCTGTTGTAGATGAGCCTAAAGCATCACATTCTCGCACATCTTTATTTATGTAATAGATTACTTTTTCTTTGGCATCGGACTTCTTGAAATGCATGAATTTAAATCTGGGTTCGAGGGTAGTTGAGATAGAAAGAATTTCCGAGTACTCTATGTAATCAAATCGTTTTCCTAGTTCTTTTGTTATTTCTTCTTTAAATTGATAAATCATTTCTTTTTTAGGTTTCATATTTTCTACTCCTTCGCGGACACAGATAACTGGAGGAATAACTTTGCTTACCGTTACATAACTTTCTCCAGGCATTTCTTTTGTCAGTTTCTCAAAAGGACACAGTATTTCTAAAATTTCTGTCACACAGTCTACTTCACTACTTAAGATTATTGGAGGAGCTTCCGGTCGACCCAACAGAATTGCACCTCTAATAGTCACTAATTCTATGAACCGTTGAAGCATGTAAAAACACAAATTCCACCTTGTGCGAACATCAAGAATTTTTTTTTTTTTTTTTTTCATTATTTATTTATTGAATCTTCATATATTAAATATGAACTAACAATAATTTATCAAATCTTATCCTAAAAATTTATTTTATGTCCTGCCAGTGCCAGACAAAAATTTTCTTCATCACGGGTTCTGTTCACATATGTAGGTGTTAATCGCTCATCTTAATGGGTAAGTGCTGCAGTGTCTCTTCTTCTTAAGCGAGTGTGGCCACTATCATTTAAAATATTTCGAGCTAGTGGATTAGGGTGCAACTCTAGCCTTTTTAAATATTTTACCGCATACTTCGTAATAATAGTCCTTACCAGTGGCACATTGAGATCCTTGTGGATATTTGAGTTTTTAACATACCAAGGGGCAGCTGTGATTATTCGAAGAAGTTTATTTTGGCGCCTTTGAATTTTTTCGATATTTGAAGCCGAGGCAGTGCCCCATAGTTGAATACCGTAGCACCATATTGGCTTTAAAATAGCGTTGTAAAGTAGTAGTTTGCAATCGAGACTAAGAACTGAATTTCTTCCAATAAGCCAGTTAATTTGAATTGCTTTTAGTTTCATTTGGGTTAATTTTGCTTCTATATGGCATTTCCATGTTAAACGCCGATCTAGATGAATACCGAGATATTTTACATGCAATTGTTGAGGCACTAGTTGATTATTGATTTTAATAGGGGAGCATGTTTCCCGACGCAAAGTGAATGTTATATGTACGCATTTTTGCTCATTGACCTTTATCCTCCATTGCTTTAACCATAGTTCGAGCTGAAATATATGATCCTGCAGGTATCGAGATGCTTCACGACTGTTCTCGTGTACGCTTAGAAAAGCTGTATCATCAGCAAAAGTTGAGGTTAGGATGTAATTGTTTGTTGGCATGTCCGAGGTATATATTAAGTAAAAAAGTGGGCCCAGGATGCTTCCCTGAGGGACTCCAGCTTCAATTGGCTGAGGAGAACTTACAAAATCACCTTCTTTAATAATAAATTTTCGACCGACCAAGTAGCTTTCTAGCAGCTTATGTGTGTTAACCGGTAGGTTTAGCTTCAATTTATGTAACAAGCCTACATGCCAGACTTTATCAAAAGCTTGAGAAACATCGATGAAGAGAGCGGAGCAAATATTGCTCTTTCTTCAAAGGCTTTTCTTATGGCGTTTACTATTCGATGGGTTTGTTCAATTGTGCTATGTTCTCTTCTGAAACCGAATTGATGGTTAGGTATACACCCATTATCATTTAAAATTGGGGTTAATTTTGACGCTAAGAGCTTCTCAAACAGCTTTGATATATTAGACAATAAGCTAATAGGCCTATATGACTCAACTTTTGTGTGATCTTTTCCTGGCTTTGGTATCATCTTTACTAAGGAGACCTTCCATTCTTGAGGGTAGTATTCAAGGCGTAAAATAGCATTAAAAATATAAAGAATAATTTTCTTTGCTATTCGAGGTAGCTCCAAAAGCATTTTGTTGCTTATCTTATCAAAACCAGGGGCTTTCTTGGGGTTTAAGTTACAAATAGCCTTTTCGATTTCTCTCATCTCAAATCTTAGGGGAACAGCTGCTCTAGCAGCAACAGGTGGTAACTCGTCCGCTATGTCGTCAGATATATTTGGGGTAAATACGTTTTTCAAATGATTTACAAACAGGTTTCCTTTCTCATTATCATTTCTTGCCCAACTTCCATTCAGGTTTCTTAATGGTGGTTTCGTGATAACTGGCCTTTTTAGATTTCTGGCTGCACGCCATAATGAGTAGTCTGATTGTGGTGTTGCATCCAGGTCCTTAAGATATTTTTCCACGGAAGCCGTTTTCCGAGACTGCAGTAATTTTCTTAGCTTTTTTGTGCACTCTTTTAATAAGTTCTTAAGTTGGGGGGATCTGTGCAATTGCCACTCTCTTCGCACTCTCCTTTTTTCATTCAAGAGGCGCTCGACATCTGTAGAATATATTTTATTATTATAAGTTTTTTTGAGGGTTTTGCAGGAATGTTGAACCGCTAGTTTAAGATAACTGTCAAAATTGGCAATAGAGAGATCTACATTCTCCGGTGTGCTAAGCGGAATATTTTCTGTGCAATGAGTACTGAGATATTTTTTATATTTTAACCAATTTATTTGTGTAGCTGACGTCGCTATGTAACTAGAGGGAGATACAATTATATTGGTGTTTGTTATAGTAACAATTGTAGGTGTGTGATCAGAGGATAATTCTAATGAGGCTTCAACGTGAATCGTTTCTGTGGGGATGTTTTTAACCACGCCGAAATCGATGACATCTGGAATTTTTTGTGGATCAGCAGGCCAATATGTTGGTTGTCCGCTCGCGACAACATTTAAATTCATTTTAGAGATTGTATTAAACAAAACACGACCCTTTGGTGTTATAAGTCGTGACCCCCAGAAGGTATGTTTAGCGTTATAATTGCCAGCGGCCAGGAAACAGGGTCCTAGGGATTTATAATATTCACAATATTGGCTTTCTGATATTGAAAATCTAGGTGGAGAGTATAAAGATGAAATTACTATGTTTCGATTAAGCTCTTCAACACGAATATTTGTTGCTTGCAGATAATCCTCACGATGATCACACATTAAGTAGTGTTTGACTCGGGTTTTTATCAAAATGGCAGAACCTCCACAAGCTCTATCTCGAGGGTCCTTGGTATCATATAGTATGTAGCCATTGATTTTAAACGTATTTCTTGAGGTCAGATGAGTTTCAGAAACCATCATAACATCAATTTGTTTATTTTTGAGAAAGTATTCTAGTTCATTTTTATGTTGGCGGATGCCGTTTGCGTTCCAAAAACAAATTTTTAAACAGTTCATGGCTTGTTAAGTACAGCTTGCAATAACATCGATTGCATTCTCAGAATTTCCTGTAACATATTACCCATTGTGTTTGTAAAATTGTTTACTGTTTGCACTAATGTTTCCATGGTTTTTTCTAGACGACTTATATTAGAATCTGGAGTTTCGTCATTATTTGGCGAAGCACCTTGCGGCACATGGTTTGATTTTAGGACGTTAGCATAGGAGGTTCTGTTATTACTAGGCTGCGGGCCCTGAATGTTATTAGTGTTTAGCTGATTTGTTACCTGCATTTGAGGGGGATTAGTTTTCGGTCCAACCGACTGCTTGACGATAGTGTATACGGGGCATCCTCTATAATTAGCAGTGTGATTACCGCCACAGTTGCTACATTTTTTTACGTTGGGGTCTGTTTTAGACTTATCGCAAAGAACTGTACCATGTAGTTCACCACATAGGTACTACGCAAACAGGGGGTAAGTAGCAGTATGCCTTTGTATGGCCAAATTCCTGGCAGTTTAGACATTGAACAGGACCATTTCTCTTGTGCGGCTCCTCTATAGTTACCCTTCTGTATAGAATATACTTTAGGTTATAAATTGGATGCGTTTCATTTTTTTTGAGCTTAACGTCGCCGGGTTCTAACTCCACTCGAAATAGTGGTTGGGGATTTTTTTCCTTATTTTTGATATTTGTCCCGTTTTTTATTTTAAAGCCCTTCTCTTCCAAAAAAGCTTTAATTTCTCCTGGGTCTACACATGAGTCTATGCCCTTGATCACTACCTGAAGACCTTTACTGCTCTTCAGTTGATATGTATAAAAGTTTTTATTAAGAGCCTCAAATCTTGTAATTACTTTTCGAAAGTCATCCTCGTTATTCACCTGTATTTTAGTCTCGTTAATCATACCTCGCTTTATTGAAGCTACGTAAAAGGAATTTTCACCTATTACCGAAATCGAACTTTTTATTAACTCATTTGAGTTTTGCTCCCTAAGATATATCGGGGGAGGCTTGGACGATTTTATTACGTTTGGTGCTTCAGAGGATTCATCCTCCAGAATTGCAAAGCGATTTTGGGAATTTATTTTATCAAAAAATGGCATTTTTGAGGCCGAAGCAACAGCTGAAGATGTAGGGCTGCGACCCCGTTTAAGGACTGTTATATACCTGTCCATACCAACTTGGACTTGAGGCTTTTGACAACTTTTTACAGGGGGGTTTTCCATTGCATTTGTGTTTAAGTTCATGGTATCATTTCCCACTAAATTTGTTTTTGACGTCGCGGCAATACTTTCTGGCCTGGCAACACTTGTCACCAGGTCTAGTTTTAGTTTTTTTAATGAGTCACTATCCACCGTTTGTGTAAATACCGAGGGTGAGAGGGAACGTGTACGAATAATTGGCTTAGCCGTTAGGTAATTAATATTGTTTTGTTTTGTTTTATTTATTTCATTATTTTCATTTGCATGAACTGTTACATAGCAATTTCTCTCGTTGAGTTTTATTGTTGTCTCATTGTTTTTGTTCATACAAAATATTGTTTTTGTTTTTCAACGTAACTTTGTGCTTTTAATATTTTTGTTATTTTTTTTTTTTTTTTTTATTTTGTTCTTTACAAAATTAAAATGTTTTTGCAAGATTATGTATACCTACATACATACATAAGTATGTATGTACATATATTCACTTATATTTTTTATTTATCTTTATTAATTTTTCGTTTTTATTAATTGATCACTTTTATGCTAAATAATTTATTTAAAAATTATTTATGTATTTTGCGTTCATTCGCGGAATGTTTATTTTAAATAAAAAAAAAAATCAAATTTAATTAATTCAAATAGTATGCGGGTTTAATAATACACGTTTGTATCACAACAAAGCACAAACCGCTTATAAAGAATGACCTTTTTTATTTGCCCTTCTTTCAAGCCCATCTCTATTTGTATTTTTCTTAACTCATCACTGGCATTTACCTATTAATTCATTACAGTCTTTTGTATTGTCAATGGACTTAGTTACAACTAAGTTGACCGTATGAGCAAAGCAAGGAATAATCTTTTTTTCACCAAAAATCTCGCGGTTAACTTTCATTACAGTCTTGTCATTATCTGTGACGACAGCTGAAACAGGGTATGGAAATGTGCCACTCGGCGAAATTAGCTTTAAGTTTCTCAGTAATGTACGCTGATGAGTGACTTTCTGTTAATTCAAAAACACCTAGTGTTCCGCCAAGGAATTTAAGCTTGTCTAAAAAGTGTATTGTAACACCTACAAATGATTTATTTGGCATTTATTGGGCAAACTTCATTCATTAGCTGCAAAAAGCCTTTACCCTCTACTGTGGAAACGGGTTTATTGTCCACGATAATAAAATTAACAATCGCTTCTCTTATTTTTTTGGACTTTGCTCCATCCTGCGTGGTTATACTATTTATATTTTTGATGAAGTCATCAACATTTGGTGGTGCGATGTTCTTAAAATTATTAACAACAATCGTTGATGGTGTACTCCCAAATGAATTTTGTGGTAAAACAATTTTTTCTGTGCTGGCTAAGCTGGTGGAAGCAGTTAAATCAATTGTATCAACTTCCATGTAGTCAGTAATAGTATTACCTGCTTTATCCTCTTTATTTTTAACATCTCCCCATGCGGCGAATGGACCTTTTCTAAATGGCAACGAAGATTACTAGTATTGCCTGAAGTTTTTAGAGTTTTTTTTGCATATTTTGCACACAGCTTTACTATCACCAATTTTGGTAAAATAGTTCCAAATTTTGCTTTTCAATTTATTGGTTGCCATTGTTTCCTGCAAAAACAATTTATTACGCCTAAATTAATTTATTTTATTACAAACCTTTACAAATTCAATTATAAACTTTTTTGCATTAATACTTGCGCACTGCTCAAATTCTTCTTTGCTACTGAAAATATTTAGTTGCACAGTCTCCAAAATTGTTTTAACATTTCTGTAGTTTTTAAAAGGGGTTTCCCCTTATTACATATAGTTATGCAATGCATAGTATGCATGTATGTACATACATATGAACGTACATTGTACAGCTTTGCTTTGAAAAACACTTGTTTGTATTTTTAAATAAAGGGATTAATTGAAAAAATAAAAATTTGAAATGGTAAGTACGCTATAAAAAAATTTAAAAAAATTAAAATATCAAATGGACGATGTCAATGTTTTTAAGTTTTGACGCCGATGTATCGTTCATGAAAACATCGATTTTAACATCGATGGTTTTGAACGATACATCGATGTTTAGAAAACATCGTTTGCATCCTAGTCATACACGCACCCTTACAAAGTAATACATTTTTCTAAATTGCAATGGAACAAAATAATATCTACGTTTTACGCTTAACACTAATGTAAATATATTTGGCGTGTTAAATATTGAATGCAAAGTTTGTACTAATAAGCGGTATTCACCACAGTTGTAGCAATTTTTAACTTTAAATTTTCTTTGAATTCCAATAAGCGTTAACAACACTGATTTTCAATTATATTGTCAAAAATTAATTGGCAAAAAAAATAATTATAAAATAAAAGTAAAACAAACGAAAAACAAAAATTTTTTATATCCATCACAATACAGTATTCCACGGATAATTACCTCGACAAACATGCCAAATTTTTTGTTTAATTATGCAAGGTAAGCATTTTAATTAATTTTAAGAATACTTTTAACTACTTCATTGAGGTAATTAAGCGAATACGTTTAAAAATTTCAGTGAGTTAATTAAACGTATTTATTTACTAGATATCTTAACTTTGATGTAAGAAAAAAGTGTAGACATAGGAATTTTTACATGTTTCAATTAAAAGCAATGGGATTTGCTGTCTTAAATTTTATCTGCAATGCTTTTTGGGATGTCCTGTCATATCCTACTAACAAAAGCTTACTCATACATTCAAACTTATGATCATGGAAACCGTAAATATGCAATTGCATGGTTTTGCTTGTGCGACCAATAAAGGCGGAAACAATATTTTTGTCCGTTTTAGACCTTTTTATGAATATTGGTATCGGGTTGTGTTTGTGGATAATTTGTATATTTAAGGTATTGCTGTTTTGTTTTGCACACATATTTCACGTTTTTTAGGCAAATTTTAATGCGTGTTCAGGAAATAAAATATTGGTAAAATTCTGGTTATCAGTTGAATTGTCTGTTGCTTTTATTTCGCCATCTACATTTAATTTTCGCTCCACAATTTTAAACTGTAAAGTTTTATATATGTATATGTATGCAAAAATTAAGAAAAAAGCAATTATATAAAATTGTTCTGTAACATTGAAATATAGACGCATCGTTTAGTAAACTGATCGAATAAGAAACACTTTTTAAAGTGATCTGTTCGTGTCCGTTCGTTAATCTGGCTGGTTGTCTGTCCATGTAAACCTTGTGTGGAAAGAAAAGTTGCTGTTTTTACACTGCGGCCACACGATCAAGTTGTTCTTGATAGTCTTTTACATATACTGCTTGTCAAAATTTACAAAAATTGAAAGTTGTGACGTAGGCTGCACTCAATTTGTAAACAATTTACTTTCATGATGTCATCAAAAAAACAATTTATAAAGACAAACATGTAATCAGCTGTTAAATTGAAAGCAAAATTTCCAAACAAATGGAAAGGTGAAATTGAAAGCAATCTCGTGGTCAATTGAAAAAGTGTGAGTGTGTTAGTAAAAAAGTGAGAGTGTATTGCAAATTGAAAGGAATTGAAAGGCAAAACTTGATCGTGTGGCCACCAAGTTAGATAATTTGATCAAATTTGGTAAATACGTTTTAATTGTCATAATAACAAAACCTATGTTAATTGTAAGAATCGCTCTATAATATCACATAGTCCCCATGCAAACTTCTTTCTTTATGTCCATAAACCATTTTGTTATGTTCGTATTAAAATTAAATTTAGCCCAAAATATCTTACTGCAAATACAGCTTCCATTCAAATATCGATCCCTAAAATATTCAAGCTATTTCATTTTCAAATGTTAATATAATTTAAAATTTAGCGACCTTTCCTTTAATCCCTTTAAGACAAAATATCTCATATATTTGGTGGATCTAGAAAATCACCACCGAAAAATTTTAAGTCAACCTTGTTTTCTACGGTTTTAACTTGCTTCAGTTTTAAATCAATCCGCTTTTTTAAATGCGTTCTACAATGCAATTATGTAGAATTTTTCAATGTTATCTGTACCAATGTTCACCAAAAAAGTTGTGTTTAGAAATATTTTTTCGTTAAATATATTTCATTAAATATATACATTCTGAAAGTATGGTACAAAAACAGAAGTTAAGGAATTCGAAAATGAACTTTTTTGCAGAATTGAGAAGTGTTGAAAATTTTAAAAAATTAAAACCGGACTATAATGGCAAAAAGGAAGATTTTATATGTTCAAAGAAATCCACGAAAAGGACTGAGTAATTAGATATTCTGTATTATGGGAGCGTTGTCACGACCATTGTAACCAACATTTTAAAATGTTAAGCGAAAAAAGTAACCAAAATTATTTTGTATCAAATGTATGCACTAAGATCATCGACTGCAAAAGAAATGTTTGAGCTTCTAAAAAGCACAATTATAGAAAAAGGAATTCCTTTTAAAAATCTAGTTGGATTTGCATCAGATACACCTAATGTCATGTTTGGAAAGTATAATTCAGTAGCTAAGTTGTTGTTAGACGAAGAGCCAGATGTTGTTTGATAAAATGCTAATGCCATTTAATACATTTGGTACACACAGAAAACAAATTGGTTGGAAAACGGTTGCAGTAATAAAATATTGATCAAGAAATATAATTTATTATTGCAACTATTAAAAATGTATAGTTCTAACTGATTTTTAATTCTCTTGATTATTTAAACGTTATTCTAACGGAAATATGATTCCTTCAATTCTTTTATTAGTTATGATAACTTATTTAATTTAGTTCTAAAAATTAGTACAAACGGTTAGAATCACAACCGAATTTAATACAGGGCAATACTGAATATTGGTCTTTGCAATTAATAATTTGCTTTCGTCAATAAATTTTGAAATATAAATGTTAATTCATTTATTGCAGCTAATAAATGATTATTGGAATAGATTAAATTCGAGTACAAGAAATGAAAATATGATTATTCGGAATTCACAACCAACAAATAGTTAAAAGCACCAATTGCTTACTAAATTTTCTGTCAAAACATTAAATATAATAAAATAATTTTAATTAAAATATATAGATAAGTTTGCGTTCAAAAAGGCAAAAAAGTGCAAAAATTTAATAAATAGGGGTAAGTAATTTACGTATTTTTATAATTATGGTATGCACGTACATATGTATGTATGTATTATATTTCTTATAAATACATACATACATATGTACACAGAGAAAACAGATTCGTGATCACAACCGAATTTGGCGCCAATCGAATTTCGTCGGTTGCACGTACTATCACACAATTCGGTTACAATTACTGAAAATTTCGTTGCTTAGCATAATATTTTTGATAGCAACATTTGAATTTTAGTACACTATCAGTCATTACAACAGATATTGTTAGTTGAAAGTATGATTATTAGAAACAAAATTGTGCTTATAGCCGAATATTTGATAGTTACAACTGAATTTACACACAATTGGTGTTCATAACAAGATATTTGATTGTCGTTATCAATATATTTTTTTAACCGGTTGCATAATCCTTTTTCGCGATATATTCGATAGAAAATCAAAATAATTTCAATAAACTCCATTTTTTTAAAGTAAATTTATTTTTTAGTATTTTTATTTATAGTTTTTACATTATTTAATTTTATTCAAACATAAAAAAACGAAGACATTTCGTTTCACTGCAAACTCTTTTTAACAATGACATGATCCATACTTGCACTAAATTGGACCAGCACAGGATCAAAATGAATCAAGTAGTCCAATATAATTTGCAGGGCATACAAAAATAATACATATGTACTTGTTTATATACATATTTATAAGAAATATCGGCATACCGCACAGTAGATCTCTTGATGAAAGAAAGAGAAAAATTATATAACGTATGGAAGACCGGAAACACTGGGCTAACTGCCAGCCAGTTAAGAACAGACGCCCGGTTAGCACTACTAAATCCATGGCAAGTGTAACGGGATACTGGTGGAGAAGGTAGGTGGACCTTTCGGTTAATTCCTAATATTCGCCGCTGGATAGAAAGAAAACATGGAAGCATGAGTAATTTTATTACACAGATGATGACCGATCATGGTAGTTTCAACAGCTACCTATTATAGGTTTAAAACTTACAACACCATGTGGTTTTTTCTCCTGACATCATGGTCGTGGAAATTGTGTGAAACCTTTATCTGCCGCGTAATGAGAGAAAAATGCCGCAGAGTTCCAAACCCCTAATCTCTTTGGTGGACGGGGGTCTAGGATCAGGACAACTATGTGATGAAGACGTTTAACAGCACATAACCACCCACCCTGATGGAATGCTACAGTGGTACCGGGGTGGATTGGAGAAGATATCGTGTGGCCATTAGATCATAGCGCGCTATCACAACGTCCATTAAAAAAAGTACTTATAAGAATACGTAAATTACTTACCCCTATTTATTTACTTTTTGTACATTTTCCGTTTTTGGCCGCAAAGATATTTTTTAAATATAAAATTATAAATTATTTTAATTTATCAAATGTTTTGACAGAAAATTTAGTAAGCAATTGGGGCTTTTAACTATTTGTTGGTTGTGAATTCCGAATAATTATATTTTCATTTCTTGTACTCGAATTGACTCTATTCCAACAATCAATAATTAGCTGCAATAAATGAATTTACATTTATATTACAAAATTTATTGACGAAAGCAAATATTTAATTGCAATGACCAATATTCAGTATTACCCTGTATTAAATTCGGTTGTGATTTTAACCATTTGTACTAATTTTTAGAACTAAATTAAATTAGTTATCATAACTAATAAAAGCATTAAAGGAATCATATTTCAATTAGAATAACGTTTTAATAATCAAGAGAATTAAAAATCAGTTAGAACTATACATTTTTAATAGTTGCAATAATAAATTATGTTACTTGATCAATATTTTATTACTGCAACCGTTTCCCAACCAATTTGTTTTCTGTGTGTATATGTACCCAGCTAGCATTTTCAATCGAAAGAATCTACTGGGAATCTCATGAAGAGCATTAATCGTCGACGAGAGCAATTTTTAATTGTAAAAGATTCCTCGCTCGGGAGAAACTGTTACACAAGCTGATTCCTCTGCGACATACTTCTACAACACAGCGAAAGACGCTTATATCACAGTGCAACAAAATTCGGATCATTGCCGCCAGCCTCAACACTTGCAACGCGAAATGAAACTAGAATACCGGTAGAGCAAACCTGCCAAAGGGTTTTGAAAAGTAAGCTTGGGTTCCCGAAATATGGGCCCCTAAAATGTTTGAATTTTTTGAAAAGGCGTTTGGTATATGTCAAAAAAAGTATACTAAGGCCCGTTTTCACAACTTGCCGATAGATAAAAGTGGACTTTAACCGGCCTTATAAAAAGTGTTTCATTATTAAAACCTGACTTTGACATAAAGTGAGCGATAAAGTAAATTAAGTTTAATCCTACCAGGTAGGTTAAAAAAAAGTTGAAATAATGGAACACTTTTTATACGACCGACAAAATCCTACCTTTAGGTATCGGTAAGTTGTGAAAACGGGCCTAAATGTACTTCTGAGCTAAAAAGTAATTTTAGATGTCTTCAGTAAAACCGTATGGCGATTCTTTTCTTAGGATATATTAACCGTCTGACACTCATTTAAAGCTGTCATTTTTGTCCTCTTTTAACTTCCCAAAAAAAGTATATTAAAACGACACTTTAGAGGGTTAAAAAGTTCCACGAATATTTTCTGCATCAAATTTTACTGGTGGTCTTTTAAGACCAGAAGTTCGTACACTGTATGTAAAACGGATTTTCGAAATTCCTGGCCTTGAAATTTTTGAATTTCTTGAAACCCCGTTTTACATGAATTGCATAAACTTTTGGTCTTAAAAAACCACTAGTTAAATTTGATGCAGAAAATATTCGTGGAACTTTTTAACCTTCTAAAGTGCCGTTTTAGTATACTTTTGTTGGGAAGCTAAAAAAAGGACAAAAATGACACCTTAAAATGAGTGTTAGAGGGTTAATATATCCTAAGCAGGAATCACCATACAATTTTACTGAAGACATCTGAAATAGTATTTTAGCTCAGAAGTACACTTTTTGTTTTTTTTTTTTTAAAAAATTCAAAAACACATTTCGGGAACCCAAGCTAACTTTTCAAAACCCTTTGGCAGATTTGCTCTACCAATATTCTAGTTTCATTTCGTGTTGCAAGTATTGAGGCTGTTTTTTTTTTTGTTGCACAGTGTATTGATCGTAGACGAATTCGTTTGAGATTTCTGTAAAGATTTTCTAATGAGGCTTTCAGAAAGCATACAAGAACGTTATGAGACTCTTGTAGGAATTCACTTACAACTTGTGGAATGCTTACACATATAACTGAACCACCTAAACAAGAGCATCAAGCTTCTTTTTCATACAATTTATACGAAACAAACCTTTAGATCAGGAATTCAACAACAGTCCTGTTGGAAAATCTTATTTGACAGATCCTTACGTCGGCTTGTTTAATAAAATTGTATTCACTAGTGAACTTTCATGTTTTAAAAACGCTCTTATTTAGGTAGCTCAGCAATTGTTATATTACTCATAAGAAGAGCCGCAAAAGGTTCATTCTAAGATTAAAAGGCAAGCGTGTCAGAAAATGTATAAGAAACTAATTAATAAAAAATTCAGATGTTTTTATTATTGCTACTCATCAGATAATCATCAGAAGATTATTTGAGGAGTTAGACAATCGTCTAACAAGCATCCGACGCAATCTGGGCAATATCTTAGACATACATGCATATGTACAATACATATACATGTACATATTGTTTATATTTTCCTCCGAGTGTATATTGGTCAAACAAATATGTTATAAATACATTATATGAAAATCGCTCAGTTTTTTAGTTATTTTCATATTAATTTACAGCTTCAGTTACTGTTCGTATTGTAAAAACCACATGTTAATTATTCTGTTTCACTTCAGACACTAGAACAAGACGACATTGATGAAATCCGTTGGATGATGTGGAAAGCTGCAATTATGTGTTTGTATAAAATTAAATAAGTTGTAAACTGTTCAAAAAAATATTATTAAATAAATATACTAACAAAAAATGGAGTTTATTGGAATTATTTTGATTTCCTATCTAATAAATCGGGAAAATGGTTTATGTAACCGGTTAAAAAACAATATTGATAAAGACAATCAAATCTTTTGTTATGAACACCAAATTTGTGTTTATTCAGTTGCATCTATCATATATTCGGGTGTAAGCATATTTTTGATTTCTAATAATCATACTTACAACTAACCATATCTGTTGTTATAACTGATAGTGTACTAAAATTCAAACGTTGCTATCAAAAATATTATGCTAAGCAACGAAATTTTCAGTAATTGTAACCGAATTGTGTGATAGTACTTGAAACCGACGAAATTCGATTGGCGCCAAATTCGGTTGTGATCACGAATCTGTTTTCTCTGTGTAGCGTCGAAAGCCTGTCTAAAACTGCCAACATATTTGGAAAATTTACTTCGTAATCTTGAATCTTATTTTAACAGAAGTTATGTCCGGCAGAAAAAACTTAAGGAATTTCAAGAATATTTCCAAACTTGTGTTCATAAAATATTGTCCCCTGTAGATGATGGAAGAACCAGAATTTATTTCGAAATTTTATCGTACGCCTGAGATATTTTAACTTCGTTTAATACTCTTTTTCAATCAGAAAAGCCAGTATTGTATAAAATGAAATCCGAAATCATGCAAATAATGAAAATTTTTTATTCAAATTACATAAAATTGGATGTTTTGAAATCCCAACGCCTATGGGAAATCAAGCAATCAATTAGTAATGTATGTATATGTTAACGATACATATGATTAACATATAAATTGGAGTTGCTACTCATGAATCTTTGACTCGAACTCTGAAAAAAAAAATTATACTTCAAGATTGTCGTGAGTTTTATATTGAGACAATTCGTCATATAGAGACAAGATTTGATTTTAGTCATGATATTTATACAATTGTGGACAAAAATTGCTCAATCTTTTCAACCTAAATCATTGTATTTGTTTAAAAGACCGTGATAACGAGTGGCGGCAACATGCACTCTTAGATTTTGATAAATTTGAGCTTCATAGTCATTTGGAGCCAGAAGATTATTGGAAAAAGGTTTTTGAAATAAAAAATTCCTTGGGAGCCAGATTATTCCCCACTTTGCAAATAGTTATTAACTATATATTTATTTTACCCTTTTCAAACGCTGTTGCGGAAAGAATATTTAGCAATTTAAAAAATTGTAAGACAGATTTAAGAAATAAACTGTCATCTGATACCATTTCATCGATTTTATTTACTAAAGAAGGAATACATTGAAATGGTGGACCATATTTTGAACCTACTCAAAAATTGATAAGCAAATAGTGGAAGCTTTAAAAATCAACCAAATTTGATTTCTATATTATACAATGATTATTTTTTTGTTATAAATTTCTTTATAAATTAGTATTAATTTTAAGTTTGTTTTTAACCGTTATTTTTATGAAATAAAAAGCGATGAATCGTTAATTTTTTGAAAACATAAACACTAAATCGTTAGTTTTTTTGAAAAACTAAAAAAAAAAGTTTTATATATTATAAATTCCAAAAAACACGTTATTTTGCAAAAAAAAAAAATAAAGCATGTGTAATTTGTAATTTCATGTGTAATTTTGGCCTGATCCATGTGTAATTTACCATTACTTTGGTGCCAACACTGATCCACACCGAAGGATGCCGAATACTTAATAGTACACTTAAAAAAATTTAACTTTGCTTATCCTCACTTCAATTGGGCATTTAATTCACCACTTCAATTCAATAAACTTGAAAAATTCAGTAATTAAATTCAAAATTCAACTTATACACAAAATAAATAATCTAGGGTATTTTACCAATGCGTACATAGGTAATTTATCTTTATATAAAAACAAAAAACTAAGTTAAGTTGCCTAAGATAATTGTTAATATGTAAAATAAGTTTTGCCTAAAATGTTTGTTAATATGTCTAATTGGGTTAGGCATCTTCTTCGAATTTATTAATATATGTAATGTATGTACCCTACAAGAAACGAATGAGCGAGTAGTCACATTTTTCATTTTGGTGTTAAGAAAATGATAGGAAAAAATTACCGAATGTGACCGAAAACTTGATTTCGGTCATTTCCTTCTATCATTTTCTTAACACCAAAATAAAAAATGTGACTACTCGTTCATTCATTTCCTGTAGGGTATGTAGTAGCATGGTGAAATAAACTGGTGGCAGCACTACGTCAGATGACGATTTTTTGCTCCTGCATTGTTTGTCTAGGTTTATGTCAAAATTTTGTTTATGTTTACAAAAAGTCCACGTTTTGTGCTGAGATTATTGTACCTATTTTAATAAAGTTTTTAATAATTTGAAATTAAAATAAATAAGATATTGACCATAATTAAATAAAAATTGGCTAAAAATTTGTTTATTTCATCACGTTCAGCGGCACGCTTTGATTTTTGTTAAAAGTATTTTTTACGTGATGTAATTTCCAATTTTGTTGTAATGTTGTATTTGTTGCCGTAACGATGCCACCTGCTTATTCCACCATGTGTAGTAGGTTTATTTTTAATTTTTTTTTCAATTTAAATATTTGAATTTAAAATAAATTGAAAACTATTCGATAGAGAATAAAGATTCAACGTATTTAAGTGAGTATATTATAAACATAAGATAAGGATCTCCACTGAACTTTCTACAAAGAAGATGTACATATATAAAAAAAAATAAAAACAAAAATTATTTATTACTTTTATTGAAGACGATTAATTTAGACATCGCGAACATTTCCATGCTGGATCATTATAGATTTTAATGGCAAAATTAGTTATAATCCTAACCTGAAATTGGATTATATTGATATAACAATTGTCGCATCTTAAACTTACAAGAAGCATTTCGTCATTTATCAAACAAATTCCATTGAAAAGGACCAGGTAAAATAAAAGATTTAGAGCAGTTAACAGAAGGAAGGTCTAATGCAAATTATGAGTTCGACTAAAACACCACTGGGTGCGCTTGTTACAACAAAAACAAACAAAAAAAAAAACACAAAAATCAAGTTTAAGTGAAAGCAAACTAAGTATGCACTATTTTGACAATTTAATATATCAAATTTATCGTTAAATTCCAATAGGTTTAAAAAATATGTATCGCTCATTTGCTGCAACGGCGTCATGACTACTCAAAATATGATATTTTGGAGTTAATGATGCAGAATTGTTCGCTATGAGTTTATTTTGTGTGTAAATTTCATCTTGATATCTTTTTTACTTGAAGTGTCAGATTGAAAATACAGTGATATTTCGATTATCGATAACGGAAGGGACTGGCAGCATTCTTGATTAACAAATTTTTTGGTGTGTTTCTTATTTTATGTAAATGTATAATGTATCTAATATGTATTTTCTTCGACCTTTATTATTTTAATATATAAAATAAGACCTTAAGCTCGAGAATTTAATTTATATATTAAATGTATAATGTATAATTATGTTAATATTTATATATGAGGATAAAATTTTTTTTGGCAGAACATGCTTTCAGTACGTTAGGAAATTCTCCTTCTTCGTTTATTAAAATTTTTTGATTGTTGAAAAGTAAGCGATAAAAAGGTTAATTTGTTTATAATTTCAGAGAACAGAAGTAATGCCGGATAAGGTAATTGCAAAAAAAAATTAAATCAATGCAAATAAATTGTTTTTTTCCGGTTAATTGATGCTGCCGGTTAATCGAATTATGAACGCAAATGGATTTTGGAAGTTGCTTCAAAAGGGAATCAAGAAAAAACGACGTCGTAAAAGCCCTCATGTAAATTGAGTGTTAGTTTGTGGCTCAATCACGCGAAACTGCTTAATGGATTTGGATAATGTTTGGTAGACGGATGGCTTATAGTCCGGATTCAAACATAGGTACTTTTTCAGAGGGAAATCGGAGACAAAATCGGTAATTTGGTTTATATTCTCTTTTTGATCATTTTAAGGGGTATAAGCGGGCTAAAATTGCTACGTTTGATAATGCTATATAAAAACAGATTAAAGTAACAATCAGTTTACTTGGGGGGCCTAAAATGAGGAAAAACTGGTTCTCTTTTACCTTTGGTACTTTTTTTCTTTTCCAAAAATTATTATGCTCTTGAAGTTAAGAGTTTTCTTTCAAGCATATAAGCGACTTTTTATAATTGAATTTCTTCTGCACTGAACCAAAAATTTACCTAAAAACTGCAAAATAGGGTGTAAAAATGAAGAAATGTAGGTCATTATACAACCTTCTAATTTGGTATTCAAGTCTACGGCCGTTTTTCGTAAAAACCGAAAAATTTCGTAAATAGTTAATATGACTAAATTTTTCTTTTTTTCAACTTAAACACTTTCGTTATTTATGATCATCATGTTAGTTAAATCGATTACAAATTTAGTCAAATTAACTAACGATTTTAGTTAAATATTATTAATTTTGACGAATTTGTATTCATATTAACTAAAAAATTTTGTTTTTTTTTTATAATTTTTTTATTCAAATTGACGAAAATTTATTTAAATTCACTAATAAATTTAGTATTTATAAATTACTCTTTTATTTATATAGAAGAATTATTATTCGCTTTAACTACCCCCTTTTATTAGTTTTCTAAACCCCATCAGGAATTTACTTGTAATGCTAAAAATAGTTTTTTTCTTATTTTGTAAACAATGAAAGAGTTTACATTATACATATATTAAATTTGTTTAATGTTTTCTAATTAAAAAAGTTTTAGTGTTAAAAATTAAAAAAATCTATTAAACAAAAATTACAGATCTTGTAAACTCTTATTAATTACGAAATAAAAAAAAACTATTTTTAACATCAAAAGTAAATATACAAATCTTTAATTTAAATAAAAACATAAGATTGTAAATTGACAAAAAATGTTGAATATAAAAATTATATATAATTTAAATATGTACATTAGAGCGACTCACCAAAAAAAGTGCTCGATGTACCCTCCTAAAAATGAACTTGGGACTTTTTTAAGATACCATTTTAAATATTTGGGCTTCAACTTTGACCTCTCGTGAGCTGGGCCATTTTGAAAAAGGGTCTGTTTTTGCATGTTTTGTTAATTTGAGAATCTGTTTCCTTACCAACATATACAAATTGGGTATCATAAGAAAGGTTTTTTTAAGGCGGATTTAGTTTCTAGATCATGTATGGATGAAAATAGGACTAGCGAAAGAAAAAAAGAAATGATCCACGAATTTTTGGCGGCATATTTTTTTCGCAAATTAAAAAAAAATTTAACGTCCTGGATAATTTCTTTTTCTCTTTCTTTAGTCCTATTTTCATCCATACATGATCTAGAAACTAAATCCGATTGATACCCATATTGCTCTATTTAAAACTAAGGGTTGCCACCCCATTGCATTTTTGTTAAAACCCGCACTAGCACGAATTTCCAAAAAAGCGGAAACACGTATTTAATTAAATCGACTAGAGATTATTTTATTATACCCTTCACCTCAGGTGGAAAAGGGTATTAATAAGTTTGTCATTCCGTTTGTAATTTCTACAATATTGATCTTAGACCCTATAAAGTATATATATTCTGGGTCCTTATGGGGAGAGAAGTTGATTTAACGATATCCGTCCGTCTGTCCGTCTGTCCGTCTGTCCGTCTGTCCGTCTTACGTTTGATATGTGTTTTCCGGAGACTCCAGACATGATAGCGGCTAGGTTGTTTTACATTTGTGTCACATATAGTCTACCATCGGTTGCTATTGAAATTCAGCAAGATCGATCTACAAATGGCTGAGTTATGAGCAAAAAACCACGACTACCTCTAATATTTTCCAAAAATCCCTTGTGGTTGTTGTAATTTTATTACTTTTTGCTGTATATCTGGGGAACGGCAAAAGCCAAAGCTTCCAAATTAGGTACACACATTAAGGTAGCCCATACACACGATCCTACAAAATGTGGGCGGGATTGGAGAAGTGGGCGTGGTACCTCCCGTACAAAAAAAAATTAAAAATTGTATAAAAACCTAAAATTTAGGGCTGCCATATGTCCTATGGATATGACTTATATACCAAAATATCGAAAATTTTTAGTAGAACATATTTTATAAAAAATTCAGAAAAATCGGTTCAGATACAAAAAAGTTATGACCAAAACTAATTTTTTTTTTTTAAATACCCACTTTCGGGAACCACAGATCTCCCCGAGTCCAAGCTTTATAACACAAGTAAATGGTAAATTCCTTCTTAAACACGTCGGTATATAAATCTGTCAAATCGGTTAAAAAATGGCTGAGTTATGAGCAAAAAACCACGACTACCTCTAATATTTTCCAAAAATCCCTTGTGGTTGTTGTTTTTTTTTGTTTGTGTTTTTATTTGAAGGTGTTGAATGTTAGGCATATCAAACACACACATGTTTGTACATGATTGGTCGCTAAAATTGAAAAATACGTACCTACATATTAAATAAGCAAAGTGACGGAATATATTCTACTTTAATTCTTTATTTGCATAAGCGTTAATGGCTGAGTTGTCTGGGCGGTTGGACACGCAGCGTCGTTAGTAGTTGCCGGGGTTCAAATCTCGTCATCCACCTTTTCAAAAAAAAATTTTTTTAACTTTTTTTATTATATTCTATAAACGATTTTAAAATAATTCAGCAATTTTTGATTTTTTTGACAATGTAAATATTAATCGTTCGCTTAACTTACATGTAAAACAAAAATCAATTTCTATACCTATTTGTTTTTTATTTTTTATTTAATTTGTTTATGTCCTAAAAACGATTTTAAAATTACTTAGGTATAAAGCTTTTCGATATTCTAATTTTGTTGGCAATGACACAGTGTTTTATTTTATTTCGGCAAGCATATACATACATACGTACCTACATATGTACATATGTAAAAAGTTCTATGTAATTTAAATAAATCCATACTAACTAGTAGGTTACCCTAGCTATTGCAAAGCCATACTTATGTATGCACATGAGTATGTATGAATGAGCAAAAGTTATTTATATATAAAGGCATTGCTTTCGTAATTGTTGTTGTTGCATTTTATTTTTATCTCTTATTGCTGTAGTAATTGTTGTTATTGTGTTTCGTCTAATAAGCTGTTGCTACGTTGATCTCTTCTTGCATTTCTCTTGGTTGCGGTTTTTTTTGTTGTTTTTTTTTATAATCTTTACCACAAGTGGTGGATTTTAATGTGTTTTTTACGCATACACATGGATGTATGTTCATAAAATTCTCTCAATATATTTTAATTTAACGCTTCTTCAATAAAACCGTTCGTAGTTGAGTTGTCTAAGTTCTCGCTTAAGGCTCGTAAGATTGCGAGTTCAAGTCTCCAAAATAAATTTTTTTTTTATTTTTATTAAATTTTATAATACACGATTTTAAGATTAAATATAATTAAAACTTATATAACGAATTTTAAACATCAACTTTGTCAAAAGAGGAAACGGACTTAGTTATATACATACATTTTTTGATTTTGTCATAGGTATTCTTTTTAAAAACTTCTTGTTCTTATCTCACCATGGTGAAGGGTATTTAAGATTCGGCATAGCCGAATATAGCACTCTTACTTGTTTTTATTTAATATAAGTATTATACAAAAGCCTATCACGGCCAATAAAAATATCTTACAAAAGCAAAATCCTGAGTATTATTTAAGGCTGTTTTACACTATCCCACAAAGTCTTTAGTAAGACTTTGTGGGATAGTGTGTAACAGCCTTAATGGATACAATAAATAATCAACATTCATTTATTCAAGTATATACACCTAATTATAAAAATACAAATGGCTCCCCAGCCAAAGATTGAAGAAATTTTTAAAAAATACTAATTTAACAATTAACAGGTCCCAAAGTAGTAGCCCAGATGAAAAAATAAATATGTTAATTTGGCATTTTTATTACAAACAACCCCAAACAAAAAAATTCAAAAACCGTTTTTTTTACAGAAAATCCTTACATGGATGATCGTCCTTGGACAAATTGTGTATACAGTTGGACGCGCTTTAAAAAACCTTTCCTTTGATACCCAATTTGTATATGTTGGTAAGGAAACAGATTCTCAAATTAACAAAACATGCAAAAATAGACCCTTTTTCAAAATGGTCCAGCTCACGAGAGGTCAAAGCTGGAGCCGAAATATTTAAAATATTTAAAAAGTCCAAGGTTGAATTTTAGGAGGGTACATCGAGCACGAATTTTGCTTCCATACAACTTGAGTCGGTCTAATGTTCATACATACATATGTATATTACATGCATAATAATAAATAATATAATTAATTCGTATAAAAAAAATAAAAATCAGGTTATAAATTTAAGTAAAAAAAACTTGATAAGCAACTCCTTTTCACAGGCAGTGACTGTGGTTCCGTCAGTTACAAAGCTTTTATGTGCGTCCCGAATAGAAAATCTTGTACATGATTTCTTTCCGTTATTTACATTAAATATTGTAGCAGATGGAATCAAAATACTATGCAAAAGATAAAAAATGCCAATACAACGACCATCTAAGAAAATAAATAATTAAAACAATTAGTTATTTTCAAATAGATTTACAGTGAAACATTAAGGGTCCTCATGATATCGTTTATAAGTCTCGTAATCTGTGCAAACTGTGCATTTTTACGCCCTCGTAAGTGAACTGTCAAAAATTGTATGAGAATTCATTTACACAAACTTGGTAAATTTGCCCAACAATTTTGTCTCGTAAACTTGCGCTGTTCAATTGTGCATTTATACAAACAGATCTTTTAATGATTTTAACGTCGTTTTCAATGAAAAATCCAAGTGTCTATAAATCACAAACAATAAATTCTAGCAATAATTTCAGTAAATTGGTCTTTTGGCTTTCTTTTAGCATTTTTAAAAGCAAATTTCTCATACATATTAATCACAAATTTAAACACAAATTTTTATATTTTTGAATTTTAATTTTTAATTTATTTTTGTATTGACGTTTCTTACAAACTGACATTAAATGTTTAAAATTACACAAAAGTAAAAAAAGGGGCTTCATGAAACAAGACTCGTAAGTTTGCGAATTTGCACAAATGGCAATTTTAAGCGACATCATGAGGACCCTTATTGTAATACTTACTTTCGGTTGTGTTTTCCATTTGAATAACAGATTTAAATAAGAGCTTGCTGGAATTATCTTTTATGCGATCTTCAAATACAGCGTTTATTTTTAAAGAAAACGTTTTGAAATTTGTGTGAAAATACTCAGCCTTAGGATAAAGTTGCTTAAAGTCCATACCTACCTTAAAATGTATATAGAAACTTACACTATTAATATTGGCATAAAATATAACTAACACAAAAGGTTAGGTTTATGAAATTATTAAAATATATAAATTAATTTTTTTTAAGTTAAAAAATTTAAAAAAAATATAATTTTTTATTTAAAATTTTCTTTATTAAACTTTATACATGTTTTATCTGAGAAAAGAAACTAAAAACTAAACTTAACAAATTCTATACTTAATTTTATATTATTATTTGTGGTTTTGTTTCCCTCTGCCACCGTTACACGTGCGCTGCAAACAAACTGCTCGATACACTTATTGGGAAATTATTTTACTTTAGCAGACATGCCGTCAGCAGATTTTAATGTAATTATTTTATTTGGAGCGGAAGTTCCCACAATTTGGCAACACAAAAGTGTCAACTGTTGGATTAGCATTTTCAGTGTACAGGGTGTTAACTCTTCCCCCCTTAAACTCAACTGCGTCCTCGCTGTTTATGGTATAAGAGCTTTTAAGTTGATCTTTGTTGTCCACGACTGTAACCTTGAGTTTCTTGTTCCTCGTTGTATATGTCTTGTAACAGATTAGGCCAATGGCTATGATGAAAATTATGAGGTTAGTGATCAGGCTCGTACCATATTTGTATTTGATTGATGAGATTTCTTCTGTGTTTGTCATGTGTAAATCTTTCAGCATTTCTAATGATAAGACTTCTTGGAATGTATTGGTCGAGTTTGTAGACTGAGCTATAGCTGGTAATGGCTTAGCTGAAGATATCTCTTTAATCCAGTAGGTTTGATTTTGGATGATTATTGTTGAATTCTTGTGGTGTATTAGGAAGGTTCCTCTCAATGATATGGTTTTGTTATCTATTTGAATTTCTCCGTTGTGGTTGTTGAGCAGCAGAATGTTTGATGATATTTCTTCTACTAATGGTAGGTGTTGGTTGTTGATTGTTGTGCACTTAGATGGTAAGCTCTTAATTAGTTTAGGTAGACAGTTTGAATTAGTTATATTAACAATATCTGCAGTTTTACATATTGATAAATTGTTCAGTGTTTTACATTCATTCTTAATTCCTAATACCTGTTGATTACATGTTATTATATCCTTAAATGGTAATTTTATACTAATATTTCCTTTCTTTACTGATTTTACAAGGTATCTCTTACAATCTATTTTGTTTGTATTAGGTAATGATATTACATATATTAGAGTAGAACGATTAGAAACAATTTTTACTTCGCTAAACTCAAGTGCTTCAATTAAATTAGTAAAAGGAATTTCTTCTTTTTCAAAAAATTGTTTAGTTAGATTCATTTCTAAATTTGATAATATAAAAGAATTGACAATGTTTGCTTTTGTCCATTGTATAGAATAATCTATTTGGATTAATTCTTCTTTAATTATTTTTAATTTTCTTTCTAATCCAATTATAATTTGTTTTTCATATATGTCTGTTGACTGTATAGTATTAAGTAATTTGTTAGTTATTTTCGTTACCTCGTCTAATCTATTCATTGTTAGTTTATTAATTGTTACTTGTCTATCGTTATTTCTTATTAAGTTATTTGTCTTATCATTTATTAATTGAAAGTCGTCGTGGTCAGGAGTGCCCGCAAGCCACTTCCAAGCGGTTCCTAAAATGTCTAGGGATCTTTTTTGTAGTCTTGGTTGAAGTACGCTGAGTATATTTCTGACTTGTATTATGTCGTGCTTTAGATATACGTAGCTACTGTCTTTAGAAGAAATATGTTCATCTAATGTTTTTTCAATATCTGTTATAGCTTTTTGGTATTCATCTAACTCAATTATGTGAACAATTTTAAATGTACCAGTTTGAAGTTTAGCTGTCCCCGTTTCTATAGTTATGATTTGCGAGTTAGTGTAGTCTAGGACTTGAGTCTCAGCGATAGTTGCTGCAATTATTGATATAAAATTCAGAAGTCGTCCGTAGTCCTTGGAATTCGTCATGTTGTCCTGTGGGAGAAAAAAAATTATTTCCTGATTAATCCCTTATGAACAATTCTACCTTTGGTTGTAACAACAGTGCTATTTCTATTTTCTGCGACTATTTCTTCTTTGTATCTATTTGAAAGTTTATCTCCTACTCTTTTATTTGCTTTGATGAATATGACGTCGCCTGGATTATAACTTTTAAAATCGTGCCTATTCTTGTTATGAAAGCTTAGGTCCTTTTCTTGTTTTTCAATAAGTCTTTGAATGTTTTCATTTCTGTTTTGTTGGATTTGTCGTGGGTCGGTTGTGACTCTTCTTCCGAAGAATACTTCTATTGGTTTTTGTTTGGTGGTGGAGTGGATTGAATAATTATATTTATATATTGATTTGTCTAATAGGTCTTGAAATGATGTGTGAATTTTTTCTGCTTTTGTACATCTAATTATTTCGCTAAGGGTGGAGTGAAATCTTTCGATTTGACCATTTACTGTGCTTGTATATGGTGGGGCTTTAAAAATTTCTATATTAAATTGATCTTCTAACAGATGTATTACAGGGGCTGAACTTAATGCTTTTTCGTTATCTATTACAATTTTTTCAGGGATGCCATAGCACATAAGGATCTCTCGTAATGGCTGAATTATGTCTTGCGTTGCTCTGGATTTTATGACTCTTATCTGTGCATATTTTGAGAACTTGTCTATAGCTGTTAAGATTTTATGTTTATGTGTGTGGTAGATATCTAAGTGAACAATTTGTCCTGCATATTGAGGTATAGGGGTAGCTTGTAATATGGGTTTTGGAGGGTGACGCTCGTATTTTTGCTCTTTACAAATTTTACACTGCTTAATGATTCTGTCAATTTTTGCTTGCATATTTGGAAAATAAAATTTTTTTAAGATTTGTGCTTTATTCTCGCGTCCATTTCGATGAGCGCGTTTGTGTTCCTTTAATATTTCGTTTTCCTGTTGTGTTTCGTCAGTTAAGTCAGTCACTATGTTTCGTGTAAACCTTACTCTGTAGTTGCTAAAGTGTTCGGGAAAAATTTCTTGTAATTTACCTAGTGTACGTTCATCAGAATAGATACCGTTTGTCACAGATGGATTAAGATATTGCTTGAGATAATTGGTTAAATTCTCATTATTAAATACTTGTTCCGTAATGATATGTCTATGGTATGTGGGAAACGTAATTTGGAAGTGATGTGAAGGAAACTCGTCAATTTTAAAAAATAGTTGATTTTTAAATACATTTAATGGTTCATTTGCAAAAGGTATTAGATTATGTGGAGAGCTGTCGTCACTATGAACAGTATCTTCTAGGGAGCCAGTCTCGTGTTCACTTGAAGTTGGTAGTAAGTTTATTTGAGGGGGCCTCGAAAGTGCGTCTGCGACGACATTTGATTTTCCTGGTTTGTAAAATAATTCGTAATTGTGTTCCTCTAAGATGGATTTCCATCTCTTCATTTTATTATTGTTATTTTTGTTGCTAAGTGCGTAGGTAAGAGGTTGGTGGTCTGTATAAATATCCACTTTAGCGGATCCATAGAGGTAGTTTCTTAAGTTATTTAATGACCAGATGATCGCTAGCATCTCTTTTTCGTTGGTAGCGTAGCTCTCTTCTGTTTTAGTAAGTGTGCGGGATATAAAAATTATAGGTCTGTCTTCTTGAGAAAGGACTGCTCCGATTGCGTAATTGGAGGCGTCTGTAGTTAATTGAAATTTTTTGGAATAGTCGGGATATGAGAGCATAACTTCTTCGGTAGTAAGTGTATCTTTAAGTTTTTGAAATGCATTAAGTGCTTCTTCATTTAGAGATATTTGCAATTTTTTTGAATGATTTTTGGACACGCGTCCATCTTCCCCTCTTAAAAGGAGTGTAAGGGGTTTTGCCAATTTCGCATAATCCCTTATAAACCGACGATAATAGCCTGAGAGTCCTAAAAACGAACGAAGATCCTTAAGAGTTTTAGGTACTGGGAAGTTAACTATTGACTCAATTTTTTTTGGATTTGTTTTGAGACCATTTTCAGATACTATGAATCCTAAAAATTCGACTTCAGATTTCATGAACTCGCACTTGTCGAGTTGAACTTTAAGGTTTGCTTCTTCTAAAACTTGAAATATTATTTTGAGGTCATTGAAATGGTCTTGTTGAGTTTTACTAAATATTATGATGTCGTCTATATAGACAAAGCATCTTTTCCCTATATGATCCCTTAAAATGTCATCAAGAGCTCTTTGAAAAATGGAAGGAGCATTCTTGAGACCAAAGGGTAGACGGGTTAATTCATACTTCCCGTTATTAACCGAGAAAGCTGTATTTTCTGCATCTGATTCTTTTAATAGAATCTGATGGAAGCCACTCTTCAGGTCGAGTACCGAAAAGAATTTATTTTTGCCTAGTTGGGATAAAACTTCGCCAATTTCCGGAATCGGATATCTGTCTGGTATTGTAATTGCATTTAATTTCCTATAGTCGATGACTATACGATATTTTTTTTCTCCTGATGCATCTGATTTCTTTGGGACGATCCACACGGGCGAATTGTATGGTGATCTAGATGGTCGTATGATACCGTCGCGTAAGTATTCGTTTATTTGTTTTTCTACGTGACCTTTGAGACACATAGGGTAAGGGTAACATTTTGTATAAACCGGATTGTCTGAAGTTGTTCGTATTTGGCCTTTTACTGTAGTAGTAAAAGTTAATTTTTCATCTGGATCACAAAAAAGTGCTTTATGATCAAGCGTTAGTTTTTTGAGATTTTCTTTTTGGATTTGGTTTAAATGTTCTGATCGAATATTAATATGATTGACATTCTGAGAAATTTGTTGTTTTAATTCTATTTTTAATTTATTTTTTATTGACATGTAGCTATCTTTTGTGTAAATCACGGCGTTTAATTCTTTAAGTGAATCATTTCCAATTATGGCATGACATGATTTAAGAGTCGGGAGTAAGAAAAATTTTATATTAGTATCTTTTAATCCGAAAAGATTTGCAAAGGTATGGTGAGTAATTTGGATATGTCCTCCAATGGAACTTGCATAAAAGGGAGTTTCGTTTCTAATAGCTTTTTTTACTAGGAAGGGTTGCACATAATTTTTGTTTGAGCCGGTGTCTATTAGGATTTTAATGATTTCTCCATTACCGAGTTTACATTCAATGTAAGGCAATGAAGAGTTATTCATTCTAAAAAATGAATATCTGTGAGATCTAGTTTTTCATTAAAGTCGGAACAAAGGTTTTGTTCCTCTATTTCGTAGTTTTGGGTAGAATTGGTGTATTCGGCAAAAGATTGATCATATTCTTGATCGAAATTACTTTGTGAGTCTTGATATTGTTGTAATTCTATATTAAAGTTTCTTTGTCGCTTATCATTATTAAGTTGCATAAATTGTGCTGGCCTTTTACCATGAAATGCGTCATTTTGTGCAGGTCGGTTCATATAGTTTATCTTCCTGGTTTGCATGGTTTGGTCTATATCCATCATTTCGGGTTTTGGTTGCGGTTTAGGAGCTATTGGTCTAGGTGGTGCGAAATAATGTTGTTGCGTATTAACATTTGGTTGGTAACGTTGCTGAGTATGAACTATTGGTTCGTTTAGGAATTGTCTAGGTGGTAGAGGAGGGTAAAAGGGTTGTTGTTGATAAGAATGTCTTTGTGGCTGTTGTCCCCAATTAACTAAGTTGGGATAAAATGGTTGTGGATGATATTTGTTTTTACGTATGGGATGTTGTATGTTCGGTTGTACCGAATTTTTTCTATTAAAGTTGTTTATAGTCAAGTTGTTTCTGAAAGCTTGATTTTCGAGTTTGAGGCAAAGTTGGAGGGCTTGTGGTAGATCTGTCGGTTCTCTCATTCCGAGTAATCTCGGAAGATCACCATTAAGACCCCGTACAAAAGTGTCAAGGGCTTTATTGCGGTAAGTTTGTATGAGAAGATTTAGGGATTCTGGTCCAGCGTCTAAGCAGGATAACTTATTTAATATTAAAGAAAAATGTGAATATACTTTCTGATAGAATTCTTGGATGGTTAGTGTCCCTTGTGTTAGCGCAGTCATCTGATATTCTAAGGTGCTAAGATCGCGCTTATCACCATAGTGGTTTGTCAAACAGCGAGAGATAGCTGTCCAATTTAATGGCGTGTTATAAGATTCTAATACTACGTCTGCATTCCCTACAATTTTGTTTCTTATGACGGTAAGAATACCATAATATCTTGCTGTTCCTTGTACATTTGAGTAAATTTCTATTATCCTATCTACACTTTTTTTCCATGACCCGAATTCTCCAGGTTCTCCCGAGAATTCGCGAAGACTCCTCACAATGTCTGGGATTTTTTCTAGTTCACTAATATTTCCGCTAGTAACTGGTTGGTCAATTTCTATTGCACTTTCTGTATTCTGTGTCAGTTTTTCTTGCACTAATCTGTCAACTAATTGCTTAATATGGTCGTCCAGGTCCCTATTTGCCTGTCTGTCTGTGATTTGTCTTGGTATGGTTCCAGTATTAATCAGAACGGGTGGTCGTACTAAATTATCGGGGTTAGACATTTTTTTTTTTTCTTTTTTTTTTTTTTTTTAAACTGTTACACTTTTCTTTTCACTTTAAATTTTAGATAATTTGTTTGTAGATTTTTTTTATATTTCAATTTTAATTATATAACTTAATTTAACTTATAACTTAATTTAACTTAAACACTATGCTTACATATATATCCACACGAAGCCGGTGAGATGGTCCTTTTTGTTGATAAACTACTACGGGTCTGCAACGGTTCTCTGGCGTGGTTTCCTGCGGACGGACACTACAGGATGCTGAATGGGTTTATAGATGATATTAAGTCGGTGTGGTGCTTATCTAAGCGACGTGCTTTTTAAGGACGATTTACACTTGTTCACTAATAGCTTTTAAATAACTTTACTGGCGTGCTATTGAGGACGTCTTACAGTTTATTTTTGTTATTTTCACACATTCACTACTAGTTATTATTTTAAACACTGAAATAACTTTACTGGCGTGCTATTGAGGACGTCTTACAGTTTATTTTTGTTATTTTCACACGTTCACTTTATATCACTACAACCACGTTGGGCGCCAATTAATTTTTTTTAAGTTAAAAAATTTAAAAAAAATATAATTTTTTATTTAAAATTTTCTTTATTAAACTTTATACATGTTTTATCTGAGAAAAGAAACTAAACTTAACAAATTCTATACTTAATTTTATATTATTATTTGTGGTTTTGTTTCCCTCTGCCACCGTTACACGTGCGCTGCAAACAAACTGCTCGATACACTTATTGGGAAATTATTTTACTTTAGCAGACATGCCGTCAGCAGATTTTAATGTAATTATTTTATTTGGAGCGGAAGTTCCCACAATTTGGCAACACAAAAGTGTCAACTGTTGGATTAGCATTTTCAGTGTACAGGGTGTTAACTTATACATATATTGGCCCATAACTATAGTCATAAACAAAGCATACTTTAAGGTCCATTATTACAACTTGCCAATAGTTAAAAGTCGGATTTTGTCGGACCAATAAATAGCTTTGCATTATTAAACCTTCATTTATTAAGTTTTCATCTATTAAATATTATTATTATTGAAAATAACAGCAATAAAAAATGGAAGTTGTAATGATGCAAAGCTATTTATTGGTCCAACAAAATCCGACTTTTAACTATTGGCAAGTTGTAATAATGGCCCTTAGAGTTCAAAAGTAAACTTTTATTAAAATTATGCTTTTGATCTACTATAGACAAGCAAAAGCATACTTTACAAGTTAAAACCGATGTTAATTTTAAAACCAGCCGAAGTTGTTTTTAACTCATTTTACAACAGCATCAGCTGTTTTTTGCCAAATAAAAAAGTACTTGCAAAAAGTTAAAAATGTTTATGTTGCAAGATATTTGGATAGATTTATTTATTATTTATTTATAATATTTTTAATTAGGCTTAAGTTCATTAAATTTAATTTTCATTAAATTATTTTTATGAAGAAAGGAATTTTACAACATGAAAATTAATTAAAATTTTTATTGATAATTTTTCATTCTTGACTCAATCTGGGCTCGAACCCAGGTGTTTACGGACAGGTTACCCTGACATGTTTCGATTGCAACCACTCAATCTCTTCAGAGGGCTTGCCGTTTAACACTCGCAGCCATCGACGACTGCTGACGTCATTAGTCAAACATCAATCCTTAAACCAAATTGTATTCAACCTTTTGGTAGATCGAAATTTGCTTTTGAATGATTATCTATTTTAATTTATTTTAACATGTTATTCCTTTACTTCTCTTTTTTTTTTTTTTTTTTTTTTTTTTTTTTTTTTTCGTACTTTTGTCAAGAATTCTTCTTGAAGTTCAAAGTACATATATTTTTTGTTTTTTCATTTTTTTTGTCTTTCTTTTTCTTGTTGACCTTTTCAGCACAACTTGAAGGACAAATGCAAACATAGAGCTCGTGCCTTAGCTTTAACAATTATTAGTATTGTGGTTATTTTATTGAACTATTTATGGTTTTTAATCCAAATTTTTAATATTTTTAATTAGGCTTAAGTTCATTAAATTTAATTTTCATTAAATTATTTTTATGAAGAAAGGAATTTTACAACATGAAAATTAATTAAAATTTTTATTGATAATTTTTCATTCTTGACTCAATCTGGGCTCGAACCCAGGTGTTTACGGACAGGTTACCCTGACATGTTTCGATTGCAACCACTCAATCTCTTCAGAGGGCTTGCCGTTTAACACTCGCAGCCATCGACGACTGCTGACGTCATTAGTCAAACATCAATCCTTAAACCAAATTGTATTCAACCTTTTGGTAGATCGAAATTTGCTTTTGAATGATTATCTATTTTAATTTATTTTAACATGTTATTCCTTTACTTCTCTTTTTTTTATCAATAAAAATTTTAATTAATTTTCATGTTGTAAAATTCCTTTCTTCATAAAAATAATTTAATGAAAATTAAATTTAATGAACTTAAGCCTAATTAAAAATATTAAAAATTTGGATTAAAAACCATAAATAGTTCAATAAAATAACCACAATACTAATAATTGTTAAAGCTAAGGCACGAGCTCTATGTTTGCATTTGTCCTTCAAGTTGTGCTGAAAAGGTCAACAAGAAAAAGAAAGACAAAAAAAATGAAAAAACAAAAAATATATGTACTTTGAACTTCAAGAAGAATTCTTGACAAAAGTACGAAAAAAAAAAAAAAAAAAAGAGAAGTAAAGGAATAACATGTTAAAATAAATTAAAATAGATAATCATTCAAAAGCAAATTTCGATCTACCAAAAGGTTGAATACAATTTGGTTTAAGGATTGATGTTTGACTAATGACGTCAGCAGTCGTCGATGGCTGCGAGTGTTAAACGGCAAGCCCTCTGAAGAGATTGAGTGGTTGCAATCGAAACATGTCAGGGTAACCTGTCCGTAAACACCTGGGTTCGAGCCCAGATTGAGTCAAGAATGAAAAATTATCAATAAAAATTTTAATTAATTTTCATGTTGTAAAATTCCTTTCTTCATAAAAATAATTTAATGAAAATTAAATTTAATGAACTTAAGCCTAATTAAAAATATTAAAAATTTGGATTAAAAACCATAAATAGTTCAATAAAATAACCACAATACTAATAATTGTTAAAGCTAAGGCACGAGCTCTATGTTTGCATTTGTCCTTCAAGTTGTGCTGAAAAGGTCAACAAGAAAAAGAAAGACAAAAAAAATGAAAAAACAAAAAATATATGTACTTTGAACTTCAAGAAGAATTCTTGACAAAAGTACGAAAAAAAAAAAAAAAAAAAAAAAAAAAAAGAGAAGTAAAGGAATAACATGTTAAAATAAATTAAAATAGATAATCATTCAAAAGCAAATTTCGATCTACCAAAAGGTTGAATACAATTTGGTTTAAGGATTGATGTTTGACTAATGACGTCAGCAGTCGTCGATGGCTGCGAGTGTTAAACGGCAAGCCCTCTGAAGAGATTGAGTGGTTGCAATCGAAACATGTCAGGGTAACCTGTCCGTAAACACCTGGGTTCGAGCCCAGATTGAGTCAAGAATGAAAAATTATCAATAAAAATTTTAATTAATTTTCATGTTGTAAAATTCCTTTCTTCATAAAAATAATTTAATGAAAATTAAATTTAATGAACTTAAGCCTAATTAAAAATATTAAAAATTTGGATTAAAAACCATAAATAGTTCAATAAAATAACCACAATACTAATAATTGTTAAAGCTAAGGCACGAGCTCTATGTTTGCATTTGTCCTTCAAGTTGTGCTGAAAAGGTCAACAAGAAAAAGAAAGACAAAAAAAAATGAAAAAACAAAAAATATATGTACTTTGAACTTCAAGAAGAATTCTTGACAAAAGTACGAAAAAAAAAAAAAAAAAAAAAAAAAAAAGAGAAGTAAAGGAATAACATGTTAAAATAAATTAAAATAGATAATCATTCAAAAGCAAATTTCGATCTACCAAAAGGTTGAATACAATTTGGTTTAAGGATTGATGTTTGACTAATGACGTCAGCAGTCGTCGATGGCTGCGAGTGTTAAACGGCAAGCCCTCTGAAGAGATTGAGTGGTTGCAATCGAAACATGTCAGGGTAACCTGTCCGTAAACACCTGGGTTCGAGCCCAGATTGAGTCAAGAATGAAAAATTATCAATAAAAATTTTAATTAATTTTCATGTTGTAAAATTCCTTTCTTCATAAAAATAATTTAATGAAAATTAAATTTAATGAACTTAAGCCTAATTAAAAATATTAAAAATTTGGATTAAAAACCATAAATAGTTCAATAAAATAACCACAATACTAATAATTATTATTTATTTATTTATATTTGGAAAGATTTATGGTTTATGGAAAGAAACACAAAATACATATGTATTAAATTCAACAAAATTTCTTAAATTGTATTAGCGTTGATTTTATAAGACATTATGTTATTAAATTTTAATAAAATATTAGTTGTATTTAATAGCAATTCTTTACATATATGTACACTCCTTAATGTGTACCATTGTAAATTAGTTTATTTTAAAAATATTTATTTAAATTTACATCCATTTAGTAAAAATAAACACATTTAAAAAAAAAATTACACTTTTAACGAAAATTCTTCACATAAGCTAATATTTATTTTTTAATGTTTTTCAAAAATTCTTCTTCTTATTTTAACGAAATTTTAACAAATATTCATTAAAAACAACTTTCGCGAATGATTAAATTGACAAAAGTTAGTCAAATAAACGTATAAATTATTTAAGAAAACATTCTAGGAGGCTGTTAATTTAAATATTTTTTGTGTTGTTTCTAATACACTATGTTTTTGATATAATTTCAGCAAAATTTGATTCATATACACAGATTTTAATAATTTAATTTTTGAACGAAAGACATTGTGGTGATTTGAAGAATATTTGTGTATACAAATAAATTTGGTGCATATTTGAGAAAAAATTAAGTTGATTCAACTATTTTTTTAGTTGAGGGTTTGCTAAATTTTTTAGTTAATGTTACCGCTGTTATTTGGTTCAGTGTGTAGAAGCACTAAAAGACGTAAAAATAAATCCATAAAAAGAAATGGCGTTGAATTGTTTTAGACTTTTTAGTTTAAAACTAATTTTTGATGCAACTTAATCTTTTGAGAACTCTTTTATAATGAAACGCTTTTGGGTAAGTTTTAGTAATTTTTGGTAACTTGGGTGCAGTACAGGAACAGAAGTAAATTATAAAGCTTAAAATATCATTATTAACAATAGAATGTCTATTGTTGTAATCTTACTTTATTAGAGAAAAATAAAACTAAATGGCACATACTAGTTGGTACAGCTGAATAATCCACTCAGACTAGCTTTGCAATCGGTAGTCACGTGGACCTCATAATAAGTAGTTTTAATGTGCTTCATTGAATTCCTAAACGTTTAAAATTCTTTTATACAAAACACAGGAGGTCACGATTAAGCAGATTCATGCAGAAACATTTTCCCACATACATTCATTGTACAGTTACGGTAAATCAATACGTTTTTCGTAAAAAAATATAAAATTTGTTGCATACATATATTCACACACACGTGCATACATACATATGTAAGTAAGTTACATGTACATTACGGTGACCATCCGTTTTGTATTATTCAAAGCAGTACGGGTTTTAAAAGCTCTTACCCGTATGAATTAGTTTCAAGTGAAAACCCTTTCATTTTTCTGTATTTAATTTACCCTTTCACTCACTTGCTGTCTTTGTACAAAAATAATTTTTTAAGCAAATTTCTTATTTGTGCACATAAAAAAAGACTTTTAGGTTTTCCGCCGTATTCATAAAAACTTATTACTGGTTAATTAACCATATTTAAGGAAAATTTGCCAAAGTTGTATTCATAAACGAAAAATAGTCTATTAACCCTTTAATAAATTACACTGCTTTACAAATTTTTAATTTGGAAAAATACCAAAAACGCCACATGCCTAGATAAGTTAATTGGGTCGTCCTGAACACGAAAAACGCTGTAATTTTTTTTTTTCTAAGTACCGTTTTTTAAATAACGGTACTTTTGTGTTTTTCGATGTAAGGTCCCACAGAAACCTTTGTGGAGCCCAACAAACAAGTCTGATCGAAATAAATGGCACATCGTTGGAAAGGTAATTCAATGCCCTTTCCGTCGATATGCCAATTTTTATTTGATAAGAAATGGCTGAGTAATGGCACCTCAAATTTCAAAATTTGCCTATTTTTTACGTTTTTTTGCAAAATGTTTCATTTTCATTTCTTTTTCTTTCTACGTTATAGTAAATATCTGGAATGTTTTATTTTTTAACCAAATAGTATATTTCATTACCAACATTTTAAGCATAATTTGAAAAAAATCGGATGAAAAATGAAGATTTTGTTAAGGATTTTGTGGAACGACAATATTTTCGTATTCATTGCTCAAACACTATATTCGGCGTAAATTCAAAAAATTTAAATTAAAATGACGAGCGACTTACACTTTTGCGTTTATTTTCGGATGGATCTTTGCGAATGAGAAACCAACAATAGTCCGCCATCATTTGTTCATCCGACCAGCCTTTGTAACGTCTCTCGATTTCTTCCATTTCCTGGTGAAATCTTTCACCTTGTTCATCACTTTCGGAGCCCAAGTTCGTGGGGAAAATATCCAAATGACTGAACAAAAAGTGTATTTGAACCTAAAAGTAAAAAAGAATAAAATTTCAAATGATAACTGCGTTTTTGATATATGTACATGTTTTCACTCAACGCTTACCAATGGCATTGAATTTTTCCAAGGTGCCATTACTCAGCCATTTCTTATCAGATAGAAATTTTTAAATATTTCATATCGACGGAAAAAACATTAAATTACCTTTCCAATGATGTGCCATTTATTTCGATCGGTTGGGCTCTACACGGGTTTGAGTGGGACCATACATCGAAAAACAAAAAAGTACCGTTATCTAAAAAAACTTACAGCGTTTTTCGTGTTCAGGAGGTCCCAATTAACTTATCTAGGCATGTGGCGTTCTTGATATTTTTTGGCTGAAACCCAGTGTTATTCATTAAGTAAGAAAATTTATTGTTCGATTTACCCTTCTTTAAACCAAAAATAAAATGACATTTTGATAAGCGTTTGGATTTTTTGATTTTTTTTTTGTGAAATATGTTGAAAAATATTGAAAAAAAAATGTTTTATTTATTAATAAGGACATGTTGAATACATTTTACTAAATTTTTTTTTTATTTTAGATAACCAATTTAAAGTTATATGGTTAATTACACGGTGCTTCAGTGTAAAAAAAACTTGGAAAACGACCTAGCGTGGGTTATTGGTCTTGTTGAGTACATACAAAATTGTGTCAAAAAATTTCAGAAACACCCTCAAATTCAGAAGTTATTTAAAAACAAAACCGTTTTCAGTGATGTTCGTCAACTTATCGACCTGTAACTCAGTCAGTTCTTGTCCGATTTTAATTTTAACGGGTTTGGAAAGAAAACTGATTACGCTTTTAAATTACGTGCATTTTTTATACATTTGTAAATTATCAGCCCAATTATGAATAAAAATTCCCCGGGAGGTTTTTTCCCTTTTCCCATTTTTGCAATAGAATTTACTTAGGAAAAATGGGAGAAGGGAGAAAACTCCCGGGGAATTTTTATTCATAATTGGGCTGTATAACAATTGTTTTTGTTAAGAATATCTACAAAAAAACGAAAATTAAAAACTTTTTTGATTTTAACTATACAACAGTGATGTCAATTATGATTGTGTTGGTGAGATTACTCTTATCTCTTACATGCCCAGCGGGCGAAATATGCGGTTGCGAGGCCTATTGCAAGGCCTTATTAAATTATTAAATTTAATTTAATTATTATGGAAATGATCATAATGCCTTTTCAAAGTATACAATCTCTTAAGTTCAAATGTTTTAAAACATAAGAGACATTGAAAATAATTAAATGCATTTTTTATCATAAAATATTTTTTATATGGCATCATTTATCTTTTTTTTTAATAAATTCATCCGCTTGCACGTCCGTTATCGCTGTCTACAAGACTATTAAATGAAATTCTAATTTGAAGTTTACAGGTATACAAAAATAAGAAAAATATTCAAAAATAAAATGAATTACATGAGAATTATAACGTGAAAAAGTTATTTTAGTAAAAAGTTAGGGTATTCATAGTGGTAAGTAAAATAGAAATGGTATTCACGGTGTTGGGTTACTCATACTTCAAACATCTGTGCATACATTTTAATTCTAGCTAATGGTATATCATAACTTTTTACAAAATACCAAATGCGCACCTGAGTTTGCCTGCAAAAATGTATAAAATCATTATAACAGGTCAAAGTTACATTAAATAAATACCATAAAGTAGTAAGGTTTACTCTTTAGACTCGGTCATATAATTGTAGCATAAAAAAGTAAGCAATAAAAATAGTGCGAAACAATAAAGTTTCATTAATACATCAATAAAACACATCTTCTCAACCAAAAATTTTACCTGCTGTCACATTTGCTTTTATGTGTAGAGGTTATTTACATATAAATTGTAGCAAAACAAGACTTTTTTAACTTGTTTTTTAAATATTTTTACCTACTTAAGAAAAGAGTTTTCAAAAAAAAAACCCACCGACGCGATTGGTACAGAAACAAAAATATTTTCACAATCACAAAATACCAACAAATTCTTGTGGCTTTTTCTTTTCTTAATAATTTCTGCATTTAGGTACGTCTTTTTAACGAAAGAAAAAGGGACCCTGTTACAGGCATCAACGAATTTTTTTCACGAACAAAACACATATCGTTAGGTTAAATGCAAAACAATTATTTTGAAAATTTGAAATTTTTGTTGATTAGGATTCACTTTACATATATATTTTTTTATAAAATTTTAAAATTCTATCTTAAAAAATAACCACAATTGCACAATTGTGCAAAGAAATGGAAATCCCTGTTTTAAAATCATTGTACAATGTCAAAAACAGAAATAAAACAAACCAAAAACATAGATAATAAATAAAATAAAAAAGATAATAAAACAAAAAAAAGATGTACCTACATACAGTTATTGTATATTTATTTATATACATAAATATATTTAGAGGCCTCAAAACAGGCCTTGCAATATTTGCGATATTTCCCGCTGAATGAGAGTGTTTCTCAGTAAACAATTATATTTTACGCTCTCAAAATAAAAGAGCGTAAGCGTACATGTGAATTAATTTGCACAATTGTGCAAGGCGCTGACATCCCTGCTATACAAGCAAATTTGTCAACTTAATAATGCACAGTGTTTTGTTTGTTGTAATTTTACAGTTATGTTTTGGTTTTTGTTTTAAATGCAAGTTTAACGGACGAGTAAGGCGCTCGTGTTCTGTAAACCACATATTAATAAGTTATTGTTAATCTGTCTTTTTTTAAAAAAAAGAACTGGAAGATAATACAGATGTATAGGGTTAATTATGCCCTATTTTTTTGAATCATTAAACAAGTTTAGAATGTTTTTATATACAATTTTTAGTTAAATATATTTGTATAAATACATAAACTAATCGAATTTATTACCAACACAATGGCAAAGTTTAAATACTACCTTTTGGTGAAGCATATTTTATTTTTTTTTTAACCATAAACCAACACTCAGGGGATGCCCTTTATATATGCAGTGCATTGTGTTGATCAGGAAAATAAGGTTTGGGAAGGAGGAAAGAGGGAATAGTGTTTGTGGACATTTGACTTGAATCTTAATAAATTATAAGTACGGGGGAAGACCTCTGCGGGAAGTTTATTCCACATACGGATAGTTCGACTGAAAAACGAATTTTCTCTATAATGCGTTGTGCGAAACACAGAACAATCGACTACAAACGGATGTGATCCACTGGATGAGCGAGTATTACGAAGAAATACTCGGGCGGGTGGAATAAGTTTACTTATCTCAGTGGAACACCTCCCATGGTAATATCGATAGAAAAGTGTCACACAACCAACATTCCGACGATGATCCAATGAGTCAATAGAGTTGGATACCCTACTGTCATTGATTAGCTTCACCGCCCTCCTTTGTACACGGTCCAGAAGGTTCAAAATAGACTTTGAAGCCCCTGCCCATATATGGGAGTTGTATTCCATCTTCGGTCGAATAAAGGTGGTATAGATAGTAAAGAGATCGGATGAAGTGAAGTAAGTCTTGCACCGTTTTAAAAAACCTAAACACTTGAATGCTTCTTTCGACACTTTAAAAACGTGTTTATTCCAGCGGACATCGCACTGTATTCCCATGCATAGAACATCAAGAGTATCCGATTCCTCAATATCAATGCCACCCATTAATACAGATGACATAGTTGGTCCCACGGCCCGTCTGTGGGTCAACATACAACATTGCGTCTTGCGTGCATTAAATTCGACCCTATTCGCTTGACCCCACTCAGAAGGTCATTAAGAAATATAAGAAATAGCGTAGGAGAAAGGACAGAACCTTGCGGTACCCCTGAATTCAGCTGAAACTCGTTTGATGCAATCCCATCTATAACAACACGTATAGTGCGATCACTAAGGAAACTCGATATAAATCGAGAGAAATCATTACCGACACCAAAAGCAATAAGCTTTGGCACAAGCGCACCATGCCACACCCGATCAAACGCCTTGGAAATATCTAGAGCAACCACTTTGCATTCACCAAAGCGGTGAATGGACCGACTCCAACGTTCTGAAAGAAACGCTAACAGGTCTATTGTAGATCGGCTACCACGAAAACCATACTGTCTGTCACTGAGAAGTGAACTTGTCTCCAGATATTTCACAAGATGGTAATTAACCATGCTCTCCATCACCTTCGAGAGCGAAGAGCAAATTGCGATTGGGCGGTAATTGTCAGGGTTAGTAGCCTCACCCTTCTTGGGGATTGGCTGAACATTGGCCACCTTCCAGCAAGAGGGAAATATTCCCGCACGGTACGAAGAGCTGAAAAGGTTGTTTCAACACCAGTGCTGATATGCCATCCGGCCCCGGTGATTTGTTTACGTTAAGATCCGAAAGAACCCTTTTGACTGCGCGTGATCGGAAAAATATCTTGGGCATAGTACATGATACTCTTCCGAAAACGGGCAGTGATTGATTGCTTTCCGGCAAGATCGAATTACTCTTTTAACGAAGGATCAAAAGGTCTTACTGCCCCGAGGAGCAGCAAGGACCTTAGCACGAAGACGCTGTTCGTGTAGAAATTTTTCTCGTCTAAGTACTTCGTAGGTGATCAGTAGTTGCGTTTTTATTGTTTTTAGATAAGAGTAAAAAAAAGTGTAACTAGTTTAAAATTTGTGACAAGTGAAGTGATATTAATATTTAATTTTATTAAAATAAGTAAGTTTGTAATTTTTGTAATCCTTTAACAAATTTTGAATTGTGTTTAAATTTTTCTGCAGTGTGTGATAAGCGTAAAAATTTTTGTTATGTTTGCGGTTTATTCGCTGACAAAAAATATCGCTTTGATCTGAAGAAAAATAAATTCTTGGTAAATGCCTTCAATACAGTTTTTAACTGCTCATACAGTTCTAGCAAATGTTATGAACCTGAAAGTATTTGTACAAGCTGTTCCAGTATGCTTAAGAAAACTAAGTCCGAAAAGCTTATAAGCCATTACCATTATCTTTCCCTTAATCCCTTATCTAAAATGTAATGAAACTTTACATAAACAAAGTGATGATGAATCTGAAAACGAGAAATGTGATATGGAATATTTACCAAAATCGGCTGAGCCACATTTTGTGACAAATGCATATTTTTGCGATCTTGTGCGAGATTTAAACCTTTAGTAACTTTTGCAAATATAAGCCGATTTTTACAAATGATATCTCGTTTTTTTCTACATAAAATTATCTTTAAAAATACAGTGCAAACAAAGAAAGTTTTTCATAGAAAAAAATTGAAATAACTCTTGTTGAATTTGAAAAATTAGGAAAAAAATTAGAAACTTTTGATAAACACTCACCTAATTTCTTGGAACATATTTTATATGAATACATTTCATAAAAGCATAATTCTTTGCCTTTCCAAAACTGTTTAAAATTTTGAAATCGATCAATAAGTGTGTGAGTTAGAGGTACTAAAAAGTGCTACGACCTACCCTAAAACAATTTTTTGAAAATAACTCAAAATTTTGAGGGTGTTTCAAAATTTTTGAAAACGGTTTTTGTATGTCCTCACCTAGGCCTACAACCTCCACTAGGTCGGTTTTCAAGTTCTGACAAAAAGTGTTTTTTTGTAGCAGTGTGTTATTTAAAAAAAATTTATATGATTTAAAATAATATGTTCAGGGGAAAATGCATATATTCTCTTTAATAACTTATTAAATTATCGCAACTAGTTGTTTTTTTTTTTGTTTAAAACAACAAATTATTGTTCAAAAATATTTAAAAAAAATAGAATAAACGAATCATAATAATAGTGATGTTAACAAAAAGTGCTATTTTTTAGATATTTATTACTAGCATATACCCGCTACTTCGTAAGCGTCTCCTTTTTCTTTTAGGACATATTTTTATGCCAAAGTTTATTTTTCTAGGTTAAAACTTGTTTAAATTCTAGCATTTAAGCCGCCACCTTAGTACAACCAAAAAGCTTAAGAAAAATATCAAATTTTCCGTATTTCCTTTTTTGGGTACTATATTTTCCCCCCATTAAAGTATCAAAAATTTCAGTATTGTAGGGCCCATACTTTAGTACGAATATGTTAATGAATGGAGGAAAATGTTTTGTAAAAAAGTACCAAAAATTGTTACGATTTTTACCACCTAAATGTTCGAATTTCGAAAAAGTACCAAATTTGTATATGTATTTTTTGATGAGTTTCAAATGTGGTTTTAACTTTGTTTCTGCGTTATTGGTTCAAAAGATACATGGGGTGGAAAAAAGTACTAAAATTCAGATTTTACCTGTTTACTCCCTAATAGGGCCGAATTTCAAATAAAGTACCAGACACCTGTCCGCTTATTTTTTTTAAAGAACAACGATAAGTTACATTTATTTTGCATCTCTGTTTGTTTTGGAGATTATGCCAGCGCATTGAGAAAGGGACCGAAGGGTAAAAAAAAATCAGTTTTCACTGCGTGTGGCGAGACATCTCTTAATATGGCAGCCCTGATTATGTTATGAAAATGTTTAAGGTAATCTGGGAATGAGTAAAAGAAACAAGTATATTATATTATTACACCCTACAAGAAATGAATGAGCGAGTAGTCACAATTTTCATTTTGGTGTTAAGAAAATTATAGAAAAAATGACCGATTGTGACCGAACACTTGATTTCGGTCATTTCTTTCTATCATTTTCTTAACACCAAAATGAAAAATGTGAATACTCGCTTATTCATTTCTTGTAGGGCATATAACACATAACAAGAAATGAATGAGCGAATAGTCACATTTTTCACGTTGGTGTTAAGAAAATGACTACTCGGTCATTCATTTCTTGTAGGGTATAGACGTATGGACACTAATAATATTGTTGTTTCTTTTCAATCAATTCGGTAAAGCATAAGAAATCAAGTGAAAAGCAACTGAAGCAGGGATGATAAATTACATTCTCAAAGTTGTACTTAATTCGATAAAAATTATACTAAATCACAAATATATTTTTTAATTGTTCTAATATTACATATATATATACATATATAAACATACATTAAAATTCACTTTTACCTTACATTTATATTTGCAATATTTATTTGCCAATTAACAAAAATGTTATGTAACTAATAAAAATTTTAGACGAAGAATTATTAGCTTATTTTTTAAAGATGATAGTGGAACAGGGTACAAATATGTTTAACAGAGTAACAATTCCAAAAAATATTGTTTTAGAACGTAAGTTTCTTTTGGATTTGGAATCCCGCTAAAAACCCCTTTTACCGCGATTGATTGTATATTAATAAATCATGCTACAGTCTTTATTTGAATCCCATATAAAAGTATGTATTCGTATATTTCATATCAGAGCCCAACTTACGGAAGTCGATATCGATCGAAATTACAATTTAAATGCCGTAATTTGGGCCCAGGAATAACAAGGAACAATATAATCATTTTATTATTTTTCAAGGAGATCAAAGTATGATTGATGTAGGAAATTAGATTTTTTATAAATTTCTACATAACCTTACTTTTAATTAGAAAAGGCGTATTAAACACATATTTTTTTTTGTTCGAGACATAAAACTTTATAAAAAAAAGAATTTATAAAAAAGTTTAGGTCTAAATTAAAGCCAGGATAAGTTTTTTGTTAATTTAATGGCAACAAGATTTATTTGATTGTAGTTAATACTTAGTCTGAAATAAATTCGATGCAGTATTAACATAAAGGAAATTTTTTATGAATTTATGGTGTGAAAAAATAGTATAGATGATATACCTTTAGAAATTCTACAGATATCTGGAAACATTTCATTAATTTTATGTTTCATTTTTCCAAGCCTAGATCAAAAAACTTTAATGAAAAAAGTACAATTGTACTGACTTTATCATCCCTGAACTGAAGTAAATGAACCCTTGAACTAAATGAATTGAACTAAGTGAATTGAACTAATTGAACTGAACTAAGTGAACTGACTGACGCAAAAGACCCAAGCAAAGACTATAGATTTATAAAGATATTGCACGACCATACAAAGTTCATACATTTTTCTGTCTATATCAGTGATGTCAATTATGATTGTGTTGGTGAGATTACTCTTATCTCTTACATGCCCAGCGGGCGAAATATGCGGTTGCGAGGCCTATTGCGAGGCCTTATTCAAGACCTTTTCTAAGGGTCATCTATGTTCGATTAAATTGTTGGGAACCAGGTAAGGTATTAAAACTTACAAAACATTTTCATGAAAGGGCGATGCAAACACCAGGGCCAGCATTATGCGAGGAAATATAGTTCATGCTTTCCATTCATTTTTCATCAGACCATTTAAAGTTAACTTACATTTATTGCTATGAAGACTTAAAAGCAATAAATAATAATACAATTATCGAAAAATGTTGAGTTATGGACAGACACAATCAGTTATTATTTAAATAAATTTAATTTGGAACCTCAGAACCTTGCTTATTTTTTGGAAAAATTGCGCAGTTCACAATATTTGAAGTCTTTTTAAAACCTAATACAATTCTTTCCAATATTTTTCGTTTTTTGCTCAACATACCTTTGCGAATTCTAACAATGAAAATTCATTTGCTCATACTAATGCAAATATTAAGTTTAAAAATATTCTGTAAGTATTTACCACCATTATAAAAAGAGAAGATTTTACCAGCCTATAATAAATACTTTTATTTACCAATAATATCTTCTAAATTTATATTGCAGTTTCGTAACAACAAAACATTTTTTAGGTTTGCGGATGTTAATTTACCTGCTGTCACATTTGCTTTTATGTGTATAGATTTACACATAAATTGTATCAAAACAAGACTTTTTTAACTTGTTTTTTAAATATTTTTACCTACTTAAGAAAAGAGTTTTCAAAAAAAAAACCCACCGACGCGATTGGTACAGAAACAAAAATATTTTTACAATCACAAAATACTAACAAATTCTTGTGGCTTTTTCTTTTCTTAATAATTTCTGCATTTAGGTACGTCTTTTTAACGAAAGAAAAAGGGACCCTGTTACAGGCATCAACGAATTTTTTCACGAACAAAACACATATCGTTAGCTTAAATGCAAAACAATTATTTTGAAAATTTGAAATTTTTGTTGAGTAGGATTCACTTTACATATATATTTTTATAAAATTTTAAAATTCTATCTTAAAAAATAACCACAATTGCACAATTGTGCAAAGAAATGGAAATCCCTGTTTTAAAATCATTGTACAATGTCAAAAACAGAAATAAAACAAAACAAAAACATAGATAATAAATAAAATAAAAAAGATAATAAAACAAAAAAAAAGATGTACCTACATACAGTTATTGTATATTTATTTATATACATAAATATATTTAGAGGCCTCAAAACAGGCCTTGCAATATTTGCGATATTTCCCGCTGAATGAGAGTGTTTCTCAGTAAACAATTATATTTTACGCTCGCAAAATAAAAGAGCGTAAGCGTACATGTGAATTAATTTGCACAATTGTGCAAGGCGCTGACATCCCTGGTCTATATTAATTTTTCTGGTGGTTTTAGCCGCTAAATCCACTTGTGAGAGTAAATTACAGTATTTATTATTACTCTCAGAGAACTTTTCTCACTTATCAGCGTATATGTATGTGCACACGCGTGTGTGTGTATGTATGTGTATACATTGCATTTAAAAAAAAACAAACTAAAAGAAATCTCGTTTTCTCGTTGAAAACACATTTAAATAATAAAAGATGTTTTGTTTGCATCCCATTTATGTGCAAATAACCTACGTTAAACCAAATGTGACAGATTTTAATTGTAGGGCAATAATATGTGTTTTATTGTTGTACAGATGAAATTATATCGATTCGCACCGAAGTTCAAATGCTGTTATTGTCTAAATTTAAACAATTATAGGCATATAAAAAATAATTTTTCTGAAAGAATAAACTGCTTTGTTCATAAAAGATATTGTATGTTTTCTAAAGCGACATGGCCACACATTAACATGCCTCATCAAACTCACAATTTTGTAATTGTGTTAGTAATAAAAAACTCACAAGTATGGTTCAATGTGAATTTGATGATAATCAAAATAGGCTGAGTTCCAAAACATCATAATACTTTGCAGTCGAAGTCAAAAATGTACCATCAAGTTTAACGATGCACAGTTTGGTCATTGTGAACGCATCGGTAACTGTTTTGATGCACTTTGGGACAGATAACATTCTAAAATTTTACACGGTTGCATTGTAGAATGCGTTTAAAAAAGCGAGTTGTCTTGCAACTGACGTTTTGGAACTCACCCTTTTAATTTTTATAAAAATATGCCACCAGTTTGATGTGTATGAACGTAATTTCTTTCAATTTTATTTATTTTTGTTTAAAAATTTTTTTTTAAAATTGTATTATTTGAAAAATTATTAAATCGTTTCCGTCGAAAAATCCAATTTTATTTATTATAACAACAAATTATTATCACAAATTATGCAACAGATTCAGGCTTTGGAAGTTTGTGTGCTCCTTCCGTCTTACTTTTTGAAGTTTGTAAAATTCTTTTAAAGGTCTGCAAAAATGTTTTTACAATATAAAGAAATGAAAATAAAAAATTTATTGTTGAGCAATGCCTAAATTGTATCAACATTTTAATTTATTCTTTTTGGTTTGCGTACGTATCTACATATGTGCTAAACACAGTATGGAGATGTTAAATTTACTAGTCCTTATATTATTTCGGAAGCATTACATGCAGTCTACAACTGACATAAGATGCTTAACTTTAACTTTAGACTCATCATGTTAGAAGTTTTCTCATGTTATAACACGGTTGTTAATGCAAATGTTTTAACAACGCTTTTATAACTTCAAGTTATAACAGCAAGTCATGTCAGTTGTAGACGGGCAGTTACAAATAAGAAATATTTAAAAACATCTACAAATCATCGATAACATACTGAAAAACCTAAACATTTTAACCATTAAACTTGTATGAGCCAGCTTATATGAGCAAATATTATAAGGAATAGAAATGTTTCTTTCCTGCAGACAAGCGAAGAACTTCGCGGGATAGGACAAAAAAATATGTGGATTTCGCTACTTTCAATATATAGAATGAAATCCAATAAAATCAAACCCATATTATTAAAATTGTTCGCATATTATAATTTTATTTTTATTTATTTATTAAAAAAGTGTTATATTTTACAGCAACTTAAATAATATTCAACAAATTCAGACAAATAATTAAGTATATTGATGACATAGCCTCGTACACGGATTGTCAAAACATGCGCTCTATTTACCAGATATGATTTTGCAACACATAATAATTTTTTTTGGTAATACTCGTAAAATTATGCGATTCAAGGTTTTAAATCTGAAAAATCGCCAATAAAGCTTTCAGATTATAAAAGGTATTATTAGACTGGAAATAATATGGAATTTTATTAGAAATATTATCATACATTTCTCTTTTAGTCGTATTAAAGTGCTTTTCGGATAGATTGATCCACATTATGCAAATTCTGAATCGAATAACACAAAAGCCTTTAAGTGTGATTTCTAATCTCAGGAAATCAAAAGCCTAAAACCTATTTTAATGTCCCTTTCCGTCAATCAGAGAGTACTCACACCCCTGAAATAGAAATCGCAGATATATATGTATGTACAATGAAAATTAAGAATATTTTAATGAAGATGCCGATTGCTTTACATCCAACAATGTGCCAATAGAATTAACATCGAGTCGATATTTTGTTGGTTACATATCACAACGAATATCATGCGTTAAATGTCGTATGGATATAAAAAACCCGCGCAAAATTTTGTCATATCCTTCAGAAATGTTTGTTCATGCAAAAAATTGTCAAAAAGAATCCGACTTTGGAGGTTTGTGTGCTCCCTCTGACTTATTTTTTGAAGTTTGTAAAATTGATATAAAGGTCTTTGAAAAAATATTTTTACAAAATAAAGAAATGAAAAGCATAACAAAATTTATTGTTGAGCAATGCGTGAATTGTACCAAAAATTCAATTTATTCTTTTTGGTTTGAGGAGAATGACGTATGTTATAAACACAGGATGGAGATGCTCAATTTACTACTAGTTCTTATATTATTACGGAAGCATTCCACATGGGATACTTACAACTACAAATTATCAAATATTGAAAAAGTTAAAATCTTAAACCATTTAACTTGTAAAGAGCTCATAAGTAAAATTAATAAATACTCATAGTAAATTCGTTTGATATATAAATAAATACACACATGCTAAGTGCATAATTAAATAATCTAAAAAATGGAATTATAATTCGGTGCAAATCGATGTAGTTTAAGTTTTACAAAAATAAAACAAATACTGTTGCCCTACAATTACACAATCCGTCGCATATGCTCTTACGTAGGTTATTTGCACATAAATTGTTTGAAAATAAAACGAAATAAATTAAAAAAAATACCAAAAACCGGTTTCAACCAAAAAAAAGCACACACACACACTTCCCTGCAAATATTATTGGACCACCTGATCCAATTTCATGAAATGGACTACTCTATGGATGTAATGCAAGCATGGACCATGCCATTGTTAAAAAGTGTTTGTAGTGAGACGACATGTCTTCGTTTTTTAACGACATGTTTCGTTTTTAAACGAAGTTAAAACTAATCCTCTTGTGTTCACAATGGAGTAGTTTTAAAACTACTCCTTTGTAGTCCAAAGATGGGTTATATGGTCCTGCCCTAGGACATCGTAATGTTAAATAGACCATGTTTTTTCCATACGTTTGGGTTACTTTTGGACTAGTCCTAGTCCCTTGTGGACTACTCTTTACACGCGTGTTTGGACTGGTCCTATTATTTGCAGGGTTTGGCTGGCAAAAACAGCAAACATGTGTATGTATTAATGCATGTGGTTTCTTGCTCTCTTTAGTTCTCTGAAAATGAGCACGAAGTTTTTGCTTTCTTGTCACTTCCCCCCCTCAGCTATAAGAAGAACAAAATTTTTAAAAATTTCAAATGTACTAAGTGCAACATCTTTATAAATCTATAGTCTTTGACCCAAGTGACTAAAGTGAACTACTGAACTGAAAAGAACTGTCAAACTGAAAGACAGTTCACCGTTCATCTGACTGAGTAGTTCAATTGAACTAGTTCGTTCATGAACTACCCAACTCTACTAGTTAATAATATTTAAGTGAGTAAATAACAGTATAAAACAAAACAATATAGCTAAATGAATTTTTCTCACTAAACACAACGTTTGTTGAACTAATGCATTTGTTTAACGTGGTTTGTGTTTTGTTATTTTTGTTTTGATCACGCCATTTGTGTTGATGGTTGCGGCCTGTTTTTACACATTGCCACTTCACTACCAAAAAAAGCTTTCTGTCTTTTTTTTCGAAAGCTGCCTTCGCAACTGATTTGGGCCCTTTTCACACGTCACTTTTCACAGTTCTGTGTATTCTGTGACACGTATGTAAATCCTTAAAATTGCTCTCCTGAACAAAACCGGTTTTACCCTTAGGTCCCTTAGGTAGGGTATTTTGCGCGTCACATGCATAGATTATTTTACAATGTACAGTAAGTAGAAATCAATAGTTTAGTGGGTATTTATAAAAAAATACCCCAAGAAATTTTTTTAACAATCGGCAAAGACTAATATGCTGTTTTGACAACACAAGTGATTGAACGTGTAAGAAATTTGTATGAAAAACACTGAAAAAACAGAGTGCTTTTCATTTAAATTTTTCTACACGTTCAATCACTTGTATTGTGAAACAGCACATAAGGCTTGCCCTAACGCCCACCAAAGTTTGAGTTAAAGATATTTTTACATGAAATCAGACTTTTATGTTTCATAACCCTGAAAAAACTAAATTTATACGGTCCGCAGTAGCCCCTTTTCCTAAAACCCGTGACAAAAATACAAAATGAATTTTGTGAAATGAATGAATCATCGTAGAAAGAGCTACTTACTTATCACTATTCCAAAACGATTTACTTAATTCGATTAAAAATATAGGTGGTGGATCTGCTTAAAGTCGACAATTTTTTAGAAAGCAAAAAACTTTAGAAGAACTTGATAGATTATACGGAAATATTGAGAGAAGCGAAATTATAGAAAATAATTTTTCTCTGATATATGCAAATATTAAGGCAAAATGGGTGAAATCTAATCGAACCATTCAGAACTTCAACTCCAAATACGAGGACTGGCTTAATGAAGACACCATCCTGGATATATTGGCAGTAGATAAACCCACCACATCAACCAGAGGAGCAAAAGGAAAGCCAAAAAAAGTATTGAGGAGTGTTCAATTTTCACAAGAAAGAGGAAACTTGCCGATGCCACCAATGACTTGACCAAGAAGCATTTATCGGACGCGCTGTCTATTAAATACACAAAGGATAGCGACGTTAGGTCGCAGATAACCAAATCTGTTGCTGATGCAAGCCCACTGCGACTAAAAAGGATTAAGGAAAGCATTCCCACGCCCACAAACGCACACATTTAAAAGTATGGTTCCGAAGAAGCCTTGGCCTTGTTTATGGACTTAGAACTTTCTAAAGAGAAATATGAGAAACTACGGGCATCTTTAACGCGACACGGCGCACAGTGGCGCCATTTGAGTTTTTTCGTTGCAAAAATCATATCTTTTGAATCGAATAAGATAATTAACAGTTTAGTCTTTTAGATATACCTTCTCTTACGAATTGTGATGAATATTTTACAGAAATTTGAAAAAATTAATTTAAAAAAAAAAAATTATTTTTTTTTTAATTTGTTGGGTTGTAATTTAAAACATAAAACCCTAAAGAAAAAAAATAAAAACAATCTAAAAATGTAAAAATAATTTTTTTTAGTTACCATAAAATTGATTTTTCTACTAATTTTAACTTTGATAACCCATAAGTAGGCCCCTACAAAGCGTAGCACCCTTTCCAAACGCGCATTTCATAGGCTGAAAAGTTATCTGTCATATGCTGTTTAAACTGTTCAATTATCTTATTCGGTTCAAAAGATATGATTTTTGCAACGAAAAAACTCAAATGGCGCCACTGTGCGACGTTAAGCAAAAATCGCCTCTAATCAGGAAATTAAAAATTTTACATTTTAATAGTTATTTTTTCTATTATTTTATATTAAAACACATTACAAAGCATTACATTGTTAATGGTAGGTTGATATAAAATTTATGTAAGTGGATTCGGTGTTTTAAAATTGTTCTAAAAAAAAAATCGACAAATCAAAACATATTAAAAACTATGGCAAATTGGTAAAGGTATTTTATTGTTTACATATTTTGTGAAAACAACCTAAAAAATAAATAGTGAGAAAGTTAAAAAAATATGGATATTATCGCAGCCAGTACATGTGCACAATTGATAATAAATCAATTATTGGATTTATCCTCTTCATCTGATGAGGAAGAAATGTCCAATATATTTAATCGTAGTGGTCAGTCGCGTGTCAAAGGATTCATTGAGAATGTCGTCCATGCGCATTCCGAGACAAGTGTAAGCAAAAAAAGTGTAAATATATTGATACACACTATAATTAAAATAAAAATTTCATGTATTTAAAAAAATTAGTTTAAAAAGAATTTTCGCATAAGCCGAGAAAGTGCCACACAACTTATGGAAAAGTATTTCCAATCATATTCAAAAAGAACGTACAAAGGTGGAAGACTACAGACAAGTGTTGAAACACAGGTTTTGTGTTTTTTATGGTAAGCTTAAGAAAATCGAATGCAAGTAAAAAAAATTAATTATTTAATTTTAGGTTTAGTGGAAACAAGACAATTTTTCAGGAAGTTGCCAATATTTTTGACATGTCATTGTCAAATGTCCACACATGCTTCAGAAACGTCTTAAATTTTATAGTGGATGACATGGCGCCAGAGGAAATAAAATTCCCTCGCTCAGAACAAGAGAAGGAAAAAGTTGCGGAGGATTTTAAAAAGGTTAGATGCTATAATATATATAAGTAGTATACATACATAGTCAAAGAGTGTTTTAGGTTTCAAGAATTCCAAATGTTTTAGGATGCATTGATGGCAGCTATATACATATTAGGTCACCAGCACTCAAAATTCGTTCTACATACGCAAACAGACACGATGGATTGTCAATAACTCTTCAGGGTGTTTGTGATGCAAGCCTAAAATTCTTAGACGTATTTACTGGTATTCCTAGCAAAATTCCCGATGCACGTGTGTTAAAACTTTCATTCATTGGGAAATAATTATCTTATTTATGTTCTCCCAAATATTATTTGCTGGGCGACTCGGCATATCCTCTAAGGGAATACCTTTTGACGCCATATAGAGATTATGGAAACTTGAGTGATTCACAAAAAAATTTCAATAAAAAATTTTGTCAAACGCGAGTCAAAATTGAAAATGCATTTGGAGTACTTAAATGCCGTTTCCGGCAATTAATGCGAATGGATTTCCATAATGTTGAAACAATGGCGAAATTTGTTCTTGCGTGCTGTGTCCTTCACAATATTTGCATTGTGCGAAATGAAAGCCTTCCAGAAGAAATTCCTATGGAAAGCGATAGAAGAGACATCCTGCAAACACAATTAGGCCAAATCAAAAGGGATGAAATAAAAAACATTTTGTTCAGATCTTCAATTTAATGTTTATTTGTATGTATTTAATTTTTTTATGTTAAATTGCTAACAAAATTTGAAGGGTAATTGTTAAACAACAATTAGCTTAATATTAATTCCCAGTACGGATAGTTCACTCCTTGTAGCACAATCCATTTTTAAGGAAAGTACCTGTGTTATTCGTTTGTCGCTCAGTTAATGACTGGCTCCCTTTATTTAAATAAACAAGTAATTGACAATTCATCCTATTTTAAATGGGGATGCCATACTACACGTATATGTATATACAACATCTCCCCTTTAAAATATAATTAAATAAAGTAAAGATATTTGTAAAATATTTGAAATTTAGTATGGAATTCATATACATATATATATATATATATATATAAGTTAAATTCATTTAATAAGCATTATACTGAATTAGATTAAGCTGTTCTTTTTCGAATCCACTTAGAGTTTCTACGAAGAATAGCACCGTCTTCCAGTTGTATCCAGTAGGACCTAGGACTGCCATGAATGTCGACTATAACAGCTTTGGTCCAACCTTGTTTGTCTTGATACCATATCATCTCTCCTTTTGCGAAATTCTCTTTAAATTTTGCTGATTTATCATAATATTTTTTAGATTGTAACTGATTTTTTGTTATGTTCTTGGAAATATTGGGAATCACTTTTGGTTGAAGCAATTCGGTTTTAGTTGGTAGTAATGTACGAGTTTTTCTACTCATGAGAAGCTCTGCTGGTGAAGCATTTAACTCTTTAAGAGGTGTGTTTCTAGGCCAAGCCATAGATCATCATTGCTTTCAGAATACTTTAGAATTCCACACTGTTAGTTTTGCAGGTTACATTTTTAAGTCTGTCGAACAGGTCTTCTAAACTACATCTGTCTCCAAAATTGTTATTTAGTACGGTTTGAATTTCTGTCCAAGATTGTGCCTGGCAGTTTATCTCTATTATTTCCCTAGCCTTTTCAGTTAAGCGGCTCATACACTTGCAATATAATTGTACAGTTTTACGTTTTGTACAATTATATCGCCAAGGTGTATGTGATATACGATGATGTCACAATATATGGGCAACAATCAAAATAATTTGATTTTTATTGCACAACGAAAAGAAAGTGAAATGTGTTGGCAACATTGTACAATTCTGTTTATGTTATTTCTATAGGTTATGTTCACCTTTGAATGAAGTGCGACTTATTGCATAATATAGGACAAAATGGAAATAATAGGGCGAATATCATATACAATAATATTGCAAGTGTATGGGCCGCTTTAGTCTGCTTTTAATTATGTCAGAAAACAGTAACTGAGATGGTTCGTCGTAAGCAGCGAGTACAGGGTGGACTCTACCCATCAAGTAAGTGAAAGTCTGTAGGTCGCGATGATCGGCACTAAATTCTGAAAGATTATTCAAATACAGTCAAATCCCGATAATTCGTAATCGCAAGGGACCGGCCGTTTATTACGAATTATAGGGGTTTTCGATTTAGCGGGGTTTCGATTTAACGGGGTTAAAAACAAATAAATACGAATTAACGGAGTTTTTCAATTTATTTACTAAAACGATGCGTGTGCTTTGACATTTTTCTTTATTATTCATGTAACAAACTGATCTAAGAAAATAAACATACACACACAAGCAAAAACCCACAGAAAATATAGCGGTAAGCAAAATATCATTCTTTCCATGTTTTAGTTGTTTAAATTACGAATTATAAGTGGTACTTAGCAAACAATTACGATTTATAAGTGGTAAAGAATATTTTATTTGAAAAAAAAATTACGAATTAGCGAGGGGACCAAAATGTATGAAAATTTTACGAATTAACGAGATTTTTTCAAGGGACCGACAGTTTACTAAGAATTATCGGGAATTACGATTTATCGGGGTACGAATTATCGGGATTTGACTGTATTTATTTATGTGGGTTGATCCTTACTAAAAGAGGTAAATTTTGTTCTGTCATTGTCGTTAGTTTTTCTAAAATCCTTTAATAATATAAAAAATTCAAAAATACCCTTTTTTATATTCTTATGCGTTTTTGTCGCTCACTTTTATTTTCCAGATATTTAGTTCTTGAATTAATTTTTGTAAGTGTTATTCCTCGAGAATATTTTCTGAGACTTTCCCTCTCTTCCTCTTTTATAAGATACAATTCAGTAATGAGTTCTAATTCCTTTTCAATTGCGAATCTTTCTCTTACATACATTCGTTTAATAATTTGATCAATGGAAAATGTAAAGTTATATGTATACTAAAATGTTATTCTTACTTTAAATCTTTGATGTATGATCTCCAGGTTAAGCTGTGGATGTAGCTGGTGGAATGTTTTTTTTATTTTTGATGCAGGTTGAGCTGTGGATGAAATTTAAATTTTTGATGCAGGATCTCCAGGTTGAGCTGTGGATGAAGCTATTGTTGTTTTTTACTACTTCAGTTTTGAATGTCTTTATTAAAATTCAATAGATAAAATGTTGTATGTCGTTGATTAGCTAAATTATTGAACAAAAATAATTTCCAGCTATTTTCATTTCTTAACTTAGTGTTATGTTTTTCTTTTGTTTATAAGTTTATTTCTAATGCTATTTTTGTTTTTTGTATTGTCAATTTATTAAAACTTAAAAAAAAAATTTTTTCACTTCAATCGTTGCTGGTCTTTGTTGGAAAAATGTTGCTGTTGCTACGATCTTTCTTAGTCAACACAAAGCAAAGTTCAGAAAGTAATCACGTTAATATTATCGCGCACAAAGAGTTTAAAACTTTGAGAAACATTAATTAAAAGAGGGTTTCGTTCACTCCTTGTTTTTTTTTTTTTTTTTTTTGTAAGTGATATCCTTTTAAAAAAAATTCACATTCACTTCTCTTTCAGTCGTAGTAATTTAAAATAAGTTTAAGGCAGTTCGTTTTCTTTGGCTTCTTCGCCGAACACACACTAACTATATTTTAAATTATTTATATCATGGAGGGTCCCTTGGGATTCGGAGGATATTTGATTTTGGTTGTTTTTCTACGCGATTAAACGTTAAGACATATGTACATAAGCGCTTTTTTTTTTTGCTTATTTGGCGAATCCTACCGACTGGGCCAGTTATTGATCTTAAAACTAACTGCACCAAAAAAATAAAACGCATTTGTCACTTTCTTTTTGAAATCAACTGAACTTTTATTCAAATTATTTTGTTCTTACATACTATTTTTCTACAAATTATATTGCTTAAGGCCGTTACACACTATCCCACAAAGTCTTAGTGCTGGTTCACACACGTCCAGTTTGACTCGTCGATTCTTGAGTTTTTAGGAGAAAGTGGAAATGAAATGGTATTCTCTCTTCCCTTCTCTCCTAAAAGCTCAAGACTTGACGAGTCAAACTTGAGGTGTGTGAACCGGCACTTACGTATTTTATGAAAATGCTTCCCTGATCTAATTATTGTTTATAAATTTTCAAAAAACAATAACAACATATCATGACAGGGTTGCATTTTCATAAAATATGTAAGACTTTGTGGGATAGTGTGTAAAGACCTTTATTAAGTAAATTTGTTATTTGTCGGTTTTTGCCTAAATAATTCTTTGGAAAAATGAAATAATTAATTTAGTGAGAAAATAGGTTTCTGCTTATTAAGGCCGGGATTCATTTTCCTACACAATCGTACGATTCATTCACACCAAAATCTGAAGGAATTCTTTCCGACATAAAAAAATTTCTTCAAAATCTGTTGTCAATGTCACACTATCCTACAATAAAGATGCAAACTCAAATGTTTTGCTGCTGGGAGCAAAACAAGTTTATGTTTAAAATGAAAAATAGATTGAATTGCATTTTAGCTATGAGAACGGAAAAGCAGTTAAAAGCAATTCTCAAGAAAACTGTCTGGAATAAGGTTTGGCAATAATAAAATTAAATTTAAAAATTGCACAAAGTTGCAATTAATATGTATTGATGTGTATAGGTATGTATGTATGTACATATGATTTTTATATTAATGATATTAACTTTTGATAAGGGAATATTGGGAGACATTATAACACTTCATCTCAAGTGTTATTTAGCTGGTCGTAACACTGTTTAATAGTCAAAATGTTTGCTAATCTTATTAAAAAAAAAACAAAAAACTAAATACATTCCAGGTAATCTCGGTGCTACAAACACAAGAAGTTTGCTTTTGTAAAATCATTGTACAATGTCAAAAGCAGAAATAAAACAAAACAGAAACAAAGATAATAAACACAATTTTCACATCCAACAATGATAAGGCTTAAAAAAAGTTATCAGCAGGGCTTAAAAGCCCCCTGTAATAAAATCGCCATGAATTCTGTTTAGTTTTAATAATTTATTTTTTTTTATATTCCTCTTTGTGTTTTTCGTTATTTTCCTATGTTGTTGGCATTGATGCTACTTGACGTTAATTTGTATCTATGTATGTTGTTAACAACAACTTACAGAATCGCATAATCGCTAGTTCAAACAACAAAACAGGTTGACAATTGTAACAACTGTCATTATTATTAAAAGTAACAGAATCTCACTACTGGTCCCCATCATATTTTGGGTCTTCAGAAACCCCATTTCGGACAATTGTTTAAAATAAATTTAAAATTTTTATAAAAGAAAGACCTCAAGCTTAATAAAAAAAGTAATATAAATTTATAAAGGTCGAATAAGAGACAATTTACGTAATATAACAAAAGTATCAACTGAAATAAACATTTAGGTCTGTTTTTCCCATTGGATTAAATTATTTGAACTATTTGAGTTATTCGAGTTAATTAAAACTCTATTTCGGTTAATGGAGCAACATCAAAACTTAAAAATAGATTAATTCCTTACTCAAACTAAATAAAAGCTCTGAATGGCAGTCCTTTTTATTGGAGGTTCCCTTAACAATTTCGCAAAGAACAAAAACAATTTATTTCTAAATTTTAAAATCTAATGATTTTCCATTAACATTGATGTTAAGTAAACCAAATTTTTAATAACAAACACTTTTTTCTATAAGAAAACTTTGCTTGTAATTGTTGGTATTCTTTTGAAATTCTGTTATGACTCTTAAATGCAAAATAAAGGGGAAAACTGAAGCAAAGGAGCTTCTCGACCAATCTTTTAATTTCAGAAAAACTGTGGTTTTGCAAAGTAAACTCTTTTGATTTAGGTAATGAGTTCTGTTGGTTATCATTTTGTAAAGTATAGATTAAAAGTAACATTTTATATCCTTTCGTTGGTCAAAAAAAGAAAAAAAAAATGGATGAATGTGGTCGCGCAAACTTTTCATTATTTATAAGTTTATGCATTATGGTAATGAATTGTTTATAATATTTGTAATACTCATAAAAAAAACTATAGTTTTATGAATATGCTGAACTTCGTACATTGTATTAAATAAAAAATTTGTATGCATTTTATAATGGGTGGTAAGCAGATAGGGTAGCCAGATTTTAAATTCGGAAAACAGTACATTGAACACAAAAAAACAGTACAATCAAGAAAAAAACAGGACATTTTTTTTTGCGAAAACACAACTATTTATTTAAATTATTATATATTTAAAACTTTTGATTGAATATGCAACAATTATATAACGAAAAACACTTAAAATGTGTAACACCAAATGCATGATTTCCGTTTTATGGCATTTTATACGTATACGAAATTACTCCATTTGCGTTAAAAAAAAAAACACTAAAACGAAGCATTTGGACTAAAGGTTTTTTTTTTATTTGAAGACAGGAAAACCATAACATTCCTGTAAGCCATATAAGAAAGGAGAAAAGCCTAACTTAGCTTAAAACTATTAACTCGTTGATTGTGTAAGTATTATATTGGTATTTAAAGCAATTTTCACCACACACATAGTTGCACATATCATATAGAATTTGAGAAAATTTATGTGTCCTAAGTTAATTTTCCAATTTTAAACAATTCTTAAATTATTTACGGCCAATTTGACCAAGTTCAGCTGTAATCTATAAAATCCAAAAAACATATTTCAAAAGTAATCTAAGTGGAGAAAAGTGGTCCTGAAAGCAATTAGGTATTTTTATAAATTTTGAGCCCGGAGAATTTTTAAATTTGTACGTTTTCAATTTCACGTGATTTCGATTTCCAGAACTTGCCCGAATATTAAATTAAAGGAATTAAAGGTAATTGTGTTGGAATAAGTATTTAAAAAATATAAAATTTTTAACAAAATTTCGATTTTGTTTTTGTCTTTTTCAGGTGTTTAAAGGAAAAAACTATTGGAAGAGGTAGCCATAAAATCATATGTCTTAAAAATAATAACATGAAAATATACAACTGCTGCGAGTCACCTATTATAATTAAGATTTCTACTGCGTATTTACAATGACCACAGCGTAAAAAGTCTTATTATTTTAGAGCTTTTTTGTTTGGAACACAACATTTTTTTTAAGCTATGTACTGTTAAATATTAGGATATTTTCAAAATATGAGTTTAACAGGGATTTTCTTAATATCTTGGTTTTTTGTAGACTGAACACAAAAAAAAACAGTACAAAAAACAGTACAAAGTGTAAAAAACAGTACATTTGCGTACTGTTTCGGACATTATGCATAAAACAGTACAATTGCAAAAAATCAGTACATGTACTGTTTAAAACAGTACGTATGGCAACCCTATAAGCAGAGCTGCCGTTTTTTGGTTATTTCTAGCCAAAACTGGTATTTTTTTTAATGTAGAGATGCGAATATTTTTTTTCATTTTGCTCACTTTTTTCCTATTCATATTCTGAAATAACACAAACAAATCATCTACATATTTCGCTACGATTTTCTGTTTAAGAGACTATTGCCCAATACTTTTTTCTAATAATTTTTCTATAACAATATCACCTACAACTTGTGATGCTGCTGATCCCATAGGAAGTCCCTTTTCTTTGGTTTATGTATTTCCTTTTAATTGAAAATATCTACTATCATCTTTACAAGATTTTAATATTTTTCTTTTATTATTAAAATTGCTAGATCTACTGGAATATGCCTTATACCGTGTTCAGATATGCACCTCAATTGACTTTTACGCAATAAATGCCATTATTGAGCTCAATTATCCATACAAAAATTGCAATATAGTTATTGCTCAATTAATACGAAATTGTTAAAAATATTAAGTCAAATTAAAATGCAACCCTGTCACAAGTGTGTTTAGTAAACAAAACACAACTTACTAAACAAAGTGTTTTGACATTTGGCAACTTAAACTACAACAAAACAAAGGCCCATCCAATAGGTCTGCGCAAAAGCCAGTTGTTTATTCCCTAAAGATGTCAAAAGTTGTTTACATTTTCCTTATACATGTACATTTTTGTTTACGTTGAATGTTGTATGTAGTAGTAATATAAATTGAGTTAGCTAAATTGTGTATTTGTGAACAGAAAGATATTGACTCAATAAAAAAGGTATGTCTGAAAACGGTATTAATCTATCTTTAAATTGTATAGAATCCATTACATTATATTATGAACTATCTGCTAAGATTATCCCTGCCAGACTGCTTTAAAGTTAGCCCCAATGTCTGTACCATCTTCTTTCCCCTAAGCAAGTCCCGTGAAGCTCTGCGTTTGTCTGCAGGAGACCAGAGTCTCTGGCGGGAATCGAACCCGCAACCCCCGCCATTATAGATTAGCTCTAAATGTAAAATAACAAAAATTTTGACCCACCTCTCCTCTCAATTCTCCGCCCGTTGTCAAAAATCCGACTTCTTCAGGATATTTTCCATTGTAAGGACTATATACTAGGTAATATTCAGCTATTATTTATTTAGCTAAACTAAAATTAATTCTGCCAAATCTCTTAATTCTCCACCCACCGTCCAAGAACAAAAATTCGGCTACGTTAGGATTTGGCGTAGGTGTTTTACAACAATTAAGGAAATTAAATATCTATGAAGTTATAAAGATTATCAGTTATTTTTCTAATAATTTTCGTTGTTTATTTTGAAAGTTCATAAGAAGAAGAATTATAGCAATAAAAAAATGTATCTTAATGGAATATCCTTCAAATGAATTTTTGGAACACCATATATCATTCCTATAAGGTCTTTTAACAAAATCATTATTAGTCTTTTGTAATTTATTTGTAGGTTCCTTGTTGAATTTTTTATATATCAAATTATTTCCTACAATATTATTAATTCTAAAGTCATAATCATATTTGTTCATTGCTATTGTCGTATAACCCTTATCTGCTTTTAAAATTACAATATTCCTATTGAGTTTCAAAAATCATTCTTATCTAACATGAATTTATCCCAACTCGTAGAGGTGCCAGACGTACTGTTTTAAGCAGTACATGTACTGATTTTTGTCAATTGTACTGGTTTATTCACAACACCCAAAAGAGTACGCAAATGTACTGTTTCTTGTACCGATTTTTTGGTTAAGTCTCCAAAAAAACCAAAATATTATGATACCTCTCTTAAAGTTATACACAGTTAAAAAAAATTTGGGCTTTTTTAACGGTATGCTCAAGGCGAATTCATGTAAACGGTGGTGTCGATACTACAACAATCTACATCACCAAAAACACAACAATGAATTATTATGTTGCTTTCGTTGGTCGATACGTCAAAAACACAAGCAACACAGCTGTGTTTTCAACGCCACCTGAAAAATGAATTCGCGGTATGCTATTAAGTTATGTATATTTGAGGGATTTACCAAGTGTCATAAAGTCATATGTCTTAAAATAATAACATGAAAAATACGACTGTTGTGGACAACTCCTCATAATTTAGTGTGCGTTTTTGAATTTAAATCCGCTGATTTAAAACAAATATAAAAAATTAATGTTTACCGAAAATAAAAATGTTATTTAAATCTAATCCATGAATTGGATTAGATCTTACCTGACTATACTCCATTTTCAGACGCAAATTACAAATAAATTTTATTTTGTTTGTTTACCAAAAAGCAGAGTCCTAAGCCGATCTTATTTGACGCCGCAGGAGATTTGTTGGAAAAATTTGCAGCCACATGTTAGCCGGATAAAATTTTAACATCAACGGCGCGGCGGCGGCTTACAAAAACAAATACCGCTGACCGCAGGTCTCTTGTAATTAATTACGACAGCACAATTAATTTATCAAGCAAAGTTCTATTAATTTAAAACAACTGTTTGTTTACAAAGCAACACCACAAATTTAAAAAAACTGTTAACACCAAAGTTTTTACTATTTTTTTTTACTGCATTTTACTAAATTGCGTTCGCGTACACAAAATACAGTAAATGGGAATACAAATTGAGAGCTTAAAGTATTAACAAATTTTTGCAAAGATAAACAAACAAAAGTAACAAACAAAATGCTTACAAATTGTGAAAATTAATTAAAAGAAAAGTTGAAATAAAAATTAAACAAAAAGTGAATAAAATTAAATTATTAAACAGTGGAGCCCGTAGAGAAAATTAAATTATTAATCAGTGGCGAACGTAGAGCAAACGAGGTTGCAAAAATCAAAATTTTTATGAGGGCCGACGAAGTTTTGAATAAACCCATGTTATAGGAAACTTTTCAACGATTTCAAATATGCCACTTCTAATAATATCACATTTTTAGTTTAGAAGATATTACCGTTCAAAGTTGACCGACTTTCGGTTTTCAAAAAAAAACAATTTTTAGTCAATTTGTTGCGATTTCAGGTAAAAAATAGGTAACAAATCGCCTTATTTTTTATTTGTATTGATTGATGTATTTATTAAATGTATAATGATAAAAAAAAACTATTTGCTTTGTGTTTCTCCTGGTAAACCACTATTTAAAAACTATCCGTTTTTTCACTATTTTTCAACTTTGCCATATTTGCAAAACCTGTTCTTTGATTATTTCTTTACATAATTCAAAAGGTTTTATCTGCCCGTACGTGCCCGTTTGGCTTCTAGAGGTAAAAAAGGTTAAAAAGACATGGTTGCAGAAATTGTATGGCGTCCATTCCTTATATGTTTTGATTGACAGTAGTTTGATCTAATAGTTGTAAAAAAAAAACTACTCATTGAAATTAGCAGGTACGTACCTCACTTAAACAATACTTTGGCGTACAAATGGTGAAGAACAATATTGACTTATGGTCCCTACAGGTAGGCACAAATCTTATTTGGACACGTGCATAATATCAAAATTGCATTATTCAGCCTAAATCCATATGTATGCAGGGAACAGGTAAATTTTTAGGCATGGTAGCATAAGCCTATATATTGCAAAATAAGCATAATGCCTGGATTAGTCTACGACTGAAAGTTGGCGCAACAATTACTGAAACCATTAAACAATTTAAGTACTGAAAACATGGCGTTGAACAATTTAAAATTATTTGAACTGTTTAGAAAGTCAACCACACCAAAGTTTTTCACGGAAGCTGCTTTAGAAGAACTTGATAGCTTCTACGGAAATATTGAGAGAAGCGAAATTATAGAAAATAATTTTTCTCTGATATATGCAAATATTAAGGCAAAATGGGTGAAATCTAATCGAACCATTCAGAACTTCAGCTCCAAATACGAGGAATGGCTTAATGAAGACACCATCCTTGATATATTGGTAGTAGATAAACCCACCACATCAACCAGAGGAGCAAAAGGAAAGCCAAAAAAAGTATTGAGGAGTGTTCAATTTTCACAAGAAAGAGGAAACTTGCCGATGCCACCAATGACTTGACCAAGAAGCATTTATCGGACGCGCTGTCTATTAAATATACAAAGGATAGTGAAAGAGTTAGGTCGCAGATAACCAAATCTGTTGCTGATGCAAGCCCACTGCGACTAAAAAGGATTAAGGAAAGCATTCCCACGCCCACAAACGCACACATTAAAAAGTCTTGGCCTTGTTTATGGACTTAGAACTTTCCAAAGAGAAATATGAGAAACTACGGGCATCTTTAACGCAACACGACGCTGACGTTTTACCCGGATACAAGCATATTACGCAAGCCAAAATAAATTCACGACCACTGCATACGGAGTTTACGGAAGTCTCTGCGAAAGCCAATCTGCAGGATCTCATGGGCCATACAGCAAAACGGTTGTTGGAGAGACTTCCTGAAAATGAGGTGAAAATTCTTCCTGAGAAGTTGACATTGATCAGCAAATGCAGCTGCGATGGATCATCCGGACAAAGCGTTTATAAGCAAAGGATATCTTCCGATGACTCTACAATATCGGACGGAAATATGTTTATGGCATCTGTTGTTCCTTTGCAGCTAAAATCTGATGTTTTCCTACACTGGAATAATCCACGTTCGTCATCAGTGCATTATTGCCGACCAATAATGTTTCAGTTTGCAAGGGAATCGGCAGAATTCATAAGGACCACGGTGATGGACATTGAAGAACAAATAAGCAAGATTAAGCCTACAAAGCTGCAAATTGGAGAAGGAAAATATATTGAATGCAATTACGAGTTCCACCTGACCATGGTTGACGGAAAAGTCGTAAACGATCTGACAGGGACAACCTCAACAATGAAAATGATGAAAATACATCAAAGTTGTTGTTTGTTTTTTATTTTGTTTTTCTTAACCTACTTACAACTACAATTAATGTTAAGAGAATTTCAACTAATTGTAGCGGGAAATGTAAGATGAGATGAACGCACTGCTTATTGTTGATGTTGTTTTGTTTAAGCTTTGATATTATTACAAGTAGAACTGTTGCTATAATTCTTATACGTTTAACAGTTTTATTTGGTTTAATATCTTTAGTTTTTCTAAAATCTTTATGGATGAAGTTTCCTGATGATCTGGCCTAAGCAACCAGTGAAATGCGCATAGGAATAGCTTATTCCATCAACAATAAATTTCAAGTGTTTTTATCAATAATAAAAACTGGGAATTTAGCACGAATAACAAAATCTTTTGAAAATTTTTTTTTAAATAAAAAATAAAAGTTATTTTTAAATATTATTATTTCAAATGTTATTTTTTTAATCGGAAATAACATTTTCGGATTTTTACTTTTAAACAATACAAACTTATATTTAAATTTTACAAACAAAATAAAAAAATGGGCAAATTTTTCAAAATTTCAGATAAACAAAAATAATAAGGTTTTGATAAATAAGACAAAAAAAGGTACTTTTTAATCAAATGTTTTTTTGTTTGTTTGTTTAGAAGTCATTAAAAATGCTTATCCAGTCTTCTGTTTTTTGGCAATATGTACGCACGGTTCCAATTTCTTTTAGAAGAGATGCTGGTACTTCATATTCAAAACAGCATTTGGCGCTTAATTTGAGCCCATATCTGTAAAATTAATGTTTTGTATATTAGTAATGTTACGAATATTCGTATTCGAAATGCCGAATATTCGCCTATTTTACGATGTTCGTATTCGTATTTGGCGAATATTAATTAATTACATATGTACATCCTTCAAACAACTACAAATTTCAAAATATTTTACCTTACTCGAAGTACAGCATAAACGGTGCTAGTTATCAGTCTGTTTCTTAGTTTAGTTTTAACCAAATTTAACTGGCTAAAAACTCGTTCGACGTCTGCATTAGACCATGGTAGTGACAAAATTTCTAATGCAAAATCTGCTAAATCTTTGTAAGGGTTATTTACAGCGGAGTCTTTATAATTAAAAACTTCCAACCAAAATAATATTGTTGATGTAACTTCTTTCCATTTTGTAAAAGAAATACTACTATATTGCGAATTGATTGTATCTATTGTATCTTTCTTGTTAGAAAACATTGAAATTAGTGGAATTATACATTCTTTGTTTTGTCTTAAAATATTATCCACTGATAACATGTTGACCATTTTTAACATTTTAAAATTATCAGGTAGTCTAGAAAATTAAAAATGTTGGCAATTAAAAAACAACATTTATGTTTAATGTTAATACATACCTTTTCTTTAGCTGAATTATCAAATGAATAACAAAATTTACACAATTGACTCTTAATTGTTTTTCTATGTTAGCATCAATTTCGTTTTTGTGTTGTAGCAAATGCTTTTCAAAAGAATATCCCAAATATCGATAATAGCATATGTAATTATCTACTTCAGTAGAAAAAATATCTATATTTGCTGCAAGATCTATAGAAAACTGTTGAAGAAAATTAATGGTTGTTTCTATATCTTGTAAAAGTTTAGTTGGATCTGCGTTTTGGCTTTGAAAACTTTTGTTTAACATTTGCAGATTTGTTAGAATAGGTTTCAAAAACAAAAGGTACAAGTAATTTAAATTATTGCTGTATAAGTCAAATAATTTTGCCGCCATAAAACACTTTTCATAATTCCGAGCTATTCCAAAATGAGTTTTGAGTTCAATCCATTGATCTATTATTCTTGATATAGATGTTTCAATTGACAGCCAAATAAAAATATTGCAAATACGTTTCTTGCTTAACACATACATATATATAAATATATACTTACTTGTTCATCATTAATTGCCTCAAAAATGTGCTTATAACTTTGCTGTCTTGTATAGCTTCGGGAAAACCAGTTATAGGTTTCATTGACCAAAAATTCTAAATGATCTGGCATACAATTTTTCCAAGAGTTTGTAATGGCTAATTGGATGGAGTGACACACACATTTAATTAAAATTAAATTTGGAACACGTTTCTTAAGGTCAGTGTAAACACTTTTTTTATTGCCAACCATGACATTAGCATTATAGACTCCAATCCCCAACATATTATTTATATCAAGGTTTAATGTTTTTATTTCAGAAAGAACAACATTTGCTATGCCTTCAGAATTGGCTTCTTTTACTTCAGCTAACGATAAAAATGTGGAGATAATTTTTTGCTTTGATACACTAAAATAGATTATTACAATTCCTAAAAACAAATTTTAATAAATTAATACAATTTTTGAAATAATCGAAATTTTTAACACACGCTTTTAAGAATATTAAAATGGTTTTGAAAAACAACAAAAACATCCTAATATAATTTATGTATCAACAATTTTGTTTTAAACTCACCTAACAATTTTACAACTCCAACATCCGTAGATTCATCTAAAATAATGCTAAACTTTGAATTTGAAATATCATCTCTTAGTTCTTTAGTAAAATGTGGATTTAAAACATTCTTTATTATTCTTGTACACTTGGTTCTATGCAAACGTATTTTTTTTTGCATCTTCAAAGTGTGTCTTGCATAAATCTGTAAGGTGGTCCACTGAATTGTTAGATGTGTGTTCACATACAAAAAGAGCTAAAGCAATTTCCTGCCTTTTGGATTTGTCTGCCACCTGAGGTGCAAAATCTAATTTGCGCCAAGACGAACCTCTAAGGGAAGCAGCAGCTTTATGCTTTTGGGTTTCCCCGTGACATAACATATCGGATAATTTGCCGGACAATGTGCAACGGCAGTATTTACAAAAACCTTTGGATGGATCTTTTTCATTATGTGCAAGCCATCCCTTTAATTTAAAATGATCCAGCCATTCAAGTCTAAACTTTTGGGCATATTTGGGCGCCATTACCTTTTCATAAGAAAAAAAACATGAATTTTCTAAAATCTTATTGTATAATATTTAGAACTTACTGCTATTTTATTTTAAAACAACTTTTTTAAAAACACAAACACACGTTCTCTTAATTTTTTATTTTTGAGTTTGTTTTATATATTACTTAAATTTGTTTGCTCCAGAGCCTTTCATTGTGCATTGTTGTTGTAAAATTCCATATAAAAAATATAAATAAACAGCTGTAATATTAATACACCTTGGAAAATAAACTTAAATCCGAAATTAATCAACTATGAATACGTGTGGCGTACGCATTTGATACCAAATGTTTACCCACAAACGCTTTTGAAAAATCGCTAGATTTCCCGCTAACCGCCAAATACAATTTTTCCCCGCTTTTGGCACTAAAAACCCGCTAGATTCGCGGTAACATTAAAAATATTGAGTTTTGATTAAAAAATTTAATTGAATCAATTAAAAAATTTTTAAAAAAAAAATTTATATCAATCATTGGCTTAGTTGATCGAATTTTGACTAAAATTTTTTCTGTGTATTGGCACTATAACAGGTTTGAATTTCATCAATGTTTACAGTATATAGCCCATTACTTTTGCTAGCTTCAACTAAAATCTCATTATTTTTAACTATTTTGCCTACATTGTCCTGCATTTCGATAACGCATCCGTTATCCGTTGCTTTACTTGTTGACATTAATTTATTTTTTAAATCAGGCACCCATAAAGTGTTAAAAAGTTTTAGCTGTTTACGTTCTTCCTGGACTATAACGTCCAATACCACAGTTCCTAATCCTTTTACACTTATTTCTTTTTCGTCTGCAAGTTTGACAGTACCATTGTAATTTGTGTCAAGATTTTGAAAAATATCCCTTTGATATGTCATATGTGACGTAGCCCCACTATCTAAAAACCAAACTGTTTTATGACTAGCTTTCTGAACTACTCCGTGCGTGGCAACAAATCCATTCGAATTTACTATATGAGAACGATCTTTGTTAGCATTCGTCTTGCAATTTTTAGCCATGTGTCCTTGTTTACCACAGCGAAAACAAGTAATAGATTTAGACATACCTGGTTTGTTTATATTATTTTTTTTGCCATGTTTTGCCTTTAATGCATCATTTTCGGGAACATCAAAATTTTCTTGCAACTCTAAAAGTCTTGACCTTAAAGTCTTCATTGTTGGAAACTCATTTGCTGTGTTGAATGCTGCTTTTACTTCCTTGTGAGCGTTGGATAAACCGTCTATTAATATTATGACCTGCAATTCTTCTTCGATTTTACCATTCATTTCTTCCAGAAGTGTGTAATGTTCATCAAACTCTTCGATAAATTTTGAAATGGATTGTCCCGCACTCATTTTATGATTTAATAATTTCCTGTATAGTTCAGCTTTTTGCCTCTTGGACTTTCTTTCATACGTCTCACACAGAAAATCCCAAATTTGCTTCGATGATTTTAAATTTCTTACTAGCATTAGAATTTTTGGCGATAATGCAATCAAAATGTCAGCTCTCGCATCTTGATCTTTTTCAACCCACTGTTCACGCAAATTTGGTTCAGCTGGCGTAATCGTTTCACCGCGAACGATCTGTAGCAACTTGCTCTTATGCAATAGAGCTTCCATTTGCGTCTTCCATGTTGAATAATTTGAGCCATCGAATATTGGTATCTTGCTTGCAAAAGTTGTTGATGCCATTTTCACTTATATGCTTATAAACCAATCACAATTTTATCATTAACGTTTTAATCACAGAATGTCTCTACATGGACTCCTGGGCCCATAACCTATTAAATTACGTACACAATTTGTAGTGTTTTCTATAAGATTTATTTTAATGAATAAAATATTTTCATATATTTGAATTACATTTCAAAACAACATATTCAATTTATAAAATTAAATAAACAAAGTATAATTAAAACAAGTATATTTGTTAATTCAACAATACCCTCCGCTACAATTAGCTGCTTATACTTAGTTTGTCATTCCGTGTAAAATTTTTGTATTATTCGAGCCCTAAAAAACGTAAGAACCTAAATCAATTTTACAGGAGTTTTTTTTATTTTAATTCATATAAATTTTGTATTAAATTTGTCGCTAAGGATAAAATCACGGACCAAAAATAATGGTTATTATTTTTTTAAGGTAACGGGTAAATTCCTTTTATTTTCATTTGGTTATTTTTAACCATTATCGTTACATATATTTTATATTGGTTATCGTAACCAATTAAAGTGAAAAATATTTTTTTTTAGTTATAAATAACCATTTCTTCAACCAAGACATTTTTTGGTTACAAATAACCATTTTAACTGCAGCTTTATTACGAAAACTGCTACCTATAAAGCATCTCGATAATTACATAACCATATATTTCAATTGGAATATTGTTAAAACAATTGAAGGTAAACATCAATGAAGAAATATACATATATATTTATATATACAAAATCGTTTTGCGTTAGGATTCAATTATTAAACAAAAAATACCTCAACATTAACATGTAAAATATCACGGTATAAATCATGATCGATTTTTTACATGGGAGTGCTATAAACCAGTGCCATTCAACCTATGGTACGCGAAAAATTTCCAGGTGGTACGCGAAATCTTTTAAAATTTTAACGATCTCTATTTTGCAATTGGAAACAAAAATTATATAGAAATGTTGCTTTGACTATAAAGGCAAATCCTTCTATGGTTAGAAACGTAATTTCTCATTGAAATCTTCTTAATAAAAATTAGAAATAGGCTTTCAAACGATTCTGTAAATGCTTATTCTGAACTAAAATCCTATAATATGTTGTTGGCTTTGAATTAATTCTGTGGCAATAAGTGCTTCAGTCTTGTTGTTTAGTTTTATAAGAGAACAATTTAAAACTTTATAGGTGGCTTTTGGAACTTTACTTCGAATTAAATAAAATCTTCAGTTATAGTTTTTTAACGTTTTTATTCTAAGCCCTCCTAATGTCACAGATCGGAAGTTTTTATTATTCCAAATGTTATTGCACATTAAAAAATAAATAAAAAAAACGTCATCAACATTCATAAATTAAACAATATTTTGCATCGATTTGTATTGAGCGGAAATTCCCGGGATTCCGGGAAATTGAAAAATAAATCCCGCTTTCCCGGGAAATGAAAAAGTACGGGAAAAGAAAAACTCTAGTGATAATCAAAAATAAATACCGAACAACGATGAACTTGGAGCCAAATATGAGATTAAAGTTAACAAAAATTGAATCAGACATAAAATCTCTAATATCAAAAATGCAGTGCCAACGATCTCATTGATTCGGATTTTTATAAAATTAATTGCAAATACATTTTTGTTTCGTTTTTTTTTACTTTGAATAGTTCTATTGTAAAGTTTATTTTTTTAATTTTTTATTAAATTATACATATTTAATAGTTGGATAAAAATCAAATGAAAGATCTCTTAATTAGAATATATTAATTTACTCGTTCTGTTAAGTTTTTTATAAATGCATTATTTTTAATTTTGTTTCGTTTTTTATTAACTTTGAATAATTCTTTCTTAATGTTTAATTTCTTAAATTTTTTAAAAATTTCTTTTTTTACTAATTTATTATAAGTTGTATAAAAATTAAATGAAAGATTTCCTTATTAAAATATATTTTTTTTTAATTTTATTGTTTTTTATTATTAATAAATAAAATGGATTAAAAATTCTAAAATTGTTTACATTATATTTATATTTGGTGGTACGCGAAAAGTTTGTCGTGAATTTAGTGGCACACAAGCCAAAAAGGTTGAATAGCACTGCTATAAACAAACCTGTCACAGATATAAATTCTAATCGGAAGTGGAAGTAACTATTGTTTCTCCAAAAAGAGGCAAAATAAACTGAGATATAAGTAAAATCAATTCAAATAACTTGGCTCCTTGAGCGGAATTCTTCCCTTCGTCTTGATTGTAAACTCCCTCTTTACAACTCTTATTAACATAGTTAAGTTTTTGTACCTTTTGCTTATTTCATAGCCATTTAAAAACGATTTTATATAGTTAAAGAAGCTGCTGACCAAGGGATCATTTCTATCCTAATTTCGGCATAGATTTGGGCACTCAATATTAACTGTGCTGACTATAAGGTAAACCTATTTCAGACTCACTTATTTTTGTACTGTTTTCAAGAAAGGTCAGTAAAGAAACATTTTTGAGAATTTGAGCTTAATATGACAAAATAATGATTTTTCAGTAGTCGGCAATTGATGTCGAAGATGAAATTCGCAAAAAAAAATCGTTTCAAATTCCGGCAGGCAACAAAATAAGTTAAAATAATATTTTTTGAAGATTTATAAATTAACCCGTTTTGGTAAAAACATTATTTATATTAGTACGATTTCGACTTGTTCAAGTTTGCTTAAATCTGGGATCACACGATTGCCGCAAATGCACCAATATGACACAATTATTATTGTGCTTTATTGACGCACAATAATGAAATTGCCCCAACCAAATTTTCTGAAATCACACGATTGCTCTGTTTTATACAAATTTAATTGCCGCTAGTTGGTACAAAGCGAAATGGTTACAACAATTGCCGCAGAACAGTCACACGATTGTTCTTACTTAAATTAACTGCGAAAACAGCTGTTGTGGTAGCTTTTTTATTTGTTTGAAAGTTCTTGTTGGTTTGTTCATTGAAAAAAAATTTAATTTGTATCATATAATTCGCACAAGAACACAATAAATATTGGTGCATTTTTGTTATTTTTATTGACGCGCGGTTGCATAGCAAACAGTCACACGATTGCCGCACCAGGGTTGCATTTGATTGGTAAAAGTAATCACAATATTGTCCTCGATTGGTACATGAGCCTTTTGGTTGTGCGGTCACACGATTAGGGCATTAAAAAGTGTGAAAATTGGTGCATTGCGGCAATCGTGTGATCCCAGCTTAACAAATTATTTAAAAAACAGCACTCAAAAAAGTTTTACATTTACTGTTTGTAGTTTATTTAAACAGTTTTCCGTTTAGTTAAAATTAAACCAAAATATAGTTATTTTAGTACGAAAATTACTTTTTAACTTATTCGGCACGTTGTTTAAAAAACAAATTACAAAAGACGAACGAAATTTCCGTTCATTTAAAATATTCAGTTGTTTTTTTTGTTATTAAAAAAAATCATAGTTTGTTTGATTTTTTTTTCATTAGAAAAAAAATTTACCTCTAAAAGGAAAACAATTTTATTTCGAAAATTGTCCGGAAAAATAAACAAAATCAATTGGTAAGTATAAATTGTTTTTTCTTAAATCTCGTTTATAAATAATATAAGATAACTTTTCTTCAGGAACGGTATTATACATTCATTTTTGCACAATTTTTCTGGAGAAGAATTTAAACGAATTTTAACAAGGTATGTACATACATACATACATACATATGTATGTATTTCTTAAGATAAGATCGTTACCTTAATATTAAGGTAATATATTCGATATTTATTGAAAGCTCTAACTCATGTTTTTTGCTTAGCCGAGATTTTTGTTTATTTTGATAAGCGGTGGTTAAAAATACTGGTCTTACAAAAAGCATCAGTTATGACCTCTCTATATATAGGTAACATATATGTATATGGTCGCACGTCATAACGTCCAAGTTTGTTATACCATATAATAAAAAACTTGAATATCAACTTAGTTGTTAGTTGAAAAATACGACTTATAAAGTACGCATTAAGTGCAGCAGGTGTTTTTTATACCATAGAGTAGAAAATATTTGCGGCCGACCAAAGGCCTGCTATTCGGAGAAGCTTTAGCTAGCGAAGTTGGTGTTTGTTATAGAAAGAATTTTTCCAGTATGGTATACAAATACTGACTTCGCTAATTAAAGCTTCCTCTATGGTAAAACAAACACCGGCTACATAGAATAAAGTTTCTAGACTCGAGAGTTTTAAACTTAGGATTTCAAAATTTGGCATTATAAAGTTCGGGATTTCAAGATTCAATGTTTTTAAATTTGAGATTTAAAAGAATTCGCGAATTTGTTAAATTTTTTGTCCCAGAGCTTGACAAAAATTGAACCAACAACTAAGTGATTATAAGTCACAGTCCAGGGACATTGTGACACTTTTAAAAGTGTCATAGCATTTTTTGATGTGTGATAACGTCCGTTGACCTGAACGTTATAACATGTCACTATGTATATAAATATATTTAAATAGCTAATAATCGGTTTAACTGTACAGGTAATCCTCCTATAAAGTCGTAAATACGTTCCAAAATTTAAAATATATAAAGCAATTTGTTCTTAAAGCCCTGAAGAAGGATTTTCGCTGTTTTCAATTTGTACTAGAGTGAAATCCCGTTATGAAAGTCAGAGGATTACCTGTGCTTAAAAAATCTTAACTCTAAATAACTTTGATTGAACTTCATTTTATTGTTTCTTTTAGTACGGCACTATATTGTGATTGCTTTTGAATCTTCACAAAACATATTTTCCTATCTTCTAATAATAATAAAGCGTTATATAAATAATAATATTTTTTTTTGATTTGATGATTTGGTGTTCTGTAATCCGGAAGGAAAACAAAGACTGCTTAGGAAAGTTATGTGTTTCCTTCGCGAAATGGCAATTTTTATCTGGAATTTTGTGAACCAATCTAGAACTATTTTCTTTTTATTGCAATTTTTCTCATATGTTTGCGGATTGTATTTTTTTTTAATGATTTGTGAACTGTGAACCAATATCGAACTTTTTTAGACTTTTCGCTAGTAATTTGTATAGAAATGCGGAGTCAAATTGATTTTGTACTAAGCTTTTATATTCGGATTGAGTCCAAATAAAATAATGCGAATTCGCATAACAGAACATCAAAATATTTGGATTTGTTTTTTATACGACAAAACTTTGTGTATATTGAAAAGAGAAAATAATGCATGAACCATAAAACACTTTATATATTTTAAGATTTCAATTGACTTTGAAGGGATGTACCCCGGAAAAGAGCACACATTTTTTTCAAATTGGACAAAATTAAACTCTGTACTGGTATCTTTTATGGATAATAATTTAAAAGACGCTAAATTAAAGATATTGTGGATGGAAGCAAAAGAAAAATGGGTTACATTGGATCAAAGTAAGTAAAACATAAATAACTTAAGTATCTAGTATTAACATAATAACCATAAAAGTGTGAATTTCTTTATTTTCTTAAATTTCTAGATTCTAAAGATGCAGTTTTTATTTGCGTTATGCATGGAATTTTAAAGCCTGAACGAATGTCCAAAGAAAAGGGGAGAGCTACCATTGCAGAATCGCAATTATCTATATATGTATATAAAAATGAAAAATGTTTGTATGTTTGTGTGTTTGTGTGTTTGTTTGTTTGTTGGCTTATAGACTCCGAAACTACTGAACCGATTTTCCTGAAATTTTTACAGTGACATCACGTGAGCCCTAAAAATAAAATAGGCTACTTATTTTTTCGATAGGGGCAGGGGAATTGGTACCCCCATAGGATGCCAATATTAATTATCGCATATCTTAAGAGCCGCTGGACGCATTTTGCTGAACTTTTTGTAGTAGGATCTTCTGCCCCGAAATTGAAATAAAATAGCAGCGGGGGAAGTGGTTCCCCCCATAGGACGCCAATGCTTAATATCGCATATCTTATGAACTGTTATAGTGAGAATGTTCAAACTTTGTGGAAGTCACAGGGGGGAACTACCTTCCATAGGATGCATATATTAAATATCTCTCAACCGATAAAGTGGTTAAAGCAGTGTAGCGAAGCGCACCGGGTTAAGCTAGTCTTCTATAAAATTTGTTGAAACTGATATCCAAATTGATTTGTACGCTGGCACCTCTCCATTTATTCTTATAAAAAATGATGTATTTAATAGTAAAGAAATATTTGTTGTTACTGACCAAATAATTTATAAAGTTGGTACTGTAGCTGCAACATTGGCACAATGTTTTAAAATACATCAAATATTCAACTTGAGCTACAGCAGCAAATGCATCAACTTTTGGTTATTTGTGCAGAAAACTTTATTTGAAATCCATTTAGAAGGCGATTTCATAGGAAACTCCTTGAAAAATATAACATCGTTTTTTGAACATAACAAATAATTTTTAAATTTTAAGATTTTAACACATACATATGTACATATTTATGATAAAACTGCTTATATAAGTAATTTATAATTTACATATGTATTTATTTATTTAAATGATACTAACTTTACATATGTATATAAATACATATAGCACTAGCTACTTTGGCTATAAGTTAATAATAATAATAAGTTATTTTTAGACAAACTTTCCTTTTTTAAGAACTTACATACTACATAATAAATAAGTATTATTAATTCTGAATTCTTTTTTATAGTTTTCGATTTCAAGCTTGTTTCACGCTTCAGTTCAGTTGTTTTTTCTTTTTACGCGTATCTTATAAGTTCCTTTTGTAAATATACTTTTAGCTATAAAAATAAAAAAATTATTTTCTTTAAAAAAACTTGTTTTCTTTATAGTTAAAATATTAGAAACAAAAGTTAAAATCCGTAATTTTTACGGAAATTGTAGTTTGTTTTTTTGATAGTTAAATTTTCGAAACAAAACTTAAAATCCGTTATTTTTACGGAAATTGTAGTTTGTTTTTTTGATAGTTAAATTTTCGAAACAAAAGTTAAAATCAGTAATTTCTAATGGAATTAGTGAGTTATTTTTTAACATTTAAAAAGAAAAGGATTTTTAGTTTGATTAAAATGAAAAATGAGTTGACCGGTTTTTAAATGAATTTTCAATTGTTTTATATTTAATTTTACGTTGATTTTACCTACATTATATTTTGAGTGATGCTCTATGGAGCGTGTAGAAAGCTTGGTACTAAATAAGGACCAATATAGATTTTAGTTCTCATTCTAGCAAAATGCAAATATTACATAATGGGAAATGAGTGTATTTTGAATTAAAGCTGAATTCGAAATATACCTTAATAACATTTTCGTATTTCTTATTTATTTAAGTTTTAATTCAAAAATGCCGATTATCCGTGCATGCCGAACTTAGGGGCTTTCATCCAAATAAGTAAAAACCCAGCGGGAAAAAGAAGGGCTACGGATGCCTTCTAGAAGGCCTCTGTCCTCCTTCTTTTGGATATACAAGGCCTGCTCGCTCCATTCCATACTCATATCTTTTTTACACACGTTGTCATTGCGGAGAAGGCCTTCCGCTCTCGCTTCTATAGCAGGTACATAAGAATGGCAACGGAATCAAAAAAATAATTGTTTTGCTCTTGCTTGTGCAAAATAAAAAAACAATACAAAAAATGTTAGTCCTTCTCTACTCCCTTCTCATAGAAGCGAGTGTGGAAAGTGTATATTATCTTTTACACCAAAGAGCCGATGCCTTCTATGAGGCATTCTTTAGCAGTTAGATAAGAATAGGAATTTAATCAAAACAATTTTTAAGCAGGCATTTTAAAAGGCCTGAAGTAAGAAGGTCTTCTGAGTTTTACCGCTGGGAAGTAGTGTTGTTGTTGCTTGGCAATTTGTACGACCGCAGAACAAGCAGCCTGTGTGTTTTGTTTTTGTAAATTTTTTTTGTTTGGCTTTTTTTCGCTCGAAATACATTCACGCTCTTTTTTGTTGAAAATAATTGAAAATAACGGCATCGTACAATAAGTAACTTATTGTATTCCATCAGTATCCACTAGTATCTGCTTTTACGCAACAGATCCCTACAAGAACAATGACAGTCATTTGATGCATCATCTGATGGGCATTGCTGATGTGTTTATACATCAGAAGCTTCTATCATTTTATAAAGGGCAATATGAAAAAATTGATGTAAACATTCGTGTACGTGTGACATTTTTTCCCACTCTTACTTGACATAAACATCTCGCTATCTCGAGTCTGTGTGTGTGCTATCATGTTATATTGTCATAATGTTCCAACATTTTTTATACCGAAGAGACCTGCGCTGAACGGCTGAGCCTAGCCGCATTCGTTTTTGTAAGCCGTCGTTTATTTATTCATGGATTAGAATTAAAAAAGTATTTTTATTTTAGGTAAATATTTATTTTTTTATATATATTTTAAGTCAGCTGCTTTAAATTCAAAATAGCACACTGAATTATGAGGGGTTGTTCACAACAGTCGTATTTTTTCATGGTATTATTTTAAGACATATGAGTTTATGACACATTGTGAATCCCCCAAATGTTTTAATGCAGAATCAAAGAATTTCTAAATTTCTATTATATTTGGTCATTTATTGGACAAACAAAAAATTTATCGAACTTTTTATTCATTAAAAATATCATTTTTGGACCCTTTTTTGACGCGGTTTAGCTCACGGCAGATTATCGCTAGAGCCAAAATATTTTGGGAATCTTCATAAAACATGTCAGAGTAAGTTTTGTGGGGCTTACATCAACACCTTTTTTTTAAAGGAAAATCCAAAATTTATTTTTGATGAGCTGTTAAATTTAACGAAAAATTGCCAAACAAATGGAAAGGTAAAATTTAAATCAATCTCGTTGTTAATATAAAAAGTTTTAGTGTGTTATATCCTTTTCTTGTCAACATTAAACATCTAACATTAATTTGCGAAGATATTGGAATTTTCCCATAAAGAAAGCATAGGGCTAAAAATCAAAAATTTTCAACATTTATACAAAATGTTCCTATCTCATTGTATTCCATTCTACATATTCCGATTATTTTAGTGTAATCACTAGAAAAGTGGCAATAAATTCTATTATTGTTGTGGCATCACTGACAAAATAGCATTTGGTTTGAAAGCAGCATTACTATTTCTCAAGATTTTCCTTTTTTGCAAGCCTTATGTTACTTGATTTTTTTTATATTATTAAACAAAATGAGTTCTAAATACATTTTGGTGTTATCTTATAAAATTTTGGCTCTTTTGTAAAAAAAAATTATTTAAAAAAAATTATTTTTTTTTCAGAAATGGTGACATTTTTTATTAATACAGTCAAATCCCGATAATTCGTACCCCGATAAATCGTAATTCCCGATAATTCGTAATAAACCCTCGTCCCCTCGCAATTTCGTATTTTTTTTCAAATAAAATCTTTACCTCTTATAAATCGTAATTGTTTGCTAAATACCACTTATAATTCGTAATGAAACAACAGAAACATGGAAAGAATGATTTTTTGTTTACCGCTATATTTTTTTTTGCGTGGGTTTTTTCTTGTGTGTTTCTTTATTTTCTTAAGATCAGTTTTTAACATCGTTTTAGTAAATAAAATTGAAAACCCCCGTTAATTCGTATTTATTTTATTTTAACCCCGTTAAATCGAAACCCCGCTAAATCGAAAACCCCTATAATTCGTAAGAAATGGCCGGTCCCTTGCTATTACGAATTATCGGGATTCTACTGTAGCAGATGTTTCAAGTGTGAGCGCGTATTTCATATTTTCAACATCTTCCATGCGTTCCTCCGAAATGTATGCAAGTGTACAAAGGGTATAAGTAAAAAAAATAAGAGTGTGTTGCAAATTGAAAGGCAAAACTTGATCGTGTGGCCTCCATGTAAAAGCTATGTTGCCCTAAATTCATGTGCCTTATCACTGAAAACAGAGTTCTTTCGGTTTTTGAGGCTCAATTTGAAACTTCTATTCGATTCGCATGATATTCTATATATAATTCTGTTTTACAATTTTTTTTTAATTGTAGACCTTAAAAATTATTCTAAACAAATAAAACTACATATTATTTTAGATTCTGAACAAAATGGTGCCGAAAGGTATCATAAAAACTTTTGTTTGAACCATTTTTTAATATATGATAAGAAAGTATTCGAATAAAAAGTGTGTTTACTTTTTATTAGCACCACTATTATTATGATTTTATTTTTTTTTTCATTAATTTTGAACAATAATTTGTTGTTAAAAAAAAAACAATAAGTTGCAATAATTTAAAAAATAATTAAAGAGAATATCTGCATTTGCCCCTGAATATATTCATTTAAATCATATCAATTTTTTTTTAATAATTAACAATATAAATATCAATTGGTTGTCTAAAATAAAAAAAAAAATTAGTCCAAATTAATAAGCAAAACATTTTTTTCATTAAGGGAAATTAAGATGGGTAGTGCAAAGTGTGCAAAAAAAAACAAATTTGCACAACACGACAACAAAATGTACGTATTTGCAATTTGCTCTATTTACTTCGTTTGCACTAAAAAAACCATGATCAAACTTAGTAGTGCATATTTCCTCACTTGCAAACATTTAAGGAAATTTATAAAATGAATATTTTTGTGGATCTTAATTTAAAAAGAAAATTAAATTAAACAAATTTATTTTAATTTGCTTGTGTATAATTGTAAGCAAATGAAGATTTTTTTACAATGCTGCCAGAAAAAGTTTTTAAAAAATAACACATTTGCACAAAAATAAAATTGGTTTGCTCACGATCAATCATAATATTATTTTTGAACATATTTTACAAAAATAATATCATAAAATGCAAACACTTATAAAAATGTCATTTTATTTTTGGTTTAAGAAGGGCAAATCCATCAATAAATTTTCTTACTTTATGAATGGTTTATTAAAGGTTTAATAGACTATTTTTCGGTTATGAATACAACTTTAACAATTTTCGCCTAAAAACGGTTAATTAATCATAATTAACCTAAAAAAAAATTAATCATAATTAATCATATCAAATAATTTTTACGTTTTCTGCTCATGGTTCCGTTGAATGACTGGCATCTATTAAACTATGACGATTTAACTGGCTCTGCCCACTTATGCATTAGACTTTCCAAATATTTAGTAACTGGGTTGTGCTTAAAGCTTTAAAAAATAAAACGTGTTGTAGACAGCTTTGATATTTTCCGGATTTTTTTTTATCTTTGATTGTAGGTAAGTATGTATGTATGTATATAAAAGCCAAAAAAGGCTGGCGAGTTGCCTCTGAAGTACAATTGGTAGAAACGTATGTAGCGTGACCTTCTTTCACATTTAGTATCCTAATTAACGCGCAATGCTCTCTTGAAAATTAATTAAAATTCAATTTGTAATGTTTGCAGTTTGCCAGTCGCATGCACAATTCACTTCGTTGCCTACAAGCGATTGAGTACGTACATGCATGTATGTACCTATGTATGTACTTATATACATATTACATACATACGCATTTATATAAACTACTACTGACTTTCATTTAAACCAAATAATATTTAAAACAGGGTTTGCATTAAATCCCATATTTTCATAATCGCAGCTACGATTAAAGGCCTCGTTATTCTTACGTAGATGTTGCGGATTCGTAAACGCTGCGGTCCACTTTAAAGGCTCAGTTAGTCTTTACGTTCTGTTTCTGTTGCTGTCACTTACAATTACTTATATATATATATATATATATATGTGTTCCTTTTACTCCTCTGGGGAGCACAGGGCCGCAATTACTTAACAAGTTTTTAATATTACAGATTGGACCGTAACAGAACAGAAAAACTAATCAATATCACAGGTTTTTGAATAACAAAAACAAATCAACTGATTCGTAACAGAACAGAAAGTAAAGACTAACCGCCATATTCATAAAAAAGATTTTAGGTTTATTAAAGGTTTATGAAACGAATTTTCTATAAAAATTTGTTCAATAAACCTTTTATAAATCAAAAATTTTTGGTATGAATATGGCCTTAATGGTTGGAAGCAAAGTAAATAAGGTAACTCGACTCTTTATATTTTTAAATAAACCTCCACATGTACTGGTAATTTGTGAATTAAAAGAAAAAAATTAACACAAATCTCACAAAATTCAAAATTGAAAACACCAAATGTTACCACTATTTCATTTGTTGAAACAATTTTTAATTTATTTGCATCACTTTTATTATAATTTCACTGGAAAAATGTTTTTAATTCGCACAAGTCAAAAATATTTTTTTCTGCGGTGGATTTTACCAAAATACAACTTGAAATATTTCGTGAAACTCTGTGTGTCTATTGAAAACTAAAAATGTACACAGAAAAAATTATTAGGAGTTTTTATCAATTAAAAAATAAATATTAAAAAAGATTTTAAATTTAATAACTGTAATAATTGAATCAATTATTTTTTTTGTTGAAAGAAAATTAAAAATATAATTTTGATTTAAGTAACATTTTAGTTGTTTAAAAATAAATTTTGAATTAAAAAAATAATTAAATGACTAAAAATTATTTCGTTTAAAATAAAATAATTTAAACTTGTGAAATTATTCTTGAAAATTGTCAAAATCAATCAACACATTGTTTGAAACGGCAAAGTTTTTTGATAACTTTTTTTTAAATTAAAATTAAAAATATCATTTATTCCAAATATTATATTTTTACGATTTTTAGTAACCAATATACAGTGTAGCCTCGTTGAACGCACCCCTCGATATGCGCAACCCCTCGCTTAACGCAACACCAATTTCGTAACATTGGTGACTTTGTAAAAAAACAAAGCCTCAATTAACGCAACTTTGCAAAAGCAAAACAAGTAAAGCTTTTTCTGTTTTTTTTAGTTTGGTTGTTGATAAATAAATTCAAAAATAAAGCGTGTGTCTGTAAAGTCTTATGCTTAAGTGCAATAGTCTTTTTGATTTTCCGTTATTCTAAGAATGACAAATATTTTGTGCGTATTATGTAATTCTGCTTTTGAAATCAATTTAGTTTAGAAACGATATGTAATGAACACAAGGTTCACAAGTTAAGTTAAGTTAAGTTAAGTTTATTTGAGACTTTAAAACAATCAAATAAGAGAAAAAAAAAATTATGAGTCAAATTACAAAGAAAACTTAAAACTATAATGTTTTGTATTAATAAATATTATTGTTTAACAGTAACAAACTTATCAGATTTTGCGAAAGATCCCTAACATTAAGGTTTAAAGTGCTTGCTCCCGGCACAACATTTTGTGGTAGTAAAAATGAAATTTGCTTAAAAACTAAACTTAAAGCTAAAAATAATAAAAGGTAGCAAAAAAAAAAAACAAGAAGGGGGGAAAAAACAAAAAAAAAAAAAAAAAAAAAATTAACCCCTGTGGGCACCTGCAATTTTTGAAACGTAAAATTTCGGTAGTAAGCTATTTACACATTTAATTTCATGTTCCACATAACCTAAGGGTGAGTAGTAGTTGGTATTCAGCCAATTTGAACCTAGTTGATCATTTAAGACATTTTGAATCACAACATTATCGAGATTATGTAAAGAGTCAATAAAGCGTTTCATTAAATCAAAACCATACGAGGCTAAGGGCTTAACAAATCAACAGTATGTAGAATAAAAAAAAATAAACAAGCATTAAAGACTTTTGTGGCAAATGCTGAATCTGGACCTGGTAAGCGCTATTTAATAAGAGCATCCGAATATCCCGAAATGGAAAAAGCTTTGTATAAGTGGTTCATTAAACAAAGGAAGCGTAACTTACCAATCTCCTCTAATATTTTGGAACAAAAAGTACGCGAGTTGCATAGAAAAATCTCAAATAACATGGACGGCTGGTTGCAAATTTAAAGAGTCGCCACGGTATACGGATGCTTAAAATTTGTGGTGAAAAGCTGTAAAACAAGGTAGCGGCTGTAAATCCTTTTATAGAAAGATTTCAAGAGAAAGTACGGAAGTTTGAATTAACACCGGAACAAATTGACAACGCCGATGAGTCTGGTCTATTTTATAAAATCATGCCCGACAAAATTTAGTAACATTCAAAGAAACATCTGCCCTATGTCGAAAAATAAGCAAAGAACGAATTAAATTTCTCGCTTGCAAATTTACACACATTTGAATGTGTATTTTATAAATTGTTTATTAGATGTATATTTTGTTTACTGTTTTTATTCTTTATTTTAATCAAATAAATACGATTATTAAAAGCTAACATTAGTTTTTTTTATAAAATTCTTGATTGGTTTTAAATAAGCTTTTAAAACAGAAAAATATGACTAGAAATTTGTGACTTGGTTTGCGCAACAACTCAGGTATCGCAACAGCTCAAAATTTCTATTGGTTGCGTTCACCGAGGTAACACTGTAATCATTTTGGTAATAGGTGCAAAATCAACAAATGGATTGCTTGATTCTATGAATTTGGTATCAATTTGGTGATTAGAGACAATTTTTTCTGTGAATTGAATTGCTCCATACACACTTGTCAAATATTTGACGAAAAAACACGTGACCAACAGGCAAACTAAAATATAATTTTCTTTAATTCCAATATTTATTTCGATTATCATACCACATTTTACAAAAAACTGATTTTTGCTATGCCTAGCAGTATAAGTGGTTTTATTTGGTAACATTAAGACTATGTTTAGTCTCACTAACTATTAACAAAACTAGTAGTTATGCTTATTTGTTTAATACGTGTGACCGTTGCTTTAAGCGGCCCATACACCTGCAGTATTATTGTATATGTTATTCGCCATATTATTTCCATTTTGTCCTATATAATGCAATAAGTCGCACAAAAATTTCATTTATTCAATAAAAAGGTAAGCATAACCTATAGGAATAACACAAACAGCATTGCACAATGCTGCCAACACATTTCACTTTCTTTTCGTTGTGCAATAAAAATCAAAAGTCTTTTGATTGTTGACAATATATTGTGATACCTTCGAATATCACATACACATTGACAATATAATGTAAAATACGTTAAATTGAACAATTTTATTGCAAGTGTATGAGCCGCTTTAGAGACTTCGGTGCCTTTTATGAACAAAATTCGATTTTCGACAGCAATCGAATTAGCTGATCGAACGAATTTTTATTGGTATTATGGCGCGCATTCGATAAAAATTTACTATTGTGATTTTGTAAATTCACAGTAGTACATTTTCGATAAGCTGTCACTTAAAATAAAAAATTTTTGTTAACAAATTTTTAAAATAAAATTAAAGTTAAACGTGACCACGGCAGAATTATGGTTGTCTTCTATTGGGGTTTCATCCCACTTTTTTACATGCTGAACTTTGCTGCAAATCATTTGGTCAAAAATATGAGCGTTTCCAATTGCTGTTTACGACGTTGGACTTGCATAAAATGAACAAAACTGATAAAGAATATGGTATTTGGTAAACGAACACAAAAAAATTACAAATAGTTAAATTTTCCACAAGTTTTTTGCACCGTCGAAAGCAAATTTCTTTTCGTTGAAAAATTCGATGGACAACGAAATTTTCGACAGTGCTGCCCACTCATAATACCAAATTAACATTCGATAGTCGATGTTCGACAGCCAGCGAAAATCGTTTATAGAATGTAACTCATAATAGGGGATTTAAGTTTCATAGTGATATAGTTTATAACTTACGAAGACGTTACTGTACAGTTGCAATATCATTTGATGTAGAAAAGGCTTTTGATCATGCTTTTCACAATGGTATATTATTTAAGATGATTCAAATTGGATGCAATGCTTCTATTGTTAAACTTTTGCTGTTTTAGCTCCACTTCTATACAACATTTTTATGTATGACTTTCCTCATATAGTATCCAATAAGACAAGTTTCGCATCATTTGAGGATAGTTAAACAGTTCTATGATGAGTGGGGAGTTAAAATTAATGCATCTAAGTGTGAAGCAATTTGTATTCGCAATGCGTCTGGAAATGTAAAAGTTTTGTTGTTCCAGAGAGTAAAATTCTGAAGTTTTTTCTTAATGATGTCGAAATTCCCTTTAAAGATAGTATGTATTAAATATCTTGGAATTAATTTTAATAAACTTTTAAAGTTTAATATTCATGCCAGAATCGTTTTAAAGAAAGCTTATAAAATATTGGGCTCATTTTCAAGATTAATGCATAATAAAAATTTGCCTAAGAGAACAAAATTGTTGCTGTATAAGACTAGTTTAAGACCTCTCTTTCTTTATGGATTTTCAATTTGGTTTAGTATTTCCCCTATAATAATCAGGGAAATGGAAATTTTTGAAAGGAAAGTGTTAAGACTTTGTTTAGGGAAAAATTTTAAATCAAATTGTAAGCAATATTCAAATCTTTTTATTTATAATCATTCTAAAGTTACTCCAATTGGATTATATGCTTGTGATATTTTAAGACTTTCATTTCATGAAAATGAATTTATTAAGAATTCTTTTATTTATCAACAAAATTTTAGTTGGTCTAATATAAATTATTTATCACCTGGCTTTATTAATGAAGAGCCTCCAAATTACAATTTACGTGTTAATATATGTCCTCCATTTTATTCAAAGAGTTCTTCAGGTACACATAGAGGGTAGTAATTTTTTGTTTTGTTTTTATGAACGTATATTTCTTTTTAATTTAAGTCTTTTTGTGAATTAGTATTAAATTTATTAAGGAGAACTACTCTCATAACATGTTAGCTTCGGGAGCAAGAGCATAATATATATGTATATCAATACATAAGTTTTATTTTTATTGTAATAGTTCAACTTTTTAATGTATAAGCATGGAGCTGTGTTTTTTTTTAATGTTATTAAGATAATACGTTATAGTCTTAAGTTTTCTCGATACTACTTATACCTATTGTATATTGTTTTAAAAAAAAAGGCTCTAAAATAAAATTGTAATTGTAATTGTAATTTTCGTATATCCGGTCCATTGAGAATACCTGTTTGAAATATAAAAAAAACATTTACGCAAAAATTATTGGTAATGCGAATATATCGAAGTGAACAAATTTAGAAATGGCAATATTAAAATACTGACAACGATACGTACCTTTTCTAATTTTAGCTTTACTGAGTTTTGGAAAGATGGATTTCAAACAGTCATAGGCGTCATCAATATCTTTGACCACCACTTCGATGAATTTCCCAGCTATTCCTAATTTCATGTGAAACGATGGCACCAAAATATCATCTAGATCCTTTATCAAAGATTTATTCTGTAATTTTAATTGTTTATCTTTACATTGATATTGATTTCCTGTGTATCGTGAATCCCAATTACAAAGGAAGCAGAAGTATTTTGGAAAACCGCCCTTTAATACAGTGCCTTGTATTATGTTGACAACCTTCCGTACAACCATCGTCAGCGATATAATTCATTCCCAATTTGTTCACTAAGCCTGGGATATCATGGGAGTAGGTGAACGTATTTGATTCGTCAACGGAATAAAATTTCTGAAAATCAGCTTGGCGTTGTCGCTATGATGTTGCGCTGACATTTTGCTGTGTGAGTTTTCTGCTTTTCAAAAATGATGTCAACATTTCGGAGTTTTGTTGTGATAGTCTCATCTTAGCCACAATGTAATCCATTTCGATTTGTGTTAGCGGTTGTGGTCCATTATTTTCAATATCGGGTGTCCAATCCGCATCATTCAAATTGGTCGGATTGGTGAAAACGGTTTCGACCACTTAAATCTGCGTCATCAAAATAATGACAATACACTGTTTTTAATTCCTCAGTAATAAATTTTTTTCGATCCAGTTGGGACGATATGACCACAAACGTAAAAAAATAATCCAATTGTGGGCACTTGTTATATTCCATATTTGGAAAATATATTATATGTTTTGTAGTTATTCACTTATAAAAACCGGAGAAAAATTCACTTGTACTTCTCGCGTTCGTCGACTCTTGTTAAATGACAAAAATCGATCAAAGAGCACCTATAAATTCTACAAATATTTCAATATTTTACTGGCAGGTACTTATGAAATATACTTTCCAAACGTTCCAAAACATGAGCACTCATAAATGTGAAAAACCCAAATAATTAAAAAAGGGCACTTTCCTTTTTTCCTTTTAATTGTCCACTCGCATTTATTAACGCTTATTACTTTGCTACCGCAATAATAAAAATTAAATAACCTTTTGTTTATTACTTTTTTTTAATTCTGAGAATCATAAAAAAAGTCATCAATGTTTTTTCCAAAGAATTTTGTGGATATCTCGAGCAAATTTTTGAAATTCATTCCTTTAATTAATTGTAAATAAAAGCGAAACGCGTTCATCGATTTTCATGATTTATGCGTCATTTTGTTCATATGTAGGTTATGCGACTTTACGTGAAAGTAATAGGACTTGACACTTATTTTTACTGTTTTTGTTTTTTTATCAATTAAAAATAAAAAGGGTCCTCATGATATCGTTTATAAGTCTCGTAATCTGTGCAAACTGTGCATTTTTACGCCCTTGTAAATGAACTGTCAAAAATTGTATGAGAATTCATTTACACAAACTTGGTAAATTTGCCCAACAATTTGGCTCGTAAACTTGCGCTGTTCAATTGTGCTTTTATACAAACAGTACTTGGCAGTACTTCTAATAAAAAATTGTGTGATTTTGGAACAGAATGATGAACAAATGGCATTGCGTAACGAAAATATTCTCCAGCTGCAAGTACATAAGTGAACTCCTCCAAAATTTCCTCTTCTGCCTTACGTTGGCTATCTTTTAAATATGTACATACAAAAAAATCGAGAATGTTTACATATGTACATATATAAAATTAAACCAAACAAATTTAAGATTACCGAAGTGTTTTCCAAAAAATTCAAGTGTTAGCGTATCACAAAGAACAACTTCTTCAAATAATTTGATTAGTTTAGTCTTTTAAAAACAAATGTTGCTTTTTATGCACAAATTTTAACTTTTATTTTATTTTAATTTTTTTTGTATTGACGTTTCTTGCCAACTGACATTTAGTGTTTACAATTACACAAAAGTAAAAAAGGGGCTTCATGAAACAAGTCTTGTAAGTTTCCGCATTTGCAGAAATTGCAATTTGAAGCGACATCATGAGGACCCTTAAAAAATTTTAATTTGTTGGGCAAAAACAAATTTTTTTCTTCATACATTTATTTTTAACTGCGAAACTGTACATATGTAGCGAAACGTTATATGAACTTATTAAAGGAATTGTAATTCTTAATTTTAAAATTTTTTCAGCTTATTCGGACTAGTGGTTCTCGAGTTATGACAAACAAAATAGCCTAAAACGTGACCAATTCCCCTATACGATACTTACTAACTTCAAATTAATTTTTAAATTATTTATTGAGGTACCATGACAAAACTAAAAATGCAGAAGTTCTTCTTTTTGGGTCTACTTTCATAAGCAATTATCAGAATTGAGCCCCGAAATCATGTGTTGTACTGTGTAATTTATAATTTAGTATTTTATTCGACCTTTATTATTTTCAAGTATGTATTAATAAATTGTCAAGCTTAAGATCTTTAAATGTTTATTTATTTTAATTAATATTTCGGCACTTCTTACAATTTGTAAATTTATAAAATAAGAAAAGAAAAACCCTGAAGAAGACACTCAAAGAAGTGCCGTAATATTGGTTCGAATAAACATTTAAAGTTTTAAATAAGAGACTTCTAGCTCGACAATTTATTACACAGGGTCTCCACGTGAGATAAGATATAAGATATTTATATCAGCAAACGTCAAATTCAATCGCAGAGAGTATTATCTTACGTGTAGCCTCTCAAATAGTGTTAATATTAATATTATAATAAATATTATGAGACAGTTGTTATGAGAAATCTTATAACAACTATCTTATAAGATGAGCTGTCAAAAATACACATACATACATATGTACACATAAAACAAAAATAAGACGCATTCATTAAATTGTTTAATTTTTTAGTGCAAATAGTGAGAATCTTGTGATAAATGTTTAATAAAACAATATTTTTAACTAAAAATATAGAAAAAACTAAAAAAAATAATAAAAACAACACAAGTTTACTGTACGAGAATCATTCGATTATGAAATCTTATAACATACGTGTTCCCCTTGTTTAAGATTAAGATTAACATGAAGAAATTTGTTCTCTCATTCTGCCGACGTTCTCTCACATATTATATCAGATATTATCTCAGGTGAAGACCCCATGTTAAGAGTTGATAAACATGTTTTTTTATTAACAGCGTTTAAAAAAGTCGGTAAAAGAAGGAGCCGAAGATTAAATAGTGGCTGTTCTTCCCCAGTAAAAACTTCGCCAGCAAAATAATCAGAAAAACATTAAAGCACTACTTACAATTCTACTGAAAGAACCAATGAATTTTACAAGGGATGTCCCAAAATGAAAAAACATGATAAGATATAAACGGGCAAACGCTATTTTCAAAAAAGAAATCAAAACCGCTAAACGGGAATCTTTACTTAAATTTACGTCAGAAATAAACCCTAATACCAACTCAAGGAAAATTTGGAGTAATATAAGAAGATTCGGTGGCTTTAAAACAACACTTAATATACATCCAATGAATAGCGATAACCCACCCTTTCACAACTTAACCAATCATTTTGAAATAGGTAATGAATTAGGTCAATATTGGTCTGAAAATTCATCGGATCAAAAATTTCCAGTTAAATTTCAGGATAAAAAATCAAATTTTAGACAACAGTTAGCAAATATAAATCCAGGCACAAAAGCAAGACTTATTGAAGAGAATGTCACATTTATTGAATTTAACTCAACCCCTAACAGACTCAGGGGAAAATACCCGGGACTTGACAGTATGGTGAAAAATTCTCCAAATTCCGTTAAGAACAGAATCGTAACTTTCTTTAACAACATTCTTGTAACACAAATTCCCCAACAATATAAAACAAGTTTAGTAATACCGATCTTAAAACCCAATTGTGATCAAACCAAGACCAAGTCTTATAGGCCAATATCGCTAAACTCATGCATTGAAAAATATTAGATGAAATTATCGCTAATCGTATATTGTGGTATATATCTACCAACAATATTCTTAATAATAATCAACTCGGCTTTAAAAAGGGAATGTCCTGGCTGCTAGTAGCCTAGCGTCAAAGAATCACCTGGCGTACGATAAAATAGGAATACACACCGTAAAAGAAAAACTTGTGTCATGGAAAGTTGGTCTTAAAATTATATAGTTTACTTCATGAGTAATAGGAAATTTTGGTTCGATTGGGAAAAACATATTCACAAACATTTAATTTCTATAACGGAATTCCGCAAGGATCTCCCTTGTCGATTGTTCTCTTTCTTGTCGCGTAAAACAAACTTTGCAATATTATATCTATACACAAAAACATTAGTTTTTGTGCATATGCTGATGATTTCAATATAATAATTAAATCTGGGAATGTAACAAATTCAAACATTAATATAAGTAGGATAATCGAAGATATCCTCTTTTGAAATCCAAAAATATTGCCATAATTTTGTTCTTTCATCTACATATCTATTTCTATCTGTTAATCGCATAATTAACTGTTGTTTCACATGACAATTTTTTTCTAAGTCCCGATTGATATTTTGAAAATAATTTATGTTGTTCCATATACGTTTCCAATTGTTCCTTGACAATTTTTTCGATAATTTTTTCACATGTCTTTAGGGTATTTGAATTCCGTTTAATGCCTCATAGTGTCATATATGTATGTGAATTAGGCTTATTCGCATATTAGCGAACTAAAGGATGTGACAATAAGTGAAAAGTACTGATATTTTTAACGGCTCCCAAGTGCCAAAACTATTTAACAAAACATTTTGGAACCACTGTGTGGTAATGACAATTAAGGAATACGTATGTACACTAATAAAGCAGGTTCGTTTGTTCTAGCTCTAGTAGAAATATTGTATATCAACTTAAGAAAACACATCGTAATTTCCTCAAAACATTGTTTTAACAAGTCACTGCAACAAAAATAATCGAAAGGAAGGAAAGAAATACATGTGAACATACGTGTAATAAGTTATAAGTATGAATGTTCATTAAATGAAACGTTTAAGTGATTTACATATTATTCTATTGCGTGTGTTCTTTAAAAATACATTTGGGCAACAAAACGATAGCACACCAACTCACTCCAGGCAACAAAATAAAAATAATAGTTTTAACACCTTTTTATACACGCAGAGAAAAAGCATGATTAATGAATGGTCACTACGGCCATTTTCATTAATTTTAGCCTTATATGTTTAAAGTTGTGCGGAGAAAGTTCAACAAGAAAAAGAAAGACAACAAAATGAAAAAAACAAAAAATGTGCTTTGGACTTCAAGAAGAATTCTGGACAAAAAGTACGAAGAAACAGAAGTAAGGAAGAACATGTAAAATCAATTAAAATAGATATCATTCAACGCAAATTTCGATCTGCCAAAGGTTAAAGCCGTCGTCGATGGATGCGAGTGTTAAACGGCAAACCCCTCTGAAGAGATTGAGTGGTTGCAATCGAAACATGTAAGGGTAACCTGTCCGTAAAAGCCTGGGTTCGGGCCCAGCAGCAGTTAAGAATTAAAATCATCAATAAATTTTAATTAATTTTCATGTTGTTAAATTCCTTCTTCATAAATTAATACCATAATTTTTGTTAGCTTTTAACCAAATCCCCTAAATTACTAATCATTTATTGTCAAAACAAACAGTGTGTGTTTTTAAAATTTTAGCAAACGTAATTTTCCGCAACAGGCTAATTAAAAAAGCCAAATTTGACTTTTATGACTCGAAGTTCTCAACTGCCATAGACTCGAAGAAAAAGTTGCAAACTATACGCGAAATTGGTATTGGCAGGCCTGGGAGGTTACTCCCTATTGCGATGCGAAAGCTTAATGCCAACATTGTACTCTCTATCACTTTCGCAAAATGTTTTAAAAATGGATCAATACTGGCAACAAAAATAAAAGATGGTGCAGATTGACAGTAATGAAATGCTAAAATATATAAAAATATTTGAAATTGGAAAGTTTAAATAAAATAAATTGTGATGATTTGGGAAAAGAAAAAAATTAATAGATGCGAAAGACATATGCGCAAACGCATTAAAGAGTACGAATCGCTAGATTTGCTACCTGCGACTGCAATAATGTTGCATTTTTAGTTCTCTTGGATCATTCCAGAGCGTTTGATATGGTTGACCATAACAACATATTGTGTCTTAAACTTAACCATATGCTTAGATTTGCATCAAGTGCCACAAGTCTACTATATTCCTATCTAACAGATAGATATCAATATGTTAAAACAACTCCCTCAGTTTCAGGCTATTTGTCATTAAGTCGAGGTGTTCCGCAAGGTTCAATTTAAGGCCCGTTACTTTTTCCGCTATACGTGAATGATCTTCAGGTTAAGCTTGAGCATTGTTGGGTTAGATTGTATGCAGATGATGTTCAGCTCTAATAAGTTGCAGCTGATGTATGTGTGATGACCTTAAACCAGGAGTTAGATTGTGTTTACGGGTGGGCCACCGCTAATGGTCTAGCAGTTCATACTATCAAGTCCAAGTTTTTGATTATTAAAAAGAGGTCATTAAAACTTGACGGCAATCCTACTCTTACTTTTAATAATGAGTCCATTCAAATAAGAAACACTGCCAAAAACCTTGGTATATACTTTAACAACACCCGCACTTGGTATAACCACGTTAATTTTGCATGTGGTCGAACGTTTTCAATGTTAAGGAATCTGTGGCAAGCTCAGTATTGTACTCCAATTAAAATAAGAATACTCATTGCTAAATCATACTTGGTGCCGATCTTATTGTATGGCTGTGAATTATTCGCCAGCTGTGACAGCGGAAGTAAAATGAAACTTAGGCTGGGTTTTTGAGATCTCAGTTAAACTAGGTTTAGTTTATCGGAAAGCAGATTTATGCCGCCATTACCAAGTTTGTATACAAAGTTTTGAAAGAACAGCTCAGTTTTGCTTAATATGTTGGTCTTTAATAAAATACATAAAAAAAATCAAATTTCTACGAAAAAATCCGAGTTTCAGACTAAGTTAAACTATGTTTAAACTTAATGCACAACTCAAACCCCTGCCTTAATGTGGCGTTTAATAACATTATTCGGTACGTCTATGGTTTAAAGAGTTATGACCATATTTCCCCCTACGTTACCTTGCATTACGGAATCACTTTGATGATTACTTGAGAGTGCGTATTTTACTGTTTCTACACAAAGTTTGTGAGGCATTGTATATTTCCATTCACTCATACCTTGCGGTAATTTTTAATTTTTCACTTTGCTAATTTTATTTTATTTGATCAAATTACCTTTGGCATTTATTTTCATTTGTTTTTTTTTATTTTTGAAATTTTTGTCATTGTGATGTGAAAATTTTAAAAGATAGTTTGTTTTTTTTTAAATATTTTTTTCTTGCTTCTTTCAAAAGCTAATTTTTTTTGTGCTGCAAATTAAAATATTATTCATTTTAACTTTGGATTTTTGTTTCCTGAGGATTTATAGGAAAATCCGGAACATTTTTATTCAAAAGGTAAGAAAATGGATTGTTTTGCAAATTTTTGGTGTTTTCTTAGTCGATGTTTTTCTCTTCTTAAAGCTTTATTGTGGCATTTTTTGTTGGGAGCCCAATTTTTATTTGGAAATTGGGACAAACATTTCCTTGTTTGTGGCCAGAATTAAGTTCTATTGGACTCAATTCAACTACAAGTTCGCTAGCTTTGTCTACATACTTGGATTGGTACATAGCGGTGCGAAACAACAGCTTAAGCACTTGTACCTCTTAATATCCGTCACATACTATTTATATTGTTCCTGCATTCCTTCACTTTATTAATAGACACGAAGGCGTAAACCAAATTGGAACAAATTATTATTGCACACTGATCAATTTTTTTTGACCTTTCTGCTATAATCGCGTAACAACCTAAGGATATAGATTTTTTTTTTAAATTTATCAGTCAACCCTACCGGGCGAGTCATAGTTTTATTTTACCCGGATAGTACAAATTAATTAATTAAATTTTTTTTTCCTTAAAATAAAGTTTTTTTTTTGCTAATACTTTCATCAATTACCATTAACATTCGCATAAAAATCTTCAATATTAATATTTAATTTTCTTAATTAAAAAGAATGTAAATTTTATTTTTAAAATCTAGTTTTGCTTTATCATATTGTTTTTTTTTAATTTCTTTTAAATTAGTTTTGTTAAAATCCAAAACAAGAATCGTATATTCATAATGTTAATCTAACATTTCAATTTTTCATTAACACTGCAAATTAAATTAACACATTAGTCTAAACATTGAGTGAAAATATATTAAATATTTAAAATTTAGCATTAACCAAAAATATTAAAACCCAATTCCATCGACATTAGGCCTGAAGTCAACGTTGGACAAGAATGTGGTGAGTTAAATGTCAAATTTATTTTCACTCTAATTTTTTTTAAAGTTTTTTTTTATTATTCTTATTCAATTCAAATTTAAATTTTGTTCATTGTTCATAACATCAATAAAGTTATGTTAATAACATAACAATAATTTTAAAAGTCAAATTGAAATAATATGTTAATAACATAAATTTTTTTTTGATTTTCTTCATGTTATTAACAGTATAATAACACGGTTAACCTAATATTTGAAAATATTTTTGTTTTGGATAATTACATTTTTTTCTATTAATATTTGTTAACATTTTTGTTTTGTTTTGTATATCATACATTTGAAATAATTCATTCTTACTTCCGTTATCCTTTATATAAATTTTTTTTATGTTTTTTTTAATACTTTATAAGTTATATACACACATCAACCTGGGCATCTCTACACACGTTTAAACTTTTCAACACTTGATAGAGGTAAAAGGCTTCTAGCATTTGGTCATCGAACACTGATTTCTAAATACCATTTATTTATTCATACAATTAGTCTATGGAACGGAATCCCCTATTCATCACAAAAAATAAGTAAGGCACGTCAATTCAGAAAATGTATTTTTTTAATTTTTCACTCTGAATATAAATACTTATACAGTACAATACGCATATAAGAAACTCGCTTATAAGAAAAACTCGGTTATAAGAAAGACATCTTCAGACACCATGCACATTTGTATATATCTGCGTGCTAAATAATCCTCATATAAGAAACTCGCTTATAAGAAAAACTCTTCTATAAGAAACAAATTCTGAAGAAAAATTATGCTCATTCCATAGAAAATAGTACGCGTATAAGAAAGTAGTATATATTCTCACAATTGAATTTTTTTTTACCTCGGTTAAATAGATTTTTTTTGTGTATAATTTACAATTTACATCTGTTCAGTTTTACTTCATATTTAGTATTTTTAAGTAAACAAATGTTTTTAAACTATGTATTCATTCTTCTTACTGATTTTTTATCAAATCTAATTTTAAAACTAGGAATTAATATTTTTTTACCAAATTACTTTTTTTTATCAAATGTGATTTTAAGTGAAGTGCAATCACCTGTTTTGTTTTTGTTATGTTTCAATATTTGGGCCCAGACCCACGATGTCGACAAGAACATTTCTTTCGTATATTTTATTGAAAGCAAAAATAAATTTTAGTTTTTTACTATTGTTTTCAATATAAATATGCAAAAAAAAAGTTCTTGTCGACATCGTGGGCCTGGCAGTTAGTTGTGTACTTATATATGGGCACTTCCAAGATTGTAAACGGGACATTCGCACACGTTTATATTGACAAAACTGTAAAAAACAACCTGATTTTCATTTTTTAAATTAATGATTCTTTTAACTCTCAATTAGCTCTTTAATTTCCGCAAATGAAATTTTTCGCTTACTGTCGTGGTTTCCGAGATAATTGCAAAAAACCAGTGATTGTAAATGGGATTAATTTTTTTAGATTCCAAAATAAAATATGAATTACATTTTTTTAAATAAATTGTTAAAGAAATTGTAAACGGGACAATTTTTATGTTGCTATTTATAATCCTATATATGAGAAACTTAATAAAAAATGTTTTTCAGATCATAAATATGCCTTAGATTAGAGTATTGTTGTTCCAAATGCATATTTTCTAATATACACAAGTATGTGCTAAAAGTTGTAGTACTTCGTTTACCATTTATCTTTTTTTTCGAATCAATTAATTTATACGCATATATTAAAAAAATTTAAGCAATTCTCTAAATAAATCTTGAAAAGAAAAATTTTTTTTCCATTTTTTGTGGTTGACGTTTTTTTGGAAATAGCCATATTTATATTTGTACGACAAATAAACGAAAATTAGTACAAAATGATGTGTAGCATGTATGTATAAGTACTAAACAGTTTTATTTCAATTACTATATATTTCTATAGGACATTTTTTAAATTCTGTTACTGATGTACATATCGTTGGCTTAATATGGAAAAGGCCTATCTAATTTTTTTTCGAAATCGAGTTTTTGCCATTTTCTGGTAAAACTCACTCAAACACATCTCCCTTAAAAAATCCAGTGATCTATGATTGCGAATTAAGGATTTATAGCGATTTAAAAAAAGGCCTAACTAATTTAATTTTTTTTAAAGAAAAAAAAAGGCCTAACTTATTTGAAATTGAAATTAATATTTTGGTTTTGAAATAATAAAGGGACTTCCCTTATCTTTATCATTAAATACATTTTAATGCAACCAATAATTTTACAATCTATAATATTGTAACGCACGAATCAGATAATTATGTTTGGGATGAAACAGATGGAAATTTGGTATCTTCTGTTTTTGCAACTTGTATTATTAAGCACTTAAAAAAGTTTCATGACCAATCTCCTGAGATTCATCACATTATCATTTACTCGGACGGCTGCTTTCACCAAAATCGTAATACTGTTTTATCTAACGCCCTGTTAACTTATTCAAAGGAAACCAATATAACAATTGAGCAAAAGTACTTAATAAGTGGCCATACGCAAATGGAATGTGACGCAACGCATTCCCTTATAGAGAGAAAAATAAAAAAAAAACAAATAAACTTGCCTTCTCAATTTGTGCAACTCATACAGGAAGCACGAAAACTTCCTACACCTATAAAAGCACATCATTTGCAATATGACTATTTCCTTAATTTTGAAAGTATTTCTAAGAAATACTCGTCCATTCGTCCAGGTATAAATACTGCGCACTTAAGAAACTCTATATATACATATATCTATAAATATCCAAACCTTTATTTTAAATTTTAGGCACAAGAATTGGCGATCCAACAGTAAACATGCTTCGAGCCTTAGGATATGATTCGTCAGGATTAATTTATTTTAAAACAAATATAACGGACGAATATGAGTTACTTCCCAATAGATCGAATTCTGTTATAGAAACCATGTCCCCTGAGTGTCTTTTTAAAGAGAAAATAGCAATATCAAAACAAAAGTGGGACCACTTGCAATATCCAAAACAATTTCTGCCAGCAGATTGCCACCATTTTTATGATAATTTACCTTGTAAAATCTAATTTTTTCATTTGTCTATAATCTGCATTTAACTTTGAATTCCTTTTTACTACTTAAAACATGAATTATTACATTAGTTTAAATTATCTTTATCTTATTGAAAAAGGTCTAACTTAAAAATTTTTTTCAATAAATTTAATAACAAAAAGGCCTATCTATCATAACTTCCTGAAAAGTATGAAAAATAAAAAAAAAAATAGGCATTGAATTTGTTGTCTGTTTTTAAAAAAAATTGCATTAAAAAAATTTGTGTATCCATTTTTTTTTAGGTTTTATTAAGTTTTTTCCTTCTCCTGTAAAGTAAGAAAAAATTAGATAGGCCTTTTCCATATTAAGCCAACGATATATAAGAAAATATCTTTCTTATATGGGTGTAACAGATATAAGAAAATATCTTTCTTATATGGGTGTAACAGATATAAGAAAATATCTTTCTTATCTGCGTGTTACAGACACAAGAAAGAAAATCGGTGCATTTTTAGGCTTTCTTATATGCGTATTGTACTGTATAACTTAATATGGCGATCGCATGCCAGTCACCGATACTAAGGTATGCACATTTCATATTTCTAAAACAACTACAAAAACGTTTTTGGTTTTATAAAATCATTTTAAACTTTCCTAAAAAGAGATGACACTTCATTCTGAACGCTGTGTGCCATTCAGAAAGGTGAAAGAAAGAATTAATTCTCTTAACCTTTCTGAAAGAGAATGAAAGATTCACATAAATGAAAGATTTAGCCCAATACTACCCTGCACCTTTTAAAAATTATAAATAAAGTAAAACACAGTTACGTTCTTGATTTGAAATATTTATTATTTATATAGAAAACTAAGTCACTTTGGTTTAAAGCATTTTGTATGTCTGTATCAATTACCGTTAAATTTACTACCAACCTAACCACGGAGGATGATTTATTCTTGATGGGGGAACAAATGTTAAATTCACTGGCAAGTTTATTCGTGCATAAGTTCTTTTCAGTTTGCGTAAAGTGTTTCGTATTACCACTCCGTTACTACCAAGTAGGTATCCTGCGGGTATATGAGCATCTCGGTTTGTTTCGTCATGTATCATTTCAATATAGTAATCAAATTCATTTGACTCGCTATTAAACTCAGTAATGATGACAGCACTGGCTCCGGCTTCCTCAGCATTGATAGTTTTGGTCAAAAAAGAGCACTGCCTGCAAGAGAGAATATGTATATGTATTTAAATTATTATGTGCACATTGGCGTAGATAGAGGGTGCTGGGGTGGGTAAAACCCACCCAGACCCACCTCTGCCCACCCCAGACTTGTTCCCTTTTTTAAATGCTGTTTTCGTAAGTATATTTATATTTTCAATAGTCAATTTAATAATCATTGATACATTTCGTTTACATAAGAGAAAATCCAAAATTTACAAGAATATCTATCAAAAAATTTCAAAATTTTACAAGTGGCAATAAGCCCTACTATTAGTTTTGATAGATGCAAAAGAATTTCTCAGCTATTTTGTTTAAAGTTAAACATGATTGTATTAGCGATTACGGCTCTGGGTTAGCCTATTGTGAATTATTTGCTATTTATTAATATTCGCCGCGTATAAGTAACCCTACAAGAAATGCATAACCAAAACTAAAAAAATTACTATTACTATAACACTATATTGGTCAACACTACCGGTCATATAAATAGTAAAATGGCCGGTAGTCTTCTTGTAGGGTAAGTATAACAGTGCAGCCACACGATCAAGATTTTCTTGATAGTCTTTTACATATACTGATTGTCAAAATATGCAAAAGTTGGCAGCTGTGACGTAGGCTGCACGCAAGTTGACAGCAATTTACTTTTTCAAGATGTCGTCGCCGAGAAAACAACTCAAAATGTTTGCCTCACTTAAAGTTTTGGAAGAAATAAATAACATCATTTCATTATTTTTTTAGGTTTTTAGTTAAAATTTTAAAATTCCCGCAACAATTTGTAAAAAAAAGAACTTCAGCTTTTGCCGGCAAAATATTTGTGAAAAAAAAAAAAAACAACTTCAAAAGAATTGTAATCAGCTGTTTTGTTGAACGAAAATTGATACACTCACTGGTAAGAGAATTTTAGAGGCAAGTTCGTATCAATTTTTAAAAGTATGAGTGTATTACCCTGAGGCCACACGATCAAGTTGTTCTTGATAGTCTTTTACATATACTGCTTGTCAAAATTTACAAAAATTGAGAGCTGTGACGTAGGTGGCACTCAATTTACTTTCAAGATGCCATAAAAAAAAACAATTTATAAAGACAAACATGTACTCAGCTGTTAAATTGAAAGTAAATTGTCAAACAAATGGAAAGGTGAAATTGAAAGCCATCTCGTGGTCAATTTAAAAAGTGTGAGTGTGTTAGTAAAAAAATGAGAGAGTTGAGTAAATTGAATGGAATTGAAAGGCAAAACTTGATCGTGTGGCCGCTATGTTAGTAAAAAAGTGTGAGTGTATTAAAACTTGATAGGCAAAACTTGATCGTGTAACCCTCAAGTTAATTCGGATTTGTTTGTATTCTAGTCAGTTCCTCTTGAGCTACCAAACCATCCAGTCATCATTCGGCTCCCCATCAACATCCTCAACCACTCTTTTCCACCATTGTACAAATCAAATAAGTTTATCGAAATAAAATACTATGTAAGTAAACCTGCCCAAAATCTCAAACCGAACAGGAATCCCCTAATGCCAATCTTCTCAAAAAGCGCTCCCCTCTTTTGTTCTTGATTAAATACTGTCTTTTCACTCTTTTTTCCATTTAATTAAATAAGATCATCGCCATCATCTTTTTTTAATTGTGCCTAAAATAAGCCACAAATTGAACATATTCGAAGAAACATAATAACATAGTGCTTAAGGGACGATTTTCAAATTTAGTAGTTTTAAATATTATAAATGAAATGGGGATGTCCTTTTCAAAACTTGGCTATTCCACTTTCTGTAAAATTTTGAACTTGTTTAATCTGCTTTTGCCGAAATCATGCCTTCTATTAGTGTTGCCATATTGCAGGTAATTGCCCGAATTTGGTATAATTTTTACTGTCGTGGGTAGAGCGTGCGTAATTTCTTTTAGGTGCAATTCAGGTGTTATTTGAAATTCTTACTTAGGATACCCAAATAATTTTAGTGATGACATTTATTTCTTTTTAAATATTGTTGCAAAAAAATGCACAGTCTTCTTAACTAAAATTATGGTTTTTTTTTTAAGAAAATACTTCAATCATTAAATATATATTTTCAAAAGTTTGGTATTAAATGCTGCAAGATGGATCCTAAGACTGGATAAAGATGCCTATCATAGTGATTTAGACCCTGAAGTTTATTGAAAAAAGTTATTCAAAATAAAAACTAGCTTGAGGGAATACATACATATGTTTCCAATATTCCAATACTCATAAAATTATTACAGTAACTGATTATGGGTTATTAAATTCGTTTTCCGTACTGTAAAAATTTAATAAAAATAGTTATTTTACGAATAATTTTATTTTTTAACATTAATGTTTGTTATTCAAAAATCAAACTACCAAAAAATAATGTTTTTTCGTATTTATTTTGTTATGTATTTTGATTTTTGCCAGTTAAAATATATTTTTTAAAAGTAAAAACTATTCAATTTTAAGGAATTTGCTGCTGAATAAATAAAAAATTTAAAAATTAATGTGAAAACCATTTGTTTTAAATGAAATGTAAATTATCCGTTTTTAAAATTATTAAAACGTTACCATTTGAAGCAAATAGGCACCGTGCCTGTTCTTGACTAAACGCATTGCAGACGTCCAATTTAGTTCCTCTTTTTCGAGCATTGCTGGCTTCATGTCACGACAAAAATGAACAACGTAAGCCATTGACTTCACAATCCTACGGAAAATAGTCAAGAAGTGTCTCATCACACGGCCTTGAAGTCTAATTGACAGTTTTTTTCTCTAAATCAACACATCGCCTTCATTTCTGTTGATTTTCAAAGTCAATTTGGATAAATTGGTGTCGTTGTTCAAGCATGAAGCTTTTCATGATAAAGCGCCTGCGGATCGGGCTGGTGTTTTTCCGAGAAATATTAGAGCAAGTTCGATAAATTCCCTATAGTCATCTCGCGGTTGTTTTTCCTGAAGAGCTTTATAAAGAAAATTTGTAATTCTCTCTACATCATATAAACTAATCGTTGAAATATTTGAACATTAGGACCATCTGACATGCAAAATTTAATATCAAAAACGCTTTTAAGAATTAATATTTGAAACTCTTTATATTATAAATATTAATTAGAGCAACGATTAGCCACTCATATTTTAGTATTGGGAATTTTTTACTTCTCGCTATTCACATACGCGCATATGTAGATTTATTCGAAAAAAAAGCAAAAGTATTCATGTGCTTAAAAATAAAACAAATTCTTAGCTATTCATTTTACAGTGCGAGAATAAAACAAAAAATTTTGTAAGCATTATGCATGACAATTTATCATGAATGTTGGAATTTTAGTGCTCATGCATGAACATTTCTGAACCCTGCTTGCTACAAATAAAATGAGATGATCGACACCGTCTTGTGAGTAAATTTGCGGTAATATTTTAATAAAGAAAAAAAAAGAAATATATGTATGTACTTGCCACATATAAAATAAAAATATCCACGTATCAATTTTTTTTCTCATGTTACGAGTATACTTAAGTAAATGAAATCACCCATATTTTATTTTTTTTTTTAATTGATTGAGCTTAAATTTTCAAGAGACTATTTTTTTAGCAATTCGAAATCTGGGGGTTGGCGTGAATCAGATTACTTCAAAAAATTTTCCCATATATATAATTGGCACCCTAATGTCAATACATATTATATTTTTTTTGCATTAGTCTTTCACCTCTTTGGTGTTTTACATGACAACAAAACAAACAAAATAAGAATGACCGACAAAACGCCCAAAAAATGGTTGTAGAAGAAAGTCAGTGCAGAGTCATCGTCTGGAACACCTCTCTGTTGCGAATGCACTGGAATGCGTTAAAAGTTTTGAGAGCAATCATGTCTTTGGAGCGATTTAGCAATATTTATCGTGTACTAGAATTTGACGATATGCAAAGAAGAAGATCTGAACAAAGAGGAGATAAACTTGCTCCTATTCGCACTTTTTATGAGCAATAGACTCACAACCTGCAACTGCTTTACGTTCCAAGTGCTAATATAATGATTGACAAACAGCTTGTTCCGTTTCGAGGATGACGTCCTTTCAAAGTATGCATTCCAAAGAAACCTGGGAAATATGGCATGAAAGCGTGGATAGCAGCGGATTCTGGCAGCGCGTTTTGCTTACAGTTCCAAATTTACTTGGGCAAAGTGGGAGACAATGCTGAAAGGAACCAAGGCTAACGGGTTGTTCTAGACTTGGTGTCTTCATACCGTGGACGAAATGTGACGACCGATAATTTTTTTACGAGTCATAATCTAGCATTAGAACTGATAAAGCAAAAAAATTACGATTTTTGGAACAGTGAGGAAAAACAAAAGCTTTATGCCGGTTCATGCAACAACTCAAGAATAAAATCAAGTCAATTATTTTTCATGAAAAAGAAACTGTTGTTTCGTATGTGCCTAAAAAATACAGAATGGTTTATTTGCTTAGCACTCTTCACCATAACAGCAACATTTTGGAAGATCATCAAAAAAAAAATTCAGGAAATAATTGAATACTTCAACTCGACAAAAGACGGAGTCGACACATTGGACCAAATGGTTCGTATATATTCGTGCAAAAGAAAAACTAATCGGTGGTCAGTTGCCCTGTTCTCTAATTTATTATATCTCTCACCGCTTTTATAATAGGGATCGAAATATATCCTGATGGCAAAAAATTAACAGCACAAAAGGCGCCCATTTTTAGGGCAACTCTGTGAAGTTTTAGCTCAAGAACATACCAAGAGGCGTAGTCGGCTTCCTCGCGCAGAAGCCTCTGCTTCATTGGTACGAAGAATTCGAGAAGAAGACAGTGTATCACCATCTACGAATTCGCCTTCTCCAAAACGACAATGCGCTAGTGAACGGAAAAGGTGCAAATTTTGCCCATCGAAAAAGGAAAAAAGAACTTTACTGAGTGAATAACTTGCAAAAAACCTATGTGTCCATGACACCGACACACAATCACTCTAACGAGTACATATCGCATTGATCACAAGCCTTTAAAATATTTTTGAAATGCAAAAATTTTAATTTTCTCAATAAAAAAAATGTGGGGCCAAAATATGACCCAAATATAACATGTGTATTTTTTTTCTAACATAGTAGCAGGGTTTAAAACATCCCCTTTTGTAAATAAAAAAATGCCATAATTCTTCATCTCAATCAAAAGCATTTTCGTACTAAATGCTAAAAAAAAAATCAAAAGTTCAACTTTGACCTTAAATTTCTCAATAACTTCTAAACCGATTTTAATAAAATTAAAGCTGTAGGAAAATTCAAGAAGTCATATCTCCAGAAATTGCAAAATGATCTCTATCGGGTCAAAAGTTACCGATTTTTGGCCGATGAAAAACGATTTGCAGCCACTGTGCCGTTTGTCTGGTGGCAAAATCTTGTTGCTTAATAAACCAAAAATTTTTTGGAAAAATTTGTAACGTTCAAAGAATAAGGAAAAAATGTTTCATATTATTCGAAAGTGTATTCTAAGTCAAATTACAATCCTCCAAAGCTTTTATTTTCGTTCTGTATATTTCTGTTGCGAGGCTTACTTTAGCTATCCTTTGGCTAGCAATGAAGTAAATTGTACAGAAAATGTATACAACTATTAGGTACCAGCAATATGTAATGCATTTTCTGGCCCGCTACGGCCTTCGCAAGCATTCTTTGCATATTTTAACTAGATAGTGCCTCTTGTTAATTTCATGTGTTTAACTTAATTATTTTAACAAATAGAATCTGGGAATTTATTTCTCAAAGAATGCTGACGAAGGCCGTAGCGGGCCAGAAAATTAATTACATTCTGCTGGTATCTGTACTGAAATTCTGTAACTTTTTAACGACAAAAAATTGTCGTTAGGTAGTCAAATTCGTTAGCTAACGATAATTGTCGTTAAGAGCTATTCTGTAGTGAAATTTTAACAATTTTTATCGGCAAATAATGTCGGTAGCTAACGACACAAAAACAGTTCTTGTTAAATAATAACGATAATAAATGTACGGTTAACAGATTAAAAATATATAGCAAAGAATTTAATTTTTAACACAAAAAAAGTAAGAAAGTATTGTCGATCAAGCCCAACCCTACATTACAGTATTTGGGCGGTTATATTTCCGTCAAAAAGAGTATGTTGTGAGGTTAAGATTAACATAAGAGATTTTTGTGCCAAATATTAACTAAATATCGACTACTATAACTATGATTACAACTATGACATAACATAGTAATAGCTTCTAAGGTAACTTATTATAAGTGTATTCGTCCGAGAGCCGTGGTCAAATATGGACCGATTCTAATTAAATTTGTTCTGCAGATTTTTGTAGGTTACAACATAATGTTTTTGGACCTAATTGAACCCAAATGTCTATAAAACAAGATGGGTAATGGGCACGAAACCCTACTCCGGAAAGAAGTTTGCATGTGGGCTATGAAAAATACATAACCGCTTCTCCGCTTTTGAAAAGGCTTCGACCTTGTGACAGTAAAAGCATATGTGCCAAATTTTATCAAATTATTTCCAAAATCGCGGCCTGTAATTTGAGCACAAGGTTATCTTATACAGACAACCAGCCAGCCTGATAGAAGGACGAACCTCGTTAGATGGATTCAAAAATTGATTCTGTGTCAATCGGTATACTAAAAGGTGGGTCCAGAACCTATATTAAACTGTGTTACACACATTTGCACAAACACATAATACACTCTTCATACACAGTTGTGTGGGTATTAAAAGAAAGAGCAGAATGTTGTGCTAGAGTGGGTTAGGCACCTCGAAATTTTTCCCTATGTATAAAAAGATTATAAACTAACATATTTGTTTAGAAATATAAGCAATATTTTAACATTTTCATTCATGTTTTGTTAAAATAAAGTTTTTACAAGCAAATTTATTATATATTTTTTATTAATTTCAAAAATTTTCAACTTTGACGTTCTTATATTTTACCGATATTTGTCGTCAATATTTCTAAACCAAAAAAATTTCAGCCCTCTCACAGAATTATAATGGGCAAACATATTCTTTGAAAATACATACTTACCCCCTATTTTAATAACCAATGGTTTACGAAACAAATACAATAAAAGAAATAAGATTAGAACCGAACACGTTGACGACCCTTTGCACACGTACCGGATAAGAATTGGACAGCAGAACTTCAGAACTCTTCGTGACAATACAATATTAGCTCATTACAAAATTTCAAGTGAAATGAGTTGTCGCGGTACTGGAGACCATACTCACTATTTTTAAGAACATAAAAAAACCCTTGATTCTTGGAAGCCAGTATGTGATATAATTATTTAAGCCCGTGTCTACAGCAATGCTAGGAAATGGAAAGAAATAGTTTTACAAGAGGTTAATAAATTGCAACTTTTAATAAGGTTCCCCGTCAAGATATGTTATTCTATCTGGCCACTTTAATGCGAAGATTGGGACCGATAAAACCGGGTTATCACATGGTATGGCAGCAAGGAACAATAACTGTGATCACTTTGTAAATCTTTGTCAAACGTTTAACCTGGTAATAGGAGCGTAAGCGCTAACAACTCTTTTTTCAGAAAGAAAAAACCTATTAACTATACAAATATATTGGTTTTAGAACAAAATTTCTTTTTTACAATGGCTGTGCGATTCTCTGACGGATGAGAAACATTTTTTAAAACATTTATTTTTAACAAGAAGGGTATTCACCCGATTAACGGTTAACCGAATAATTACTAAACGATTAACTTATCATTTAATTTAAAATTTGATATTTTCGATTAACGATTAAACCGGTTAATTTAAGTCGATTAACCGATGTAACAAACTTTTAAATTTTTTGTAATATTACAATACATATATTTTTTCGTGTTTGAAATTATGTGTTTCCACTCATATACCAAAGGTTTGTGTTAAAAAATATGTTTTCACACAATACATTTCCTTCTAGCAATACATTCTTAAAATACAATACAAAAACAGAAACTAAGGAATTGGGAAATGACCTTTTTTGCAGAATGTTTGAAACTGAGCTTTGCCAGGGTTTGTCAGGTGATGTCCTGACAACAGAAGCAACTTTAGATAGTGACACAAACAATTTTTTACCAGTATTAACCGACACAATTTAAAATATAAAAAAAGTAAAACAGAACTGTAATGGCATAATGAAAGGTTTTATATGTTTAGAGAAATCCAAGAAAAGGACTGAGAAATTAGATATTATGGCTTGCTTTTGATTTCTTCAACATCTGCAGATAAGTAAAAGGATTTTTTCCAAGTTAAAACTAAAGAAAAGAATCGCATAGTATAATATAATAGAATGCATAATAAGTATTAATTAAAAAATATGCGTTACATATTTATGAATTATTTTTTTGTTAGCTCGTTTTAGCTCAAGAATTGTTATGTTTGTTATGTGTTGTTTTTTTTACTAAAAAACTCCAAATAGTAAATAATTTATAAATTTTTATTAATTGAAATTATAAAAAAAAACTTTATTAATCGCTAAACCGACCAATCTTAAAATTAACCAACTATTAACCGATTAAACCAAAACCTCGATTAATTAATCGAGCGATTAGCCGATTAAAGCAAAAACCTGATTAAATGAATACCCTACTAAAAAGTAATTGTAGCCAAAGATGTCGCTTTTTGATTTCTTTTTTTTTGTTGTAAACAAATTAAATCAGGTACCCAAAGAAATAACGTTTTATGCAACGCACCGTGAAAATGTTCATTTTAGAAAAATTTCAAAAAATAACTAATTTTCGACAAATTTAAAGTTTTTCCCATACACTTTACGATTTGTTAAGAGCAGAGATAAATAAAGCTTTGAATCCAGTACAAGAAATTTTGGTTGTATAAGAATAGTTGGGGCCTGTCTTAGAAATTAATCCCATTTAAACACGCGTTAACCTCTTAGGGTTCGAAAGATTTAGGATCAGAACGGATTTTTGTAGGGGAGCCATGTTTAGATATCAAGATAAAGCTTTGGCCTACCGGAACAAAAGTTGCATTTTATTTAAATAATGGGGTCTCAAGGAACATTTGAGCTGCATAGGGTTGACAGTTTTTGAGTTACTCAACGAAAAAACGTCACTTTTTACCGAAGCTTCTGATTTTTAGGGCCTGACACTGCACGAAAAATGCTCCGACTGACCTGAAACTTTTCACAATTTTTAAATCTCAAAAGCAAAAAAAAAAAAATTTGCCTATCTATTTTGCATGCAAATGTCATTTTGTATGGTGCTTACAAGGTTTTCAAAATCGCTTTGGCTAGGGTCGTAAATCAAACTGATAAAACATGGGAGGAAACTTGCACTGAGATTAAAAACATTGCCGAAGAAAAAGTTTGATGTGTACAGAGAGGAAAATATGGACATCCAAATAATATGGACGTTTTACCAACCAATCCTACAAGAAAAAATATGTCATAAATAATGATAATGGACAACAAATAACAAACCTAAATTCCCAAATGCAGAAATGGAAAAGAACCTCGATGTATCACCACGCGACGAACAAGTAGGTTTTCGGTCACATCGTAGCTGTGTGCACCAGATAAACACCCTTCGGATAATGCGCGAGCAGTCAGTAAAATGGGGGTATCCACTTTATATCGTTTTTGTGGATTATAGAAAATCCTTTGATTTAGTAAACTGCAGCGCCATTTAGAAAACGTAAGGCAAAAAGGAGTACATCTCAAAATTATAAATAATAATTAACGGAACACTCCAAGTTTGTCGCAACGGAAAGGAAAGTGAACCTTTTACAACTAATTCAGGTGTAGAAAAAGGTTGTCCAACGAAGCAATGGTTCTTTTGCGCGAGAAATTCAATGGCCGTGTTATATCACGTCGTGGTGATGTTAATTGGCTGTTACGGTCATGTGATATACCAGCGTTGGACTTCTTTCTTTGGGTCTACCTTTTATTTATAATCAATAATTTTTGTATAGAATATCTAGTCAGAAGCCAGTGTTTAAAAACTAGACTCCAAGTAGCTGTAGTAAAATTGGTCTAGTTAAAATGTAAAAAACTTGTAGTCGTTCCATTACTATACCAAAATGGGAAAATAATGGTAGCAGCGTAGTAAAAAATTTTTACTGCACTCGCTACCTTTAAATTTTAGCAGCAGTAAAATAGTTTTATTTTTCAAATTTTTACAACTTCCTACCTACTTTAGTAGTTATAGAAAGAGCAGATAACCTTGTATTTGAAGTAGGAGAAGAATAACATTGAGCTAGTTGTTTAATAACATTGAAGCAGTTTTAGAATATTATTGAAGTAGCATGTTAATAACATTAAAGCAGTTATCAAATAACATGTTGATAGCAGCAAAAGTAATCAAAAAATCTTCAGTAAAATAAAAACAACCGAAGAGAACGTGTGTGTTATAATCAGTGTTGCCAGAAAACTTTTGGCTCATGTGACCATAAAATCCTCATTTCAAAACATAAGGCTGCAATTTTTTAATTAAATTTATCAATTTAAAATTTTGAAATTAAAATGTTTTTCTTTAAAATATTAAGACTATCGATTCTTTTTTAAAATGATCTATACTACTTCGAAGAGAATTAGTTCTAGTTCATCAATTGCTTCATAGTTAAATCAATTAATATTTTAATAATTTTAAAGTTAAATTGTTTAAGAATGCGTGTAAAGCTGGGATCACACTATTGCCGCAATGCACCAATTTTCACACAACCAAATGGCTATTGAACCAATCGAGGACAATATTGTGTTTACTTTTAAAAATCAAATGCAACCCTGGTGCGGCAATCGTGTGACTGTTTGATATACAACCGCTCGTCAATAAAACTTGCCGCAATGCACCAATTTTCACACAACCAAATAGCTATTGAACCAATCGAGGACAATATTGTGTTTACTTTTACCAATCAAATGCAACCCTGTTGAGGCAATCGTGTGACTGTTTGCTATACAACCGCTCGTCAATAAAACTAACAAAAATGCACCAATATTTATTGTGTTCTTGTGCGGCAATCAAACAACACAATACGCGCCAATATTTCCCTTTTTTTTAATAAATTTCCTTTTTTGTGTTTCTTTTAGTAGGTAATGAAGATAAATATGTATTTATTTATTAGGCGTTTAAATATTTTTTAAATTATTGATATTAACAAAATATTTATGTATGTATGTACATATGTATGTATCAGAGAACTGCATCAATACATAATACTTGCATATTTTGTATGAGCAAAAACAATGAGACAACAATAAAACTCAACGAAAGAAATTGCTATGTAACAGTTCATGCAAATGAAAATAATGCTGAAATAAATAAAACAAAACAAAACAATATTAACTACCTAACGGCTAAGCCAATTATTCGTACACGTTCCCTCTCACCCTCGGTATTTACACAAACGGTGGATAGTGACTCATTAAAAAAACTTAAACTAGACCTGGTAAAAAGTGTTGCCAGGCCAGCAAGTATTGCCGCGACGTCAAAAACTAATTTAGTGGAAAATGATACCATGAATTTAAACACAAATGCAATGGAAAACCCCCCTGTAAAAAGTTGTCAAAAGCCTAAAGTCCAAGTTGGTATGGACATATACATAACAGTGCTAAAACGGGGTCGCAGCCCTACCTCTGCAGCAGTTGCTTCGGCCTCAAAAGTACCAACTTTTGATAAAATAAACTCTCAAAATCGTTTTGCAATTCTGGAGGATGAATCCTCTGAAGCACCAAACGTCATAAAATCTTCTAAGCCACCCCCGATATATCTTAGGGAGCAAAACTCAAGTGAGTTAATAAAGAGCGTGATCTCGGTAATAGGTGAAAATTCGTTTTACGTAGCGGCAATCAAGCGTGGTAATATAAACGAGACAAAAATACAGGTTAATCATGAGAATGATTTTCGTTAACTAACAAACAAATTCGAAGCCCTTAAAAAGAGCTTTTATACATATCAAGTGAAGAGCAGCAAAGGCCTTCAGGTAGTGATCAAGGGCATAGACTCGTGCGTGGACCCTGAAGAAATTAAAACCTTTTTGGAAGAGAAACGCTTTAAAATAAAAAAACGTTACAAATATTAAAAATAGAGAAAAAATTCCCCAACCACTTTTTCGAGTGGAGTTTGAACCCGGCGACGTAAAACTTAAAAAAAACGAAACGCATCCTATTTACAATTTAAAATATATTCTCTACAGAAGAATAACTATAGAAGAGCCGCACAAAAGAAATGGTCCCGTTCAATGTTTAAACTGTCAAGAGTATGGTCATACTAAGGCATACTGCTATTTACCGCCTGTTTGCGTAGTATGTGGTGAATTACATGGCACAGTTCTTTGCGATAAGTCTAAAACCGACCCCAACGTAAAAAAATGTAGCAACTGTGGCGGCAATCACACTGCCAATTATAGAAGATGCCCTGTATACACTATCGTCAAGCAGTCGGTTGGACCGAAAACTAATCCTCCCCAAATGCAGGTAACAAATCAAGTAACCACAAATGGCATACAGGCTCCGCAGCCTGGTAATACCAGAACCTCCTATGCTAACGTTTTAAAATCAAACCATGTGCCTATGCAAGGTGCCTCGCCAAGTAATGATGAAACTCCGGTTTCTAATTTAAGTCGTCTAGAAAAAACCATGGAAACATTAGTGCAAACAGTAAATAATTTTACAAATACAATGGGTAATATGATGCAAGAAATTCTTAGAATGCAATCGATGTTATTGCAAGCTGTACTTAACAAACCATGAACTGTTTAAAAATTTGCTTTTGGAACGCAAACGGCATCCGCCAACATAAAAATGAACTAGAATACTTTCTTTAAAATAAACAAATTGATGTTATGATGGTTTCTGAAACTCATCTGACCTCAAGAAACACATTTAAAATTAATGGCTACATACTATATGAAACCAAGGACCCTCGAGATGGAGCTTGTGGAGGTTCTGCCATTTTGATAGAAACCCGAGTCAAACACTACCTAATGTGTGATCACCGTGAAGACTACCTGCAAGCAACGACTATTTGTGTTGAAGAGCTAAATCGAAACATAGTAATTTCTTCTTTATACTCTCCACCTAGATTTTCCATATCAGAAGGCCAATATTGTAAATATTATAGATCATTAGGACCCTGTTTCCTGGCCGCTGGCGATTATAACGCTAAACATACCTTCTGGGGGTCACGACTTATAACACCAAAAGGTCGTGTTTTGTTTAACACAATCTCTAAAATGGGTTTAAATGTGGTCGCGAGCGGACAACCAACATATTGGCCTACTGATCAGCAAAAAATTCCAGATGTTATCGACTTTGGCGTGGTTAAAAACATCCCCACAGAAACGATTCATGTTGAAACTTCCTTAGAATTATCATCCGACCATACACCTACAATTGTTTCTTTAATAAACCCAAATAGAATTGTATTTCCGTCAGGTTACTTAGCGACGTCAGCCACACAAATAAATTGGTTAATTGGTACATCTGAGAATTTCAAAAATTCTTTAAAAATAGCCCAGAGGTTTTTTTCTCAAAAATCGAAATGGATTACAAAAGTGGGCCTAATTATCTTTAAAATGAGGTATGTCCCATCCTGTAAGGTCTTCCAGTTTGTCCACAATTTCCAAAAATCCCTCAGAGAATCAGTACTAGTACATCTGAGAATTTCAAAAATTCTTTAAAAATAGCCCAGAGGTTTTTTTCTCAAAAATCGAAATGGATTACAAAAGTGGGCCCAATTATCTTTAAAATGAGGTGTGTCCCATCCTGTAAGGTCTACCAGTTTGTCCACAATCTCCAAAAATCCCTTAGAGAATCAGTACTAGTACATCTGAGAATTTCAAAAATTCTTTAAAAATAGCCCAGAGGTTTTTCTCTCAAATATCGAAATGGATTTCAAAAGTGGGCCTAATTATCTTTAAAATGAAGTATGTCCCATCCTGTAAGGTCTTCCAGTTTGTCCACAATTTCCAAAAATCCCTCAGAGAATCAGTACTAGTACATCTGAGAATTTCAAAAATTCTTTAAAAATAGCCCAGAGGTTTTTTTCTCAAAAATCGAAATGGATTACAAAAGTGGGCCTAATTATCTTTAAAATGAGGTATGTCCCATCCTGTAAGGTCTTCCAGTTTGTCCACAATTTCCAAAAATCCCTCTGAGAATCAGTACTAGTACATCTGAGAATTTCAACAATTCTTTAAAAATAGCCCAGAGGTTTTTCTCTCAAATATCGAAATGGATTTCAAAAGTGGGCCTAATTATCTTTAAAATGAGGTATGTCCCATCCTGTAAGGTCTTCCAGTTTGTCCACAATTTCCAAAAATCCCTCAGAGAATCAGTCCTAGTACATCTGAGAATTTCAAAAATTCTTTAAAAATAGCCCAGAGGTTTTTTTCTCAAAAATCGAAATGGATTACAAAAGTGGGCCTAATTATCTTTAAAATGAGGTATGTCCCATCCTGTAAGGTCTTCCAGTTTGTCCACAATTTCCAAAAATCCCTCAGAGAATCAGTACTAGTACATCTGAGAATTTCAACAATTCTTTAAAAATAGCCCAGAGGTTTTTTTCTCAAAAATCGAAATGGATTACAAAAGTGAGCCTAATTATCTTTAAAATTAGGTATGTCCCATCCTGTAAGGTCTTCCAGTTTGTCCACAATTTCCAAAAATCCCTCAGAGAATCAGTACTAGTACATCTGAGAATTTCAAAAATTCTTTAAAAATAGCCCAGAGGTTTTTTTCTCAAAAATCGAAATGGATTACAAAAGTGGGCCTAATTATCTTTAAATTGAGGTATGTCCCATCCTGTAAGGTCTTCCAGTTTGTCCACAATTTCCAAAAATCCCTCAGAGAATCAGTACTAGTACATCTGAGAATTTCAAAAATTCTTTAAAAATAGCCCAGAGGTTTTTTTCTCAAAAATCGGAATGGATTACAAAAGTGGGCCTAATTATCTTTAAAATGAGGTATGTCCCATCCTGTAAGGTCTTCCAGTTTGTCCACAATTTCCAAAAATCCCTCAGAGAATCAGTACTAGTACATCTGAGAATTTAAAAAATTCTTTAAAAATAGCCCAGAGGTTTTTTTCTCAAAAATCGAAATGGATTACAAAAGTGGGCCTAATTATCTTTAAAATGAGGTATGTCCCATCCTGTAAGGTCTTCCAGTTTGTCCACAATTTCCAAAAATCCCTCAGAGAATCAGTACTAGTACATCTGAGAATTTCAAAAATTCTTTAAAAATAGCCCAGAGGTTTTTTTCTCAAAAATAGAAATGGATTACAAAAGTGGGCCCAATTATCTTTAAAATGAGGTAAGTCCTATCCTGTAAGGTCTACCAGTTTGTCCACAATCTCCAAAAATCCCTCAGAGAATCTGCATTTTTAATAAAATTCTTAATTTCTTTCAAATTTCATTAAATATGTAACAAATACGAAGATATTTAATAATTTGATATTTTAAATATGTCACAAATACGAAAACATATTTAATAATTTGTCATAAATATTTAAACATATTTGCAAAATTGTCCCAAATACGAAAAACATATTTTAAATATGTGAAGACGTAAGATGTTACGTCGAAACATATCTAGTTCGACATATTTATCTTCACCCACATAAGCTACTAAACAATAATCTTTTTGTGAATATGGATAAATGAAAAAAAAATATGTAAGTGTTTGTTATGCATTTATGAAAATGTATTTTTTCTTAAGTTTTTTTTTTTTTAATGATAAATATATTTCAGCCCAATTGCTGAAATAAATATAATAATAATAATATAACTTTCGTCATCATAAATAAGATTTCTAGCTAAAAATTACTATTTTTGAACCAATCAATGCAAATAATTGTCTCTAATATGAAAAATTTAAATATTTGACGATTTGTTGACGATTTTGTTAAATGTTCTTGACGATTTTGACGAATTTTGTTAAAACTTTTGACGATTTTTGAAGAAAAAAGTCTAACAACCCTGCTCTAGGTCAGCGAAAGGCAGATAGAGAACATTGAATAAAAGAGAGTAAATTAGTTGATATATCAGAAGTACGAATGCTATTGCCGAATGTTGAAATAATATATTTACGAAACAATACAAAACAGAACTAATATAAATTTCATTGCGTTTGCTAAAGGCTCGTATGTTGCAAACACAATTTCTTACGAGCCTGGCGAGCACATACAAAAACAATAGGCTGTATTAACTACACCGCAACTCGTTTTAAGGCGAGTATCATCAATCATAAAAACGGGTGCTCGTTGCAGTTCTCTGGTATGTATGTTCACAAGCATATTTAGCTGTTCAGTGCGAATATTTTTATTAAAGATATTTCTATGCGAACCATAACATACGAAATTGTTGAACAGGCTTTTAATTTTTGAAATTTCTTAAAAAATGTATATAAAACTATTCAACAAAAATTTGTTTAAGTATATGATACAAATTTAATATTTTTTTAATGAACAAATAAAAAAACTACCACAACAGATGTTTTCGCAGTTAACACTAGTAAGAACAATCGTGTGACTGTGCTGCGGCAATTGCTGTAACCATTTCGCTTTGTACCAACCAGCAGCAATTAAATTTGTTTAAAACAGGGCAATCGTGTGCTTTCAGAATATTTGATTGGGGCAATTTCATTATTTGCGTCAATAAAGCACAATAAAAATTGTGTCATATTGGTGCATTTGCGGCAATCGTGTGATCCCAGCTTAATCCTAAGCAAAAGACTAATTTAAAAATTTATATTATTTAATATTCATGAACTCTTTTTAATGGTGTTTTCTTTTCTACAAAAAATTACCACATTTTAAAAGGTGCATGTATAAAATGTCTTGCCGAACATGTAATAATGCAATTTTTTATTTGACGAGAACAAAACCCAAATTGGACAACACTCTCGATTTATACGGGGCGTAAAGTGCAATGCCTTATGACATTAAAGGGTGAATTTTTTTAGAATAAAACAAGCTGCCCTTTTAGAGAGCAAAGCATTTTTAAGAAACGAACACCAGCAAAGTTAAGAAGGTACGCCCAGGGTTCTCAAATGTGGCGATTATCAAACATGTTTGGCGACATGGCGATATTTTGGCGATTTATAAAGTAGTTGGTGATTTTGTTGGCTATTTGAGCCATGGAATTCGTTAAATTTAATACGTAGAAATAATATTATTTTTATGTATCAAATTTGAGGCATTGATATGTACGGTCAATATTTGAAACTAAATTATGTTAAAATGTGTTGTTTTTCATATTTAAAAGTGCTCTTAAAAGAATTAATAAATAGAATTCCTTGAAACATTAAATATTTAACGTTTATGAACATTTTTCCATTATAAAATGTGGCAATTTATTAATGCAGATCAAATTCGTTGTTGTTTAAGATATTTTAAAATTTGTTTATGAAACACAATGGAATAATTAATGATGAGATTCCATTTAATTTAAGTCAGTTTATGACAAAAGAAGGTTGCGGCATCAACGTACTATTTTAAGGAACTTGTTTGAACTGTTCTTTTTATGTTGGTAATTACAACTAGAAATGCCTGTGCTGATATAAAGAAATCCACTAAAAGTTGCCTTAGAAGTAGAATACAATACGAACTTCTAGACGCGTTATAACAAGTTATAAGTTATGTGAATTTAAATAGTACATTTTGTACTTCTTTTGTACCTTCGTTGAATAAATGAAACACAATGTATTCCAAAAAAGAATACAAAAAGGGAGTTTTGGCGGTAAAGCGCACATCTTTTAGATACATAAAAGAACTTAAAAAATAAATTGTTGATGCTTCAAATAGACACTATAAAATATTTTATAGTAAACATTATACCTCTTTTGTTATCAAAAATTTTTTTAACTTTGGATCTTATATTATATATTTTTTTGGGCGGTTCGCAAAATGACCCAAGGAAATATGGCCCCAAAAGAAAAGTGAAGAACGGCCCCAAAATAATAACACACAATTTTGGTGCAATTTTTTTTGGGTTATTTTTCATTATTTCGTTAGTGTTTTTGCATTTTAAGTGGAACGAAAAATGATCCAAATATCAGGGAATGAAAAATGGCTCCAAATAAACTCACAATTTTTATTTTGGGGCTATTTTTCGTTTACTAATAAAAAGTTCAAATTTTAAGAAATGAAAAATCACCCCAAACATTTTTACACAAATGTTATAAAACTTTATGAAAAAGTTTCTAGGGATAGTATAAAAACCCCGAATTCTTATACCAAAGTGGAGAAAATCGTTGCCGGTTATGCAGAGATGCTTTATTTAGCGAAGCCGGTGTTTTTTATACCATAGAGGGAAAAATCCTTGCGCACGGCCAAATGCCCGTTATTTAGAGAAGCTTTTCTGAGGGAAGTCAGTGTTCGTTATACTTTAGACAACAAAATCCTTGCACCCGGCCGAAGGCGGTCTATGAAGTGAATCTTTAGTGAGCGAATCCAGTTTTTATTAAACCATAGCGAAGCCAGTGTTCGATTTATCATAGAGAAGAAAATCCTTGCGATATAACGTAAAGCTTTAATAATCAAAGCCAGTGTTCGTTATACCATAGAGGAAAAATCCTTGCGTATGGCCGAAAACGCAACCATGTTATAAATCGTACGATTTTTAAATCCAAAACTGTATAGTTATTCGGTTTTTATTAAGTTTGGGATTTTTTGTTTCGGGCATATGAACTCCACCTAAAATTTTTTATATAACTTTTTTGTATTCTTTTTTGGGGTTACATTCCTTATAAATCTTGAGGTAATTTTTATAATAAAGAATTACCCCAAGTTTAGGGTCGTATTTAATTTTATTTTATGGGTTCGAATCTCAGGTCAGTCAAGAATGAATGATTATCAATAACAATTTTAAATAATTTTCATGTTGTAAAATTCTTTCCTTCATAAAAATAATTTAATGAAAATTAAATTTGATGAACTTAAGCCTGATTAAAATATTAAAAATTTGGATTAAAAACCATAAATAGTTCAACAAAATAACCACAATTCTAATTTTTTTTTAGGGATATTTTTCATATTTTTGGGGTAATTTTTCATAAAAAAAATTGGGGTCATATTGCATTATGAAATATAGCTCCGAATTTGGGGTCAATTTTAATTTATTTTTTGGGGCCTAATTTCCTAGGGACCATATTTTGCGAAAAAGCTTCGAAACAATCTGACAAACCTGGGTACGCCTAAAACCGTAACATATGTATGGTGCTATTGCAATAAAATTTGGTACGTCGCAGTTTTATAGATCTAGAAATCACACCATCAAATTTTGTGAAGTTCGGTCTATAATTTCGATAGGTACCATATAAAGCTCACTCTAGGAAAACTCTTTAGTACGCGTTAAACCATAACGAATACTGTATTAAATAAAGCCCCCTCCTTAAATATTCTAACTGTCGGTGGAGGGTATCAAAGATTCGGCACTGCCGAACATAGCACTCTAACTTGTTTCAATTAACTTTAAAAGTGCGTAATAGGTAAATCTACAGTATTTTAAAACAAAATTTGAATATCAAAATTACATTCAAAACATTCCACTGCATTGTAGAATCAGTAATGCTGTACACTTTTTGAAAAGTCTTACGCAGGCCAAAAAATCCCTATTTTTTACTTGCTTACTTGTAATGGATTACAAAAGTGAGCCTAATTATCTTTAAAATGAGGTATGTCCCATCCTGTAAGGTCTTCCAGTTTGTCCACAATTTCCAAAAATCCCTCAGAGAATCAGTACTAGTACATCTGAGAATTTCAAAAATTCTTTAAAAATAGCCCAGAGGTTTTTTTCTCAAAAATCGGAATGGATTACAAAAGTGGGTCTAATTATCTTTAAAATGAGGTATGTCCCATCCTGTAAGGTCTTCCAGTTTGTCCACAATTTCCAAAAATCCCTCAGAGAATCAGTACTAGTACATCTGAGAATTTCAAAAATTCTTTAAAAATAGCCCAGAGGTTTTTTTCTCAAAAATCGGAATGGATTACAAAAGTGGGCCTAATTATCTTTAAAATGAGGTATGTCCCATCCTGTAAGGTCTTCCAGTTTGTCCACAATTTCCAAAAATCCCTCAGAGAATCAGTACTAGTACATCTGAGAATTTAAAAAATTCTTTAAAAATAGCCCAGAGGTTTTTTTCTCAAAAATCGAAATGGATTACAAAAGTGGGCCTAATTATCTTTAAAATGAGGTATGTCCCATCCTGTAAGGTCTTCCAGTTTGTCCACAATTTCCAAAAATCCCTCAGAGAATCAGTACTAGTACATCTGAGAATTTCAAAAATTCTTTAAAAATAGCCCAGAGGTTTTTTTCTCAAAAATAGAAATGGATTACAAAAGTGGGCCCAATTATCTTTAAAATGAGGTAAGTCCTATCCTGTAAGGTCTACCAGTTTGTCCACAATCTCCAAAAATCCCTCAGAGAATCTGCATTTTTAATAAAATTCTTAATTTCTTTCAAATTTCATTAAATATGTAACAAATACGAAGATATTTAATAATTTGATATTTTAAATATGTCACAAATACGAAAACATATTTAATAATTTGTCATAAATATTTAAACATATTTGCAAAATTGTCCCAAATACGAAAAACATATTTTAAATATGTGAAGACGTAAGATGTTACGTCGAAACATATCTAGTTCGACATATTTATCTTCACCCACATAAGCTACTAAACAATAATCTTTTTGTGAATATGGATAAATGAAAAAAAAATATGTAAGTGTTTGTTATGCATTTATGAAAATGTATTTTTTCTTAAGTTTTTTTTTTTTTAATGATAAATATATTTCAGCCCAATTGCTGAAATAAATATAATAATAATAATATAACTTTCGTCATCATAAATAGGATTTCTAGCTAAAAATTACTATTTTTGAACCAATCAATGCAAATAATTGTCTCTAATATGAAAAATTTAAATATTTGACGATTTGTTGACGATTTTGTTAAATGTTCTTGACGATTTTGACGAATTTTGTTAAAACTTTTGACGATTTTTGAAGAAAAAAGTCTAACAACCCTGCTCTAGGTCAGCGAAAGGCAGATAGAGAACATTGAATAAAAGAGAGTAAATTAGTTGATATATCAGAAGTACGAATGCTATTGCCGAATGTTGAAATAATATATTTACGAAACAATACAAAACAGAACTAATATAAATTTCATTGCGTTTGCTAAAGGCTCGTATGTTGCAAACACAATTTCTTACGAGCCTGGCGAGCACATACAAAAACAATAGGCTGTATTAACTACACCGCAACTCGTTTTAAGGCGAGTATCATCAATCATAAAAACGGGTGCTCGTTGCAGTTCTCTGGTATGTATGTTCACAAGCATATTTAGCTGTTCAGTGCGAATATTTTTATTAAAGATATTTCTATGCGAACCATAACATACGAAATTGTTGAACAGGCTTTTAATTTTTGAAATTTCTTAAAAAATGTATATAAAACTATTCAACAAAAATTTGTTTAAGTATATGATACAAATTTAATATTTTTTTAATGAACAAATAAAAAAACTACCACAACAGATGTTTTCGCAGTTAACACTAGTAAGAACAATCGTGTGACTGTGCTGCGGCAATTGCTGTAACCATTTCGCTTTGTACCAACCAGCAGCAATTAAATTTGTTTAAAACAGGGCAATCGTGTGCTTTCAGAATATTTGATTGGGGCAATTTCATTATTTGCGTCAATAAAGCACAATAAAAATTGTGTCATATTGGTGCATTTGCGGCAATCGTGTGATCCCAGCTTAATCCTAAGCAAAAGACTAATTTAAAAATTTATATTATTTAATATTCATGAACTCTTTTTAATGGTGTTTTCTTTTCTACAAAAAATTACCACATTTTAAAAGGTGCATGTATAAAATGTCTTGCCGAACATGTAATAATGCAATTTTTTATTTGACGAGAACAAAACACAAAATTGGACAACACTCTCGATTTATACGGGGCGTAAAGTGCAATGCCTTATGACATTAAAGGGTGAATTTTTTTAGAATAAAACAAGCTGCCCTTTTAGAGAGCAAAGCATTTTTAAGAAACGAACACCAGCAAAGTTAAGAAGGTACGCCCAGGGTTCTCAAATGTGGCGATTATCAAACATGTTTGGCGACATGGCGATATTTTGGCGATTTATAAAGTAGTTGGTGATTTTGTTGGCTATTTGAGCCATGGAATTCGTTAAATTTAATACGTAGAAATAATATTATTTTTATGTATCAAATTTGAGGCATTGATATGTACGGTCAATATTTGAAACTAAATTATGTTAAAATGTGTTGTTTTTCATATTTAAAAGTGCTCTTAAAAGAATTAATAAATAGAATTCCTTGAAACATTAAATATTTAACGTTTATGAACATTTTTCCATTATAAAATGTGGCAATTTATTAATGCAGATCAAATTCGTTGTTGTTTAAGATATTTTAAAATTTGTTTATGAAACACAATGGAATAATTAATGATGAGATTCCATTTAATTTAAGTCAGTTTATGACAAAAGAAGGTTGCGGCATCAACGTACTATTTTAAGGAACTTGTTTGAACTGTTCTTTTTATGTTGGTAATTACAACTAGAAATGCCTGTGCTGATATAAAGAAATCCACTAAAAGTTGCCTTAGAAGTAGAATACAATACGAACTTCTAGACGCGTTATAACAAGTTATAAGTTATGTGAATTTAAATAGTACATTTTGTACTTCTTTTGTACCTTCGTTGAATAAATGAAACACAATGTATTCCAAAAAAGAATACAAAAAGGGAGTTTTGGCGGTAAAGCGCTCATCTTTTCGATACATAAAAGAACTTAAAAAATAAATTGTTGATGCTTCAAATAGACACTATAAAATATTTTATAGTAAACATTATACCTCTTTTGTTATCAAAAATTTTTTTAACTTTGGATCTTATATTATATATTTTTTTGGGCGGTGCGCAAAATGACCCAAGGAAATATGGCCCCAAAAGAAAAGTGAAGAACGGCCCCAAAATAATAACACACAATTTTGGTGCAATTTTTTTTGGGTTATTTTTCATTATTTCGTTAGTGTTTTTGCATTTTAAGTGGAACGAAAAATGATCCAAATATCAGGGAATGAAAAATGGCTCCAAATAAACTCACAATTTTTATTTTGGGGCTATTTTTCGTTTACTAATAAAAAGTTCAAATTTTAAGAAATGAAAAATCACCCCAAACATTTTTACACAAATGTTATAAAACTTTATGAAAAAGTTTCTAGGGATAGTATAAAAACCCCGAATTCTTATACCAAAGTGGAGAAAATCGTTGCCGGTTATGCAGAGATGCTTTATTTAGCGAAGCCGGTGTTTTTTATACCATAGAGGGAAAAATCCTTGCGCACGGCCAAATGCCCGTTATTTAGAGAAGCTTTTCTGAGGGAAGTCAGTGTTCGTTATACTTTAGACAACAAAATCCTTGCACCCGGCCGAAGGCGGTCTATGAAGTGAATCTTTAGTGAGCGAATCCAGTTTTTATTAAACCATAGCGAAGCCAGTGTTCGATTTATCATAGAGAAGAAAATCCTTGCGATATAACGTAAAGCTTTAATAATCAAAGCCAGTGTTCGTTATACCATAGAGGAAAAATCCTTGCGTATGGCCGAAAACGCAACCATGTTATAAATCGTACGATTTTTAAATCCAAAACTGTATAGTTATTCGGTTTTTATTAAGTTTGGGATTTTTTGTTTCGGGCATATGAACTCCACCTAAAATTTTTTATATAACTTTTTTGTATTCTTTTTTGGGGTTACATTCCTTATAAATCTTGAGGTAATTTTTATAATAAAGAATTACCCCAAGTTTAGGGTCGTATTTAATTTTATTTTATGGGTTCGAATCTCAGGTCAGTCAAGAATGAATGATTATCAATAACAATTTTAAATAATTTTCATGTTGTAAAATTCTTTCCTTCATAAAAATAATTTAATGAAAATTAAATTTGATGAACTTAAGCCTGATTAAAATATTAAAAATTTGGATTAAAAACCATAAATAGTTCAACAAAATAACCACAATTCTAATTTTTTTTTAGGGATATTTTTCATATTTTGGCATTATGAAATATAGCTTCGAATTTGGGGTCAATTTTAATTTATTTTTTGGGGCCTAATTTCCTAGGGACCATATTTTGCGAAAAAGCTTCGAAACAATCTGACAAACCTGGGTACGCCTAAAACCGTAACATATGTATGGTGCTATTGCAATAAAATTTGGTACGTCGCAGTTTTATAGATCTAGAAATCACACCATCAAATTTTGTGAAGTTCGGTCTATAATTTCGATAGGTACCATATAAAGCTCACTCTAGGAAAACTCTTTAGTACGCGTTAAACCATAACGAATACTGTATTAAATAAAGCCCCCTCCTTAAATATTCTAACTGTCGGTGGAGGGTATCAAAGATTCGGCACTGCCGAACATAGCACTCTAACTTGTTTCAATTAACTTTAGAAGTGCGTAATAGGTAAATCTACAGTATTTTAAAACAAAATTTGAATATCAAAATTACATTCAAAACATTCCACTGCATTGTAGAATCAGTGATGCTGTACACTTTTTGAAAAGTCTTACGCAGGCCAAAAAATCCCTATTTTTTACTTGCTTACTTGTAATGGATTACAAAAGTGAGCCTAATTATCTTTAAAATGAGGTATGTCCCATCCTGTAAGGTCTTCCAGTTTGTCCACAATTTCCAAAAATCCCTCAGAGAATCAGTACTAGTACATCTGAGAATTTCAAAAATTCTTTAAAAATAGCCCAGAGGTTTTTTTCTCAAAAATCGGAATGGATTACAAAAGTGGGCCTAATTATCTTTAAAATGAGGTATGTCCCATCCTGTAAGGTCTTCCAGTTTGTCCACAATTTCCAAAAATCCCTCAGAGAATCAGTACTAGTACATCTGAGAATTTCAAAAATTCTTTAAAAATAGCCCAGAGGTTTTTTTCTCAAAAATAGAAATGGATTACAAAAGTGGGCCCAATTATCTTTAAAATGAGGTAAGTCCTATCCTGTAAGGTCTACCAGTTTGTCCACAATCTCCAAAAATCCCTCAGAGAATCTGCATTTTTAATAAAATTCTTAATTTCTTTCAAATTTCATTAAATATGTAACAAATACGAAGATATTTAATAATTTGATATTTTAAATATGTCACAAATACGAAAACATATTTAATAATTTGTCATAAATATTTAAACATATTTGCAAAATTGTCGCAAATACGAAAAACATATTTTAAATATGTGAAGACGTAAGATGTTACGTCGAAACATATCTAGTTCGACATATTTATCTTCACCCACATAAGCTACTAAACAATAATCTTTTTGTGAATATGGATAAATGAAAAAAAAATATGTAAGTGTTTGTTATGCATTTATGAAAATGTATTTTTTCTTAAGTTTTTTTTTTTTTAATGATAAATATATTTCAGCCCAATTGCTGAAATAAATATAATAATAATAATATAACTTTCGTCATCATAAATAAGATTTCTAGCTAAAAATTACTATTTTTGAACCAATCAATGCAAATAATTGTCTCTAATATGAAAAATTTAAATATTTGACGATTTGTTGACGATTTTGTTAAATGTTCTTGACGATTTTGACGAATTTTGTTAAAACTTTTGACGATTTTTGAAGAAAAAAGTCTAACAACCCTGCTCTAGGTCAGCGAAAGGCAGATAGAGAACATTGAATAAAAGAGAGTAAATTAGTTGATATATCAGAAGTACGAATGCTATTGCCGAATGTTGAAATAATATATTTACGAAACAATACAAAACAGAACTAATATAAATTTCATTGCGTTTGCTAAAGGCTCGTATGTTGCAAACACAATTTCTTACGAGCCTGGCGAGCACATACAAAAACAATAGGCTGTATTAACTACACCGCAACTCGTTTTAAGGCGAGTATCATCAATCATAAAAACGGGTGCTCGTTGCAGTTCTCTGGTATGTATGTTCACAAGCATATTTAGCTGTTCAGTGCGAATATTTTTATTAAAGATATTTCTATGCGAACCATAACATACGAAATTGTTGAACAGGCTTTTAATTTTTGAAATTTCTTAAAAAATGTATATAAAACTATTCAACAAAAATTTGTTTAAGTATATGATACAAATTTAATATTTTTTTAATGAACAAATAAAAAAACTACCACAACAGATGTTTTCGCAGTTAACACTAGTAAGAACAATCGTGTGACTGTGCTGCGGCAATTGCTGTAACCATTTCGCTTTGTACCAACCAGCAGCAATTAAATTTGTTTAAAACAGGGCAATCGTGTGCTTTCAGAATATTTGATTGGGGCAATTTCATTATTTGCGTCAATAAAGCACAATAAAAATTGTGTCATATTGGTGCATTTGCGGCAATCGTGTGATCCCAGCTTAATCCTAAGCAAAAGACTAATTTAAAAATTTATATTATTTAATATTCATGAACTCTTTTTAATGGTGTTTTCTTTTCTACAAAAAATTACCACATTTTAAAAGGTGCATGTATAAAATGTCTTGCCGAACATGTAATAATGCAATTTTTTATTTGACGAGAACAAAACACAAAATTGGACAACACTCTCGATTTATACGGGGCGTAAAGTGCAATGCCTTATGTCATTAAAGGGTGAATTTTTTTAGAATAAAACAAGCTGCCCTTTTAGAGAGCAAAGCATTTTTAAGAAACGAACACCAGCAAAGTTAAGAAGGTACGCCCAGGGTTCTCAAATGTGGCGATTATCAAACATGTTTGGCGACATGGCGATATTTTGGCGATTTATAAAGTAGTTGGTGATTTTGTTGGCTATTTGAGCCATGGAATTCGTTAAATTTAATACGTAGAAATAATATTATTTTTATGTATCAAATTTGAGGCATTGATATGTACGGTCAATATTTGAAACTAAATTATGTTAAAATGTGTTGTTTTTCATATTTAAAAGTGCTCTTAAAAGAATTAATAAATAGAATTCCTTGAAACATTAAATATTTAACGTTTATGAACATTTTTCCATTATAAAATGTGGCAATTTATTAATGCAGATCAAATTCGTTGTTGTTTAAGATATTTTAAAATTTGTTTATGAAACACAATGGAATAATTAATGATGAGATTCCATTTAATTTAAGTCAGTTTATGACAAAAGAAGGTTGCGGCATCAACGTACTATTTTAAGGAACTTGTTTGAACTGTTCTTTTTATGTTGGTAATTACAACTAGAAATGCCTGTGCTGATATAAAGAAATCCACTAAAAGTTGCCTTAGAAGTAGAATACAATACGAACTTCTAGACGCGTTATAACAAGTTATAAGTTATGTGAATTTAAATAGTACATTTTGTACTTCTTTTGTACCTTCGTTGAATAAATGAAACACAATGTATTCCAAAAAAGAATACAAAAAGGGAGTTTTGGCGGTAAAGCGCACATCTTTTAGATACATAAAAGAACTTAAAAAATAAATTGTTGATGCTTCAAATAGACACTATAAAATATTTTATAGTAAACATTATACCTCTTTTGTTATCAAAAATTTTTTTAACTTTGGATCTTATATTATATATTTTTTTGGGCGGTGCGCAAAATGACCCAAGGAAATATGGCCCCAAAAGAAAAGTGAAGAACGGCCCCAAAATAATAACACACAATTTTGGTGCAATTTTTTTTGGGTTATTTTTCATTATTTCGTTAGTGTTTTTGCATTTTAAGTGGAACGAAAAATGATCCAAATATCAGGGAATGAAAAATGGCTCCAAATAAACTCACAATTTTTATTTTGGGGCTATTTTTCGTTTACTAATAAAAAGTTCAAATTTTAAGAAATGAAAAATCACCCCAAACATTTTTACACAAATGTTATAAAACTTTATGAAAAAGTTTCTAGGGATAGTATAAAAACCCCGAATTCTTATACCAAAGTGGAGAAAATCGTTGCCGGTTATGCAGAGATGCTTTATTTAGCGAAGCCGGTGTTTTTTATACCATAGAGGGAAAAATCCTTGCGCACGGCCAAATGCCCGTTATTTAGAGAAGCTTTTCTGAGGGAAGTCAGTGTTCGTTATACTTTAGACAACAAAATCCTTGCACCCGGCCGAAGGCGGTCTATGAAGTGAATCTTTAGTGAGCGAATCCAGTTTTTATTAAACCATAGCGAAGCCAGTGTTCGATTTATCATAGAGAAGAAAATCCTTGCGATATAACGTAAAGCTTTAATAATCAAAGCCAGTGTTCGTTATACCATAGAGGAAAAATCCTTGCGTATGGCCGAAAACGCAACCATGTTATAAATCGTACGATTTTTAAATCCAAAACTGTATAGTTATTCGGTTTTTATTAAGTTTGGGATTTTTTGTTTCGGGCATATGAACTCCACCTAAAATTTTTTATATAACTTTTTTGTATTCTTTTTTGGGGTTACATTCCTTATAAATCTTGAGGTAATTTTTATAATAAAGAATTACCCCAAGTTTAGGGTCGTATTTAATTTTATTTTATGGGTTCGAATCTCAGGTCAGTCAAGAATGAATGATTATCAATAACAATTTTAAATAATTTTCATGTTGTAAAATTCTTTCCTTCATAAAAATAATTTAATGAAAATTAAATTTGATGAACTTAAGCCTGATTAAAATATTAAAAATTTGGATTAAAAACCATAAATAGTTCAACAAAATAACCACAATTCTAATTTTTTTTTAGGGATATTTTTCATATTTTTGGGGTAATTTTTCATAAAAAAAATTGGGGTCATATTGCATTATGAAATATAGCTCCGAATTTGGGGTCAATTTTAATTTATTTTTTGGGGCCTAATTTCCTAGGGACCATATTTTGCGAAAAAGCTTCGAAACAATCTGACAAACCTGGGTACGCCTAAAACCGTAACATATGTATGGTGCTATTGCAATAAAATTTGGTACGTCGCAGTTTTATAGATCTAGAAATCACACCATCAAATTTTGTGAAGTTCGGTCTATAATTTCGATAGGTACCATATAAAGCTCACTCTAGGAAAACTCTTTAGTACGCGTTAAACCATAACGAATACTGTATTAAATAAAGCCCCCTCCTTAAATATTCTAACTGTCGGTGGAGGGTATCAAAGATTCGGCACTGCCGAACATAGCACTCTAACTTGTTTCAATTAACTTTAGAAGTGCGTAATAGGTAAATCTACAGTATTTTAAAACAAAATTTGAATATCAAAATTACATTCAAAACATTCCACTGCATTGTAGAATCAGTGATGCTGTACACTTTTTGAAAAGTCTTACGCAGGCCAAAAAATCCCTATTTTTTACTTGCTTATGTTAGAAAAGTTTAAAAAAAATTCGCACGAAATACTGAACAGAGTACCAGGCCTAACTTAATAAGCTCCAGATAAGTTCACTGAAAACGTTGGAATATAAATACAACTTACCCGCGTTCTATTAAAGCCACATTGCCCTGGATGGCACGGTTGTTTTTAAGTTCTATGCATCCATGAGATGGTATAGCAGGGACAAGTGCAACTCCCTCTAAATGTTTTGAAAATGACGTTCCAAAATTTTTAGCTGGTCGTAATCTATATGTGTATTCCAAAGAATAGGGATCTGTTATTTCAAAGAATACGTCTCCCGCTATAATGTCTTGCGTTGTTACAATATGGTTTAATGGTGGGTGATGTCCTTCCCCTAATAATAATCAAATTTAAATAAATTTAATAAACTAAACTTTATTATTTTTATTATGCAATCAATATATAATTTTATTTTGCTATTTCTTAATAATTTAACATGATTATTCAAAGATATAGAAGCAAATATATATGTAGATAAGTATGTATGTATGTACATAAGAGTGACTCAAAAAAAAAAGGTGTTTATATACCCCCTTCAAAACTTACTTTGACATGTTTTATAAAGATTCCCAAAATATTTTGTGAATGTTAAAATATTATAAAAGAGTGCGGTTAAGAGTTGATTTTTGAATAAAATCCCAAGCGGTGGTCAACCCCTTTCTAACGACGAATTGAAAATGAAAATCGGGCAAAAAATGGTTAAGCTATTTACATTTTTATTACCTATAAAATTTGGATTGAATTGAAACGCAATCGCTATCTCGAGTCTGTGGTTAATTTTTAAAATGTTTTAATGCAGAATCAAAGAATTCCTAAATATCTTTTATATTTGGTCATTCATGGGACGATAAAAGTTACCCAATATTTTATTAATGAAAAAAAACCATTTGTACACCATTTTTTGACGCGGTTTAGCTCAGCGGAGATCCCAAATATTTTGGAAAGCATCATAAAAAATGTCAATGTTAATTTTCAGGTCTAATGTACATAATTTATTTTTTATGTATTTATAATGATTAAGGCTAGCATCCGAGTTTTAAAATATTTCTTATTCAAGTGACACACGAAAAAGTACCACAGAAATACATATCAAAATATCGTTCCCGCGATAATTGGGTGTACATACCAGAACGACTCAGAGCATCAATTGCGCCGACCAAAGATTGTTAACTCAGCAACACCAATACAAGTGTGTTTATTTTCTTTCTTCAATTCTTTTCTTTTTTTTTTCTTCTGAGGAGCAGCATATGCCGGCTAACCTGCTCCGTATTTTATTGGTTCGTGCCGGAGTGGAAATAAATCCCGGACCATGGCACTGCTCTGTTTGCCAACAAATCCTGCATAATAACATACCATCAGTTAAGTGTACAGTTTTCAACCAGTGGGGTCACTTCAGGAAAGAGGCTCGCCGTAACTGCAGCGGTTTAAGGGCTCTAAGGGAGCGGAGTGAGGAATTCGTTGCATCCTGCTGTACCAACCAGTAGCGAAGCCCGTCAACGTCCTCGGCATCATCTACATCTTCGATATCAACGACGCTCTCATGTCCTCCCTCCCCGCAGCAACAACACCAGCAGCCGCAACAACAACAGCTGATGCTCACAACACAAATTGCTGCAAATATTCCTGGAGTGGCGATATTAATGCAGTTTAATTGTAACGGCCTCCAAAATAAGATCACGGAGGTAACAAGATTTATGCAGCTACACAAAGTCATGATCGCAGCGAGCCAAGAGACGAAACTAACACCAAACTGCCGACTACAGAGTTGTAATAATTACAATATTCTGAGGGTGGATCACACACGAAGCGGCGGTGGAGGTATTGCGTTTATCGTCCACAACTCTGTGCAATACAGTTCTATTTCGCCTGGCCAGAGCATACCGGATCCATATATGGAACTACAGGGCATATCGGTCAGGGCAGGAGCTGCCGAAATAGAATTGTACACTGTGTACATTCCGCCGGTCAACAGCCTACCTGCAGGGTATCACCCAGACATTGGATTCCTTCTTGAGGGTGATAACCGTATAGTGAAGGGAGATTTAAAAGCTCATCACGAACTCTGGCACTTGAATCTCGGGGATGATCAGAGGGGTACGGCATTAGCGGAACAGATTGATGACTCCACATTTTGCACATTAAATGATGATGCCCCCACCAGAATTATGGGTAATTACACCAGCTTGCCAGACATCACCATTTGTGGTGCTGGTCTGATAAACTATGCGACTTGGAAACCAATAGTTTCCCTGGCATCAGACCGTTTACCCATAATTATTAAGCTAGACAGACCGACAGACTTTGTGACCTCTGAACGCCGCACCTATATAAATCAGAAAAAGGCAGAGAGTTTACCAATAGCAAATTTAATGATTTACCAATTCCTTCTGACGTGCGCTCCGCAGAAAGTAAGTTTCGGAAAGCCGTTCTTGCAGCAGCCGCTCGCTTCATTTCTGCCGAAAGGATCCCGGTCTTGAGACCAAATTACCCGGCGTCAGCGGCGGTAATCGCGGAAGAGCGGGACGAAATTCGCAGAGCCAATCCGAGTGATCCCCGTATCAGTCAACTCAACAGGAATATCAGCAAGTTGGTAAACGAATATATATAGGAAAAATGGTTAAATCATTTAAATACGTGCAACCTAACCTCCGGAGCCAGCAAGCTATGGGCGACTGTCAGATCTCTGGGTCTCGATTACCTTCAATGGAAATACCATATCGGACCCCAAAAGGTGCTCGAACTACTTTGCGCGGCAATTTGTAGAGCACACCGTCAGAGATAAGGCGAAAAGAAGTATTGTGAGGAAGGTACACGGTCTTCGAGTTACTGACACACCATACGCTTTTTCATCGAGTGAGGTTGCACAGGTCATCAGGGCCGCTAAATCATCCAAAGCCCTTGGCCCTGACGGAATATCCATGCTTATGCTCAAAAATTTGGACGAGCCCGGAGTAGAGTATCTAACAAACGTCCTCAATTTATCACTAACCACCCTAATAATACCCGAAGCCTGGAAAGTGGGTAGGGTGGTTCCCCTGCTAAAGCCGAGGAAAGATGTGACTCAGGGAGACTCATACAGGCCAATCTCCCTGCTCTCACCCGTCGCGAAAATACTTGAGGCACTACTCCTCCCGGAGCTAGTGGAACATTTCCAATTGGCGAACCATCAACATGGATTCCGCAAGCAGTACGGTACAACAACTGCTCTTACCGCCATCTCCATACAAATCAGCCACGGCCTTAATCAAGCCCGACCATGTGAAAGAACGGTCCTAGTGGCTCTTGACCTATCAAAAGCGTTCGATACGCTCAACCTGCCATCCTGTTCAGAGACATAGCGACTTCTAGTATCTCGGACAACTCGAAGAGGTGGCTTGTGAATTATTTGTGTGGAAGACAGTAATTTGTGGAGTTTAGAAACAAGAATTAAACAGGGAGTTCCCATTGCTAGCTACATATATAAAGATTGGCCGGCCAGTGCTTATCTACGCAGCGCCTGCGTGGACCCCAAGAGTCAGCGATACTCAGTAAAAGAACCTGCCAAAATGCCGCCTTAAGGACCGTAACAGGCTGTGTTCAGATGACATCGATAGAACACCTGCATGATGAAGCGAAGATGATGACGGTCAACGAACACAACATAATGCTGACGAAACAGTTCCTTCTGGGATGTCATCGGAGGGGACATCCGAACTACTATCTGACGGAGTTGGACCCCCCCCGAAGCATGTCAGGAAAGATCTGCGCTGGTATGAGAGTGAAGTCCAACAACACCTGGACTCTATGACAGACCACACCTCATACCGGGCAGCTCTGAATGCAGTTCATAGGGAGCCGGTGGAGAATGCAATGAACAGCCACCGAGACAATATCGTGTTAGGAGGTCGTCCACCACCAGTTGCAATCGAAGAGCGGGACTTACCACGACGGACGAGAGTGACATTGGCGCAATTGAGATCGGGATGGTGCGCACGTTTTAACTCGTACTGGTCAAGAACAAATAGCACCACCACCGCCGTCGTGAGGTAGCACAGCTACTGCGCCTTGATTTAGCTGAGTTGGATGGACAGAGCGAAGAAGAAGAATAGAAAATAAATTGTATACATACTTGTTTTTCAGGTTGAGCAACAACAACAGAAATACGGTGGGGTGTCACAAAGCCATAGGACATAAAGCCATATGGCGTTAAGTCCCATTCCATTGGGACATTAGGGCATATGCCATTAAGACTCAATATAATGAGACGTAACGCCATACATTTTTTACGAAAATGAGACATAAAGCCATATTTTTTAAAGGGCAAAAGGATTTTATCCTTTATGGTGTAACAAACACCGGATTCGCTAACTAAAGCTTCTTTGTATAGCTGGCCTTCGCCCGGGCGCAAGGATTTTCTCCTTTATGGTATAACAAGTACTGGCTTCGCTAACAAAAGCTTCTCTGCGAAATCGGCCTTCGTTCGAAAACAAGGCAGATTTTAGAAGCTTTACTTAGCGAAACCGGTACTTGTTATAACATAAATGAAAAAATACTTGCGCCCGGCCGTCTGTGCAGAAAAGCTTTAGTTAGCGAAGCCGGTCTTTGTTATACCATAGAGTAGAAAATCCTTGCGCCCGGGCGAAGGCCGGCTATGCTAGGAAGCTTTAGATAGCGAAGCCGGTGTTTGTTATACCAGAAAGGAGGAAATCCCTGCGCCCGGCCGAAGGCCGGCTGTGCAGAGAAGCTTTAATTAGCGAACCCGGTCTTTGTTATACCATAGAGTAGAAAGAATCCATGGAAATAAAGCAATTTGTAACGCAAAACATCAAATGGGACATAAAACCATAATGGCTTTGTGTCCCATTCCACTAAAATGTATATGAGACTTAAGGCCATATCAAAATTATGGCTTTATGTCCGTTTGGATTGAGACATAAAGTCATTATGGCTTTATGTCGCAGTGACGTGGCACCCTGCACAACCTTAACACATATTCCCCTAAGACTCCCTACAGAGCCCTCCTACAATCATCAACCAGCTTGCAGTTCACATAACAGCCATAAGCGCCGCCTGGCTGAAACGTTTTTAGTGACCTCCGAGCTCCTATATATATATATATATATATATATATATATATATATATTAGGGACAAAATTGTTCACGAAATTGTAAAAAATACATGCACAGAAAAAATTATTGCCGAATTATTTTCAAACACGAAATTTTTTTACTGATTCAATTAATATTTTTGTTTGATTTTTATTTAACCAACAAAAATGTTGACAACTATTCAATAATACAATATACGCGCTATTGGTTTCAAGTATTCATAATTTTGTATGAAATATTTAACGCTCCTTAATGTTGTCGTTTTTTGCATTTTTTTATTTGATCGTAAGCAACACTTCTTTATGTGAAATTTTTAGAACAACAACACAAAACACATACAGACTATTTTTGGACGAGAAAGATGATAAAATAGCGTGACGAGGTTTGTAGTAAAAAAAGCAGGTAAAAAAACGTTTAACTCTTTTTAAACAACAACAACATTATAAGAAACAAAATAAATTTTTGGTTGGTTTCAAAGTTTGTTAAAAAAGAATGAAAAACATAATCCCGTATTCAATTTTTTAAAACTGTTTACTTAAATACATCAAATACAAAAATTTAACGATGACGAAAACATATCGAGTCGGTCTGCTGCCGTTTTTGGTTACATTTCTTCTTCTTTAGCCAAAAAAGGGACACAGCAACAGTAAGTGATGAAGAAAAACATTGTGTATAAACAAGACTTCGTTAAAAAATTATTCCAACAAAAAATGTGTCTCAAAGCCAGCCGCCGCTCTGCTTTTTGCCTTCATCTTCTCCTTCAGTGATAGCTTGCGTGCGCGTCATTGCTTGTGCAAAAATGTTCGTTTGATTCAGCCAAATTATTTGTTTGAAATTTATATGAATTTCAGTAAACTTTTTGTTTGATTCTGTAAATTATTTGTTTGAAAAAATCAGTGTTTTTTTCAGTTAACAAAATGCAAATAAATTGTTTGAATATGCGCATTTGTTTGTAGGACCGATTTCAGACCAAAAAGGTTTTGATTCTACAAATTTTTTTTTGGAATTTGAAAAATTATTTTTTCTGTGTGTATCTCATGAAAACTATTAAAGTTTCAACTTGGAAACTCTCTAAAACTATTATATGGCTTTATGCATATTATAATAATAATATGGCAACTTATTTTAAAAGTACTGTTAGTTTTTATATTTATTCTTAGTGAAGATCCAAACCGTATGTGTGAACAATATTGACCCTGTGTGAATCTTTCATAAAAATTCAAAAAAAAATCCAAGTTTTATCCGTCGGATTTGCTTTTGAAGTGAGTAAATTAATTCATTAAAATTATTTTTTTAAATAATTTGAAAAAAATATGAGCAATTAAATTTTGCTTAGTTTCTTCAAGAACGCCATGTCGAAAGCGGCACTTTTTAAACAAATCATTAATCTTGCGATGTGAGCACACAGAAAAAATCATTGCCGAATTATTTTCAAACAAACGATTGTTTGAAATTTTTTTTAATTTCTACAAATTTTTTTACTGATTCAATTAATATTTTTGTTTGATTTTTATTTAACCAACACAAATGTTGACAACTTTTCAATAATATAATATACGCGCTATTGGTTTCAATTTTTCATAATTTTGTATGAAATATTTAACGCTCTTTAATGTTGTCGTTTTTTGCATTTTTTTATTTGATCGTAAGCAACACTTCTTTATGTGAAATATAAGAACAACAACACAAAACACATACACTTTATTTTTGGACGCTTTAAAAAAGTACAACAAGAAGAAAGATGATAAAATAGCGCGACGAGGTTATTAGTAAAAAAACAAAAAAAAATAGCAGGTAAAAAAAAGGTTTCATTCTTTTTTAAACAACAGAAACAACAACAACATTATAAGAAACAAAATAAATTTTTGGTTGGTTTCAAAGTTGGAAAAAAAAGAATGAAAAACAAAATCCCGTATTCAATTTTTGAAAACTGTTTACTTAAATACATCAAATACAAAAATAAAATGATGACGAAACACATATCGAGTCGGTCTGCTGCCGTTGTTTGTTACATTTCTTCTTCTTTAGCCAAGGAAAGGATACAGCAACAGTGAGTGATGAAGAAAAACATTGTGTGTATAAACAAGACTTCGTTCAAAAATTATTCCAACAAAACATGTGTCTCAAAGCCAGCCGCCGCTCTGTTTCTGCCTTCATCTTCTCCTTCAGTGATAGCTTGGGTGCGCGTCATTGCTTGTGCAAAAAATTTTTGTTTGATTCAGCAAAATTATTTGTTTGAAATTTATATGAATTTCAGTAAACTTTTTGTTTGATTCTGTAAATTATTTGTTTGAAAAAATCAATGGTTTTTTTATTAAACAAAATGCAAATAAATTGTTTGAATATGCGAATTTGTTTGTAGGACCGATTTCAGACAAAAAATGTTTTGATACTACAAATTTTTTGTTTGAATTCGAAAAATAATTTTTTCTGTGCAAGATCACAAAAAATACAACATTTCAGTGAGATTTAGTGTAACATAAAAAATATTGTACTTTGGATATCAAGAGCAACAAATCTGGTCTGGTCCCACAAAAAAAACTTTCTTACGATACGATTAAATTACTCTTGTATATTATTAAGTTTATTTTACACTCTTTGTTTGTTTAGAAATCAACAATTTTAAAACATATAAATTAGCCGTAATGTTATAAATATACCAATAAATTTCGGATCATTTTAGGTACGGATCAGAGGTTACCTGTGGCTAAAGATTAATGTTTGGAATGTGCTCTGTATACTTTTTTTATTTTTGGCATATCCGAAAATGTACCGTTATTTTTCTGTTGTTGAAGAAAATTACCAATTAGCAGAGCTGTATATGAATCATTCTTTTTTTATTTTAATTCGTTACGAATAAGCTAAATTTTGTATTAATTATTTCAACAGCAAAAAAAGAATTGAATGAAATTTGAATCAATTCAAACGAATTAGGCAGAAATGAATTTCAATTCGTTTTCCAATTCAAGTGAATCTGTAAAATGAACTGCAATTCGTTTCCAATTCAAATGAATTTGTTAAAGGAATGACAAACTTAATATACCCTCTTCACAACTAATTGTGTTGGAGAATATAAAAAGAGTAATTTTTGGGATTTCAGTATTTTGATTACAAGTTTAGTGTTGTAGCAGGGCTGCCAGAAATTTTCAGCAAAAAATCTTAATTTCACCAAAAAAAAATCTTATTTTTGAAGAAAAAATCTTATTTTTGGAAAAAAGTTGTTTTTTTTATTATAAATAATAAAAACAATTCATATTTTATTTAATACATAAAATAAACAAAAAAAATCATTACAAAAAATTTAATTTCTTATACTAAATTGTATTATTTAGTTTAAAAAATTTTAAATGAAAACAAAGAAGGGTTTTTTAATTGAACCTAACCTTCGTTTAGACAAAACAAAAAGTCTTGTTATTGGGGAAAAAATCTTAAAATCTTTTTTCGGTTAAAAAATCTTAAAAAATAAGGTAAAATCTTACTTCTGGCAGCGCTGTGTTGTAGTCATGCAAACTGTCGAGCAACAACAAAATTACTGAAGAGACGCAAAAATGAATTATACATAAGTAAAAAACCATATTTTTCTGTACACTGATCAGTTTTTATCGGTGTAATCTGCCTATTTGCAGAGCTAAAAGCTCTGCTCAGACTGCTTTTAGCACACACTTCAGCTGCTTTTCATTTTATTGAATCGGCTTTTTCTTATTACCAGCCAGAGCAGAATTTTTGTTCTTGGAATTTCAGATTTTTTTTGCCTGTCTTTTTAAACTAGCTCTTCTTTTAGCAAAAAGTAAAAAAGGGAAAGGCGAAAGAATCATTCTGAGCTTTTGCTTTTTATGTGGCTGGCACTTCATGTCGCTAGCTGGTAAAAAGGAATTGTCAAAAAATAAAAATATACAAAATAAGGGATTTGCTTTTTTGCACAAACGAAATACAGAACATTGGCTGTTGACAAAAAAATTAAAAATTTCAATGGCAGTGGCAGTGGCAAAAGCAAAAATAAAAAGCATCTAATTGATGGGTGCTTTTAAACACTGATTATAACTCAGCCATTTTATAACCAATTTGACGGATTTATTTACCGACGTGTTTAAGAAGAAATTTGCCAGTTACTTTGGTTATAAAACTTGAACTCGGAAAGATCTATGGTTCCTGATAATGCGTATTTAAAAAACAAATTATTTCGGTCATAGCTTTTTCGTATCTGAACCGATTTTTCCGAGTTTTTCAGAAAACATTTTCAACTAAAGATTTCCGATCTTTTGAGATATAAGGCGTAACCATAGGTCATATGACAGTCCAAAAATTCAGGTTTTTATAAAATGTTTCATATTTTTTGTACGGGAGGTACCACGCCCACATAATGTGGGATGCTGTGTATCGATTACGTAAATGTGTGTACCTGCTTTTGCAGTTCTCCAGATGTACGGAAAAAGCAATAAATATACAACAATATGAGATTTTTGGAAAAAATTAAAGGTAGTCGTGGTTTTTTGCTCATATCTCAGCAATTTTTTGGACCGATCTGGCTGAATTTCAATAGCAAAATTTTAATAACAGAAAGATTTACCAACCAAGCCTCCATCATATCTGGGGGCTTCGGAAACCCCATTTCAACAGACAGATGGATTGACGGACAACCTGATTTGAACTTCCCTTCTCATAAGGAACCAGAATATATGTATATACTTATAGGAACTAAGATCAACATTGTAGAAATTACAAACGGAATGACAAAGTTATATATACCCTTTTACCTTCGGTGAAGGGTATAAAAACGATAACATTACAGTTCTTGAACTTTATGGAAGATTTTATGAAAGGGTTTTGGCTTAAAAGCTTTCAAAATTCAAATTGTACAGGGATTAAAGCAAAACGACCATCGTATGAGCCGTCAATTCGGCGAAGGGGCTGAATATTGAGTTTTATAGGACGTAAAAGTTGTAAAATACTTTATTTATATTTCTTTAGATTTAAAAATAATCTATAAAATGTGGGAATCATTGGAAAATTATTCAAAGTATTTTTCACATGGCGTTTAAAGCATACCGATTAACCAATTCAGAGCCAATTTAATATCTATGTTCGTACTCCGTGGCTGATTTTTTTTTTTACAAAACTAGCTTTAAAAATTATATCGATATAGCAATTATTATCTAACCCTTAGATATTGGCTTAATAAAGTTTTTCTGTATTGCGGGTTTTCAGCCTTGCGGAACACTTATTAATTATGTACATATTAAAATAATTAAATATTTTTCTCAAACTTATAAATAAATTGAGTAATTTGCCAAAATATAATTTTTTAAACCTTTATAAATTTAAAATTTTATATGATGGAGTCACTAAAAATATGATATATTAAAGCCTAATTTTGTATGAAAATTTGCTTTAATAAGTGTTTGTTGTTTATAAATACGCGGGAGAATGTTTGATCAAATATATTGACAAAATTTCAAGTTTTGTTGAAAACCTCACCAAAAAATATTAATATTTGAAATCGGCTCTTTTTAATCCATCATTTGGAAGACATTTCGAAGTAGTTTCTAATAATATCAATACTTTTTAGATCCAGTTTTATCCTATAAAGTTATTGATAAGGAAAATGTTCATAAATGCAGTTGTTGGGCGCAAAATTAAAGTTGAATGTACGTAAAAGCATCACTTGTAAGAAACTTGGCATCACTCTCATGTCAAAAGTTATTTTTATGCAGTCATGCCGCAGCTCTGCAGCAAAATTTGACATAAAAGATGCTCTTTCTCGTAATTTATAAGAAAACTGTCACTTTTTGGTTCAATATTTTTAATAAAATTTGTCATCGTTATTGTTGATAACATTTTTTTTTATTATTTAATGTTTGCTTATTAAACTTTTGAAATTTAGCTCGTGTTTAAGATTTAAAATTTCACAGCTGTTGTGCACTAAAAAAGTATCAGCATCACAACTGCAACTGCTAATCACGCATCAGCAACCACATTATGCATCACTGCATACCTTTTATGCATTTACGTACGTACACAACGTGTTCTGAAACTTACGACGTGCGTTGACGAAAATTTTTTATATTTTTTTATATAAAAAGCAATTTATATTTTTTTTTGTTTAATCTGTCGTTTAAATTATATTGTTTATTAGTTCCATAAAAACAAAATTCAAATATTTAATAAATTCATTTGTTTTTACGCTATAAAATGTATTATAAATAAGTATTTATTGGCTTAAATTAAGTTTGTTACGAGTCTTGAATTATGCATGTTTTTCCATTTCATAAAAGTTTAAAAAAATGATAGTGGCACCACTGAAATATAAATACACAAAAATTATTTTGATAATAAATACACAATAAAAAAAAGGTGTTTTTAATTTTTCAATTGCAGCTGTCTTCTTCAAAATAATTCAGCAGCTGTTTACACGACATTAATTGCACCCAGCAGCATTTGTAGTCGTGTGTTCGTGTATCCTGCTGTGATGAATGTGTTTAATGCATTATGCTTAAGTTAATCTAGCATAATCTCAGATTATCTAATTATAGAATTAAATTAACTTTAATCTCAAACCCAAAAAGTTGTCAAAAATCTGTTGTCAAGAAAAACTTTAAAGGGCTATTAGACACTCATACTTGTCTTAAGACATGTACGATGGCATACCAAATCTCACTGTGTAATAGCATGTGTGTCGAGTATGTCAGACATGTACGTTGGTTTTCAAAAATTTTTGAATTTCTGATGTCTGTCGCAAACCAACATACTCATCTAATAGCGTGTCCGTCATACTTCATACAAAAATTCAGTTTGCTTTTTGCTGCTGCTGTGTGCATATCGCCAATTTAAAAAATGAAAAGAAAAAAATGCAACTATTGACATGGTAAAAAAAAAAAAATAATTTACGTGGTGCTACCGGAGGGAGCTCAAAAAGGTTCGCCAATCTGAAAAATCTAGAGCAGGCGTAGACCATTTTTACGTACAACTTTCCGCTTCATTGCCATGTTTTCGCTTCAAAAATTTCTGCGTACTGAAGTATGCCGACAGCGTTCGACAGTGTACCCAACAAACACGAAGTCAAACCTTTGATATGAAATGACTTTAACATTTGACATCAAACGCAATTCTCAAACGTTTTTCAATTGTTTGATTTAACATTTAAATTCAAATTGATAATGATTTGAAAATAAACATTTGATATCAAATGTTTTATCAATTTGATGTCAAATGTTTGTCAAATGTTAAAATCAAATCAAAAATAAACTTGGCAATACTAAATCGAAAAATAAATGTAAGCATTAAAAATGGCGATTAAAGTTACATTTTTTTTACTTTGTGGTTACATGTGTTTTACTATTAAAAATAAATTTTAATAAAAAGTGAACAGTTTATTTCTTGTGAAAAATAAAAATTATTTGTGAGAAATTACAATGATTAAAAATACGACAACAAAGAAAAATAATAAAACGGGAAAGTGAAGAAAGTTTGTTGAACGATCGTGGTGCTGCAATCCTCAAAATAAAAGGGAGCCAAGTATTATGTCTTTCCAAGAATTAGAGGACGGAAAGAACACTATTTCATCTTTTTGCTATGGTACCGAATGTTTATCTCAAAGTTTATTTAAATAAATAATAAATTTAAATTAAAAAAATTAAATAGTTTTATTTATATTCCACATTGTATTATAATCCACATTTGAAAAACATTTGAGAATTACATTTGAAAGCAAGTTGAAAATAAAGGCATTTTTCAATTTGAAAACAATTTCGCCTTTTTGTTGAGAACGCTATGATTTTCAAATCATTATCAAACGTTTGTCGTTTGAGAAAACGTTTGATTTCAAATCATTTTCAATTTGAAATCAAACCTCCGTGTTTGTTGGGTAATAGCTAAACCCAAAGTATGCCATCATACATGTCTTAAGACAAGTATGCGTGTCTAATAGGCCTTTAAGTGATAAGAATGTAAAGGCTCAGTTAGTCTTTTCTTTCTGTTTCTGTTGCTGTCACTTACAATTACTTAACAAGTTTTTAATATTACAGATTGGACCGTAACAGAACAGAAAAACTAATCAATTCCACAGGTTTTTTAATAACAAAAACAAATCAGCTGATTCGTAACAGAACAAAAAGTAAAAACTAAATCTGCCTTAATAGTGTTTTCACACCTAAAGTGAAAACCTTGTTTTACCAATAAAACTATTTACAGCTGATTTTTCTTTTACATTGCAAGTTTATGTAGGTAGATCAGATTTTAACTCACAGATTGTCTAATAATCTTGCAGAAAATAAAATGAACTTTTTGTAGAAAAAAGTGAATTTGTATAAGAAATGAATGAAGTGAAGTGCTTGGAAATCAAACAGTTTTATATAAAAATTTAATTTTACAAAAGGTTTGTTCATTTAGATACTTTTCTATCAGAAACTTGCAACCAGAGAGTTAATATAAAATTTACAAAATGTCTTCCCAACTACTCAAAAATAAATAAAATACTAAATGAACGCTTTACCAGCAAAAACTAGCTTTACTAACGCATATCGACACTATTCAGCTGTAAGATATGAGATTATTTCTTGATAAATTCATTTGTCTAGACTATTTGCGCTGAAATATTTTCAGTCAAATTTTTTTGCTCTTTTTTCATTCTCTCGTTGTAAGTTTTTCGAGTACGCAAACTTTTACTAGTAGTTATTGAATATAAACAATAATTTTCTGTAAACGAACGCAATTAATATTTCATCCGTTTGACGTTTTTTGCTGGTTTTTTATTGATTTTTACTTTTACTACCTCAGCTAGCATTTGGGTGATAATTGCTTGTAAATAACCTAAGAGAGTCTTCTTCGATTACTCTTAATGATAAAAGACTGATTTCTCACTCGAGCGATTGAAAAAGAATTTATATATCGTTACCAATAACGCCTAACTAACCAAAAATTCAAAATGGTGGTTTTCACTGATTCTGATGTATTGCATCAAAACAGATGTCCAAAAAGGTTTGTAATCTATCGAGAAAAATTGGCGATTTTATTAACAAAAAATTTATGCGATCAGAAATTGCGACTTTATTAAAGAAATTCAAACGCTAAGTGCACCTTGTTCTCAAAATTGGCTTATACAGTGCATGAATGAATGATTCACGAATTAATTCAAATATGAATGATTCATTTACATCTCTGGCAATTGGACCCTCAATTCTGTTTAGAACGGTCGTTTCTTAATTTTTTGCAAACATATACTACGTTTATACGTAGACTATTCGCAAATAAAAATTATTTGCGATTAACTAACTTATGTGTGGTTTACAGAACACGAGCGCCTTACTCGTCCGTTCAACTTACATTTAAAACAAAATTTTGAAATTTGTTTTTGTTTTAAATGTAAGTTGAACGGACGAGTAAGGCGCTCGTGTTCTGTAAACCACACATTACTGTTTATACGTCCTTTTTAGTTACTGAAAATTCTTATGCATTTGGTAGCACTGTATGTATAAAAACTTTTTATTTTTTAATTAATAATGAAAAAATTAAAAATTGTTGTGTAATAATTAGAAATGTGGTTATTTTGTTGAACTATTTATGGTTTTTAATCCAAATTTTTAATATTTTAATCAAGCTTAAGTTCATCAAATTTAATTTTCATTAAATTATTTTTATGAAGAAAGGTATTTTACAACATGAAAATTAATTAAAATTGTTATTGATAATCATTCATTCTTGACTGGCATGAGATTCGAACCTAGGCGGCTGGTTACCATGACATGTTTCGATCGCAACCACTCGATCTACTCAGCAGAGAATTTTTTTTTTTTTTCCATTATTTATTTATTGAATCTTCATATATTAAATATGAACTAACAATAATTAATCAAATCTTAACCTAATGCTTTATTTTATGTCCTGCCAGTGCCAGATAAAAATTTTCTTCATCACGGGTTCTGTTCACATATATAGGTGTTTATCGCTCATTCTAATGGGTAAGTGCTGCAGTGTCTCTTCTCCTTAAGCGGGAGTGGCCGATATCATTTAAAATATTTCGAGCTAGTGGATTTGGGTGCAACTCTAGCCTTTTTAAGTATTTTACCGCATACTTCGTAATAATAGTCCTTACCAGTGGCACATTGAGATCCTTGTGGATATTTGAGTTTTTAACATACCATGGGGCAGCTGTAATTATTCGAAGAAGTTTATTTTGGCGCCTTTGAATTTTTTCGATATTAGAGGCCGAGGCAGTGCCCCATAGTTGAATACCGTAGCACCATATTGGCTTTAAAATAGCGTTGTAAAGTAGTAGCTTGCAATAGAGACTAAGAACAGAATTTCTTCCAATAAGCCAGTTAATTTGAATTGCTTTTAATTTCATTTGGGTTAATTTTGCTTCTATATGGCATTTCCATGTTAAACGCCGATCTAGATGAATTCCGAGATATTTGACATGTAATTGTTGAGGCACTAGTTGATTATTGATTTTAATAGGGGGGCATGTTTCCCGACGCAAGGTGAATGTTATATGTACGCATTTTTGCTCATTGACCTTTATCCTCCATTGCTTTAACCATAGTTCGAGCTGAAATATATGTTCCTGCAGGTATCGAGATGCTTCACGACTGTTCTCGTGTACGCTTAGAAAAGCTGTATCATCAGCAAAAGTTGAGGTTAGGGTGTAATTGTTTGTTGACATGTCCGAGGTATATATAAGGTAAAAAAGTGGGCCCTGGATGCTTCCCTGAGGGACTCCAGCTTCAATTGGCTGAGGAGAACTTAAAAAATCACCTTCTTTAATAATGAATTTTCGACCGACCAGGTAGCTTTCTTTTGTGTGTATTAACCGGTAGGTTTAGCTTCAATTTATGTAGCAAGCCTACATGCCAGACTTTGTCAAAAGCTTGAGAAACATCTATGAAGAGAGCAGAGCAATATTTTCTTTCTTCAAAGGCTTTTCTTATGGCGTTTACTATCCGATGGGTTTGTTCAATTGTGCTATGCTCTCTTCTGAAACCGAATTGAAGATTAGGTATACACCCATTGTCATTTAAAATTGGGGTTAATTTTGACGCTAAGAGCTTCTCAAACAGCTTTGATATATTAGGTAATAAGCTAATAGGCCTATATGACTCAAGTTTTGTGTGATCTTTTCCTGGCTTTGGTATCATCGTTATTAAAGAGACCTTCCAATCTTGAGGGTAGTATTCAAGGCGTAAAATAGCATTAAAAATATAAAGAATAATTTTCTTTGCTATGCGAGGTAGCTCCAAAAGCATTTTGTTACTGATCTTATCAATACCAGATGCCTTCTTGGTGTTTAATTCACAAATAGCCTTTTCTATTTCCTTTATCTCAAAACTTAGGGGGATAGCTGCTCTAACATAAACAGGCGGTAACTCGTCCGCTATATCGTCAGGTATATTTGGGGTAAATACGTTTTTCAAATAGTTTAGAAACAGGTTTCCTTTTTCATTATCATTTCTTGCCCAACTTCCATTCTGATTTCTTAATGGTGGTTTCGAGATAACTGGTCTTTTGAGTTTTCTAGCTGCACGCCATAATGAGTAGTCTGATTGTGGAGTTGCATCCAGGTCCTTAAGATATTTTTCCACGGAAGCCGTTTTCTGAGTCTGCAGAAATTTTCTTAGCCTTTTTGTACACTCTTTTAATTCATTTTTAAGTTGAGGGGATCTGTGCAATTGCCATTCTCTTCGCACTCTCCTTTTTTCATTCAAGAGGCGCTCGACATCTGTAAAATATATTTTATTATAATTGTTTTTTTTGAGGGTTTTGCTCGAATGTTGAACAGCTAGTTTAAGATAACTGTCAAAATTGACAATAGAGAGATCCACATTTTCCGGTGTGCTAAGCGGTATGTTTTCTGAGCAATGGGTACTGAGATATTTTTTATATTTTAACCAATTTATTTGTGTAGCTGACGTCGCTATGTAACCAGAGGGAGATACAATTCTATTGGTGTTTGTTATAGTAACTATTGTAGGTGTGTGATCAGAGGATAATTCTAACGAAGCTTCAACGTGAATCGTTTCTGTGGGGATGTTTTTAACCACGCCGAAATCGATGACATCTGGAATTTTTTGCGGATCAGCAGGCCAATATGTTGGTTGTCCGCTCGCGACAACATTTAAATTCATTTTAGAGATTGTATTAAACAAAACACGACCCTTTAGTGTTATTAGTCGTGACCCCCAGAAGGTATGTTTAGCGTTATAATCGCCAGCAGCCAGGAAACAGGGCCCCAATGACTTATAATATTTATAATATTGGCTTTCTGATATTGCAAATCTAGGTGGTGAGTATAAGGATGAGATTAAAATGTTTCGATTCAGCTCTTCAACACAAATGTTTGTTGCTTGAAGATAATCTTCACGATAATCACACATTAGGTAGTGTTTGATTCGGGTTTTTATCAAAATGGCAGAACCTCCACAAGCTCTATCTCGAGGGTCCTTGGTATCATATAGTGTATAACCATTGATTTTAAACGAATTTCTTGAGGTCAAATGTGTTTCAGAAACCATCATGACATCAATTTGTTTATTTTTAAGAAAGTATTCTAATTCATTTTTATGTTGGCGGATGCCGTTTGCGTTCCAAAAACAAATTTTTAAACAGTTCATGGTTTGTTAAGTACAGCTTGCAATAACATCGATTGCATTCTAAGAATCTCCTGCATCATATTACCCATTGTGTTTGTAAAATTATTTACTGTTTGCACTAATGTTTCCATAGTTTTTTCTAGACGACTTAAATTAGAAGTTTCATCAGCACCTTGCATTGGCACATGGTTTGATTTTAGGACATTAGCATAAGAGGTTCTGTTATTACTAGGCTGCGGAGCCTGAATGTCATTAGTGTTTATTTGATTTGGTACCTGCATTTGAGGGGGATTAGTTTTCGGTCCAGCCGACTGCTTGACGATAGTGTATACAGGGCAACCTCTATAATTTGCAGTGTGATTGCCGCCACAGTTACTACATTTTTTTACATTGGGGTCATTTTTAGACTTATCGCACTGGACTGTACCATGTAATTCACCACATACTACGCAAACCGGTGGTAAATAGCAGTATGCCTTAGTATGGCCAAATTCTTGGCAGTTGAGACATTGAACGGGACCATTTCTTTTGTGCGGCTCCTCTATAGTTATTTTTCTGTATAGAATATATTTTAAATCATAAATAGGATGCGTTTCATTTTTTTTAAGCTTAACGTCGCCAGGTTCTAGCTCCACTCGAAATAATGGTTGGGGATTTTTTTCCCCTATTTTTAATATTCGTAACGTTTTTTATTTTAAAACCCTTTTCTTCCAAAAAGGTTTTAATTTCCTCTGGGTCCACACAAGAGTCTATTCCCTTGATCACTACCTGAAGACCTTTGCTGCTCTTCAGTTGGTATGTGTAAAAGCTTTTTTTAAGGGCTTCGAATTTGTTTGTTAGTTTACGAAAATCATTCTCATGATTAACCTGTATTTTTGTCTCGTTTATATTACCACGCTTGATTGCCGCTACGTAAAACGAATTTTCACCTATTACCGAGATCACGCTCTTTATTAACTCACTTGAGTTTTGCTCCCTAAGATATATCAGCAGAGAATGACAAAAATATCATTTTAAGTACTCTTTCAATATTAGTGAGAAAACAAGTATGGACATGCATGAGTAGAGATCAAAACCATACACATATGTACATACCATTACCCATAACAAGTTGAACTTAAATATATATATACATATATACGCTGCCAATGTGTATATCCATATTCATTCTTCTTTTTGAATGTACATGCAGATATACTTAAATACAATTTCTGTTAGCTATCTGCAATACCCATATAAGCAAGGTATATTTACACAAGGTAGACTCATTTGGGAGTGTAGACATGCTGCTCTATAAAAATAACCGAGTGGAACGGAATTGTCAAAATTGTCTTCATATAAATTAAACGCACACATGTACAAATTTTGGCTCATATACACGGAATTTGACATTGGTGTTCCAACTTAGGTAAACAGCTGACAAACATATGGGCCAACGAGTTTACCTTGTGTAAATATACCTTGCATATAAGTATGTGTATTACCCAGGCCTGCCATATTTGCCGATTTATCGGCATTTTGCCGATTTTTTGCCTCTAAATTATCAAAGTGCCGATTTGCCGAGTTTTGCTCAAAAAATGCCGATTTTTCAATAAACGACTAAATCATGGTAACTTTTTGTTTGTTTTTGGTATATTTTTAAAATTTTATTTGAAAAATGTTCAACTATGAAGTATGAAAGAACTAAATCCAAATAAAAGAAAAAAAGCCATCAATTAAATATATTTTTCAATCAGCAAAATATAAAGAACTTTATATTTGAGTTTGAAAATGAATAGACGCTTACAAAGCAGTAAGGGTAAGCTAAATTTATATTCACTATCAATAAAAATAGTTTGAATAAAAAATTATTCTTAAAGATTATACGATATTGAGGATGATACAGCTATATCCGATAGCCAATCTAATATAAGGGAATGAAGTTTTAGTGGCGCATTTCCAAAAAATTATTTTCCTTCCAATCTTTCGAAAATTATGAAAGAATTTGAAGTCAAGTCAACCTTAATAGAACAAAATTTCGGTGCTCCCTGAAAAATTAAAATTTGCAAGGAAATTTAATTTTTCGAGTTAAATAATTCGAATTAATTTGAAACTGATTCTGAAAGTCGTGTTCGAATTCTTTTTCGTTTCGATAGCAATTTTAGCTCTAATTCATTCAGTCAAACTCAAATAAATGCTCATTCATTCAGAATCGACTGAAAGAATTAGAAATAAAAAATCTTTCGAAACGAAAAAGTATTCGATCACCACTGCCGGAATTAGCAAGTATGATTTATGCCCGTAATTTCTACAAAAATAAAGCTGGTCGCGTTCGTACCTATCAGTTAAATTTACCTATTTCAACCAACGTCTGGCCAACGTGTTTTAACCTTCAGTTTTCTTTTAAAATATGGCAGATTTAAACCATAGATTTCTATACAAAGCTCAAATCGTCACCTAATATGCAAAAGGGCGTAACAACACTTTTTATTTTTTTTATAGGAGAAGCAAAAAACGTTGTAGAATTAAAGATATTTTAGATTTAAAAGACATATTTTATTGTCTTGCTACTACAGACTTATTTCTTAAGATTTTTTTTATTTTTTGTTAATATTTTTTAAGTTATGGTTGTTACGCCTTTTTGGCATTCGATATTCTGAAACAAAAAGACGTAACAACATTAAACATGAGAAATGGTGATTTTGTTTTTAGAATATAAGTATTCTTCCCACTTTATTAAGTAATAAACATGTTTTGTAGGAAGTTTATTAAAAACAAAATTTAAATTGACTTTTATTCGACCTTTAAAAAATTTATTATTATTATTATTTTATTAAGCTTGAGGTCTCTTTTTTTAAAAAATATTAAATTTATTGAACCAATATTTCGGCACTCCGTTGTGTGCCTTCTTCAGGGTTTTTTTCTTTAATTTTTGACAAAAAATAACAATTTTTAACAAATCAAATAAATTTAACAAAAAGTCATAAAACAATTTTCAATTAAAAACAAGAAAGGTTTTCCAATTTAAAAACTAATGTATTACATTATAAATAAATTATTAACGTCCGTTTATATTTTTACAAATTAAATGCCTATAATTTTGTGCTAAACTTTCAGTATCTGACTTAAAATTAATTCTCGATATTGTCGGTACATTTATAATTTGCAACATTTCTAACATAAACCTACGTTTATAATTATTTTCCGTATTTAAAACTGTTGTATTTTCAAAATCAAAATTTATTAAAATTCATTGTATTAAAACAGTACATAAATATTTTAAAATATCTATTAATTCTGAAAAAAGGTTGCAATTTTTTTTTTACTTTTATCACAATAAGTTGATGAACATCCCACTTTTAAATCTCTTGGATTTCTTTCACATACTTTCCCCATGAAAAATCCTTCGTATGCTTTGCCATTCATCCGTTTTCTTTTATTTTCCACTCTTTAATTTGTTTTTTGGCACTATGTTCAGTTTCCTTATTATTATTTTTCATTTACCTTTTTTTACAAATATTTTAATATTTATTTAATTTTTTCACAATACCACTCACTCAAAATATTACCGTTAACATTGAACGAAAAAATTACAAACACAAATTGACAAAAAAATCGTAGGCAACTTAGTTATTCCAAAATAAAGAGTCAGTTTTTTTCAATCAAGTGTGTTGTTACGCCTTTTTGTTTTTGTAATTTATACACTTGTTGTTACGGCCTTTTGAATTTCGTTTGTAAAATCGTTTTTTCTTGACGTATAAGTTCAAAATTCTAGAGAGACATGTAATTTAAACTCGATTTTGAATTTTTTTGTTGTTACGCCCTTTTGCATATTAGGTGACGAAATGTTGAACTCAAATATTCGTCTATAATAAAAAATTTTTGGGTAAATACAAAATATATATACATATTTGTTTTTAATTAACTACAAATTATTTATAAAACATTTTTTTTGTCATTGATTATTCTGTTCCAAACATTAGTTAATGCTGAATTTTTGTGTTTTGTTATTAAAAATACGTTTTATTGTATTTAAAAGAGGAATTTAAATATGCCGATTTTTTGCCGTTTTTTTTAAATTAAAGTGCCGATATTGCCTATTTTTTTTTGAAAATATGCCGATTTCTAATCGAAATCTTCTGGCACCCCTGGTATTACCGTAATACCATGTTCACACGGACAGCAATATTCGTGTTTCGCTCTCTTATTCCTGTTTCGCTCCCCAAACATGATTGAAACGACTTGTTTTCCCATACAAAATTTTGAAAGCGAAACAGGTCGTTTAATTTTGAAACAGGCTGCGAAACAGGAAAAATTTACTATCATCTCCAGTTTTGATAACAGTTATCGTTAGTTTATCTGAACTAGCTCTCAAAAAATATCAAAACAAAGAAAAAAACAAAATAAAAATTGATTTTTAATAAAATAAAGTGATAATAATAACCTAATAATATTAATAAAAGTATTAAATAATATATTCTTTAGTTTTATTTACTTTTTTATCTATTTAAAAAAAAATCACACTAACAACACAAAAAAAATGTCAAAATGAAACAGGAATAAATCGTATGAACAGCATGCTTGGCAATCTAGTTTCAGAGAGCGAAACCAGTGGTTTCTATCGTCGTATGAACATAGCATAAGTATAACGTAAATATAAAGAGTGAGAGAGAGAGAGCAGAGATGGCAAATGCAATTTTAATAATTTTGGAACTATGCAAAATTTTTTTGTGTTGTTATTGAGAAAAAAATCATGATAATTTTAAAGCTTTTTAAGATTTGACTAAGGCGGTAAGGTTATTTTATTAGGACAACATAGGGCAGTTGGCGGCAATTTCTTCTTCTTCGAAAATATCTAACAGATCTTTACGAGATGTAAAACATATGTAGATAGATCCATATTAATATGAACAGACAAGCTATATATATTTTTTTCAAAATAGGACCACGAGGGAAGCTCGAGGGTATTTTCCTTTACAACTTATTAAAAAGAAATGTTTGAATTTTAAATCTTTACAGAAAGGCGTCTTAATGTATTACGTGGCGGTTACACTCTTTCTTGAGCGACAAGTGCATAAGTGCAAAAAAATTGTTCAATTGGACAGTTTTGGAGTGACATAAATTGCCCCCTATCTCCCCTTGTATCCTATTTTTTTTTTTAATACATAGCGTAAGTGTCTATATAAATATGAATCTGTCTATGTTTAAAATTTTATTAAAAACTGTCAGATAGCTTCGGAGAGCAGAAATTCCGCTTTCCACCCCTCGTGGTCCTATTTTTTATAAAAACGTATAGCTTATGTTTAGTTTTACTGCTGATTTTACGGACAAATTTATTTTATGTATCATAAATAATATGTACATAGTCCCATACTGCCCGTCTATATCAGAGATAATTATTGCGACATATGTATATTGCAGTAATTGTCAAAATTATGTTATCTTTAATGTAGACAGCAATTTATTGTACATATTTATTGCTAACAATTTATGTTGCAATAATTGTTAGTCCATTTTCGTTGACAATTATTGCTTACAAAAAACGTCAATTTGGTTGTCAGTTGAAAGAAAAAAGCAAAAAAGAAAATAAAATAGAAGCAAATTGTTTGAGAAAGAAATTAAGTTTTTGAAATTGCAGCAAATTATAATTGTAGTAAAAAAATTATATTAAAAAATTAAATAAACACTAAAATAATATTGCAAAAATTATAATTTTGTCCTTATTCGATCTTTATTGTTAAAATTAATATTAATTTGTTTAAGTTCGAGTTCTTTTTTATAAAAAAATAATAATTTTACATTAAAAAAAATAAAAAAATTAATATTTTTGTATTAAAAATTACCTCAAGCTTAAACAAATTAATATAAATTTAAATAATAAAGTCCAATAAGAAAGAATTTATGTATATTAATAATAATAATTCTTGTAAGATACCGCCATTTTTTACACTGCACCTTCTTTCTTGATTTTTTTCAAACTATGAGTTAACATAAATACGTTTTCCCATGCCTTTAACATAAGCTGAGCAATAAGAAATATTGCTCTGTTATTCTGCCGACGTTATTGCCAACTTGCTGAGATAATTATCTTTAGTGTAGCCCTAGGGTTAGTCCATTTTCGTTGACAATTATTCCTTACAAAAAACGTCAATTTGGTTGTCAGTTGAAAAAAAGAAGCAAAAAAGAAAAAAAAATAGAGCAAATTGTGTGAGACAGAAATTAAGTTTTTGAAATTGCAGCAAATTATAATTGTAGTAAAATAATTAAATTAAAAAATTAAATACACTAAAATAAAATTGCAAAAATTATAATTTTTTCCTTATTCGATCTTTATTGTTAAAATTAATATTAATTTGTTTAAGTTCGAGTTCTTTTTTATATAAAAATAATAATTTTACGTTAACAAAAATAAAAAAATTAATAAAATTAATATTTTTGTATTAAAAATGACCTCAAGCTTAAACAAATTTAAATAATAAAGTCCAATAAGAAAGAATTTATATTAATAATAATAATTCTTGTAAGATACCGCCATTTTTTACACTGCACCTTCTTTCTTGATTTTTTTCAAACTATGAGTTAACATAAATACGTTTTCCCATGCCTTTAACATAATCTTTATATAATCTTATTGCCAACTTGCTGAGATAATTATCTTTAGTGTAGCCCTAGGGTTAGTCCATTTTCGTTGACAATTATTCCTTACAAAAAACGTCAATTTGGTTGTCAGTTGAAAAAAAGAAGCAAAAAAGAAAAAAAAAATAGAGCAAATTGTGTGAGACAGAAATTAAGTTTTTGAAATTGCAGCAAATTATAATTGTAGTAAAATAATTAAATTAAAAAATTAAATAAACACTAAAATAAAATTGCAAAAATTATAATTTTTTCCTTATTCGATCTTTATTGTTAAAATTAATATTAATTTGTTTAAGTTCGAGTTCTTTTTTATATAAAAATAAAATTTTACGTTAACAAAAATAAAAAAATTAATAAAATTAATATTTTTGTATTAAAAATGACCTCAAGCTTAAACAAATTAATATAAATTTAAATAATAAAGTCGAATAAGAAAGAATTTATATTAAAAATAATAATAATTCTTGTAAGATAACGCCATTTTTTCAACCGAACCTTCTTTCTTGATTTTTTTCAAACTATGAGTTAACATAAATACGTTTCCCATGCCTTTAACATAAGCTGAGCAATAAGAAATATTGCTCTGTTATTCTGCCGACGTTATTGCCAACTTGCTGAGATAATTATCTTTAGTGTAGACATTTTTGTTAAAATTTTTTTTTTCATTTTTACACAGAAGTGCCAAAATGGCAGATAACCAAAACGTAGTCTATGACCAAAACACATTCATGGGTATTGAATAACATCTGCATAATATTCATGTATTTTTGTCTACTGAATGTGGTTGCGTGAAGATATTGCCGTGCATAAGTATAAGTAATAACCATACTTTTTGCAACGCACAACCATAGCTGTTCTTATTTGTGTTATAAATATGTATGTGTATACACAATAACGAAAAGCGTGGGTAAATACCTCTGTATATTTTTCTTATGGGTACTTGTTGTCAATCTCTGCTCCTCAGATGAATTTGCCGTCTTACACTCGCAGCCATCGACGACTGCTGACGTCAATAGTCAAACATCAATCCTTAAACCAAATTGTATTTGAACCTTTGGTAGATCGAAATTTGCTTTTTTAAATGATTATCCATTTTAATTGAGTTTACATGCTTTTCCTTACTTCTGTTTTTTCCGTACTTATGTCAAGATTTTTCTTCTAGTCCAAAGTACATTTTTTTTTTGTTTTTTCATTTTGTCTTTCATTTTCCTGTTGACCTTTTTTCAGCACAACTTGAAGGACAAATGTACATATAGAGCTCGTGCCTTAACTTTAACAATAATTAGAAATGTGGTTATTTTGTTGAACTATTTATTGTTTTTAATCCTAATTTTTAATATTTTAATCAGGCTTAAGTTCATCAAATTTAATTTTCATTAAATTATTTTTATAAAGAAAGGTATTCTACAACATGAAAATTAATTAAAATTGTTATTGATAATCATTCATTCTTGACTAACCTGAGATTCGAACCCAGGCGGCTGGTTACCATGACATGTTTCGATCGCAACCACTCGATCTCCTCAGATGGATTTGCCGTCTTACACTCGCAGCCATCGACGACTGCTGACGTCAATAGTCAAACATCAATCCTTAAACCAATTGTATTTTAACCTTTGGTAGATCGAAACTTGCTTTTTTGAATGATTATCCATTTTAATTGATTTTACATGTTTTTCCGTATTTGTGAATTTTATTTCCACAATTTTGAATTAATTTTACTTTTGTTGTCGTATGAATGTGCCACATCAAAATTAAAACGTAAAACGGTTAAAAGTGTGGTAATGCTTTAAATCTTATTTGCAAATAGTATCGTTAATCAGGAATTGTTTTCGTGAGTTAGCTATTCGCAAATAAAAATTTAATTCACTGTGTTCTTTACTTGCAATATTTTTATTTGCGAATACATAAGTGGTTTGTATAAAAGTAGTAATACCAACCTCGAAAAATTACAAATAATTTGTAGCAAATACAGGATAAGCGCCAGTTTTTATTTGTTTAACTGATAGAGATAAATTTGCAATTTTTGTTTGCTGGAGAGAAGACTTCTTGAAATTTTCTAAAGTTTTATTTTTAATAAAATCGGTTTAGGAGTTATTAAGAAATTTTAGGTCAAAGTTGAACTTTTGACGTTTTTACCATTTAGTATAAAAATGCTATGAGATTGAAATTGAAAATTATGGTATTTTTTATTCAAAAGCGTTTTTTAACTTCCAAATTGCATTATGATACAAAATGTAGGCTTTAATATTTGTCACATAAATGCTCAAAGCCTGTATCGCAAGATTGATGAATTCCGTTATCTTTTTGGAGGGTCTGGTATTGATGCTATATGTATCTCTGAAACTTGGTTCACTGATGCTCATAATGATAAACTTGTTGAATTGATGAATTATCAACTTTTTAGAAGTGACCGTCGTGGTAATGCTGGAGGAGTGGCTATATATATCAAAAATAATATTTCATGCAAGCTTCTTCGCACTTTTAATGCAGAAAATGATGTTGAGTACATATTAGTGGAGTTAAATTCGTACGGTGAGAAATTGCTACTAGGATGTGTATACAGACCCAGTAATAACATAAGATTGGATTCGATTATATCTGAGTTGGAACAATTATCTGTTGCCTACACAAATATAATAATATCTGGGGACTTTAATGCCAACTTAATGTCTAATTCCGGATCAAATCTTTCTACAGTAATGACGTCTCTCAACCTATTTCCAGTTAATAGCATAAGACCCACACATTTCACAGCAACGAATGCCTCCTTATTGGACCTTTTCTTGGTTGCTGATAATCGTAAAATAATGCATTATGAACAGTTGTCAGCACCCGTTTTTTCCAAGCATGACCTTATATTCTTGTCTTATAAATTTAAAGTCGCAAGACAAGAACATACATTTACCTTTCGTGACTATAAAAACATCAATATGTTATCACTCCAAGAAGATCTTTCCTATGCCAATTGGGATGGAATATATTACCATTCGTCTGTGAGTGCGCAAGTCGAGTATCTAAATGGTCTTGTTCTTCCTATATTTAACAAACACGTTCCCCTTAAACATAGAAATACAAATGGTCGGATAAGTCCTTGGTTTACATCAGAGACTAAACTGTTAATAGAGCGTCGTGACTTACTTTATAATCAGTGGAAACGCTACAGAACACAAGATTTACTAAATCATTATCGTTTGGCAAGAAGAGCAGTTGTATTTAAAATAAGACATGATAAACTACTTTACTATGGTAACAAATTTCAGACCGCAGTCAACACTAAACAAAAATGGAAGCAAATTCGTGAAATTGGTATAGTTGGTACACGCGCTAATATAAGATTAATTGATGTTAATGTATTGAATCAAAAATTTACTAATATTCTACAACCACCGGTACAACTTGATTTTTATGACGATATTGCTTTAACTCGTCCTGTAAACCAGTTTAGCTTTCAATGTTTTAACTTAGAAGACACAGCTGAAGGATTTTTTGCCGTTAAGTCCAATTCTGTCGGTCTTGATGACATTCAACCTCGTTTTATTAGACTTATTTTACCATGGATAATTCGTCATGTAAACTACATTTTTAATATGGCAGTCACCACAAGTACCTTTCCATCTGGGTGGAAGTGTGCGAAAATTATTCCTATACCTAAAGATGATAAGGAATACAGGCCAATTGCCATTCTTCCCTACCTTTCTAAAGTTTTCGAACGCCTCCTACATAAGCAGATCTCCAAACACATATCTGATAATAATCTTTTAACGGACCGTCAATCTGGATTTAGACCTCAGCATAGCTGTACTACAGCCTTAACCGAAGTTGTTGAAAACATCCGAAGTAGTTTGGATGATAGCAAGATAGCATTATTGATTCTACTCGACCACTCAAACGCCTTTGACACCGTTGAACACAAGATGTTAATCATGAAACTTGCAAGAATGTTTAACTTTTCAGAAACTGCTGCAAAATTAATTGCTTCATATCTAGGGGATAGATCACAGATAGTTGCCAACAATGGTACCTTTTCTAGGCCTTTGGGTACATTGAGAGGTGTTCCCCAGGGATCTATTCTTGGTCCACTCTTGTACTCGTTGTATGCTAATGATCTTCCCTTGCAAATAAAATACTCGTATATACAAATGTATGCGGACGATGTCCAACTTTATTTGAGCTGTAACAGAACATCAATTCGTCCTGTAGTGAATAAACTTAACCACGATCTGTACATGATTTCTCAATGGGCTTCCGCAAATGGATTACGACTAAATCCAAACAAGTCAAAATGTCTTATAATCGGTGCGAGGTCTAACACTGACATAATAAATGACATTAATGTTAATATTGATGGTACTCGAATCGAACTAGTACATACAGTAAAAAACTTGGGTGTTACTTTTAATCGTACCCTTACTTGGTCGGATCATATTAACCAAGTATGTGGCAGAACATATGCTATGCTTAGAAGCCTTTGGTGTAGTCAACATTTTACTCCACAGAGGATAAGAATGATGCTAGCCAAATCGTATTTAATACCAACACTTTTGTATTGCTGTGAAGTCTTTGCTACTTGCAATGCCACTGACAAACGTAAGCTTGTTACAACATTTAATAACATCACGCGTTACATTTTCGACTTACAGAGATTTGATCATGTATCTCCATATTCCAAACGTGTTGATGACTACCTCAAGTTTAAAAGTTTAATCTTTTTGCATAAAATTATAGTAACAAAAGAGCCTAAATATCTCTACAACAAGTTAACATTCACCTCATCCTTAAGAAACAATAGCATACGCACCTTTAGATTTCGTAAGAGTGCTTCTTATAACCAATTTTATATATCCACAATATACCTCTGGAACCATCTTCCCACTGATATACAACTTACCCGCAACGCAATAAAATTCAAAAAATTGTTAATAACTCACTTTGCTAATAACTAAAACATTTAGGACCTAGATATAAGTTTGTTTTAAATTTTATGTTGAATTATTATTTTTATTTCTTAAATCATAAATAATTTAAATGTTAAATGTTTATTTATAATGTTAATTGCTTAGTTTAATAATTGTTTCTGCAAACCATGCCCTATAACGTATCTGATTCTAATGCTGTAATTTAGAAGATATTGTATCTTGTTGTGTTAGAAAAGCAAATAATAAATACAAATACAAATACAAAAAAAATACAAATATCTTTATTCATGTCAGATTTATAGAATAGCAAAACTTAAATTAACCATTTTTACTCATATTGAAAGCCATTGTATTTATTTACATTGTAGAAATAATAATTTAAATGTTTGACATTCCATGAATCAGACATAGATAGAGATATCACAATGAAGTTTTGAAGTTCTGTAGACCGAAGAGATCCTAAAACAGTGTACTTAAAAGCATCCCCTTTTTGATTTAAAAATACCCCAAAATCCGAATCCCGGAAAAAAGCTTTTTAAAAAATGATTTTGGTTACAAAAATGGCTATTTACCACTCGATATTGATCATAATTTTCCAGAAAATCATTTACTTACATATTAGAAAGCATAACTGTTCTAATTTTATAAAAATCGGTGTGTTAAATTACTAAATAGAATTTTTTACTTCAATAAGTTTTTTTTTTTGAAAAATTCGATTTTTTTTTAGATTGGGCATGTGGGAGAAACAAATGTCAAATTGACTTAAATTTGCTTCTACAAGCATACTCATAACGTTTTCTTTCGAAATATATAAACATTTTTATTTATTTCTGGAGAAAATATTATTTTATCAGCGTAAAAACATATCCATCGTTTGGCGAAATAGTAAAAATGAGTATTCATATGTATTACCTTTATACTAGAGTTTTTTTCCCCCCGGAGTTTTTCGATTCCCGGGAAAACGGGAACATTTTTTAAATTTCCCGGGATTTCGGGATCCCGCTCCATATAAATAATACAAAGTAAATTTGTTTTAAATTAAGAAAAAAAACTTTTTTTTAAAAAAGCGTAAGGGAACTTGTTTACAAAGTAAGTAAAATAAATGCCTAAATACTACAAAAATGAATTAAAGGTTGAAAGACGAACTTGAATTATTATTACCTTACAATTTTATATGTAAATTTCGTATCATTATGCTCTAGATACAAGATAAAAAGAATACATAAACATAACAATTTAATTCATAAAACAATAATAAAAACAAACAAAAATTATGGTACTCAAGGTTTGAGATCAAGAAGTAAATTTATAAAATATTTTAAATAAATATGTTTTATAAATATATTAACATTTTTAACAGCTTAGGAAATAATATTAAGACACACTAAATGCGTTTAGAAAGTCGGCAACGAGTATATTTCTTATTTTATTTACTTATTACCATGTTTCCGAAACATTTCGTTCACTTTTTTACCGAGATTGGACAAATAGTTTAAAGTGCAAAAGTTAAAAGTTGTTGCATATTTCTAATTCACAATCCGAAGTAATTTTTCTTTTTTATAAACAACGTCTATATCAGCCAAAAGTATGACAAGATTGATGCAAAAAATAGCATCAAACGGACTTCTTCTTACAAGATCCACCTGTAATATTTAGGACAATTTTTTTTTTAAATTGTATGTTGTAGTATCGTACACGAGTTTCCATAGTTTTTTTTTATTTCTGTTTCCCAGTACTTCCCAGTTATATAAGCCGTCACAAAATGAAACAAATTTATGTTTATCACCTTATTAACATATCGTCATATCTCAACATTTTTTTTTAATTTTAAGTTAATTAAGCAAAGTGTTCCTTCTACTTTCTCGTAACAAAACATCGGTTTTTATCTCAAACTGAACCGAAGTTATAGCAAAATATATGTATCTTTAAATCGGTACATTTTAACTTTAATCGCATTTTGTCATTTTGTAGATATGACTTTGCTGCAATAAAGGAGCGATATTTTTGGATATCTCCTATTTGTTAGACTTGTCCATGGACAATTAAAATGTACTGCCTGCATCTTATTTTGAATTTATGTTCTTTATAAACTCTTCACTTCACTAAATTTATTAATTATCAACTATTGCACGGCAAATTCTGCTTTTGGTAGATTTATTGCGTCAGAAGACATTGATTTACGAACGTACTCACTTCTTGTTATTGATCTAATCGACAACGCATCAACAGATGCTAATTTTTAGAGAATATAAAACGAAATTTCAAAGTATAAATAGCTTTTTTATGAAACTATGAGGAACTTTTATTTCCCGGGATCCCGCAACAAAAATCCCGGGAAAACGGGAAAGAAAATAATTGAATTTCCGGGACGGGAAATCTCGGGAAAAAACCCTAATTTATACGCATATGCATACATACATTGGCCTCGAATATACTAATATACTTATTGAAAAATGCATAAGCATTAACAATACAACATGCTGTTACGGACTTTTTTTCCATCTTTTGAATCATGATTTTTACCCTCACCCAATATGTTAGGTCATGCAACCATATCCCTTAATTTCGTCATTATATATTTTTTCTGTATTTCTTACTGACCACAAATTTTTGCCCTTACCTAATATATATTAAAACGCGCAACTGTACCATTAAATTGCATCATCATGCGCCTAACATGTATTTATTTGCCCCTATTCGCATACTTATTTGCATTTTAACACTCACGGTACGGTAAATGTCTTTCAGTTGGTAACAACTCTCATCTTTATGTAAAAACAAAATCTTTACATCATAACATGCAACCGGTGGCCTGATACCACCGTTAACAGAAAACCTGTTTTGAGTAATATAACCTTAGTTGTCATTGCGCATGACTTAAATTTTTTTTACACTTCTTCCTCTGAAAAATACATACAGACGTTCTCGCAACCTGCATTGCGTATGAGACTCATGAAAAGAAAAAAATGACCAACACTACTGTAGAGTTTTTTATCCCATCACATTTGCCGTGTACGCATACATACATACACCTGTACGTGTGTATTTTCTCTCCCGCGACAACATATATGGCGCCCAACGCTAAAGCCACCCGTAGGGTGACAACAATTTTGTTAAAAACCAAAACGGAAAACCACTTTTAAGGAAGAAGGGAGAAGTGATTATATCCACAATTCGTAATTTTTTCTTTGTAAATATTTAATTTAGTGCTTCGGTTGTAGAGCCATGAATTCTGGGATTCCGTAACCTGGATTCAATTGCCATGCAAACCATGGTACGCAAGTCTGGAACTGATTCCAAGTAGAGGTCAGTATTATCGCGGTGATAATACTATGTTCATAGGACAGAATGTAGCACAAACCTTAATTATCTAAGCCCTTGCCTGACTGTCTCTTTTTTAAAAACGGTAGGCACGATGTTAGATAATCCAGGTTTGAAATCATGTGTTTTCCACACCACAGTTTTTTTTGTTTACGGAAAAAGTAATTTTTGGGAGTAATTGTCGAGGCATCATATTCTGTCATAGAAACAGATTTGATGGTCGATGAAGTAGGGAGAGACAGGATACACGATATCATAGCCTTTTTACGAATATTTCTTCTTATTACGATTACGAATTTTTTTTTATTATTTACAATATGGGACAGGGTAAAATATATTGTAGGGTACTAGCCTGTCATAGGGTGGTGTAGGGAATAGTGTACCCCTATATGGCGCAACACCACGCAGCGTGATGGTTAACTTAGTCACTTCTTCTTTCTCCTCAACAGCGGTAAATTTAGATGCCTTTATATATTAAACTTCTGAATATTGGTTTTTCTGTACTGTGTAATTTCGTGATATTGTAAACATACTTCCAGGGGTGTGAAGTATGGATATGCTTACGTGCCAAAACCCTGATTGAGGTCAAATTTTGCTTATTGAGCTAGCGGGCCATCTTTTATATCCCCCTCAGCGGGTATTGGATCGTTATTTGATTTTTTTTAAAAAGTTTTGTAACGGCGCGTAACAATGCCATTACTTAAAGTCTGCCTTCCTACCAATATAAAACATGTTTAACCCACTATTGATAACAGTTTGATATTAAACAGAATCCACCCGATTAAAAAACAAGAAAAATCGTTAAAAAAAATCAACCCAAAAATCCGTTTTATCCGAATAGGCAAAGGAGATAACTTAATATTTTAGCATATTATTTGTAGGACAGCTTAGGTCTATTTTTTTTTTTTTGCAATCCATTAATACATACATATATTTTTGGCGAATTTTTTAAAAACTTGAACATTCGAGGATGCCAATTTTAGGGGACGACAAGTAACTCTCACGACGACATGGAGCCGTGTTCTTAAAAAATTAACTCAAAAGCTATCCGTTCTTGACAATTTCAAGAATTGCATTAGTTGCAGAATTATTTTTCAAAACAAAACGTTCGTAAACCATTGTGTTATATTTGAGGATCATAAAAAGAACAGAAAAAGTTACGAGTAATTTCATTAAATGAAAAGTTTTCAACACACAGTTCCAAACAGTTGCAAAAGTATATGGGCATTTCCATTTTGACGTGTCGTGACATTTGTAACACAAAATGTAAAAAAATTAAATGAAGAAGTCAAATTTGTAAAAAAGGTTTTTATATATACAAAGTAATGAAGTAGCACTATACTCAGAAAAAACATTTCAGTAATCGACGGTAAGGATTTTCAGATATTACCAAAAATCTGCGCTGGCGTGGCGTTAAAAAAACGGAAGTGGATTTTGACTTGCATTACAAAACTGCATAAGACTGCGAATTGAGCAAGATGTTTTGTATAAAACCTTTTTTAGTAAACTTTGGACTAATACAGATTTATTTTTCAAGCTATAAAATTAATAAATCTTTGCTCGTTTTAAGGTAAATATGGGCATTTTCAGCGAAAAGACTACTTTTTTTAATGTAACGCCAGATGGCAAATAAGGCTGTATTTTAGGACCATGTTGTTCAATCGTTATCCTTTTTGTTACTATTTGTAGAGCTAGTTGCGCTTAACACCAAAATATAAAAAAATAAACTATACATATACAATTTTTTAAGAAACAATTTTAAAAAAACTTCTGGCGTTACGTTACAAAAAGTAGACTTTTCGCTGGAAATGCCCATATATGGGGTTAAAGAGGACACTTTCAGCTAACAAGTCTGAATTTCGGATATAACTAAAACATAGAACCTGGGGAAACTTTTAATAACACATCAGGTATAAATGATACAGAGATTTAACGAACTATTTTTTTAAGACCCACTAATATAAAAAAATGGTCGACCCATTATTGATAAGAGTAAGCAAGAAATCATAATTAAGTTCTGATTAAATTTACAAAAATTTAATTTTTTCTAAAACAACAAAATATTTGCTTCTAGCAACATGCTTAACCCACAATTACCATTATGTTGATGCATTTTTTTTAGTACCTTACTTTTAATATGTTGTCTATCAAATGGCTTTAAAAATTTTGAAATCGGCGATAACCTAAATACCCATTGTAGTGACGTAGTTTATTTATAAAACTTGTTTATTTTTTATTTTATAAAAATGTATAATATTATCAAGTAATCTTTGTTTGAGTTTTTAAAAATTGGATTTATATATACATATGTATTTGAATTTTAATTTAATTTGGTTTTTTTGTTCTTGGATAATTAAAAATTATTAAAAATATTCAATAAGAATTTGATAAGATTTATTTCCTGGAAATCGAAACTACATTGGCGATCCTGCCAGGAGACTTACTAATAATTTATTCAAAAGCAAATAACTACATTCAACAGTTTAATTAAATCTTATGCAAACATTGGATTTATTGGTAAAGAATGGAAGAATCTCCGACGAAATAAGAGGAATATATCAATAAAATTTTTTAAGCTTGAATTTATTAAACTGAACCAGGGTAAATTTCAATTAAAAATAGCAGTAGAGGAAGTTAATCAAATCAACATTAATTTTTGCTGCATAAATTGTTTAATTATTATTGTTTTATTTGGAGCGGAAATCAAGATTCTTATTCACAATTGGTTTCGTAAATTCTTAACACTAATCAAACTAAAGAAGTTGGATAACTTCTTTAATATCAATTTATAAAAGATAAGTCTATTATACCTTAAAAAAAAATTTTTTTTTTACATATACATATGTATATGTATATATAAATCATTTAGTTACTTTAATTATTTTAATAGTATTCGCATCTTTATTATTTTAATTCATTATTGTAAACGTCACTACTACAATTAAACATGTATAGATCTCCACCTCGGTTACCTGCAGAAGTTACTCAGGAGGCTACTAACGATACTAATGACAGAAATAACACAAATAGTTCTCTTAGGGACAATAATGCGGGAATGGAAGTTTGTGCTACATCGTTTAAACTACCATCTTTTTGGAATGAACATCTAGAAGCATGGTTTATTCATGTAGAAACTATGTTTAGAAGCAAACGAATTCAAAATGATAATACGAAATATGAACATATTATTATATCACTTCCGCAGGAAGTTATTATGTCAGTAATAGATATAGTACAGAATCCACCATTGGAAAATCGTTATATTGTTTTAAAAAACAAGCTTTTAGAACGTCACTCTTTAAGTGAACAGAGAAAACTTGATAATCTTCTTACTGACTCAGTGATTGGAGACCGAAAACCTTCAGAATTTTATAGGTGTCTTCTACAATTAGCTGGTCGTAATATAGACCCTGAATTTCTCAAAAATTTGTGGCTTAGGAAACTTCCGAAAACTCTTAATATAGCCCTTGTCGGTTCTAATGTCGTTAACACCGAAGATTTATTAAAATTAGCAGACAGTATTTGAAATTTATAATATAGAACCAGGTCATTCTATTCCAAAGCATTCAAATATAGATACAGTTGTAGAAAATTTGGTAAAAGTTACTTCTGCAATGTGTGAACAATTTAATAAGTTGTCGTTAGAAATTTCAGAAGTTAAAAATTCTATGGGAAATTTTCAGCCTAGATATTCTAGTCGCAGTAGAAGCAGATCTAGAAACAGTCAATCTAAGCAAGAGTGGTTTTGTTATTATCATTACCGATTTGGGAATAAAGCTAGGAAATGTGTTCAACCATGTTCGTATACGGGAAATAATCAGGGAAACTAAATACTCCTGTTGTTATGACGACTAACAATGGGTTAGATAAATCAACACGTTGTCTCTTTGTATACGATATTGAAAATAAGTTAAAATTTCTTATTGACAGTGGAGCAGAAATTTCAGTAATACCAGCATCTACATTTAAACAATTTGCTCGTACTTCAGATATTGTTTTGACTGCAGCAAATGGAAGTTGCATTAAAACATTTGGTACTAAAATTTTAAAAATAAACTTAGGTCTACGAAGAGATTTTACATTTGTTTTTACTATTGCCAATATTAATCGACCAATTATAGGAGCAGATTTTTTGACAAAATTTGGGCTGTTGATTGATCTAGGAAATAAGAAATTGATTGATCCTGTTACTAATTTATCAGTTAATACAATTGAAGCTTATAGTAAGATTTCTCTTCCGAAGATTTTTTTAGTAGATAACAAATATATAAAGATTTTAAAGAACTATCCATCTATCACTGCTGCTCCGGATTATAACAAAGTAGTCAAACACTCTACGGTACATAAAATTGACACTTCTGGTCCACTTCCATTTTCAAAAGCTAGGCGGCTTGATACAGTTAAATATAAAATAGCAAAAAATGAATTTGAAATTTTAGTTAAGTCAGGAATTTGTCGACCATCAAGTTCTCATGTAGCTTCGCCATTACATCTTGTACCTAAGAAAGAACCAAATGACTGGCGTCCTTGTGGAGACTATAGAAGATTAAATGTTGTAACTATACCTGACCGATATCCCCTACCTCATATTCAGGACATTAACATTGATTTAAGGGATAAGACTATTTTTTCAAAATTAGATTTAGTTCGAGCATATCATCAGATTCCAGTCGCAGAATGTGATATACCAAAAACTGCAATTACTACACCTTTTGGATTATTTGAATTTGTGAGAATGCCTTTTGGTCTTAGAAATGCGGCTCAAACGTTTCAACGTTTTATTAATGAGGTTTTAGCTGATTTAGATTTTGTTTTTGCATATTTGGATGATGTTCTTATAACTAGTAGGGATGAAGAACAGCAATGTGAGCATTTAAATATAATTTTTGAAAGATTATCTAAGTACGGTCTAAATATTAAAATGTCTAAATGTATTTTTGGAGCAACAGATATAGATTTTTTGGGATATAATATTTCTTATGAAGGAATCAAACCATCTAATGTTAAAGTTAAGGCAATTCAGGACTATGAAAAACCGAAATCAGTAAAACAGTTACAAAAGTTTATAGGCATGGTTAATTACTATCATAGATACATTCCTAAAATAGCTGAGTTGCTCAGTCCAATTCATGAAATGTTAAATAAGGCCATTAGAAATAAAAGTAAAGTATTATATTGGTTTGACAAAGCAGAGAAAGCATTTACAAATATAAAAAACAGTTTTTCTAAAAATATAATGCTTAATCATTTTCATAGGGATGCAACACTCTCATTAATGGTTGATGCTTCAAATGTAGCAATAGGAGGAGTTTTACAACAGAAAATTAGCGATACAATCGAGCCACTTGCGTTTTATTCAAGGAAGCTTTCACCTTGTGAGATGAAATATAGTTCATTTGATAGAGAATTATTGGCAGTATTTTTGAATATAAAACACTTTAGACATATTTTAGAAGGAAGAGTATTTATTGTATACACAGATCACAAACCGCTTACACAAGTTATTAATTCACAAGTTGAACGTAGTCCGCGACAGTCACGTCATTTAGAGTATATTGCGCAATTTACGAATGACATACGTTATATTAAAGGTGAGGACAATGTTGTCGCAGATGCTCTTTCGAGAGTCCCTGAAATAGATTCGATTAAAATTGGTACCTTTGATGTAATTCAATTGTCCAAAGAACAAGAAAAAGATTTATTTTTGCAGAATCTTATAAGTAACGTAGATAATCTTTACAAGTTTAAAAAAGTTTTAGTACCAGAATATAATGTTTTTATGTGGTGCGAGCATTCAGGAATTAAATTGCGTCCATATATTCCGCAAAGTTTAAGAAAGATAGCTTTTGAGAAATTACATAAAATTTCTCATCCGGGAACTAGAGCTTCAAGGAAATTAATTACGTCTCGTTATTTCTGGCCTTCTATTAACACAGATATAAATCAATGGGTTACTAATTGTTTAGATTGTCAAAAAGCTAAGGTTCATAGACATATTAAATCTTAAACAGAAGTGATTAAAATTCCAGATGGAAGATTTACACATTTGCATATAGATATCGTTGGCCCTCTTCCAATATCAAATGGTTTTCGATATATTTTAACTATAATCGATAGAACTACTCGTTGGCCAGAAGCATATCCTTTAAAAGATATTACTGCTAAGACTGTAGCTTTTACATTTTTAAAAGAATATGTGTCTAGATTTGGTGTTCCAAAACAGAGTACAAGTGACCAAGGCAAGCAATTTACATCGTCTATATTCAATGAATTAACAAATGTGTTAGGTATTAACAAAATTGTAACTACTGCTTATCATCCACAGTCGAATGGAATGGTAGAACGTTTCCATCGGCAATTAAAAGCATCAATTCTTGCCCGGGGAGATTCAACTAATTGGTCTCATGAATTACCTATAGTTTTATTGGGTTTGCGGTCTACAGTCAAAGAAGATATTAAAGCATCAGCAGCAGAAATGGTTTATGGGCAATGTTTACGATTGCCTGGAGAACTAGTGGTGGATTCGGGACTTGATTTTAATAATACTGAATTTTTGAACAAAATAGGAAAATATTTTTCAAATGTTCGTTGTGATATTTCTCTTCATAAAAATAATATGAAAACGTATATTCCCAAGCATATTGAGGACTGTAAATATGTTTTTGTAAGGGCTGACTCAAATAAATTTGGCTTTTGTTGTCCATATGACGGACCTTTTGAGGTGATGGAAAAAAAAATCAAAATTTTTTAAAATTAAAGTAAATTCTTTGATAAAGACTGTTGCAATTGACAGACTAAAACCAGCTTTTATTGAAGATAGTGTTCTGAACACAGAGAAAAAAAAGAAACCCGTAACTTTCGCGTTTAATGAAGTTTTTGTTTTGAAAAGGGGGGTAATGTAGTGACGTAGCTTATTTATAAAACTTGTTTATTTTTTATTTTATAAAAATGTATAATATTATCAAGTAATCTTTGTTTGAGTTTTTAAAAATTGGATTTATATATATGTATTTGAATTTTAATTTAATTTGGTTTTTTTGTTCTTGGATAATTAAAAATTATTAAAAATATTCAATAAGAATTTGATAAGATTTATTTCCTGGAAATCGAAACTACACCATAATAAAAAAAAAACTAAAACAGTAGAATTTAAATTTACTGACAAGAAAGTATGTAATTGTTTTTTTATTTTATTATAAGATTTTTGGTATTTACCCGATTTTGGTGCGTTAAAGCTTAACATTTTTGTAATCAAATAGACTATTCAATAAAATTAAAAAACTCCCTCAACAATAAATTTTAGTGTACATATTTATCAAATATGAAAAATTTGCAATAAAGCACGTCATATTAATACTAAATTATTTATTCCCAAAAATAACTTTGATAAAAAAACAATGAATTTTGTAATAAATTCTGGCACAAAGCAACTTCCGAAATGACAATAATTGGTGAAAAACACTTAAATATTTTTAAAAGATATAAGTTTTGGTACACTATAACTCAGACATTTTAAAACCGATCAAAGCCATTTAGCCACTATTTGACGCGTAATTTACAAGCCTTTTAAACAAGACATATATATATAGCCTTTGACTTTGGATGACGGCTGAGAAAGAAGTATACAGCTAAAAAACAAATATACCGTTATCTGATAAATGTGACGTGGTACATTTGTAACTATGATATAGACCAACATCTACATATTGTATGTGAAATTATTTAATTAATGTAGATAATGAGTAATTACAATATTAAAATCATTTGATTGTGTCATGATTTCATAAATTTCTTTGGAAAAGGGAAAAATGGCTGCAGTTTGTTCGTTTGTTTTTTAAATGACACAAAAACGGCTGAAGAGTTTTGCTCGAGATTTTGCACACTTTATATTTCAATTGGCACAAAAATGACTACATAATGGCTTTTATGCGAAGTAAACTGGTTCTGGTTTGGAACTTTAATATTTAAAATTCCTCCATGCCGATTGACGGCAAAATATTAATTATAAAATACAGTTATATAAAAACTTTAGAGGTCCATAACTCGAAAACTATGAGTTTTCGCCACTTTTTATTTTATTTGAAGCTGCGTCGGTAACCTAGATTTGTTGCTTAAATTTAAACGGTTTTGATATCGGTATCAGCTACCAACCTTGGCGAAAACTAAAGGACCAATTTTCTGTCATCATACGTAAATGTTTTTCATTAAGAGTTGCGTCGGGAACCAGATTTGTTCCATTTTTGGATTCAATTTCAAATCGACGGTCCCATTCTATAACATGCTAAGTCGACATAGCATGTTTTTTTGGGAATTACATTTCTAAATTCATTGTTTGCTAATTTAGATTCTGTCAAATTTTGATAGTAATCGGACTATCCCATCAAAAGCTATAAACAAAAATGTACTTAGCATAATTTAGCAATATACAAAGAACTCCCTTTTATATGTTTTAAGTACACTTAACATGATTTGGTTTGAAATTATTTTTTTTTGTTGTTTTATGTTTAAAGTACTTAGCATGTTTTAGAACGAACATATTTTGGCTTTGATATTGTTACAAGTAAGACTTTAAGTGTTTATAATTCTTATTCGCTTTAGGGTTTTATTTGTACATATAATATTTTTGGCTTTTCTAAAACCTCTGGAAAAGGTTTCCTGATGAGCTGGCCTAAGCAACCAGTGAAATGCGCACAGAAGCTAGCTTTCCCTTAACAATAAATTTCAGTGTATTTATCAAATATGAAAAACTGGGAATTTAGCACGTCATACGGAAATCGTATTAATAATAAATTTTGTATTCCCGAAAATAACTTTGATAATATACATACTTGCATGTGCCCGTGCAAAAAACTGAATTGGCAAATTGGTTTTTTTTTGTTGTTTTCTTACCAAGACAGTAGAATGAAGCAGTTTGTTTTTTAATTTTGTTTTTTCTTTTACCCACTTACAACTACAATTCGAGTCGGAAAGAACCCAACCAATTGTAGGGGAATGTAAGAAAAGATAAACTCACTGTTTATTGTTGGTGTTTTGTTTTGGCTTTGATATTGTTACAAGTAAGACTTTGAGTGTTTATAATTCTTATTCGCTTTAGGGTTTTATTTGAACATATAATATTTTTGGCTTTTCTAAAATCTCTGGAAAAGGTTTCCTGATGAGCTGGCCTAAGCAACCAGTGAAATGCGCATAGAAGCTAGCTTTCCCTCAACAATAAATTTCAGTGTATTTATCAAATATGAAAAACTGGGTATTAATAATAAATTTTGTATTCCCGAAATTAACTTTGAAAATATTTGTTTTTCGTGTTTTCTATGTATAGGTACTTAGAATGGAAGCAATACACTTTTGTAATTTTTTTCCATCTCTAAGTGCACATAAAAGGTTTTTCCCCTAATTCAAAATAAAACTATCGCCGTGTAAGTGTACATAACATTGTTTAGTTTGGAGAAAGCTGTCAACAGAATATGTACACATAACTGTCTTCTTTTCTAAAAACAATGAGTTCTCGCGCAAGAAAAATGCTGGAGCTGGTTATAAGAAATTTAAATGGTAATTATTATTAATTTATTTAAAAAAATAAACCTGGTTTCTTGTAGATAAAGAAGAATTCGAATCAAAAATACATCCGCAACACATTGGTAAGTAATACGAAAAAAACTTTGCAAAGTATTGTTAACTTAGCAAAGTATTGTATAATAATTTATTTTAATAGAAAATAAAGTGGAACATATTTCTGCTTCCAATTTAAAATTATCTGGAATTTCACCTACCATATCAAATAAAATATCGTACAATATGGATTGTAGTGAAACTGAGAACAATTAAACAGATTTCGTTAATTTCTATTATCAAGCTCAAACGAATTTCGACCATCTGAAACAGAATCGTCTTCTGTATTATTTCCACCATGCAGTCCGATAACACCAAGAAATTCAGAACGAACCTTACACCCAAATTTGGATACACCAATTGAAAAAATTTTGCGTAAGAGACAAAAACGTTAATTTCAGTGACGCAAAAATAAGGCAAAAGTACTAAAAAACCAAGGTAAGCAATATTAAAATTCAAAAGGCGTTTTGAAGGCTGAAAAAGTGTTTAAAAAAAGGTTGTGGAGGCTTCTGTAGAATGAAATGTTCTCAGAAAGTACCCGAAGAAAATAGAAAGTACATTTTTCAATACTTTTATAATATTGGCAATCAAGATCTTCAAAGATCCTATATTTCGCAAATAATTACATTTCACAAAAAAAAAGTTTGCAGAAATAGTGATAAAAAGAAGCCGTATGCAAACCAATGTTTTTGAATACACTTGCGATAACAAATGAGACAATAGAAACTGTAGTAAGTTATTGAATCTGATATCAATCAGCATACTCAGAATGAAGGTGATAGTGTACACGCTCATCAAAAAAAAAACAAATGTATGTATATATACACCACATGAATGGTTCTCTTTAATAAGAAAAGCAAAGAAGAATGATCCGCTATATAACGTAATTGAGATGGAAAATGAAGAATTTAGCTCTGCTTTACAGTGGTCAAAAAATACAATAAATGAAAAAGTAAGTGTATCCAAAATCAGAGATATTAGAGTGTACAAAGAAAAAAATTATAAATTATTTTTTAAATATCAATTCGATGAAGATTTTAAAGAAATAAAGCTTTATGACGAAACCAAAAGGCGTAGAAGGACAAATTTACTTCCTCAAGACATACCGAGAGCATATAAATTAACTTTTCCAATAACAGAAGCAAAACATAAGGATCAGCTCTATTTATACGACAAAAATCTAATTCCAAAGTTTTACCAAAACTTCTACCGAAACCTCAAAAGCATTGCTGGAGACGAATATGTTGTCAACTCAGAATGTGGAGATTAAAGACTTTTGCATTTTATTTTATTGTTTTTGTATATGAACTGAATTGTTTTAATTTCCATTTTTTTTATTAATAAATGATGTAGAAAAATTATTAGCCTTTAATAATTTTAGTATTTTTAAACAATTTTAGCATTAAGTACTTAAAAAAAATTAAAGTTTTGAGTTTTTTCCAAACTAAATAATGCTATCTGTACTTAGATGATCAATGTAATTAAGAAAAGACCACCAAAAAGATGCTAAATCCACTTAAACGACTAGATAATAAATTTGTGTACATGCTAAATCATTGCAAGCCACTTTTGACCATGATCTACGACAAGTTTATAAAGTTAAAATATATTAAAAAAATTCTGTTATAATTATGATAAGAACACAGAAAGTCTCAAGAATCTATCTTATACCGTTCTTGAGATATCATCAAAAAACTTTGAATGCGTTTTTCTCAAAACTAGCTTTTTTGACTTAGCATGTTTTAGAATAGAGCCGTCGAAATGACTTCGTTATGTAGAACTTGGCCGTATATACAAACTTATAAATATGAATACTTATGTCCACTACTGCATAAGAATGTTATATGGTAAACGTGTTGTAAATTAAATGTTATTGTTACCCAAATACCCATACACAAGTTGACCCAATGTTGTTATCAATGTTATTAACCAAATTATATTCTTGACATATGTTTTTTCCATTTCTTTGACATCGAACTGAATTTTTTATATGTTAAACATTTTTTAAACTGTGAACTAGGAAAAATAAAAAACAATTTTTGTGTCAAAATTATAGATCAGCTGATGTTAGTATTCACTGTATTTTGATACTATGTCAATACCAAAGATACAAACAAGGCGAATTTATCATTTGCCCGCAACATGAGATACAAGGCAAATTCAATAAGGTAAACTCATCTCGTCAGCCGTTCATCAGCTGTTTCCACGGCGAATTAAAAAAAATGGTGAAACGTCAAAATATGATTTTGTTTTGAGATGAAGTTGATTGAAAAGTGCTAACAATTTTATTTTTATAATAAAAAAATGTCAAAACTGCGTTTGATTGAAGTGAATTTAATAATTTCTTTTATAAAAAAGTGATAATTTGTAGAGTTGCACTTACCTGTTATGAATTCGCCTTGATGAGATACTTATGACAAGGCGAATTCATGTAAACGGTGGAAACAAGGCGAATTTTAAAAGGTAAGTGCAACTCGTCAGCCGTTCATCAGCTGTCTTCACGGCGAATTAAAAAATAAGTAAATGTCATTATATAATTTTGATTTGAGACGAAGTTGATTGAAAAGTGCTAAAAATATTATTTTTATAATAAAAAAATTTCAAAACTGCGGATACAGTACACGCTCAGAAATTCGAACCACTTTGTTTTTAGGGCGATTCTGGACGGTTTTTTATATTAAAATTAGGTAAATTTGACTATAAAGATATAAAAAAAACTATGTTGTTTTTTATATTTTAGTTTATTTAACATAAAACTATTAAAAGCTTAACGAAATATAACAAAAAAAAACAATTCACTTAATTTGACTTTAGTATGTATGTATAATACAAACTCCAAAAAACTGACTTTAAAATTCTAACAAGGTCTGTAAATCATCCATTAAAATGAGATTCCCCTTATTACTTTGTATTTGGTTAACCCTGCGGCCACACGGTGAAGTTTTTATTGATAGTCCTTTACATATATTGTTTGTCAAAATTTACATAAATTGAAAGCTTTGAGGTAGGCTGCACTCAATTTGTAAGCAATTTACTTTCAAGATGTCATCAAGAAAATAATTTATAAAGACAAACTTGTAATCAGCTGTTAAATTGAAAGGGAAATTGCCAAACAAATGGAAAGGTGAAATTGAAAGCAATTTCGTGGTCAATTTAAAAAGTGAGAGTGTGTTGCAAATAAGTAAACTAAACTGTCAAAATTTTAGTGTTTACACAATAAAAGAGAAAAAACCGCTCGGAAATTCGAATTTTGGATTTTAATTTTAGAGCGCCAAATGTAATGAAATTACTGATTCGAATTTCTGGAAATTCGAATTTATGAGTGTTCGAATTTCTGAGCATCTACTGTAAATAAAGTGAATTGAATAATTTCTTTTATAAAAAAGTGATAATTTTAATTTGCAATAAAAAAAATTTACAGTGAAATAAACATGGTCAGCACTACGCCAGATGACGATTTTTTGCTCTTGCATTGTTTGTATAGGTTTATGTCAAAGTTTTGCTTATGTTTACAAAAAGTCCACGTTTTGTGCTGTGATTATTATATTTTAATAAAGTTTTTGATAATTTTAAATTACAATAAATAAGATTCCTGCAAATAAAGAACTGGTCCAAACACGCGTGTAAAATGCAGACCACAAGGGACTAGGACTACTCCAAAAGTAACCCAAGCGTACGGAAAAAACATGATATATTTAACATTACGATGTCCTAGGGCACGACCATATAACTTAGCTTTGGATTACAAAGGAGTAGTCTTAAAACTACTCCATTGTATACACAAGAGAATTAGTTTTAACTTCGCTTACAAATTAAAACATGTCGTTAAAAACCGAACACATGTCGTCTCACTACAAACACTTTTTAATAATAGCATGGTCCATGCTTGCATTACATCGGACCAGTCCATGAGCACATTTATGAGTGCTCATGTTTTGGAACGTTTCGAAAACATATTTCATAAGTACCTGCCAGTAAAATATTGAAATATTTGTAGTATTTATAGGAGCTCTTTGATCGATTTTTGTCATTTAACAAGAATCGATTACCGCGAGAAGTACAAGTGAATTTTTCTCCGGTTTTTAAAAGTGAATAACTACAAAACATATAATATATTTTCCAAATATGGAAAATAACATGTGCCAACAATTGGATAATTTTTGTTACGTTTGTGGTCATATCGACCCAAAAAGAGGCAAACTGGATTGAAAAAAATTGATTACTGAGGAATTCAAAACAGCGTATTGTCATTATTTTGATGAAGCAGATTTAAGTGTTGCAAATTGTTATATTGTTATATTTGTTATAATTGTTATAATACCCTTATAATGTGGATACATGGAAAAGGTGGACAGTTTTCTTTTATGAAGCCAGTAATTTAGGTGGAAGACCTAACTGGACATGATGAATCCAGGTGCTACGCATGTATAAATTCTCTTCCTGGATTAAACAGAAAACAATTGAAAACAAAAGAATACATTGCTGCTTTTACTGCCACACTTCCAGTTGAACGCGCTGCTGGTACCGATCCATCTAAACCTCCGAGTCTGGATACTGTGTGTCCTTGCAAGCCCAAGCCGTTTTAACCAATCCGACCAATTTGAATGATGCTAATTGGACACCCGATATTGAAAATAATGGACCACAACCACTAACACAAATCGAAATGGATTACATTGTGGCTAAGATGGGACTATCACAACATAACTCCAAAATGTTGACATCATTTTTGAAAAGCAGAAAACTGGCACAGCAAAATGTCAGCGCAACATCATACCTACAACGCCAAGCTGATTTTCAGAAATTTTATTTCGCTGACGAAGCAAATACGTTCACCTACTCCCATGATATCCCAGGCTTAGTGAAAAAATTGGGAATGGATTATATCGCTGGCGACCGGCGTTTATTCATCGATGGTTCAGTTTCAAGTTTGAAGGCTGTGCTATTGCACAATACGAACAAAAAACCGTCCATTCCATTGGGATTCAGCACAACTATAAAGGAAACGTATGAAACATTGGGCGAAATTTTGGAGAAAATCAACTACAGTGTACACAAATGGAAGATTTGTTGCGATCTAAAGGCTGTCACCATAATACAAGGCATTGTATTAAAGGGCGGTTTTCCAAAATACTTCTGCTTCCTTTGTAATTGGGATTCACGATACACAGGAAATCAATATCAATGTAAAGATAGGAAAGCAAGAACTCCCGAGCTCGAGAAACAATTAAAATAACGGAATAAACCTTTGATAAAGGATCTAGATGATATTTTGTTGCCATCATTTCACATGAAATTAGGAATAGCTGGGAAATTCATCGAAGTGGTAGTCAAAGATATTGATGACGCCTAAGACTGTTTGAAATCCATCTTTCCAAAACTCAGTGAAGCTAAAATTAGAAAAATTGCATATTTTCTGTGTAAGAATAGCTGTAATACAGTAGACGCTCGCAAATTAGAACCGCTTTGTTTTTAAGGCAATTCTAATTTCTGAATTATTCTAATTTCTGGACATTTTTCTCGAATACATAATTGGGTATATCTATGTACTTCCCAAAACAAATTTTTTTTTTATTTTTATATATGTATGTGTTGGAAACAGCATTTAATATTGCTGTTCTGTATGATTTGATGTAGCTGATTGAAGATGTTGTCACATTAAAATCTAGGTCTAACCGGTTCCCTTGAACGCCTTTGTCAAGCTTTTCTTATATTTTGACTTTCCAATAATAAAGTGTTTTTTACGTTTATTTTTTTTTCATTTCTAATGATACACCATCACGTTTTAATAAAGACTGCTGAAATATGTACACCCGCTTCAAATTTCACAAGTAAACTGGTTAGAAACATATATAAATGCGACAAAAAACAACTAATAGGGAACACATACTATTTACATTTTGTGATTATGTTTAATCCATATGTGAATGGCAAAAAAAAAACAACTTCAACAGCATTGCAAGGTACCCGTGTAGCTTTGTGGAATTTACTGTATGAAGGTGCCCGGGTACCTTGCCATGCCGTTTAGGCTGTAAGATGAAAACTGGTTCACAACGCCTTTTTAAAATAATTTAAAAATAATTAAAATAATTAAAAATAATTATAATTTAAAATTGTTAAAAAGTTATGAGTTCTTAAGATGTTTTAAATTGTATGTGGACCATCTGTTTATTTAAAAAAAAAATTATGTTGAAAAATCCAAAGGTACCCGGGTCCCTTGCCATTCACATAAGGGTTAAACAGAATAAAAATAAATTGGGGATTTCTTCGCTACAAGAAATACATAACCAAAACTAAAAAAAAAATTACTAACACACTTGCAACATGCATGCAACAGTTTTATATTAGTTTTTTCACTCTAACATATACAGTGCACTCTGGAAAACGTCAACTAATTAATACCGCGGGTGTTGACGTTTACGAATGTAAAATTTTTATATAAAAAACATATCGATAATGTGCTTTTAAACGTTTTTATTAATTATAAACTAAATCCAAACATAATTCAAAAAGGAAATAAAAAAGGCATTCAACCTGACTAAAACCATAGAAGACAACTGGAACTAAAAGAATACATTTTAAATGAGATCATATTTTTAATTTTACATGCACACATATGCATTTAAAAAAAATCTGTTATTTTTTTCTGCTGTTTTTTTCTATCCAACACTTGGAAGAGAGACTTCTCTCTTAAACGTCTTAATACATTTAAGTCATTTTGCTCAACATTCTTGCATTGAGCCCAATCCAAAGCCCTGTTAAATATTTCGTCGGCTTCGCTTGGTTTTATTGTCTTCACAAAAAAGCAACTGAACATAAATAAAAAGACAATACAGACATACAGTTGTAATTTTTTTTACTCTACTTACAAGGTGGATCCCCAATTTCTGAATTGATTTCATAAAATAAATGTGTGTGTGTACAAATGTGTGTATTTTAACTGCTGCTTAATTCGAAATTTTATTTTATTCAGAGTTGACGTTTTAGAGCTTTATGGATGGGTTGACGTTTTAGAGTAGGCAATGTAAAAAAAAGGGTTGACGTTTTGGGATGTTGACGTAAACGAGTGTTGACGTTTTCCCGAGTGCACTGTATGTATGTAAAGCGGCTCATACACTTGCAATAAAATTGTTCAATTTAACGTATTGTACAATTATATCGTCAATGTGTATGTGATATTCGAAAGTATCACAATATATTGTCAACAATCAAAAGACTTTTGATTTTTATTGCACAACGAAAAGAAAGTGAAATGTGTTGGCAGCATTGTGTAATGCTGTTTGTGTTATTCCTATAGGTTATGTTTACCTTTTTATTGAATAAATGAAATTTTTGTGCGACTTATTGCATAATATAGGACAAAATGGAAATAATATGGCGAATATCATATACAATAATACTGCAGGTGTATGGGCCGCTTAAGAGTGGAACAACTAACATTTTATAAATAAAGCCATTTTTTTTAATATATTTTTGTCAAACGCTTGTAAAAATGTGTGAATTGTGAATCAATTTTATAATTTGTATAATTGGAATATTAATGTAGAGCTAAAAAAATTTGCTAGAATGCTAGTGGTAAGGTACTGATGGCGGTTTAAAAGGACGTGGTGGTAGATTCTCTGGAAACAACAGAGGTCATGTATAAAACGGTAGTTTTCAAAGGAGTGGTCGTCTAACAGGTAGCGGCCATGTGGGTGGTGGATTTGACCAGGATCATCGTTTACGATTTACCGGTGGTACTAAAGGAACAAATAATGTTATTAAAAATCCTGATAACTTTAAAAGTATGTACTTGATATTGTGGACACAATTAATTGGTCACACGTACGTTTACCTCCATTTTCAGACCCATGCAAGAAGTGGAACGTCATTAAGCAGCCGCAGAAATAACGATACGTGTATATACTTTTCTGAAGTCTTATTTCCTATGTATTTTATTATAATTTTTTCAATAAAAAATTTAATTAAAAATTAAAATAAATATATATATATGGTGTTGTTTTTCGACCTTTTTATTAATATAAATAACAAATAAATATTCAAGCTCGAGGTCCTTTTTTGTATAAAATATTCTTTATTTTATTTTCTCCAATATTTCGTTATTCTTTGAATAACATCATCAGGGACTGTCTAATTAAATAACAAAAATCAAAATATAAGTAAAAACATCAAAGCAAAAAAACGAAGAGTAAAACAACAATAAAAATATATATAACATCAATAAAATAACAACAAAAAACTAACCAAATACTTATTTACGCACACAAAAATTCTTATAGGCTAGTGTGTTGCTATTACCGTCGTCATTTTCTTACTAAGATAAAATTAAAATAATAAATATTGCACTTGTTATAATTATTTTCACATTTTTGGCACAAGGCCTAAATTTTGAACAGTGGGTCAAAATATGAACGAGTGACTTGTGAAAAAGTTTGTTCGAAAAATATTGTTAAAAAAATAACTTGATGGGAAAAAACTGAGTATGAGGAAATGTAGCCAAGACCTTCCTCTATTACCCCCCATTTTTACATTTTTGGCACAACGCCTAAATTTTGAACAGTGGGTCAAAATATAGTTTGAGTGATTTGAGTAAAAAGTTTGTTCGAAAAATATTGTTAAAAAAATAACTTGATGGGAAAAAACTGAGTATGAGAAAATGTAGCCAAGACCTTCCTCTATTACCCCCCATTTTCACATTTTTGGCACAAGGCCTAAATTTTGAACAGTGGGTCAAAATATGAACAAGTGACTTGTGAAAAAGTTTGTTCGGAAAAAATTGTTAAAAAAATAACTTGATGGGAAAAAACTGAGTATGAGGAAATGTAGCCAAGACCTTCCTCTATTACCCCCCATTTTCACATTTTTGGTACAAGGCCTAAATTTTGAACAGTGGGTCAAAATATGAACAAGTGACTTGTGAAAAAGTTTGTTCGAAAAAAATTTTTCAAAAAATAACTTGATGGGAAAAAACTGAGTATGAGGAAATGTAGCCAAGACCTTCCTCTATTACCCCCCATTTTCACATTTTTGGCACAACGCCTAAATTTTGAACAGTGGGTCAAAATATAGTTTGAGTGATATGAGTAAAAAGTTTGTTCGAAAAATATTGTTAAAAAAATAACTTGATGGGAAAAAACGGAGTATGAGGAAATGTAGCCAAGACCTTCCTCTATTACCCCCCATTTTCAGATTTTTGGCACAAGGCCTAAATTGTGAACAGTGGGTCAAAATATGAACAAGTGACTTGTGAAAAAGTTTGTTCGAAAAAAATTGTTCAAAAAATAACTTGATGGGAAAAAACCGAGTATGAGGAAATGTAGCCAAGACCTTCCTCTATTACGCCCCGTTTTCACATTTTTGTCACAAGTCCTAAATTTTTCTAAATCGGCCAAATAGTTGATCGGTTGTTTTCATAAAAGTATCAATTTTATTTGCACAGAGTATGTTTGTTAGTGGTGTGTTTTGTAAAATAAAAAAACGCTTTTTTTATAAGTGTTTGCATTGTTATGTTATTTTTTTTTATTAAAAACACTTTTAAATCAATAAATAAATAAAATAAATACTAACGAATTATTAAATTCGCGCAGGTTTGTTAAAAAGTTTGTTGAAATCCGAAAATTCTCTCCCATATAGCAAATAAGAAGAAGAACAGGCATTCACATTAAATGTATGAAAATTGTACTAAAAACACTTTTTTGAACTTGGTAGCACTAAAATTTAGTCTGCAAAGCATAAAATACTCAATCGCCATATTGTTTCATGAGAAATTCCTGCACACTCTCTCTGCACAATGAATGGAAAAAAAAGTTTGTTATGTTCACGGAGATACAAATTTTGGCTCATATACACGAAATTTGACATTGGTGTTCCAACTTACATAGCGGCCACACGATCAAGTTTTGCCTTTCAATTCCATTCAATTTACTCAACTCTCTCATTTTTTTTACTAACCCTGAGGCCACACGATCAAGTTGTTCTTGATAGTCTTTTACATATACTGCTTGTCAAAATTTACAAAAATTGAGAGCTGTGACGTAGGTGGCACTCAATTTACTTTCAAGATGCCATAAAAAAAAACAATTTATAAAGACAAACATGTACTCAGCTGTTAAATTGAAAGTAAATTGTCAAACAAATGGAAAGGTGAAATTGAAAGCCATCTCGTGGTCAATTTAAAAAGTGTGAGTGTGTTAGTAAAAAAATGAGAGAGTTGAGTAAATTGAATGGAACTGAAAGGCAAAACTTGATCGTGTGGCCGCTATGTAACACACTCACACTTTTTAAATTGACAACGAAATGGCTTTCAATTTCACCTTTCCATTTGTTTGACAATTTACTTTCAATTTAACAGCTTGTTGACGGTGGCCGGGAATGGGGGTGGAAGTAGGACAATAGGGATTCAGGGTCGGATGAAGAGGAAGGCTAAGAAGAAAATAAGAACGAAAATTTTTATTATTTTGTTTGTAGTAAGGGATAAATGTAACTTACCTTTTTATAGGATCTGTAGATGTACCTACGTATGTACAGGCTTGTGTGCTGTGTTTGTTTTGATGTCCTGCGTGTTTTTTTTAATGAAATGTTGTTTATGTTTAATTTTAATTTATTGTTGATCAAACTTTGTGATGTTTTTGTTTAATGAAAAATAATGTGCTCTATTTGTTTTTTTGTGCAAATGTCAAAATGTGGATGCTATTTAGGAAAGTGATACCAAGTTTCGGAGATGTAATTCACTGTAGTTGAATTCGCCTTGGACGTTACATTGGAAATAGAAATGGCAAAGATCATTTTATGTTTGTTATAAGAGAAACAATTTCTCTTGATGAAGGTAAAAAGATTCAAGGCCAAAGGAAAGAGGACATTGACCTATGTTTAATTGGTACATGTATAATGTTATGTTTCGGTAGTTTGTTTTTATATTTGGGTTTTGTTATTGTTAGTAGTTGTCTATATGTAAATGCAACAAAAGACTCAGGAAACAGATGAATATGGAATTTTAAATCACTCTAGAAAAATATACTGAACAAAGCAGTCGTTAAAAAATTGCGTATTTAAAACTTGGATTTTTTTGTGATTTTGGTGAAACAAAAGTTATAAGTTTTTTTAAGTTTTTTTAGTGTTTTTTTTTAAAGAAAAAAAAAACTTAACACAAATAAACATTTATCTCCATATAGAGATTGTTTGTAAGTAAAGATAAAAAAATGAGTGATGTTTAAATAAAAAAATTAAATGAAAGTGTTAACAATATTTTTTTTAGAGAAAGTTCATCTGTTACCTATTCTTTGTGTTGTGCTATTCAAATTGTGGGTAGTCTCAAAGGTGGCTAAAGGCCAAGGAAATTGTTTTCTCGCCACGGTGGTATTACCGGACGGGGAAAGTGATAAATTTGTGGATGACCACCGGAAGTGGCGAAGGGTATTTCCAACTAGGCTACAGGAATAAGGCAACGAGGAAGTATAAAGCAATAAAATAAGAGGTAACAGAAAAGACTTTCTATTAATATTGAAGGTACGAATAGTTAAAATTTGTGAGCGGTTAATTGAAAAAAAGGAAGTGATTAGCGCAGTCGGAAAAAAAATAATATAAATAATAAAAATAATATAAAAATAAAATAATAAAATAGAATATAAATAGTTTTTTTATCGAGTGCAAAAGTATAGGAAATTAGATTTTAAGATTAAATTATAATTAGAGTAGAATAGGAAAATATAATAGCAAATACATAGGTTAAGGTATATTTTTATGTGTTTTTGGGTCAAGTTGTGTGAAAGGATCAAGCTTTTGAGAAGTTAAAGATTACCGAGTGTCAAGAAAATAATAAAACATACTCACCTTCAGAGAGCTCTTTTAGGGTAGAAAGTAAAATAATTATACTATATATAGCGGTGGCAAAGTAGAGAAGCCTTAGGTTTAATAACCAATTGTTCGATCCTTGTTAGGAAATAAAATTTGTTTTATTTTTTTTTATTACATATAAGGAAAGAGAATAGAATAAAGGAAAAGATTTTAGTTTTACGGTAGGATATAAGTTAGTTAAGAAAAAAAAATGTTTTAATAAATTGTTTTTATGTGAAGTGTGAATTTAAAATGTTTGGTTAATTTGTTAAACAAGGATTTCAGGTACAGTGGTTCTGGAGGGGTAAAAAGAGGAGGAAAAATGAAGTGGTTGTGGTAAGTTGTTGGTGTGTGTAAAAAGGATAAGGAAAGGGTCATTATTGAAATTTATTGTGATGACATAGGTTGGGACAGGGCGACGATGTGGGGAGAAACACCATTCCCTATATAAATAAATTGTGTGATTTAGTGTCGATTGGTAATTTGTTGTTTTGTCAGTTTTGTTTTTTTATTGTGTGAAACAGAATAAGTGTTAAGTGGTTGAGAATACACGCCCGTTAAGGATGAGCTAGTAGGGTGGCAACACTTTTCAGGGAAAAGGAAGTTTCACAACAGTAAATGGCGCCCAAATCAAAAATAAATAAGAAGGAAAGTCTTGTAATTGCTTTATGTATATCGTCACCTATACATAAATAAACTGCAAAATATTAATGTTTTAGGATCTGAAAGGATATGGAGAGTCTTGGAGCAATAGTTTAGAATCCAATTGCGAACCAGTATTCAGATAAATCTTAATAATTTAGGCGACTCAATTTAAGTTTTAATTGATAAATAGCGTCTAAGTATTCAACAGGGAGTACACTCTTATTGAGTTTGTGTCCAAAATAAATAATTTTTGAAAGCACAACATTCTAGTGAACTCCGATGAATTATGTACATGGAGCCTAGTAATACAAAATTAATTAGATAGTCTATGTAGCATACGAGAAAAATCACAGAAATTTATGAGAAGGAATCGTCAGTTTTTACACCAACAACAAACCAAGAAAACTTTTGAAGTTTTTTTTTATTTTTTTTTACTGGATAAAGAACCAAACTGATCCTGAAATCCTTAATAATAATGTCTTGTGTTAAGTGTTAAAGTATAGATATTTTGTCAATAACCTTAAGAGGGGTCCGTTCAGAATAACAAATTTTCGGAATTATTTAAATCAAAATTTGTTTTTTTTTTAAACTATATTTTTTTTTAAGGAGAAAAGTAAAAATTAATAGGCATGTCTGTTGCACATTCAGGGAAAACTGCTCAGAAACCTGAGAATAAAAATTTTGAAAATAATAATATAATAGATATGTCAAGTTCCATTCATACTCCGAATATTGTCAACAGGGAGAATTATGTTTTAGACACTTCTGACAAAAATACGGGAGCAATTCCTAAAGTAGTTCCTGTGAGAAAAGCCCCTGATTTGTCTGTTCCACCACCACCAATTGCTAGAAGTAAGAATATGAATCCAGGAGAAAAATCTTCGGGGGAATACGCTCACTTGTTAAGAGAAATGATAAGGGAATCCAATGCTGAATACAGATTAGATCTGGAAAATAGTATGAACCTAAAAATACAGGAGAGTTTGAAATCAGGATTCGCTGAGATTTTAAAAGAAATACAGAAAGTTAGTATAGTGGATAGATCATATGAGGGAGTTGCATCAGAAAATAGGGAAGAAATATTAAGAAATAGGGAATACGAAAGTGTACAGGATTTATTACCTCGACGGTTAGAGTTTCAGGGTTATAATCCAAATGGAAATGGGTCAACTAATTCTGAAAGATATAGGGCACCGATTAACACTAGTATAAGGATAGACAAATGGGATGTTATGTATGATGGAAATAATGAAAACATTTGTATAGAAGACTTTATATTTCGAGTAGAATATTTGCAACAACATCATTCGTGTCCATGGGCGGATATAATGGGTGAATTTCACCAGATATTAAAAGGAGAAGCTAAAGACTGGTATTGGTCTATCTTACAGCAAAAGGAAATCCGTAAATGGCCGGATTTGAAAAATGCCTTATTGCTCGAATATGGATCAAATAGAAGTGAATATGAGTACATGAGGGATTTTGAAGAGAGACGGCAGCGTCCTGGGGAATCTATTGACTCATATTTTAATATAATGAGAAAACTTAGAACACGCCTAAAGACACCTTTACCTGAACATGAAGTAGTAAGGATAATAAAAAGGAATTTAAAATCAGGTATATCACAAATATTATATCCTATGAGAATCTACACAGTGGAACAGTTGAGGGATGAATGTAAAGAGGTGGAAAGAAATTATTGTAGAAAGGATACTATGGCACCAACTCGGGCTTACCCAAATAGGCGTACAGTAGAAGAAGTTGTTGAGGATCCTTATAACAAAGGAGAACAGGAAGTCGTTGAAGAAATGCGATTTAATAGAAAGATCCCTAACGCCGGAATCTCACGTGCGAACAGTGCTTCTTTAATATGTTGGAATTGCAGAGTTTCTGGCCATACTTTTATGGATTGTCCTTCCGTGCAAAGAAATTTATTTTGTTATAAATGTGGTTTATTGGGTGTTATAACGCCCAAATGTCCGAACTGTACGGAAAACTTTCGGAAGAGTGTGACAGTCTCGGGAGAGTCACGCTCAACACAGACTCCCGAAGAAACCTAATCAGTGTAAGCACACAAACGAACGATAAGGATAGGAAAATGGATACTTTTAGAATTTTGAAACGTGTAGGTAGGGAAAGTGTTAATAGGTCGAGAGTAGGAAAGGATGTAAACAAAGGAGGACACAGATATAGGTCTTATAGAGAAAGATTAGCAAATTATAGAAAAGTTAGAAATAAAATATTTAATGGCGTGAATAATAAAAGTAGACTTGAAAAAATAAAGGAAACAAGAAATAAATTTAGAAGAAAGAAAATTGAAATAAATATGTTAAAATCATCTGTCCGGAAATGCTGCGCGTTAGAAACAGGATATCAAAATGATCCACGAGTCTTTGCGGAAATTAAAATAAAAAATCTGATAACAAAAGGGTTATTAGACTCAGGTGCCTCTATTAGTTTATTAGGTAGGAATTATCTGGATATGATAGATAAACTAGGTGTTGAAATCCAACCAGTAAATGTAACATTAAGTACTGCAGGAGGCAAAAAACATAATATAGTAGGTAAGATCCATGTACCAGTAGAATTTAAAAACAAAATAAGAAATTTTAAATTTTACTTATGCCCTGATTTGATTCAAAATGTTTATTTAGGAGTGGATTTCTTTCAAGAATTTGAATTGTTACCGGAGTTATTTAACATAAGTGATATAGATATTAATATGTTAGCAAGAGATTTTCCAATGGAGAACGATGAGTTAGAACATCATATTTTAACAAAAGATGAGGAAAAAGAATTGAATAAAACTAAGGAATATTTTCGCACCTTTGAGGAGCATGGATTAGGAAGAACAAATATGGAAGTACACAAAATAACATTGATTGAGGGAGCCCAACCTATTAAGGATAGATATTATCCAGTTTCTCCAGCTGTCCAGGAGTTAATTTATGCAGAAGTGGATGAAATGTTAAAGTTAGGGGTTATTGAGGAAAGTGAAAGCCCGTGGAGTAGTAGGAGCACTCTTGTCAGAAAACCAGGGAAAAATAGATTATGCCTAGATGCTAGAAAATTGAACGAAAGAACGGTTAAGGATGCCTACCCTATACAAAATATTGAGGGAATAATAAGTCGTTTAGATGAAACACACTTTATTAGTAGTGTGGATTTAAAATACGCCTTCTGGCAAATACCATTGGAGGAAAATTCTAGAGTCTATACAGCCTTTACGATTCCAGGCCGACCATTGTACCAATATACCGTCATGCCGTTCGGCTTGTGCAATGCGGCCCAAAGGATCTGTAGACTTATGGATAGGGTAATTCCGCAGGAACTAAAATCAAACGTTTTCGTCTATCTCGATGATTTGTTAGTCATTTCAGCAGATTTTAACAGCCATATAGAACTTTTAAGAAAGGTAGCTGAATGTCTAACAAAGGCAAATTTGACTATTGTCCTTAACAAATCTAGATTTTGTTTCAAAGAACTAAGATACTTAGGGTTCATTATTGGCGGCGGGGTTATGCGCACTGATCCCCGAAAAGTGGAGGCAATTAAACAGATACCTATACCAAAATCTGTAAGAGAAGTACGTAGTTTCTTGGGAACAGCGGGGTGGTATCGCCGCTTTATAAAAAACTTCTCAACAATAACTGCTCCGCTAACAGATTTAATAAAGAAAGGAACGAAATTTAATGTAACAAATGAAGCAATCAAAAGCTTTAATGACTTAAAGCAAGCTTTGACATCAGCTCCTGTTCTTGTACATCCGTGTTTTGAAAAAAGGTTCTGTGTGCAGTGTGATGCCTCTGGCTATGGGTTAGGGGCTGTGCTATTTCAGAAGGATGATGACAATAATGAAAGACCTATCTCTTTTTTTTCGATGAAATTAAATCTAGCTCAGAGAAACTATAGTGTTACAGAAAAGGAGTGCCTAGCAGCCGTTTTAGCCATTAAGCGTTTCAGACCATACATCGAATTAATGCCATTCACGGTAATCACCGATCATGCCAGTTTGAAATGGTTAATGACATTAAAGGATTTAAGTGGGAGGTTAGCTAGATGGGCTCTTCAATTGCAAAGTTATGATTTTGAGATTGAACATCGTAAAGGCTCCGAAAATGCTGTGGCAGACACGTTGTCAAGGTTAGTTGAAGAGTTAGAAATGTCCTCGGAGGAAGCGATAGGATTTGAGACCACTGAATTTGAATCCGATGAATACAGGGAATTAAGGGAAACAATAGTTAAACATCAAGGAAGGTTTCCGGACACAAAGGTCATCAAAAACCTAATTTTTAAAAGATATGTAATACCTAATGAATCAGAAGAATTAGAAGATATGAAATGGAAGTTATGGATTCCTCAGAGTTTAACACACCAATTAATTCAGGATGCTCATGAACCCAAGGATAAAGCACATGGAGGTATAAAGAAAACACTATATAATCTCCGAAGTAAATATTATTGGCCTAACATGATAATACAAGTGAAAAATGTTGTCAACAATTGTGTTAAATGTAAAGGAAGCAAATCTACAAATAAAAGGTTAATGCCTGAAATAGGTTGTGAGGTGATTACAGATCGCCCATTTCAGAAGTTATATATAGACTTTTTAGGCAAATACCCGCGGGCAAAAAGTGGAAATGCTTATATCTTTATAGTATTAGATCACTTCACAAAATTTATATTTCTTAAGGCAATGAAAGAGGCAACTACCACTAATGTAGTAAGATTTTTGGTAGAAAATGTATTCCATAATTTTGGCGTCCCAGAAGTGATTCATTCCGACAACGGACAGCAGTTTGTATCCAAAGAATTTAAAAAAATGTTAGAGTGTTATAAAATCAATCACCTAAGAACTGCTGTACACTCACCGCAATCTAATGCGGCAGAAAGAGTGAATCAAAGCGTTTTGACTGCTATCAGATTGTATTTAGAAAATGACCACAGGGAATGGGACTTAAATCTACCCTCAATTGAACTGGCTCTTAGAAATTCAGTACACTCAGCGATTGGAGTAACACCTTTCATGGCCTTATTTGGACATAATAGGTTTACATCAGGATCCGACTATAAATTGGCAAGGAGGCTAAAGAGCCTTGATGATAGTGAATTTGTATTATTAGAAGATAAGGATAGAATAAGAATAATCCGGGAAAAGATAAAGGAAAATATGCATAAAGCATACGAAAGAAGTTCTTTAAGATACAATAGAGGTGCAAGGTTAGTTAGGTTCATTCCAGGTCAGGATGTATTTAAAAGAAACTTTGTGTTAAGCAATTTCGAAAGAAATATTAATGCGAAATTCTGCAAAAAATTTTCTAAGTGCAGAATACTTCGGGTATTGGGGAACAATATGTATGAGTTGGAAACTTTGTCAGGGTTGCCTTTAGGGGTATATCATGCAAAGGATATAAAGCAATAGGGATACAGGTGCAATATTAGGTTAGTTTTGTGTGTGATTGTCTATAAATGTGTAATTATTTTAGGCTTTTTACACCTACCCATTTTGTTTACTGTCCATATTGTTGTCGTCTATTAATGTGTAAGTATAAGGCATGTCACACATTCCGGTCGAAATGGTTTCTATTCCGTACTTGCAATTCCGATCGAGTTTATTTTAGATCATTAAAATTTTGAACGATTTAGTTTATTCACAAGCATATGAAGTCTGTGCTTTTCGAATAAAATATGGTAGTTTTGGGCATATTAGGCTCTAAAAGCATTGTATTGTATTAATACTTCAATTAGAAAATACAACTGCGTATTTTGATCTTTCAACAAGTTTAAGAAATTCAAGAGTTTATGTATAAATATTGACTAGAATCGCTAGAAATGACAATAATTTTAATTTAGTTAAAGTGGTTTGATTCATAAAAGAATACCTTTTTAAGGAATCAACTGTCGGAATTGAAACTTGTTTTGATCGGAATTGAGTTCAGTGACATGACTGTATACGAGGCCTTTTACACCTGGAAATTACGTAAATGTTCTCCGATATGTGCTTGATAACAGTATTGTCCCACTAAGATGTACCTGAAATTATATTAAGTAACACAAAGTAAAAGTTTTTAAAAGAAAATTTTAAGAATACTTCCCTAAAAATTTGGGACAATGGCAACCCTACCCCGAAAAAAGTTTTTGCGTGGCGACGTGTTAGGAACTGTATGTTTTTAATTTTATTTGTACATTGGCGGGAACATTGGACATTAAGAACTGTCCGGCCAAGTAATTGTTAAATAAATATGGAACGGGCGAGCACATAACAGAATAAGAACTGGCTGGCCACGGCAAAAAAAAAAAAAATAGAATGCGCGTGCACTTGGGCTATAAGAATTAGCCAGCCGCATGCATAAGAGAGTAGGGAGGGTTAATGCCAAAACTCTCATCAGGAGTTAGTTAATATCCGTTGAAACTGGAACAAATGGGACCTGGAAATATAAAGATTGTGAGGCAAAGTTGGTAGGAACAATTGGAACGTTACATAATTACTCAAATTGCAACCAATCACTATTTTGAGATGCCCGGCTAACTCTCTTCTAGTGGGTGTAGCCTACGTTGAGCGCCTGTGAAAAGGGGAAATATTCGAAAGTATAACGAAAACTTTATACTGGATGATGTTTTAGTGGCGGTTGGCACCAGTCACACTGTCGTTACGGCGATATATATTGTAACAACAGAGTTTTGTTGACGGTGGCCGGGAATGGTGGTGGAAGTAGGACAATAGGGATTCAGGGTCGGATGAAGAGGAAGGCTAAGAAGAAAATAAGAACGAAAATTTTTATTATTTTGTTTGTAGTAAGGGATAAATGTAACTTACCTTTTTATAGGATCTGTAGATGTACCTACGTATGTACAGGCTTGTGTGCTGTGTTTGTTTTGATGTCCTGCGTGTTTTTTTTAATGAAATGTTGTTTATGTTTAATTTTAATTTATTGTTGATCAAACTTTGTGATGTTTTTGTTTAATGAAAAATAATGTGCTCTATTTGTTTTTTTGTGCAAATGTCAAAATGTGGATGCTATTTAGGAAAGTGATACCAAGTTTCGGAGATGTAATTCACTGTAGTTGAATTCGCCTTGGACGTTACATTGGAAATAGAAATGGTAAAGATCATTTTATGTTTGTTATAAGAGAAACAATTTCTCTTGATGAAGGTAAAAAGATTCAAGGCCAAAGGAAAGAGGACATTGACCTATGTTTAATTGGTACATGTATAATGTTATGTTTCGGTAGTTTGTTTTTATATTTGGGTTTTGTTATTGTTAGTAGTTGTCTATATGTAAATGCAACAAAAGACTCAGGAAACAGATGAATATGGAATTTTAAATCACTCTAGAAAAATATACTGAACAAAGCAGTCGTTAAAAAATTGCGTATTTAAAACTTGGATTTTTTTGTGATTTTGGTGAAACAAAAGTTATAAGTTTTTTTAAGTTTTTTTAGTGTTTTTTTTTAAAGAAAAAAAAAACTTAACACAAATAAACATTTATCTCCATATAGAGATTGTTTGTAAGTAAAGATAAAAAAATGAGTGATGTTTAAATAAAAAAATTAAATGAAAGTGTTAACAATATTTTTTTTAGAGAAAGTTCATCTGTTACCTATTCTTTGTGTTGTGCTATTCAAATTGTGGGTAGTCTCAAAGGTGGCTAAAGGCCAAGGAAATTGTTTTCTCGCCACGGTGGTATTACCGGACGGGGAAAGTGATAAATTTGTGGATGACCACCGGAAGTGGCGAAGGGTATTTCCAACTAGGCTACAGGAATAAGGCAACGAGGAAGTATAAAGCAATAAAATAAGAGGTAACAGAAAAGACTTTCTATTAATATTGAAGGTACGAATAGTTAAAATTTGTGAGCGGTTAATTGAAAAAAAGGAAGTGATTAGCGCAGTCGGAAAAAAAATAATATAAATAATAAAAATAATATAAAAATAAAATAATAAAATAGAATATAAATAGTTTTTTTATCGAGTGCAAAAGTATAGGAAATTAGATTTTAAGATTAAATTATAATTAGAGTAGAATAGGAAAATATAATAGCAAATACATAGGTTAAGGTATATTTTTATGTGTTTTTGGGTCAAGTTGTGTGAAAGGATCAAGCTTTTGAGAAGTTAAAGATTACCGAGTGTCAAGAAAATAATAAAACATACTCACCTTCAGAGAGCTCTTTTAGGGTAGAAAGTAAAATAATTATACTATATATAGCGGTGGCAAAGTAGAGAAGCCTTAGGTTTAATAACCAATTGTTCGATCCTTGTTAGGAAATAAAATTTGTTTTATTTTTTTTTATTACATATAAGGAAAGAGAATAGAATAAAGGAAAAGATTTTAGTTTTACGGTAGGATATAAGTTAGTTAAGAAAAAAAAATGTTTTAATAAATTGTTTTCATGTGAAGTGTGAATTTAAAATGTTTGGTTAATTTGTTAAACAAGGATTTCAGGTACAGTGGTTCTGGAGGGGTAAAAAGAGGAGGAAAAATGAAGTGGTTGTGGTAAGTTGTTGGTGTGTGTAAAAAGGATAAGGAAAGGGTCATTATTGAAATTTATTGTGATGACATAGGTTGGGACAGGGCGACGATGTGGGGAGAAACACCATTCCCTATATAAATAAATTGTGTGATTTAGTGTCGATTGGTAATTTGTTGTTTTGTCAGTTTTGTTTTTTTATTGCGTGAAACAGAATAAGTGTTAAGTGGTTGAGAATACACGCCCGTTAAGGATGAGCTAGTAGGGTGGCAACACTTTTACAGGGAAAAGGAAGTTTCACAACAAGCTGAGTACATGTTTGTCTTTATAAATTTTTTTTTTTTGTCATCTTGAAAGTAAATTGAGTGCCACCTACGTCACAGCTCTCAATTTTTGTAAATTTTGACAAGCAGTATATGTAAAAGACTATCAAGAACAACTTGATCGTGTGGCCTCAGGGTTAGGTAAACAGCTTACAAACATATGGGCCAACGAGTTTACTTTGTGTAAATATACCTTGGTTGTGCTCAAATATCAAAAAAAAATCGCTCTGAAATTAGAATTTTAAATTCGAATTTTAGAGCGTTTAATGCATGGTGGAATAAGCAGGTGGCATCGTTACGGCAACAAATACAACATTACAACAAAAATGGAAATTATATCACCGTTTACGTCAAAAAATACTTCAAACAAAAATCAAAGCGTGCCGCTGAACGTAATCAAATAAATAAATTTTTAGCCAATTTTTATTAAATTATGGTCAATATCTTATTTATTGTAATTTAAAATTATCAAAAACTTTATTAAAATACAATAATCACAGCACAAAACGTGGACTTTTTGTAAACATATACTAAACTTTGACATAAGCCTAGACAAACAATGCAAGAGCAAAAAATCGTCATCTGGCGTAGTGCTGCCACCTGTTTATTTCACCATGGTTTAATGTATTGCAAACACTGATTCTAATTTCAGGACGTTCGAATTACTGAAAGCTCTAATTTGTGAGCGTCTACTGTATGAATCGGAATGTTTATTTTCATGCAAAATAAAGAATCAATAAAAAAGTTATCAATGTTTTTTCCAAAGAATTTTGTGGATATCTAGACCAAATCTTTGAAATTCATACCTTTAATTAATTGTGAATAAAAGTGAAACGCGTTCATCGATTTTCATGATTAATGTGTCATTTTGTTCATAGGCTGGATTATTTATGAATTAAAAATACAAAATTTAAATTTTTTGGGCAAAAAATATTTTTTTTCATACATTTATTTATAACTGCGAAACTGTTGCTTATCTAGCGAAACGTTGTGTGAACAGATTAAAGGAATTGTAATTCTTAATTTTTTCAGCTTATTCGGACTAGTGGCTCTCGAGTTATGACAAACAAAAGAGCCTAAAACGTGACAAATTCCCCTATACGATACTTACTAGCTTCAAATTAATTTTTAAATTATTTATTGAGGTACCATGACCAAACGTATGATGCAGAAGTTCTTCTTTTTGGGTCCACTTTCATAAGCAATTATCAGAATTGAGTCCCGTATCAATCACCTGAAAAATGTTGTACTGTGTAGGTGTCGTACGTCGCGTCGTGTGGGCCTATTCCACATGCAGGGCAAAGGTCAGGGATGGTGCTATTTAATCTCGACCAGTACGAGTATAAACGTACGCACCATCCCGATCTCAATTGCGCCAACTGGTGTTCGTTCTTAAAAATGCTTTGCTCTCGAAAAGGGCAGCGTGTTTTATTCTAAAAACAATCACTTAAATGTCATAAAGCATTGCACTTTACGCCCCGTAGAGAGTGTTGATAATGCCCTGTAAAGAGATGGCTTCTATTTATATATGGGGTTACCAGACGAAGTTGGGAAAAATCGCCTCTTATCAGGACAGTAAAAATTTTAAGTTTTAATAGTTATTTTTTCTCTTATTTTATAGTAAAAACAAAAGAAATCCTTACATTGTTAATGGTAGGTTGTCAGTGGTATTAAATTTAAAAAAATTATTTTTGAAAAAAATTGTCAAATCAAGAAATCGTAAAAACTTGGTGTTAATCAATCGGCAATCTGGCAAAGGTATTTTTTTAATTTTTGACGAACACACTTTTTGATTTATGTACATTTTTTTTATATATTGAAGAACAAACTTTTTGTCATTTGTTAAAAACAGGGCTATCCAGTTTTGTGTTTTGTTCTCGCCAAATAAAAAATTGCAGTATTACATGTTCGGCAAGACATTTTATACATGCACCTTTTAAAATGTGGTATTTTTTTGTAGAAAAAAAACACCATTAATCATCTGTCATCTTAACAATCTCAAATATAATGTGAACGGCTTTGATTAACTTAATCAACATTTTGCTAAAACGCGTTTAAAAACTCAAGTGTAAACATAAGTAGTATAAGATCAATATTGTAGAAATAACAAACGGAATGACAAACTTATATATACCCTTTTCCACCTGTGGTGAAGGGTATAAAAATACATCAAGCTTAAAACAATTAATATACATTTAAATAATAAGAACAATTTATATTAACAAAAATAATGTTTGCAAGATGGCGTCACTTTTTTTACCGCTCTTCCTGACTCCAGGTCCACACAAAAGATAAATATCTCAGCAATTTGGCAATAACGTCGGCAGAATAACACAGCACTACATATTTCTTATTGCTCCGCTTATGTTAACCCCGGGTCTCCACGTAGCAACATTTATTACGGCAAACGTCAAATTTGATTGCTCCATTAAATTTGCGACATATTGACCGCATATTGCCATGACTAGCAATCCATTGCGCAATGATTGCTCTTCTGATTGCTTGAGCAATTATTGCTTAGCAATCTGCTTTCAAATCAGTTGTCATTTATCTGACATTTCATTTCTGTGTACGGTTGTTTATTTATTTGTGTGTTTATTTATAAATAAAACAATTAAGAAAAGGCCGCCAAGCGGACATTTTAGAACAATTTGATATATATATATCTATCTATATATATAAAATAGGATGTGTGTATGTAACGTATGGACTCCAAAAAGGCTGGGCCGATTTTGATGAAATTTTTAGGGAATCTGCAGAATATTCAGGCGGGTGACACTGTGATGTCTGATTTTTGATTTTCGGTCTGGGGGCGGAGGGGCGTGGCAAAATCCACTTTTTTCGAATTACAAAAAACCAGAAAACGGCTCCATCGATTTGACAAATTTTTCTTTCAAATGTTCTTATTAATCCATTTTTAATATTCATTGTAAGAAAAATTTACCACGCCTACTTTTACGCCCACTTTTTCTATTAAGCGCATAAATTGAGAACGGCTTGACTAATTTGGACGATTTTTTCTTTAAAATGATCGCCATGGTCCAACTTAGGTTTTTACGAAAAGAAAATTTTGCCCCGCCCACTTTTTTCGATTTACCTAAAATCAGAAACTCTGTCCTTAGTCTCGATTGCAAGCTTCTACTTTACAACTCTATCTTAAAGCCTATCTGGTGCTACGGAATTCAACTATGGGGCACTGCCTCGGCCTCTAATATCGAAAAAATTCAAAGGCGTCAAAATAAACTTCTTCGAAAATTCACAGCCGCTCCCTGGTACGTTAAAAATTCAAACATTCATAAGGATCTCATATGTGTGTTTGCGTGAAAAACTAATACGTACTACATAGCAACTGCTGAATAGGCTAGGGATGGACAAAAGGCATCGATGTTTTTAAAACACTCGATGTATTGCGCCAAAACATCGATATAATCCGATGTTTTTTTGCTCCTAACCCTAGTTCTACACTAAAGATTATTATCTCCGCAAGTCGGCAATAACGTCGGCAGAATAACAGAGCAAAATTTCTTATTGCTCTGCTTTTGTTAAAGGCATGGGAAAACGTAATTATGTTAACTCATAATTTGAAAAAAATCAAGGAAGAAGGTGCAGTATATAAACTGGCGCTATCTTGCAAGAATTATTTTTATTAATATAAATTCTTTCTAATTCGACTTTATTATTTAAATTTATATTAATTTTTTTAAGTTTGAGGTAATTTTTAATATCAAAATATTAATTTTGTTAATTTTTTTATTTTTGTTAAAGTAAATTTATTATTTTTATATAAAAAAAGAACTCGAACTTAAACAAATTAATAATAAAGATCGAATAAGGAAAAAATTATATTAATAAAAATAATTTTTGCGATTTTATTTTAGTGCTTATTTAATTCTTTAATTTAATTATAATTTGCTACAATTTCAAAAACTGAATTTCTTTCCCACACAATTTGCATCTATTTTTTTTTTCTTTTTGGCTTCTTTTTTTCAATTGACAACCAAATTTGACGGTTTATGTAAGCAATAATTGTCAACGAAAATGGACTAACAAATATTGCAACATAAATTGTTAGCAATAAATATGTAAAAAAAATTGCTGTCTACATTAAAGATAACATAATTTTGACATTTACTGCAATATATGTAGCAATAATTATCTCTGGTATAGACGGGCAGTAAGCAATCGGAAAACATCGATGTTTTCTTTCGATGCATCGAAATGACAAATTATATACAGAACGTGTAGATTAGTATATAGACGTGTATACATATCTATATGTGTTGGCATGACTCCAGTTTGTAGATGTTTGTAAACGTGGTAAATATTATGCGAACAACTGTCAACACTATTATATGCGGCGAATAAGTTTGGTCTGGCATCTTTACTCCCAACAAACAGCTTGATAACCACGCGTAATTAAAATAAAAGCTAACAAATTGTGCACAAGTTCAACAAAGGAAAATATTTTGCTGTTTGTTTACAGTATGTATTGAAAAAAAAGTATTGGGAGATGTAAAATAAACTACAGATTTTTCGAAAATATAATAATAATAATAAATAATTATAAAAAAAATCGATGTATAACAACATCGATGTATTTTATGAAATATCGATGCAACATCGATGTATGTTTGCGATGCATCGCATCGAAAAAAACATCGATGTTTTTTTACAGTGTCCATCCCTAGAATAGGCATCAGAGCAATGATTTCTGGTTTTTTTTTGTATATGTTTCAAGGCGAATTGGGTAGAAGGTGAGGCAACTCTAAGTTGACAGAAAATAAAAAAAAATTATTTTAATAAAAAAAAAGAAAATAAAATAAACAAACAAAGAAAATAATTCATAAACAAAAATGTAGAATTCCATCTAGTCGCATTATCTAGACACGGTAGGCTTATATCCTGAGTTTCCGTTCTTAAGGTAGTTCGAATCTTTTTTGCAATATGACGCACATCCTTGATTTCCGTTTCCATAGTTGGGCTGTGTGTTTTTTATTAAGTTGAATCATACCTGTGTGCAAAATTTATTTTTGGTTTAAACAAAACTAGCAAGATGAAACCTTAGGAGATGAAACTTACCTTTAGTATTTATACAAATTTTAAAATCACGTACATATGTATTGTATGTTTCCCCCCAAAATGTGCTTGTCTTGCCGACTTGCGACATCAATTTATAAACAAATAATTTTGTTTTCTACTATCTTTGCCATGGCTGTTTTTATTTGCTGACTGGTGTCACCGAGAATTCTTGAAATATTTTTGAGTTTAAAGTCATTTTAAAATTTTCCTCGTAGGGCTCTATAATTTTTAAAAAAAAAACCTTTATCGTCAAAAATACGAAACGGCATATTTTTTGGACACTAGTCCAATGCAACATTCTAAGAACTCTTATCCGTTTAATGTATTGCTTAATTTGGTTAGTGTACTTTTTTGCGATACCCTTTGGAAGGATATCGGCACCATTACAATGTCATGCACCAGTTTATAATGACGTTTAAGATTTGCATTACTGGCTGCACTCAGCTCTTTTTTGCAGGTCGTAAACAATTTATATTTATAGCAGGTAGCCGCGAGATTACAACAATTCTACAATAAAACAAAAAACAGGGCTTTTTATTGTTGTTATGTGATACAAACTGTCAAACAGCAAAGGGGTTAATAAGAGACAAAAAATACAAAAGACAAACAACTTGTTTACTTGTTTGCTAAACAACATTTGACAGTTTGTATCACAAAACAAGCAAATAAAAAATAAACAGCTGGCTGTCCGAGACTACCTGTTATAAATATACCTTGGACGTAAAAGTTGCGAATTTTTTAAAATAAAACTTTTTTCTGTTATTGTTTTCCATGTTTTCACTTGTTAAAGAAATATTTGCAACTAATGTCAAATACACACTATACAAAAAAAAAGCTTTTAATTATTTAATTTTTTACTTCCATTATAATTTGCTACCATTTCACAAACTCAATTTCTTTTCCACACAATTTGCTTCTATTTTTTCTTTATGCTTATTTTTTTCAATTGACAAACAAATTTGACGTTTTATGTTAGCAATAATTGTCAACGAAAATGGACTAACAATAATTGAAACATCAATTTCCGGCAATAAAAATGTACAAATAAATTGCTGCCTACATTACTGCCCGTCTATACCAGAGATAATTATTGCGACATATATTGCAGTTAATGTCAAAATTATGTTATCTTTAATGTAGACAACAATTTTTTGTACATATTTATTGCCAGAAATTTATGTCGCAATAATTGTTACCCTAGGTCTACACTAAAGATAATTATCTCAGCAATTTGGCAATAACGTCGGCAGAATAACAGAGCAATATTTCTAATTGCTCAGCTTATGTTAAAGGCATGGGAAAACGTATTTATGTCAACTCATAATATGAAAATAATCAAGGAAGGTGCAGTGTAAAAACTCCCGCCATCTTGCAAAAATTATTTTTATTAATATAAATTCTGTCTTATTCGACTTATTTTTTAAATGTTTATTAATTTGTTTAAGATTGAGAACTTTTTTATATAAAAATATAAATTTTTATTAAATTTATTGTTTTTGGTAAAATAAAATTTATATTTTTATATAAAAAAAAAACTTAATTTTGAACAAATTAATATAAATTTAAATAATAAAGATCGAATAATAAAAAAATTATATTAATAACAATAATTTTAACAATTTTATATTAGTGTTTATTTAATTCTTTAATTTAATTATTTTACTACAATTATTTGCTACAATATCACAAAATTATTTTCTTTCCCACACAATTTGCTTCTATTTTTTTTTTTTTTTGCTTCTTTTTTTCAATTGACAACCAAATTTGACGTTTTATTTTAGCAATAATTGTCAACAAAAATGGACTAACAATTATTGCAACTTAAATTGCTGGCAATAAATATGTACAAAAAATTGCTGCCTACATTAAAGATAACATAATTTTGACATTTACTGCAATATATGTCGCAATAATTATCTCTTGTATAGACGGGCAGTTAGTCCATTTTCGTTGACAATTATTGCTAAAATAAAACGTCAAATTTGGTTGTCAATTTAAAAAAAAGAAGCAAAAAAGAAACTAAAATAGAAGAGAATTGTGTGCGAAAGAAATTATATTTGTGAAATTGTAGCAAATTATAATTGTAGTAAAATAGTTTAATTAAAGAATTAAGTTAACACTAAAATAAAATTGCAAAAATTATTTTTATTAATATATTTTTTTCCTAATTCGATCTTTATTATTTAAATTAATATTAATTTGTTTAAATTTGAGTTCTTGTTTATATAAAAATAATAAAATTAATATTAGTATAAAAAAAAGACCTCAAGCTTGAACAAATAAATATACATTTAAATAATAAAGTCGAATAAGAAAGAGTTTCTATTAATAAAAATAATTTTTGAAGATTGCGCCAGTTTTAACACTGCACCTTCGTCCTTGATTTTTTTCAAATTATGAGTTTACATAAATACGTTTTCCCATGCATTTAACATAAGCTGAGCAATAAGAAATATTGCTCTGTTATTCTGCCGACGTTATTGCCAATTTTCTGAGATAATTATCTTTAGTGTAGGCCTAGGGTTACATGGGGTATTTACCTAAGATAATAAGAGGTCCGCCAAATAACGTTTTTTTTTTGAAAATGCTTAAAAAAAACTACTGAATATTTTCTCAAATTTCTTTTTTTACTTGAAAGTACAATACTTCCGGTTAATAATGGAAAATAATTTCATTCAAATGGCTGCCTCGGCTGGCCATGTAGTAGCCTACAAGATCGGTCCAATTTTTAAGCACATTATCGATTGTGTGCAGCTGTATTTCACCAATGGCTTCACGAATATTGTCCTTTAAAGTGTTAATTATCTCTGGCATGTCGGCGGAACACTTATATTTGACGGCACCCCACAAATAATAGTCCAACGGTGTCAAATCGCAGCTTCGAGGTGACCAAACGACATCAGCTCTGCGGCTGATAATGCGATCTTCAAAAACGGGGCGCTAAACATCGAGTGTAGCTTCGGCTGTGTGGCACGTAGCGCCGTCCTGTTGAAACCAAAGCCAATATCCTCCTCTTCAATTTTTGTGAACAATCGCCATTGACTGTAACGGCCACTCCTTGCTTATTTTCGGCTATTCAATGTATGCGTGCGGGTTTTCTGTGCCCCAAGTGCGGCAATTTTGCTTGTTTACATACCCGCCAAGATCAAAATGAGCTTCATCTGAAAAGATTACTTTTTTTTTGGCAAAATCGGCATCTTCTGTAAGTCGATCGCAGGCCCACTTAGCGAAGCGAAAACGCATTGGATGGTCAGTTGGCTTCAACTCCTGAACCAATTGGACTTTGTATGGTGTCATACCAAGGTCTTTATGCAAAATTCGTCTCAATGATGTCTCCGTAATGTTCAATTGTTGAGAACGAAGGTGAATTGTTGTTGATGGCACTTCACGCACACTTTCTGCCACAGCAGCAATATTTTCGGGTGTATGAACTGTTTTTGGCTTTTCACTCTTTGGTTTATCGATGAGGATGCCAGTTTCTTTCACTTTTTTCACAATCTACCGAACATACGGAGCATTACATGATATTCAAAGTAATGTCGCAATATTTCCCAGCGTTGTTCAAGCGTATACACAACCATATTCGTTCAGCGGAAGGATAAAACTAATTATCTGTCGAATCAGACATGAGCTAACTGTAACCATGCACGAAATAAGCACTAGTTGAAAAAAACGTTAGATGGCGGACCCGATATCTGATATAATATGTGAGAGAACGTCGGCCGAATGAGAGAACACATTTCTTCATGTTAATCTTAAACAAGGGGAACACGCACCTTATAAGATTTCATAATCAACTGACTCCCGTACAGTAAACTTGTGTCGTTTTTATTCTTTTTTTTTAGTTTTTTCGGTTGTTTTTGTTAAACGTTGTTTTTTAAGCACTTATCACAAGATTTTCACTATTTGCACTAAAAAATTAAACATTTTAATGAATGCGTCTTATTATTGATTTATATGTATGTATGTGTATTTCTGACAGCTCATCTTATAAGATAGTTGTTATAAAATATCTTATAACAACTGTCTAATAGCATTTATTATAATATTAATGCTAACACTATTTGAGAGTCTACACGTAAGATAATACACTCTGCGATTGAATTTGACGTTTGCTGATATACAAATTGTATATCTTATCTCAGGTGGAGACCCTGTGTTAATATAACATAATTTTGACATTTAATATGTGTCGCATACTATACCAGTAGCGCGATTCACTAACTTTTATAACGATAATCGTATCGATAAAATAAATATAACGAAATTTTATCGAATATGGTATTCAGTAACATTTTTAACGATATTCGCTGTCGTTAAAAGTCAGCTGTTACTTTTAGCAATTTGTTGTCGATATTTTAGCGACAATAATTTAAGTTGTGTTTATTTAATCGATAAATGTATTTTATGTTTAAAATAACTTACAATTATATTTTATATTTGTATATGTATGAACAAACACAAAATCCTTGTGCTTGTTTTAAGCAAATTAGGAACAAAAACAAAATTCTAAATGTAAAATTTACAAAAAATATATAAAACCACCAATTAACCCTTCGTCTTACTCATGAGTCTCGCCAGACCTTTTTCAATGTATTTTGAATGAAAAAACATGTGTAACACGGGGGGTTAAGAACAATTTCATTTGTTTTTATTTTATTCTCTTTTGTGCTTTTCGTTTTTTTTTAACATTTTGTAGACAGAGATGTTACAAAAAACAGCTGTTAACAATCGTTAAAAATAAGTTACAGAATCACACTATCGTTACTGCAAGCGAATATTTATGTCGACAAATTCAACGATTGTTGGATCGTTAAAAGTTAGTGAATCGCACCACAGCAACGCGATTCACTAACTTTTATAACGATAATCGTATCGATAAAATAAATATAACGAAATTTTATCGAATATGGTATTTATGGTATTCAGTAACATTTTTAACGATAGTCGCTGTCGTTAAAAGTCAGCTGTTACTTTTAGCAATTTTTTGTCGATATTTTAGCGACAATAATTTAAGTTGTGTTTATTTAATCGATAAAATGTATTTTATGTTTAAAATAACTTACAAACATACAAAGATATATTCATATGTATATGTATGAACAAACACAAAATCCTAAATTTAAAACAAGCAAATTAGGAACAAAAACCAAATTCTAAATGTAAAATTCACAAAAAAAATATAAAACCACAAATTAACCCTTCGTCTTACTCATGAGTCCCGCCAGACCTATTTCGATATATTTTGAATGAAAAAACATGTGTAACACGGGGGGTTAGGAACAATAACCTGAGAAAAACTCTAACATGATGAGTCTATACTTAACACTTACATCATATTAGTGTTACATGTAGTCTACAACAGACATGAAATGCTTAACATTAACACTAACATGATGTTAGTGTTAAGTATAGACTCATCATGTTAGAGTTTTTCTCATGTTTTAACACGGCTGTTAAGCCATGTGTTTTAACAACTCTTTTATAACATAAAATGACGTTTAAGCTTGACAGAAGTCATTTTGTTGCTTTTTTTTCATTTCACACACACTATTGTTTGGAATATGCTTCGACGACAATCAAAAAATAATGAAATTTCTTAACATTAACATGAGTACTATACTGCACCATTAACATATTAAAAATTCAACATGGAGTCTTACCATCATGTTTTAACAGCATTTCATGTCAGTTGTAGACTCGGTGTTAATGCTAAGTAAGTGAAGACTTACCCCCATTATCATAAAAAAAATTATTGATTTATAAGAGGTTTATTTAACAGATTTCCATAGGAAATTTGTTTAATAAACCTGTTATTAACCTTAAATATTTTTTATGAATAAGGCCTTTAGTGTATAGACGGGCAAAAAATACAATTCATTTTTTCTATAAAAATCACAATAGCGGACAAATGTATGGTGTACAAGAGGTATAAAATGTGTGTTATATACATTTTTTTCTATCTGGCAATGACAAGTACGTGATGGAAATTTGTGGCGTTAATGCCATTTAAACTTGGCAGCATTTTCGGGGGCATTGTTGTTAATAATTTAAGTAGGAGGCACTGTTGGTTGTACGGTCGGCAGCCATTTCGATTTGTATTAAGTGCGTGGAGTGGTGAAAGAAAATTTCACTGAGGCCGAAAACTTTGCATTTAGTAGATAAAACTTTGGACTTTTGCAAAGATTAAGTAGTTTTTAAGCCACATCGTTACATACTAAAATGTCTATGACCACGTGCTATAATTGCAACCGTCCGGGACATTTCGCTCGGGAATGTAGTTCTGGAGGTGGTGGAGGTGGCGGAAGTGGAGGAGGTGGTGGTCGCGGTGGTGGTCGTGATATGAGACGCGGTAACTATCGGGAGAAATGCTTCAAGTGTAACCAGTTTGGACATTTTGCACGAAATTGTACCGAAACATCGGAGCGTTGCTACCGTTGCAATGATATTGGTCACATTTCTAAGGATTGCTCACAGCCAGACAACCCGACATGTTTTAAGTGCAACAAGATTGGTCACTGGGCGCGTAACTGCCCTGATACATCAAGCGACCGTGGATCAAGTAACATTTCATGCTACAAGTGTAACCGCACTGGACACATCTCCAAAAATTGTCCGGATACTGCAAAGACATGCTATGGTTGTGGCAAAAGCGGTCACTTGAGACGTGAGTGCGAAGAAAAAGGAAGTCGTAACTAGGATGCGGCCAAAAACTACAGGTCCTCCATTTTTCACCTCACCAAATCGTCGCATTAAAATAAAATCTTATTAAATAAAATCCCTACTCTGAAGACAAAAAGTCCCTTGAATTCCATGCTGGATCTGCTGTGGTCTGGCGAAAACATAACTATATTCCGTATTTCTGACATTAAAAAATGTATGCATAAAATATATACCCCAAGGTAATAAATAGTCGCTACTTTGGACATACTATCTCAACAATTCAACCGAATAAGCAAAAAAGGAAGCAAATACTTTTTAATCTTAACGTTTGAGAATTGCGTTTAACAAATCTCGAAAAAGCTTCTTTTCAGCATAAGCCACAAGTTGGGCTTGTTTTTGAACATACTAAGAGGATACAATGATTAACCGGCTAAATAATGGAATCCCGAGTAACAAAGCAACCATTTCAAAAGAGTACTAAGTTATTTTCTTTCAGATTTATATATAAAAACAACAAAAATTCAAATATCACTGTGATTGTTTTTTAATTGTAAATTAAAATACTGAAGCTGCTGATTTGAGAACATAAGCTATTCTTTGTTTTATTTCATGTAAATATTTTGAAAGCCAGTTGATTTCTGAAACAAGTTATACCATAATTCTGTAGGACAGAAATCGTGTACTAAATTGATGAGAATTTGTGTGTATAAAAATAAGTATGTATGTATGTAGATACATATGTATGTAAATTTATTTTAGTGACCGTGTGTGTATGTACCATTTACCATGTTTAATTCTTAGTCATGGATATTGTTCCTTCAAAAAAAACACATGGTTGAGCAGCTGACTTCTTAAATTATTTTATTTGCGAATTCAATATTAGTTGGTAATTTAACTAAATAAACTGAGAACAAGAACTAAAATTTTTAACATCTTTTATGTACATTTCATGTTTGGTGTGGAAATGTTTGAAAATAATGTACAGTCATCAACTTTTCTTTTTTATATTATAGGTACATATAATGAAGTAATGAAATATTTCAGGCTAAATGCTACACAGGACAAACATACTAGTGGTGTGCACGTGACGTGATTTTGTCACGCGCTAACGCTATTACTTTTAGGTGGTGGTTTTGTAAAATATAAAATTTTTGGTATTTAAATATTATTCAAATGGGATGAGGTTTTTATTCGAAATATGGGGCAAATATTATCTTATTCTACTTGTCGTTGTTGTGGCGAAAGTGAGACATCGTAGTTAGAAAATACGACACAAAACTTGGTCAAATTTCTTTTCACCATGACCAGGTATGTTCACTTTTATTTTTTCATTACCTTACGCCCCCCTAAAAATTACCGTTTTTGAGAAGAAATTACCGTGGGCAAAGATTTTTAATTAAAACAATGTGCTGTTTCCAAATGACAGGCGATTGATTGTTTCATTTGTTAACAGCACGTAAGAGCATTATTTATAAACCATTAAATGTGTTTTAAAAACTGAATGGAAATTTTTGTCTTCAAATGGATTTTTAACCAAAGTTATTGTATTTTTTTATGAATAAAGTAGTAAAATAATTTAGAATTTGATCCGTACTTAAAATAATCTAAAAATTATAGTTAAATTTATAACATTGCGGCCATTTCATATGCTTAAATATGAAATTAATAATATATGTATGTAGGTACAAGAGTAATTTCATTTTTCTTATTTTGCACTTATCGGAGTTACGAAAACATTTATAGAAACATAATTACCGTATTCACAAAACCCCTTGTATCATTGCATCTATTGTATGTTGTATAAAAAACCAATAGTGAACTAGGTACATACATACATATGTATATTAATACAACATACAACGATACGACGGGTTTTGTGAATACGGTAAATGTTGTTAATTTTTTTGTTATAATATTTATCTATGTATTTTTAAATTGAAAATCACCTCTCAAAAGTTAAAACTTTAAACCCTACATACATACCTATATTTATACCAAAAATCCAAATTTCTTTAAACTACCGTATTTTAAATAAAATTACTTTGCTACCTTTTGCGGCCCAAAACTACCCTAAAAAGGGTAATTACCGTACGGTTAACATTACTGACCATTACACTGTTTATAAGGCGACCAGATTTTGAAAATAAACGTAGAGGACATTAAGAAAAAAAGTAATAAATTTATTTGACTTCAAGACTTTTAACATATTTTACAGAAAAATTTACATTCCTATATTTATAGTCCCGCCCGCCCTAAATTTTATTATTTTTGTTTTTCTTGTAGGTACAATTACCTTTAATTTGAGTACCCACACATATCACTAAGTGGGCGGGGCAGTTTTTTGGGTCCAGGGGCCCCACGGGCCTCAGCCCCCTTAAATTTTAATTATGGTTTTTTTCTTTTTTTATTCTGAATCGGGTAGCATATTTTTTTTAGTCGTGAAATAAATTTTTTTTAAAAATAAAATAAATACCTAATTAATTTTTAAAAATAAAATCATATATTTTTCATGCTTTTAAAAATAAAGAGGACAAAGTTGACAGAGAATGAAAAAGATGATAAAAGAGGACACAAATTTTATAGATGACAGCCAGTAAAAATAGATGATTGTACTCCATTGCGCACTCAGCCGTACAAAAAAATTTCTACTGCGCATCTACGTCATCATAGACTAAAAATGAGTGTTTGTTGTAAAAAATGTAAGACGCACAAATGAACATACACAAAGTCTATTGTTTCGTCACACACAAAAATAGCGGACCCAAGGCAAATTAACTACACGTGTTAGTGTTAGTGTTTTGCTAAGAACGGTTGACATTTCGAGCCGTAAACACTAACAATGCAATGCAAAACCCCCTATGTTGTTTCTGTTGTTTTTGGATTGTTGTAGTTGCGATACCACCTGTAGTTGAATTCGCCTTGAGCGGACCTAATTATTTGATTCATCATTGTACTCTAAAAAGAGTGCATATGGTCACCTACGGTCTTAATTTACACGTTTCCAAGGCCCATTGAAAAGGTCTGCGCAACAAGCCTGATGATCATTGTTATGTTCTTTTTAGTTGTCAAAAGTTGTTTACATTTTGCTTACATGTGCATGTATACGTTTATGGTATGCCACACATACACGTTTTTTCCTTTTGCTTTGTATATACCCAACAAACACGGAGGTTTGATTTCAAATTGAAAATGATTTGAAATCAAACGTTTTCTCAAACGACAAACGTTTGATAATGATTTGAAAATCATTTGAAAATCATAGCGTTCTCAACAAAAAGGGGAAATTATTTTCAAATTGAAAAATGCCTTTATTTTCAACTTGCTTTCAAACGTAATTCTCAAATGTTTTTCAAATGTGGATTATAATACAATGTGGAATATAAATAAAACAATTTAATTTTTTTAATTTAAATTTATTATTTATTTAAAAAAACTTTGATATAAACATTCGGTACCATAGCTAAAAGATGAAATAGTGTTCTTTCCGTCCTCTAATTCTTGGAAAGACAACATACTTGGCTCCCTTTTATTATGAGGATTGTAGCACCGCGATCGTTCAACAAACTTTCTTCACTTTCCCGTTTTATTATTTTTCTTTTCTTTTCGTATTTTTAATCATTGTAATTTCTTACAAATAATTTTTATTTTTCACAAGAAAAAAACTGTTCACTTTATATTAAAATTTATTTTTAATAGTAAAACACATGTAACCACAAGGAAAAAAATGTAACTTTAATCGCCATTTTTAATGCTTACATTTATTTTTCGTTTTAGTATTGCCAAGTTTATTTTTGATTTGATTTTAACATTTGACATCAAATTGATAAAACATTTGATATCAATGTTTATTTTCAAATCATTATCAATTTGAATTTAAATGTTAAATCAAACAATTGAAAAACGTTTGAGAATTGCGTTTGATGTCAAATGATAAAGTCATTTCATATCAAAGGTTTGACTTTGTGTTTGTTGGGTAGTAGTAAATTTTTGACAACTAAAAAGAATCGTTTTTTGTTTTTGTACAAGTAAGCAGACCTGATAGATGGGCCTTGCACGTTTCATTATTTAATGCTCAACTTATTTTCAATCAGGGCTGTCAGACTTGGGGTTTTATCCCCAAAGTTGGGGATTTCATGTAAGCAAAAAGGACTAAGAAATTCATTTGGGGATTGGGGATTAAAAAAAAATTAGGGGATTTTACACTTTTTTAATATACTTTCCCTTCTATTATTGACGCTTATTATTCTTTGTTTCGTATATAAAAGTAACAAAACTTTTATCTAACTCTTATACAGTTTAAAGCAAGGCGAATTAACTTCAGGTGGCGGCGAAAAGACAGCCGGTAATTTTTTTTGGTCATGCCAGAAATGTCAAAAGTTTTGTTTACATGTGCTTTTTAAAATTGTGTTTTTCAATAAACATTTTGTTTTACAATTCATGAATGAAAAAATATAACAATAGAGAGATGATTAATGAAACTATGTTTAAAATTAAGTACTAATCGTTTATAGATCACAAAAACTAATTTTTACCGTCATCACTATAACTTAATGGAATTTTTATGTTTAGGTGCAGTTTTAATATTCAAATGCATAAACTCAACACAAAAAAGAAACGGCTTAAATTACTTTCAATGCCACATTCAATTCAACCGAATTTACAATTTAATGCTCACAGGAATTGCACAAGTTTATGTTATAAAAACTATTATTTTCTTAATTCCAAAAATAATTTTATTTTTTTTTTATTTTTTAGCTCAAATATTTTTGTTTATTTTAGTCTAGGGATGCCAGATAAATTTTTTCTTCAATCCCAAATTTAAAATAAAAATTTCTTAAAAAATCCCCTCTAAATATAAAAAGCCCCCAAATAAATTATTTTTAAATAAATTATTTAGTCTAAATATTATGTATCAGTGGGGATTACTTTTATCTTATAAATTTTTATTTAAATTTATGTTAGCATAGATAAGCACACTAAAACAATAATGTCATGCAACCCTTTTTACAATTTAGTAATTATCTTTCAAATTTTGACCAAAAATCTACGTTATTAAAAGAAATGGAAGTTTTGATCAGTTAATCTAAAATATTATTAATACATTTTAAATTTCTGTACCTATGACTGCTGGTAACAGTTGTGAGTTAGGAGCAGTAGGTTGTTAACCCAAGGCTCTTAGCCTTTTGGTGAGGCTGCCATCTATGATATAGCTGAAAAGGCACAGCATTTCTTATCTTAGCCGCTCGCTACGAGACAGACGCTGGGCGAAGGTGGGTTGTTCAGGTGCATAGTTTGGGGCGGCACCTACTCGTCGGTGAAGCATAAAGCACTCACCCGCTGATTGTCCGGGACTGCTTATTTGTGCTAAACCACTTATTCGCAGCTAACCTTTATATCTAAAGGCCGTTCACTATCCGCAACCTGTGACCTGTCCGGCGGCCTTCAGCTCGGCATTCGCGAAGACACCCTTCAATATCTCCGCGATTGGCACTATGCGCCCACGATTTGGCGTAAAAGCAACAAATAATAATAATTACTGCTCGTAAAAATATAATACTTAAAGCATTATATGCATATTGGCAAACATTGGCAAGCGGATTCTTACTGGAAATCCACGTTTAAACATTTTATGTCGTTTACGAACTTGAAATTTTCACAACTTCAGAACTTTTCAAATGTGGAGAACTAGAGTTTTATTAACGAGGCCACAAACACATCCATTTAACGCGTAAAATATTAATTGGCTTAGCCATTTAGGAATGTTCTGGAAATCGAAAACGCAAAATACTAGAATTTTGAAGATGCTTATAATACTCTTTTAATTTAATTTGTATAATTTTTTTTATAAAATTCTGTTTAATAAATAAATATTGGTATAATATTTGTCTTAAAATTCTTTTATTACAGAAATCTTATTGAAAAATTACATATAACATTTTTCCGTTTTTCGTCTTCGATTCCAAAACACCACTGATTATGTTTGTGGACATACGTTTAAAAGCATTTTTACTTGTTAGAGTTTTAACAGGTCAAACTAAACAAAAGGTGCAAACGTTTTTTAGATAAGAACAATTTTGCTGCTGATAAATTTTAAATAAAAAACTGATATTTACTGATCAGTAAACAGATTTTTCATCCTTCCGATATTGTATTTGTGTTTTAATTTGTTTCATATTATTTGTATTAAAATAAGTTCTGTAAATAAAAAATCTTGCAGTTCATATATATCTATGTAGCTTGGAAAGAAACAAATCTATCAATTTCCCCAAAAGTAAAAATGGATTTTTTTACATTCTCAATATAAGGACGAAATGATTTTTTTATCTAGTTTGATATTAGAACCCACAATCTGGTAGCCCTATTTTAGTCAACTGTTTTTACAAGGCGAATTCATTTATATATTAATTCGCCTTGTTTTTGACATTACATGACCGAAAAACAAAAACAAAACACCATGTTGTTTTTTGTGTTGTTGACTTGTTGTAGTCTCGCCGCCACCTGTAGTAAATTCGCCTTGGTTTAAAGGTTTAAAGCTGCCATCGGCAAAATCAGGGCGCCGCGTTTTCTCTTTTATTCTCTTGTATGCTCTTTTATTACGTACATGTGCACACAAGGCGAATTCATGTAAACGGTGGTGTCGATACTACAACAAGTAACAACCAGGGTTGACAGATAGATTTTGACCTTTTTCGCCAAATTCAAAGTCAAAAATCGCCAAAATCGCCAAAGCCTTACTTTGTAGTTTTTGACAATAAAATACATATTTTTTAAATTATTTAAAATAATTTTTTAAGGCCTAAAAAAATAAATTTCTTCCGTATTGCTAAAATACGCCAAAAATTCAAGAAAAGTCGCCATGATATATATTTTGATCGATTTTTATTTAGAAACAAAAATTGTGCACTGTTTACTATAAAAGTTTACAGAAGTCTACTTAAAGTAAAAAAAAAATAAAATTCTGTTAGTATTAACTCAGCGGAAAAATAAGGAATTGATTACATAAATAACTAAAAAAAATAATTTATTATTTTTGAAAGATTAATAAGGCACTCTTTGGAGGCGAGAAAGTGATTTTATTGAGACAAAAATTATGCATTGATTATCACGTATATTCCCACATTTGTAGAACAAGGAATGAATTGTTTCTGTTCGTAACAATTATTCGTATTTTTTAGAATTTTACTTTTTCATTAATTGTTGTAACTACCAGCATATAAACAACAGTCAAAGCAAGTTCCTTAAAATGGGTACATACCTGACGTATTATTGTAGCTTTAGAATTTTGACCAAAGCTGATTTAAATTAAATGGAATATCATCATTAAAATACTCTTTCCAATTAACAAACTGTAATTGTTTTCCATTGTGTTTCATAAAAATCCAAAGGTACGTTAGGATTCAACTATTTTCTCGAAGATTTTCATTATCTTCATCAGCCATTACAGCATAATTAAGTTTCAAATTCTGACCATACATATGAATGCCTCACATTTAATTCATAAAAATAATATTATTACTTCGTAGGTATTGAATTTAACAAATTTTAAAATAAATTCATGGCTCATCAGAAATAGCCAACAAAATCGCCAACTTTTTTTATAAATCGCCAAAAAATCGCCATGTCGCCAAATCGAAAATTAGGTCGCCAAACAAGTTTGAAAATCGCCACGTTTGGCGAGAAATCGCCACATCTGACAACCCTGGTAACAACACCAAAAACACAACAATGTATTTTTTTGTTGCTTTCGTTGGCCGATATGTCAAAAACACAAGTAACTTTTGACGTTCCTCTCTCTTATTAAGAAAAAAAAGTAGCACAGCTGTGTTTTCAACGCCACCTGAAAGTCAATTCGCCTTGTGTGCACACATATTGCAGAGAATTTAACAACATTAACAACAACATACGTAAAATTCATACAACGCATATAATCGCAAAATGTAATAGTATAGGTTGCCGATGGCTGGTTTAAAGGGTCCTAATTAAGATTACCATTTTTGTGAAGTGTGTAAAAGGTACTTTATAAACTTATGTTATTTCTTGACTGAGTTCTTAAAAAAAAGGAATTTAAACATTAATCTAAAGCCGTGGACAACACAAAAAATGTTTGATTTTTAAAGACAATTTTCAAGCAAATATGTCAACTTCTCAAACAGCTTTGATATATTAGAAAGTAAGCTTATAGGCCTATATGACCCAACTTTTGTGTGATCCTTTCCTGGTTTAGGTATCATGGTGACTAAGGAAACTTACCACTTTTGAGGATAGTATTCAAGGCGTAAAATTGCATTAAAATTAAAAGAATAATTTTCTTTGCTATGTGAGGTAGTTCCAAAAGCATTTTGTTGCTGATCTTATCAAAACCGGGAGCATTCTTGGGGCTTAAATCACAAATAGCCTTTTCGATTTCTCTTATCTCAAATCTTAGAGGAACAGATGCTCTAGCAGCAACAGGTGGTAATTCGACCGCAATATCGTGAGATATATTTGGGGTAAATACGTTTTTTAAATGATTAACAAACAGATTTCCTTTTTCAACATAATTTCTTGCCTAACTTCCATTCAAGTTTCTTAATGGTGGTTTAGAGACAACTGACCTTTTGGGATTTCTAGCTGCACGCCATAATGAGTAGTTTGATTGTGGAATTGCATCAAGTTCCTTAAGATATTTTTCCAGAGAAGCCGTTTTCTGAGTCTGCAATAACTTTCTTAGTCTTTTTGTACACTCTTTTAGTAAGTTCTTAAGTTGAGGGGATCTGTGCAATTGCCACTCTCTTCGAGCCCTTCTTTTTTCAGACAAGAGACGCTCGACATCTGTGGAAATGTTTTGTTTTTTTGGGGGCAATATTGGAATGTAGAACAGCTACATAGTTTCAAAAAACTGTCAAAATTGTCAATAGAGCGATCTACATACTCCGGTGTACTGAGCGGAATATTTTCTGTGCAATGGGTACTGAGATATTTTTTATATTTTAACCAATTAATTTGCGTAGCTGTCGTCGCTAAGTAACCAGTCGAAGATACAATTCTATTTGGGTTCATTATAGTAACAATTGTAGGCGTGTGATCGGAAGATAATTCTAAGGAAGCTTCAACATGAATCGTTTCTATGGGATGTTTTTAACAACGCCAAAATCAATGACATCTGGAATTTTTTGAAGATCAGTAGGCCAATAAGTTGGTTGACCGCTCGCTACCACATTTAAATCCATTTTAAAAATTGTGGTAAATAAAACACGACCTTTTGGTGTTATAAGTCGTGACCCCCAGAAGGTATGTTTAGCGTTATAGTCGCCAGCGGCTAGGAAACACGGTCCTAATGAATTAAAATATTTATAATATTGGCTTTCTGATATTGAAAATCTAGGCGGGGAGTATAACGATTTCTATTTAATTCCTCAACGCATATGTTCGTTGCTTGGAGATAATCTTCACGATGATCACACATTAGGTAGTGTTTGACACTTGTTTTTATCAAAATGGCAGAACCTCCACAAGCTCTATCTCGAGGGTCCTTACTATCATATAGTATATAACAATTGATTTTAAACGTACTTCTTGAGGTCAAATGAGTTTCAGAAACCATCATGACATCATTTTGTTTACTTTTAAGAAAATATTCTAATTCATTTTTATGTTGGCGGATGCCGTTTGCGTTCCAAAAACAAATGATGCACCCAAATATCTCTGGAACAAACCGAAAGATTTTTTGCACGCATCGCTCATTTTGTCCGAAAAACGATTTACTTTCAGAATATATACAGTTTATACCGTGCAAAAGCGTGTGTTCCATGGGATAAGTCAGCAACGCTTTAACTGACCATTTTGGATGTACCCAAAAAATATCTCGGGAACTAACCGAACGATTTTTTGCACGCATCGCTCATTTTGTCCGGAAAACGATTTACTTTCAGAATATATACAGTTTATACCGTGCAAAAGCCTGTGTTCAATGGGATAAATCAGCAACGCTTTTTACTGACCATTTTGGATGCACCCAAATTTCTCTGGAACTAGCCGAACGATTTTTTGCACGCATCGCTCATTTTGTCCGGAAAACGATTTACTTTCAGAATATACATATACAGTAGGGTGGGTCAAAAAAATATTTTTTCTCTTATCGACTTCTAATAGCGTAAATATGTTGTATTTTTGTCTGAATTAGATCCCTGTAAAATATTAATAATTTATTTTTAGTATAAGAGCCCGCGCTTTGACCTTCAATTTTGTTAAATTTTTAATATAGCATTGTATTGCAGGAAAGCATATTACTGTATTTTAACGACTTTTAGGTTCGTGAAAACAGTGTCAGAAGCATTCATGACTCTTTGCGCTAAAAAAGTCAAGCGATGGTTTAATAAAGACGAAACTTGAATCAAGACGAGAGATGCCCGGATTTGTCAGTAAACAAGATTTTGTAACCAAAAAGGATTTTATTGTTTTATGTTGTATAAGAACCAAATTTTTATTTATTTTAAGTTTAATTCAAAATATTTTTAGTTTAAAATAATAATAATTGACAGTAAATAAAATATTAAAATTTAAAAAATTGACATTTTTCAAATATTCTTAATTCTTAGGAGCTCATGCGCGGGCTCAAGATGAGACTTTTTTCAACTTTTTTTTGCAATTTTTATTTGTTTTAACGTAATACAAAAAAATATTGCTATTAGAATATGATTCGAGAACTTTTATTTTTTCTCATACATCAGTGACCCACCCTAATATATAGTTTATACCGTGCAAAAGCCTCTGTTCCATGGGATAAATCAGCAACGCTTTTTACTGACCATTTTGGATGCACGCAAATATCTCGGGAACTAACCGAACGATTTTTTGCACGCATCGCTCATTTTGTCCGGAAAACGATTTACTTTTAGAATATATACAGTTTATACCGTGCGAATGCCTGTGTTCCATGGGATAAATCAGCAACGCTTTTTACTGACCATTTTGGATGCACCCAAATATCTCGGGAACTAACCAAACGATTTTTTGCACGCATCGCTCATTTTGTCCGGAAAACGATTTACTTTCAGAATATATACAGTTTATACCGTACAAAAGCCTGTGTTCCATGGGATAAATCAGAATCGCTTTTTACTGACCATTTTGGATGAACCCAAATATCTCGGAAACAGACCAAACAATTTTTTGCACACATCGCTTATTTTGTTCCTAAATGTGTATTTTTTAAGTTGTGTTAACTATTTTTTGTATTTTTATTTAAAATATTAGTTATTTTTACTTCTCCTTTTTAAATTCCTAAATTCGACGCTAACTTTTTTTTACTTTTGGAAATCCCCATAAATTCCTAAATTCGACTCTAATAGGGCCCATACACAACACCATCATGATTTTGCAATTAAGTGATTGTGCCAGCAGATTGGCCGTGTATGAGCTTGTGGTGTGATTGTACCAGCTGATGGTGCTTTATCAAAAATAGTTTGATATTTTTTTGATTGCACCAGCATGATTGTATCGTGTGCTGTAAAGTTAGCTCATAAATGTTAAATCGTCAAGGCATAAACCTCAAAAAATACAACATTTTAAATATGAATGCCCAAAAATAAAACATTTTAGCGAGAATTTCAAAAAATACAAAATTTAAAACATGAATGCCAAAGAAAAAATATTTTCGGGAGAACACGTTTTTTTTACTCCTTCTTCGTTTTAGGATAATAGCAATAATAACAGCAGCACAAATTTTATCGTTATTCATTACAACCTTTTCCACACAATTTTTGGTAAAAAATGAATTTTGTACCAGCATGCTGGTGTGGTGTGTGCTTCAAGCTTAATTGCACAATCACTTGATGGTATTGTGTATGGGCCCTATAAGTGCTGGTTCACACACGTCAAGTTTGACTCTTCAAGTCTCAAGAAAAAAAACCGGCGCTAACTTTTTGTTTTAATTCTACAAAACACAATAATTTGGTTATTTTTTTCCGGTTTTTAAATTCCCAAATTCGACGCTATCTTGGCCCACGTAAAAATATTTTGTGGACAGATTAGGGCAAACAAATACAGTCAAATCCCGATAATTCGTTCCCCGATAAATCGTTATTCCCGATAATTCGCAATAAACTGTCGGTCCCTTGAAAAAATCTCGTTAATTCGTAAAATTTCCACACGTTTTGGTCCCCTCGCTAATTCGTATTTTGTTTCAAATAAAATCTTCTTAACCTCTTCTTAACCTCTCGTAATTGTTTGCTAACTACCACTTATAATTCGTAATATAAACAACAGAAACATTGAACGAATCATTTTTTTGCTTGTGTGTGCGTTTTCAAATAAATAAACATCTAAAAATAAAAATCATTTTTATATATTTTATTTTTAACAATTGTTTTCTAAGTTTTTTTTTATCGTTTTTGTAAAAAATTGAAAAACCCCGTTAATTCGTATTTATTTTATTTAAACCCCGTTTAATCGAAACCCCGCTAAATCGAAAACCCCTATAATTCGTAAAAAATTGCCGGTCCCTTGCAAGTACGAATTATCGGGATTCTACTGTATTTGATATTTTTGCCATATGTGACCGTACCTTAAGGCCTGGAACAGAATAATGAAGTTGTAGTAGTAGCTGAAACTACTTCAACTTCAACTGCAACGATTACTACAACTACGTATTCTGTTGAAAGTTCTTTTAAACTTACGTTTTTAACTTTTGACAGCTTGCAGTGCTATTCGTAACGTTGTACTACAGCGACTATTCTATTCCCCACTTTAAATAAGAACGTCGAAAAGTCCATATAAATAATGAAGCTTCATTGAAAGTAATAAAATTCGAATATGAAGCTATGAAGCTCCTACGTCATATGAAACCTTAAGGGTTCTTAATTTAATATTATATATTTTGATTCGATGTAATATAGAAGATATTTTGATAAAATTCTATTTAAATGTATTTTTCTAAATGAATTCTTAATGAAATAGTTAAGCACTTATATGTATGTATTTACAAACTTTGTTTAAAAATGATCATATACTATATGGAAGATAGAATTTTCAAACTAAAAGCTCTTAATTTTCATTAGTTTTACCTTTTGGTACTAAATACTTGGTTTTTTGTTCTTTAATATATGAAACTTTATAATAATCGGGTTTTTTTCACAAATAATTTCAAAAATATTATCAATACATATATATTATTTTTCAAATGAGTTTGATCGTGCTTAACATGAAGAAATTTTTTCTCTCATTCTGCCGACGTTCTCTCACATATTATATCAGATGTTATCTCAGGCGAAGACTAAGCGAAAAAAGACATGATTTAAAAATAATTGATATTGCCCATTAAAATTGGATAGAGTCAAAAGGATTTTGATTTATATTGCGCAAAAAGATATGATTCGCGACTTATTGAATAGTGTGGAGCAAAACAAATATAATAACAATAAAGTATTCCATAATGTCGACCACTTTGCGCGAAATTATCGTATATGCAAATTTTTTTGAAATTGAGTTTTTGATGCAATCTTGTTCTACATTCCAAGAGACGTCACCTGACAAAATATTGCAGGCGAATTCCACTTCGTAGAAAATGGCTGTCTTGTAAAATTTCGCTCAAAGGGGTCGAGAATAGTACGTTTTTTTTAAAAGAGGAATAGCGCGGTTTTATTATCAAGTGTAACATTTTGCATCACTGATTTAGACGGCGTTTGTTTGCCGTTAAGTATTCTCGCGCTCTACGCCGCTTGTGAAAGTTCAATATCGCCAATGTTTTCTGCTTGGTATTTTGTTCTAAATATTTAATATAAATAATAAGTTGTGAAAAATGATGTTTACAATTGCAAACAGTTGTTAGTTAAATACGACAATTAAAAAAATCTAAGCAAGAAAAGCAATTTTTTGACGTCACTATCGGTGCTTAAGATGCTAATTATGGAAAGTTCCTGTATTTTTTGAACAAATCGATTCATACTCCTTTGTTCGCAATACGCAAAACTAACAGGTAAATTATATATTTAAAAAAACATTGTGCTGCAATACATACATACTTTTACATGTACATTTATGTATTTATTTATATCAATTAAAAACACCATTTATGTCCAGTGTATGACAAAAAAAGTATTTAACCTTTCTGTCTTCACACTTTAAAAAAAGTCTATGACTTAACTCAAAAAAAAAAAAATTAATTTCTATTTCACATTTTTGTTACGTTAAAGGTTATCTTATATACTAATTAACAAAATGGATAGTATCATCCTCTTATTTCTTTAATTTTTAAAGGATCAAAAATTAAATTATCACAAAAGTAGGTATGCAATATGCATAAAATTTTGATTTTTAAAGAAAGAATAATTTGTGAAACTTAGTACATATTTGGTATCCTTTGGGTTTTAAACTGCTTTGAGTAGTGAATTCATTAAATCTAACAAATGCTGTGCCACTGAACTGGGAACTTTTGACATTCCTCCATTATAACTTTTTTTAAATCGGTTATTCCCTTTACCTACCGCTTTCGTATTTGGTGACCAGTGTTCTACTGGTTTGTGATCGGGTGGTTAAGGTGGCCTTTTTAGTTGCTTTGTGTGGTACAGTAACCATTTTTTGGGATAAGAGTCGTATATTTCGGGTAATTGTCTTATGGGAATAAAAAGGATTCCCTTAATCCTAATTGCGTAGCACTTTCTTCGAATTATTTATTATAATATTCAGGTACACATCAGTTTTCTCACTCCTGACACCCGGATTCACCTTAATTTTGCGGACAAAAATTCGTTCTTAACTAGAAATATTTTCGGTCGACCAGGTGCTAGATTCTGGCAGTCGTGATCGAGTACTTTCTCGATTCGAAAGCAATTTAATATCCAATTATTTCAGCCAATACTGAACAAATCAGAATTCTTTAAATCGATAATTTTTTTTTTTTAATTTATTACACTTGTTAAGAATAATTTTAATTATTAAAAACAGCCTTTCCTCTTTAATGTTAACGAAAAACGGTATACTCTTTTATTGCATACTTACTTTTAGGAAATAAAATTGAGAATCTTCCAATAAATTAAACAAAAGTTGTAATTTCCATATGGACAAGATATACAAAGAGAGCAGTATATAATAAAAATTGATTAGAATAAAGATAACGATGATGTCAAACATAAGGCCGGGAACAGAATAAAGTAGGTGTAGTAGTAGCTGAAACTGACCACTGCTCTGTAGCGCAAAAAAGTTAAAAATTACAAATTTTGCGCTTCAAATTCAACTGCAACGAATACTTTAACTACGTATTCTGTTGACACTGCTTTGAAACGGCCATTTTAAAATGTTGACAGCTTGCAGCGCTTTTCGTAACGTACGTACTACAGCGACTGTTCTGTTCCACACTTAAACTGCATACTTATTTTTTGTGATACACTGTACATAAATGTATTCATTTATTTTTGGAATCAAATGCATATTTTTTTCATAATACATATTTAGTAAAATGTTAGATTAAATAAACAGGTATAGGCTCCTTCCTAAATGTCTTTATGGATTGAAGGTGATATTTATAACTTAAACAAATTTGCAAAATTTGATGATAATCGACCTGTTTCACATTCCAAAAAGTGAAATGTTTGTTCATTTTTGATGTTAACGTTATACATATCTAATCTTGACCTGTTTCACATTTCAAAAATTGAAATGTTTGTTAATTATGTACAGAAAAATTTACAATTATTAGACACCAGCAGAAAGTAATGCATTTTCTGGCCCGCTACGACCTTCGTCAGCATTCTTCACACTGGATAATGATACTTAATAAATTTAATGTATTTAACTCAACAATTTTAACAAATAGAAACTGGGAATTATTTCCTTCCGAAGGTTACTTTATATTATATTCAACATTTTTTATTTTTCGAATTTATTCTATGAGATAAATTTCAGTTATGTATTTTATAAAGCTTTTTTGTAATAGTCATATTCCTTCAATTTTTCAGAAATGACTTTATACACTACCAGACTATTATATTGTATTTTCTTGTTACATTTTATAAAATATTTTATAAAATACATAACTGAAATTTAGCTTAGCGAATATGAGGCAGAATCTATTCGAAATGGTAGGTTAGGTTAGGTTCCATGGGCAGCCATCAAAAGACAGCTCACTTGGGTCCTTTATTGGTCCCTTTGTGATACCCTGCGCCAATGCCCATCCCTTAGAGCAGTTTCTCAGATGGCGTCACTGCAAAGTCCAACCACCTCGTGAAGAGAAGGAGCGATTTCAGTTCCATCCCAGATAGATCCTCCAAACAGGCAAATACCGGTCCCCCCAGGCATTCACCTCTAATACCCCGCAGTCCAGGGCAATGACAGAGAAAGTGGAGCACAGTCTCCTCTTCATCCTCGTTCTGACAACTTCTACAGTAGTCGTTAAATTCCAGACCCATTCTTCCAGCATGAGTCCCCACCGGCCAGTGTCCAGTTACAACCGATATCACCGTCCTAATCTGGTCCCTGCTGAACCCAAGTAGAGATCTAGTTCCCCGTCCATCATATCCAGGCCAAAGAATCCTGGATATCGAGCAGATGGATTCACAGGTCCACCGCGTCTGCGCAACCCTATAGGACTCGCGCCCTATAAGTGATTTACAGTGAGCCATTGGAAGGCCAATGAATTGGTCAATGAATGCATCATCCATGCGACCACCCTGTTTGGCCAGCTCATCCGCTACCTGATTGCCCGGGCACCCAGTGTGCCCCGGTATCCATATTAGCGTTACCCTTGAATGTTTCGCAATCTCATCCAAAGACATCCGACATTCTACAGTTAACCTTGATGTATAGACACCCGCTAGGGAAGCAAGGGCAGCCTTGCTGTCAGTAAATATACGTATATCTCCCGATATGCGATGATACCTCAGCCAGTTTGCCGCCCGCCTTATAGCCGAGATTTCCGCCTGCAGGACACTACATCCATCCGGCAGACGAAAGGAAACCTTCACATCCAGTTCCTCTATGAAGAAACCTTCGCCGACCCTCTCACCTTTCCTCGAACCATCAGTATAGACCCCTAGGGTCGGTTCACGAAAAGTATCCAACAGCACACTGCTGTGCGCCACCTGCGTCACGAACCCGCACCAAAGAACGGCACCGGGGTGCAGTAATCCACTCCATCAGGGACAATCGTACGTTTGATTATCCCGGCGTGTTCAAAGTCACGTGTCGACCAGCTGTCTGGCCATTATGTCCACCGGGAGCCAGTTCAGTATCGTGAACAGCGCCTTCGTTGGAGTAGATCGCATTGATCCCGTAATCATCAACGCGACAAGTCTGTATACTTTCTCAAGCATCGCACGGTGTATGCCCTTATCCAATGCAGTCCACCATACAACGACCCCATAGTACAGGGTCGGCTTTACCACAGCCTCAAAGATCCAATTGACACACCTCGGGCTCATACCCCAGTTTCTGCCGATTGCACCCCTACCCGCATATATGGCAACTATTGCCTTTTCCACTCTCATCCGGACATTTAGTCCCCATGACAGCCTGCTATCCAGAACCACGCCCAGATACTTCGCACTATGAGATATCCGAAGCTCAGTTCCATTTAACCTCGGAAGCTTTAAGTCCTCGGTCTTATACCTCCTCGTAAAGAGTACCAGTTCCGTCTTAGACGGATTAACACCCAGACCACATGATGCACTCCAGGTACTGAGTACCTTCAAAGCAGCCTCCATACACTGGGACATTACGCCCAAATGCCTCCCTGAGATGTTTACTGCAACATCATCAGCATACGCCACCGTTTTGATCCTCATGTCGTCCATTCTTGTTAACATGGTGTTCATAGTCAGGTTCCACAATAGTTTGGATAGAACTCCCCCTTGGGGAGTACCCCTGTTCACCAGCCTCTGAACACTGGTTTCACCTATCGTAGAGCAAATGACCCTATTCCGTAGTAGATTGTCCACAAATCTACATATGCCAGCGTCGATCCCAAGACTCCTCATGGACGTCACGATAGAGTCCGGGTTGACATTGTTGAAGGCCCCCTCAATGTCGAGAAAGGCCACGATCTCTCAATGGCTCCGACCAGAGAGTGAAGAGCCGTCTCAACAGATCTGCCCCTTGTGTAGGCATGTTGAGAGGCAGAGAGTAAGCCCCTTGGGATGGTCATCCTCAAGTGTTTATCGATAACCCTCTCAAGAGTCTTAAGAAGAAAGGATGCAAGACTAATTGGTCTGTAGTCCTTCGGCTCGGTGTGAGAAGCCTTACCCCCTTTGGGTATAAAGACAACCCTGCACAGGGTCCATTTCACGGGAAGATACGAAAATCTACCGCATCCCCTGTATATTGCCAACAACCAGGGTATTATCAGGGTCGAATTCCTCTGCAGATCCGCCGGAATTATACCGTCCATACCCGGTGATTTATATGGGCTAAAGCTATCGATAGCCCACTTAATCCTATCGTAGTCCAATGGTATGGACATAGGAATGGGTGTCGCCTCCCGCGACCGATCCCGCAAACCCCATTGGGAGTTTCCAGGAAAATGAGTATCAGAGAGCGAACAGTCATTCGACACCATCCAGCTCTCGATCATATCGGTGTGGTCTATACTAACTAGCGTGACATCAAGAACCTCACACCTATTTGCAACAACAAACGTAGGCTCACAGCCCCTATTTACTACTCCTAAATTATGATTAATAATAAAGGAGAATAGTGACTTACCTCATACATTTGTATCCGTACTGCCCCATATAGTGTGGTGCGCATTAGCATCGGCACAGATTATCACCGGTGTTCCAGTGCTCGCGGCCTTTAAAACTGCATCACGGATGAGCCCGTTAAGTGGGTCCTGCCCGTGGTCATGCGCCATATACGCCGAGACCATCCAGACTATACTGTCCGGTGTCTCAAGAGCAACAGCTGTGGTATCTTCGTCACTGTAATCAGAAAGAATGAAGATATTCAACGAGTTATTGTCACTTCGGTAGACACGGAGCAAGATCGTACTAAAACCATAGTAGAGCTTGCCCTGCCTCTCCCTTAGTGGCTCCAAGGATTGCTGGCAGCTGAAACCTTCACTACTTTCCAGTCCTGTGTGGGTAGTTTAGGGTTGCAGCACTGAATGATCTTCAAGATCTCCTCAGGCTCAGATGGTTCGGCGGGGATGGTGGCGATTGATCTCGGCCTCCGAGGTATCTCTCCTACCAACACCACGTCAAGCCTGGCACCTTCCCAAACCTCTCCTAGTAGTTGGATGGCCTGCTTAAAAAGCAGCGCTGAGCGCTCATCTGCGCAAGCCATCAGCTTCACGTGACCCTGGTACCAGCCAGCGTCATCGCATTGAGGGGGTGGTCCTGGATTCTCCCTGAGGATCGTCCAGAACGCACCCATAAGTTTTTGTTTTACCAGATCCCAGTTGGTATGGGAAATGGCACCATTGTCGACACTCCTGTCGATGATGGCTCGAACAAGGTGACCTTTGGCCACCTCGCTAAAGGATTTGTTCATCGGTTTCGATGAAATTTTGGGACGTTTCGTCCCCGGTTGCTGTTTCGCGGCTGCAGCTTCCTCCTCCGAACGTTGCCGTTTAGGCATTGTCACCTTTCCAGGGACTGGAGGGGTAGCACTTGGCAGCCCAGCTATGTAGTCTCTTGCCCATGCCAATGAAGCTTTCTGCTCATTGGTGAGGTCTTCGGCTTTCTTGGAGCCGTAAAGATTAATAAAGCGCAAGGCAGCACGCCTTGTGTTAGATGCCCTCTTTGTAGGATTTTTGTGCCAAGGGGACTTTCTACGGTCGCCGAGTTTGGCGGGGGTGGTGCAACCTTGGGATTGGATGTTATCATCGCCATCCCTCCTTGCACAATGGACACATGGGAAGCTGCATTGTTGGACGACTTTGTCGTATTCAACTTGGCAGCACCCGAAGCAGGGGATTTATCCGTTCCAATGACGGAAAGGGCTTGTGCGGCTTTGGAGGTACTTGGAGCGAAGTTCAGGGGTACCTCACCGCCGTTTTTAGAGCAGCCGCCTTCTGGTCGAGCTGCCTTACCAATTCCGATCAACCTGGGCCGATCTTCCTTAGTTGCCTGGGCTGTTGCAGCGGTTGGCTTGTTCGTCTCTCTGTCAATCGTTGTCCTTGTTCTCGCCTGTTCGTCATCAGTCTCCGTTACTTGTTTTTGTTGTGTATGTTTTAGAGTTCGGTTTGGGCTTTGTTGCGATACAGACGCGTATTCTTAATCCCGCATACAATTGAATTATTAATTACATTTGATATTTTTATATAACAAATTAGCGAATGGACGCATTTTTTTTTAAATAAATCTTTAACATAAAAGTGAACAATAATCAAAACCGAAAAATTTAATAAAAAAAATATATGTATAAATGTACATACATATGTACACATATACTGTACAAAAACATTTTGTTTAAAATTCTTTTTTGGTGTAATACAATCTATATATATAAAAATGAAAAATGTTTGTATGTTTGTGTGTTTGTGTGTTTGTTTGTTGGCTTATAGACTCCGAAACTACTGAACCGATTTTCTTGAAATTTTTACAGTAACATCACGTGAGCCCTAAAAATAAAATAGGCTACTTATTTTTTCGATAGGGGCAGGGGAATTGGTACCCCCCATAGGATGCCAATATTTATTATCGCATATCTTAAGAGCCGCTGGCGGCATTTTGCTGAACTTTTTGTAGTAGGATCTTCTGAGCCCCGAAATTGAAATAAAATAGCAGCGGGGGTATTTGAATCCCCCATAGGACGCCAATGTTTAACATCGCATATCTTAAGAACTGTTATAGTGAGAATGTTCAAACTTTCTAGAAGTCACTCTTATGGTATACTACACTTATGAAAATAAAAATAAAGCGGGTAGGCGCAGGGGGGGAAATACCTCCCATAGGATGCATATATTAAATATCGCTTAACTGAAGAACTATTAAAGGGGGAGTCTTCAAACGTGGTTAAAGCTACTACTATGGCAAACTATAAATTTCAGTATAAAAATGGGCGGGGTAACCAGGGGAGGAGCAGTACCCCTCATAGATAGAAATATAAATAAGAGCCACTGCACGCATTTTATTGAACTTTTGGTAGTAGGATCTTCTTAGCCCCAAAATTGAAATAAAATAGCAGCGGGGGAAGTGGTTCCCCCCATAGGACGCCAATGATTAATATCGCATATCTTATGAACTGTTATAGTGAAAATGTTCAAACTTTGTGGAAGTCACTCTTTTGGTATACTACACTTTTGAAAATAAAAATAAATCGGGTAGGCGCAGGGGAAAAACCTCCCATAGGATGCATATATTGAATATCGCTTAACTGAAAAACTATTAAAGCTACTACTATGGCAAACTATAAATTTCAGTATAAAAATGGGCGGGGTAAACAGGGGAGGAGCAGTACCCCTCATAGATAGAAATATAAATAAGAGCCACTGCATGCATTTTGTTAAAGTTTTGGTAGTATAATCTTCTGAGCCCCAAAATTGAAATCAAAAAGCAGCGGGGGAAGTGGTGTCCACCATAAGACGCCAATGTTTAATATCGCATATCTTAAGAACTGTTATAGTGAGAATGTTCAAACTTTGTAGAAGTCACTCTTATGGTATGCTTCTCTTTTGAAAATCAAAATAAAGAGGGTAGGCGCAGGGGGGAAAACCTCCCATAGGATGCATATATTAAATATCGCTCAACTGAATAACTATTAAAAGGGGGAGTCTTCAAACGTGGTTAAAGCTACTTCTATGGCAAACTATAAATTTCAATAAACAAATGGGCGGGTTAGACAGGGTAGGAGAAGTACCCCTCATAGATAGAAATATAAATAAGAGCCACTGCATGCATTTTGTTGAACTTTTGGTAGAAGGATCTTCTGAGCCCCAAAATTGAAATAAAATAGCAGCGGGGGAAGTGGTGTGCATCATAGGACGCCAATGTTTAATATCGCATATCTAAAGAACTGTCATAGTGGGAATGTTCAAAATTTGCAGAAGTCACTCTTATGGTATACTACACTTTTGAAAATAGAAATAAAGCGGGTAGGCGCAGGGGGGAACTACCTTCCATAGGATGCATATATTAAATATCTATCAACCGATAAAGTTGTTAAAGCAGTGTAGCGAAGCGCACCGGGTTAAGCTAGTAAATAATAAAAATAAAAAAGCACAGTAAAACAGTGAAAAACAAAAACAACTTTTTGCATGAGTAGTCACAATGAAACAACAATAAAACTAGATGAAAGAAATGCATACGTAACAGTTAATGCTAAAGAATGCAATACTGAAATAAATAAAACAAAACAATATTAACTACCTAACGGCTAAACCAATTGTTCGTACACGTTCCCTTTCGCCCTCTGTTTTTACAAAGACGGTTGATACTGAGACATTAAAAAATATTAATCTCTCGCTAGTGCCTGCAAGTGTTGCCGCTTCGGCAAAAACAATTTTAGTAACAAATGTTACCATGAATTCAAACACAGACGCAATGGAAAAATCTCAAGTAAAAAGTTGTCAAAAGCCTCAAGTACAAGTTGGTATGGACAGGTACATAACAGTGCTTAAACGTGGTCAGGCCTACCTCTGCAGCAGTTGCTTCGGCCTCAAAAGTACCATCTTTTGATAAAATAAATTCTCAAAATCGTTTTGCAATTCTGGAGGATGAATCCTCTGAAGCACCAAACGTCATAAGATCGTCCAAGCCTCCCCCGATATATCTTAGGGAGCAAAACTCAAATGAGCTTATAAAGAGTTTAATTTCGTTGATTGGAGAAAATTCGTTTTACGTAGCTGCTATCAAGCGTGGTAGTATAAACGAGACTAAAATACAAGTCAATCATGAGAATGATTTTCGCAAAATAATAACCAAATTTGAAGCACTTAAAAAAAACTTTTATACATACCAACTGAAGAGCAGTAAAGGTCTTCAGGTAGTGATTAAGGGAATTGACTCATGTGTGGACCCTGAAGAGGTAAAAACATTCCTAGAAGAAAAAGGCTTCACAATGAAACATGTAGTAAATATTAAAAATAGAGAAAAAAATCCCCAACCACTTTTTCGAGTGGAGTTTGAACCCGGCGACGTAAAGCTTAAAAAAAACGAAACGCATCCTATTTACAATTTGAAATATATTCTCTATAGAAGAATAACTATAGAAGAGCCACATAAAAGAAATGGTCCCGTTCAATGTTTAAACTGTCAAGAATATGGTCATACTAAGGCATACTGCTATTTACCCCCTGTTTGTGTGGTATGTGGTGAATTACATGGTACAGTTCTCTGCGATAAGTCAAAAACCGCCCCAACGTAAAAAAATGTAGTAACTGTGGCGGCAATCACACTGCCAATTATAGAGGATGCCCTGTATATACTATCGTCAAGCAGTCGGCTGGACCGAAAACTAATCCCCCTCAAATGCAGGTACCAAATCAAGTAAACACAAATGCAATTCAAGCCCCCCAGCCTGGTAATAACAGAACCTCTTACGCTAACGTGCTAAAATCAAACCATGTGCCAATGCAAGGTGCCTCGCCAGGTAATGATGAAACTCCAGTTTCTAATTTAAGTCGTTTAGAAAAAACCATGGAAACATTAGTGCAAACAGTAAATAATTTTACAAACACAATGGGTAATATGATGCAGGAGATTCTTAGAATGCAATCGATGTTATTGCAAGCTGTACTTAACAAACCATGAACTGTTTAAAAATTTGTTTTTGGAACGCAAACGGCATCCGCCAACATAAAAATTAATTAGAATATTTTCTTAAAAATAAACAAATTGATGTCATGATGGTTTCTGAAACTCATTTGGCCTCAAGAAATACGTTTAAAATTAATGGTTATACACTATATGATACCAAGGACCCTCGAGATGGAGATTGTGGAGGTTCTGCCATTTTAATAAAAACCAGAGTCAAACACTACCTCATGGGTGATCATTGTGAAGATTATCTTCAAGCAACAAACATTTGCGTTGAAGAATTAAATAGAAACGTAGTAATCTCATCGTTATACTCCCCACCTAGATATTCAATATCTGAAGGCCAATATTATAATTATTTTAAATCATTAGGACCTTGTTTCCTGGCCGCTGGCGATTATAACGCTAAACATACCTTCTGGGGGTCCCGACTTATAACACCAAAGGGTCGAGTTCTATTTAATACTATTTCTAAAATGGATTTGAATGTGATAGCGAGCGGACAACCAACATATTGGCCTACTGATCAGCAAAAAATACCAGATGTCATCGATTTTGGCGTGGTTAAAAACATTCCCTTAGAAACGATTTATGTTGAAGCTTCCTTAGAATTATCTTCCGACCACACACCAACAATTGTTACTTTAATGAACCCCAAAAGAATTGTATCTCCAACTGGTTACTTAGCGACGCCAGCTACACAAATCAATTGGCTAAAATATAAAAAATATCTCAGCACCCATTGCACAGAAAATATTCTGCTTAGTACACCGGAATACGTAGATCGCGCTTTTCTTAATTTTGACAGTTTTCTGAAGCTAGCTGTGCAACATTCCAGTATTACCCAAAAAAAAACTAAAAATAATAAAATTTATTCCACAGATGTTGAGCGTCTCCTGACTGAAAAAAGAAGAGCTCGAAGAGAGTGGCAATTGCACAGATCCCCTCAACTAAAGAGTTTATTAAAAGATTGTACAAAAAGGCTAAGAAAGTTACTACAGACTCAAAAAACGGCTTCTCTGCAAAAATATCTTAAGAAAGTTGAACGGAAGTTGGGCAAGAAATGATAACGAAAAGGGAAATCTGTTTGTTAATCACTTAAAAAACGTATTTACCCCAAATATATCTCACGATACTGTGGTCGAGTTACCACCTGTTCCAGCTAGAGCGGCTGTTCCTCTAAGAGATAAGAGAAATCGAAAAGGCTGTTTGTGAATTAAACCCCAAAAAAGTCCTGGTTTTGATAAGATCAGCAACAAAATGCTTTTGGAGCTACCCAGCACAGCAAAGAAAATTATTCTTTTAATTTTCAATGCTATCTTACGTCTTCAATACTATCCTCATAAATGGAAGGTTTCCTTAGTCACCATGATACCTAAACCAGGAAAGGATCACACAAAAGTTGAGTCATATAGGCCTATAAGCTTACTTTCTAATATATCAAAGCTGTTTGAGAGGCTGTTAGTGTCAAAATTAACTCCAATTTTAAGTGAAAATTCGGCTTTAGAAGAGAACACAGCACAATTGAACAAACCCATCGTATAGTAAACGCCATAAGAAAAGCCTTTGAAGAAAGAAAATATTGTTCCGCTCTCTTCATCGATGTTTCTCAAGCTTTTGATAAAGTCTGGCATGAAGGCTTATTACATAAATTGAAGCAAAATTTTCCAGCAAACACACACAAGCTGCTAGAAAGCTACTTAGTCGGTCGTCAATTTATTATAAAAGAAGGAAATTTCTTTAGTTCACCTCAGCCAATTGGCGCTGGAGTCCTGGAGTAATTTATACTTCGGACATGCCAACGAGCAACTACACACAAACTTCAACATTTGCAGACGATACAGCTTTTCTAAGCGTCCACGAAAACAGTTATGAAGCATCTCGTTACTTACAGGATCATATATTTCAACTAGAAATATGGTTAAAACAATGGAGGATAAAAGTCAATGAGCAAAAATGCGTACATATAACATTCACCTTGCGTCGGGAATCATGCCCCCCTATTAAAATCAATAATCAAATAATACCTCAAAATTCGCATGTAAAATATCTCGGTATACATTTAGATCGCCGTTTGACGTGGAAAAGCCATATAGAGGCAAAATTAACTCAAATGAAACTAAAAGCCATACAAATTCATTGGCTTATTGGAAGAAACTCTGTCCTTAGTCTCGACTGTAAACTCCTACTTTACAACTCTATCTTAAAGCCTATCTGGTGCTACGGTATTCAGTTATGGGGCACTGCCTCGGCATCTAATATCGAAAAAATTCAAAGGCGAAAAAGGTGATGAAAAAATTTTTGTCTGGCACTGGCAGGACATAAAATAAAGTATTAGGTTAAGATTTGATTAATTATTGTTAGTTCATATTAAATGTATGAAGATTCAATAAATAATATTGAAAAAAAAAAAAAAAATAATGTTTTAGTTGTTTTGAAGGTTTCATTTTTGGTCCCACGAATGTAGGGGAATAGAGAGGTCCACCACGTCATAGCCCCCGTTAACATGGAAGGGGCGTGGTCTATTTGCTGAGGTGCCCAGGTATCAGCAAAGCTCCGTGATAATACAGTCGGTAACCCCTGACTGCAAACCAACCGATAGGCACGGGTCGCATAACACCTCGGCATAGGGTATGGATAACCTTTCGTCGCCAAGGCCTTTAAAGTTCATTGCCTTCACCTCGGGAGTCGTCAGTTGCTGGCAAACACCCGGGCCAAGACACGAACCACAGCCAAGAATTAAGCCACCACATCGCTTCAAGATTGTTATCCATAATAGTGGTGGATTCGGAATGGTAAATGAATGTTGAAAAAATGTGACGTAAAAAGTGAATAAGTGTACATAAAAGAGCACTTTCAATGCATCTGTTCAAGTCTCTTGAAACTAAATACAAACAAATATATAGAATTAGGCAAAATCTGAATAATCATCGAGTTGGTGTTTTATTAGCCTTGGATTTATCCAAGGCATTTGACACCATAAATCATAATAATTTGATAAATAAATTGTACTCGCGATTTAAATTCAAAAGGGAAACATGTAACTTAATGTTATCATACCTAAACAACCGGTCACAATTTGTTGCTTGTGGACATAAAGTTTCTACAGAGCTGCCCTGTGTAAGCGGTGTTCCACAGGGCTCTATCCTAGGACCACTTTTATTCATGATATATATGGATGATTTTATTCAGACTGTAAATTTACCCGCTTCAGACATTTACTTATACGCCGATGATATTCATATGGTGTTCTTTGGCGAAAAACAATTTGTTGATTCATTAAATGAACGGATAAATTATACGCTTGGAATTGTTGGATCCTGGATGAAGGACAATTTTTTTTCTGTAAATACAAACAAAACTAAAGCAATGTGCTTTGGTATTGCAAATACATCTACTTTGAAAATTAAATTTAACGCTTGTGATATTGACGTTGTGGAAAACATGCGATGTTTAGGTATAGTTCTTGATAGTAAACTTTTATTTAATAAACACATATGTAAGTGTAATAACTTCTAAGGTAAATTTTACCTTAAAAAAACTGTACAGCTTAAAGTATAATCTTCCTAAGAAAGTTAGAATTATTGTGGCACATACACTCCTGTTGTCAATTGTAAATTATGGTATTGAAGTCTATTCGGCAACGAATCGAACTAATCTTAAAAACATTCGGAGAGTTGTAAATAGAATAGTAAGATATGTATATGGTCTGAAGGTGCGAGATCACTTCTCATCACATGTCAAATTGTTTTTTGGATTTTCATTTGTACAGTATATTCGGTTAAGATTGCTGTTGTTATTTTACAAAATAATTTTCAATAAAACCCCACCCAATTTGTATGATAAGTTAATTTTTTCAAGGTCTACTCGCTCACCCCAAATCATAATACCTAGAATATTTCTTTCAATATTTGAACGTTCCTTTGTGGTTAGAATTTCAAGAGTTTGGAATTTTCTTCCCAATAATTTAAAAATTTTTACTTTTACTTTTTCTAGAGCAAAGTTATTGTTTCTGGAATACTTTGCAAATCAATAAGCTTAATATTGTTCCTTGTTATAATGTTATATTGAATTTAAATAGTATCTTTAAAATATATGAATTTGTTAATATAATTATTTTTAGTTTTAAGTGTTACATTGTTTTTGCACATTATATAATACTATTAGCCGTATATGGCCCATAAGGTCTCGATTAATTTAAATAAATGAATAAAAAAAAAAAAAAAAAAAAAAAAATGGCCTTCATATAAATGAAAGTTTAGACTTAATTGACAATGCTAAGGAAAATACCCAGCGGTAAAACTTAGAAGACCTTCTTACTTCAGGCCTTTTTGAAGGCCTGATTAAAAATTTTTTTGATTTAATTACTATTCTTATGTAACTGCTAAAGAATGCCTCATAGAAGGCCTTGGCTCTTTGGTATAAAAGATAAGATACACCTTCCACACTCGCTTCTATGAGAAGCGATAAAAGAAGGAGTAACATTTTTTGTTTTGTTTTTTTGCACACGCAAAAGCAAAACAGTTTAGATTCCTTTACAAAAACAAAGTAACATACATAATAAAATAACTTCCAAATGAAAACAATAACGTAAATCTTTTTAGTTGATGTTAAAAAGAGAAAGAGTAAAATTTTTTGTTCTGTTTTTTCGCCAAAGCAAAAGCGAAAGAATTCAGATCCCGTTATAAAAATAAAAATACATACATATTAAATTAATATTAAAGATGTCATTAAAAAATATTTTGGTGAAAAGTTTTATATCGTAATACCGGATTACTACACCATTTTTCACTGAAAATGAGAAAATCTTAAATGAAAATCAGAATTTCAATTTTAAATTGAGAAAATTTCAAATAAAATTGAGAATTTGGATTTGAAATTGAGAATTTGGATATGAAATTGAGAATTTGGATATGAAATTGAGAAAATTCCAATTGAAATTGAGAATATCAATTTAAAATTGGGGAAAATACGAATGAAATTTAGAATTTCAATTTAAAATTGAGAAAATTTCAAATGAAATTGGGAAGTATTATTTTGAAATTGAGAAAATTCCAAATGAAATTGAGAAATATTAATTTTTCATTGATAAATTGATTGGTAACGATCGAAAAAAATTAAAATTAATTAATATCGCATTATTATTGACCAACAGGCATATCTTCCAGATCCAGAGCAGATTGGTGAAACGTTGTAGTATGTTGTATGGCTCTACTGCAATCTCCAGTAGTTATACATGTCTTAGAAGTATTAATCAACAGTTCTAAAAAGGCAAGCCATTGTTCTCCTACATGGAGGGGAATTACGCTCGGTACATTAATCTTCGTTTTCACCGTACTTTTTATTTTTGAGCAAATAATTTCAATGGCGCTCAGCATCAGTGAATAGGGGCTCAATGGCAGGAGCGTATCTGGAGAGTTTTCAAAAATAATTCGTAGCCAATGTGAGTTCTGGGGGGCTACTCTCTATTGCGATGCGAAAGAAAATGGTAGCAAATGTAGTGTTTGGTACTCTTTAATGCGTTTGCACATTTGTCTTTCGCATCTATTAATTATTTTCTTTTCGCAAATCATCACTATTTATTTTATTTAAATTTTCCAATTTTAAATATTTTTACATATTTTAGCATATCATTACTATCAATCTGCGCCATCTATCATTTTTGTTGCCAGTATTGCTCCATTTAAAAAAATTTTGCGAAAGTGATAGAGAGTACCAAGTTGACATTTAGCTTTCGCATCGAAATTTTTTTCGCATCGCAATAGAGAGTAGCCCCCCTGATAATTCTTTCCCCAACTCTTCCCATATTCTTAAAACACTTCTGATCCATTCATTTGCGCTGACAGAATCGATCGAACCCCTCCAGCTCTCCATTTGAACTATTGCTGATGTACTAATTGCACCAATTAAGTGTATGTTTGGACCACGGGATGAAGGAATTGACTGCACTGTATTCGAAACCAACCATGTTTCCTACGACAAACTAAGTTGAAGTTGGTCTCGTGTATCCAGACCAGTTGTTTTACAGATCTGACAAAATCGTTAATTTTGCGTACATATGCTGAACGTTTTTCTTTTTTAAGTTGACTGTTCATTGATATGGGTTGCAAAGAACATCCTTTATGGAATACATTTTTCCGTGAAGAGTTTTTTCCACAGTTGTGATCGAAACTTGTTTGTTAAACTGCGAATTTGTTTTTTTTTTTTGGCAATTTCACGAAGGGTATGTTCTGGTCTTTCACCTACCCAAGTTAGAATAGGCTTCACTTCTTCATAATTTAAGGACCGTGGCTTTTTACCACCTCTTTGCTTAGGTATTACATTTGATTGGCAGTTGTATAACAAATAATCAAAGATAAAGCCAGTTCGACCCAGTCCATTGCTTTATTAGCTGCATCGATAATAAGATGGCAATCCGTATTTGAATAAGTTTTGTACTTTTTTCGTGTAATGCGTTCCGACTCTACGAATGTTAGTATATAGAAGTTAAACACTTTTTATACGGCCGATAAAATTTTACCTTTTGCCATGTTCGCGATAGATGCGATTTGTTCCTGTAAGTTTTCTGATTCTTTACAGCTTTAACGATTTATAATAAAAAGTAGACTCTGCTATCATGCCGATGTTAGCAAATTTTTTATTTCCCGACATTTTGTTTTTTGATTCATTTAGCTATTTCAAATAAATTTTAGGGTTAGTTTACAAGTTTGCAATTTTTCGCGAATTTTAGCCATATTAGAGATGACGCGATTTTTCCTGTGATTCTTTACAGCTTTTCGATTTTTAATAAATAATAGACTTTGCTTTCATGCCGCTGTTAGCAAAAAAGCGAACTTTAATTCAACTAAAAAAACAAACCAGAAATCACAACAAAAGTCATAAAAGCAAATATCATTTTGTAGAATCATTGAATTTTCTTAATTTTAAATGATTTGTTGTAAATAAAATAGCTTATTGCATAAAAAATTAATAAATAACATGGAATATTTAATTTAAGAAATTTATTATAACGGTTAACTTACAATATTCGCAACAATAACAAAGTGATTTCAAAAAGTTGTTTACGTAGCTGAACGTTTTGAAATCACAAAATAATATGCCCAGGCAGTGCCACTTTTTTGGCCCCTTAGTTTTAAATCCCCTTTTGTATCATTTTGTAGTTTTTTGTGCCCCTTTTGCCCCTTTTTGAACGAAATATTTTTTATACTGGCAATATTATATTACTTATGACGGAAACCAGGGAGGCTACTCTCTATTGCGATGCGAAAGAAAATTGTACCAAATCTAGCGATTGGTACTCTTTAATACGTTTGCGCATGTGTCTTTCGTATCTTTTAATTTTTTTTTCTTTTCAAAATCATCACTTTATTTTATTAAAATTTTTCAATTTTAAATATTTTTACACACTTTGGCATTTCATTACTGTAAATCCGCGCCATCTTTAATTTTTATTGCCACTATTGCTTAATTTTTAGAACATTTTGCGAAACTGATAGAGAGTACCAAGTTGGCAATTCGCTTTCGCATCGAAATTGTTTTCGCATCGCATTAGAGAGTAGACCCCCAGAAATATGCACTAAAAACGCGTTTTATTCACATTAAATATGCAGTAAAAACTTGAAAATATGCCCTAAAAATTGTTAAAAATATGCCCCAAAAAAATCAAAAATTGTTTATTTGAAAACAAAATATTCCACAATTTAATAACAGTTCCAATTAATAAAAATAATCCTAAAATTATAATCGATAAATCCCAAACACAATAGTATTTAAAGAAGAATTTTCGAGATTTTACCCTATTTGGAACCGAATATTACCTAGATATTAACATCCATATAAGATGTTTTGTCTTAAAGATTATTGTTTATTTATAAAAAATGTGAACCGATTCAAAAAGAATTTAATTTACAGTAAAATATTTTTGCGGGCGAATTTAATCTAAATACCAAATAAATTAAATAGTTCATGGACACAAAGAGTATAATTTAGAAAGAAGTTTTTATTTACATAGACTTTGCCCTTGATTAAATTGTCTGAAAGATTGCAAATTGTGCTTTGCGCACAAAGTTAACATGGACTGACAACTAGCCAGATGGACGGATGGACATCGTTATATCACTTTAAAAAGTGATTCAGAGTCGATATACTAAAATATTGGTCCAGATTTCTGTTTTTAAAGTTGCTCCTTTTTTTCTCAGAATTCCCTTTATTGTGACACTTTTTTTTTGAAAATCCCCTTTTTGTGCCCCTTTTTGAAAATTTTGAACGGTAACGCTGTGCCCAGAGGGTCGATTCTGGTTTTGTGAAACTGTGAAATGAAAAAAAACTTTTCATTTTCGTTTTCATAAGAACTTCTCTCATTAGCACTTCACATTTACACAAATTGCGATTCCCGTTCTTTTAATGAAAAAGTGTTTCATTCCATTGTAGCATAAAACCTTTGTAACTATACTAATAAAATGTCAACGGCAAATGCAGATATCGAAGCTTAGGATTTTTGAACCGGCGCTAACCCGCAAACGAGTTTTTTTAATGGTTGAGCCGCATGCATTTATTTTTGCTAAAAGATTTTTAACTTTATATGCACATAAATATGTATGTATAATTGTTTGTTCACATTTGTAGGTGGTGAATTAAGATTGTTATTGTGCGTGTGTTCTTCGAGTTTATGTAAAGAAAAAAAAAATATGTTTACGACTCCTCTTGTTTTATACAATACTAGCATTTAACCAGCTACTTCGTTAGCGTCTTCTTTTTCTTCGTGGACATATCTATATGCCAATGTTTATTTTCTCATTCACTCAGGACCTTGCATGTTTAATTTTATCTTTCTAGGTCCGATACTAACCGAACAAAAAGTACCAGTTAATGAATAGAAAAGGACCAAAAATGTCCCTCTTATAGATTCTCATCCACTCAGGACATTGCATGTTTAATTTTATGTTTATAGGTCCAATACTAACGGAAATTCAAAAATTACCAGTTAAAGAACAAAAAAGTACCAAAAAGTTCCCTCATAGATTCTTATCCACTCAGGAAATTACATGTTGACTTTTATGTTTCTAGGTCCAATATTGACGATAGTTAAAAAAATACCAGTTGTAGAACCAAAAAGCTGAACAAAAATATCAAATTTACCGTATTTCCTTTTTTGGTACTATTTTTCCCCACCATTGAAGTATCAAAAATTTCAGTATTGTAGTGGGAGCCCATAATTAAGAACGCATATGTCAAAGAATGGAGGAAAATGTTTTGTAAAAAAGTACCAAAAATAGTTACGATTTTCACCCCTTAAATGTTCGAATTTCGAAAAAGTACCAAATTCGTATTCGTATTTTTTTTGATAAGTTTCGAATGTGGTATAAACTTTGGTTCTATGTTTATTGGTTCAAAAGATAGATGGGGTGTCAAAAAAGTACCAAAATTCAGGTTTTACCCGTTTACTCCCTAAAAGGGCCGAATTTCAAAAAAGTACCAGACACCTGTCCGCTTATTTTTCTAAAGAACAACGATATGTATTACATTTTTTTGTATCTCTTTTAGCTTTGGAGATATAAGGTTACCGTATTTTCCCGTTTTTACCCTTTTTTACCCACTAAACATTTGAATTTCCAAAAATCCCGTCTTAGTGGATCGATCTGGAGAGTGACAAATCTCTGGTCCAAATTTCAAGTTTTTAGCTTCAGGCGTTTTGGCTGTGCGATGATGAATCAGTCAGTGAGTCAGTCAGTAACGTTACAATTTTATATATATAGATAAATTTTTTCAGTAAGAGCATTTTTGTGGTTTTTTTATATTCATACATATGTACATGGTAAATATTTTTAACTTAAAATAAATAATGAGTAAACCTAAAATTCCTCAATTTTTTTGCGAATTTGTTGCATTTGGGTTTTTTCATGAACGATATTGCATCTGAAAGAGGTTGGCGGCCCCAATGTCCTGTCCAAGTGCGCACAAAAAATAGGAAAGAAACAAATTTTAGAGATATTTTTAGAGATTAATTTATTAATATGTTATTAAATATAAAACATAAAAATATTGTAGGCGGCTTTAAATTTACTTTAAGCCGTCGCTAAACCTAAATTCTTCGCCGCCGATGGTAATTACCAAGACCCGGATTTTTTTGCAAATGCATATTTGTTGTCGTCAGTCTGAGATCAACCTAAACTTAATATCTTTTCGAATCAAGAAATTTTAAATAAAATGGCATCGATTTGTTAGTGCATATTTTTGCATATTATGCTTTAAATGCATATTTTTGCACATATTGCTGACATTGCATATTTTTGGTGCATTTTTGGGGGAAAATGGGCAAAAAAATTTTTCAAAGCACATCGCGTTTTGTCGCATATTAGGAGAAGTATCCTATAACAACAATGCGGGTAAAGTGGTTGAAATCAGTTGTGTATTATGCTGAAAATTTTGAACAGTTCAAGGATGTGATGGAACGATGGTAATGCAGTACAAAAAATAACAAATTTACAAAATATAAAATTTCGGATTAATTTTAAGTCTTCAAATTACGGATTTATCTCTGAGACTATTGTAAAATTAGAGAAATCAAATCCATTAAAAATGCAAACTAAATTAATTGATAATGTCATTAATAGAATGTATGCAGTTAAGGGTAACTTAAGTAAACAAATTCGTATCAAACTTGGTAAAGTTTTTAGAAATATGAAGGACACAAAACAATAACACAAGCTGCTGGCATATTTAATTAAAATTAAATAATAATAATAATAAATAATAATAAAATGAATGTATATGAAAATGAGTATTGTTCTTAATTAATTTTATATGAAGGTTCACATATCTAACTAACTAGTGACTTAATTTACATTATTGTTTTACTTTATATTTTGTGTTTTACTATATTTTTACTTCTACTTTTTAGTGTACCTTATTTTCGTTAACGAGACTGAATTTTTAGGGGTTTTTTTGTTATTTTAATGCTTTGTTTATGATTAAAAAAATGTGTTAGGAAAATTTAAAGTGCATATTTTTTTAATTTATAACGCATAATTTTCTATTTTAAGTGTATGTTTTATGCGCATAAAACTCGATTTCAACTGCATAAAAATTCTGTCCCTAGTAATTACATACCTACTTTGTTTTAACACCAGTTGCCCGAGTTTAGGGAACGAAAATGACGCACCGGAGTAGCATTTCTCTTGAAAAAAGTTATAAGTAAGTAATAAAGTTGAAGAAGGGACATCAAAGAAAAAAGATATAGCTAAAGAGTTTGGAATTCTTCCCAGTACATTATCAAACATTTTAAAAAACAAGTCGGTGATATGTATGTAGTTCAAACAAAAATACCTGATTATTTTAAATAAATTAAAAACAAAAAAAAATTTTTCTTTATAATGAAGTTTCTATATGGTGAAATAATTGTCTATCCCCGTGGAGATTCATTATAGGGAAGTTCGACTGTACCAATTTAAAAATAAATTTCGATAAATTTTTCTTGCTTTAAACTTTTATTATGAAACATCTACGACTGATCATATACAAATGACATACATAGATAAATTGAATCGTTTATTTCAGAAACCCGTCAACTCTCATTAAAAATAGGCACACTTGACGGGTTTCTGAAATAAACGATTCAATTATGTTCTGATCCAATGATCCAAAACAAACAAAAAAAATATACCGCTAATCGAACTATATATTTGGTCCTTCCTCATGGATATTGTTATTTGTTGTCGTAACCAAAGTATAATAAGTGCCAGGTATGTTCATTAGGGAGAGTTTTCATTATTTACACATGTAATGTCAATTAATTTATTTGATTGTTGACGCTTGTTTTAAATGTTTTCCATATTTTGTTTTGTTGGACGTTACAATGTTTTTGAAATTGAAAACAAAATTTCTAATGACTATGGTCGTAACATTAATTTTAAAGTGTTCTTAAAATGAATCAAAGAGATAGTCAGCTTAAACTTTTATTTTTTGCTTTTTAAAAAATTTAAATAAGCTCTAAGTACCTCTGCATTGAGTGTTTTTTTCCTTTTTTCCATACGTATTTGAAAAAAGTTTCAAGGGTTTTTATTTTTTAATCATGGTTGACATTCTCATGACATCAGCTGGATGCTTTTTATTTTTTGCTTTTGCCACTGCTATTGAAATTTTTAATTTTTTTTCCAATAGCCAATGTTTTGTTTTTCGTTTGTGCAAAAAAGCAAATGTCCTATTTTGTATATTTTTATTTTTTGTCAATTGCTTTTTTACCAGCCAGCGACAAAAATGTACAACCGCCTAAAAAGCAAAAGCTTAAACAAATTATTTCGCCTTTTGCTTTTTTCCTTTTTCCTAAAAGAAAAAAAATCTAAAATTCAAAGAAAAAAAATTCTTCTCTGGCTGGTAATAACAAAAAGCCGATTCATGAAATTTGATTATGAATAACGGATGAAATGCTCAATGCGGTTTCAATACGATTTGTTATTGCATTTTAAATCAAACAGTTTAGAATCATAAGCGTGGGTAATTTTCGAGTCTATTTTTAAGCGTGTAGCTGATTAATCAGTTTTTGATCACCAAAAGTACTCGAAAAAGACTCATACTCTGATTTTTTAAAAAACAATCTTCCAAATGCTAGCAGGGAATTAATACTGTCCATAAGTTGAATCAAATTGGTATGAAGGTCAACGAAGAGTGGGTTGGAAGCCTTTTATTAAGCGGCTTGCCGGAGCATTTTGCTCCAATGATTATGGCAATTGAAAGCAGCGATATCAAAATAACAGGCGATTCTATCAAAACAAAATTATTGCAAGATTTTGATAATTATAGCAGTTTAACAACTAAAGAATCAGCGTTTTATAGTAAATATAAAGATAAAAAGCCAGACAACAAGAGTAAAAAGGTGGTATGCTTTAATTGCAATAAAGATGGCCATATTGCTAAATTTTGTAAGGCGCAAAAGAGGAAACAAAATGGCGGACATAAGGAAAAAGCACTTGTGGCAAGTTTAGCAGCAAAATTTGATGGTAATGGTAACAATTGGTTAATAGATTCTGGCTCAACTGCTCACATGGTGAACGAAAAAGAAGTTTTTGTTAATTTTAAACCGTATGAAAAGGAGAAACGTGTTATAGTGGCCAATAACAACAGCCTTAGGGTAACTGGTATTGGCAACATTAGAATTCAACAAATTGGAGTATATCACCATTGAAGACGTATTATATGTACCCGAAATGTGTGCAAATTTAATCTCAGTGAGTCAGCTAACAAAGAAAGGTTTTGAAATAAGATTTGAAAGTAGTAAATGTGTGATCAAAAGGGGTAACGTAATTTTTTCGGAAGCATTCTTGGATGATGGCATGTTTAAGCTAAGAGTTTCACCTCAACATCAGAATTATGCTGCAATTAGTAAGGAAGTTTGGCACAAACGGCTAGGTCACGCTGCGGACAAAAATATAGAAAATCTTCGGTCTAATAAATCTTCTGGAGGTAATTTTAAAAATGACGCTCAGTCAAATGTTTGTACGTCATGTCTACAAGGAAAGCAATCGCGTAAATCGTATAAATCGTCAACGAAAAAAACAACTGAAATTTTGCAACTTATACACACAGACGTGTATGGTGAAAAAAAATCAATAGGAGGTGCGGTTTACTACGTGCTGTTTCTCGATGATTTTTCTGGTAAGGTATTCGTTTGCATGTTAAAAAATAAATCTGAAGTTCCGAAAGTATTTCAAAATTTTAAAAATATGGTGGAAAATCAAACGGGTAAGAAGATTAAAATGCTTCGTTCTGATAATGGTTTGGAATACTGTAATACACAGCTAAAACAGATTTGTAGCGATAGCGGCATACTACATCAGACATCTGCACCGTATAGTCCACAACAGAATGGAAAAGCCGAACGCATGAAAAGGACTTTAGTTGAGAAAGCCCGATCAATGTTATATGATGCGAATCTTAAGAAGTTGTATTGGGCTGAGGCTACAAGCACTGCAGCGTATTTAATAAATCTCACCCCGAAAAATAGTCTTAATGGAAAATCTACAGACGAAGTATGGAGTGGTAAACTACAAAACTTAGATCATCTCCGTGTTTTTGGTTGCGTGGGTATGGTAATGATACCTAAGGAGTTACGTAGGAAGTGGGATGCAAAATCAAAAAGGTGTATAATGGTCGGATATTCTGAAAATTCCAAAGCCTACAGATTATATAATCCAGTAATGAGAAAGATACACATAAGTCGAAATGTAGTATTCGTAGAAACTGAAATGTATTTTGAAAAATCAAATAATAGTAAGAATAACACTGTTTCATCTAAGGATAATCATCAGAATTCAGTGGGGATTTTAGATTATGAAAATTCTGATATTTATGAAAGCTCAAGTGAAGCTGAAAGTAATACTGATGATGAAGATGAAAAACAAAAGGAAGAGTATCAAGAAGAAAAACAAGAAGATCATCAAGAGGAAGAAAAACAAGAAGACCATCATGAAGAAGCAAAGCAAGTAGAACAACAGCAGAAGGTAGAACAACAAAAAGAAGACCGCTTAAATACAGATGAACAAACTCCTCGTCGATCATCAATAATGAAAAAACCCACACAAATGGATTATTATGTTTCATATTAAGCCAATTATAGTGCAGGTGAACCAATGAGTTATTCAGAGGCTGTCGATGGTGGCGAAAAACGTTTTTGGCTAAAAGCTATTCAAAGTGAATACAATTCACTTTTGGAAAACAACACATGGTGTGTTGTGAAAAATGACAAAGATAAAAAAAGTTAACTACAAAATGGGGTTTTAGGAAGAAAAATGAAGAAGGCGATATTAGGTATAAAGCAAGATTAGTTGCAAGAGGCTGTGCGCAGCGCAGTGGTGTAGATTATACCGAAACTTATTCTCCAGTGATAAGATATGATACCTTACGTTTTTTATTATCGATCGTTTTAGAATTTGATTTAAAAATAAATCATTTTGATGTTTGTACAGCCTTTCTTCAAGGAAATCTAAGAGATGAAGTTTATATCGAAGTTCCTGAAGGTGTATCCGTTCCGGATGGTCATATGCTAAAGTTAAATAAACCGTTGTATGGTTTAAAACAAGCCTCCAGAATGTGGAATGAAAAGTTAAGCGGAAAATTGACAGAAATTGGCATGAGACAACTAAAATCGGATCAATGCGTTTACGTTATTAATGAAGATACCGATAAGTTAATAATTATTTCTGTATACGTGGATGATATGGTCGTGTTGTGGAAAAATGAAAAAACTAAAAACTCCCTGGTTAATAGTTTAAAAGATGAATTCAAGATGAAAGATCTTGGTCCAGCTAAATCTTTTTTGGGAATGAGAATAAGTTATGAAACAGGTAAAAAATTATCAATTGATCAGTCGGCATATATAGAAAAAATGTTACAGCGTTTTAATATGGTTTCATGCAACCCAGTTTCAACACCCATGGATCCGAATGTGAAATTAAATAGAAACGATCCGAATGAAAACACTCAATCCGAAATGAAGAAGTATCCATATCAGGAGTTAATTGGCAGCCTACTGTTTGCGGCCCAAGTTAGCAGACCAGATATTTGTTATGCTGTAAATTTACTCAGTCGTTTTAACAATAATTTCGAAATTTAGCATTGGATTGCAGCAAAACGTATTTTAAGGTATCTTAAAGGTACAATTAATTTCAAATTAACGTTTGAAAAGCAGAAGAGTTTTGAGACAACAGTATTTTGTGATGCCGACTATGCAGCTGATCCAGAAGAAAGAAAATCAGTTAGCGGATACGTACTAATCAAGAAAGGTGCTGCTATATCTTGGGGTTCCAAGAAGCAGAAAACCACAGCATTATCAACTTGTGAAGCCGAGTATATGGCTATGGGTGTAGCAGTTCAGGAAATGCTCTGGTTAAGAGGACTAGAAGAAGAGCTGTTTTGCAGTAAGTTGGAAGCAACACAATTGTTTTGTGACAATCAAAGTGCTATTCAATTAGCACTTAATGAATCATATCACTCTAAAACAAAACACATCGATGTAAGACATCATTTTATTCGAGACAACATTCTTTCAAACAACGTAACTTTGAAGTCTATAAGTTCCAGTGGGATGGTAGCAGATATTCTAACTAAACCCCTTGCAAATACTAAGTTAAGTGCCTTCATGGAGGATATGGGTTTAAAGTAAATGAATTTTTTAGTAAGGATGTTGAAAGTAAAAAATAAATTAACAGCTACATTAACATTACTAATTTTAACTTATATTTTTGTATTTCTTTCTTATGGTAACTCTGAAGTTATATTTAATGGAATTGTCATTCCTTTTGTATTTTTTCTCGAACTCAACACGTGTTTTATTAAACGTAGTTTTTCAGATTATTTTTCCCTATAAAGTTTCAACAGTACGTATTTTTATTTTAGAAAAAAGTAACCAAAATGAAAAAAATATTCACATCTCCACATTGAAAAAAAAAAATATAACCAATTTTGGTTAGAAATAGCCAAAAACGGCAGCCCTGGTGGTGAGGAAAAAAAATGTTTTGCCTCTCTTCAGTAATGTTGTTGTTGCTCGACAGTTTGCATTACTACAACACGAAATACGTGTGTGTGTATTTTGTATTTGCAAAATATTTTTAGTAAAGGCTTACATTGCAAATAAGAACAAAAATATATGTAAGAATTTAAATATTTGTTTTACTATTCATACCGTAACCGCATTGTATAGAAAACAAAAACAAATTCTTGTTGTGTTCGTTTTGCATGAAGAATATCACTTGTCGTCGTCGAGTATTTTTTCGCAGATATTGTTACAAATAGAACTGTTTCTGTAATTCTTATAAGCTTAACACTTTTATTTGGTTTAATATCTTTAGTTTTTCTAAAATCTTTATGGTAGAAGTTTCCTGATCTGTTATCTGTTTTTATCCCTAATAAATGTTTTTTCTTGGTACACTTCGCACTGTTTCTGAATAAACACTAATATTGTGGTAATTTTCCAAAGTGTTTCGAATTTCCACGGCTGCTGTTTTAGGATTTTTACTAACAACACTTTTTATAAATTACTCAACTCGTAAGGAAATTTTGGGTGGACGTACAGTTTTTGGCAAGCTTGCTTGAGACTCAGACAAGTGTTTTATTTTAGTCTACACTGCAGACTTGACACGTCCAACAATTTTAAAATTGAACTCAAGCAATTCCTATCGTGCCTTTATTTCAAAATATGTTCACGCATTTCGGTACAAATGTCCTTTGTTTTCTTTCCTATTTTAACAAAACAGTTATATATTTTGTTCAAAAATTACTGCAGTCTTGCAGAATTTGCTTGCAAATTTAGCTTGTACCACTTTCCTTATATTATTTTTTCTTTAAATCTACTTAATTTAAAATGTACCCTTTTCTATTTGGCATCGTACATATAATTATCTGTGCTGTCAGAGTAATTTTTAAGTGTAAAAGTATAATAAGCGAAAAGTGACACGAACTTTTTGTAGATTGGTTTTGACTGTGTGTCGATTCCTTGCAAATGCAAGCAAAAATACCGATCAGAAATCCAAGGTTATTCGTAAACTCCAATTTTCGAGGAAGTACGTACTATTATCTGTGTGTTAAGGTGGGTCGAAAAAATTAGGTATTAAGTTTCAAGAACTTTTATCAAGCCATGGACAACGATATGCGATGTGATGAGATTGGAATTTAAATGGCAGCGCTATATATAAAAAACCAAAAAGGGCTCTATATGGAGGCGTGGCAATAAAAATGTTGCTGTTATAGAAACATTTTATTCAAGGGGTGACTGGCACAACCTCCACTGTACATGCATACAGGCAGAGAAAAAAACATGTTTAAATATGGTCACCTTTAACAAAACTATTTTTAAAGAAAATTTTAATATAATATAACCATTTTTTTGTCACCGACACCCATATTATGGTTAAATTAGTCCTCCATCAAGAAGCCACAACCATATTATGGTTGCCTCTAAACAGGTTTTTTGTTTGCTTTTTTGAACCTGTAAATACATATTTATGTAATTATAAGTGAACCTTTATAGAATATTAGTTTTTTAGGTTTCTTTTTTTAAAAATAGCTATATGCCTTTTTTGGCGATTTGTTTTTTAAACGAATGCCTTTTACTTATCATCTTCTTTTCACTTTTGTTTTCATTTATTCCGAACATGTTCATTTTATAAGAACCAAAAATATGTAGAAAAAAATTAAAGCTTTTTTTGTCACTCACCGGAAATGTTTTTTAATTTTATGAAAACCTAAATCTGATTTTGTTCGTTTTTTTTACGAACGAACAAATATTTTCATTTTCTAAAAACAGGCTGTTAATCTAATTTGTATAATTTTTGTTTTAAAATTCTGTTAAATAGAGAAATATTTTATTACATAAATCTTATTAAAAAACGACGTTTAAAATGCTTGCATTTTGCGTTTTCAATTTCCAGAACACCCCTGTATATTTTAATCTGGACCATATGCACTCTGTATACCAAATTTATCAAAAATAGAAAAACTACATAAAATTTTTCGAAATGGAAAAAGTACCATAGGCAAAAGTGTACTTTTCCTCATTTTAAGCCCCAATGACCAAATTTATCGAAAAGAGAAAAAGTACCAATTTTATCTCGTTTTACACCTTACAAAGTACTAATTTTATCCCTTTAAAGGTGCCCTATATTTTTATCCTGTCTATATGCGTTCTGAATACCAAATTTAGCAAAAAGAGAAAAAGTACCAATTTTTCCCCCGATTTCCCTCTTAAAAAGTACAATTTATTTAAATCTGGGCCATATCATTGCGTGATTGAACCACAAACTAACAAACATAAAAACTTACACATTTATAATAGAGTAATTCAGGACACAAGTCTTATGCCCAATTTTCAGGATTGATATTAAAACACATTTATGTTTAAAATCGTTTTAAATAAAAAATTCTCTTCGTCGCTAAGTACTTAAATCAAACTTAATTCACCGATGTGGTACACTTAATTTCAACTTAAGTTTACATTGTAATATGATATTTTTTGTATTTAGTAGTGCTGCCATACTTTTATCTTAATTAAATGAGACTTTTAAAATAAAACTCAAAAAATCAATCTGTATTTAAATACGATTTAAGTTTATATAAAAATTAACTTAATATAGATTTAAATACTATCCTGAAAATTGGGCATTAGTCTTACAAAAAAGCTAAAATGCGAAGTCTTGCACTTGTTGACGTGAGCATACATTTTAGCAAAAGTGCATACAGACGAAAAATAGAAGGCGCCTGCTAAATAATCTATTATTTTTTGAATTTTCAATCTGTCCATTTTTTTATATTTCTTCAATTTTAATTTTAATTCATTTTGATTAATTAAAAAAAAAGTCCCTCATTTTGGCTTGTTGCACCAAAAAAATTTTACGGCTAATAATGTAATCATAGTTGCTCTTTTTGGTACTTTTTTTAGATAAAAACGCTTTTTATGAGATTGGCAACGCAATGCAACTGACTTTAAACATATGTTTTGTGCAAGAACTTGCACGAACACATTTCGTTTAAAAACGAAGACATGTCGTTTCCCCTGCAGATATTCACACCTATCGTGAATAAAAATTCCTTGGGAGTTTTTTCCCCTTTTTCCATTTTTCCTATGTTAAATCAATTTTAAAAATGGGATAAGGGAAAAAACTCCCAAGGAATTTTTATTCACGATAGGGGTGAATATTGGACTACGTGAACTATTTTGATAAAATAGACTACTCCCTGGACTGGTCCAATGTTATGCAAATATGGGCTATGCCATTGTTAAAAACAGTTGATAATGGAACGACATGTCTTCGTTTTCAAACGATATGTTTTCGTTTTTAAACGAAGTTAAAACTATTTCTCTGGAGAGTAGTTTCAAAACTAGTCCACTAGAGTATGTATGAACATGGAGTAGTTGTACGACTACTTCGTTTTAATGCAAAAGTTGGTTATATGGTCTTCTCCTAGGACATCGTAATGTTAAATAGAGCACCTTTTAACCATATATTTGAAGTATTTTTGGAGTACTTCTACTCCCTTTATGGACTACTCTTTACATGCATGTATGGACTAATCTCGTTATCTGCAGGCTCACTACAAACTCTTATTAACAATGACATGGTCTATGCTTGGATAACATTGAACCAGTCCAGGGAGTATTCCATTTTATCAAAATGGTTCACGTAGTCCTATATAACTGCAAGGTGGGTAGTGCGAGTTGCAAGAGTCAGTTCGAAATTATTTTCTACTTAGTTATTGTTATGTTTAAATAAAAAACTTCGCATTTTTGAAAGAATAAAAATGGTGACGTAAATTACTCTAATATTGGTAGGATGAATACGTCAGTAAGAATATAAAAAACTCCTTCTTATCTTTCTTAATTATAAATCGCTGGCGATCTATTTTACTTCAGGCTACTCCCCAGCCTAATACAATATTAGTAATAAATATGGCCCGGACTTTTATGCAGTTAAAATCGCGTTTTATGCGCATAAAAAATGAACTCAAAATAATTTTATATATGTGCTAAACATTTTTAAAATATGCACTATTTATTAGGGATAAAAATACCACAGAAAAATAACAAGAAAAAACAAAAGTTACATAAAATACGTTAAAACTCAGCCTCATAAACATAAGTAAAACACAATACCCACAAAAGTAGAAGTTAAAATGAATAGAATCTGGGAATTTATTTCTCATGTTGATTAACATTTATTATACAAATTTTCATATTATTCGAATGTGTATTCTAAGTCAAATTACAATCCTCAAAAGCTTTTATACTTTAATAGTCTTATTCCTGGAAAATATTGAAGGAATAAGACTATTAAAGTATAACGGTCTAATTCATAAAAATTTCTTGTTTCAGCTTTAATTCTTACAATAGTTATTAAACACTTTTTGTTTTATAGACCATTAATAAAAAATCTGATTTATAAACGCTTAATAGGAGTGGATTAACAATTAAACGTTTATATTACTTTTGTATTTTTATGTTGGCAACAACATTATTTTAATTGTAATTTTTGTAATAGTTATGCATACAACAATGAAACGATACAACCAAAGACTATAGATTTATAAAGATATTGCACGACCATACAAAGTTCATAAATTTGTCTGTCTATATTAATTTTTCTGGTGGATTTAGCCGCTAAATCCACTTGTGAGAGTAAATTACAGTATTTATTATTACTCTCAGAGAACTTTTCTCACTTATCAGCGTTTATGTATGTGCACACGCGTGTGTGCGTATGTATATGTATACATTGCATTTAAAAAAATACAAAACAAACTAAAAGAAATCTCGTTTACTCGTTGAAAACACATTTAAATAATAAAAGATGTTTTGTTTGCATCCCATTTATGTGCAAATAACCTACGTTAAACCAAATGTGACAGATTTTAATTGTAGGGCAATAATATGTGTTTTATTGTTGTACAGATGAAATTATATCGATTCGCACCGAAGTTCAAATGCTGTTATTGTCTAAATTTAAACAATTGTAGGCATATAAAAAATAATTTTTCTGAAAGAATAAACTGCTTTGTTCATAAAAGATATTTTAGGTTTTCTAAAGCGACATGGCCACACATTAACATGCCTCATCAAACTCACAATTTTGTAATAGTGTTAGTAATAAAAAACTCACAAGTATGGTTCAATGTGAATTTGATGATAATCAAAATATGTACTTTTAATTTTTATAAAAATATGCCACCAGTTTGATGTGTATGAACGTAATTTCTTTAAATTGTATTTATTTTTGTTTAAAAATTTTTTTTTAATTAAAATTGTATTATTTGAAAAATTATTAAATCGTTTCCGCCAAAAAATCCAATTTTATTTATTATTACAACAAATTGTTATCACAAATTATGCAACAGATTCAGGCTTTGGAAATTTGTGTATTCCTTCCGTCTTAATTTTTGAAGTTTGTAAAATTCTTTAAAGGTCTGCAAAAATGTTTTTACAATGAAAATAAAAAATGTATTGTTGAGCAATGCGTAAATTGTATCAAAATTTTAATTTATTCTTTTTGGTTTGCGTGCGTATCTACATACCTATGTGCTAAACACAGTATGGAGATGTTAAATTTACTAGTCCTTATATTATTTCGGAAGTATTACATGCAGTCTACAACTGACATAAAATGCTTAACTTTAACACTAATATGATGTTAGTGTTAAGTATAGACTCATCTTGTTAGAAGTTTTCTCGTGTTATAACACGGTTGTTAATGCAAATGTTTTAACAACGCTTTTATAACTTCAAGTTATAACAGCAAGTCATGTCAGTTGTAGACGGACAGTTACAAATAAGAAATATTTAAAAACATATCTACAAATCATCGATAACATACTGAAAAAGCTAAACATTTTAACCATTAAACTTGTATGAGCCAGCTTATATGAGCAAATATTATAAGGAATAGAAATGTTTCTTTCCTGCAGACAAGCGAAGAGCTTCGCGGGATAGGACAAACAAATATGTGGATTTCGCTACTTACAATATATAGAATGAAATCCAATAAAATCAAACCCATATTATTAAAATTGTTCGCATATTATAATTTTATTTTTATTTATTTATTTAAAAAGTGTTATATTTTACAGCAACTTAAATAATATTCAACAAATTCAGACAAATAATTATGTATTTTGATGACATAGCCTCGTACACGGATTGTCAAAACATGCGCTCTATTTACCAGATATAATTTTGCAACACATATTAATTTTTTTTGGTAATACTCGTAAAAGTATGCGATTCAAGTTTTTAAATCTGAAAAATCGCCAATAAAGCTTTTAGATTATAAAACGTATTATTAGACTGGAAATAATATGGAATTTTATTAGAAATATTATCATACATTTCTTTTTAGTCGTATTAAAGTGCTTTTCGGATAGATTGATCCACATTATGCAAATTCTGAATCGAATAACACAAAAGCCTTTAAGTGTGATGTCTAATCTCAGGAAATCAAAAGCCTTAAACCTATTTTAATGTCCCTTTCAGTCAATCAGAGAGTACTCACACCCCTGAAATAGAAATCGCAGATATACCTAGGTATACAATGAAAATGAAGAATATTCTAATGAAGATGCCGATTGCTTTACATCCAACAATGTGCCAATAGAATTAACATCGAGTCGATATTTTGTTGGTTACATATCACAACGAATATCATGCGTTAAATGTCGTATGGATATAAAAAACCCGCGCAAAATTTTGTCATATCCTTCAGAAATGTTTGTTCATGCAAAAAATTGTCAAAAAGAATCCGACTTTTGAGGTTTGTGTGCTCCCTCTGACTTATTTTTTGAAGTTTGTAAAATTGATATAAAGGTCTTTGAAAAAATATTTTTACAAAATAAAGAAATGAAAAGCATAACAAAATTTATTGTTGAGCAATGCGTGAATTGTACCAAAAATTCAATTTATTCTTTTTGGTTTGAGGAGAATGACGTATGTTATAAACACAGGATGGAGATGCTCAATTTACTACTAGTTCTTATATTATTACGGAAGCATTCCACATGGGAAACTTACAATTACAAATTATCAAATATTGAAAAAGTTAAAATTTTAAACCATTTAACTTGTAAAGAGCTCATAAGTAAAATTAATAAATACTCATAGTAAATTCGTTTGATATATAAATAAATACACACATGGTAAGTGCATAATTAAATAATCTAAAAAATGGAATTATAATTCGGTGCAAATCGATGTAGTTTAAGTTTTACAAAAATAAAACAAATACTGTTGCCCTACAATTACACAATCGGTCGCATATGCTCTTACGTAGGTTATTTGCACATAAATTGTTTGAAAATAAAACGAAATCAATTGAAAAAAATACCAAAAACCGGTTTCAACCAAAAAAAAGCACACACACACACTTTGGCTGGCAAAAACAGCAAACATGTGTATGTATTAATGCATGTGGTTTCTTGCTCTCTTTAGTTCTCTGAATGTGAGCACGAAGTTTTTGCTTTCTTGTCACTTCCCCCCAGGGATGATAAATGACATTTTTTAAATTGTACTTAATGAAGTAAAAAATTGTACTTTTTTGACCCTAATTGTACTAAAAATATTTTTTACTAGTTTTATTATTTAAATAACAGAAAATGTACGAACATATGTACATTAAAATTCACTTGTACTATACTTTTATACAAACGTATTTGAAATACACCTTTGGAAATTAACAAAAAACATTAAGTTAATACGTAATAAGGAATTAAAACGATGCTATTTTATCTGGTTTTTTTAAAGTTGATAGTGGAACAGGGTATTTTTTTTTAAATTCCTCTAACTCCCACTGGAGCTTGGGGCGCCAAAGTAGAACAGGGTATGAATACTCTTTAACCCAGTAATAACCCCGAAAGAAATTGTCTAATGGCCCTTATGCGACCTCTACACGTTGTAACTGGTCGTACTATTGAGTTGAATAGACCAGTTGATCGTTCGCAGCATATGTACAATTTTTTAACCAACTTTTCAGTAAGCTTTATTAAGAAATTATTTTTATAAAGTCAACATGAGTACTGATTTTTAAGCACAAGTGACGATAAATGGAGTGGAGTAAGAAGAGGAGCAAGAAAAGAAATTAAATAATAGTTCCGGCAGTTTTTGTATTAGTTCGTATTAGTTTTTTAAAATATTGTTTGCTTTGCACGCTGCTGCTTTCAAAACGTTAGAATGAAAATTAAAAAGGAAGGAAAAAATCGCCATCAGACGTACCAATTTGAAAGCTCAAATCAAACTGATTTATTATTCGACCGATGACCAACCGCACCTCTAACGTAACAAATGGTTGTAAAACTTGATCGAATTGTACAACAAGTCGCAACATGTAGCGCCGCAATACTTTAAGAAATCAAGCTTAAAAGTTTTCGTTTATTTATAGCAACAAGATTGATCAGGCTGTAGTATATATTTTGTCTGAATTAAATTTGATGCAATATTCACGAAAAGACGGTCTCTTCGCTTTGTTTTTATCATGTTTTCCTACGAAAAATTCCATTCCATATTCGCTGACGAATGTTGTGTAGACAATATGTCTTTGGCAATTCATCTGATATTTGGAAATTTTTAAATTGTACTAAATATGTCATTGGAATACTTCAGTACTTTTGCAAAGCAAATTGTACTGAAAAAAGTACAATTGTACTGACTTTATCATCCCTGCTTCCCCCCCTCATCTATAAGAAGAACAACATTTTTTAAAATTTCAAATGTACTAAGTGCAACATCTTTATAAATCTATAGTCTTTGATACAACGAACGAATTTTATGTGAATTTCTGTTTTGTTTTCAATTTAAAATGAATTTTTGTTTTTTAAAACGTAATATTTTAAATAATTGTATGTTTTTTTAAATAAAATACATACTATTGAAATAAAAGCGAAATATGTATGTAAAGCATTTATTAGCAATATCAAATTTTTACTGCTTACTGTAGGTTCCAAAAGAGATTAGTATACAGCTTTATGTTTAATCAATAATTTAACCAATTATTATTAAACATTACGCAGAGGTTTGAAAATAAAACCTCGTAGGTTTTAACAAAACATTTTTAGCCACATAACTGCCAAAATATTTTAGGTTCAAATGTTTTTACCTGAAAAAATATCATTTTCTTCAATAGCAATGTTGTGAAGTACTGCTAGGGCGATAATCAATGTTTTTCCTTTTGCCAAATAAACCGCCAACCCATCTAAAAAGCAGCGAAATCGTTGTTTCCAAACTCCGAAGCAACGTTTTACAGAGTTTCTAGTGCCTATCTGTGCAGCATTATATTTGTTTTCCTTTTCATTCTGTGGTTTGGATAGTGGGGTGAATAAATAAGTCTGCAGCTTATAGCCTGAGTCTCTTAACAAAATACCTTTGAACTCTTCGCTTTCAAGTTTGATAGTTCACTCATTTAAACTACGGCAGTCATAAGTGGTAAAAGATTTATTTATTATGTATTTCTAAAACATAATTTACCTGAACATTCAGGATATAGTAACACTTTGTTTATATAATATTGGGCTAAATTCCCGGGCGGCATGAAATAACTCCCCACGAAATAACTCCCCAAAAATAAAATGAAATAAGTCCCCAATTCAGAAATGAAATATGTCCCCAAAGGAATGAAGTAACTCCCCAAATCAAAATGAAATAAATTCCCAAAAATTGGGGAGTTATTTCATTGGAAATAAGTCCCCATTTCCTGAAATGAAATAAATCCCCAAAAAGTATTCAAAACATCCAATCAATTCAAAATAGGGGGGGGGGTGCTTTTTTACCATGGGAGATAAGGCCATGATGGCTTTATTGCTATAATGTCATATTTAAAATTTTGCGAAATGAGAGATATAGCCATATTTTTTTCGCAAATGAGAGATAAAGCCATATTTTTTCAGAATATTGTTATGCATGGTGTAAACATTCTGTAAAAGGGAAAATCCTTAGTTATCATTGAAAAACATTTTTTTATTCTTGTGACGCACGCAGAAAAACTTTATTCAGCGAAGCCACCTGCCGTGTCCTACTGGAGGAAAAAACCCCTAAGCGCGGCCGCAGGCCGCCACGCAGAAAAACTTTAGTATGCGAAGCCAGATTTCAATACTTGACTTTAGTGTTTCCGGAAGTGAGAACTATTAATCAATTTAAAATGCAAAAGTTCTTCAAAACTGAAATGAGAGATAAAGCCATTTTCTAATATCGCTAATGCGAGCTAAGGCCATGATGGCTTTATCTCTCATTCAAAAGGGAGATAAAGTCTTTTATTTTTTTTGTTCATTTGAATGGGAGATAAAGCCATCATGGCCTTAGCTCGCATTAGCGATATTAGAAAATGGCTTTATCTCTCATTTCAGTTTTGAAGAACTTTTGCATTTTACATTGATTAATAGTTCTCACTTCCGGAAACACTAAAGTCAAGTATTGAAATCTGGCTTCGCATACTAAAGTTTTTCTGCGTGGCGGCCTGCGGCCGCGCTTAGGGGTTTTTTCCTCCAGTAGGACACGGCAGGTGGCTTCGCTGAATAAAGTTTTTCTGCGTGCGTCACAAGAATAAAAAAATGTTTTTCAATGATAACTAAGGATTTTCCCTTTTACAGAATGATTACACCATGCATAACAATATTCTGAAAAATATGGCTTTATCTCTCATTTGCGAAAAAAATATGGCTATATCTCTCATTTCGCAAAATTTTAAATATGACATTATAGCAATAAAGCCATCATGGCCTAATCTCCCATGGTAAAAAAGCACCTCCCCCCCCTATTTTGAATTGATTGGATGTTTTGAATACTTTTTGGGGATTTATTTCATTTCAGGACGTATTTTAATTTTTTACAAGTTTTAACTAATTTTGAAAATGAAATAAGTCCCCAAAAATTTTTTGAAGACTTATTTCATTTTAAATTTTTGGGGAGTTATTTCATATGAAATAACTCCCTAAAATAAATAATGAAATAAGTCCCTAAAAAAATGAAATAAGTCCCCAAAAAACGTTGTTGTTGTTTCCTGTATATTTTTTTGGGGAGTAATTTCATTTTATTTTGGGGAGTTATTTCGTGGGGAGTTATTTCATGCCGCCAAATTCCCGTCAATTTTTGAGGATTGTAATTTGACTTAGAATACACATTCGAATAATATGAAAATTTGTATAAGTTAAAATTAAGTAAAGCACAAAAACATAAAGGAAAACCAAATGTAAAACAATTATGTAAATTATATCACTTGTTAGATAGATATTTAAACCTACATGTAAAATTAATTAAGAAATATATTTTTTTTATATTTTCAAAATTAAAGCTAACTTTAAATGTTTAAATTAAATATGCTAGCAGATTTTTATTGTTTTAGGTTCTTCATTTTTTTTTAAGCTTTATTAAGCTTGATACGAATTTGTTTACTACAGTTACCGTCCACAGCATTCATCTTATTTATGGGACTATCAACCTACCTAAATTTATTTTTTTTTTGTTGATTCTGCATCACCATTGTTGAATTCTCTCACCACATCTTTGAATTGGTAAACGTTTTCAGCATAATACACAATTGTTTTCATCCACGTTCCCCACCTGGTTGTTATAGGCTGTGGAGGAAGACATCAATCGGAATACTTCTCTTTATATGCGGCAACACGCGAAGGTGCTTTACAAAATATTTTTTCCCATAAGAAATCAATAAAAAATATCATCGAAGTTGTCTCTTATCTCTTTTCCAACAGAGCAATTAAATCAAGTTTTATTTAAAATATGCAAGAACAATATGCAATATCAGCAATATATGTATGCAAAAATATGCATTTAAAGTTAAATATACAAAAATATGCACTATCAAATCGATGCCATTTAACTCAAAATTTCTTAATTCGCAAAGATATTAAATAACGTTTTTTTTCAACTAGTGCTTGTTTCGTGAATGGTAACACTTAGCTCATGTCTGATTTGACAGATAATTAGTTTCATTCCTTCCGCTGAACGAATATGGCTGTGTATACGCTTGAACAACGCTGGGAAATATGCGTTTTCGCTTCGCTAAGTAGGCCTGCGATCGACTTACAGAAGATGCCGATTTTGCCAAGAAAATCATCTTTTCAGATAAAGCTCATTTTGATCTTGGCGGATATGTAAACAAGCAAAAATTCGGAAAAAACAACAACGTCCCATCTTCGGTAACTACGGGATTTTTTAAAAGTTTCAGTCTGTCAAACCAAACACTTTCGAACATGTCGACTGCCGATTTTCTTTGTTGTGTACAACTTTTAGTTTTTTGCTTTTGCCTTCACTACGACTGTTTTCATTTAATGAATCAGAAGTAAAGCCAACAGTTTTTTTTTGTCCAATGACAAATGAAGATGTCGAAGTTGCAGCACAATCTTATGACTTTTACTATCTCAACTAAATTAAGTAAGCTCAACGAAATGAAAATATGCAGCATTTGAGTTTGATAAAAGCAAAGATCTTTAGGCAAACAATTCCAACATCGAGCTACTCTTACAAGAAAAGACCTCTCAAAACAGCTACATCTTATCCTAGCAATAACAATTTGTGGACTTCTTGTAGAGTGGGTAAACGGAAATTAAGAGCAAAGCTGAGTAGGTTGACCATTCCTAAGAACCCTATAGATAAATAGTATATTGCGGTATAAAACAAAGTGGTTAAAGCTATATTCAAGAAATTTTCTCACATAACCAGAAATATACATTCTTCTTCTAACATTATAAACATATCTAACAACAGTTTTCAAAATGCGGTTTAATCTAACAGTTTGGAGAGCTTTTAAGTACCAGACACAATCTTGAGTCTACACAAAATATGCGGCATCAGTAAAGCATAAGCAATTTTCATTTTAATACAATACGGTAGGTTTATGTTATTCGAATATACATATCCATCGCAAACATTCCTGATACTCTGAAATATATATGGTCTATATGATCAGAAAAAGTAAGGCAATTATTAATACATTTCTGTGGCATTTTGACAAAACATCTTAAGTCTAATTTAAAAAGTTGAAAAAAATGTTCTTAATCATACGAATTTTCGTTTAAAAACATTTTTGTTTATGTTTTTAAAATTTTGTATTATGAGCGAAATTTTTCTTTAATTTTGGATTATTTAATTATTTGATAAAAATGATTTTTTCACCCAGTTTTTTAAAAAAACTTTTTTGCTATCTTATCTCGACTTAAGATGTTTTGTCAAAATGCCACATATTTAAAACAAAATAAATTTTAGAATTTTGTTTTTGTTTTAAATATAATTTTCTATGCGTACGTTGACGTTCGAAATCGTTAAACTGGCAGCTAGAATACTTTTACACAAATTGCTATTTCCCTTTTAAACTGAATTTTTTTTGTAGTACATATTTTGAATTGGGTTTTTTACAAGAACACACGCTTTTATTAAAGATTTGTATTTACAACTTTCATAATGTTTTTGACTTATGTTACATTTTGTTTTGTTTTTAGTATAAAAACCTTTTCGCAATGATTTTATTGCATAAAAACCGTGTAGCAGAACTGTATTTGGTATTTAACTTTGTAAGTGTAATATTTTCAAATTATTTTAACGTTGGAAGCTGTATTACCTCAATAAACAAAATCTTAATTTTTAATCAAAAACCTTGCCCTTTTAATTATGTTTATTTCATTCTATTTTCAGATGAAACCAGATATAAAGTATTAAAATAAATGAGTAATTGTGAAGTAATTTCTAATGAATCACAAATAACTAACCATATTTATTTTAATTCAACCACTACAGAGTAAATCACCACAATGATAAGCGCTATATTTTCTCGTCTCATAATGTAAGTACATTTTATTTTTTTAATTCTCAAAAACGTAAGATAATCCATGTTTTGCTTAAAAACTCTTATGGCGTTTTCTTTTCTAAAAAAAAGTGTTGCATAAGTGTTACATGTGACTTGGCAACAGTTTTTAATGCTCCCCTAAGTTCTAAAAAGTGTTTCATATTTTAAGAACACAAATTTTGGCATAAAACAATAAAGTACAATTAGCGCAAGGTAAATTCAATTACAGGTGATGGCAAGACTACAACAATTCAAAGCCAACAGAAACAACAGATGTTTTTTGTGTATTGCATTGTTAGTGTTTACGGCTGGAAACTTGCCACCACCTTGTACTGAATTCGCCTTGATCTAGTGCTGCACTCATGCCCCTTTAATTTTTTTTTAATCTTAAAGGGAACATCATCAGAAAAGAACGCTTTACACTAAACACATGTTTTTCAGAAAAGAACATAAAAAAATGTAAAAGGCAGAATAAATGCAGAATTTTACTCAGAAAAAAACGCCATTAATTTAGAGTAATTTCCTTGTGTTTCAGATAATTTTAAGGTGGAAACAATTTGTTGGGGACACACAAGTATAATTGAACAAAGGAATATATTTCTTTCGTTTAAAAAAATTAAACGATTTTATATTGTCCTATATTTTTGCCAAAAAGTCAATTGTTCGAATAAAATTTCATATTTTTCTTCTTGTTCGAACAGCCGAATAATTTAAAAAAAATTGGTACCCACTGTAAAAATATCGTGCTATTTGTCTCCTTTTTGTAATGAAACGGTTTGTTAAAAAAACTTATTCATATGCCTATAATATTAAATTAAAAATTATTTTGCTTCTATTAAAAAGTTTTAAATTCTGAGTTAATACCCTCTTTATGATCAAGTGCGACATGTTCATAAATTTTAAAATATTTCTAAGTACAGGGTGGCCCAAAATTAACGAAGGGGTTTGAATTCGTTATAACTTTTTATTTAAGAAATAATTATTTATTTTTTTTTTAATACAGGGGCCTAATTCTGGCAGTCGTGATAGAGTACTCTCTCGTTTCGAAAGCAACTTTATTTAAGTCGATACTTGGCAAATCGAAATTATTTTTTCAGTATTGTGAAACTCAAATTAATGATTTATTACCTTAAAAAAATGTATATAAAAAACATAAAAATATATATAAAAAACATTTTCTGCTTCGCAAATTCGTGCTCTTTCCAACACATGTTCCATAACCTTTCGCTAAACTTTAGGTGTTTTGTTGTAACTTCAGGTTTTATGTTGTTTATTTCATCGCGCATATTGCTTTTTAATTGCTGGATGGTTCTAGGCTTATTAATGTAGACTTATTCTTTCAAATAACTCCAAAGAAAACAGTCTGGGGCGGTTAAATCCGGTGAACGGATTAAGTAATTAAAATCACTTGTAAGCGAAATAATTTCTCACCAAAGATGTCCCGTAAAAGAGCCATTGTGTCCCTTGCAGTGTGCGCTGTGGCTCCATCTTGTTGGAACCATACTTGCGGGTGGTTTTCCACGGCTGGCCTTAAAAAATGTTCCAACATTGGCCGATATCTGACACCATTGACGGAACGGCGACCCCGTGTTCATTTTAAAAAAATAAGGACCAATTATCCTTTCCGATGAAACACCGCACTAAACCGTAAGTGTTGAACTACTCTCGGATTTTCCGTAGCCCATATCGTGAAGTTTTGCTTATTAACGAACCCACTTAATTGCAAATGGGCTTCGTCGCTCGTAATTAAGTTATGAATAAAATTATGATTTTCTTCGTTGCTGGTAATCAGTCGGTTTCAATTCTTGGACAAGCTGAATCTTGTATGGAAACATTCCTATTGTGTGCAAAATTCTCTGCAGCGACGATCGTGAGAGGCCAAGTTGTGTCGAACGTCTCATGGAAGGTTCCTTACTGCCCCTTATCCAAAATTTGCAACCAGACGGTTTATTGTTGACTCTGAGGGTCCAACCCGCAAATTAAAATAACGACAATATGCACGCTGAGTCAAAACAATGGATAGTTGATTTGAAAAATAAAGCTCAAAAATTTGGGCAGGTTGCTCAATTGAGTACTAATCCATTTTAAATTCACCAAGTCTTTACAAAATACTGAAAAGAAAAAAAAATTATAATAAAAAAGTTATAAGCAATTCAAACCCCTTCGGTAATTTTGGGCCACCCTGTATATATTTATATTTTCGTATAAAGACGCAACACCTTTAAGCTTCTTATTTCCTGTTCAACGATTTCGAAAGAACGACTTCGATCGCATTCTAAGCGATCGAAAACTGTTTTGGGTTTAACTAACTTTATTCTATACGAACATTCGTTTAGACGACAACTCGAAAGAAAACGTAAGTACTTTCATACAAAAAGCGGTTTATTAATATCGAAGGTATTGTCGACATTACGAAAACAAATGTCAAAGCCACTCACTTGTTGTTTTGTTGTCGAATCATGGAATTTACAAAAAAAAAAAAAAAATATTTAAGAGTAATTTAAATAAATTATAAATTAAAATTGAGAGCAAATGTTAAATAAAAACCTTTTATTGATTACAATACGCCACAAAAAATTAGGCTTAAAAATAAGATTTAGTTTAAGCTTAATTGGGGAGGCAAATATGTCACTCATTTATTTCTCTCTTAAGCGTTTTTGAGATATTCGCGAAAATCGTGTTTGTCTGGAGTTATATTACATATTTCCAAAAATGTCGAAACCTACGACCATATGATACCCTACACCACAATTTTTAAAAACAAATTTTCGAGAGCGTATGGCTATATGAATAGGGGTCCATCTATGTTTAAAATTTCATTAAAATCGGTTTGATGTTTCTGAGAGGCAAATACTGCCCCCATCTCCCCTCGTGGTCCTATTTTTTTTACAATGCATAGCTTATGTGTCCGTTATAATATGGATCTATCTACATTTTCAATTTCATTAAAATTGGTTTAATAGTTTCTGAGGGACAGAAATTGCCCCTTATCACCACTTGGCCCATTTTCAATAGGCTAAGTCGTTGTGCCGAAATTGCGACCTGTACTTTTTACACAAGGTTACATGGACAGCCAGCCGGACGGACATCGTTAGATTAACTCAGAACGTGATTCTGAGTCGATCGGTATATTTTAAGGTGTTACACACATCAGCACAAATGCATAATACCCTCTACACAATTGTGGTGTGGGTATAGTAAATTTTTAACCGATCAACACAGTATAAATACATATGTGCTGAAAGAGGAAAAACATTTTTATTCAATAGTTTTAACAATTCTTGAGATTTTTCAAAATAACTAGCTAAAATAACTGCAGAAAAACATATTTTTCGCTAATATCTCGAAAACGCTTTTGGAGAGAAATAAATGAGTGCCATATAGTGCTAACATTAGGTGAATACATAGAGGAAAATCCTAACTTGGCGAGAGAGGCACCAGCGTATGGAGCAAATAAATTTTCGATGGACGAGTAACGGAAAATAATAGGCCTAAATCTAAACGTCATAAGCTCCATCCGTGCGTTCAATTGCAAAGTGGAAAAAAATTTCAGAAAACAACAAAAGCCTGCAAGACACTGTTGGTGGTACATATAAACAACACTATTTTACTTCCCTAGACCATATAATTGATCCCACGCTGCTTTGGTCCTCGGCTGAAACACCTTGTTGTAGCGTGTTGGAGGGTTAAGTAAAAAGCGCTGAAACTCAGTCAGCAGATATCAGAATCACCACCAAGAGTTTCTAAAGCTGCGACAGGTCCCTTAATATTATTTGAAACACTACAAATTTTGGAGGAAAACAGCAACCATTTTAAAACTTCATCCAAACGAAGAAGGATAGAGGTCGATAGTGAGAAATAAAATACAAACTGCTCTTCAGGTAAAAAAGAGGAATACGGTTGTTAAGGAACAACTGTAGTTAATTTGTCGTCAAATGCAACTACTGCCGAGGAGAAAGCTGATGCTATACAAATATTGACTTGGTACCAGGCGCGGATTCAGGGGGGGGAAATTTCCCCCCCTAAATTATTAAAATATGTTTGGTTTATCTCGATAATACAAGAATTCCCAATTTTTTTTATATGCACAAAATTTTAGGAAATCCCAGCAAGGTTTTTTTTTGTTTTTTTTTATTGAATCTAACGAAATTTTCAATAAGTATCCAAATCTTAATTCTAATAGTTATTTATTAGATATTTCCAATGAAACGTCTAGTTGACTGTATTCAAATACTTATTATTCTACATTCAATCCCAGCAGGTGGCATCTATTTATATCCAAAGAATAAACGTTTGACTTGAAAATGCGTGCAGTTGAATTATAAATAAGCCTTAGTATATGCAATATTTATGTTTACATGTGTTATATGAATCAAAATTCTATTCGATAATTTTTGACGAAAACACAGATTTTTCGAGGAAAACCGAAAAAAAGTTGTTAGGAAAGCATTTATTGGCTTTGTTGTTAACGCATTTGAAGAGGCTTCAAAGGATATTGATAATGACGTTGATGTGTCAATTGATGCGAAGGCACTATCATCAATAGTTCTAAAAGTTTTGACAAATTTTAGTCTTGACCTAAACAATTTTGTAGGAAATGGAACAGATGGGTGTCCTCTGACGTCAGCAGAAAATTGAGCTGTTATAAAATTCTGGCCAAATGCAAAACAAACGCCTTGCTATTCCTATAAATCAAACAACTCAATTTTAAAAAGCAACAAAGTGCCATTAATGCAATAAGTTGTATCATTTGTTAAGGAAACGACAATTTTCTTTAAATATAATCATCCCAAGTGAAACGCAGTTTTAGCAAAGTATTTGGTTGGACCGTCACGACTCAATTTTACACTTTGCAACAAGTGTACATCATATAGTAGAAGCTTTGGAAAAAATATCTGAGTGGAAAGGTAGAGATACTTCATCAAAAGCCTCATATTAAGGAACTCGCTTAGTACTTTTGAATTCATTTGAGGATCATTTAATCATTTTACAAAAGCACGATATAGATCTTCAAAAAGGGTCAAGCCTTATCAAAACTTAAATCATGTGCCTTGAACAGAAAAGAAATAAAGCCGAAGAACTATTTAAAGCGATTTTTAAAAAAGGTAAAGTTATCTGCGTTCAAATCGAGGTTCCAATCACATTCAAAATGTTGAAGATTACTACCGTGTTGTAGGTTACATTCCTCTTATAAAATTTATTTTAGAATATCTCAAAACAAGTTTTCCAATATATATCCTAAATGTATTGAACATACCTAAACTTCTACCTCAAATTGTAATCAAGTCAAATACAGATACAAAACTTTTAAAATCACAATTAGATGATGAGCTGATTATGTTTGATCAAAGAGATAATCAACTACTAACATCTAAACTTGTGTCTGAACATTTGCAACAAACATGGAAAATATCTGAAAATCTATCAGATAACGTTGTAGATGCCTTAATAAACTGTGATGAAGATATCTACCGAAATCTAAGAAAAATATTTTAAATTTTCGTTTCAATGCTCGTCAGCAGGGCAAGTTTAAAATGGCACGAAAAATGGTAAAAAATGGCTGGCAAAATGGCACGAAAAATTGCAAAAATAAACATGTTATTTAAGAATCTTTTTTTTATTAAGTTTTTTTTTGTAAGCACAATAGTATGTTTCTTCAAATTGTCAAAAAAAAAAAAAATTCTGGGGACAAAAGGCAAGAATTTGGAAGTTGTTTTTAATACACTTTTAATCTAATTTTTGTTATAAAATTCTGTTTAATAAAGAAATATTTTTATAATATTTGTCATAAAATTTTTTATCAGGGAAATCTTATAAAAGAACGACGCGTCGCGACGTTTAAAATTCTTGCGTTTTGAGTCTTCGATTTCTAGAACACCCCTGATAATCTCCTGTTATCACATGAAACAGTTCTATAAATAAAACTGGAGCATATTTGAACACTTGAAGTTGAGATGGAGAATGGTTGCCGTCTCACTTTCATTAAAACAAAATGGTGAGAAAATCGATTAAAACACTTTTTTAAAATTTAAATCGCAAGCCATATAGATTTTTCAGGAGTATTTAATAATTTACCACACGTATTACGATCTAAAACGTTTTTTAAACTTTTCAACAAAATCTTTTTTACTGACATCTTGTATTATTTTCCTTAGCACTGTCAGTTAAGCCAAAGCTTTCATTCATAGAAATCCCTTTCGTTTGTAACTTCAAGAGGCTTGAGCAGATGCATTAAAAGTACTTTTTACATCCGATTTTTGCATTATTCGGTTAGCATTTCGAATAGATTCTGCCTTATATTCGCTAAGCTTATTTTAACATTTTTTTCTATGTTGCAAAAAGGTATTCTTTGGCAAGCTGGACTAAAAATTACTTTTTAAAAAAATAATTGAAGAAATAGCAAAAATGGCATATGCCATAAAAAAACTTGCCCTACTCGTCAGTAATGCTACGAGAGAGAGGTCATTTCCTACCCGTCGTCTAATAAAAACGTGGCTCAGATCAGCAATGACAGAAGAAAGACTGTACTATCTAAATTTGCCTCACGAGGAAATCATAAATTGCTCATTTAAAAAAATTAATTTATATTGAACTGATCTTATATTTCATTTAACCTTATTGTGGAGTTTTAAATATACACATATTCATATTAATAAACTTTTAAAAACAAATTTTTTACTTTTTTGTATACAAAAAAAATTTTCCCCCCCCTAGGGCTCGAGCTGGATCCGCGCCTGCTTGGTACTTATATAATTTTCTTTTGCATTTCGTTTGATTGGCTTATATATTTATTTTTTGTATTATTTATTTTAAATTCAACTTTTGTTTACACTTTCCTTAAGTTTTTTTTTCAACAAAAAAGGTTTTTTTATTTTTGACATTTTTATACAGCTGATAAAATTTCAAACGTGGTTGTATTTGTTATCAAGCAAATAAGTATTATTTTTGATACTTTTGAACAAAAAAACAACAAAATATAGAAATATCTTATATGGCAATACTTTATTTTTTTAATACGTAAGTAACAAATATGTGCACTCGTAAGAGCAAGCGATCGAAAGCTGTCGAAATTGTTGAACCCAATCTGATTCGAAATCGAGCGAATGGATGGCGATCGCTTCGATTTGCTGTCGATATAGTTGAACAGACCATTAATTTTCATAAAAGACCAATTTGTCCACAAATTTCATTCGCCCATCTCCTACTGTTTTCCTGGAATTCGGAATTTAAAAAATTAAAATATGTGTTAAGCCCTATATTTTTTTCCAGTCCATTTGATTATGTATGATCCAATAATTATGTATTTTCCATCATAAGTGCCAACCAACTCCTTTAAAACGGCATCCATTATGAGGGTTGAGTAATATCTTGATTAAGTTGAAAATGAAACAGATTATTATTTAACCGATTTATTTCATTTATATATTTGCCCTTTGCAGAATATTTTGGATTTAATAATTTGATTAATTTTTATTTTTTTTATTTATGACGCACAAATTGTTGTAATTAGGACTCTGATTTTTATGCAGTTAAAATATGCGCATTCAAAATGCAATAAAAATAGAAATATATGCGCTAAAACTTTAAAAAAATATGTATTTAATCTTGAATTTTTTTATTAGTGATAAAAAAAAACAAAAGTAACCAGAAAAAACCAAAATAGCATGAAGAACGTTAAAATTCAGTCTCATAAACGTAAGTAAGAAAAAAGTAAAAGTTGAAATAAAGAAAAACCCAAATTTATGAAGAAACAGTAAGACAATCATGTAAATTAAGTCACTTGTAAAAGTCCAAATATAATATGCATAAGCTAGATTAAGAAACTACTGTTCGAATACATTTTAATCATAAGTGGCAAACCAAACTTAAGAAAACTTTTTGTTAAATTTTTTAAAACTGTCATTTGCTTAAGCAAAGTGCGAAACTGATCGCAATTACATACCAATCAAATGTTTATTGATTTTGTTTTTTAAAATGCCTTTAGAGATATATTGGAACCTACATTTTTTCAAAATAAAAGTTTACTGCCTGTTTTTCAAAAAAAATTAAAACGGAATTGATGGGTGCATGATTAAATTCTGATAGTTCCTCTGTGGTATGTTCATTTTCACTACGCTGATTTTGAAAACATTTGAAGTTAAAATCCAAAAAAATACATTTTATTTATGGCAATATCAATTAACTTAAATTCACCATTGTTGAATCCTTTTACCACATCTTTGAATTGGCAAAAGCTTGCAAAATAATACATAACTGCTTTCAACCACGTCCCCTATCTGGCTGAAGAGGAAGACATTAACCCGGATAATTCTTTTTATATGCGGCAACACGCGAAGGTGCTTTATAAAATATTTTTCCCATAAGAAATCAAGAAATACATATTATCGTAATTGTCTTTTATCTCTTCTGCAGCAGGGTGCATGACAAAATAAAGCAATTCAAATAAGTTTTTTTCAAAATATGCAACAAAAATATGCAATATCAGCAATATATGTGTCAAGTGTAATCTAGCCGAACCCTGGTTGAGAGACCCTGTTTTATTTTGACAATTGCGATTGCATCATCATTTCCATATGTTAACGTTTTTTGCCGACGTTTAGTTAGTCTTTATTTTACAAGCGTCCTGACAAGAACATAAATGAATACTCACTGGATTTTTGTAAACTTAAATTATTAAATAAACGGTGTTGTACATATAGAATAAATTCCACACGTGTTATATTTTTAATTCTACAACCGGTGACTGAATGCACAACTAAATAATCATCATCTGGGTGACATATGCAAAAATATGCATTCAATGCAAAATTTGCCAAAATATGCACTAACAAATCGATGCTATTTTACCTCAAATTTCTTGATTTGCAAAGATATTTTGAATATGGTAATCTCAGACTGATGAGAACAAATATGTATTTGCATTAACATCAGGGCCTTGGTTATAATATATTTTTTTTCTGTCTAGAAAACAAAAAATTGCTTTGATTATTTTCTTTTACACGACATGTTTTTAGATATGACTTGCCAAATTTTCCACTGCAAAAAAAGACATGTATGTGTGTTACCGTTATAACATTGCTTCTGTAAAAGCCAGATGCAAAGTCATCTGACAATATTTCAATTAGAGAGTGTTCTATTTTCTTCCGACAAATCATCTGACATCAGAAATCTTTTCCGGGAAGAAACCGGCAGCGGCGGTCCTCTATTGACGGAATCATTAGCCGGCTGAAGTTAATATTTTTCACTATAGATCTTTGTATGATCAACTCACCATTGAATAGAAGTTATGTAAATATATGTATATGTATATAAAAACCGTTTCATTATAATATCCTTAATTGGTATTTTTGAATTGAAAGAAAAAAATGTTAAGATGGCTAAACTATTTTACGGCGCAAATAAAAATGTTTGTGGCGGCAGCAAGCTATTTTGAAACCGAGAACTACTTTGGTTTCTGCAATAACTATGCGAAAAAAACAAAGCCAATGTCAGAAGCAAATTACATGTACATACGTTTGTGACCGAATACATATTATAAGCAATTTTGACAGACATGCACAATTACATGTGACTTGAAAAGTTGACAAGTCAGATGTACAAAACATGTCGTCTACATATACCTTTAGATGAAAATTTGGGGATATTGCTAAACTACGGGTCCGCCAAATAACTTTTTTTTTTGAAAATGCTATAAAAAAAAAACTACTAAATATTTTCTCAATTTCTTTTTTTTTGTTTGCTTTTTTCGCTGCTTTTTTCTCCTGTTTGTGTGGCTGCTAGCCTACATTGGTTTTTGATTTGGCGGCTTTCAGACAGACTATTTTTTCCTACAACATAAAAGTTGTTGCCGTTGCTTTTTGAGTTCCATCAAATAAGAAATTTTTGCTATTGTTAAAAAAGCAAAAGCTGGAAAAAGCCAGTGCCCATTATTTCGTGTGCTGCTTTTGAAAAGTGTGGGCTTTTTTTTAGCAGTGTAGTCGGCTTTTTAATTTTGAGTTTTTTTTAATTAGGAAAAAGGCAAAATTTGCCTGCTTAAGCTAATATGGCGATAACATTTTCAACCCTGTAGCCCGTTTCTGTATTTTTCGCATCGTAAAATTTTCCTCATGAAACCATTGAATCGGGACAGAAACAGTGCAAAATGAAACAAAAAATGGGTTTTCTCGCACAAGTGTTTCTGTATCTTTCCGTTGCGAGAATTATCTGTCATTTTAATAATTTTCCAGCAATTATTGGAAGGATGCGAGAAAAAGTGTTTCTATAACAATATTTTGCGAAAAGTTTCTTTCAAGAACTGTCAAAATAAGTCACATTTGAATTTGGTGGCGAGAAAAACAAAATGTAGATATTTTGAATTTAAAATATGTTTATATACTATTTTTTTTAAATAAATAAAAAAAATAGAAGGAATATAAATGATAAATGCATAATTTATATGATGAAAATAAACAAAAAACAATTGTTATATATTGTTAGTTTAAATTTTTGTTATTATTTTCTTGCTTTGGTTTTAATCAGTGCTGCCAGATAAATTTGTGTAAAAACCGTCAATTTCCTGAGAAAAAAATAAAAAAGATCGTCTTTTTTGTTTTAAACATCGTGCAATTTAAAATCAATTTTAAACAAATTTGTTTCGACTTTTATTAAAAACTAATCAAACAAAAACATAGTTTAAGTTCATGGGTATTTAATAATTATTATTTAATAATTGAGATATAAATCTTTAATTTACCTATTCTTATAATCTTTTTCTTTTTTACCTGAAATATACTTAGTATACCTTGTAGTTAAAATTAAAAAAATCGGTTCATAAATAAACGGGTTAAAGACCCAGTAAAATCTTAACCTACAAAATAATATGTTAAGTAATCAGAAACACATAAAAGCACTACATACAATTCTACTGAAAAACTAATGAATTTTACAAGGGTTGTGCCAAAAAGAACAAATTCAAAAGTAAGTCATTTCTTTTATCTTAATACATCCAGAAAAAAGTAGTTATCGAAGTTCTTATGGAAGAAAGCTACTTAATAACGAGCGAAAGAAGTTATCCATTTTGAAAAAGTTTTTACTGGGAGACAAACAAATTTCTTTCTTGCCGGAATAATGGTTTTGGCACAAAAGTGTACATACATATAAGATAAGAATATCAAATAACAATCATATTTTGTATATGTATATAAGAAGTATTAAATGTTCAAAATAAGCCAAGTCGGTCCATTACTTTCCCTCGAAATTTTGCTTTTGCCGATACATTTTTTAGGGAAGAAACAAACAATTTCGAGGACAATTTTCACAATAGGGATAAATATAAAAATTTAAGCAGCCTTGTTTCTAAAAATATCTTTTTTTCTAATAAACAAACATATAAAACTATTTACAATTATCTTATTTCGAAGACTAAGGGGCTTATAGTGTAAAACGCAACGCCAACAATTTCATTAAAAGCAAAAATAAAATATATTTTATAAATTTGTTGTTGCTTTCTACAGACATTCATATTATTTTTTTGTTAATTTTCAACGCCACAAAATAGAAGTGTTTGAAATTTAAAAATTCAAGATGAATTTCTATAGAAAGTAACAACAAAATTATAAAATATTTTTGATTTTGTTTTTGCTTTCGTCACTTTTTTAGAAAAAATCATCAAAACGCCACTTTGTTAATATCGGAACAAAAAATCGTCAAGATGACGATAACTCGTCAAATCTGGCAGCCCTGTTTTTATTATATTTATTTCTTTTGTTGACGTTTCGCTTTTATTTGACACTTAATTACTGGAAATATTCCAGTATAAACCGAATTTGTTGTGTCTGTTTTCGCATTCAAATACAGAAACACTTTTATCTCATAAATCGAGAAACGATGGAATTTTTTGTTTCACACTTCATGTAAGAAATTTTACGATGCGAGAAATACAGAAACGAGCTACTGGATCGAATAAGTTTTGAATTTTTAATATTGTTGTTAAAAAATTTTAATTTGTTATAAGTAAAAAATATTCTTCTGCAAATAAAAAAAAATACTCCAAAATATTTTCGTTCGTTCAGTTCTGAGCACTACAAACATGATTTAAATAATCGGGCATGTTGCGATCAGTGATGTTAACTTTTACTTTTTTATTACCTTACGGCCCTCTAAAAATTACCTTTTTTCAGACGAAATTACCGTTCGCAAAGAATTTAATCAAAGCATTTAGGCGATTGATTGTGTTTTAAAATTTATATGAATTTATACGGATTTTCTTAAATCAAGTACAGAATGCCGATCTACAGGAGACGTTTCTTTCAGAACGTTAGAGTCGGTCCATTCACCGCTTTGGTGAATGCAAAGTGGTTGCTCTGGATATTTCCAAGGCGTTTGATCGAGTGTGGCATGGTGCGCTTGTGTCAAAGCTTATTGCTTTTGGTGTCGGTAATGATTTCTCTCGATTTATATCGAGTTTCCTCAGTGATCGCACTATACGTGTTGTTATAGATGGGATTGCATCAAACGAGTTTCATCTGAATTCAGGGGTACCGCAAGGTTCTGTCCTTTCTCCTACGCTATTTCTTATATTTCTTAATGACCTTCTTAGTCATACTTCAAATCCTATCTACTCTTTTGCAGATGACAGCAACATTTGTCATTCATATTCCTTCGATCATAGGCCAAGCCTTGTTGAGATTGGGGGCAAAAGGCAGAATAAGAATGACACACTTAATCAGGACCTAGCTGCAATCTCTGAGTGGGGTCTAGCGAATAGGGTCGAATTTAATGCACGCAAGACCCAATGTTGTATGTTGACCCACAGACGGGCCGTGGGACCAACTATGTCATCTGTAGTAATGGGTGGCATTGATATTGAAGAATCGGATACTCTTGATGTTCTGGGCATGAGAATACAGTGCGATGTCCGCTGGAATAAACACGTTTTTAAAGTGTCGAAAGAAGCATTCAAGTGTTTAGGTTTTTTAAAACGGTGCAAGACTTACTTCACTTCATCCGATCTCCTTACTATCTATACCACCTATATCCGACCGAAGATGGAATACAACTCCCATATATGGGCAGGGGCTTCAAAGTCTATTTTGAACCTTCTGGACCGTGTACGAAGGAGGGCGGTGAAGCTCATCAATGACAGTAGGGTATCCAACTCTATTGACTCATTGGAGCATCGTCGGAATGTGGGTTGTGTGACACTTTTCTATCGATATTACCATGGGAGGTGTTCCACTGAGATGAGTGAACTTATTCCATCCGCCCGAGTATTTATTCGTAATACTCGCTCATCCAGTGGATCACATCCGTTTGTAGTCGATTGTCCTGTGTTTCGCACAACGCATTATAGAGAAAATTCGTTTTTCAGTCGAACTTTCCGTATGTGGAATAAACTTCCCGCAGAGGTCTTCCCCGGTACTTACAATTTATTAAGATTCAAGTCAAATGTCCACAAACACTATTCCCTCTTTCCTCCTTCCCAAACCTTATTTTCCTGATCAACACAATGCACTGCATATATAGGGGGCATCCCCTGAGTGTTGGTTTATCGCTAAAAAAAAAAAAAAAAAAAGAATGCTTGATTCAAATATGGATTACTCAAGTGCCAAACACTTAATTTTAGCCACATTTAATCCTAATCCGTACTTAAAAATAATCCGAAAACTTTAGTTAAATTTATCTTATAACGGCTATTTTATATGTTTAAAAATTTATTTTAATAATATACAAAAGTAATTTCATTTTTCATATTTTGCACTTATCAGTGTTACGAAAACATTTGCAAATATACAAATGTACTTATTTTTATTATAACATTATCTATTTTTAAATTGAACCGCTCAAAAGTTAAAATTATAAAACATATAAGTATATGTAAGTTAATGTATTCCAAAAATCCAAATTTCTTTTAATTACCGTATTTTAAATGAAATTACCTTGCTACCTTTTGCGACCCAAATTACCGTAAAAAAGGATAATTACCGTACGGTTAACATCACTGGTTGCGACAACCGCAAAACGCTGAAAGGCAGAATTAGTCTTTACTTTTTGTTTCTGTTCCGTGCCATTCTTTTACGAAATTTTAATATGTAGTTACTTTTTCTGTAGTAACTTATCGGCTATTTATGACAAAGTTATTAGTTTTGCACCTTCCATTGTTTTATTTCAATAATTTTAATGCACATACATAAATTTGAAGAAATTAAATTTTATGAATTCTTTTAATCAAAAAACTGTTTATTTCAATATACATACATATGCATTTTTTATTATTTATTTTGCTGTCACTTTAGGGTAGCCAGATTTTAAATTCGGAAAAACAGTACATTGAACACAAAAAAACAGTACAATCAAGAAAAAAACAGTACATTTTTTTTTGCGAAAACACAACTATTTATTTAAATTATTATATATTTAAAACTTTTGATTGAATATGCAACAATTATATAACGAAAAACACTTAAAATGTGTAACACCAAACGAATGATTTCCGTTTTATGGCATTTTATACGTATACGAAATTACTCCATTTGCGTTAAAAAAAAACAGTAAAACGAAGCATTTGGACTAAAGGTTTTTTTTTATTTGAGGACAGGAAAACCATAACATTCCTGTAAGCCATATAAGAAAGGAGAAAAGCCTAACTTAGCTTAAAACTATTAACTCGTTGATTGTGTAAGTATTATATTGGTATTTAAAGCAATTTTCACCACACACATAGTTGCACATATCATATAGAATTTGAGAAAATTTATGTGTCCTAAGTTAATTTTCCAATTTTAAACAATTCTTAAATTATTTACGGCCAATTTGACCAAGTTCAGCTATAATCTATAAAATCCAAAAAACATATTTCAAAAGTAGTTTAGGTGGAGAAAAGTGGTCCTGAAAGCAATAAGGTATTTTTATAAATTTTGAGCCCGCACGCAAAGAAAAAACATGGTTGTGGTAAACATATTCTAAGAGCAACATATTATGATAAGATTCATGATTGTAGTCACCATATTACGATTGTTATTAAATCATATTATGACCAAATATGTTCGTAATATTACATCATAATATTATTCCCTTAATCATATTGTTATCCTGTTATTCATAAAACGTTAAGAAGTTATAATATTACTGTCATGGTAATCATAATAAGTTAAGAAGTAATCATATTACTGTCATGGTAATCATAATAAGATAAGAAGTAATCATATTGTTGTCATGGTAACTATAATAAGTTAAGAAGTAATCATATTACTGTCATGGCAATCATAATAAGTTTTGAAGTAATCATATTATTGTCATGGCAATCATAATTAGTTTAGAAGTAATCATATTATTGTCATGGCAATCATAATAAGTTTAGAAGTAATCATATTATTGTCATGGCAATCATAATAAGTTTAGAAGTAATCATATTATGATGCAAAGTGATATGAACTGTTATACATAAATTTTTTTCATCATAATATGATACAACTTTAAACATAATATTTTTATTGGAAAAAAATATGATAAAATAAAAACATAATATAGTTACTGTAATCCTTTTTTCGTAGCTCGCAATTATTTATAAATTTATTTTTTGGAATTTTCATTATTTTTCTCTTAAAATAACACAAAACTTACCAGTAATGGTTAATATTTTGCACCAATATTTCACAAATTTTTCCACCACTTTAAGATTATTAAAATTTTTTAGCAAAGATATTTTATTTTGTGACACTACAACCCTTTTTTAATGTTTTTTCTTTATTTTTTTTCATTTCTTGTTTATTTTAATGGTTATTTTGTTATTTCTTTTTTAATATTTTTCTTTATTTTTTTTTAATTTCTTGTTTATTTTAATGGTTATTTTTTTATTATTTAGCCACTCACTAACAAATAAACAAACAAATGTTTATGTAAAACACGACACAACTGATACAAAATTATTTTACAAATGGCGATACCAAAATATTATTAGAGTAACGATATTTTGATTGCATCTTAAACTTATTATGATAAATGTATATAAAGTTATCATGTTATGGCTGTGAGTAATATAATATGTTTTGAAAGTTATCATAATTTAGTTGTTAGAAAAATAATTATTTTTCGGTCAACAATACTCAAATTTATAATTGTGATAAACATTAATATGTTTACAGTAACTATAATATTGCTGGTATTTAATAAAAATAACAATTATTTGTGTACAACAACAATATATTGTTACAATAAACACAGTGTGGTTGCCGTAACCATACCCAACCATATTTTTTCTCTGCGTGCGGAGAATTTTTAAATTTGTACGTTTTCAATTTCACGTGATTTCGATTTCCAGAACTTGCCCGAATATTAAATTAAAGGAATTAAAGATAATTGTGTTGGAATAAGTATTTAAAAAATATAAAATTTTTAACAAAATTTCGATTTTGTTTTTGTCTTTTTCAGGTGTTTAAAGGAAAAAACTATTGGAAGAGGTAGCCATAAAATCACATGTCATAAAAATAATAACATGAAAATATACAACTGCTGCGAGTCACCTATTATAATTAAGATTTCTACTGCGTATTTATGAGAAAACAATAACCACAGCGTAAAAAGTTTTATTATTTTAGAGCTTTTTTGTTTGGAACACAATATTTTTATTAAGCTATGTACTGTTAAATATTAGAATATTTTCAAAATATGAGTTTAACAGGGATTTTCCTAATATCTTGGTTTTTTGTAGACTGAACACAAAAAAAACAGTACAAAAAACAGTACAATGTGTAAAAAACAGTACATTTGCGTACTGTTTCGGACATTATGCATAAAACAGTACAATTGCAAAAAATCAGTACATGTACTGTTTAAAACAGTACGTATGGCAACCCTATGCCACTTACAATTACTTAACAAGTTTTTGATTTTAACAAATTGAACCGCAACAGAACAATAAAACTAATCAATTTTTACAGGTTTTTTTAGTAACAAAAACAAATCAGCTGATTCGAAACAGAACAGAAAGTAAAGACTAATTCAGCCTTAACATTTGCGATTCTGACTGAAAATCGCATAATATGTGTTCTGTAAATTGCAATCGGAAGAAGTAAGGCGACTTCAAATCACAAAAGTAAGCTTCAGGGGACTAGAATCTTTTTAAGAAACTATGGCAGATCGCAGGCAAAACACATGAGTTTCAAAACAACATAAAAAAACTGGCGTTTTGCGATTTTATATCGTGCAATTGTCAGAACATGGCCGAAAACCCTGTTACAGATATTAACTACATACATATTTACATATTTATAATAGCGGTTTTCACCCTTTGTAAACAACTCTGATTTACTTAATACGATTTTATACTACAATGCGCGAGTGTCTTTTTCGTTAGTATTGTAAATTAAAAAAGTAGCTGAGTGAGGGTAAAAGACAGATATAGTTTCTTCAACTGTTTTATTCTGGGTTATTTAACAAACGTGTTTACTACAGCCTTTTTGTTGAATTTTTCATCCACAGCGTAGTAAACTTTAGTGTAACACATTTAGTTGTTGCAGTGTTGTAAATCTTAGTACTTTAACTAAATTAATAAGATTAACAAGGTCTACAAGGGACTTTACTATCAAAGGTGAAAACCGCTAATATGTAATAAAAAATTGACTAACGGAAATATACAAAAAACTTTGCAAATAAAAAAATATTTTAGTGTCGACTGCACCAACGATATTTACAGATAATTAGGTCCAGCAAAGCGGAGCGGGGAATGCTAGTGTACAAATCTATTTAAACTTATTTTTCCCAAACTTTAATGGGAGCACAACTTACATTTTGTTTTTGCTTAGTTTGTTGTGTTTATGGTAAAGTTTTTATTTTTAAACAATTATATTACAAATTTTTTTAATGCTGTGCATACGTTTCAGACTGTTTTGCATCGTTTTTTAGGAAATAATAAAAATTGGGCAAAAAAAACAATACATTTGTAATTGTGTAGATGATGGCTATTTTAATGTACAGAATGTTTTCTGATGTGCATTGTAAGAGTTTTTGATGTTCTATTTTAAGACTTGAAAAATGCCTCCCCAGTATGAATAAACATTTGTTCGTTTCTATTATACATAATTAGTTTTTCTTATGTTTTTGCTGACAACAGTTCACTGTGCTGGTGCTGTTGGAATGAAAGGGCACTGCTTCATCGCTTTCAATTAAATTTGTTATGTATCCCATAGACCAGGAATGTTGTGGTTTAAGGCTAAAACTTGTTAAGGGGCACGAGTGTAAAACATTTAAAAAATATGATTTCGATAATGACTGTGTAATAAGGAATCGTCGAAATTCCTTCATTGATCAAGATGGCTTACAAGTTCGCAAACAAATATTAAGTTCTGCAGCATGTATTGGGCCAAAGGACACATTTGATATGATGTTTTCTTCTTCGCACAAAGTTAACTCCGATAGCGAATTTTTCGAAGATAGAGATTTTAATGAAGGAATAGAAACACAAAATATTGTCCGTAATTTGACTGTAATTAGTCGATTTTTGGGGCTATTACAGACCGTAACACTACCACGTTTATCGCTATCTACGGCTTCATTATGTGTCATTCTAGCAATATTTATTTCACCTCGCTCTTGTGCTGAAACTATTATTTTTCCTGCTTTCAGATTATCATTTGGCACTCTTTACCCAGCTTATGCTTCTTATAAAGCAGTCCGCACAAAGAATGTAAAGGAATACGTAAGTCATTTAGTCGAAAATTTTCGATTTATTTTACTTATTTTTATTATTTTCAGGTGAAATGGATGATGTATTGGATTGTTTATGCATTTTTCACATGTACTGAAACGTTTACCGATATTTTTCTTTCCTGGTTTCCATTTTATTATGAAGTAAAAGTAGTTCTTGTGTTGTGGTTACTATCTCCAGCTACCAAGGGAAGCTCAACATTGTATAGAAAATTTGTTCACCCTATGTTGACACGTCGCGAACAGGTTTGAATGGCCATAAACGCATATTTATTTTTTAACTTAACACACGCAAATTATTTCAGGAAATTGATGAGTACCTTAATCAAGCCAAAGAGCGTGGATATTCTGCTGTACTACAACTAGGATCGAAGGGTGTAAATTATGCTACCAATGTTATTATGCAAACAGCAATAAAGGTATTTACATTGTATTTTTACATCCTTAAACACATATAATTTGAATTTGCACACATTGTACATTAAAACAATCACATAATTATTGTACTTATTGCAAATTTCCAAATAAAATTTATGCATAACAATGTAATTTTTACATTTCTATACAAAATTAATTTTGCAAAACTTCGATTCAAGAAAAATATATTCATTACAAAACTGTTAATAATAAATTTAAAACGCCATGCAACCCTTAGTAAAGTAGTGGTAATTTTTTTAGTGTAGAATATCTATGTAAGGCTATACTAAATCTATGTTATAAAATTTCTGGAGGGTCCTTAAGAATTTAAAAGTCGATGGAAAGAAAAATTTATTGTAGAATAAGTTCTGTCAAACAACTAAAATTTATGTTGTCATCTATAATAATTTCCTGTCCTATAATTATCATGCCCGATATTTATCTGCCTTCCCTTATTTAAAATGCTATTCTTGCTTTCCAAAAAGGAATGCTTTACCTACAACATGGGTTTCGAAAAAATACATAACAAGAAATGATGATGTTTTATAGGATTTTAAACTTGTCTGTATGTTTGCTTCTTTTCAGAACTTTTTGAAGTCCGCTAATGACCAATAAGTTTGAACTTCAACATACTATAAATGAGCATTAACTAAACTGCATTTAAAATTTCGACCGAAATGCTTATGTTCTTAGCATAACATGTTTTAAATTAAGCATACATTTAAAAAGTAATTAATATTTAAAATCCTTTACAGCAATATGGCATACGCTTAATCCCATGTCAATCTTTTTTATTAGTTGAAAACTTTAAGTCAAGTCTTATTAAAATGCCCTAAATGCCATAGTAAACTTTAAATTAGACTTACAATTAAAATAATGAAATAAATCGTTGTTTATTATACATTAGTTAACATATACATACATATAAGAATATATGATAAAAACGCTTATCAGAAAGTATGAAATACACATTTGGGCTATTCACAAGATGTGCTATCAAGTCATATCGTCATAATGTCCTAAATAAAATTTTACAATTGCTAAAAAAAAGTATTGTTGTGTTTGAAATAAAATAAAAATTTTAATTATCAAAGTTATTTTCGGGAATACAAAATTTATTATTAATACGATTTCCGTATGACGTGCTAAATTCCCAGTTTTTCATATTTGATAAATACACTGAAATTTATTGTTGAGGGAAAGCTAGCTTCTATGCGCATTTCACTGGTTGCTTAGGCCAGCTCATCAGGAAACCTTTTCCAAAGATTTTAGAAAGGCCAAAAATATTATACAAATAAAACCCTAAAGCGAATAAGAATTATAAACACTAAAAGTCTTACTTGTAACAATATCAAAGCCAAATTTTAATGCTGTGTTCATTATTTTGTCGTAACTGTACATTAGAAATCTAAATTGAACACAGCAGTCATATATATTTCTTTTTAATATTTTAAGACATATGACTTTACAACTTTTTGACTACCTTTTGAATAGCACAATTATGTCTTTTTCAATTGGAGGATTCACAAAATGTGCTATCAAGTCATTTCGTCATAATGTCCTAAATAATTTTTTACAATTGTTTAAAATAAATGTTGGTGTGTTTCAAAAAAAAAAAAAAAAATGTTAATGTTGTGTTCATTGATACGTCATAACTGTCCGGTAGAAATCTAAATTATAAGCGATAGCCCACAGAAGTCATATATATTTCTTGTAATTATTTTAAGACATATGACTTAACAACAACCCCAAAAATCTTTTATTATAAAAAATATTCTGTACTGAAATTCTGTAGCTTATAAACGTCGACAATTTGTCGTTTTGTTGTCAAATTTCGTTAGTTGACGATAATTGTCGTTAATAGCTATTATGTAGTAAAAATATACAATTCTGTTTTATTTAATACGATTTTACACTACAAAGCGTGAGTGTCTCTTTTCGTATGTACAATAAAATAAATTAACGAATCTGCTGAGGCAGAGAAAAAGATAGATAGAGCTTCGTCAACTGTTTTATTCTGGTAAATTCAACGCATGTGTTTACAGCAGTTTTTTTTTGGGATTTTCAACCACAGTCTAGTAAGTTTTAGTCTATTACATTTTGTTGTTGCAGTTTTGTAAATGTTAGTACTTTAACTACATTAATAAGATTAACAAGGTCTTCAAGGGTACTTTGCTATCGAGGGGGAAACCGCTATAGTAAAAACAAAAAAATTTTAAAACTTATAGTGGGGGCCCACGGGCAATTATGTTTCCGCTAAAAAAAAGTATGCTGTGAGGTAAGGATTCACATAAGAGATTCTGATGCAAATATTATCTTAATATCTACTGTAACTACTATGAGAGGACATAGAAGCTTTGTAAAAGTAACTTATTATTAGCTATTTTCTGGAGGGTATTTGTATGGGAGCTATGGTCAAATGTGGACCGATATCAATAAAATTTGCTATGCTCATTAAGGCTGCCATAATATATTTTTGGTCTTAATTAAACCGAAGTACTACTAAACAAGACGGTTAATGGCACATTCTATTCCGGAAAGAAGTTTGTATGTGGGCTATGTAAAATTATAAACTACTTCTCACCATTTATTATTACCCATCAAAAAAAGACATGCAAAAGATGTAGTAAATGCTTGGGTTCCGCGGCAAATACACTGGTTCTTTTTAGGTGAAACATACATGATTTTAACATTAGCGTGTCATTGGCGAGCATGAGTTCACATTTAGGTAAAAGTTCAGTGATTAGATCGCGGTTTTCATTGATATGGAATATTAACTTAAATGAGTGTGAATGAAAAGCAATGAATCTTAAAAGTTTTAATACATATTTTTATTGGTGCTCAGTATTAATTTGTATATGCATTATGGGAATGTATTAATTAATTAAAGAAAAGCCGAAAATGTAAATAAAATAAAGCCTTTTGTAATCTTTTGAATTTTTTTTATTAAAAATTATTGCATTTAAATGTTTATTTCAGTCTTTGTTAAAAGTTATTTTAGATAAAAACATAGTAAGGTACATGAGAATATATGAATTTGGGTATATAAATACATATTTCAAGTTCATTATCTAATAAATAATTAAGAAATAACTGATAAATAGGTACATTTTTACGAAATTTCTAATACATATTTATAAATTGATCAGCTATAGTGTTTTTCGAAAAAATCGCTTTCCTTAGCGGAAGAAGATGTACTTTCTTTTGTGGAACTTTTTTTCTTTTCTTTGCAGTAGTATGTCGCTAATTTTAAAGCATATAGTGTTTTTCGAAAAAATCGCTTTCCTTAGCGGAAGAAGATGTATTTTCTTTTGTGGAACTCTTTTTCTTTTCTTTGCAGTAGTGATATGTCGCTAATTTTAAAGCATCTCTAATTTCTGCTTTAAACGACTTATCGGTACTGCCTTCGCAATATCTTCCAGCTGAGATTTAAAAGTAATCAGAATTAGATGTATGCATTTACATATTAATAAATAAAATTAATTTTACCAAATAAAATGTGCATTAATTTGGGGAAATTTAAAAGTCGCAATTTGTTGTGAGTCCCATTTAAAGATGAAGTTTCTTGGTGTGATTTTGTTGTATTCGAAGAATTGGTATTTAGCATAAGAACAATTCTTTTTTTTTTATTTCTTACGGTTCGTTTAAATGTTCGATGCTATCACTTTATTTCACAATTTTTATAAATATTTTAGCCTTTTTTAATTTTTTATATTAATTATTATAATTGGCGCGTCCGAACTTTGCTTGAGTTTTAAAGCTAGTGAAATTTTTTTTAGTTACATCTGGCTACCCGCAGAAAACGAAAAGTGAGTAGTCATGATGTTCTACAAAGTAAACAATGTACATGTATATGTAGAATTGCAAATTAGTTTTCACAAAGTACTTAATGTGATTTAAATGTTATATTATTAACATTTTAAAACCAATTTCATTTCTTTCATCAAGAATTATGTGCATGCATTTTGCAAACTTAACATTTTGTTTAAAATATGGTTACCCTCAATATGTAGTGTGTTTGGTTTAATAAACCACACTAATCAACTGACATGAATATTACTACTATACTACACAATGACGAGTACCGCGACCAGGTTAGGTCTATTGTACCCACTCCCCTTAAAAGACACTCTGCTTCCCAAAGGAACCCAACCTGGGCCTTTGCCGATAAAGTACCGATTCGGGACGCACCCATTTTACCGTGCCCCAAGTGCCTCCTTCTGGCCCATGCCAGCGCTGGGCAGTCACACAGCATATGCTTCGTCGACTCGTCCCCATCTAGACATAGTCTGCATTCCTGATCCTCTGCCAAGCCCATCCGATAAAGGTGGTATTTGATCGTGTGGTGACCAGTCAGATAAGCCACCAACAGTCGCAGATCCCGTCTGCCGAGACCATTCGTCCCCATTACATTCCCGGGAGAGATGAATTCCCTTGCCTGACGCATTCCCGGAAGAGATACCCAGTATCCTTTATGATCCCCCAGAGCCCAGTCCTCCATGAGGGACTGGACTCCTACCCAACTTAACCCACAGAAGGGCTCCTGTAGCCTTCCACGGCACTTCACCACCAACTTCGAGGACATTCTCCAGGAAGAGAGTGCTTTAATGGCCGCTTGATTATCAGTGAAAATCGCAATACTGCCGCCAATCATTCCCCTATCAAGAATGTTGCTGCAACATACATCAATGGCGCAAATCTCGGCCTGAAAAACACTCGGTGATTCGCCCATCGCCATCGAGATTCGTGTATTAGGTCCACATGAATATTAGTGTTTTAAACTTTGCATTTTTAAAATGCTCAAAAATCAAAATATTAAACTTAATATTATTTTTCTTTAATTCTTAACTACTTGAATGAATTTAAAATGCCTTCCGAAATTCGGATAAATTTTAAATAAGTGAACCCGTGAAAAATTACATGCAATGCACCCATACAGCTCTTATGTAGGAATTACAATATTTCACTATAATTTGGTATTCTTTTAGGATTGAAAGGGGACGAATATTATATACAATTGACTTAAATGATTAAGTTAAATTTTTTAATAAGGGTATTCATGCCACAAGTTGGACACTTGCAAAAAAGCAAAAGTGCAAACACAAAACAACAACCACAAAGAAAATTATTTACGCACAACTAATTGTCAGTGTGGTTGTTAAATTTTTGCACTTTTGCTTTTTCGCAAGGGTTCAACTTGTGACGTGAATACCCTTAATACATAATATGTAAATACATTTTATTTTAATATCTACCCTGAAGGAAACCTGGGTGCAAGTGTCTCCAAGTCACCAGTTTTGTCAAATGTTTTAGTGACATCGTTAACACAGTGTCTATACTGCACTACATATGCCACTATATTTGCTTTTAATACAAACAAATTGTATCAATTACACCAGAGAAGTATAATTCCTTTTTAAGTTAAAGCAATATTAAAAAAATATTGTTATGAATTCGTATTCGTACCGTATTCGTACCAAAAGTGTAGGCTAGATTTACTAAAATTTACTAGTGATTCTCCAGTTCCAATGTCTACATATGATCCCAAAAGAACTACCTATCTAGTCAATAGTACCAACGTCAGTAGTAGATTTTCAATGACAAGCACATGTCAAATGTCTATAGTAAATAACATTGTCTGGGGTATAAGGAGTCACTAATACTGGTGACAGTGTCAATAGTGAATCAGAACAGATTCACTAGTGACATTTCCTGCAGGGGATATATAAATCGGCTAAGGCAAAACAGTTAAGAACACGTTTCTCCTCTGTTTACCCAGCGACTAGAATAAAAAATACACCATTTGAAAGGTATTTACTGGCAGAAGAGCACAAAAAAAATCTGTTCAATATTTTCAGAGTAATAAGCATTCAAATTTGATACTAACACAGTGTCAACCACTCACGTGGAACATAAGATATGAACCGGAGGTTGTTGCGTCGCCAAACCGATCCATTAAGACGGCAAAAATGAATGCTAGAAACATGTAAATTCTTATATACTATTTTTTATTCACATATGACTGAATTTCGACCATTAGGCAAACACTTGTGTATTTATTATTATACTTTATTAGAATTTATAATCAATCATAAACCTAATATTAAACAAAGAAAACAAAAGAGCACTAGCTGCATTGGCCATCGACTCTAGGTAAAATTAGAAAAACAATAAAAGATAAACAATTTGTCTTAAATTATATAAGTTGAATAAAAACTAAAAGGTATTGATAATTCACAATTTAAAGGTACAAAAATTATTCTAATTAAATTAAATGATAACTTTAATATGGTTAATAAAATCATAAATCTTCCGAATATTATCCCGTTCTGTGACTTCAAGTAGTTCCATCGGATTGTCGGTTCCAAAGATATTATTCCTAGAATTCTGGTAGTGTGTGCAATCACGTAATATGTGTTTGATAGATACAGGTAAACCACATTTAGAACATGGTGGTATAGGTTCCTTTTTGAAAATGTGACTATGTGTAGCAAAAGTGTGACCCAATCGCAAACGTGAAAATATTTGGACTTGGTGTCTGCTAACATTAGTAGGATATTGTGGCTGGGTGGAATTAATGTTAAGATTCTTATAATGAGGGTGATAGTACTGTGACCATTTCGAATTTTTTTCTTTATGTGTCTTTAAGGTATTTGAGAACGTCGATTTTTTCAGGTTTGTATTCCATTATAATAGGCGATCTACAAGCAAGTTTAGCTGCTTCGTCTGCAATGACGTTACCTCTGATGTTGGTATGGCCTGGTATCCAGAAAATTTTTAATGTATCCCGGTTTTTTATCAAGAGGTCCCGAATGAGGTTAACAGTAACCCAACGTTGAGAAAGGGGATTGCAAATCGATTTAACGACAGATAAACTGTCAGTACAAATAACTGTCTTATGTTGGCTTTCAAGAGCGATGTATATAGCATTAATTATGGCAGAAGCTTCTGCTGCAAATATTGATGTAAAATCAGGTAGACTTTTAAGACTGCGAACTTCTCCATTAAAATCAATAATTGCATACGACGTGTTTCCATTTGATAATTTGGACCCATCTGTAAAAAGAAAATTCCAACCTTCTTTAAGCATGTCCTGTTCTTTTTCCAAATATAGTTGTATAAAGATGTCATTAGAAGTAGTATTTTTGTTAAATGTTGATAAGGAAACGTCGCATAGATTCCGAGAAAACAACCAGGGGGGATAGTCGCATTTGATTGATTTGTTAATTGTATTTATTCCTAGAGAACAAGCAAGCTGAAAAGCCTCGCCAATTGCCGAGGTTAGTCTATACTGTCTTTTTGCAGCCGAATGCATTTTAACGTCCCCATCAATCACAGAGTTATTTGGAAAAATTATTTTGGGTATCAATTTGAATCTATTCTCACATATTCTATCCTCGAGGGATGGTAGGCCAGATTCCGCAAACAAATGTAATATTGGAGTTGATCGGAATGCATAGATACTCGATCTGATAACCCGGTGGTATAGGCCTTTAATAAGGTTAATTGTAGATTTGGGTGAGTTGCCAGTTAAGAAAAGTCCGTAATCAATTTTACTTAGAAATAAAATTCTTACCAGGTATATCAAGGTGTTAAAGTGAACGAAACTTTTTTTGCTCGATAAAAATAAAATTATATTGGCTCTTTGAACCAAAGATTTCTTTAGTGTTGAGAAGTGGTCTTTCCACAAATAATTCTTAGTGAATATTATACCTAATATCTTCAGTCGACCGACATTTTCAATGTTAATATTGTTGGTACAAATGTTATAAGCCTGCACATCACACGACTTCTTCCTGCATATATGCATTTTCTTGGATTTTTCGATAGATATCCTAGCACCAGATGTTAATGACCATTCGTTTAATTTGTTAAATACATCCTGAAGTAAGTTGTTACATTCAAGATTATCATTTTTTTTGCAAAAAATGTATAAATCATCCGCATATATACAATGATCCATAAATTTACACTTCTTTATTATCCGACTGATTTCACTAAATGCTATAGTAAACAAGATAACTGACAGAGGCGAACCCTGCGGAATGCCGTTATCTAAAGGAACTGTTGAAGAGTAAACCCCATTTATTCGAACTCGAAACTTTCTGTTATTTAAATATGATTTAACATAGTTAAAAATTCTAGGACCAACTTTCCATTTGTTTAATATGTTTAGAATCACGTGCGCCCCAACTCTATCGAAAGCTTTCTCAAAGTCCATAGAGAGAATTGATACGTGGTTATGCGACGAAAGAGCCTTGGATATATAGAAATCTATGTGTAAAAGCGCATCAGTACATCCCCTTCCAGTGCTGAAAGCAACCTGATTAGGAGCAATAAGACCATTTTTTTCCGTAAACCAGTAAAGGCGCGTAGCAATAATTTTTTCAAGTATTTTGCTCAGACAAGATAGCAAGGAAATTGGGCGGAATGATTTTATTTCCAATGAGTTTTTGTTGGCTTTTGAGATAGGAATTATAGTAGCTATTTTCCAGTCGGTAGGTATTATGCTTGTGTCTAATATATTATTATATAAGACTAATAATCTTTTCTTTGCTTGTTGACTGGATTCTTTGATCATTTTGTACGATACCCTGTCAAAACCTGGTGTTGATCCTTTTACCCTTGACAAACAACTTGAAAATTCCATTAAAGTAATTTCCTTTTCTATATAGAGAGCGTTGGGATCTATTGTATTGTTCGGTATAATGGATGCAGCTTTAGAATTATTAAATTGATCGGAAAAATTATTGTCTGAGGAGTACTCAGACCATTTTTCGGCAAAAGAATTTGAAATTTGGTACGGGTCGGTGTAAATTTGATTATTATGTTCAATAGCCAGTATCTGCTTGTTAACATTGTTGTTCGAGAGTCTTTGTATTTTGCTCCAAATATCACCAATTGACGAGTTTTTGTTGATAGAATTTGTAAAACTTTCAAAACTAAGCTGTTTATGTTTTCTCATTTCTCTTCTAAATATCGCATTCTCTTTCTTGTAATTAATTAAATTTAATGTAATGGGGCATTTCTTAAATTCTTTCCAAGCATTGATCTTATTATAACGCAACAAGGACAATTCCTTATTCCACCAATGTACACTCGATTTCCTCTTTACAGATGACTGAGGTATGGAAGCGTTAGCCGCAGTTCTTATGGCCTTTGTAAATAAGGATGCTTCTCTGTTGATATTTGTGGATGGGGGTCTCTTATGCAATTCTTCATCAACTATATAAGAGTATTTATTCCAATCAGCTAAATCAATCAAGAATTTTCTATTAGTATAAGTTCTATTAATATTATTTCTTAGAGTTACTGTAATAATAATGGGGAAATGATCACTATTGTACATTTCATCTAGTATATCCCATGAAGTAAGATGTAACATAGAAGGGGAACATAGGGAAATATCAATATGGGTTAAAGTTCCATGTGTTGATAGATGAGTTGGGCTACCATCATTCAAAAGGCATAACTCCGTAGACTTGATTGCACCCTCCAAAGTGTTGCCTCTGAGGTTGTTGTTCGCCGAACCCCAAGCTACATTCCAAGAATTAAAATCTCCAATGATATACTTGGGAGTTGTAATAGAATCAAACATGTCAGTGAGTTCGATTTTGGAGAAAGATTGGTATGGTGGTATATATAAAGAAATTACAGTAAATTTAATATCAAGTTGGATTTCAATTGCCAACACTTGTAATGTGGAGTTAATATGAATTTGCTTATGAGGGATATTGTCCCTTACCAGTACACCTATACCTTGTTTTGATGTAGTATTTAATGGACAGTTGTAAAAATAGGCTGAGTAGCCTTTAGGAGGTATTGGGTTAAAGTTGTATTTGCAATGTGTTTCCCGAATGGATACTAAAGATGGGTTGTGCTCCCTAATCAATAGCCGTAGCCCACTGAAATTGTTCATGAAACCTTTAATGTTCCATTGTAATATCCTAAAGTTAGCCACGACCAAAATTCCAACCGATTCGTAAATTTAAATTTACAATTGATAGACAGAGTAGAGCACAATTCCATGATGCCAAATTAAGTTTAGCCATCAGAAACAGCATCCATTTCAGATGCTGGTATAAAATAACTATCCGCTGACATCAACTCTTGGGTTAATTGCCCAACAGGAGAAAAGTTAACAGAAGGGGGGTTATTATGTGTAATTTTCCTTATTATTGTTGTAGTGTTTGGTTTATTTGTTTGTTGTATTTGATTTACCGTAGTGTTCGATTCGTTTGTAAATGGTTGTAGTTGATTTGTAGAGATAGTTGATTTGTTTAAATTTTCTTCTTTTGTAACATTAATTGTTTGAGGTGTTGTAAGATTTATTTTCTTTGTAGATTTGTTAATTAATTGTTTGCTTTTTGTAAATTTTGGTTTTTCTAGTGCTGTTGACGTTGACGCCACCAAACTAACTTCATCAGATGAAGATCCGGATGAAGATTCCCGGCGAGGAACTTTTTCGTTGTTTTTTTTTTGTTTTAGGTGATATTGCAGATCTTTTCTGTAGTGGTTTAACGGAAAGATTCTCCGAATTATCATTTTCCTTTGCAACTTCGGAATATGATTGGTTTTCATTCTGTTGAGATGTTTTGGTTGTCATTGTTTCATATTTACGTTTTGCAGCCCCAAAAGAGCATTTGTCGATAGTTTTTATTTTAATAATTTCTTTTTGTTGAATATACCGAGGTCAGTTTCTATCGGAAGCTGGATGATCATCGTTACAGTTGGCACATTGTAATCGGGTACATGCAACAGGATTATGAGGTGGAAAATTACATCTCTCGCATGAAGCCTGGTTGTTACATTTATTTTTTGTATGTCCTAGGAGCTGGCAATTTTTGCAGCGCATAGGGTTAGGAAAGTAAGGTTTGACTCTGACTTTGTACCAGGCCACATCGATTATTTGAGGTAAATTATAAAGGTTGAAAGTTACAACCATATTTCCGCTACATTTTTGTGTTTTATCATCTGCAGTTATCATGTACTTGTATACCGAATGTACACCTTGAGATTTCAGTTCTTTTACAATCTCATCTTCAGAAACATCAATAAGACATGGCGCAAAAATAACACCCTTTATGTAGTTTAATGTGTCATGTAATTTTACTGTTATAGAGCAAACGTTTGATAACATTGTAGCTTTTAAAAACTTATCGGCAATTACTTGATTTCGTACTAAAACCAAAAGGTTTCCATCTCTTAGTTGACTTATGGAATCAATAAGTGTGGAAATTGCATGTAAACCTTTATGAATGATGAAGGGGCTTAATGTTTTTAATTCATTTTTAGGCGATGTGATTAGCAAATATTTCGGATCACTTGGTATACTTGTTCTTAATGGAGGAAGTTGAGGAAAGTTTCTGGGCTGATCAATAAAATCACCTAAAATGGCGAATCTATTGTTAGATTTAACTGGTGGCCCAGGGGCCATTTTGCTTTTACGGTGTCCCTTGAACTTTTGTTTTTGTTTTTCTCTATTAAACAATCAGGTAATTTACAACCAAAACGAACGCGATCAAAGCAATATCAAAATAACCGTTAACCGTTATAAACACAACAACTGGTTCTATGAAAGCGCAGTCAAAAAAATAAACGTCCGTTCACAACGAGTGATAATCGATGACTCAATGTGTATTTAAATTTGTTATATTGCGTATATAAATATTTTTGTTAAAAAAAGGAATAAAAAAAAAGAGTTGACAACTTAGCGGATTTTAAAATACGCTTTTGCTGTTTGTAAACAATACGATGAAGTTTAAACAGAACTTGCATTCCGTAATTACTTTTTAATCATTTGTTTACCGTATTCTCAAAACCCCTTGTTTCGTTGTATCAATTGTATGATTAAAATACATAGTTTACTATTATATTTTTGTACAACATACAATAGATACATCGATATAAGGGATTTTGTGAATACGGCAATTATTTTTATTTTTTTTTATCAATATCACATTTAAAAATTCATTTCAATATTAATGTAATTTCTTAAAGAAGTCATGAAAATATCCCTTCTACTTGAACAACTTCCAAAGTTTTTTGCTGGGTGTAATCGAATCTTTTAGAAATAAGCTTCACTAGCCAAATACCCGCATATGAGCTTATTTTTCGATCAAAACTGAAACTTTTGTTGTGAAAAAATATTACCCTACCGATGAATCACCTCAAAAAGTCTTTTTTGAAACAATTTTCTGATTACTTTTTAAGCATATGAATGAATCATGTGAATCCTTTCTCAATCGCTCAAGTGATTAATCATCAAAAGTGATCTGAAAAGAATAATTAAGGTGATATTTTCAAAAAATTATTATTTGGGTAATTGGGAATTGGCATATGTATGTGCCAAATTTGATCTAAGTTTTTCCAAAATGTCGATCTGTGCTTTGCGTACAAAGTTAGTTTAGACAGACAACCAGCCAGCCATTTCAGGGTAATTTACCTTGAGTTTTAAATCCAATTTTTTTTCTTACATTTTTCAAACAAAAAATGCACGTTTAGTTACCTCATTCGTGTAATTGCCTTAAAGATTAAACTCCTAAAACAAAATTACACCTACATTATTTTCGTTTAATTGCCTCAAATGGTTGATTTTTTGTCATACCAAACGTCAAAGTCTATATAAAAAAAACTCTAAAATTGCTGTCAGAATTTTTTATATGAACTTTGATGTTTATTAAGATTAAGATTCATATAAGAGTTATTTGTGCTGAATATTATCTAGATACACCAAATGAATGAGATATTTTGTTTTAAAGGTATTAAAGGAAAATTCGCTAAATTTTAAACTATGGACTATGGACTAGGGACTGATATTTGAATAGAAGCTGTATGTTTAAATGTGAACCGATTTAACCATATTTAATTTGCAGTAAGATATTTTGGGCCAAATTTGTCTTAATACGAACTTGATTAAATGGTTTATGAACATAAGAAAGAAGTTTGCATACGGGTTATGTGATATTTTAGACCGATTATCGCAATATACATAACTTCGTTCTTATGACATTTAAAACGTTTTTAACAAATTTTATTAAATTAAGAGTACAACATTTTTCAGGTGATTGATTTGGGGCTCAATTCTGATAATTGCTTATGAAAGTAGACCCATAAAGAAGAACTTCTGCATCATTAGTTTGGTCATGGTACCTTAATAAATAAATAAAAAATTAATTTCAAGTTAGTAAGTATCGTATAGGGGAATTTGTCACGTTTTAGGCTCTTTTGTTTGTCATAACTCGAGAACCACTAGTTCGAATAAGCTGAAACAAATTTAATTTAAAAATTAAGAATTACAATTCCTTTAATCTGTTCATACAACGTTTCGCTACATAAGCAACAGTTTCGCAGTTATAAATAAATGTAAGAAGAAAAAAAATTTTTTCCCAAAAAATTTAAATTTTTCATTTTTAATTCATAACAAATCCAAAACGGTGAAAAAAAGTGTCAAGCCCTATTACTTTCACGTAAAGTCGCATAACCTATGAACAAAATGACACATTAATCATGAAAATCGATGAACGCGTTTCGCTTTTATTCACAATTAATTAAAGGTATGAATTTCAAAAATTTACTCGAGATATCCACAAAGTTCTTTGGAAAAAACATTGATGACTTTTTTATTGATTCTTTATTTTACATGAAAATAAACATTCCGATTCATATTACAGCTATTCTTACACAGAACATATGCAATTTTTATATGTTATCTATGCATCAAAACAAAATTAAGAACATTTTCAATTATTGTCACTATTCATCCTCGTTGAAGTTGACGCTTGTGGTTCTGATGGCCTTATTTTCTTCGTAGGTTGTTCATATTCATGTTCTGAGTCTGCATCATCATCCGAGATAGACGTTATATTCAAGGGCATGTTTTGTTCAGTGTGTCCACAAATTTCAAACTGCATAATTTTAGAACTCCACCAACAAACCTCCGCAAGCAATGCATCCAACTTTTTGCCTTTGAATCGCTTTGCCATTGGCATGGTCACCTGGTGGAATCTCTCTCCTTGTTCGTCCGATTCCTAAAGTAACTGTGCCAAAAAGGTTTCAGGGTGGAAATGCAAGAAATGTAATTTTAACGTCATGGATGCATTGATTTTTTTAAAATAATACAGCAAGTTGTCCACTCGTGTCTGCATGCCATCTCGCTGTACACGGTTCTTTCCTTAACGCCTTCGATGACTTGTTTCAATGCGTCCCATGCACATAGTTGGTTATAATGGTTCGAAAGCATATTTGTGAAAGATTCGCTTTTCATTAATTTTCGTATATCCGGTCCATTGAGAATACCTGTTTGAAATATAAAAAAAACATTTACGAAAAAGTTATTGGTAATGCGAATATATCGAAGTGAATAAATTTAGAAATGACAATATTAAAATACTGACAACGATACGTACCTTTTCTAATTTTAGCTTCACTGAGTTTTGGAAAGATGGATTTCAAACAGTCATAGGCGTCATCAATATCTTTGACTACCACTTCGATGAATTTCCCAGCTATTCCTAATTTCATGTGAAACGATGGCAACAAAATATCATCTAGATCCTTAATCAAAGATTTATTCCGTAATTTTAATTGTTTCTCGAGCTCGGGAATTCTTGCTTTCCAATCTTTACATTGATATTGATTTCCTGTGTATCGTGAATCCCAATTACAAAGGAAGCAGAAGTATTTTGGAAAACCACCCTTTAATAGAATGCCTTGTATTATGTTGACAACCTTTAGATCGCAACAAATCTTCCATTTGTGTACATTGTAGTTGATTTTCTCCAAAATTTCGCCCAATGTTTCATACGTTTCCTTCATAGTTGTGCTGAATCCCAATGGAATGGACGGTTTTTTGTTCGTTTTGTGCAATAGCAAAGCCTTCAAACTTGAAACTGAACCATCGATGAATAAACGCCAGTCGCCAGCGATATAATCCATTCCCAATTTTTTCACTAAGCCTGGGATATCATGGGAGTAGGTGAACGTATTTGCTTCGTCAACGGAATAAAATTTCTGAAAATCAGCTTGTCGTTGTCGGTATAATGTTGCGCTGACATTTTGCTGTGTCAGTTTTCTGCTTTTTAAAAATTCAAATTGGTCGGATTGGTGAAAGCGGTTTCGGCTTGCAGGGACACAGTATTCAGACTCGGGGGTTTAGGTGTATCGGTACTAGCAGCGCGTTCAACTGGAAGTGTGGCAGTCAAAGCAGCAATGTATTCTTTTGTTTTCAATTGTTTTCTGTTTAATCCAGGACGAGAATTTATGCATGCGTAGCACCTGGATTCATCATGTCCAGTTAGGTCTTCCACCCAAATTACTGACTTCATAAAAGAAAACTGTCCACCTTTTCCATGTATCCACATTATAAGGGTATTACAGTAGTTTTGACTTAACTGCCTTTTGTTTACATGTACTTTTGACTTAACTGCACAAAATTGATCATTTTTGGAATTATTCTCTCTAATTCCATTCAAATTCCTTTTTTAAGTGCACTTTCTATACCTGCACATTTAAGATAAATGCACAAATTTTTTAGCATTTTAAAATTATTTTCATACAAAAAATCAAAGTTAGCTGCACTTTGACTTAACTGCCCAAAATAAATATTTTCTAAAATTATTCTTCAAAATCCTTGTTTACGTGCATTTTGTATACCTGCACATTTTTCATATTTTTGGGCAGCTTTAAAATATTTTCATACAAAACATCAAAGTTAGCTGCACACATAAAAATATATGGTGGCCGGCCACTTTTTCACATAAATATCCAATTTAAGCTGTTTATAAAAATATCAATCGCAATTATTTTGTTTTTATATGTTTTATGTTCTTTGTGAATTCTCATTGTTTTTGTTAATGTTTCTTTTATATTAAATAAACAAACATACATGTATAAAATGATCTGTTATTTCCCAGCTAGCATAGGCTGTTTGTTAGACGATTATGTTGAATATACAACTCCTAAAAGAATCTTCTGGTGATTATCTGACGAGTAACAAAAAATTGAAAATTTTAAAACGGTAAATAAATTTCTGTACAAAGCAACAACAAAATTACAAAATATTTATGAATTTGTTTTTGCTTTCAATATAATACTTTGGCGTGCGTTGTGTTTTACAAAATTAGGGCCTAAGTCTTTTTTTAATTTATTTATTTTTTTGTTTATTTTTTGACACGCTCTCTGTAAGAGTCGTATAACAATTACTGAGCTACCTAAATAAGACAGTTTTTGAAGTATGAAAATGCTATTGCCAATACAATTTTAATAAAACAAACCGGCCTAAGGATCTGCAAAAAAGGATTTTCCGACAGGATGGTATTGATTTCGCGATCTTAAGGTTTGTTTTATAGAAATTGTATGAAAATTAGAAGTTTTGGCATGAAAAATACGCCTGATGCCCTTATTTAGGTAGCTTAGTCATCAACTGAGTATTTCACGAGTTGTAAAATAATACCTACATGAGTATCATACGACTCTTAGCATGCTTTTTGAAAGACTCGTTAGATAATCTCAACATCCATCATAAACGATTCCCTTTACGATTAATATAAGCGTTTTTTGCTGCGTTATGGAAGAATCTCTAGGAATCGTCTACAATTAAAAAATGAGCTCGTCGACTATCAAAAATACTCTTTGTGAGATTCCCAGTAAGCTCCTGGGTTGAAATAAAATTTTAATGAAATATAAATTTATGTATTAAAAAAATAATTATTTTTTTTATTCTACTTTTAAATCAAACACTTTACTTTAGCTGCACTTTTGTGCAGGTAACCACAATTGTGTACCTGCACATTTAGGCAGGTAAATGCATTTAAGATAGCTGCATTTTTGATTTACCTGCACAAAAAATCGTGCAAAGGAGATTGTGCAGCTAAGTCAAAACTACTGTATAACAATTTTTGCACACTGTGTTCGGCGTAAAATTTGCACCACTTAAATCTGCTTCATCAATATAATGACAATACGCTGTTTTGAATTCCTCAGTAATCAATTTTTTTCGATCCAGTTGGCCTCTTTTTGAGACGATATTTGGAAAATATATTATATGTTTTGTTGTTATTCACTTTTAAAAACCGGCGAAAAATTCACTTGTACTTCTGGCGTTCGTCGATTCTTGTTAAATGACAAAAATCGATCAAAGAGCACCTATAAATACTACAAATATTTCAATATTTTACTGGCAGGTACTTATGAAATATGTTTTCGAAACGTTCCAAAACATGAGCACTTTTGTTTTTTCCTTTTAATTGTCCACTCACATTTATTAACGCTTATTACTTTGCTACCGCAATCATAAAAATCAAATAACCTTTTGTTTACTACTTTTTTTTTTTTTAATTCTGAGAATCATAAAAAAAACCATCAATGTGTTTTCCAAAGAATTTTGTGGATATCTCGAGCAAATTTTTGAAATTCATTCCTTTAATTAATTGTGAATAAACGCGAAACGCGTTCATCGATTTTCATGATTTATGTATCATTTTGTTCATAGGCATTGTGACTTTACGTGAAAGTAATAGGGACTTGACCCTTTTTTTTACCGTTTTGGATTTTTTATGAATTAAAAATAAAAAATTTAAATTTTTTGGGCAAAAAATATTTTTTTTCTTCATACATTTATTTATAACTGCGAAACTGTTGCTTATGTAGCGAAACGTTGTATGAACTAAAGTTCTGCATGACTACATTCAAACGGCATATGAATACACCCAACAAACACGATGTCAAACCTTTGATATGAAATGACTTTATCATTTGACATCAAACGCAATTCTAAAACGTTTTTCAATTGTTTGATTTAACATTTAAATTCAAATTGATAATGATTTGAAAATAAACATTTGATATTAAATGTTTTATCAATTTGATGTCAAATGTTAAAATCAAATCCAAAATGAACTTGGCAATACTAAAGCGAAAAATAAATATAAGCATTAAAAATGGCGATTAAAGTTAAATTTTTTTTCCTTGTGGTTACATGTGTTGTACTATTAAAATAAATTTTAATATAAAGTGAACAGTGTATTTCTTGTGAAAAATAAAAATTATTTGTGAGAAATTACAATGATTAAAAATACGAAAAAAAAGAAAAATAATAAAACGGGAAAGTGAAGAAAGTTTGTTGAACGATCGCGGTACTACAACCTTAAAAATAAAAGGGAGCCAAGTATTTTGTCTTTCCAAGAATAAGAGGACGGAAAGAACACTATTTCATCTTTTAGCTATGGTACCGAATGTTTATCTCAAAGTTTATTTAAATAAATAATAAATTTAAATTAAAAAAAAATCAAATAGTTTTATTTATATTCCACATTGTATTATAATCCACATTTGAAAAACATTTGAAGAATTACGTTTGATAGCAAGTTGAAAATAAAGGCATTTTTCAATTTGAAAATAATTTCCCCTTTTTGTTTAGAACGCTATGATTTTCAAATCATTATCAAACGTTTGTCGTTTGAGAAAACGTTTGATTTCAAATCATTTTCAATTTGAAATTAAACCTCCGTGTTTGTTGGGCATTCATTTTTTTTTTAAGTAGGTAAAGTAAAGTACAACACACGATTTAAGTACGCAGTGCTTTACATTTTGTGTTAAAAAAACAAATGAATGTATTTGAACTGTATTTGAACAGAAAAAATACTACCACATTCTAATAAAACAGACATAATAAAATGTGTATAAGTTTCGAATATAATATTATTTGAATGTTTTACTCTTTACATGAATACACATATTAATATTATGAATATTATGTAATATGAACAAAAAAAAGTTATCGTCTTAAATTTCACATTTTTTTTTGTTTATTTCAGTTTTTGTTTACTTTTATTAACTCTATGCCACACACAACTTATTAAAAAAGCACTTGTTTTCACACAGTTTTTTACTTTGTAATGAGAATATAAATAAGTACTAATTTTACTATGTAGTGTTTCTTGCACACAATCTAACTGTTACCATATACTTGTCTGTGTTGGCCAGGGCTGCCGTTTTTGGTTATTTCTAACCAAAATTGGTTATATATTTTTTCAATGTGGAGATGTGAATATTTTTTTCATTTTGGTTACTTTTTTCTAAAATAATAATACGTACGAAATAGGCTTTTGCACTAAGTACATTTAAATTCAAGAACATTTGCTTTTTTAAAAATTCTCAGATTAAAGCTAAGTAAAAAAGAGGATCAAAGCAAACAAATTCAAAACAAAAAAAAAACACAAATAAAAAAATTATTCTCTTTATACGCTCAGAGTTCTTGTATTTACTCATTCTTACTCACTATAAATAAATTAAAGTAAACATTTTTTTCTAATGTTCTGTAAGTATTTTGCAAGATTCTTATTTTACAATGTGGGTATTTTAAGCATTAAATGCAAGGAATGGTTATTGCTTTTTAATTTGTCTTATTTGCAGATAAGACAAACCATTATTTATATATTGTCTCTTTTGGTAATTTTTATAGTTTAAATACAGTATATTTGAAACAATTGTATTGTTAAGATCAGAGAAGAATTCAGAAGTTGAAGTATAAAAACTTTGATTTAAATTAAAAATAATAATGAAAAAGTAAGTTAAATTATTAAAAATACATATGTGCCATACGTGGTAAGTGTGTTTAAGTTTCAATAAAAAAGTTAATTTTAAAAAGAAATTTTATATTATATTATACCTGACATGGGAAGACATAAACAAAGCTGCGGCGAATCGTGTCAGATGGCCATGCTTCGTGGAAGACATATTCTCCCTAGAGGGGTTAAAAAAAGTAACATGCGAAAAATTGAAGGGAATACGAAAAAAACGACTTAAACATTTTTCAAGTTTTGATTTTAGAGTCTTTTTCTTCTCCTGTAAAATTTTTCCAACGCAACTTATGGCTTTTGTAAATTTAAATGACGGTATGTAGGTAAATATTTTTACGGAAATTCTCTTGGTTTTTATTTTTAGCATTAATTTAGCAGTTAATTTTATGGAATATAACTATTGGTATGTTCATAATTTGATCTCAACATCAAGTTAAACAAAAGCGAAATTTCATACAGACAAAATAAAGCTTACAAAAATACTTAAGTATTTTAGTAAATGGTTTAAGAACTGCTTGTCTTAACTCCAAACATGTGCATGTGCTGGTTTTTATTTTACTTACTTCTTACCATGCTTAAAACTTGCTTTACTTATTTGATACAGAAACAATATTTATTGTGTTTGTTTCTTATAAAAGAGAACAGCAATTTTTTTGTAAAGAGAAGGTATAATAAAACAAATACACGAAAAAAAGAGAATGTGTTTAAGTATTTGTTTTTTGTACTTTTGCAAAAGCCTAGTACGAATATATTCTTCTTGTACTGTGTACTACGATTTTTCCATTATTTGTTACCAATAAATGGAAGTTTTTTATAATTTATGGAAAAAAACAATCCCTTACAAATCCGCAACCAAATAATTTTTTTAACATTTTTGCTAAGAAAATATTGCCATTTGTAATTTTTATATTAAAAACGCTATGTTCTAATAATTGTTGGAAAATTATTTAAATGACAGATAGTTCTCGCAACAGAAAGATACAGAAAAACTTGTGTGAGAAAACCCATTTTTTGTTTCATTTTGCACTGTTTCTGTCCCGATTCACTGGTTTTATGCGGAAAATTTTACGATGCGAGAAATACAGAAACGGGGCACTGAAATCGAAAACAAATGAAGTTTTAATCAAAGGAGATTTTTAATAATTGTTTTTAAATTAGTGTAGTTTTTCTTGATTTTAAGAGTAGTAAAGATAAGTAGTACTTAAAGAAGGAAGAGCATAAAATCATGCGGAATAAGAAAATTACTGAAAAATTACACAAAAGTCGGTTAAGTGTTATTTAGGTTATTTCTAAAAATATTTATATTGAAATACATATTTGAAAATATACATAGGAATTTCAAAGATTTTTCAAAAATACAGTGATTTATCAATATAATTTTAAAATTTATGGAATTTTCTTTAAGAAAGTTTAAGTAATTTGAAATTTTACTGTTTATAACTTGTCGGTATGTATACTTATTTAATGTTTTTTAATATAATTATTTGGTAAAAAAAACTTTTGACTGTAAGCCATATACATACTTTTTCCCCATTTAATGTACGTTACGAAAGGCGAATTTGTTTATATTCGACATAATATTTTACAATGATTCTCAAAATATTTCAAATAGAACAAGTGTTTAAACAGTTATTTATAATATGAATTATAAATTTGAAATAAAATGTACAAACAAGAGAAAAAAGTTGTTATAATATTTTAGATATGCTTATGTAAATTAGAAAGTATTTACACAAACTGCATTTTGCATATCGCCAAACGTAAATTTTGACAAAAGGATTAAGAAATCGCCACATTTTAAATTTGGTTATATATTTCTACATTTGTTAACTTTTTCAAAAACTTTGGTTGCAAATATTGTATTGGTTGTGGCAGCACTGGTGTTGGCATTTGCAAATTGAGTAAATAAATATTCAAAGAAAAACACTCAATTCACATGAGGGCTTTTACGACGTCGTTTTATCTTGATTCCCTTTTAAAGCAACTTCCAAAATCTCTTTGCGTTCATACGATGATTTTTGGTTGCAAGTCTTTTTTTTATTTACAGTATGGCCTTGATTATCCGTCATTCGATTAACCGGTAGCATCAATTAACTGGAAAATATAATTTTTTTTGCATTGATTGAAATCACCTCTGTTATCCTAAATTATACACAAATTTTATTTTTCCTTTAATTTAGAACAATCAAAACAAATTTAAATAAACGAATTTCCCAACGTACTGGAAGCATATTCGGCCAATTACTTTTTTCCCTATGTTTTCATAATAAAACATAACATATTTATATAAAATATGAAACACACCAAAAAAAAAAAATTAATAGTCAAGAATGCTGCCGGTCCCGTCTGTTATCGTATTTTCAACCACACACTTCAAAGTAAGAAAAAGAATAAAGCGTAAAAAGAAAAAGTTAAAAGAAAAATATAAAAACCGACATGAAAAACACAAAACGAGTCGTTTTGTTTACCCCTCCCTCTTCTCTACACTGCTGCCAACAAACCAAAAGAGACGTCGACAAAGCCTCCATGTGAATTGCCTGAAAGAGTGAATAGAATGCGTGCCTTTCTTATGATAAAGTAAAATACAGACTGCAGTCTCTTATATATTTTTACTCTTAAATTCTGTAAACCACTCTTTAACTATTTAAATATCTGAATGAATATTGGGATCACTGATGGGATTTGTGGTACAATTGTACCAAATTTGGTACAATCGAAAATTAATTGATACACTGGTACAATTCATCCTGTTTTGGTACAATTTAAAAAAAAAGACACACGTAGTTTTATAATTGTTTGAGGTAGATCAACTTACGTTTCTCTTCAATAACACAATTTCTAATAACAAATCTCCAGCCCTGACCAGAACTACTAAAAATGTAATTATTGTTAATTTATTTTCATATGTTTAGCTAACATATTATGTACATACTTACATAAGTATGTGTACTCCTATTAATGTAGGAAACCGGAGATCAAGTGTCTCGAAATCGCCACTTTGGTCCATTGTTTTGGTGACACTATCAACGAAGCATCTACATTTTTGTTTGCCTTTGATAAAAAATAAAATAAAGATATATTTTAGCTCCTTCTTAATTTGTTATACCCACAACACAATAGTGGAGAGAGTATTATGCGTTTCTGCTGATCTATGAACACTAAAAAATATAAATAAATAGTACACCGATCGACTCAGAATCACTTTCTGAGTCGATTTAACTATGTTCCTCCATTCAGCTGGATGTCTGTCCGAATAACCTTGTGCTTAAAGTACTGGTCGCAATCTTTAAGGTAGATCGGTGAAATTTTATACATAGGTCAGAGTTGGGATCTGGAAATTCTTAAATTGTACCGTCTTAATGGCAAAATTGTACCAAATTGACATAAATTGTACCAAAATTTCGCTATAAAATAAAAGAGCATTCATGGTAAGAATTCATAGCACTTTTTTATTCAATAATAATAATTTAATACCCTACACCACAGTATATAAAGACAAATTTTCGATAGTGTACCCTATTTGGAACAAATGGACAGTCCTGAACCCGCCAGAACAAAATTATGTTAGGGTGTTAAGATTCATGTGAAAGTTCACTTTATTTTTGGTTTAAAGAAGGGTAAATCGAACAATAATTTTTCTAACTTTATGAATGGTTTATTAAAGGTTTAATAGACTATTTTTCGTTTATGAATACAACTTTAGCAATTTTGCCTTATATTTGGTTAATTAACCATTAATAAATTTTTATGAATACGGCTGTATATACATTAGGGCGGGTCGATTTGTATGGATGAAAAAAAAAATTAAAAGTCGAGAGGCGCGGATTAGGATTTTGTTATAGATCCATGGGTTCTTCGGAGAATTTTCTTAGAATTTTATGTAGATTACGTTTTTGCTATACGATTTTTAAAAAAAAAATTCGACCCGCCCTAATATACATATATAAAATAGGATGTGTGTTAGACTGGTCCTTATATGACCATACATTTTTTTTTAATATATTTAATGCAGCGCCCTTTTAAATTATTAATTATAGCAAAAATATGATTCTGTTAAAATTTCAAGTCAACATCTTAAAACAAACACGTGCCGCCGCATTGAGCTTTAAAACATTTATTTACATATGCATGTGTAAAACATTGTATGTTTTTCTATGCTAATAATAAGAATTGTCATAAACAAATAAATGTACTCGTACCTACGTATGTATGGACGTATGAATTTATAATTTGAGTTTTTTTTTTATATAAAAAGGCAAAAATATTAGTCTTGGTACAAAAATATGCCAAATGCATGTGTTAGGTGGACTTACATATGCACGACCTTTAAATCCTAATGCGGCACGTGTTAACATCAAAATATCAACTTAAAACTTTTACATAACGATTTTGTTTGCTAAAAATAAATTTTTAAGAGGGTGCTGCATTAAAAATATTGAAGTCAGAAAATAAGGACCAGTCTACTGCACATATCCGACAAGTCGGATCCCATCCTCACCGTCATCCTGCCTATCATACAGTGGCCCGTGATCTTTCCTATCATGGTCCTAACGCAGACCCTACTACTGCCCAGCAGCAACCCCGAATCGGACTTCTTAAGCAACGGCCCGATTCTTCCAAAATAGAAGCCTATTGGAGGCCTAACCGCCTCCATACAGTTAGGATCCTCCATCTCTGAGCCCTGTCTCGCCAACTCATGAGCAACATCATTGCCGCCTATGTCGCAGTGACCCGGCACCCAGCACAACCTCAGCAAAAACTCCCCTAAGAATCCCTCCAGAGCCGTCCTACAATCATCAACTGGCTAGGAGTTCACATAACAGCCGCTTACTGCCATAAGAGCCGCCTAACTGTCTACATATATAGTGACGTCCGAACCCCTATCAATGTTGTCTCTCATCAGACCCACGGCCTTCAAAACCCCCAGAACCTCCGACTGAAAAACACTGCAGTCGTCAGGAAGCCTATATGATCTAATGTTCAGATCCTCAATGTAGACCCCCGCACCCGTGCCCCACATCTTCGAGCCATCAGTGAAAATAGCCAATCCACCAAATAATCTGCTCCTTCCTGACCATCTCTCCCTCAGGGATGTTAGATGTTACGATTTTACGTAATTTTGACGATTTTTTTCGATGAATTTACCAAAATGACGATTGACGATTTTTGATGTAGTCACTTATGTTTTGACGATTTAATCCCGTCAATAAATTTACTTTAAACTTTAATCTGACATCAATTTTATAACACTTTAATCTGGCTTAGGTTGGTAGATGTGACGATTTTTCGTCATTTTGACGATTTTTTGAGAAAATACAGTAAAATTACGATTTTTTGACTAAAAGTAATAGTGTTATGATGATTTTCTGGCATCGATAAAACACACAAGAAATATTTACAATTATATTGAAAACAGTCCAAAACTTAAAAATCAATTTTTTGAAATACAAAAATTTTTGGAAATTAAACAAAAAAATTCCTCCCCCATCACAAACCAGGAGGATTTCATTAGAAGCATTAATAATTCATATTCTACAATTATAGAAATGCCATCGATACTGCAAAAATATACACTAGAGCCCTAATTTGCGTCTGTTCTATTTGGTCCGCGTTTTAAAAATTGGTTAAATCCCCTTTGCGTTTTTATGATTTCGATTTGCGTCGCTACATACGAATTTATTTTTCGATGAAGTCATAATCTCATGTGAAGAATTTTTCTCTTTGTGTGTAAAAAGGCAAATCCCATTTAATTCTGTTAGGTAAGTTATTCTTATTAAAATTGCGTGTTAGGAAGTAAGAAGTTACTTTTTAATAAGAAGTTGTGTAGAAAAATGAGTGCAATGAGAAGAAAATGTATTAGTTTGGAACTAATATTGGACGTAATAAAACGTTTCAAGTCGGGTAAAAAGACTGTTGATAAAGACAGAATCCTTGGTTTTTAGCACCTTTAACAATAAAAACAATTTACAATAGAGATAGCGCTAAAAATAGCTAGAGTTAAAGGCAAATGAGATTTTTTTATTATTTTTCTGAATATGGATAAATGAAATAAAAAAATTTTTGTTATGCATTTATGCAAATATATTTTTTCTTGTTTTCTTTTTAAATGATAAAAATATTCAGCTCACTTGCTGAAATAAATAGAATAAAACTTAACCATATCACTTTCTTCATCATAAATAGAATTTCTTGCTAAAAATTTATATTTTCGAACCAATCCGTGCAATAAATTGTTTTTAATTTGTAAAATATATATATTTGACGTTTTGTTGACGATTTTGTTCAATTTTCGTGACGATTTTGACGAATTTTGTTAAAACTTTTGACGATTTTTGAGGAAAAAAGTCTAACTACCCTGCTCCCAACAAACAGCTTGATAACCACGCGTTATTAAAATAAAAGCTAACAAATTATGCACAAGTTCAACAAAGGAAAAAATTCAAAAAACCAAAAAATTCAAAGTCTATAAAAGTATGTTGTTTTAACATATTTTTATAGGAAATCTATCAACTTTAATAATATATAAAAATTTTCCATTTATTCATAACACACTGAAATATTCAAATGCAAAGTCGAACAAGTGCATAAGTTCTGTTTAGAACATTTCTATTGCACGTTTTGTTTCGCTAAATAATCTTAATGGGAAACATTATGCATTGACAATTGCTTTTTAAATCTCGGTTTATATTCAAACAATATAAGGAAAATGTAAACGGAACGATGCGATTGCCAGTTACGGCAATTTTTTTCTTTGCTTTACCGTATATTTGTATACTATATTGTAGCGTGCGACATTTAAAAAGAACATTTGTTATCAGCGCGTCGAGGGTATTTGTACAATGCGCATCAAATATTAGTAAATAATCAGTGCTTTTCTCTTGGTACATATTTTAAATTTGTAGCGTGCGACATCGTAAGTGTAAAATACATAAATTAAAAAAAAAATGTTTTCTAAAATATCTTTATTTGCGATGGCCAACTACAAGCAGCAAGGACAGCTTATTCGATTAAAAAAAAACTTTTTTGAGACTAGCATTAATATTTTCAGTTAAGTAAGTTTTTGTTCTATATTTGTATTTTTCTTTATTGAAGATATGTTTTAAGTTTATAATTTGTGTGCGGAAAATAAATATATTGAAAGTTTTTAAAATAATGTAGAAACATAAAAGTATGATGGAACAAAATATCGCATGCAACATGTAGCGTGCGACAGTGATAAAAATTAAACTGAAAATTAACTACACAATATTTTTGAATCAAATAAAAGGATTATTAAGATTCATCAATAATGCATAAAATTTTAAAATTAGCCGCATTTAAATATTTCATCAGGTTTCGCTGAAATCAGTGGTAGAACTGTTTGCCTTAAAGGTGACTTCTGTTTTTGTCGCATGCAAATGCCTTGGTTTTTTTTTTAAATTATCTAGAAAACGAACAATTGCTCAAAGTCAACCTTAGCACAAATTATAGTGCTAATCAAGAGCAATAAGTTTCGCCTTTTGTCAAAAAAATAATGTTTTGGTGTATGTTTTTTCCACTTTTAAGGCGTACGAATGTCGCATTCGACATTGGAGAAATGCCCAAATATATTCTGGCTCCTTGAGTAATTCTAAGTCGATTAAGCCATGTCTGTCTGTTGAAAACACGCGCACTTTCGAAAAACTCAAACGAAATAAACAAACATGGTGTCAATTTGCTTGTAGTTATCCTAAGCAGTTTAGGATTGAAATCCTGCAAAATCGGTTCAGTAGGACCAGAGCTATGAATCATAATGTTGAACTACCACCTTAAAAATTGATAATTTTGTTACAAAAACTAACATAAATGGTGGAACAATGCCGGAATGATATAAGATTTTGCAAAAATTCCTTTTATTCGACTGCAAATCGCGCTGTTAAATATCGTGAAGATCCGTCGATAATTTACCATAGTCCATAGGGATCGCACCACTTTATTTTACATAGTTAGCCCTTCTTAAAATATAATTGTAATAATAATATAATTTTAAGGTTTTTATTCATTTGTTGTTTCTTAGGCGATTTTGTAGGAATTTTTATACATACATGCATTTTAATTTATGCGTTATTTTTAATTAAGGGACACCCATTTTATTTTACAAGAAGGTAGGGGTATCGTTATATGCGAATTCGACTAATGCGATAAATCGCATAAACCTAGATTTAGTTGTATAAGAGGCTTATTATGTATTACAAAATGAAAGAACATACACACCTTCCCTGTCGGATTTTTATAAGCTGGCTCAACATAAAGTTGACTTTTTGCTGACTAATTTACAACTGTATCATACAAGATACAGTTTTGAGTCAATAGTTTTTTTGTATGACTGACTTTTTCTCGATAAGTATCGAACTAACTTTTAGCTAACTCGAAACTTATGCAGAGATTAGTGAGTTGTTTTGTACAACTGACTTCTTCACGATTAGTATTGAACTAGCGCTTGACTAACTTAAATCTGATGCAGTTTGTTTCATGTTTTAAATGTAATATTCTATTCTATTTGTATAAATTATTTATTTAAATACATCTCTTTTTCAAAGTGAAAATATTGTGAAAGCCGTTTTGGGCATGCTGCTAGTGTCTTAGTTATAATTGAGAGTTCTTCTGTAAACAAAGGGGTAATACAACAAAAGCGAAACAAAACATATGTGTAACGGGTAGTTTAATATATCTCTGGTTCTCTGGAATAAGTAGGTTAAAAAAGCTAAAATACGTCAATTGTTCTTTCTTTTAATTTGTATCCAAAAACAAACTCAAAATGAGATAACTTGTGGTTAGTTGAAACTTATGCAGAGTGTGTGAATACTGACTTTTTAAAGAAAACGAGCTAGATTTTGAGTCAGTTGTGACTATTTTTTAATGAACCATTAGTTAGTTTTAAGTTAACTTTATTTCCGTCAGGGTTTGTATGAAAAACTTTCTTTTCAAAATGCACACACAATAACGGTACAGATTATGTTATATACAGACATACCTAGATAGCTAATTTTCTTATTTCTATGTTGATAAAACTTACCTTTCTAATTTGTCTATTTATTTGTAACACTGTAAACATTCAATCATCTTAATTTATTATTAATAAAACTTTATTTCTATTCTTGCTTTGTTTTGTTTGCATACATTTTTTATTTAATTAAGTTAACTTTTTGTTGCTTTCTTTTTATTTTCAAATGATATTAACCGTTAACTCATTACATCACACACTGCACGTGCACGCTTTTACTAGACCTTTCATTTTGGCTTAAATGCTTCAAATCACCAACTTGAAATGCTGCCGTCATCCCATTCAGATGGTGCCATCTATGCTCGTAGTAGTGTACGAAATCAAGACGAATTAGATACTCAGTGGATTCCCAGATCCAGTTCATTAAACACTATAATTTCAAACCATATGGAGTTTTCCGAAGACGACGAAGAGGTTCTTCGTACGGTTATAGATGAAGACGTAATTGGAACTGAAGAGACTGGAGCCGCACGAATACGAGATCGCCCTATAAGAAAAAAGAAACCAGTAGAAGAAATTACGAAACGTGCGAAGTTGTCCAATCATCCCTCTAAAACGTTAGCCGCTGGAATTCGTACACGTCGAAAACTGCGCGACGCAACGCCTGATATAGATGTTGATGTTGAATAAAAAATAATTTGCAATGCTCATCTTAGATCTCTTTACTACTTTTCGAATATTTGTCGATTTTATTTAATTGAATTACTTACATTTTTATATCATTTTAACTGTTAAGTTAATTTCATAAATCGTTTTTAATTATAAAACTTTATTAATTATTATGAATATTTGAAATAACATTACTTACACCTAATTCGGCATAACTAATTTACATTTTAACAAAAAAAAAATAAAAAATTATTCTTATATGTAACTAAAAACAGTACCCCTTTAAGATGGATTTTGCCATAATAAATTATTACACCGTTTTTGTATTATCAGCCTTAATGACTCAAATTACATTTTATAAGATAATTTTTGAAAAAAAAGCGAAAAAGTACTCACAAAAGTGGGATTTTAAAGATAATGCTCAAGATAATATGCCGTAACCAAATATAAAAACAATTAATATACATATATATAAATAAATATTTTTATAACAGTATTGTACTTTTTTTCTTTTAATCTATGTTTTAAGGATTAGCATTCTTATCTTGGTGCTTAATAGCGTGACCAATTCAAGTTTTCAAACAGCTTACATCTGCGTTTTTTTTGTTTTTTGTTTATAAGGGGTGTTCTGGAAATCGGAAACGAAAGAATTTGGAAGTTGTTTTTAATACAATTTTAAAGTAATTTTTATTAGTTTTGTTATATAATTCTAATTAATCAGGCTTAAGTTCATCAAATTTAATTTTCATTAAATTATTTTTATGAAGAAAAGAATTTTACAACATGAAAATTAATAAAAATTGTTATTGATAATCATTCATTCTTGACTGACCTGAGATTCGAACCCAGGCGGCTGGTTACTATGACATTTTTCGATCGCAACCAGTCGATCTCCTCAGATGGATTTGCCGTCCTTCATTCGCAGCCATCGACGACTGCTGACGTCAATAGTCAAACATCAATCCTTAAACCAAATTGTATGTTAACCTTTGGTAGATCGACATTTGCTTTTGTGAATGATTATCCATTTTAATTGATTTTACATGTTTTTCCTTACTTCTGTTTTTTCCGTACTTTTGTCAAGAATTCTTCTTGAAGTCCACAGTACATTTTTTTGTTTTTTCATTTTGTCTTTCTTTTTCTTGTTGACCTTTTTCAGCACAAAAATAATTTTAATTAATTTTCATGTTCTAAAATTCCTTTCTTCATAAAAATAATTTAATGAAAATTAAATTTATTGAAAGTTTGGATTAAAGACCATAAATAGTTCAACAAAATAACCACAATACTTATTATTATTAAAGCTAAGGCACGAGCTCTATGTGTACATTTGTCCTTCAAGTTGTGTTGAAAAAGGTCAACAAGAAAAACAAAAACAAAAAAATGTACTTTGGACTTCAAGAAGAATTCTTGACACAAGTACGGAAAAAACAGAAGTAAGGAAAAACATGTAAAATCAATTAAAATGGATAATCATTCAAAAAAGCAAATTTCGATCTACCAAAGGTTAACATACAATTTGGTTTAAGGATTGATGTTTGACTATTGACGTCAGCAGTCGTCGATGGCTGCGAGTGTAAGACGGCAAATCCATCTGAGGAGATCGAGTGGTTGCGATCGAAACGTGTCATGGTAACCAGCCGCCTGGGTTCAAATCTCAGGTCAGTCAAGAATGAATGATTATCAATAACAATTTTAATTAATTTTCATGTTGTAAAATTCCTTTCTTCATAAAAATAATTTAATGAAAATTAAATTTGATGAACTTAAGCCTGATTAAAAATATTGAAAGTTTGGATTAAAGACCATAAATAGTTCAACAAAATGACCACAATACTAATTATAATTCTAATTAATATAGAAATATTTGTATAATATTTGTCATAAAATTCATTATTACAGAAATTTTATTAAAAAAGACGTTAAAAATTCTTGCGTTTTCGATTTCCAGAACACCACTGTATGACTATTCGAATGTCAAATATGCTCGGATTTTTAACTCAAACCCCCATTTTTAAAATTTTTTTCAATTTGCTAATTATAATCACGACTTTTTATACTGTCCACCACTACCCTGGAAATTATACGACCAGTCCATACACGCATGTAAAATATAGCCCATGAGGGACTAGGGCAAGTCCAAAGGTAATCAAAATGTATTAAAAAAAGCATGGTCTATTTAACATTACGATGTCCTAGCGCTGGACCATATAACCCAGTTTTGCATTACAACGGCGTAGTTTTAAAACAACTCAATGTTCATACATACTCCCAGTAGATTAGTTTTGAAACTACTCTATTGTATGCTCCAGAGGATTAGTTATGAAACCGTTTAAAAACGAAGACATGTCGTTTAAAAACGAAAACGCCTTCTAGCTTCAAACACTTTTTTCTTTGACAATGACATGGTCCATGATTGCATTACATTGGACCATGTTGTAAGTATGTAGTCCATTTGATCTTAAATGGATCAAGTAGTCAGTCCAATATTATTTGCAGGGTAGTGGTGAATGAGTTTGTCTAAGAGTCAGTTTAGTTAATCTAATAATAATAAATTGATATTTATTCTTATTTGACCTTTATGTTATAACTTCTTTTAATTATTTAAGCTTGAGGTCGTTATCGTTTTTGTTATTATTAAAATTTGTTAATTTCCTGACGATGCTAACCAAAGGTTAGCGAAATATTGAGAAAATAAATATAATTTTTTATAAAAAACGACCTCAAGCTTAAATAATTAAAAGAAGTAATAATAATAAAGGTATTCATTTCAGTTTTTTTATATGTTGGAAAAATGGGAAAGTGGAAAAATGTAATTTTTGTTACAACAACCACAAGAAAAAAAATTCCATCAAAAGTTAAATTTTTGTCAAACTATAACCAAGTGTAAAATAGTCAGGGTAAAAAGATGTAATTATCCACTATAAACGTCAGACGAAATGATGTTGCCATTCATAAAAAATTGCTAATTTTCAATACAAAGTACGAAAAATTACATCTCTTTTTATAAACTCTTGAATTGTACAACTCTGATTTTAAAAATTATTTTTTATGGTTACAACATTTTAAACATTTCTTTCTTATTTAACTTTCAAAAAGAAAAAACACATATTAAGAATGAGTTCCATAAAAAAAGTTATTAAAAAAGAATTAAAAAAGAAATGAATGAATGAAGTAAACATTTCTGCAATTTAATATTTCAAACTTTATTTTGAATTGTTTTCATGAAAATGTATCTTTACATACCCTTATTTTCGTAAATATTATCAATTTTAGTTAATGATGTGACAATTTAATAAATTAATTAATTCACTTTTTACACTTATTTGGCATATTGAAAATATCCATTACTTCCACGAATTGACAGTTTGTTCTTTTTACAAAAAAAATAAAAAAACCCGTTCACGTCAATAAGAGTGTAATTTTCTTTTTTCCATGTTTCCAACCAAAAAAAAACTTTGAAATGAATACCCTTGATATTAATCTTCCTTTAATCCTCTCACGTTTTTGGGTGAAAGATTAAAGCTTTTCGCATTGCCATATGAATTTACAATATTTTTGTGTATGTATAAGTATGGCAGTTTAAAACATTTTCAAATCATTGCTCGTAACGTGAAAAAGAAGAGGAAACGGCGAGAATTTTGTATTGTGTTGAAAACTATATTTTAAATACACATTTTATCTTACGAGGTGGAATATTAAATAAAACTTGTTTATGAAAACATGAACATTGAATGTTTGGTCAATCAGAATGTTTTGTCATTAAATAAATAAAAAAAGATTTGTCCCTATTCTTATTGCCATTGGTTTACTTTAAATTGTCGTATTCAAATGTTTTATTAATTTTCTACAATAGTTTTTACCTATGTTTTTTCATAATTAATATTTCCTTTAATTAGCTGTTCGTACTTTTGAACCACCCAAAAACGAGTTTCAAAGATTAATTATAATTTAATCGCTGATCTTTATGTCAAAAACTGGCTCTAAGTTTGTCATTAATATTTATCTAAGACTCCAAAAAGTATATACCGAGTCCTTGAGAAGTTCTAAGTCGATTTGGACATGTTGGTCTGTCGGTCAGTCTGTTAAAAACATGATCTCTTTCCAAATACAACAGGAAATAATCATTCTTATATTGGTTGTCGTAAACGACTGTGTCGCGTTTGCACTTAGTCGATTAAAAAACAAGGTTGTGTGTTGCTTTAATCTATTACAAAAAACGACACCGTCGTATAGGACAACGAAAACCACAATAAAGCTGAATATTCAGCCTTATTCCGGTTGTCGTAATCGATCAAGTCGTTTATTGTAAGAGATTAAGGAACACTGGCTGTGTGTTACTTTAATCTCTGACAAAAAACGACTTGATCGATTACGACAACGACAACTGGAATAAGGCTGATTAGGTTCAGACTCTCTCTAATTCTTCTAAGGGCTAATAAATCAGTGCAAGTTAAAAAGTGTTTTAATCTGCAAATCTATTAACCATTTAACTTATAAACCATCTCAACTCAGTTTAGTTGTAATTAAGACAACTAATTTTGATCAGTACACCGCAATATAGCAAAGTTATAAACCATAATACAAAAATTAAGAAATTACAACTCAACTGAGTTGAGTTGTAAACCGTAATAGGGGCTTAAACTACAAATACGGACCATATGAATTTGACAACATTTATCGCAGTGTTGTCAATATATTCCCCCTTATTGTTTGGTAATAAATTAAACAAAATAAATTTCACATCCTCTTTAATCTATTACCAAACGGTCGTAGGCGTATTTTAAATACGCCAAACACAATAAGGGTGATTATTTTTTAAACTACGTATACATATATGGGGCACTGATTTACAGCTGTTGCGTTTAAAATACAGACAAATTAAAATTTAGTTTAAACGTTCACTGATTTATACGCCATAAGCTGTTTGGGATTAAACCTAACCTAACCCAAATGTGGAAAACCTCCCTTAAAACTTGATATTTTTGTTACAAAAACAAACATATGTAAATTGGTGACAAAGTGCACCGATTCTTATTAATTATACTATACAAAATATACCATAGACCACATATACATAAATCCCACTGTCGGAATATACTTTAATACGCCTGAAACCATATCAAATACATAATTCTATTGCAATAAAATTCGGCCAATCATACGGTCTTGTTCTGACAATCGCAAAAGGCTAAACGATTCTGACTTCAAATTGCATAAAAGGTATTCTGTAAATCGCAATACCAAGAAGTTTGGCGACTTCAAATTGCAAAAATATGCTCGAGGGAATTAGTTTATTTAAAAAAAAAACTGACAGAACGCAAGGCAAACGCACGAGTTTAGCAGATATCACGCAACCAATACTCGGAGCAGACTTTTTGTCGTTGTACAACTTGATGGTCAACATACGCCAGTGCAAGCTCGTAGATAGTTTAACCAACGTTAAAACTATTTGTTCTTTAAGCAAGAATTGTGAGTTGTATAAAAGTTTGTCATTTATCAATCCAACCCATACATCATATAACACACCATATCGTACCGCTTTGCCCCGACAAATTCAAAGTCGCCAAATTCGAAATACAAACCCTTATGGATCTGGGTATATGTCGCCCGTCACGAAGTCCTTGGGCCTCACCTTTACACATGGTTTAAAAAATATTTCTGTATAAAGCAGCCGAACACCAGTACCTCAATTCTGTAACTTTTTGAATTTAACTACCGATATCGAATATTAAACAAATATTTCCCTATTAAACAGGATCTTAAACATAAAATTATAAAAATTAGGTTTTAAGTTTATTAAAAACAACTTCCAAATTCTTGCGTTTTGCGTTTGCGATTCCCAGCACACCCTTGATATTTTTGTTTCGAAATATTAACGACAAATATCAGTACAAATATAAGAACGTCAAAGTTGAAATTTTTTAAAATTAATAAAAAATTTAAACCAAACTTGCTTGTAATAAATTAATTTTAACAAAACATGAATGAAAACGTGTAAATATTGATTATATTTCTAAACAAATATGTAAGGGGGTAATTTTCTCAACGCAAGGTGAAGTGAACAACAAAATTACCCCCTAAGTTTCAAATCTTTTTATACATAAGCAAAAAGTTCGTGGTACCTGAGCCACTCTAGCACAACATTTTGCTTTTACTTTTTATACCCACACTACTGTACGTGAAAAGGATATATCCCCCAAAAAAGACTCGATTATGATTAAAAATTTCAAAAAATTCTAGCTGGGATATTATGTGTTTGTGCAAATGTATACACATATAAAAATAGGTTCTGGACCCACCCTTCAGTATACTGATTGACTCAGAACCATTTTCAGAATCGATCTAACGAAGTCCATCATTCTATCAGGCTGGCTGGATGTCTGCCCAAGTTAACCTTGTGCGATAAGTACAGGTCGCAATTTTGGTAATAAGTCTACCAAATTTGGCACATACATATGTTTATTTTCACAAGGTCGACGGCTATTCAAAATGGTGAATAGTGGTTCTTTACTTTTCATAGCCCATATGAACACTTCTTTACAGGCTTTTAACCATCTTGTTTTATAGAGATTTGGGTCTAATTAGGTCCAAAAATATCTTGTTGCAACCTTAATCAGCAGAACAAATTTTATAAGAATCGGTTCATATTTGACTACAGCTCCTATACGAATACACTTATAATAAGTTACCTTAGTAATAGCTTCTATGTTATCCCATAGTGGTTATCATAGTAATGGCACAAAAATCTCTTATGTGAATTTTAACCTTACAACATACTCTCTTTGGCGGAAGCATGATCGCCCAAATACTGTAATGTAGGGTCCGCTTGGTCGACTATACTTTCTTACTTCTTCTGTTAAAAATTGGTTTCTTTACTCTATTTTTTTTATCTGTAAACAGTACAAGAACTTTTTTTGTGTCGTTAGCTACCGACATTGTTTACCGATAAAAATAGTTAAAACTTCATTACAGAATAACTCTTAACGATAGTTATCGTTAGCTAACGAATTTTGACTACTTAACGACAAATTTTTGTCGTTAAAAAGTTATAGAATTTCAGTACTGGATCTTATGTAAAAATTTATTTAGGGCAGTAAAAAACGATAAATATAATTGATTGGACTGATGAGCAACACAGGCATTTTAAAACTGTAAAACTTCTCTATGTGAGGACACGTTACGAGTCAAATGAACCACTGACCTTTACAGTAGATGCGTCAGGTACCGCCATGGGCGCCATTTTACAGCAACTCGACAACAACATATGACAGCCATTAGGTTTCTATTCTGAACGGTTACATCCAGCACAACAAAAATATAGTATCTTTGATAAGGAACTGCTGGGTCCAATAAAGCTGTTATTTAATTTCGCCACATGGGGAAGGTAGAAATGTTTGTATTAACACCGATCATAAGCCCTTACATCAGAAATTAGAAAAAGCTACACCACGGCAAGCCAGCTATTTTGTTTTTTGGGTCAGAAAACGTTATAGCCAATGCCCTTGCACGAATTAACGCTTTGCACACAACATCGAATATCCATTTTTAACATCTCCTTTCCGTAAAATAGTTTTTGATCTAATTCAAAACATTAGTAACCCTCGCGTAGCCAAAACAACAAAACTAATTTTAAAACGTTTCATATTGGCCAGGTGCGAGAAAAGATTGCAGAAAATTGTTTTAAGAATATATTCCATGCCAACAAAGCAAAAGCCATCGATATGTCGAAACACCAATTTCTGCTTATGCTCTTCCCGGAGCAAGATTTGAACATGTCAACATCGATATTGTGGGTAATCGTTACTGTCTCACATGTGTTGATCGTTTCACCCATTGGGTTAAATCATACCCATTCGAAGACGTGACACCCGAAACAATATCATTCAAATTTTACCAACAGTGGATATCACGATTTGGTGTTCCGCAAAGAATTACCACGAAACAGGGCAGGTAGTTCGAGTCGAAACTGTACCGAGATCTGAAACGCCACTTGGCGATTACCTATCTTATGCCAATAGCATACCATCCAATTAATCTATCGATGCCATAGAGTTATTTGTTAGATATTAAAGTTCGCAGTATTTTTATACTAAAACAACAAATACAATTTTGATTTTATTTATCTAAATCTTTTAAGTTTGAAACATGGTAGAATAAGTACAAGGTATAGTCATTAGAATTTTTGTTGTCAATTTCTTAACCCATTAACGTCAAACAAAAGAATATATGGAAAAAAATTGAAACAAGCGTCAAAAATTAAATAAATTATTTTGACATTACGTGGGTAAATAATAAAAACTCTCCCTTATGAACATACCTGGTACTTATTATACTATGGTTTGAAATATAAAATTATGTAATGAAAAATTTATTAATCAAATTAGTATATACATTAGGGTGGCCGTTATTTACTTTTTTTTTATTTCTTAGATTCTCGCCCCCCCCCAAATCGGTTCAGTTTTATGTAAAAAAAATACAAAAAAATTTCGTAGCGAGCAATTGTGTTTTAGGGGGGCGTCCGCCCCTCAAAGTTTGCCATCAAGCCATTTATTCAAATGTAATTTGTTTGCATATTACTATCTCTTAAAAACAACATTTTACAAGAATATGATATATGGCAATATTTTAGTTCTTCTAGTCAACAACATTAGCTTCCAAGAAAGTTTTTTGCTAAAATTAATATTTTAGAAAATAATTAAGAAAGTAACAACAAAATACCAAACTTTTTATATACGCTTTAAATATATAAAAGCCGGATTTAATGTCAAGTGACAAAATTTTGAAATCGATGTCTTCCGATTAGGATGGAATTTGCACCAAGGTTAGTCCTATTGGATGGTAGTTTAGACACAAATTTTCAACAAGATCGGTCAAAAAGTTTCCGAGTTAGAGGGGGTCAAAGTTTGAAATTTTGGCCATACAAGTATTTTTTCTCATCCATGTAACTTATTACCTATTGGTGTTAGCAAAATTTGTCCCAAGTAGCTTCGATAGCTATTTTATCAATCTTTTTGAAAAAAATTTTTTTGTTTTTTTAAAAAATTTAAAAATTTTTTTTTTTTAAATTTAAAACTTGGCTGAAACAAATAAAAAAAAATTTTTTAAGTTTAAAAAAAAAAAATTTAAAAAAAATTTTTAAAAAAACCAAAAATTTTTTTTTAAAAATATTGATCAAATAGCTATCGAAGCTACTTGGGACAAATTTTGCTAGCACCAGTACGTAATAAGTTACATGTATGAGATAGAACACCTGTATGGCAAACTTTGACCCCCTCTAACTCTGAAACTTTTTGACCGATCTTGTTGAAAATTTGTGTCTAAACTACTATCCAATAGGACTAACCTTGGTGCAAATTTCATCCTAATCGGAAGACATCGATTTCAAAATTGGGTCACTTGACATTAAATCCGGCTTTTATATATTTAAAACGTATATAAAAAGTTTGGTATTTTGTTGTTATTTTCTTAATTATTTTCTAAAATATTAATTTTAGCAAAAAACTTTCTTCGAAGCTAATGTTGTTGACTAGAAGAGCTAAAATATTGCCATATATCATATTCTTGTAAAATGTTGTTTTTAAGAGATAGTAATATGCAAACAAATTACATTTGAATAAATGGCTTGATGGCAAACTTTGAGGGGCGGACGCCCCCCCTAAAACACAACTTCTCGCTGCGAAATTTTTTTGTATTTTTTTTTACACAAAACTGAACCGATTTGGGGGGGGAAAATATAAGAAATCAAAAAAAAAAAGTTCTCCATACAACTAACGGCCACGCTAATATACATACATATAAGCAAAAACTTATGTGATAAGAACAAAATTATATCGGGTTTTCCCATAAAGACTTGACAACTTTTTTTTAAATAAAACACAAACCATTTGCCACAGCGGGCACGTCGGCAGCGGTCGATTGGTTGGACCCAATTTTCGATGACTCGGTCACATATTTCGGCGGTAAAGGCCGCTATTTCTCGTTCAATGTTGGCTCTTGAGTTCTTACAACGTCTTCGGCTTGTTGGCATAGAGCAATGATTTGACGTTGCCCAAAGAAAAAAGTCTATAGGCGTTGAATCGCACGAACGAGGCGGCCAATTGACTGGTCCATTTCTTAAGATAACACGCTCAACAAACTTACTCTTCAATAAATCGATTGTAACGTGTGCTGTGTGGCTTGTGCCACCGTCCTGTTGAAACCACATGTCGTCCAAGTCCATGTTTTCCAATTCGGGCCAAAAATAATCGGTAATAATGGCGCGATTACGATCGCCATTTACATTAACGTGATGATCGTTATTGTCGACGAAAAAATTTGGCCCAATCACGCCGCCGGCATGCAAACCGCACCAAACAGCTATTTTTGTGGATGAATTGGTGTACTATCTGCTAGTAGGAAGTTACTAGGAACCGATGTACGTTTGTCTAGGAAATTAACAGCACTGGTCATACATTCATATTACATATTTGCACAAAAGCAACACATGTGTAAATACCTAAATAAGTATGTACATATGTATGTACGTACATACATTGTACATACTTAACCCAGTTGGTCATGTGTTCAAGACAACGTCGACGACGCGTACAGCCCATGCAAATCGTCGACGACTTTTTAGTTAAAATTATGAATCTCGGAACCATTTAAAGGAAAAACCATAATAGTGGAGAGGGTAATCACCGTAAAGTATACCGATCGACTCAGAGGTCACAATTTTAGAGATACATAATTTGATAAAATTTCGTACAAGGGCCAAACCCATTCTAAATGGGCTGAATCGTAGGACAACGAGGGGAAATCGGGGCCAATTTTAGAGGTCGCAATTTTAGAGATAACTAGCTGACCCGGTCCGCGTTGCTGGCCCTAAGCAAACATTAGTGTTGTATTACCAGACGATTAATATTGAGCCCTAATAGCAAAAATGATGTAACCAACAAAAAATTAGTCAAATCGATAGAGCCGTTTTCTGATTTTAAGGAAATCGAAAAAAGCGGGCGGGGCAAAATTTTCTTTCCGTAAAAACCTAAGTTGAACCATGGCGATCATTTTAAAGAAAAAATCGTCCAAATCGGTCAAGCCGTTCTCCAGTTATACGCTTAATAGAAAAAGTGGGCGTAAATGTAGGCGTGGTAAATTTTTCTTTCGATGAAAACTTAAAGTTGATTAATACGAACATTTGAAAGAAAAATTAGTCAACTCGATGGAGCCGTTTTCTGATTTTAGGTAAATCGAAAAAAGTGGGCGGGGAAAAATTTGTCAAATCGATGGAGCCGTTTTCTGGTTTTTTGTAATTCGAAAAAAGTGGGCTTAAAAGTGGGCGGGGCAAAATTGTCTTTCCGTAAAAACCTAAGTTGGACCATGGCGATCGTTTTAAAGAAAAAATCGTTAAAATCGGTCAAGCCGTTCTCAAGTTATGGATTTTGCCACGCCCCTCCGCCCCCAGACCGAAAATCAAAAATCAGACTTCACAGTGTCACCCGCCTGAATATTCTGAAGATTTCATCAAAATCGACCCAGCCGTTTTGGAGTCCATACGTTACATACACACACACATACACACATCCTATTTTATATATATAGATAGATAGATATAAGATTTGATCAAATTTGTTAAATAGGTTCTTATTGGCACAACGGCAAGCCCATTGAAAATAGGCTGAATCGAAGGACAACAAAAGGAGATGGTGCGAATTTCTGCCTCGCAGAAACTATCAAACTGATTTTAATGAAGTTTAAAACTTAGATAGATCCATATTTATATATCTGCTTCTTTGAAACTAACTAACAGATATAAATAAATTTATATGGACACATAAGCTATGCAGTTTTTCCAAAATAAGACCAGAAGGACAAGTTCTGCCACTCACAAACTTTCAAACCGATTTTAATTAAATCTAAATTATTTATAGATCCATATTTATAGAGATCCATATTTATTTGGACACATAAGCATGATACTCCATGGGTCCCGAAAATGTGTTTTGAAATACTGTGGTGAAGGGTATCATATGATCGGGATTGACCGACTTCTTTCTTACTTGTTTTAATTACAATATTTTTCTTTTTGTTAAGTTTCTTATCGCTCCTAAAAATTTTAAAAAATTATGACAGTCCGTTTTGCATTTTATATGTCGATACATTTTGTTTAATACTTTTGAAAATTTGGTCGGTTTCAAAGGAATATGGTAGGTTTTGCAGGCCCAGCGAATTAACGTTGAATAGCCCACAAAAATCACTATGGATGAGCTACAATATATTCATCATTCTTGTCTTTGAATCTTGTGGATAAGGAGGATTTCCCCTAACATGCATGTTCTGCATTAGGCGGTACTTTAAGCATTTTATTACTCCATTCCCATTACAATTGACTTGTTTGACGTATCAGACAAAGATTTATACGCCAATGTTCTATTATTTTTTTTAACCAAACAATAAAATTGTTTAAGTTTTATCACTTACGACGTTAGCCTATTTCAATACGAACATTTTATAGGATCCAGATGGGTGCAAAAATGACAAAGTTACAGAAGATTAATTGATGCCCCTATTGCAGTTCTCCACTCAACTCAGTTTGATCGTGTGCGAGTAAACCCACCCTGCAAATAAAAGGACCAGTCCAAACACGCGTGTAAAGAGTAGCCCACAAAGGACTAGGACTAGTACAAAAGTAACGTATGGAAAAAACATGGTCTATTTAACATAACGATGTCCTAGGGCTGGACCATATAACCCATCTTTGGACTGCAAAGGAGTAGTTATAAAACTACTCCATTGTGTACACAAGAGGATTAGTTTTAACTTCGTTTAACCCTTTCGGTACGGGAGACGATTAGTTAGTTTCAAGCTTTTATAATGGGCTATTTTTACAAAAATATGCATATTAAGCTAATATTTATCTTGTTTTGCTGTGTGCTATTTTGATAGCATTATTTATTAGAGCTTTAGTCCTACTGCACCGATTTTGCTGAATTTCAATCCCAAACTGCTTAGGATAACTACAAGCAATTTGGCACCAAGTTTGTTTGTTTCTTTTGAGTTGTTCGACAGTGAGCGTGTTTTCAACAGACGGACAGACAGACGGACATGGCTAAATCGACCCAGAATATATATACTTAATGGGGTCTGAGATGAAAAATAAAAAAGTTTCACACGGAATGACAAACTTAATATACCCTCTTCACAACCAATTGTGGTGGAGGGTATAAAAACAGATACACAACTTAAGCTACGGTCACACTTATCAAATATTTGACGAAAAAAACGTGACCAACAAGCATACTAAATAATTATTTCGTTCAATTCAAATATTTATTTAGATTATAATATCACATCTTACAAAAAACAATTGTTTGCTATGTCTAGTAGTATAATTAGCTTGTTTTGTGATATAAAGACCATGTTAAATCTCATTAACTGTTAACAAAAGAAGGGGTTACGCTTATTTGGTCAAATATTTAATAAGTGTGACCGTAGCTTTAATAGCCAACTGCCTGTTGAGTTGAGAATGGCATGAATTAACCCACTTTTCGATTTGTATCAAATCAAAGAAAACCACAACAAATAAATATATAAAGCTAAATTTTAAGTAACAATAAATTTAAGAAAATATTAAAACTATTGATATAACTTGAAAAGAGCAAAATTGCAAAAAAAATCTTCAAGTTATGGTGCGTACTGTCCCAAGTCAATCGTGTGAATAAATCTGAAAACACCCGTTTTAATCTTGGCCGGGCCGGTGTTTACAACGACCAATCTTGAATTGGAGTAATCCATTATCTGGAACTCACCCATAATAGACTCGAAGGTTAGCAGTACCCTGTAAAAAAAATTATTAGTGTTTAAGTTTAATTCTTCCCGAGGTGTACAGTAGTCTGAGGATAAAAAAGGAGTTTCTAATTTCTGATGTTACTCTTATGGATCACACGGCCACTATTCGTGACAATTGTTGTATTTCTGTTTTCCTCTACTATCTCACTTTTAAAGCGACTACTTAATTTCGTTCCCTATCTTCTGTTGTTCCGGCCAGGCACATACATAGTTCTTAATAGGCGTTTTTTTTATTATGTTAAGCAATATCTTGGTCCTGTTTCCGTTGTAGCCTTTCGATGTTTGACAGTCTTGTTTTTTCGTAGTGCTGTGGGGAAAATTCGATTGTACGTCCCTTCTTTTTGTGGTGGAATGAATTGAGTAGTTATACTCGTTCGCCGATCTTTCTAGCAATTCTTTGAATTTCATAGACCTTCCATCCTCTTTCAGACATCTCATTAATTCCGCTAATGTGGAGTGAAATCATTCTTTCTGCCGTTTGATTCACTCCTATAGGAAGGTGTATTAAAAATTTTATTTTTCAAGTCGTTTTTTATCATAAGCATGAACGATGTAGAATTTAATAAGGGGTTCATTGTCCATAACCACGTTCTTCGGTTCTCCATTAAAAACAAGAGTTCCCTTAGAGGCCTCCTAATGTTTTCGGTAGATCTGCTTTGTAGTTGTTTGACTTGCACATGTTTGGAAAATGTATCAATTGACGTTAGTATTAGTTTCTTGTCCGTAGAAAATATGTCGATATGAATGGTATGGCCAGGATACGGTGGAATTGGAGTCTCTTGATGTACTGGATTATTCGGATATCGTTCATACTTGTTTTTCTTTTAATTTTTCCACTCATTCCTGGAAAGTAATATTTTCCTAAAATCTGTACGATGAACTCTATTGTGTTGCTCGATTATTTTGTTTTCTTGATCATTTTCAGATGTTATATCTTCGACCAGGAGCTGAGAAAGCCTGCAATTGCAACTTGAAAAATGATTCGGGTATATTTTCTGGACTTTTCCCATTATCGGCTCGGGTGTTTTGAAAATAAATGAACAAACTTGGTGTCAAATTGCTTGTAGCTTGGGATTGAAATCCAAAAAATTCGGTTCAGTAGAATCAGACACATGAATCAAAATGTGAAACCACCACCTTAAAAAATTGTTAATTTTTAATACAAAAAATAACATAAATAATGGAACAATGCACGGCATGATATAAGGTTTTGCTGGAAATCACGCTGTAAAATTTCGTGAAGATCCGTCCATACTTACCCTAGGTGGCCTAGGATTGCCAGACGGCCTGGATTGTCCACTTTTTAGGGTATTGTCCACGTTCCAGCTGAACTGAAACTTATCCAGTTAAAAAAGTTTATTTAATTTTGAAAAAATTTTATTAATTATATTAATTAGTGTATAGAAGTAATCCTATACTAAGAAAGAATTTGCCGACAGACATTCCAATTAATGCGATAAAAAATAATGACAAAATTTATATAAATTGATCCAGTTTGCTTGTCATGCCAACTAGCAATACTTTTTGTTCATGGGCTTAAGTCTTATATCATATTAGAAAAGTATTATCAGATCGACTCCACTACAAGTGGCAGCTAAAAGGCTGCTGACTTTGGGAGTCCGAACCAATTTGTTTTGGTTTCGTTATCTTTTATTTAAAAAAAGTTGACATATTGAGCCGTAAACACTTAAAATAAACATCATTAAATTGAAATTCAAATCAATGGGGATTTCAGTTAAATTTTTGTTTAAATTACCGTCGTTTTTTTATTTTAAGGTAAGTTCTAATGAAGATAAGCTGTACTCATAGTATGAAGTAGAGATGGGCGCGTGTTGGATTTTTTCAACACGACACGACACGAACACGAAACCCAAGATGTCCAGCACGAACGAAACACGCACGGCAAAAAATTTCAAAACACGAGACCAACCGACACGCACGAAACTAAATTCAATAAAAAAAATTTTCAACTTAAATTCACTTATGTATGGATGTATGTACATACAAATATATTTTTGTTTTATTTTAACAAAAAAGAATCTTATAAACTACAATATATTTAGTTATTTGCAAATAAATATCTATGTGTTATTTACATATTTTTGTTAAGAAATAGTAACTTATCAAGATTTGCGCTCAATAATCTTGTGCGGCGTTCACTAAGAATAAGTCCAGAAGTTGAGAATACTCTTTCACTAGTCGCGGAACTTATAGGTATATTTAACACCTGTTTGGCAAGCTTCTGTAAAATCTTTAAATTGTTTGCATACTTCCAAAATGTTAATATATCGTTTTCCCATTGTGTTGAGCTATTATAGTAATTTTCAATTTCAATATCAATAATGCTTTTTTGTGATTTTATTTTTTTTGAATTGTATTCATCTCTGTACTCAGCGAATTCTTGGTTTTCGTTTGGTGTATCATTACTGTTATTATTTGTTTCCATATTGTCCATGCAATAATCTTCTATTATGGCCTTAACGGTTGACAGGATATGTTCTTTTTGTTGTGAGCTTAAAAAATTAAGTTTTTTAAATGGGGGGTTTAAAAAAAGGCCCACATAATGAATGTCTGTTGGGCTAAGCCTTCTCTCAATAGACTGTAGTGTTTTTGTTTTCAATTGTAATATGATGGTGGAGTCTAACATTTTTTGTTTACAATTATTTTTTAGCTTGTCGTACCATAAGACATAAATATGTATGGTTGGCGTTTTTTCAGAGCTAAATTGTTCAGAACATTCTTTAAAAAGCTTCAAAAAATCGAGAAGCTGACTTAGCAAGTCAAAATCTATTTTAGAAATTCGATTCAATTCATTTTTGTTTAATAATAAAGTCTTGACTTCATTTTGGACATCAAATATACTTTGAAGCATTATGTAAATGGAGTTCCATCGCGTCTTTATGTGTTGTTTTAAGGATTTAGTCAATTTTTTGTTTAATTCTGAATGCTTAAAGTATTTAACTAGTTTTTTTGACGCTTCTATAAGTTCGCATATTTCTGGTATAGGATTTTTCTCAAAAACATCGTCCATAACCAAATTTATATTATGGCACGCACAAGACAATCTTTTATAGTGGCTAAAAGCAGATACAACATTAGCTCCATTGTCTGTTACCATTACACCATTCAGAAGCTTTTCCCTTAATTCATAATCATCAAGAATACATACTACTCCTTGTAAAATATTTGATCCTGTTTTCCTTTCATCCATAAATTCTTTGACACCTAATATGGCAACATTTAAATTATATTCGTCACATATATAATGTGCAGTAAGGCTTAAGAAACTTTTCTGTGTGTATGTGTCTGTCCACATGTCCGTTGTAAACGATAATTGTTGACTTGTTTTCCCTTTAGTTCCTCCTTGATCCTGTTGTATTCTGTTGTCATAACTTTTGTGGTAATTGTTTTTCTAGATACGGAAAGGTCTTCATAATTTTGCATTCCATATGTGGCACCTGTATTTATTAGGGCTTGTGCGTACATACGAAACCCTTCACCTGCGTTATAATTTTACAATGTTAAAATTGTTTTTAGACAGACATACATACATACGCAACTCACCTTCTGTAACGCTCAGTGGCTGTAAGTCTTTAGCAATAAAATATAGCTGCTTGAGTGTGAGATCATTTAAAACACGTTCAGGTACCTTTTTTGGTAAAAATGAGGTTAATGTGGGCTGTTGTTTCCCTGATTGCCAATCACATTTATGGCGATTTAGTATTCCAGTCCCAGTCTTGGCCGTATAAGAAAAAACTAACTTGCATTTCTTACAACAAACGTAATTTATACGATTGCCATCATGTTCTATCAGATAAAAATTTTCCCAAACACTGCTTCTGGCTTGTTGGTTCACTATTAATTTATAATTCTCATCATTTCGACGAATAGCTTCTTGAATTTTATCCTTCATTTTGCTCACACGTTTATTTGTATAGCTTGATAACTTTTTTTTGCCAACAGCTTTTCAAACAATGCTGCAAACATTGCATGGTCAACAGCTGATCAGTTTTTACACAGAACATTAAACTAAACCCTCCATCTAGACGAGACAAAATTTTGTTGATATGTTATGATAAAAGATTTAAATAAAGTGTTTTGCTGATATTTTTTGCGTATACAATGACACAAAAAATGGAATTTTTTACTGAATACATATTTTACACCTACTATCATTTCGTGTTTTTCTTGCTCAACACGATACGACACGAACACGAAAGAAATCTATTTTTTCAACACGAACACGTCGTGTTGATCGTGCGTGTTTCGTGTCACGAAAAAAAACACGACTCGCGCACATCTCTAGTATGAAGTATATAAAACAAAATTATAAAATGAACATTAAACACTGGATACATACATACATATATAAACACGGGAACAATATTTTTATGGTTGATTTCACTGCTTTACAAATTTTAAATTTGGAAAAATACCAAGAACGCCACATGCCTAGATAAGTTAATTGGGACCTCCTGAACACGAAAAACGCTGTAATTTTTTTTTCTAAGTACCGTTTTTTAGATAACGGTACTTTTGTGTTTTTCGGTGTATGGTCCCACTCAAACCCTTGTGGAGCCCAGCCGAGAAGTCCGATCGAGATAAATGGTACATCGTTGCAAAGGTAATTGAATACCTTTTTTGTCGATATGTCCCAATTAACTTATCTAGGCATGTGGCGTTCTTGGTATTTTTTGGCTGTAAACCAGTGTTTTTAAGATTTTATTGTCCGCCGATTTTAATGAAACATATACTTATCGTTTCAAACGTATTTTTGTGTAGATATGCACAACATTAATTTTTTTCTAAATTTTCAGGATTAAAGGGTTTAAAAAGCGTTTATAATTTGGTTGTGGTTGAGTTTTTTATTATCCTCCCAAAATGTGTTTTTTCTTGCATTACCCTGCAAATAATATTGGACCACCTGATCAATTTTGATTAAATGGACTACTCCATGGACTGGTCCGATGTAATGCAAGCATGGTCCATGTCATTTTATAAAGTGTTTGTAGTGAGACGACATGTCTTCGTTTTTAATAACATGTTTTTGTTTTTAAACGAAGTTAAAACTAACCAAAGCTGGGCTATATGGTCCAGCCCTAGGGCATCGTAATGTTAAATATACCATGTTTTTCCATACGTTTGGGTTACTTTTTGAGTAGTCCTAGTCCCTTTTGGCTACATTTTACACGCGTGTTTGCACTAGTCCTAATATTTGCAGGGTATACAAGCAAACACATATGTACACACATGCATAAACGACGGTTATGCTCTATGTTGTTCTCCCAAAATATTTTTGTTTTAATTTTGCTCTTGCAACCACACATGTATAAACGTTTTAGGACAGGGTTACCGTTACATATTATGGAAAATAATGTCGCGCAAAACGCACAGTTTCTCTCGAAAGTAAATGTCAAGTGGTCGAATTGTGGCCACCGGGCGATCCTAGTTTATATAATGTTTTACGTTATTTTAATGGCATTTTTTAAAAACTGTACCGTATCATATTAATTGGAATGTCTGTCGGCAAATTAGAAATGTTTTCCTTACAATTGTTTCTTAGTATCAGATTTTGTTTTATACAAAATAGTTTAATAATAAAAAACATAATTAATAAAAAATTAATTTTTCAAAATGAAATTAAATTTTTAACTGGATAAATTGCATTTTAACTGGAAACTGTACAACACCAAAAAAACTGGAAAATCCAGGCCATTCCATGCCATCTGGCAACCCTATTATGTAGGCTGGTTAGTTAACTTTGTACAGCTATACAATTATTAGCGTGTTTCCACCTTTGTATTTAGTGTACAACTCTGCTTTTCTTAATACGATTTTATACTACAAAGCATGCGTACGTTTTTCGTTAGTATTGTAAATTAATGAAGTTGCTGGGTGAGGGAATGAGACAGATATAGTTTCTTTAAGGCCCTAATTTTGTAAAACACAACGCGTTGCAACGCAACGACACAGAATTACATTGAAAGCAAAAACAAATTCATAAATATTTTGTAATTTTGTTGTTGCCTCTAACAAAAATTCACATGGGTTTTTAAGATTTCATACGCCTCATTGCTTGTGGCGTTGAACATTTTAAAACGGTAAATAAATTTCTGTACAAAGAAACAACAAAATTACAAAATATTTATGAATTTGTTTTTGCTTTCAATATAATACTTTGGCGTGCATTGTGTTTTACAAAATTAGGGCCTAACTGTTTTATCCTGGATTATTTAATAAACGTGTTTACTGCAGCTTTTTGTTGGATTTTTCAACCACAGCGGAGTAAATTTTTTGTTGTTGGAGTGCTGTAAATTTTAGTACTTTAACTAAATTAATAAGATTCACAAGGACTACAAGGGACTTTACTATCAAGGGTGAAAACCGCTATTACACTTTGAATTTTTAAGTCCCACCCTTATAAAATATAAATTAAACATAGTATAATAAGTACCAGGTATGTTTATTAGGTAGAGTTTTCAGTATTTACCCATGTAATCTCAAATTAATTGATTTAATTTTTGACGCTTGTTTTAATTTTGTTTCCATATTTTCTTTTGTTTGACGTTATATGGGTTTTGAAATTGAAAACAAAATTTCTAATGACTATACCAAGGCCCATTGAAAAGGTCTGTGCAAGAAGCCTGATGATCATTGTTTATGTTCTTTTTAGTTGTCAAAGTTGTTTACATTTTGCTTACATGTGCATGTATACGTTTATGGTATGCCACACATACACGTTTTTTCCTTTTGCTTTGTATATGTGGAAGTAAATTTTTGACAACTAAAAAGAATCGTATTTTGTTTTTGTACAAGTAAGCAGACCTGATAGATGGGCCTTAGACTATACCTTGTGCTTATTATACCATGAAAATAAATAAAATATCACATGTTATTTTTTGTATACTAAAATATAATATTTGTAAACACATTTATTTGCTTATGAAGATAATGGTTTTATTTTACAATTTTGCAAACAGTGTCTATCATAGAACTATTGCTTTCTACAAGGATGCCTTCGTGTTTTGGAATAAAAGCATGGTAAATTTTAGTTCCTGGAATTGTGATTGCGGAATCAAACCTAGCTTGCAGAAAAATTCTTTCACGTTCAATATCCTTTTTGGAGCAGTAATAATTGCAGTTTTTAATAGAGACGGTTTTGCCCAGTTATATAATTGTTTTGGAGAAATTATTGCTTTGCTGCAGACTAATTCGCTTCGCTAAACGCTTCAGATTTCCTCCAATACCGTCACATGGCCCCTTTCCGTGAGATTATCATGTTTGTAATAAAATAGATTCGCAAAATTTAATTTATTTTTAAAATGTTGTGGGACCCCATCAGTTTTTGATGCATTTATAGTTTTTTCTTAGCACATAATAAAAGTTTTAGAATATAATAAGTCCGCCGTGGCTTATTTCGCTAAAAAGAGAATTAAAAAATAAAGCGGCTCATACACTTGCATTAAAATTGTTAAATTTTACGTGTTGTACAATTATATCGCCAAGGCTTCCTGATGATCTGGCATAAGCAACCAGTGAAATGCGCATAGAAACAAGCTTTCCCCCAACAATAAATTTCAGTGTATTTACCAAAAATAAAAATTTGGAATTTTGCACGTGAAAAAATCTTATTAATAATAAATTTTGTATTCCCAAAAATAAGTTTGAGAAAAATTAAAATTTAAACTAGTTGTTTCCTATAATTTACGGTACACCATTGCAATAACCACATGTACGAGTGTAAAGAAATTTGCAAAACTTTAAACTAATAGATGTCACACAATAAGACTTTTACAATATAATAAGGACACTATAGGCTTAATTTGGTTTAAAAAATATTAGGACTTAGTTAGAATAATTTTGAATTAAATTGGCCATTTCCGGTTATGCAGATGAAATTTTTTTTTTTCAAATTTTTTTTTATTTAAAGATAAATCGATTTTCTATAAGAATCACTAAAATTTTTTTTGGTTTGATAAGTTTTTATTTCGAAAAAATAATTTAAAAAAACATTGTTTTGAAAACGGCAACACTGTACCACCCCGTAACTCTACAAATGAACATCATAGAAAAAAATATTTTGCACACTTATTCATATCTACTAAGGCTACAAATATAAAGGAATTCCAACAAAATTGTTATTGGATTGTCCGCTTCACAAATAATGCCCCATATGTCAAACAATTTTGTGTAAGTCGGTCTATAATTAACCTATGGCTTCATATTAATACCACAAAAAGTTTTTCTTCAAAATTTCCCGGGAATCCCGCAGTTAATTCCTGAGAAAACAGAATTGAAAATAATTCAAAATCAATGGAAATTATTCTGTATTCTTTTTGTTTTAAGTTTTATTGATAAATAAAAAATATAATTTTAACTTATAATTAAAGCAAAAAAAAATAATTTTATAAAATTTATATAAATCTCATAAATTATATGTACATACATATGTATCGCACTTGATCAACAACTGCTGATTAAAAATTATAATGTGCTGTTTTTACAACACAAGTGACTGACCGTGTAGTAAAATTTATATAGGAAACACTCAAATAACTGAGTGCGGAAATCCAGGAACTTACATACGTATTTCTATTCTATCGCATGGCAAAATGTCTAAGCTTTATTTTTTAATTTTATTCACAATACCTACATATGTTCATTTTTAAATAGGGTGGTGGCAATTTGGTACAAACTATCAGACGCAGTTACAGTTTAAGCGATCTTTCGGAGCCCGATATTCATCGTACAGAAGATGAGGTAAAATGTGATGTTAAAAGTTTGCGAAGTTATAAATTTAGAACAATTTACCTTTTTTAATTTAAGGTCGACGATGTCGTCACAATGCGACCCCAACAGAGAATTATGCGTCAACGTTTAAATACTCCGGCTGGTCGATCAACATCTGGTACTCGGCATTCCACTGGAATGTACTTTACAGAAGTAGATGTTGCTTCAAAAGGAGCAGGAGATTTTAAGTATGTATGAATTATACCGTTTATTTTCATAATATTAAAGGCCGTCATATTTAAGTTATAATGTTCGATCTTCTGATGATATTAGTTCGGGTTATTCTAGTGCAGAACCTATTTCGGGTGGCTTAAGCCGCACGTCGTCTATGACTAACGCATCTAAAACACGAATGAAAGGAAAACGAACAGAGGTAAGTTAAGAAATACGAAAGAATTTATTTCTTTATGTACATATTTTACTATTTAATGTTAATGGGAAAATGTAACTAAGTAGACATTTTTAAACCTTCAGGTTTGATCACTAAACTTCAATACATTAAAGTATAATTAAATGTTTATATGTACATTACATATGTATTTAAATATTAAAATTACCCAATAAGCAATCAAAAAAAAAATTGCAAGTGATTAAAATTTAACTTGAAATAAACTTAAGTTCAAACGTATTTTTAAGGGCCATTATTACAACTTAAAGTTAGCTGTTACCCGGCAGATAACAGACGCTTTTTGACAGATAACACATTATTATCTGTCAACTTAATCTTAACTTTAGCTAACTTTAAGTTGTAATAATGGCCCTAAATGTTATTCAAGTTTCAAAATATTTTACTAATATTCACTTGATTTCAAATGCCCATTTTACTGGGGAATGGTATTGAAATAAAGTGGCACAAAAGTATATCTCAACCTTGAAATTAAAACTTGAATAACAATTGTTTTGGACTTTATTTCCAGCAAAATTGCTTATTGGGTAGGTTGCTTTAAAATAAAGTAACACTAGTTTACAATAAATATTCAATAACTTTTTGTATGTTGTCGAAAATTTTTCAGGTTAAGTTAACAAAACATTTGATTGGAATGTCATTTATCAAAGTTTTTTATGAATATAAAGGAATTTTATAAATTATATTATTTATGTATTTATGTAGGTATATACATACATATATACAAGGTTGCTTAGTCATCGGCCAAGATCGGGGAGGGGTATTCAGTTTCATGTACTTTGTAATTCTATTTTGTTTTTTATTCTCCCAAAATTTAAATTGAAGTTGGCTGTAGCTGTATTTTTATTTATACACAGGGTGACCCAATATTAACGAAGGGGTTTGAATTCGTTATACATTTTTATTTAAGAAATAATTGATAATTTTTTTTAATACAGTATGTATATAATTTTAAGTTTAGTTATGAAAAATAATATCTCGCAAGTGGTGGACATTTTCTGCTTCGCAAATTCGTGCTCTTTCCAATACATTTTCCATTACCTTTCGCAAAACTTCAGGTGTTATGTTGTTTATTTCGTCGCGTATATTGCTTTTAATTGCTGGATGGTTCTAGGCTTATTAATGTAGATTTTTCCTTTCAAATAACCCAAAAGAAAACAGTCAGGGGCGGTTAAATCCGGTGAACGCTGAGGGCAATTAAAATCACTTATAAGCGAAATAATTCGTTCACCAAAGATGTCCCGTCAAAGAGCTATTGTGTCGCTTCCAGTGTGCGCTGTGGCTCCATCTTGTTGGAACCATACTTGCGGATGGTTTTCCACGGCTGGCCTTAAGCATTTTCCAACACACCAAACCGTACACTTAGGTAGGTGTAATTCTCGCTGTTGAATACCTCGGATTTTCCGTAGCCCATATCCTGCAATTTTTCTTGTTAACGAACCCACTTAATTGGAAATGGGCGTCCTCGCTCATAATTAAATTGTGAATAAAATTATGATTTTTGCCGAAAAAAACTGCTGGTAATCTGTCGGTTTCAATTCTTGGACAAGCTGAATCTTGTATGGAACCATTCCTATTGCTTGCAAAATTCTCTGCAGCGACGCTCGTGAGAGGCCAAGTTGTGTCGAACGTCTCCTGGTTAATGTTTCTCCATCTTCTCGAATACTCCTCTGTACCAGTTCAATATTGTCATCCGTGTGCACCGTTTGCCTTCTGCCTGCACCGGACCAGACCAGATTAAAATAACGACGATATGCACGCTGAGTCAAAACAATAGATCGTTGATTTGAAAAATAAAGCACAGCAATTTGGGTACGTTGTTCAATTGAGTACGGCTCCATTTTGAATTCCCCAAGTCTTCTTTACAAAATGCTGAAAAGAAAAGAAAATTATAATAAAAAAGTTATAAGCAATTCAAACCCCTTCGGTAATATACAAATGAGAAGAGGAAAGACAAGATAAAATAAAAATTGCAAAACTAGAATTTTATAATCTGTACCCATATTTTGTAATTTTGGTGAGAACTTCTCGCATCGATTCTCGAAAAGTTCAAAAAAAGTGTGTCTGTAACTCATGTCGAAATCTATCAAAAGATATTACGTCGTTATGTTATAAATGTCATAATATTCCACTAAAAACCGATGTTTAGTTGAAAACGTTGAGAACGCCACCCGAACATATCGTAAACGGCGACCAAAATTTACTAAAATTGAAACATTTTATTGCCAGACATTCGAATGAAATCATTCGAACATGTTTCAAAAATGTTTAAAGCAAAGTAACTAATCTATGAATAAATTAGCTAAGAACAAAAAATACTTTCCTCTTCCGTGTTATTTTTTATATATAAATTCAATCATCGCACTTGATAATAAAAAACAAAATCCATCAATATTTAATCAAGTCAAAGTGGTGTCAATAATAGGGTAGGATAAGCTAGGTTCAAAGTGCAGCCGACACGAGAATGGCGCACTTTGTTCCTTACAGCGGTCCCTTTATGATACTCTTATCCATTGACCAGAGTCAGCCAGTATCCACCAGATTTTACCCCAGACATAACCTAAGTTCTCCGTAAATATGCAATCTATCGATATATGATAGCACCTCAGCCAGACATCCGTCTGCTTTATGGGGAAGATTTCCGCCTTCAATACACTGCTGTCATCGGGATGCCTATAAAAGTCCTTTATGCCCAATTCCTCGATGAAGAATCCTCCAGCTGCCCTGATGCCTATCTTAGAACTGTCAGTGTAGACCCTTGGGGCTGGTTCTAGTTCTACGTTCGCGTATTATCGGACAGCTTATCACCACTGCGATGGTAAACTATACACAAAGCACCAAAATAGGGCTGCGGAGTGCAATAGTCCAGTCCCGCCAAGTCACATGATACATGCACCGTGATGCTGGCATGACCATAGTTTCACCATTGTTTCGTTTCATAATAGAGATCCTTCAGCTTCAGCCTAGACAACTTTCCAGTTATGAGTAGGAAGTTGGTTATTGCAGTACTCAATTATCTTCAAGATATCTTCTGGTACAGAAGGTTCAGCTGGGATAGTAGCGATTGATCTAGGTCTCCATGGTATCTTACACACTAAAATCACATCGAGCCTAACACCTAAGCAAAACTCGCCAATCCGATAGCCCCGAAAGCGCTCTTCTACACACGTACTCTGGTGCGAACCAGCGTCTTCACATTGCTAAGGTGCTCCTGTATTCTCGCTGAGGATCTTCCAGAAAACACCCATTATTCGCTGCTTCACCAAGTGCCATTTAGAATGTGAAATGAATCCGTCATCTAAATCTCTATCACACAAGTTACCTCGCTGAGGGACCTGTTAGATGACTTCGGTGAATGTTTGTGGTGTTTTGTCCCTGGTTGATGTATATCTGCTGACGTTTCTGTCTCCGAACGTTGCCGTTTAGGCATTAGTAACTTTGCAGTGGTGTTGCAACGCTTTGCAGCCCAGTTTATGCTAGGAACACAACTGGGACGAACGACGAATTTCGTCCAGCACGACGAATTATTCGGAAGAAATTCGCTGTATAAATTCGGCGTATGAAACACAATAACGACGAAAAAACAAAATAGAAATAAAATATGTTGTATAAACAAGAAATAGTGGTACCATATGAACAAAAAATACTTCACAAACAAAACATTAAGAACAACTAACTAAAATACTTTTTTTATTGTCAATTTTTTTTACAATTTGTATTTAGAATGATATTCAGTTAAAATTTTACAATTTCTAAAGTAAAAAGTAACTTTATTTACTTAAACACTTACCATTTTCAAACAATAGGCTACCCGGTACTGATTTGTTCGTCGTACGCCGGCGTTAGAATTAGAATTAAATCTATTTAAAGTTTGCAGCGTCCGGCGAATTTTCGTCGGCGCCCTGATTGTGTGCATTTTCATATACACAAATATTTTTTATTTTTGGCGACGAATATTCGCGGCCAAAAATTCGTCGTTCGTCCCAGTTGTGTTACTAGCATAAGGCCATGTCAATAAAGATTCGTGTTCAGCAAATAGTTCGTCAGCCTTTTTGAAGCCGTATAGCTCAATAATACGCAAGGCAGCACACCTTGTATAGGATGCCCTCATGGAAGGGTTTTAATGTCGGGGTAACTTATTAGCGTACCCGAATTGGGACAGGATGTTTTTCATCTCTGACTGACCCTCTCTGCATAATAGGCATATAAGAAACTGCTGTGTTGGACGACTTTGTCATTTCCATCTTAGCACCTCTTAAAGCATGGGATTAATCCGTTGACAGAAAGGGCTTTTGCGGCATTGGTTGTTTTTGAAACGAATGGCAGAGGGATATCGCCGCTTCTTTTAAAGTAACCACCTTCAAGTCGGGTTGCCGTTGCACACTGGACGTCGAAGCTGTAACAGTAACCGATGGATTCGTTTTTATCCCTTTGGACAATCGTTAACAATCGATGTCATGTTGATGTCAGTCCCGCACTTTTTTCGTAAAAGTTCTCTTCTTATTTTTCATGGTCTTCATAGCTACAGGAAAGTGGTAAGAGCGCAGTCTATTTGCTGAGGTTCCCTGGTATCAGCAAAACTCCATGATAATACAGTCGATAACCCCTATTTGTCTTTTTTATTTTTTAACAGTTTTTGTTTTGTTTTTTATTAAAATGTAAGTTTTTTCCTGCTATAGGGAAGTGCTATATAGAAAAAACCATAGTTGCATCAGTAACTACTACTAGCTTTTTAGTAGATTTCGTCCAAATCTAGTCAAAAACAACTTGATTTGGCTCGAAATCTCGTAAGTACTACATTTCTTTGTAGAGCAAATTGGCTATAAGGTACTAAGGGTATTCATTTCAAATTTTTTTTGGTTGGAAGAATGAAAAAAAGAAAAATTACACTCTTATTGACGTGAACGGTTTTTTTTTAAGGACAAACTGTCAAAAAATATCTTTCAAATAATTCGTGGAAGTAATTGATATTTTCAATATTCCAAATAAGTGTGTGAGTGAATTAATTCTTTATTTAATTGGCACCTTATTAAGGGAAATTGATAATATTTACGAAAATAATGGTATGTAAAGACACATTTTCAAGAAAACAATACAATATAAGCTTTGAAATATTAATATTACATTGCAGAAATGTTTACTTCATACTTTTCATTTCTTTCTTTAATCACCTTTATTGAACTCATTCTTAACCCCGGGTCTCCACGTAGCAATATTTATTGCGGCAAACGTCAAATTTGATTGCTCCATAAAATTTGCGACGTATAGATCGCATATTGCCATGAGTGGCAATCAATTGAGCAATGATTGCTCTTCTTATTGCTTAGCAATCTGCTGTAAAATCAGCTGTTATTTATCTGACATTTAATTTCTCTGTACGTTTTTTTATGGCAAAGCAATTTCACGTGTTCTCCAGCAATATAGTCAGCAATTATTGCGCCATGGTTCTGCCGACGTTATTGCTTGTGCTAAGCAAAAAAAAAATTGCTACGTGGAGACCTAGCGTTACATATTTATTTTTTTCTTTTTGAAACAAACGTAAAATGTCATTGATGTCGGAAAGATGCAGAGATATTCCTTGAAATTTCGTATTTGTTAGGATAAATTTCTTTCGGGTTTTCCTCTCTTCTAATAACTAGATTTAAATATCGCTCTCACACTTGGTTTTTTTAAATATTAGCGTAATTCCACCGGAATGCAATGATTTGTTTCACCTGTTGTGTTTCTATAATATTATGTTGATTTTCACAAAGCTCCCTTTCAGTGTTTGTTTACTGTCCATTGGTGACTTTAATTTCTGAAGGACAAGAGGACCTACTTATATTAAAGTTGGAAGTATATTAAGAGTTCTAATAAGTAAATACATACGTAAAAATAAAACCGATTTGTTTTATTTTAAACTTGGAAATCTGCATAAACATACCAACACACAAAACAAAATGTAATGTTGAAAATGTAAATTTTGATAAAAATAAAAAAAATCGATTTTAAAAGACAGTATAAAATCGCATATGCAAATTTTATTGCGAAAAATCTATTTTTCCTAACGCAAAATCAGGTTTCGATTGAAATCGAAATCGATTTACCATTCTCTACTAGACACGAGCGATATTTCATATGGATTTTAAATCTGACAAACCCACTGCAAAATACAGATCGTGTAAAAGCAACTTAACAAGCACAAATTTTTTTTTTTTTTAGCGATAAGCCAACACTCAGGGGATGCCCCCTATATATGCAGTGCATTGTGTTGATCAGGAAAATGAGGCTTGGGAAGGAGGAAAGAGGGAATAGTGTTTGTGGACATTTGACTTGAATCTCAATAAATTATAAGTACCGGGGAAGACCTCTGCGGGAAGTTTATTCCACATACGGATAGTTCGACTGAAAAACGAATTTTCTCCATTAAGGCGTTGTGCGAAATACAGGGCAATCGACTACAAATGGATGTGATCCACTGGACGAGCGAGTATTACGAAGAAATACTCGGGCGGGTGGAATAAGTTCACTTATCTCAGTGGAACACCTCCCATGGTAATATCGATAGAAAAGTGTCACACAACCCACATTCCGACGATGCTCCAATGAGTCAATAGAGTTGGATACCCTACTGTCATTGATGAGCTTCACCGCCCTCCTTTGTACACGGTCCAGAAGGTTCAAAATAAACTTTGAAGCCCCTGCTCATATATGGGAGTTGTATTCCATCTTCGGTCGGATATAGGTGGTATAGATAGTAAGGAGATCGGATGATGTGAAGTAAGTCTTGCACCGTTTTAAAAAACCTAAACACTTGAATGCTTCTTTCGACACTTTAAAAACGTGTTTATTCCAGCGGACATCGCACTGTATTCTCAAGCCCAGAACATCAAGAGTATCCGATTCCTCAATATCAATGCCACCCATTAATACAGATGACATAGTTGGTCCCACGGCCCGTCTGTGGGTCAACATACAACATTGGGTATTGCGTGCATTAAATTCGACCCTATTCGCTTGACCCCACTCACAGATTGTAGCTAGGTCCTGATTAAGAGTGTCATTCATATTTTGCCTTTTGCCCCCAATCTCAACAAGGCTTGGCCTATGATCGAAGGAATATGAATGACAAATGTTGCTGTCATCTGCAAAAGAGTAGATAGAATTTGAAGTATGACTAAGAAGGTCATTAAGAAATATAAGAAATAGCGTAGGAGAAAGGACAGAACCTTGCGGTATCCCTGAATTCAGCTGAAACTCGTTTGATGCAATCCCATCTATAACAACACGTATAGTGCGATCACTGAGGAAACTCGATATAAATCGAGAGAAATCATTACCGACACCAAAAGCAATAACCTTTGACACAAGCGCACCATGCCACACCCGATTAAACGCCTTGGAAATATCCAGAGCAACCACTTTGCATTCACCAAAGCGGTGAATGGACCGACTCCAACGTTTTAAAAGAAACGCTAACAGGTCTCCTGTAGATCGGCTACCACGAAAACCATACTGTCTGTCACTGAGAAGTGAATTTGTCTCCAGATATTTCACAAGATGGTAATTATCCATGCTTTCCATCACCTTCGAGAGCGAAGAGCAAATTGCGATTGGTCGGTAATTGTCAGGGTTAGTAGCCTCACCCTTCTTGGGGATTGGCTGAACATTGGCCACCTTCCATCAAGAGGGAAAGATTCCCGCACGGTACGAAGAGCTGAAAAGGTTGGCCAACGGACGAGCTAACGTCGAAGAGCACTGTTTCAATACCAGTGCTCATATGCCATCCGGCCCCGGTGACTTGTTTACGTTAAGATCCGAAAGAACCCTTTTGACTGCGCGTGATCGGAAAAATATCTTGGGCATAGTACATGATACTCTTCCGACAACGGGCAGTGATTGATTGCTTTCCGGCAAGAACGAATTACTTGCAAACAGTTCAGCCAAGAGGTTAGCTTTCGTCGTCCTTTAAAAGCGCTGGGATAAAAGAACTAGCACTGTCCCTTACTCTTTTAACGAAGGACCAAAAGGACTTACTGCCCCGAGGAGCACCAAGGACCTTAGCACGAAGACGCTGTTCGTGTAGAAATTTTTCTCGTCTAAGTACTTTGGCACACTCAGATCTTGCCTTCTTTCGTAGGTGATCAGTAGTTGCGTTTTTATTCAAACGCCAACTACTAAACGCCTCCATTGTGGATCTGACTAAATTTTTGCACGTCTGGTTAAACCAACACTTAAGTCTTGGTTTAACCGAAATTTGCTTCGAGGGAATAAAAAGTTTCATTCCAAGCAAAATTACATTTACGACCATTTTGCCGCGGCATCAACATTATCGTCAAGGAAACAAAGTTTCCAGTTAATATGCCGGTAAAATTCGTTAAGCTCGGCCCAACGAGCCTTTTCATAAATAAAAATCGAGCGTTTCGCGGCTGTTTTCGAAACGCTATGAAGTGCCGAATATGAAAAGTAAGCAGAAATGGTATTGTGATCTGAATTCCCGAGAGGATCGAGTGTTCTCACTTCGTACTTTTCAGGTTCAGAAGTGAGAAAAAGGTCAAGAGTATTCCGAGATTGCCCTACAACACACGAATTTTGTGTTGGCTCATTCACTAGTTGCGCTAAGTGGTTATGCGCGGCGAATAACTCAACGTATTGGCCCTCGGGAGTTGTATTGCACGAATGGCGAAGCCAGGAACAGTTGTGGACATTAAAATCGCCAGCAACTACAATTTCACTGTTCGGACAACTTTCCAGGATTCTAGAAATGGTATCGGAAAGGGCGTCAAAGCCATTAAGAGAAGCCGCCGTTTCCATGTTTGGACTTCTATACAGAAATCCGAAATGCAACATGTGTGTCCTGATCCGGAATTTAACCCAGAGGGAACTAAATTCCGCATCACCACATGTAAGATGTTGCTGGTACTGATACACAACATCGTTGCGAATGTACATCGTTGCGAATGTACATGTACAGGACCCTATGAAGAGAAAAAAGGGATAGAAGTTGATACCCAGGTATGGGAAAATCCTGTGGATCAGCATCCCCACACACCTGGGTTTCACATAAGGCGAAAACATCCGGCCGATGGAAGCGAATGTGAGCATATAAAGAGGAATAATTCGCTCTCAATCCGCGTATATTGCAGAAGTCTATGCGAAATCTACCTGTCATTACAAATTAAGAAGATTCAAGGCAATACTCCTTACGATAGTAAACGTGACACAAATACCAAATTGCTGTTGAGAAAGTTACTCAATGGCCAGTGTTATGCCTTTGTCATTAAGTAACCAACAGCAATATGGCATGATGCCAATTAAACTTCGTAGAAAAATGGTATGGGAAAAGTGAACAGCAATGGCACTGTAAACGTGGACATAAAAGCCCTTCGTTTGGTCATTGCCAAAAAAATATATTTTTAATCGCGTATATCGAGGTGTAAATGTATCCTGATATTGAGTGGTTGTGTATTTGATGTGTGTTGTAGGTTATTTATGTAGATGATTGTGCACTTGTTTAGTTGTTATTGTAAATTAGATTTTTAAAAGAGTTGAAACAAAGACTATAGATTTATAAAGATGTTGCACATAGTACATTTGAAATTTTAAAAAATGTTCTTCTTCTTATAGATGAGGGGGGGAAGTAACAAGAAAGCAAAAACTTCTTGCTCACATTCAGAGAACTAAAGAGAGCAAGAAACCACATGCATTAATACATACACATGTTTGCTGTTTTTGCCAGCCAAAGTGTGTGTGTGTGTTCTTTTTTTTTGGTTGAAACCGGTTTTTGGTATTTTTTTTAATTGATTTCGTTTTATTTTCAAACAATTTATGTGCAAATAACCTACGTAAGAGCATATGCGACCGATTGTGTAATTGTAGGGCAACAGTATTTGTTTTATTTTTGTAAAACTTAAACTACATCGATTTGCACCGAATTATAATTCCATTTTTTAGATTATTTAATTATGCACTTACCATGTGTGTATTTATTTATATATCAAACGAATTTACTATGAGTATTTATTAATTTTACTTATGAGCTCTTTACAAGTTAAATGGTTTAAAATTTTAACTTTTTCAATATTTGATAATTTGGAGTTGTAAGTTTCCCATGTGGAATGCTTCCGTAATAATATAAGAACTAGTAGTAAATTGAGCATCTCCATCCTGTGTTTATAACATACGTCATTCTCCTCAAACCAAAAAGAATAAATTGATTTTTTGGTACAATTCACGCATTGCTCAACAATAAATTTTGTTATGCTTTTCATTTCTTTATTATGTAAAAATATTTTTTTTAAAGACCTTTATATCAATTTTACAAACTTCAAAAAATAAGTCAGAGGGAGCACACAAACCTCCAAAGTCGGATTCTTTTTGACAATTTTTTGCATGAACAAACATTTCTGAAGGATATGACAAAATTTGCGCGGGTTTTTTATATCCATACGACATTTAACGCATGATATTCGTTGTGATATGTAACCAACAAAATATCGACTCGATGTTAATTCTATTGGCACATTGTTGGATGTAAAGCAATCGGCATCTTCATTAGAATATTCTTCATTTTCATTGTATACCTAGGTATATCTGCGATTTCTATTTCAGGGGTGTGAGTACTCTCTGATTGACGGAAAGGGACATTAAAATAGGTTTTAGGCTTTTGATTTCCTGAGATTAGAAATCACACTTAAAGGCTTTTGTGTTATTCGATTCAGAATTTGCATAATGTGGATCAATCTATCCGAAAAGCACTTTAATACGACTAAAAGAGAAATGTATGATAATATTTCTAATAAAATTCCATATTATTTCCAGTCTAATAATACCTTTTATAATCTGAAAGCTTGATTGGCGATTTTTCAGATTTAAAAATTTGAATCGTATACTTTTACGAGTATTACCAAAAAAAATTAATATGTGTTGCAAAATTATATCTGATAAATATAGCGCATGTTTTGACAATCCGTGTACGAGGCTATGTCATCAATATACTTAATTATTTGTCTGAATTTGTTGAATATTATTTAAGTTGCTGTAAAATATAACACTTTTTAAATAAATAAATAAAAATAAAATTATAATATGCGAACAATTTTAATAATATGGGTTTGATTTTATTGGATTTCATTCTATATATTGTATGTAGCGAAATCCACATATTTTTTTGTCCTATCCCGCGAAGCTCTTCGCTTGTCTGCAGGAAAGAAACATTTCTAATTCTTATAATATTTGCTCATATAAGCTGGCTCATACAAGTTTAATGGTTACAATGTTTAGCTTTTTCAGTATGTTATCGATGATTTGTAGATATGTTTTTAAATATTTCTTATTTGTAACTGCCCGTCTACAACTGACATGACTTGCTGTTATAACTTGAAGTTATAAAAGCGTTGTTAAAACATTTGCATTAACAACCGTGTTATAACATGAGAAAACTTCTAACATGATGAGTCTATACTTAACACTAACATCATATAAGTGTTTAAGTTACATGGGGTCTTTGCCTGACAATTTTTTGTCATAATAAACGTCAAACTTCATATAAAAAAAACGCTGACAAAAATTTTAAAATTTTTTTTATATAGACTTTGACGTTTGGTAAGACAAAAAATTGTCAGGTGAAGATCCCATGTTAAGCAGTTTATGTCAGTTGTAGACTGCATGTAATGCTTCCGAAATAATATAAGGACTAGTAAATTTAACATCTCCATACTGTGTTTAGGACATACATATGTAGATACGTACGCAAACCAAAAAGAATAAATTAAAATTTTGATACAATTTACGCATTGCTCAACAATAAATTTTTTATTTTCATTTCTTTATCTTGTACAAAAAAATTTTGGCAGACCTTTAAAAGAATTTTACAAACTTCAAAAAGTAAGACGGAAGGAGCACACAAACTTCCAAAGCCTGAATCTGTTGCATAATTTGTGATAATAATTTGTTGTAATAATAAATAAAATTGGATTTTTCGGCGGAAACGATTCAATAATTTTTCAAATAATACAATTTTAAAAAAAAAATTTTTAAACAAAAATAAATAAAATTGAAAGAAATTACGTTCATACACATCAAACTGGTGGCATATTTTTATAAAAATTAAAAGTATTTTGATTATCATCAAATTCACATTGAACCATGAGTTTTTTATTACTTACATAATTACAAAATTGAGAGTTTGATGAGGCATGTTAATGTGTGGCCTTGTCGCTTTAGAAAACATAAAATATCTTTTATGAACAAAGGAGTTTATTCTTTCAGAAAAATTATTTTTTATATGCCTACAATTGTTTAAATTTAGACAATAACAGCATTTGAACTTCGGTGCTATCGATTCAAGGCAATACTCCTTACGTACAACAATAAAACACATATTATTGCCCTACAATTAAAATCTGTCACATTTGGTTTAACGTACCTATGTTATTTGCACATAAATGGGATGCAAACAAAACATGTTTTATATTTAAATGTGTTTTCAACGAGAAAACGAGATTTCTTTTAGTTTGTTTGTATTTTTTTAAATGCAATGTATACACATACATACACACACACGCGTGTGCACATAAATATACACTGATAAGCAGGGCTGCCAGAAATTTTCAGCAAAAAATCTTAATTTCACCAAAAAAAATCTTATTTTTGAAGAAAAAATCTTATTTTTGGAAAAAAGTAGTTTTTTTATTATAAATAATAAAAACAATTCATATTTTATTTAATACACAAAATAAACCAAAAAAACATAACAACAAATTTAATTTCTTATACCTACTAAATTGTAAAAAAATTGTAAAAATTTTTAAATGGGAACAAAGAAGGTTTTTTTTTAATTGAACCTTACCTAGACAAAACAAAAATCTTGTCTTTGGGGAAAAAATCTTAAAATCTTTTTTCGGTTAAAAAATCTTAAAAAATAAGGTAAAATCTTACTTCTGGCAGCGCTGCTGATAAGTGAGAAAAGCTCTCTGAGAGTAATAATAAATACTGTAATTTACTCTCACAAGTGGATTTAGCGGCTAAATCCACCAGAAAAATTAATATAGACAGAAAAATGTATGAACTTTGTATGGTCGTGCAATATCTTTATAAATCTATAGTCTTTGGTTGAAATGTGTTTTATTGTTTTTGTTGTTTGTTTTATTTTTTTTTATTTCCAATTGAAACCACAGTTATTAAGTGAATGTTGTTATTGTATTTTTTCTTTTTAAGTTTTTTTTTTTTTTTAATATTTTCAGTTATGTTTTGTGTTTATTTTTTGCTTGTTTTGAAATTTGCGTTTTAGTTTAATATGTAAAATTTTAGGTCTATTTTATTGTTTAAAGTTTAAACTATTTCTTTTGTATTTATTTAAATTTTTTATCTTATTTTGTTTATTTATTTTTTTTTCTATTTAATTGACGGACGACGTAAACACCAGTAATTTAATGGACGAGCACACATGGACAATAAAGAAAAAACGTGTTAACAGCACGACGGACAAAACATCATTTAACTGTTAACAGGGATGTCAGATTTTTTTGAGCTCCATCGCCAAACGGGATGTCAGAAATAGCCAAACGTCAATTTTGTTCAGTTTTCGTAACATTATTTAAAAATTAAATTTTGCATAAAAAAAGCTAGTATAATGCAGTCAAAAAACGCCGAAAGTAAATTTTGTTACATTTCTGCTATTTTTTTTTAATAGCATAAAATGGAGATCATATATTCACTTAAAAAAGCTAAAATTACACACAAGATCGTACACTTCAGCCTAGTCCATAAAGGAGAAGGAGTTGGAGTATATGAGTAAAAGTTGGTCCATTTAGCATTACGATGCCCTAGGAGGGGACCATATAACCCACAGACATTGTTGCCAACTTTTTTTGAGGACCTCCCGCCAAACCGCACTTCAAAAACCGCAAGAAACCGGAAAATTTTTTATTTAGCTTAAAATGTTTTTAAAATATCGCTAAAATCTAAAAATTATGTGAAATGTTTATACAAATCTAAATATAGGGTGCTTTCTTAAAGGTGTATGTCTTTCAATTAAAATTATGTTGTAAGGTTTTTAATTTCACTGACTCTTTTTGTCCAGCGAAAGTACAAAATGAGGATATTCATATATAATTCAGGGATTCGAATTGCTTGAAATCTATCCAGACATTAGAGTTAAGTGCACTTAAACTAGTTTTGGTAATGATGCTAAAAATTTTAGACCCTAGACCAAGATTAAAAAAATCGTAAAAGAAAAGAAGGATGCATGACAACCGATTTGATATTTTACACTATTTTATATTTGGTACTGACAGTTACTTTCTGAGGGACATTAATTCAAAAAAGTTGAATAAACAAATGTATATATGGATAACATGGCCACTACTTCTTTATAATGTTTATAATTTTTAAAAGTTTTGCTAGCCATTATAGAATACTAGAATATAGAACGAATAGATAATTTTTGTTTCGCTCCGAAGACTTCGCTTTATACAAATTATTTTTCACTTTTTTAGGAAAACTAGAAATAAGGTTTTTATCCGTTAACTAAAATAAAATAAAAATATAGAAGAATACTTATATGAACCCAGGCAAAGGCGTAAAATGGCGCTTTCTTGTTGTTTTTTAAAGCATCATAAACAGTATTTATTGAATTCTCGAATTACAGTACGTTGTTTGGCATTAGGTTTGACAACCGTGTGGAAGTTTTATCCAAGGGATAATAAAAAATACTTCTAATTTTTGGTTGCTTAAGTGCTTTAATATAAACATTGATTTGCTGTAGACAAAACCCTTTTAACTTTAGCTTTGACTATAGATTATATTTTGATCGATAAAAGTTGAAAACACTGGTCTGCCTTAAAAATAGTTTTAAATAAATTCAAGTCCGTTCTCGGTTTTTTTCTATCACGTCTTGTTTTTTTTTTTTTTGGGCTAGACAAACATTTTAATTTAACTTCCTAACAAGAAAATTAATAAAATCTGTTTAAAACGTTGTAAAATTTTTTATTGCGGAAACAATTTAATTTCCACAAAAAACCATTTTTTATTATCACTTAATTACTTTAATTTTAAATCTCTTATTTTGAGATAAAAATAGTAATTTGCAAATGCCTAGAACAAAAATTGAATTTCTAATGATATTAAAAAACCGCTAGATTTCCCGCAAAAACCGCTAAAATCGCGGTAAAACCCGTCAAATTGGCAACAGTGCCCACATAAGTAGTCCCTAAACTACTCCATGGATTACTAAAGTGGGTTAGTTTAAAAAGTACTCCATGTTACTACTGAATGGAGTGCACTAAAAGAGTAGTTTGAAAACTATTTCATGCCACTACTGAATGAAACACTAAAAATAGCTTTACGATTAAGCTTTTTTATTTTTGTTTATTAAAAATAAAATAATAATAAAAACCATATTTTTCTCACTCATTTAATATATTTAATATATTTACATATGTATACGGTGAATGACTTAAGCATGTAGGGTTATTTTGAAGAAACTGTTTATTTAATAAAAGAAAAAGTGTTCCATTTTTTTTAAATTGTCCTTATAAAAAAACCTAAGTTAAATTAATTAATTTGTCGTTTTAGAAAAAAAACCTAATAACTAAAATATAGTATTATATCATATAATTTATATGTCATGCCTTTTTTCACAAATTTCACAAACTTTCCTCTCTCATGCTATGTTCATACGACGATAGAAACCACTGGTTTCGCTCTCTGAAACTAGATTGCCAAACATGCTGTTCATACGACTTATTCCTGTTTTATTTTGACATTTTTTTTGTTTTGTTACTGTGATTTTTTTTAAATACATAGATAAAAAAGTAAATAAAACTTAAGAATATATTATTTAATAATTTTATTTTAATTATTTTATTATAATTATCACTTTATTTTATTAAAAATCTATTTTTATTTTCTTTTGATATTTTTTGAGAGCTAGTTCAGATAAACTAACGATAGCTGTTATCAAAATTGGAGATAATAGCACATTTTTCCTGTTTCGCAGTCTGTTTCAAAATGAAACGACCTGTTTCGCTCTCAAAATTTTGTATGGGAAAACAAGTCGTTTTTATCATGTTTGGGGCGCGAAACAGGAATAAGAGAGCGAAACGCGAATATTGCTGTCCATGTGAACATGGTATCACTTTTAAATAAACAATTAATAATGGACACCATCAGGGCTACCAATGTTTAATACTGTAAACTATAGAAAAGTATAGCCAAACATGCTGTTCATACGATTTATTCCTGTTTCATTTTGACATTTTTTTTGTGTTGTTAGTGTAATTTTTTTTTAAATAGATAAAAAAGTAAATAAAACTTAGGAATATATTATTTAATACTGTTATTAATATTATTATATTATAATTATCACTTTATTTTATTAAAGATCAATTTTTATTTTATTTTTTTCTTTGTTTTGATATTTTTTGAGAGCTAGTTCAGATAAACTAACGATAACTGTTATCAAAATTGGAGATGATAGTACATTTTTCCTATTTCGCAGCCTGTTTCAAAATGAAACTACATGTTTCGCTCTCAAAATTTTGTATGGTAAAACAAGTCGTTTCAGTCATGTTTGGGGCGCGAAACAGGAATAAGAGAGCGAAACACGAATATTGCTGTCCGTGTGAACATGATATTAGTAAAAAAGTGAGAGTTTATTGCAAATTGAAGGGAATTTAAATGCAAAACTTGATCGTGTGGCAAACAAGTAAAGTATGTATGCATATGCAAGTCAACAGATGACAATTTATGCTTCCTTCCCAACAAAACAAAACGATTTAGAAAAAACTTGTAGCAAGCTTACTGGCGAAAGCCTTAAGCTTAGAAAAGAGTTGTGATTACTATTATAAAAGGCTTTTAAACAACTATTTAATAATGAAAACTGATCCCTTGCGATAATATTATTTGTATATAATATAATGTAAGCTAGAAGTCTAATATTACTACAAGCTTACAAAAAAATACTTTTCTAAACTTTAATAAGATTGATTACATTTTTTACGAGCATTCTGTTTAAATTTATATGGCATATTTACAATCAGTTTTTTACTTATACTTATGTGCACTGTTTAGAATAATTTAAAACACTTCACTCTTCGAACCAAACACAAAGACTGAAAACTTAAACTAATAATACAAAATTAAGGCACGCGTCAGATAACGGGACAGCATTCTCAAAAACACTTACAAAACACAACCAATTCAATTTTTACAACCAACATTTTTGAAAAAGTTACCAAATGAAAAAAAAATATAACCAAATTTAAAATGGCTTTTATTAATTGCGAAAATCATTAAAATTTCTTTTAAGTTGCATTGCAATTCAAAGGTTATTTGTAAATTAATACTTATAAACAGTGTGACCAGATTTTTAAAAAATATAAGGCTAGATCATGCTTAAAATAGAGCTAAAAAAGGAAATTTAAAGCCAAAAAATAAAGCTAAATTTTTTTTTATAGCTTCTTGTAGTAACTTTTACTTATTTTGATATTTTTCATAGATTAAATAGTGTTTAAGTAAGTATATATGTATAATATCCTTGGCTTTGTTCTTAAAGGTCGAATATAAAAATATTATTTAGGCCCGTTTTCACAACTTACCGATAGCTAAAGGAAGGATATTATCGGCATTGGCACAACTTAACTTAAACCTTAAGTGAGCGATAAGTTAATGGAAGGTTTATCCTACCTTGTAGGTTAATGTTTAGTTGTACTAATGGATAACCTTTTATACGGCCGATAAAATCCTACCTTTAGCTATCGGTAAGTTGTAAAAACGGTGGTTAAAGTTTTTATAAAAATTTTTTTTATTATATGTATGTAGCTAAGAATAACTCCAAACCTTACTTATCAACTTATCAAAAAGTAAATGAACGCTTTACCACCAAAAACTAGCAAGTTGGTCATATCGGCACTATTCAGATGTAATAAAACAGACTATATCGTAATTAATTTAATTGTTTTAAACCATTTGCCGAAGAATATATGTAATTATTAAAGGCCTTATTCATAAAAAATATTTCAGATAATTAACAGGTTTATTAAACGAATTTCCTATAGAAATCTTTTTAATAAACTTCTTATAAATCAATAATAATTTTTATGAATAGGGGGGTTAATATTAGGAAAATAAATATTTTATGTGACTTTTAATTAAAAAATTTTGAAAATTATTTTTTTAAATAAAAATATGAAACAGGTTAAATAATTCTTGCTGGTAAAAATTTAACTATCAGATGTTTTCAATAAATTTTTAAAAAAGTTGAGTCGTTTTCGTGATCGAAGTCGTAGTCGTTTGAAATTTTTGTCGATTTCAAAATCCCGAAAACGACAATGTAAAACACATACATAGTTTTACCCTGATACCTAAACCAAAAACTAATTTTTTTCAAGTTGAGTGTTGATGACAAAAATTAAACGATTTAATTTTAGTTTTTTTATATGGTAGAACGTTTTGCTAATGAGACTATAATGAACATAATTCGATTTACTTTTGCCTTTGCTGGCCGCTTATAGATGGAATATATGGCAAATATGCTTACATCCCATAATGGACTATCATGTAAATCTTATATTAAATTTATTTACAACGGCAGCAAAACAGATAAATTTCAATCGCTAAAGTTGAGACTAGAAACGAAAAGTACTGTATGCTTAAACCTTTTTTTTAATTCTCATGCAGTAGGCATATGCTTAAAACTTACTCTTTGCTATGCTTTTGTTCTATTCATAATTGATAGTCTTGCTATTATCACTGAAATATTGAATAGAAATATGTATTTGGTTTTTACAAATCATATAAACTTACTATTTATTCAAGAAATATTTTGAATTGTAACTTTTGACAAAAATGTTTAACTTTTTTGAAAAATAGCGTAACTTTTTTTATTTTTGCCCTGCAGCACTGTTATGTATGCATGTAGTTCAAATCTGCAAAAGCGATTACTTCTGCACTATCACACTATTACTCTTTTAACTAAATCACAAATAAGTTCATTTGGATAAACTGTGTTATTTATTTTGAAATATAAATAAACACAAAATTAAAATTAAAAAAGGCTAAAAAAGCTAAATGCATTGTTGAAAAAAGCCGAAAAAAAGCTTAAAGCTAAATGAAATATCTAAAGCTAAACATGAAAAAATAAAGCTAAATTTAGCTCGAAAAAAGCTAATATGGTCACACTGCTTATAAATCAAAAAACCAAATATGAAATGTAATTCATTTACATATTAAAAAAATAACGAGAAACTTAATTAAAAGTTTTTATTTATTTGAGACTTTTTTCGTGAAAAAACCCATAAAATTTCTATACAAAATTCAGTATATTGAAAGTTAATAATGGAATATTTTTTAATATGCCGGTTATAAATAGCAAAAATTGGAAATTGTTTTCCGCTTTTTAGCTGTTATTGGCAGGACTGTCAAATGTGGCGATTTCTTAATTTCGATGGAAATTTTCGTTTGGCGATATGGCGAAATTTAAAACGATTGGCGATATGCGAAATGCATTTTATATTATCTAAAAATCTAAATTTATAATTCATATTATAAATAACTGTTTCAAAATGGTTCTTTTTGATATATTTTGTGAATCATTGAAAAATATTGTGGCGAATATAAATAAATTCGCCTTTCGTATCGTATGTACATTCAATAGGGAAAAAGTATATGACTGACAGTCCAAAGTTTTTTTTACCAAGCAATAATTTTAAAAAATATACATACCGACAAGTTATAAACAGTAAAATTTCAAATTTCTCAAAACTTGCAGCCATTTCTTAAAGAAAATTCCATAAGTTTTTAAATTATATGGGTATGTGTATTTTCAAATTTGTATAAAAATATACTTCTGAAAATAACCTAAATTCAGAACATTAAACTTATTTTCAAGTTTTTAGAAACACTAAAACGAATTTTCTGAAATCGATTCCTCATGATTTTATGCACTTCCAACCTTAAGTCGCACATTTAAAAAAAATAATTGAAAATTTCCATTGATTAAAACTTCATTTGTTTTCGATTTCAGAACATGGCGTTTTTGATATAAAAATCACAAATGGCAATATTTTCTTAGCAAAAATCTTAATAAAATATTTGGTTGCTGTTACGAAAGGGGTTTTTTGTTTTCGATAAATTATAAAAAAATCGTAGTACACAGTACAAATTATTAGAGCTCGTAAATAATTGTATCAAGAAAAGCATATTCGTACGCATTATTATTTTAGAAAAAAGTAACCAAAATGAAAAAAATATTCACATCTCCACATTGAAAAAAAATATAACCAATTTTGGTTAGAAATAACCAAAAACGGCAGCCCTGTTTGCAATCATATTTGTTGTCATGTTGTAGAAAATCTCTTACATGGGGTCTTCACCTGAGATAATATCTGATATAATATGTGAGAGAACGTCGGCAGAATGAGAGAACAAATTTCTTCATGTTAATCTTAATCTTAAACAAGGGGAACACGTACATATGTTATAAGATTTCATAATCGAATGATTCTCGTACAGTAAACTTGTGCTTTTTTATTATTTTTTTTAGTTTTTTCTATTTTTTTAGTTAAAAATATTGTTTTTTTAAACATTTATTACAAGATTTTCACTATTTGCACTAAAAAATTAAACAATTTAATGAATGCGTCTTTTTTTTTTGGTTTTATATGTATGTATGTATGTGTATTTTTGACAGCTCATCTTATAAGATGGTTGTTATAGATTTCTCATAACAACTGTCTCATAATATTTATTATAATATTAATATTAACACTATTTGAGAGTCTACACGTAAGATAATGCTCTCTGCGATTGAATTTGACGTTTGCTGATATAAAAATCTTATATCTTATCTCACGTGGAGACCCTGTGTTATGATAACCTTAAGGTTCTACAACTCATTTAAATTTTTCTCTGTTTTTGTCTGTTGGGTTCTCTCTTTGTCAAACTCCATATAAAAAACACAAGTGAAAGCTCGAAAACTGACAAGCCGTGATCACAGTCACAGTTTTAAGGAACAGTGATTTTAAATCGCGTTTACTATTCACAATGTTCCTTAAAAATCACGGGATCGCTCATCCTTAACAAACATTGTTTCCGAAAAAAAATTTCTTTTACAAAATTTTATGCCATATCGAGCCAGTTTTTGGTCAGAAGCTTGTAGCTAATTACTTACATACATATATTCCAAAAGTGATGGGTACTTTTACGTTGAACTTTCAATTTCTATCAGTTTTATTCTAGCACTAAATTGTTAATAAACTCAAAAGTTGTGTACCAATTTCAATGAAAAGGGCTGAACTTCTTTGGAATATATTAAGCTACATATCGTCGGTCTCATGTAGAAAGGCCCTAACTCGATTTTTTTCGAAATTGAGTTTTTTTAGTGATTTCAATACATTTCCCACAATCACACCTCGTCACAAGAATTTAATGCAATAGCTTCAACAATATAAATTTTACAAGCAATTGAAAAAGACATTTTACATTATGATACACACAGTTTCTATTATGTTTTAGCCTTCTCCTCTAAAGTTGTAATTATGTGAGTTAGGGCCTTTCTACATGAGACCAACGATATATGGACAAAAAACTAACACGTTTTTGTGTTTTTATTTTTAATGAATTCAAAAAAAAGTAAAAAGAATTATTGATTTTGGTAAATTTTTTACGATATATCGGAAACTACTATGCATATTCAAAAAAATAATGTTTGCAAGTCTTAAAGACAATTTGGTTGTCGAATTTAAGTTTTTTTATTTCACTAAATAGAGCAAAGGTTTCTCAAGTTAGCTTATAAATGTCTAGCAAGTGCTTTTATTTTTGATTTAATCATTAACCCCCATATTCATAAACGATTATTAAATTTAACAAACGTTTATTAAGGGTAATTTTCATAGTTAATTTGTTCTTTAAACCTTTACTAAATTTTACAATTTCTTATGAATACAGGCATAAAACATTAAATTTTAATGTTTTATCCCGAAAACTAGAGCTGATAAAATATTCTAAATATGCATTTAAAAATCTGTATAATACCTATACAGATTACTATTTATATTATAATAAATATTATGCGATGACTAAAATTTTATCGGAACAAAATGTACAGTAAACTTGTGTAAATAATGCGAGTTTATAACACTGTTTTTTCTTATTTTAAATAATTAATTAATAATAATAAAAATTGTAAAAACAAATTAAAGTTTTCAAATTTATAGAAGCGCACTTGATCAACAAAGGGGAAATAATTTGAAATTTAACATTTTCAGTAGAAGCAAAACAATTTATTTTTTTTATTGTTTATTGTTGTTGTTTTTGTTTAAGCTTTGATATTGTTACAAGTAAAACTGGGGTTTATAATTCTTATTAGCTTAACAGTTTTACTTGTTTTATATCTTGGCCTAAGCAACCAGTGAAATGCGCATAGGAATAGCTTATCCCATCAACAATAAATTTCAGTTTATCAATAGTTTGAAATGGGAATTTAGCACATTTAAACGAAACTAAAAAATTTTTAGTTAATACCCTCTTGCTGATCTAGTGCGATATATAAATTTCTTTAATTAATAACATGGTAAATCACAACTTTTTATAATGATTTGTATTAACTTAGGTTAATGCTGAAGCATATGAGGACAATCCTAACACGTTAGAGTTATCAAACTGTGATTTTTATCCAAACGTTTGTGAGACAAATAAAATCGATTCTCAATTTTCTCTGCAAAACCTTGATATACTGAAGAAACCCGTATTTGAAAATAACTTGTATGTTGTAAAAAACAACGATTTTGATCAAAGCGCGGATGACTTTTTTGACACGAAATCAAATGCATCGGAAGAAATTCATTTGGATGATAATAATAACGATGAAAATGACTTAGTTTTTTGTGAAAATGTTAACTTAAGTGAAATGCGCACAAGTTTAAAGGACATTGAAAATAATTTTCGGACAAATATTGATTACGGTAATAATCAACGTTCCTATATTCACAAAAAAGGAAAAGCGCCACAACCTCCCAGTAAGCCACCACTCGAGGAAGAAAAAACTGCAGAAAGTCTTTCTCACTCAACTGGAGTGGAAAAAAGCAACGCTAAGGAAACTGAAATATAAATATTACATAACAGGGTAAATAAATACATGTGGAAAAATTGAAAACTGCTCTACAAAGGATCCCTAATAACAATAATATTTATCCAAATAAATGCATTTCATTTTCACTCTTACATTCGTGCTGAGCTTTCTTAACATGTTTATTCAAGTTACTACTAAAACGCTGTATGAATTTTTTTACATTAATGTTACTGTAAGCAAGAAATAAGTTTCCAGTGCACCCGTGTATGAATGCGAGGTGCTTATCATAATGTATAAATATGTACATACATAAATTAGTTGAATCAAGCATGTAGTTCAATATAAGTGTGTTACCTTTAATTTTTAAACCACTTTTAATACAACAAGCAAACACTTTTTATAAATCTTTTGTTCTTATATCTTTCAGGATAAAATGTCAGCCAGTTGTACAACATTACCACGGAGCAAAAAAAACGAAAAAGCCAATACAGGAAGTGCAATAGCAAGAACACGAGTTAAACATGAGAAGTAGTCTAAAATTCTTTAGAAAATTACATATTTATTCTAAAAATTATATGTAAACAAAATTAATATCAAATAAATACATTAAATTAAAATAGAGAATGTTGTCCATGTAATTCTTTTCAATGTAAGATGGATAAGAAATATATTTTTATACGCATTTTCACAATTATATTTGTAGGCAGCTGTAGCTGTATATAGGGATGCAATCGGGACTGGTATTCGCAAATCCCGGGATTTTTCAAGATGTCGGAATTTTTCGGTATTCGGGGTTTTTGAAAATTATAGATTTTTATTTAAAAAAAAAAGGTATTTAAAAGAGATTTACAATCAAAACTTTTATAATTTTATATTAACTAGCTGACCTAGGGTTGCCATACGTACTGTTTTTAACAGTACATGTACTGATTTTTTGCAATTGTACTGTTTTATGCATAATGTCCGAAACAGTACGCAAATGTACTAATATTTAACAGTACATAGCTTAAAAAAAATGTTGTGTTCCAAACAAAAAAGCTCTAAAATAATAAGACTTTTTACGCTGTGGTCATTGTTTTCTCATAAATACGCAGTAGAAATCTTAATTATAATGAATGACTCGCAGCAGTTGTATATTTTCATGTTATTATTTTTAAGACATATGATTTTATGGCTACCTCAAAAACAAAATCGAAATTTTGTTAAAAATTTTATATTTTTTAAATACTTATTCCAACACAATTATCTTTAATTCCTTTAATTTAATATTCGGGCAAGTTCTGGAAATCGAAATCACGTGAAATTGAAAACGTACAAATTTAAAAATTCTCCGGGCTTAAAATTTATAAAAATACCTAATTGCTTTCAGGACCACTTTTCTCCACTTAGACTACTTTTGAAATATGTTTTTTGGATTTTATAGATTATAGCTGAACTTGATCAAATTGGCCGTAAATAATTTAAGAATTGTTTAAAATTGGAAAATTAAATTAGGACACATAAATTTTCTCAAATTCTATATGATATGTGCAACTATGTGTGTGGTGAAAATTGCTTTAAATACCAATATAATACTTACACAATCAACGAGTTAATAGTTTTAAGCTAAGTTAGGCTTTTCTCCTTTCTTATATGGCTTACAGGAATGTTATGGTTTTCCTGTCTTCAAATAAAAAAACCTTTAGTCCAAATGCTTCGTTTAAGTGTTTTTTTTTAACGCAAATGGAGTAATTTCGTATACGTATAAAATTCCATATAACGGAAATCATTCAGTTGGTGTTACACATTTTAAGTGTTTTTCGTTATATAATTGTTGCATATTCAATCAAAAGTTTTAAATATATAATAATTTAAATAAATAGTTGTGTTTTCGCAAAAAAAAATGTACTGTTTTTTTCTTGATTGTACTGTTTTTTTGTGTTCAATGTACTGTTTTTCCGAATTTAAAATCTGGCTACCCTAAGCTGACCCGACTGACGCTGTCCTGACCAAATTAGAAAAAAAGGTTGCGTTCGATTTTTTAAATAATGCTAATGGCCTTCTGACGCGGAAACAGGCGACATAATTGACCATGCGTGAAGCACGCAATGACTGCCCTTGCGATTTGTTGATTGTCATTGCATATGCGAGTCTTACTGGAAACTGCAATCGTTTAAAATCGATTGGAATGTCGGTTAAAATCATTGGGATCTGAGGTATCAAAACATTTTCTTCTTTGTGCTTTCCTTTAAGTATTGTTGCTTCGATGACGTTATTCATTAGGTTTTTTTTACCTTGAGGCGGGTGTCATTACAAAGACGTGGTTGGTTTATATTTCGTAACATTATGATTACCGATCCAACTTTTAGTTGGAGATTATGAGGTGGTAATCCTGGTAATTCCAGGGAGTTTAAAAATTCGATTGTATAGTTGACGACATCGTTCTGAGTAGTTACGGAATCCACTGATTTGTACGTCTTCAATTCGCCAGAAATTTCTTAAATCTTAAAATTAAATTCGTTGACATCAACGTTTTCCGCAGTCAATATAGCACGTTCGCTCAACCAATCCTGATTTCTGTAGCGTTGTGTAATGTTTGGAAACACATTTCGGATGAGTTCGGACTTTTATTCGGTAAACTGGCTAATAAGCCTGAGCCAATTTAACGCGTTGCTCGATTGTGTATCTTTCCATAGTTCAAATTGAGTTAGTCTGAAATTTAGAAAAGTCAAATGAAATGCAGAAAACAACTTGACGTTAAGCTGTGGTTCACATTCAACATCGGCTCTTAAAATTTAAGAAAAATCCCTCCAGCTTCATCTTTCCCAGCTTTCATGAGAGTATCGTATGCATATTTTTGTTGTCGATTCAAGAGTGGAACATTTGTTCGAACTGATTCCCTTAAGGCATCGTCATCGTACTGTTTTTCTGTTATATTTATTGCTAACATTTGTAAATATGGAAAATTGTGGTTTTTTTAAAACCTTTTCTTTAGCTTCACTTCGGAAAATCAAGTCTTGTAACGTTAATTTAACCGCCTTATACACAATGCAAATGGATGAAACTCCGCAGGCATATTCCCGATGACAATACACGAATACATGGGCGTAGCCAGGATAAAATCTAGGGGGGCAAAATTTTTTTTTTGGTAAAATGCTTTTTTGACCGCCTTTTACTCAATGCAAATGGATGAAACTTTGCAGGCATACATATTCCCGATGACAATACACGAATACATGGACGTAGCCAGGATAAAATCTAGGGGGGCAAAATTTTATTTTTTTTGTAAAATGCTTTTTTGACTGCCCTCTACTCAATGCAAATGGATAAAACTTTGCAGGCAGTGCTGCGTCATGGCTCTTTCAGCTATTGTGCGATCTTCGATCATGAACATTCAACGGTGGGAAAAAAAACGTCTTGAATGAGAATATGGTAGAAGCAGACCAATTATATTCTCTTGTAAAAATATTGTGGAGTAAACGAAACGACGAATATGTCATCCCAGCAAATGGATATCCCCAAGTGAAAGATTTTGACGTGGTCAAAGACAATTTGAACATATTTGGTCGGAGTTTCAAAATTCAGAACAACGACGATGCAGAAATAAACGGCAGTCTCAATGATCAGGCTAATATCGGAAATATTGGATATAAATTGATAGATGGGCTAGAAAAATTATTCGAAACTCACACCACCGGCATTTTAATTGCAAATTCAAAATCTTTCGCAATTATTAAATCAACGGATAAATTTCACTTTGCTGACTCTCACTCCTGCGGCCCGAAAGGATCAACATCAAGGAACGGTAAAGCATTTGTCATTCAGTGCGATAAAATCAACGAGCTTCATCGGTTATGTAAACGAGCTACGGGATCAAAAAACATTCAGCATATTATCAACTTTATCGACGTACAACAGAATGTAACTGCGAATGCAACAGCATCAATATCAAATTCAGGAACAACATTTAACGGTAAGATTTATCGCATTATAATGTAAAAAAAATACAATGTCTCATAAAATTAAATTTTTGTTTCAGGATCCTGAAGATCGTATGGCAGATGATTATATACCTACACAGACAGCAATGATGGCTCCCATTGATTGCGTACAGCCGAATGTTGAAGATGATCTGAATATTTCAAATAATTTAAATCAAATAGTTCGAAAGACAAATGCTAATATTGTAAACGAACGGCACGAATTGAAAGTTGAAGAATTTGCTTGGTATCATCTGTTTCCATATGGGATCAATGGCTTAAATCGAACGAGATTAGTGAAGATATCACCACTGGACTACTTTCAATTCAGGATTCTTGGAAGCGATCCACGGTTTCAACGCAATGACTACCTTTTCTACGCTTTGTCGATGTTCGAGTACTGTCGTGTTAAGTCAACTATTTCGGCTTGTGCTAAAAAAATACAGGTCCAAGATGGACAAGTTAGTGATGTACATCTTTACCTAAAAAACTTGAGAGGGTCAGCTGCATTCTGGCAAAGCAGTCTAAATGCTCTTCTATCCCTGATTCTCTGTCTAGGCCCTCCTTATCACTTCATCACATTGAGCTGCAAAGAATTATGGTGGATTCCCATGCGGAGGGCTTTGCTCATAGCTGATAATCGTCCTGACGTCGACCCTGCAACTCTAACTGTGCAAGAAACCCAACGATTGAATGAAGAATATCCTGTAGTAGTGAGTCGTCAATTTATGATCCGAGTGTCAGCAATTATGAAAGTTTTAAGGAATAGCGATAAAGTGATTGGGTCTAAAGTCAAAGATTTCTGGTGGCGAATAGAATTCCAAAATCGAGGAAGCCCACATCTTCACATGGTCGTCTTGCTGGAACATTGCCCTAAATACGACACTCCTGAAGGTTAACAACACATCGACAAAAACTGTTTCTGTGAACTTCCTCCTGAAAAAGATGAAGAACTACGCCAACTAGGAAAAAAGTGTCATACTCATCGACACACCGCTACTTGCAAAAAAAAAACTCAACGGTTAATTGTCGATTTTGTTTCCCTAGACAAGAATGTTCAGAGACTCAAATAGTTGCTCATTCTTCAGAAGAGTTTGTTCGAAGCAACGGACGCATTGTTTTGCTAAAAGGCGCAAAGAAGATAAATGAATAAACAATTATAACCCAACACTTTTGAGGTTCTGGAAAGGTAACATGGACATTCAGCCATGCGGTTGTAACGAAGCAATTGCATATTATATAGCAAAGTATGTATCAAAAACAGAACCTGCTGGAGTCGAACCAACAGTTGCCAGAGCCATTAGAGAAATCAACAGAGAAGACTTTACTACTTCAACTAAATTGTTTAAGATCTGTATGCGGATTCTAAAAGAAAGACAAGTATCTTCTTGTGAGTGCGCTTACCGATTGTGCCACTTGCCGCTGCGTGACAGCTCTCGAATAAGTGTTTTTCTAAACACTCGCAAACCGGAGCAAAGATATAAAGTAATCAGGTTCGATGAACACGGAACAGCAGTTGGATACTTTACCAATATATTTGAAAGATATGAGAAACGTCCTCTTGTACATCCGGACTACGATTTCGAGAACATGTCTCTGATGGTATTCGCCATGCTGTTTGAAGCTGATTATCCGAAGAAAAAGATTCCTGACGATGAAAATGTGGACAACGATTTTCACATTGAAATAGAAGAAGAAGACGCTAATCCAAGATTGATAATTTTGACTGACAAAACAAAAATGCGCAAGCGAAGTCGACCAGCAACCGTGCGAGTTCCTTACTTCAAAGCAGCGACGAACCCAGAAAACTTCTACTACAGCTTACTTGTTCAATATTTACCATATCGAAAGGAAGATAAAATTCTACAAGACTTCGATTCAGCAATTGGAAAACGAATGAAAATTCAGGTTCATGCGTTCTAAGTATTAGAGTCATACGAACCGGCTGAAGATTTTGACGAAGTGGATGTTCCTGCAGATCACCAAATGGAAGATGATGAATTCATGAAACTTTGGAATGCTATGAACGTTGGGCAGAAAAATTTGTACAATCGCATAACGCAAAGTATCGTACAACAGTTGCAGCGAGCAAAGGAACGAGAATATATTTTCATAACTGGTGGAGCTGGAACTGGGAAAACCTTCACCCTTACTGTATTAAAAAATGTATTATCTTACAAATATATTAATAATCAATGATTCCAGCTTGTTCTAACTAATATGTATAATTGTTTTTTTATAGGTAACAATCATTCCGTGAGAGTTTGCGAACTGACTGGTGTGGCTGCCCGGCTGGTTGGTGGAACTACTTTGCACAGTGCCTTCAAACTGCCAGTACAGAAACACGGACGGATAGTGCAAATGCCACAATGGACTAGAAATTATCTTCGAATTATGAATCAACAGTGGAAATACGTTGAGTTTCTTTTTATAGATGAAATTTCAATGGTCCCCTTTGAGATTCTATGTATGATCTAGGCAAGACTCCGACAACTCAAAAATCCAGAAGAACTGTTCGGAGGAATCAACGTTATCGTGTTCGGTGATGTTTTCCAGTTGCCTCCAGTCCGAGGACATCAAGTTTTTGAACAACCAGAAACCATGGTACCAGCTTTACATCTTTGGAGATGTTTCTCCTTGTGCGAACTGACGGAAAACATACGACAAAAAGGAGATAATACATTTATTGATATTCTCAACGCGTTGAGAGTGGGTGAAATTAAAGCAAATAATTTGAGTGTCCTACTTCAAAAAGTGTCATTGAAGTCAACGGGGGAGTTTTCGATTGACCGAGCGTTGAGAATCTATCCAACAAATCAACAAGTGCATGATCACAATGACTTGGTGTTACAAAATTATGAAAAAATGAACACCGAAATGTTTTTAATAAAAGCACAAGATCAAATTGTGGAGTCAGGAAGGAACATCGACAACGTTACTCAACAAAATATTATCTCAGCGGATATGTGGATATGTGGTCTTCCAAAGGAATTGAAAATTTGTGTAGGTGCAAAAGTCATGCTCAGGTCAAACGTCGACGTGTCAAAAGGATTAGTAAATGGTGCCATTGGATTCATTGAAGAAATTATATGGCCCCATTGTCGACGAGCACAGATGTACGAAGAAGACATTCCGACTGTAAAAGTGAAATTCGATCAAATTGACGTACACTTGATAAGACCGATTTCAGTTCAGTTTCCAGCAAAACGGAGTTTTGGAACGGTAGAAAGACGGACGCTACCCTTAGTTCTGTCATGGGCTTCAACTATACACAAAATGCAAGGTTCGACTGTCGATCATGCTGTTATTGATTTGGGACCAAACATATTTGCAGAAGGACAGGCCTATGTTGCATTGAGCCGTGTACGATCATTGGACAGCTTACGAATCAAAGCACTACAATGCGAAAAATTAACAGGGTCTAAACCGTGCAATATAAAAGCATTGGAAGAGATGGAGAGACTAAAAAGTAAAAAATAAATAAAAAAAAAATTTTTTTAGAAACTTTTCTTTACCTTAATATATTAATCAGTTGTTAACACAAAATAAATATAAATACTAAAAAAATCGACTAAAAGTCAAAAAATAAGAACATTTTAAACAACATGAACTTTTAAATCAAAATGGAAAAAATCTCACGCATCCCTTAAGGAAAGCGTTTTTTCTTCTTTAATTATTTTCTGCACTTCTCGTTAAAATTTCTTTATTATTGTTGAACACGCTTAAAACAAACAAAGTTTAACTTTTTGTTTCATTTTCAATGACAGTATTAACTGAGATAATCAAATAAATATCAAAGATCAATATTTTGTTCCCTATCCTCTCAAGGGGGAATACCATGATGAATTTCTTTTTATAAAAACAGGTAAAACAAAAAAATTTTGTTAACTATTCCGGGATTGGCATCCCTATTGTGTATGTATACATTCAGCGATGAAAGGCCTAACAATTGACTGTTGAGAGCCAGCGAACGCATAGCTATTAGCCACTCCCACTGGGCGAAACAGACGCTAATATACAGGGGTAAGTTCTTGGTTCGTTCTCGATTTAGACCAGAGTAGAGTTGTGTCGTTCCGGAACGACCTAGTTCCATTGAACGATTCCCTAAAAGGAACGGTTCGGACTTTTTCAATAGTTCCTTTTTTGTCGTTCCTCGTTCCGTAATTGCAATCAGTTGGATGATCGCATGTATTTTTGTAGGTTAATTTTTTGTGTATTGATCAATGTTGCCGACACAAATGCAATGGAAAACCCCCCTGTAAAAAGTTGTCAAAAGCCTCAAGTCCAAGTTGGTATGGACAGGTACATAACAGTGCTTAAACGGGGTCGCAGCCCTACCTCTGCAGCAGTTGCTTCGGCCTCAAAAGTACCATCTTTTGATAAAATAAACTCTCAAAATCGTTTTGCAATTCTGGAGGATGAATCCTCTGAAGCACCAAACGTTATTAAATCGTGTAAGCCAACCCCGATATATCTTAGGGAGCAACACTCAAGTGAGTTAATAAAGAGCGTGATCTCGGTAATAGGTGAAAATTCGTTTTACGTAGCGGCATTCAAGCGTGGTAATATAAACAAGACAAAAATACAGGTTCATCATGAGAATGATTTTCGTAAACCAACAAACAAATTCGAAGCCCTTAAAAAAAGCTTTTATACATATCAACTGAAGAGCAGCAAAGGTCTTCAGGTAGTGATAAAGGGCATAGACTCGTGCGTGGACCCTGAAGAAATTAAAACCTTTTTGGAAGAAAGGGGCTTTAAAATAAAAAACGTTACGAATATTAAAAATAGGGAAAAAATCCCTAACCATTATTTCGAGTGGAGTTAGAACCTGGCGACGTTGAGCTTAAAAAAAATGAAACGCATCCTATTTATAATTTAAAATATATTCTTTACAGAAGAATAACTATAGAGGAGCCGCACAAAAAAAATGGTCCCGTTATTTACCTCCGGTTTGCATAGTATGTGGTGAATTACATGGTACAGTCCAGTGCGATAAGTCTAAAAATGACCAAAATGTAAAAAAATTTAGTAACTGTGGCGGCAATCACACTGCCAATTATAGAGGATGCCCTGTATATACTATCGTCAAGCAGTCGGCTGGACCGAAAACTAATCCCCCTCAAATGCAGGTACCAAATCAAGTAAACACTAGTGACACTTAGGCTCCGCAGCCTAGTAATAACAGAACCTCTTATGCTAATGTCCTAAAATCAAACCATGTGCCAATGCAAGGTGCTGATGAAACTTCTAATTTAAGTCGTCTAGAAAAAACTATGGAAACATTAGTGCAAACAGTAAATAATTTTACAAACACAATGGGTAATATGATGCAGGAGATTCTTAGAATGCAATCGATGTTATTGCAAGCTGTACTTAACAAACCATGAACTGTTTAAAAATTTGTTTTTGGAACGCAAACGGCATCAGCCAACATTCAAATGAATTAGAATACTTTCTTAAAAATAAACAAATTGATGTCATGATGGTTTCTGAAACTCATTTGACCTCAAGAAATTCGTTTAAAATCAATGGTTATACACTATATGATACCAAGGACCCTCGAGATAGAGCTTGTGGAGGTTCTGCCATTTTGATAAAAACCCGAATCAAACACTACCTTATGTTTGATCATCGTGAAGATTATCTTCAAGCAAGAAACATTTGTGTTGAAGAGCTGAATCGAAACATATTAATCTCATCCTTATACTCACCACCTAGATTTGCAATATCAGGAAGCCAATATTATAAATATTATAAGTTATATTTTACAGATGTCGAGCGCCTCTTGAATGAAAAAAGGAGAGTGCGAAGAGAATGGCAATTGCACAGATCCCCTCAACTTAAAAATGAATTAAAAGAGTGTACAAAAAGACTAAGAAAATTTCTGCAGACTCAGAAAAATATCTTAAGGACCTGGATGCATCTCCACAATCAGACTACTCATTATGGCGTGCAGCTAGAAATCTAAAAAGACCAGTTATATCAAAGCCACCATTAAGAAACTTGAATGGTAGTTGGGCAAGAAATGATAATGCAAAAGGAAACCTGTTTGTAAATCATTTGAAAAACGTATTTACCCCAAATATACCTGACGATATAGCGGACGAGTTGCCGCCTGTTTATGTTAGAGCAGCTATCCCCCTAAGATTTGAGATAAAGGAAATAGAAAAGGCTATTTGTGAACTAAACACCAAGAAGGCACCTGGTATTGATAAGGTCAGTAACAAAATGCTTTTGGAGCTACCTCGCATAGCAAAGAAATTTATTCTTTATATTTTTAATGCTATTTTACGCCTTGAATACTACCCTCAAGATTGGAAGGTCTCCTTAATAACGATGATACCAAAGCCAGGAAAAGATCACACAAAAGTTGAGTCATATAGGCCTATTAGCTTATTACCTAATATATCAAAGCTGTTTGAGAAGCTCTTAGCGTCAAAATTAACCCCAATTTTAAATGGCAATGGGTGTATACCTAATCATCAATTCGGTTTCAGAAGAGAGCATAGCACAATTGAACAAACCCATCGGATAGTAAACGCCATAAGAAAAGCCTTTAAAGAAAGAAAATATTGCTCCGCTCTCTTCATAGATGTTTCTCAAGCGTTTGACAAAGTCTGGCATGTAGGCTTGTTACATAAATTGAAGCTCAACCTTCCGGTTAATACACACAAGCTGTTAGAAAGCTACCTGGTCGGTCGAAAATTCATAATTAAAATAGGTGTTTTTTTAAGTTCTCCTCAGCCAATTGAAGCTGGAGTCCCTCAGCGAAGCATCCAGGGCCCACTTTTTTACCTTATATATACCTCGGACATGTCAACAAACAATTACACCCTAACCTCAACTTTTGCTGATGATACAGCTTTTCTAAGCGTACACGAGAACAGTCGTGAAGTATCTCGATACCTGCAGGAGCATATATTTCAGCTCGAACTATGGTTAAAGCAATGGAGGATAAAGGTCAATGAGCAAAAATGCGTACATATAACATTCACCTTGCGTCGGGAAACATGCCCCCCTATTAAAATCAATAATCAACTAGTGCCTCAACAATTGCATGTCAAATATCTCGGAATTCATCTAGATCGGCGTTTAACATGGAAATGCCATATAGAAGCAAAATTAACCCAAATGAAACTAAAAGCAATTCAAATTAACTGGCTTATTGGAAGAAATTCTGTTCCTAGTCTCGATTGCAAACTACTACTTTACAACGCTATTTTAAAGCCAATATGGTGCTACCGCATTCAACTAAGGGGCACTGCCTCGGCCTCAAATATCGAAAAAATTCAAAGGCGCCAAAATAAACTTCTTCGAATAATCACAGCTGCCCCTTGGTATGTTAAAAATTCAAATATTCACAAGGATCTCAATGTTCCATTAGTTAAAACTGTGATAACGAAATATGCAGTAAAATACTTAAAAAGGCTCGAATTGCACCCAAATCCACTAGCTCGAAATATCTTAAATGATAGCGGCCACTCTCGCTTAAGGAGAAGAGACACTGCAGCACTTACCCATTAAGATGAGCGATAAACACCTTGATAAGTGAACAGAGCCCGTGATAAAGAAAATTTTTGTCTGGCACTGGCAGGACATAAAATAAAGCATTAGAATAAAGTTTGATTAATTATTGTTAGTTCATATTTAATATATGAAGATTCAATAAATAAATAATGAAAAAAACAAAAAAAATTAAATAAATTGCTAATATGATCCAAAGCAATATATTTTTATTATTATTTGTTATTGATTTTTACAAACATTTTAAAAAGTACATACATACATATGTATAAAATTCTTACGTAGGTAGTTGTTACCCAACAACATAAAAACAAACAATAACAAATATTTGATAATTGACGTTTTTATGAACGACAGCGAAGTTTTCTCGTTCCTCGTTCATTCTTTTTTCAAAGTAAAAAACCGGAACGATAAACGAAAGGAACGACCTAGTTCCTTTAATCTTTCGGAACGATTCCACAAAAGGAACGATTTTGCCCAACTCTAGACCAGAGGTCTGCAAAACACGGAACATGTTCGAATACAATTTCGCTCAAAAATAAAAAACCAATTGAAACAAGAAATGTGAATGTATGTGTTTGGCGGACCCTGATTTATACCCTTCTGGACTAAAGTCACAACCGGCATTATGACTTTAAACGTCCTTGTACTTAAGCCCTCGCTGCGCGGCAAGCTGACTACCTATTTGCGAAGGATCAGCTTTAGTTAACTCTTCATTTTTTCAAATAATACTTCCTACGATCTTTTAGAGATTGGTGTCAGAGTGCCGGCTTGTGATATAAAGCTTTTTAACGGTAGTTATGACGAGTGACAATCTTTCAGGGATATGTTTTCTTTCCTTTTATCATAAAAATCCTAGAGTATCCCAGGTAGACAATTTTTTTCATTTCCTGATTAGAATATCAAAAATACCCATTGTCAAAGGTAAGATATGAAAATTAATAATATTTAGTTCAAATTCAATTGAAGGCTCTCTTTAACATAGAATCTGTGGTTAGTGAAACTAGCGAGGACATTAATTGGATACCAAAGATTATTTGTAATAGTCTGGCGATGTTAATAGGACAAAGCAGTAAATTTCCGATACGGACAATTACTGCTTACGAAGAGTCTTTGGAATCTGAAAGTAGACATAGAGAAGTTGAAAGAAAAGATTGTTCACGTTGCCAAATACTGGTCATAGAAATGACTCTTTGCTAGGAACTAATAAATATGTTCTGAAGATAAAAACGAATAATCTTCGACTTTGCAGAAAATTTTTGCACTTTTCGGTCAGTCAACGAATTGATTATGTGGAGAAATATGGTTTTTTTTAACGTTTATTTTACACGAAAAATTTCTTATTATGTAGACCATAAATGAATCGTTTATTTCAGAAACCCGTCAAGTGTGACTGTTTTTAATGAGAGTTGACGGATTTCTGAAATAAACGATTCAAATAAACTAATGGCCATTTTCTCAATGTACCGTCAAACTGCCTGTTACTTAATGTCAACATAAATTTATTAGACCGATAAACTGTCTGTTAACAATTTTGGGTTTCTCAATATACCGACAAAAAACATGGTTTTAAGCTGGCAACACCTCTCAAAATACATGTAAATGTTGGGAGTCAGCTGATTGAATTTATCTGTACGGCAAATAAAAGGAAAATAAATAATCGGCAGATGAGTGCTGGTTAGCTTTGCGACAGAATAGAAGCAAATGAGACATTGAGAAAACCAAATTTCTTTAATGTGCAAGTTTTCGTTGGGAAAAAAGTTAATCGGGTAATGAGAAAACAGCCATAATAGTAGTAGATATAACATAGTATACACTGCCCCGCGTTCGAGCACTCTAGTATATTTGCCATCATAAAATCTAAGTTCTTTTTAGGAATACATATTAATAAACTAACTTACAGGTATTAAAATACATATGTACATTATATTTGCAATTGTAAATGTGGGAAAAAGAATTGAAAAAAGCACTTTAGTATTTGGAATAATTAAAAATGGAAAAAAGTTAAGAGGCAAAAGAAAAATTTAGCTACCAAATCGGTCTATCCACCAGTATTTTTTAATATTTAAGTTTGGCAACATGTTTTTGTCCCTCAAGTAGAGGTAATTTGCTTGAAATTTATTGCCTTGACATTGGCTTGCCTTTAAATGTGGTATAATACCGGAATTCCCATATTATTTTTAATATATCCTTGTTTATTTAGGTATAAAAATGCTTCCGGTGACACATACCCATTTTTTCGAGTTGCCTCGATATATTCTTCACTGACGTGGCCCCCTACATAACAAGGTTATTTTACCTGTATTCAAAAGTTTTCAGAATATGGTTTCTTATTAGATGAATGATGAAATTATCAATTCTACTTATTTTTGAAGCATTATATAGCCTCTTGTTAGAAACGTATTTCATAAATGCACTATCAGATGCCTCTAAGCCATTTCCTTTCGAAAACTCTAATTTTTTCCATGTACCAAATTTGGCATCCATATGTTAGTATCGGTTATTTTTTAAGATGAATTCCTAAATATTTTACCATTTGCTTACTCACAATATTAATGTTAGAGCCTGTTTTAACCTCAAATTCTTTCCAGTACTTTCTTATATTATAATTGCACTTTCGAACAGGTGGGCGGAATATAATAGTTTCGCATTTGTCAATATTTATTTTCATTTTCCAATAATTGGCATATTTTTCTACTATTTGAAACAGTTCTTGTAACTTACCATTAATTTTCGAAATTGTATCATCAGAGTGAAAAATTCTAATATCATCGGTAAATGAAACAATGTTATTTTTACCCAATAAAAAATGGAGCTTCCAACGAAGCAGGTTTGTAAGGGAGAAACATAAACGTTTCGCTTACCATTGCGCTGACGGAAGACATGAATTTTATATGGCGAGTTCCCACTTTGAGGCAATACATTTTTGATACATAAAGCGCATTATTCAGCACATATAAAAATTGTTGTATGTAACGATCGGCCTTACAAACTGAATGTTTTGATACAGTTATTTTTTAGTATTCTCCCTTACAAACCTGCTTCGTAGTAAGGGATGCCGTAGCACTTGAAATGTTTTTTTTTTTTTTTATAAAAGTTGTTGAGAGTTCTTGCACTTACTTTACTGCATTTTTGTATGTCTTATTGCGTAGCGCATAATTGTGCGCTTATTTTTTTTAAATGTACCATTAGTGCTTCGCAAAATCATAAAATTTTTTATTGGGTAACTTGTTTCAGCAGATCTAAAATATATAAATTGAAAAGAATTGGAGCGTTTACTGTTCCTTGCTGCAGACCATTAAACATGATGAATTTTCTCCTTCTTATTTGGTTCTTATTTGATATAAGAAAATTTTTGTTACTAAGCATATTGTATATTAAAATAACCTGATGAAAAGGCATTCTATATTTTGTAAGTTTACATATTAATCCTGGAATCCATATATTGTCAAAAGTTTTTTTAAAATCTATGAGACAAGCGCCTGCACACAAGGATGTCCATGTTGGCCAGACGCTCCCGGAAATGGTTGTTGACCGTTACTGTAAAATTATCCTTAATAAGTTTTCTAACCAACTTTAGTTGAGATTTTAGTAAATTTATTTCCGTTTGTGTTAAATAAAGTTCTAATCTATTGTTTATTTTGCTTAAAATTTTACTTTTTTCTAGGTTTAATTTCCTTATTACTGAATTCGAAAGATTAGCAATTGGGTCCGCAGTTTTGAATTTTGGCCCCGACTTATCAATAGCCGTATTTAAAGATCTTTCCAACTTGAGTAGGAAGAAGTCAATCTCAGCGTTAGAGAGATTACGGTCGTTTGGGACATTAATATCGTTGTTATAATCGTGAATGAGACTGTTTCTAAATTTTCTGTAGTTTAGCCTGTCACAGTCCAGTGTTTTTAAACAATTAACAAATTCCCTATGCATATCTAAACGTAAATCTGCGATACATACTTATGCCCAAATATGACGCAGCCCTTGGAAAGGTTCAGTAGAAGCATAAAAACTGCATCTGAAATGCAACTCATTATCTAGTAGCCACTGTCTTAATATATTTCCTTATAAATTACATGTCTCATTACCCCAGTCAGTGTGTTTACAATTTAAATCGCCCGGTAATATAAAGAAATTATTAGGGTTCTGTAAATCTAATATTTGAAAGAGCTTAAGCAGTTCATTCTTTAAAGTGTTGTTGTTGTTACCAGAAGGATAGTAAACCGAAATAATAAATAAAATTTTAATTATGTATGTTTCAAGATTTTTTAATGATTTATTAAAAGTACTGTAGAAGTTCTTGTATTTAATATCATTTCTGAACAATATTGCCGTTCCCCCACCTCTTTGGGCGTTCACTCTATCATTTCTGATAAAATTATAGTCCTTAAAATTTACTTTATGCCTAGTATTTAATTTCGATTCATTTAATAGAACTAAGTCAGAGTTGTGTAAACTAATAAACTGAGTCAGATCGTATCTACTGTTTAGTCCTATTAGAGAATTGACATTAATTTCAATTATTTTTAGGTATTTTTCAATAGTTTCATCTATTTTTAAAGATCTAATTTTCTAACATCGAGAATATGGAATCTATTCTCGATGCCTGTATTTGCTTTTGTAAATTTATTATTTGGTAAGTAAGGTTCTGCATTGATTTTTAAAATTCTTCTAGAGCTAGATTTATAGGGTTAGTGTTATTAACAATTTGAGGATATCATTTTTCAAAACATTGGGAAAAGCGACATTTGGGTTTATGTTATATGATAGTGTTAGTTTATTCATTCTTCTCTCAGTCAGCGCTTGTTTTCTGCTTCGAAGCTTCTGCTGTGGCTGGGTGACCATACTTATTGCATAGCACGCAAAATATTTTTTCTCTTTCGGTTTCAGGAACTTCGTTTAAGGTACATTGTCCAATTGCATGTTGTTCTTTACATTTGACGCATCTTGAAGGTAAAAAGCAGTTCGATGCGCTATGGAAAAAGCCTTGGCAATTTCTACATTGCGGTATTTCAGGTTTTCTTAGGGCCTCCCAACGAATGCATCGATAAAGTAGACCCTTAACGTGTTTTAAATCATTAACATTACTTTCACTGCTTATTTGCCTTAAAAACATTTGAAGTTCTATGCCGCTTTTTATTGAATCTTAAGTTGAGAACTGGCTCACTTTCACAAATTTTAAGTTTTCATTTTCGAATTTTTTTAGTTCATCTAGTATAGATGCAGGCTCAGTATTACCACTTAAGCCTTTTAATAAATAAGTTTTTGTTTTAGTATCTTTAGGTGAAAATGTAAAGAAATTGGTTTTGGTTTTTTGTAAGGAAGCTTTAACTTTTTATACTCGTTCATTGAAGCCATGAACAGAGCTATTTTTTATTTTTAAACTCTTTTATTTTAAACTCATTGATTTTAAGTCCAATTGAGATAAATTCTATCAGTTCATTGGGATCCACATCAAGTATATTGAGTGGTGGAATTTTTTTGGGCTTTTGTTTTGTTTGGTATTTTTTATTATTTATTATTTATTATTTTATTTCCCGTTTTTCCGGGATTTTTGTTGCGGGATCCCGGGAAATAAAAGTTCCTCATAGTTTCAGAAAAAAGCTATTTATAATTTGAAATTTAGTTTTATATTCTCTAAAAATTAGCATCTGTTGATGGGTTGTCGATTAGATCAATAACAAGAAGTGAGTACGTTCGTAAATCAATGTCTACTGACGCAATAAAATTACCAAAACAGAATGTGCCGTGCAACAGTTGATAATTAATAAATTTAGTTCAGTGAAGAGTTAATAAAGAATATAAATTCAAAATAAGATACAGTCAGTAAATTTTAATTGTCCATGGACAAGTCTTAAAAATATGAGATATCCAAAAATATCTGATTAACGATATATTTTGCTATAACTTCGGTACAGTTTAAGATAAAATACCCATTTTTTGTTACGAGAAAGTATGAAGGAACACTTTGCTTAATTAACTTAAAATAAAAAAAAAATTTTGAGATATGACGATATGTTTTTAAGGTGATAAACATAAATTTGTTTCATTTTGTGACGGCTTATATAACCGGGAAGTGCTGGGAAACAGAAATAAAAAAAAACTATGGAAACTCGTGTTAGATTCTACAATATACAATTTTAAAAACACATTGTCCTAAAGATTACAGGTGGATCTTGTAAGAGAAGTCCGTTTGATGCTATTTTTTGCACCAACTTTGACATACATTTGACTAATATCAGTGTTGCCAAAACTGGAAGACCAAAAATGGCTAAATTTACGAGAAAAAATGGCTAAAAGTGGGCTAAAAAATGGCTAAAAGTTTTTTTTTTAAATAAAAACACATTCAAATTCAATAACAAAACAGAAAAATTCATTTAAAGTTATTTACGATGAAATTGTAAGTTAAGATCAATTTCTTAAATAAGAATAAACGTTATTTATTATTTTGAAAGATATTTAAAAAATTAAATCATCGATACATTTTATGTCGTTATTGTTCATCTCATAGGAATCACTCGTGCGTATTACACAGTACAACATTTTTCAGTTAATTGATTGCCAACTCAATTCTGTGAACTGTATGTGAAATTAGTCCCAAAAAGAAGAATTTCTGCATCATTCGTTTTGTCTTCTTACCTGCGATTTGAAGTTAGTATCGATTTGAAGTTAGTACTATCGTATAGGGGAATTTATCACGTTTTAGGCCCTGTTGTTTGACATAGCTCGACAACCACTAGCCCAATTTAGTTGAAATAAATTTTAAAAAATTAAGAATTACAATTCCCTTAATCTGTTCATATATTGTACAAGTATACAAGTAACACTTTCGAAGTTAAAAATGAATGTATGAAGGGAAAAAATTATTTTTTGCCTAAAAATTTAAATTTTTTTTTTTAAAAATACATAAAAAATCCAAAATGGAAAAAAGTTTCAAGTCTAGTTATTTTTTCGCAAAGTCACATAACCTATGAGCAAAATCAGAGAAAGACCATAAAAATTGATGCACGCGTTTCGCTTTTATTCGCAATTCCGTGAATCCATTTTAGAAGGGTAGTATAACAACAGTTGCACACTGTGTTCGGCGTAAAATTTGCACCACTTAAATCTGCTTCATCGAAATAATTACAATACGCGGTTTTGAATTGCTCAGTAAACAAATTTTTTCGATCTTTTTTCTGTATTTTTCCGACGATATGACCACAAACGTAACAATATTCATCCAAATATGGGCACTTGTTGTTTTCCATATTGATATATTTTATGTTTTGTTGTTATTCACTTTTAAAAAACTGGAGAAAAATCACTTTTACTGTTCGCGTTCGTCGGCACTGGCTGAATGCCAAAAATCGATCAATGCACACCTATAAATACTACGTATTTTTGAATATTTTACTGCCAGGTACTTAAAATGGGCGCATATTTTAAGGGCGGCTGGCTATATACCTGATTCAGCACTTGTACGTTTCAATCTGTGCAAAACTTTCCAAATAATGACCACCCTTGAATGTGGGTGCAATTTCTGTAAAAAAATCATATAGGTAGCCACCGGAAAAACCCAAATAATATAAAGGTCCACTTTCCGTTTAATTGTCCACGTACATTTATTACCGCAATCATAAAAATCAAATAACCTTTTGTTTATTCCTTTTTTTTTTAATTCTCAGAATCATGAAAAAGATGTCAATGTTTTCTCCAAATAATAATAATTCTCAATTGCGAATAAAAGCGAAACGCGTGCATCGATTTTTATGATCTTTGTCTCATTTTGCTCATAGGTTATGTGACTTTGCGAAAAAATAACTAGACTTGAAACTTTTTTCCATTTTGGATTTTTTATGTATTTTTAAAAAAAAAAATTTAAATTTTTAGGCAAAAAATAATTTTTTCCCTTCATACATTCATTTTTAACTTCGAAAGTGTTACTTGTATACTTGTACAATATATGAACAGATTAAGGGAATTGTAATTCTTAATTTTTTAAAATTTATTTCAACTAAATTGGGCTAGTGGTTGTCGAGCTATGTCAAACAACAGGGCCTAAAACGTGATAAATTCCCCTATACGATAGTACTAACTTCAAATCGATACTAACTTCAAATCGCAGGTAAGAAGACAAAACGAATGATGCATAAATTCTTCTTTTTGGGTCTAATTTCACATACAGTTCACAGAATTGAGTTGGCAAATCATGTGTTGTACTGTGTTAGTTTTAATTAATTTGTAGATAAATCCCGACAACATTTACCCAACCTTTTGATTCCAGATCTACAATAAAAAACAAGTAAGAAAATATAGTCGGTCAACCCCGACTATATGATACCCTACACCTCATTAGAACCTGTGTACCAAATTTTATTAAATGATCTGCAAATTTGCGATATGTACTTTACGCACAAGGTTCACATGGACAGCCAGCCAGCCGGACAAACATCGTTAATTCGACTCAGAAAGTGGTTGTGAGTCAATCGGTTTACGAAAAGGTGGGCCAATATTTTAAGGTGTTACAAACATCAGCACAAACGCATAGTACCCTCTCCACTATTGTGGTGTTGGTATAAATATTTCATTGATAAAATAGAATTAACGGTTGTTAAATGTGGAAGTGAGAGCAACTTTATAGTTAATTCTGAAATTTCTAAAAAAAAATTTGTTGCCGCCTAAATCTCTTTATTGAAATACTTGCAACCAGAAAGAAACACCGATGTTTGTGTTGATCCATTTTTTAAAATTAATATTGGACTACTGTTCCTTTATTTTGAAAGATGTTTCATCATCATCGTTTTTAGCGATTTTCAACATTTGTAAAAGTTGTGATTTAAATTAAGTGCGTTTTAATTGTTAAAAATGTTTATTTTGGTTTTATAAATTTTTGTAATAAAATAAAAATTATTCTTTTAAAAGCAAAACGGCAAGAAAAATTTTATGGCTAAACAAGTTGAAAAATGGCTAAAAAAAAATGGCTAATGGCTAAACGCATTTTTTAATGGCTAAAGAGGGTGAAAAATGGCTAAATCTAGCCACTAAATGGCTAAATTGGCAACACTGCTCAGGAGAAATATGGAATATGTAGCAAATGTCTTTCACAAACTCATTTGTATAAAGATTGTAAGAAAATTTTTCGTTGCACGCACTGTAACCCTGTACTGTATACATATTATCAAAGAAAATTTGTTCGAAATAGTCGAATCTCATGCCATTGGCTTTTGTGATTACACATGCCACTGCGAGTTAATTTTCAAAATGTCGCTGAAGCGTCAACTTGAGCAAATTTGTTTACCTCTCAAATTAAAAAAAAAGTACCAGAAAACAAAATAGAGTTACCGAGTTAATCATGTTGGCACATTTTTGGGGAAATTGTTTCATTTATTTATATAAGCATTATTTAAACAATATTAATTAATTATGCTTTTCAATTCAGTCCACAGAATATACAGAACTGACACGAGACGGAAGATTTTGCCTTTTTTTTTGTCTCTTTCTAAGAAAGCTGCCCTTTTGCATTTTTTGTTTTGATTACGCAATTCGTGTTGATAGTAGCGGCCTGTTTTTACACATTGCCACTTTACTACCAAAAAACATTTTCTTTCTCTTTCTTCGAAAGCTGCCCTCGCAACTGATTTGGGCCTTTTTCACACGTCACTTTTTACAGTTCTGTGTATTCTGTGATTCAGTCGTCGGTAGTCTTGGGCTTAATCGTTCATTTAGGTGACCGGTCATTATCGTTCAATTCAAAACAATGAACGAGTTCGTTCATTTCGTTCAATCGTTCATTTTGGGTCAGTTGATCATTTGGGTCACTTGATCTTTTGTGTCAGTCGGTCTTTTGTGGTTTTCGTTCATTCATTCACAATTGATTGAATACGGCAATGTGTTTAAAGAAACAAGTATAGCATACTTTTGTGATGTTACACTCAAAATATTATGTAGGTAAATTCAAAAGAATACTAAGTGTGAATAACTGGAAATTTAATTATGAAACGGATAATTTTATTTAAAACCAAAGAATTGTACGGCTATTTTTTAATGTTAATTTTAAAAGGACTTAATTTGTCTGTTATTTTTAATTTTAAATATACAAACTACAAAAAATCCATTCAAAAGGCTTTTTAGTTAATTTTAACTCAATTTAAATTACATACTAAGGGCTAAAAAATCACTGATGGTTTAAACGTTGGTTTAGTTGAACTAAACTTGAATTTATATGTAGTTTAAACTCAACAACTATAAATCAGTGCCCCATGTATTATATGTTGTTAAAAAAATAACATGTGGCAGCACTACGATAAATCTTAGCAAATTCATATGGTCTGCATTGGTAGTTTAAACGCCCAATTTTATGCGTTTAAAAATGGTTTATCTCTTTGGTGATTTATAGATTTGTTGGTTTAAACACATTTTAAACCAAACAGAGAGTTTAACTCGCTCTGATTTTTTAGCCCTAAGCCAGCTAAAACAGTATTTTTACCTGTCATTATTACCAACACCTAAATTATATAAAATATAAAATGTTTTTACGGAATGTATAGTTAATTTTTTATGGTAATTTATATAAAATAATTGAATATTCCTGTGTTTTTTACGGAATATGTAGTTAATTGTTTGATAGTTAATTTATATAAAATAACTGAAAATTCATTTGTTTTTACAAACATGGGGTTAAATTTTTGAAAGTAGAAATTACATAAACTTTTTGTTAAAAATAATTGAAAAATAAGTATGAAGACGATTTTTAACTGAATTTTTATTTGTTTTATATAATCATTTCAGTTAATTTTACTTACAGAATATTGTGAGTGCTCCAAATCAGCGAAATATTTTTGTTTTTTATTTATGTGCACATGCTTGTAGGTATGTAAATAATAAAATAATTTAAGATAACTTTGCAGTTAAGTATTTCAGTTTTATTTTATGCATAAAAAATTACTGAACATATTTGTTTTTGGAACAACATGTTGAAACAGTTTAAGAATTTGTTTAATTATAAAAAAACTAAATTTTCATTAATTTTGAACTTTACAGAAAATAATTTTAGTAAATTACACTCAGTTACAGTAAAACTTTTTGAGTGTACCCAAATTCGCAGTTGTGTTTTTCGTTTACCAAACAACTGGTTGAAAAGAAACAAAACTATTATAGTGTTTATGTTATACGAATATACTATACTTGTTTCTTTTAACACATTACCAGTGGCAATTTGCCACATTGTTTTAAAATTTTCATAGTATAATCTGGGCTGCCATATGTTGTGATTTCTCGCTAAACGAGGCTATTTTAATACTTGTTTGGTATTGGGCACGTTCATAAGTCGTAACAGTTGTGTAACCGTTTAGTGTTTGTCTTAGAAACGCATAGTTGAGCACCTCCGCTCAACACAACTGTTGGGTATTTGAAGCCATTTAATCCATCATAAAATTTTTTAGCTACCTAAAGTCAACATGTTGTGCTCAACCTCAACAGCTGAAACTCAGATATAAATTCTGTATTATCCATACTTTTTAGCTAAACTAATAAATTTTATTATCACTTTTATTATTTTTTTCAATTGTTTATATTTATCAGCTGTTAATTTTTTATTATACATATAATGCCGTTTCTAAGACGAAAGTGTTCGGCTCAACAGTTGTCAACAGTTTTGTAGCAGTTGAGCTCAACAGCTACGTCTTATGAACGTGCCCATTCTTATTTTTAAAATGGATGTGGTATTTAAAGAACAAAAGACTTTTAAAAATAACAGCAATCCTAAAAAAGCAATGAACAAATAGCAGATGTAATTATTATTATCATATGTATGTGTTATTTTTTCAAAAGATATGATAACATGTATTTTATTTTTTGTTTTTATTTTATAAAAATTAGAAGTAAAAAACCTTCTTAAAAACAAAATTACTTAAAAACTTTTACTGTATTTACTTCATATAAAAGCATGTTTCTTTTCAATACGCAATTTTTTTTAAATATGAAAGCTTGTCGCGATATTTAAGTTTAAAAATTTCAATATTCACATCAACGCTTTCATAAATAAAGCTGTCGAATATTGAATTTTGTTATTTATTTAAAGGTTTATTTAAAAAATAAATTAAATAAATATGTATAAAATTTTCTGCTCAAATGAAAACATTTTCATTTGGCGGGTTTTATATTACGAACAACTGGCATCGCTCATGTAAATTGTAGAAGAGTGTGAAAAGCAACCAGAATTGTCGGATTTATTTTGATCTGTAGCTCGTTTCTGTATTTCTCGCATCGTAAAATTTCTTACATGAAGTGTGAAACATAAAATTCCATCGTTTCTCGATTTATGAGATAAAAGTGTTTCTGTATTTGAATGCGAAAACAGACACAACAAATTCTGTTTATACTGGAATATTTCCAGTAATTAAGTGTCAAATAAAAGCAAAACGTCAACAAAAGAAATAAATATAATAAAAACAGGGCTGCCAGATTTTACGAGTTATCGTCATCTTGACGATTTTTTGTTCCGATATTAACAAAGTGACGTTTTGATGATTTTTCTAAAAAAGTGACGAAAGCAAAAACAAAATCAAAAATATTTTATAATTTTGTTGTTACTTTCTATAGAAATTCATCTAGAATTTTTAAATTTCAAACACTTCTATTTTGTGGCGTTGAAAATTGAAAAAAAAATAATATGAATGTCTGTAGATAGCAACAACAAATTTATAAAATATATTTGATTTTATTTGTGCTTTTAATGAAATTGTTGGCGTTGCGTTTTACACTAAAAGCCCCTTAGTCTTCGAAATAAGATAATTGTAAATAGTTTTATATGTTTGTTTATTAGAAAAAAAGATATCTTTAGAAACAAGGCTGCTTAAATTTTTATATTTATCCCTATTGTGAAAATTGTCCTCGAAATTGTTTGTTTCTTCCCTAAAAAATGTATCGGTAAAAGCAAAATTTCGAGGGAAAGTAATGGACCGACTTGGCTTATTTTGAACATTTAATACTTCTTATATACATATACAAAATATGATTGATATTTGATATTCTTATCTTATACATATGTACACTTTTGTGCCAAACCCATTATTCCGGCAAGAAAGAAATTTGTTTGTCTCCCAGTAAAAACTTTTTCAATATGGATAACTTCTTTAACTCGTTATTAAGTAGCTTTCTTCCATAAGAACTTCGATAACTACTTTTTTCTGGATGTATTAAGATAAAATAAATGAATTACTTTTGAATTTGTTCTTTTTGGCACACCCTTGTAAAATTCATTAGTTTTTCAGTAGAATTGTATGTAGTGCTTTTATGTGTTTCTGATTACTTAATTTTGTAGGCGAAGATTTTACTGGGTCTTTAACCCGTTTATTTATGAACCGATTTTTTTAGTTTTAACTACAAGGTATTCTACTAAGTCTATTTCAGGTAAAAAAGAAAAAGATTATAGGAATATGTAAATTAAAGATTTATATCTCAATTATTAAATAATAATTATTAAATACCCATGAACTTAAACTACGGTTTTGTTTGATTATTTTTTAATAAAAGTCGAAACAAATTTGTTTAAAATTGATTTTAAATTGCACGATTTTTAAAACAAAAAAGACGATCTTTTTTAATTTTTTCTCAGGAAATTTACGATTTTGACACAAATTTATCTGGCAGCACTGATTAAAACCAAAACAAGAAAAGGCTAACAAAAATTTAAACTAACAATATATAACAATTGTTTTTTGTTTATTTTCATCATATAAATTATGCATTTATCATTTATATTCCTTCTATTTTTTTATTTATTTAAAAAAAATAGTATATAAACATACATATTTTAAATTCAAAATATCTACATTTTGTTTTTCACGCTACCAATTTCAAATGTGACTTATTTTGACAGTTCTTGAAAGAAACTTTTCGCAAAATATTGTTATAGAAACACTTTTTCTCGCATCCTTCCAATAATTGCTGGAAAATTATTAAAATGACAGATAATTCTCGCAACGGTCAGATACAGAAACACTTGTGCGAAAAAAACCATTTTTTGTTTCATTTTGCACTGTTTCTGTCCCGATTCACTGGTTTCATGCGGAAAATTTTACGATGCGAAAAATACAGAAACGGGCTACTGGGGTCTAATTACCGCATACGATATCGAGCAAAATTTATCGAAATTATTTATTTTAGTATCACGACTCTCGATATGGAATATAATTTATTGAATTTGAAATAGTAGCATTCGATAAAGAGTAACTCGACATTACATTTCTCGAGTTTTCATTAGATACGAAAGTGTCTATCGTATGCAAAAACATTCGATAGTTTATTCGATACGATAGTATCGAATGCGGTGATTAGACCCCTGTTTTGCCAAATTAATTGTCAAAAATCGCCAAAAGATTTTTTGCGTTTTTGAAAATATAAAATATATTTAAAAATATTTTCTATATAGTCACAGTTATATATATTTTATTTAATTAAAGTAAAACGATTGGTGAATACAAAAAAGGTACAATAGTTTACAATAGTCTTATTAAAGCAGCAAAACGTTTTTTTTTGTGGTTAGTATTAAAGAAATATTGGATATACATATATCGCACTTGTTCAACAATACTGTATTAACTCAAAATTTTTAAATTTTCAATAGAAGCAAAACAATTTTTAATTTAATATGAAAAGCATATGAAAAAGTATTTTTAAACCAACCGTTTCTTTACCAAAAGGTAGACAAAATAGCTCGATATTTTCACAGTGGGTAGATATGAATAATACCTGTCGATTATTTCCAAAAAGTGAAAAACTAAAATTTTTGAGTTAATACAGTATTGTTGAATAGGTGCGATATCTAAAACGCTGTACACATCGCCGTCAAGGCAATTCTCACTGTTTTTTTAACAATGTATACGATTCAGTTTATTCAACATATCGTGTGAAGGTACAAAAGTGCTATTTACATTCATATAATTTATAAATCTTAGGCCCGTTTTCACAACTAACCGATACCTAAAAGTAGACTTTAAACGGCCTTATAAAAAGTGTTCCATTATTAAAACTTTACTTTAACTTAAAATGATCGCTCAAGTAAATTAAGGTTAATCCCATCTGGTAGGTAAAAGTGAAGTTGTGATAATGGAAGTATGTATTGCACTCTACTTTGAACGCAAGTTTTAGTGGAGGTATTTATTAAAAAGAACTCTTTCAACACAGACTTTACTGGACGTATCCTTATAGCAATAAACTTTTTTCAAAAACTGATTAAACTTATATGGAATGCCATATAATGATTAATCTCTAATCACATCAAAATCGAGATGATTACCCATACATTGAAGTGATTTGTTAATCACTTCAAACTGAGTACAATGTAGAATCAGCCAACATGAACGTGTTAAACCGATAACGATTTCTGCTTAATGTTTTTCCTTAAATAATTCATAAATTTTCACAATTTCATTATTAATATGTTTAAAACAATCTTCAGATAACTTTATAAAAGTATTTTTATCCATTGTTAATACTTTAAGGAAATATAAATTTGTTTGTTGGGTTTTTTCCTAATCAACTGTTATCTAATTCATCTCATATGTAATAACATTTTGCTTAAACGCGTCTAAACAATCAAGTATGAACATAGCATTATCAAATAACCAACAAAATCGACATTTATTTTATAAGCCGCCAAAAAACGCCATGCCGCCAAATTGAATATTAGGTCGCAAAGAAACTTGACAACCCTGACCGTATTATGAAAATGTGTAAAGCAATGAGTAAATTTTTTTTTTTTTTCATTGTTTATTTATTGAATCTTCATATATTAAATATGAACTAACAATAATTAATCAAATCTTATTCTAATTCTTTATTTATGTCCTGCCAGTGCCAGACAAAAATTTTTTTCTTCACGGGTTCTGTTCACATATATAGGTGCTTATCGTTCTTCTAGTTGGGTAAGTGCTGCAGTGTCTCTTCTTCTTAAGCGAGTGTGGCCGGCATGATTTAGAATATTTCGAGCTAGTGGATTTGGGTGTTGTTCAAGCCTTTTTAAATATTTTACTGCATATTTTGTAATCATAGTTTTTACTAATGGCACATTGAGATCCTTATGAATGTTTGAATTTTTAACGTACCAGGGAGCGGCTGTGATTATTCGAAGAAGTTTATTTTGACGCCTTTGAATTTTTTCGATATTAGAGGCCGAGGCAGTGCCCCATAGTTGAATACCGTAGCACCAGATAGGCTTTAAGATAGAGTTGTAAAGTAGAAGCTTGCAATCGAGACTAAGGACAGAGTTTCTTCCGATAAGCCAATGAATTTGAATGGCTTTAAGTTTCATTTGAGTTAATTTTGCCTCTATATGGCATTTCCACGTTAATCGCCGATCCAGATGTAAACCGAGATATTTTACATGCGAATGTTGAGGAATTATTTGATTATTGATTGTAATAGGGGGGCAAGATTCCCGGCGCAAGGTGAATGTTATATGTACGCATTTTTGCTCATTTACCATTATCCTCCATTGTCTTAGCCATATTTCTAGTTGAAATATATGATCCTGTAAATAACGAGATGCTTCATAACTGTTTTCGTGTACGCTTAGAAAAGCTGTATCGTCTGCAAATGTTGAAGTCTGTGTGTAGTTGTTTGTTGGCATGTCCGAAGTATAAATTAAGTATAAAAGAGGGCCAAGGATGCTGCCTTGTGGAACTCCAGCGCCAATTGGCTGAGGTGAACTTAAGAAATCTCCTTCTTTAATAATAAATTGACGGCCGACTAAGTAGCTTTCTAACAGTTTGTGATTGTTTGCTGGTAAATTTTGCTTCAACTTATGTAGTAAGCCTTCATGCCAGACTTTATCAAACGCTTGCGAAACATCGATGAAGAGTGCTGAGCAATATTTTTTTTCTTCAAATGCTTTTCTTATGACATTTACTATTCGATGAGTTTGTTCAATTGTGCTGTGTTTTCTTCTAAATCCAAACTGATGGTTTGGAATACAACTATTGTCATTTAAAATTGGTGTTAATTTTGAAACTAATAATTTCTCAAACAGCTTTGACATATTTGATAATAAGCTAATAGGCCTATATGACTCAACTTTTGTATGATCTTTCCCTGGCTTTGGTATCATGGTAACTAAGGAAACCTTCCATTCTTGCGGGTAGTATTCAAGCCGTAAAATAGCATTAAAAATAAAAACAATAATTTTCTTTGCTATGCGAGGTAGCTCTAAAAGCATTTTATTACTGATCTTATCAATACCAGGTGCCTTCTTAGTGTTTAAGTCACAAATAGCCTTTTCGATATCTCTTATTTCAAATCTTATGGGAATAGCAGCTCTAGCAGCAACAGGTGGTAACTCGACCACAGTATCGTTAGATAAATTTGGTGTAAATACGTTTTTCAAGTGACTCACAAACAGATTTCCTTTTTCAATATCGTTTCTTGCCCAACTACCATTCAAGTTTCTTAGTGGTGGCTTTGATATAACTGGTCTTTTTAGATTTCTAGCCGCACGCCATAATGAGTAGTCAGATTGTGGAGTTGCATCAAGTTCCTTAAGATATTTTTCTAGAGAAGCCGTTTTCTGGGTCTGCAGTAAGTTTCTAAGCCTTTTTGTGCACTCTTTTAATAAATTCTTAAGTTGCGGGGATCTGTAAAGTTGCCACTCTCTACGAACTCTCCTTTTTTCAGTCAAGAGCCGCTCGACATCTGTGGAATATATTTTAATATTTTTTGGGGGCAGTACTAGAATGTTGAACAGCTAGTTTTAGATAACTGTCAAAATTAACAATAGAGCGATCTACATTTTCCGGTGTTCTAAGCGGAATATTTTCTGTACAATGGGTACTGAGATATTTTTTAAATTTTAACCAATTAATCTGTGTGGCTGACGGCGCAAAATAACCAGTCGGAGATACAATGCTATTGGGGTTCATTATAGTAACAACAGTAGGTGTGTGGTCGGAGGATAATTCTAAGGAAGCTTCAACATGAATAGTTTCTGTGGGGATGTTTTTAACCACGCCAAAATCTATAACATCTGGGATTTTTTGCTGATCAGTAGGCCAATATGTTGGCTGTCCGCTCGCGACCACATTTAAATCCATTTTAGAGATTGCATTAAACAAAACACGACCCTTTGGTGTTATAAGTCGTGACCCCCAGAAGGTATGTTTAGCATTATAATCGCCAGCGGCCAGAAAACAGGGTCCTAGTGATTTATAATATTCACAATATTGGCTTTCTGATATTGAAAATCTAGGTGGAGAGTATAAAGATGAAATTACTATGTTTCGATTTAGCTCTTCAACACAAACGTTTGTTGCTTGCAGATAATCCTCACGATGATCACACATTAAGTAGTGTTTGACTCGAGTTTTTATCAAAATGGCAGAACCTCCACAAGCTCTATCTCGAGGGTCCTTGGTATCATACAGTATATAACCATTAATTTTAAAACTATTTCTTGAGGTCAAATGAGTTTCAGAAACCATCATGACATCAATTTGTTTACTTTTAAGAAAATATTCTAATTCATTTTTATGTTGGCGGATGCCGTTTGCGTTCCAAAAACAAATTTTTAAACAGTTCATGGCTTGTTAAGTACAGCTTGCAATAACATCGATTGCATTCTAAGAATTTCTTGCATCATATTTCCCATTGTATTTGTAAAATTATTTACGGTTTGCACTAATGTTTCCATGGTTTTTTCTAGACGACTTAAATTAGAAACCGGAGTTTCATCATTACTTGGCGAGGCACCTTGCATAGGCACATGGTTTGATTTGAGAACGTTAGCATAGGATGTTCTGGTATTACCAGGCTGCGGAGCCTGTATGCCATTTGTGGTTACTTGATTTGTTACCTGCATTTGGGGAGGATTAGTTTTCGGTCCAACCGACTGCTTGACGATATTATATACAGGGCATCCTCTATAGTTGGCAGTGTGATTACCGCCACAGTTGCTACATTTTTTTACGTTGGGGTCGGTTTTAGACTTATCGCAAAGAACTGTGCCATGTAATTCACCACATACTACGCAAACAGGAGGTAAATAGCAGTATGCCTTAGTATGACCATACTCTTGACAGTTTAAACATTGAACGGGACCATTTCTTTTGTGCGGCTCTTCTATTGTTATTCTTCTGTAGAGAATATATTTTAAATTGTAAATAGGATGCGTTTCGTTTTTTTTAAGTTTTACGTCGCCGGGTTCAAACTCCACTCGAAAAAGTGGTTGGGGAATTTTTTCTCTATTTTTAATATTTACAACATGTTTTACCTTGAAGCCTTTTTCTTCTAGGAATGTTTTAACCTCTTCTGGGTCCACACATGAGTCAATACCCTTGATCACTACCTGAAGACCTTTACTGCTTTTCAGTTGGTATGTATAAAAGTTTTTTTTAAGTGCTTCAAAGTTGTTTATTATTTTGCGGAAGTCATTCTCATGATTGACTTGTATTTTTGTCTCGTTTATACTTCCACGCTTGATAGCCGCTACGTAGAACGAATTTTCCCCTATCACCGATATCACACTCTTTATGAGCTCATTTGAATTTTGCTCCCTAAGGTATATCGGGGGAGGCTTTGACGATCTTATGACATTTGGTGCTTCAGAGGATTCATCCTCCAGAATTGCAAAACGGTTTTGAGAATTTATCTTATCAAAAGATGGTACTTTTGAGGCCGAAGCAACTGCTGCAGAGGTAGGGCTGCGACCCCGTTTAAGAACTGTTATGTACCTGTCCATACCAACTTGTACTTGAGGCTTTTGACAACTTTTTACTTGTGATTTCTCCATTGCGTCTGTGTTTGAATTCATGGTAACATTTGTTACTAAAATTGTTTTTGCCGAAGCGGCAACACTTGCAGGCACTAGCGAGAGATTAATATTTTTCAATGTCTCAGCATCAACCGTCTTTGTAAAAACAGAGGGCGAAAGGGAACGTGTACGAACAATTGGTTTAGCCGTTAGGTAGTTAATATTGTTTTGTTTTGTTTTATTTATTTCAGTATTGCACTCTTTAGCATTAACTGTTACGTATGCATTTCTTTCATCTAGTTTTATTGTTGTTACATTGTGACTACTCATGCAAAAAGTTGTTTTTGTTTTTTCACCGTTTTGCTGTGCTTTTTTATTTTTATTATTTATTGTATTACACCAAAAATAAGAATTTTAAACTTAATGTTTTTGTTCAGTATATGTATACATACATATATTTTATTTATTTTTTTTTTATTTAATTTTTCGTTTTTGATAATTATTCACTTTTATTTTAAAAATTTATTAAAAAAAAAATGCGTCCATTCGCTTAATTGTTATATTAAAATGTTATTAATAATTAAAATTTTATGCGGGGTTAAGAATACGCGTCTGTATTGCAACAAAGCACAAAACTAACTGCAATGAGTAAAAGAAATAAGTATATTTTACTGGCAGAAAATAGAAAAAGTTTTAGTCCAGTGTTTAAAAGAAAATAATTTTATTTTAGACTTAGCTTTTTTGGCAGATACGACAAGTATGTTAAATGAACTTAATTTGGAATTGCAAGGAAAGGAACGCAATATATGCGACTTGTCAAAAATCATTCACAATTTTGAAACAAAACTTTTTCTTATCAAAGTTTTTTTCGGGAATACAAAATTTATTATTAATACGATTTCCTTATGACGTGCTATATTCCCAGTTTTTCATATTTTCTAATTTTTTCCCAAATTAAAAGTGGTGATTTTTCCAACTTTCCAAAAACTTCAGTTGTTTACAGAAATCTCGAAATCGAAAAAAGATATGAATATGCCGAAATATTTGAAACACTTTTCAATAATTTTAAAGACAGTTTTCAAGATTTTGTAATTTTACAACCGCTATTAGATCTTTTCGAAAACCCTTTTCGTTGCGATGTAGGTTAGGTTAGGTTAGGTTGAAAGGCTGGTGTGAAGTCTCCTTCACACCCTCACCCAGAGACCGGTATGGTCCATTGTGACGCCTCAATTAGAGAAAGATATGTAAAGAAGGAAAATAGGTGAAATAAAACAGCGAAAGCACAAGTCAGAAAAGAAAGATGGATAGAAAAGAATGTTTCGGACCAGCCCCGAAAGAAATCCTGACCAACCAAATTCGACCTACGTGTGGCCAGCACCCAGCCTCCTCTCGCGCAGCCAGGCCATCCCCATTACGAATCCTATCAGACTCCCAAGTCCACAACCCGGGACATCCCCTAATTCGTTCAGGAATCTACTGCCCAGCCACCTCAGCCTGCTGCCCTGCAACCTGGGACAGTGGCACAGAAAGTGCTCAACCGTCTCTAACTCCTCAGGGTCCTCACACAACCTGCACATATCCGATAATTCGGATCCCATCCTCACCGCCATCCTGCCTATCATACAGTGGCCCGTGATCATTCCTATCATGGTCCTCACGCTGACCCTACTCATGCCCAGCAGCAACCCCGAATCGGACTTGCTAAGCACCGGCCACAGCGTCCGTGATACCCGGCAGTCCGTCCGGTTCCCCCAGGCCCGATTGGTCGCGCCCAGAATCCACTCCCTAATCCTTCCAAAATAGAAGCCTATTGGAGGTCTAACCGCCTCCATACAGTTAGGGTCCTCCATCTCTGAGCCCTGTCTTGCTAACCCGTCAGCAACTTCATTGCCACCTATGTCGCAGTGACCCGGCACCCAGCACAACCTTAGCGTATACTCCCCTAAGACTTCCTCCAAAGCCCTCCTACAATCATCAACTAGCTTTGAGTTCACATAACAGCCCCTTACGGCCATAAGTGCCGCCTGGCTGTCCACATATATAGTGACCTCAGAGCCCCTATCAATGTTGTCCCTCATAAGTTCCACGGCCCTCAATACCCCCAGAACCTCCGCCTGAAAGACACTACAGTCGTTAGGAAGCCTATATGACCTTCTGATGTCCAGATCCTCAATGTAGACTCCCGCACCCGTGCCCCTCATCTTCGAGCCATCAGTGAAAATAGCAAATCCACTAAATAATCTGCTCCTACCTGACCAGCTCTCCCTAGAAGGCACTATTACCTCCGGCGACCGCCCAAAGTCCACCCTGGTGCCCACATAATCAGTGGAGCCGGGTAGTCCCAGGCAGTAGCCACAATCCTCAATCACACTCAGGATCCGTGAGTGACCCTGCGTGACATTCCCTATCAATCCTAACTCCCTCAGTCTAAGAATGCTCCTGGCCGCCATTCCCATCACATACTGCTCAATAGGCAGAAGATTTAGAATGACGTCCAGGGCAGCCTGAGGAGTACTTCTCATGGCACCTGTCATGCCAATTGAAGCGCACCTCTGAGCCTTAGAAAGAAGGTTCCTACGACTAGCAAATCCCAATGACTCCCACCAAACACAGCATCCATACGTAAGAATGGGTCTAACCACCGAAGTGTACAGCCATCCCACTACTGACGGCCGGAGTCCCCAGCTCCTACCTATCGATGATCTGCAAGCATAGTAGGCATTGAGACCCCTCTTAAGTCTCTCCTGAGTATTTCTTCCCCATGACAGCTTGCTGTCCAGAAATACCCCCAGATATTTAGCACAATCAGACAATCTAAGCTCCAATCCTCCCAGCACCGGTAGCCTGAAATTCTCCACCTTGTACCTCCTAGTGAAAAGAACCAACTCCGTCTTCTCCGGATTAACTCCCAATCCCTTATCATTAGCCCATGCCGATAGTTCGCCCAGTGCCCCTTGCATGATGTCGCTTATTGTCGGCAGAAACTTGCCCGACACCAATATAACTACATCATCCGCGTAGGCCACGACCTTCTGACCCATTCTGTCAAAACGTCTCAGAACGACATTGACGGCCAAGAGCCACAATAAGGGAGAGAGAACTCCCCCCTGTGGGGTCCCCCTAGTCACCGATTTCCTTAAGCGTTCACTTCCCCAGTCAGAGTGAATAACTCTGCTGTTAAGCATCATAGTTATCCACTCGACCAAGAACAGCGGAACCCCTAGGTCAACCAGTGCCTGCCTGATAGCCTCTATCCTCAAATTGTTAAAGGCGCCCTCTATATCCAGGAATGCCGCCAAGGTGTATTCCTTGTTTCGCAAACCCCGCTCCGCATAACCAACCACATCATGCAGCGCACTCTCAACAGACCTACCCTTAAGATAGGCGTGTTGAGCACCGCTGACGATGCCGGCGTCAATCTTCGTCCTCAAATGTATGTAGATCAATCAGTCTTTCCAAAGTCTTCAGAAGAAAAGACGACAAGCTGATTGGTCTAAAATCCTTGGGTTTAGAGTGACCGGTTCTACCCGCCTTTGGTATAAAGACAACCCTAACCTCCCTCCACCTTCTAGGAATGTACCCGTTCAGCACACATACCCTAAACAGTTCCACCAACAACAGGAGTGATGATTTCCCGATATTCTGTAACATCGCCGGAAAGATACCATCTGGTCCCGCCGATTTGTAGGACCCAAAGGTATTTACCGCCCATGTTACCTTATCCAAGGTAATCATCTCCCCCACCGTCTCCCTTTCCTCAACGCCCGAGCCTGACCCAGAGAAGGGGTCACCACATACAGCCTGTTCTCCCGACCCCGGATCCACGCACCCCGGAAAGTGAGTCTCCATTAGCAAACAGAGAGATTCAGAGCCAGATTCCGTCCATGAGCCGTCCGGTCTCTGAATAAATCCAGGGACTACCGGGTCCTTGGATAAAATTCTCCTGAACCTAGACATCTCATTCACGGATTCGACTGACTCGCTAAACTTAATCCACGAGTCCCTTTTCGCCCTTCTAATATCTCCCTTATACTTCCCGTAACTTACCCTGAAGTTACTCCAATCTTCCTCCCTACGCGTATACTTCGCCCTATTGAACAGCTTTCTGACAGTGGACCTTTGAGTCCTCAACTCGTCTGTCCACCATCTTGGCTGTGTGCGTCTGCCCGGAAAATTTAACGGACAGGATCGCTCATAGCTACTGGTCAATACACCCGTGAAGGTGTCTACCAGTTGCTCCACACCGGCCGGATTCGACCCCCAGTTCCGTGTAACCCTAAGGTTCCTTTGCACCAGTCCCGAAAACGAATCCCAATCCGTCCTTCTCGGATTCCTATACGGACACCCTTTCGACCTCTCAAACATTAGACTAAAGGACAGACGACTATGGTCAGAGAAGAGAAATCCAAAGCCACCCTCCAGTCCTCTACTAATTCCCTACAGTTCGTCAATGTTATATCTATCACTGCCTCTCTATCCCTAGTTCTGAACGTTGGCGTATTCCCCCTATTACAGATAAAGAGATTGCTGGCAATAATAAAATCAAACATAGACTCACCTCTTTTGTTGATGTCGGCTCGTTGCGATGTAAGCAACTACGAATTTGATATTCAATCAGAACTAATCATACTACGAAGCGAAGTAAATGCCCCAGACGAAAATAATATTGTGGAGTTCTGGAAAGATTTGGATGGCGAGTTCTATCTTGAACTAAAAAAAAAAAAATTCATTGAGGTGCCTCTCTTTATTCGGCACTACTTACCTATGCGAAAAAATTTTTTCGGATTTAAAATTTATTTGTTCCAAGCAACGTAATAAATTAAGTTCATCCCATTTGAAAAGCATTCTACTATTACGAAACTGCCATAAAAGTATAAATTTAGAAGATTTTATTGTATAACTTGTATAACACAAGGGAAAAAAATTAAAAATTTTTCGTGTTGCTAGAAAATTTGTAGCAGTTCTTTACCAATTCAATGTCGCTGACTTTAAAACTGCACTTTTTTTTCTATCAGCTGTGATTTGCGTGCAATATTTATTTTTTATGAATTTTTAAAACATAAAAATCTTTAATTTTTTACAATTGTTTGATAAGATATTTGAAACTGATTTAGAGTCAAAAAGCTTCCAAATAAAAAAAGAGTAGTTTTAAAATCAACGACATTGAATTGGTAAAGAATTGCTAAAAATTTTTTATCAACACAAAAAATTTTTAATTTTGTACCTTTGTGTTATACAACTTATAAAATACATATATTACTAACATTTTATTTCGGCTGTAAATAAATGAATTCTCTCAATTTGTTTACTCTCTGGTACTCACTAATACACAACCAAAAAAATTTTGGAAATCCCTGATTTAGTGGCATGCAAGTGCCAAATTTCCACTCGCATGCAATTTTTGCTGCCGCTGGAGCTGCCATTGCGAAAAATGTGAGTGTATTAGTAAAAAAGTGTGAGTGTATTGAGTTTTTCGAACTGGCAGTGGCATGTGTAAATGCTGGATAAGAATAAGCATCAAAGCTGATAACATCTTCGCCAGAATAATATTGGTAATCAGGTTGCGAAGGGCCAGGTAGTCTCGGAAAGCCAGCTGTTTATTTTTTATTTGCTTGTTTTGTGATACGAATTGTCAAATGTTGTATAGTAAACAAGTAAGCAAGTTTTTTGTTTTTATCTTTTATCGTTTTTGTCTCTTATCAACCTCTTTGCTTTTTGACAGTTCGTTTCACATAACAACGATAAAAAGCACTGTTGTTTGTTTTATTGTACAATTGTTGTAAAATCGCGGCTTCCTGCTATAAATATACCTTGCGAAGGGCAGTCAAGGAAGAAGTAATCAATCCGACTCGTTCCATACGGAATCGGCACAAAATGTCAGGAAATGAATGGGAATAAATGCGAGAAAAAAATACAATACACTTCGGGTAGTGGTGAAAACCGGAAAATGTACTAACTCATTTGTCGGTAAATAGCGATGGCATACTGTTACCAAATGCCTTAGTGAAATTTATCATCTGGGGGACAAATTTACGGTAAGAGCGTTGATAGACTCTGCTTCGAAAAGGTCGTTTCTGACTAAAAGAAGTCAACATAGATTTAATCTAAAAACAGAACCATCAAACATCCAAATATATGGGTTAGGGGAGGGGGGCAATAGTAACATATTTTGGGAAATATGGTAGCCCAGAATTCAGTTGGCGGTTGGTTTTTTTATGGACTGTTTGAGATCAATTCTTTGCCCCTCATTGCAGGAGACGTAATGGTGGAACAAGAAGATGCAAAAGAGAAAGTTTCAAGTGATTCATTCTTAACTGAAAAAAACGCATACTGCGAGGAATTATTTTAAAAACTACCTATCAACGATCAGATGACCGATATGTGGTAAAACTTCCATTCAAACGAGAGTTTCCAAAGATGTCATATTTATCTTCGTTTCGTTATTCGGCCAAGAGGAAATATATTAAAATGGAGTTAAGCTTATAATAATTAAAATATATATATATATATATATATATTGATATAGGTCATATGTATAAATGTGACTCTACGGAGAAAGAAGACGAAAAATAATTTTCCTATCAGTTCTTAATGGTTTCGCAGGTGGAAAATTCATATGCACCGAAAAAGTAAATGTTAGCATGCTGGTAGATGACCATAAGTAAAACGCCGATTTATTTTTATTGGTAGTCGGTGACAACCTCCTCTGCCTGAACGTGGTTCTTGGTCGTGATGTTATAAGCCAAGAGGGGAGAAAATTTGTTATTGAAGACGATGGCTGCTGCACACAGAAAACAAATTGGTTGGGAAACGGTTCCAGCAATAAAATATTGATCAAGTAATATAATTTATTATTGCAACTATTAAAAATGTATAGTTCTAACTGATTTTTAATTCTCTTGATTATAAAAACGATATTCTAACTGAAATATGATTCCCTCAATTCTTTTATTAGTTATGATAACTAATTTAATTTCGTTCTAAAAATTAGTACAAATGGTTAGAATTTAATACAGGGCAATACTGAATATTGGTCATTACAATCAATAATTTGCTCTTGTCAATAAATTTTGTTATAAAAATGTATATTCATCTACTGCAGCTAATTATTGATTGTTAGTATAGTTTCAATTCGAGTACAACAAATGAAAATATAATTATTTGGTATTCACTACCAAAAACAAAGCTAACAGTCCCGATTGTTTACTGTGAGTACTAAACTAATTATTTTCATATAAAACTGAATTTTCTGTCAAAACTTAAAAACAAATTTTCTCACAAAAAAAACAAAAACATTTAATAAAATAAAATAATTTTTAATTATGGTCAAAAACGAAAACTGTGCAAAAATGTATTTACAAGGGGTAAGTAGTTTATGTATTCTTATATATATAAACATACATACATACATATGTATGCAATATCTTAGTCGAACATACATACATATGTATGTGCATATTGTATATGTAGGAATAGGAAAGCTATATTTTGAACCAAGTGTACATTGGTCAAAATAAACAATAAGTATGTACATACATATGTTCATACATAGATATGTATGTATATACATACAAATATATAAATGAATATAAACAAATATATTAATATGTAAAAAATGATATCTTTCAGATGCCAAAAAGCCATTTGGTGTCGACTTTCTACATAATTCTCTGACTTCCCAGTAAAAATAAAGCGGGCGTAATATAAACTTCTTAAAATCTTACAAAGTTCATGTAAATCCGTTCAAACCGGCAAAAGTCAATAAAACCGTTTGTACGCTCCACCGGCAGCTTCTGATAGGTAAAGTGAATTATAAATTGTTAAATTGTATGGTGTAAAAAAGTCTACTTTTAAGAGCTTGTTTTTGGGATTACAATAATCTGCATTCTTTGTTTAAACCAAGCTAAAACGTGTACTTTTAACAACATTAATATTAAAAAAAAAGTTGAGGACGGTGTTGATCGTTTTTGAAAGTGTGGAAATGAAAACATGTTTTTATTGTGTGACTATTATTCTTGTAGAATATTTGGCAATTCTTTGGTCAACATTTGCTTTAATTAATATATTTTTAATAAATTTAAAAAAGGCAGTCTTGAAAGCAACAACAAAATTATGGAATATTTTTGGCTTTATTTTTGCTTTCAATGTTATTTAATCGTTGTGTTGCGTCTTACACAATTAGGGTCAACATCTTTTATATGTATAAAATAAAGTTAGGATAATAGATATGGGTTTGTCTCATATTATACTGTAAAAAATTTTACAACATCTTGCCTTTACATTGAAAAAGCGCGAAAATTCGATTGTAAAACATGTACATACATACATACAATCCTTTAAAACATGTACAATCAATCCTTTAACACATGTACACACAATGCTTAAAAGCTGATAAAAAAGTGCATGGTAGTTTCCATTTATTGCTTTCATCAATTTTATCGAATATATAAAAGAGATATCCTTATTTAAAAGTTTTTGCTTTAAGCATTTCAATTATAAAAACATAAACGCAATAAAATAAGTATTTAATTTAAATTATTATTTAATTACATTTTATGTTAGTGAAACATCATTTAAAAATTAATAAGGAAATTAAGTTCAGTGATCAAAATCAAGAAAAATCAAATGAAATTTTACAAAATTACGTCGCACAGTATTATTGCACACCTGGGTGGGGACTTATAGTTGAAGAAATTACAGAAGGTGAATAATAATTTGAAAAATTAAATTTTGTTATAGATTACTTTATTTAGAGATACAATAATTAATCGAAATATAGAGCATGAAATTGAAAAAATTTTATCAGATTCAAGCGAAATATATATTAAAATTGCAGAGTTAAATGAACCAAGTCAGATTTTAGAAAATTTATTGACAGAAGAAAATAATGATGCCAAATTTTCATCTAGCAAACTGTCATCCATTATTAATGCAAAAGTATGTATTTATTCCTACACTATAATTTTAATCATACAATTTTTGTTCAATCGTTCATCAAAATTTAATGATCTAAAAACTTTTAAACTATATTTTTCTGAAATTTAATGAGTAGAAATATTTTCGAATGCATTTTTTTTAAAATATTAAATGGTAATCTTCAGATTTAGATTTTAAAATTATAATAATAAGTAGTTCTAAAAACTATTTAGAGAATAGTGATCGCATTAAAATATCAAAAATTATTATTAAATATGTCCTTCAAAAAGATGTTAATATATAGTGATTATTATTAACTTAATAATATTTAAAGGTAGAAGCGCTATTACAGCATTATTTAAGTATGAAATTTCCAAAACAGTTTTTGCTTAATATATATACATATATGTATGTATGTATGTATGTATGTATGTATGTATGTATGTATGTATGTATGTATGTATAAAGGCATAATAAACTTTATTATTAAACAGATCTGTATCTTTTTTAGATTGAATCGTTTCGAGTTTTTGTATCTCGCAGATTTAGTAAACAACATTTTTCCAAGGGAGCCTTTTGAACTTTATTATTCTCCTGCCAAAAATGGTCAAAAAGCTTCAGGAAAACTTTACGATGTACATTTAAGAAGTAATCACCGTAGGGCCACAAGATTTAAGTGCAGCGATGTATGCAACAGAATATTTTCTAACATAAAGTCACATTTAAAACATATTAAAATTTGTCATTTCAAAGATGTCCAATTAGTTTCGCAAAAAAAAATAATAATTTAGCTGTAATCAACAGTAATCAAGAATCAGAAAATTTAAATTTTGATATCGAGCAAACACCTGTTTCAGAACTGAGCTCACATAAAGAACTTTTAAAATTAATTTTAAAAGTTGTTAGTGACGAAGGAACTCCAAGAACCAGTGCATTTAATACATTTAAAGATCTTTTCTCATTTTATGATGTTGGTATAACAAACGCAATGAGCTGTTTAACCCTTTGATGCCCAAATTTTTTTTAGCCGTTGTAAAAATTTTAAATTATTTTTTTCTTTGCTGTTAGGCTCTAATTTGTAACATATTCTAAACTTTGGGTGATATAAATTATATAGACCGATTTTTTTTAACGTTGCATATATGCAACATTGGGCACCAACCGTAGTAAAAATGCAGTATTTGTTTTAACTTTGTTTAAAATTATTTTAGTAAGTTCTTATACATAACCTAAATAATAAATAGAAAATTATGTGTGATAAGCTAGAAAACAGTTTCGGGTTGCATTGGAACATAAATAAACTTTACACTTTAAACACTTCGAGCATGGAAAATGACTTTTACATTTTCGGCAACGTCCTCGTCCTTCCCAAGTGACCCAATGCCCGGCGCCGTCAAGCTTGATATTATTATCCGGTTCTGGTGTTACTTTATACCGAGATGTTGATGGTTTTGGCGAGCCTTCAGGTGTACTGTCTAGGGGGTTTAATGATGGTCTACCTCTTTTTCTTAAACTATGTTTTGTTTTGTGAATAAGGCCTTTAGCTACACATGTTTGAAACTTAATTAGTGACATTGGCTTCATTTCTGGAGTTACCACTTTAATATTGCGCCTATAGAGGAGCCAGCTATTAACAACGGCAGTTCCAATTGCCCAATATACAATTCGGGTGTAATATTTCGTAGACTTGTGGTTTATGCGATATAATTCTAGCAACATATCTGTCAAATCAACTCCTCCCATGAATTTATTGCATTCAGCAACGATAGCAGGTCGAGGTATTTCTTCAAATTGTTTGCTTTTGCTGTTCCACCCGCGACATGTATCTGTTGGGTTGACAGAAATATAGTTGGAGACTAATTGAACCGCTCGGGAATCATATCAGCGAACCGTGGCAATATTATGAGTGGTATCGACTCTATGATCGAAAGTTCCTCTCCCTTTCTTTTTCAACTGTTGTTCAGTATGAACAGGCTGCCAGATTTGACGATTTATCGTAATTTTGACGATTTTTGTTCATAAATTAGCAAAGTGCCGATTTGCAGATTTTTTTCTAAAAAGTGACGATTTTTTCAGTCTCCAAAGTCTGAATAAAACCTTAAATTTTCTGACAATTTCGTTTTTTAAACTTGGTTATTTACAAGAGCGGAAGGCGGAATGTTTTCTTTCGCTTAGCTTTTACGCTGATATGATACACCAAAGCAAGAGCGTCAACGTTGTGTCACGAAGAGTAGTAATAGCTTTCTTGTTTAATAAAACGGTTTTTCCAAGTGCAAAAACAACAAAGTTACACTTTGTTTATCATTCGTCAAACCATCCTCGAATGAACCTTTTATGGCTCGCTGTATAAATCATATTTTCAACAATTATACGGCAAGTATTTCACGAGTTGTAAGAGAATATCTACATGAGTCTCATACGATTCTTGACATGAAAGTTTCGTTAGATTATCTTTACCCATGTCCTAAACGATTCCCGATTGAAGAAGCGTGTTTCGCTGTACTATGGAAGAATCATACTCGATTTACAGTTTTTCCCGTTTGAGGAAACTTCTATGATAAAAAATGCGGTCATCGACTATCACGGACGCTCTTAATGAGACTCCCAGTAGCTCTTACACGATTGAAAATTCTAGCTGGGTATGAAGTGATAATGGCTTTGTTTGAATGTTTTTTTTTAATAAAAATAGAACAAAAATTGTTTAAAATAAACTAAATTTTAAGTTGTCCGATTTTTTTGACGATTTTTCGAAACGATAAATACGATTTTTTTATTTTTTCTCAGGAAACTGACGATTTTTTCACAAATATATCTGGCAGCCCTGAGTATGAAGGGCACATTTTCCGCATCTGTTGCTGCGAATTGTGCCGACACATAAAATTCCATACTCTTTTAAAGCAGTTAAAATTTTTTTGGCGTGGTATGGCTTTTACCAAATGAAGGGCAATGTCGCTTGAATATCCTAACCCATATTCCATGTGCATGTGCCACTTCCAACATATATTTCGAAATCATAAATAATTCCTGATGACCCTGCTCTTGTAATGACCTTAAACCCCCATTTATGTGGCTTCATTCGTAAGTACTGTTTAAATGAGGACCTTCCTGTTAAAAGTTATAAAAAAAATAAATGTTTCTACTATGTTAACATCAGTAAACGTCAATTGCTTAAAACTCTTCCATAGGTGGACTTTAATTTGTCAATAAATGGGCGAATTTTGTGAAGCTTATCATAGTCCGGACTATTTTTGGGTTTTTGAGAATTATTATCATTAAAATGAAGAAACTGTTTTAGTTTTTCAAATCTATTTCTTGACATGACATCCGCTACTAATGGCAGTCTCATTTCATTTGTCCATGCCAACCTTTATTGTGGAATTTTTAAAACACCAAAGTATAACAAGCATCCAATGTATTGCTCGATTTCTTCAGGCTTGCAGTGCAGATCATTCCCAGTTTTTTGCATACAATATATATTGGTTTCATCATAAATTTTTTATATTAGCTCTGCATCAAAAAATTTCTCGAAATATTCTAAAGGCGTTTCTAATAACATATCACCTGGCTCAATAGAAGTACACCATTCTGTGTCTACAGGTTCAATATCTTTTTTGCGCCACTTAAACTCACTTGTTACCTTTTTTGTCGCTATTGGTTCCGATTCTTCAGCACAAGCTTCGAAAATATGGTCCTGTTTATCAACATCTTCACCAACCGCAATTATTTCGTTTGAAATTCTATTGTCCACCAAATTTTCCGCTATATCCCCATCATCTTCCAAATCTTCATCTTGATCGAAATCATCCCAATCATAATCAGTGAGTCCCTAACTGACCATTGTATTCTGAGACGTTCAAACTTTTAAAATAAAAAATTCGTACATGCTTATATATGTACATATGTAGCTAAATATTAAAAAAAACATAACCACTCGCGACCAATGTTGCGTGTATGCAACGTACGAAAATAAAAAAATATTCACGAAAAACTTCACTTTATTTTATTAGTTTTAAATCACATATACATATGTAATTTGATATACATATATGTATTTTATCATTTAGGAGTACACTTTTGAAAAAAATCTTTTTGAACACTCTTCAAATATCTTTTTATAAAATTTACTTTTTAAAAAACACTATCTATTATACATGCCTTTTTTACATTACTATAAAAAAATATTATAACGGTAAAAACTTGCTAATTTAGTTTAAGAATTGAAAGAAAAGATGACAAAGAATGAAATTTTGCAACAATGCATACATTTTAGTTTTAATAAAAATAAATAGGGGCGTTCAAAATTAGAAAACATATATGCAACAATGGGCATGAAAGGGTTAACTGTAAGCGGTTGTAAAAATCAAGAACTTTTTTCTATATTAAAATCTTTGATATGCCCTTCAGAAATAAAATCTGAATATTTGCTTTTGAAACACTTACAAATTCAAAATGTTCTAATTAATTATGAAATTGTTGATCTCGGAAAAGAATATTATTTTGCTTACTCAAACTGTAATGAAATAGTCAAACAAAAAAATGATTTCTTTTATATAATAAGTTGACATCGAACAACTTTTAACTGTTATTTTTTTTAAAACAAATTTGCTCAGCATAATTTTAAATTATGAAGAGCAAATAAATTCGTCAGCTTCGTTCTGCAATATAATTCAAAGTCCGCTGTGGAAAAAGAAAATGAAAGATTAAAATCCAGACAACAGCAAAAATATAATATTAATTCCGGTTATGATCTATTTTGATGATTTTGAAATTTTAAATCCCTTAGGATCACATAGTGGCCAGCAAAAAATTGGAGGCTTATATATAAAAATTTTAGCACTTCCAGAACACCTTAATTCAAAATGATCAACAATTTTTTTTGCAATGCTCTTTTTTACAGAAGATAGGAAAAAATTTGGCAATGAAAAAATATTTAAAAAACTTATAGAAAAATTAAATGTTTTGCAAAATCAAGGTATTAGGCTGAATAATAAAATAATTAAAATTATTCCATGTATGGTGGGCGGTGATAACTTAGGCATTAATTCAATTTTAGGATTCGTAGAATCTTTCAAATCAAACTATTTCCGCCGTTTTTGAAATTGCCACTCTAATGAAACAAAATTATTATGCACTGAAAATATTTCGAAATTAAGAAACAGAGAAATTTTAAACACTGACTTTCAAATTTTTGGTATAAAAGAAAATTCAATTTTTAACAGTTTAGACAATTTTCATACAATGGAGAACTGTTGTGTTGACATAATGCACAACCTTTTAGAAGGAGTTTGTCATTATGATATTTTACTCATTTTAAAGAAATATGTTTCAGAAAAACAGTTGCTTTCTATTGAGCTTTTAAATAAACGTATGGAATTATTTGATTTTGGACCTAATAACGTTAAACCACCTCTTTTTGATACAGATTGTTTAAGCAAAACAAAATTTAAATTAACTGCTTCAGAAATGCTATTAATTGTTAAATATTTGCCTATCCTGATTGGCGACCTAGTAAAATATAATGTAGAATGGAAACTATTTCTTTACCTTAGAGAACTTATTTATATCTTGTTCAAGAAAAGTTTATCATTTGGTTCACATCTTCTATATATAAATCGGCCAAGGCAAAACAGTTAAGAACACTTTTCTCCTCTGTTTGCCCAGCGACTAGAATAAAAAATACACCATTTGAAAGGTTTTTACTGGCAGAAGTGCACAATACATATTTTATTAAAATCTGTTCAATATTTTCAGAGTTATAAGCGTTCAAATTTGATACTAACACATAAATAAAAATTTTGTTTTTTCCAATTATCAAATAATAAAAAAATAGGGTGGTCGGTTACTCGACATTTTCAAGAAACCGGCTTTCAAATATTTCGACTTTATAAATCGGCACAGACAAACCAGTTAGGAACGATATCTTTTTTTGTTGTTTTTCAACCACTCACGTAGAACATAACATATGAACCGGAGGTTGGTCCATCCCAAAATCGATCCACTAAGACGAAAAAAATGAATGAATGAAATGAACATATTATTATTTCTTCATATTAAAAAAAATTATGGCCGAATTTCGACCATTAGGAAAACACTTGTATGTTTAAAATCGCTGATTGAAAATTACAATAAATTATTCATACAAATTTCAAATAGCAGTTTAAAGCCTAAATTCCATTTTTTAATACATTTCCCAAACATAATAAAAAACATAGGACCAATTTTTCAAAAAAACTCTATGAGATTTGAGAGCAAACACCAAGTGTTTAAAAAAACTGCTCATAACTCAAACAACAGAATTAACATTCTGAAGTCTTTGCATATCAAAAATCAATTTAAGATTGCAAGATTCATTTTATATAATAATTTCGATAAAAATATTTCAATTGGCTCTTTTAAAAAGAATTATATTCAAAATTATAAATTGAGTGCGACATCACGAGAAATAACCTATCTGAGGTATGATACCTTACCCAGCTAGCATTTGGCTGATTAGTTTTTGATAAAATCACCCAAATGATTCTTTTCAGATCAGTTTTGATGATTAAAATCTGATTTATCACTTAAGCGATTGAAAAAGGATTCATATATGATTCATTTATATGTTTAAAAAATGATTTATAAATTTTTTGAATTTAAAACTGATTTATCACTTGAACGATTAAAAAAGGATTCATATATGATTCATTTATATGTTTAAAAAATGGTTAAACATTTTTTGAATTTAAAATTTTTAAAAATTTGAATTTCTTTTCATTCGTTTCGTCAAAATCATAGAGAAAATTTTAATTATTTATAAAATTTCTCTTCATTCAACTTTTATTTTACTTTATTATTAACTGTTATTAATATTGTAGTTTATGGTTTATTATTAACTTTTTAATTATTTATATTCCAATTTTAATTTTACTTTATTGTTAACTGTTTTTACTTTATTGTAATTGTTTATAAAACGACTTAGGGAAATCGTTTTAATAAAAAACTTTAAAAAAACTTTATTAAACTCAAAATAAGTTATAATTATGATTCGGCTGTTGGGTACAATTTTCTCACAACGGGAGGGGAGTATCATTTCAGATTGAAAATGAGCTCATATACGGGTATATTGCTCCTAAAGCTGATTCATAAATGATTCGATTGTGATAGAAAATGTTGCAAAGTGATCAAAAAAGGATTCCTAAGCAATTAAGAGAGTGATTAAAAAATGATTTCAAATATTATCAAAAACTATGCAATTTACGATTGAAAAATGAGACAAAAACGATTCAATAATGATTAGAAAAACTAACATTAAAATGATCAAAAAGGAATCAGAAAATTGTATCACAAATGATTCATTCAGGTGATTCATGGGTAGGGTACCATTTTCTCACAACGAGAGTATCATTTATGATTGATAAATGAGCTCATATACGGGTATTTTGCCCTTAAAGCTGATTCCTAAATGATCAGATTATGATACAAAATGCTACCTGGGTATATTTAAAAAAATATGTAGTTGTGTGTGTAAATTTTTATGAAAATTGCGAACCAGTTTTTGGGTTAGTTGAACATGTAATTAGTGACAATGATGATTTCTTTCTTTATATAAAATTAGTGGTATTTCGATTATCATTTTTTTGCATACAGAATAAACAGTCAAATAAAACTAAAACATATCTATATATATAAAAAGAAGTGTACATTTTGATTGTTACTCCATAACTCGAGAACGGCTCGACCGATTGCCATAAAATTTTTAGGGAAGGTACAGGGAGGAGTGATGATGGTTAGTTGATTTTGAAATCCAAAATCGGTCTAGCCATACATATATAAAATAGGATGTGTGTATGTATGTGTGTATGTAACGTATGGACTCCAAAACCGCTGGGCCGATTTTGATGAAATTTTCAGGGAATTTTTGATTTTCAGTCTGGGAGCGGAGGGGCGTGGCAAAATCCATAACTTAAGAACGGCTTGACCGATTTGAACGATTTTTAAATGATCGCCATGGTCCAACTTAGGTTTTTACGGAAAGAAAATTTTTCCCCGCCCACTTTTACGCCCACTTTTTTCGATTTACCAAAAATCGGAAAACGGCTCCATCGAGTTGACTAATTTTTCTTTCAAATGTTCGTATTAATCAACTTTAAGTTTTCATCGAAAGAAAAATTTACCACGCCTACTTTTACGCCCACTTTTTCTATTAAGCGCATAACTGGAGAACGGCTTGACCGATTTGGACGATTTTTTCTTTAAAATGATCGCCATGGTCTAACTTAGGTTTTGCGGAAAGAAAATTTTGCCCCGCCCACTTTTTTTGATTTACCTAAAATCAAAAAACTGCTCCATCGATTTGACTAATTTTTCTTTTAACTGTTCGTATTAATCCATTTTACGTTTTCATCGAAAGAAAAAATTACCACGCCTACTTTTACGCCCACTTTTGCTATTAAGCGCATAATTTGAGAACGGCTTGACCGATTTGGACGATTTTTTCTTTAAAATTAATAAAAACCTAAGTTGGACGGATTTTACGGAAAGAAAATTTTGACCCGCCCGCTTATTTCGATTTACCTAAAATCAGAAAACGGCTCTTTACGCCAAATAAAAAAAAAAAAAACATTGTCTATGCGCTGGCCTTAAGATGAAGTAATCAATAAATATAATTTCCAATTTGCCTTAAATACATGTGTTTCTTTTTTTCATTGAACCCATATCTACACCATATGTAAGTTATTCTGTAAAAAAACTTTATGATAGGTATTTCATGGATTTTTATTTAAAGGCCGTAAAATTCGTTTAAAGATCAATTTAAATCGTCTGGTAATACAACACTAATGTTTGCTTAGGGCCAGCAACGCGGACCGAGTCAGCTAGTTTCTCACATAGTTACTTCAGCTAATGGAGACGAATTTGTAATATGGGATTGTTAATTATTTTAAATGTTATATCGTGTAGTGTAGTGTCTTTTACATTTAACTTAAAATGTATGCATATACAAAAAGATATATAAATATTAATAATTAACTAACTATAAACTATATATGTATATCTTTATCTGTTTGAATAAAATTAAATTATGTAAAAACGATACATAAAAATAACTTAATAAATACCTATGTATACTAACAAAACGTGAAGTTTATTGGAATTATTTTGATTTTCTATCTTATTAGTCGGGAAAATAGTTTATGCAACAGCTTTAAAACAATTTAACCTTTAAACCGAATTTCGTCGGTTGCATGTACTATCACACAATTCGGTTACAATTACTGAAAATTTCGTTGCTTAGCATAATATTTTTGATAGCAACATTTGAATTTTAGTACACTATCAGTCATTACAACAGATATTGTTAGTTGTTAGTATGATTATTAGAAACAAAATTGTGCTTATAGTCGAATATATGATAGTTACAACTGAATTTACACACAATTGGTGTTCATGACAAGAGATTTGATTGTCGTTATCAATATATTTTTTTAACCGGTTGCATAAACCTTTTTTCCGATATATAAGATAGAAAATCAAAATAATTCCAATAAACTCCATTTTTTTAAAGTAAATTTATTTTTAGTACATATTTTTATTTATAGTTTTTACATTATTTTTACATTATTAAATTTTATTCAAACATAAAAAACGAAGTCATTTCGTTTCACTGCAAACTCTTTTAAACAATGACATGGTCCATACTTGCATTAAATTGGACTAGCCCAGGATCAAAATGGATCAAGTAGTCCAATATAATTTGCAGGGCATACAAAAATAATACATTCATAGTACATATCGTCGTTCGCAAGTTATTGTGTTCTATATGGGTGTTTCTCTGGTTATGCACGCGACATTTGTACGCGTTTTATTGTGTTCGAATATTAAAAAAATAGAAGTGATTGGAATTTTAGAATGAATTCTAGAATCGTTACATTGTTTGTGATGAGTTCTTTCTAAAAAGTATATATAATGGTAAATTGAGCACTGGGTACCCAAATGCCATGCAATTAAAGTTGACTTACTCACGTGACAAAAATAGAAGTGCCTTTTAGGACCGTAAGAAAAAGTGCGAAAGTAAGTGAATTGTAGGAGGTTTTTATTTCGGAAAAAATGTTTTTATAAAGGTTAGTAATGGGCCTTTATAATCATGTTTTGTTCAAAAGCAACCATGCATGGGTTGGCGAAGAAAAAAATAAATTGTAAATTACGCACGTGACACTTTTTACCTTCATACATATTTTAGTAATTTTACATATATTTTCAGAAGTTTTTAACAAAAAAATTAAACTTTTATTCAAAAATTAAAAATAAAAAATAAAAATATACTACAAAATTAATCCAACTTAATTTTTGTGCTTAAAAAAATTATGCGAGTGCTTTGATTTTTTAAGTCACGGTGGACCATTTCAGAGAAATACCCATATGACAAAAACGTTTTTTTAGTAAATCGCTGTTAAAGTTTAGTTGTTAGTTACAAAAAATTTAATCGAAAAAGTTGTCGCAACATTCTTACCAAGGAAACATCTAGAGTTTCTGGGTTTTTTGGTAAAAAAAATTTCAGTCATTGGAAAAGAGTAATAAGCGTTTTAAAAATAAAAGCTTTGTTCAATATGCACTTATTTACGAAACTCTTGTTTTTTATGTTTTTCATTCTTTTTTATCAACTTTGAAACCAACCAAAAATTTATGTTGTTTCTTATAATGTTGTTGTTGTTTCTGTTGTTTAAAAAGAGTTAAACGTTTTTATACCCTTCACCGAAGGTAAAAAGGGTATATATAAGTTTGTCACTCCGTTTGTAATTTCTACAATATTGATATTAGACCCTATAATGTTTATATATTCTGGGTCTTTATGAGCGGAGAAGTTGATTTAACGATGACCGTCTGTCCGTCTTACGCTTGAAATGTGTTTTCCGGAGACTCCAGACATGATAGCGGCTAGGTTGTTTTACATTTATGTCACATATAGTCTACCATCACTTGCTATTGAAATTCAGCAAGATCGGTACACAAATGGCTGAGATATGACCCTTAAACCACGACTACCTCTAATTTTTCCTAAAAATCCCTTTAGTAGCTGCTATCCACGACGATGTAGCAGAACATGATAATGAAGTAGATATGGACGAAAAACATATCGCTGCCTCGCTAAACATAGCCAAAGAAAAATAAAAATGGAAATTGCGTTTTGGTAAAAAGCACGCTAAACCAACCGAGTATAATGAAGGGCCACTGGTGAGTCACGTAAGCTGGAGCCGAAGTATAGAGGCCTCTACATCGTTACCAAATGTCTTGGTAAAAACAGGTTCCTATTCGAGGACCTCCCTGGTATGCAAATTACCACACGAAAATGTTGTTCAGTGTACGCATCCGATAAAATAAAGTAATGGCGCCAAAGTTCTCTTATCCTAGATGAAGAAGAATGGATCGCGGACGAGCCATACAGGGGTGTGCTGGAAATCGCAAACGTAAAACGCAAGAATTTTAAAAGTCGTTTTTAAATAAGATTTTTGTAATAAAATAATTTTATGACAAATATTTAACAAATATTTTGCTATTAAACAGGATTTTAAACCAAAAATTATAAGAATTAGGTTTAAAGTTTATTAAAAACAACTTCCAAATTCTTGCGTTTTGCGTTTGCGATTTCCAGCACACCCCTGTTTGTCAGTTAGTGCCGGACTGTCACGCACAAACTACCCTGCCCTATAGTGAAGTATTGTGTTGTGCCATCATTTTGACATGATTGGCAAATATATGTTTGATGGACATTCGGTGTTTGTGACTTGAAGAAGAAGGATAAGAAAACGTGAAAAGATATTCAGGGGTGTGCTGGAAATCGCAAACGCAAAACCCAAGAATTTGGAAGTTCGATTAACTTCGATTAATATAACATTTTAAATAATTTAATAAAACTAAATAAACGTTTTGAAATTAAAAGTTAAATAATTTGTGTATTCTTTTGTATTTTTTTTTTGATGATTTGAAATTACTCCATACCCCTCTAAATGAATAAAGGATAGAAGGTTTATTTGGCTGGTCCAAAGGAGGACAGCGCCACCAACAACGGATTTGTAGCTGGTTATATTCTCCTTGTTAAAAAATGAGTTATATCACTGTATTTATTAAGAACCAAATATTTGGCTCTCTGTTTATTGTAATTACTACAGTTGAAAATAATGTGAGAGTCATCTTCCGCCACCAAGCAACGCTCGCACTGGCCATCTCCTGCAGATGGCACCTTCATTCTCGCCAAAGAGTGACGACTAAATGAGTGGCCGACCATCAGTCTGTTGATCTGTCTTATCTGAGGACCACTTAGGTCCAGTTTGTATTTTGAAGACCATGGTTCCCTCGTCGGAAAAATTTTGCCATAATTGATGCCTTTTCTTCTAATCAAACTTTCATATTTTCTTTCCCAATCTGTGGATAAACGTCTATTTCTTTGATTGCATCCAATTTCGGCCATTTCATCTCCTGGCTAATGCCGTGTGGAATAGCTTCCTTAGCCGCCTCATCCACAATGGTGTTTCCCAAAATCCCCTTATGCAACGGGATGTAATGAAATTCAACAAGCTCGATATTACGTGCTTCCTTAGTCATGTTATGGATTCGTATACAGATATAATTTTCCCCTGGCCTCTCCAGGTTTAAGCAACCACTTTTACTATCAGTCAATATCGCAATTCTTCTAAAACCCCTTTCAAAAGCAAATTCAACAGCTTTCATCATCATAACCAGCTCCGCCGTCATTGATGACACCAAGAAGGGAAGTTTGAAATGTTAAATCATGGCCGAGTTCTCATAGTATAAAGCTCCACCTACCCTGCCAACCTTGATTGATGCATCCGTAAAATCATCTCCCATTTTTCGTTCTTGAGCCTTTCCCTCTTCTGTAGATATAATTGTTCAATTATCTGTGGATTTGTGTTTTTCTTATTACTGCCTCTAATGCTATAACCATAAAATTCATTCATAACTACAATTTTCGGGGATCTTCTGATCAGCTGTTGCTGCCTCTCAACGTCCATAAGAATCTGATTATACTTATTAAAAACGCGTACAATGCTGGTGTCGATTGATTTTTCAATATCAGGTAGCATCTCCGATAAGTGAGTTTCAAACTTGTTCAGCGCTGTTTTAGTAAGGTTAGCAAATGAAGCTGCCGCATCAATCTTAGCCCGCGCGTACACTTTATAAAACTGCAAGGATCTCTTCGGGTCGATACCGAAACGACAACCGCTTAATGTCAGCAAAAAACTACACGTCCGTGTGACCTTATCTATAGCACTGGCGATATGAGGCATAGTTGAACCACTTGCCGCTACAATTCTTCCCAGATACTTGATTTCAGTTTTCTGTTTGATTGGGGTGTTGTCTATACTTATGTTCAACGTTGGGGCTCTCTTACCGAAAGCCATCACCTTAAACTTCTGTAGATTTATCTTGAGGTCCAAGCTCTTGCACTCAGAGGTAAATTCCCTTATCTTGCAAATTAGATGAGTTTTTGCCTCGTCGAAATTATCTCCGAACGTTAGAATAAAAAAATCATCCGCAAATTGAAAAATAAAGCTCACATCATCCTCGATCTCATGAAGAGAAGCCGTATACAAATTAAATAACAATAGGCTCAACCCACTGCCCTGAGCTAGACCCCTATGTGTGTGTTTCCTCTCATTTCCCAGTACTAGAGTTCTATCCTTTAAGAAGGAAGAGATCCAGACTATCAGGTCTTTGTTAAGCTCAAACTTGATAAGTTTATTCTTCAGCAAATCTATATTGACATAATCGTATCGTAGGGTGTATCTTGACTGTTCTCCATAATTCAGGGATTATACCAGTTCTCCAAGTGTCGCACAGCACACTGAATAGCTTCCTCCTACCCTCATCCGAAAGATTCAGAAGCATACGATATGAAATACCATCCGCCCCCGTTGCAGAATAAGGATTTTTGCTACTCAAAAATTCCACAAAAGCTTCATATTTTAAGGTAGTGTTGGTGTCCCTATTAGCAAAGTCCTGCCTTTCTACAAACACATTTGTCGAGTCTAGATTAGTTATCATCTCGAGGTAAGATTTCTCTTTCTCCTTGCTCCATGAATTATGAACTCTTTTTAAGCAGTTGTACTTCTTAAGATTATTTAATTTTTTCCACATAATGTTGGGGGACTCCGGTTTGGAAAGCTCCCCCTGAAGCTCGCTAAAGTTCAGCCGCTTACGCGCCCTAATGTGTTTATGAAATTCTTTGTCCGCATTAACTGCTAATGTGGCGTCCTCGAAGGATTTTGTTTTGTAGTACCTTAATCTTGTTGCATTTCTCAGCCTGAATAATCTTGTTGACGCGCCATCCCACCATGATTTAGGAACATACTGCCCAGAAGATTTTATGTTTATAGTGTTGCGCTTAATGATCTCACCGAAGCCAGTGCTAATTCTTTCAATGTTGTCCGCGATTTCCATATTTTTTATTTCCTTGTACACCACCTTACTCACTTTTTCATTCACCTTACAAGCTACATTGTTTTCAATGACTATGGGTTTATGGTTGCTGCCAGATATTTTTATGTCCAAGGTTCTCCACGAAAAGATAGAGGAATTCCCCTTCACTATTGTCAAATCCAGGGTAGACTCTGTAATCGGACCACAAAAAGTTGCTGAACCATCTTTCAAAAAATCATAACCAAAGTTATGTACCATACCCTCCAAAGCTCGACCCTTCTCATCTAGAACAGGACTTCCCCAGATTGGCGATTTGGCATTGAAATCTCCTGCAATTATTGTCGTCTTATTCGAGTTGGTAAAAAATGTCATAATTTTGTTCATTTCATTCTCCACAAAGACCCCGTCCTTATCAGGCGGTATATGTATATACATTCACCAGCTTAAAATTTTTATCCAAGTTAAGCGTAGAAATTGATACTGCCTCACAGACTGTTATTAACCTGTTATTCGAAAATTTCATGTTATTTTTGATACAAATACCGACTCCACCATATCCGTCGTTTCTACATCTTCCTATATAGTTATAGTTTAACATGCTTGTGATTCTGTTGTCCTTTAGCCAAGTCTCGGAGAGAATTGCTACATCGAAATAATTGTTGTTGAGATAAAATTCAAGTGTTTCCTTGGTGCCCTTTTTGTTTCAGCTATGAATGTTGTTTTGTAAAATCTTCATTGTGATTACTCTATATTTTGTAGGCCCGAACTATATCCAGCTTGTCTTTTTCTATTGATGCTTCATCTATCGTTTCCTTAATATTTTTTAATAAATTTATGTTACCTTTTGAATTCCCCTCATTGTCTTCATTATTCATCCATGATGTTATAACCATATTCAACTTTTTAATCAGCCTGTCAAAGTCAGTGGATCTGTGTGGGTTTTCTAGCTCTCTCGTAAAGGAAGATCTTCCCTTAGGGAACGCCGTTGCTCTCTTCCACTCTTCCGTGGTTTCCTTTGCCTTTTCCTCCTCTCTTTTTCTATTCAAATTAACCTTCTTCGCTTTGGCATAAGAGTTGTTTTTGTGTATGTATTTTGCGGCTTCTGCAGTATTATTTATAATATGTACTTGGTTGTTGCTTAATTGGTGGGAATGCCCTATCAATACTTTCCTCATCTCCAAGTATTTCAAATCTATTAGCTCCAACCGTACACGCATATCTTCCCCTAGCCTCTCTTAAGCTTAAGTTTTCCAAAACCATTAATCTCTTTAAGTTGAGCGCCTTCTCTCTGGCCGGACAATTTCTGTCCTTTGGCGAGTGAGGTTCATGGCAATTTGTACATCTTATTTCGTTATCACAGGCAGTCTTCTTGTTGTTGTGTCTTGCAAAGCATTTATCACATGGTTTATCCTTTTGTTTACATTGGTCAGTCTTGTGGTTAAATCTATAACAATTATAGCATTGTCCAAATGGGACAAAAGGTTTGGTTGTCACTTTCGTGAAAGCAAAATTCATCTCACGTGGAATCTGCAGGCCTTTAAAAATTACCTTGACTTTCATCGTTTTTTCGTTTTCTGTCAAGTTCTTCTTCATGGTCATTCTTATCAATTTAACGATAGGAATGGGTGAAGATAGCAGTTCGTATAAATCGCCCATTGATATTTCCTCCGGTATGTTAAAAATCAAACCCGTTTTGGTAAAAAGGTGATCAAACACCTTCACATCGTACCCAAAGTCACTCAATCTCACCTCATCAATTAAACTGTTGGCATTAGCAGTCGAGTTAACAACAACCTTGCAGCGAGAATAACCAATCTTTAAAACATCAGTAACTCCTGGGGTTTTTAACTCCATTAAGGCTCGGGTTAACCTGAATTGATTAATAGGCACTCTGACTTGCGTCTCAACTTTCATTCCATCATTGTCTTCAGAGGTAACGGTCTTACTTTTCGTGTCAATATATACGACATATGGTCCACGATGCACTGCATCATATTTTTTTTGCATATCACCATGAGTAAATAAGAGATCCATATCCTCCTTATAAGCCTGACCATCAGCACAAGCAGGGGAGACATTTGTAACATTTTGTTGTTGTATATTAATATCAGTCGTCAAATCATTAGCAGCGGTGTTTGCATTGTCCTTTTTCAATCGTTTGCTGTCGCCAATTCCATCCGTATCTTTCCCCATTCTGAGGAAAGAAAGCACCCACTGGGATGCTAGCACGAAAAGTTACAAAACCTGTTGCCTCGTATGCTTATTAAAAAGGTTTCAAAGAAAATCAATATATGTACATATGTATATCAGTATCACCGTCAATTAAACCGAACATTTAAAGTTTTCCGAGCTAAATTACCAGTTAAATATAATTTACCACGAAATCACAAAAAATTCACAACCGACGCGTTTGGCAGTGCTACCAACCTCTATTCGTTTGTATTTATGTCTGTCTTTTTTAAAAGCCACTTGAAACAGGAGGCACAGTAACTTTATTACTAAAAAAAAAATACGGCGTTGGATTTCTGCAGTTAACAGTGTCTTCAGGACCACTGTTGTTCTTTTTCATAAATGGCGTTCAGCGTACTGATGAATTCATATTTTGTCCATTGTTGGGATAGTTAATCCTTTCAGCAGCTTTTAAGGCGCGTTGGACATTTAACAATTGGGCTTGAAGATTCTTAACCCACTGAAGACTTCTCATATCGGTACTCACGTTGACCGACAATGATGTTTGTGAAGTTTGAAACCGAGCGTTAGGACCACGCTCCAATGGCGGCAGATTTTTACCGGCTGCATTCGCTTCTGATGGCTGTGGATGAGCGTGAAGACAGGCGTTGTATCTTGTTCCACAATATTCTCCTTTGCTGGTGTCCAACTAGTTTTTTGGTTAATGGTTGATTGTAACCTCGGACTTCTTTTTACTTTAGATCGTTACATAATGGCCCACAAACACTTTTAACGTTTCATCAAGAGCATACAAATGTTTCTTTCATGCAAAGAACCACAAATTAATCACCAATATTTTTCTTTATTCAATTGTTCCGGCAGGTATAGAACCACAAAGCACACTTTTCTAAAAAATATTGTTCCGGCAGGCAAGGAACTACAAATAAGTTACTCCAATATTGTGCCGGCAGACAAGGAACTACAAATAGGCTTTCCAAATATTAAAAAGAATGTTCTGGCAGGCAAGGAACAAAAAAAGGCTTTTCAAAGTTTTAAAATTTGTTCAGGCAGGTATAAACCCAAAATAAAACTTTGAAATATTTTAATATTGTTCCGGCAGCCAAGGAACTTCAAACAAAATTCCCAAATATTTAAAAACGATGTTCCGGCAGACTGGGCAAAATTAAAGTTTTCAAAATGTACCTTTATATACAGATTTAATGAAATGTTTTGCTTTAACTTCGGTTCAGTTTGAGATGTAATACTGATTTTTTTTTACATATAAAGTAGATATGAAGGAACACTTTTGCTTGAGTAACTTGAAATTTTTGATTTTTTGAGACATGACTATGTTATAATATGTTTAACCCGCTCAGTTGCCATATTGAACAGCCTGTGATTATTTTTTTTTGTCTGTGTGTAAAAATTAACTGCCTTATCAACTCTACCATCCCACTTATATCAAGAGAGACGTGCCAATCTTTAAATTCGGTAAATAAAAAGTCGTATATTTAATAAAAATTTTTACTTTGTATTTTAATGTTATTTTTAATTACATACACATATTTCTGGTGATACATATAAAATATAATTTATACAGTTAATACCTACATAGATAGTACCACGATTTAGATAATACTATACGTACTAATATTGAAAAATTTTTTTTGGTACTTTGCACCAACAAACTCCCCCAAGAAAAATATTTTTAAAAGGTTTATTAAATTTTTGAAAATTATATTTTGATCCATTTAAACAACACAACTTTATAACACAAAAAATAGTCTCTTCAACTGCTCTTTTTTTAAATAGTAATGAGTATGGAAAGATAAATATGTATTTTCCAAAGTTTTATATTTTTTTTTGTCATGAATGCAGTTTAAAATTAATTTTAATTTCGAAACATTTTTTAATATGTAGGACAAACTGGAAATTAAAAAAAAAAAAAATTTGTATCACAAAGTGATGTCTCAGTATACGCTTGATCAGTTTTCTAAAAAAAATTTAAATAATTATTTGCTCGTTGTCAATTCGATGATTAATAAACTCATAAGATTAATTGAGACAAATTTTTTGCACTACAAGAATGGATTCATTAGGAGAAAGGGGTTTTCGTTTTTCTTAATCTATGTTATTAAAATATTTTTTTTTAGGTATTTTTATTGTATTACATAATTTTTAATTATTAAGGATCACCTAAGACTACTTTTAATAAATATATTTTAGTAGTAAGTTTTTTTTTTCATTATTTTTACATGCGACTACCCAGCTTAGATGTTACTTCGATTAAATATTATTTTCTTATATTTTAAGTTCAACATTGAGCTTTTTCTTTATAATCTAAAGTATTTTGCAACGACAAGTTGAAAAATTCGTTAATAAATAATACAAATTCTTATAATAGCATAACTAAACATATAAAGGGCAAAATATACATGTGTATGTTTACATGAACATGTAGGCATATGAATGTGCATATGTATGTGTAGAGATATTTAACATGTTCAATTCAGAATGGTTCTAGTATGCAGTTATGGGGAATATAGAGTTTTTTGTGGTCATACATTAGTCTTTGTACATTGTCTAAAAATGGTTTTAAATCTCGTTTTTGTTCAATTTGTCTTCAGTTTTTTAAGGGAAAACGTAATTTATTTTTTAATTTAATTATGGAATGTCCATAGTACATCTACGCGCTGAAATGATGCTTTTCATTTAAATTTATTTAAATGTAACAATACACTCTTTTTTTATTAACTTTTCAATTATTATTTTTTTTATCTAATTAATTAATAGGTTATGCACGCAGGCACAAATTAAATGATTTAAATTATCTTTAGTACATAGTTCGGTATTATTACATTTACATATTAAATGATGCAAAATTGTTATTGGGAGCACAGAAGTAGTTATTTAATGTGAGTAATAAGGTATTGAACTAAATGTAAGTATGTGCTACAGAGTTTATATTTTTTTAATAATTAAACTACAGTGGACAGTTTAGGAGGCAGGGAAAAAATTTGATCCCCAAAAAGGTAAGGTATTGAATTAAAAAAAATTTGGAATATAGTATATTCAAAGAAGTTTTATTTGTCAGAGTAGAACTAGGTAAACGACGCCTGGGTAGCGTATAAATAAATTAATAAATATATGTTTAAAATATTAAATAGAAATTAATTCAGTAATAGTTATTAGTGTACACTTAAGTTGTTTGTTACCGTCCAGTTCCTCTAAATCCGTCTAATAATTTACTTTAAACAAGTTCATTGCTTCTCTAATCTTTTTTTTTATCAAAAGTGATATTTGTTAACAAATGATTATTCCTTATTCTCACTTTATAACTATATAAAACTATATATATAACTATATATATATATGTAAGTATATATATAAATTTATATATATTTGGGTATGTTTGCTCATCTTTTAAATAATTAATACAGTATAGATAGATATGGTGCTAGATTTAAAAGAAGAGTAAACGGAGCTGCATTTTTAATGTTAAAATCAGGGGTGAGGGGGTATTCAATTGCGGAGGATTAAACAATCGAATACCCTTGTTGTACTACCAGTGCATTAAACGTAATTGATCGAGAATACGTTGCTTGAAAAATGTACCTAGCATACCGAATACTGTTGAAATTGCTGCAATACCCATCATGGCCTGCATGATGCAATGAATGCCGGATAAATCCTCTTCATTTTGCTTTTGACGATGACGTTGTCGGTGATGACGTCTTTCTTCGTATTCACGTAATCTTTGCAGACGTTCAAGCTCTTCGTCAAAATGTGGAATGATGGCTAAGTTGACAACTTCGGTCTTTGACAAAATGTCTTCGTTCATTGGTTCATTTGTGTCAAGCATTTGCTGATTGCTATTGACCTCAGATTTTCCTTGATGCTCCTTGTTACGTGAACGTTCATCAAGCATTGTATTGTCGCGACTAAAATCAAAATCATAATTTCGCGTACGCGAAGATGTTGGATAATCGGCCAAATTTACTTTTGTAAGGTAATGCAATGTATTTGACTCTGAGTTATCTATATTAAATGGAGATAATGAACCTGCAACAGCTTCTGTTGTTGTCGAAGTGTCTTTAATTCTAAATTGCTTGAACTGGTTTTTCTTAATACCAAGGACTTCAGAAAGCGGTCGGTTTATCATCGGCAAAACTGAATCCGTTGGTCTTATGATAAAGGAACCAGTTGTAGGGGCAGCATCTGGAGCTGGCAGAATTGCAGCTTGTTCGTCTATTGTCATTTTGATTCCTTCATTACTTTTTATGTCAGGCGAGATTTTAGAGTCCGAATCATCTTCAGTATCTCCTACTAAATCAACATCGCTGTATTCACTACTACCACTAGAATCATTGTTTGTTAAGCTAAGCTTTTTTCTATCTGAACTAGGATCATTGGCTTTATTAAATTTATGAGTTGTTAAATTTCGAATGGGTTCGTACTTGGAATTTTCAGAGTCGCCGCGGTAAAGCAGGGCAACCTTGCCATCGGGTGTTAAGACGGGAGTAATTTTCGGATGAGAGGACGCCAAACGATGACTGCTTTCTGGGTCTGGCGATAGTGCATCAAAATCAGTGAATGATGTGGATTTCTTATCTATGATTTCTGTTTTTTTGTCCTCAATATGCGTTGGGGTCTGTTGATACACTATACCAACTTTGCCTAAAGGTGTAGAAATAATCTTAATAGCATCGTTTGTGTTTTTTCTAAAGTAACGCCCATTAGACCTCCGTTTCGAGTTAAAAAACCCATCGCTATCATCTTCGTCATCGCTGTCGTCATCATTATCTTCATCATCGTTAGCAAAATTGCCACTGCTTTCTCGCAAATCAACTTCCGTTGCAACAACTCCGACCTGACTATGTGAATGTTCTGTGAACGGCTTTTGCTGCTTTGTTTTTGTTCGATGTAAAGTACTTAAATAATCAAAACCTAAATTATCATCAATATTATCCTTAAATTTACTAAGAACTTGCTTGCTTTCATGACTTCCACTACCCTCCCCATTTAAAAAATCGTTCTTAATTCGAGATCGCAATTCTTTAGGCCGCTCTACAGCAATTGCTATCCTCTCGTCGTCTTCATCATAACCCATATCTTCTTCGTCATCATCATTTGCCTTCGTTCTATCTCTGATAGATAATTGTACTAATTCCTTTGCTTCTGGCAATATTTCTGGCTCGTCTTCCTCATTGTTGTCATGAATGTCGGAATACATACTGTCAAGTTCGTCATCGTAATAATCGGTGCTTGGATTAAGTTGCATACGTTCATCGTCTTCGTCGTCGTCATCGCTGTCGTACACTTCATAGTCTTCTTCAGTCTCATGTTCGTCAATATTTGCGGTTTTGCTCTTTTTTTCCGTTTCATCTGCATTCGACTTTTCCCTTATTTTACTTTTACTAAATGTATTATATAAACCTTCTGATACCCTAATACTATAGCTTAAACTATTATTTTTGTTGTTATTATAACTACTAATATTAATTTTGTTTATATAATTATTATTACTCTTATAATTATTACTTAATACGGTGATATTCTTACGTTGTTCTAAATTTGTTACTAAGCTGCTGTTATGCAATTGGGTAGTCGCATCGTTCAGTCAGTAGCATTTTTTTGTGCATCCACACTTCCTTACAATATCAAGGTTTTTAATGTATTTTCTATTGTTGCTGCATACCATCCGCACCTACAAATAATACAAAATTATAAATAAAACAATCAAAATATTGTTAATCATAAAAAGATATTACCTTTCGCCTTCGGACAATTTTTGCAGCACAACATTGATTACCGCATCCACCTACACATTTTGCATACTTGAGTGGCTGCCGTGATCGACAATCATTCTCCGTATAATATTCTCGAACTTGCTCTTTGCGGCAAGTAGAAGTAACTGGAAAATATTTTTAATTTTTATTGTTTTATAATGTTATACTTTTTTTATTATATACATAGGTATGTCTGAATGTATGTAATTTTTTTATTTTTTTTTTATTTAACGAGATGAAATCATCGAAAGACTCTAGAGAATAGAGAATAAAGAAAGACTCTTCACTATGCAATGGGCGGGGTATGCATCTGCTGAGGAAGCACCGGAAGAACGTTGCTAGATTTGAACGAGTCCACGAGTCTATCGGTGCCATCCTAAGGCTTCCCTATTCAGCGGAAAACACAGCAAAAGAATCAAACGTTGTCAGTTAGGACTCATTGGACTCTGCTGTCGTATCCTCAAACAAGGAAGATGGAATACAGAAGAATGGTAAAAGTTCACAACCCAGCCTGCTTATTGGTGACAGTTTGGTCATGATTAAGGGAGCTTGGCCAAGGGACGAATTATCCTCTACAGGCCGCGCGATGAGGACAGGCAAGGTCTTATAAATCTCCGACTGTGAATCCCAAAAAGAAATTACAAAAGGAATTATTATAGGAGCAAACCAGTCCACATATGCCAGGAAATCGGATGGTCAAAAAAATAATTTAAAAACTTGCTCTGGAGTCAGATTGGACGTTATACTTGCGTCTGAGTTGCCACTGAGGCCGTTAGTCACGGTATGAATACCCGGTATGGATACCGGTGGAGGTCATACTGGGGGTACTGGCCAATCAGAACGGGGGAATCGATACTAGCCAGTGGAAGCTGATAGCTTTACTGGTTTGTAAAGAGAACCAAGGGAGAGACTTCCGGTTCGCAGTAGACCAGGAGTGTCTCAGGAAGTTGAAATCGATGAGTGGGGTTGCTGTATTTGGGTTGGTTTATTAAATCTGATAGAGAATAAGAGGTTGAAAGTGGTGCAGATAAATTTGCATCCCTCTGAAGCAGCCTCAACTGATTTAGTAACCCACCTCATTGACAACAACGTGGACGTGGCCTTAATCAAGTGCCCTGTATCAACAACAACCGGGTAGTTGGATTAAAAGCCACGGCGTATACATTGTTCGTGCCCCACACAGATGAGAAGGTACGAACTTGTATATTGGCAATATATGAGCTCAAATTTATGTTTTCTCATTCTGTAAGTAATGGAGACCTCACGGTTGTGACAGGTGAAGCTAGGGGCAAAACGGTCCTGGCACTAGCATCGGTATACTTACCATATGAGGCTACCACCGATCCACCTGGTGTGAAAGTACGGGAGTTGGTGGAGCACTCTGGCAGAAAGGGCTCGATGCTGGTACTAGGTTGTGACGCCAATGCACAAAATACCCATTGGGGAAGTGGCGATATAAACAAAAGGGGTGAGTCTATGCTTGATTTTATTATTGCTGGAATATTTATATCTGTAATAAATGGAATACGCCAACGTTCAGAACTAAAAAAAGGGAGGCAGTAATAGATATAACATTGACCAACTATATGGACTTAGTGGATGAATGGAGGGTGACTTAAGGATTTTCCTTCTCTGACCATTGTCGTCTGTCCGTTAAACTAAAGGTACGTTCAGACTGATGAAATATTTGATAGCAAACATCAAATATTTCATTAACGTAGTCTGAACACAAAATATTTTTGAGTGTCAAATAAAATAACAGCTGATTTTGAGCAAATAAAAGTATTTGCCGGCAAACAAATATTTGTCCAATGTGAACATAGTGTGAACACAAAAAATCAAATATTTTAGTAATTTTTGAGCAAACATTTATTTGATATTACAAAAAAATTGTAAGAGCAAACAACGACAAATAATTTTAGCCATGTACCCGATAGAAGTAAATTTTCCTTTTAATTTTCGGATTTTTTACAGTTTTAAAGATTTTTAATAATTATTAGACTTTCCTATCATGCCGCTATTAGCCAATTTTTGCGAATTTTTGCTAATTTAGCAATTTTCACCGAATTTTTGCAATTCCTTATACTTTTGGGGACTTTTAGTCAATTTTATGGCTTGTATGAAATATTAAAATTGTTCGCGAATTTTCGCTATTTTTGCAACATTTTTTTATTTGGTTTTTCCCCGACATTTTGTTTTTTTAACCGATTTAGCGCTTTCAAACAAATTTTAGGGTTTGCTATTAGCCAATTTTTGCGAATTTTTGCTAATTTAGCAATTTTCACCGAATTTTTGCCATTCCTTATACTTTTAAGGACTTTTAATCAATTTTATGGCTTGTATGAAATATTAAAGTTTTTCGCGAATTTTCGCTATTTTTGCAACATTTTTTTATTTGGTTTTTTCCGACATTTTGTTTTTTTTAGCCGATTTAGCGATTTCAAATAAATTTTAGTGTTTGCTATTAGCCAATTTTTGCTAAGTTAGCAATTTTCACCGAATTTTTGCCATTCCTTATACTTTTGGGGACTTTTAGTCAATTTTATGGCTGTTTTTGCAACATTTTTTTTGTTGTTCTTTTCCCGACATTTTGTTTTTAACCGAACCATATATTTTAGGGGTTGTTACCAATTTTTCGCAAATTTTAGCCATGTTTCCGTTAACCATTTGTCTTCCAGTTTTGTTTTTCTTTTACATACTTCTGTTCTAACAATATAATAGATGCTGCATCACAGAATAAAACAAATAATTAGGCTTCTGCACGAATTTTTACTATTTGTTAAATATATTTTTATTTTTGAACACTTTCATTAAATAATTATTTGATGCAAATATTTGTTTTAGTCTGAACGCATGGCAAACATGAATTAATTTATTTTATTTGATACTATTTGCCAACTGTTTCAACAAACAAAAATTGTCAAATATTTGAGCTTAGTCTGAACATCAAACAAAATATTTTTTTGTTTCTCACAGTTTGAAGCAAATATCAGAACAAATATTTTTGTCAAATATTTCATTAGTCTGAACGTACCTTAAGCTTTAAAACATGTTAGAATTAAAATATAGATTTGAAATTTTTACAGAATAATTTCCTTTCTATATTTACCCATTTAAATAATACTGCATTTAAAAAGAGTTTCAAGCCAAATAAGGACCAGTCGCATATACATTTTGCATTTTGGTGAGAGTATGAGTCGGAGTTGCAGTCGTACTTAAAAAATTTCTGCGGATGGAGTCAGAGTTTGAATTAAAACTGTTTCTTGATTATTCCACAGCCCTGGTTGCTGCACTAGCAGTCAAATTGTTATCTTGTGGCAATTTTGTCTATTTTTGTTCTTAAATAAGAAATGTGTGCTATAAGTGCAAAATTAAACAAAAACTTTTTCTAAAAAGACATAAAAGTAACGGTCCCTGATCAAAACCATTTCTGTTCAACTCTTTGTACAAAATTATTAGAAACGATGTACATAGTTTGCTACTAGTATGCTACATACATACATATGTATGTATGTACTTGTAGTAGGGAAAGTCTTTTTGGATGATAAAGATTGTTATTAAGAATTGCACAAGGTATTTAGAAATCAGCTTTTAATTAAAATACGCGAAAATTCGCGTGCAAATTAAAAAAACAATATTTTATATACAATTAAAATGTTTTTCTAAATTCCTGTGTGCATGATTATTAGTAAGTTATGAAAAATGAATTATTAATACCAGAGTTTGTTGGGGCCTCAAAAGTTGTGCCCTCACCTTGTTCACAATATCGTCCTTTTTGTCCGTTTTTACATTTACATTGATAACCATCTCGAGAACTTAAGTTAGGTACACAACGGCTTCCTCGTCGGCATTTGTTATTTTCACATGGATCTACCTATTATTGAGTTAAATATAAGGTTAGTATATGTAGGAGCTTCAATATAATATTTAGCTTACTTCTTTACTAGAATGAGGTGTTTCGTCCATAAAATCTTCCTCATCGTCTACTTCCGTTTTATCTCCTTCTAATAAAGCACATCCAGGAGTGATTTTTTGTTGTCGAGCTGCATTTTCAAAATCAACCAATTTGTGATTAATCCACACTTCTTTCATACACCCTTTAAAACTTGTTAAGTTGCGAAGCTGCCAATTTTTATATGCTTGTTGTGCAGGCTCAAAAGGTAAGCCACCTAAATAAAGAGGTGTTGTAAGCTTGAGGTATTCATTTGATCCTTCGTTAATGATAGATCTAGCCAAGCCTCGGTCTACGCGTAAAGTAAAATTTTTCTTAATTGACAGAAGTTCAACTGCGTGATATTTTCCGTCAGATACCATCTCAAAACTGTACATAGTCGATACAGGATAATTTCCGACATCATAACTAACACGTATTCTACCGTTAAAAAGCTCAACAGCCCAATGTGCATCTTGGCCATCGTACATTAAAATTCCGTTTTGTTCTGATGTGCTAAATACTACAGTTACATTCGCCTCTGGTTTCGTACGAAGCGGTTCCATCTCCACAAAAGAGTTATTGTGTACAAAACTAATGCTAGTTAGGTATTCGCACCATTTACCCGTGTAGCCAGGATGACATTTGCACACATAATCAGATCCTGATGGATTCGGCTGAAAGCATACACCGTGCTTGCACTCATGATTTTGACAGGGCGAAGTTTGTGGATACATCATAGACACCATATTATGTCCTTCACAATACTTTCCCGTGAAGTCTTCAGGACACATACAAATGTAATCGTTTATACCATCTATACAAGTTCCACCATTTTTACAAATATGATTTTGGCAGTCATCAATGTTGTCTGTACAGTTAATTCCATGAAATCCTGGCATACAGTCGCACGAGTAATGGGTAAAGTGATCAATACATGTTGCGCCATTCGAACATGGATTAAAATCTTCGGTGCAAAACTTAATTTTAGTATCGCAATATTCTCCTAAAATAGCAAAACAAAAAATTATTTAAGTATTGGACCAAGCTTGAAAAAAACACACAGTCATGCAAATATAATTATGTACTTAAATCAGTGTTTAAAAAACTGCAGTCAAAGTAGAAAACTGCTATTTATTCCCCTTCTTGATTTGCTAAAAAAACTGTTGCTTTTACTTCTAATAAATTAATTGTAAACAGTCGCTGTCAAACCAACTCAAAAATCAAAAAGTTGTGCACAAATTTTCTTTTTTTTTTGTTCGACAGTTTTTGGTTTCGACTGCAGTTTTTTAAACCCTGATTAATATAATAATCGATACATATAAAAAACTTAATACTATAAAATTAACATAAATTATATTAGTGGAGTTCACGGTTCACATTAAATTTAAGCCCATTTAAAATGTACTCGTACTACGGTTTTAACCTTCGCCCTAACAATAGCCACCTTTGTGACCATTTCGGCTTGATTTCTTAAAAATTTCCTCACATTTGCTTCAGTTAAATGGAAATGTTCACTCCCTTAACAGATTGGTAAGTTCTTTAAAATAAACGAAATAAATTGTATGACATAAATATGCGTAGTCCACCCGCCTGGGAGTTGTTACCCGATGTACACACATACGTTAAAACATTTCAACAAATAGAATCTGGGAATTTATTTCTCATGTTGAGTATCATTTATTATACAAATTTTCATATTGTTCGAATGTGTATTCTAAGTGAAATTACAATCCTCAAATATTCCTGGAAAATATTGAAGGAATAAGACTATTAAAGTATAAAAGAAAGCTTTTGAGGATTGTAATTTGACTTAGAATACACATTCGAATATGTAATATGAAAATTTGTATAATAAATGTTACCCAACATGAGAAATAATTACCAGATTCTATTTGTTAAAATAATTAAGTTAAATACATAAAAAATGTACAATAGGCACTATCAAGTTATAAGACACAAAGAATGCTGACGAAGGCCGTAGCGGGCCAGAAAATGCATTACATTCTGCTGGTATCTAATAGTTGTACAAATTTTCTTTACAATTAACTTCATTGCTAGCCAAAGGATAGCTAAAGTAAGCCTCGTAACAGATATAGAAACAAAAAATTCTGATAGTGCATACAAAATATTCCTGGAAAATATTGAAGGAATAAGACTATTAAAGTATAAAAAAAATTTGTAAAAACATTTCGTAAGGCGAAGGTTAAACATCTAAGTGTGAGCGACCTTGTCTTCAGTATTGAAATGAAATCGCAATTTTTTTAATATTTTCTGTCTGTTTGATAGTTTCCACTTATTGAAACCCGACGTTGAACTGGGCAAAACTATAATGGACCCTATAATGCCTTATTTTAAAATGGTTCCTTGGGGTCTCGAAAACAATAGTTGTTCAAAAAGACATATAGGCAATACCGATAAAAAAAATCCCATCTCCAATTATTTTTGTTCTTCATCGTTATAGCTCATTTTTAACGCTATTTATGCTATTTGCCGACATTTGTTTTTTTTTTACCGATTAAGTGATTTCAAATAAATTTTAGAATTTGTTTCCGATTTTAAATTTTCCGCGAAGTTTTGCCATGTTCGCGATATGAGCTATTTTTACTGTAAGTTTTCTGATTCCTAATACCTTTTACTGTTATTAATAAATGTAAGAATTTGCTTTCATGCCGCTGTTAGCAATTTGTTTCGAGTTTCCGCAAATTTTGCAATTTTTACCGAATATTTGACATTTCCTTTTTATTTAGGGACTTTTAATTAATTTTATGCCTTGTTTGAAATGATACAAATTTTCTAAAATTTTTTGCTATTTTTGCAAACTTTTCCGAATTTTCGCGTTTAATTTACTAATAAAATTTTTTCCCATAACTTTTTTTAAATTTGTATTTTTATTTTAAACTTAATTAATTAATATGTTTACATTATATTTAAAATTTCTTTGACGCAAAATTTATTGTCGACTAATACTTTTAATTTGACCGTGTCTTCAACACTTTCAGAATGCAGAGTCATGTTAAGTAGCTCAATAAGACGTTTTTCGATCAATTGTCTTTCTAGCTTTGTATCGAAGGCCATGAATTGTACATAAACATATATGTGATATGGCCGAAATTAATAGCAATAAAAGTGGACAGATTTTTGGAATAGATTGCTCGTACCCGTTTAAAATTGAGGAAGTTTCAGGAATATATAGGTGTGAAATATGTTTAAGTGAAAAAATTACAAAATCCCCATTTAAAGGTACTAGAAAAAGAGCGTCGGTTTTTTTATTTTGATTTTTATTTTAACTAGGAAAAAGGCAAACTTTTCCTGCTTTTGCTAATATGGCGATAGCATTTTAAACCCTGGGTGAAACAGAATACAAAAGAAACGAATTTATAAAGTATTGTTCCAGAAATGGCAAAGGTACAGAAACAACCATACGCTCCACTTCACAACTAAATGAAATTTTTGAAATTTTTAAAAGAGCAGTGGAAAATAACGCTAGATGTGCATTACTGGATTCTGAACTACCAAAATATTTGTGGAGTGAAACAGTTTAGCATACCACGTATGTGTTAAACCGTTAACAGACGAAGGTAATATAAAGAAGCAAAGCACCGGCCGGTTAAATATGGTATGTCGAGAACCTGCACTTTAACAAAATACATCTTTTTGGAAGTGAGGCAAATTTGAGGGTCAAGGAAAATCAAGTTGGTTGGTTATACGACTAATGGTTTTAGATTTTATGATGAGAAAAATCAAAAGTTTAAAAGAAAAGGGTCCGCCAAACAACTTTTTTTTTTGAAAATGCTATAAAAAAAACTACTGAATATTTTCTCAAATTTCTTTTTTTATTTGAAAGTACAATCCTTCCCGTTAATAATGGAAAATAATTTCAATCAAATGGCTGCCTCGGCTGGCCATGCAGTAGCCTACACGATCGGTCCAATTTTTAAGCACATTATCGATTGTGTGCAGCTGTATTTCACCAATGGCTTCACGAATATTGTCATTTAAAGCGTCAATTGTCTCTGGCTTGTCGGCGTATAACACTTATCTTTGACGGCACCCTACAAATAATAGTCCAACGGTGTCGAATCGCAGCTCCGAGGTGGCCAAGCGACATCACCTCTGCGGCTGATAATGCGATCTTCAAAAATAGGGCGCAAAACATCGAGTGTAGCTTCGGCTGTGTGGCACGTAGCGCCGTTCTGTTGAAATCAAATGTTGCCAATATCCTCCTCTTCAATTTTTGTGAACAAAAATTCGTTCAACATGACCTGATAACGATCGCCATGGACTGTAACGGCCACTCCTTGCTCATTTTCGAAGAAATATGGCCCAATTATGCCTCTGGACCAAAATCCGCACCAAACAGTGACATGTTTTGGGTGCAACGGCTTTTCAATGTATGCGTGCGGGTTTTCTGTTTACATACCCGCCAAGATCAATATGAGCTTCATCTGAAAAAATAATTTTTTTGGCAAAATCGGCATCTTCTGTTAAAAGTAATGTCGCAATATTTCCAAGCGTTGTTCAAGCGTATACACAACCATATTCGTTCAGCGGAAAAATAAAACTAATTATCTGTCAAATCAGACATGAGCTAAGTGTTACCATTCACGAAATAAGTACTTGCTGAAAAAACGTTAGATGGCGGACCCGTTAGTTGAGACGTAAAAATGTTTAATTTTTAAACAATCGAGATTAAATACTGCGAAAAGACAATTACTTAAGAAAATAAAGGTGAAAATGGTTGATTAAGTAGTGGAAAATTATCCAGGAGATAATGTTATAGAAAGCAATGAACAACAAACAAGAAAATTTTTAAGAACAAAACCAAAATATCTGGATGTCTATGAGCTATATGAAGATGCGATAAAGAAAATTGACACTGGTTAAAGAAGAGGGCCAAGATAGAATAATGCCATATGGGTTTTTAAAATTAAGAAGAGCTGTAATGGCAGTATACGTAGAAAACCTAGCGCTTGGCTGTAAGCTGAAATAAGATTCCTTTTATGATTTGATGAAATATATGATCCAGTTTATATTTAATTGTGTCACGGTACGTTAATTTATATGGGTTCTATAGAAAAGTTGAAAGTGGATATTTAAAAATAGATCAAAACTGATAATTTAGTTGCACTATTTTGGTTTTGGTTTTAAGAATTCTGAATTTAAAGAAACGCATATGGAGAAAAATTAGAATAAAGAAGAAACAAATAAAGACTGCGGATTGGGATCAACATAAAGATCGTCAGGCAATTGGTAATTTGCTTTATTTAAGCATTTGGACACAACTTGATATAGCGTTTGCTGTCAATAATTTAATTCGATATCAGGAGAATTTTCGGAGTGTACATAATAATGCTGTAAAAAGACTATTTCGTTGCCTTAATGCAACAAGAAATGAAGAATTAATATATGAATATCAAAACAAGATTTGCCTTGACGTATTTATTCAGATGCAAGCTGGGGAGATGTAGAAGATTGGAAGAGTACAACGGTTTTGGAACGCATTAAAATTTGTTATGTTGAAAAGGTACAAAGCAGAAAACCATAAGCTTATCGTCCCCGGAGGCTGAGTATGTCGCGTTAAGTAATACTGCACAAGAAGGTATCTGGTTAAAAAGACTGTTATATTAATTTAAAATAACACTGGCTAATGCATCAATTGTTATGTATGTATGTATGTTGATAATCAAGGAGCAAAATGGATTGCTGACCAGTTGGAAAAAAGGAGGTCTAAACATATCGAGTTGAATTATCATTTCATCAGACAGCAGGTTCAAGATGGAAATGTTGTATTACTAAAGCTGGTTCTAAAACTAAATTTTACTATTTTATAAGAACTTGCTTAATATTAATGTATAAAAATAGGTGCAAATACGATTATGGAGGATTGTTGAAATGTGGTAATCTTATTTTTTCTTTATGTATATGAAATTTAAAATGTTGGTAAATTCTTTTTCATTACTTGGTATACTCTTTTTAATCTTTACTTTCTTAATGTTGAATTAGAAGTGAACACATTGAATTTGAAAAATAAACTTTTTAAAATAAACTTAATAAAACAGAATCCGGAAACAATTGTTTTAAGTTAATTTTAAAACAAAACTGCTTATCAAATACCCAGACAAGTTCTAATTTTACGCACACACGTGTGAAATATAGGAAAATATAAGCTTTGGTTTATTTATTTTAAGTGCATAAAAACATACTTTTTATATAAAATGGGCGTAGAAATAGAAGTGGATATGAATTAAGATTTCATACAGCTGTAATTTCCAAAATGGGATTTTCCAAATAAATGAAAAAATTACTTAACTTTTTGAAAATTGCAAAAATAACTTATTTGGAAAATCCCGGTCAGCGTCGGTGCAAACAGTTATTTATAAAAATATGCTAAAAACTTACCCGAAAATCCAGGTTGACATTCGCATGTATATGATTCAATGCCATCTATACAAGTTGCATTATTTTGACACTTTACCTTTCCCAAACAATCATCTATATTGGTTTCGCAGCGAGCCCCCGTATACCCAGGAGCACATTGACAACTGAAGCGGCCTTCCTCTAAAACGGTACAAGTGGCATTATTTCTGCATGGATTGCCGTAGCAAGCGTCAATCATAAATTCACAATGTTTTCCGTGAAATCCTGGCTGGCATAGGCATTGATAATCTTTGTGGGGAAGAGGTACACACTTTGCTTTATTTTGACAAGGATATGTGTAACAAGCATCACACTTTGCCAATATTTCGTTGCTGATTTTACTTTTGCACACAAAATTATGCGACGGTGTAGAAAGGATAAGTTTGTCTTTCATATAATCTGGTTCTGAACATCTTGCGATTCCGGGTTCGACATAATCTAATTTTATCCAATCAGAAAACCACTTGAGAGAACAGTCACAATACAAGGGATTGTTGCCAAGAGCACTTCAATTAAAAATAAATGTTTAGGTATAACATATTTTTTACCGACAAGTTTTAACTATACTTACATGTGTGTCAAAGACTTAAGGTCTTGAAAGGAACCTTCTGGCATCATTGAAATTTGGTTGCCATGCAAAGAAAGTACACGCAGATTATTGAGACCACTCAATGCATTTCGTTGTAAACATTGTAGGTTGTTGTATGATATAATTCTTAAATTGAGGTATTAATTATACATAAATGAAACCTATTAATTATATGATAATGTGTACTTACAACGTGGAAAGTTTTGTAAGGTTAGCAAACGTAAAGTCCGAGAGCATGGTTATCTGATTATTACTCAAGTCCCTATAAGAAGAATATAATCAATTTGATTAAAAAATTCTATTGCAATAATTTTTGGATACTTACAGTCGAACAAGCGATTTCAAATGCCGTATTCGATCATGATGTATCATTGTAATTTCGTTTGATTCTAGATACAACTCCGACGTTTCACTTGGAATTCCTCGAGGAATTTCAGTTAGGTTATTACGAGAGCATCGTACAACAGTTCCTGTGCAGGTACACATGGGTGGGCAATAGTCTTCTCCCAAGCAACCATCGTTGTTATCGAACGTGCATTTGAAGTCATTATGTGGCAAATCTTTTATTTGCACGTCACGAATTTTGGAAGGTGCAACACAACGAGCAGCTCCACCACTTAAAGATTTTTTACGCAGCCAATCGGAAAACCAGGCTAAGTGACAATTGCAATTAAAAGGATTTGAAGCCAAGTTTCTAAAATTATAAAAAAAAAGTTGTAAATGTTTGAAATCAATTTTATTTGTAGCCCATAATTCTTTTCTCAAAATTCATAGCCTGTATTCCAAATTGAATGTAAATTGACTTTGTAATTTTCTCAGGAAAAAGTTACAATGAATGAAATATATTTAACAAACACGTATGAAGAAATGCGGAGTGGCTGCAGATATAAATCTAATACATATGTATACATATATGTTTGGGCTTAAGATTGGATTCTGGTACCTAAAAGGGTGTAGAAAAAACTTAATTTTCACACACTAGGTCCCTTTTATTGGAGAAGGTCACATATGGGTAATTCCATAGAATTTAATAGGGTAAATAATAATATCTAGCGAGACTTTCATGTCAAAAATCGTAGAAGACTCATGTGCATAGATATTCTCTTACAACTCTTGAAATGCTCGCCGTATAATTGCTGAAAATATGATTTATACAGAAAGTTGTAAAAGGTTCATTCGATGACGGTTTGACGAAAGATAAACAAAGTGTAACTCTGAAAAAAAATCAACGACTTAAATATTACAGCCGTACATAAACAAAAGCGGCACGCGTTTTCTAGTTTTTGAATATAACGGCCTGAAAACACGATTTTGATAGATCGTTTAATAGTGAAGTTTGCCGCTATCGCTAATTAATAATGGTAATTTAGCTATTTTTTGGTCAATCTAGCATTTTTATCTCTATTTTTATTTATAATTTGTGGTTTTTATTAAAGAAGAAAGCTATCACTACTGTTTGTAATGCAACGTTGACGACGCTCTTGCTTTGGTATGGGATATCAGCGTAAAAGCTAAGCGAAAGTAAAAGCCTTCCGCTCTTGTTAAAGTACGGCTGTTAAACATTCAAAGATTAAAAAACGAAATTGTCAGAAAATTTAATGTTTTATTCAGACTTTGGAGACTGAAAAAATCGTCACTTTTTGGAAAAAAAATCAGCAAGTCGGCACTTTGTTAATTTCGGAACAAAAAATCGTCAAATCTGGCAGCCCTAATTGCATGTAAAATTTATTCACTTGCGAATTGACTTCTTTTGTAACCAGGTAAAAATATAATACATGATACAAATACAGAAGGTAGTTCCACCCTCTCTTTTTGTCGCCATATTAACGTTCTGACGTTTATGGGAATTATGCAAATGTGGGCTACCATATTTCAATAAATAATCCCATCTTTCTGTTTCTGTTTTTGTTTTGTTTGTGATTTGAAGTTTTAAAAAATTTAATATAAATTTTCAAAGAATTGAAAAAATTTACTATAAACAGTAAGGTGGTTTGTCAAAATCGATTTCGAATTTTAAAGGTGCTCACATCTAGAATTATGCAATTTAGTGTTCAAATACAATTGCGAAAATTTTAGCTCAATCGGACTTTGCTTTCCCGTACCTAAAGAGCCCCAAAGTTTTAGAAAATGACTGTTTTTCACGATATAGCGCCATGTTTTTGCTTTAGCTGATGATATACATATGTATACATATAAGATTTATTACCTGGTAATTTAAAAAATTTACAAAACATTTTATGACCTGTAGCCTCAGTCGGGTTTGGTGTGACATTACATTTTTAATAAATATTGTAATTAAGTATAAGCAGCAAAATAAGAAAGATTTTTTCTTCATAAATGTATTTTTAACTGTAAAATAATTTTTAAAATGTATTTTTAACAAGGTGGTCTCTTAAATGCTCTTCTCCTGTCCAAACAAGGAGTCGGGGCCCATTTTTTTATTGCTGATTCTTAAAGCAAAAATTATGAGGAATCCAAAAAAAAAAAAAAATTAGCCGGAAAATTTAGGAGCTTCTGTGGAAAATCGGAAAATTTAATTTTCATGGGAAAATTTAAAGGTAAATTTCTAAGAAAAGTTAGGAAAATTTTATTTTTCAATTAAAGCCTTCAATACCTTTCCAACTCGTTGCGATCGCTTTAGTAGTTTTTTTTTAAAACAACTTTCAATGAGGTCCCTTATGAAGAATTCTTCAATTTTGTCACATGACAGTGGTGTACACCACCACTAAACCAGTCACCATAAAAAAAAAAAATATATGGGTACATTATTTTTTGCTGGGCAATCGATTGAGACTATTTATTTTAAAATCGGAGAGGGGTCGTCCAAAAGGTGATCGCTTTCATATGGAATTGCTCTATGTATATGATGTATGTATAATATATGCGTATTAATTTTAAGATTTTTCAGTATGATTTTTTATTTAACTATTAATTCTGACATTTGTAAATATACATAAACACAACTTTGATAACTTTTGGTTGTTCTTTGTATTATATATTTTTTAAGAAAGTGTGTTAGAATTTAGTGTAAAGTCATTAAAATTACCTTTCATTTGATAGAAAATTTATTGTAATAAATTATGGCATTCATCAGCAGAAACATGGTGCTATTTCGTGAAAAATAGTCATTTTCTAAAACTTTGGGGCTCTTTAGGCACGGGAAAGCAAAGTGCGATTGAGCTAAAACTTTAACAATTGTATTTCAACACTAAATGGAACATTTCTAGACGTGAGCACTTTCAAATTTCGAAAACAAAAATTTTGCCATATTCACTAAAACCGCCCTAATAAACAGCTTTAAAATATATATCGAGCCTTTGGTGCAATACCGTAGTAATTCAAAAAATCGTGAACTGAGAAAAATGCATTTGAAGTTGTCAGCCATATTTTTGATAGCATTTTTGTTTACTAATGTTATGTTTTTACAAGTTTTTAAATAAAGAGAAATGTTTTGTAATTAAAAAAAGGTGAACAATTATTAATAATATTAAATATTTTTTTTATATTAATATCAATATGGTTGGAAATAGCTAGAGGTAATAAAGACATTTTTAGCTGTAAAATCTGAACAGTTAGAGATGGAATCACAATCTTTTTTTCTTTAGATAGATATTTCCCCAAAGATCATTTCTGCATACCCAGCTCAAAAAATTCAAATTTTGAGTTACTACGATAATGCACCAAGGGCTCGATATATTTTGAAAATAAAAAAATTAATAAAATATGTGTACATATATAAAAACGATAAAAAAATTTATAATTTATTTTAAAATATTGTTACGATCGTTAAATTGTAAGTATAACAACATGTGTCCGTTTTGATTCAAAAATGTTTGTGCTGATGTGTCATACACATACAAATCGCGAACTTAAGCTTCGTACAGACGGTGGTTAGATCTTACAATGTTGTCATTTTTCTGACAATCGTGCCGTTGTCAAATGCATTAATTTTACACATCTGCCAAATGAAAATGAGCTTACAGTGTTCAAACAGTTGCAAGACATCTTTAGGCAATTTTAATGGCAACATTGTAAGATCTGACCACCGTCTGTAACAGTTATGGAAGAGTATGGGTATATCGCCCCAAAAACCTTTTTTCAATCATCACTCCGATGATTCAAAAAAATTTTTTGTTTTTGCTGATGTGCCGCATCTAATAATGTTGCTCCGCAATCATTTCGTAGACAATGGTCTGATTTTTAAAAATAAATTATTGACACCAAATGTTGTAGAAGAACTTCTATGTTATTGCAATTCTGACCTAACTACATATATAAAAATCCGTAAATCTTGAAATGTTACATGTAAAAGGAGCTGGTATGTATACTCTTTTAATGTTTATCGATACACAAAAATATATCTAATAAAACATTAATTTTTATTTAACAGCGAGGCAAAAAGTAAAACTCGCTACCAAATTGTTTTCACATACGCGATAGGGAAAGTTTTATTTTATCTTCCGAGTTGTTTGATATTTTTAATTCTAAAACGTCACATTAAGATTCGCGTCCTTTAAGTAAGGCATATGGACTTTCACTTTCACAACTAAACGATGTTTTAAAATCTATGAATGAAATCGTAGTAAAATTTTTCCCTGTTCGTAAAAATGCCAATCTTCTTCCATTTCAAAGAGGAATATTGCAAAATAATAATGGTCTACCTTAACTGTTAACAGATGTCCAGGAACAGTATAATATGAGCTATATTTTGTCGTCAAAATTAAAGACTGTCTGGAAAACTTCTTCAGTTCAATACGTTCAAAAGGTGGACTGCATGACCATCCTTCTCCCCTGGAATTTAAGTACATATTACGATCTTATTTATTAGGTAAAATCAAATTATTAATTAATAATTTATCGCATGCTCCGAGGATTCTTTTTATAGGCCGAAATGAACATATACTAGGCAGTCAACCAATGTAAACCAAAATATTAATGAAAAAATAAACGAAATACCTCCTAAGTAGTGAAGAAGAGGAAATTGAGGTAAACTATTTAATTTTTCTTTAGTTTAATTTTTAATTTCTTAGTAGCTCGCAGAACAACATGAAGTTGAAAATCTTTGGGGAGATATTAAGTTATTAAATGATACATAATTTCAAAAATGGGGTTTAAAGAATTCGGTTTTCGAACACATGAAAAAAGGCATCAACATTTTACTTTGGTAAACGATTTATCTGAAGGCGGACTTTACAAGTCAAACAACGATTTTTTGACTAAACTTAAATATTTAAATTCAATATTTGTACAAATTAATGGTGATTATTTATATACAGGGCCTAATTTTATGAAAAAATTATTATGTAATTCAAATTTAGTTTAGGTTTTTTTTTGGGTAGAATATTTTTCAGAATATGTTTTTAAATCGCAACATAAAACAATCTAAAATTAATTGTTCAAGTAAGAAGATGAAAAAAATTGTAAATTGAATTTTTTTAAAAATTCAAAATTCTCTTTAATAAATATAAATACCCATACAAATAATGTGTTTTTAATTTTCGCGAAAAAAAACCTATGCATAGGTATAATTAGTGAATTACAAAATGATTAATTTTCAGCTCTAAAGCAGTGCCCCGGTAGTCTAGCTGGTAGCGAGCTAGTCTATCAGCGCCGGGGTTGCGGGTTCGATTCCCGCCAGGTTTCTTTCCTGCAGACAAGCATAACGCTTCGCGGGATAAGCTTAGGAAAATTAAAAAAAAAAAAATTCAAATGCTTAGAAATTCACATTAAAACTGTTAGTACAAATATCTCATTTTGGCTTATAATTTCCAAAAGGAATTTATTGCCTTTTTTTGTATGTGGCAAAGTTTTTTTAATGTTTACAAAAAACAAACTTCAAATAATTCCGATAAACTTCAAAAAATAAATTTTGAGAGAGAAGTGGAACTACCTCGTGTATTTGTATCATGGTATAATAAGTACCAGGTATGTTTATTAGGGAGAGTTTTTATTATGTGCGTTCGTTTACTTATCCAGTAAAATGCAGTAGGTGAGTAATATGAAAATTTTACAAATTTATGTGTACGCGAACGCATTTCAGTCAAATCCAGCACAAATTTTGGGGTAAACGAACCCATGTAATGTCAAAATAATTTATTTAATTTTTGACGCTTGTTTTAATTTGTTCCATATTTTCTTTTGTTTGACGTTGTATGGGTTTTGAAATTAAGAACAAAATTTCTAATGACTATACCTTGTACTTATTCTGCCATGGTATTTGATAAAAAAAAAATGAGCACATGTTTTACTAAACCCAATTTTTTTTTTTTGTAAAAATCCCGGGATTCGGGACTTAAATTTTTAGAATCCCAGGATTTGGGGATTGGCATTTCTTATACCCATATTGTAGGAATGCATTAAAAATAATAAGTACAATTAGACCAAGTTGGATGTATAATAACGTAGCTGTGTAACGTTATTACTAACCATTTATTGCCACCCAAACTGAATGAGTATACAAATTTTATGTTAAATCGGTTGAAGATATCTGCTTCAATTGAGTTTCAAGCTTTAGAAGGCTTCCATATTAGCTTTAGAGTAACTTCACTATATTTTTACCAAGTCCTTTCATTTGATGCCCATATTGCAGGAGTGCTTTAAAACTGAATAGCCAGCCATCTTAGGTTTCCCGCCATGTTGGTTTGACAATGGCATCACACAGTTACAGCCGTACCTAAACAAGAGCAGAAGGTGGAACGTTTTCTTCCGCTTAGCTTTTACGCTGATATGCCATACGTAAACAAGAGCGTCAACGTTGTGCCACAAACAGTAGTGTTAACTTTCTTGTTTAAAAAAACCCATATAATAGAAATAAAAAGAAGACAAAACCCCGCTAGATTGCCAAAAATAAGTAAATTGTCATTATTTATTATTATAGCGGCCAACTTCACGCGCTGTCAAAATCGGATTTTCCAATTGTAAAGCGTTGACGCCGGGCTATTTAGGGATGCTTCATACAAATTGTATGGGCATGAGAATTTTTGACAGCTAGAAAACGCTTTCCGCTCTTGTTTAGGTATGGCTGTTGGGCATTAATTTTCATTCAAACTAAACGGGTATACAAAATTTCAGCTCTCAGTCTATGTCGGGCAGTTCCCCCGTTAACATCGTTTTCGTATTGACATTGAGATTGTATTAGTGTTCAATTTCTTATTTACATTTTGAAAATATTTACATTCTCTGCAGGATAAATTCTATTCTAATTTTAAGTTCAATATAAAAAATAATAATATATAGATTATCGGCTAAGACAAAACAGTTAAGAACACTTTTCTCCTCTGTTTGCACAGCGACTAGAATAGGGTTTTACTGGCAGAAGTGCACAATATATATTTTATTAAAATCTGTTCGATATTTTCGGAGTTATAAGCAGAATGTACTAATAGTGGCCTCACAAGCGCAGCTGTTTGCAGTAATTTTCTTCGTGTGTGACGTTTGGCGTCATTTTTTTTGTTTATTTACATTTTTTATAAAGGCATTTGGACATTTGCCGTCTCAATTCTAGCAACAAAATGCTTGTTGTTTTTTCTATTGTTTCATTGTTGTAGTACCCCTGCAAATAATAGGACCAGTCCAAACACGCGTGTAAAGAGTAGTCCACAAGGGACTAGGACTAGTCCAAAAGTAACCCAAACGTATGGAAAAACATGGTCTTTTTAACATTACGATGTCCTAGGGCAGGACCATATTACCCATCTTTGGACTACAACGGAGTAGTTTTAAAACTACTCCATTGTATACACAAGAGGGTTAGTTTTAACTTCGTTTAAAAACGAAACATGTCGTTTAAAAACGAAGACATGTCGTCTCACTAAAAACACTTTTTAACAATGACATGGTCCATGCTTGCATTACATCGGACCAGTCCATGGAGTCCATGCGCATAGGAATAGCTTATCCCTTCAACAATAAATTTCAGTTTCTCAATATTATGAAATGGGAATTTAGCACATTTGAAAGAAACCTTGATAACTTTCTTTGTTTGTCAACCACTGACGTGGAACATAATATATGAACCGGAGGTTGGTCCTTCGCCATATCGATCCAATAAGACGGAAAACATTAGTGCTCGAAACATGTAAATTCATATATACTAAGATATATTATATTTTCTTCATATTACAAAAAAAATTATGGCCGAAATTCGACCATTAGGAAAACACTTGTAATAATAATTCAATGACTGTGGCGATATAATAATATATTTTAAAATTCAAAATTTCATTGCGAATTTAAAAAATATGATTGTATTAACTTCTTTCTTTTGCTTGTGTTTGGTAGATTAAGTAAGTTAGTGGGTAATTTGTTGAACAGAGCTGGAAGTGCAACACTAAGACAGTTTTTGCATAATTGTTGTGAAATCCTTCTACTTTATATCTTTCTTCTGCTTTTCGTCTTGTGTTGTAAGTATGATCTATAGGTTTTAGATATTTAGAGTCGTTGCAGAATTCATTTAACACTGTAATATTATATAAGCTTCTGATATTTTGAACTTCTAATTTTGTTGATATATTCCTTACTGTTTTTTCTCTCGTGTAACTTCTATTTGTGGCGGTGTTGTTGTCGTATGTGTTGTTGTTTTATTTTCTTGTTGTTCGAAACTTTAAATTCTCTGCGAAACAAAAAGACAACCATAATTAACGGGCTTCATCCCCCGAATTACAATAGATTTAGGGAACTTGCTTCCCTAATTGGGAAAAAGAACAAGAGAAATAAACGCCCAGACCAGAAATTGATGCAAATGAACAACATCTTCCACGTTACCTCATTGCATCAGCCATACCTACTAAACCTGAAGTTGAAGCTGCTCCACTTTCGTCTTACTATGTTTTTCACGTGGAACGTGGACTTGATTTTATTAGCAAAAATCGTTTAGAAGTAACTAGAATGAGAAGAGGCGATCTTTTGATCAAGGTTCCTGATAACAAAGTAGCGGAACTATACTTAAAAGCAAACTACATAGATTGCATACCCGTTAGGATATGCCTTCACAAGACTTTAAATTCGATTCAAGGACGCATATTTGCAAGAAAAATTGTCAACATTCCCGAGGACGAGTTGCTTGAATATCTTAAAACGCAAAAATTTATGATTCGAATTTTCCATCATTTTGGAAACATAAATCTGTAAACCACTTAAGAATATCAAGAAGATGTACGAATCGTGAAGAATGGGTAATTTACACAGCAATCCTATATTAAACACCCTCAGACCTGTAACTAGAAATACGAAAAACATACGAACATACGCACAAGTATTAATTGAACAGCAAACAGAAAGAAAAAAAAACTCAAGAGAATGAATTTGCTTTATCGACGTCAACCGCCACTCTAAACAAAACACTCGACACAACAACAACAAAAATATTTAACGCAACAAGCATAAATGAAGAAGACATACTATGCCTTCCTTAGTGATGAAAATTTTAATGAAAATGATTTTAACTCAAATGTGATTATCGATGCAAATTTTAGTGAGGAAATGATTATTCAGGACATAAACGAAGGTTTAGGTCTAGTTACACCTCCTAGAACTAACTTTAACCATCCTCGTTGTGATACAACACCTACATCACATTTATACAATAGATTTCCTGATCTACAGGTCATTATAACACCTAATAAATTAAAAAAAAAAAACAAAAAAACACAGTAAAGGATGGCAAAAATAATTGAAGATAACTAATCAATGATAGTGGAATTAATATTACTCTCCTTCAGTGGAATATTCAAAGTTTCCTTAAAAATTTATACGCGTTGGAACTACTCATCACTGCACATAAACCAAATATAATTGCACTATAAAAGACCCACATTATTGACAATATTAAACACCTGTTACATCTGCCGGTTATAAAGTTTTTCAGCATAATAAGGACAGCCAGTATGCAAAATTAATGTTAAAAATCATGTAAAATCTAATGGTAACCTACTTTTTCAGACTATAATTATATAGCGGCACATGGAAATTCATATAACTAATATTTATAGAGAAAACGATGTTAATCTGACATCTGCTTTGGTGAACACCGTTAATTTTCCAATTAGCAACTTTTGGCCGATACCAAAGCCAATTTATCGGTCGGACACTAGTATTTAATAAATCAAAATATAAACTTAACAATAGAAAGCACAATATTTCGAATTAGGATTAAGGTACGTGGTATAAAGGAACGCAAAATCAAATGTTTGCTTGGTTACCATGCATATTTTATCTTCATTTAAAGGAAGACGCGTACATACATATGTACACACTAGTTAGATATACATACGTACACACTTTGTCTTAATGTTAAATTTTTAGTTAACCAACTTTTAAACACGTACAATTTTTTTCAATACACATACTTAAAGTACTTACAATGAGGTCAATAAAATACTTACAATGAGGTCAACAGCGTTAGAAAGTCAAATGATCCAGGCATTACACATGATATTTGATTGTCGTATAAGTTCCTGGAATTGTAATTAGGTTGATTGCATATTAATACATTAATATAAATGTTCTATTTTATATAGTAATTCAATTAAAAAAAAAGCTTACAAAATTTTAAGCTGATGTAAACCAAGAAACATTTTGTTGGAAATTTCTTTGATTTTATTCTCGGCTAGTTGAAGATCTTGTATTCGAGAGGCTCCTTCAAAGGCATTTGTTTCAATGGCCATGATTTTATTGTGCTTCAAATCTAGCTTCATCAAATTTGGCAAACGACCAAACAATCCATCAGACTTAACTCTTTCTAACTCGTTGTCATTTAACAGCCTAAAAATATAAAAAAAAAATATGTATAACAATGTAATGTTATTTGGCTTTTAAAATACATACAATTCGGTAGTATGCAATGGTATATCTCGAGGAATTTCTTTCAGGCCACGGCCAGAACAATCTACAACAGTACCATCACATTGGCACATGGATGGGCAATCTGTATCCATGCGGCATTCTCCAGAAAGCTTTATTCTCATCTCATCCCAGGAACCTATAAAATCATCCATTAGGCGAAAAATATTTGTTGCTAATAAATTAACTATATATCGCTCATTTACTTTAACCAACAGCGTCATAAATCAAAATTCGTACATTTTGACTTAATATCACTAATGCATAGTAAATCATTCTTACAATGATATTGTAAACTCAACTCTTGAGAGATGAAAAAAAAATTAATTTGTTGTGTAAATTTAAAGCTTTTTACAGCCGAATTCATAAACATTTTAAACATCATTTCAAATCTGTTTTAAGCAAAAATCGTTAAAATTGTATTCATAAAAGAATATTACCTTAAAATCCTATTTTAAACCTTGTGTAAATTAACGAATTTTAAAATTGGTTCGACCCTTGTTTAAACCTATTTTAAAATAATATTTTTGCTTTTTGCAAAGATATTTTTGCGAGAAATTTTCATTCAATAGGTATATTATTATCATTTATACATTAATAATAAAATTAAATTCAAAAATATGTAAGTTTGTACGATATTATAAATATATTTTTCAATTTCACAAATTAAAGCTCAAAAAATTATTAACTGTACAAAATGAACTAGTGATATGTAAACGATGAAAAAAATTAAAATAAAACTCGTTATTTGAATTCTTTATTTTTCAGAATTTAATTCATCATCTAAATTGCACTTTTACTAAATAATTTTTGAACTCTGTTTATTTTGTTAAATAAAAGAGAAACTATCGTACAATTATTCATTTATAAAAAGCAATTTTTTTTTCTCACACACGACAAAAAAATTGTAGATACCCTGCAAATATTATTGGACCACCTGATCCAATTTCATGAAATGGACTACTCCATGGACTGGTCCGATGTAATGCAAGCATGGACCATGTCAATGTTAAAAAGTGTTTGTAGTGAGACGACATGTCTTCGTTTTTTAACGACATGTTTTCGTTATTAAACGAAGTTACAACTAATCCTCTTGTGTACACAATGGAGTAGTTTTAAAACTGCCCTAGGACATCGTAATGTTAAAAAGACCATGTTTTTCCATACGTTTGGGTTACTTTTGGACTAGTCCTAGTCCCTTGTGGGCTGCTCTTTACACGCGTGTTTGGACTGGTCATATAATTTGCAGGGTACGAGTACGAATATGAATTAATAACCACTATTTTGCATCATTATGATCAGGTATGGGCACCACTACATTGAAAGCTTTGCATGTGTGACATCCCTGCAAATAATAGGACTAGTCCAAACACGCGTGTAAAGATTAGCCCACAAGGGACTAGGACTTGAATAGTTTTTACTTCTGCTGTGAAAGTTTCAAAATGTTAGATATTGCCTCTTGCGTATTAGGTGACGATATATAAAAGACAATTTTATAAAGTTTGGGCAAAAGAATGCGGGGCTATTGGTTAGTACTTATTATGCTTCGAAGTATTAAATAATCGACGGATTTATGTATTTTTTTTATGGATGGCTAAAACCGACTGAACAAGCTCCAAATTCTTATAAATTGGCTCATTCGTCTTTAAAAACAGCATATTGTTCTGTTTGTAATTCCTCACTGGAATTACATAAAAAGGATTTTAAAAAACATGCCGAAACCAGTCGCTACAAACAATATAAATAATTTTTTTACTACAAATTTTTATTTGGAGATTTCCTATTAAATGTTTCTTACTATTTTTAAAAAAATTTAAAATTTTTAATTAACAAGATTAAAAATTTGTTCAGAAAAAAAAACAAAAGAAAATATTAACTTTTTAAGGTTTTGATTTTTCGTTTGGTGATTTTTGGGGATTTTTTTTTAATTTTTTGGGGACATGGCAAAAAAGTACCTGGCAGCCCTGGTATGTATACACATCGGTCGCTCTTTTTGCATTTTCATTTTGCATTTGCCCATATATGATTATGATTCAAGTGACAAATAAAAGAGATAGTGTTGCCACCTTCCAATCAAAAAAATAGCGTAAAACGTTTATTAGTAAAAATGCTGATTATGAATATAAATTAAATAAAAGCTTTTTAAGGCTTAAAATGTTTTTTAACTAAAATGTATCTAAAACGTGAATTTATATTTTTTTATGAATACGGCTGTTAAAGTCGTTTTATGTAAAACTAATATTTTTAAGTTTTGCCGATGCTGCAGCAAATGAGCGATATATACTTTACTTACATTTGAATTTTTCATCCCGTAACGTTTCAATACGACGCCGGTGCATACGCTTTGGTGACTCACATCGAGCACCACTCGTTTCAATTGGATTTTTATGTAAGTAGTCTGCCAACCACCTCAAATTGCAATCGCATACAAACGGATTTTTTGCAAGGTGTCTGTACATATAAAAATTGTTAATAAATACATTTATTAATTAAAAATAGTTTTATAAATAATTTGCCATTTAATGTGTATAAAAATAGAAAAGATTATACCAAAAAAACCCATTTTTAACTCAAAAAAATTAAATAAATTCTTATCAAATAACGAAATAATAGCATATCGAGCCCTTATAGCAAAAATTATGTTACCAACAAAAATATAATTTTACAGGTTTTTTTCAAATATTTTTGCTTCAAGTCTAGGGTTTCGTTTGAAATTGCTTTTGCTCTTATTTCGTAACGGTACTTCCCAGAGGTCTGAGCTTTTTAGAGATGATGTAAATGACCAAAAATTATCGATTTTCATCACAAAACAAAAATCTAAAATGTTGGTGGTTACATCATTTTTGCTATTAGGGTTCGATATGTATTTAGCCTTGTATGCCCTTCGCCATAGGTTTTTCTTTAACCACGAAATTGACTTTTTTGGTTTCAATAGTAGAATTTGCCTCACGATTGCATCCACAACTTGAAAACTTTGTGGTGCGATCAGAACAAAAAGTTATATAAATAACGTTATTTAGATATAATTAAATCTATTTTATGCCACGTAAACTTCTCCAATCCCACCCACATTTTGTCGGACTTTGTCTTTTCACGGGAGGTGTTACGCCCACTCAGGCGCGGATACAGGGGGGGGGGAAATAAAGATATCCCCCCCCCCCTTTATTATAAAAATATGTTTAGTTTATCTCGATAATACAAGAATTCCCAATAATAATATTTTTTTATATGCACAAAATTTTAGGAAATCCCAGCAAGTTTTTTTTTTATAGAATCTAACGAAATTTTCAATAAGTCTCCAAATCTTAATTTTAATAGTTATTTATTAGATATTTTCAATGAAACAGTCTTGACCTAAAAAATTGTGTAGGAAATGGAACAGATGGGTGTCCTCTGATGTCAGCAGAAAATGGAGCTGTTAAAAAATTCTGGACAAATGCAAAACAAATGCCTTGCTATTCCCATAAATCAAACAATTTAACTTTAAAAAGCAACAAAGTGCCATTAATGCAATAAGTTGTATCATTTGTTAATGAAACGACAAATTTTTTTAAATATTATCATCCCAAGCGAAACGCAGTTTTAGCAAAGTATTTGGGAGCCAAACTCTCTACATTATGCGAGACAAGATGGTTGGACCGTCACGACTCAATTTTACACTTTGCAACAAGTGTACATCATATAGTTAAAGCTTTGGAAAAAATATCTGAGTGGAAAGGTAGAGATACTTCATCAAAAGTCTTATATTAAGGAACTCGCTTAGTACTTTTGAATTCATTTACGGAATAAACATATTAAGTGTGATACTTATTATATCACAGCCGCTTAGTATCATTTTACAAAAGCACGATATAGATCTTCAAAAAGGATCAAGCCTTATCAAAACTTAAATCATGTGCCTTGAAGGGAAAAGAAATAAAGCGATTTTTGAAAAAGTTAAAGTTATCTGCGTTCAAATCGAGGTTCCAATCACATTCAAAATGTTGAAGATTACGACCGAGTTGTAGGTAACATTCCTCTTATTGAATTAATTTTAGAAGATCTCAAAACTCGTTTCCCAATAGATATCGTAAATGTATTGAACATACCTAAACTTCTACCTCAAAGTGTAATCAAGTCAAATACAGATACAAAACTTTTAAAATCAAAACTAGTTGATGAGCTGATTATGTTCGATAAAAGAGATAGATAAACACCTACTAACATCTAAACATGAGTCTGAACTGTTGTAGATGCTTTAATAAACTGTGATGAAGATATCTACCGAAATCTAAGAAAAATTTTTCAAATTTTCGTTTCAATGCTCGTCAGCAGGGCCAGTTTAAAATGGCACGAAAAATGGTTAAAAAAGGCTGGCAAAATGGAACGAAAAAGTATAAAATACGGCACGAGAATTGGCAAAAATAAACATGTTATTTAAGAAAAATTTATTTTATTAAGTTTTTATTGTAAGTACAATGGTATGTTTCTTCAAATTGTCAAAAAAAAAAAGAAAAAAAAATACTGGGGGGCAAAACGCAAGAATTTGGAAGTTGTTTTTAATACACTTTTAATCTAAATTTTGTTATAAAATTCTGTTTAATAAGAAATATTTTTTTAGTATTTGTCATAAAATTTTTTTATCAGGGAAATCTTATTCAAAAACGACGTTTAAAATTCTTGCGTTTTGCGTCTTCGATTTCTAGAACACCCCTGATATATATTCCCCTCGATCCTATAAGGAGCATAGGGCCTCAACAAACTTCTTCCATTCAGATCTGTTCATCGCAATATTTTTTACTTCACTCCAGCTTTTGTGCATTTTTTTAGCCTCGCTATAAATTTGCCTACGCCATGTATGTGCTGGTCGGCCTCTTCTGCGACTTCCCTGCGGGTTCCATTCGATAGCATTCCTGGCAAGATCGGACTGTGGCTTACGGAGTGTGTGTCCAGTCCAGTTCCACTTTCTCCTCTGAATTTCTACACACAACGGTATTTGACGTGTTTCAGCCCACAGATTGTTGTTCTTGGCCAGAAGATTCGTAAAACTCTTCGGAGACATTTATTTACGAAAACTTGCAATGTGTTAATGTCTCGGGAGGGAGCGTTCAAAGTTTCGCATCCATATAAAAGAGTTGACTTTACATTAGTGTTGAAAATGTTGATTTTAACGCGGCGTGATAATGAGGACGATTTCCATACTTTACTGAGCTGGCCGAAGGATTGTGTGGCCTTTTTTATTCGGCCTACAATGTCTTCACTCGATCCACCAGTTCGATTTATTACAGCTCCGAGGTCACAGAATGTTTCAACTTCATTATTTATTAGAAAGGGATTCGAGTTTTCAGAATTTATTCTCATAACTTTGGTCTTTTTAATATTGATTCTCAATCCGGCTTTCTCTGATATGTAGGTAAGACGTCTTAGTTGTGCGTCCATGTCTGTATAGCTATGAGAGAGAAGGCATATATCGTCTGCGTATTCAAGGTCTTCCAGCCTTTCGTTCAGCCACCATACGATACCGCGATTTCCCAGCATTGCCTGGTGCATTACACTATACAGCACTATATTTAACAGGAGCGGAGACATCACACACCCTTGACGAACGCCAGTACCAACCTCAATCTTATGACTAAGCATGCCATCGTGTAGAATTCGGCAGCTTGCCCCAGTGTACATACTTTTTATTAGTTGGATGAGTTTACGTGGTACCCCTTTACATTCGAGAGCATTCCAGATAACATCATGTTCGAGGGTGTCGAATGCCTTCTCAAAATCAATAAATATAATATATAGAGGCGACCCCCATTCAACTGACTGCTCTACGATTACTCTCAAAGAGTTTATATGGTCAACGCATGACTTTGGGGCAAAATCCAGCCTGTTGTTTTCTCAGATTTGGCATTAATTTGTCAGTTAACCTTTTGTTTATAACGTGAGATAAAACTTTATTCAACATGCTTAGTAAAGTGATTCCCCGCCAGTTTTGCAATTTGTTAAGTCACCTTTCTTAGGTATTTTAACAATAATGCCTTCCTTAAGCTCGTCTGGAATTCTCTCTGTTGTCCATATTTCTTCTATAATAGGTATGATCAGTTCTGCCGTCGTTCTAGTGTTTGCCTTAAGTAGTTCTGAAGAAATATTGTCGCGGCCAGGGCTTTTATTGTTCTTAAGTGATTTAATGGCAATAATAATCTCAGACATTACTGGAGGAGTAATGCTGATATTTAAAAGTGTATTATGATCAATACAATCACATATTGCGGGATTTATCTGAGGACGTGAGGAGAACATTTCAGAGAAGTGTGTAGCCCAGAGTTCAAGTTGCTCGTCTTTAGAGGTGATGAGTGTGCCGGAGTTATCCCTTATAGGTTTGGTGGAGACTGACGTACAGTTGTTCGTTAACTTTTTAGTGAGCCGATATAAGTCACTAGTTCGATTTGTTTCAGCTGCAGCTTGCGCTTCTTGTGCTATGTAATTCGTCCATGCACGTTTGTCTCTACGGGCACTGCGTTTTACTTCGCGATCAAGGGTAGCATGTTGTTTTTGAATGGTTGACTTTTCGTTTTTCGTTATAGCAGAATTAAGTGCAGCTTTAAGATTTTTCCTTTCATTTATGATTCGCCATGTTTCATCAGATATCCATTCTTTACGTCTAATTGATTTAAGACCTATATGCTCTGTGGCTGCATTTATAAACATGTTCTTTGTTAATTGCTAAACTTTTCGTTCCTCATGGGTAGTTGTTAACAACGATTCGTTTAAGGAACTTACGTAATTCGATGAGACAGAAGGGATTTTCAGTCTATTTACATCGAACCTTTTTGATACACATGGGGCTGTCTTTTTTACAGCTGCTAGCTTTATAAGCACGCTTGCAATGAGAAGGTGGTGATCACTAGATACGTCAGCACCTCTTTTGCTCGCACATCCAACAGTGAGCCACGCCATTTCCTAGAGATAGCTATATGATCTATTTGATTCTCTGTAACATGATCGGGTGATGCCCAGGTTTTTTTGTGTGGGAACAAAGTGCCTACTATGACCAGGCTGTTTTCCGCCCACATGTTCACAAACATTTCCCGGTTTCAGTTCTCCTGCCTAATCCATGCACCCCCATCACGCTTTCAAGGCCAGTGTTGTTGGGACCTGTTTGGGCATTGAAGTCGCCCATTACTACCAGGATATCACCAAGATTCGAGGATGTTATTGCACGATCCAAATGCTATAAAATTCATCTTTCACTTCAACTTCGGAGACATCGGTGGGCGCATAGTATTGAATGAATGTGAGGTGTACGTGTACGTAGCCTTACTACTATTATGCGGTCAGAATAGGGTTTCCAGCTAATAAGAGCTTTATGTGCCTCCTTGGAGAGAATAAAACCAACTCCAGATGCTCTATTTTCGTTGGCTGCCTTACCAGAGTATATTAAGTGGAGTCCATTTGTTGTTGTTTTTTCGCCCGTATCAGGCCATCTCATTTCGCTTATACCCAAAAGTAGTAGTTTGTAGTTTATAAATTCTTTGCAAAGTTGGGCCAGGCGCGATGGTTCCATTAGCGTTCTAACATTCCATGTTCCAAATCTTGTCCGGGTTTTCATGCTAAAAGTCGTCATCGGTAAATCAGATCGTTTTGTTTCATTTGTTTCGGTTTCGGTAATCATTTAATTTTAAGACGAAGTAGCTGATTAGGCTTCCGCATCCGATCCTGGTGCTGGGGCTGCCAGCTTCCTTCCAGGCAAGCATTGATTTGGAGTTTTTCGAAGGGTATACTTGTCTTCTTCCTACTACTTCCTGAGACGCTAATCAAGCCATTCAGGGCACTCGGGTGATGAAAAAAAAAACTAAGTTTCAGAGATATTTATCTCCTACTGACCTGAGACGTTATTTTAACCATCAGGTTACTTAGCCGCCTTCTCACATTTGCTAGGTTTGAACGAGTGTTCAAAAGCCATTTCCCAGGGAATACCTGGCCTTAAAGAGGAGGTCGTGAGCTGCATAAGCATTGCAACAAAGGAATCATTCCTGGCCACTCCCAAGCGAATGGCAATCAAGAACTTTCCACCTTTATTTGCAATGCCCAACACCCCTGATAATCTCCTGTTATCACATAAAACAGTTCTATAAATGATAAACACTCTTTCAACATCGCAAGCTGTAACTGGAGCATACTTGAACACTAAAAGTTCACATGGAGAAAGGTTGTCAAAAAATTTACCCATCTCACTTTCATTAAAACAAAATTGTGAGAAAATCGATTAAAACACTTTTTTAAAATTGAAATGCCAAGCCATATAGATTTTTCAGGAGTATTGAATAATTTACCACACGTATTACGATCTAAAACGTTTTTTAAACTTTCCAAAAAAATCTTTTTTACAAACCTATTTTTTTTTTACTAGGAATATTTTTGACAACCTGACTACAGAAGCAGTGTTGTTGTATAATTGACCTCACCTTCTAGTCAATTCGCCTTGTGAGAAGCGTTGTGATCAGTAGTGCGATTCACTAGCTTTTATAACGATAATCGAATCGTTAAAATAAGTATAACGAAAATTTATAGAATATGCTATTCAGTAAAATTTTGAACCATATTCGTTGTCGTTAAAAGTCAGCTGTTAGTTTAAGCAATTTTTTGTCGATATTTTAGCGACAATAATTTAGGTTGTGTTTATTTAATCGTTAAAATGTATTTTATGTTTAAAATAACTTACCTACATACATACAAAGATATATTCATATGTATATGTATGAACAAAAACAAAATCCTAAGTTTATAATTTAAAAAATAAGCAAATTAGGAACAAACCCAAATTCTAAATGTAAAATGCACAAACAAAATATAAAACCACAAATTAAGCCATCGTCTTACTCATGAGTCTGGCCAGACCTTTTTCAATGTATTTTGAATGAAAAAACATGGGGGGGTTGAGAAAAATTTCATTTGTTTACATTTTATTCTCTTTTGTGCTTTTCGTTTTTTTTTTAACATTTTGTAGAGAGAGAGATGTTACAAAAATACCAGTGTTACCGCCAGCATAATCCAAAATTACACTTGAGATGAAGCTGTCATAAAATTGAAATATTATTTAATAAAAAGACATTTACAAAGAAGCAAAAACACAATAAACTCGTTGAAAGAATGTCAAGCTGTTAAGATTCTTATTGTGATTAAAAATAAATTAACAAATATAACATTAAAGAACTTAAACAATTTTAAAACTCCTTAAATAATGAGTTTAACTTCTACATTTGCTTGCATATATCCAGGAAAGGTTCAAAATCAGCCATTTTCATCACATAAAGGCGACTTCATGGTTTAAATGAAGCAATTTATTTTTTCACAAACCAAGGCGATTTAGAGAAAATAAACTGTCAATTAGACATCAAGGCCGTGCGCTATGTCACCTCTTCATTTTTTTCCGTAGGGCTGTGAAGTCACTGGTTTATGCTGATAAACTAGCAACAATTGGTCAATATTGTTCATTTTATTCGTGACATGCAGCCAGCAATGCTCGAAAAAGAGGAACAAAATTGGACGTCTGCAATGCGTTTCGTTAAGGACAGGCGCGGTGCCTATTTGTTTTAAATAAGTTTCGAATGGTAATGCTGAGTAATAATCTGCGACTTCAATTCATTTTTGTATGTTGTCTACCATTTTAAGTTTCATGGTCTTAAAAAAATACCCGTTATACCTTAGTTAGTAAACAAAATGCGTGCATTATTCAGTTAAGGGCGTTGAATGTTCTTTAAACTAAAGCATTTGAACGTTCAATTAATTATATGTTGGAATATTGGAAACATTTCTTACCACAGGCTAGTTTTTCGTTTGAATTACTTTTTTCAATAAACTTTAGGTTCTAAATTACTATGATGGACATATTTATTTATAACCAAACTTTTGAAAATATATAAGTATTTTTATTGATTGAAGTCTTTTCTGACAAAGAAACCGATATTTTGGTTCAGAAGATTATGCATTTTTAAAAAGAAATAAATATTATCTTTGAAATCGAATCTTGATTTTTTTTGGGTATCTGAATTAAGAATTTCAAATAACACCTGAATTACACCTAAGAGAAATTACCCACGCTCTACCCACGACAGTAAAAATTATACCAAATTCGGGTAATTACCCACAAAGTGGCAACACTGAAAAATACAGCTGTTTACTATCGTTAAACAAAAAATTAAAGAATCACACCATCGTTACTGCAAGCGAATATTTATGTCGACAAATATTACGATTGTCGGTTCGTTAAAAGTTAGTGAATCGCACCACAGGCCTGCCATATTTACAGATTTATAGGCATTTTGACGATTTTTTGCCTTTAAATTATCAAAGTGCCTATTTTTTGATAAACACTTACAACACGGTAATTTTTTTGGTTTGTTTAATATAAATTATTAATTTTGGGTAACTTGTTACACTACAAAGAGACAACTGGTATTAATTCAGCGCTTATACATATGGAAAAAATGGTTTAATTTATTCCATATATGGGTAATTCCATGTCAAATCCACCACGAGTGGGACCCGACCCCTTTCGATTTTAATGAAATTAGGTGAGAAGGTTCCTTTTATCCTATAAGGAACATACATATGTATATGAACGAAAAAAAATTTAAATATTTTATTTTTTAAAAAGTTATGTCATATTCAAAATGTCATAATTTCGCCGACTTAGCCAAATGTGTTGAGCTTATTTCTTCAATATCTCGAAAACTACTTTACATACGAAGATGATGTTAATGTCATTTTAAAGAGAATACTTGAGGCTACAACCCATATATTGAAAAAATTTAAAAAAACGGACTAAGTCAAAAACCTATTTTGTTTATTTGGCTGATTTTTTTTTATATAATACCTCAAACTGTTGTTTAAAAATCCTGAAACTTTGAAAGAGGTGTTTTTTTATTTTTCATGATATGATTTTTTCTTTCGCAACCTTTAAAAACATAATCTTAAAATAGAATTTTAATATTGTAATTTTGAGCAATAAGTACACTGTGCTATTGCAAAAAACAGACAAGCCGGGCACCTGGCATTTCATCCTAATTGGAGCACGCTAACCTGTTTTTTAGGTTAGCTCTTGTTTTTAAGATATACCGTTATTTCGAAAAAGTAGGAGGTTGCGCTGCATATAATCGCGTAAATCAAAAACGGTTTAGTTTATTGAAATTACTTAAAAACAGAAATTCCGCAATAAATAATAAAGTGGGGTTGGTCATACATTTGATGGCAAATATTATATTTAAAATTACATTGAAACCATCTTCTTATGTAAAGTAGTTTTCGAGATATTGAAGAAATAATCTCAACACTTTCGGCTTATTTGGCGAAAGTATGACATTTTGAATATGACATAACTTTAAAATTTTTTTCGTTCACATATGTTCCTTATAGGATAAAAAGAACCTTCTCACCAAATTTCAAGGGGTCGGGTTCCACTCTTGGACGATTTGACATGGAATTACCCATATGCAGTGATTGTATTGTGTGTCTAACCCAACAAACACATTTTGAAAAATATACAACTACATATGAGGGGCTTAAAGCACAATGGGAATCGCTTTGCTATATTGCGGTGAACAAAAACACAAAAACAATTACAACTGATCTCAACCAGTTGTCTTAAAATTTAACTTTTAAAAAAAGATTTTATTAAGCCGTCATTAATTAAAACTCAGTTGAGTAATAAAAGATCGAATAACACTCTTAAAACGAGAATATTATTCAGCCGTCAAAAAATAAAACTCAATTCAGGAGTTTGATTTAAACCCACATTTAATTAAACTCATTTTTTGTACATTGACACCCAAAGCTTGTCGCTGGCGAGAGTACTACAATTTAAAGGGCAGTGTTATCTAATCAGCAATTGAACTAATCGTCATTAAAATAAATTGAGTGTTATTTTAAACGTTAAAAAAATCCTTAAGAGTTTTATTTGTTGACTGCGAAGTGAGTTTTATTTTAGGTCGAATATTTTATGACTGCGAAATAAAACTCTCTTTTTAAGAGTTCTTCCGAACTTTTATTTTTTCGTTGAAAAATGATTTTTATTTGTGGAGTTGTATCATTTTTTCTAGATCACCATAGATTCTTAAAGAGAACTTTGGGACGAACGTATTGGTATATGACAGTATAGGTAACCGTTCACTCTAATATGGTGAGTTTTTAAACTAAAATTTTATGGATAATTCTTATTTACGGTCCCTGCAATTTACCCTTAAGTACAAAATATTCATATACATACATATTTGTTGAATTAACTTAAATTTATTTATTAAACGTTTATTTTTATTGATTTTTTTTAAAGCATTAGGAAACGGTTGTGAGGTTCAAAATTATGGCTTATTGTGACACACAATAAAAGTTTGGTCACACAAAACAAATGGCTGTTGTTTATTTTACTGGGGAGACAATGAATTTATATCCATTTACTGGGGTCGGATTTACATCCGCCAGCTTTGTATTTTTTTTTAATTTCAGATAATCCGGAGGTCGATGGGGTACAGATGGTTGAACTAAGTCAGGGATAGGTGGAGAGCCATACTGACTAGCAGGGTTAACACAGTAGTCAACAGAGTGGCGTCGGCAGAGGAGACAGAGCATTATCCACAGAGAGGCGTTGCCAGAGAAGTATCAACAGGGAGGTGGCAGCAGAGAAGATAAGTTAAAGAGCCTGAAGAAAAGAAAAAAAAACAGAAGTAAACAAGCGATGCACTATTGCCAACAGAGACGAATAATGAGAGTTTACCGCTAGCGGTTTTACCAAAGTAGAAATGTGGTAGCCTCAAAGCAACTTTTATGTAGTTTTAAATGAGTATAAAAGGAGGTGTAATAGAAAAGTAAGTTGGTGGGTTTTTGGACTGCAAAGTGAGACGTTGTAGCAGAGCCGGTGAGAATAGAAAAATACAACATAGGGAAAATAATACACAGCGCTATTAATTAAGTAGGGAATTGGTAACACCAATTCCTTGATAGTAGAGAATAGGCACTGGTTTTACAACCAGTAAAGTGATTAGGATTTACATCCGACTTATCTTGACTGCGATTTACATCCAGTCTGGAAGGAGTGTAGAGCACTGAGAATCAGAAATCAGAGGGTCCTAGTGTAGTCTCGGATTTACTTCCGAGGTGAACGAAGGGTAGGAGTTAGAGGGCAGGAGTGGTAGGGCACTGGCTCTGGTTACAACTAAAGCTCCACGAGGCAACAGGAGCTCCCGGAAACCTGGTGTAAACCGAAAACAAATTATAGAAAGTGTGTTAAAGGAAAAATAAAACAAAGGAAAAAATGAAGAAGTAAAACCCGAATTCAAACAAGCGTTTTTATTTCCCCGTAAATAAATTTATGTAACGGACCCGTGACTCGACTGAGTGGCACCCCAGCTTCAAACCCGGAGGTTCCTTACATGGTTTTGCTTTGTTATTTATGTTTAATTGTGTCTAAAATAGTAATTTAAATTTTTTTAATTGAATTTCCCATTTGTTTTTTAAAATATGCCGATTTCTTACCAAACCCATCTGGCACCCCTGGTTGAGATCGTATTCAAATTTTTATAAACTCTCTTATTTTCATCAACACGCCAAAAATTTTTTAATACACAATAGATAGCCACAGATATTGTAGAAACGCTTATGGTGACAACAGATATTTGTAAGAAGAAAAAAATGTTATGACATACTCAATCCAAATCCATAAGCAACTGTTTGTGTTTTTAAGATATGATGAGTGGGTAAAAGCAAAACCATACAATATCAGTTACACTCAGATGCATATCTGGTATATCTGTTTTGCCAATACTTTAAGATACACTCGTGCAGGTATAAAAAACATTGTATTTCTGGCGACGATATATAATTACAAACTACTTTATGTATTTGAACTTTATAAACTAAAAACTAAATAAACCAAACCATAAAATATGATGAGTGGGTAAAAGCAAAACCATACAATATCAGTTACACTCAGATGCATATCTGGTATATCTGTTTTGCCAATACTTTAAGATACACTCGTGCAGGTATAAAAAACATTGTATTTCTGGCGACGATATATAATTACAAACTACTTTATGTATTTGAACTTTATAAACTAAAAACTAAATAAACCAAACCATAAAATAAAAAACAAGTGATAAAAATTCACTTTAAATCACATTTATGTACTTTAGGATTTTGTTTGGATACTGGAAAAATTAATTGTTTACCCGTATCAGTTTTGAATGGTGTTTTCCTAACAATTGTACAGGGTAATGATGCCATTTTTTAAGGTAATGGTCATGCCTGCCAGACTTGGGGATTTCATGCGAGCAAAAAGGACAAAGAAAGTCATTTGGGAATTTGGTATTTTTTTGAGGATTTAAAAAAAATTGGGGATTTTTGGGGACTTAACACATTTTTAATATATTTTCCCATCTTTTAATATTTTTCTTTGTTTCGTATATAAAATATAAAAAGGTAGCAAAACTCTTATCAACAACTAAATTAAGTTTACCATTTTTGTTAAGTGTGTAAAAGTTACTTAATAAATGTTATTTAGTATTAATAAACTTATATTATTATTTTTGAGTGAGTGTTTAACACATGCCAACACATACAATTTTTGATTTTTTAAAGAAAATTTTCAAGTTAATATGTCTTCCCCAAAAATAAGCATGTAAATATGAAAGACAATATAATAAAATTTAGAAAAAAGAATGCTGGGCTATTGGTTAGTACTAATGATGCATCGAAATATTAAATAAATGACGGATATAGGTATTTGTATTGTTGACTTAAAGGATGGCTAAGCCCGATTGAACAAACTCAAAACATTTATAAATTGGCTCATTCGTCTTTAAAAACAGCATTTTTGGGGATTTCTTATTAAAAGTTGTCTTACTATTTTTAAAAAATTTGAAATATGGTCAGAAAAAAAACAAAACAAATATAAACTTTTGTTTTTTAATTTTAGGATTTTTGGCGCCCTTTGCATATAATTATAATTATCTCAAGTCGTTATTGATCACATTTAAAGCTAGAGCCCTTGTCTAAGATTTTAACATGCATATATTATTGATTTAAAGATCAATTAAGGAGATATTAATATAAAGCTAATTAACTGCTATTTTGAAAATCGTTACCATAACCTCTAATAAAATTATTTTAAATTGAGTTAAATGTTAAGCTTTTTTTCAAAGGAGAAAAAGAACCAAAACACAAATCGAACTTAAATAGGTTTTTGTTTTTTAATAAAATACTTACAGTGTCTGAATATTCTTCATTGCATCAAATGTTCCATTTACTAAAGTTTGAATGTTGTTGTCATATAAGGAGAGCAAACTAAGACTGTGTAAATCACGAAATGCATCCTTTCGTATGCAAGAAATTTCATTAGCGTTGAGAAGCAGCAACTGAAGTGATGAAAGTCCTCGGAAAACGCCCGAAGGTAAATCTTTTATTTTATTACCATAGAGAACACTAAAAATAAAAATAAAAAAACAAAATATATATACAAAAATACAGTTTTAATTAATTTTTTAAAGTATGCCACATATTTTGTTCGCTTTTATCTGGTCACAAATGGTTTTGAAAAGTTCACTTCCAATTCTCTTGCTATTTTGGAATAATGATAGAACGACAACTGGCAAGAACGACAAATTTCAAGATAGAGAGAGAGAGAGAGACTTTATGTGACCATATTAAAAAAGAATACTAAAAAAACACTTAAAAACTGAAACATGGAACTAGTTTGTTGGTCGTTCGACGGCGCACAGTGGCTGGAAGTCGTTTTTCATTGGACATAAATCTGTAACTTTTGAACCGACAGAGATTATTTTTTTATTAAAAAAGGGAAATGTTTTTAAGTGCACTGTTTAAGGAACTTTTTAATCTACATAACTGCCAAACTTCATTATGATATCTTTATTCGTGTCAGATTTGCAGAATGTCAAACCTTAAAATTAATATTTGTTACTCATATCGAAAGCCCTTTCATTCATTTACACTATAGAAATAATAATTTTAATGTTTGACATTCCATTTATCTGACATTAATAAAGATATCACATTACAATTTTGAAGTTATGTAAACCGAAAAGTACTTAAAACAGAGGACTAAAAAGCATCCCCATTTCTGACTAAGAAATTCCCAATCCCGGAAAAATGTTTTAGCATTTGCATGTTTTTCCTTGTACGACCAATGAAGCTATTTATCCGCTTTAGAGCTTTTAATGAATTTTGGCATCGATTTGTTAGTGCATTTTTTTGCATATTTTACCGTTTGGAGCATTTTTTTTGCATAATTAAGTTAAAATAACCTTTTTGCAGCATTTTGATACATGTTCAATTGTTTTTAGATGCCTACAAGAGCTTGTGAAGATAATAAAAAAAAATATGTTTGCAAAATTCTGGCTTTCTGTTTTAAATATCTATCAGTATACCCAAATAAAAAGATAAATGTTATTTCAAACTTTAAAATCGCAATATAATTTATTAAGCTAGAGGTTTTTCTTTTTTATATAAAAAATTTTTGATAACATTTATTTTATAACTCCAATATTTTGATACAGCAATGTGTATCATCGTCAGGGAAATTGTTAATTAATTAAAATAAAGTTTATTTAAAAAATGAAAAAATAATAACAATTGTCACATAGAAAAAATTATTTACAATTAAAAAAAAATATACAAATACATATTTAATCTAATTCATTCTAAAAAAATTTTAAACTTCTTGTTTTGTTTTTATAGACTAAGAGGGAGTTTACACGGTGTCTTTTCAGACATGTCTAACAAACATGTTTGTTTTGTTTGTTGGCCATCGGGGTAGAGAATAAAGAGGGGTTGCCAAGAAAACACGAAATGAGTTTTCATGTTTGTCAATATGATTTTTCATGTTGTTAATTTGTATGTATATGTGTATTAGACTATTATACATGAAAACAGACATGTTTGGAAAGACATCGTGAAAAGACAAGATATTTTTGGTAGCATGTTTAAAAGAGAATGTCAAAAACAGGCATGTCTGGAAAGACTCCCTCTAATATATACGATTTTGGCTATGTGTATGTATAATACACAGAAGTCTGGAACAATCTTTAAGTATACCGATTGACTTAGAATAACTTTTTTAAAGTGATCTAACGGTGTCCATCCGTCCTTCTGGCTGATTGTCTGTCCATGTTTACCTTGTACGCAAAGTACAAGTTACGATCTTGTAGATAAATTAATTAAATTTGCTAAATACCTTTTAATTGTACTAAGAACGAAGTCTATGTTAATGGTGAGAACCGGTCTATAATTTCTCATACTCTTTCTAAATTATACTCTTTGTGTAGGTAAACTATCTAATTATATTGGTATTTGCCTCAAACATATTTTACTGCAAATTTAATTATTTTCGAATCGGTTTACATTTGCCCAAATCTATAAATAGCTTTAACTTCCTTTTAAATGTTAACATTAATAAACAATTTAGCGACCGTCCCTAAAATCCCTTTTAGAAAAAAAATCTTATATGGATGTTAATATCTAGATAGTATTTGGCACAAATAACACTTATTTTTTTTTTTTTTTTTTTTCATTATTTATTTATTGAATCTTCATATATTAAATATGAACTAACAATAATTAATCAAATCTTATCCTAAAAATTTATTTTATGTCCTGCCAGTGCCAGACAAAAATTTTCTTCATCACGGGTTCTGTTCACATATGTAGGTGTTAATCGCTCATCTTAATGGGTAAGTGCTGCAGTGTCTCTTCTTCTTAAGCGAGTGTGGCCACTATCATTTAAAATATTTCGAGCTAGTGGATTAGGGTGCAACTCTAGCCTTTTTAAATATTTTACCGCATACTTCGTAATAATAGTCCTTACCAGTGGCACATTGAGATCCTTGTGGATATTTGAGTTTTTAACATACCAAGGGGCAGCTGTGATTATTCGAAGAAGTTTATTTTGGCGCCTTTGAATTTTTTCGATATTTGAAGCCGAGGCAGTGCCCCATAGTTGAATACCGTAGCACCATATTGGCTTTAAAATAGCGTTGTAAAGTAGTAGTTTGCAATCGAGACTAAGAACTGAATTTCTTCCAATAAGCCAGTTAATTTGAATTGCTTTTAGTTTCATTTGGGTTAATTTTGCTTCTATATGGCATTTCCATGTTAAACGCCGATCTAGATGAATACCGAGATATTTTACATGCAATTGTTGAGGCACTAGTTGATTATTGATTTTAATAGGGGAGCATGTTTCCCGACGCAAAGTGAATGTTATATGTACGCATTTTTGCTCATTGACCTTTATCCTCCATTGCTTTAACCATAGTTCGAGCTGAAATATATGATCCTGCAGGTATCGAGATGCTTCACGACTGTTCTCGTGTACGCTTAGAAAAGCTGTATCATCAGCAAAAGTTGAGGTTAGGGTGTAATTGTTTGTTGGCATGTCCGAGGTATATATTAAGTAAAAAAGTGGGCCCAGGATGCTTCCCTGAGGGACTCCAGCTTCAATTGGCTGAGGAGAACTTACAAAATCACCTTCTTTAATAATAAATTTTCGACCGACCAAGTAGCTTTCTAGCAGCTTGTGTGTGTTAACCGGTAGGTTTAGCTTCAATTTATGTAACAAGCCTACATGCCAGACTTTATCAAAAGCTTGAGAAACATCGATGAAGAGAGCGGAGCAATATTTTCTTTCTTCAAAGGCTTTTCTTATGGCGTTTACTATTCGATGGGTTTGTTCAATTGTGCTATGTTCTCTTCTGAAACCGAATTGATGGTTAGGTATACACCCATTATCATTTAAAATTGGGGTTAATTTTGACGCTAAGAGCTTCTCAAACAGCTTTGATATATTAGACAATAAGCTAATAGGCCTATATGACTCAACTTTTGTGTGATCTTTTCCTGGCTTTGGTATCATCTTTACTAAGGAGACCTTCCATTCTTGAGGGTAGTATTCAAGGCGTAAAATAGCATTAAAAATATAAAGAATAATTTTCTTTGCTATTCGAGGTAGCTCCAAAAGCATTTTGTTGCTAATCTTATCAAAACCAGGGGCTTTCTTGGGGTTTAAGTTACAAATAGCCTTTTCGATTTCTCTCATCTCAAATCTTAGGGGAACAGCTGCTCTAGCAGCAACAGGTGGTAACTCGTCCGCTATGTCGTCAGATATATTTGGGGTAAATACGTTTTTCAAATGATTTACAAACAGGTTTCCTTTCTCATTATCATTTCTTGCCCAACTTCCATTCAGGTTTCTTAATGGTGGTTTCGTGATAACTGGCCTTTTTAGATTTCTGGCTGCACGCCATAATGAGTAGTCTGATTGTGGTGTTGCATCCAGGTCCTTAAGATATTTTTCCACGGAAGCCGTTTTCCGAGACTGCAGTAATTTTCTTAGCTTTTTTGTGCACTCTTTTAATAAGTTCTTAAGTTGGGGGGATCTGTGCAATTGCCACTCTCTTCGCACTCTCCTTTTTTCATTCAAGAGGCGCTCGACATCTGTAGAATATATTTTATTATTATAAGTTTTTTTGAGGGTTTTGCAGGAATGTTGAACCGCTAGTTTAAGATAACTGTCAAAATTGGCAATAGAGAGATCTACATTCTCCGGTGTGCTAAGCGGAATATTTTCTGTGCAATGAGTACTGAGATATTTTTTATATTTTAACCAATTTATTTGTGTAGCTGACGTCGCTATGTAACTAGAGGGAGATACAATTATATTGGTGTTTGTTATAGTAACAATTGTAGGTGTGTGATCAGAGGATAATTCTAATGAGGCTTCAACGTGAATCGTTTCTGTGGGGATGTTTTTAACCACGCCGAAATCGATGACATCTGGAATTTTTTGTGGATCAGCAGGCCAATATGTTGGTTGTCCGCTCGCGACAACATTTAAATTCATTTTAGAGATTGTATTAAACAAAACACGACCCTTTGGTGTTATAAGTCGTGACCCCCAGAAGGTATGTTTAGCATTATAATCGCCAGCGGCCAGAAAACAGGGTCCTAGTGATTTATAATATTCACAATATTGGCTTTCTGATATTGAAAATCTAGGTGGAGAGTATAAAGATGAAATTACTATGTTTCGATTAAGCTCTTCAACACGAATATTTGTTGCTTGCAGATAATCCTCACGATGATCACACATTAAGTAGTGTTTGACTCGGGTTTTTATCAAAATGGCAGAACCTCCACAAGCTCTATCTCGAGGGTCCTTGGTATCATATAGTATGTAGCCATTGATTTTAAACGTATTTCTTGAGGTCAGATGAGTTTCAGAAACCATCATAACATCAATTTGTTTATTTTTGAGAAAGTATTCTAGTTCATTTTTATGTTGGCGGATGCCGTTTGCGTTCCAAAAACAAATTTTTAAACAGTTCATGGCTTGTTAAGTACAGCTTGCAATAACATCGATTGCATTCTCAGAATTTCCTGTAACATATTACCCATTGTGTTTGTAAAATTGTTTACTGTTTGCACTAATGTTTCCATGGTTTTTTCTAGACGACTTATATTAGAATCTGGAGTTTCGTCATTACTTGGCGAAGCACCTTGCGGCACATGGTTTGATTTTAGGACGTTAGCATAGGAGGTTCTGTTATTACTAGGCTGCGGGCCCTGAATGTTATTAGTGTTTAGCTGATTTGTTACCTGCATTTGAGGGGGATTAGTTTTCGGTCCAACCGACTGCTTGACGATAGTGTTTACGGGGCATCCTCTATAATTAGCAGTGTGATTACCGCCACAGTTGCTACATTTTTTTACGTTTGGGTCGGTTTTAGACTTATCGCAAAGAACTGTACCATGTAGTTCACCACATACTACGCAAACAGGGGGTAAGTAGCAGTATGCCTTTGTATGGCCAAATTCCTGGCAGTTTAGACATTGAACAGGACCATTTCTCTTGTGCGGCTCCTCTATAGTTACCCTTCTGTATAGAATATACTTTAGGTTATAAATTGGATGCGTTTCATTTTTTTTGAGCTTAACGTCGCCGGGTTCTAACTCCACTCGAAATAGTGGTTGGGGATTTTTTTCCTTATTTTTGATATTTGTAACGTTTTTTATTTTAAAGCCCTTCTCTTCCAAAAAAGCTTTAATTTCTCCTGGGTCTACACATGAGTCTATGCCCTTGATCACTACCTGAAGACCTTTACTGCTCTTCAGTTGATATGTATAAAAGTTTTTATTAAGAGCCTCAAATCTTGTAATTACTTTTCGAAAGTCATCCTCGTTATTCACCTGTATTTTAGTCTCGTTAATCATACCTCGCTTTATTGAAGCTACGTAAAAGGAATTTTCACCTATTACCGAAATCAAACTTTTTATTAACTCATTTGAGTTTTGCTCCCTAAGATATATCGGGGGAGGCTTGGACGATTTTATTACGTTTGGTGCTTCAGAGGATTCATCCTCCAGAATTGCAAAGCGATTTTGGGAATTTATTTTATCAAAAAATGGCATTTTTGAGGCCGAAGCAACAGCTGAAGATGTAGGGCTGCGACCCCTTTTAAGGACTGTTATATACCTGTCCATACCAACTTGGACTTGAGGCTTTTGACAACTTTTTACAGGGGGGTTTTCCATTGCATTTTTGTTTAAGTTCATGGTATCATTTCCCACTAAATTTGTTTTTGACGTCGCGGCAATACTTTCTGGCCTGGCAACACTTGTCACCAGGTCTAGTTTTAGTTTTTTTAATGAGTCACTATCCACCGTTTGTGTAAATACCGAGGGTGAGAGGGAACGTGTACGAATAATTGGCTTAGCCGTTAGGTAATTAATATTGTTTTGTTTTGTTTTATTTATTTCATTATTTTCATTTGCATGAACTGTTACATAGCAATTTCTCTCGTTGAGTTTTATTGTTGTCTCATTGTTTTTGTTCATACAAAATATTGTTTTTGTTTTTCAACGTAACTTTGTGCTTTTAATATTTTTGTTATTTTTTTTTTTTTTTTTTTATTTTGTTCTTTACAAAATTAAAATGTTTTTGCAAGATTATGTATACCTACATACATACATAAGTATGTATGTACATATATTCACTTATATTTTTTATTTATCTTTATTAATTTTTCGTTTTTATTAATTGATCACTTTTATGCTAAATAATTTATTTAAAAATTATTTATGTATTTTGCGTTCATTCGCGGAATGTTTATTTTAAATAAAAAAAAAATCAAATTTAATTAATTCAAATAGTATGCGGGTTTAATAATACACGTCTGTATCACAACAAAGCACAAACTGAACTGAATATAACACTTATGTATATGCATTTTAACCTCTTAACATAGCTTTGGGTTTTTGAGCCGATTACTGCTTATCGTTTCCAAATAGTGTAAAATCTCGAAAATTCGTCTGTAAATACTAGGGTGATCGCTTATTCGACTTTTTTCAATAACCGGTTTTCGAATAATCCGAATAGTTGCTATTTTAAAAAACCCGGTTTTCGGGTAAGCATTTTAAAAATAACCGTTTAACCGATTTTATTTCGAATACATAAAAATACAAAAATCAAATTAGTTTTTGTAATAAAAAGTTTATAAAAATATAAACAAAATAATTCGCGAAGGCAAGGAACCAACAAAATACATACATACATACATAGATATGACTTTCGGTATGTTCAGACCTAACAAATATTTGACGATAAAAACCAAAAGAAGCGTGACCAGTAATTTGAACAAACTTAAGCTTTATTTTTAACAATTTCTATTTATTTACTATACTTTATTTCTAAGATGTTGATTATATACTGTAATTTAGAAACTGTTAAATAATGTTTGCTCTATCCAAACGTTTTTCAAAAGCAAACAAATTCTTTAAGAAAACTAGTGGTTACGTGTAGGACGTCAAATATATAATAGGTGTGAGCATTAGGGCCATAACTTTTTCACACTTTTTGCGAATCAAAAACGGCATAGTAAAGTCGTGTAAAACAATAAAAGTTATTAATAAAAAATATGATAATTTTTTCGGATTGTTAAAAAAGTTCACGCATGCTATTTTGGAATTTATCCACTGCTTTAGATTTAAAAATGTTCCTACGGTTTACAATTCATAGCGGTTCAAAATTTCTTGGAAGGTTTTAGAAATTTGCTTCCCTGCGTGAGTTTTTTTTCGCAAAACGACTGGAGACAGGTGTTTTCATTACTTAAACATTCTTGGCCACTCCGTGGTACTATGCCAAAAATTTGGTTACGGCCCTAGTGAACATTCATGGATAGCTTTAGAATTTTAGAAAAACTTTGGTTTCAAAATATTATAGGAATTTAATAAATTAGTTGTTTCAGATATTCTGAAAAATTTATTTTAAATAAGTTTTAATTTGTTGGTGGTTAAGCATGTCTATGAATCAGTTGACTTCAACCATATTTTTGAAAAGTTGCAAACAAAACCTCTTATCCAGGATTATATATTTAATTTTTTTTTTGTTTCAGCATTACAGTGCAGCCGCACGATCAAGATTTTCTTGATAGTCTTTTACATATACTGATTGTCAAAATATGCAAAAGTTGACAGCTGTGACGTAGGCTGCACGCAAGATGAAAGCAATTTACTTTTTCAAGATGTCGTCGACGAGAAAACAACTCAAAATTTTTGCCTCACTTAAAGTTTTGGAAGAAATAAATAACATCATTTTGCTTATTAATTTTATTAACAAACATATTTCACTATTTTTTAGGTTTTTAGTTAAAATTTTAAAATTCCCGCAACAATTTGTAAAAAAAAAGAACTTCAGCTTTTGCCGGCAAAATATTTGTGAAAAAAAACAAAAACAACTTCAAAAGAATTGTAATTAGGGTTTTTTCCCGAGATTTCCCGTCCCGGGAATTCCAATTATTTTCTTTCCCGTTTTCCCGGGATTTTTGTTGCGGGATCCCGGGAAATAAAAGTTCCTCATAGTTTCAGAAAAAAGCTATTTATACTTTGAAATTTAGTTTTATATTCTCTAAAAATTAGCATCTGTTGATGGGTTGTCGATTAGATCAATAACAAGAAGTGAGTACGTTCGTAAATCAATGTCTTCTGACGCAATAAATCTACCAACAGCAGAATGTGCCGTGCAACAGTTGATAATAAATAAATTTAGTGAAGTGAAGAGTTTATAAAGAACATAAATTCAAAATAAGATGCAGGCAGTACATTTTAATTGTCCATGGACAAGTTTTAAAAATAGGAGATATCCAAAAATATCGCTCCTTTATTGCAGCAAAGTCATATCTACAAAATGGCAAAATGCGATAAAAAAATGCACCGATTTAAAGACATATATTTTGCTATAACTTCGGTTCAGTTTGAGATAAAAACCGATGTTTTGTTACGAGAAAGTAGAAGGAACACTTTGCTTAATTAACTTAAAATTAATTTTGAGATATGACGATATGTTTATGAGGTGATAAACATAAATTTGCTTCATTTTGTGACGGCTTATATAACCGGGAAGTGCTGGAAAACAGAAATAAAAAAAACTATGGAAACTCGTGTAAGATACTACAACATACAATTTTAAAACCACATTGTCCTAAATATTACAGGTGGATCTTGTAAGAAGAAGTCCGTCTGATGCTATTTTTTGCATCAATCTTGTTATACATTTGGCTGATACAGACGTTGTTTATAAAAAAGAAAAATTACTTCGGATTGTGAATTAGAAATATGCAACAACTTTTGACTTTTTCACTTTAAACTATTTGTGCAATCTCGGTAAAAAACTGAACGAAATGTTTCGGAAACATGGTAATAAGTAAATAAAATAAAAAATATACTCGTTGCCGACTTTCTAAACGCATTGAGTGTGTCCTAATATTATTTCCTAAGCTGTTAAAAAATGTTAATATATTTATTTAAAATATTTTATCTATTTTATAAATTTACTTTTTGATCTCAAAACTTGAGTACCATAATTTTTGTTTGTTTTTATTATTGTTTTATGAATTAAATTGTTAGGTTTATGTTATCTTTTTATCTTGTATCTGGAGCACAATGATACGAAATTTACATATAAAAGCGTAAGGTAATAATAATTCAAGTTCCCCTTTCAACCTTTAATTAATATTTGGGGGTATTTAGGCATTTCTTTTACTTACTTTGTAAACCAGTTCCCTTACGCATTTTTAAAAAAAGTTTTTATCATTAATTCAAAACAAACTTACTTTGAATTATTTATATGGAGCGGGATCCCGGGAAATTTAAAAATGTTTCCCGTTTTCCCGGGAATCGAAAAAATCCGGGAAAAAAACTCTAATTGTAATCAGCTGTTTTCTTGAACGAAAATTGGTACACTCACTGGCAAGAGAATTTTAGAGGCAAGTTCGTATCAATTTTTAAAAGTATGAGTGTATTGGTAAAAAAGTGTGAGTGTAGTAAAACTTGATAGGCAAAACTTGATCGTGTAACCCTCATGTTATAGAAACAATAGTAATACGAACATGCTTTTTGTATGAAATATCTGTCAATTCGTCGCTCACAATTTAAACCAGTGATGCTCATTCAAGCAAACAATTGTTTAGAAGCCCCACCCCTTTGTTTTTTACGCTCATTAATTTAGTTGCACATGCACGAAAGCCGTGTTGATCTTTATTCAAATTCAGTGTGTAAGATAAGTAATAAAATTAAAAAAAAATATTTTAATACTTTCACGAAACGGTCATAAACGCATAAATGTAGAAGATTTTGGTGGAGTTTTTTTTTTAAATATAATTCTTACTTTTAATTTCGAAACAGCATGTGCATCGCAGTTAACACTGTATTTTTTTTTATGGTAATATTCGAAAATTTCCAATTCTTACTGTTTTTTAAAAGTTAAAATTTTAAAAGTCAATTTGAAAAATAGAAACTTTAATTTGGACTGTATTATTATAAATGTTTTACAGCAAAAACAATTTCTTTCTATTAAATTTAAATAAAATTTGTGCGTTTAGTTTTGCGTATCTCTGTACTTTGAAATTCTCTCGCAATACATATGCAAAACATTTTTGAGCACCCCTGATTCAAACCCTATGTTCTTGGTAATTTAATAAATAAAACTGAAGAATTTTTCCATACCGTTGATTTCGCCGATATGGTGTAGTTTTAAGCATGAAGATATACTAGAACTGCTTAAGAGTTTTTCATTCGTTATTGGCAACATATTTTAGTAAAGTATTATTTGCAGTCTCTTAAAAACTTGTAGACTAATTAAAAGTGATAAATAAGTCGTGACGTTGAAGAACCTTTAAAACTTAACATTTTAGGGCCGTTTAAGCACCATTGTCTTTTTAATCAGTTCGATATTATTACCAGAGATGCCATCTTTATAAAGATATATACAGTATTTAGAATACTGCCAAATTGCTAATTACTTTTTAAGCTGAACTTTTTGTTGTAGTATTTTGAGTTTTGTTACAAGAACACATGCTTATATGTATAAGCGATATGTATTTACATTGCTCATAATGTTTTCTTTGACTTTTATCTAATTGAATATTTGGCAAACTTAAGCTTTTTATAAAAAATTTTAAAACAAAATGTAACAAAAGTCAAAAAAACATTATGAGCAATGTAAATACAAATCGCTTATATAAGCGTATATTCTTGCAACAAAAACCAAAAACAATTCAAAATACTACAAAAAAAGTTCAGCTTAAAAAGTAATTAGCAATTTGACAGTATTCTTAAAGTGTAGCCAAAACTTGGTGACCAAAAATGGCTAAATTTACGGGGAAAAATTGCTAAAAATGGGCTAAAAAATGGCTAAAACTTTTTTTAAATAAAAGCACATTAAAATTCAATAACAAAACAGAAATAATTCATTTAAATTGCTTTACGATGAAATTGTAAGTTAAGATCAATTTGTTAAATATTTTAATAGATATTGAAAAAATTAAATCATCGATTAATTCGATGTCGTTATTTTTCATGTCATAGAAATCACTCGTTCCTATTAGTTTTAAATAATTTTAAGGTAAATCATAATCACGACAACATTTCCCTAACACCTTTTAAGTTCAGATCTACAAGAAAAAACAAGTAAGAAAGTATAGTCGGTCAACCCCGACCATATCATACCCTACACCACATTAGAACCTATGTGCCAAATTTTATCAAATAATATCCAAAATTGCGACCTGTACTTTGCGCACAAGGTTTACATGGACAGCTAGCGTGCCAGCCAGCCGGACAAACATTGTTAATTCGACTCAAAAAGTGATTCTAAGTCATTCGGTATACGTAAAGGTGGGCTTAGGACCAATATTTTAAGGTGTTACAAACATCAGCACAAACACGTAGTACCCTCTCCACTATTGTGGTGTTGGTATAAATATTTTATTGCTATGTTAAAAATATTTACCTAACTTATTTCTCAAATTACTTTTAACGATATTTACTTGGCTGCTACTTCAGCATTAGACCATGAAAGTGAGAGCAATTTTATGGTCAATTCTGAAATTTCTAAAAAAAAATTTTTGCCGCCAGCATCTCTTTATTGAAATATTCGAAACCAAAATGTCAAAATTTTGGAGTGACCACCATTCTTTCCTGCCTTGAATATTATAGAAAATGAATGGGGACTTCTTTCTCGAAAAGCGTATTTGTCGGTCAGGCAATATTAATTAGTTGAGAATTACAATTACAAATTAATTACAAATCCCTCCCAAATCGTATTTGTGAAGTAATATCCAATAAAGGAGTATATACTCATTTTTAAATCTTTATCTATATCTATATTAGGGTGGTTTTATCTCATATGGCAAAAAAAAATGTCAGAATTTTTTTGGGGGCACCCCCCTAAAATGTTTCTTTCTATTAGATTTAAGGATTGCCAAAGTTTAAGCACGATTGAAAGATGTTAACACGTGCAACTGGGGCCTCAAAGTTTTGAAAATCTCGATTTTTTGGCAGTTTGGCGACTTTGCCGACCCATATCTATAGGACGGTTTAATATATTTTCCCGTGTCATATATCAAATTGAAGACGGTACTGTTTACAATATTTTGTATGCAATAAAAAATACGTAAGTAGTACTGGAATCGAAAAAAGAGAGCCAATGCCCCTAAAAACGTGACTAGGTACCCCCGAGAGCGAAGATAGAACCTATTGCGAAAAAACCCCATTTTCCTTCCTATATTATCAATTTTTGGAATGAAAACAATTGTATGTTTAAAAAATCAAGTATAATAAATGTCTTTTTCATTTTATTCTTATTTACATTTATTCAAAGGACTGACATAATGTGGTTTTGGAGCTATCTGGATACAGCTGACGGCATCTGCTGACTACTTGGAGAACGTATTGTTTTTGTTGCTCGTCCTTTGTTAGTAATTGGTTATAACCTGTGATGAGCTTGACTCCTCGCTCTGCCATGTCGTTCACAACTTTCAAGTTGTTTACTATCCTTTCCCCCTCTTGGTAGTTGATGTTCTGCGGCCAAGTTGCAGGATCTTTTTCCAGAAATTCGGTGTGAATATTTAATCTCTTGAACAACAGGTAAGTCTCACTTGTAATTAGGACTGGGAACCTTTTTCCAGGCATTTCGGCAGTTGTTCTTTTTTTAATTTGGGTGGCATATTTCTGGAGCACTTCTCATTTTCTTCTGCTTGATTTGTTAAGATTTTTCTCGCCATTTGGCTCTTTACGGTGATTTGCAATGTCGGGTCAAACAATGCCAGTGCAACAAGTTCAGGACTAAGATACCACAGGTGATTCATCATTTTGTTTATTCCTTTTTCTGATGTTTTTTTGTCAATGCTTTCGTATTTCAATAGATTTTCAATGAGTTCTAGATCTTGTTTTGGTGCTAAACACGCTCTGGGGGCGTTAAACCAGGCTTTACAGTAGACTCGAACGATGAAAACACAAAGTGCTTCTAGGGCCTCTTGTTCTTGGGAAGTCAGCTTAAACTGGTCACGGAAGAGTTGTATTTTCAGACAGTAAATAGCTTTTGCCATCCACCGTGCATGGTGTACTGGACCTGGAGACCTGAAGCGCACATCTTTACCATCAAAATGGCCAAGATATATCAATGCCAACTGTAACAGCTCTTTGTAGTCGTCTCTTGGCTGACATTCCAGTAGTTTTCTTTGCAGTTCTTCTTTGATACCCTCTACTTCTTCTTTTGTAGGCGAGAATGTGTTGATTCTCGCCTACATCGAACGAGAAAAAGAATTTAACTGGTTCTATGTGAAGGTAGGTATTGTCCGGGAGCCTCAAAACAATAGCTGGTTGAGGCAGGTCAAAAAACACAACACACACTTGGCTATGGTGCCCTGAAGTTTCCTTTTATTGTATTGGGTGGGCGCTACGTGTGGTTCAGAACCACTTGTTGGTTGCAGACAGAAAACAACCCTTATTTCGCTTGCACTGGCTGAAACCACTACTTGGGAAACAATTAAAAACACTTTTGTTGGTTTCTCTTCTAGCTCTATAAGGTTTTCGTTTATTTGGTTTTCACTTTTTGCCTAGGTTTAATTTTTTACATCACACTTTTTGTTTACCTAATTCTTAAGTTTTAATTTATAACTTTTAAGTTTTAATTTAAGTTTTACTTTGGGCAAAAAATAGCAAAAGACCGGCGTCTGGCTGACAGAAGTGTTTTTACAATTAAAAAAAAGCAAACTTACTCTACAGGTGACGTTAACAGCCCAGCTGGACTACATACCACATGAGGTGTTGCCAGATGCCAAGTATAAGTATTTGTCCATAATAAGCAACAATAATACAAATAACGCAATTTCGCTCTCGATTTCAGTGCTACTTACGTATTTTTTATTGCATATAAATATTGTAAACAGTACCGCCTTCAATTTGATGTATAACACGGGCAAATATATTAAACCGTTCTAGAGATATGGGTCGGCAAAGTCGCAAAACTGCCAAAAATCGAGATTTTCAAAACTTTGAGGGCACAGTTGCACGCGCTAACATCTTTCAATCGTGCTAAAACTTTGGCAATCCTAAAATTTGACGGAGAGAAACATTTTAGGGGGGGGTGCCCCCAAAAAAAAATCCGACATCGATTTTTTAAAACCATCCTAATCTATCAGGGGTGTGCTGGAAATCGCAAACGTAAAACGCAAGCATTTTAAAAGTTGTTTTTAAATAAGATTATTGTAATAAAAGAATTTTATGACAAATATTAAACAAATATTTCCCTATTAAACAGGTTTATAAACAAAAAATTACAAGAATTAGGTTTAAAGTTTATTGAAAACAACTTTCAAATTCTTGCGTTTTGCGTTTGCGATTTCCAGCACACCCCTGTATATATATAAAAATGAAAAATGTTTGTATGTTTGTTTGTCAGTTTGTTTGTTGGCTTATAGGCTCCGAAACTACTGAACCGATTTTCCTGAAATTTTTACAGTAACATCACGTGAGCCCTAAAAATAAAATAGGCTACTTATTTTTTCGATAGCGGCAGGGGAATTGGTACCCCCAATAGGATGCCAATATTAATTATCGCATATCTTAAGAGCCGCTGGACGCATTTTGCTGAACTTTTTGTAGTAGGATCTTCTGAGCCCCAAAATTGAAATAAAATAGCAGCGGGGGAAGTGGTTCCCCCCATAGGACGCCAATGCTTAATATCGCATATCTTATGAACTGATATAGTGAGAATGTTCAAACTTTGTGGAAGCCACTCTTATGGTATACTACACTTTTGAAAATAAAAATTAAGCGGGTAGGCGCAGGGGGGGAAAACCTCCCATAGGATGCATATATTAAATATCGCTTAACTGAAGAACTATTAAAGGGGGAGTCTTCAAACGTGGTTAAAGCTACTACAATGGCAAACTATAAATTTCAGTATAAAAATGGGCGGGGTAAACAGGGGAGGAGCAGTACACCTCATATATAGAAATATAAATAAGGACCACTGCACGCATTTTGTTGAACTTTTGGTAGTAGGATCTTCTGAGCCCCAAAATTGAAATAAAATAGCAGCGGGGAAAGTGGATCCCCCCATAGGACGCCAATGCTTAATATCGCATATCTTAAGAACTGTTATAGTGAGAATGTTCAAACTATGTGAAAGCCACTCTTATGGTATACTACACTTTTGAAAATAAAAATAAAGCGGGTAGGCGCAGGGCGGAAATACCTCCCATAGGATACATATATTAAATATCGCTCAACTGAAGAACTATTAAAGGGGGAGTCTTCAAAAGTGGTTAAAGCTACTACTATGGCAAACTATAAATTTCAATATACAAATGGGCGGGTTAGACAGGGTAGGAGCAGTACCCCCCATAGATAGAAATATAAATAAGAGCCGCTGCAAGAAATTGGTTGAACTTTTGGTAGTAGGATCTTCTGAGACCCAAATTGAAATAAAATAGCAGCGGGGAAAGTGTTACCCCCCGTAGGACGCCAATGTTTAATATCGGATATCTTAAAAACTGTTATAGTGAGAATGTTCAAACTTTGTAGAAGTCACTCTTATGGTACTTCACTTTGAAAATAAAAATAAAGCGGGTAGGCGCAGGGGGGAACTACCTTCCATAGGATGCATATATTAAATATCTCTCAACCGATAAAGTGGTTAAAGCAGTGTAGCGAAGCGCACCGGGTTAAGCTAGTACATATATAAAAATGAAAAATGTTTGTTTGTTTGTTTGTTAGCTTATAGACTCCTAAACTACTGAGCCGGTTTTCCTGAAATTTTTACAGTAGCATCACGTGAGCCCTTAAAATAAAATATACTACTTATTTTTTCGATAATGACAGGGGAATTGGTACCCCCCATTGGATGCCAATATTAAATATCGCATATCTTAAGAGCCGCTTACGCATTTTGTTGAACTTTTGGAAGTAGGATCTTCTGAGCCCCAAAACTGAAATAAAGTAGCAGCGTGGGAAGTGGTTTCCCCCATAGGACGCCAAAGTTTAATATCGCATATCTTAAGAACTTTTATAGTGAGAATGTTCAAACTTTGTAGAAGTCACTCTTATGGTATACTACATTATTGAAAATAAAAATAAAGCGGGTGGCGCTGGGGGGGAAATACCTACCTCTCATAGGATGCATATATTAAACATCGCTCAACTGAAGAACAATTAAAGGGAGAGTCATCAAACGTGGTTAAAGCTACTATTATGGCAAACTTTAAATTTCAATATAGTAATGGGCGGGGTAGACAGAGGAGGAGCAGTTCCCCTCATAGATAAAAATATTAAAAGGAGCCGCTGCACGTATTTTGTTGAACTTTTAGTAGTAGGATCCTCTAAGCCCAAAAATTAAAATTAAATAGCAGCAGGGGAAGCGTTACCCCCATAGGACGCCAATGTTTAATATCGCATATCTTAAGAACTGTTATAGTGAGAAAGTTCAAACTTTGTAGAAGTCACTCTTATGGTATACTTCACTTTGAAAATAAAAATAAAGCGGGTAGGCACAGAGGGGAACTACCTTCCATAGGATGCATATATTAAATATCTCTAACCGATAATGTGGTTAAAGCAGTGTAGCGAAGCGCACCGGGTTAAGCTAGTTAAAATATAAATTTTCATATTATTCGAATGTGTATTCTAAGTCAAATTACAATCCCTAAAAGCTTTTATACTTTAATGGTCTTATTCATTCAATTATTCCAGAAATATTTTCTATGCACTTTCAGAATTTTCGTTTGTATATTTCTGTTACGAGGCTTACTTTAGCTATCCTTTGGCTAGAAATGAAGTAAGTTGTACAGAAAACTTATACAACTATTAGATACCAGCAGAATGCAATGCATTTTCTGGCCCGCCATAGTGCATAGAAAATATTTCTGGAAAAAATTGAAGAAACAAGACTATTAACTTAAAAAAGCTTTTAGGATTGTAATTTGACTTAGAATACACATTCGAATAATATGAAAATTTATATATTATTAATTAATTAAAATATTATAAAACTATTTTAATAATAAATAAAAATGTTTAATGAAAATAATATTTTCTTGTTTGTTTTTTAATTAATGTCGTTGAACCTATTCAAATTAGCCATGAAATTGTGTTCCAAAACAGAGTTTCAAACGAAAAAAAATTATTAAAAATCCATTTTTGCTTTTTTATTGGTACACAATACAATATTTTAAAAATTTTAAAATTAAATATAACTAATTACTTTATTATTTAACATAAAAACAACTAATTTTAATGTAAAAAGATGTGAACCTATTCATGTGAGCGGCACTGTACATATGTACATATTTATAGAAAAATGCTTAAGCCTTTAACAATACAACATACTATTGCTTAAGGCTTAAGTTTTGGTGAACAGTGCAAATATAATGTAATAGAAAAATTTTCCAAGTGCAAAGAGTTCAGCTGTATTTAAATAAATAGCAAACTGTCAAAAAATTTGAAAAAGTTGTCGACAAAAAATGAAGTTATGTTTCAAAAAAATGTAAAATTGTTCAACTTAAAATTGACATTTCAAGCTTTAAATATTTAAAGTGTTGGTGAATCAGCGGTTTATGGGCAATTTCAGCGATTTAACGCTTTTTGTTTGTTTTGTTTTTTCGTTTCCCATAAACAAAACGTTGACAAGATTTAATAAAATAAACAAATTCATAACAAAAGAAAAACTGAAAAAAATTGAGAAAATTCCAATTTAAATTGAGAATATCAACTTGATTTTAAGAAAATTTAAAATGTAATTGAGAATTTCAATTTGAAACTAAGAAAGTTTCAAAATGAAATTAGGAATTTTAACTTGAAATTAAGAAAATTCCAAACGAAATTGAGACATTTTTATTTTAAACTTATAAATTTGATTCATTTAATTTGTATTATATTCATTTGCAGGGAAACCAGAAATACGCTGTAGAAAACGGGTTTTATGCGCATTAAATATCGAGTTAAAACTTCAAAACATGCCCTAAAAAATGTTAAAAATATGCCCCAAAAAATTCAAAAATTGCCAATTTCAAAAAAAAAATATTCAACAATTTAATAACAGTTCCAATTAATAAAAACAATCCAAAAATTATAATCGGAACATCCCAAACACCATTGTATTTAAAGACGAATTTTCGAAATTTTACCCTACTTGGAAAGAAATATTATCTAGATTTTAACATCCATATAAGATCTTTTGTCTTAAAGAGATTTTAGGGACGGTCACTAAATTTTTTTTTAATGTTAATATTTAAAAGTAAGTTAAAACTATTTAAGGATGGGATTCGAAAAGAATTTAATTTGCAGTAAAATATTTTTGGGGCGAATTTAAAATAAATACCAATATAATTAGATAGTTTACCTACACAAAGAGTCTAATTTGGAAAAAAATTACACAGACTTCGCCCTTATTACAATTAAAATGTTTTAACCAAATTTAATCAAATTATCTACAAGATCGTTACTTGTTCTTCGCGCACAAGGTTAACACGAACAGACAACCAGCCGAAAGACGGATGGATGGATATCGTTAGAATACTTTTAAAAGTGATTCTTAGTCGATCGGTATACTAAATGATTGGTCCAGATTTCTATGTATTACACACATCGCCAAAAACTTATACAATTGATTTTTCCTTCATTTTTGCTTATACATATATAAAATTTGATAGTTTTTAAATAACATTTATCTTCAGTAACAACCTGTTTTATCTTACAATGTTCGAGTAAAAATTAAATGAAGTTGGCGAAATTGAAGCAACACGTTGTGTATACAGATAGATATTATTAATAGATATTAATATGCCTCAAAAAGGCAAAATATGCGCTATTAACGTAATAAATGCTGCAGAAAAACTCGTTAACTAAATTATGCAAAAAAAAATGCTGCAGCCGGTAACATATGCAAAAATATGCACTAACAAATCAATGCCAAAATTCATAAAAACTTCTAAAACGGATAAATATATTGTTTCTGCCTTCATTGGTCGCTCAAGGAAAAACATGCAATGGCATATTTATGGTTTCCCTGTTCATTTGTAATTTTCTCAATTTTATCTGGAATTTTCTCATTTTCAATGAAAAATGGTGTAGATAATTTTTTTGTTTTAATTTCATATATGATATGTACAAAACTTTTTAAAAAGAGATTAACGATTTAAAATTAATAATACAGCAAATGTCATAGAATGGAACGCTTCTTTTTCTTTACATAATACAAATTATGTACAACAACAACAAAAAAAAGTTGTGTTGAATTTGCTTTGGTGCCACCAAAAGTTAAAAAACGCACCAAAATTTTAAAAATAGCGCACCACGCACCAACGAGGGAATTTTTCGCACACAAAATTTAAAAACGCACCCAAAATAGTGGTAAAAGCACCGAGTTGACAACGCTGCTTATGTGACTACGATATTTTAGGAGATGAAGCAAGTTTTGCAAAAAAAACGAAAATTTAAAATAATGTCGCTTACGTTATTTTCGGAGTTAGGGCTCGATTTGTACATAATTTTAATACACTTATTTGTTTTTTAACTGCAATGAGTTTTTCAACCGATAATAATAAAACAAATGAGTGAAAAACTAAAGAGAAGCAATTTACTAACACATTCTATTCAGTCAACTCAAGTAAAATTAACAAAATATTCAAATATATTTTAAATGTAAAATTGTTTGAATTTTTACTTCTTATTTGGATTTTTTCTGTACATATTATGTACATAATGTTAGATAAGCTAAATATAAACATATTCAATAATTAAAAAATTATTTAAACGTTTTCTGTAAACAGCACAATAATTTTTGTATTTATATGGTTATATGCGCTTTGAATTAAGGTAAATATACATACATAAAAACAATAATGATTTTTTAAATCAAAATAGGTTTGTGTTAAGATTACTTACAGTGTTGTTAAAGATTTTAAACCACTCAGTGCATCATGCGATATTCTTGAAATATTATTATTTGATAAATCAATTCGCCTTAAACGTCTAAAATTTCCAAAGGCTTTTGATGGTAGTTCCGTTATAAAATTTTGCTCCAAGCGCCTGTAAAAAACAAGAATAAAAACAATATTAGCAATCTTGTGTGGAGAACTAAAAAGAGGAGTACGCGAAGAAAAACTACAAATATAAAACGCTGCAATAAAAAAACTAAACTTTATGCTATATTCACACAACACCTTGAATTGCGTTGCTCACTTTTTTAACTACGATTGCGAATTACGCTGTTCACATGGCATATTCTTAATTCAACAACTCTTCTTCTTACATTAACAAAAAATTTTAGCTTATCCCATCAACAAAAAATTACTTTGATAATAAACTGGCAAGTGCACGGCTAAAACAACAAAACTAGTAACATGCTTTATTTTTTGTGAAAGCAATAAAGCAAGTTTTTTTTTGTTTTCATTTTGTTTTTTCTTAACCTACTTACATGTACAATTAATGTTGGAAGAATTCCAATCAATTGTAGTGGGAAATGTTTATTGCTATTGTTTTTGTTTAAGCTTTGATATTGTTACAAGTAAAGCTGTTGCTATAATTCTTATTTTCAAACTAGTTTATGATCGTAAGCTACTTTCATAAACTATACCGTTTACATCAGCATTTTAAACAGTAAAGTTGTTTATCTTTGACAAGTCAAAACATTTTTAGCCCCAATATTTAAAATAAAACCTTGATGCACGAACATATGGACATATAAACATATCTTTTTTCCGTTGTCCTTATTAAAAAAAAACTATTTTCAAAACTAACATTTCTTATAAATTTGGAATTATCTTCGTTAATTTTATTTTTCTTATTGTTTTTTTTTCCACAGATAAAGGTAATTTTTTTCACTTTAATTTTTTATTCTTGATGAAATGTCAAATATGAGTTGCATTAACAAAAACTGGATTTTTGTAATACTATGTTCACACTTGGGTTCTTAAGCGCGTTTAAGCAACTATAAAGCTGGAGGTCCACACCACGCGTTACTCGCTTTTTCGCAGCATACGCAGCTGTCAAAAAAGTAGAATCTGTGTAGTTATACGTAGTAATAACAAACAAGCAGCGTTCGAACAAATCAGCTGATTTTGACAAATTAAATTTTATTTTTACTTGTGCTGCTGCTGCACAAAAAGCGTTGCATGTAACTTGAAACGTAAAACGCAAGTAAGGTTAGAAAAGCACGCACTGCGTGGAGGCGACAACGCGTGATATGGACCTCCAGCTTAACGTGATTAAGCTCTAATCACGTCAAAATCGAGATGATTTCCCATACTTTGAAGTGATTTGTTAATCACTTAAAATTGACATGTTTACAACTAAATCACTTCATTAATCACATAGAATCCACTGAACATACCTCAAACTCATATTACCCATTGTATTTGTAAAATTATTCACTGTTTGCACTAATGTTTCCATAGTTTTTTCTAGACGACTTAAATTAGAAGTTTTATCAGCACCTTGCATTGGCACATGGTTTGATTTTAGGACATCAGCATAAGAGGTTCTGTTATTACTAGGCTGCGGAGCCTGAATGTCATAAGTGTTTACTTGATTTGGTACCTGCGTTTGAGGGGGATTAGTTTTTGGTCCATCCGACTTCTTGACGATAGTTTATACAGGGCAACCTCTATAATTTGCAGTGTGATTGCCGCCACAGTTACTACATTTTTTTACATTGGGGTCATTTTTAGACTTATCGCGCTGGACTGTACCATGGATTTCACCACATACTACGCAAACCGGTGGTAAATAGCAGTATGCCTTAGTATGGCCAAATTCTTGGCAGTTGAGACATTGAACGGGACCATTTCTTTTGTGCGGCTCCTCTATAGTTATTTTTCTGTATAGAATATATTTTAAATCATAAATAGGATGCGTTTCAATTTTTTTAAGCTTAACGTCGCCAGGTTCTAGCTCCACTCGAAATAATGGTTGGGGATTTTTTACCTATTTTTAATATTCGTAACGTTTTTTATCTTAAAGCCCTTTTCTTCCAAAAAGGTTTTAATTTCCTCTGGGTCCACACAAGAGTCTATTCCCTTGATCACTACCTGAAGACCTTTGCTGCTCTTCAGTTGGTATGTGTAAAAGCTTTTTTTAAGGGCTTCGAATTTGTTTGTTAGTTTACGAAAATCATTCTCATGATTAACCTGTATTTTTGTCTCGTTTATATTACCACGCTTGATTGCCGCTACGTAAAACGAATTTTCACCTATTACCGAGATCACGCTCTTTATTAACTCACTTGAGTTTTGCTCCCTAAGATATATCGGGGGTGGCTTAGACGATTTAATGACGTTTGGTGCTTCAGGGGATTCATCCTCCAGAATTGCAAAACGATTTTGAGAGTTTATTTTATCAAAAGTGGGTTTTTTTGAGGCCGAAGCAACTGCTGCAGAGGTAGGGCTGCGACCCCGTTTAAGCACTGTTATGTACCTGTCCATACCAACTTGTACTTGAGGCTTTTGACAACTTTTTACTTAAGGTTTTTCCATTGCGTCTGTATTTGAATTCATGGTAACATTTGTTACTAAAATTGTTTTTGCCGTGGCAGCAACACTTGCAGGCACTAGCGAGAGATTAATATTTTTTAATGTCTCAGCATCAACCGTCTTTGTAAAAACAGAGGGCGAAAGGGAACGTGTACGAACAATTGGTTTAGCCGTTAGGTAGTTAATATTGTTTTGTTTTATTTATGTCAGTATTGCATTCTTTAGCATTAACTGTTACGTATGCATTTCTTTCATCTAGTTTTATTGTTGTTTCATTGTGACTACTCATGAAAAAAGTTGTTTTTGTTTTTCACTGTTTTGCTGTGCTTTTTTTTATTTTTATTATTTATTGTATTACACCAAAAATAAGAATTTTAAACAAAATGTTTGTGTACAGTATATGTGTACATACCCTGTCGGACTTTTATGAGCTAACTCAAAATAAGGCTGACTTTTAACTAACTCATTTTTAACTAACTTTCGAAATAACTCAAATCTGATACAGAAATAAACAAAAATTAAAAAACATACAGGTGAAACTTTATTTTGTTGAAATATTTTTTGTTTTCATTAAACAGAGAAAAATTTGTCAAGTTATTTCATAAAATGAAAAAAATTTAAATTGAATTGTAATTTGACTTAGAATACACATTCGAATAATATGAAAATTTATATGTATAATAAATGTACTCACCATGAGAAATAAATTCCCAGATTCTATTATGTTAAATACATACATAAAATTTATTATAAATATTAATAAAAATATATACATACATAATTAGTTAATAATAATATAAATATGAAGGGTGGAGTGAGTGTTGACTTGTTCTGATGAACTACAAGCTGCCTAGTTAAACCCAACTATAAGTTAGTCAGTTTATACTTAACTCATAGTGCACTCTTACTTTATGCACTACAAGCTAACTCATAATGAGCTAGCTTGTGGTTAGCTGAAACTTATGCAGAGTGAGTGAGTACTGACTCGCTCTGATGACACTACGTGTAAAAACTGAATAGAGTTTAACAAGGGAAATGAGCCAGCTTTTTAGTCACCTGTGACTCATTTCTGGTTGACAATAAGTTAGTTTTAAGTTAACTCAAAGTCCGACAGGGTATGTATGTACATTTATACATATATTTTTTTTTTATTAAATTTTTCGTTTTTGATAATTGTTCACTTTTATGTTAAAGATTTATTTAAAAAAAAATGCGTCCATTCGCTAATTTGTTATATTAAAATATCAAATGTAATTAATAATTCAATTGTATGCGGGATTAAGAATACGCGTCTGTATCACAACAAAGCACAAACCGAAATAAGCTGAACTGGCAAAATAAAATAAAGTAATTTGTTTTTATTTTTGTTTTTTCTTTACCCACTTACAACTACATTTAGAGTTGACAAAAAATCAACCAATTGTAGTCGGGACTGTAAGAAAAGATAAACTCACTGTTTATTGTAGTTGTTTTTGTTTAAGCTTTGATATTGTTACAAGTAAAACTGAGGTTTATAATTCTTATTCGCTTAACAGTTTTATTTGTATAATATCTTTAGCTTTTCTAAAATCTTTGGATGAAGTTTCCTGACGATCTGGCCAAAGCAACCAGTGAAATGCGCATAGGAATAGCTTAGGAAATTACTCGCCAATTTACAGAAAAAGTGTGTCTGTAACATTTTTGTGAGAAAAGTTCCCGCTTTGAACTGTCAAACAAACTCAGGAATAAAAATGGGGCGAGAAAAAAATTTAACACTAAAAAACAATTAAAAATGCAAAACACAAAGAATAATAATAATAATAATATTTTGTTCTTGGCACATTTTTTATTGTTTAATTCTTTTACTTTTAACATTTTTATAAAATATACGAATATTTTCATATCTCGCTTGCAAACAACAAACATTAAAGTCGCACTTTACATTATTTGGTATAGCCGACGGTTGTATTTTCACCGCCGTCGTTGAAAAACTTTTAACTTTAGTAAATTTTAGTCGCCGTTAACGATATGTGTTACTGACGTTCTCACCGTCTGCAATGTCATATCGGCTTCGAGTGCAATGTTATGACATTTATAACGTAACGACGGTATCTCTTTTTATAGTTTTCGACATGAGTTACAGACACACTTTTTTCTCACTTTTCGATAAACGATGGAATATTTTGTTTCACATCTTTTCGATGCGGGAAGTTCTCACTATAGTTACAGAACATGGGTACTGCTCTATATACATAATGTTAAAAGTTTGCGCTAAAAACTATTAAACCAGCAGTCTTTTTTAAAAAATTTTCACATAGAATAACATGAATTAGTATTTAAAACAGAAAAAAATAGGTAGTTAAAATATTTTTATTTTTATCAATGTTACTTACAATTCAGTTGTGTCGTCGGGCAAAGTACCAGGAACACTAGTAAGACTTTTTTCTCGACAGTCTACTATACCATCAGCACATCGACAAGGATGAGGGCAACTATTTTCGATACCACATTCTAGAGGAGCGTTTTCTGTAAGACCTTTAATTAACAAAAAATCAATATTAAAACAAAATTATAAGCACTTTTAGAAAATATGGATATTAATTTTTTATTATTTTGAATTAATAACAATGAAAATACATGTTTTCACTCGAAAGTTATAATACTAAAATGTTTGCTGATTGGCTGACTTTTAATTGTTTTTCAATGTACAAAAAGGGCCACAAAATATAAAAGAAGTTTTGTACCACATATAGCGGTACCAGTGTTGCCAATTTAGCCATTTAGTGGCTTGATTTATCCATTTTTCACCCTGTTTAGCCATTAAAAAATGCATTTAGCCATTAGCCATTTTTCAACTGGTTTAGCCATGAAATTTTTCTTGCCGTTTTTCTTTCAAAAGAATAATTTTTATTTTATTATAAAAATATATAAAAGCAAAATAAACATTTTAAATAATTAAAACGGCTTTAATTTAAATCACAACTTTTACAAATGTTGAAAATCGCTATAAACGATGATGATGAAACATGTTTCAAAATAAAGGAACAGTATTCCAATATTAAATTTATAAAACGGATCAACACAAACAACGGTGTTTCTTTCTGGTTGCAAGTATTTCAATAAAGAGATTCTGGCGGCAACAAATTTTTTTAGAAATTTCAGAATTTACTATAAAGTTGCTCTCACTTCCATGGTATAATGCTGAAGTGGAGAGGGTATTTCGCCAAGTAAACATCGTTAAAAGTAATTTGAGAAATAGGTTACATTTAGCAACCGTTAATTCTATTTTATCAATGAAATATTTATACCAACACCACAATAGTGGAGAGGGTACTATGCGTTTGTGCTGATGTTTGTAACACCTTAAAATATTGGCCCACCTTTTCGTAAACCGATTGACTCACAACCACTTTCTGAGTCGAATTAACGATGTTTGTCCGGCTGGCTGGCTGTCCATGTGAACCTTGTGCGTAAAGTACATATCGCAAATTTGCAGATCATTTAATAAAATTTGGTACACAGGTTCTAATGAGGTGTAGGGTATCATATAGTCGGGGTTGACCGACTATATTTTCTTACTTGTTTTTTATTGTAGATCTGGAATCAAAAGGTTGGGTAAATGTTGTCGTGATTATGATTTACCTTCCAATTATTTAAAACTAATAGGCACGAGTGATTCCTATGAGATGAACAATAACGACATAAAATTTATCTATGATTTAATTTATTAAATATCTTTCAGAATATTAAATAACGTTTATTCTTATTTAAGAAATCGATCTTAACTAACAATTTCATCGTAAACAACTTTAAATGAAAAATTTCTGTTTTGTTATTGAATTTTAATGTGTTTTTCTTTAAAAAAAAGCTTTTAGCCATTTTTTAGCCCATTTTTAGCCATTTTTTCTCGCAAATTTAGCCATTTTTGGTCTCCAAGTTTTGGCAACACTGAGCGTGAAAAAATGATTTCTAGCATGTATTAGTTCTTGTGGCATTTTTAATATTTTCCATTAGTGTTTAATACAAATATTAAAGAAAAAAAGAAACATTTTGACATTGAATTAGATCTAAAAAAAATGCAACAATTTATATGCTCATTAATGTTGATATAAATAAACTGAAATAAAAATCCAAGGAAAAAATTTAAAAAATTAGTAAAACCTATTTAAAAAAGCTTCACAAGGATTGGCTAAAGCATCTACAGTTAAAAGAATGGGTGAATGAATCGAATTAAAAATCTTTTAAAATTACTGCAAATGCAATATTGTTTCTAAATTTAGTGGAGCAACAAGCAGAAACAAGGAAGCACAAAACTCTACGGGCATAACTAAAAACCATTTAATCCTTTCAAACGAAGAGGCAGTTTTAAGTTTATGTGCTGTGCACAATATAATTGCACCAGTCGATCATCTGACAAATCTTTGCAAAAGGCAATTTGACACCTCGTCGCAAAAGCTGAAGGAAAATTGCAGCATATTCACCCTTATCGTGTTTGTCGAATTTTAAATACGCCTGCGACTGTTTGGTAATATATTAAAGAAAAAAAGTTCACGTTGTCTCTAATCTATTATCAAACAGTCACAGGCGTATTTTAAATTCGCCAACCACGATAAGGGTGAATATTTGTGTTTAGCGTTTCTTGTAGTTAGGGGTTATTAACACATCAAACAAATTAAGTTATAATCCTTTTAATATTTCTTGTTGCATTGTATGCAACAAATTTTATCACAAACCTGCACTGCAATATTCGTGAATTTTTTTCTGAAAATTTATAAGTTTGTTCAGCGATCGTTCACGTTGTCTTTGATCAATTACCAAACAGTCACAGGCGTATTTTAAATAAACCACGATAAGGGTGATTATAAAATATGTGCTTGGCCCTTACTTTAAGGAAGATTTTTTATACAAATTTTTTTTAGCATTTATTCTAGCATTTTTAGCATTTTTTCAAAAAAATCTAGCATTTTTTTCCACAATAAATTTTGGCAGCACTAGTCCTAAGCCATATATGTATGCTATATATACTGTAAATAATAATCACTTTCAGGGGCAGTGTTGTTATACGTACGGAAAATGCCTATTTGAAGGGAATTTTTCTAAAAAAAGGACATAGGGAAAAGAAGGAAAGATTTTATGAAATCATTAAAATTTAGGAACTTTTTCAAAGTTTTAAGGATTTTTGTGGGGAAATTGGTGTAGGTAGGAAAAATATGGATTTGTTCGGGCTGTGTAGGGGCTTTCCAAAAAAATAGATCATCCTTTTCTCTACTCCTGCCGAAGCAATATGAAACCTAATAATGTACATCGATTCATAGTCTGTTGATTCTTAAAAAGTTTGAAAGCTCTAACGCATTAAGTCTTGTAAATAGACGGAAATAAGTGTTATAAGGCGTCTATATACATTCTTATATGTATATATTTTTAACTTAAGTGCAAATGAAAGTGTTTTTAATACATAAATATTTTTAGTGCGTTTGTTACTTTTTTTACATTTTGGTTAAATTATCAAAATAATTTTCGTGGGAATACAAAATTTAATTTAAATGATTTTGTAATTCGTGCTTAATTTCCAATTTTTATTATTTGATAAAAACACTGAAATTTATTGTTGATGGGATAAGCTATTGCTATGCGCATTTCACTGGTTGCTTAGGCCAGATCATCAGAAAACTTCATCCATAAAGATTTTAGAAAAACTAAAGATATTAAACCAAATAAAACTGTTAAGCGTATAAGAATTACAGAAACAGTTCTATTTGTAACAATATCAAAGTTTAAACAAAATCATCAACAATCAACAGTGAGTTTATCTCTCCTTACATTCCCCACTACATTTGATTGGAATTCTTCCAACAATAATTGTAGTTTTAGTAGGTTAAGAAAAAACAAAAACAACTCGCTTTATTTAAAAAGCGGGTTGCCAGTCAGTTTTTTTTTAGGCCGTGCACCTGCCAGTTTATTATCAAAATAATTTTCGTGGGAATACAAAATTTATTTTAAATGATTTTGTTATTCGTGCTTACAGAATTTTTTTTTTTTTTTTTTTGGTCATGGCAACTCTGACTATATTTTTTTTAATGTACTTATTTGCTCAAATGATGTCAGAGCGAGAGCGAAACTTAATGCGAGATTGTGCTACAAAGCAGGTTGTGTAATGGTTTCTAGCACATTGAAGTTTCTTCGCTTTTTTCCGTCGAGGCATTTTACGTTTTTTCCTTTTTGTGTATTTAAAAAACTGTTTTAAGCATTTCTTTTCTTTGTGAATTTGTGACAATTTGATAAAATTTTGTGTATTCCTTTTTTGTACAAAAAATGTATTGAAACAGTGTTCGACTATAAACACTTAATATCGTTCCTTAGTGTTCGGTTCGGTAGATTTGTGGCATACACAAACGCTAATAGTAATGGTGTAGAAAATCATTAAAAAAAATAACGTTTCCCTGTTTGTCATCTTTCGAACACAGAAATAATACTGTTTTTATCCAACTCAACAAAAGATGAGAACATTTTATTCCGTTTGTTTTTTTTTTAACCACAAACTTCATAGTGTTCAGTTCGGATCATTAATGTTCGTCACTTTTGGCTGTTAAAATAAAACCAAACAGTTTTTACAAAAACAAAATATACATACATACGAAAAAAACAAAAAGCCAGCAAAATAATTTAACACAAACAAAACATATACACAATACACACACAAGCTGTTCGTGCTGCGGTCGTTGCTAAAATTTTTTGTTTGTTCATTTCTTTAACAATGTAAAAAAAGAAACATTATAGAAAATTAAAACTTAATGTTTGTCTACAGAACACGAAGAACAGAAAATAGTTACGAATGGTATTAAGGCTTGTGTTCGTCTACACAATCACTAAAAAAATAGATATCGTTCTTGGGTGGCTCACACAATAAATAACGCTAAATAATGTACTGTTTATTTTCGAACACTGATTGAAAGTACAAATTGCCATAAAAACTCATCGTCAGAATCCATATTTTATACAAAAATACTTATATAAAACACTAAAAAATAAATATTAACAGAACAAATCTCTTTGTTCCATATAGCCTTCACTCTGACAACTTCTAGCATTGATAATGCACAAACTATTATCGCTTCTATCGGCCACTTTTACATCAGCCCAAGAGTCCAAGGACAATGTAACGATAATTTACTGCGGTGCGATTTTTCATACGATTTTGAAGTAAAAAACCGCAGTGCGGAACGAAATAAAATTAAAATCTATTTTATTTTCATTGCGATCTTTCTTTCTTTCCCAACAAAGCGAATTAAATTTGCCTTGTCTCTCAATTTTTGATACTCGTTCTCTTTCTGATGTTGCCATAGTTTTTGAATAATTGGCTATGTTCACAACATTATTGAAAACAAACAACATGAAAAAATTACAACTATTTCCGTCGCCGTCTTCCGTTGTAATACGTTTATTTTTCTCTCCCGCAACGAGAAATCGCATCGCACCACAAACATTGTGTTTGGACTCTAAAACAAAGGTTTTTAAGTTATGCCGATGTTACAGCAAATGGGCGATATGTTATTAAAGATTATTAGACTAGAAAGAAATTGAAATAGTTTTGATAGATGATAGAATGTATTCTTACTAAATGTCAAAATGAAACAGTTGCTAAAAGTCTTTTACATAAATAACTATTTGTTGACAGCCGTATTCATAACATAAAGTTAGCCACTATTCTCCATCTGTTTACTTTTAATAAATCAACTCTGAATTCAACACGTTTTGCATTAGTTACGTTGCACTGTGGCGCCTTTTCCCAAAAACCGTGGCAAAAATACAAAATTTTGTAAAATGAATGAACACATCGTATAAAGATTATTTTACTGATCAGAATTCAAAATCGTTTTTCTTAATTGGATAAAAATTATAGCTGGTGGAGCTGCTTAAAGTCGACAGTTTTTTAGAAAGTCCAAAAAAAGGTGATTTTGAGAAAATAAAAGACATTTTAGAATTGAAGTGTCAGAAATATTGCCATGTGATCACGACTTTTTTGGTGTTGTTTTAAAGGTATATCCATTTTTTTTATTAAAATAAGTAAGAAAATGTCCACCAGATACCCTACTTTTTTGGCAGTTGCCGTTTTTCAGACACCCTATATTTAGGTACTTTTTACAAATAAAATAGAGAATATCTAAAAATGGGCAAAAATGGTCACGCCCCTATTTTTTTTAGCATTTTTACTACACAGTACTTTAAATAATTTCGCTAAATTGGGCCACAAAAAATTACAGGTTTTCTTGAAATTTGAAGAAAGATGTTAAAATCTTATAGCCAGCGTTGCCACAGCCAAGATATTTTTTCAACCAAAATTAAAAAAAAAAATTGCCAAATAAGGAAAAAAGCTACCAAAATTTTAATATTTTTTATATTTTATGTTATCTTACAGCACAAAAATGTAAATATAAGTGGAACTGACTGACATATTTCTGTTAATGTATGCATATGTGCCTACTTATAAATATGTATGTAGCCTTATTTATAAACAATATTTTCTTGTGTCAATCAGGTAGGCATAATTATTAGAATTTGTTTATTTATTTAAATTTAAGAACACATTATGAAAATAGTCAGGTAGTTTTAAAACTTGGTTTTTATACTAAGTAAAATAAAAACTGCAGTTGTATATAATCCAGTTAATTGTGACCTAGATTTATGTTTCGCAAATCAGGTAGCTTGAACCTTTTTATTTTTGGGTATAAATTAATCTGCAATTGTGTAATGCAATCAGTTAAAGTTTTACTTTGCAAAAGTAGTGATCAGTACCAGAACTCATAATGTCATTTCAAAATTCGGAATTGTTCGAGTTATTTAGAAAATCACATAATGAAAATGTATTTAATTTGGCTATTGTGGAAAAATTGCACGGTTTACCAGGAAAAGGATGTAAAAAACAAAATTCACTTCTTTTTCTTGGATATTCGTAGAAAATGGCTTGCCTCAAACAGTACGACAAAGAGGACACAACTAAATTACAAAATATTTATGAATTTGTTTTTGCTTTCAATATAATACTTTGGCGTGCGTTGTGTTTTACAAAATAAGGGCCTTAGTTTTCGATGATACAGCGTCGATTGCACATGCAGCGGATGCTTACATATTTTCTTATATTTTTTTCAAGAGAATTTACCCAGCAAACACACGTGTTTCATTTAAAATAAATGATTTTATGCGAAAATATTTTAGTGTAAATAATGCGTTTGATAACATAAAAGGCATAAAAAGCTTTAAAATCCGGTATGCTCCACCAAGCATATATTCTTTTATTTATTTTTTACTTTTCGTGAAAAACAGAAGAAATTATTACTATTTAGGTACTTAGAAAAAGTTTTATTTTGATTTAGTATTTTTTTTTTTAAATTAATTCATTTTTAATTGAACCTTTGTTTTACATATGTATATGAATCTGGTTTTTACTTTTTTCTGTGAAGAGTAAATCACTTTGAACTATTTGAACTATTAAAAATTGTTTTATTTTACTTCAAATGCGTAAAATATAAATTAAGGAAATATAATTTACCATTATATTTTAAACGATTGGCTTTGTGGTTGATGGGTACTTCTGCCATCTCACTAATACTTAAAAGCATCAATACAAGCCCAGTTTTAGTTGTGCCCACTTCTGTAGTATATACTTATCTACATTAGAGGTCTGCAAGAATAAATAAAAAGTATTTTAACTAGAGGTCTGCAAGAATAAATAAAAAGCAATTTCAACGCACTCATTTGTTTTTTAATTACAATGTGTGGATCACCCAATGATAACGAAACAAATGAAAAAATAACTAGAGACAAAACAACAAAAACTCATTCTATTCAGTCAACTCAAGTCAAATGAGTAAATTATTCAAATATAATTTGAATGTAAAATATGTGTACCTTCACATTATGTATGTATGCGTAAGCTTAACTCTTATAAATAATAGAAGCCACAAGCTTACACACATTTTATGTCAAGGTATTCAAATAAATGTATGCACATTCATTTGCTCTCTCTAACGGGTCATTCCAATGTTTTGTTATTTATGAATGCCTCTCATATTCATTTAGAGTAAACAAGTTTTTTATTCAATTCATTCATTCTTATTTTTGTATATGGTTTACTCTCTTCTTATCTTTTTGAATGTTTTATAATTAAATAAATGTTGTGCACTTTGAGTAAAGGCAAACAAGTGAGCTATTCAAAGTAGACCTCTATCTACATGCATTTATAATTAAATCTATTGGGGGATTTACAAGGTGTGCTACCAAGTCATATCATCATAATGTCCTAAATAATATTTTACAATTTTTCAAAATAAATGTTCTTGTGTTTTCAACAAAATAAAATTGTTAATGCTGTATTCATTGATTCGTCATAACTGTACAGTAGAAATCTTAATTATAAGCTTAAGCCGCCAGCAGTCATATATATTTCATATACAAATTATTTTAAGAAATATTACTTTACAACTTTATGACTACCTTGTGAATCCCCCATATATATATAAAAGAAAGTGGCGTCAGTTACAACGTTTATAACTAAAGAATGGCTGGACCGATTTCGATGATTCTTACCAATTCGGAATGGTCTCTGACCAAGTAAGAAGAATAGCAAAATAGGTGGCGCCATTGAAAATTACTCAGTATGAATTAAATCGTAAACTCTGCATTTGACGATGCTATGATCTTTAGCAAAGTTGTTGAGCATGAGCCGGCGAAGGTTTATAAGTTGATATGACCAATTTCAGACAGGTGGCGCCACTGAAAATGACTCGTAAGGAGTTAAATCATAAACTGTGCATTTGATCATGCTATGATCTTTAGCACAGCTGTTGGGCATTACATACCATACAAAGGTTTCAAGGTTGGTATGACCAATTTCCGATAAGCGGCACCATTGTAAATTACTCAAAATAAATTATATCATTTGATCATGCTATGGTCTTTAGTGAAGTTGTTGCGCATGAGCCGGCAAAGGTTTCTATGTTGGTATTAACAATTTCTGACAAGAAGTGCCATTGAAAATGAATCAAATCGTAAGCTTTGCAATTGACCATGCTTTGATCTGTATCAAAGTAGTTGTGCATGAGCCGACGGAGGTTTTTCTTAAAATTTGGAATGCAGACACTGTAGTAACAAAAGGATCTTTAAGATATTGGAAATTCCAACAATTAGGGCAAAAAGGGTAAAAGCTCCCTCTACCCGTGTCTTCTTTATTAATTATCCGATGATAGTTTCAAGTCTTGAAGGAACTAAAGGCTATAAATTTCAACATTTACGGCGTAAAATAAAGCAAAAAGGGTAAAAGCACCCCCTCCTATACCTTTTAAATTAATTAACTGATTCTTTTGAAAAGTTTATGTATTTTTTTAAAAAAATTTTTTCTCCGGTTATTTTACTTCGGCTATGCAATATTAGACGATTAGTCGTTAAAAAATTTATAAAAAACGTTATCGAAGCTACCTTTTTGAATGGTAAATGGATTATCTCTGTTTGATTTTCATTCTTCAGGATAAAAAATACATCACTTTTTTATGTTTAACTTTTGAATGTGTAACGAACAGAAATAAAGAAACAAATAGCTATTGTTTTTTTTCTCTGCCGATCATGGTATACAGCCTTTTATTCCTCTTTCTATCACTTGAAATTAGGTTTATGGCAAAACAACGTTTGGGGGCCACCTAGTAATTAATAATGAAAACAAAAGAAAATAAAAACTTTTTTTTATTAAAAAGCATTGGCAAACCATTTAATTTTTTAGATTGAATTCCGTAACATTGGGAATCCGTCTTGGTTTTTCTGTAAAAGTGTTTTAATATTCCTAAAATTTTTCTACGGTTGGCAATTTCAACCTGGGAACTTATGTTTATTATATATAAAAGCAAAAAATGTATTAATCTACATATTTTAAATTAACGAACCTGAACATTTGAATTCCTGATCATGAAGGTCCGCCACATTTTGACCCTTAAGTTGTGATGGCGATTGACATCTTGTATATGGAGCTAGGCGTGGTGCTCCACGCAAATAACGTGATAACCATGATAAATGACAATCACAAGATAATGGATTGTCTGATAAACGTAGGGCTCGCAGACGGCTCAGTCCACTAAATATGTTATGAGGTATTGTTGTCAAGTTATTGTTGTTGAGTGTTCTAAAGATTTAAATATGTTGAATTAAAGAATTAAAAATTATTAAATTGTATAGACATACAGTATTTCAAGATCAACTAGCCCCTTGAATGCATGCTCGTCAATACAGGTAATTTGGTTATTGTCAATTTGAAGATTGCGCAATGAGTGAGCTCCTTTAAAGACTCGTTTGCCGACAGTGGTAATAGCATTGTGTGAAATATCTCTGAATAAAACAAAACAGAAAAAAATTAAAAAATATTATTATTTAATCTACAAATGAATATGATTGTAAGTTAGTAAGAAAAAGTATAACCCTACCCCAAAATAAGGGCTTGGTTTATATGAAAATATTAATAAGTTTAATAATGTTTAGCTATATAAAACTATTACTGTAAATGTCAATAAACATGCATATTGTTAACTGACAGTTATAGTAATAGTTAAATAAAACTGAACTTGGTGAAATTGGCCGTTATTATGATGCATATAGCAGTTATTTTTGAATGTTCAAGAAAGCATGCAAGCGCTTATATCCAAGTTAAATAAGTTTATTATATTATTTTGAACGTAAAAAAACTTAATTTGGTTTTTAATTTTTCTTATTTTTATGCTTGAGTCTTTTGTTATTATTATAATATAATCATATAAACAAAGCAAAAAGTTTTTCATTTTTCTTGTACTTAAGAAAAACCACGTACAACGAGCTGCTAACTGGAATGACGATTAAGCTAAGCAGATTGTTAGCACAGAGTTAATTCATAACATACTTTTATCCATCTACTAACTTTGAATAAATCAACTCTGAATTTTAATGATGCTACATTATATTACTTAAAAATGCAACACGTTTTGCATTAATCGACGCTGTAGTGCGATTCTCTATTCAATTTTAACATAATTAAAATTGTTTAAAAATTTTAACAGCAAAGTTAACGTAAATTTTATTCAAAAACTTTTTTAACAATAACGTTTACTGCTATTTTTTATCTTTACGTCAGGTGCTTAAGCAAACTTAATATTTTTCATTGTTTATTTTTAAATTCGTAGTTATTTTTCAAAAATATTAACAAAAATTTTGGCAAATAAAAGCCACATTAACATTTTTAAAATTCACATTATTTACATACATTTTGCAAAAATAATATTGAAAAATTTGTTTTTTGGGAATATAATTGGGTACTTATAAAAACCATTAAATGCAGGCTATGGAAATCACTAATAAATAGTGTTTTCTTTTCTACACAAAAAATAAGTGGTAGACTTTCCTATCATGCCGCTGTTAGCAAATTTTTGCGAATTTCCGCTAATTTAGTAATTTTTACCGAATTTTTGCAAAACCTTATAGTTAAAGTGACTTCAAATTAATTTTATGGTTTGTTCGAAAAATTAAAAATTTCGCGAATTTTCACTATTTTTGAATGTTTTTTTTTTTTTTTTGTTATTTTCCGACGTTTTTTTTAACTATTTAGCTTTTTCAAATAAATTTTGCGAATTTTCGCTATTTTTGGAAAAAATAATTTTATATAATCGGAAAATTTGTATTTTTAAGCGATTTCAAATAAATTTCACGGGGTTTTTTCAATTTTGCCATGTTTAACGTTAATCGTTAAAAGTTAGAGAATTCCACTAATGGTTTTGTAATTTTTTTTCCTTTCCACATACAAACATTTTAAAAAGTTTTTAAAATTTAATTAATTTAAAAAACCAAATTAAAAAACAGAAAGTAAATTGAAAGAAAAACCCAATAAATTTGTTTGACATTAAACGGCTGTTTTTCACAAGTTGGCAAACGTTTGTCAGCTCGTTAACAAGAGTTTATAAATAAATAAATGCATAGCCAGAGTTTAGTATGTGTTATGAATAAACTTTGTGCTAACTTCATGTCAGATTTTTGTTATGGCGTTCGGCTGTAAATCTGTGTCTACCTATTTAAATCCAGCAAGAAAAAAATATTTGTTTTTTTAGCAGAAAGTTTAATTGCCAACTGCAAACGATAATCTCGAATTAGAAAAAAAACCGCTTATTGTAAAATTATATTCACACTTACAGAGCTACCTAAATAAGAGCGGCAAGCGTCAGCTTAATGTCAAAACGTTTTATTTTCACACAGTTTATACGAATCAAACCTTTAGAACGCGAATTCAACACCACCCGGCTGAAAAATCTTATTTGATAGATCGCTTGGTCGTTTTATTTTATTGAAAATGTATTGGCAATAGAATTTTCATGTTAAAAAAAGCGCTTGCCTCTGAAAAGCCGATTTTGATTGACAAGTTATTAAGCGGCTTTTTTTTATCTCAAATGGTTTTGGATCTCAATTGTAAGTAGCTAGAGTTCGTTTAAGTTTAACAGGCGCTTTTGTAATTTGGCTAAAACTTTTTTAATTAAATTTAACTTTTATTATTATTTTAATAGTACATATTGAAAATAATAAAAAGCAGAAGATAACTTTTAATTTTTTTAAAACAATTATTTTAATTTATGGTCACTGAAATTAAAGTTTCACCTTTTGTAAATAACACTGTGCTAGTTGAAGAAACAGACAAGCCGGGTACCTGTCGTTTTAACCTGATTCTGAAGAGAAAGTGTGGTAACTATCGAAACATGTCAAATCAACCTGTCCGTAAACGACCGTTCGATTTCCCGGTCAGTCAAGAATGAAATATTACCAATAAATTTTAATTCATTTGAAGTTGTAAAATTTATTTCTCCATAAAAATAATTTAATGAAAACTATATTCAATGAACTTTAGCCTGATTAAAATATAAAATTTTGGATTATAATTCAAGTACGCTGAATCCAGTGGTGCTAACCATTTTTTTTTAATTTAAAAAATGGAATAGTTGCACAACATATGTTCGCGTAACTCAAAAGCGGCTTGGGGTGGGATCACACGATTGCCGCAATGCACCAATTTTCACACTTTTTTATACCCCAATCGTGTGACTGCACAACCAAATGGCTCATGTACCAATCGAGGACAATATTGTGCTTACTTTTACCAATAAAATGCAACCCTGGTGCGGCAATAGTGTGACTGTTTGCTATGTAACCGCGCGTCAATAAAACTATCAAAAATTCACCAAAATTTATTGTATTCTTGTGCGGCAATCAAACAACACAATACGCGCCAATATTTGCCTTTTTTTTAATAAATTTCCTTTTTTGTGTTTCTTTTACTATGTAATAAAAATAAATATGTATTTATTAATTATGCATTTAAATTTTTTTTAATTATTGCTATTAACAGAATATTTATGTTCACAATCATATTTAGCTGTTCAGTGCGAATATTTTTATAAAAGATATTTCTATGCGAAACTTAACATACGAAATTGTTGAACAGGCTTTTAATTTCTGAAATTTCTTAAAAAATTTAAATAGAACTATTCAACAAAAATTTGTTTAAGTATATGATACAAATTTTTTTAATGAACAAACCAACAAGAACTATCAAACAAATAAAAAAAACTACCACAACAGCTGTTTTCGCAGTTAACACTAGTAAGAACAATCGTGTGACTGTGCTGCGGCAATTGTTGTAACCATTTCGCTTTGTACCAACCAGCGGCAATTAAATTTGTTTAAAACAGGGCAATCGTGTGATTTCAGAATATTTGATTGAGGCAATTTCATTATTGTGCGTCAATAAAGCACAATAAAAATTGTGCCATTTTGGTGCATTTGCGGCAATCCTGTGATCCCAGCTTTAATTTATTAAAAACACAAAAAAAAATTAAGTGGGGTGTGTCATACATTTGACCCATCTAGGGGTATCCTAGGCGCTACACGGGCCAAATTTAAGGTTTTCATTAAACCGCCATATTTGAATGGTTAAATTTTTTAACAAGGGTTTTCATGGGAGTCAAAAAGTTTCATTAATAAGATATAGTTTTAATGGGTAAGCTATTCCTATCCACATTTCTCTGGTTGCTTAAGCCAGCTCATCAGGAAACTTCATCCTTATGTTTGCTTGTTGTTGGTGTTTTGTTTAAGCTTTGTATTATTACGGGTAAGACTTTTGAGTGTTTATAATTCCTATTCGCTTAACAGTTTTATTTAAATAATATTTCTTAAATTTAATTAAACTTTTTTATCTTTTATAAATAAAATCAAAAGTTGTAAACAGATTTTAATCATTATAGCTCGTTTTGTTTGCAACTTCGTTTTTTATATGTCTGGAAAAAATTGGACGCATAACTACATTTTCCAATTTTTATGATTTTTTTAAAAAACAAAAATTTTGAAATTTTCCTAAAACAACTTTGAATAATAGAATTTATGTTTGCGCAACCTCCTCCATTTTCGAAATAACGGTATCGTCAAGACCAACTGCATTGGATTTTACAGCTTGAATCTTTCAACAGTTTGCACATGGTGAAGCATTGAAATCCATATTTGTTTGCATAAACACGAAAAAAGTTTTGATCATAAAAGTAGTAGTGTACTTACTAAACCGATATCACGAATTTTTTTCTACGTTTTTTTAATGTTCACTGCAGTTAGAAATTTTTTCCCATAGTAGTTTGATTTATCGTGTTTATTTTTGATACAATAGCTCTTCTTGTCACTCAAAAACAATTTAGTAGATCGTAAGTTTTGTAGCGTTGTCAGCGTTCAATTAATAATTTTGTTTCCAAAGTGTGCCGAAGTGTAGCCTCCAGTGCTCTCATCAAAATTCTAACTTAGATGCGACTGCCTTAGTCCATTGGTCAAGGAATTAATGTGAAGAAACTAAAATAGTTTTAAGTAGCAAAGTGGTTACGGTAACAACTAAAGGCACCGTTCAATTGCATGCTTTTATGCGGCTTGTCGATGGGATACTCAAGTTGAAAAAGATTCCTGCCTCTACTCAATGAAGCAAATAAAGGCGATGCATAAGGAGGATGAAAGACTCATGGCCGGTTTCTCATTACACGATTATCTTTTTTCCAACAAAAACCTGCACATTAAAAAAATTTGGTTTTCTCAATGTCTTGCTTCTGTTCTTTCGCAAAGCTAACCAGCACTCATCTGCCAATTATATAATTTCCTTTTATTCGCCGTACAAATAAATTAAATCAGCTGACTCCCAACTTTTACAATTATGTTGATAGGGTTGCCACATATATATAGTAATAAATATATATATCTAGGCACATTTTGACTAGATTTGTTACACTTGGTAACAGAAAATTGTTCAAACAGGTGATTTTGCTGTTAAGCAAATATTTTTTATAATACGTACTTTTCGCTTATAGTCCATTACTATAGTTTCACAACTTTTGTGGCTTATAAACGAATTTGGACTATAACCGATTTGTTTTATAAGCCATTTTATGGATAATAAGTAAAACCTAGTCCACTTTTTGACTTTTTAAACATTTTTTATTCAATAAAACCACTCTGTAGAAACAAAAGAAAAGTTTGTTTAAAACATTACCAAATATTGATTTAATTTAAATAAATAGTTAAAAAAAATATCTTTTTTATTAATTTATTCAAATGCTTTAAAAGCTTACAATAAAAACACAAATTTTAATAATTTCAATGCTTCTTACGCCTTAAGTATGAGATTCATTTAAATTCTTTGGATGACGAAATCAAACACATGGTTCCTTACATGAGGTCTTCACCTGAAAATTTTTTGTTATACCAAACATCAAAGTCTATATAAAAAACTCTAATATTTATGAGAGCGTTTTTTTTTTATTAAAAAAATATAAAAAACAGAGTGGACTATAAGCGAACATTTTTGCATAAAGAATTATATACGCATGCTAAGAAAATATGGCTTTAAACGAAAATGGACTACAAGCGAAATCGACCTTAGAACAAACAATTTGTCCGTTTTTGGACTTTAAGCGGAATGGACTATAAGCGAAAAGTACTGTAGTTAAATTTATTCCTTATACATGTTTTTCTTTGATAAGCAATTAATTTCTTGTTAATGTTTATATTATACTATAAGAAAACAAAAATTTGTGGTTTAAAACGTGCATCAGTTGGAAATTTTCTGTAAGCAAATAAAAAATATGTTTTTTGAATGTAATTTTATCATTGTTGCATGGTAAAATAGGAATGTCTTGTAGGAGCTTTTTTCTTATAAGTATTTTTCTTATAGAGAATACTTTTTTATAATTGACAAATACATACATATAAAAAAAATTAAAACACGGTGCTTTTGCCTTTGCATTCTTAAAATCGGACTTTTCTTATATAAGATGTTCTTATATCGGTTATATAGTTTACAAGGTTTTCCTTAATTCATTAGGTGTAAAATAGATGTTACGTTTACATCTAGACATTATGGCGGCCTTAAAATTATTTTCTCTGACAACATAAGCCGCTCATCTCTATACGAATTGGATTGGTAGTTTAACATTGAGCTCAAACTGAGTTTAGGCTATCAAAATATATATTTCGAAAAAAGCTTGTTGGATCGAAAATCAGAACATTTCAAAATACTAAAAAATAATACTGCGAACAATGTGATATTTGCAAATATACAAGATTTTTCTACAGGATAAGTTATGATATTATAGGTTATTCTTTAGAAATATAATTATCTTTATTATTACATTCAGCTACATACTTACAATCGCAAAAGACTCGCTGAACTTGTAACAAAGTTATCAGGCATTGCCTTTAGCCGATTGTTGTTAAGGCGTCTTCGTCAAGTTGTAACAGTTAAGTAGAAATGGTAAGTTCAAATATAGCGTGTAGTTGTGTTGATTATTGATTCCATTGTAATGGAACATATGCAAAATAAAAAATATAAATGAAAAATTACAAATGATAAACAAAAGACAAATCAAAACAAGAAATTAAACTAATAAATATGTATAGACTTAAGTGCATTGAAAAGTTTGAAGGGCCTTAAACCAAGAAAGTACTGATAAATACTTACCGGCCAAACTTCTTTAAATGGTGATTTAATATAAATATTATTATTAGTATATCAACTTAAGGTTCTTTAAATATAATAAGTATATATACTTAAATACAAACATACACAGAAAGAAAAAAACTCGGGATAAATAAAGTTTTTAATACTTGCTTTAAGTACGAGTCGTACTTTAATATTTTAGTACGAATAACACTAAAGGCTCAGTTAGTTGCGAATCAGCTGCTTCATTTTGTTGTATGTAAAGCAATTAGACAATTATAGTTAGCAGTAAGATGTTACGTCTCAATCTGTAAGAAATAGATTGGTCTTACGTTTTTACGGTACTCTTACTCCCGGCTAACTGAGCTTTTAAACGTATTTGAAACAATCCTAGACGGGATAACTTTCGAAAGCCAAAATAAGTATGAAATTCTTAACTAAGTAAAAAAAAATTGAACTTTACGTTGGTAGTGCCACGCTAAGAAAATAATTGAAAAAAATCAAAAATTGTTAATTTGAAAACAAAATTTTTAACAATTTAATAAAAAGTCCATTTAATCGGTAAAGCCTAAACTCCATATTCGAGATTTTACCCTATTTGGAAATGGCGACGCAATTTTGTGTGTGGCGACATGGCGATTTTTTTGGCGAAATTAAAAAAAATTTACGATTATTCTGTCGATTTCTAAAACGCAAAAATTTTTACAAAATTTTAAAATTGCAATACGAATGCGATTGTTTTAGGTGATAAATTGATAATATTGCCAGATACATTAGATTGAAATTATTAAAAAAAATGTTTCCAAAGAAATTTGGAATAAAGCTTACGCATTCTTAGTTTTTCGTTCATTTTCCTTATCAGAAGTTATCAATCATCGGATATTTACCGAAATATTTATTTTGCGAAATAAATTATAAAAACTGAATCGTTTTCGATTTCACATGAAATGGGATTTTTAAAACAAATAAATAATAATGTATGCAAAAACTGTTGAATTAATAGCGAAAGAAATCAGAAAATTTTTAAAAACAGTATCATTAATATAAGGTTTTTTATAATAATATCAAGCATATTTTTCAATGTGGAGTGCAGAGCGAAAAAAATGCGCAATTTTTTTTTTATACATTTTGACTTTTTTTACGAAATAAAATCAAAAATGTCTTTTAAGCCTTACTTAGAATATTAAAAAAAATAACTATGGCCCTTATTACGGTTCACAACTCAACTCAGTTTGTATTATGGTTTACAACTTTGCTATATTGCGGTGAACAAAACATAAAAAAATTACAACTGAACACAACCAGTTGTCTTAATTACAACTCAACTGAGTTGAGTGGTAAACCGTAATAGGGGCCATATTCACTTGAAATTTTTGAAAACCCTGATTTTATATAGAATCGAAAATGAATCTGGGTTAGAAGGTAATTTTTAAAAATTATTCGTTTAGAAGACTGAGTTGAATTTAAGAACTGGAAAGTTTAATTCCAAATATCCAATTTGAATAAACCTTTTAAGACATTTATCCTTTGCTTCAAATTAATACAAAATTTTATCATATTCTGACTTATACTCACATAGAAAATCACTCCTATAAATAATGATTTTTTTGCATCAAACTATACTGATTTTGCATACTTGATTCTTAAGATAATCAGCCTTCTTATGACAATTGCACTTTTTAAAATAGCAGATATAAAATATATAAAACTTTTATTTGGCAATTTTTGGCAAATTTTTTTACCAAAAATTTAGGAAAATAAATTTTTGTCGATTTTCAATATGCTATTTGGTGATGAAGGTGAAAAAAATCTGACAACCCTATACATCATTTATTACATCACTGTGCAAAATATGTTCCAAAATATGTTTAGTAATAACTGTAAGAAATAACTGAAAAAAACTAGTTTTTGGGAATTTTCGTAAGTTTTTTGGAAGTTGTCGAAATCCTATTGAAATTTTAAAATAAATTTTAAATGGCTAGTATAATGCATTATTAAATCTATTCAGTTGTAAAATTGTCACCGATATTTTTCAAAAAGATCGAAACTGTTGTACAGCGTTACTTTCTTATTCATTTGACAGGCTTTTCGTTGGTTTTTGACAGCAGCTAAAGCATATTATAGTTAGTCCTAAAGTCTTTTTAACCAGAATTGCAAAATCTGAATAAAATATTTTCTGAAATCAATAAAACACCGTTGTTATCATCCGACAAAAAATTAAAACATAAAGACCAGTGTTTAAAAAGCTGCAGTTGAGATAGTAAAAGTCAATAGTTTGTGCTGTAACTTTAACTTCTTCATCTGTGATTGGACAAAAATAAACTGTTGCTTTAACTTCTGATTCACTAAATGAAAACAGTTGCAGTCAAGGCAAAAGCAAAAACAAAAAATTTTTACGTACACAACAATGAACATCGGAAGTCGACGTTTTCGGAAGTGTTTGGTTTGACAGACTGAAAATTAAAAAAAAAATCCCGTAGTTAACGAAGATGGGGCGGACGTTGGGATGTCATAACCTTTTTTATACCCTCCACCCCTACTAGTGATGAATGAGTGTGAAACTTTTTTATTAATCATCTCAGACTCCATAAAATATCGGACATATTCTGGTAATCGCAAAACGCTTAGCATTGGCGATTCTGACTTGAAATCGCATAATAGGCCTTCTGTGAATTGCAAACGCAAGGAGTTTGCAAACTTAAAACTGCACAAGTATGCTCAAGTGAACTAGAATATTTGTAAGAAACTATGGCGGATCGAAAGCTAAACGCACGTATTTCATAACACAATAAAATAAATCGGGCGTTTTGCGTTTTCTATTCGTGCGATTGTCAAAACATGCCCATATATACATTCTGACTGCTTGAGTAATTCTAAATCGATTTGGCCATGTCCGTCTTCCATACAGTTAGGATACTCCCTCTCTGAGCCCTGTATCACCAACCTCGTTGCCGACTTTGTTGCAGTGACCCGGCACCCAGCACAACCTTAGCACATACTCCCCTAAGACTCCTTCCAGAGCCATCCTACAATTATCAACCAGCCTGAAGTTCACATAACAGCCCCTTATAGCCATAAGATCCGCCTGGCTGTCCACATAAAAAGTGACCTCGGAGCCCCTATCAATGTTGTCCCTCATTAGTTCCACGGCCCTAAAGACCCCCTAAAGACCTCCGCCTAAAAACACTGCAGTCGTCAGGAAGCCTAAATGACCTTCTGATGTCCAGATCCTCAATGTAGACCCCAGTACCGTGCCTCTCATCTTCGAGCCATCAGTGAAAATAGCAAATCCACTAAATAATATGGTCCTACCTGACCCGCCCTCCATAGAAACCACTATAACCTTTTTATTCCTTTTTTTTTTTTTTTTATTCCTTTTTTTTTTTTTTTTAATTCCGCTAATCCCGCGAAGCTTTACGCTTGTCTGCAACCGCTTAAAATTAACCCTAGTACTCACATAATCAGTGGAGCCGGGCGATCCCAGCAATAGCCACCAGCCTGCGTGACGTTCCTCAACAATCCTAACTCCCTTAGGCTAAGCATGCTCCTGGCTGCCATTTCCATCACATACTGCTCAAAAGGCAGAAGATGTAGAATGACATCCAGAGCCTCTGAGGAGTACATCTCATGGCACCTGTCATGCCGATTGGAGCACACCTCTAAGCCTTAGACAGAAGTTTGCTTCGACTAAACAATCTCAATGACTCCTACCAAACACAGCATCCATAAGTAAGAATGGGTCTAACCACCGAAGTGTACAGCCATCCCACTACTGGCGGTCGGAGTCCCCAGCTCCTACCTATTGATGATCTGCAAGCATAGTAGGCATTGAGAAATAAAGCTTGCTCTAAGAAAAAAGTGTAGTACGCCTTTATCCGTAACAAATAATATTTTGGTAGCAGAATACGGTCATTTATATATTCATTTTATTTATTTATTTATTTAAGTCCATGGATTTAAATCCATACAGACTATAGTTAAAAGCCAGCGAAGACTGTTGTTAGTAAAACCCATTATGGAAAGTTTTTTACGAAGAAAACTATGGTTGACTTTATCAAAAGCTTTAGTGAAGTCTGTGTATATAACGTCCGTTATTTGGGTATTATTGAATCCATTATGAATAATAGTGGTTAGTTGTAATAGGTTGGTAATTGCTGAGCAATCTTTTCTAAAACCATGTTGGAAAGGTGATAGTAATGAAGATGCTTGACGAGAGAGAGAAAGACAGCTGTCTTGAGCTCCAGGGAGGACCTGACTGCTCAAGCACAGTGATTTTAGTCTAAATATTCAAAAATAGTTTTATAGAAAGTATTAATCATAGTATGCAGTGTCATTTGAAACAGATAACTTATCAAGCCAATTTATATTATTTAGAAGAAAATTTAACTCGTTGGAACTTGTTCGTTTGAAACAGTAGACTTTATTGTTATTGACCATAGCTTTACGTTTAACAAATGGAGTGTTACAAGAAATTGCAATAGTAGGATGATAACGATCTTCAGGTTTTGAAATTGGAAAATCACGAGTTAATTAACAGTCAGCAGGTCCATTCACAAACACCAAATCTAATAGTTTTCCTTATTCGTTGTAAAAACCGTTAAATTTGAAAAGGCACAAGTCAAAAAGATTATTAAAAAATACATCGATATTGTCATTGCAATTTATGGGAGTATAATAAATTGAATCTGGTAAGAGTCTCGAAGAAACTGCGGGCAAGTTAAAGTTGCCAAAAACCAATATTGAATCATCTGCTGGGCACACGATACGACGGATTAAATGTTCTCGTAATGTTGATTATAAGTTAGAGCATCAGAATTCGGTTGAATATATGAACAGTAGACTGGTCGCATCTTGTATGGGATTTTTTTTTTTTTTTTAATTTAAATGTTTGCGCTGCTTTAAATATGAGGTTTGGTGTAAGAAATCAAGTCCTAATTTTTCAGCTCAATCCGACGGTGCCTAGTCGTGCCAAGTGGGGACCAAAGTTCCCCATATGATGAAAAAAACATCTATTCAATCAGATACTAGTTGAAAAGCCGGTCCCAAAGACAGAAAATCAAAAATCTGGCATCGTTACGATCTTCCGCAGAGAAAGTACTTTAAGTATGCCAAATTTCAGCTTCATATGTCATCCGATGGCTTCAGAAAGTTGCGGAAATAATAGGACATACATACAAACATCCGCAAATACTAAGAAATTATATATTGTATAGATAGATTAAAGTATCTGCTAATTAATATTTTAGTATGATACGAACGAACGATTTTTAACCTAATTCAGGTACGCTGAATCCAGTGGCGCTAGCCGTTTTTTTAGGTTAGCTCTGGTTTTCGAGATATACTGTTATTTCGAAAATGAAGGAGGCTGCACAACATATGTTCGGGTTACTCAAAAACGGTTTAGCTTATTGAAAAAAATAAAAAAATCCGAAATTCCGCAATAAAATTTACTTTACCCAATAAAAAATTTTATCATTTTGCGAAGCACTAAAGGTACATTTAAAAAAATAAGCGCTTCAACAGATTTGCCAAAAAATTGGAAACACATTGAAGCTAGCACCTTCAAAAGTGGAATTTTGGACGAAGAAGTGGTACGAATTTTAACAACATCGCACTTAGATTTTTTGAAAAATTTTTGTATAAATGCGTTAAAATTCCATTACGTGCGTGCAGATTATAAAGAGTTGCTTGAGTTAACACTCCATTTTATTGGGGAGCGGGTACCAGATTTTTTACAATTTCGTTTGCCTGGTGCAACATCGCATGCACGATTCATGTCAAAGTGCATTTATTGTTACAAAATATTTCTATTTCGCGAACAGTTCAAATTGACAGCAGCAGAATTGAAAAGTTTTCGGAGCATTTGCTTGTTTTTGACTATCATATATGTACCTTATTGGTTCCGATGTGTGAACGCTATAGTACTTTTCGCTTAGTCCATTCCGCTTAAAGGCCAAAAACGGATATAAGCCAAAACTAATATATACTCACGTGCAGATTTTTTCGAATTTCATACAAATTATTTGTCCTAAGGTCCATTTCGCATGTAGTCCATTTTCGTTTAAAAGCCACATTTTCTTAGCATACGAATATAATTCTTTATGCAAAAATGATCGCTTATAGTCCACTCTGTTTTTAATATTTTTTTAATCAACTTGTAACATGTTTTTATTTACATTTCTGGTAACTATTATAAATACCAAATTTCGCAATTTATATTTCATAACATGGTGTCTTCATCTGACCATTTTTGTTTTTATTGTATTATTTTTTGTTTTAACTATTTATTTAAATTAAATCAAAATTTGGTTATGTTTTAAATAAACTTTTGTTTAAAAAAGAGCAGTTTTATTGAAGAAAATAATTTGTATAAAGTCCAAAATGTGGATTATACACTTATAAGCCATTAAATGGCTTATAAAAAAAATCGGTTATAGTCCAAATTCGCTTTTAGTCCACAAAAGCTGTGCAACTATAGTAGTGGACTATAAGCGAAAAGTACTGTAGAAGCGCCAAAGCTGGATCTTGATTTCATTCAAAACGTTGTATCTAATTTTGATAAAGAAGTTTCGACTGCATTGTTGCAAAAAATAAGAAAGCATTTGTGGTATTTGACAGAAGAAACAGTTGGCCTTGCATTTTTCGATGAAAGCGTGCCGTTGGAAATAAAAAAGATGATGGTCCAAAAACTCGACATCGGCAATGACATACATGGAAATTATGAAAAAATTTCGAAAAGGAATGTTGTCAATATGGATGAAATTTTCTCTTACGTGTCAAGAGATATATCCGATTTTGTTTCTCCACTGACAAAGAAATTTTTTTCCCGATTAGCCATAGATCCAAAATTTTTAGAATCGGAACCTTCTCAATGGCAGCAGAGGGATGATTACTGCGCTGGAAAAGCTGTCTGTCAACATTTGAAAGTTGTAAATGCTGCGGCAGAAAGAGCAATTAAACTCATCACGGATTACAATAAATCGTTAACATACGATGAGACAGATAAGCAGTACCTACTCCAAGTTGTTGAGCACTATCGTCATTTATATCCGTCCCACAACAAATCTTCTCTTTTAAAATAATCAACTTAATAAAAACATTCAAATAAATGTATACATTTTTTTTTTAAATTATTGTAGAAGCCTAGCTGCACTTTCCAATTTTTAATGAATTTTTTAAAAATAAAAATTTCAAAATTTTTATAAAAAAAATTATTTTTTTTTTCAAAAAAAAATTATGTTTCTAAAATGACTGCGCATATAAGAAAATAGTTTTACCTTTCTAAAAGTAAATTTTATTGCGGAATTTCGGATTTTTTTATTTTTTTCAATAAGCTAAACCGTTTTTGAGTAACCCGAACATATGTTGTGCAGCCTCCTTTATTTTCGAAATAACGGTATATCTCGAAAACCAGAGCTAACCTAAAAAAACGGCTAGCACCACTGGATTCAGCGTACCTGAATTAGGTTAAAAATCGTTCGTTCGTATCATACTAAAATATTAATTAGCAGATACTTTAATCTATCTATACAATATATAATTTCTTAGTATCTGCGGATGTTTGTATGTATGTCCTATTATTTCCGCAACTTTCTGAAGCCATTGAATGATATATGAAGCTGAAATTTGGCATACTTAAAGTACTTTCTCTGCGGAAGATCGTAACGAAGCCAGATTTTTGATTTTCTGTCTTTGGGACCGGCTTTTCAACTAGTATCTGATTGAATAGATGTTTTTTTCATCATATGGGGAACTTTGGTCCCCACTTGGCACGACTAGGCACCGTCGGATCGAGCTGAAAAATTAGGACATGATTTCTTACACCAAACCTTATATTTTAAGTAGCGCAAACAATTAAATTTAAAAAAAAAAAAAATTGCGACCAGTCTAATGAACAGGTATATACATATGTTTGTGTTTTAGTTTAATACGAACAGCAATAAATTCTATTTTATGAGGAGTGTTAGTTTTATGGTGTTTTCTTTTCTACAAAAAATGTCACATTTTATTTAAAAAAAAGCAATTTGGTGTTCGTTTTTCAAAAAATGCTTTGCTCTCTAAAAAGGCAGCGTGTTTTATTCTAAAAAAATTCACCCTTAAATGCCTTAAGGTATTGCACTTTACGCCCCGTATAAATCGAGAGTGTTGACAACGCACTGTAAAAAGATGGCTTCTGTTTATATATGGGGTTACCAGACGAAGTTGGAAAAAATCGCCTTCTATCAGGACAGTAAAAATTTCAAGTTTTAATAGGTATTTTTGCTATTATTTTATAGTAAAAAAACAAAAGAAAGCATTACATTGTTAATGGTAGGTTGTCAGTGGTATAAAATTTAAATGAATTCGGTTTTATAAAATTATTTTTGAAAATACGTCAAATCAAAAAATCATAAAAACTTGGTGTTAACTTTACTTGTTTACATATTGTATGAAAAACAAACTAAAGAAATAGGAATTTCGTCATTCATTTTGTTCATTTATTTATTTATTTAATATCAATTTATTAACAAATTTGGGTTTATGTATATTTTTCTTTTAATTTATGTACATAAATATTTTTTTTATATGGAGAAATACCATGAGTTTTTGAGGATATAGCAAAATGTTGTAAATTTGTGAATCAATACAATTAAAATAATTAAAGTATTTTTGAATTATTAAACAAAAACAAATTATTTTTATTGAAACATTAATGCAGAAAGCCATGCCTAGCAAACCCTACAACATGGCATTTTATTCTGACTTTTTTCTTAAAAAATAAATAAATATAAAATTATTGTAAAATTCATGGTAGAATAAGTACAAGGTATAGTCATTAGACATTTTGTTCTCAATTTTAAAACCCATATAACGTCAAACAAAAGAAAATAAGGAAAATAATTTAAACAAGCGCCAAAACTAAAATAAATTAATTTGAAATTACATGGGATAATAATGGCAACTCTCCGTAATGAACATACTTGGCACGTATTTTACTATGGTAAAATTATCAAAACATGGCTTTTCGCGTTTTTATGACGAGGTACTGCCTTATGTCCTATAATTATATACATTTGCTTTATACTTACAATCTTTCTAAAGAAATTAAATCCTGCAACGAGCCTTTCTCTATTGTGTGTATTTGATTATCAGTCAATTGCCTAAAAATTAAAATGTTTAATTAAAAATAAATAATCAATGAAAAAAAATATTAACGTCAAAAGTTGCGCTCTTGGGAAAAAGCAAAAGTGCAAAAACATAACAACAACCATATAGACAATTATTTCGCACAAACGATACACAATTGTCAAGGGGTAAATTAAGTGCAAGATTATTAGAGTAAAAGTATAAAAATTGTGCAACTTTTTATGTCATTGCCGAATTGAAAATGCTTAAAAAGTACTCATAAAACCTTTTGAGGTAGATAAGTTATAAATTAAATCAATAAAATAATTAGAATTGTGGTTATTTTTTTGAACTATTTATGGTTTTTAATCCAAATTTTTAATATTTTTAATCAGGCTTAAGTTCATCAAATTTAATTTTCATTAAATTATTTTTATGAAGAAAGGAATTTTACAACATGAAAATCAATAAAACTAATAATTTTGTGTATTTTTCAAGAAACCTACGGTTCGAATTCATTAAAAAAAATGCTTTTTAAATAAACGCAAGTGCACGCATCTTGGGATATTGTCAAATGGAAGGTGCGTTGTTTACAAAATCGTTTCGGAACTATACTATTTTGCACAGTTGCAAGGGTAAACAAATTTACGTGAATGCCTTTATTAATTAAATTTTTTTTACAATTGACTCTTGGTTTTTATTGAAATTTTTTTACTACCTATTCACCTGGATTTTGAAAAATAACTGGAAAAAATAACTGAAATTAAAATTTTACTTCAGATTTTATTTTGCCATGAAAAAAAAATTTAACAGCAAGGAAACGTAACACTTAAAATTCTTTTATCATATTACAAATTTATTATCAGGGCGAATTCACTACAAGTGGCAGCGGAAATCCTGCTGACTTTGACAGTTCGAATTAATTGGTTTTGGTTTCATAATGTTTTATTTATAAACAGTCGACATTTCGAGTCGTAAACACTAACCTTATTCATAAAAATTAAAACAGGTTAATAAAAGGTTTATGAAACGAATTTTCTATGAAAATCGGTGTAATACGCCTTCTATAAACCTGATCTATTTATTATGAATAGGGGGTTAATAATGCAATGGAAAAAACACCTGTTCTCTCTGTGGTTTTTGTACTGTTGTAGAATTGCTGCATAAACAGTCATGTTATGGATCGCGTGAAATTGTAATCATTGGAGACTTTCAGTTAAATTTTTGTTTAAATTAATATCGTTTTTATTCATTTTAAGATAAGTTCTAATGAAGATAAGCTGTACTCATACTATGAATTACATATACATATAAAACAAAATTATAACATGAACTTTTAACACTGGGTCGTTTTCAACGTTTGCTCTTTTTGTTTAGTCACATATATATTTTTTTGAGTTATTTAATAACTCTATTACTTTAGTTGTAAGCAAAAATTTTTGAAAAATTTTGCATTTTTCATCAAAATTTAGTCTTATTAAAATTGAAGGCTTTTTTCGGTCATTCTTGTGTGTAAAGATTATTAGAAATACCTTAAGTCCATGCACAAAAAGTACTACTATGACTAACAAACTAACAAACGAGATCAATTTATATAAATGTTGTACTTCATGTTCATCGCATTTTTGAAAAACTGGACCGTATCTTATTAATTGGCATAGTTGGGGTTAGTGCAATAAATATTGATTTAAATCAGCAGTGCACTATCACTTAATAAAACTGCAAAGAAATTAGTTTGCACTCTTTTATACCAGCTTTAGTGATGATTGCAATTTTTTAACTACCACTAAAATTTTATTAGTGATATTGCAAATTTTTTCAATATCATGCAAAAATCTACACTATTCAAATAGTGCAAAATTTGGACTTGCAATCAAAAAAGCTGCATACAAATATTGTATCACTAAAATTTAAAAAATGTAACTTTGTATTTGTATAGTTTTTGATTTTTTTTGGAGGATATGCACAATCAAAGAACATTCAACAAAGTTAAAGTTTGTCAATAACGGTATAATGATTGGCTTTAATCATGGAAACACAAGTTTTTGATTTTAAATTTAGTGCAACAATTTTAGTTGCACTCAAATGAGTGAAGAAAAAAAAGTTGCAATAAACTGATGATTGCTTTTTTTTAAATCAAACTATTTTTTTTTTTTTGAGTGAAAAGTTTTTTAACATCACTATCACTCATGTTTAGTGAGGTTTCAAATTTTCAATTCATCACTCAACATCAAGAAAATGATTGCAATATTTTTGCACTATCACTAAGTGTGAGTTGAAACTGCAAAATGAGGGTACTACCCCCATCTATGTTAATTGGAATGTCTGTCGGCAAATTAGGAATTTTCTTCTTACATTTTTTTCTAAGTATATGATTTTGTTCTGTTTAATAATAAACATAATTAATAAAAAAGTAATTTTTCAAAATTAAATAAAGTTTTTTAACTGGATAAATTGCATTTTAGCTCGAACCTGGACAACACCCAAAAAAAACTGGACAATCCAGGTCAATCCAGGTCGTCTGGCAAACCCTAATAAACACATATGTTTATATTCTTTATAATATTAATGGGTAGGGTAGATTCTTTATATACCTTTTACGCCAACTGTATACATCGTGATGTGTGTACTAAATAAAAATAGTATACCAATCGACACGACCTAACGATGGTTGCTCGTTTGGCTGGCATGCACTTAACAAATCCTTTATTACTAGATTACCGTTGGTTGGGCCGACAACTGGCCATACAAGTAAGTTTTAATTTATCTTATAGCCTTTTTGCACTGATAAACATCTACCAACAATTTGCGAAGATGTTAACATCTTCCCATAAAGAATGCATACGGCTTAAAATCAACACCTTCCAATATCTTTACAAGATGGTCCTTTTTCATTTTATTCCATTCTCAATCTTTCGATTATTTTAGTGTCATTAATAGAAAAGTGGTTCGGTTTACTCCCTTTATAATAACCGTTGAGTTCTTTCAATTGCAAATCAAATTAAATAAACACACTAATTCAACTTAGCAAACATTTTTAAAATTAATTATTATGTTCACAAAATGTGTCCAATACTGTTAGCCTCGAACCGAACCGTTTAATGTCTCTAAACAAACTAAACTAATTATTCATGTGTCGCCCCTTCTTATATTTCATAACTATTTCTAGACTTTTCCTGAACCACCCTGTAATAAAAATGTATTCTCCCTTATCGGGGTTGGCGAATTTAAAATACGCCTGCGACTGTTTGGTAATAGATTAAAAGTAATGGTGGCTATTCTGAAATACGCGTCGAATAAGTGAACATTTACATGAAAACAAAAACAAAACCAAATTGACAAAAAGCTTTTTCTATTGGCAGCGCACACTGGGGATTTTTGTATGGAGGTGAGGAAAAAAATATATTTTTCAAAAAATATAATGGTTTCATCACAAATTTAGTTTTATTTATATAGTAATACACAAAAGTAATCAAAATAAAGAAAGTTAGAGAAATATATATCGTTACCTACAATGTAAAAAGCCCTAACTAACAAAAAAAATTTAAATGATTTTTTTAATTCATTATTTATTTTAAATCTATTTTTAATTTCATCACAAACTTAGTTTTATTTATATAGTTATATACAAAAGTAATCAAAATAAAGAAAGCTAGACAAATGTATATCGTCACCTACAATGTAAAAAGCCCTAACTAACAATAAATTTAAATGATTTATTTAATTTTTAATTTACTATTTATTTTAAATCTACTTTTTAATTTATTATTCTAAAAGAGCCTTAACTTCGTCGCTTATATCACTATGCTTTTTCTGGCTAAATGAAGGAGTCAAGTGTGAGATCATGGGATCTGATGTTACCATCATTCGGTGCATAATATCTTCGTTCGTGGCAATTCGACTGCATTTTCTGGAGTGTCTAAGGCGATATTTTTTATAGTTTTTGTTACGACTTTCCTGAGCCTCTTCGGATAATAAGCCTACAGGAAAAATACACTTTTCAATTATATATTTTCCATGAATCAGAATTTCGTGGAGTGTTGGTGGCATATTGTACCACTCGTACAGTCTCCAGACAAAAATTACCAATTTTTTTCGGATCTAGTGCATCGGTAATGGTTATAGCTTCGAGAATTGTTGAAAACCTCTTGATTATGTCTTCATCTAGACCCGTGATTTCGGAAATCAAAGCAGGATTAGCAAATAATCTCCGTGACGTATTTCCAGAATTCAATATTTTACTGAAAGGTACTTATTAATACGCGCATCTTTTAAGGGTGGCTATATAACTGTTTCGTGTGCGTAGCCAACGAAAAAAACCCAAATAATTAAAAAAGTGCACTTTCCTTTTTTCCTTTCAATTTTCCACGCACATTTATTACCGCTTATTACTTTGCTTTTTTTTAATTCTGAGAATCATAAAAAAAAGTCATAAATGTTTTTGCAAAGAATTTTGTGCATATTTCGAGCAAATTTTTGAAATGCATACCTTCACTTAATTGTGAATAAAAGCGAAACGCGTTCATCGATTTTCATGATTTATGTCTCATTTTTTTTCATAGGTTATGCGACTTTACGTGAAAGTAATAGGACTTGAAACTTTTTTGTACTGTTTTGGATTTTTTATGAATTAAAAATAAAAAATTAAAATTGTTTGGGCAAAAAATATTTTTTTCTTCATACATTTATTTATAACTGCGAAACAGTTGCTTATGTAGCAAAATGTTATATAAACAGATGAAAGTAATTGTAAGTCTTGATTTTTCTAAATTTTTTCAGCAAAATCCGACTAGTGGTTCTCGAGTTATGTTAAACAAAAGAGCCTTATCAGAATTGAGTCCCGAATCAATCGGCTGAAAAATGTTGTACTGTGTAATGCAACAAATTGAGAGGTGGCACCTGGTGGCACTTGAAATTGATTAATAACGTTAAAACAGATATAAGACAATGTATAAGGTGTGATGTTAAACTGAGGAAAAGTAAAGATAAAATTGCAGGTCCAAATGTTTGGAGAAAAATGGGATTTTTGTTATATGTTCATAAAAATACACAAAAAAAGTCTCTGCAGATTTTTTTGTTCAATTTTAGTATACTGAAATATACTACTTTAAATAGAAAAAAAAAGAAAAACGTTTAAATTCTTAGGTTTAAATTAAGTTGGTTCGGTAAAACACACAAGTTCTGAGTTTGAGACGGATATAAAAAAAAACTGGCAGTCAGATCGGAGTAAATCTGTTTGATTTGATTGTACCATTTAGTCTAAAATTGCAACATATCACTGCATATTGCATGAAGACTATGTTGACAATTTGACTTTTTTCCGCGAAATCCAAAGTGTGCAGCGCTGCAAATACATACGTATCAGGGATGGGAAATGGGGTTTTGGATTTTGGACCAACTTCAATAACAAAACGGCGGTACCAATTTTCTGGCTCATCTTTTGATATTGGTATTAAGAAAAAGGACTTTTTATTAATTAAGAATTTTTTTAAACCCCCAATGTTCAAAAAAAGTACAACTGATACAAAGTGTCCATCCCTGATATAAATGAGTGAATAGAAAAACCAAAAAAGTTTAATTTTAATAAACATCAATGAAACCTATTTAAAAAATATAACATAAAAAAAGTTAAAATTCTTGCTGTTGCTTTTTCCTTCAATAACAACATTTCCAATTTATAAAAATACACGCAATTTTAATTTTTATACAATGTCTACATACAGCGCTGGCAATTTTTGGCATGCAATTATTTGACAATTATTGTCAGTTCAGACGAATTTTGTTGTAATAAGACACACCATCTATATTAGGGGTTTTCCCGGATATTTCAATTATTATATTTCCCGCTTTCCCGGTATTTTTCTTGCGGGATCCCCGGAATATAGAAAAATTCCTCATAGTTTAAGAAAACAGCTATTTATTAGGGAGATCGATTATTCGACTTTTTTCAATAACCGGTTTTCGAATATTCCAAATAGTAGCTAATTTAAAAAACCCGGGTTTCGGTTAAGCATTTTTTTTTTTTTTTTCCTTTTCATTATTTATTTATTGAATCTTCATATATTAAATATGAACTAACAATAATTAATCAAATCTTATCCTAAAAATTTATTTTATGTCCTGCCAGTGCCAGACAAAAATTTTCTTCATCACGGGTTCTGTTCACATATGTAGGTGTTTATCGCTCATCTTAATGGGTAAGTGCTGCAGTGTCTCTTCTTCTTAAGCGAGTGTGGCCACTATCATTTAAAATATTTCGAGCTAGTGGATTAGGGTGCAACTCTAGCCTTTTTAAATATTTTACCGCATACTTCGTAATAATAGTCCTTACCAGTGGCACATTGAGATCCTTGTGGATATTTGAGTTTTTAACATACCAAGGGGCAGCTGTGATTATTCGAAGAAGTTTATTTTGGCGCCTTTGAATTTTTTCGATATTTGAAGCCGAGGCAGTGCCCCATAGTTGAATACCGTAGCACCATATTGGCTTTAAAATAGCGTTGTAAAGTAGTAGTTTGCAATCGAGACTAAGAACTGAATTTCTTCCAATAAGCCAGTTAATTTGAATTGCTTTTAGTTTCATTTGGGTTAATTTTGCTTCTATATGGCATTTCCATGTTAAACGCCGATCTAGATGAATACCGAGATATTTTACATGCAATTGTTGAGGCACTAGTTGATTATTGATTTTAATAGGGGAGCATGTTTCCCGACGCAAAGTGAATGTTATATGTACGCATTTTTGCTCATTGACCTTTATCCTCCATTGCGTTAACCATAGTTCGAGCTGAAATATATGATCCTGCAGGTATCGAGATGCTTCACGACTGTTCTCGTGTACGCTTAGAAAAGCTGTATCATCAGCAAAAGTTGAGGTTAGGGTGTAATTGTTTGTTGGCATGTCCGAGGTATATATTAAGTAAAAAAGTGGGCCAAGGATGCTTCCCTGAGGGACTCCAGCTTCAATTGGCTGAGGAGAACTTACAAAATCACCTTCTTTAATAATAAATTTTCGACCGACCAAGTAGCTTTCTAGCAGCTTGTGTGTGTTAACCGGTAGGTTTAGCTTCAATTTATGTAATAAGCCTACATGCCAGACTTTATCAAAAGCTTGAGAAACATCGATGAAGAGAGCGGAGCAATATTTTCTTTCTTCAAAGGCTTTTCTTATGGCGTTTACTATTCGATGGGTTTGTTCAATTGTGCTATGTTCTCTTCTGAAACCGAATTGATGGTTAGGTATACACCCATTATCATTTAAAATTGGGGTTAATTTTGACGCTAAGAGCTTCTCAAACAGCTTTGATATATTAGACAATAAGCTAATAGGCCTATATGACTCAACTTTTGTGTGATCTTTTCCTGGCTTTGGTATCATCTTTACTAAGGAGACCTTCCATTCTTGAGGGTAGTATTCAAGGCGTAAAATAGCATTAAAAATATAAAGAATAATTTTCTTTGCTATTCGAGGTAGCTCCAAAAGCATTTTGTTGCTTATCTTATCAAAACCAGGGGCTTTCTTGGGGTTTAAGTTACAAATAGCCTTTTCGATTTCTCTCATCTCAAATCTTAGGGGAACAGCTGCTCTAGCAGCAACAGGTGGTAACTCGTCCGCTATGTCGTCAGATATATTTGGGGTAAATACGTTTTTCAAATGATTTACAAACAGGTTTCCTTTCTCATTATCATTTCTTGCCCAACTTCCATTCAGGTTTCTTAATGGTGGTTTCGTGATAACTGGCCTTTTTAGATTTCTGGCTGCACGCCATAATGAGTAGTCTGATTGTGGTGTTGCATCCAGGTCCTTAAGATATTTTTCCACGGAAGCCGTTTTCCGAGACTGCAGTAATTTTCTTAGCTTTTTTGTGCACTCTTTTAATAAGTTCTTAAGTTGGGGGGATCTGTGCAATTGCCACTCTCTTCGCACTCTCCTTTTTTCATTCAAGAGGCGCTCGACATCTGTAGAATATATTTTATTATTATAAGTTTTTTTGAGGGTTTTGCAGGAATGTTGAACCGCTAGTTTAAGATAACTGTCAAAATTGGCAATAGAGAGATCTACATTCTCCGGTGTGCTAAGCGGAATATTTTCTGTGCAATGAGTACTGAGATATTTTTTATATTTTAACCAATTTATTTGTGTAGCTGACGTCGCTATGTAACTAGAGGGAGATACAATTATGTTGGTGTTTGTTATAGTAACAATTGTAGGTGTGTGATCAGAGGATAATTCTAATGATGCTTCAACGTGAATCGTTTCTGTGGGGATGTTTTTAACCACGCCGAAATCGATGACATCTGGAATTTTTTGTGGATCAGCAGGCCAATATGTTGGTTGTCCGCTCGCGACAACATTTAAATTCATTTTAGAGATTGTATTAAACAAAACACGACCCTTTGGTGTTATAAGTCGTGACCCCCAGAAGGTATGTTTAGCGTTATAATCGCCAGCGGCCAGGAAACAGGGTCCTAGGGATTTATAATATTCACAATATTGGCTTTCTGATATTGAAAATCAAGGTGGAGAGTATAAAGATGAAATTACTATGTTTCGATTAAGCTCTTCAACACGAATATTTGTTGCTTGCAGATAATCCTCACGATGATCACACATTAAGTAGTGTTTGACTCGGGTTTTTATCAAAATGGCAGAACCTCCACAAGCTCTATCTCGAGGGTCCTTGGTATCATATAGTATGTAGCCATTGATTTTAAACGTATTTCTTGAGGTCAGATGAGTTTCAGAAACCATCATAACATCAATTTGTTTATTTTTGAGAAAGTATTCTAGTTCATTTTTATGTTGGCGGATGCCGTTTGCGTTCCAAAAACAAATTTTTAAACAGTTCATGGCTTGTTAAGTACAGCTTGCAATAACATCGATTGCATTCTTAGAATTTCCTGTAACATATTACCCATTGTGTTTGTAAAATTGTTTACTGTTTGCACTAATGTTTCCATGGTTTTTTCTAGACGACTTATATTAGAATCTGGTGTTTCGTCATTACTTGGCGAAGCACCTTGCGGCACATGGTTTGATTTTAGGACGTTAGCATAGGAGGTTCTGTTATTACTAGGCTGCGGGCCCTGAATGTTATTAGTGTTTAGCTGATTTGTTACCTGCATTTGAGGGGGATTAGTTTTCGGTCCAACCGACTGCTTGACGATAGTGTATACGGGGCATCCTCTATAATTAGCAGTGTGATTACCGCCACAGTTGCTACATTTTTTTACGTTGGGGTCGGTTTTAGACTTATCGCAAAGAACTGTACCATGTAGTTCACCACATACTACGCAAACAGGGGGTAAGTAGCAGTATGCCTTTGTATGGCCAAATTCCTGGCAGTTTAGACATTGAACAGGTCCATTTCTCTTGTGCGGCTCCTCTACAGTTACCCTTCTGTATAGAATATACTTTAGGTTATAAATTGGATGCGTTTCATTTTTTTTGAGCTTAACGTCGCCGGGTTCTAACTCCACTCGAAATAGTGGTTGGGGATTTTTTTCCTTATTTTTGATATTTGTAACGTTTTTTATTTTAAAGCCCTTCTCTTCCAAAAAAGCTTTAATTTCTCCTGGGTCTACACATGAGTCTATGCCCTTGATCACTACCTGAAGACCTTTACTGCTCTTCAGTTGATATGTATAAAAGTTTTTATTAAGAGCCTCAAATCTTGTAATTACTTTTCGAAAGTCATCCTCGTTATTCACCTGTATTTTAGTCTCGTTAATCATACCTCGCTTTATTGAAGCTACGTAAAAGGAATTTTCACCTATTACCGAAATCAAACTTTTTATTAACTCATTTGAGTTTTGCTCCCTAAGATATATCGGGGGAGGCTTGGACGATTTTATTACGTTTGGTGCTTCAGAGGATTCATCCTCCAGAATTGCAAAGCGATTTTGGGAATTTATTTTATCAAAAAATGGCATTTTTGAGGCCGAAGCAACAGCTGAAGATGTAGGGCTGCGACCCCGTTTAAGGACTGTTATATACCTGTCCATACCAACTTGGACTTGAGGCTTTTGACAACTTTTTACAGGGGGGTTTTCCATTGCATTTGTGTTTAAGTTCATGGTATCATTTCCCACTAAATTTGTTTTTGACGTCGCGGCAATACTTTCTGGCCTGGCAACACTTGTCACCAGGTCTAGTTTTAGTTTTTTTAATGAGTCACTATCCACCGTTTGTGTAAATACCGAGGGTGAGAGGGAACGTGTACGAATAATTGGCTTAGCCGTTAGGTAATTAATATTGTTTTGTTTTGTTTTATTTATTTCATTATTTTCATTTGCATGAACTGTTACATAGCAATTTCTCTCGTTGAGTTTTATTGTTGTCTCATTGTTTTTGTTCATACAAAATATTGTTTTTGTTTTTCACCGTAACTTTGTGCTTTTAATATTTTTGTTATTTTTTTTTTTTTTTTTTATTTTGTTCTTTACAAAATTAAAATGTTTTTGCAAGATTATGTATACCTACATACATACATAAGTATGTATGTACATATATTCACTTATATTTTTTATTTATCTTTATTAATTTTTCGTTTTTATTAATTGATCACTTTTATGCTAAATAATTTATTTAAAAATTATTTATGTATTTTGCGTTCATTCGCGGAATGTTTATTTTAAATAAAAAAAAAATCAAATTTAATTAATTCAAATAGTATGCGGGTTTAATAATACACGTCTGTATCACAACAAAGCACATTAAGCATTTAAAAAATAAAAAATAACCGGTTTTAATCCGAATACATAAAAATACAAAAATTAAATTAGTTTTTGTAACGAAAAGTCAATTAGAATAAAAACAAAATAATACACAAAGGTAAGGAACCAACAAAATACATACATAGATATGACTTTAGGTATGTTCAGACCTAACAAATATTTGACGATTAAATTAAAAAAAAGCGTGACCAGTTACTTGATTTAACTTAAGCTTTATTTTGAACAATTTCTATTTATTTGCTAAACTTTATGTCTAATACTATGTTCATACTTAAAATTTTAAACGCGTTTAAGCAAAATGTTGATTAAGTTAATCAAAGCCACTCACATTACATTTGAGATGATTAAGATGACAGGAAACAAAACAAACAATTAATATTTCTTTAAAGTATTAAAAATTGATAAAAAAAAAAATACTTTTATAAAGTTATCAGAAGATTATTTTAAACAAATTTATGATGAAATTGTGAAAATTTATGAATTATTTAAGGAAAAAAATAAAAACATTAAACAGAAATCGTAGCCGGTTGTACAGTTCATGATGGCCGATTCTACATTATACTCAGTTTGAGGTATGTTCAGTGGATTCTATGTGATTAATGAAGTGATTTAGTTGTAAACATGTAAATTTTAAGTGTTTAACAAATCACTTCAATGTATGGGAAATCATCTCGATTTTGATGTGTTAGAGCTTAATCACGTTCGAGTTGCTTAAACGATTTTAAGAACCTAAGTGTAAACATCAGTGTTGCCATTAGGATACGAAAGATAAATTTTTTGTATCTTTTGATGACTTCAGGTACCAAGTATAATCCTTACATGTTGACGCAAAATGTACAAAAATAAAATATTAAAGAATTTTTAGCCAACTAAAACGTCATTGTCGACTCAATACTAATACAATATCAGCTTAAAAATGAAGAAGAAAGCATAAAGGGTGTTTGAACATACGATCCACATAAATCGATGATTACAAGTAGTGCGAAGTTGTTCTAAAGAAATATAAACATCTGGTTTATTTTCAGGAAATTAATATGATATTTTTGATAAAATCTCCTTAGTATAAACGCCTTAACTCATATATTAGTTTTTCCAAAGATGAATTTGTTTTGATTGATAACATCCAAAGATACATATAGTTAATTTTAAAGCTTGCCTAGTCCGGCTTGACACTATGAAAGGTTTCTTTCAGAAAGTCTGAGTTGATTGGTGAAAGAGGAAGAGAACTCTCTCCCCTCTTACCAATAAACTAACACTTTCTGAAAGCAAACTTTTATAGTGTAAATCTTACTGTATTTAAAAAAAATTACATACCGAATTTTAGCCATGTTTGCGATAAAAGCGATTTGTTCCTGTAAGTTTTCTGATTGTTTACAGCTGTAACGATTTATAATAAAAAGTACCCTTTGTTATCATGACGCTGTTAGCAAATTTTTGCGAATTTCCGCTAGTTATCAGTTTTTACCGAATTTTTGCCATTCCTGATTGTTTTAGGGACTTTTAATCAATTTTATGGTTTGTTTGAAATATTAAAAATTTTCGCGATATTTGGTTTTTTTGGAATTTTTTAACCCATTAACGATTTCAAATAAAATTAAGTGTTTGTTTAAAAGTTTGCAATTTTAGCCATGTTCGCGAAAAATGCGATTTTTTCAAAAGTTGAGGTATGAATTTGAGAATTTGTTGGCATATCTGCTGTGTTAAGAATATGCATCATGGGACTGCCTTGAGGAACCCCAGCTGAGATATTCCGAGGGCTTGAAGTGTAGCTTTTACATTTGACTTCAAATGATCTGTCTGTGAGGTAACTTTGGAGTAATCTATGGGTATTTTGCGGTAAGGATTGAACTATTTTATATATAAGCCCTTTGTGCCAGACTTTATCAACGGCCTGTGAGATGTCAATAAATAATGAAGAGCAGTAAAGTTTTTCTTCAAATACCTTTCTAATTAGAGTCACGATACGATGTACATGTTCAATGGTGTTATGGTCCTTACGAAATCCGAACTGATGTGCGGGAATTAATTGTTGGTCATTGAGGTATGGTGTCAGTGCCTGCAGGAATACTTTTTCAAACAACTTTTATAGGATGGAAAGTAAGCGGATTAGTCTATATGAGGTGACCAATAGTCACTGACCATACTAGGATATTTTCCCGGTTTAGGAATCATTTTGACGATTTCCAGGACGGAGGAAAAAAACCTATGCGTAGGATACCATTAAAGGTGAAAAGGATAAGTCTTAGCGCACTGTATGACAATTCGCAGATCATTTTAGATATTATTGAGTCTATACCAGGAGATTTATTTGAGGAATTTGTATGTCCGACATAGTGATGCAAAAGCGTTGGCTTTATCGCAGTGACTTCTCGCCCAATTATCGTCACTAAGACGTAGAGGAGATTCGTAGGGTATAGGTCTTTTCAGTTATTTTGTTGCTTTCCAAAGACTGTAATCCGTTTTGTCTGTTGGATCTAGGCCCTGTAAATAAAGATTCACAGATGCGTTATTATTTTTCTCGAGTGCTTTATGTAGGGCTTTTTGGCAGATTTTAAGCTTGCTTTTCAGGATTGGAGAGCGGTGAAGTGCCATTGTCTTCTAAGATGTCGTTTTTCTTGGACTAGATTTTGTATATTTGATGGGCTCATGTACCATTTTTTTTTGGTGGGCTTTGGGGCTAGAGTAGATACTTTCACTACAGCAGTTATTGTTTCTGAGAAGAGCAATATTGCTGACTGAATTTCTGCCTGTTTTTAGTGAGATGTTTTGAGATAAGTGTGAAATAACGTATTTTTTGTACTTTAACCAATTGCTGTTTCTGTTTGGGAGATGGTTATGGACTGAAATTGGTTCCTTATGAGACAATGTCAGAATCGTTGGGGAGTGTTCAGATGATAATTCAAGCGACGATGCTATCGAAAGTTGTTCACGTTCAATATTTTTTATTACTGCGAATTCAATGAGATCGGGAATCTTATTAAGGTCTGAAGTAAGTTGGCTGACCTCCAGACAATACGTCGAGCTGACTGCAATTTGTTGCTTTTAGCAGCTGTCTTCCTTTGGGAGAAATGAGTCTCGATCCCCAGTGAGTGTGCTTGGCATTGTAGTCTCCTGCTGATAAAAATTTGTTACCCAGGGTTTTATAAAATTTTATGAAATCGAGTTCCGATATTTTTTGCTTGGGTGGAAAATAAATGGCGGACACTGTCATTTTGGCTCCTACAAGGTATATTGAAGAAGCTTGTATGTGCTCAGTTCTGTATTTTTCTATGGGGAAGTGATTTAGTTTGTCGTGGACAATTATGGCTGATGCACCAAACGCTCTACCTGTAGGGTGTTTTGTGTCGTAGATAGAGTAGCCTGTGATTCCAAAGCAATTTCTATCTGTGAAGTGAGTTTCAGAGACTAGCAGTATATCAATACATTGGGAATTAAGGAAATTTTCTACATCTCTTTTATGTTGGCTTAGGCCGTTTGCGTTCCAGTAGCATATTTTTATCTGGTTCATTTATTACCAACGAGTGCTTGTAGCAGCATGCCTTGATTTCTCAGGAGTTCTTGCATTATACCTTGCATATTATGAACTATTGATAGTTTGGATTAGAGTCTCCATCGCTGTTTCTAGTGAGTTTTTTTGCATGGGGTATGGGGTTCTCTTATAGCTTCAGCATATTAAGTGTGTGAATTAGGCATGTGGTGAGTATTACTATTGTGGGTATTATTGGTGGATTTCGAGCGAGTTGGGGAACTGTATTGAGCTTACGAGAGGTTTTGCGATCTCAATGGTAAGTTTGAAGAGCCGTTATTAAATGGAATGGGCTCGGAATTGATGTAGGAACATTTAGGTTGTTGGGAAGAGGTGGGAAGTTATTGGGTCGAAACTGTTGATGGATTGTTTTTTTTTTTTGTGAATTTTTCTTAATCCTTATAAACACAGGGCAGCCCCTGTAGTTTGCAGTATGGTTACCGCCGCAATTACTACATTTAGTAATATTCGGGTCATTTTTTGGATTTGTACATTCGGAGGATTTATGAACGTCTCCGCATGGAACACACACGGATGGGAGTTTACAATATCCTTTAGTGCGACAAAATTCCTGGCAGTTAAGAGGTTGTGGAATTTTATCCTTATTAATTATATTTTGGACAGATTTTACTTCATATCCTTCACTTTCGATAGCATTTTTAATATCGTTTGTAGGTGCAGTGCTTTCAATCCCTTTGATGACAACTGTGAGGCCTTTTGCGCTTTTTCATTGGTGAGTAAAACAATTTTTGTTTTCTGAGTCTAAATAAGCAGGAACTTTGCGATAATAAGATTCAGAATAGGTTTGAATTTTTGTTTCATAAACACTGCCTCTACGCAGAGATTCTGCAAAAAAATTATTTTTCCCAACAGTTTGGGAGAGGGAGTTTACTAAGGTATTGGAATTTTGTTCACGTAAATATATTGGGGGCGGTTTATATTCCTTTATAGGTTCCGTGGCTTCATCATCGACTTCGTTTGTAGCTAGTAAAGAGAACCGGTTTTGACTTGCCGTTTGTTCAGGATCTAAGTTTCTTGTTTGTTTTGGAGTGGGTTGTATTTTTGATGATTTCGGACTTAATTTGCGTTTAGATTTGAATTGATTTGAATGTTTGAATTTTTAGTTCATTTGATACGGTATTAACTTTTTGTAGATTTGTCGTTTTAGGTATAGGGCCTTTTGAAATCACTATTGCCGGCTGTTGTAACATTTGTATATTATTAAGGGGTGTGTGTGTTTGTGCATTTTTACTGTTTACACTTACGAACTGCGAAAGAGAACTGCTTGTATCTTTAGTAGTACTAGATTGGATTTGTTTTAAGGCAGTTTGAACAAAGAGTGATTACCAGTTGACATGATCGGAGTAAAAGAGAATATTGATGATATGGTGGTAGTAGTAGTTACAGATGATTGTGTTGCAATTGCTGCTGAGTAAACTACGTTGGTTAAATTAACAGAAGTTGAATGTGTGGGTAGGCTGAGAACATTATTATTATTATTTGTTGTTTGAGAAGGAGTAGTTGGAGTTGCACACTGAGAACTCCATGATGAAGTTGTTTTTTGCGCATGCGCGGTGAGAGAATTAGATACAGAGGGATCATTCGAATTGTAATTTGATGGGGACGCAATTTGAGCGGGAGAGACTTGATTATTTTGTGCTACATTGTTCACGATATTGATTTTGATAATAAACTGGCAAGTGCACGGCCTAAAAAACTGACTGGCAGCCCGCTTTATATTTTGTTTGCAAAAACAGTAAAGCGAGTTGTTTTTGTTTTTATTTTGTTTTTTCTTAACCTACTTACATCTACAATTAATGTTGGAAGAATTCCAATTGTAGTGGGGAATGTAAGGAAAGATGAACTCACTGTTTATTGTTGATGATTTTGTTTAAACTTTGATATTATTACAAATAGAACTGTTTTTATAATTCTTATACGCTTAACAGTTTTATTTGGTTTAATATCTTTAGTTTTTCTAAAATCTTTATGGATGAAGTTTCCTGATGATCTGGTCTAAGCAACCAGTGAAATGCGCATAGCAATAGCTTATCCCATCAACAATAAATTTCAGTGTTTTTATCAAGTACGGTCGTTACAATTTAAAAAGTTAACCGTTTTAGTGTTTGAATTCATTTATTATGGGTAACTCATAGTAGCATATTTTTGTTAGTATAAAGAAAATTAAAGTTAATCTTTCGGAAAATGACAGATACATTTATTTTGTATAATATTAGGGGAAAAAAACTCAAAATAATAATTAAATTTTTGAGCTATAAGGGGTCATTATCTCTGGAAACACCCATAAGCGATTTGTATTTAAATTGCTCATAATGCTTTTTTGACTTTTGTTACATTTTGTTTTTACACTTTTTATAAAAAGTTAGAGTTTGCCAAATATTCAATTAGAAAAATACTTTTATTACGGGTACATTTATAACAAAAGTAAAGGTATTCATTTCAGTTTTTTATATGTTGGAAAAATGGAAAAGTGGAAAAATGTAATTTTTATTACAACAACCACAAGAAAAAAAATTTCACCAAAAGTTACATTTTTATCAAACTATAACCAAGTGTAAAAAAATCAGTATAAAAAGATGTAATTTTCCACTATAAACGTCAAACGAAATGATGTTGCCATTCATAAAAAATTGCTAATTTTTAATACAAAGTACGAAAATTACATCTCTTTTTATAAACTCTTGAATTGTACAACTCTGATTTTAAAAATTATTTTTTATAGTTACAACATTTTAAACATAACTTCTTTCTCATTTAACTTTCAAAAAGAAAAAACACATTAAGAATGAGTTCAATAAAAAAAGTTATTAAAAAAGAATTTAAAAAAAGAAATGAAATTAATGAAGTAAACATTTCTGCAATTAAATATTTCAAAGTTTATATTGTATTGTTTTCATGAAAATGTATCTTTGCATTCCCTTATTTTCGTAAATATTATCAATTTTAGTTAATGATTCCAACCAAAAAAATTTGAAATGAATTCCCTTAGTAAGGAAAACGTATATAAATTATACATTACTAAAATAACCGATTTATTCGATATTCGAAAAATGGACATTTTAAAATATTCGACTTGGGCAAAACTAAAAAAACTGGTTAAAACCGGTCGAATACTATTCGATCCATTGCTGTCCGTGTGAACATGGTATTAGTATACTATTATAATGATTATTAAACAAACAAAAAGTAGTCGTCTTTTAAGTGTTCATCAGAACATCGGCATTTTTAGGGGCAAAAAATCGGCAAAATGCCGATAAATCGCCAAATGTGGCAGGTCTGACTGTAACATCTGAAAGAAATCAGTTATTTGGCAAAACAACGTTTGCCGGGTCATCTAGTATAATTATATTTTTGTTTGACATGAAAAACGAATTTTAAATATAAAATGATATTTAAATAAATTGGTGAAATCGGCCATTAATATAATACGAAGAAAAGCCTGAATTTTGAAAACCAGAGTCGTACACTTAATTCAAAGGGTGAAAACCGCTAATAATTATTATGCAGACACATTTTAGTTACCGAAGCCTTGCGTCCGGCCGTTGGCCGTCTATTATATTTCATATATGTATGTATTTTGTTTAAAGATTACGAAAGTAGAGTTATGTAGAGTAAAGTAATAGGAAATCGCATATATGTTTTACATCAAACTTCAGAGATTCCTAGCTCGAAAACTATGCCCTAAAATATTTGCCTAGACCCATCTTTAAGTATACCGATCAGAATCACTTCTGAGTCGATGTCCATCCGGCTAGCTGGCTGTCCAAATAAACCTTCTGCGCAAAGTACAGGTCGAAATTTTTGAGATAAATCGTTGAAATTTGGGAACAAATCTGGATTACCGACGCAGTTCCCAATAAAATATTGGTTTTATTTTAAATCTCTTGAAAATATCTTTCTGAATCAAATTAAAATTGATATGAATAGCTTCTTATAGAAAATTAATTGTTTTTTAAGTTTTTTTCGGAATCGAGATTTCCGAAATCCCGAATCCCGGGATTTTTAAAATCATACCCGATTGGCATCCCTAATAGCTTTTATGTCACAGCAAAGTTATGTGCTAGTACGTTCAGAACTGACCAAAGGTCCTATACAAACCCAATAAAAAATTGTAGTTCAAACCAGTGATGTTAACCGTACGGTAATTACCCTTTTTTAGGGTAATTTTGGGCCGCAAAAGGTAGCAAGGTAATTTTATTTAAAATACGGTAATTTAAAGAAATTTGGATTTTTGGTATTTTTGGTACTTACATATGTAGGGTTTAAAGTTTTAACTTTTGAGAGGCGATTTTCAATTTTAAAATGCATAGATAAATATTATAACAAACAAATTAATACCATTATGTTTCTATAAATATTTTCGTAACACCGATAAGTGCAAAATAAGAAAAATGAAATTTGTCTTGAGTATTATTAATTTTATATTTAACCTTTTGCTTGTTTAAAAATCAGCAATTCTTAAACATATGAAATGGCCGCAATGTTATAAATTTAACTTTTATTTTCGGATTATTTTAAGTACGGATCAAATTCAAAATTATTTTACTACCTTATCCATAAAAATTACAATTTGGGAATTCACAAGGTGTGCTATCCAGTCATAACGTCATAATGTCCTAAATAATATTGCAATTGTTTAAAACAAATATTGTTATGTTTCAAGCAAAATAAAAATTGTAATGCTGTGTTCATTATTCGTCATAACTGTACAGTAGCAGCCTTATGTATAATGTTTTATAAGCCACAGTTTATACACTGCGTACAACGACCTGCCAACTAGAATATCGGTTAGCCTTAGCAGCTTCTTGGCAGAATGTTCATGTATAATAAACTTTTAACGGCTGCTATCTTTTAATAGATCAACTCTGAAAATTAATGATGCAGTGTGGCATCACAGTGATTTTGCTAAAAATATACAACTAAAATTGCTTAAATCATCCTTGATTTTGACATATCTTTTTTCCCTCCATAACAAAATTAATTTCATAAATTGTAATTAAATTCACAAAAGTGCAGTAAAATTAAGTATTTTATAATTATAAATTATATTTCAACCATGGAAAAAGCAAAACGATCGGCGAATTGGCAACAGGATGAAAAGGTAAGTAATAAAGTGTATTTTTTTGGTATTATTCCATAATAACCAACAAACATTTTAGGATTTGTTGTCGAAACTTGCATTGGACAAGTTGGAAATTATTGAGGATGCACGAATCGATACTAATACAAATAGAAAGAAGAAAGATGCGTGGAGCAGCATTCATCAACTATTTAATCAAGTTTCTGCGCACAGCAGAACACTGGATCAAATACAAAACCAGTGGCGCAAAACAAAGTCTTTTGCAAAGACAAATAATTCTGCTTTTATCAGACAAACAAAGCAAACAGGTGGAGGCCCTGCTCCTAAGCCCTTAAGTAGCGTGGAAGAGGAGCTGGTTGCAAGACTACCCAAGCATTTCGAAATAGATTTTAATGTATACGACAGCAATTCGCAAGTGAACGAAACAGAAGACTTTGATTTAAGTATTCAAGACGTTTTAATAAAAAAGAATGATGAAATGTGTGATACAGAAGGCGACACTCCAATAAAGGAAAAAAAGTTACCATTAACTTTCAAAAGGAAAAGAAGAAGCATGAACTGTGAAAATGAATTCGAAAGTGAAAATTTTAAAAGAATAAAGCTTTTGGATCTAAGCATTAAGCAGAAAGAATTAGAAATGAAATACTCGGAGGAAAATCACATTGTGGAAACAAGAAGAAATGAATTAATAGAAAAACAAATGAAGGAGGAGCATGCCCTTAAGGTTGAAAAAATTAAATTAGAAATTGAAAGTTTGAAGAGAAATGAAGAAGTGGATTTTGCTATGTAAAATTTAATTAGTAAAAACCTCTTCTTCGTTTCCCTTTTAAATTTTAAATTAAATATGATGTGCCTGTAATATTTGTATGAATTGTTTTTATACAGGAAATTTGTATGAATTGTTTTTATTGATCTCTTTTTAGTGCCTAAAGTATTTTAATGAATTGTTTTTTATAGATCTATTTTTAGTTATTATTATTCAAGTGAATTGTTATTTGGTTTTAGTTTCTATATTCATTATACATATTTTAATGAAAAATTGAATTGTTTTTTTTCATAGATCCTTTTTATTATTATTATTTTTGTTATGATTTGAAGTTAATTTTTATTTGTTTTTATATTAATTAATTTTGTTAATAAACTTTGAAAAAAAAACAATAAAGTATTTATTTAAAAACTTAAAGACGGCTAAACGTACATAGCTTCAGAAGAATTAATCAGAAATGTTGTTGTATATAAATACAGCGAGGCATATTTTCATCTTCACTGCCATTCTGGTAAATTTCAATGGGTGAATTGTTGATTTGGACATCATTTTCTTCTGCAAAAAAAAATTTTTTTTCATATTTTTTAGTTTTAAATAATAATAGCCCTACCAAAGATTTCCTCATTATACATAATCGACAAGTTATGGAGAACTGCAAGAGCCACAATAAGTATTTTTCCGTTGCTTCTCGAAATTCGCATTTTATCCAAAAGGATTCGGAATCTGCTTTTCCAAACACCGAAAAGTCTTTCAATTACATTTCTCGTTGCTATATGCACTTTGTTGTAATTTTCTTCCTTCCTATCTTTAGGATTCTGCACAGGTGTAAATAAATAGTTAGTGCATTTGTAACCACCATCTCCAACTAATCGGCCCATAAACGCACCTTCTTCAAATCGCTCTTTTATTTTGCTTTCATTAAAAATTCTTGAGTCGTGTGTGCTTCCCCTCCAGCAGGCAACAATATCGTTTATTTTTAATGAAGCGCCACACACAACCTAGATATAAGTATGTATACATATTTATAAATGAATTGATATAATTCGTTTTGTCACCTAATTTATATAAATACCTGTACGTTCAGAGAGAAATAACCCTTCCGATTTACATACAATTGGGCATCGTCGCCACCTACAGCTTTCATACGAATATGCGTGCAGTCGATGGCCCCTATAACATTTTTGAATCCAGAAAATTTTCTAAATTTCTCCATTTCCCTGATCTGCTCCTCTGCTAATGTTGGCATTTTAATCAAATTCTTTGCCTTTTTTGCAAACGCATGGGCAACCTTTGCACATATTCTGCTCATTGTGGACTGGGTGAATCCATGGTACTCAGCGCAGTCATCTTGCACACTATTGCGACCCCAACACCTTAAAGCCGCCAGAACTTGTATATGCGGAGGAATGCTTCCGCCTTTCCTTGTACCTTTACCGGCAAGATCAGCTTCAACAAGTTTTATTAATTTTTTGCTATTTTTTTTTGAGAATCTGTACTTTATACGAAACTCTTCCTCGCTGTATTCCAAAAAGGGATTTCTTCTCGTTTTATACATTTTTCTTGACCGACGACGAGGTGAAAAATTGTCCAAACTATCCAAAAAGTCTAAAGTTTCCATTTTTTTATTTCCGCACACAAAAATTTAACTTTTTCGTTTGATTATAAAAAAATTTTGACACTTAACAGCTGTTTTTCACAAGTTGGCATATATTTGGCAACTGACTAGCAAGAGTTTAGCCATTTGCTATACAGAGTTTAGCAGTTTGCTATCCACAGTCTGTAAGTGTATTATAATTCAACTCTGTGCTAACTTCTTGCCAATTTTTCATTATACATAACGCTGTAGAAATCTAAATTATAAGCGGTAGCCCACAGCAGTCATATATACATATTTCTTGTAAATATGTTAAGACATATGCCTTTTCAACTTTTAAGATAAACATTTACATTCAGATTTTTCTTAACACACTATTTAAATTTAAATAAATGGTTTATAAATAATGCTCTTATGTTCTGTTAACAAACGAAACACTCAATTGCCTGTCATTTAGAAACAGCACATTAATGTTTTGATTAAAAATCTTTGCGTAGGGTAATTTCTTCTCAAAAACGGTAATTTTTAGAGGGCCGTAAGGTAATGAAAAAATAAAAGTTAACATCACTGGTTCAAACACAGCAGGTTTGTAAGAGAGAGATTTAAGAGTTTCGCTTACCATCTCGCTTACTGAAGGCATGAACTATTTATGATGAATTCCTACTTTGAAGCAATACATTTTTGACATAAAAAGCGCTTAATTCAACGCATATAAATACTGGTGAGTGCATGATTGCAGCAACAAAAATTTCAAGTCTGTACGATGACTTAAAAATGACAACTACTGAAATAAACAAAATTGTATATAGTAGACTCAGGTTTCGGACGATTTACTTGGGAATCTACATTCTATGGTATAAAGTATTATTTGTTAAAAGACTCGTACTGATTTTGTTATATGTAAATGTTTTGTACTTTGTAAGATAGTTTTCGGTAGTTTTTAAAAAACTATCGATAGTGTCGACTATTGGTAGTTTTAGACCACTAATAGATATATTATAAACAGTTTTAATAGATGCGTTGTTGATTAAGGTTTGCAATACTTACAGCACTCTTAGTTTGGTAAGCCTTTGAAAGTCGGACTCAAAAATCACAGTTATATTATTTCCTTGTAAGTCTCTGCAAAAATAATAAAATCAGTGTATTAGATATATTCAAATCAGTTAAAAAAGTAAATCGTTAAATTAAAAAAAAGTATTTTAAATAAAAATGCTAAGCGTAAAAAACGTTTCAAACAACTTTCCATTTTGAAAAAAAGTAAATAAGCAAAACGAAATCTTAAGAATATAATGTAGCATCTTAAAAAACAGAGCCCTTAATCGACAAGCCTAAAATACAAAAATATTCAGCATTATTGTGGTTGTCGTTGTCGTAAACGAACGTGTCGTTTTTTTGTAGAAGATTAAAGAACACAGGTTGTGCGTTACTTTAATCTACTACAAAAAACGACACAGTCGTATACGATTACCACAATAAGGCTGATATTTTTCCACCCTTGCAACCGAGGCTCCTATAATTTTCAAATACATATGTACATATGTGAAAATGAAGTTTTGAGAAAAACGCTTTTATAGTTATTCCTACACCCTTTTAGGTGCCAGAATCCACTCTTAAGTCCAAACCCGTTTTTTGACACACTAGGTCCCTTTTCTCGGAGAAGGTCACATATATGTACATTAGAGTTGTTTAACTGGGCTAGTTCTTAACCGATTTTTGGATATTATATATTTTTGAAAACATTATTGTATTTTCATTTTCGATTTATCTACTCAAAATTCCCATTGCTTTCCGGCTAGACTTTTCTTTACCAATCGGCTCCCAACTTCATATTAAATGTTTTTATATACATACAAAGGAACCAAATTAGCCGATGAAAATTGGCCATACAACGCTGAACAACGCTAATGTACTTATATATTTTTGAAAATATTTTTAATTTCAAAAGTTTTTTTGTTATTCGTGCTCAATTCCCAGTTTTTATTCTTGATAAAATTTATTGTTGATGGGATAAGCTATTCCTATGCGCATTTCACTGGTTGCTTAGGCCAGATCATCAGGAAACTTCATCCATAAAGATTTTAGAAAAACTGAAGATATTAAACCAAATAAAAATGTTAAACGTATAAGACTTATAGCAACAGTTCTACTTGTAATAATATCAAAGCTTAAACAAAACAACATCAACTATAAACAGTGGCTTTATCTCATCTTACATTCCCCGCTACAATTAATTGAAATTCTCTCAACATTAATTGAAAATATTTTTTTTTTTTTGTAAAATGTTTTGTTCAAAATAGAAAGTAGACCGGATCGACCTCCATACAAAGAAAAAAGTTGTGCCAGTCACCCCCTAGAATGAAATATATGTCAATGAAGTTTCTAAAACAGGAAACAATTTTTTTTACCCTGCCCCAAAATATAGCACTTTTGGTTTATTATATGTAGCGCTGCCATTTTAAGTCCGATCTTATCATATCATCATATCGTTGTTCATGGCTTGACAGTGGCTTCATTTTTGCCTTAAGTGACTTTGCAATCCGACTTCAAACTCTGGGCGCCACTTATGCCATCTCGGATCCTTCCCCCAAATGTAAATTTTTTTAAACGTGCCAAGAAAGTCCTTGTAAAACTAAGTACGTCTAGCTTTTATTATACTCACTTTTATGCCACGCCTCAAATTAAGCCCCTTTTTTCTTTTTCACATATGTATATATTACATTAAACCAGGTAGAACCCAATACAAAAACAAAAAAAAATCCAGCAGCGACTTCATGGTAACACTTTGACAAAACAAGTTGTTTTGCTCATAGTGGAAACACAGTATTACTCTCTCGTTGCAAGTTTCTGCTAGTAAAGTAAGTGAACACACCTAATAAGTCACAAATAAATAAAAAATAAGTGCAGTTTAACCACATACATATAATTTAATTTGTTAAAATTCCACTCTTCTTTACGTGTTTCCTGGCACTACATAGAAAAAATAGTTACAAATTTTACACCATTTCAGGTTTGTCTTATGGTGCCCCAAACGCAAGTCGAAATATATGTACATATATGAAATCGTTTGTTTATGAAACTTCTTTTGTAATTTTTTTTTAGCATAGACCATTACGAAAATCGGTATGTCATGTGAAAATACGTCATTTGATTGTGACAGGACCAAGTTTTTAGTATTTTCAACTACAAAATCTTAAACATTATCACAAAAAAAAAAAACAAAAAAGTGCATAAGCGAAAATTAAAAATTGATGTAACATATAAATTATTAATTAAAAATAAACTAAATAAATAGATAGCTTTGATGGCAAACATTAATTGTATTAGTTTTATAGGTTTTAGCTTATGAAATAATTGACTAATTGATTACTAAAATTGTACTCATTGTTGTTTGTTTGGACATGATTGGGCAGTAGGTTCCAAAGACGGACAGAATGAATAAAAAATTGATATTCAGATATCAGGCTGCGGTGTGTAAAGGGAATTATTTTATTACCCCTGTTAGACCTCGCAAAGGTTAATCTGTTGTACAGATATGGAGGATTCTTCGTATAAATTATTTTATGTAGCATTTTCAATACCCTCATATCTAAAAGGTTTTTAAGTGTCATGCCATAAAGTTTATTTGTGAACTGGGATATACTATCGTATTTTCCTAAGCCAAAAACATTTCTAAGGAGACCTCATCAGGAAGGATAATGAATTTCCACGCAACCCAACCGAAAAATCAAATAATTAACACTGCTAAAAATTTCATCTCAAGGATTTTACACATAAGCGATGAACTTTTTCACACTAAAAACAAACATATAATTTTCAATATCCTTAAAAGCAATAGTTTCCCAAACAAACTTATATCAACACTAATAGAAGACACAATTACGCAAATAAAGAACAAAAATGATAACAACCCCACTAGTATAGAAAAAGAACAAAAATATTTTTACAGTGTAAAATACATCCCTGGACTCACTGATAATAAAAACATACGAACGTCAATAGAAACAAATAATATAAGCTTTGCTTACAAACCAAATAAAACACTCAGCACTATATTCTCTGCAATAAAAGCTCCAATAAACAAACAACAACAAAACAACATTGTGTACGAATTACAATGTAAAGGGAATAACGAACAAAGTTGCGAACTCATATACATTGGAACAACAAAACGATCCCTTGAAACTAGAATGGGAGAACATATGATGGATATACAAAGGAAAAAAGAAACGACAGCATTATCAACACACATTTTAAATACACAACATAAAATTGATTTTGAGGGGGTGCGAATACTAGATAAAGTAAGGGGGGATAAGAAGAGATTTACAATTGAAAGTCTAAGAATACAAGAAAACATAAAGAAAACGATGAATGTCAAAGAAGACACTAACAATATTAGACACTAACAAAATTATAGGGTTGCAATTACTAAATAGTTACAGTGATACTTGTTTTGATATGTGTTTAACTTTAAATTTATGTTTTATGTTTATATGTTTAATGTTACATGTAAAAGGAGAAATTTAATTTAATGTGAAAAGCTCATATTGTAAGTTTAACTTTTTCAATGTAATTTGTTGTATTTATGTTAATTTATATATTTTTTAAAAATTTTAAATAGACGCTCCCTTGAAAAAGTGGACAAAAAATCGACGAAACGTCGGGAAAACTGTAATAAAAAAATTGCTTTTTATTTACATTAATTAACCTTAGGCCCTATTAGCTTAAATAAAAAACAAATCAATTAAACAACAAATTGGCCAAATATCAAAAATAATATCTGATTATATTGTTATATGTTTTCTGTAACACGTTTTTGCTACGAAAGTCGCAACTTGAGAACAACTCGCAACCATATAAAAGTCGTGGCATTAAGTATGTTTTGGCAATAAGTATTTTAATTTTTAAAGGCGTAAAGTATTGGGTAGGCCAAAGTTCACGTAATCTTAGGTAAATATTCGATGCAGTTTTATTAATATGGTCAGTCCAATCTAAATTATTATTGAATATAACACCAAGATTTTTTGCGGAGCGTACACATTCAATTTTTTCATTATTAAGCATAATGTCAATGTTGATATTAAAACGGATCGTTTTACGGTGAATGATAATACATTTGGATTTGTGGGGATTAATTAGAAGTCTATTAGCGGTTGCCCATCTATAAACACTATCTAAGTCCTTATTTAATTTACGTACGTTATCTGCAATATCTTCGACAGAACTGCCAATGTAAATTTGTACATCATCGGCATATAAGTGTAACTTAGAATATGATAAGGTTTGAGAAAGATCATTAACATACAGTGAAAACAAAAGTGGCCCCAAAATTGGTCCCTGTGGAACACCTTTGGTGACAGGTAGTGCAGACGAGTAGCTTCCGTTAATAAATACTGATTGGTAACGATTACCAAGGTATGATTGAAGTAGATTATTCGAGGTCCCTGATAGACCAAATAGCTTTTTAAGTTTGAGGCAAAGCAGAGAATGGTCAATTTTTTTTTTTTTTTTTTTTTTTTTTTTTTTTTTTTTTTGTTTGATAAAATATTGTCTTATTTATTTTATATTAAAAAAAGTTAAATTTTATAAGAATTAAAATTTATATACATACGTAGTTAAATGAAGAAATATTTCAAAGAGCCGATTAATGATCTAAAATAAAAAAGTTGCATCGAAAGCTTTGGAGTGATCCAAAAGCACCAGTATATTAACTTTCCCGATATCTATATCATTTCGAATATCCTCACTCAGATTTATTAATGCTGTAACACAACTATGCTTAGCTCGAAAGCCAGATTGGTGGGGCGTGAGCAAATTATGCCGATCAATAAATACATTTATTTGTGTATACATAAGTTTTTCCATTATTTTGGAAAGATAAGGCAGAATTGCAATAGGCCTAAACTCCGAGTTATTTTTAGGGACCGGAATAATCTTAGCATGTTTCCAGCTACTTGGAAATATGTTAGTAGTAAATATTGTGTTAAAAATGTGGGTTAAATAAGGTAGTAATCTTGGCAACAATAGTCTTACAAATCGAGGGTCTAAATTGTCATATCCGATTGCATTTGATTTTACAGATTTTAAGCAAGTCAAGACTTCATCATTATAGACACATCGAAAATTAAATTGGATATTTATTATACTATCTTCCAATGAGTTTAAATAATCATTTGAGTATGAATCATCATTTGATGAGGGTATTGACGAAAATATAACGTTGTGGTCGTCCGCTGATAAATTGCTGTCAATATCCTTGGTTTGATTACCGATTCCAATATCGCGTATAGTCCGCCACGTTGTTTTACTGTCAATTGCACTTTGAAATCGTTCAGCATAGAAAGACCTTTTAGTTTTTTTTATTTCCCGATTAACTTCCATTCTAATTCTACGAAATTCATCGTATAAAATTGGGATTTTGAAACGCTTCCAGCGGGAATGCGCAACATCTCTTTTCTTAATTAAATTTTTTATGATTGGATTGAACCAGGGCCTTGTATTATCCTTGACAGTTTTTGTTTTGATTGGAACAAAGCGTTCATATAATTCAGAAATGTTATTCTCAAGAAAAGTGGTTTGCTGATTAGAAGATATCATATAAAATATATTATCCCAATTAATGGCTGAGACATGCTCATCTAGCATTTCATAGTTAATGTTTTTGAAGTCACGATATGAAAAGGTTTGGTCACAATGTTTTAAATCAATATCATACGAAGTGAAAATTAGGTCATGTTTGGAAAAACAAGGAGCAGAAAGTTGCTCATAGACTTGAACTTTTGAGATGTTACAAACTAGAAACAGATCTAGGAGAGTGTTGCATGTAGTAGTATAATGGGTTGGTGTATAACGGTTGATAGGTTCAATGCCAATCGATAATAGGTTATCTGAGAGTGTGGTTTCACTTAATAAATTTGAGTTAAAATCTCCAGCAATGACACAGTCCGCGTATAATAACGAAAGTTGTTCGAGATAATTAAAAAAGGTGTCAGTGGAAATATTTCGATTAGGCCGATACACACAACCAACAAGCAATTTTCTGTTAGAGGATACAATTTCAACGAACAAGTATTCAATTTTTGTTTTTACATTGGTGTTTGCAAGGTTTGAGGATATAAAATTACATTTTATATTATTTTTTATAAAAATTGGTACACCGCCACCACGAGTCTCACGATCAGCTCTAAAAATTTTATAACCTTTATGATTTTTTAAAGTTACAGCAGTTGAGGAATTTAGCCAAGTTTCTGAAACACATATGACGTACACTGAAGAATTTTCAAACATGAGCCTAAATTCGTCCGCTTTATTATTCAAGCTCTGTGCATTGATATGACATATGTTTATACCCTTCTTCAACTTAGTCAAGATACGCAGCATATATATTGAGCCTTCATTGGAACCAAAGAGTGTATTATCCTGAGTGTTCATCGTTATCAAAACGAGGTTTTATTACATAACAAACAACAATGGTCAAGGGTAAAGTTAGTCGCATTTTGATGATGGCATCCATTCTGTTAAAAATTATTTCATAGCTAAGATCATTAGTTAATAAGCGTAAAACATGCATGTAATATAAAAGGAGTTTTAGGATAAATAAGGTAAATAACAAGATAATATTAAGCATAAATAATTTATAAGTAAAAAAATACAATAATGCATGGTTAATTATTAGGCGGAAGAAAAAATTCATCCAATTGCTCGATGAAGTCTATGCGCACCGGCTGTTCTGTACTTTCATTTTTGACATACACTAGACCACGCATTGTGAATACTGATTGTAGGTTTTTGTTCTTCTTAAGGCGTAGTGCAGATAAAAAAATATTATAATTATTTGACGTTAAATTCTCATTAATGTAGATGGGATTATTAGAATTAAAACGCTCCGTGTTATCCGATTGATAACCAATGTGACGAAGCGTTAGAGAGCAACGATTAGTTTTCCTGAAGCTGGCAATAGATTTGAGTATAAAATTTTTATCATAAGGTGACATTAATTTTACGATAATCACTGCATCCGGAGAAAAGTTTTTATTTTTGTTGTGTCTGTTTTGCAGACGATATATAGCTTTAACAGACGGTGTATTTATGTAAAGTGTGTAACAGATATCATCAAAAATCTTTTCTAAGTTTTCGTTATCAAAAAACGGGATTCCATTTATACGTAAATCACATGCTACCAGCGAATTTTCTTGGCGAAGATTTTGTAGTTTGAGCTCCTTAATATCTGATTTTAGCGTTGATATTTCATTTGATACCGTTTCAAGTTTTGATACCCTGGCTGTAACTTCGATCAGATCTCTCCTCAGTTCCTTCATATTATTTTCAATTGCTTCAATTTTATTTAAGATGCGGTTTTCGCTTTCAGCTATAAGCGTCTTAAAAAGCCCCGTTAAAGCATCTGTCTGTTTTTCAAAACGAGAGTCCAAGACTTGAAGGAGGCGAAATGGAGAGTCAATGTTAGATATACGAGGTGTTTTACAGGCGTTTTCGTAGATTGATTTTTGTAAATCAGCTCGTCCTCGTTTAGATGCTGGAGTGCTAATTAATTGAGAAGTTCTTAGATGAGTAGGAGAGACTTCTTTTTCATTGATGTTATCCATATTATGTATTTTTTAATTTAAATTATAAACTATTAAGAAGTTATAAAAGTGCGAAGATGTTAATATTGCTTCCCAAAGATATGCAACAATTATAATTACAGTTTGAGATTGTGTAGTTTTTAGATTCAGTAAAGACAACAACCATAAAGCTTACCGAGAGCTTAAGTACATAACTAGGGATCTACAAAATCCAGCTTAAAGATTTTTGTTTAGTAAAGACAACAACCATAAAGCTTGCCGAGAGCTTTAGTACATAACCACATAACTTGGGATCTACAAAATCCAGCTTAAAGATTTTTGTTTACAATCAAATTTTGATATTGAATTACGTTATCCAACAACAAAGATTATAATAGCTGACTCTTAGTTTTTTTTTTGTTGGTGTTAATTCTTCTCTATTTTTGTACATATATTCGTAAATATGAGATTATTAGGATTTTTAATATTTCATTTACTGTTTACTATCACAATTTGGCACTTTATTTGCAATCACTGTTCGCAAAAATTTTGTTTGTTTTTAGATTTATATTTTTATTGTTTTTTTTATTTTTATTTTTATTTTGTATGTTTTGTATAATTTTTTAATATTTTTACAGAGCGAAAACAATTTTGCACTTTTGTTTAACCAGTTGTCAAGGAGTTAAGAACACTTTCCTCTTCTGTATGTCAACCGATTTGAAAAAAAACACACACCATTTGAAAGATACATATTTATTTACATAAGTGCACAATAAATATTATTTATTTATTTAGATATTTATTATAATTAAAATTACAATAAATTCCAATATTATTTATTAAGCTTGAGGTTTTTCTTTTTTATATAAAAAAATTAGATAACATTTATTTTATAGTTCCAATATTTCGATACAGCAATGTGTATCATCGTCAGGGAAATAATTAAACAATAAAAATAGCATTCACAAAATAATGAAAAAATAATAACAATTGTCCCAATAGAAAAAATTATTTACAATTAGAAAAATTTTTATACAAATAATCTATTACATTCTAAAAAAAAATTTTTCTTTTTTTTAATTTCCTGTTTTGTTTTTATACATTAAATGTCTATAATTTTGTGCTACATTTTCCGTGTCCGATTTAAAATTAATCGTTAACAATTCTGGTACTTTAATGATTTGCAAAATTTCTAGCATTAAACGTCGCTTATTATTTTTTTCTGTGTTTAAAACTGATACATTCTCAAAGTCCGGATAGTGATTTAAACTGGCACAGTGGGCTGTTAATGCTGTTTTTTTATGTTATGAAATATCACTAAACTTTTGACTTGATTTGTGACCCGAAATTCTAGTTTTCAGTTTGTTCTTTGTCGTACCTACATATACTTTGTTGCATTGTCCATTATCATTTCCCTTACAAGGTATTTTATAAACTACATTCGACATTTCTAACTTATGTACTTAGTCCTAGTGAATAATTTACCAACTGTATTATAGGTTTTATGTGCTATTTTACATGTCCTTGTGTCAAATATTATCGACTTTTTAAACGTACCGATATTTTAGGAATATATGTAAGTGATTTGTAAATTTTTGGTTCTGCAATTATGTGCAAGTTGTTTGCCCTATGGTTACTGCATTGTTCTATTAAACTTGATATCAGTTCCATTGAAAAACAATTATCCCTCAAAATATCCCTAATTCTTTTTAAATTCCTGTTATGAAATTCGAAGTCACTTCGCGACCTTAGAACAACAAGGTTGTAACTGACAATTTTTGATAAATTGAGTTATATATCACCTCGTACTAAAATTGGTATGCTCTTTCGATTACTGCTATCGCCCTAAAGATATCTCTAGCCGTTTACGAGATAGCCAAAGCAGCAAAGTTCTAACTATGCATTTGTGTATAATAATTTGGTTAACAAAATTCTAACAACCAGATAGAACCTTGTGTTCCTTAACTAAATGAAAAATGTTGAAGATAGAACTTTGTTTACTAGAGTATTGTTGATAGAACTTTATTGTACAGCATTGTTCAGTTACTTAAGCCAATAGGACTTTGTTGATCATCATTATTCTATATATATATACGTCATTACGAAGTGCGAGCGCATCGTGTTGTTGTAAAATGAGACAAATTTTGTTGTATTCTTGATTGATTGAGCGCGCGATTGTGAAATCTGGTATTCCTGTGTTATCTTTCGATCTACAAAATGTTCTATCTTGTCCTCGGGCTGAAATTGGTCCAATATTTTATCATTCCAAACTGTGTACATATAATTTGACAGCCCAATTGTCCACTACAAAGAAAATATATTGTGCAATATGGACAGAATTTACAGGTGGAAGAAGTGGTAATGATATAGCTTCAGCTTTATGGAAGATTTTGGAAAAAGTTTGTGAGGATAAAAATATAACTATTTTAATAACATGGAGCGATTCTTGTTCCTCAGAATAAAAATTCAATCATGACTCTAGCAATACAACACTTCATAAAAACACATCCTCAAATAGAAATATTACTATGAAATATTCCTTACCAGGGCATTCGGCTTTACAGGAAGTTTGTAATGCTCATAGTCAAATAGAGAAATGTTTGTCGGTTAACGAATATTTTTCACCAATTGGACTATTAAGAATTCTCAAAAACGTCAACCGCAAAAATCCGTTTGTGATAATTGAAATGAAATCATCAGATTTCAGAAATTTTACCAAATATACAAAAACTTGTTTTGACTATAAACATGTTCCATTTAGTTCACTGAAAATTCTTAACCTTAAGTGGGTAGAGCATGAACTTGAATATTCTTCTGAAAGTTTGAAATCAGTAAGCATAAGAAAGCAAGCAGTTAAGCTTCGTAGAAACAAAAATGTTTTTCCAAATGTTCCCAATGTGCCACAAGTTATTGAGCCAATCTCAGAACAAAGAATCATATCTAAGGAAAAATCGAGTCATCTAATAGCAATGTTCAAATATATGGGGATAGCTGACATATCATATTACAGAACAATTCTTAAAAAAGGTATGTAAAAACATCAGTGGATTCTACACCAAGAAAAAAATTAATTCGGAGGCTTTAAATAGTGGATAATATACATTAATTAAATACATTCATGTCATTTTGTTATATTGTTTCCTAATAATTTAGTACCGGCAGTGGAAATTTGGTAGCCATATTATTTTTCCTTTTTAATTTATTAATTAACATTCTTGGAAATATTTTAATTTAAAGAAGCAAAACCCATTAATAGACTAAAATAAACAAATAAAATCATGTCTTGTTTCAAAATAAATTAATGCAACAAAGTTCTAAGTGATAATTTTAAGTTCTTACAGATCCACAAGGTTCTATATGGCTCATAGAACATTGTAGTTCCAAGTTATTGTGTCAAATAAATGAGCATCAAAGTTCAACCCCGTTTTTTAAATGCAAAATGCCAGAAAACTACAAACTTAATCGGGATTATCTTTCAGGTTTAAATTATTTCAACAAGTTGAAACAAATTAGTTAATTGTGATTGCCAAAATAAAATTGCTTATAACAACTAAACTATGTTTAACATTCAAGTTAAGTTTTCTCAAAACACACATTGGTGTAGTTAGAACCTTGTTGTTCTAAGGTCGCGACTTATTCTCAGTATTCTTTCTATAAGATTTTTTGCCGTATTAATTATAACCCTCTTTGGATGTTTGGAGAAGTAATTAATAATTCTACCAGAAGAAGTTAGTTTTTGGTACCAATCCATTAATAATTTATCCCTTTTTCTTATCAACAAAGTATCTAAATATGAAAGTTTTAAATTACACTATTTCTCAATAGTAAATCTTATGTCCGAATGAAATGAGTTATCATTTGACATCAAACAAAATTCCCAAACGTTTTTAAATTGTTTGATTTTAACATTTAAATTCAAATTGATAATGATTTGAAAATAAACATTTGACATTAAATGGTTTATCAATTCAAATCAAAACTAAACTTGGCAATACTAAAGCGAAAAATAAATGTAAACATTAAAAATGGCGACTAAATTTACATTTTCACTTCGTGAAAGAATACGAATTTTAAAAATAAATAACATGGCAAAGTGAAGAAATTAAAAGTTTGTTGTATGATCGGGTGCTACAATCCTCAAAAAAAAAGGAATTATTTCATCTTTGAAAGCATTTAGGTGTGTTTAGAAACATAATATTATAGGTGCAAGGTCCTGAGTGAATGAAAACATACATATAAGATGTAAAATGAATAATAACATGTAAGTGGAGATTTTTTGTACTTTTGTCCCATAGTTGAATAACGTAACACCAGATAGGCTTTAATATAGAGTTGTAAAGTAGAGCACCTCAATTGGCTGAGGTGAACTTAAGAAATTTCTTTCTTTAATAATAAATTGACGGCCGACTAAGTAGCTTTCTAACAGCTTGCGTGTGTTTGCTGGTAAATTTTGCTTCAATTTATGTAATAAGCCTTCATGCCAAACTTTATCAAAAGCTTGCGAAACATCGATGAAGAGATCTGAGTAATTTTTTTTCAATTGCGTTTCTTATGACATTTACTATTCGATGAGTTTGTTCAATTGTGCTGTGTTTCTTTCTAAATCCAAACTGATGGTTTGTAATCCATCTATTGTCATTGGTGTTAATTTTGAAACTAATAATTTCTCAAACAGCTTTGATATATTTGATAATAAGCTAATAGGCCTATATGACTCAACTTTTGTATGATCTTTACCTGGCTTTGGTATCATGGTAACTAAGGAACCCGCTTATTTTTGAGGATAGTATTCAAGGCGTAAAATAGCAGTAAAAATAAAAAGAATAATTTTCTTTGCTATGCGAGGTAGCTCTAAAAGCATTTTATTATGGATCTTATCAATACCAGGTGCCTTCTTAGTGTTGAAGCCTTTTCAATATCTCTTATTTCAAATCTTACGGGAATAGCTGCTCTAGCAGCAACAGGTGGTAACTTAATTTTTTGTTTTTTTTTGGGGCCAATACTGGAATGTTGAACAGCTAGTTTTAGATAACTGTCAAAATTAACAATAGAGCGATCTACATTCTCCGGTGTTCTAAGCGGCATATTTTCTGTGCAATGGGTAATGAGAAATTTTTTATTTTTTAACCAATTTATTTGTAGGGCTGACGTCGCTAAGTAACCAGTCGGAGATACAATTTTATTGGGATTCGTTATAGTAACAATTGTAGGTGTGTGGCCGGAAGATAATTCTAAGGAAGCTTCAACATGAATCGTGTCTGTGGGGATGTTTTTAACCACGCCAAAATCTATATCAGGAATTTTTTGATGATCAGCAGGCCAATAAGTTGGTTGTCCGCTCGCGACCACATTTAAATCCATTTCATTGTATTAAACAAAGCACGACCCCTTGGTGTTATTATTCGTGACCCCCAGAAGGTATGTTTAGCGTTATAATCGCCAGCGGTCAGAAAACAGCGTCCTAGTGATTTATAATATTCACAATATTGGCTTTCTGATATTGAAAATCTAGGTGGAGAGTATAAAGAAGAAATAACTATGTTTCGATTCAGCTCTTAAACACAAATGTTTGTTGCTTGAAGATAATCTTCACGATGATCACCTAAGGGGTAGTGCTTGACTCGAGTTTTTATCAAAATGGCAGAACCTCCACAAGCTCTATCTCGAGGGTCCTTGGTATCATACAGTATATAACCATTAATTTTAAACGTATTTCTTGAGGTCAAATGTGTCAAATGAGAAACCATCATGACATCAATTTGTTTACTTTTAAGAAAATATTCTAATTCATTTTTATGTTGGCGGATGCCGTTTGCGTTCCAAAAACAAATTTTTAAACAGTTCATGGCTTGTTAAGTACAGCTTGCAACAACATCGATTGCATTCCAAGAATTTCCTGCATCATATTACCCATTGTGTTCGTAAAATTATTTACTGTTTGCACTAATGTTTCCATGGTTTTTTCTTAACGACTTCACACTTGTATTCTTTTTCTTTAGCACTTTGCTTGTATTCAAGTTTACAGAGTCGTCTTAATAGAGCATCCGCATTTTCATGCTTTTCGCCTTTTCTGTGCTCAATGCTGAAATATTTACTCTGAAGGCGCTCAATCCAGTGAGCTATCTCACCTTCCGGATTCTTAAATCGAAAAACCACCTGAGTGCAGAATAGACTGCTCTAAAATTACCATACAAATACTTGTAAAAAGTAAATGCGAAATGCTACTTCCTGGTTTTCATCCCAAATGAATATCTGCGCCTTTTTTATTAATTCGTGTAAACTTGCAATATTTGCAAAGTTTGGTGACATCGCATTTTCTAAAATTTCCACTTGCAATTAATTCTTTGAGCTGTTATCCAGTTTTTACTGGGCTTTGCCTACAATGAGAAACCTTCACTGATGCATTGCCTTCTCACAGTCTTCTTACAGCGCTTGGCCTCAAATTTACTAAGTCGTCTTAAAGGAGCAACCTCTTTTTTACATTTTCACGCAGAGAAAAAACATAGTTGTGGTAAACATATTCTAAGAGCAACATTTTATGATAATATTAATGATTGTAGTCACCATATTACGATTATTATTGAATCATATTATGATCAAATATATTCGTAATATTACATCATAATATTTTTCCCTTAATCATATTCTCATCATTTTAATCATAATAAATTTAGAAGCTATCATATTATTGTCATGTTAACCATAATAAGTTAAGAAGCAATCCTATTTTATTATCATGTTAATCATAATAAGTTCATCATGTTAATCATAATAAATTAAGAAGTATGTATGTAATCATATTATGATACAGCACCTTTCATAACTTTCATAATAATAATAAAAATATTATATTCAACATTTTTTATTTTTCGAATTTATTCTATGAGCTAAATTTCAGTTATGTATTTTATAAAGCTTTTTTGTAATAGTCATATTCCTTCAATTTTTCAGAAATGAATATGACTATTACAAAAAAGCTTTATAAAATACATAACTGAAATTTAGCTCATAGAATAAATTCGAAAAATAAAAAATGTTGAATATAATATAAAGTAACCTCCAGAAGGAAATAATTCCCAGTTTCTAATAATAAAAATAAATAAAAAATTTTTTGCATCGATTTTTTATTTTGTGGCGCTTTACAATTTTTCTTAATGAAAATACAACAGCGCAGTTCAATATTAGGCTTGCAAAAGAACAACTGCAAAATATCGTAACACTTTTATGAAATCTAACGAAATCTCTGTGTGTTTTGTTGTTGGATTTTACAAAAGAGCTATGATATTTTGGATTTGCACTATTGCAAGACTAATACTGAACACCGCTAATGTCCTTATTTTTTTAATTTCTTTAAAATTATTTTTTTATGGGAATTCTTCTTTAAATTGTTTAACCGCTTACTAACAAATAATTCCGTGACATACTAGTTAAAACACACGACACAACTGATTCAAAATTACTTTAAAAATCGTGCTAACATAAAAGTAAAGATATTTTGATTGCATCTTAAACATATTATGAGTACACCTATAGAAAGTTATCATGTTATGACTATTAAATATCATGAATTGGTTGTGAGTAATATAACATGTTTTTAAAGTTATCATTATTTAGTTGTTGGAAAAATAATTATTTTTCAGTCAGCAATACTCAAATTTATAATTGCGATAAAGATTGATATGTTTACAGTACCTATAATATTGCTTGTATTCAATAAATAACAATTTTTTGTGTACGACAACAATATATTGTTACAATAAACATAGTTGCCGTAACCATTCTCAACCATATTTTTTCTCTGCGTGTTACAACTTTTTGTAAGGTGACGATTCAGGAGAGAATCTGCGAGAAGGTGTCCCACACGAGCCTCACTTTCGTATCCAACGTAAGAGGGATTTTACTATCACGCTTTTACATGATTTGTTTTCCCATATCCAGACTTATAACGGGTCCGCCATCTAACGTTTTTTTTCAACTAGTGCTTATTTCGTGAATGGTAACAGCGAGGCGTTGCTACAAAATTACAAATCTGGCAACCTTTTTTGCTTGTATTTGATTTTGTTGTACGAAAATAGATAGAAGTAAAGAGTTGCCATTCATTGCTGCTACAAGGCGCTTTAGTGCGCCCACTCTGACGTTGTTTGCTGCATTACACATATTTGGTCAATATTGGGTACCTGCGGTAAATTGACAATAAAATCTAAATTGTTTAACCGATGGTTTATGGCTTTTTTTATTTTTAAGATAAGTAGCTCTCAGAAAAAAGTGCAAAATGTGTAATACTTGCTTTATAGTTTTTTTAATTCCATTTTTAAATTGAAAAATATTACGAATTTTGCACAAAAATTCATTAATTTCTGAATAATTCCAAAACGATAAGAGATACAGAAAAATTCTGTTCGACTAAAATAAATTCAATTTTGTTACACATCTTCTGGTGTTTTACTTTTGAAAATCGAATGACTGGTTCTCGAGTTAGGATGAAATATGTCTCCGTACCTGACTAATTAAGGGCAAAAAATTTGCCACGCCCATTAAACAAAATCTCGATCTGATGGAAAAAATCCGAGAACGGATTTGAGTTCAGCGCATCAAAATCCATATAGTCCATATAGTTTTATTTAACGGAGGATTTTGCTGCTGAGCAGTGTAATTAGTTTTATCCTTCCGCTGAATGAATATGGTTGTGTATACGCTTGAACAACGCTGGGAAATTATGTCCTGCGATCGACTTACAGAAGATGCCGATTTTGCCAAAAAAAAATCAGCTTTTCAGATGAAGCTCATATTGATCTTGGCGGGTATGTAAACAAGCAAAATTGTGTCATTTGGGGCACAGAAAACCCGCACGCATACATTGAAAAGCCGATGCACCCAAAACGAGTCACTGTTTGGTGCGGATTTTGGTCCAGAGGCATTATTGGGCCATTTTTCTTCGAAAATGGACAAGGAGTGGCCGTTACAGTCAATGGCGATCGTTATCGGGCCATGTTGAACGAATTTTTGTTCACAAAAATTGAAGAGGAGGATATTGGCAACATTTGGTTTCAACAGGACGGCGCTACGTGCCACACAGCCGAAGCTACACTCGATGTTTGCGCCCTGTTTTTGAAGATCGCATTATCAGCCGCAGAGCTCATGTCGTTTGGCCACCTCGTCAAAATTAATCATAATGTAATTAACAAATACAGGTAACCCTCCTACAAGACGGCTTCCTACAAAACAATTTCGATCTTACACGAAAAAAATTTGCGGAAATTTCCTCATCTACAAGACGGTTTCATTCTAACACGATAAAATGGAATTGCAACTTTATCATGATTGAGTTGTTAAAATAGTACAAAAGTACTAATTTTTGCATCCCTGTTACGATTTAGTTAGATTAGAATAAAAATGTAGCTCTTGTTTATTTTTGTCTATGTATTTTTTTGTATGTATGTAGATATTTCTAATAAAAACAATAAGGGTCCTCATGATGTCGCTTAAAATTGCCATTTGTGCAAATGCGCAAACTTACGAGTCTTGTTTCATGAAGCCCCTTTTTTTACTTTTGTGTAATTTTAAACAATTAATGTCAGTTTGTAAGAAACGTCAATACAAAAATAAATTAAAAATTAAAATTCAAAAATATAAAAATTTGTGTTTAAATTTGTGATTAATATGTATGAGAAATTTGCTTTTAAAAATGCTCAAAGAAAGCCAAAAGACCAATTTACTGAAATTATTGCTAGAATTTATTGTTTGTGATTTATAGACACTTGGATTTTTCATTGAAAACGACGTTAAAATCATTAAAAGATCTGTTTGTATAAATGCACAATTGAACAGCGCAAGTTTACGAGACAAAATTGTTGGGCAAATTTACCAAGTTTGTGTAAATGAATTCTCATACAATTTTTGACAGTTCATTTACGAGGGCGTAAAAATGCACAGTTTGCACAGATTACGAGACTTATAAACGATATCATGAGGACCCTTAATGAATTTAAAGAAAATATTTAATTAAAAAAAATTTATATTTTACACTGTCTCCTAGCCTCATATTACACGTTTTCCTACAACACTGCGTTTTCTAGGAACCTATCTACCTTGTTGTAGGAGGGTTACCTGTAACAAATTCGGTTTAAGAATTTTTTTTTGTTACTTATCACCTTTTGGATTTTAGTTGACGATATGTAACATGACGTAAGAATGAATTGAAATTGTTCCGTTTTCGTGTTTTAATGTTATTTATTTTTTTGAACTTTAGTGTATGTCTACTTTTAAAATGTCCAGTTATTTTGAAAAAATCTACCTGAATTTTTTAGACTGTCCAGTTATTTGTGTTTGGTTTCTTGTAACCCTAGATCCAATTGATCATGTATGTTTGTATATGACTGATTGCTTTTTCAACATGACCAAAGTGCAAGGCGAAAAAATTTCAAAATTATTTATTCCGATATAAAATCAATTGTTCCACATTCTTTTCCATAACGAAAACCTCCAGCTTAAAAGTAACATTAGATAATAAAGAACTTTTGGAACTGAGTTTTAATTCTACTGGTGGTTCAAATAGTAAACTAATGAGTCGAAGTGCATTTAATGATTTGTGTCGTAACATAAACTTGTCAAAAGAGAACTCGAAATTACTCGCATCACGCTTGAAAGAAAGATTATTTTTGGACTTAGAGGGATCGACGCGTTATTTTCTGTCGCAGTTGCTTCAAGTTAAAAGAAACTCTGCCTTTTAGAATTTTAAACGCCTCATAACTTGTGGCGTTGAAAATTTTAAATTGGTACATGAATTTCTGCAGCAGGTATATAAAACTTGACCACTTGGGACCTACTTATTGAGATATTTAACTAAATAAATATTTTTGATTCTGGTTTATTTTTGTTATTTGTAATTATTCACATAAAACGCGAAAATCGTGATATATTTTTTCTTTTATCAAATAAAGGCAATAGTATGGTTATCAAATTTTTTCATTCAAAATACAAAAAAAAAAAATATAAAATTTATAAAAAAAATTGTTCGCCATTCTACATATCTTTGTATAAAGTTTGCACGATTCCATTTTGTATGCAATTTTACCTGGTGGATTACTTTCGATAATAAAAAGGAGCGATTGGCTAACTTGCTTAACAAATCGTTCCGTGTTTTGCGAATGGCAAGGGAATTCTAAATTGATTTTGGTAAAAGAGGCAGTTAATTTTATCTCTATAAACAGTTTTTAAATTGTGGCTTTACCTGGTATTTCAATAGTTTCTTCAGAATCACAATGATCTTTTAAATACTGATGGGAATAACATTGTATACACAGAAAAAAAGAACTTTTTTAAAAATGGCCCAGCTCACGGCTGATTAACGCTAGAACCAAAATATTTTGGGAATCATCATAAAACATATCAAGCTTTATTTTCAGAGGGGTAACAAAATCACTTTTTTTTGTCGCTCTAATGTATGTATGTGATAAACATTAAAAAAATAATTTAATTATATACATTAAACTATAATAATTTTTGAATTGTCGGGGGTGTGTTTAAAACCATGTGAGATAAGGCCATTATTGCTTTATTGCTCAATTGAATGGGTTATAAAGCCATAATGGCCTTATTGCCCAATCATTGAAAGGTAAGCTCATATTTAAAATTTTGCGAAATGAGAGATATAGCCATATTTTTTTTCGCAAATGAGAGATAAAACCATATTTTTTTAGAATATTGTTATGCATAGTGTAAACATTCTGTAAAAGGGAAAATCCTTAGTTATTTCCGGGAAAAGACATTTTTTTATTCTTGTGACGCGCGCAGGAAAACTTTATTCAGCGAAGCCACCTGCCGAGTCCTACTGGAGGAGAAAGCCCGTAAGCACGGTCTCCGGGAAGACATTTTTTTACAGAATGTTATTATTAATCATCTTATTAGATTTGCTTCCTTTAATGAATGCACATAGATCAGGAAATATACTGTTAAAGAAAGAATTCGTATGCAGATAATTATTATAAAAATAAGAAAACTCTTGATTTTCCCTTTTACGTAATGTTTACACCTAATTTTACGGAATGTTAAACCTAATGTAAACATTTCGTAAAAGGGAAAATCAATACCTCTTAATTATAAAAATTAAAAAAACTATTAGTCAATGTAAAATGCAAAAGTTCTTCGAAACTGAAATGAGAGATAAAGCCATATTCTAATATTTCTAGTGTGAGCTGCTGAGGCCATGATGGCTTTATCTCCCATTCAAATGAAAAAAAGGCTTTATCTCCCTATTGAATGAGAAATAAAGCCATCATGGTCTTATCTCACATGGTATTAAAGCACCCCCTCGAAAAATCAATCCATCCGTTCTTAAACCAAGGCAAATCTGTGTCAATAGTACGGTAAGTACGGACTTTCATAAATAAAGTATAGAGCCCAGCTGCAGTCAAGAATGAAAAATAATCAATAACAATTTTAATTAATTTCCATGTTGTAAAATTCCATTCTTCATAAAAATAATTTAATAAAAATTAAATTTGATGAACTTTAGCCAAATTAAAATATTAAAATTTGGATAAAAAACCATAAATAGTTCAACAAAATAACCACAATAATTTAAATTAAAGTATAGAACGCTTTATTCAAAAACGGATTAATCAAGTGCCAAACACTTAACCTTAGCCACATTTAATCCCTGATCCGTACTTAAAATAATCCGAAAACTACAAGTTAATTTATAACATTGCGCCTATTTAATATGTTAAAGAATTTTTGATTTTTAACCAAACAAAAAGTTTAAAATAAAATCAATAATATACAAGAGTAATATAATTGTTCATACTTTGCAGTTACCAATGTTACAAAAACATTTGCAGACCCATTAGGTGTTTTCCACAAGATCTCGGGCATGTTCGGACTAATGAGAGTAAAATGAAAAGTACCCTCTTTATTTGCCGAAACTACCCAAAATTGCTGGAACGCAAAAAACCATTATTGCACTTCCTCAAATACTAATGCAGCTCACTTTTTAAATTAAGATCTATTTAAGAGATTTTAGACGCTTAAAAGTCATAACATTTGCATCATTGTAATTTTTTATATTTTGTTTTTTTTTATATTAAAGATTAAGTATGCAATAACGTTTTTACTACTTTAATTTTGTCACAAAAACATTACTTTTTGCCTTTTACTATGTTTTTTAATTAAAACAAAACTTTTTCTTTTGCTTGTCCGAACTTAACCAAAGAAAAAGTTCGTGCAAATTTGTACAGGAAATGAAAAAAATTCTCTCTTTATTGCACAAAAATTTTTATGTGGAACGCTTTTGGGTAACTTGTGCAAGTTCTGACTGTTGCGTTATGCATGTGGAACAGAGCTGATCACCCCTATCATGAATAGCAAGTGTAATTTTTGTTCCCATGAAATTTTCATTCCTCTAGAAGGGAAAAAAGCAATCGTGAATCTCATGTGAAAACACTATCAGTTCCAGTGAATGTAAAAATAACAAGAAAGATGTGTTCGTCGACATTCATGGATTCTTTTACAATACTTCCTATGGGGCAATTAACCTTGCTCTAACAAGAAAGGGTACTCCAGCTCTCATAAGAAACTGGATAGTGGTGGGTGGGTGGGTCATCGATGACCATTGAAGGTTGCCCCCAGGGTGGCGTTCTATCGTCTCTATTGTTGACCTTGGTCATCGACGTGCTATTGGAAACCCTTAATAGCCTGGGCTTCCGAACTAACGGCTATGCTGACGAACTGGTTATATCTGTGGCCGGTTTTGATGACGCGACGGTTTCGGTGGCGATGCAATGGGCCCCGGACTTAACACTTGGCTGGTGCAGGGAGAGGGGACTTAATATTAATCCCGAAAAAACTACTCTGGTACCATTCACCAGACGCAGAGTTCTGAGACTGAAAGAACCGACCCTCAACGGAGCGGTTATTGGATTCTCTAACGAGATGAACTACCTGGGGATCATTCTGGACAGATCCCTCAACTGGAACGCTCAGCTGGTCCATGTCACCAGAAGGGCAACAAGGACAATATATGCCTGTGAGTCTCTTCGGGAAGACATGGGGGCTGAAACCCAGGATGATACACTGGTCTTTTGATACGATTATTAGACCAATATTGTTCTACGCCGCCCTGGCGTGGTGGACTAAGACCGAACAGGTCAGGGTCTACCACCTGATCTGCGTGTCAATGGCGGGTTCCATGAGGACGTGTCCCACTCTGGCACATTCCTCCATTGCACATTTCTATAAGGGAGTAAGCCTGCGGGGGTGCTAGCAGGATGCCGCGCATTGCTGAATAGAAGGCAGGTGACTTGGTGGGTAACATGCGGATCCTGGATATCATTAGGAATGATACATCCATTGTGGTGGGTGATCATATGCTGCCTAGTCTGGCATTGTATAGCAATTTTAATGTCCTTATACCTGACAGGGACCAATGGGCGGACCAATCCTGGTGGCGTGCAAGCGCGGACCAGGTATGGTTCACTGATGGCTCAAAACAGGTAAACGGTGATACTGGTGCGGGCATCATTGGCCCGGGTTTCCAAAGGGGCTTGTCAATGGGCAAACAGCCTTAAATATTTCAAGCGAAAATCTACGCCATCATCATAAGCGCTGGGGAAAGTCTGAGCAGGAGGGCAAGGGGCTTAAGACTGTATATCATGTCGGATAGCCAGGCCGCTTTAAGGGCACTTTCTTTTTTAGAGATAAAGTCTAGGCTGGTCATGGACTGTTTTGCGTCTCTGAATGGGTTAGGAAAACACAATGAATTGAATTTGTGTTGGGTTCCCGGCCATGAGGGCTATGCGGGTAATGAAAGGGCTGATAGCTTAGCAAACAGGGGCGCTTGTCGTCCATTTATAGGCCCAGAGCGTTTCTTCGGCGTCCCTGTGGGTCACATCAGGGGGATGTTACAAGAACGGTCCGAGCGTGAATTCCTTCACGCATGGACGTCCACTTCAGGATTAAGACAGTCCAAAAGATTTGTGACACTGTCCCGGCGCAGGGCAGGCAGGTTTCTGCTGCTTGAGAAAGCGGAACTCAGACTGCTTGTTGGCCTATTTACGGGGCACTGTGGTTTTAGATGCCACCAGTTTAAGTTGGGAAATACATGTACCAAAATATGCAAATTCTGTGAGATGGACGTCTGAACATCTGCTCTGCTGCTGTCCCGCCTTGGGTACTTCTAGGCAGAAATTTTTCGGGGTTCAAATAATTAGAAAATATTTTTTAAAATTCTGTCACGTACCAAGCTTCAAATATCCGCAGGGAATCGACCTGTTATTTTGCATTTTGTTAACCAATATATCGGTTTGTGCGTTATTAACCAGGCGCGGATCCAGCTTGAGTCTTAGGGGAGGAAACATTTTTTTTGATACAAAAAAGTAAAAAATTTGTTTTAAAAAGTTTATTAAAATTAATATGTGTATATTATGAAAAAAAACTCAACAATAAGGTTAAATGAAATATAAGATCAGTTCAATATAAATTAATTTTTTTCAATAAGCAATTTATGATTTCCTTGTGAGGCAAATTTAGATATGTAGTACAGTCTTTCTTCTATCATTGTTGATCTGAGCCATGTTTTTATTAGCCGACGGGTAGGAAATGACCGGTCTCTCGTAGCATTTCCGACGAGTAGGTTAAGTTTTTTATGGCACATGCCATTTTTGCCAATTCAATTATTTTTTTAAAAGACTATTTTTGGTCCAGCTTGCCAAAGAATACCTTTTTGCAACATAGAAAAAAATTTTTAAATAAGCTTAGCTAATAAGAATCTATTCGACATGCTAACTGAATAATGCAAAAATCGGACGTAAAAAGTACTTTCAATGTATCTGCTCAAGCCGCTTGAAGTTACAAACGAAAGCTTTGGTTTAATTGACAGTGCTAAGGAAAATAATACAAGATGTCAGTAAAAAAGATTTTTTTGGAAAGTTTAAAAAACGTTTTAGATCGTAATACGTGTGGTAAACTATTCAATACTCCTGAAAAATCTATATGCCTTGGCATTTCAATTTTAAAAAAGTGTTTTAATCGATTTTCTCACAATTTTGTTTTAATGAAAGTAAGACGGATGAATTTTTTGACAAACTTTCTCCATATGAACTTTTAGTGTTCAAATATGTTGCAGTTACATCTTGCGATGTTGAAAGAGTGTTTTTCATTTATAGAACTATTTTATGTGATAACAGGAGATTATCAGGGATGTTCTAGAAATCGAAGACGCAAAACGCAAGAGTTTTAAACGTCGTTTTTTAATAAGATTTCCCTGATAAAAAAAATTTTATGACAAATATTATAAAAATATTTCTTATTAAACAGAATTTTATAACAAAATTTAGATTAAAAGTGTATTAAAAACAACTTACAAATTCTTGCGTTTTGCCCCCAGTATTTTTTTTTTTTTTGATAATTTGAAGAAACAATCACCCCTATCGCAAACAACTACTCCCATGAAAATATTCCCATATTTTTTTATTTTGTATTGTGAATGATTCCCATGACAAATTTTTTGGGAATGAATTCCCAAACTTGAAAAATTTTCTATCGCCAATGTTTACTCCCGCGAGTAATTATACTAAATAAATTCCCAACAAGTGTTAATGTGAGCGACAACGGAACATGTAGATTTTAATTTGTATTCTAAGGTTGGACTAAATTAAATTGCTTTTTCATTTTATTAAAGGAGTGTTAATAAAGAAAATGAAGATAAACACTATTCATTATTTATTTTATTATATTTTTATAGTATTTAACTTTGTATATTTTTTCTTTCACAATGCAAGCACTAAAAAGTTATTCACAATAGAGACTTTTGTTTATAAAGCACTGACACATAATTCACAATAGACATTTATATTCCCAAAATATTTGCCATACCGATTTGTTGGGGAAATATTTCAAATAAAATTATTTGCCAGTTTACTGGGATAGTTCTCTTTAAAATAAGGTATGGTCCATCATTCCCGGTCCCCTGGTTGGTCCACATTCGTAAAAAAAGACAAAAAACACCATTCATCCGAAAAAAACCAAAAAATGCATTCTAAAATCTGCCGAAATTACTCTCAAAAAATAACTAATCGGCCGATTATATTCAAATAAAATTATTTGCCTGTTTACTGGGATAGTTCTCTTTAAAATAAGGTATGGTCCATCATTCCCGGTCCCCTGGTTGGTCCACATTCGTAAAAAAAGACAAAAAACACCATTCTTCCGAAAAAAACCAAAAAATGCATTCTAAAATCTGCCGAAATTACTCTCAAAAAATAACTAATCGGCCGATTATATTCAAATAAAATTATTTGCCAGTTTACTGGGATAGTTCTCTTTAAAATAAGGTATGGTCCATCATTCCCGGTCCCCTGGTTGGTCCACATTCGTAAAAAAAGACAAAAAACACCATTCATCCGAAAAAAACCAAAAAATGCATTCTAAAATCTGCCGAAATTACTCTCAAAAAATAACTAATCGGCCGAAAATAGTGAAAATATTGCTTTGCTCCCATACAACAAATTCCCATAACATTCACGATAGGGGTGATTAGTATGTTTACATACAATAAAAACTTACTAAAATAAATGTTTCTTAAATAACATGTTTATTTTTTGCCATTTCTCGTGCCGTTTTTTATACTTTTTCGTGAAATTTTGCCAGCCATTTTTAACCATTTTTTGTGCCATTTTAAACTTGCCCTGCTGACGAGCATTGAAACGAAAATTTGAAATATTTTTCTTAGATTTGACTTGATTACACTTTGAGGTAGAAGTTTAGGTATGTTCAATACATTTAGGATATCTATTGAGAAACGAGTTTTGAGATCTCCTAAAATTAATTCAATAAGAGGAATGTAACCTACAACTCGGTCGTAATCTTCAACATTTTGAATATGATTCGAACCTCGATTTGAACGAAGATAATTTTAACTTTTTCAAAAATCGCTTTAAATAGTTCTTCGGCTTTATTTCTTTTCTCTTCAAGGCACATGATTTAAGTTTTGATTAGGCTTGATCCTTTTTGAAGATCTATATATACAATAATTATCACACTTAATATGTTTATTCCGTAAATGAATTCACAAGTACTAAGCGAGTTCCTTAATATAAGACTTTTGATGAAGTATCTCTACCTTCCACTCAGATATTTTTTCCAAAGCTTTAACTATATGATGTACACTTGTTGCAAAGTGTAAAATTGAGTCGTGACGGTCGAACCATCTTGTCTCGCATAATGTTGAGAGTTTGGCTCCCAAATACTTTGCTAAAACTGCGTTTCGCTTGGGATGATTATATTTAAAAAAATTTGTCGTTTCATTAACAAATGATACAACTTATTGCATTTATGGCACTTTGTTGCTTTTTAAAGTTAAGTTGTTTGATTTATGGGAATAGCAAGGCTTTTGTTTTGCATTTGTCCAGAATTTTTTAACAGCTCCATTTTCTGCTGACATCAGAGGACACCCATCTGTTCCATTTCCTACACAATTTTTTAGGTCAAGACTAAAATTTGTCAAAGCTTTTAGAACTATTGATGATAATACCTTCGCATCAATTGACACATTAACGTCATTATCAATATCCTTTGAAGCCTCTTCAAATGCGTTTACAACAAAGCCAATAAATGCTTTCATAACAACTTTTTGTTGTATGTTGAAATATCCTTAAGATAAGGAAATCTGGGTTTTCCCCGACAAATCTGTGTTTTCGTCAAAAACAATCGAATAGAATTTTGATTCATATAACACATATATACATAAATATTGCATATACTAAGGCTTATTAATAATTCAACCGCACGCATTTTCAAGTCAAACGTTTATTCTTTATATATAGATGGCACCTGCTGGGATTGAATGTAGAATAATAAGTATTTGAATACAGTAAACTAGATGTTTCATTGGAAATATCTAATAAATAACTATTAGAATTAAGATTTGGATACTTTTTGAAAATTTCGTTAGATTCAATAAAAAAAACAAAAAAAAACCTTGCTGGGATTTCCTAAAATTTTGTGCATATAAAAAAACATTGTTATTGGGAATTCTTGTATTATCGAGATAAACCAAACATATTTTTATAATTTAGGGGGGGGGGAATTTCCTTATTTCCCCCCCCTGAATCCGCGCCTGTATTAACAGATCTAGCCCTTCATATTCGATTTATAGGAGGAACTACTTACATGCATGTATTGTTCCCTAGAAAAATAAAGTGAGAATATCTAAGGGAAATGTGAACAAATTACGAGGGGAATTTTTTCCCGTGAAATTTTTTCACGTAATTATTCCCCTTTTAATTACCTTTTGTGCATGGGAGTTTTTCATGATCGCAAATATGTGAAAAGGGGATATTATGTTCTTAATTTTTTTGTTATAACACTCACTTATTTTTAAATTTAAAATCACCTCTCATAAGTTAAAATAATTAAACCTACTACATATCGCTCCTTTATTGCAACATAGTCATATCTCAAATAATCAAAATTTGAAAGATATTAAGAATTTTATTAAAAATGCTGATTCGCTAAGGGATTTTTGGAAATTGTGTACAAACTGGAAGACCTTACAGGATGGGGCATACCTAATTTTAAATATAATTACTCCCACTGTTGTTATCTATTTCGCTTTTTGAGAAAAAAAACCTCTGAGCTATCTTTAAAGAATTTTTGATATTATCAGATATACTAGTAGTACTGATTCTCTGATTTATAAAAAATGTGTATAAAAATAATTTTTTATTTTGCATTTGAATACATTGTAAGATATTTTTTTAAGATTTTTGAAAAATAAATCGTGTTTTGTAGGTTATGTACGATATAATATAAAACATTAAACTCAAATGATACATGCTGTCTTTAATTTTCAATAAGTGCAACATAATGACCACAACAATCAAAACAAAGTTCTCTTGGCTGTTCCTTTATGTGCAATAAAATAGATTTATTTTTTTCAACCCAATTTGTGACATTTGGGTTGTCTTTTCGGGATATCTGGCAAGCCTTTTAAACGCCTTTATCCATCAGCCTCGTAAAAATTAATTACGATTTTATTTCAAGTGGGTGAAGATAAATACGCCGAGTTAAAAATGCATTATGACGTAAAACGTTATGTTATTAAAAACTACGTTTTTATTTAAATTTTTTTTTTAATTTTAACCGGTGTATCTGGGAGGGATTTTTGTTATATTGCGACCGAACCAAAAAGATTACGGAACGGGAGGGCTTCAAATTAAAGGTAATTAGCTCTACTTTATGACATATAAATTTTTCTATTTTTAAAAAATTCTTTAAATTTTTGCGTGTGTATCTGGGAGGGATTTTTTAAATTGGGATAGTAACGTTTAAGGTCATAAAACATGTTTTATTCCTTTCTATGATGTTCTTTAAACAGCATAAAATTGTTATAGTTGATTATTTAGGAAGAATCGGGAAGCAGCTTGACAGTAATGCATCTCATCTATTGTGGATGGCCTAAGTCTACTTCCTAGTAGGATTTCACAATTAGCTTTTAGTTGCTTTAGGCATAGATCATCTGGAATACCTTTTAGTTCGATCTTAGTGGTATCTTCTTCACAAAAACAACCTTTATTTTCTTTAGGCACAAAAGAATGGTATGCACATTAACAGCCGTACCTAAACAAGTGTTGAACGCGGAACGTTTTCTCCCGCTTTGCTTTAACGCTGATATGCCATACCAAAAAACGCTTTCCCCTCTTGTTTAGGTACGGCTGTCAGTTACATACATACATGCGCTGCATAGTTTGGCGAGATCGTTTATTTTGCATAGCGAAGAAATAACAGAAAAAAAAATTCGAAGCATGCGCAATGACAATAAAGGTTATTTTTCTGATCTTTTTACTAAAACAGGTTTTCTGTTAACGGTGATATCAGGCCACTTGTTGTATGCTCCTTTTTTCTGTTGTCAAAAAAAAATTAACAACGAAATGAGAGTTGTTACCAACTAAAAAGGCATTCATAGGTACCGTAAGCGTAAATACGCGAATAAGTGGAAGAATGCAAATATGTACGCAATATGAAAAATGCATGTTAGGCGCAAGGGAAGGGAAAAATGTATATACATACATAAGTATGTATGTATGTATACAGATAAAGATACGGTTAATTGGCAGCAGTTTTTACCTTCTACGTCAAAATATTCACCTTTAGTCTAGAATGTTAAAAGGTTATTTTGTATCCCTTGTGTAACGTAAAATGTTTACAAAAAAATAAAACCTAAAAATTCCGTTAGCTTTTTTACACATTTAGTGCATGTGTTTTTTTATAAGAATGATTAAATAACGACCAATTCACGAAAACGAACTAGCAAACAATTTACTATTATTAAAAACATTTTTATTTCATAATGAAATAACTCCCAACAAAAATTATGAAATAAGTCCCAAGCATTGGGATTTATTTCATTTTTCCATAGGGACTTATTTCATTTGGGAGTTATTTCACTGTACCAAATAAAGAAAAAGTCTATTTATCAAAGTTTCAAAGGTAATTTTGGAAAATTTACTCCTAATCCAATATAATCATCACTTATCTGTGGTTATATTTTTATAAAGTTTTTGTCCCTAAACATTCCTAATGTCACAGATCGGAAGTATAATTTAGTTTTTATTCCATATACAACATACTTCTAATCAACTTTGTAGTTACTTTTAAAATAAATTGATAAACTGCAAAAAACAAGTTTTTCGCGAATATCTCGTATATGTATTCGTATTCAGCAGTCCCAATTCTAAACGTTTTGCAAAAGCAAACAATTGAATAAAACTAGTGGTCCAGTGTAGGACGCAGAGTTGCCAGTGGATTTTTCGAAAAAATAACTACACATGCTAAAAAAAAATACGATTTTTCCATACATTAAAATAGAAGAAAAAACATTAGTTATAAAAAATAAATTTAATTCGAATATGTATGTACATATGTATATTAAAGCTTTGACATAAAATACATACACAACTAAAAAAAAAATAATACATATGAATGCACTTTTAATTAAATTCAATAAAGTATTTCCATATTAGGTGTTATCCCGTACTCAACGTTGGAAGCCCGCGGGATCCCAATCTTACTGAAAACAGTTCCCGTACTCAAAGTTTGGTAAAGTGGGAAAGCTTTTAAGACAATAATATTCTTCTTCCTGCACGAAGTAGCCGTACTTTTTCTTTGGGTAAATTGATATCTTGTTAAACAATTAGCTGTGTCAAAAATAAATAAAAACTGCAAGCAAGTTTAAAAAAAATTAATATAAAACAAGCAATAGAAAATGTGGAAAAATGTAAGTAAATGCTTGAATTTTATGCACGCTAATGTGTCATTTATGTATCTATTTAAACATATTTCATATTAACGTTTTCTTTACGGTCAGAAATTTGATTTTTATTGTTCCCGCAGTTTTGTACATTTTTGTCTATAAGTGAGAGAAATATTTGTTAACTCTCATGTTAGCGAACTTTACCCAAAAAGTACGGGATCACACCTATTGAATGATGGCATAGAAAAAACATATATGTACATACATATTTGTGTCGCCAACTTTGTAAACCACAAACAACTCTGTAAATATATTTTGAAGCTATTTTAGGAGAACAAACTTTTTTCAACCGGTTTGGACAATAAAATATCATAAAAAACGTTTTTTCAGCATTTATTTTATAAATAATACGATATGACGAATAATCCCTTCATTTTGGAGATTATGAAAAATCTGTCCGATTTTCCCTACGCTTCTATATAAGTATCAAAAATACCTACATGTAGGGATTTCTCCCTACTTCTGGCAACACTGGTAGGACGTCAAATATTTGATAAGTGTGAATATACATAGCTTTAGAAACTTATATTAGATAAAATATTTTAGAGTTAAAAAATAAACTATTCCTAATGAATATTGTAAAAGCATAATAAAATTCATTTGGTACACGAAGCTCGGCGACACATTTGAATTTGATTGTTAAATTTTTAAAAAAATTTTAAAAATTTTTACGCACTTAATAAAATAAAAGTAATAAATTTAACTTAATAAGTACAAGAAAAATACTCACAATCTTTCAACGTCAGCTGATATTTTACGAGGCACCTGTGTAAGTCCTCGATGTGAGCAGTCCACTGTTAATCCATTACATGAGCACACCCGAGGACAGCGAGATTCATTAATTCCTCCTAAATTACCTCCCGGTATATGTATTCCTACCGAAGCACCTCCAAAGGGTTCTGCTGAAACCGAGGAAAGAATGCATGGCAATAGCAAGAAGCTAAATAATATCCAAATAAATAAATATTTAGCATACGAACTGGGCCAGTTGCATCGCGTTCTACCTTTACATCGCAATGGGGTTTGTTGTGTCATTATTGATCATTAATAATTTAGGTTCAACACACTAACAACAACAAAAAATTGTATACATTTATGGTTTTTTATTAATATCTTATTCAATGTTCTATCAAAATTGACATGCTCTTAATCATTAAACATCACTGTTGTAATTTGTTTTTAATTGATTTTGAAATTCCAAACTCTTTTAATTCAATCTCGACAACACAGCTTAAAATTTTTGTATACATCTTTTAATAGATTTAATCAACAACATTTTGGTTACATCCACTAGATAATTTATTCAAAGCAATACTTATTTATCTTCTTCGAATTTGATTATTGCAAGTACCAGAGTTCGCTTTAATTTAACAAAAATTATTCTTTTAATTTATATCACAACCGACGGACGTACGCACATAATGGACACTGACATTTTAAATATTTTGTATACTGGTATGAACTCTACTCTCACTAGCTCTTGTGCTCTCTCACTAGACTTCGTTGTGAAGAAACTTAAAGTAAATTGTAAGAAGAAGAGTGAGAGAAAGGTAGGAAGTATGAGAAATGTTAAGCAGAGTAAAATGTGTAAGGGGAAAACTAAGAGCATTAATAAATGGAAAATTGTAAAGATCTGCTGAATGTGTGTCTGGTGTTTACAAGTAGGTAGTCGTCAAGTAAGTAGTTGCCTGGGAATGCCAAGTGTAGTAATTTTAATGGTGGTAGTACGAAAAAAAAACAAATGTTTTCGGAGTATTTATTAATTCTTCTTTATGATGCTTTTAGTTATGCCCTTAGGTAAGCGTCTATGAACATCTGAAATAAACAGAAAATATGATTTGATTAGTGATCAGTTCTTTAAAAAAATTTTATGTATAATGAATTAAAAATACTTTTATATGTATGGATGTATGAACAGTAGAGTATCCCATAGAAACAATTTTTGCCCAAAAAAATCTTTAAAGAAATTTTCAAATTTAGAATCTCTGATTAAGAGTTGATATAAAAATAAAAAAATCTAATTGTAAAGTACGAGCAAATTGCTTGTAATTTCAAAAGTGATAAAAAGGATTACGTAAACACATATTGTAATTTAATTACTCCTTTAAGAAAGTAAATATTATATTCATATGTATCTATGTAGTTTTAATTTGATTTAAATGTTAATTGAAAAAAAATTTTCATTTGTATTATATTTTTCAATCAATTCAAGTAATTTTTCAATTTTGTTCAATTTTATAAAATTTATATGTATTATTATTATGTATGTATTATAAATAAAAACTTATTATTCCATTAAAAATTGTATAGATCCTGCAGTTGAACTGAACAAAATACAATATGGTTTTTTTATTTCATTGAACTAAAAAAGGCAATACAAAATAAAAACTAAATAAAAAAATTTATTTATTTATTTTTTAAAGCAGGTAACAGTCACGAGTTGCCACATAATTTTGGTTATTTTTTGGAAAAAGTATTGGCATTTCAATATCGAAAAACGGCAAGAAAATTGGTATAATAAAACTAGAATTTTCAAAGTATTCACTAAAATTTGTATTAACAAGAAAACAAAACATATCAATAGCCAGTAATTTCATCTGTTTTGTAACCATAGATAACATAAACAGCAATTAAGAATGAAAAATTATCGATAAATTTTAATTAGTTTTCATGTTGTAAAATTCCTTCTTCCTAAAAATAATTTAATGAAAATTAAATTTGATGAACTTTAGCCTAATTAAAATATCAAAATTTGGATTAAAAACCATAAATAGTTCAATAAAATAACCACAGTACTAATTTTAAACCAATAAACAATTTTAGAAACGTGAAAATTAATTGGTCATGTTCTGGAAATCGAATTGAAGTGAAGTTGAAATCGAACAAAACAAACTTTGAGTAAATCTTGCCTTAACCATTACTTCTCCTTAAATCAGGAAGAACTACAGTCATTTTTAAAGTAATTGCAGTGAAAATTTCGTTCGATTTTAAGTGCCCTCGATAACAATTTCTAGAACATGGCCGATTAAGTTGATTTTACAACTTTAAAAAATATTCCCATACTTTACACATTTCAGAATTTAACATTTTTTTTCTAAATCGTTTTCAAGATGAGTGCCAAAACAATTGGATTCACTGAGATTTAAAGAGCTTTACAACAAAGGATTTTTGCTTAAGTCTGCTTTTACATTAAACGATTTTTGTCGTTGCGATTATTGTCGTTTCCTCTTTGAAGTCGGTCAACTTAAATACATTTTTCGTCAAATGAGAAACAGAATGAATGAACAAAACGAATCGAAGAGTACACTCGCTCGTGTACCCCTTACAATTCCTCTCACCCCTCTCACCCATTAGCGGAGAATCGCAACGACAAAATCGTATAATGTAAAAGCTGACAAACAGGCCTGTTCTGAAAATCACATTTTTTGAAAGTGATTTCAAATCACAAGAAAGGTGTTCTGGGCATATTATTTTGTGATTTCAAAACGTTCAGCTACGTAAATAACTTTTTGAAATCACTTTGTTATTTTTGCGACTATTATAAGTTGACCGTTACAATTAATTCCTTAAATAAAATATTCCATGTGTTGTTTATTAATTTTTTATGCAATAAGCTATTTTATTTCAAACAAATCGTTTAAAATTAAGAAAATTCGATGAAACTACAAAATGATATTTGCTTTTGTGACTTCTGTTGTGATTTCCGGTTTGTTTTTTAGTTGAATTAAAGTTCGCTTTTTTGCTAACAGCGGCATGAAAGCAAAGTCTAATATTTATTAAAAATCGTAAAAGCTTTAAAGTATCACAGGGAAAATCGCTTCTAAATCTAATATGGCTAAAATTCGCAAAAAATTGCAAACTTGGAAACTAACCCTAAAATCTATTTGAAATCTCTAAATGGATTAAAAAACAAAATGTCGAAAAATAAAACAAAAAAAATTTGCAAAATAGCGGTTGGTTGGTTGGTTAACGTGGTAGCACGCACAGGTCCCGGCGCGCAACAAGTAGAGCCGACGGTGGTTCCGTTTTGACACCACACAACTCGTCAAGAAATCGGAACCCCCCGATCAAGACTTGACCCAGGGGCAATGCTGAGGTGGCTAGAGCCAGCCCGTTGCGTTGAGATATTTCAGCAGGCTGTTGAGTCCCACCCGCGATATCTCCGAGAGTCCTTGTAGAAGGTAATTCCCGAACAGTCCATGTCGTATAGAGTTAAACGCCGGGCAATCACATAGAAGATGAAATACCGTCTCCTCAGTTCCAGGTTCCCTGCAGCTGCGGCAGCATTCATTGAAAGGGAGGCCGAGTCTCATAGCGTGCTTGCCGATCGTCCAATGACCAGTGAGCACGTATGTAAGTCTTGACACGTCCTTCCGACTGAAATTGAGAAGTCGCTCAGAGCGACCTATGTCATATGTGGCCCACGTTTCCTTGGTAGCCCTACAGCCATCCAGTTTCCTCCATTGTGCCTGAAGATTTCGCTCCTGATAGTTCCCAGGGGTGTTGCGACTGGCACAGCCTGTGAAATATCAACTGCACAATAGCGAAAATTCGCGAAAAAATTGTATATTTCAAACAAGCCATAAAATTGATTAAAACTCCCTAAAACTGTAAGGAATGGCAAAAATTCGGTAAAAATTGCTAAATTAGCGGAAATTCGCAAAAATTTGCTAACAGCGGCATGATAGCAGAGTCTACTTTTTAATATAAATCGTTAAAACTGAAAAGAATCCGAAAACTTACAGGAACAAATCGCTTCTATCGCGAACATGGCTAAAATTCGCAAAAAAAATACAAGATTTGAAACAACACTAAAACTAATTTGATATCACTAAATCGGTTAAAAAAAACAAATTGTCGGAAAATAACATAAAAAGCGTTAAATAAAAATTAGCTATAATTTTGAAAAACAAACCCTTTGTGTTTACATGTGCTTTCGACAATTGAAAATCACACCGAAAACACAAAACCGGTGTGATTTACAGAACACCACAAAATCACACGTGCTATTTTCAAAGCACATGTGATTTGAAATCACGTGATTTTTAGAACATACCTGAAAGTATAATTTTTTTAAAAACAACGAAATTAAGCCTAATTAACAACACTAAATGAGGAAGCTCCTTTCAAAACCTGACTATTCCAATTTTTGTGCTTTTGCTCAATTTGAGAAAATCGTTTTTCAGGAATGCAACTATGTATTTAAATCGAGCTTTTATTGCATTATTATAGACGACAAGATTAGTCATTGATATTTTAAATAAATTCAAATTAATAGTTTCGACGCGGCAGATTGGAATAATCCAGTTTTGTTGTGTGCTCTAGAGGGCTAATCATGTTTTGATCCAAAGCGCTGTTGATTAATACTGTTTTGCTGAAACTAATTAGGTATCAAACATTTTATTTTGAATAAAAATAACCTGATGTTCGCCTTAAAATCCATAAAACTAACAATATTAATCATAATATGTTTTAATTATTTTTAAATTTTTACAGTAACTTTACGTTTAGGGCAACTACAATCCTCTGTATGTAGATGATCATTTTCATCATCAATTTTAACTTCATAGCCATCAATCAAGTTTCTCACATCATTTTTCTTTGTTAAATTCAAATGCTTTTGTATTACAATTTCAGTTTAAGTAAAAATAACCAAACCTTTTTGTCGTTTTAGTAAACCTTCTAATTTTTGTATAATTTTTATTATCAGACGCAAATACGATTTTTTAAAAGTTTTAGGCCCGTTTTCACATAAGAAGTTTTCCATTATTACAACTTTACTTTAACCTATCATTATTTTATATATATATTTTATCGCTCACTTTAGGTTAAAGTAAAGTTTTAATAATGGAACACTTTTTATAAGGCAAGTTAAAGTCCATTTTAAATTATCGGTAAGTTGTGAAAACGGGCCTTAATGTGAGAAGTTTGTTTTTATTAAAAGTGTTTTAACCAAAATAATTCGTTTGAAATTCTGTATATGTGTAATTTTTTTGTTCCAAAAATGTATACAGGTAACCCTCGATTTACGCGGTTTGCTGGAACCGAAGAAAGCACGTGTTAATCAAATTCGCGTAAAACAAGGATCAGGGCTGGTACAAATTTCGTTTATGGGACCAGAAATTTAACATATCGCGTATAAATATGTATGCACTTGTGCAGTTCTATTTAAGCACACAGATGATAAAATTTCTTGAATCGCAGTGCTGATTTCGCACAAAATAAAGATGTCATAACTTTTTGAGAGTATTTTATTAAAATCGCGTAATTCAAAAAATGGTTGCTAATATCGATCCGTGTTATATCTAAATCGCGTAAATTGAGAACCGTGCAAATCAAGGGATACCTGTATTTGAAATGTGTAATGTAATTTTGAAGTGGAGTAATCTACTTTGGACGAAATCATGCCATTCGTTTTTTTTTTTTTTGTGTAATTATAGAGTTTTTCCCAATTTCTATTTTCCCAAAGTTTTCATTTCAATATTACCAAATAAACCAAAACATAAAAAACCATTTCTGTCGAAAGTTGAATAATCAAGTTTTGAAAAGAACCTCCTCAAATATTCGTTTAACATTGCGGACGAATATGTTAAATTCATAATTTGTTAAAAAAAACAACCTGTTAAAACTGGAAAGATCTTTGCGGAATCGGCTAGCCCAAAAGCACGTAAATAAGCTTTAATAATATTTGTTCGAATTAAAAAAATAGCAAATGTCGATATTCCTAATGAAAGCTTGATTTTCGTTTTTATTAAAACAAAATTAAAAATTCTTAGCAAATTGTAAAAATTACATAGTTGATTTTTTTTCTGTACATTAGGGTGGGTTGATTGTGCCATCAATTTGTCGATAGCTTTTGACATGAGGAAAAAAGTTCCACTACGACATATCAAAAAAATCATTTTCGAGGCGCCTAATTTTCAACATTTATTATTATTAATAACGCCCTTTTGGCCAACAACGTTAGCTGATGCCGAAAGCCTTTCTAAGACATTGTACTTCTAGCTTTTAATGTACTCACTTTTATGCCACGCCCCAAAATTATGCCCACTTTTCTTTACTTTTATATATTACATTGAACTTTTTGTTTTTTACATATAGCGCCGACGTTTAAAGTCCAATTTTATTGTATCGCATATCATTATTAATGGTCCCACTATGTCTCCTTTTTTGTGTGAAAATTGCATCAGTCAGAATGAAATCTTATTTTTAATAAAGTATCTATAATTATAAAGAAGAGTTTTTTCCAACCCCCAAATGCAGTACTTTTTTATATAAAACTTTTAAAGTCCGTATCGCATATTATTATTTATGGCTTAAATGCTACTTAATTTTTGCTTTTGCAAGAATTCTACGAAATTATGTGACATTCAGCGTTGAAGTTATTCGTTAAAGAAATTTTAATTAATTAAATTTTTTTCTGAATAATAATTTTGCTGGTGCAATAAAAAAATTGATCATCTTTATAATTATAGTTACTTCATTAATGTATGTGAAGTTAGCTCTGTCAGTTAGCTTCGTTTTCTTGACTATCAAGTTTCCTGAACACAAGCAACTTGTGTTAACATAGTTCGTACTCAAACACTGTTAAGACAACGGAATGGATGTTTTTTGGCACAAATAAATAATTTGAGACAAAAATAAATTTAAAAATGGTAATTCAGAATAATTAATAAAATATTTATTTTTTATTTAAACAATTTGTCCCGGAAATGAATTATAATGAGATTTCTAACAAAAAAAGCCCTACTTTCAGAACCCGAAAATGGGTCAAAATCGAAATGGTGCTCTAATATGGACTAATAGTGTTGATAGTTTAGGTATTCTAGATTTCAGAACTATATAGTTTATATTCAGAATTTGTATAGATTTTTTGTAATAGAGCATAGCTGAAAGTGAATTTAAGTACGAATAACACTTAAACGTACTCAAAACAATCCTAAATGGGATTACTTTCGAAAATCAATCAATTTTAAATTTTTTTTTTTTAAATTTGAACTAGCATACTCATTTAGTTTATATTTTTGGTTAAATATGTACATAAGATTTCTAAAATAAAAACCATATCGGGCAAGATGTTGGTGTTTTATCATTCTGTAATGTGTAATACGGGTAAGTAAATCAATCACAATCATTTTTTCTATGTAATTTCTTTGTTTTTTTCAATCATGAATTCGGGATAAAATCAACTTTATATTACTTGAATCAAGCTCATTTTGAGATTTATTCAATCTTAGTTTTACTAAAATCAATCTCATTTTCGGATTATTTGAGCTACGAATTCAGATTAAAAAAATTTTACAATTTTTGAATGAAGCGCATTTTGAGATTGATTCAATCTTAGTGATACTTAAATCAATCTCATTTTCGGATTATTTCAAGTACGAAAACGGGATTGAATATGAATAATTTATTTTTTTGGGATTAAAAATCCGTACTTGAATCAATCTTTCTGTACTTGATTCAAGAAAATCCGTACTCACCGTACTATTAATACCGCTCCGGATTGATTTGAGTACGGATGGATTGATTTTTCTTTTGAGTGTACCATCTCAATTTTTTAATTTTCCATCACTATTGCCTTGTCGTGGATCCAAGACTTTGTGGAGCATACTTTGAGTGTAAGAAGCAGGGTTGCCAATTGTTTTTTAGTTTTTGACAAATATATATATTTTAAATTTTTTAAACTATAATCTATTTACATTCATATAAATTTTAACTCAAAATAACGGTTCAAGGAGTTCGTATTCCATTTGATCCCATATGCGAAATAAATTAATTCAATTTCCTAAGGAAAATTTGGATATCAAAATTTGTAATTTGGGGATAGGTAGGTAGGTAGGTAGGTAGAAAGGCTGGTGTGAAGTTTCCTCCACACCTTCACCCAGAGACCAATATGGTCCATTGCGATGCCTTAATTAGGATAGATAAGGTGAAAAGGAAAAGGTAGATGAAAAAGAGAATGACAGCCCGAGAATAAGAAAATAGATATAGAAATGAAGCAAAGACCAAACCAAAATTCCCACTACACGCGGACAGCGCCCCGTCTCCTCTCGCGCAGCCAGGTCATCCCCATTACGAATCCTATAAGACCCTCGAGTCCACACCCCGAGACGTCCCCTAATTCGCCTAGGAATCTACTGCCCAGCCACCTCAGCCTGCTATTCTGGAGCCTGGGACAGTGGCACAGAATATGCTCAACCGTCTCCAGCTCCTCCGGGTCCTCACACAACCCGCACACATCCGATAAGTCGGATCCCATTCTCACCGCCATCCTGCCTATCATACAGTGGCCCGTGATAATCCTTATCAAGGTCCTGACACAGACCCTACTCTTGCCCAGCAGCGATTTCGAATCGGACCTCCTAAGTACCGGCCACAGTGTCCTTGATACACGGCAGTCCATTCGGCTCCCCCAGGCCCGGTTGGTCGCATCCAGAATCCATTCCGTGATCCTTCCAAAAAGGAAGCCAATTGGAGGCCTAACTGCCTCCAGCCGGTCAGGATCATCCAATTTGGGGATAAGTTTTGGAAACAAAGGAAACTAGATCACTACAAATGCAAATGAAAGAAAAGCTATTACCAAAGAGGGGAAAAGCTTTTAACAAAATTGAGAGTTTAAAATTTAATTTTTCAATTTAAGCGTTTTATGTAGTTTAAAAGTGTTTTTTTTTAATGTTAGGCCGACCGAACGTACTTTTTCAGACCAAACTAAGACGAACTTCTGTTATGTTCAGACCTAACAAATATTTGACGAACAAATTCAAAAACACGTAACCAGTAAACTTATCAAAATTGAACTTTATTTTCCAAAATTTGTATCGATTTACTAAACTTTATTTTTAATCAGATAATTAAATTATGTAATTTAGAAACTGTTAGATGTTTGATCTAGTGTGAACATAGCTTCAGCGTTATTTCTCTTAAAGGAATATTGATTGTTTGTCTTGAAATTAAAAAAATTTAGTTTTCATATAGGTATTCGAAAAAAGGCTAGTAAAAAAAAAAGAAAAAATTCAAAAAAGTCGCCGAAAGTAAATTAGGTGTAGTTTCTGTTTTTTTTTTTTAATAATAAAACTTGAAGATCATATATTCAGTTTAAAAACTTAAATAACATAAGATACACAAGTCTATAAGATCTTACCATCTGCCTAATCGAATAGAATACCTTAACTATCAACCCTATTAGTCCATATTAGAGCACCATTTCGATTTTGACCCATTTTCGGGTTCTGAAAGTAGGGCTTTTTTTTGTTAGAAATCTAATAAATTCACTTTCAGCTATGCTCTGTTACAAAAAATCTATACAAATTCTGAATATAAACTATATAGTTCTGAAATCTAGAATACCTAAACTATCAACCCTATTAGTCCATATTAGAGCACCATTTCGATTTTGACTCATTTTCGGGTTCTGAAAGTAGGGCTTTTTTTTGTTAGAAATCTAATAAATTCCCTTTCAGCTATGCTCTGTTACAAAAAATCTATACAAATTCTGAATATAAACTATATAGTTCTGAAATCTAGAATACCTAAACTATCAACCCTATTAGTCCATATTAGAGCACCATTTCGATTTTGTGCCAAAAAACATCCATTCTGTTGTCTTAACAGTGCTTGAGTACGAACTATTTTAACACAAGTTGCTTGTGTACAGGAAACTTGATAGTCAAGAAAACGAAGCTAACTGACGGAGCTAACTTCTTATACATAATGTATATGCAAAAATTAAGGAAAAGGCATTTATATAATTTGTCCTGATGTGTGTAGTACATAGAAATCGCCTCTTTTAGTATACCGATTGTCGCAGAAACACTTTTTAAAATTATCTTTTAATGGTGGTCTGTCCGTTTTGTAAATAATTTGATCAAATTAAGTAAATACGTTTTAATTGTCATAAGAACAAAAGTATGTAAGTTATGAGAATCGGTCTAAAATATCACATAGTCCTCATGCAAACTTCTATCTTTATGTCCATAAACCAACTTATTCAATCGAACAAAAATAATGACCCGCAAAATTTTGCGAAAAGTTATGGAAAATATGCTAAAAATAGCACGTATGTGCGAACTAGAAAATGGACATCACTTACTGGATAACATTTTTCAAAGCTAATTGCAAAAAATTCCCCAATAATGTAGTTAAAAAAAAATTTTATAATTGCATAAATAAAAAAGTTGTAAACCATTTAAACCATTAAGCTCATTCTGCGCCACCCTTTACTTTTCTTGTTTATTTCAATGCAAAAATTTAATTTTTGAATATTTTTCATTCAAATAAGTCATTTGGGTTTTTTGGGCATGTTTTTTTTTAAATTTTAAGTGCATATTTTCAAGTTTTTAGTGCATATAAAAACCAAAAACACTTTTTTAGATCATATTTCCGGTTATCCTGATTACTATTTACATGTAAGCTTGGTTGCATTTATTTCTGTGTTTTGTTTTGGGAAATTTAATTTTTAAAGCAAATTCCCGAAGTAGGTAATTATGCGTATGGCAATTAAACGTGAATTTTTGTTTGAAAAAATGGAAGAAAATAACTGGGATTTATAACTCAAGGTAAATAAAGGTGATGGTATTTAAGCATGGGTCAATTAAGTATACTGTAACTGGACAATTTTTGTATCATTCAGGTATGTTCTAGGTTTAGACTCGAATTGAAAACGAAAAATTTTTTTAATCCGCATAAGTCATAAATTGGTGTTCTCAAATCCGCATGTTTTTGTGTATTCGAAGTTTTTGTTCGAAAAATCATTTGTAAAACAAAAGATAGCTAATTTGCTATCCGCAGCATGATAGCAATGTCTAATATTTTTTAAAAATCGTGAAAGCTGTAAAGAATCACAAAAAAAATCGCTAACATGGCTAAAATTCTCGAAAAATTACAAACTTTTAAACAAACACTAAAATTTATTTGAAATCTCTAAATGGGTTAAAAGAACAAAATGTCGGAAAATAACAAAAAAAATTGCAAAAATAGCGAAAATTCGCGAAAATTTTTAATATTTCAAACCAGTCCTAAAATTGATTTAAAGTCCCTAAAACTATAAGGAATGGCAAAAAATCGGTAAAAATTGGTAAATTCAAGGAAATTCGCAAAAATTTGCTAACAGCGGCATGATAGCAAAGTTTACTGTTTATTATTAATCGCTAAAGCTGTAAAGAATCAGAAAACTTACACGACCAAATCGCTTATATCGCGAATATGGCTAAATTCGTGAAAAATTGCAAAATCTTAAACAAACCCAAAAACAAAGAGATCGCTAAATCGATTAAAGAATCAAATTATCTGAAAATAACATAAAAATCGTTTAAAAAAAAATTTGGTATAATTACATCAAAATCAATGAAAAAGTCGACTTTAAATTTAGGGTTAGTAAGGGCCTTTTGCGTTTTAGATAACGATATATTTTTGATTAAATTGGATTAAGAAGATTTTAAGCTAAAAGCAATATTAATTTTTTTGTTAAAAATGTTATCACATATTACAATAAAAGTTGATTCGGTTTACTTTCACCAACCCATATCTACTCTAATTGAAAACGAATAAAAACATGTGGATGTGAAATGCAGAACACCAATAATGCTAAAGTAATCCACTTTCGAGTGGATTCGGATTCTAGAACACACCCGATTATGTTTCATTTAGAGGCTACAATATATACTATAACTATATGAAAAAAAGTTATCAAATTCGGAACCTTGTTTTTTTATACCCTTCACCACAGGTGGTTTTGAATATGATATTGGTTTGCCTCTAACCGTTTTAAGGAACGGGGACCTACGGTAAATTTTGGACCTGCCAGCACATTTTGTCATGGAATAGTATAGTATATAGTAAAAATCGTTGTCGCAAAGGGTGCTCTGGTCAAATATGGACCGATTCCAATACTCTTTGGTAAGATGGTTTAGATTGCAATAAAATAAATTTGGACCAAATTCTAACTAAATACTAACATAATAAGATGACACATTGAGTTGCATTTAAGTATCTTACGTGGCGACCTTTTTTTAGTTTATAAAATGTTTGTTATACCAATATCTGCTTTGAACTTTTATTTAAAAACACCTAAGACTGACCAAATATAATGATGTTTTTGCAACACGTACGTCAAACTAGAATATCATACAAAACAAACACAAAATATACCGCTAATCGAACTATATATATTATTGGTATTTTCTCATGAATCTTGTTCATTGCTGTTGTAACATTAATTTTTAAGTATAATTCCAATGTTACCAGTATCTGTAAAAATGAAACAAAGAGGTTTTGCTCATGTAGCTACAATACAATTTAAATATTTTGATTTGATTTCGCAAACCTTTACGAAATGTTTTGTTTGTTTTCATACTCTGGGTTCAATCGTATAACCGGACAAGTGTTTGCTAAACTTTTGAAAAAAAAATGTGTCAATTAATTGTTTTTCACTTTTTCTACACTTTGTATTCTTATCTTAGCAAACAAAAAAAACAACGAACTTTTTCAATATTAACTGTAAAATCCGAATAAAAAACAAAAAAAAAACTACTTTTTGTGTCAAACGCATAACCCAAGGTATATTTACAAAAGGTAGACTCATTTGGGAGTGTAGACATGCTGCTCTATAAAAATAACCGAGTGGAACGGAATTGTCAAAATTGTCTTCATATAAATTTAACCCACACATGTACAAATTTTGGCTCATATACACGGAATTTGACATTGGTGTTCCAACTTAGGTAAACAGCTGACACACATATGGGCCAACGAGTTTACCTTGTGTAAATATACCTTGGCATAACCGGACAAATCAAATGATAAAAATGTCGTTATCTTAAAAACTACGTTTTTTGTTCTCTTATTTATTTCTACAACTCTTTTCGTATCACTTTGCATTACTAGCAAAGAAAAATATTGAAAATGGCCCCAAATGGAAAGCAATTATGTATTGAAACTAGGCAGCTAATAGTAATTTTTAATTTAGAGGTTAAAACTGTGGCAGAAATTAGAGAATTGGTTGAATTTAGCAGAAGCCGAGAAGATCAAGTTTAGATATTAAAAAAGAGGAAAAGCGTTCGATATTAATATAAATCAAGCAAGATTCTTTTAAAGAGTCAGAGGAACTTAAAATAACTTTAAAAACTCGGACTAGAAAATATTTTTCCCTTAACACTATTGCAATCATTACATAATACAATTTAAAAAGAAGGATTCGCAAGAAAGGAACCATTTATAAGCCTTACAAATAAAAATAATAGAATAAAATAAATAATGATAATTTATAAAACAATATATGTATATTTGGAATATTTAACTTCTACGCTGAAACTTAAGAAGAGAAATGAAAGTGCATTTTAATCTACCCATAACTTATGTTTTTATCAGTCGAGTTTTACGTTTTATAGCACAAATTAAAGGCCAACTTCACACCTATCAAGCAAAAAATCGCATGAAAAAATATGAATCCAGTCAAAATTTCTGGAGTTTTGACCGCCGTCTTGTAAAATTTTCCAATTTGTATGTATTCATACCCTTTGGTTAGTAGGAAATACAGGAAATTGCAAAAAGCAGTACAAATAAAATTTAAGACAGAAAATCGCATTGTTTTAAATTCTTTTTATACCCTTCACCGAAGGTAAAAAGGGTATATATAACTCTGTCATTCCGTTTGTAATTTCTACAATATTTATTTCTACACACATTTAGGTTGTCTCCCCTACAAAAAAAAAATAAAAATTGTATAAAAACCTAAATTTTTAGGGCTGCCATATGTCCTATGGATATGACTTACATATATGTATACCAAAATATCGGGAATTGTCAGTAGAACATATTTTATTAAAAACTCGGAAAAATCGGTTAAGATACAAAAAAGTTATGACCAAAATTAATTTTTTTTTTTTAAATACCCACTTTCCGGAACCATAGATCTCCCCGAGTCCAAGCTATATAACTTAAGTAAATGGTAAATTTCTTCTTAAACACGTCGGTATATACATCTGTCAAATCGGTTAAAAAATGGATGAGTTATAACCGAAATACTGAATCCCCAAAAATTACTCTTTTTATAATTAACTTTGTTATAATATATGTATACAAGTTAGAGGTCTGCAACGAGTAACTTTTTTCTTCACATGTGAAACTCGCTGTCGAATATAGTATTTATTTGTTCTCTTGCTTAACGCACAAACAGTGAAGAGAAGTGATCGTTGTTTTTATAAATACTAACATGCAGCAGCCGAAGATGAAATATTTTCCGAAAAAAAGGAACATATAAAAATGGTATAACGAAAAAGAAGTACCTATAAATTTATGTTCACTTCATGTAAATAAATTTTTCACTTCTAAAAGAAGAAAATGTAAAAATCGATTTCCTTTTTTTCTAAAAATTACTAGATGTTTCCCATGATCATTATTTTCAAATAATGATTATTATTGCAAATAAATTTCACTTTTAAATATTTATAAATAAATAAAAATCTAACTGATCTAAATAAATAAAGTTATAAACAAACCTTATATCCATTTTTTTTTATTAAACTTAACATTTAAAAAAGATTAAATGCATGGAACAATATTTTTTGTTTTTTTTTTTTGCTTGCAAAACTTTACGTGGTACTCATAGTACCTAGTGAAGTTTGGCTGTCGCATGATACTCGACCGTTCGTTTTATGAACGGTCAAGTGAGAGAGAAAAATGAACAAGGTGTTAGCAAGCACAAACAAAGTCGACTAACAACCAATAGTTACTCGCTAATTTTGTTGTTCTCAAAAAGATGTACCTTGTTTTTTTATTATAGTTCGAGTAAGTCTTCATGCTTTGCTAGATCATATGTACTTTTTAAGTACAAATCCCTTTGTGCAGGGGTCTAATACAAGTATTAATAAATGTTTATATATAAATATAACTTAAGTAAATGGTAAAATTCTTCCTAAACACGTCGGTATATAAAACTATCAAATTGGTTAGACAATGGGTAATTTATGAGCAAAATACTCCAAAAATGGGCTAAAAAACATCAAATTTTTTTAATATAAACCTACATTTTAGGGCTGTCATATGACCTGTGGATACGACTTATGTATCAAAACATCGAAAATTTTTAGTAGAACATATTTTCTAAAAAGTTATGCCCAAATTTTGTTTTAAACACCCACTTTCGGGAACCATACATCTTCCTGAGTCCAAGCTTTATAACTCAAGTAAATGGTAAATTTCTTCTTAAGCACGTCGGTATATAAATCTGTCAAATCGCTTAAAAAATGGCTAAATTATAACCGAAATACTGAAATCCCAAAATTACTCTTTTTATACCCTTCACCCAAGGTAAAAAGGGTATATATAACTTTGTCATTCCGTTCGTAATTTCAACAATATTGATCCTACACCCTATAAAGTATATATTTTATGGGTCCTTATGAAAAGCGAAGTTCAAAACCGGTTGTCTCTTATCCCCTTGTAGTTAGTAATTATGTTATTAATTAATTAATGATTTAAAGTTTAACACATCCTCAGTTCCATACTGCAAAATAAGACTCTTAGTCTTGTGTATGGAGCAATTCAATAAATAAATAAATAAATTCTTGCGTTTTGCCCCCCAGTAATTTTCTTTTTTTTTTTTGACAATTTGAAGAAACATACTATTGTACTTACAATAAAAACTTAATAAAATAAATGTTTCTTAAATAACATGTTTATTTTTGCCATTTTTCGTGCCATTTTTATAGTTTTTCGTGCCGTTTTTTATACTTTTTCGTGCCATTTCGCCAGCCATTTTTAACCATTTTTCGTGCCATTTTAAACTTGCCCTGCTGACGAGCATTGAAACGAAAATTTGAAAATTTTTTCTTAGATTTCGGTAGATATCTTCATCACAGTTTATTAAAGCATCTACAACAGTTCAGACTCATGTTTAGATGTTAGTAGGTGTTTATCTATCTCTTTTATCAAACATAATCAGCTCATCAACTAGTTGTAATTTTAAAAGTTTTGTATCTGTATTTGACTTGATTACACTTTGAGGTAGAAGTTTAGGTATGTTCAATACATTTACGATATCTATTGAGAAACGTGTTTTGAGATCTTCTAAAATTAATTCAATAAGAGGAATGTTACCTACAACTCGGTCGTAATCTTCAACATTTTGAATGTGATTGGAACCTCGATTTGAACGCAGATAATTTTAACTTTTTCAAAAATCGCTTTAAATAGTTCTTCGGCTTTATTTCTTTTCTCTTCAAGGCACATGATTTAAGTTTTGATTAGGCTTGATCCTTTTTGAAGATCTATATATACAATAATTATCACACTTAATATGTTTATTCCGTTAATGAATTCAAAAGTACTAAGCGAGTTCCTTAATATAAGGCTTTTGATGAAGTATCTCTACCTTTCCACTCAGATATTTTTTCCAAAGCTTCTACTATATGATGTACACTTGTTGCAGTGTTAAATTGAGTCGTGACGGTCGAACCATCTTGTCTCGCATAATGTAGAGAGTTTGGCTCCCAAATACTTTGCTAAAACTGCGTTTCGCTTGGGATGATTAAATTTAAAAAAATTTGTCGTTTCTTTAACAAATGATACAACTTATTGTATTAATGGCACTTTGCTGCTTTTTAAAATTGAGTTGTTTGATTTATGGGAATAGCAAGGCGTTTGTTTTGCATTTGTCCAGAATTTTAAAACAGCTCCATTTTCTGCTGACATCAGAGGACACCCATCTGTTCCATTTCCTACAAAATTTTTTAGGTCAAGACTAAAGTTTGTCAAAGCTTTTAGAACTATTGATGATAGTGCCTTCGCATCAATTGACACATCAACGTCATTATCAATATCCTTTGAAGCCTAACAACTTTTTGTTGTATGTTGAAATATCTTTAAGATAAGGAAATCTGGGTTTTCCCCGACAAATCAGTGTTTTCGTCAAAAATTACCGAATAGAATTTTGATTCATATAACACTTACATATATATACATAAATATTGCATGTACTAAGGCTTATTTGAATAAAGTAAACTAGATGTTTCATTGGAAATATCTAATAAATAACTATTCGAATTAAGATTACTTATTGAAAATTTCGTTAGATTCAATAAAAAAAACAATAAATGTTGTGCATATAAAAAAAAATTACTATTGCGAATTCTTGTACTATCGAGATAAACCAAACATATTTTTATAATTTAGGGGGAGGAAATTTCTTTATTTCCCCCCCCTGAATCTGCGCCAGCCCTTGACACAATGCTCGAATATTTCAAAGACTATCGACTTCAATCATATCGAAAAAATTGTTTATAAATTACTCAACATGTGTCTACATTCCGCAAGTGTTGAAAACAAGGTTACCCCTACAAGTGGTACAACTTCTAATAATATAAAGAACTGTCTTTTGGAGCGTATGTGAAAAATATAAGATAATCCGAGAGCTTTCGCAACAATAGATAGAGAAATAATGATTGGGAAACTTTATATGTATGGAGTGCAAGGTGTGGAACTTGAATGTTTTAAATCCTACTTGACTAATACAAAACAAATTACCGCAATAAATGGAACAAAATCTGGGTCAATTGACAGCAAGCAACGCATTGGATTTTAAGAGGAAAATTTTTCAGTATTATTCTCGAACGTAACTTTTATTTTTTTCCGAATATTACCAATATAAACAAATTTAGACTCCACACCCATTTAAATATATTCACATGTGGAATTCATGATAAGGGTGATTATTTTTATTATTAAATTATTATTAAATATATATTTTTTTTTTCTTTCTTTTTAGTAATTATTTTTTAACTAATTGCATACTTCGCCATTTCTCGATTATTATTCTTTTCAGTCATTATTTTTAATTAATTTTATACCTTTGCTTTTTTTAAATTATTATTCTTTTTAGTAATTATTCTTAACTAATTGTATACTTCTGCTATTTTTAAAACTTAAGTTTTGTTGTAGAAGCTCCCACAAATAAATAAATAAATAAATTCCACAAGGATCTTTTCTATATGCATTATTATTTAGTATATGTGACCTTCTCCGAGAAAAGGGACCAAGTGTGTGAAAATTAAGTTTTGAGAAAAACTTATTTCATCTTATTCTACACCCTTTTTGGTACCAAAATCACTCTTAAGTCCAAACCCGTTTTTTGACACTAGGTCCCTTTTCTCGGAGAAGGTCATATTTTTAAAATTGATATGCCCAACAGTCTGACAAGAAGTTAAATTATTCTATTGAGGATGGCACTTTAATATACAATGAAGGAAATAAAGAAAAATGTCAAAACAATATGACCAACGATATAAATACGTAGTATTAATATTTGGTTAAAAAATAATAAACTGAAATTAAATGAGACTTTAAAGTTGTTGATAAAGTAATATAAAAAGAAAACCAAATCAAATGTCTCGGTTTCATAATAGATAAGGAACTAAAATTTAAGGAGCATATAGAATACGCCTGTAAAAAAATAGGATTCTTCAAAAGAATTAGAAATTAATTTACCAATTTTCATATTATTCGAATGTTTATTCTAAGTCAAATTACAATCCTCAAAAACTTTGTATACTTCAATAGTATTATTCCTTAAAGTATAAAAACTTTTGAGGATTGTAATTTGACTTATAATACACATTCGAATAAAACGAAAATTTGTATAATAAATGTTACCCAACATGAGAAATAAATTCCCAGATTCTATTTGTTAAATTAAGTTACCACAGCAATAAACATATACAATACGACCATAAAATCACATTTTGAGTTTGGTATTACAATTATTTACACATGTTGTAAATCTGCACAATTGGAGCGATTACAAAAATTACAAAACAACACGCTCAACACGCTTAAATCGTTAAACATTAAGCAAAGATTGGAATTAAACACACTATTTTATCCGTAAAATCAAACATGGAAATGCGCCTGAGTACCTATGCGAACAAGTACGATATGTAGGTGATAATTAACCGTACAGAATGAGAAACGCACAAAGAAGACTTAAGCTTTCTGTACAAAGGACTAAAATTATTTAACTCATTATCAAGCAATATTAATAATGAACAAAATAATTATGTACATATTTAGAAGAGAATGTATAATCTTTTATGAAGAATAATGTAATTTTGTAACACATGAATGTAAACAAAGTGAAATGTTAAAGTATTAAAGAAATACTAATGATAATAACACTGTGCTAGTTGAAAAAAATAGACAAGCCGGGCACATGGCGTTTTAACATAATTTGGGTACGCTAAATCCAATAGTGCTAACCGTTTTTTAGGTTAGTTCTTGATATGCCGTTATTTTGAAAATGGAGGAGGTTGAACAACATATATTCGCGCAACTCAAAAACGGTTTAGTTTATTAAAATTACCAAAAAAAATACGAATTTCCGCAATAACATTTTCTTTAAGAATGGTAAAATTTTTTTCTATTTATAAAAAGTGTGAAAAAACAAAAAGTATGTAATTTATCCTAACAAATACAAAATTACAAGGAAATATATCTGCATCTTTCTGGCATCTATGACGTGCAAACGTTTGTCGCCACCAAACAAGAACTTTTGTTATATTCCGCTGAAATACTATCAATACATTGACTAATTTTCTATATTTAGAAACCTTAATTATAAAAAATATTTCTAAAATTCAACATTTCTTTTTTTATAATTTTAATCAAGAACACAACTTTTATTTGTGAAATTCCTCTAAGGGAGTCAACTCAAAATTTACGCATGTTCACTTTTTGCAGGAAAATGAAAAGGTCATATGGAGGGCTCAGAGCTGAACCGAACCAAGTCATAAATTATATCACGCATATGTATTTGAAATCTGGTGCAAAAATCTCCGCAAAATTTAACTCAATCCAGTTCTGTAATGGGGTAAATCAAAAACAGTTTCGTTCCTAAGGTAACGGTAATAAACCCAAGTCAGTGGCTCCAGTAATTAATGGAAATTTACTTACTCAAACTCAATATATTTCGAATTACAGTTGTTTCCCCCTTTGTTATATAAGTTTGCAAGTCAATCTTAAACGATATTGAAATCAATTTTAAAATCGATTAATCGATTTCAAAAATCGAAATAAAAAAAAGTCGATCGAAAAATCGAAATCTTATTTCTGGTGCTGCACATATACATAACTAGATTTGTACCAAGTACTGGTTGAAATATGCTGTGAGAAACCCTATTCTTTGCTGTGAGCCACAGAGTCCTTAATACAATTCTAATCGTAACATAAATAATTTACGTTTTCAGTAACATGAAATGTAGAATGTAATTACTAGTGCCCGGACTTTTATGCAGTTAAAATCGCGTTTTAAGCGTATAAAAATGATCTAAAAAAAACAAATATGTATGCTCTAAAAAAATTCCTATGCACTTGAATTTTTTTTACCACATTTATGATTAAATGCTAATAGTTCCTTTGTGTGATATTCAATTTCACTACACTGTTTTAATAAAAAAATAAACAGGTGTCTCTTATCTCTAAATTCAAAAATATGCATTGAAAGCAAAATCTGCAAAAATATGCACTAACATATCGATGCCATTTTACTGCAAATTTCTTGATTCGCAAAAAATATTTTTGAATATATGGTATCTCAGACTGACGACAAAAATTATGTATTTGCATAAAAATCAGTGTCTTGATATTTACATATTATGTATGCATAATTTTGTTCAATATTCTTTGGTTTATAATATAAACTTTATACCTATTCAACATTTTTTATTTTTTCGAATTTATTTTATGAGCTAAATTTAAGTTATGTATTTTATAAAGCATTTTGTAATAGTCCTATTCCTTTAATTTTTTAGGAATGACATTATACACTACCAGACTATTATATTTTATCTTTTTGTTACATTTTACCTTAGCTATCCTTTGGATAGCAATGAAGTACATATATTGTACAGAAAAATTTACAATTATTAGACAACAGCAGAATAAAAAATGTTGAATTATTATATATTATACCTATGAAAGGAAATATTTCCCAGTTTCTATTCTTTTTTTATTATAATTAATTTTTAACAATTTTATTTACTTAGGATATTATAAAATTATACACATTTTTCCTTTGCCGACGATTTTAAATCTTAAAAACTTACGATTTCAACCCAAAACATTTGCAACAAAATTATTGAACAACTACGTTTTACCTTTAATTGTTATTAAAAAAAATCAGTCTTTGAATCAACAAAATTCGTACAACTTACATGTTATAAAAACATTTTACAAAAATTTTTTTCTAAAGATGAAAATATCAAATAATTTAATCCAATGTTGATTTGCTTTTGATTTACAATTTATGAAAGCGGGAGTGAGACAGGAAAACCATGTAACTTTGTTAGTTAACAGTAACAGCTCGTTGTAAAATTTCCAAATATCGAAATTTTTAGTTGTTGTGTTTCAACTTTAGTTTCTTCTTTGTCTTCTGTAGTAAATAATTTATGCAACTGTGTGTATTATGATGGGTGTGTATTATTCGGCTTTTTTGTTTTTGTCCCAAAACTATTTTTTAATACTGCATTTTAATAAATAATGATGTAGTTTTGAAAAAAACAATAAAATTTCTAAATAAAACACTTTTTATTGCAGAATTTTTGTCAAAAACAATATAAAACTTTTTTTAGTTTAAATAATTGGTATTAATTTTCTATAAGGCTATTTGCTTTTGACATAAATGGTATACACAACAAATATTGATATTAATCATTTTGAAGAAATTAAGATGCTAATTCCACTTTGGTTAATAAATTTTTCAATTTGGTTTGCCTTTACACAAACAAAAATCACACAACTAAATCGACTTCTAATAAACAAATTTATTAAATGAAGAAATATTTTACAACTCGTACAGATTGTCTGTAACACTAATTTTCTTCTTTTTTTAACCATAAAAATTCAAGTTTATCTGGTTGAAGAAAAAAAACATGTATCCCCGTTTTCCAACAACACGTATATATGAGGTCTGAGAGTAAACTGAGTGCAATTTAGAGTTTCTGTCATATACAATGTAATTTTTAGATACACCAGGTATGGAAATGTGAGATTAGAAAATATTGTTGAACTCCAATAAAACAGTCCAAGGCAGAACTATTGAAATAAAAGTACTGTTTACATTACAGTAGAGTTGATTAATACATATGTATGTATTTAAATTTATTTCTGTCAGGTGTGTCACAGTTAAAATAAAAACTTTTTTACTTCTCTAGAAAATTTAAAATGCAAAAGTTTTTCTTTTTTAATTTGTATCAAAATTGGAAGATACAATTATAAAACTTTCAAAAAATATTTCAAATAATGGAGAACCAAGGCGAATTCATTACAGGGTATCTCGGTACCAGCTAGGCTTGTGTCGTTCTTGAATGAATTACTTCAACTCACAGGCTTTCATATTCTGGTTTATGTCTATCTCGTTTGTTATGCTGTTTCTCTTCTATTTGTCTTTTATTTAAATGAAGTTTTTTAATTATCTTTTTTAACGAATGACACTTTTTAAAACCAATCTGAATTTGTACATACATATGTACATATTTACATAAACATATGTACTAAATGTGTGCATATTCAATACATATTGCTAAAACAACTCCTTAACATTAAAACTAAAATCTAATTTTGATTTAGTATAAAAACACGTGTGTATTTCTATTTAAAATATCAATTTAATCATTAATCAAAAGAACTTGACACTTCATTATGAAAGCTGTGTGTCATTTAGAAAGGTGAAAGAAAAGAATGAATTAATTCACTTAACCTTTCTGAAAGAGAATGAAAGATTCACATAAAGGAAAGATTTTGCCCAATACTAGTACCAGCCTTACCAAGGTATATTTATAGCAGGTAGTCTCGGAAAGCCAGCTGTTTATTTTTTATTTGCTTGTTTTGCGATACGAACTGTCAAATGTTGTATAGTAAACAAGTTTTTTGTCTTTATCTTTTTTGTCTCTTATCAGCCCCTTTGCTTTTTGACAGTTTGTATCGCATAACAACAATAAAAAGCCCTGTTGTTTGTTTTATTGTACAATTGTTGTAATCTCGCGGCTACCTGCTATAAATATACCTTGAGCCTTACCGTTGTGCGACTTTAGTTGCAATTAGCAAGCTTTTTGACTCTCTCACACTTTTTGTGTGACTTTCAAAATCGTCTAATTTTGCAACGAGTAGTCACATTTTTCATTTTGGTGTTAAGAAAATGAAAAATGTGACTACTCGCTCCAAGGCGAATTCATAACAGGTAAGTGCAACTCTACAACTACAAAAATCCCCATATATTTTGTTTTTGCAATTTAATGGTTAGCTGTCAAAAATTTTTTATTGCAAATTAAAATTATCACTTTTTTATAAAACAAATTATTAAATTCACTTCAATCATTCGCAGTTTTGAAATTTTTTTATTATAAAAATAATATTTTTATCACTTTTCAATCAACTTCTTGTCAAAACAAAATCATATTTTGACGTTTCACCATTTTTTTTTAATTTGCCGTGAAAACAGCTGATGACCGGCTGACGAGATGAGGCAAATTTGCCTGTTTGAATTCGCCTTGTACTCGCTCATTCATTTCTTGTACCCTAGGTCTACAATAAAGATAATTATCTCAGCAAGTTGGCAATAACGTCATCAGAATAACAGAGCAATCCCTACAAGAAGACTACCGGTCATTTTACTAGTTATATGACCGGTAGTGTTGACCAATATAGTGTTATAGTAATAGTAATTTTTTTAGTTTTGGTTATGCATTTCTTGTAGGGATATTGCTCAGCTTATGTTAAAGGCATGGGAAAACGTATGTATGTTAACTCATAATTTGAAAAAAAATCAAGGAAGAAGGTGCAGTGGGAAGAGAACATGCTTTTCTTCTCTCCTCTCTCACCCATAAGCTCAGACTTTCTGAAAAAAAATTTTTCATAGCGTGAACCCAGACAAAGATAAAAAAATGTTATCAGCAAGGCTTTTACCCTAGGTCTACACTAAAGATAAATATCTCAGCAAGTTAGCAATAACGTCGGCAGAATAAAAAAAGCAATATATCTTATTTCTCAACTAATGTTAAAGGCATGGGAAAACGTATTTATGTTAACTCATAATTTAAAAAAAATCAAGGAAGAAGGTGCAGTGTAAAAACTAGCGCTATCTTGAAAAAATTATTTCTAATAATATAAATTCTTTTTTATTCGACTTTATTATTGAAATAAACATATATTTTTTATCTTTTTATTATATAAAAATATTAATTTTTTTTTTGTTAAAGTAAAATTATTTTTTTTTATAAAAAAAAACTCAAAATTGAACAAATTAATATAAATTTGAATAATAAAGATCGAATAAGAAAACAATTATATTAATAAAAACAATTTTAATAATTTTATTTTAGTGTTTATTAACTTCTTTTATTACAATTATAATTAGCTCCCATTTAAAAAATTTAATTTCTTTCTCACACAATTTGCTTCTATTTTTTTATTTTTTGCTTCTTTTTGTTCATTTGACAACCAAATTTGGCGTTTTATGTAAGCAATAATTGTCAAAGAAAATGCACTAACAATGGTACAAAATGTTGCTGCAGTTCTAGTTAACTTAACTTTAGTTACCTTATTAAAAAAAATTAGTTACATTTTTGTTCTAAAAATTAAAGGAAAATATATAAAATACTTTGGTAAGAAAAAAGATAGAAGGAAAAACGAAATTGTTTCTCTAATTGTGAACAAAGCTTTAATGTTTTTTAGATAATAATTTGGAAATATTTTTAATTTTTTAAAACCCCTTTGACTATCGACTGAACTCCCCCCACATAAACACAACGAAGTTGGCATTCAGAACATAAAAGTAATTGATAACTAGAATAGTAAATGTTGTTAATAAAAATCTTGTTCTAAAAATTAACCACACAATCCCAAATCATCTCACTCCACAAAAAAAAAATCTAAAATTGCTTCAACAATAATTGCAAGTCTGGACGATGACTAAAATTGAATGCTTGTAAAAGCATCATCTGCAAAAAAAAACTTGGCATCACTCTTATACTTCAAAAGTTTTTTTATATAGTGATGCCACAACCAGCGTTACCGTCTTGGTTACTTTGAATCAATATTGGCTACCTTTTTCTCAATGTGTACTTATGTACAGAGCTGCCGGTTATGGTAATTTCTAAAAAAAATTGGCCATTTTATTTTTCAGTGTGGAGATGTGAATATTTTTTTTCATTTTGGTTACTTTTTTTCTAAAATAATAATATATATGAATTGGTTTTTCTTGATACACTTGCAATTTAGGTTTTGTAAATTTTCAACGCCATTGAGTACATTTTTGATCAGTCAAGAATGAATGATTATCAATAACAGTTTTAATTAATTTTCATGTTGTTGAATTCCTTTCTTCATAAAAATAATTTAATGAAAATTAAATTTGATGAACTTAAGCCTGATTATATTGAAAATTTGGATTAAAAACCATAAATAGTTCAACAAATTTACCACAATACTAATTATGGAAATATACATACAAATTTTAAAGATTTAAAAAGAAACTTGATATATAATCTATAATTTTAGAATTTATTTTAGGAAAATGGTTGTGAATTTAATAAATTTGCAATTTTATTTTTTATAACTTGTCGGTATCTAATATTATACAATAATTCACAAAATATTTTAAATAGAACAATTTTAAGATTAAAAAATCGCCACATTTGACAGCCCTGCCACCGACAGTGAATAAGCGGAAAACAATTTTATTTTTTCCTTTTTTGTTATTTATAACTGTGAAGTATAAATTTCGTTTATTGTAAAAACATATTAAAAAAATTTTTATTTTTTAGCTTCCAATATACTGCGTTTTGAATGGAAATTTTACGTGTTTTAAGCTTCCTTCACAATCCCAGAAACATTTTCACTTGGTGTTTATAATAGAGCAACGATTTGTTTCGCCAGCACACAAATTTTGCATTAAGAAACCATTTGCATATTTTACCCACAAGAATATTATGCATTTATTATTATTTTTGACAAAATTATGTAGAATATTTCATTAAAAAGTAAATAATAAGCGTCTCTTGCAATGAAGTCCTGGTTTCGCCATTTAGCAACGCTGAAGTTGAAATAGGTGTTAAGTCGTATAAATCTCTTACGATCTCATTTAAAAATGCGATAAGAACATATGGGCTAATCCGAAAATTTGTAAACCAAAGGCAGAAATTTAAAGTTGAACAAAATCCAAATGTTTATTAATGGAATAATAGGATAAATATTCAAGCTTAAAATATATAAGCAATAAGCTTTTACGGTGGTTTGTTTGTTATTGACAGAGGCTAACCTAAACGTACCTCTTGCTTTAATTTATTCTTGTAAAAAAGGGTATTTTCCATGGTCAAGAAAGTGGGCAAAACAGTCGTTTCAGTATTTAGCATTTAGCAAAACTTTAATTTGTTTAATTTTCTTTAATTTAAGATAAAAATCATATTTGTAAGTTATCTAATATATATTAACAATTTGAACTAAAAATGGGTACACTGTGTGTAACGTCCGTAGCGGAAAATATGGTTTTTTTAATTTAACAGAATGAATTTTATTAATTTTGTTTTCCAAACTAGCTTTATAAACAGAGTTGTTTATGCACTTTAATCTGATGAAAAATAAGAAATACTTTTATTACACTTTTTTTTAATATAAATGACAAAGTGTGTAACGTCCGTAACGGCATGGAAATACCCAAAAAATTTATTTTAATATTACGAGGTGGAAGTAAGTGTTTATAATGGATTTTCACCTGCTGAATCTGAATCTGGGCTTACAATTTCTCTAAGTTGCCGAAAATCCGAAAAACTTCACCTCAAAGTAACAAAAAGTGTGTTAAAATAACATGTGATCCCTAAATCTGCAACTTAAATTGAGATGAATTTCATATTCTTCTGAAACCTAAAATAATTCCTGAAAATCAATAATAAGTAATTTATAACCATGTTGAAACTGCAACCCCCATGCCCCCTTCAAATATTTGGTGGTACGCCCATGCATGCAATGTTTACGTACTGGATTTTCCGTTAGAAATCTTTCAGAAATTCTTGCTTTGATCTCAAAATTTTGTCAAACTTCATTTCAATTATAAACGCGCGTGGTGACAAATATATTCGTATTAATTAAAATGAGTTCAAATTCAGACAGAGCAAAAAATTTTCCAAATTTAGAGAGGCACATAAGCAAAACGCAACAACAAAAGTAAACAATGACGAGCCTTATAATTCTGCCCAGTCTTTGGCCAAAGCTGTAAAAAGGTGGATATTGCGCTACCAAAAAATGGAAATAAGAAACGCGCAGTTCTTGAGGTGCTAATAAAAAATACCTTGGCAAATACAATAACAAAGTGCCCCATTGCACCATTGGTGTATGTTAAACAAATAAATAAATGAATATAAGCTAATATAAGAGTAATGAAATATTCTATAATTTTTTGTAACTAATAAATTAATAATTACAAGTTTAAAAAGATTTTTAAATACATGAATGTTGTTTATATACACAATTTGGTTTAATGGAAAAACTGTAACGTCCGTAACGTAACGTCCGTAACAGACAAAAAGTAAGATTTTTGTTTAACGGGACTACTTAGCCTTCTTTTCAAAGCTGGATTGATATGGTCATATATTCCACTTATTTTTTTTTTTTTTTTTTTTTTTTATAATTTCCTAGCTTATCCCGCGAAGCTTTATGCTTGTCTGCAGGAAAGAAACCAGAGTCTGCAATTAGCTCCTTTTTTTTTCTTTGTATTTGGACTTTTTTTTGTTTATTATGCAAAATAAGCTAAAAAATTTGCAACTGCACATAAGCCTCAAAGTCCACTTCCATTTTTTGTAACGTCCGAAACGGAACTTTAAGCTAGCATAACTTTTTTTTCAAAAACAGTTAACCTTTAAGTTTAAAACAAGTTTTAAAGTACTCCCACAGAGCTGCAATTTTCAAAAATTTTTATGAAAATATTCCAATGTGAACGCCAGCTGTGTCAATCTTAACAAGCAAATTTACGTGCGAATGTAACGCCCGTAACGCAGGATTAGCCCATATATTATAGTGATATCTTGATCGATTCTTAAGATTTTTTTTAGACATGTGATAGGACCTATATTGAAATACTAAATAATATACATTTATGGGTCAAGTCCCTTTGATTTTTTGGTATGGTATGGTACCTTTTGTTTAAAAATTGTTTATGTACGTATATAAAGACTGAAATATATTTATTTTATAGTTTTTAGACTTTTTATGATTAATAAGATTTAATTGTTATTTTTTAAAATCAGTTTGTTCTATTGATATTATGTGAGTTTATGGGGAAGAATTCTGTAAAATAAAATGTATATGGCAAAATACAAATTTGTTTATTGTAAATTTATTATATAAATATTAAATTATTAACGTTTTTTACATACACAAAATACTGTTTTAATACTATTTAAATCACTTGGTACTTTTTCTGCACAGCGGTCACCATTTAAACATTTTTTATTCCCACCAATGTGTGTATTGCTTTATGTATCCCTGCAGGGATTGCCAATAGTAAAACTGTAGCGAATATATAGGGACATTGTCAGTAGTACTACTGACAAAATGTACCCCAGCCAATGTAATCTTCTATTGACATTTAGCATTAGCTTGTCATTGCAAATCCACCAGTAGACTGTACTGACTAGGTAGTTTTTTTGAGATCACATGATGACATTGGAACCAAAGTTTTACAATGCAATACAGAATAACTGTTAAAAACGTCTGTGCCTATTGACTGCTCAGCATAAAACAAAAACAAACTATTGACGACTTCGTTGACAATGTCCCTAGAAATGAACTAGAACTTTTGTCTGTAACGTAACTCTACTCGCCTAACAAAGCAAACTTGTCGACATTTTGTGTGTTTCACAAGATCTCGGGCAAGTTCGGACTAATGAGAGTAACATGAAAATTACTCTCTAAATTTGCCGAAACTACCCAAAATTGCTGGAACGCAAAAAACCATTTTTGAACATCTTCAAATACTAATGCTGCTTACTTTTCAAATTAAGATCTATTTATGTAAGTGATTTAAGACGCTTAAAAGTCATAACATTATAAAACTAAAACATTTGCATCATTGTAAGTTTTTATATTTTGTTTTATATTAAAGATTAAGGGAAATATGTATGCAATAACGTTTTAACCACTTTCATTTTCCTAAAAACCTTACATTTTGCTTTTTAAATGTTTTTTAATTAAAACTAAACTTTTCCTTTTGCTTGTAAATTTCCTGAATTATTTATCAGTTTTGTTTTTTATCAGTGATTGTTTTTTCTTGTCCCAACTTACCCAAAGAAAAAGTTCGTGCAAATTTGTACAGGAAATGAAAAAAATTACTCTCTCAATTACTCTCTTTATTGCACAAAAATTGTTATGTGGAACGCTTTTGGGTAACTTTGTGCAAGTTCGGACTGTTTCGTTATGCATGTGGAACAGAGCTTTTATATGGTGCAATTGTCGCTACAGAAAATATTGGTGACATAGAGATATGGATATTGTTCTACGCCAAAGATGCCCAAGGTAGTAGTATTGGTGAGAGTGACGAAATAACACTGGAAGAAAACAATTTGCTATTCATTTTATATAGTCGTCAACGAGATTGCCACGAAAGCACATGTGTGGCGGGTGTAGTCATGTTTTTTTTAATGTCTTATGAAAAATAAGATATTGCATGTCATCAAAAGCATTTTGTAACATAAAATACTTTTCATCTGACATCATTAATACATCGCAATAATTTTAATTTATGTGTTTACTGACAGCAGTCTCGATTACGATTAAAATGTAAAATAAAGGCCCAGTTAGGCGAACGTTGCTGTACCCGTATTGTAAGCACGTTGGTGCACTTATAGAACATTTAAAAACGTGTCATATGTTTTTCCCATACATAAACAAAAAGAAATAGTATACATAAAACAATACACGCAGTGATGGGAATCAACAATTTTTAAATGGTGACCGCTGTGCAGAAAAAGTACCAAGTGATTTATATGGTATTTAAAACAGTATTTTAATAATATTTATATTATTGATTTACCGTAAACAAATTTGTATTTTAGCATATATATTTTAAGCATACATTTATTGTAAATGTGCTTACACCAAACAAGGTTTTGATACCATTTAAAGCCTTTTATACGTTTCACTTTTCCATTGTATATGTACATACATATCTTAACATATGTATATTTGTATTTACATATAAAAAAATGTTGTTTTGTCACAATTCCATAGCTTTACTGAAAAAAGTACCAAAACAAAGAGCAAAAATACCCGCATTCCAAGAAACATACAAGCCGCCCATCACTGTTTTACAAATGTCACGTAACAACGGTATGAAATTCTATTTTATACAGAATGGTACGTTGCAACTACGGTACATTACATTTCAGTAAGCTTTTGTATTGCGTTTCATATAACAAAAAGCGAACAGCTGATTGATACAGTACAGATACGGTACAGCAACGTTTGCCTAACTGAGCCTTTAACAGAAGTTCTGCAAGTGTAGTTTGTCTCTCCCACTCAACATGCTGATTTCCTATTGGTTGATTGACGATCAAACAAAAGAGCGTAAGTATACGTGTGAGTTTAATTTGCTGATATCAGCAGGGATTTCCAAAATTTTTTTGGTTGTGTGTTAGTGAGTACCAGAGAGTAAGCAAATTGAGAGAATGCATTTATTTACAGCCGAAATAAAATGTTAGTAATATATTTTATAACACAAAGGTACAAAATTAAAAATTTTTTGTGTTGATAAAAAATTTGTAGCAATTCTTTACCAATTCAATGCCGCTCAGTGATGTTAACCGTACGGTAATTACCCTTTTTTAGGGTAATTTGGGGCCGCAAAAGGTAGCAAGGTAATGTTATTTTAAATAAGGTAATTTAAAGAAATTTGGATTTTTGGTACTTACATATGTAGGGTTTAAAGTTTTAACTTTTGAGAGGTGATTTTCAATTTTAAAATGCATAGATAAATATTATAACAAACAAATTAATACCATTATGTTTCTATAAATGGTTTCCTAACACCGATAAGTGCAAAATAAGAAAAATGAAATTTCTCTTGAGTATTATTAATTTTATATTTAACCTTTTGCTTGTTTAAAAATCAGCAATTCTTAAAGATATGAAATGGCCGCAATGTTATAAATTTAACTTTTATTTTCGGATTATTTTAAGTACGGATCAAATTCAAAATTATTTTACTACCTTATCCATAAAAATTACAATTTGGGAATTCACAAGGTGTGCTATCCAGTCATAACGTCATAATGTCCTAAATAATATTTTGCAATTGTTTAAAACAAATATTGTTGTGTTTCAAGCAAAATAAAAATTGTAATGCTGTGTTCATTATTCGTCATAACTGTACAGTAGAAATCTAAATTATAAGCGGTAGCCCACAGCAGTCATATATACATATTTCTTGTAAATATTTTAAGACATATGCCTTTTCAACTTTTAAGATAAACATTTACATTCAGATTTTTCTTAACACACTATTTAAATTTTAATTAATGGTTTATAAATAATGCTCTTATTTTCTGTTAACAAACGAAACAATCAATTGCCTGTCATTTAGAAACAGCACATTAATGTTTTGATTAAAAATCTTTGCGTAGGGTAATTTCTTCTCAAAAACGGTAATTTTTAGAGGGCCGTAAGGTAATGAAAAAATAAAAGTTAACATCACTGATGCCGCTGATTTTAAAACTACACTTTTTTTATTCGGAAGCTTTTTGACTCTAAATCAGTTTCAAATATCTTATCAAACAATTGTAAAAAATTAAAGATTTTTATGTTTTAAAAATTCATAAAAAATAAATATTGCACGCAAATCACAGCTGATAGAAAAAAGTGCAGTTTTAAAATCAGCGACATTGAATTGGTAAAGAACTGCTACAAATTTTCTAGCAACACAAAAAATTTTTAATTTTTTTCCCTTGTGTTCTACAAGTTATAAAATAAAATCTTCTAAATTTATACTATATGGCAGTTTTGTAATAGTAGAATGCTTTTCAAATGGGATGAACATAATTTATTACGTTGCTTGGAACAAATAAATTTTAAATCCGAAAAAATTTGTTCGCATAGGTAAGTAGTGCCGAATAAAGAGAGGCACGTCAATGAATTTTTTTTAGTTCAGGATAGAAATGGTATTCACGGTGTTGGGTTGCTCATACTTCAAACATCTGTGCATACATTTTTATTCTAGCTAATGGTGTATCATAACTTTTTAGAAAATACCAAATGTGCACATGAGTTTGCCTGCAAAAATGTATAAAGTCATTATAACAGGTCAAAGTTACGTTTAATAATTACCATAAATTAGTAAGGTTAAAGGCAGAATTAGTCTTTACTTTCTGTTTCTGTTCTGTTCCGTGCCGTTCTTGTGAGGATGACAATTTTCAATGAAGGCATATCTGAACAAAATTTGGAATATTTATGAACACTTTTCTTTGGCTGTAAAACCTGATATTTTCTTTTTGATTTTGTAGGCCTTGATTTTATTTATAAAATTTAGAAAAATTTTAAGGGAAAAATTTTCATTTTGAATTGAAAGAGAGTGTATATTGGTTCTAGAAAAAAAAAAATATATCTTTTTGTGTGTGGAATTAGAATTTAATATTTCTGCAAATAAAACGGAAATCTTAAAGGGTAAGAGTTTGATTTTTGACTTAGAGAGTTGTTTTGTTAAAATAAGTGTATAATTGTAGTGATACCTTTTTGCCTGAATTTGGAAGAAAGTTCGAGCAAGCCCTTTAACTCAAGATTTAATTTGGTTAAGGTCCATTTGCAAGCCACGAACATTTAAATCACGAGTCTGGCTATCGTTTATAGGAAAAGAAGGGCAGCGGTGTTTAAATTTATTACCAGCCAATAAAAAATCCTGATATCCGGTATAATTTAAATATTTTGTTTATTTAAAATATAGGGTGACCAACTGCCCCAAAAAGTATATACTAAAGTATATATATATATATTATCAATCCAAGTTACGTGTTGTGGAATTCACTCAAAACTATTGTGTTTTTATTTGATTAACGGCAACCACCCTCATTTTCGTTTATATAAATACATAAGTGAATTTTATTATCCGTGTATTTTTTTTTTTATTTTGGTTGTGGTCCCATAACATGATATCATAACATGCTGTTTTATTAATATACCGTATTTAATGAATTTTTCTTAATTCCACGAGTTGCCGACCTGGAATTTGATTTTTTTTTATTGTTTTGTAATTTTTAACTTTAATTGATTTTTTTTTATTATTATTAACGTTTAATTATGTGGTCACCTTAATTTAATTCATTTTTGTTTTTACTTAATTTAAATTTATATCACACAAACAAATAAACACTCAATTTACTTACAAACCCACCCCTATAAACTAACAAAAACTCACTCATTTCACTTAAAAATAACACTCGTTCACATGTACACATAAATACTCAGATACATATATACACTAAAAATATGTGTGGATTTCGTTGCAAATAGAATTTTAAACATTCATATGTAACGTATTCCACACGCCATTATAATTAAATCCAAAATTTGAGACAAATTCAATTTTTTTTTTATAAAAAGGAAATATATATCTATGATCATTTTTCTGCTGTCAATGGGCGCCTACTGACATCGTGGGATTTTATCAAAGTAAGTTAACTTTTCCTATTATTAATATTATTCCGCCATATTTTTAAACTCTCTCTGATTGTGGATTACAATTAGCATTTTTCAAAATATGAATATTTAATTTCATTTTGTTTATTTGCATTTGCCTAAAATAAAAACTCATTTGCAACTAGGGTTGCCTTATGTCATTTTAATAAATGATATTTAGTATTCATATTATGTTTACAATTTAAATAATACCCAAAGATAAACATTACCACATTTCATAATATTCTTTATTTCCATTTAAAATCTATTAAATTTGTTATTATATTTATATTGATATTTTTTTTTATAATTCTCGGATTAAATTAAATTACCTATAAGGTGACCGTTACTTATTAATTTTAATCTCTCTTTATTTTTTTAGTTATATTGTTATTTTTGAATTATTTTCGCGCATTGTAAGGTGGTATTATCTGTTACCACACAAATAAATTTTCTTATTTTATAATGTTTTAAAAGAAAAAAAAAAAATGAAATCTTAAATTTGTTTATTATTTACTATGAAAAGTAAAGTTAAGGTATGGGTTAGGTAGGGTAAATTCTATTTAGGTTTATTTTTGGGCTGACAGCAAACGATATATTCTTGTCAGCATGGTGGGTGGGCCTGGCCTTAATGTAGCAAATTCCAGCTTATGCTACAAGCCAACTATCAATTACGTTCTTTTACTATCCTTGTTTTAATTTATTTTCTGTGTTGGTCATTGATATTTTTGGCTACCTAAGTTAAGATCTTTTGTAGCGATTTCTTTTGTTATTTGACATTAGGAAGATTTGGGAACATTATACACCCCCCCAACGACGAGCACGGCCGGATTATAGGTAGCCCCGTTCCCAAGGAGGAATATATAAACCTGAAGAATCGTTACATTCTGTTTCAAAATTGTAAAAGTTTCTTTTTCTGTAGCAACTGTAGCCATTTATGACAAATTTATTAGTTTTGCACCATCCATTGTTTTATTTCAATAACTTTTATGCACATAAATTTGAAGAAATAAAATTTAATTAACGAATTTTTTATTATTTATTTTGCGGCAACTTACAATTACTTTACAAGTTCTTGATTTTATCAAACTTAACCGCAACAGAACAGAACAACTAATCAATTTCACAGGTTTTTTAATAACAAAAACAAATCAGCTGGTTCGTAACAGAACAGAAAGTAAAGGCTTACTGAGGCTTAACTCTTTGGGCTCGGTCATAGTGCGAAACAATAAAGTTTCATTAATACATCAATAAAACACATCTTCTTACCCAAACATTTTACCTATTATCACATTTGCTTTTATGTGTAGAGGTTATTTACACATAAATTGTAGCAAAACAAGACTATTTTACTTGTTTTTTAAATATTTCTACTTACTTAAGAAAAGGGTTTTCAAAGAAAGAAAAAACCCAACGACGCAATTGGTACAGAAACCAAAATATTTTTACAAGAAAAATACCAACAAATTCTTTTGGCTATTTTGTTTCTTAATAATTTCTGCATTTAGGTACGTCTTTTTTAAGAAAGCAAAAGGGACCCTTTTACAGGTAGCAAATAATTTTTTTCACAAACAAAACACATATCGTTAGCTTAAACGTTGCAGTAAATGTTATTGTTAAAAAAATTTACTAAATAAAATTTACGCTAGCTTTGCTGTTAAATATTTTCAACAATTTAAATTATGTTAAAATTAAATAAAAATGTTATATTACTCTGCATTTAAGTCTTAAAATTTAGACTCTAAATATTGCACGCAAGGCATTGGATGTTACCAAAAGCATTTTTGACCGCACAATATTTTTGAGTGTAAGCTGAAACAAAATAATATAGCATCCGCTAAACATGTACACTTGTCGAATTCACACCGACGACTGAATTTAAGAGCATAAAAATATGTGTTTGTGGTGGTTTGCACAATTGTGCAAAGAAATGGAAACCCCTGTATCAGCCACTACTGGGCATCTTTGTTCTACGCCAGGGGTTCAATTTCTTTGCACAATTGTGCAAACCATGACAAACACATATTTTTATGCTCTTCAATTCAGTCGTCGGTGTGACTTCGACAAGTGTACATGTTTAGCGGATGCTATATTATTTTGTTTCAGCTTACACTCAAAAATATTGTGCGGTCAAAAATGCTTTTGGTAACATCCAATGCCTTGCGGGGTCCCTTTTGCTTTCTTTAAAAAGACGTACCTAAATGCAGAAATTATTAAGAAAAAAAATAGCCAAAAGAATTTGTTGGTATTTTGCTTGTAAAAATATTTTGGTTTCTGTACCAATTGCGTCGTTGGGTTTTTTCTTTCTTTGAAAACACTTTTATTAAGTAAGTAGAAATATTTAAAAAACAAGTAAAAAAAGTCTTGTTTTGCTTTTATGTGTACACATAAAAGCAAATGTGACAGTAGGTAAAATGTTTGGGTAAGAAGATGTGTTTTATTGATCCCAGCAAAAAAAGCGTTGAAAAAGATGTTATTAAATCACCACAACTCGCAAACCCGAAGTACTTCAAATTCGGGTGAAGAAGCTATGAATTTAACATTAGCATGTCATTGGAAAAATGTTGTTCATTTTCTACTACTTTTAAATGCATATATTCCACATTTCTAGTACATTTAGAGTTCTGATCAAGGCGAATTCAAACAGGTAAACTCATCTCGTCAGCCGTTCATCAGCTGTTTCCACGGCGAATTAAAAAATATGGTCAAACGTCAAAATATGATTTTGTTTTGAGAAGAAGTTGAATGAAAAGTGTTAAAAATATTATTTTTATAATAAAAAAATTGCAAAACTGCGAAAGATTGAAGTGAATTTATTAATTTCTTTTATAAAAAAGTGATAATTTTGATTTGCAATAAAAAGATTTTGACAACCAACCAGAAAATTGTATAAACAAAATACATGGGGCTTTTTGTAGTTGTAGAGATGAGTTTACCTGTTTGAATTCGCCTTGGTTCTGATATTTGAATGTTAATTATAAGTAGTAGAAAAAATGTATACTAAAATAACTTTTAAGATGCTAAACAAAAGTAGTTCTGCAATAGTAATGAAATTGTGAATTAAAGAAGTGATATTAATGCAGTGATTTTAAAATGCATCTATATCGCTTTTAATAATTAAAAACCCCTTTAATTAATAAAAAAGCATCCCTCTTAACTAAAAATTAAAAAAAGATATGGTTTCGGTAATTTTTGTTATTATTAATTAATTTAATTTTTTTTTTGTATTTTTTAATCTAATTTTTATTAAATATAAAATTTATTTGCATGGCAAAAAAAAAATTAAAGTATTCCAGGTACAATTCAATTTGTTTCGAAGTAAATGTTTTGTGTTTTTAAAGTAAAAAATAAATAATAATATAAACATAAAGAAATTCATTCACGTTACAAAAAAGCATACATATCAGAGATGTAAATGAATCATTCATTTTTGAATTAATTCGTTAATCTTTAATGCACTGAATTGCAAAAATTTGAATTATAATAATAAAAATAAAATATTAATATAATAATCTTTTCATTCAATTTTTTTTTTTTTTTGGTGAAAAGAATTAATTCAAAATTTGGTAATTCTGTGCATGATTGATTCACGAATTAATTAAAAAATTAATGATTCATTTACATCTCTGATACATATACATATGCATGTATACTTATATAAGCATAAAATAAAAAATTGAAGGGTAATTTGTTGATAGCAAGATGTTTACTTGCTCTTGTAAAACATTTTGCGTATCATTTGTTGTAAAAATTTCTGGTGAAGTATTGCTTTTCTTTGGAACATTATCTTTTGAACTACTCTTTTTCTTTAAAGTGTCTGTTTTTGGCAAGCTTAATCGCATCTCTTAGATTCCTTCTAAAAAAACAGAAATAAAGTCAAACTTTTTAAAAATACGTTTAAAAAAGCTACTCACGAAATAAAACATTCATAACTTATTCATAACATTCATAACAAACTCATGTAACAAACAACACTATAACAGCTGTTTTAAACACACAAGTTTGTTTTGTTTATGAAAATATTACTTTGTAAAATAAAAATAGGAATAAATGAACAATAAATATAAAAGCAAGCTCTAGAAACGCAAATAGAAAATTGAATTAATTTGCTGAACAAACAAATATTTTTTAGAAATTCAATCCCAAGGTACATTAAATATACCTTGTTCAATCTTTTTTAAAAATTTCCGGGCCAACTACATTCTATACAATTATTTAAGAACAAAGGTGCTATTCAAAACAACTTCTTTAAAGCTAAAAAGTAGCATTAGCTACTTTGGTTGTAATTAAGATGCCGTTTATGAAGTATCACTTCCATTTTTTTTGTTGCTGGGATGTATTAATGAAACTTTATTGTTTCGCACTATTTTTATTGCTTACTTTTTTATGCTACAATTATTTGACCGAGCTCAAAGAGTTAAGGCTCAGTAAGTCTTTACTTTCTGTTACGAACCAGCTGATTTGTTTTTGTTATTAAAAAACCTGTGAAATTGATTAGTTGTTCTGTTCTGTTGCGGTTCAGTTTGATAAAATCAAGAACTTGTAAAGTAATTGTAAGTTACCGCAAAATAAATAATAAAAAATACGTTAATTAAATTTTATTTCTTCAAATTTATGTGCATAAAAGTTATTGAAATAAAACAATGGATGGTGCAAAACTAATAAATTTGTCATAAATGGCTAATAAGTTGCTACAGAAAAAGTAACTTTTACAATTTTGAAACAGAACGGCACGGAACAGAACAGAAACAGAAAGTAAAGACTAATTCTGCCTTTTACCTTACTAATTTATGGTAATTATGAAACGTAACTTTGACCTGTTATACCCAACACCGTGAATACCATTTCTATCCTGAACTAAAAAAAAATTCATTGACGTGCCTCTTTTTATTCGGCACTACTTACCTATGCGAAAGTTAAATAAGTACCAAGTCAATATTTTGCTAGCATCAGCTTGCTCCTTGGATGTAGTTGCATTTGTTTCATTTGACGACAAACTTACGACAGTTGATCCTCAACAACCATATGCCACTTTTTTTACCTGAAGAGCAGTTTGTATTTTATTTCTTACTCTATCCTTCTTCGTTTGGATGAAGTTTTAAAATTTTTAATGTTTTCATTTAGAATTTGTAGTGTTTCACATAATATTAAGGGGCCTGTCTCTTCAATTTTGCTTTCTTGTGCAACCACCGTCGCAGCTTTAGAAACTCTTGGCGGTGATTCTGATATCTGCTGACTGAGTTTCAGCACTTTTAACTTTACCCGCCAACACTCTACAAGACTAAAGCAGCGTCCGATCATTTATATGATCTAGGGAAGTTAAATAGTTTTGTTTATAGGTACCACCACCGGTTTCTTGCAGGCTTTTGTTGTTTTCTGAAATTTATTTTTGTCCTACATTTAAAATCTTCCCATGTCTGTAAAAATATGTAATATTTTCAAAACCAATTCAAGCTATGGTTGTTTTCTGCCTTTAATTATAATGTGGGATAAAATTTCCCGCCTTGAATAGAATGGATGAACCAATGAAGCTTAGTTTTAGGCCTATTATTTTCCATTACTCGCCCATTGAAAATTTATTTGCTCCAAACACTGGTGCACCCTTCGCCATCTTAGGATGTTCCTCCATTTATTCGCCTAATGTAAGCAATATTTCACTTATTTATTTCTCTCAAGAAGCGTTTTCGAGATAGTCGCGAAAATCATGTTTTTCTGCAGTTGTTTTAGCTCGTTATTTTGAAAATTGAATTGTTCATCTGAATTGTAAAAACTATTGAATAAAAATGTTTTCCACTTTCAGCACATATATATGTATACTGTGTTGATCGGATGAAAATTTACTGTGCTACAGGCCATTCGATTTAACAAAAATAATTTTTTTTTTGATGTTTTTCAATATTAAACAAATTAAAAAGCTTGTAATTCAGTGAATTTTTATCCGATCAACACACTATACTATATAATATTAATCCAGACAAACAAGATTTGCGCGAATAATTCGAAAACGATTATGAGAGAAATAAATGAGTGCAATATTTGAGTTTACCCGCCCCATTAAGCTTAAACAAAATCTAATTTTTAAGTCTAATTTGTTGTGCCGTATTGTAATCAAAACAAAAATTACCAATTGTTCTCTATTTTTATTTATAATTTATTTAAATTACCCTTAAATATTTCTTGTTTGTTATAAATACCATGATTCGACAACAAAACAACAAGTGAGTGGTTTTGACATTTGTTTTCGTAATGTCGACAATACCTTCGATATTAATAAACCGCTTTTTGTATGAGAGTACTTACGTTTTCTTTCGAGTTGTCGTCTAAACGAATGTTCGTATAGAATAAAGTTAGTTGAACCCAAAATAGTTTTCGATCGCTTAGAATGCGATCGAAGTCGTTCTTTCGAAATCGTTGAACAGTCCATAAAAATTTTTTGTGTTGCTAGAAAATTTGTAGCAGTTCTTTACCAATTCAATGTCGCTGATTTTAAAACTGCACTTTTTTCTATCAGCTGTGATTTGCGTGCAATATTTATTTTTTATGAATTTTTAAAACATAAAAATCTTTAATTTTTTACAATTGTTTGATAAGATATTTGAAACTGATTTAGAGTCAAAAAGCTTCCGAATAAAAAAAAGTGTAGTTTTAAAATCAGCGGCATTGAATTGGTAAAGAATTCCTACAAATTTTTTATCAACACAAAAAATTTTTAATTTGTGTTATACAACTTATAAAATATATTATTAACATTTTAATTCGGCTGTAAATAAATGCATTCTCTCAATTTGCTTACTCTCTGGTACTCACTAACACACAACCAAAAAAATTTTGGAAATCCCTGTTCTACGCTGACCACAGGGATATTATTGCTTTTTGTTTATGTATGGGAAAAACATATGACACGTTTTCAAATGTTCTATAAGTGCACCAACCAGTGTTACCATTAGGATACGAAAGATACATTTTTCGTATCTTTTGATCACATTTTGATGATTTCAAGCACCATGTATAATCCTGACATGTACAGAAATAAAATATGCAGGGGCCAAATTAAAGAATTTTATTAAGCGGCCATATTTGTATGGTACAGCGCATAGGATGCTTTTTGATGGGTCAAATGTATGACCAACCCCACTTTATTATTTATTGCGGAATTTCGGGTTTTTAAGTAATTTATGTAAACTAAACCGTTTTTGAGTTATGCGAATAAAAAATTGTTAGCAGCACTGGATTCAGCGTGCCCCAATCAGGTTAAAATGCCAGTTGCCCCTCTTGTTTGTTTTTGCAAATAGCACAGTGAACTTATTGCTCAAAATTACAATATTAAAATTATTTTTTAAAGGTATCGAATTAAAAAAATCATGTTCGCGATAGAAGCGATTTACTCCTGTAGGTTTTCTAATTCTTTACACCTTTAACGTTTTATAATAAATAGGAGACTTGGCTATCATGCCGCTGCACATAGGGGTTTTTTGCCAATCTAGCCGGACATTACTTTTTGTTTTAGCTTATATTGCTTCTTAAAAGTTATTGAGTGCCCCTAGATCGATGAAACTTGGCAGAAATATGTGATATTGTCATAGGCAGGTAAACCTCAAAAATAAATAAAATCGGACAAGGAGGAAAAGGTTCCCCCTAGAAGAACTAATCCAACCTCTGAAAAATGCAATTTTTTTTAAACTTTTCCCATACTTTTGTTTGGCAAATGCAACTTTTAACGTCGGCGAAAGTTAAAAAACCTAAAATAAGACCCATGAGATCGTAAAATACCACTTTTCGCCCCCGCCCCCATTTGAGGGCGGTTACATAAAATAATATTTAAAAAAAATGTAAATATTAAAAGAAATAGATTACTAACGCCTTAATACTATAAAAATTAAATTTTTTAACATTTATGGGTAGGGGGAGGTATCCCCCCCGGAACGACCCTGTAAAAAAATTTTTTTTTTTTTGCTAATTTCTAAAACATATTAATTTTTAAGATTTTATGTGACTTTTATGTATTTTATAGTATTTATTTTATCTGAAAATAATTAATATATTCGTAATAATAACTTATTTATAATAGTAACAGCAAATTTTATTTAAATTATTTATTTAAATTTTATTAAAAGAAATAGATTACTAACGCCTTAATACTATAAAAATTAAATTTTTGAACATTTATGGGTAGGGGGAGGTATCCCCCCCGGAACGACCCTGTAAAAAAATTTTTTTTTTTTGCTAATTTCTAAAACATTAATTTTTAAGATATTATGTGACTTTTATGTATTTTATAGTATTTATTTTATCTGAAAATAATTAATATATTCGTAATAATAACTTATTTATAATAGTAACAGCAAATTTTATTTAAAATAATAACAACTAATTTATTTAAAATAACTTCTCTTTTGCACTAAGATGATAATGAGTGCCATGGTTTTTCTTCGTCTGCTTCTTCAAAATCCTCTTCAGAGCCAAGTACAGGTGGAAGCATAAAAGAAATTGCTTCTTTCGTAAAGGGTAATGACTTTTTTTTTGGAGTTGGTCTTATACTAGTAATCAGTGGGTCAGAACTGAGCAAAAGTCTATTTATAATATCTTTGTTACACTGAACCCTCGAAAACTTTCTAGCTAAATTCTGGCTGTAAAGCCGAAAATGTTTATTTCGTGCCTCAGAGGTTTCTTTTGATAATAGCCCGATAGGCAACAATGCCTCACTCATTACAGTTGCGCCATGCACTAAAATCTTGTGCATTGTAGGTGTCATAGGATGCCAGGGATATAGAGTAACGTAAAGTTTTGCAGTGTCTAAGCAATAATTGGCAAACTCGTGCAAATGGATTTTGTGACCACTTGTAATTACTTCAATAATAACTTTGATCCGGTAGATGAAATCCAATGCAATTCCAGTTATTTCGGCAGCTAATTCAGGATTGGGAAAAAATCTTCTGCTGTTGTTACCATCGTTGCTGTTTCCAAATCCAGTCTTCGGTACATCCACTATTAGCCCTAATTCACTTCTAAATTTTTCTTGGATAGTTTTTTTCCTTTCATTAACAATAGTTTTGTCCTCATCTGATCTTAATTGACACTTTTTTATTGTGAGTTTATACGATAGGTGTAATATGCTCTCAAATAGACGAATTCCGGCGTGCAAAGTAGATAATCCGAAAGAAAGTGCATCTACGTCTATATCCCTTTTGATTTTCAAATTGTTAAATTCTTTTGAAGTAGCCCCACAAATATAGCACTTCATTGTGGACGTAGTTTGTGTTGCGGCATTACATACTTTTGCATCTATCATTGTAAATACCATTGTATGTTTTATGGAATATAACTTTCCTTCCATTAAAAAAATTAGTGTTTTGTAATGTAGTAATGGCATCTTGTACATAATTAATTTCTTCTTGGATTACATCTACAGTTTCTTTAACAAATCTGATTCGAATAGATCTACAATATCGCGGTGATGAAGGAGTTGGATTTTGCCATAATATTTTCTCCTTTTTTGCACCATATATTAGTCGAAGCGGTACGAAACTACTTTGAAAAATATGAGAATCAGAAGCATCATTTTTCATCTTTTGCTTAAATTGTGCCTGGTGTGATCCATCGCAACCCCATTTGCTTATTAGTTCGAGGGAGTTGCATTCTTCTATTTGTGAATCACATAAAACATCTTTTAAATATGTAAGTAATCTACTTGCAGTATGATTAAGCAAATCCTGAAGATTTATTTGAGCACATGTTTCCGTTACTTCAAATGATTCTTTTGGAGGATAGCATTCACTTTTTTCTCTCTGCAGATTATTGTAGCTAGGATAAACCTTCTTATCGGCACTTCGGATTATTTCATATTGTTTTCGAGAAAGATCAGCTTCTACAAATATAGAAAGAGCCTTTAGAGGGGTTAGCTGTTTTACTTTATCCTCTTGTGCAGCTTTGTATGCTTTTTTTTAACTTTGTAGCTCTTGCCGGAGAAGACACAATTTCTTTAAGCAGACCTGAGGCATCTTTTTTTCCAGACGTTTGTAGTTGTATTTGGGCAGCGTGCATCAATAAATCAGCATCGTATTGAGTTCGTAAGATTTCAGTGTTTCTTCTCTTACTTCTTTCGGTCAATTCAACGAACGGCTTTTGTAGTCGTTTTGAAGACGAACTCCCAAAAAAAGGTATTGTCACTGTTCCTTCCAGCCATTTGGCATGCATGCTTACAAATCGATCCTTTTTTCTTTGTGCTGAATGCCAAAATATTTTAAAAAAATATTTGAATTTCTTTAAGCATTGATTTACTACTGATATGTCAATATCTCCTTGACATTTTGAAATTTCGCACAATTTTCTAACTAAAAATTGTAATTTCTCTTCAACGAGTTTAGAACTACATTCTTGTATAATTTGGAATAACTCTAATTTCGTATACACTTTTTCCATTTTACTCTCGAAGCTTCAAAATGGTTCTGATAACAATTTTATGCAATAACTACAATATATATTTAAAAAAACTAAGTACCTAGAGCCCAGATTTGATGTTTTCTTCAAATATACTTAAAGAATGAAATTCTGGTTTGGCAATAAGAGAACGAGCTCCAAGTCATTTACCAACATTTTCTCCATTGTTTTTCCATATACAGCATTGTTCAATAATTTGAAGAAATTTTTTTCAAAAGTGTTTTTTGCATTTGTTCTATGATAATTATTTAGTGAAATATATTTTTTTAACCAACAAGACTGCTTAAATTTTAATATTCTATAAAATTTAGTTAGCTTTATTTAACCCATGTTTTAAACACTGCTGTAAATTTTTATAATAAATAACATACTCTGATTTGTTATTTAAATCAACAAGTAATTTTTTTTCTTTGGAATCTGGTTGAGTTTTGTTTTCACTACAAAAAGGTAAATTATTGTGAGTATCATGGATTTCTGTTGGATATACTAAATCAACTTCTAAAATATATCTAATATCTGAATCATTAGGTATTGCGTCTAAAGAAAAATTATCAATATCTCTTACCCACTCAAAATTACCTTCTAATAGAGCTTCAGACATTGCCCAACCATATAAATTATTTGCGTCTAAATACATTAAGAATTTAGAAGGTATTCTTTGATCATAATCTGGCAAATATTTGTTGTTAGCAATAGAATGCCTTTGAGAGCATTGAACTATTCCTACTCTAATACCCTTTTGAAGAAACGAAATCATTTCTAAATCAGTAAGCAAATCTAATTTAATATTTGTTAATTTAAGCATAGCATCCCATGACAATCCTGGAGCTGTGAAATAATGGCATGGGTCTAAATTATAAATGTCTTTACAAACAATTCTAAAATTCTCAAATACATCTGCTTACAATAAAAGAAAGTTTCACATTGAAATGTACTCCAAACCTTTTCAGCATGACAGTAGTCTCCTTCAGAACAATGCGTACTTATTATACTTATTATAGAAATGTTCTATTCTTGGCAAATTTCTTTCCTTAAGTTTCACGACAGAATTTAAATAATTATATGGAAAAACTCCTTTTCTAACAAGCAAATTGAATTTAGTTTCATCATCTGCACAAAATGATTTCACTATTTTCAATTCATCTTTAGTTAAATTTTTAACGAGATTATCTAAGCTTGAGGGCATGAATCTATAAGAGTCTAAAAATCATATTTCAATATTATCACTGCTATCTCCGTTTATAGATTTAGACAGTGATATATATAGTTCCTTATTAAGTGGAATAATATTGATAGGACCATCATCAATATTGTTTATATATATATATATATATATTCCCGTAGTTCCTATAAGGAGCATAGGGCCTCAACAAATGTTCTCCATTCGGATCTATCCATCGCAATAGTTTTCACTTCATTCCACGTTCTTTGCATTTTTCTGGCTTCGTTATGGATTTGCCTCCGCCATGTGTGAGCTGGTCGACCCTGTCTGCGGCTTCCCTACGGGTTCCATTCAATAGCATTTCTAGCGATGTTTGATGGTTCTTTGCGGATGGTGTGTCCAATCCAATTCCACTTTCTTTTTCGAATCTCAGTAGATATTGGTGTGTTTCGTTCCACAGGTTTTGATTTGAAATGGTCTGTGAACAAAAAATTCTTAGAATTCTGCGAAGACACCTATTTACGAACACTTGAAGGGATTGGATGTCCTTAACACTTGCATTCCAGGACTCACAGCCATTTAGCTGTGTAGATTTCACGTTGGAATTGAAAATGTTTATTTTAACACGGCGGGAAATCGCAGACGATTTCCATACTCTGCTGAGCTGTCCAAATGATTGGGTAGCTTTTTTTATTCGGCTAGAGATGTCTGGACTGGAGCCGCCGGCATTGGTTAAGTAGGCGCCAAGATAGCAGAATGAATCAACCTCCTCCAGAACTTCATTATTTATCAGAAAGGGATTTGTGTTTTCAGAGCGAATTCTCATAACCTTTGTTTTATTGATGTTAATTTTTAGTCCGGCTTTCGCTGATATTTCTGATAACTTTTGTAACTTAATAGACATGTCGGTGTAACTGTGGGATAGAAGGCATATGTCATCTGCATACTCGAGGTCCTCCAATCGTACTTGGAGTCCCCATAAAATTCCGCGATTTTCCACCATGGCGTGACTCATGACAATATCTAGCATGATATTGAAGAGTAATGGTGACATAATGCACCCTTGGCGGACTCCTGTACCAATCTCGATTTTTCGGGAGAGTGTACCATCATGTAAAATGCGGCAGCTTGACCCCGCGTATAGACTCTTTATTAGCTGAATCACTTTCCCTGGTACTCCTTTACATTCAAGTGCCTTCCATATAACGTTATGGGAAAGAGTGTCGAATGACTTCTCAAAGTCAATAAACACTAGATACAGGGGAGACCTAAATTCAACAGATTATTCCACGATTATCCTTAGTGCATTTATGTGGTCAATACATAACATATTCGGACGAAAGCCAGCTTGTTGTTTTCTTAGTAGGGTGATCGATTATTCGACTTTCTTCAATAACCGGTTTTCGAATAGTCCGAATAGTTGCTATTTTAAAAAAACCGGTTTTCGGTTAAGCATTTTAAAAATAACCGGTTAACCGGTTTTAATTCGAATACATAAAAATACAAAAATCAAATTAGTTTTTGTAATAAAAAGTTAATTAGAATAAAAACAAAACAATTCACGAAGGTAAGGAACCAACAAAATAAATATATATATGTATATATATATGTTCCCGTCGATCCTATAAGGAGCAAAGGGCCTCAATATATAGATATGACTTAAGGTATGTTCAGACCACAAATATTTGACGATAAAATCAAAAAAAAAAGCGTGACCAGTAAATTGATTAAACTTAAGAATTATTTTTAACAATTTCTAGTTATTTGCTAAACTTTATGTCTAAGATGATAATTGCATTTATGTACAATGTAGTTAAGAAACCGTTAAATGATGTTTGCTCTAGTTTTGCAAAAGCAAACAATTCTTTAAAAAAACTGGTGGTTACGTTAGGAGTCAAATATTAAATAGGTGTGAACATAGCTATAGAATTTTTGAATAACTTTGGTTTTAAAAATATTGGGATTTAATAAAATTTATTATTTGACATATTTTCCCAAATTTATTGTAAATGAGTTTTAATTTGTTGCTGGTTAAGCATGTGTATACGAAGCAGTAAACTTCAGCCATATTTTTGAAAAGTGGCAAACAAAACCTCTTATCCAGGATTATATATTTAATTTTTTTTTTGTTTCAGTATTATAGAAACAATAGTAATATGAACATGCTTTTTGAAGATATGCTAACTAGATCTACTTAAGAGTTTTTCATTCATTATTGTTAGCATATTTTAGTAAAGTATTATTTGCAGTCTCTTAAAAACTACTTGGAACAGGGTCAAGTTTTACTTGGCGTATATTTATGTCAAGCTTGTAGACTAATTAAAAATGATTAATAAGTCGTGACGTTAAAGAATCATCATTTTAGGGCCGTTTAAGCACAATTTTATTTTAAGTCAATTCGAAATATCACCAGAGATGGCATCTTTATAAAGATATATATAAAGTATTTAGAATACTGTCAAATTGCTAACTACTTTTAAAGCTGAACTTTTTTACGTACTGTAAATTATTTTTGGTTTTTGTTACAATAACACACGCTAACATAAGCGATTTGTATTTACATTGCTCATAACGTTTTTTGACTTTTGTTTCATTTTGTTTTGACATTTTTTATAAAAAGTTTAAGTTTGCCAAATATTCAATTAGAACAATACTTAAATTACGGGTACATTTATAACAAAAGTAAGGAAAACGTATATAAATTACACATTACTAAAATAACCGGTTTATTTTACTAAAATAACCGGTTTATTCGATATTCGAAAAAAAGACATTTTAAAATATTCGACTTGGGCAAAACTAAAATAACCGGTCGAATACTATTCGATCGATCACCCTATTTCTTAGTGTTGGCATTAAATTAACTGAAATTCTCCTAGTTATAATGTAAGCTAACACTTTGTTGACCATGCTGAGTAATGTGATCCCTCGCAGTTGTTCCTATTCGTTAAATCCCCTTTTTTTGGTATTTTTATTATAATACCTTCCTTAAGCTCTTCCGGTATTATTTCTGATTGCCAGATTTCTTCAATAATTGTTAAAACAAGTTCAGCACTAATTAAAGGATTTGCCTTATGGAGCTCTGGGGAGATGTTGTCACTTCCAGGGCTTTTGTTGCTTTTTAACGATTTAATGGCATCTGCGATCTTGGAGATTAGGGGAGTTGTGGTACTGATATCTAATTGTGTATTGTGGGATGGGCAATTACATATTGTTAGATCATTTTGTTGCCGTGATGAAAGCATATCAGAGTAATGTTCAGCCCAGAGTTCAAGCTGTTCATCCTTAGAAGTAATAAGTATACCTGAGTTGTCCTTAATAGGCTTTTTTGAGACTGAAGTAGATGTGTGTGTCAGTTTTGTTGACAAGTCTATATAAATCGCTGCTACGGTTGGTTTCAGCAGCAGCTTGAGCTTCTGTAGCAATACTATCTGTCCATGCGCGTTTGCCCCTACGAGCACTGCGCTTTACTTCACGATCTAGGGTAGTATGCTGCATTCGTAGGGTTACTTTGGCGCTGCGCGTTTTTGCGTTATTAAGTTCGGCTTTGAGTTTGTTTCTTTCTTTGACTATTTCCCATGTTTCATCAGATATCCAATCCTTACGTTTCTGCTCTTTAAAACCAATATGTTCCGATGCAGCATCTGTGACTTTGTTTTTTACATTTTTCCAATCTTTACGTTGATTAGACACTGACGTTAGTGATTCGTTTAGCGCTTGTATATAATTCGATGCGACCGAGGGGATTTTCAGTCTTTTAACATCGTATTTTCTTGCCATAGATAAAGTTTTCTGTCTAATTGCTGCTATCTTAATGCGCACAGTCGGTACAAGTAAATGATGATCACTAGCTATGTCGGCGCCTCTTTTGTTTCGGACGTCTAATAATGAGCCACGCCATTTTCTGGAGATGGTCTATTTGGTTCTCCGTTGTGTGATCCGACGATACCCACGTTACCTTGTGTATCGGTTTGTGGGGAAAAAGAGTATTGTTTAGCTCTTTAATAAATAAATGGCAGTCATAGGCCGAAAAATTATGAAAAACAACAGGGAAGAATTTTGGTATTTTATAATTGATATTGCAATGGTTATGAGCTGGTCCTCTATACTTTCCACTTACATGACAATGATCTTTGTCTTTTATGTCATTTGTAATAGTTTGAGAGCAAATATGACAAACATTATTGTTTTCAAAACTTAAATGTTCCTCTTCGGTTAAGGGTGTCAATGGAATTATTTTAGCGAGAAAATTATTACTTAAATATTTAACATCTATTACAAAATTTTCTATAAAGAGCTTTGGAGAATCAAGCCCTTTAAATGTTCTTAATCTATTTAAATTATCATTGAAGTTACACTTAATGAAATATGAAAATGCATAGGGTATACACTCAAAAAAATATCGCAGGTAATAATAACGAAAAAATTTAGTAAACCTTTAACGAAAAAAATAGTCAAATAAACAACATTTTTTTTCAAATCAACTGACGGTTTATCCATATTGACATATTTTCTTCAAATATACATAATTTTTTTAGCAAAAAATATATTTTAGTAAAAATAGTTTATTTAAATAAAATTTTGTTAAAAAATTAATAAAAATTCTACTAGAACAACAAAAAGAAGAATATAGAAATCAAGTTTATAACAAAATATGTAGATGACCTTTTTGCAATCATAAGAAAATCTGACGAGGAAATAATTCTAAAAACGCTCAATTCTTACCACAATAAGATCCGGTTTACTATCGAACGTGAAAAGAACATGACCATACCATATTTGGACATCAACATTATCCGGGAAAACGGTAGAATAACAACTGACTGGTACACCAAACCAACGTCATCAGGAAGAATGATCAATTTCAATTCCACACAACCATTAAAAATGAAAACGAACACAGCGACAAATCTAATAAAGAAAGTACTGCATATCAGCGACGAAAAATTTAAAAATAAAAATATATGCAAAATAAAAAATATCTTGACTATGAACAATTATCCAGCACACTTAACAAATTCATTAATAAATAAAATTCTAAGAAGCAAAAATCTTGAGAAAAAGAAAGAATCGGAAACGGAAAAATATTTTTTTACAGTGTACCATACATCCCAAAATTAACGGAGACAAAAACACTAAAGAACTTGATCACAGAAAAAACAACAACAATTGCACATAAATCAAACAAGACACTAAGGCATTTGTTTACAAATAACAAAACCAAACTGGACATATGTAAAATAGATAATGTAGTTTATGAAATAAAATGTGACGGAAACGAAAGGGAAAGGTGTAATAAGGTTTACATTGGAACAACAAAAAGAAGGTTAGAGAAGAGAATTAATGAACACAAAACAGACGTAAAAAAAGGAAAAATAGCGACGGCACTATCTCTGCATGTAAAAGAGTGCAATCACAACATGGACTTCGACAATATAAAAATATTAGACAGAGAGCGGAGAGAGAACAAACGTTACACTCTCGAAAGCTTACGAATCCAGGAGAAAATCAAAAATACAATGAACACGAAAGAAGACAAGGACAATACAAAACTGCAATACTCCGCTGCAATAGTTAATGATTATAATTAGTTATAGTTCTGTGATATTTACATTAAGTTTGACTTTTATTCGGTGTTTGTGTTGTATTTTACTTATTAATTATTTATTTATTTCTGTGTCGTGTAGTCCAGTTTTTAATATTAAATAGTTAAAAAGTGCAATACAAATGTAAACCCTAATTTGTAAGTTAAGCTGTGATATTATTAAAGTTCATAAATTTATTATAATTATTATCTTATTGTCTAGATTTTCATGGAATAAAAATAACCCCTGATGAAGTTCGAAAAAAGCGAACGAAACGTTGGGAAAAGAAAATAAGTTAACCATAGATGTTTTTTAATTACATTTGGTAAAAAAACGATTGATCATATTAGCCCGTGAGGAAAACAAAAACCTCAATAAAAATATTAAATAAAACATTGATCATAAAACAAAAATATAAACAAAAATTTAGTAAAAGTAGTAGTAACGCATCGTTAACGAAAAAACGCACAATATTAGTTAACTTTACCCCCCTAATGGAAGTAAATTTGAATAAAATTTTAGTTTATTTGAATATGTTTCTTAATTTTTTCTAACGTAATGAAGAAGATGAATAATAGTAAGCAATTAAGGAGTTGAGTTAAATAAAATTTCGTTAAAGTTTTGGAAAAGCAATTTATTTTAGTAAATATGAAGAAAATTCTTCAAACTGAATAATAGCAAAAATAATTCAAAAAAGGCCAGTTAAATTGAAGAAATTTCGTAAAATTTAACTAAACTGGTTAATTGACATTCTTCAAATCGACTAAATGCCAGTAGAATTGAAGAAATTTAGTAAATTAACTAAATTGCTTTAGTAAAGTTGAAGAAAAATCTTCAAATTAACTATTTTGATTTAGTAAATATGAATAAAGGCATGTAGAACTGAAGAATTTTTTTAAGTTTTGGAGAAAGAAAATAAAAACAGTGATTACTTAATAAAACACGCTTCTAAATAAGTGAAGAAAAAATAATAAGTGAAACAAATTAAAAAATAAATAAAATAACAAACGTAAGAATTTAACAAAGTTTGTGAGAATGAAGTGTTTTATATGTATAATATTTTTTATATTATTATATAATAACAAAATTTTCATTTTAAGGAATATTATTACCTGAAACAATCAGGAAGGAAACCCCAAGGAAAATTGTATGATCAATATTTCAATATTCATTTTAAGGAATATTATTACCTGAAACAATCAGGAAGGAAACCCCAAGGAAAATTGTATGATTAATATTTCAATACAGTTCGCAAGCTTAAACATAATGGTGTTCTACAAAAAAGGCCATACTCCCATAAAACTACAAATAATAAAAGAGTTTTAAGCCTAGGTAAGAAATACACACTTTTATTTATTTAATCCGCCATATCACAGGGTTTAATTCCGTTCGGAAACGGAATTCATTCCATTATTTGGTGCTTCAGAAAATGACGAAAAAAATTTGCGGAATAAAACCATTTTTGTTTTCATGAACGGAATGGGAGTTTTCTGTATCTTAAAGACCAAAAAACTATCAAAATAAACTTTTTATCAATAAACAAATATGTTTTCTTTAATTCCGAACGTAATTGCACTCTGTGACATGGCCCAATACCATTTTGGTCGATTGTGACGCCTATGTATTTATTAAATATTTGTACATATAGGTCCTCCAGAAGACAATATTGATCATGATATCGAAGCAATTATAATGGACAACTGCTCGTGGGCGGAAATTGAAAGTCATTGGGCTGCAACCAAAAACCATCGGATGAATGAAATATTTACTTTAAAAAGTACACATGATATAATAAGTTAATGGCCGCAGTATAAAAAACCATTGGGTTTCAAGCTAGTACGTTTAGGTTTTGACTTATTCTTTTTTAAACTTATCTGTATTTTTTGTAGATTGACATAGATTTCAAACATTTGTACCCAAAAGCAGAGAGCTTGCATGTAAATTTTCAGAATTTTTGTTTAAAAATCGACTACGTCTTTGAAGATCGTATCAAAGACCCATCGAGCAAAGTTTTATTTTAAACTATGTCGAAAATGGAAAGCTTAAGCGAAAGTAGGTTTTATCCTATTTCTTATAGGTACATTATTTATTTTAAAATTGTATTATCTCAATATTTTAATCATTTCAGATGGTCGTTGCGTTGGCATATTTCAACTTCTTGTACAAAATACATAAAATTAAATTATTTAGTTTTTTAAAATATAAATTATTAAAAACTATGATAAATCAATTAATCAAGATTTTAAATAAGCAAAATAAGGATTAGTTGATTTAAATAAAATTTAAATAAAAAATTCATTGTTTTATTAAACAATTGATTATATATTGATTATGCATTTGGTGTATAAACATTTGTACATATACCATACATGAACATTTAATGTATACATATTTTTTCAATAAAAAAATGTGTTTCAGCGAAAATTGTTGACGTTTTTTATTACTGGTTATAAATAATATGTCTCACGTTATTTACTATGTACTGTATTGCTTAATTAAACAGATTTTTAAGGCAATATAAATGTGTTAATAAACATAAAGTAATATTTTGTAATCCCATACAGAATTATTATATGTATTTATTGCAAAAATTCGTGTTAAATTTCTATAAAGGATAATAAAAGTAATTCCTACTGGGGTTTGCTATTTGAGTAAAATGAAGTAGTTAAATTGAAGAACAATTCTTCAATACAAATAATAATAGAATTATTGAAATTAACTAAACTAAAGACTTAATTTGAATAAAATTTCTTCAATATAAATAAAAAATACACTAAAATTTACTAAATTTATTAGTTAAGTTGAATAATAATCTTCAATATGAGTCAGAAATTACTAAAATAATGATTAAATTTGACTAATTTCTTTATTCAAATTTACTAAAATTTCTTCATATTTACATCCCGTTAAATAACGAAACACATTAATCAATTTGAAGAAATTTCTTCACAATAACTAATTTACTAAATATACGAAAAGCAACCGTAGTCTTGATTAATTTTTTCGTTGGCTGTATAATAACCTACTTTTCTTCAACTATACAACCCATTCAACCTTATTTAGGTAAATTTTTGGTTCAGTGTATGATTATCAACCAAAGTTGTTGATAAAGTATCCCCTTTCGGAATGCACGTTTGAATGTTTTCAAAAATGCATTCCGAATCAGCATATATCACAAATGGAACATCAATGGAGTTATTGAAATTCTTAAATTCTAATATTGACTCACTTTCCAGTGTTTCTGATGAATATTTAATTTATCCTTTTGGTAAAAATGCTGCAGACAGTCATCGCATACAAAAATTTTGCCTTTATGCTTCGTTGTTTGCAATCTGATTAATCTGCAAAAAGAAAAATAAAGATAATATTTTAATAACACAAACTTATAACGGTTGTAAATTAGAAACTTACCTTGAAATATTTCTTATCTACATAAAGTGGTAATTAATGTGTTTGGATTTTTTCCCTTTAGTTTTGTAATAGGGTCCAACAACTAAATCTTTTTCATCGTCATATCCAAAAACATTGATACTGATAAGAGGGTTGTTTTCTTCAAAAATGGCTATGTTTTTTATTTTTACAGAGAAGCTTAATCCCTTAAAATTTAAAGTATAACCATTTATGGTAACTATTTTTTCCTCAATCTTTACATTGTACATAAATGTGAGATTGGCGTTATTTTGTTTTAAGTCAGCTATTGCTGATATAACAGCCCATTTAAAACAAAACTCATCTCTGTTTTTAATATTAAGGCAGGCTTTTTTTGCCATTAGTTTTCTAGGAAGTTGTATGAAACTTGACCCCTTCATTGGTTGATACTTGTTCAAATTGACATCCACTTTCATTATTTCAATGAGAGTCCAACCACTATCCCTTTCTTGAAACTCCTCCATTTTTTGTAATACCTTTTCAATTTTATTATTGAAAATGACATCAAAATCTTCAATATAATATATTTCTTCCATTTTGGTTTGGAAGGTTTTTAGTTCCATTGATATTTTTTCTCCGTCTTTAATGTTGGGCTTTATATAAAACCCTGAAAGTTCCATTTTGAATTTCAATATGACATGGAGTCTTAAAAACTTCTCCCCTTCCGACTTAATTACCGCGGCAGCTTCTTTTAAAAATAGTTCCGGAATAATATTTTTTTCATTCATCTTTTCATATGAAAGAATTATTATTATTCAAAAGATTTTATTATTCGTGCTAAATTCCCAGTTTTTATTATTGATAAAAACACTTGAAATTTATTGTTGATGGGATAAGCTATTCCTTTGCGCATTTCACTGGTTGCTTAGGCCAGATCATCAGTAAACTTCATCCATAAAGATTTTAGAAAAACTAAAGATATTAAACCAAATAAAAATGTTAAACGTATAAGACTTATACAGTACTTTTCGCTTATAGTCCATTCCGCTTAAAGGCCAAAAACGGATATAAGCCGAAACTGTCATACTCACATGCAGATTTTTTCGAATTTCATACAAATTATTTGTTCTAAGGTCCATTTCGCTTATAGTCCATTTTCGTTTAAAAGCCACATTTTCTTAACATGCGTATATAATTCTTCATGCAAAAATGTTCGCTTATAGTCCACTCTGTTTTTTATATATTTTTAATCAACTGGCAACATGTTTTAATTTACCTTTCTGGCAATTACAGCACACGCTCGGAAATTCGATCCACTTTGTTTTTAGGGCGATTCGAGTTTCCGAATTATTCGAATTTCTGGACGGTTTTTTTTTACAAAAATTTAGATAAATTTGACCATAAACATATGCAAAACTATACTTTTTTTTAATTTTAGTTTATTTAACATCAAAACTATAAAAAACTTAACGAAATATAAAAAATAACAATTCAGTTCATTTGACTTTATTTAGTATGTGTAATACAAACACCAAAAAAACTGAGTTTTAAACTCTAACAACCCAGCTAGCATTTTGTATCATAATCTGATCATATAGGAATCAGCTTCAAGGGCAAAATACCCGTATATGAGCTCATTTATCAATCATAAATGATACTCTCGTTGTGAGAAAATGGTACCCTACCGATGAATCACCTGAAAGAATCATTTGTGATACAATATTCTGATTCCTTTTTGATCATTTTAATGTTAGTTTTTGTAATCATTATTGAATCGTTTTTGTCTAATTTTTCAATCGTAAATTGCATAGTTTTTGATAATATTTGAAATCATTTTTTAATCACTTTCCTAATTGCTTTTTTGATCACTTTGCAATCGTATTCTGTTTGCTTGCGAGCCTCTCGCAGCAAACATTTTCTATCATAATCGAATCATTTATGAATCAGCTTTAGGAGCAAAATACCCGTATATGAGCTCATTTTTCAATCTGAAATGATACTCCCGTTGTGAGATTGTACCCAACCGCCGAATCATAATTATAATTTATTTTGAGTTTTTTAAAGTTTTTTATTAAAACGATTTCCCTAAGTCGTTTTATAAACAATTATAATAAAGTAAATACAGTTAACAATAAAGTAAAATTAAAATTGGAATATAAATAATTAAAAAGTAAATAATAAAACCATAAATAATAACTACAATATTAATAACAATTAAGAATAAAGTAAAATAAAAGTTGAATGAAGAGAAATTTTATAAATAATTAAAATTTTCTCTATGATTTTGACGAAACGAATGAAAAGAAATTCAAATTTTTAAAAATTTTAAATTCAAAAAATGTTTAATCATTTTTTAAACATATAAATTAATCATATATGAATCCTTTTTTAATCGTTCAAGTGATAAATCAGTTTTAAATTCAAAAAATTTATAAATCATTTTTTAAACATATAAATGAATCATATATGAATCCTTGTTCAATCGCTTAAGTGATGAATCAGATTTTAATCATCAATACTGATCTGAAAAGGCCCATTTGGGTGATTTTATCAAAAACTAATCAGCCAAATGCTAGCTGGGAACATCAAGTTGATTCTGAGAGTTCGAATTTCTGAGCGTCTACTGTATTATAAATGCCAAATTTCGCAGTTTATATTTCATGACATGGTGTCTTCGTCTGACAATTTTTTGTTAAATAAACGTCCAACTTCATAAAAAAAAGCTAATAAAAATGAAGGAGTTTTTTTTATATAGACTTTGACGTTTGGTATAACAAAAAACTGTCAGGTGGAGACCCCATGTAAAGATCCTATGAAATTGATATTTATGTTGTGTTTGATTTCGTCATCCAAAGAATTAAAATGAATCTCATACGCATTTGTTTTTATTGAAATCTTTTAAAGCATTTGAATTAATTAATTAAAAAGATTTTTGTTTTAACTATTTATTTAAATTAAATCAATATTTGGTTATGTTTAAAATAAACTTTTATTTTGTTTAAAAATATAGTGGTTTTATTGAAGAAAATAATTTTTATATAGTCCAAAATGTGGATTACACTAGGTTTCACTTATTATCCATAAAATGGCTTATAAAAAAAATCGGCTATAGTCCAAATTCGCTTATAGTCCACAAAAGTTGTGCAACTATAGTAGTGGACTATAAGCGAAAAGTACTGTAGCAACAGTTCTACTTGTAATAATATCAAAGTTTAAACATCTTTTGAAATTTAAATTTTGTATTCCCAAAAATTGAAATTACTTTTTGATAATTATTATTATATTTTTAAAGGCACTTGTCACTTGTTTCACTTTTCCTAATTGATTTTTTGAAGATGAAGATGCATGCGTTTTTTCATGCAATTTTAAGTCCATTTCTTTTTCAAAAACTTTTTTGCACTCACTACATTTAATTATACCGGCCATGTTTATAGTTTCAAAAATATTTGATAACTGTTTAATAGAATATGTTATAATTATTAAAAATAATTAAATAAAAACTCATAGTTTAATTTGAAGCAAACATTCAAGATTAATTCTTAAACTTAAAAAATGCTACGATTGCATTTTTGCACTAATGAAAAGTTTGTTAACTCATAATTTAATATGAAGCAAACATTCAAGGTTAATTCTTAAACTTTAAAAATCCTACGATTGCATTTTTTACCCTAACGAAAGGTTTATTGACTTTTAATTTCCACAATAACAATTGTGTATTTATTTTTTAACAGAATGTTCTAAAAAGTTCAATAATCATAGATCAGTTTTCAAAATATGCTTTGATTAACATAAAATATATACCAAAATTAAAAAATAAGTGCATCAGTACATAAATATACATATGTATGTTTTATGAGGTATTTTCAAAAGATTTTTTACTTGTTTTATTTAATTAAAAATGGAAAGTGTTAAACTCAGTTGCGAATTTTGCAAGCATTTACCCTTTGCAAATAATTATAATAAAAAAAGGCACTTTATGCGGGTGCATAATTTTAGTGCGAAGAAATCTAAATATTATAAAATTGAGGAGGAACAGCATCCAGCAGAGAATCCTGATCCCGCAGAGATTACAGATTACATAAAAAAGTTTTTGGAGGAGGATGATTATTATTTATTAGAAATCAAATTTTAAATTTTTAAGTGTAAAATTATTTATTAAATAAAAAGTATTAATAAAAATTAAAAAAAAAATTTTTTTTTTGTTTTATTATATTTATCTTTATTGTAAGGATTTTTTCAGAGTTTAGGTATAATTTAAATCGAATATTGCAGGTCCATTTGGTAATTGACGCCCCTTGTAAATAATTGTCCAAACTTTATCATTCATTTGAGTTAAGTATGGATCCTCCTTGTTTAAAAATTTCATCATTCTATTGGGGAGATAAAACCATTTATTGTCATCTAAATTGGCAATGAGTTTTAGACCATATTGTGTTTCTTTCCATTCAAAATTCACAATTTTCAAAGATTGGTTTAAAGGTATATCATCTATTCTAATATACTCAGGCTTAATACCTTGGGCAATAATCACAATTTTTTTATACACCTGAAAACAAACAAGAAAAAAATAATTAAATATACCTTTATTATGTACGAAATGCTTACCATTTTTATTAAGTTTCCTTTAAAGTGGCAACTAGAATAATGATGTGGAATATACTCACTAAATCATTTTATATCAATGGCAAACTTCGTTTAAAATCAATGGTTATACACTATATGATACCAAGGACCCTCGAGATAGAGCTTGTGGAGGTTCTGCCATTTTGATAAAAACCCGAATCAAACACTACCTAATGTGTGATCATCGTGAAGATTATCTTCAAGCAACAAACATTTGTGTTGAAGAGCTGAATCGAAACATAGTTATTTCTTCTTTATACTCTCCACCTAGATTTGCAATATCAGAAAGCCAATATTATAAATATTATAAGTCATTGGGGCCCTGTTTCCTGGCTGCTGGCGATTATAACGCTAAACATACATACCTTCTGGGGGTCACGACTAATAACACCAAAGGGTCGTGTTTTGTTTAATACAATCTCTAAAAGGAATTTAAATGTTATCGCGAGCGGACAACCAACATATTGGCCTGCTGATCCGCAAAAAATTTCAGATATCGATTTCGGCGTGGTTAAAAACATCCCCACAGAAACGATTCACGTTGAAACTTCGTTAGAATTATCCTCTGATCACACACCTACAATAGTTACTATTACAAACACTAATAGAATTGTATCTCCCTCTGGTTACATAGCGACGCACAGTGCTTTGTCCCCTTATAACGAAGGGACATAAATAGAAGGAGTTGTCAGAAATGTTTGAAATTTGGTACACTAGCATAAAATAGCTTAATTAAGAAAAATATGAATTTTTGGAGAAATCGGTCCAAGGACACGCCTACCTCCCATGTGTCCTGAAATGGAAAAATGTAATTTTAGCTTCAAAAATGCCCACAAAACTACAAAAAATGGTCATGCTGATACACACACAACTAGCAACGTGTGCGTATATTTTGATTTAAATCTGGATAAGGACTCAAGGTCCTGCCATATATCCTTTTTCTTAAAAATTCTATAACACTTACAAAAATTGTCCAATCGTAATAAAATTTGGTGTGAAAATTGATATTTGTTAGATATATGTATGTATATGTATGCCAAGAATCCGATTATTAATGTAAAAAAATACAAAAACATCATTTAATGAAAAATGAGTTAAAAACGCTTAAAATGCTCTTGCAAAAATAACAAGTAAGAAAGTATAATCGGTCAAGCCCGACCATGTGATACCCTATAGCATAGTATTTAAAAACAAAGTTCCTAGATTGTAATCTATTTGGGACCCATGGGCAATCATGGACCCGCCAGAACAAAATTCATTTTCTTTTAAATTGAAAACCCTGTATGCAATATTTTCGAACACTCCACAATAGAATTGCTCTTACTACAAACAAAGGCTGTTGCCAAAAAAAAAACTTCTGTCACGTACCCATCTCCAATTTAAATCAAAAATAACGGCACTAGTCACATTTTGAAAACATTCTTTAAACGATAAAAAAACCAACGTCATCTGTGAATTTAGCGTCATCTTGTAGCGACAAAAAGAAACAGACACAACTGTTATACTAATATTTTTTATTTATATTGTCAATTTATCTAATTCAATAGTATAAATATTTGGATTTATTTCTTATTATGTTTCTAGTTTATTTTTTTTAAACTAATTTAATCTATGAAAACTTTAACAAAAATCACGAAAATAGCATTTTTTAAATAAATTTTTTTTTTAATTTGTGGTAAAAATTTTTTAATTGTTTTTCTTGTAGTTATTAGAAAACAGTCTAAATATTCGAAATCAGAAAAAAACCCATAGACGATATTTTTCTTTTTTTTTAATAGTCCATCAAAGTTAAGAAATTTTTAGAGCTTAAGTAAATAATAAGCATTTTTCAAATCAATAAAAAAACACTTATGAGAAAATAATTCAACAAAATTGTTTTACAGTTAGCTCTTTATATAGTAAACTACTACAGAAAAAAATTTCAATCTCGTGCTTTAAAAAACAACAGTTTTACAACAGTTTTCCTGAAGCATGTAAAACTCAAGTAGTTGTTTAGCCATTTTTACTAAAAATTCTCAAACTTTGGCGCCCTCTAGCGCCGCCAAAAAGAGTTAAATCTTAAAAATTCTTCAAAATTCATTTGAATTATTTTGTTATCTATCGATCTGTACATTTTTAAGTACAATATAAGACTTTTTTTTTTTTTTTATTTATGTCTATGGCCCACAGCTGTGCGACGTCAGCTACACAAATAAATTGGTTAAAATATAAAAAATATCTCAGTACCCATTGCACAGAAAACATACCGCTTAGCACACCGGAAAATGTGGATATCTCTATTGTCAATTTTGACAGTTATCTTAAACTAGCTGTTCAACATTCCAGCAAAACCCTCAAAAAAACCAATAATAATAAAATATATTTTACAGAGGTCGAGTGCCTCTTGAATGAAACAAGAAGAGTGCGAAGAGAATGGCAATTGCACAGATCCCCTCAACTTAAAAATTAATTAAAAGAGTGTACAAAAAGGAAAAGAAAATTACTGCAGACTCAGAAAACGGCTTCCGTGGAAAAATATCTAAAGGACCTGGATGAAACTCCACAATCAGACTACTCATTATGGCGTCCATTAAGAAACCTGAATGGAAGTTGGGCAAGAAATGATAATGAAAAAGGAAACCTGTTTGTTTAATGATGACTCGTTCCAAACGCAGCACCCTGTAAAATATTAACGGTCCTTAAATTGTTATCTATTTATTTCATATTTTGTCATTCCATTATTCTTCTTGTACTAAATTTAACTTGCTAGTTGATCTTTTTTAAAATCATTACAACTCACTCTAGTTTCAACCGTAGAACAATAAACAAGTAAAGCAACAGAAAAACATTGTGACCCAACAAAACAAACAACAAAAAACAAACAAAAACAAAACCGTGAACAAAACAAAATACATGTAAATAAAACTAAAATACAAAAAACTAAAATTAAAAAAAGTGTTTTATTTAAAATAAAAATACATATGTAAGTGAACCGTGTTAAATTTGAGGTAACAAAATTTAAAGTTCAACCTAAAACATTTTGGTCCAAACGAACCGGATAATTTTTATAAAAAATAAATAAAATAACAATTACCTACCTACCGTGTGTACAAATTTAATTTTACAAAAAATAAGTGTTTGTGACTCTAATAGAAAGTGTGACTCTGAAAATAAAATACAAAAAAAGGAAAGTTCTTTAAATTAAACACAAAATCAACCCCCAAACATTTGGTCATTTGGAAACAAAACAAAGATTTTTATTAAAAAACTAATTAAATCATAATTGTGTGTAAAAATCAAAATTTTTAAAATTAAAAACAAAATCTAACGGTATCCAAATTCCTTGGCGCAGTAGCAGCATAATCAACAAACACAACAACGTCATCAAAGTGCAGCGAAGAAAAAACATCAGCAACAACAACAACACAACAAGTAAGTCAAAGTATACAATACAACAAGACATAAATATTATTGCTTGTTGTGTTACTCTTTAATTTTTTGCCGCTGCAATTTTTAAGAGAAAAAAACCGTGACGTCACCATCCAAATAAATAAAAAAACGAGTTACCATTGCGTCAATTTTTGAAAAATTAACCGGGGAAATTAAAACAATATTTGACTCAAAATTTTCAAGACACAATTTATTTTTATCGCTAGCAGGCAATTTTTTTGACTCAATTTTATTATTATTCTGACTCTTTATCAATTTACAAATATGTCCCTGAAAAAATTCGTCAATTGCACAAACGATTTAGTCGACTTCGAGAAAATTCAAGCAGAAGCGCGTGCTGAAGATAATGTACATGCGTTGGAAGTTATTCGAGTAGAATTAAACTCCATATGGACCCAAGTTAAAAGATCATATGAAGAATGTAGGGACATAGATCAGGATGTTGATAAACCAATTGACAAAAAAATATTACGGGAGCGATACCAAGCTGCCCTAATGGCTTATAAAAATTGTCTTTCGTCAGTAAATGCTGAAATCCATGCGCTTTCGGACACAACCATGGAAAAAGTTGAACGTCAGTCAAATATTCCAGTAGAAAGAGAGGTTTCCTCAATAAGACTCCCTCCTTGTGACACCGACACATTTTTTGGGGATTATAAATTATGGCCGAGTTCTCGTGACTTGTTCACAGCCATATACATTAGAAATCCTAAAATTAGCAATGTTGAAAGGCTTTTTTATCTGACGCAAAAAACCGGTGGAGACGCTAGAGAGGCTATTACGCATGTACCTTTAACAAACGATGGGTTTATCATGGCTTGGAAAAATTTAATTGACCGGTACGAAAATAAATGGATGCAGGTTAACGAGCAATATAAAATTATTTTGGATCTGCCTCATGCATCTACAGACTCTGGAGCCTCAATTAAAAAATTACAAAGGACAATAAACGATTGTAGGCATACATTAGGCACATTTGGAATTGACACTTCAACATGGGAGTTGTTTTTAATTTATATTTGCTCTCAAAAACTTCCAAGGGCCCTTGTTCAAGAATTTGAAAATTCTCGTGAAGATTGCGCCGAAGTACCCAAATGGCAAGAATTCGACAAGTTTTTGACCCACAAATTTAAGACCCTAGAATCAGTAGGCAATATAAAATCATCAAAGGACAAACCCATACATCCCAAGTCCGAAGTCGCAAAAAATACACAAAATAAAAGGAACATTAATTCATTCCAAACAAATATTGCGAAGTCTGAGAGTAACAAACAGATCAAAAATAAACCCGTTAGAGGTGCTTATAATAACCCCATAACTTGCCAACATTGTAGCGAGTCACACACCCTACGATCATGTCCCACATTTTTAGAAAAAAATGTAAGTGATCGAATTCATATCGTAAGAGTCACAAATTCGTGTTACAACTGTCTGTCGGTCAGTCATAGTGTCAGGGAGTGCCCTAGTAAATACAGTTGTAGGCTGTGTAAGCAAAAACATAACACTTTATTGCACAAGGCAACAGTGACCCAGCCTACAAACTTGCCACAAAATAACGCTGACGAGCAACCAAGCACAAGTGCCGCAGCTCAAGCCCAATACATACAGTCCACTTCAACATCAGGTATTCCTAACTTTACTTCCCTGACCCTGCGCGAAAACATACAAACATCGACAAATCAAACAGACCGCGAAACGTTGCTTTTCACTGCTATCGTCGAAATAGAAACTAGAGGTCAAAGATACCAGGCTAGAGCCATCATCGACCCTGGTTCACAATCAACCTTTGTATCGGACAAACTAAAAAACCGATTAAAATTACCCACTAAAAGAAACATAGTTCACGTTTCTGGTTTGAGCCAAACAGTTTCTGAAACCTCAACTAAAGCATGTTTGCTTAACCTTTGCTCACGGGTGGACACATCGTTTAAGTTAGAAGTTTGGGCCCCAGTTCTCAAGACCCTTCCCTCTAATTTACCACCTCAAACATTGGACATGCTAAGGCTCAGTGAGGCTGCAAAATTGCAACTTGCAGACCCTCACTTTAATCAAAGTAGACCCATCGACTTGCTAATAGGCCTCGACATAGGCCCATCGATTTATTGCATGGACACACCGATGCGGTCTGTTGGATCCCTTTTGGCACAAAAAACAGTATTTGGCTGGATTGTGGGTGGACCAACACCAAAAATTACTCAACCCAGAACAACAATTTCTTTATTGAATACATCGTCCCTTGACCGAATCCTCACACGCTTTTGGGAGGTGGAGGAAAACCCAAAACAGATTTTGAGGTCAGACGAGGACACTATTGTGGAACACAATTTTCAAAAAACAACTCGTAAAAACGACTCGGGAAGGTATATAGTTACCCTGCCCTTCAAAAAAACAGAAGAAATAGGCTCTTCTCGCAACATTGCCATGGCTCAGTACCTAAGAATGGAACGCACGCTCAGCCAAAAACCCGAAATAAAGCAATTATATGACAACGTTATTTTAGAATATCTTGAGTTAGGACACATGAGAAAAATCGAACCCTCGGATATAAACAAAGCTCCAAACTATTATCTGCCGCATCACGCAATAATAAAACCAGACCGATTGACCACTAAACTTAGAGTGGTTTTTAATGCCTCTAGCCCAACGTCAAATAAGAATAGTCTTAATGACATTTTATATCCAGGACCCATTCTTCAACAAGATCTTGTTCTTTTGATAGCAAAATGGAGATTTTTCCGCTTTGTATTTAACGCCGACATTACAAAAATGTATCGTCAAATACTAGTCGACCCAACTCAAACAAAGTTTCAAAGAATCTTATTCAGAAAATCCAAAAATGACCCTATAGAAGATTACGAGCTTCTCACAGTCACATTTGGAGTTAATTGTGCCCTATATTTAGCTATCAGAACGCTTCTTCAGTTAGCTGAAGATGTGCAAATGACTCATCCATTAGCGGCCAAGATTCTCAAACAAAATATGTATGTGGATGACGTCTTAGCAGGAGGTCATACTATAGAAGAAGCCATCAGAGCTAGAAAAGAATTAACTTCTGTCCTAAAATCAGCCGGCTTTGATCCAATAAAAAGGAACTCAAATGAGCCCCAAGTCATTCAGGATTTACCTAGTGAGACTCTACTACCACTTGACTGGTTAAATCTGTCAGAAAAAGACGGGACCAAGACTCTAGGGATAAAATGGAACATTTCATCAGAATCCTTCGCATTCACAGCCCCAGATATAAAAGTTAAAGCAGCCATAGCCTACATTTTACGCTTCGGAGGACGTATACCAAAAAGTCCAATCTCATCTGTAGAACCTTCACCAGAAGAAATAAAATCTGCAAAAAATCGCATAATTATTTGGTCACAAAAAACTCTGTTTCCTGATGAATATACTTCTTTACTTTACAAGCGTCCAATTTCCCCTCGAAGTAAACTTTTAACCCTTACACCATTTCTCGATCGCAATGGGATTATAAGGGCCAATGGGCGTTTAGCGCAGTCCCCAGCATTAACGAACAATGAACGTTGTCCAATTCTGTTGCCATACGAATCAAAATTGGCCAAAATGATAACAGAATTTGTGTAAAAAATTACTTTGCATGGAGGAAATCAGCTCATGACCCGAGTAATAAGAACAGAATTTTGGATTTTTCGTCTTAAGCCCTTAGTTAAAACTGTCATAAATAATTGCAAAACGTGTGTACTTTACAAAAAACACACTTAAAGTCAGATAATGGCATCCCTGCCACCTGAGCGCACAACAATATCAAGACCCTTTACCGTTACAGGTGTTGATTACGCTGGACCCTTTAATATACGAAACTTCACTGGTCGAGCCTGTCTCATCACAAAAGGGTATGTCTGCATATTTGTATGCTTTGCCACTAAATCTGTTCACTTAGAACCAGTAAGTGATTTATCGACCCAAGCATTTTAAGCTGCCTTTTCCCGCTTTATTGGAAGACGTGGATGTCCAGCAATCATATATTCGGACAATGGCACGAACTTTGTCGGAGCAGCAGAACTCATCAAAAAGGATCGTCTGGAATTTATAAAAACTCTTCAAAACCAAGTTACCCACAACTATAGCCATCAAAATATCAATTGGAAATTCATACCCCCTGGTGCCCCACATATGGGCGGACTCTGGGAAGCCGGTGTAAAATCCTTTAAAACCCACCTAAAGAAAATGATACCAGATATGAAATTCACCTTTGAAGAGCTGTCAACAATTCTCACTCGCATAGAATCGTGTTTAAACTCTAGACCCTTAAGTCCTGCTAGCGATGACCCAAATGACCTTAACCCATTGACCCCTGGCCACTTCCTTATTGGTACCCCATTATTGACCCCAGCCGAACCTGATGTGAGCAGCGAAAACCTGACCCTCATCAACCGCTGGAAACGCCTAAAGGTCATCTACCACTCATTTTGCCAAAGATGGAAATCCGAGTATCTGGCCGAACTACATCGCAGATATAAATGGAAGACTCAAAGGGACAATCTTAAAGTCAACGACATGGTGGTCATCAAAAACAACAACTTGTCACCCAACGAATGGCAAATGGGTCGAATCACTAAGACTCATATTGGAACTGATCAAAACTGTCGAGTTGTGGACATCCAGACAAAAAATGGGATCGTTACCAGACCCATTACAAAAATTGTGGTTTTGTTTTAAAATATATTTAACATTTTTTTTTAAATTTTCCCAACTAATGTTACACTGAATTCCTACTTACAGGTATGGCATCCCACAAAGCATTTCTAAGTTTCTCATCAACAGATTTGATTGCTGTCAAAATTCTCAACCCCACGACCCGCAAACTTGAATCGAAGTGAGATCCTAGATGCCATATCTGTCAAAATCATCACAACACCTTCCTTCATTGAAATCTGTTTTTTGGACCTATGATAAACTGCACCAAGTCATGGGGGCCGGAATGTTTAATGATGACTCGTTCCAAACGCAGCACCCTGTAAAATATTAACGGTCCTTAAATTGTTATCTATTTATTTCATATTTTGTCATTCCATTATTCTTCTTGTACTAAATTTAACTTGCTAGTTGATCTTTTTTAAAATCATTACAACTCACTCTAGTTTCAACCGTAGAACAATAAACAAGTAAAGCAACAGAAAAACATTGTGACCAAACAACAAAAAACAAACAAAAACAAAACTGTTAACAAAACAAAATACATGTAAATAAAACTAAAATACAAAAAACTAAAATTAAAAAAAGTGTTTTATTTAAAATAAAAATACATAAGTGAACCGTGTTAAATTTGAGGTAACAAAATTTAAAGTTCAACCTCAAACACTGTTTGTAAATCATTTGAGTTGCCACCTGTTTATGTTAGAGCACCTATCCCCCTAAGATTTGAGATAAAGGAAATAGAAAAATCTATTTGTGAATTAAACACCAAGAAGGCACCTTGTATTGATAAGATCAGTAATAAAATGCTTTTAGAGCTACCTCGCATAGCAAACAAAATTATTCTTTTTATTTTTAATGCTATTTTACGCTTTAAATATTACCCTAAAGAATGGAAGGTCTCCTTAATAACCATGATACCAAAGCCAGGAAAAGATCACACAAAAGTTGAGTCATATAGGCCTATTAGCTTATTACCTAATATATCAAAGCTGTTTGAGAAGCTCTTAGCGTCAAAATTAACCCCAATTTTAAATGGCAATGGGTGTATACCTAATCATCAATTCGGTTTCAGAAGAGAGCATAGCACAATTGAACAAACCCATCGGATAGTAAACGCCATAAGAAAAGCCTTTGAAGAAAGAAAATATTGCTCCGCTCTCTTCATAGATGTTTCTCAAGCGTTTGACAAAGTCTGGCATGTAGGCTTGTTACATAAATTGAAGCTGAACCTTCCGGTTAATACACACAAGCTGTTAGAAAGCTACCTGGTCGGGCGAAAATTCATAATTAAAAAAGGTGTTTTTTTAAGTTCTCCTCAGCCAATTGAAGCTGGAGTCCCTCAGGGAAGCATCCTGGGCCCACTTTTTTACCTTATATATACCTCGGACATGTCAACAAACAATTACACCCTAACCTCAACTTTTGCTGATGATACAGCTTTTCTAAGCGTACACGAGAACAGTCGTGAAGCATCTCGATACCTGCAGGATCATATATTTCAACTAGAACTGTGGTTAAAACAATGAAGAATAAAGGTAAATGTGCAAAAATGCGTACATATAACATTCACCTTGCGTCGGGAAACATGCCCCCCTATAAAAATTAATAATCAACTATTGCCTCAACATTCGCATGTCAAATATCTCGGTATTCATCTAGATCGGCGTTTAACATGGAAATGCCATATAGAAGCAAAATTAACCCAAATAAAACTAAAAGCAATTCAAATTAACTGGCTTATTGGAAGAAATTCTGTTCTTAGTCTCGATTGCAAACTACTACTTTACAACGCTATTTTAAAGCCAATATGGTGCTACGTTATTCAACTATGGGGCACTGCCTCGGCCTCAAATATCGAAAAAAATTCAAAGGCGCCAAAATAAACTTCTTCGAATAATTACAGCTGCCCCATGGTATGTTAAAAACTCAAATATCCACAAGTATCTCTATATTTAAAAAGGCTAGAGTTGCACCCAAATCCACTAGCTCGAAATATTTTAAATGATAGCGGCCACTCTCGCTTAAGGAGAAGAGACACTGCAGCACTTACCCATTAAGATGAGCGATAAACACCTTGATAAGTTAACAGAACCCGTGATGAAGAACATTTTTGTCTGGCACTGGCAGGACATAAAATAAAGCATTAGAATAAGATTTGATTAATTATTGTTAGTTCATATTTAATATATGAAGAATCAATAAATAAATAATGAAAAAAATGGCAAACTTGTAAATTGAGGTAATCTATATACTTATGTATATATAAATGCTGAATATCGAAAATATATTACCCTCTCTTATTTTTAAATACTCAAACAATTGCTGTATGCATATTTTTTAAATTTCTCTTCATTGAAGAAAATATAATCAACTTTATATAATTCTCTTTTTTTTATTTAAAATTACTCAAAATTATTTTATTTTGTTTATATTAAAAATTCCTCCTTATGGGAAAATACATTGGGAGCAAATAATTTAAAATTTACTAAAATCAACTTTAAAGTAACATTTCAATTTTAAAATTCCTCCCTATGGGAAGAAAAAATTCCTCCTTATGGAAAAACACGTAGGCAGGAAATTGAAATTTAAAAATTCCTCCTTATGGGAATCACGTAGGGTGGAAAAATCATATACAGAATCCCCATACATATACTATTTGTGTGGTCGGAAGATAATTCTAAGGAAGCTTCAATATGGATCGTTTCTATGGGGATGTTGTTAACCACGTCGAACTCGATGACATCGGAAATTTTTTTGCAGTTCAGTAGGCCAATATGTTGGTTGTCCGCTCAATACCACATCTAAATGCATTTTAGAAATTGTGTTAAATAAAACATGACCCTTTGGTTTTATTAGTCGTGACCGCCAGAAGGTATATTTAGCGTTATAATCTCCAGCGTCTAGAATACAGAGTCCTAATGATTTATAATATTGGCTTTCTGATATTGAATATCTAGGTGGGGAATATAACGATTAAATTACTAGGTTTCTATTAGGGTGATCGATCGAATAGTATTCGACCGGTTTTAACCGGTTATTTTAGTTTTGCCCAAGTCGAATATTTTAAAATGTCCATTTTTCGAATATCGAATAAACCGGTTATTTTAGTAAAATTACCCGGTTATTTTAGTAATGTGTAATTTATATACTTATTCCTTACTTTTGTTTTAAATGCACCCGTAATTTTAGTATTTTTCTAATTGAATATTTGCAAACTTAAACTTTTTATAAAAAATGTCAAAACAAAATGAAACAAAACTCAAAAAAACATTATGAGCAATGTAAATACAAATCGCTTATATAAGCGTGTATTCTTGTAGCAAAAACCAAAAACAATATAAAGTCCTACAAAAAAAGTTCAGCATAAAAAGTAATAAGCAAACGGACAGTATTATAAATACTACATATAGCTTTACAAAGATGTCATCTCTGGTGATATTTCGAACTGACTTAAAAAAAAATTGTGCTTAATCGGCCCTAAAATGATAAGTGGCAAAAGTTCTTTACATCACGACTTATTAATCACTTTTAATTAGTCTACAAGCTTGACATAAATATACGCCAAGTAAAACTTAACAGGGTCAAGTAGTTTTTAAGAGACTGCAAATAATACTTTACTAAAATATGCTGCCAATAATGAATGAACAACTCTTAAGTAGTTCCAGCACATCTTCATGCTTAAAGCAAGAACATACCGGCGGAATCAACGTTATGGGAAAATTCATCAGTTTTATTTATTAAAACACCCAGAACTTAAAATAAAATTGAAGGAATCAAAAATGTCCTGGAAGGGTTTAAGTTGTGTGATCGTCGAATCGACAGATATTTCATACAAAAAGCATGTTCATATTACTATTGTTTCTATAATGCTGAAACAAAAATAATTGAAATATATAATCCTGGATAAGAGGTTTTGTTTGCCACTTTTCAAAAATATGGCTGAAGTTTATTGCTTCATATAGACATGCTTAACCAGCAACAAATTAAAACTCATTTACAATAAATTTAGGAAAATATGTCAAATAATAAATTTATTGCATTCCTATATTTTTAAAACCAATGTTTTTAAAAAATTCTAAAGCTATGTTCACACCTATTAAATGTTTGACTACTAACGTAAAGAATTGTTTGCTTTTGCAAAACGTTTGGCTAGAGCAAACATTATTTAAGGGTTTCGTAACTACATTATACATAAATGCAATTATCATCTTAGACATAAAGTTTAGCAAATAACAAGAAATTATTTAAAATAATGCTTTAGTTTTATCAACTTACTGGTCACGCTTTTGTTTGATTTTATCGTCAAATATTTGTGGTCTGAACATACCTTGTCATATTTATGTATTTTTGTTGGTTCCTTACCTTCGTGAATTGTTTTGTTTTTATTCTAATTAACTTTTTATTACAAAAACTAATTTGATTTTTGTATTTTTATGTATTCGAATAAAAACCGGTTAACCGGTTATTTTAAAAATGCTTAACCGAAAACCGGTTTTTTTAAAATAGCAACTATTCGGAATATTCGAAAACCGGTTATTGAAAAAAGTCGAATAATCGATCACCCTAGTTTCTATTTAATTCTTCAACGCAAATGTTCGTTGCTTGGAGATAATCTTCACGATGATCACACATTTGAATAGAGTTTTTATCTAAATGGCAGAACCTCCACAAGCTCTATCTCGAGGGTCCTTGGTATCATATAGTTAGGGTAGCCAAATTTTAAATTCGGAAAAACAGTACATTGAACACACAATAACAGTACAATCAAGAAAAAACAGTACATTTTTTTTTTGTTGCGAAAACACAACGATTTACTTAAATTATTATATATTTAAAACTTTTGATCTAATATGCAACAATTATGTAACGAAAAACACTTAAAATGTATACCGTCAAAGGAATAATTTCCGTTTTATTGCATTTTAAACGTATGCGAAATTATTCCATTTGCGTTTGAAAAAAACACTAAAACGAAGCATTTGGCCTAAATGTTTTTTTCTTTAATTTGAAGACAGGAAAACCATAACATTCCTGTAAGCCATATAAGAAAGGAGAAAAGCCTAACTTAGCTTAAAACAATTAACTCGTTGATTGTGTAATTAGGACTTTCTTTAAGCATATTGGTATTTAAAGCAATTTTCACCACACAAATAGTTGCACAAATTATATAGAATTTGAGAAAATGTATGTGTCCTAAGTGTATTTTCGAATTTCAAACAATTTTTAAATTATTGCGGCCAATTTTATTCCCAGACGAATGTTGTTATCCGTCTAGCCAGAGGTGTGCCAAGACATATAAATCACATAATTTACTTTGATAACTTTTACACTTCTGTACCACTAGTTACTCATCTTGCAAAACAAGGAATTTACAGCCTGGGTACTGTGCAAGCTAACAGACTTGTTAACTCCAAACTACCCGAAAAAAATTTAATGAACAAATTTATACTCCGTGGATTTTATGAAGAGCAAATGACAACTTTTAATGGTGTTGATTTGACATCGGTAACATGGAAAGACAACAAGGTTGTCACCTTTCTGTCTTCATATGTTGGAGCAGAACCTTAACCCAAATCCAAAGGTTTGACAAAGCAAAAAAGACTAAGATAGACATTTCTTGCCCAAAAATAATAAAGGAATATAGCTTCATCGGAAGGCAGGGATGATAAAGTCGATACAATTGTACTTTTTTCAGTACTATTTGCATTGCAAAAGTACTGAAGTACTCCAATGACATATTAAGTACAATTTAACAATTTTCAAATATCAGAAGAATTGTAAATGGCATATTGTCTACACAACATTCTTCGGCGAATATGGAAAGGATTTTTTCGTAACAAAATATAATTAAAACATAGCGTAGAAACCGTGTTTTTAGTAATATTGCATCGAATTTAATTTAGACAAACGATTTACTACAGTCTAATGAATCTTGTTGCTTTAAATAAACGAAAACTTTTAAGCTTGATTTCTTAAAGTATGGTGAAACGGGATATAGTGCGGCTCCACAAGTTGCGACGTGTTGTACAATTCGATCAAGTTGTACAACCATTTGTTACGTAAAGCGTCTCATACACTTGCAATAAAATTGTTCAGTTTTACGTATTGTACAATTATATCGCCAATGTGTATGTGATATACTATAATGGCACAATATATTGGCAACAATCAAAATACTTTTGATTTTTATTGCACAACGAAAAGATAGTGAAATGTGTTGGCAACATTGTACAATGCTGTTTATGTTATTTCTATAGGTTATGTTCACCTTTTTATAGAATGAATGAACACATAGTGCGACTTATTGCATAATATAGGAAAAAATGGAAATAATATGGCGAATATCATATATAATAATATTGCAAGTGTATGGGCCGCTTTAGAGGTGTGGTTGGTCATCCGTTGAGTAAAAAATCAATTTGATTTGAGCTTTCATATTGGAACGTGTGATGGCGATTTTTTCTATCATTTTTAATTTTCATTCTGACGTTTTGAAAGCAACAGTGTGAGAAGTGAACAATATTTAAGAAAACAAACGATATTTCAATGCACAATTTTAGTTAAGAATATATATTTCAATGCACAATTTTAGTTAAGAATATAAAAACTACCGGAACTAACTATTATTTATTTTCTTTCTTGCTCCTCTGATTACTAACTTCATTTATCACCATTAGTGGTAAAAAAATTGGTACTCATGTTGACTCTTTAAAAATAATTTCTTAATAAAGCTTAATTAAAAGGTGGTTAAAAAATTGTAGCCTTTTCTACTTTGGCGCCCTAAGCTTCAGTAGGAGTTATAGGAATACATAAATACCCTGTTCGACTATCAACTTTAAAAATGACAGATAAAAAAGCATCGTCTAAATTCCTTATTACGTATTAACTTAATATTTTTTTGTTAATTGCCAAAGGTGTATTGCAAATAAAGGGTCCGCCAAATAACTTTTTTTTTGAAAATGCTATAAAAAAACTACTGAATTTTTTTTCAAATTTCTTTTTTTATTTGAAAGTACAATCCTTCCGGTTAATAATGGAAATAATTTCATTTAAATGGCGATCGGTCCAATTTTTAAGCACATTATCGATTGTGTGCAGCTGTATTTCACCAATGGCTTCACGAATATTGTCCTTTAAAGCGTCAATTGTCTCTGGCTTGTCGGCGTAACACTTATCTTTGACGGCACCCCACAAATAATAGTCCAACGGTGTCAAATCGCAGCTCAGAGGTGGCCAAACGACATCAGCTCTGCGGCAGATAATGCGATCTTCAAAAACGGGGCGCAAAACTTCGAGTGTAGCTGTGTGGCACGTAGCGCCGTCCTGTTGAAACCAAATGTTGCCAATAACCTCCTCTTAAATTTTTGTGAACAAAAATTCGTTCAACATGGCCCGATAACGATCGCCATTGACTGTAACGGCCACTCCTTGCTCATTTTCGAAGAAAAATGGCCCAATTATGCCTCTGGACCAAAATCCTCACCAACCAGTGAATCGTTTTGGGTGCAACGCCTTTTCAATGTATGCGTGCGGGTTTTCTGTGCCCCAAGTGCGACAATTTTGCTTGTTTACATACCCGTCAAGATCAAAATGACTTTCATCTGAAAAGATGACTCAATTTTCGCACACATTCTGCAACATTACTATGATTTTCAAAGTAATGTCGCAATTATCTGTCAAATCAGACATGATCTAAGTGTTACCATTCACGAAATAAGGACTAGTTGAAAAAAAACGTTAGATTGCGGAACCGTTACTTATGTATGTATAAGTGTATAGTACAAGTGAATTTTAATGTACAAATGTTCGTAAATTTTCTGTTATTTTATTAACAAAACTAGTAAAAAATATTTTTAGTACAATTAGGGTCAAAAAAGTACAATTCTTTACTTAATTAAGTATAATTTAGAAAATGTTATTTATCATCTCTGTCGGAAGGTATCGCATTGCCATGAGAAGCCGGAAGTGGGTTCTACGTACATATATTTGACCATTTTTTTTTCTTTATCAGTTCGGTTCAGGGTTGCCGTTGCAATTTCGAAAAAGTGTCATAAAAAGGGTATTTAAGGAAATAAAGGGTCAAAAAAGGGTTATTTTAAAGTAAAATAGGGTCAAGTTTATTAGTATGTATTAAATAAATACATAAGACTTAAATAAATGTAATTGTACATCCTTCAATTATAAATCAATCTTAAAACTGAGAAACAATTCACTGGTACATCCCAATATTAGTCATATTATCCCAAAAAGAGAAATAATTGTATAATATTTGTCATAAAATTATTGTACTACAGAAATCTTATTAATAAACGCGACGTCGCGACGTTTAAAATTCTTGCGTTTTACTTTTTTGATTTTCAAAACACCCCTGAATGTTTATAATTTTTTAGAAATACTTATTCTTTATTTTGTAATTTGTTCTTCACTCGGAGTCAATTCTTCCAGCTCCGATTTTCATAATAATACATTTATCAAGTTAAAACTTTAATTACAATTTGACAATAATCCAGTATTTTTGCATTAAATTTCTAACAGGGTAACATTGCTTATAGTTTTGACATTTAGTGGCATGCAAGTGCCAAATTTCCACTCGCATGCAATTTTTGCTGCCACTGGAGCTGCCATTGCGAAAAATATGAGTGTATTAGTAAAAAAGTGTGAGTGTATTGAGTTTTTCGAACTGGCAGTGGCATGTGTAAATGCTGGGTTAGCGAATGGACGGATTTTTTAAATAAATTTTTAACATAAAAGTGAACAATTATCAAAAACGAAAAATTTAATTGTTATATTGTTATATCATTATCATATACATAGTTAAGTTTAAATGTCAGCTTTGAACCTTAGCAATCTGGCATCACATAAATTACAATAATTGAATTGAATAATTGAATAGATTTTAAGAATAGCTTGTAATAAGAAGAATGAAATAAACCTCACTTTTTTTGTGCTTAACCTCGTGCAAGACACAACATATTGGCGACGAGTAGAAAATTTTTTTTCTTTTGTTTTAAGTTATTAAATAATAACTTGTGCATTCAATAAGCAAACTAAAAAGTCACGAAAAATAATTATAATGGCAAATGAAGGAAATGGTGCGATGTCCAGGTCAAGTGCACAATTTACATTGATGCAAGCTAATAATGTTCCAGAATTTTCGCCACATAACACAGCATGGCACATATGGAATGAAAGGCTAGAAATTCACTTTTGCGAAATTGGTTGCATGGATGATAACCAGAAAAAGGCAATACTACTTAAGTCAATGGGTGCAGAAGCATATAATGTAATACATAATCTCTGCAGTCCGAACTTGCCATCGTCTAAAACCTACAAGGAGCTATGCCAAATGTTAAATATGCATTATACTCCACCAACAATAATTTTTCACGAAAGGAAACAATTCCACATGGCACACAAGCGTATTGACGAAACTGTAGCCGCATGGTACGCACGGGTCAAACAATTGGCATTTAGTTGCAAATTTGGCGGTCATCTGGATGCGTTTGTGTTGGACAAATTTATTGTTGGTATGTCAAATGACATTTTTGAGAGACTATGTGAAGAGGACGAGTCTATAACTATAGATCAAGCGTTGAGGAAGGCGTTAATTGTAGAAACCAAAATAAGCGCAAAATCTTCTCTGAAAGACAACAATGAGTCCCCAAATGGTGCTGTTAATTTTGTTAAACGTGGCCGCAAGAAGGACAAATCAACAAAAATGGGAAACGTTGGCACAGAGAATGAAGCGGTTAGAAAAAAACAACCTTGTTCACATTGTGGGTGGCGTAATCACGAATCAGCAGCATGCAGATATAAAAACAGTAAATGCCATAGTTGCAGCAAAATAGGCCACTTGGCATCAGTTTGTAAATACAAACATGAGAAAAACCGAAATGTTAATTATGTATCAAATTTTGACTATAATGAAAATGTTAATGATTTCTTTAACAATAGTATTTTTAGCATTGATAATAACAGTCGTGATGGAGTTTACACACTACCAGTTGCAATTGAAGGTTTACAATTAGAAGCAGCATGTGACACGGGTGCGCCATGTAATCTAATACCGGTAAAATTTTTCAAACAAATGCATATATCTAAATTAAGACCGTGTAAGGTACCTTATGTCGACTTCAGTGGTGATCGCATAAAAATATTAGGTGAGTTTGATGCACTAATTACGTTTCGTGAAATGTCTAAAAAGGTTGTTGTTGTAGTGACCAAAACCGAAAACCCACCCTTATTAGGTAGATCGTTTTCACGAGCTTTTAATTTTGATCTTTGTCAAATTAACAATGTTAAGGCTGTTGACAGCTATGCTATTTTAGCAAACGAAATTAGGAATGAGTTTTCATCTGTATTTACTGATGAATTAGGTGCTTTTGTTGGTGACAAAGTGTCATTGAAACTGTGTGACAATGCTAGGCCTATATTTCATAAGCCAAGACCATTACCATTGGCCTATAAGGGCAAAGTAGAGCAGAAGTTAAGAGATTTAGTTAATCAGGGAATGTTGGAGTTTGTGGACAATTCCGAATGGGGCACACCGTTAGTTCCTATTCTTAAGCCAGATGGCGACATACGTGTTTGCGCTGACTATAAGGTTACAATCAATAAGTATCTTGTAGATTTTAAGTATCCCTTACCAAGGATCGATGAAATCTTTTCGACTCTTGAAGGAGGAGAACTATTTACTAAGCTTGATCTATCTCAAGCCTATAATCAATTAATATTGGATGATGAGTCCCAACTTTTTTGTACTTGGAGTACACACATAGGAGTTTTAAAGGTTAAACGTTTACCTTTTGGCATAAAGACGGCAGCAGCAATTTTTCAAAAAACCATTGAAAATTTATTGCGGGGCATTCAGTTCGTTGTTGTGTATCAGGACGACATCACGGTTACTGGCCCAAATATACAATCGCACATAAATACTTTAAAGACTGTTCTTAAAAGGCTGCAATCAGCTGGTTTAAAGTTGAACAAACAAAAATGCAAATTCTTTCAGAACAAAATTTCATATCTAGGTTTTACAATAGATAAGGAAGGGCTAAGAAAAAGTGACGAAAGAACAGCATGTGTGAGTAATGCACCTATTCCGGGCAATATTTCTGAATTAAGAGCTTTCATAGGTATGGTGAATTATTACTCGAAGTTTATTGATAGGTTTGCTGAGAAAATGGACCCTCTTTATGAGCTTTTAAGAAAGAATTCCAAATTTCAATGGTCTAGGAAATGTGACATTGCATACAATACAATCAAATCTGATATAGCATCTGACAATGTATTAGTACATTTTAATCCTGATAGGGAAATTGTTTTGACTACAGACGCGTGTAATACAGCAGTCGCAGGTATTCTTACTCATAGATATGATAATGACATTCTGAAGCCTATTGCTTTCGTTTCAAAGGCTTTACAGAAAAGTGAAAAACGATACAGTACTATAGAAAAGGAGGCATTGGCCATTATATTTTCAGTTTCAAAGTTAAGACAGTATTTGCTTGGCCGAAAGTTTACGTTGCGAACAGATCACAAACCTTTGCTAGCACTGTTTGGTGAGAGTAAGGGGTTGCCATTGATGGCATCGGCAAGAATGCAAAGATGGGCCTTGCTATTGTCTGGTTTTAATTATTCTATAGAATATGTGAAGGGCACATCAAACGAGGCAGATAATTTATCGAGAATTCCTCAGCTTGAGTCACCTGAGGGAGAAAAAGTTGAACATAATTATATAAATTTTATTAAGGATCAAAATCGCTTGAACTTAAGTTTTAAAGACATTTCAATTCAAACCAGACGTGACCCCATACTTTCAAAATTACTTGTTGCAATAGAAAACGGATCAGTTTCTCAGTTAAAGGGGGAAGAATACAGCCTTTATAAGGTCAAGGAAAATGAATTGTCAGTTGAACAAGGATGTATCATGTGGGGATATCGTACTCTAGTACCAAGTAAATTACGGAATGAAGTTCTAATATGTCTTCATTCATCCCATTTGGGGGTAGTTAAAACTAAGGCCTTGGCAAGGTCATATGTATGGTGGCCAGGCTTAGACAAAGAAATTGAAAAACTTATTAGCGATTGTTCTCCATGTCAAGAGCTACAAGAGAGCCCTAGTAAAGGTGTTCTTACACCATGGGAACCGGAAACTTCAGTTTGGAAGCGTATCCACGTGGATTTTGCAGGACCAATTAAAAACCAATATATATTTATTATAGTTGACTCTTATTCAAAATGGCCGGAGGCGTTCATAACAAAACAAATAACTTCGCAATTTGTAATTGTAAAGCTTAGGGAACTATTTTGTAGATACGGACTGGTTGATACGTTGGTCAGTGATAACGGACGTCAATTTACGTCGCTTGAATTTAAAAATTTTTTGAAGGAAAATCTTGTAAGGCATGTGCTTACGGCTCCAGGGCATCCATCAACAAATGGACAGGCAGAGATATTTGTGAAAATATTAAAAAAATCTGTCTATGCAGCGTTAAGGGAATATCCCAGTGAAGATTTGGAGACAATCACAAATCGATTTTTGGCTGATTACAGGAGCACAAGGCACTGTACAACAAATGAAACTCCTTGCAAATTATTTTTTGGTCGTAGTCTCAAAACCAGGTTAGATTCTCTTAGACCACCAACTACCAGGGAAATAATTTTGCAAAAACAAAAGAAAGATATAGCTAACTACAAAGGTAAACGTACAGTGGAGTTCAATTGTGGTCAGAGGGTTTATATAAGGGATTACACAAATCCGAATAAATCTAGTTGGTCACCTGCAACAATAACAGAAAAACTTGGAACGAAAACGTATTTATGTAGCATTACAAAAAATGATCGTATAATAAAGCGACATACTGATCAAATAAGAGCCACCACTGTCATAAAAACTGATGAAACATCGACTGAAAATGAAAACATTGCGCACACAACACATGATCCTCTACAGAAAACCAGCACTGAGAGTAGGGTGGAAGCTTCATCCCGAGAAGAAACAGATGTAATAACACCTAAAAGAACTTTAAGACCACGTAGAGACGGGAAGGTTTTAAAGTAAATGTAATTTTAACATCAAATAAAGTTCAGCTCAAGAGGGAGCGTGTTATATTGTTATATCATTATCATATACATAGTTAAGTTTAAATGTCAGCTTTGAACCTTAGCAATCTGGCATCACATAAATTACAATAATTGAATTGAATAATTGAATAGATTTTAAGAATAGCTTGTAATAAGAAGAATGAAATAAACCTCACTTTTTTTGTGCTTAACCTCGTGCAAGACACAACATTAATTAAAAAAATATATGTATAAATGTACATACAAATGTATTTATACATATACTGAACAAAAACATTTAGTTTAAAATTCTTATTTTTGGTGTAATACAATAAATAATAATAATAAAAAAGCACAGCAAAACGGTGAAAAACAAAAACAACTTTTTGCATGAGTAGTCACAATGAAACAACAATAAAACTAGATGAAAAAGGCATACGTAACCGTTAATGCTTAAGAATGCAATACTGAAATAAATAAAACAAAACAATATTAACTACCTAACGGCTAAACCAATTGTTCGTACACGATCCCTTTCGCCCTCTGTTTTTACAAAGACGGTTGATGCTGATTCCAGTGTTTAAAATTCAGTCGCCAGTTTTTTTATAACAGGCAACTAGTATACTGAAAATAGTTCGACGCATCAATTTTCATCCACATTCATACTTCAATTAGTTAAACTGTATGCGCACAGTTACTGAAAAAACAGTAACACAATTTACTTTTTTTTCAGCAGTCAAAAGAGTCAGCAGCCGACTCACTCCATTTTGATCACACAGACTGCTGGGGGGTTATTATGTAATACGATTCGAAAGAAAAGATTTACGAATTCGTACAAATTGTATTATGTAGTACGTTTTTCGAAAATTTATTTTCGAACGTTCGGAAATATTTTCTTTTTGTGGGATTTTTTTTACCCATTTTCGTAAATTATAAATTACCCTTTTACAATTGCAACTATATAATACGAAAGCAAATGTCAGTTCATTTAAATTGTTCGTAAATTATTCGAAAGGTGCTGTGCTTGCGAAAACCATAAACAATTTAAAAATGTAAGTAATTAAATAAAACTTTTTACAAAAAGTGTAAGATATAATTTAAAACATACGATTTCCTCTATATTCAGAACTGTGAGTGACTTCAAATCACAATTTATACTGTGTTTGTTGTCACAACTCCTTGTTTTTAGTCTGAAAATTTTTATACATAGTAACTTTTTTAAATTTGGGTTGTGTTTAGGGAAAGCTTAAACAAAGCAATGTTTACAAAACCAAGACAGAATATGGTGATGGTTGATTTTACCTCAATGTTGCAAATGCTAAAAGCAAGTCGAAGGATTTGTGGCAAAGACTATCAAAGGATTAAGATGCGGTTGGTCCACCGTTTCGTGAATTGAAAAAGTGGAAAAAAGTGAGTTTTCATTTAATCGATTTTTTATTTACTATTTTTACAAATGTGCTATGTTACTAGGTATGAGAAGAGTTAAATGTCTGTTTTCGGTTGAAGTATAAATGCTCATCGTTACTTGGCCAATTACTCCAGGTATTCCACATTTACTAAAAAAAAAACCATCTTTTCGCCTCCATCTTTTTTTCTTCAGTCATTTCAAAGATAATATGCTTCGGACAAATATTTTGTTCGATTATTTCGCATACCTCAGATAAGCATATGGAAATTGATGAGTGTGAAAGTCCTACAAGACGATCTTGGTCAATCTGATGTTGGTTTCCACCCTGTACCAAACATTTTAATGTTGAAGCTAATTTCATCAAAGGTGCAATGACTGTCGATCTTTCAGGTGGCTTTAAATCACCCTACATATGTTTATACAATTGTTTACATACATAAATGAATTTTTATTAAGCCGAAAGTTTTTCACGAAATTAAAAATAGTATTTGTATTATTAAATTTGATAATTAAAAATCTTTCTTACGTACTATTATCAAGGCTCATAATGTAGGATGTATCGGATGTATTTCTGCAATTGCATCACTTTCTTTATCGCTATCTTCCAACCACAATGGAACAGAATTTATGTTCTTAGACCGTTATATTTTTATAAATAATTACACTACGTAACAAAATTTCAACAAAGTCGTGACCAAATGAATCTGACAGCTAATCTTTATGTAAAATTTTCCGCTGAATCCGAATATGAAGTCAGAATTGTCAAAAGTAGTCAAAAGTTTCCGCAAAATGTAAAAATAAGTGAAAACTTCCAAACAAAATAAAATAACAAATAACACTACGTGACAATTTTTTGACCAAATGAATTTTGCACCTAATCTTTATGTAAAATTATCCGCTGAATCCGAATATGAAGTCAGAATTGTCAAAAGTAGAACAGTTTTTGAGATATTCCAAAATAACCCATATTTGTGTTTTTAAAAAAGGTGATGTGACTGAAATGCGAATATCTTAAAAAATTATGATTATGTTATTCTTTCTTTCTAGTGAAAGGTTATAAAATTTCTAAAATAACCATGGATTGCTAGTGAAGATTGGTTAAGAAATGACAGAGTTACAGGGGACAAAAGTTCAAGCTTCATTGAAAATTTTATGATTTTGTCCAATTTTGCTCTTTTCAAGTTATTTTTTTTAACCAATGATTTACAAATCTTAATGTTTTATTGCATGCGACATTAGATTATTTTAATATGAACATTTTGCGCCCAACAAGACATAGATTGGTACAAAAATGACAAAGCTACTGAAGATTTAGTAAATTAACCCACATAGAAATTCAAAAGTTTCAAGCAATTTTTAATATTTATTGTTACTAAAAATTTAGCTTTGTATATTTATTTGTTGTGGGTTAATTCAATTAATCTTCTGTAACTTTATCATTTTTGCACCGATCTGGATCCTATTGGGCACAAAATGTTCGTATTGAAATATGCTAAATTTTTATTTGTTGGATATTTGCATTTCAGTCACAGCATCTTTTTTAAAAACACAAATAATGGTTATTTTGGAATATCTCAAAAACTGTTCTACTTTTGACAATTCTGACTTCATATTCGGATTCAGCGGATAATTTTACATAAAGATTAGGTGTAAAATTCATTTGGTCAAAAAATTGTCACGTAGTGTTATTTGTTATTTTATTTTGTTTGGAAGTTTTCACTTATATTTACATTTTGCGGAAAATTTAACGTTTTTTAATTAACGCTTGTTTTTCAAAAAATTCCTGTCAATATTGACAGGTACTGTCAAATTTATCGGCTATAAATTTGGCAGCACTTTGTTTTTCCCTTTTTTTAACAAATACAAATCTGTGGGGCTTTCGAACGGATTGGAAAATACCATTTCATTTTCGATACGGAAATTTCTTTCGAAAGTATTTTCGTTTCGAATCGAATTACATAATAACCCCCCTGAACTTGCGACTGAAACACAGAAGCTGATGTGTTAACAGTTGACGTAAACATTTTTTTTAGTTTACTAAACAACTTAGCTAGAAACTGGCAGTTCGACTGTATAGTCGCGTAACTATGGTTGTCATTCGCACTGATTTTACCAGTACACGTACTGGTTTTTATTCAATGTACTGGTTTATGCATGACACCCAAATCAGTACGCAAAAGTACTGTTTTTTTAGATTTTGCCTCCAAATAATTTTACTTGTTTAAAATTGGTTTACTTCCCTTATTACTTTTGATTTGTTATGAATCACCCAGTTAAAATTCAGTCTTTACTCTTAACTTACCATATGCCTTGTATTTAAATATGTAAATAGAAGTGCCATTAGTGCCAAGGTATATTTACACAAGGTAGACTCATTTGGGAGTGTAGACATGCTGCTCTATAAAAATAACTGAGTGGAACGGAATTGTCAAAATTGTCTTCATATAAATTGAACGCACACATGTACAAATTTTGGCTCATATACACGGAATTTGACATTGGTGTTCCAACTTAGGTAAACAGCTGACAAACATATGGGCCAACGAGTTTACCTTGTGTAAATCTACCTTGCATTAGTGCTTTTCAAAAGAAAATGCTGCTTTTGCGAAAAAGAGAAAAGTATAAAAACACTCGCAGGATTGTTTGCTTCGCCTGTCTTCGTTTTGAACAACAGCCAACGTGAATACTTCTTGGTTGTATTATGTGATTCAAATAAAACGAAAAAGAACGTTAAATGTTTGTTTTGTTTTCCAACGTCCTGTGTGTAAAACAGATATAAAACGGCACATGCAAACAGGCAGACATAACCCGGGGATTACACATGAAAGAACTTTCTTGCAAGTAGAGTATTCGTATTATCACCCTGCAAATATTAGTTCTAGTCCAAACACGCGTGTAAAATGTAGCCCACAAGGGACTAGGACTAGTCCAAAAGTAACCCAAACGTATGGAAAAAACATGGTCTATTCAACATTACGATGTCCTAGGGCAGGGCCATATAATCCAGCTTTGGATTACAAAGGAGTAGTCTTAGAACTACTTCATTGTATACACAAGAGGATTAGTTTTAACTTCGTTTAGAAGCGAAAACATGTCGTTAAAAATGAGACATATCGTCTCACTACAAACAATTTTTGACAATGACATGGTCCATGCTTGCATTACATCGGAGCAGTCCATGGAGTAGTCAATTAAATCAAAATGGATCAGGCGGTCCAATAATATTTGCAGGGCAACGAAAAATCGTAAAAACAGCCGATTGGCTGAAAGTACAAAAATTGTGTGAATGTTAGTAGTGCAAAAGTGTAAGCGTATTGCAACTTTCAAGCATTTATCAAAAACGGTATCTTCATTTCATTCATGGCAACAGCCACGCTTCAGCTGATTGTAGCAGCAAACTTTTCAAAGAAATCTTCCCTGATTCCAAAGTTGCTGCCAATTTTAGTTGCGAAAGAACAAATATTGGCAAAGGATTAAGGGTATTCACAAGGTCTCTTATCCAGTCACATTTTCATAAGTCATAATTTAAATATTGCTCTAAACTATTAGTCTTTACGTTAAAAAAATTTCTTAAAATAATAAATTTTTTTCTCCTAACTATTTTATTTTAACGCATTTTTTCGTTTGTGATTCAAAAACAAAAAAATTTAAGGGACTTTAATTTTATAGCCTATGAAATCTTCTTAGCTTATATGGACACTTTTGTGCCAAACCATTATTTCGGCAAGAAAAAAAAGTTGTTTGTCTATAACCCGTTTATTTACGAACCGATTTTTTTTAAATTTTAACTACCATTTATTCAACTAAGTCTATTTCATGTGAAAAAGTTAAGTTAATAGTAATAAGAATAGGTTAATTATAGATTAATAGGTAAAAATTAGAGGCAAACGTGGTTTTACTCATATCTCAGCCATTTGTGAACCGATATTTTTAAATTTCAATAATATCCTATTTGGACTACATACGGTACAAATATAAAACAACGTTGTCACTATCAATTCTAGTTTTTTTTTCGCAAAAATAAAAACCCTAACTAAATATTTGTAACACTCAATTTTCACGATGATTTTTTCCCCTATTTTTTCAACATGTCTTTTTTAGTTTAATAGCGAGCGGGGGAGAGAAGTAAGCAGGGTAGAAAAAAAGACATGAATCGTATTTTCTGTGTTTTTTTTGACATTCCTCTTTGCATTTAATTTTGGTTTTTTAATTTATATTGTATTTTTATTTCAAAATGACAATTACTTATTAAAATATAAAAAAATAAACTAATTTAATTTAAAAAAATTCAATACATACATACGGAAAATAAAAAAAATCAAACAAAATAAGAAACATTGTGAAAATTTAACATGTTTTTGAAAGTTTCTTTAAAAAAGAACTACAAAAAAGACATGTCTTTTAAATCATCGTGAAAATTAGGTGTAATACTGCTATCAAAGCTGATTTAATTTAAAAAATTGTCATTTCTTGGTATTTGTATATATCTATTTTAAATAAGTATGTATGTTTATTTTATTAAGCTTGACATATATAAAAACATTTATTTTATTTTTTAATAAAATTTTAAATTGTTATTGTAATTTGACTTAGAATACACATTCAAATAATATGAAAATTTAGAAAATAAATAATTCTAAAAAAATAGACCTCAAGCTTAATAACATAAATATAAATTTAAAAAAAAATAAATTTCGAAAAATAGACAATTTATATGTACATATGGATGTATAAAATACCCATGAACTTTAACTATGCTTTTGTTTGATTATGTTTTAAAAAAACATCAAACAAATTTTGTTTAATTTTAAATTGTCCGATTTTTTAAAACGAAAAGACGATACTTTTATTTTTCTCAAGAAATTGACGATTTTTACACAAATTTATCCGGCAGCCCTGAATAAAACCAAAACAAGGAAAGGCTTAAAAAATTATAGTTAACAAAATACTTATAACCATGGTGTTTTATTTATTTTCATCATTTAAATTATGCATATTTTGACAGTTCTTGTAAGAAACATTTCGCAAAATATTGTTACAGAAACACTTTTTCTCACATCCTTCCAATAATAGCTGGAAAATTATTTAAATGACAGATAATTCTCGCAACGGAAAGATACAGAAACACTTGTGCGAGAAAAACCATTTTTTGTTTCATTTTGCACTGTTTCTGTTCCGATTCACTGGTTTCATGCGGAAAATTTAACGATGCGAGAAATACAGAAACGGGCTACTGTTCAGTTAAAAACACATTTGTTTTGTTGTTGAAAAGAAAAGAGAAATTACATACATACATATGTATGTATTAATAGAATGAAGAAACTAATTTGTAATCTTTGGAATGACAATTATAATACTTTTTATTAAAAAATATTTATTTTTGCTTTATTAAGGTACATATTTAATGAAAAATTAAAAAAAAATGTTTTTAAGATAAAATAAAAATAAGATTTTGTATAGAAAAAATAGCAAATATAATAATTTTTTTCTGTTAGTTTAAAATATTATAAGTTTCTACTAAAATTATTTATAGAAATCTAAGTTTTTTTTGTTTTGTTTATACATATGTACATACATATTTAGGTATTTTAATTATTATACATTTATATTTATTTATGTCTGTAGAACATTGTCCCTTACAGACTATTGAATTAGTTAATTCAAAATATTATATAAAATTATTTAAGTATTATTTCCAAGATTTAAATACTATTTACAAAAAATTATATTTACATATATAGGATTATTTCTCATATAATAAAAAAGAAAAGACTTAAAGTTATGTTTTGATGTACTAAATTCCATTAAAAAATTATGCGACAATTGATTATATAGATAAATAATAAATGGAATATTAAATAAAAAATTAGAACGATGCAGTTGAATAAAAAACCTTTTATGGACACGAACATTCCTGCAGGGAATGTTAAAAGCAATTTTAGCCAATGTCAAGATTATGTTTTATAAACGCATATATTTAATTATTAGGGCCCGCACTTTTATGCATCGCGGTTTATAAGCAAAAAAATTTCCTAAAAATATAAATATTTGGGCTAAATATTTAAAAAATATGCAATTGAAATTGTTTTAACATATTTATTAGTGATAAAAAAACATAAATAGAACAAGAAAAATAACATCAAAACGTAAAAATTCATTCTTATAAACGTAAGTAAGGCAAAATAACTTCAAAAGTAGAAGTTAAAACAAAGAAAAACACAAAAATATAAAGAAAAACCAAAAAAAAAAAAAACAAAAAATCATGAAAATTAAGTCACTTGTTATAACAAGTTTATATATTTAAACCTACATATAAAATGAACTAAGAACATAAATTTTGTTTAATTATTTTCAAAACTAAAGTTTACTGCCTGTTTTTCAAAAGAAAATAAAACGGAAGTTATAGGTGCATGATTAAATTCTGATATGTAGTTCCTGTGTGGTATATTCATTTTAACCACGCTGTTTTCGTTAAAATTTAAATAAAATAAGCCAGCAGTTTGTTTTATTGTTTTAAGTTCTTCAGTTTTTTAAGTTTTATCTAGCTTGATGCGGATTTGTTTTCTAAAGTTACCCTCCACAGCATACATCTTATTTATGGCAATATCAATTTACGTAATTTGCTTTCTCATTATTAGATTTCTCTAATTTCACAATAGTACCCATAATTTAAAAAACCACTCCTTCACCCACATCTTTGAATTGGTAATTGTTTTCAGCTTAATTCATAATTGCTCTAAACCTCGTTCTCCACCTGGCTGTTATAGGGTGTGGAGAAAGACATAAATCGGGATATTTTTCTTTATATGCGACAACACTCCAAGGTGCTTTTCCAAATATGCAAAAAATTAATATGCACCAACAAGGATGCCATTTTACGGCAAATTTCTTGATTCGCGAAGATATTTAGTATATGGTAATCTCAGACTGACGACAACAAATATGTATTTGCATAAAAATACGGGCCTTGCTGATCATATTTTCCATTATCATTTCCCTTAGAAGGCAAAAAATTCGTGCTTTCTGTAGACACGGTCCTTCAAAGTAAATGGACATTTTATTATCTGTTGTAATAAATATACTGATTTTAAATTTCTAAAATAGAATGGCTTAGGATCTAAAATACCACTTAAAACGAATGTATATATGCAATTCACATAGTGTTCTATTGTATCGTATTGGTTGTTTAGGCCATTAATTTATGAATCTGACGTTAGAAAAAATATATTACAAAACCAATATACATATAGTCTTCAAAATTCTAAGGGGCAGAAAGAAGTTAATAATTTGTATTGGTACCTAAAAGAAAACATTTATAGAAATTAAACTAATAATTTGATGAATTTATATGTGCATATTCATATATTAACATATTTTATTATTTAAGTAATTCTATTACCAATGGATTTAACAAAGCAGAACTGGTATATGAGATCACATAAACTTTTTTAAAAAAATCTTTACTGCTCATTTAATATGTTGCTGAAAATAAATGAAATTTTTTCAAATTTTGACTGCTATTAGCAGTTGTTTGAAACCCTGGCTGATACATTAAAAAATATTAATTTCTCGCTAGTGCCTGCAAGTGTTGCCGCAACGGCAAAAACAATCTTAGTAACAAATGTTACCATGAATTCAAACACAGACGCAATGGAAAAATCTCAAGTAAAAATTGTCAAAAGCCTCAAGTAAAAGTTGGTATGGACAGGTACATAACAGTGCTTAAACGTGGTCGCAGCCCTACCTCTGCAGCAGTTGCTTCGGCCTCGAAAGTACCATCTTTTGATCAAAGAAATTCTCAAAATCGTTTTGCAATTCTGGAGGATGAATCCTCTGAAGCACCAAACGTCATAAAATCGTTAAATCGCTTAAAAAAACGAAACGCATCCAATTTACAATTTGAAATATTTTCTCTATAGAAGAATAACTACAGAAGAGCCACACAAAAGAAATGGTCCCGTTCAATGTTTAAACGGTCAAGAATATGGTCTTACTAAGGCATACTGCTATTTACCCCCCTGTTTGTGTAGTATGTGGTGAATTACATGGTACAGTTCTCTGCGATAAGTCAAAAACCGACCCCAACGTAAAAAATGTAGCAACTGTGGCGGTAATCACATTGCCAATTATAGAGGATGCCCTGTATACACTATCGTCAAGCAGTCGGTTGGACCAAAAACAAATCCTCCCCAAACGCTGGTAACAAATCAAGTGACCACAAATGACATACAGGCTCCGCAGCCTAGTAATAACAGAACCTCTTATGTTAACGTCCTAAGATCAAACCATGTGCCAACGCAAGGTGCCTCGCCAAATAATGACGAAACTCCAGTTTCTAAATAAAGTCGTCTAGAAAAAACCGTGGAAACATTAGTGCAAACAGTAAATAACTTCACGAACACAATGGGTAATATGATGCAGGAAATTCTTAGAATGCAGTCGATGTTATTGCAATCTGTACTAAACAAGCCATGAACTGTTTAAAAATTTGTTTTTGGAACGCAAACGGCATCCACCAACATAAAAATAAATTAGAATATTTTCTTAAAAGTAAATAAATTGATGTCATGATAGTTTCTGAAACTCATTTGACCTCAAGAAATACGTTTAAAATTAATGGTTATATACTATATGATACCAAGGACCCTCGAGATTGAGTTTGCGGAGGTTCTGCCATTTTGATTAAAACCCGAGTCAAACACTACCTAATGAGTGATCATCGTGAAGATTATCTCCAAGCAACGAACATTTGCGTTGAGGAATTAAATAGAAACCTAGTAATTTCATCGTTATATTCCCCACCTAGATATTCAATATCAGAAAGCCAATATTATAAATATTTAATATCATTAGGACCCTGTTTTCTAGCCGCTGGCGATTATAACGCTAAACATACCTTCTGGGGGTCACGACTTATAACACCAAAGGGTCGTGTTTTATTTAACACAATTTCTAAAATGGATTTAAATGTGGTAGCGAGCCGACAACCAACATATTGGCCTACTGATCAGCAAAAAATTTAAGGTTTCTTCGATTTGGGAGTGTTTAAGAACATCACCATAGAATCGATCCATGTTGAAGCTTCCTTAGAATTATATTCCGACCACACACCTACAATTGTTACTATAGTGAACCCCAATAGAATTTTATCTCCGAGTGAACCCTAAAAGAATTTTATCTCCGACGGTTACTTAGCGACGTCAGCTACACACATTAATTGGTTGAATTATAAAAAATATCTCAGTACCCATTGCATAGAAAATATTCCGCTCACTACACCGGAGAATGTAGATCGATCTATAGTTAATTTTGACAGTTTTCTGAAACTATCTGTTCAACATTCCAGTACTGCCCCCAAAAAAAACAAAAAATATTAAAATATATTCCACAGATTTCGAGCCTCTCCTGTTTGAAAAAAGAAGAGTTCGAAGAGAGTGGCAATTGCACAGATCCCCGCAACTTAAGAATTTATAAAAAGAGTGCACAAAAAGGCTTAGAAAGTTACTGCAGACTCAGAAAACGGCTTCTCTAGAAAAATATCTTAAGGAACTTGATGGAACTCCACAATCTGAATACTCATTATGGCGTGCAGCTAGAAATGTTAAAAGGCCAGTCGCCTCTTAGCCACCATTTAGAAACTTGAACGGAAGTTGGGCAACAAATGATAACGAAAAGGGAAATCTGTTTGTGAGTCACTTGAAAAACGTATTTACACCAAATATGTATGTATATCTAACGATATTGCGGTCGAGTTAGTACCTGTTGCTGCTAAAGCAGCTATTCCTATAAGATTTGAAATAAGAGATATCGAAAAGGCTATTTGTGACTTAAACACTAAGAAGGCACCTGATATTGATAAGATCAGTAATAAAATGCTTTTAGAGTTACCTCGCATAGTAAAGAAAATTATTCTTTTTATTTTTAATGCTATTTTACGGCTTGAATACTAACCGCAAGAATGGAAGGTTTCCTTAGTTACCATGATACCAAAGCCAGGGAAAGATCATACAAAAGTTGAGTCATATAGGCCTATTAGCTTATTATCAAATATATCAAAGCTGTTTGAGAAATTATTAGTTTCAAAATTAACACCAATTTTAAATGACAATAGATGTATTCCAAACCATCAGTTTGGATTTAGAAAAAAACACAGCACAATTGAACTCATCGAATAGTAAATGTCATAAGAAAAGCTTACTTACTTACTTGAGGGTTACACGATCAAGTTTTGCCTATCAAGTTTTAATACACTCACACTTTTTTACCAATACGCACATACTTATAAAAATTGATACGAACTTGCCTTTAAAATTCTATTTACAGTGAGTGTTTCAATTTACGTTCAAGAAAACAGCTGATTTCAAGGTTAGTGAGCAAAATTTTTGTTTGCCTTTATAAATTGTTTTCTTGATGACTTCTTGAAAGTAAATTGCTCAAAAATTGAATGCAGCCTACGTCACAACTTAAAATTTTTGGAAATTTTGACAAACAGTATATGTAAAAGGCTATCAAGAAAATCTTGATCGTGTGGCTGAACTGTTAGCCGTTAGGTAGTTATTATTGTTTTCTTTTGTTTTATTGATTTCAGCATTGCATTCTTTAGCATTTACTGTTACGTATGTATGCATTTCTTTTATTTAGTTTCATTGTTTTTACTCATAAAAACAAGTTGTTTTTGTTTTTCACTTTTTTGCTGTGCTTTTAATATTTTTATTTTTTATTATATTTACAACACCAAAAATAAGAGTTTTAAACTAGAATGTTTTTGTTCAGTATATCATAGTATGTATAATAAGTATCAGGTATGTTCATTAGGGAGAGTTTTCATTATTTACCCATGTAATGTCAAATTAATTTATTTGAATTTTGACGCTTGTTTTAATTATTTTCCTTATTTTCTTTTGCTTGTCATTATATGGGTTTTAAAATTTAGAACAAAATTTCTAATGACTATACCAGAATGTACTAAGAAAGTGGCCTCACAAGCGCAGTTGTTTGCAGTGATTTTGTTCGTGTGTGACGTTTGGCGTAATTTTTTTGTTTATTTACATTTTTTATAAAGGCATTTTGACATTTGCCGTCTCAATTCTAGCAACAAAATGCCTGTTGTTTTTTCTATTGCTTTATTGTTGTAGTACTGAGGTCACTTTGTTAATACATTTGGACTATACCTACCTTGTAATTATTCTACCATGCAGTATATGAATACATGTATGTATATGTACCATAGCTGCGTATTACGAATATTTTTATTACAAATATTTGTTAAAACTAAATGTAAGAAAAGATAAACTAACTGTTTATTGTTGGTGTTTTGTTTTGGCTTTGATATTGTTACTAGTAAGACTTTGAGTGTTTATAATTCTTATTCGCTTTAGGGTTTTATTTGTATAATATTTTTGGCCCTTCTAAAGTCTTTGGAAAAGGTTTCCTGCTGAGCTGGCCTAAGCAACCAGTGAAATGCGCATAGAAGCTAGCTTTCCCTCAACAATAAATTTCAGTGTATTTATCAAATATGAAAAACTGGGAATTTAGCACGTCATACGGAAATCGTATTAATAATAAATTTTGTATTCCCGAAAATAACTTTGATAATAAATTTTAATTATATCAGAATATGAAGAATACAAATTAACAAAAAGCATCTGTACTGAAATTCTGTAACTTTTTAATGACAAAAAATTGTCGTTAAGTAGTCAAATTTGTTAGCTAACGATAATTGTCGTTTAAAGCTATTCTGTAATGAAATTTTAACAATTTTTATCGGCAAATAATGTCAGTAGCTAACGACACAAAAAAAGTTCTTGTTAAATAATAACGATAATAAATGTACGGTTAAAAGATTAAAAATATAGAGCAAGGAAGTCAATTTTTAACACAAAAAAAGTAAGAAAGTATTGTCGATCAAGCCCGACCATACATTACAGTATTTGGGCGATTACATTTCCGCGAAAAAGAGTATGTTGTGAGGTTAAGATTAACATAAGAGATTTTTGTGCCAAATATTAACTACTACTATACCTATGATTACAACTAAGAGATAACATAGTAATAGCTTCTAAGGTAAATTATTAGAAGTGTATTCGTGTGAGAGCTGTGGTCAAATATGGACCGATTCTAATTAAATTGTTTCTGCTGATTTTCAATTCAATTTTATAAAATAATATTACAACTAAATATTGTTGGACCTAATTAAACCCAAATGTCTATTAAACAAGATGGGTAATGGGCACAAAACTCTACTCCGGAATGAAGTTTGCATGTGGGCTATGAAAAATAAATAACCGCTTCTCCGCTTTTGAAAAGGCTTCGACCTTTTGACAATAAACGCATATGTGCCAAGTTTGATCAAATTATTTCCAAAATCGCGACCTGTGATTTGCCCACAAGGTTATATTATACAGACAACCAGCCAGCCTGATAGAAGGACGAACCTCGTTAGATGGATTCTAAAATTCATTCTGTATCAATCGGTATACTAAAAGGTGGGTCCAGAACCAATATTTAAATGTGTTACACACATTTTTACAAACACATAATACCCTCTTCATACACAGTTGTGTAGGTATAAAAAGTAAGAGCAGAATGTTGTGATAGAGTGGGTTAGGCACCTCGAAATTTTTCCCTATGCATAAAAAGATGAGAAACTAACATATTTGTTTAGAAATAAAGGCAATATTTAAACATTTTCATTCATGTTTTGTTAAAATAAATTTTTTGCAAGCAAATTTATTTTATATTTTTTATTAATTTCAAAAAATTTCAACTTTGACGTTCTTATATTTTACCGATATTTGTCGTCAATATTTCTAAACCAAAAAAATTCGTTTATTTAAAATAGAGAATAACAAATTCGTTAAAGTAACCGAGATTTCTCGTTACTTAAGGCTAGATTACACTATCTCACACAATTCTTACGTATTCCATAATACTTTGTGAGATAGAAATCTAAAGAGTTTTGTTGCGACTGTCAAAAAATCTAATTTACCATGACAGTTTGTAATCACACCATCACACAAAGTATAAACACGCACACATAAAATAAAATGCAACCCTGATCCAATGAAAAGTATTATTCAAGGCCCATTGAAAAGGTCTGCGCAAAGATTTTTACATGTCAAAAGTTGTTTACATGTGCATGTATACGTTTATGGTATGCGACACATACATGTTCTTTCCTTTTGCTTTGTATATGTGGTATTAAATTTTTGACAACTAAAAAGAATCGTTTTTTGTTTTTGTACAAGTAAGCAGACCTGATAGATGGGCCTTGGTATTATTGTTTTGAAATTTTTCAAAAAACGATGAAGTCGTATGGGATGTCAAAATTTTTTTTTTAATACTTGTCATTTTCATCACACATGCATTCATACTATCAGACTTTTACATAATACTTGAGTTTTTTACATGTATTAATACAAAGTAAAATAGTGTAAACTAGCCTTAAAGGTATATCGGTAGTTGAATTAAAAAAGTGACGGAATTGAGGTACTGATATCGTTAATAACATAACTGAAATCCGATTTTGTTAATTTGAAATTAAATAATTACAATTTTGTTTTATTTGCTTGTTGGCCAAGTTTAATCATATTTCAATTCCACGAATTTAAATAAATTTACGGTAAATTTAATTTATTTTTATATTATTCGACTAAGATATATGAAATTTTGTTATTTAATATACAAATTACCAACATTTTTTGTAAATAAATCTACTTAAAAAATTTTAAATATTTTTCTCTGATTTGATTCAAATAAAAATATTCGTTTTTTTCAATATTCATTAAAAACCTTCCAGTTTTATTTAAAAAAAAAATGTAAATACCTTAATTCAACACAAAACCTTCCAAATACTATTATTTAAAAAAAAATAAATACTTTGATATATTTTCGTTTAATGAAAGTTCACATGACGCGATAATAGCATCCGTAAGTCACCCAGAAGTAAAATTAAAATGGTATAACATTATTTCTGACACAACTCATGTAAACAAATGCAATATACATGAAATTGTTATTTCTGAAATGAACAAAGTAATAGTTGGGCAAAATGTGCGACAGAATTGTAATGTTAAACAATGTGCGTTATTTTAAGAGTATGGAACAGGTAACATAATTAATTTTTAACATGCTTAAACTTTCATCATGCCTTAAAAAAACTTTTATCTTCACACTTGTATCGTTAAATTTTAAACAAACTTTGTTCCCTTATAAAATAGTCAGCCTGCTTACCGCTGTCGTATACGCCAGAGTCGTTTTTTGGATTAGATTTAAGTGTGAAAGAAAAATTACTTGGAAGTTGTGCATTCTTTTTTAAATGATGTTTTCTTTGTTTCTAGATGCAAATGAAAAGATTATTACACCATCTGAAAATGAACTATTATCATATCTCTGTGATATTGATGTATCTTTGAAAAATGTGAAAAATATGAAATTTTTCTAAAATATAACACACCAATTACATCTTCAGCACCAGTCGAGAGACTTTTTTCACTAGCAGGATTATTGAATAGCCCAAGGAGAAATTCTTTAACTGATGATCATTTCGTACAACTATTAGTTTTAAAAACAGTTCAAAAAATAAACTCCTGTATTGTTCTTCAAGACTAGAATGTTTTGTAATTTTAAAAAATTTGGTTTAAAAATAGTAAAATTAAATAATTTGTTAAAAAAATTTTAGAATAAAAAATGTAAGATTTTTTTTTGAATATTATGTATTCAATAATTTATAATTTCAATATTTTTAAGTTTGTTTATTTCTTTACATTTTAATAATATTAAAATGAATATTATTCAAGTTTTTGTATTCAAATATATTAAATTTTATAATGTTTCAACGAATATTAATAAACTGTATATTTAACGTAAAAAGATAATTCAATTTAATTTTCTATTTAATTCGCATATTACAGCTATGGTATGTACACATGTACATTAATACATATATTTTTTTTATAATTCTTTATTTAATTTTTTGTTTTGGTAATGGTTTACTTTAAAGTTAAATAATTTATTTAAAAATCATTTATTTTTTGCGTCCATTTTAATGTAGGTATTTAACGTACTAACACAGAGCATAAATTGCCCCTTCCCACCCCTCGTGGTCCTATTTTTTATAAAAATGTATAGCTTATGTGTAGTTTTACAGAGGTACTGCTGATTTTACGGACAAATTTATTTTATGTATAATAAATAATATGTACATAGTCCTATACCTGTCTAGTGATCAAAGCACATTTTTGTTAAAATTTTTTTTCTAATTTTTTCGCAGAAGTGCCAAAAATACTGAAGGTATTTTTTTAAACATGGATATTTTATGTGTATGGCAGATAACCAAAACACATTCATGGGTATCCCTGCAAATAATATTGGACCACCTGATCCAATTTGATTAAATGGACTACTCCATGGACTGGTCCGATGTAATGCAAGCATGGACCATGTCATTGTTAAAAAAATTTTGTAGTGGGACGACATGTCTTCGTTTTTTATCGGCATGTTTTCGTTTTTTAACGAAGTTAAAACTAATCCTCTTGTGTATACAATGGAGTAGTTTTAAAACTACTCCTTTGTAACCCAAAGGGCAGGACCACTAGGACATCGTAATGTTAAATAGACCATGTTTTTTCCATACGTTTGGGTTACTTTTGGAGTAGTCCTAGACCCTTGTGGGCTAAATTTTACACGCGTGTTTGGACTGGTCCTGTTATTTGCAGGGATTGAATAACATCTGCATAATATTTATGTATTTTTGTCTACTGAATGTGGTTGCGTGAAGATATTTCCGTGCATAAGTATAAGTAATAACCATACTTTTTGCAACGCACAACCATAGCTGTTCTTATTATTTGTGTAATAAATATGTGTATACACAATAACGAAAATCGTGGGTAAATACCTCTGTATATTTTCCTTATTGGTACTTGTTGTCATTCTCTGGTGGAGACCCCGGGTAACACTAACATCATATTAGTGTTAATGTTACTGCCCGTCTACACCTGACATGACTTGCTGTTATAACTTGAAGTTATAAAAGCTTTGTTAAAACATTTGCATTAACAACCGTGTTATAACATGAGAAAACTTCTAACATGATGAGTCTATACTTAACACTAACATCATATTAGTGTTAAAGTTAAGCATTTTATGTCAGTTGTAGACTGCATGTTAAGTATTTCATGTCAGTTATAGACTGCATGTAAGAAAATGAAAGAAAGAAATGACCGAAATCAAGTTTTCGGTCACATTTCGTCATTTCTTTCTTTCATTTTCTTAACACCAAAATTAAAAATGTGCTTACTTGCTCATTCATTTCTTGTAGAGAAGTTTAAACTACTGTCAAAATTTAACGAAAAGTCTGTCCAATGCATTTAAAACAACAAATAAAAATCATTGATTCCGTGCAGAATGTGCGATCAGTTTTGAACTTTAGCAAATGACAATTTCTCAAAACTTAATAAAAACTTTACATAATCTCAATAAAGTTTGACACATACGATAGAAATGATGTAATATGTGTTTTTAGTTCAGGAACCTGGTCTTCTGAAATTCATTTTACGGATGTCAACCTCTTATTAAATCTTGCGTTGCAAACTAATTTTTGGAAAATCGCAAAAGTTCCAAGCCGAAATGGCTTACAAACCAGAATCATATTTCCAGACAATTCTGCAAAGTAGCTTAATTTCGCGAATTTCTCGATTTATTCCTTTTCAAACACATTAATATCTCTTAGTTGATCTCAAAACATAATTTGACTTTACTTCTTGATATAACAAGTAAAAATCCCTAAAGAATTACTAACGTTCGATTTGTTTAACAAATTTTTAATAGTCATATTAACAGCACAGAGCATACAGAGGTGTCACGAGACAGAAAATATTGTGTTTTTTTCTGTCTTTTTCTGCGAAAGCTGCCCTTTTTGCATTTTTTGTCTTGATTACGCAATTCGTGTTGATAGTAGCGGCCTGTTTTAACACATTACCACTTTACTACCAAAAAACATTTTCTTTCTCTTTCTTCGAAAGCTGCCCTCGCAACTGATTTGAGGCTTTTTCACACGTCACTTTTTACAGTTCTGTATATTCTGTGATTAACAGCACGTTAAGCAATTTTGTTAATTCAAAATTTCTTTTCGTGCTATGCCATTTTCTAGAGAGCTTGTATACATTTCCTCTGCCTGCTGTTTTCTTTGTCGCACGTTTCGGTTGCAAAATTCTGGGCTTTTGGCCCGTTTTTGCGTTCTTTCATAGGGTAATGCAACATTTGGTTCAGCCTTCACCGCATAGTTCTTATTTGTTACCAAATTTCTTACATGTATTTCCTCAATGACTGCTTATTCCAAACTTATAAAATTTTCCATAACGAATCGGACCACCATCAAAATGAAACATTTTCTTATTTCGCGGAGCACTAATGGTAACGATACCATAAAGAAAGTTAAGTGAACGAATACTTAACAAATTTTATTGAAAAAAAATATAGCATTTAAAGCGACACAGTATTCTCTTACTATGAAGCAGGTAACAACAAAAAATTCAGCGTGTTAAGCTGATGAATGTGACCCTCACCAGTTTGTATATGCGCTGAAGAAAGTGGTTTTGTGTGGAACTCGTTATATAAAATTTATGTCTTCCTTGAGCGAGATGTCAAGCAAAATTTTTACATTTCTCCCTTATTAACCTGCTACGTTTGAAGCTCCATTTTTATTGGGATCGTTCTTTTAACAATTAAAATCGTGGGATGACTATTTAACAATACAAAAGTTGATAAGTTGATTAAATCTATTTTTCAAACGCAAAGTAGATTTCCTTAAAGTTATAGTTGAGTAATTATATACTTATGTTTGTCATTCTTGTAGGGTACTTACCCTGCAAGAAACGAATAAGCGAGTAGTCACATTTTTCATTTTGGTGTTAAGAAAATGATAGGAAAAAATTACCGAATGTGACCGATAACTTGATTTCGAATACGGCAGTTAGATTTTTAGGCGACATCATGAAAAACCATATACCTACATATGTAATATGTAAGTTCCAAAATATTTCGAAAATAACAAAAACGCAAATAAAATTGCAAAGCTAAACATCCTTGATTTTTTTTCTTTTGTTAAATTTTTTTTTTTGTTAAATGTTTTAACATCAAAAACCTATTTTGCTAGAACAATAAGTTACGAACTAGGTTTTTAATGTACATACATACATATTTTTTACGTATGCACATAGAAACATTCTTCTTTATGTATTTCTGTATTTAAACATTAACAATATAAAATGGATGTAATTTAAATTTTCCGGTCTCAATAAAAAATATACGCACATACATACATAAGTAATACAACGTTTTAGTAATTATGTATTAAAATAGCTCGTGTTTCTCAATAGATTGGAAGGATTTAATTTTAAAATCGTGATATTTCTTCAAAATGTGTCATTTAAGAAAAAAAAAACAATGCATAATTCACAACTTTACGTGAGTAGATGAATACACCCATGGAATTTATAGTTTGCAAGATACATAAATATGTAGGTACATACAAAATTATGTTTTTTAATTCCCCGTTAAAAGGGTAACAATTACAAAAAATATGTACATACATACATACATTTATGACCAACAGAATTTTTTTTAGATTTACGTGAATAAATCGTAATATTGTGAAGAAATCCGGCCTTCATTGGTATTTTCGTGCTTTTGGCGTTCGTTATAATTTCTTTTCTTAAAAAAGATTCCATACTCGCATACATTTAAGCAAATGCGAGTTCAAATAGCAAAAATAAGTCGTACCTCTAATGTATACAGAGATAGTATATTTTACATGTAAATCAGTGATGTTATACGTAGGGATTTTTTTATAAAAAAATTTACCGTAGAGAAAAAAGGAAAGATTTTGTAAAATCATTAAAATCACAGCATACTAAGTAATCTGTGATTAAAATGTAGGGACTTTTCAAAAATGTGGCAAAACTGTTTATATCGCAATCTTTTTCGATTTATGACAACATAAAATTGTTGATAGGGCAACATTAAAAATTGTTAAATTTCTTTGAGTGATGGCTTGCCAAATTATATTAACATTTAAAAGGATGAGATAGCTTGAATATTTTAGGAATTGATATTTTAATGGAAAACTGTATGTTTAAATCTGAATCGATTCAACCATATTTAATTTGAAGTAAGACATTTTGAGCCAGATTTAATCTTAATACGAGCATGATTTATGGATATAAAGAAACGCTTAAATTTAAACGTATTTACCAAATATTATCAAATTATCTAAAAACTTTCGCACAAGGTGGATAAACAGACAACCAGCGAGGTGGACGGACGGACACAAAAATATCACTTTAAAAAGTGTTTCTGATTCGATCGGTTTGCTAAACGATGCGTCCAGATTTCTATGTATCAGCTAAAGACCTGCACGAGTGTGTCAGTAAGTATTGTTGAAACAGATACACCAGATATGTATGTATCTGTTACAACTGATATAAATGAGAGAATGAGTGTAACTTATATTGTATGGTTTTGCTTTTGCGCACTCACCATATCTTAAAAAAAAACAGTTGCTTATGGTTTTGGATTGAGTATGTCATACCATTTGTTTTTTGCTTACAAATATATAATAGGACCAGTCCAAACACGCGTGTAAAATGTAGCCCACAAGGGACTAGGACTACTCCAAAAGTAACCCAAACGTATGGAAAAACATGGTCTATTTAACATTACGATGTCCTAGGGCAGGACCATATAACCCAGCCTTGGACTACATGGGAGTTGTTTTAAAACTACTCCATTGTATACACAAGATAATTAGTTTTAACTTCGTTTAAAAACGAAAACATTTCGTTAAAAAACGAAGACATGTCGTCTCACTACAAACACTTTTTAACAATGACATGGTCCATGCTTGCATTACATCGGACCAGTCCATGGAGTAGTCCATTTTATCAAAATGGTTTAGGTGGTCCAATATTATTTGCAGGGTATCTGTGGTATATTAAAATATTGTTTGCGAGATTATGAAAATAAGTCTGAGTTTAGACGGTTCATTCTTTACTGAAAAGATTCTTCCTTTTTCTTCTTTGAACATGAATTGGCGTTCAAATGATTCATGTCATGTTGACGACATGTTTTTTATGTTGTATAGTCGTGCGTATGCATGTGTGCTTTTTGATATTGAAAACAAAAACAAAATTAAACAACGAATGTAAAAGCAAAGCGTACTGACAGTACAGACATGTGTGTACTCGTTTCTTTTCCCCTCTCCCCTCTCGCCAATAAAGTACCAATCTTTTCAGTAAAGAATGAACCGTATAAACACAGACTAAGAAAGTTTATAAAAACTTGTGCACGATCTCAGCCAAGGGTGCCAGATGGTTTTGGTAAGAAATCGGCATATTATCCAAAACAAATCAGAAATAAAATTTAAAAAAATCGGCAAACTCAAATTACTGATTTAAACACAATTAAACATATTTTTAATGACAAAAATAACAAAGCAAAGCAATTAAACATTACCTAATGCTTAAAAAAAAGAGAACTGTTCAAAACGGAGCCTTGTTGTCCGAGAATTTAAAAAAAATTATCCAGTTATGTCTCACACACCAAACAGATCCTGGGCTGTAATTGTTTTTTTAAGTTTCAATCGAGGGTTGCGGGTTCTTGGAGAACAGTAACGGAAGTTTTGCTTGTTAGAGTCAACGGAGACCTATATTGTCATATACACATTGGTTCGTCCTAAAGTTCTCTTTAAGTACCTATGGTGATCTAGAAAAAACGATCTGAACTCCACAGTTAAAAATCATTTTTCACCGAAAAAATAAAAGTTTGGTTGAAGTCTTAAAAATAAAGTTTTATTTCGCAGTCATAAAATATTCGGCCTAAAATAAAACGCGCTTCTCCGTCAACAAATATAACTCTTTTAAGGATTTTTATTTTACTTCTAAAATAAATTTTATTTTATTTAACCTTTATTTATTAAATTTCAATATTATTTATTAAGCTTGAGGTTTTTCTTTTTTTATAAAAAATTAGATAATATTTATTTTATACAAATTCCAATATTTCGATACAGCAATGTGTATCATCGTCAGGGAAATAATTAATAATTAATATAAAAAAAGAAAAACCTCAAGCTTAATAAATAATATTGAAATTTACTTCTAAAATAATAATCATTTTGTTTTTCTTCTTTTTTAATGACGATTAGTTTAATTGCAGTACAAGCCGATTAGATAACACTGCTTTACAAATTTTAGCGAAATTACCAGCGACAAGCTTTGGATGTCAAAGAGTTTTATTTTTTGACGGCTGAATAAAATTCCGGTTTTATGCCGGCTTAATTAAACTCTGTTTTTAAGAGCCAGTTTACATGGAGGGTCATGTCGCTGCGACACTGCCTGCGTTCTCTTTTGGTGTCCCTTCTTAAATCTGCTTGCGTTTACATGAAGGGATTTTGTTGCAGCAACAAAGCGACTTTTTGACTTTCAATTGACTAATTCTTTTTATCCCTTCATTCGTATAAAAAGTTGCCATATGATAGATAACAGAAAATTCAGTATATAATGTAAAGGACTCATTACAATTTAAAGATAGGATTAAAAACATCATGATACAAAATGAGGAGATAATTTCGTTAGATGTAATATCCTTGTTCCCTAGTATACCTATGGACGTAGCCTTAGGTATTAAAGAAGAAAAATGGAATATAATTAGAGAACATACAACTATTGAAAGGGAATTATTTTTCAGAATTCTCAAATTTTGCATAGTTGATAGTAGATATTTTCAATATAATAACAAAATTTATTCTCAACAAAAAGGATTGCCTATAGGTTCTCCAGCTTCTCCTGTTGTAGCGGATATAGTTATGGAGAAGCTACTTGATACATGTATAAGAAAATTATCTATTAAACCAAAAATTATTACAAAATATGTAGATGATTTATTTTGTATTATTTCAGAATGTGAAATAGAAAATATGTTAAACATATTTAACTCCTTTCACCAGAATATGAAGTTTACAATTGAAAGGGAATGTAATCATAAGCTTCCATATTTAGACACATTAGTTATAAGAAAGGAGAGTAACTTATTGGTAGATTGGTACCAGAAGCCAATTTCTTTAGGAAGAATTATTAATTATTATTCGAAACATCCGAGAAGGGTTATTATAAATACTGCCAAAAATTTTATAGATAAGGTTCTAAATATTAGTGATATAGTTTTTCATAGGATTAATAAGATGAGAATCAAAAATATTTTAGGGGATAATAATTTCCCAAGGGAATTAATATGTAAATTGATTGGACAGCACAAAGGTCGTGTGAATACGGTTACTGAACCTAAACTTTATAAGTCTTTAACTTAAGTACCAATGTTTTCAGAACGATTGCAAAATTCTAAAATTTATGATATGAATAATTATAGGATGGCTCATAAAACATATAATACATTGGATAGATTATTCAGTAAAATGAAAGATAAGACAGAAAAATTATATAAATCTAATATTATTTACAAGATACCTTGTAAGGGTAGGGATAATGAAGTATGTAGTAAAGTATATATAGGTACCACGAAAAACAAATTAAGAACTAGATTAGCAGGACATAGATCTGATCAAAAATACAAAAATACATCTTCTCAAAATCTGCATTGGCATCGCATTGTGCCAATTTCAATCATACACCAGATTTTGAAAATACAACAGTTTTAAATACAGAAACAAACTACAAAATGCTGCAAATTATAAACATACCAGTGGAACAAAGAATTAATTTTAAGACAGATACGGACAATGTAGCTCAAAGTTTATAAAAATGTAATAGAATAATTTTTGTTTCCTGTGTATAATTTTTATTTATTTTTCATTATTGACAATTTTGTTGTTTCATTAAAATTTGTTTTTTAAAAAATTGTTTGATACATAAAAAACCAAAAAATCCCTGAAGAAGCTATCCATTGAGATAGCGAAATATTGGATCAATTTTAAATAAATATTCTTTATATAAAACAGACCTTGAGCTTGAGAGATTATTGAAAGAAAATAAAGTTTAATTTTTTTATTTCAAAATATATAAATATTTGCACATTGTTAGGATAAATTTGTTACATTTTTGTACTTTATATTTCAGTCTTTTTTTATTTCACTATTTGTTTTTTTTTTAAATAAAGAATTACAGAACAATAAATCTCCAATGCTTTTTTCAAAATATCGGGAAAAGATGCTTTTGAAGTTTTTCTCGATGTGCTTGGCTGTTCAGACGATGTAGTTTTTGAATTTTTTTATTGCGGCTTCGCGCAGAACTGTTTGAATTTTCCAAGCTGTTTCTCGCTGCAAATCTTTATCTGTCAGAGCATTTATTTCAAAAACAACATGCTTTCCAAGCCAATCATATTTCTTGGTTTCCATTAACTTTTTCGCAAGCAATGTTTTAATATATTCCATGCTCTCATATTATTTCTCTGTTTTTTTCTGTAATAAAGAAAAAGTTTGAAAAGATCTCAAACATTTTTAATTGCAGTTCCCGACAACAGTAAGCGAATGGGAGACTATAGCTGTTTTTTTATTTTAATTCATATAAATTTTGTATTAAATTTGTCGCTCACGATAAAATAATGGTTATTTTTTTAAGGTTATGGGAAAATTCCTTTTATTTTCATTTGGTTATTTTTAAACATTGTCGTTACCTATATTTTATATTGGTTATCGTAACCAACTAAAGTAAAAAATATATTTTTTTGGTTATAAATAACCATTTTTTCAACCAAAACATTTTTTGGTTACAAATAACCATTTTAACTATAGCTTTATTACGAAAACTGCTTCCTACATATAACGCATCTCGATAATTACAGAACCATATATTTCAATTGGAATATTGTTAAAGCAATTGAAGATAAACATCAATGAAGAAATATATACATATATTTATTTATACAAAATTTTGGGATTCAAACATTAAACAAAAAATACCTCAACATTAACATGTAAAATATCACGGTATAAATCTTGATTGATTTTAAACATGGGAATGCTATAAACAGACCTGTCACAGATATAAATTCCGATCGGAAGTGGGAGTAACTATTATTTCTCCAAAAAGGGGCAAAATTAACTGAGATAAAAGTTTTTGTACATTAAACTTTTCAATAGGTTAACATAGTTAAGTCTTAAAAATAAAATTTGTATTGAAATTTTGATGTTTTTGTACCTTTTGCTTATTTCATAGCAGAGCTGTAAATGAATCATTCATTTTTGATTTTAATTCATTAATGAATTAGCAAATTTTGAATTAATTCTTTTCACACAAATAAATAAATTGAATTAAATTTGAATCAATTCAAACGAATTAGGCAGAAATGAATTTAAATTCGTTTCTAATTCAAATGAATCTGAAAAATGAATTGCAATTCATTTTGACAAATTCAAATGAATCTGTAAAATGAATTGCAATTCGTTTCTAATTCAAATGAATCTCAAAAATGAATTGCAATTCATTTTTCAGATTCATTTGAATTGAATTGATTTTGAATTAATTCAAATGAGTTAGAAAAAAAATTTAACAATTCATTTCCAACTCATTGGAATGGAATTGAATGAAATTTGAATTGAGTTTGTAAGTAAATCTAAAGTAAGCATAACTGTCGTTTTGTTATTCAAGAATTTTTTTTTTTTGTAAAAAACAGCAAACTCGTTTTGTAAATCACCTAGCAAAGTCCAAAGACAACAAATTCTTAGATTTAAAATTCCTATGATATACTGGAATTGTCAGTAGCGGCAGAATAGGAATTGATGTATTAGGTATCGGCGAAAATCCTATCAAAATGTGAAAATTTTGTTTTTTTTGCTAAAAGAAACTTACATTTTTATTTTTATCAAATAGTGTGAAAGTTGTGCGTAAGAATCAATTTTGGTTTAAATAATCTCTTATTTGTATATTGTGGAAAATTCCTTTTTTTTATTTTTAATCGAAATTTAAAGATCCTAGCAACTTTGAATCTCAACATAACATATTTTGCTGTCAAAGCTGTATTCGTTTACTCCATGGTATAATAAGTACCAGGTATGTTCATTAGGGAGAGTTTTCATTATTTTCCCATGTAATGTCAAATTAATTTATTTGATTTTTTTAAGTTGTTTCCTTATTTTCTTTTGTATGACGTTATTTGTATGGGTTTTAAAATTGAGAACAAAATTTCTAATGACCATACCTTGTATTTATTCTACCATGGGTTACTCGAAATTCAATTGTGTTTTGAACTACATACATTGTAATTTTTCTGATTTTTGTTTAGTTGTGAAAGATAGTTTTATTTTTGTGAAATAAATACCTATAACATTACCAAAAATTTTTTCGGTGGGTTTTTTATTTTATTTTTTCAATTATTTATTGCCTTTTGAAAATTAAATGTGTTTTGTCGTTCAGAATAAAAATAATTTCTTCTTGAAGAAATAAACTCCAAACACTGAAAAAATAAATTTTAATTTTTTATTCCCTCTAGATCTGCTCTTGAATTTGATTGATTGCAACTCATTTTAGATTTCATTCATTTGAATTGTTAAATATTTTTTCTAACTCATTTGAATTAATTCAAAATCAATTCAATTCAAATGAATCTGAAAAATGAATTGCAATTCATTTTTGAGATTCATTTGAATTAGAAACGAATTGCAATTCATTTTACAGATTCATTTGAATTTGTCAAAATGAATTGCAATTCATTGTTCAGATTCTTTTGAATTAGAAACGAATTTAAATTCATTTCTGCCTAATTCGTTTGAATTGATTCAAATTTAATTCAATTCATTGATTTGTGTGAAAAGAATTAATTCAAAATTTGTTAATTCAATGCATGAATGATTCACGAATTAATTCAAAAATGAATGATTCATTTACAGCTCTGTTTCATAGCCACTTATAAACGATTTTTATGTAATAAAAGCAGCTGCTGACTAAAGAATCATTTCTATTCTAAGTTCGGCATATATATGTGCACTCAATATAAACTGTGCTGACTATAAGGTAAACCTATTTCAGACTCACTTGTTTTTGTACTGTTTTCAAGATAGGTCAGTAAAGAAACATTTTTGAGAATTTGAGCTTAATATGACAAAATAATGATTTGCCAGTAGTCGGCATAATGATGTCGAAGATGAAATTCGCAAAAAAAAATTGTTCCAAATTCCGGCAGCCATAAAAATAAGTTTAAATAATATTTTTTTGAAGATTTATAAATTACAGGCAATATTTGAACATATTTTTATCTTTAAAATCCGTTTTGGTAAAAATATTATTTATATTAGAACGATTACCACCTGTTCTAGTGTGCCTTACAAATTATTTAAAAAACAGGCACTATGGAGCGTGTAGAAAGCTTGGCACTAAATAAGGACCAATATAGATTTAAGTTCTCATTCTAGCCAAATGCAAATATTACATAATGGGAAATAAGCGTATTTTGAATTAAAGCTGAATTCGAAATATACCTTAATAAAATTTTTGTAATTCTTATTTATTTAAGTTTTAATTCAAAAATGCCGAATATTCGTGCATGCCGAACTTAGGGGCTTTTACCCAAATAAGTAAAAAGTAGTGTTGTTGTTGCTTGGCAATTTGTACGACCGCAGAACAAGCAGCCTGTGTGTTTTGTTTTTGTAAATTATTTTGTTTGGCTTTTTTTTTCGCTCGAAATACATTCACGCTCTTTTTTGTTGAAAAATAATTGAAAATAACGGCATCGTACAATAAGTAACTTATTGTATTCCATCAGTATCCACTAGAATCTGCTTTTGCGAAACAGATATGATACTCTCTTTCGCTTTTTTATCATAAACTGCTATGGGCAAATGCAAAAAGAGCGAACGATGTGTATCCATACACAAAAAACAAAGAGCAAAAAAGCACAAAACCAACAAATGCAAACGTAAATAAACCAATACAATGCCACACATGCAAAGCTTTCAATGTAGTGGTGCCCATACCTGCCCTACAAGAAGACTACCGGTCATTTTACTAGTTATATGACCGGTAGTGTTGACCAATATAATGTTATAGTAATAGTAATTTTTTAGTTTTGGTTATGCATTTCTTGTAGGGTGATCATAATTGCTTTTTTCCTAATTTTTGCATACATGTACATCAGGGATGATAAATGACATTCCCAAAATTGTACTTAATTCAATAAAAAATTGTACTTCTTCAAATCTTATTGTACTTAAACCCAAAATTATTTTTTACTATTGATATCCGCAACTATGCTTTGAGAGCTGAGAATGTCAAACTGTGTAGACATTTTTGTTCAGTAAGATTTAGCAAGTCATTATGAATTGTTTGATGCTACAACGACGCTTTCAAATTACGGAAATTTACTTTGAATAAATAAACCTGTTCGCGGGCAATTTTATCAAAAAATTGTGTTTAGTGATTAGGCTTCGTCAATAAGCCAAATTGCTGTATTTGGAGCGAGAACAATTTCAGGAAGTTGTTCTGTAACTGGTCCCTCGTTCGTGGGATTTAACGCATCTGGATAACTTTTTATGGAGCTAGTTTAGGTCATTTGTTTATTGGAAGCCAATATTCAAGCCAACATTTACGCCACACGGAAAAAGTGGTCCAAAATTTAACAGAATGGTCCGTGTAACTTGTAGCGTGGTAGATATATGCCTGAAATCATATTTTAAAAATAAATGCTATGAAATTATCAACCAGATTTTAATAAAAAATTTAATTCCAACCATAGCATGTCTTGTGTTATCATTTTAAGTTCTCGTGCAGCTAAAAAAACATCCTATACATTAAAATTCAATTTTATACTCATTTGAAATATATATTTGGTAATAAACAACAAAAAAAAAAAATATGTAAAAAGGAGTTTAGACAAAGATTTTTTAGCTTGTATTGTAGACTTGAAAAATTTGTTCCATATTCGCCGACAAATTTGGTATAGCAATTCTCTGATATCTGGAAACATTGGTTCATTAATTTCATTTTTCAATTATCCAACCTTTGAACAAAATGTTTATATTTTGAAGCATTTGAAATTTTTAAATTGTACTAAAAATGTCATTAGAGAGAAATTCAGATGTTACCCGTTTACTCCCTAATATGGCCGAATTTCAAAAAAGTACCAGACACCTGTCCGCGTATTTTTCTAAAGAACAACGAAAAGTATTACATTTATTTTGCGTCTCTTTTAGTTTTGGAGAAATAAGGTTACCGAATTTTCCCGTTTTTACCTTTTCTTACCTCATCAGGCGCGGATTCAGGAGGGGAAATAAGGAAATTCCCCCCCTCCTTAATTATAAAAATATGTTTGGTTTATCTCGATAATACAATAATTCCAAATAATAATATTTTTTTATATGCACAAAATTTTAGGAAATCCCAGCAAGGTTTTTTTTGTTTTTTTTTATTGAATCTAACGAAATTTTCAATAAGTATCCAAATCCTAATTCTAATAATTGATATTTCCAATGAAACATCTTGTTTACTGTAGTCAAATACTTATTATTCTACATTCAATCCCAGCAGGTGCCATCCATATCCAAAGAATAAACGTTTGACTTGAAAATGCGTGCGGTTGAATTATTAATAAGCCATAGTATATGCAATATTTATGTATATAAGTGTTATATGAATCAAAATTCTATTCGATAGTTTTTGACGATAACACAGATTTGTCGGGGAAAATCCAGATTTCCTTATCTTAAAGATATTTCAACATACAACAAAAAGTTGTTATAAAAGCATTTATTGGCTTTGTTGTAAACGCATTTGAAGAGGCTTCAAAGGATATTGATAATGACGTTAATGTGTCAATTTATGCGAAGGCACTGTCATCAATAGTTCTAAAAGTTTTGACAAATTTTAGTCTTGGCCTAAAAAATTGTGTAGGAAATGGAACAGATGGGTGTCCTTTGATGTCAGCAGGAAATGGAGTTGTTTAAAATTCTGGACAAATGCAAAACAAACGCCTTGCTATTCCCATAAATCAAACAACTTAACTTTAAAAAGCAACAAAGTGCCATTAATGCAATAAGTTGTATCATTTGTTAATGAAACGACAAATTTTTTTAAATATAATCATTCCAAGCGAAACGCAGTTTTAGCAAAGTATTTGGGAGAAAAACTCTCTACATTATGCGAGACAAGATGGTTGGACCGTCACGACTCAATTTTACACTTTGCAACATGTGTACATCATATAGTTGAAGCTTTGGAAAAAATATCTGAGTGGAAAGGTAGAGATACTTCATCAAAAGCCTTATATTACGGAACTCTTAGTACTTTTGAATTCATTTACGGAATTAACATATTAAGTGTGATACTTATTATATCACAGCCGCTTAGTATCATTTTACAAAAGCACGATATAGATCTTCAAAAAGGATCAAGCCTTATCAAAACTTAAATCATGTGCCTTGAAGAGAAAAGAAATAAAGCGATTTTTGAAAAAGTTAAAGTTATCTGCGTTCAAATCGAGGTTCCAATCACATTCAAAATGTTGAAGATTACTACCTAGTTGTAGGTTACATTCCTCTTATTGAATTAATTTTAGGAGATCTCAAAACTCGTTTCCCAATAGATATCCTAAATGTATTGAACATACCTAAACTTCTACCTCAAAGTGTAATCAAGTCAAATACAGATACATTTTTTTATGAGGGAAATCTTATTAAAAAACGACGTTTAAAATTCTTGCGTTTTCGATTTCTAGAACACCCCTGATAATCTCCTGTTATCACATAAAACAGTTCTATAAATGAAAAACACTCTTTCAACATCGCAAGATGTAACTGGAGCATATTTGAACACTAAAGGCCTAACCATAATGTGCTTGAGTTAGCTTAAGCAAATGTGCGAATACATGTTAATTATATGAGGCAAACCATATTGAACTTAAGGAAACTTTTTGCTAAGTTTAATGAAATTGTCATTTGCTTAAGCAAGGTGCGAATCTAATCGCACATTCCGTACGGAATCAAATGTTTTTTTATTTTGTTTTTTTAAATAGATTTGAGAGACTTTTTGTTAATTTTTGACAGTAGGTTAAGCAAGGCTATGCATATTATAGTTAGGCCTTAAAAGTTCAGATGGAGAAAGGTTGTCAATAAATTCATCCGTTTCACTTTCATTAAAACAAAATTGTGAGAAAATCGATTTAAACACTTTTTTAAAATTGAAATGCCAAGCCATATAGATTTTTCAGGAATATTGAATAATTTACCACACGTATTACGATCTAAAACGTTTTTAAAACTTTTCAACAAAATCTTTTTTACTGACATCTTGAATTATTTTACTTAGCACTGTCAATTAAGCCAAAGCTTTCATTCATAAAAATCCCTTTCGTTTGTAACTTGACGTTAACGTTAAGCTTGAGCAGATGCATTGAAAGTACTTTTTACGTCCGATTTTTGCATTTTTCAGTTAGCATGTCGAATAGATTCTGCCTCATATTCGCTAAGCTTATTTAAAAATTTTTTCTTGGTTGCAAAAAGGTATTCTTTGGCAAGCTGGACTAAAAATTGCATTTTAAAAAAATTATTGAAGAAATGGCAAAAATGGCATATGCCATAAAAAACTTGCCCTACTCGTCAGTAATGCTACGAAATCATAAATTGCTTATTTAAAAAAATTTATTAATATTGAACTGATCTTATATTTCATTTAACCTTATTGTTGAGTTTTTTTAATATAATATACACATATTTATTTTAATAAACTTTTAAAAACAAATGTTTTACTTTTTTGTATCAAAAAAAAAAAATATCCCCCCTAAGACTCAAGCTGGATCCGCACCTGGCTATCATGTTGTATTGTCATAAGCTGTAAGCACAGATTCTGTGATGTAAGCATCTACCTTTAAAAAAAATTATTCAACATAAAAAATAAAAAACTTGAAAAAATGCCGATTGAACAAAATGAGGATTGGATGTTTATGTTAATAATCACCGCATACGATATCGAGCAAAATTGATCGAAATTATTTATTTTGGTATCATAAATCTTGATATAGAATGAAATTTATTGAATTTGAAATAATAGCAATAATACATTTCTCGAGTTTTCATTCGATACGTCATAGACTATCCTATGCAAAAACATTCGATAGCTTATTCGATACGATAGTATCGAATGCGGTGATTAGACCCCAGCATTAAATTAATAGAACTTTGCTTGGTATGTTTATTGTGGTGTCGTAATTATTTAGAAGAGACCTGGGCTGAGCGGCTGAGCCAAGCCGAATTCATCCCAGGTAATCTACAACAACTACAACTCGTACAAAAACCACAAGCAATTTGTTCTTGTAAAATCATTGTACAATGTCAAAAAAAGAAATAAAACAAAACAGAAACAAAGATAATAAAAGAGAATAAACAAAATTTTGACATCCAACAGTGATTTTAGCTAAAAAAAAAAAAGTTATCAGCAGGGCTTTTAAGACCACCTGTAATAAATTCGCCTTGGGATGAGCCGAATCGCATTAGTTGTTGTAGTCGTAGCCGTTGATGGTATAGTTTTATTTTTGCAACAAAAAACTTGCGCCGTCAAATTAGATCGGCTTAGGACTCTAATGTTTGGTAAACAAACAAAATAAAATTTATTTGTGGTTTGCGTCAAAAAAATAGTCAGGAAAGATCTAATTTAATTTATTAATTCATGGATTAGAGTTAAAACCTGTGGTTAAAACATATTTTTATTTTTGGTAACTATTTATTTTTTATATATGGTTTAAATCAGCTGACTTAAATTCAAAATAGCACACTAAATTATGAGGGGTTGCGAAGGCAGCTTTCGAAGAAAGAGACAAAAAAACGCAGAATCTTCCGTCTCGTGACATATCTGTTTAGTAATCTGTGCTTAGGACACCATGTTGCCCTAAGGTCGCGATTTATTAAGACAAAAATTATTTAATAATATACTTATCTAAAATCCTGAAATTTATGCTTCCATTTTAATATCTTTACTTCTAGAAGACTTAATACAAAATAGTTTTACGGCAGTTAATATTAATTTTTCTAAAATTATAGATACTTTTTCCTAAAATTTAATATTTTGCTGGCAGAGGGCCTGGTCCAAGTTCATTCTAAAACGAAAACAACATTAGTTATTATTAATTATTAACTTATTTTAAGAACATTTTTAAGTGAGATGTAACCTAATACCGTTTTTTAACCATACTTTAACCATGTTTTTTCTCTGCGTGTATGTAAGTTAACGAAATAACCATTTCGTTCTTTGTTGGGTTAATTTATTCTACTTACCTTTCATTTTCGTTGTGGCACATGTTACCTATTTAAAGTTAATTTTGCTTGGTTTAGTTTACACTTAATTATTAATTATCAAAACTGTTGACAATATATCGGTAGTTTCGCAATTGTAATATTTCAAATAAATTATCAGACACATGTTACCTATTTAAAGTTCATTCTGCTTGAATCAGGTTACACTTAATTATTAAGGGAAATCACGATGGGTAGTGCAAAGTGTGCAAATGCGTGCAAAAATACACACATTTGCACAACACAACAACAAAATGTACGTATATGCAATTTGCTTTTTACTTCGTTTGCACTAAAAAAAACCATGAGCAAGATTAGTAGTGCATATTTGCTACGTTGCAAACAAATGTGCACAATAACATTTGACATATGGAGCGCCATATTGTTTTTAAGAAAACTTATAAATTTAACACTTTCCTAGGTTTTATTATAGAATAGAGAATTAAATTTAAGTTAATTAAAAAGAAAAAATTTATTTTAATTTGCTTGTGTATAATTGTAAACAAATACAGATTTTTTGCAGTGCTGCCAGAAGTTTTTAGTGTTGCCAGAATAAATTTTTAGACAAATAGCACATTTGCACAAAAAATAAAATTGGTATGCTCACAATCAATCATAATATGCACAGCAAATATACACATTGCAAATTTGCACAATGACCATCGTGATTACCCTTATTAATTATCAAAACTGCTGACAATATGTCAGTAGCTTGCAATTGTATTATTTTAAATAAAATTATTACTTTATTATCATGAAATTATTTTTGCTAGAATAAGCATAATTGTTCTTTTTAATATTGTTAAATCTAATTCTTCACAGACAAAGATTCAACTTGAATGTTTGTAAGACACTAAAAATTTATTTACAAATTAAAACCTTAAGAGCTAACTTAACAAATCTTAAACTAATGTAGAAGGAAATAATAAGGGTTGTTTACCTGCATGTATCAACGCACATGCGTATGTTTTATCGCACATTAAAACTGAAACCCTAATTATAATTATCTATAGGAAAAACCAACATCATTACTGTAGATGTTAATATTTCTGTTTGTGTGTTTATTAATATTGTTACTATTACAAAATTGGGAAAACCAACATCATTACTGCAGATGCTGGTATTTCTGTTTGTGTATTTACTTATTCTTAATTAGTGGAAAACACATGCATGTTTCTTAATCTTAAAAATATTAGCTGCATATTAACTGCATTGTCTTTCTTATCATTAAATTTAAATTCATGTTTAAGTAAAGTTTAAACATTCTGCCGGGCGTCTAATGGCATCGTCGGTGAAAAGTCTAGTTTCACTATAGTTTTATGACTATTGCTACATTTGTACCTTACATAAAATAATATTAATATTGTGATTAAAATAACAATTAAGATAAGGGATATGTGTCCGGATACATGGTGATACTTAATTTTCATCAGCTCAGTGTTGCTAGCCTGCATTGTCTGCACATCTTGTTGTATCCTTTGTATAGATTCGGTGTTGTTAATCATCGTTATATCAAATGGTTTTACCAACTTGTTTTGTGCTTGATGGAATTCCACGCCCCATGAGGTTGCCTGAATTGAAGAATTCTTCTTGGTTACAAAATATCGAGAAGCAGCTAATGTTATTCCTGCGTATACCGCTGTACATCCAGCCGGCAAATCCAATATTCCTTTGGAAGGTAATGTTAGCCAGTCATGTTTATTATTACCGCAATCTACGCTCACCGTTGATTGATCAAATATAGTAAATATCCACTTATTTTCCATGTGCAATTTTTTCCATATACTTCTTTTATGTGTGTATTCTTGGAAATAACATTCTGCATGTCTGGATTGTTTTAATGCCGAAACTTCACATGAACGCTCCACAGCAGGTTTCCATGAGTAACTTTCTTTACAATCGTACTGTTCTTGAGAGCTTCTTGAACATGTATTAAGCTGAGATTGTAACATCAAAAAATATAAATTTGTTGCAAAGTTATACACTATGTAGTCTCCGTCAACTATAGGTATTATTGCAGAGTTATTTCCCTCGACTGGTAGACGAATTATTTCGTATATTTCAGAAGTATGAGTTTTATATAAAGGTATTTCCGCTTGGATTACTAGACGGTTGTCCATAATGATACCTTTAGCTTCCATTGAACTGTAGACTTCTTTCAATTCTGTGCTAGTTTTCGTTCCTGGCAAGACTACCCCATCAACGTCATTAGCGCCTAGTTCAACTAATGGCCTAGAGTTTAAAACGGCCTCTATTTGTGCCAGCAAGGTACTCATTTCTTCAAACGTCAGTTTAGTTTCGCCTAGTATTCTGTTGAGATGATATTTCATTGATTTGACTCCGGATTCCCAAATCCCTCCAAAGTGAGGGGCTGCCGGGGGAATAAAATGCCATTCAATTTTTTGTTCACACGTTAGATTGTTTATAAACATTAGCCATTCTTCCTTTAATTCATTTGATAGTATTTCGTCCCATGTAGCCTGTAACAACCATAATTTTTGAATAAACAATTTTGCAACAATCGTTATTGGGGACAACCATCCTAATGGATCAAAGATTTTAGCCACTTCTGATAGTGCCTGTCTTTTGGTTAGATTGCTAGTTCTCGTGAAATTTAAATCGAACTTAAAGTTATCTGTTTTTGGATCCCATTGCACTCCTAACGTCTTTATTGCTTCGTCATCTTTAATTTGAATTAGTGCGTTTATCGTGGAATTGCATACATCTTTTGTGATTTCTATGTTATTTGATGACCATTTTCTCAAATTGAAACCATATTTACCAAGCTGATTCTGAACACTATGAAGAATTTCCTTGCACTCCCTTATTGTGTCAGCACCAGTAATAAGGTCATCCATGTAAAAATCCTCTCTGATTACATTTTTAATTTTTTCACTTGAACATCTGTCTGCAATATAAAATAGTGCTCTTACTGCAAGAAACGGAGCAGACGATGTGCCGTATGTGATTGTTGTTAATTGATATTCTTCTATTACATCATTCTTGTTGAAACGCCATAATATGTGCTGATATCCCTGATCTGTATCTGATACTTTCACTTGCCTGTACATTTTTTCGACGTCATCCATGATGACATATTTCCAAAGCCGCCATTTCAAAATTATGTCAAAAATATCTTTTTGCAGTTTAGGTCCTGTGTACATCACATCGTTAAGGCTTTTTCCGTTTGTTGTTCTTGCTGATGCGTCGAATACCACTCTCAATTTTGTTGTCAGACTTTTCTCTCTGATAACCGCTTGGTGAGGCATATAATATTTGCCAGTGTCAACATCTGCCTTTTTCATATGACCCAGTTTAAGATATTCTTCCATGAATTTAACGTATTCTGTTCGTAATTCATTGTTGGCTTCTAATTTTCTCTCAAGATGTAGAAATCTTGCTAAAGCTTGTTTTTTTGAATTTCCAAGCTCATTATCATCCTTTTTAATTGGTAATTTAACCACTATCCGATTGTCAGCATCTATTACTGTTGTTTTGTTAAAAAGTTCTAAGCAATATTTATCTTCCTCATAGACATCGGATTCTGTTGTTATCTCTTCAAGCTCCCAGAATCTTTCTAGATTTGTAACAGCTGCTAATACTTTTGATGGTTTTGATTTCTTGTTAATGACACCAGATAATATCCAACCAAAAATTGTTGATTGTGCCAAAATATTACCTTTCTTGCGTAGACCTTTTTGCATTAGGTTAGGAATGATATCACCTCCAATAACAACATCTATTCTATCAGATTTGTTGTATGATGGGTCCGCTAAAATAAAGTTGTTCCAATCTTCTATATTAACTTCAAATGACTGGCTTGGATGTGCCCCCGTTAACTTTGGCAAAATTAGGGCTTCTGCTTCAACCGCAATATTACTCATAAATCTTGGCCTCAAGATTAATTTTGTCTTTGCTTTAGATAGTCCAACCACTGCACTACCGAGTCCATGAACTTCGGTTTTACTTTTGATGCGTGGTAATGCTAAAATCTGTGCAGCTTCTTCCGATAAAGTTGTAATTTGAGAACCTTGATCTATTAACGCTCTTAGCGTTACTAATTCTCCATTTGCTGCATTTACCCTTATTTGTGCAGTTGCTAGAAGTACCGTAGCGGATGTTTCCCCGGTCGTCATTGCTGAACTATTAGGCTTTGATTCAGCTCTTTCATTCAGATGTAGAATCTTATTTGAACACCACTTATCATTTTTGTGATCTAGACATCTGAAACACCATTTATTGTTGTAAGCTAATTTTCTTCTTTCTTCGACTGGTAACGTTAAAAATTTTCTGCAACTTGCTGTTGTATGGTTATTCATACTGCAATGTAAGCATGATTTTTTTATCGAATACTGTACATTCGACACTTTTCCTGTTTCATATGATTTTTTATTTATTTTCTTTTCTTGTCTATTTGAGACTGCCTCTAAGGCTTGAATTTGTTGTTCAAAAAAGCTTAGAATGTCCTTTAGATTTTGAATTTCTTTAGACTTCTTGACGGTTTGTTCGTAATATCGTAAACCATCTTTATCTAATTTTCTAATCACAGTGCGAGCTATAAATGGCTCAGCATCTTCTAATTTAAGATCCATACTTTTTAGGGCATAAATGCAACTGTTAGTTGTATCTAAAATATGTTTCAAACTTGCGGACGATTCACTGTTTGCCATTGGTAGGTCAAGTAATATATCTACTTGATTTGTAAATAGCAGTCTACGATTCTCATATCTTTGTTGGAGAATCTCGCATGCTGCTTGATAATTGTTGTCAGTGATTTTTAAATGTTGCACCAATTTTTTTGCTTCGCCTTTTAGTGCTGTTACTAGTCTATACATCTTTTCTACATTGGACAGATGTATATTATCATGCACCAGACTCTTAAATAAATCGTGAAAAGATACCCATTCATTTATTTCGCCATTAAATTCTGGAATATCAATTTTCCCCAAATGTGCTGAGCTGGAATACTCTGTTTCTCTTATGCCCATGTTGATTGGCTGTTGTATTGATTCCTTTATGCTATCTGCTATAAGCTCAAGAGCACTAAAATATGTATTTTCTGCATTAAGCAAAATTTTATATGCTTCTTTTGACTTTTTAGATTCACCTAACTCATGATGTATTTCTTGAAGCTTTTTGTATGTATCTTGTTTCCAGAAATTTTTCTTTTATTTGTAATTTTTTGTTGGGCATGTCGGCAACGTTAGTTGAAAGTTCTTCATACCAGTCGTTTAACCAATCCGCCATTTCAACAAATTGTTCCCATAATTCATCGTTTGATTCAGTAGCTATTATGTTTTCAAATTTACTTCTTTCTTTTGATGCTTGAGATGTTTCCGCAACGTTTAGTTGTTCCTCCTTAAGTAGGGTATCTTTAATTAAAAGTCGAGCTTCTTCCTGCACTTTTAATAAGGCTTCATAATAATTATTTTTAAAATAATCTTCAGACGTTATGCCAGATGCTAGTAATTTTAAATTATTTGCCGTCAATTCGGCAATAATTTTATCCAATCTTTTTGTTTCTTCTGACAGTCTCGAAGTTCGTATTGTTTTTTGAGATAATTTATCTCTTATATTAATAACTTCTTCTCCGAGTTCCTTTTGCCTTTCGAACAGCTTTTCTTTATTTGTCATTTTAAGACTGATTTCTTTTAAAGTAGTCGCTATTTAGCTACGACTTACGCTTTATTTTATATATTTAGTCGCTGTTTTAGCCACGACTTACGCTTTCAAGTATTTTTAGTATTTACTAGTTCACTTTTTAATTTCGAAGGACCAAATGTTAAATCTAATTCTTCACAGACAAAGATTCAACTTGAATGTTTGTAAGACACTAAAAATTTATTTACAAATTAAAACCTTAAGAGCTAACTTAACAAATCTTAAACTAATGTAGAAGGAAATAATAAGGGTTGTTTACCTGCATGTATCAACGCACATGCGTATGTTTTATCGCACATTAAAACTGAAACCCTAATTATAATTATCTATAGGAAAAACCAACATCATTACTGTAGATGTTAATATTTCTGTTTGTGTGTTTATTAATATTGTTACTATTACAAAATTGGGAAAACCAACATCATTACTGCAGATGCTGGTATTTCTGTTTGTGTATTTACTTATTCTTAATTAGTGGAAAACACATGCATGTTTCTTAATCTTAAAAATATTAGCTGCATATTAACTGCATTGTCTTTCTTATCATTAAATTTAAATTCATGTTTAAGTAAAGTTTAAACAAATATGGTATGAATAAAGAAATTCTTCAGTCGTAGTCAAGTACTCGAACAAAACGTATTTTATTTTTACAAAATACTAACTGGCGCCCGAGCAAAATTTCGGTACATGTTTTAAAAAAATTCAGTGGAAAAATAAATAAAACTTACCCGAGCAAAATTTCGGTACATGTTTAAAAAAAAAAAAAATTCAGTGGAAAAATAAATAAAACGTACCCGAGCAAAATTACGGTAAACATTTTAATAAAATTCAGTAGAAAAAATAAATAAAACGTAACCGAGCAGTGTTAAAATTCAATTGAAAAAAAACACGCATAGCAAAAGAAAGGAGCACAAGAGGGAACCATAGTAAAAAAATTGAAACGGACTAATTCCCCTGTGCCGGCGATTAAAATAAGTACACTAAATTAAAATTAAAGACATTAACTAAAGTGAAAAAAAGAAGAAACAACAAAATTCAATTAAACGTAAATATTAATTATAAACTAAGGACTTAAAATAAGAACTTTAAAAATTTTTTTAAAATAAAAATAAAAAAACAATATAGTGAAACTAAAATATAGCATAAATAAGAACCTTAAAAAATTTTTTTTTTAAATAAACTAAAAACAAAAAAGCAATATAAATGAAACTAAAATATAACATTTAAATTTTGAAGAAATTAGCAAAACTAAACTAAAAAACAAACTAAGTAAGAAGCAATATAAGTGAAACTAAAACATTTAAAACTAACGAACGGTTTATAAACTTCTTAAAAAACACTCACATAGAAATCTAACTGTGCAACGTCTAATCCAAATTCTATAGAGAAGAGAAGAATTTTGCTATTGAAAAACTGTGCATTAAAACTTGAAAGTGTCAAAGGAAGTAAGTCACCAGGCAACGATTTTGCCTGGGCAGCGAGGAAACAACAACAGTACAACACCTACAAAAATAACAAGCAACGGCAACATCCACTATCAACAACATCAAATAGCAACAATATCTCGCCTGCAAAAGGAAAATGACAACAGCAACAACGATAATGATCTTATTGTAAGTGAATTAGAAACGTAAGAGTATTTTAAGTATGTTCAAATTTGAAAATTTTAATAAGAATTTTTTTTAGAAAAATATCACTAAGATAATAGAAACAAAAAAGATAAATAAAAAAACGTAAAATATTTCTTTGTAATTCTACAAGGTTTCTTTTTCAATTTAATAAAATTTTATTCAAATGGCAACTCAAAATAATTTAATCAGAGCTCCGATTCTGAACAATAATAACAATAATGGAAACAATGATCCTCCACCATTTCAAATGAATAGGGAAATAGAACTTGCAATTGCAAGTGCAGTACGTAGGGTATTACAAGAAGAACTGCATCCAGTTCCCACACAACCCACAGATCAGGACGTTAATTTAATTAACGGAGACCTTTCGGGTTTGGATAAGGTCCCTGACGTGGTACGTACACTTAGGGAATTGTCGGGAAACCACACGGAATTCGCTTGTTGGAAGAAAAGTGTGGAGAGAATTTTAAAAATTTATGAACCCATTCGGGGGACTCCAAAGTATTTTGGAATCTTAAATGTGGTTAGAAATAAGATAACGGGTGACGCAGACATTGCCCTTGAATCATATAATACACCTCTCAATTGGGAGTGTATTATTAAGTGTCTTACGACACACTATGCGGATAAGAGGGATCTTGGTACATTAGAGTACCAAATGTCCTCGATGATACAGGGAAATAACAGTGTGCAGGAATATTACAAACAGATTTACGCACACTTATCCCTGATCCTCAATAGCATGTATGGAAGAGAGCGAAGCTTCTATACATTTATTGACCAGAACCTATAGAAATAAGGCCCTGGACACTTTTGTCAGGGGACTTCGCGGCGATCTACCCAGATTATTGGGAATGAGGGAGCCAAAGGATTTACAGGAGGCACTACACTTGTGTCAAAAATTGGAAAACCAACAATTTAGGTCGGTTTATGCCAACTATAGCCACAATACGGTTCCGGCTGTCCAACAGCGCGGACATATTGCCCAACAACGCAGACCAGCTGCACAACATTTTTATTCCCAATTGGCGTATTTGCCACAAAATTTGCCCAGACAGGCATACATTTATCCTCAGTGGCCACATGCTACACAGGGTACATCGAATGGTATTCAAAAAGTTAACAATAGGTCATGGCCAAATACGGGGAATCTACCACCAAGACCAACCCAACCTAAACCACCCATCCCAATGGAAGTCGATACTTCAATTCAGACCAAAGCGGTCAATTATATGAACAGGCCATTCGGGAATGATAAATATTCTGGGGTAAGACCTCCACCAAATTCCTCCCAGATACAGAGGCCAAGTAAATTACAGCGAATCAATCACATCGAGGGTGAAATTGGGGGATAAAGCATACAGGAGAATAATACCTCCGAAGTGTATGTAGCGTTACAGGAGCCTGAGGAAATACAGGATCTGGATGAATATTTGATCGAATATTTCCATAAAGAGGGTACGGAATTTTCCGACGTACATTTTTTAGACTAACGGATTCGACATTGCCTTACTTCCAGTGCAAGACCAACGACGGACGTACTTTTAAATTTTTAATCGACACGGGTTCCAATAGAAACTACATACAACCTTCTCTAATTCGAAACCCTATTCCTAATAAAATCAATTTCCAAGCAAGATCAGTTGGTGGTGATATAACCATCACTCACCATACTTTCGTAAATTTAATTGGATTGCGTTCGGAAAATCTTAAATTCTTTTTGTTGCCATCACTTAAATCTTTTAATGGTATTTTGGGCAACGACAGCTTGAAAAAACTTAATGCTGTTATATTTACTTCAAAGGGCTTCATGCTGATTAACAATTCAATAAAAGTTAAAATAAAACAGCAAATTTCACAATCGGTATAATAAACTTGAGAACGGACCACCTAACGGAAAATCAGAGGAATAAATTGAGGACAATTTGCGGTGAATACCGAAACTTGTTCACGGCACCAAACGAACGACTGACATTTACGACAACGGTACAGGCATACATCAGGACTACAACTGACGACCCAATCTACTCGAAAAGCTATCCATATGCGATAACAATGAAAGATGAAGTAGAGAAACAGATAAGGGAATTACTTGATCACGGCATAATTCGACCATCGAGGTCACCTTATAACTCACCGGTTATAATTGTTCCAAAGAAAATGGATGCCTCTGGCGAAAGGTACCCTATACCGGAAATAAATGAGGTACTTTCTAATCTTGGGAAAAATAAATGGTTCCCTGCATTGAATCTAAAAAGTGGATTCCACCAAATTCCTTTAAGAGACAAAGACATTGAGAAAACAGCATTTTCCATTAATAATGGAAAATATGAATTCACAAGATTACCTTTCGGGCTGAAAAATGCGCCGGCCATATTCCATCGAGCGCTGGATGATATCCTTAGGGAACAAATAGGAAAAATTTGCTACGTCTATATAGACGATATCATAATTTTCGGTCGTGATGAGAGATCTCATCTTGAGAATATTGAAACTATCTTTAATACCTTGCAGAATGCTAACATGAAAGTCCAAATGGACAAATGTGAATTTTTGAAAAAGGAAGTGGAATATTTGTGATTCATTATCTCCACTGAAGGTATAAGGGCGAATCCAACTAAGGTTGAGGCAATCAGGAATCTGAAACCTCCGAATACAATAAAGGAGCTTAGATCGTTTCTGGGAATGTCAGGATTCTATAGACGTTTTATAAGGGACTATGCTAAAATGGCAAAACCTCTTACAATCCTTTTAAGGGGGGAAGAGGGACGTATGTCCAAGACAATGTCATCAAAGATTCGTATAACATTGGACAAAAATGCTTTAGAAGCATTTGGGAAGAAAAAAAATTCACTTACATCAAGCGATGTCATTCTGGCATTTCCAAATCCGGAAAAAGAGTTCCAATTGACTACTGACGCATCGAATTATGCACTGGGTGCGGTATTGGAACAGGAGGGCAGGCCAATTATGTTCATATCAAGAACATTGAATAAGGCCGAAGAGCATTATGCCACGAATGAGAGGGAAATGCTCGCGATAGTATGGGCCCTTAGGGCCTTGAGGAGTTATTTATACGGTCACGCATCGGTGAAGATTTTCACCGATCACCAACCATTGATGGAAGGCCATTTTGGAGGAATACGATTATGAGTTGAAATACAAACCGGGTAGCACGAACGTGGTGACGGATGCCTTATCGAGACCACCACAGACTTCGGAGTTAAACTCAATAACGGCTACTCAATACAGTGCTGAAACTTCACCTCAGAATCTTATTCCGTTCACGGATGTTCCAATTAACGTTTTCAAGAATCAAAAAAATTCATGAAATCTATCCTGCTAATTTTAGCCAATATAGAGCTAGGTATTCTAGAATAATGGTAAAGGACCTGACGTACGACACGGAGCAGGATACTGAGATCATTAATGAGCATAAAAGGGCTCACAGAAATGCCAAGGAAAACAAGACACAAGTATTGCGAAAATATTATTTTCCCCAGATGCAGGCTAAAATAGTGAGAATTGTCAAGCAATGCCGGATATGCATTGAAAATAAATATGAGCGCCATCCAAACAAGATAATTCTGAAGAATACTCCCATTCCGCAGTACCCAGGACAATTTGTCCACATTGATATCTATCATACGAATAACAGAATAATACTGACTGCTGTAGACAAATTCTCTAAGTACGCTCAAGTGAGAATAGTAAAGTCTAGATCAGCTGAGGATATTAAAACTCCCTTACGGGAATTACTTACTTCTTTCGGAGTTCCCGAAAACATTGTAATTGACAATGAGAAATCTCTAAACTCTTCTTCCATTTTATTCATGTTAAAGGATCAATTTGGAATTAAAGTCTATACGACGCCTCCATACTCGAGCACCGTAAATGGTCAGGTTGAAAGATTTCATTCAACATTGACTGAAATTTTAAGGTGCATTAATGCGGAGAAATTACATGATTCTTTTGAAGACCTATTAGATAGTTCGTTAAACAGATATAATCACTCAATTCATTCGACAACCAATAGAAAACCTATTGAAGTTTTTTTTGGGAGAATCAGCGGAACTGAACTGGAACGAAAACAGACAATACGGAAGTTAACGGAAAAACAAGAAAGGGATTTAGAATTCCACAACAGGGATAGGCACGACGGAAAAACGTACAAGGAAAGTGAAGAAATTTTTGTTAGAGGAAACAAACGATTAGGGAACAAACTGATACCACGGTACAGGAGGGAAATAGTGCAGGAGGACAAAGGACAGACAGTTTTGAATGTTTCTAAGAAAATAGTTCACAGGAATCTTATACGAAAATGATGCTTTCATTTCAGGACATTTTAGCTCTCGCGAAGACGGAGTACTTCTACAAGACAGGAAACTTCAAATTGATCCATATTATAGACTTGGAACAGTACGAGACCTTATTGGACCAGATATACAAGACAATAATGCGTGACATAACCAAGAGGGACAATAACTACCAGTTCCTTGTTCATGAAGTGGATACCCTATATAAAATGCTCAGGGAGCTTAGGCCTATACGGAAAACAAGATCGATTGAGATTATAGGGACGGCCTGGAAATGGATTGCGGGAACACCCGACCACGAAGATTTCCAGATGAAATCGAGAACAATCATAGGCAAATTGTTATAAATAGGGCCTTGGAACTGAGGGTCAAGGAGATAACTAGAATGACTAATACTATATTGAATAACATAGGTTCAAGCGACGCACTGAAAACGGAGATTATTAAAAATGTCGAAAGAAAGTTGAAAATAATAAAAGAGTAATTGAACGTAACTAGGAAGCTCTTTGAAGATCAGAATTTCCCTTATTCAAATCTGATTGAGGCTTTAGAATTCGGAGAAATAAAAATTAGTATGAATCAAACGACGCTAATTTATGTCGTAAATTTGCCTAGAACTGAAAAATAAACTTGTAGAAAATTGTTTATAAAACCTGTAAAGAAAAACGAAAAAACAATTAAATTAAATAATGAGAATTTTATAATGTGTAATAATTCTGTAATTGAAATTAAAAAACCATGCAAAATGATTTTTGATATTAGCGTTTGCGGAAATGAAAATCTGGTAAATGTCACTTCATCTAAATGTCTAATTAATTTATTATTCGGCATATCTTCAATATGTCCAACTTCAAATGATCAACACATAGCTACAATAACTGAGCTTTCTCCTGGCCTAATAATGCTGAATGGCTATAACGGCTCGATAGAAGTCGACAGAAAAACTCTCTGGTTAAATGGAACTTATCTTATAAAATATCACAATGCCACGGTTCAGAAAAAAACCGAACTTACTATAACAATGAGATAACTTTATTACAGCCATTACCAGCTATATTGAAAACCACCAATTCCATAGCTAAGTAAAAGAGATGCTGTTTTTGGAAATGTTAAAAGATCTCCATATAAATAATGCTGCGGAGATTCAGCAATTAGTTAGCAATTATAGAACCACACTCACGACAAGCGTCTTAATCCCCAGTGTCTTTGGCGTGGCATTGTTATTGTTATTACTGAAGAAATGGATAAGGAAAAGAAAGGCGTATGAAGTCTCAGTTAAACCAAATAATGGGAAATCTCCTGAAGTTAGTGCTAGTTTTGATACTTACCCATCCAACGAGGACGTTGGAATTTAAGAGGGGAAGAGTTAACGAAATAACCATTTCGTTCTTTGTTGGGTTAATTTATTCTACTTACCTTGCATTTTCGTTAGTTCATTTTGCTTGGTTCAGTTTACACTTAATTATTAATTATCAAAACTGCTGACAATATGTCAGTAGCTTGCAATTGTATTATTTTAAATAAAATTATTACATTCAACATTTTTTATTTTTCGAATTTATTCTATGAGCTAAATTTCAGTTATGTATTTTATAAAGCTTTTTTTGTATAACACTATCAGACTATTATATTGTATTTTCTTGTTACATTTTACCTTAGCTTTCCGTTGTAACAAGAAAATACAATATAATAGTCTGATAGTGTATAAAGTCATTTCTGAAAAATTGAAGGAATATGACTATTACAAAAAAAGCTTTATAAAATACATAACTGAAATTTAGCTCATAGAATAAATTCGAAAAATAAAAAATGTTGAATTTAATATAAAGTAACCTTCAGAAGGAAATAATTCCCAGTTTCTATTTGTTAAAATTATTACTTTATTATCATAAAATTATTTTTGCTAGAATAAGCATAATTGTTCTTTTTAATGTCGAATGAATAAAGAAATTCTTCAGTCGTAGTCAAGTACTCGAACAAAACGTGTTTTATTTTTACAAAATACTAACTTGTATAACATTTTATTTATGTATGTATGTATGTAATAAAAATGAAATGTTGTCTGTTGGCTGATCGCATAACTTGTAACGGCTTGACCGATTTTTTTCTTTAAAATGATCGCCATGGTCCAACTTAGGTTCTTACGGAAAGAACATTTTTCCCCACCCACTTTTACGCCTACTTTTTTCGATTTACCTAAAATCAGAAAACGGCTCCATCGATTTGACTAATTTTTCTTTCAAATGTTCGTATTAATCCATTTAAATTTTTCACCGAAAGAAAAATTTACCACGCCTACTTTTACGCCCACTTTTCCTTTTAAGCGCATAACTTAAGAACGGCTTGATCGCTATGGTCCAACTTAGGTTTTTACGGAAAGAAAATTTTGCCCCGCCCACTTTTTTCTATTTGCCTAAAATCAGAAAACGGGTCCATCGATTTGACTATTTTTTCTTTCAAATGTTCGTATTAATCCATTTTAAGTTTGCGTCGAAAGAAAAATTTACCACGCCTACTTTTGCTCCCACTTTTTCTATTAATCTAAAATCGGAAAACAGTTACACCGATTTTGCGATGCCTTAAGGAAATCAGTTCAAATGTTCCACTGTTGGATCGACAGCAAAAAATATGCATACGACACCCTCATGAAAGCTGAGAAAGATGAAGCTGGAGGGATTTCTTTTCTAGACGCTCCCGGTGGAACTTGGAACACTTTTTTAATCGCGTTAATTTTGACAACCATACGCTCGCAGAATTATATTGTACTTGCACTCGCATCATCAGAAGTGGCATCTACATTGTTGGAAGGTGGTCGAACTGCTCATTCAGCACTTAAGTTGCCATTAAATGTGCAAACCAATAAAAATCCAACATATCGATGGCCAAAATTTTACAGCAAAGCAAACTGTTCGTTTGGCATGAATGTACAATGGCGCATAAAAAATCTTTGGAGGCATTAGACTAAACTTTGAAAGATTTACGAAACAAGCATAGCCGATTTGGAGGTACGATGATTTGTTGGCAGGTTATTTTTGGCAAACACTGCCAGTGATACCACGATCTACGCCCGCCGATGAATTTAATGCATGTTTGAAGTCGTCTGCTGTGTGTTAACACATTAGGAAGCTTTGACTCTGAACATGCGGGTCGAGCTGCAGAACAATCAATCTCGAGACGTATTTTCCAAACAATTGCTGGACATACGAAACGGCAAAATTCCGGTGGATATTTCAATTTCTGCCAGTTCACCGAATCAAAGTCCGAACTCATCCGAAAGGTGTTTCCAAACATTACACAAATTACTGAAATCATGATTGGTTGAGCGAACGTGCTTTATTAGCTGCAAAAAACGTTGATGTCGACGAACTGAATTTTAAGATTCAAAGTGAAATCGCTGGGGAATTGAGGACGTACAAATCGGATCAGAACGATGTCGTCAACTATCCAATCGAATTTTTAAACTCCCTGGAATTACCCGGATTACCGCCTAATAATCTCTAACTAAAAATTGGATCGGTAATCATAATGTTACGAAATATAAACCAACCACGTCTTTGTAATGGCACCCGACTTACGGTAAAAAAATAATTGATGAATAACGTCATCGAAGCAACAATGCTTAAAGGAAAGTACATGGGAGAAAATGTTTTGTTGCCTCGGATCCCAATGATTCCAACTGACATGGCATTCGATTTTAAGGCTTGCAGTTAGTTTTCAGTAAGGCCCGAATATGCAATGACAATCAACAAATCTCAAGGGCAGTCATTGCGTGTTTACGGCATTAACCTTGAGAATCCATGCTTCTTGCATGGTCAATTATATGTCGCCTGTTCCCGCGTCGGAAGTCCATTAGCATTATTTGTTTGTGCACCAGACAACCAAACAAAAAATATTATTTATTCAATGTTACACTAAAACAAAAATGTGTTTATGAACAACATTTTAATTTAAAAATACTTTTATTCCTATTTTTAACGGATTTTAAAAATCGAATGCAAAATTTTTTCTTATTTCGACAGCACAACGTCTGTCGAGTCAGCTAGTATAGTATAAATATAAGCATCAGAATAAAGATTTATAATTATTCCATTCCATATTCCGTGTTTTATTATCCTGAATTTTTACTTTTCCCACTCAAGCGCATTTTACACTAATTGCTGATGTCATAAAATGATGATTGAAATTGTAAATCGAACAACTAATTTGCAGTAATCTAATGAGAGAATAATAAATTCAACACGGCCGCAGCACAAATTTGCAGAGTTCCCACTCTGTAGACCTCACATTCTAATATCCTGTTGTCAAATGAATTATTTCAATTTATTTTTATTATCGGAATCCCAACAAACTTGTATATGGAAACATTCACTTAGGGTTTTGTAAAATAATTTTTTTAGTACTCAATATAAAATATATTCTAATGGGGAAAACTTTAAGAGAAAATATCAATTAAATTGAAGCTTTTCAAATAACTTAAACGTTTATAATGCTTATTTAGTGATAATCTTTAGCATTACTTGTTATCAAATCGAATGACAAATGCTTTGAGATTGAAGAGTAATATTAATGATCGTATGCTAATTGTTTTAAATTACTTGTGTACAAAAAAAATATAGTACACTTCAAGATGTATACACTAACACACTCCCAATAAAAACACATACATATTTTTATTTTTTATCTATTAATCTTTGTCTGCTAGGGTTTCTATTCAGGAAATTATATTTTAAGCCCCTGGCAATTTTTTTGATTTATTACCCTGCAAATAATAGGTCCAGTCCAAACACGCGTGTAAAGAGTAGCCCACAAGGGACTAGAACTAGTCCAAAAGTAACCCAAACGTATGGAAAACACATGGTCTTTTTAACATTACGATGTCCTAGAACAGGACCATATAACCCATCTTTAAAACTACTCCATTGTGTTAAAAAACGAAGACGTGTCGTCTCACTACAAACACTTTTTAACAATGACATGGTCCATGCTTGCATTACATCGGACCAGTCCATGGAGTAGTCCATTTCATGAAATTGGATCAGGTGGTCCAATAATATTTACATGGTAATAGTTTGCAAATTTTGACATTTGAATCAGGCTAAATTTCATTGAATTTAATTTTCATTAAATTATTTCTTGTGAAGAAATTAATTTTTGCAACATGAAATGAATTAAAATTTATTGATATTTTTTATTCTTGGCTGCCGCGGGAATCGAACCCAGGCTTTCACGGACAAGTTACCCTTGCATGTTTCGATTGTAACCACTTAATCACCTCAGAGGAGTTTTCCGTTTAACACTCACAGCCATTGACGACTGCTGCCAGTCAATAGACAATCATCAATCTCTTATGCCCGTAATTTTAACAAACAGATATCTGGTCGTGTTCGTACCTAACAGTTATCTTTACCTATGCGGTAAAAATAGTTTGGTAATTTCAACATTAATTTTGCCTACGTGTTTTTTCCTTTAAGTTTTCTTTAAAAATATGGCAACATCTGTATTTTTATTAATATTTTTAATCAAATGTCAAAAATCGATGGTGTAAAATACACTACAGTTCAACCAGTAGGTAAGACAAACATGTTAAAATTATCAAAAATTCGTTACACCATAGATATCTATACACGGCTAGATATCTGTTTGTAGAAATTACGGGCATTAACCAAATTGTATTTAACCCTTTGGTAAATCGAAATTTGCTTTGAATGATTATCTACTTTAATGTACATATTTGTGTGTTCTTCTTTACTTTTGTTTTTTCATATTTTTTGTCAAGAATTCTTCTTGAAGTTCAAAGTACATTTTTCCGTTTTTCATGTTTTTTTGTCTTTCCTTCTGCTTGTTGACCGTTTTCAGCACAAATTGAAGGACAAATGTAAACATAGAGCTCGTACCATAGCTTTTTAACAATAACACTGTGCTAGTTGAAAAAAAACCGGTCACCTGACGTTTTAACCTAATTCGGGAACGGTGAATCCAGTGGTGCTATCCGTTTTTTTAGGTTAGCTCCGGATTAATGTTCGGCTCTTCCTTGAAAATAGTTACGAACGGTATTGAGAGTTGTTTTCGTCTACACAAACACTAAAATAAATATATATAGTTCCTGGGTGTGTGAGCCGAACGCTAAATAATATTCTGTTTATTTTTAAACAATGGTAATGCAGTATTACCCGGTTAATTACCCCACGCTTAACTACCTTTCACGCTTATTTACCATGAGTTTTAAATCCACGTTTTTTTTCTTCCAGTTTTCAAACAAAAATCCACGTTTAATTGTCACACGCTTAAGCCCTAATGACCAGGGCTGTGGAGTCGTCCGAAAAAAGTACTAACTCCGACTCCAAATGCTGAAATTTTTTAAGTGCGACTCCGACTCCTACTTCGACTCCGACTCCTACTCCGACTCCTACTATAATCTTGATGCTAAATGTATATGAGACTCAGTGATGTTAACTTTTATTTTTTCATTACCGTACGGCCTTCTAAAAATTAGAGTTTTTGAGGAGCAATTACCGTACGCAAACATTAATGTGCTGTTTCCAAATGACAGGCGATTGATTATGTAGAAAAATTTATCAGGGGTGTGCTGGAAATCGCAAACGCAAAACGCAAGAATTTGAATGTTGTTTTTAATTAACTTTAAACCTAATTCTTATAATTTTTGGTTTAAAATCCTGTTTAATAGGAAAATATTTGTTAAACATTTGTCATAAAATTCTTTTATTACAAAAATCTTATTTAAAAACGACTTTTAAGATTCTTGCGTTTAACGTTTGCGATTTCCAGCACACCCCTGTATATGAAAAGCACTCAGTCCATCGCCTGTCATTTGGAAACAGCACATAAGAGCAGTATTCATAAACCATTTATTTAAATTTTAAATGTGTTTTAAGAATATAATTTTTATTTTGGAAATTTTTTTAAAATTTTTTATGCCGAAAAACTTTGGAGTCGGAGTCGCGAGTTTTTGTGGGTACTACGACTCCGGCACAAAAACATCAACTCCGACTCCACAGCCCTGGTAATGGCAACTACTTTTTTTCGTCTTTTTTTAATCTGAGATTGAAAGAGTGAAATGCATGGTTAGAGAGAGACAAATACAAAAAACATAAACAAATATTTTTGTTAATTTTCACAGCCAAAATTTATTTTTTTGTATGTATATTTTTTTTTTTTTTTAGCGAGAAACCAACACTCAGGGGATGCCCCCTATATATGCAGTGCATTGTGTTGATCAGGAAAATAAGGTTTGGGAAGGAGGAAAGAGGGAATAGTGTTTGTGGACATTTGACTTGAATCTTAATAAATTATAAGTACCGGGGAAGACCTCTGCGGGAAGTTTATTCCACATACGGATAGTTCGACTGAAAAACGAATTTTCTCTATAATGCGTTGTGCGAAACACAGGACAATCGACTTCAAACGGATGTGATCCACTAGATGAGCGAGTATTACGAAGAAATACTCGGGCGGGTGGAATAAGTTCACTCATCACAGTGGAACACCTCCCATGGTAATATCGATAGAAAAGTGTCACACAACCCACATTCCGACGATGCTCCAATGAGTCAATAGAGTTGGATACCCTACTGTAATTGATGAGCTTCACCGCCCTCCTTTGTACACGGTCCAGAAGGTTCAAAATAGACTTTGAAGCCCCTGCCCATATATGGGAGTTGTATTCCATCTTCGGTCGGATATAGGTGGTATAGATAGTAAGGAGATCGGACGAAGTGAAGTAAGTCTTGCACCGTTTTAAAAAACCTAAACACTTGAATGCTTCTTTCGACACTTTAAAAATGTGTTTATTCCAGCGGACATCGCACTGTATTCTCATGCCCAGAACATCAAGAGTATCCGATTCTTCAATATCAATGCCACCCATTACTACAGATGACATAGTTGGTCCCACGGCCCGTCTGTGGGTCAACATACAACATTGGGTCTTGCGTGCATTAAATTCGACCCTATTCGCTTGACCCCACTCAGAGATTGCAGCTAGGTCCTGATTAAGAGTGTCATTCATATTCTGCCTTTTGCCCCCAATCTCAACAAGGCTTGGCCTTTGATCGAAGGAATATGAATGACAAATGTTGCTGTCATCTGCAAAAGAGTAGATAGGATTTGAAGTATGACTAAGAAGGTCATTAAGAAATATAAGAAATAGCGTAGGAGAAAGGACAGAACCGTGCGGTACCCCTGAATTCAGCTGAAACTCGTTTGATGCAATCCCATCTATAACAACACGTATAGTGCGATCACTGAGGAAACTCGATATAAATCGAGAGAAATCATTACCGACACCAAAAGCAATAACCTTTGACACAAGCGCACCATGCCACACCCGATTAAACGCCTTGGAAATATCCAGAGCAACCACTTTGCATTCACCAAAGCGGTGAATGGACCGACTCCAACGTTCTGAAAGAAACGCTTACAGGTCTCCTGTAGATCGGCTACCACGAAAACCATACTGTCTGTCACTGAGAAGTGAATTCGTCTCCAGATATTTCACAAGATGGTAATTAACCATGCTCTCCATCACCTTCGAGAGCGAAGAGCAAATTGCGATTGGGCGGTAATTTTCAGGGTTAGTAGCTCACCCTTCTTGGGGATTGGCTGAACATTGGCCACCTTCCAGCAAGAGGGAAAGATTCCCGCACGATACGAAGAGCTGAAAAGGTTGGCCAACGGACGAGCTAATTATTTATGATTTTTGTAGATTTGTTTACTATTAGTGTTTTTTTCAATGATGCCTATTTGTCAAGCTTAAGAATTAACTAAAATAGCTACATATATTCGAGTATAAAAGTAATATATTGGCACCAAAGAGTCATTTTAAGCTTGAAATGTCAATTTTAAGCAGTGTGGCCATATCCAAAAATATTTTACAGCTAAATCGGCTTAAAAATAATGCTAAAAAATGCTAACAAAAATCGTAAACTGCCAAAAAATAATGCTAAAGATTAAATTGTTTTATTTTTTTGTTATTTTAGTTAAAATACCTATAATATAATCTCACATCGTATCAATAAATCAAACTGATTAAAAAATAACAATATAATATTTATAAAACATAAAAAGTCTTAAAACTATAAAAGAAATATATTTCAGTCTTTATATACGTACAAAAAAAGTTTTTAAACAAAAGGTACCATACCATAACAAAAAATCAAAGGAACTTGACCCATAAATGGGAATTATTTAGTATTTTAATAAAATTTATATAACATGTTTAATAAAATATTTCATTTTATAAATTAAATACGTCATCAAATGAATATTCATTCTTCTTCAGCTTTTGAAGAATCGATCAAGATATCATTATAATATATTAACGTCATTCTGTTTCGAATTTTCGTTTTTTAGATATGTATACCACTAAAACCCAATTTTAACTTTCGCGTTGCTAACTGGCAAAACCAAGAACTGCATAGCAAACGAAGCTAATTCACTGATTGGTTTTTTATATAATGAATTTGTATATCCATATACATTTATCCAAAAATCAACTGTCATATGAATTTGGTTTCAGCCACTGATGTTCCAAAGTTGTAATTTCTTCTACAGTGAAATCAATATTTTCTTCTTTCGTTTGCTTAATTTGCATTTATTAGTTTTTAAACGGTTTTCTAAGATGACATATAAATTGAGCTATAAAATCTCGGCATGTAATTCATATTTGTTTTTTTCTCTTGCAAAAGTTATGCTATCTCCAAGTCGAATTTATTATAGGTATGTAGTCTTAAAAGCCCTGATGTCAAAAATTTTTTTTAATATCTTTGTTTCTGTGAAATAAAACCATTTCTGTTTATGGCACTTTACAATGATTGTACATAAACAAATTGCTTGTGGTTTTTGTACGAGTTGTAGTACCGAGATTACCTGGAATGAATTCGCCTTGCGTATCTCTTTTCGATTCCAAAAAATTCAAAATCGTAATTGAGGGAAAAAATCGTCTTAACATGAATTTAATGGATCAAACTGATCAAATTTTAAAACCATTTGATATGAAAGGTCCTTTAAAAGATTGTACAGTTTCTATAGCAAAAAGTAGGGGATTGTATTTGCATTCAACAAAAGTGTGTGGTAGTTTTTCAAAAAAAGATTACTTTAATATTCTTAAATTAAATAATGCTAAATATGTAGTTGAAAAATGCTAAACAAAATGCTAACTGCTAAATGAAAAATTTGCAGCTAAATCAGACAAAAAAATGCTAAATCTAGCTGCAAAAATGCCAAAATGGCCACGCTGATTTTAAGACACAATTTTTTTAATTTTTTTTTTTTTTTGACAGATTGCACTTTTTTTTATCGATAACATGTATAAACATTTCGACATTTTTGGATTTTTATGTATATAGTTGATATCTTTGCTATTGATAACATTTTATATTACAGTATATTTGCTCTGTTCTTCAAAATTTTAAAAAGTCGAAAAAAAGTATGTGTCATTAGGGCTTTAATTACCCAATTCGTGTAATTTCCTTAAAAATTAAACTCCAAAACAAAATTACAGCTAAATTTCATTCGTTTAATTGCCTCAGTATTATTTGACAACAACACAGCATAATGCAACCTAGTTTACATGTTAATATTTAAAAATATGCACTCAAATTTTTTTTAAAAAATATGCCAAAAAACAAGATATGGCTTATTTAAATGAAAAATATTTAACATTTAACAGGATAAAATAGCTTGAATACTTACGCAAAAAAATAATAAATTTGACTTTAATTAACCAATTCGTTCAGACAATTAAATGTTTTACCAATGTTGCCCCTGCAAAAGAATTGATCTTATTAGTTAACGGATGCCACACAAATTTAGTCAATTAAAAAATGAATTGCATAAATTAAAAAAACACAACATATGCACAAACATTTAAATTAATGTGTTTTTATTAAAAAAAATAATTGCAGCGAACAATAAATTAATTGAAAAAATTAAAATACATCAGAAAGAACCCAACCAATTGTAGGGGAATGTAAGAAAAGATAAACTCACTGTTTATTGTTGGTGTTTTGTTTTGGCTTTGATATTGTTACAAGTAAGACTTTGAGTGTTTATAATTCTTATTCGCTTTAGGGTTTTATTTGTATAATATTTTTGGCCTTTCTAAAATCTCTGGAAAAGATTTCCTGATGAACTGGCCTAAGCAACCAGTGAAATGCGCATAGAAGCTAGCTTTCCCTCAACAATAAATTTCAGTGTATTTATCAAATATGAAAAACTGGGAATTTAGCACGTCATACGGAAATCGTATTAATAAACAATTAATGTTTTAATTGAACAACTTTTGGCAAATATTTTTCTTGTGTAGGGATTGATATTTGAATGGAAGCTGTACACAGAAAAAATTATTTTTCGAATTCAAACAAACAATTTGTAGTATCAAAACATTTTTTGTCTGAAATCGGTCCTACAAACAAATTCGCATATTCAAACAATTTATTTGCATTTTGTTTATTAAAAAAAACACTGATTTTTTCAAACAAATAATTTACAGAATCAAACAAAAAGTTTACTGAAATTCATATAAATTTCAAACAAATAATTTTGCTGAATCAAACAAAAAATTTTTGCACAAGCAATGACGCGCACCCAAGCTATCACTGAAGGAGATGATGAAGGCAGAAGCAGAGCGGCGGCTGGCTTTAAGACACATGTTTTGTTGGAATAATTTTTGAACGAAGTCTTGTTTATACACACAATGTTTTTCTTCATCACTCATTGTTGCTGTATCCTTTCCTTGGCTAAAGAAGAAGAAATGTAACAAACAACGGCAGCAGACCGACTCGATATGTTTTTCGTCATCATTTTATTTTTGTATTTGATGTAGGTATTTAAGTAAACAGTTTTCAAAAATTGAATACGGGATTTTGTTTTTCATTCTTTTTTTCCAATTTTGAAACCAACCAAAAATTTATTTTGTTTCTTATAATGTTGTTGTTGTTTCTGTGGTTTAAAAAAGAATGAAACCTTTTTTTTACCTGCTATTTTTTTTTTTTTTTGTTTTTTTACTAATAACCTCGTCGCGCTATTTTATCATATTTCTTCTTGTTGTACTTTTTTAAAGCGTCCAAAAATAAACTGTATGTGTTTTTTGTTGTTGTTCTTATATTTCGTATAAAGAAGTGTTGCTTACGATCAAATAAAAAATGCAAAAAACGACAACATTAAAGAGCGTTAAATATTTCCTACAAAATTATGAAAAATTGAAACCAATAGCGCGTATATTATATTATTGAAAAGTTGTCAACATTTTTGTTGGTTAAATAAAAATCAAACAAAAATATTAATTGAATCAGTAAAAACATTTGTAGAAATTAAAAAAAATTTCAAACAATCGTTTGTTTGAAAATAATTCGGCAATAATTTTTTCTGTGTAGGTTTAAATAGTTTAAATAGTTAATGAACATAAAGAAAGAAGTTTGATGGGGATTAAATATGTGATATTATAGACCGATTCTCACAATTTACGTAGGTTTCGTTCTTATGACAATTTAAAGGTTTACATGGACAGACAACCAGCCAAATAGACGGGCGGACACGAAAAGGCTTAATTGCAAGCTTCTACTTTACAACTTTATTTTAAAGACAATCTGGCGCAACGGTATTCAAGTATTGGGCGTCGGCCTCTAATATCGAACCAATTCAAAGGCGCCAAAATAAAAATATACCGGTCCTGTTATATTAAAAACTCAAACATTCATAAGGATCTCAATGTGCCCTTAATAAAAAATATTTTCAAAGGCTTGAAACACCCCAATCCACTAGCTCGGAATATTTTAAACCATGGCGGCCACACTCGCTTGAGAAGAAGAGACACTGCAGCACTCACCGAATCAGAAGAGCGATAAACACCTTCATATAGGCTTACCAGATCTAATTTGCCAAAAAGCTTGACATTGACCAAAAAAAAACTTGATTTTGAAAACAAACTTGACAAATAAAAACACTCATACTATTGTTTTTTATTTAATTTTTAATTATTTTTTTCATAAAAATTATTAGAATAAAAATAACAGAAGCAACTTAAAAGAAACAAAAAACAATAAAAATTCAGTCTTTATATATTTTAAAAATACATACATAGGTTCTATTTATTTTGCCACATATATGTCGTATTCTTAGATACAGAATTAATTAATTCTCTACCATCGGGTGTTGTTAAAGTTTTTGCAATCCTTATTAAAATTTATTCATATTAATAGTTCGGCTTTTAATAGATCTAAGGACATTCTATTCCTATCTTTGGTATATAAATTATTTAGAACACTAAATGCTTTTTCACAAAAGGCATTGCTTATTGGGATAGAAAATGAGATCAACTTTTTTAAATTTTGAAGATTGCTTTCTGCACACTTTTTTAAAAAATATGACCATATTTTATCATTTGGTAAAATATCGTAAACTTCTCGAAGAACACAGTAATCGGTATACAGTTTATTATTGGCAATGTCATTTGATATACCTTATAATTGCGGAAGCTCTAACAGCTTATTCCAAGTAACAAGGGACTTTTTTATATTTAAACATTAAATTTGATTGTATATTGATGTTTCTCCAAAATCATTCCGTTCAGCTAAATAACTGGTAGCTTTTTTAAGAAACTCCATAAAAATTATCATTCATACGGCTTTGAAAAGTGTTCATAAGTTTTTCCATTACTTTATGTAGTTCTACAATTGTGCAGGAGTCACTTTCTAAAACTAATGAAGCAACTTAGAACTCGTGCATCACATTATTAATGAAATATAAATATGCCTCGGATAAACCTTCAATTGTGCATTCATCATCTTCATTTGTTAGTTTTATGTCGGAAATTGCACATGCTACGAATTCCCAAAGAACTTTTCGGCAATTTTTCTTACCTTTTTGTAAAAAATATCTTTTTATTTTTTTTAAGTATTATTACATAGCTAAAATAAATTTGAGAAAAAAAATTAACTTACAAAAAAGCTTAACAAATCACTTTTTCACTTGACGCGCATTAAAACACTTGACAATCAGGTCAAATAAGGCCCATCTGGCAACCCTACCTACTTATGTGAACATAAACCGTGATGACGAAATTTTGTCTGGCACTGGCTAGACATATATAATGTATTAGGATAAGATTTGATTAATTCTTGTTAGATCATATTAAATATATGTGACCTTCTCCGAGAAAAGGGACCTAGTCTCTTTGAAACCGGGTTTATACTTAAGAGTGGATTCTGGTTCCTAAAAGGGTGTAGAATAAGACAAAATGCGTTTTTCTCAAAAGGTAATCGGTCTAGAGGTATTTTCCTCTAGTGGTCGTTCATTGTATTGCCTTATGCTCGCAATTGCCTTTGCATTATTTTTACATGATTATAAAAGGATTCGACATTTTAGTCCCTATGTAAACATATAAACATTTTGTCAAAAAGGCCTCTAATTAGGAGTAAAAAGAAGCACATCTGAGCTATCAATACCACCGGAAATTCTTCTTGTTTGTATTCATAACATCTGGCGCGAAGTATTAGCAAGTAAACTTGCGGCGAAAAACTGTGATTATGGTCCCTATTACGGTTCACAACTCAACGAAGTTGTATTATGGTTTACAACTTTGCTATATTGCGGTTAACAAAAACATAACAAAATTTACAACTGATCACAACCAGTTGTCTTAATTACAACTCAACTGAGTTGCGTTATGAACCGTTATAGGGGCCTATAGCTGCTGTTACATGTTTTCATTGCTGTATTTGAAATAATAACATATTATGGATTTTTTTTCTATCGATATTTTAAGACTATCGATAGTACTATCTGTTGAAATGGGTTTTCCGAGGCCCCCAGAAAATTATGGGGGCTTGGTTGGTTTATATTTCTGTCAGGTATTCTTATTATAATTTTGCTATTGAAATTCAACCATATCGGTCCAAAAATGTCAGAGATATGGGCAATAAACCACTACTACCTCAAATATTTTCCAAAAATCTCTTTTTATTGTTGTATTTTTATTCCTTTTTTTCTGTACATCTGGAGAACGGCAAGAGCCAAAGTTTCAAAATTAGGTACACACATTTAGGTTATCAATACACACCATCCCACAAAATGTGGGCGGGATTGGAGAAGTGGGCGTGGTACCTCCCGTGAATTTTCGGACTGTCATATAACCAATGGTGACGACTTATGTATCAAAAGATCGGAAATCTTAAGTAGAAACTATTTTATGAAAATTTCGGAAAAATCGATTCAGATACCAAAGATACGCTTTATCGGGAACCATAGATCTTCACGAGTTCACCTTTTATAGTTCAAATTAATGGTAAATGTGTTCTTTAACACGTCGGAACATAAATATGTCAAATCGGCTAACAAATGGCTGAGTTATAATCAAAATACTGAAATCCCAAAAATTAAATTTTTTTATACCCTTCACCACAGGTAAAAGGGTATATACATACAACTTTGTTATTCCTTTTGAAGTTTCTACAATATTGATCCTACTCCCTATAAAGTATATATATTCTGGGTCCTTATGAAAAGCGCAGTTCAAAACCGGTTGTCTCTTATTCCCCCCCCCGGCATTTGTTTACATATATTAGCATAATGCCCAATATGATTTTCGTTATCACCCTTCTTTATTATTTCATCTATTTAGCGAAATAATTTTAACAAATAGAAACTGGGAATTTTTGTTTATTTTTGCTACTTAAAAACACCAAAAAAGATAAACCTACGGTATGACAACACTGCCTATACTAAAAGGAAACAAACACACACACATGGTGCAAACCATTTTAGTGAATATAGCCCCTATTACGGTTCACAACTCAAACAAGTTGATTTGTAATTTTTGTTTTATGGATTACATCTTTGCTATATTGCGGTGAACAAAAACATCAAAAATAATTACAACTCATGTTGAACCGTTAAACGGGCATATTTCATTTTAATGATAACACTGTGTGTAATATTTTAAGTCATGGAAAAATAACCATATACGGACAATGAATAACCATAAAGGATCAAAAAAAAGACCCGTGTCTCCCAGTTTTTCCCCAAATCATGCACTTTTTTATGGGCCCTAAAAGATTTGGGGCCCCGGTGTAATTTTTGCAAAAAATTGATAATTTTCTCAGGCTCATATCTTGCAAACCGTTCGGAATTTTGATTTACCCTCTGAGACAAAGTTGTAGCTCTTGCCATAAAAATTGTGAACATATAAAATTAAAAAAAACTTTATCTTTAAGATCAAAATCGTAAAAAACTTAAAAAAATTCGATTTTTTTTTACCTTTTTTCCCTGTTCAGGTCCATAGGTAGCAACCCTTCAAAATTCAAGGAAACAATCCACCACAAAAATGTAAATAAGATCTCAGTTAACAACTTTTTAGAACATATGAACTTTCTAGGAATGATTCTTAGCACCGTTAAGGTATCCGCAAAAGTGAAATATTTCCCGAGAATTCAGTTTTTTTTACTTTTTTCCACTGTTCAGGTCCATAGATAGCAAACCGTTAAAAATTTAAGGAACAATTAACTACAAAAATGTACCTTAGATCTCAGTAAACAACTTTTTAGAACACATGAACATCCTAGGAATGATTCTTAGCACCGTTTAGGTAGCCGCAAAAGTGAAACATTTCCCAAAAATTAAAACTAATTTTTTTTTACCTTTTTTTCCACTGTTCAAACAACTTTTTAGAACATATGAACATCCTAGGAATGATTTTTAGCACCGTTTAGGTAGCCGCAAAAGTGAAACATTTCCCGAAAATTTAAATTCAATTTTTTTTACCTTTTTTCCACTGTTCAGGTCCATAGGAAGCAAGCCGTTAAAATTCACGTGATCACGCACCGACCGCAACAACACAGGCAAAGCAGTAAGCATAGCACACGCATCAAGGGACGCAGCCCACAATATAAAAGCAACACGACACTCACATCGAGGCATTACACAGCGCGAAGTCAACGAGAGCTCAGCGGTGAAAGTTATAGAGAAAGTGCAGCATAATTCGCATACAACATTGGCAACTGACAATTTCAATATGTCGCGACCTAAGAACAACAAGGTTCTAACTACACCAAAGTGTGTTTTGTGAAAACTTAACTTGAATGTTAAATATAGTTTAGTTGTTATAAGCAATTTTATTTTGGCAATCACAATTAACTAATTTGTTTCAATTTGTTGAAATAATTTAAACCTGAAAGATAATCCCGATTAAGTTTGTAGTTTTCTGGAATTTTGCATTTAAAAAACGGGGTAGAACTTTGATGCTCATTTATTTGGCACAATAACTTGGAACTACAATGTTCTATGAGCCACATAGAACCTTGTGGATCTGTAAGAACTTAAAATTATCACTTAGAACTTTGTTGCATTAATTTATTTTGACACAAGACAAGATTTTATTTGTTTATTTAAGTCTATTAATGGGTTTTACTTCTTTAAATTAGAATATTTCCAAGAATGTTTATTAATAAATTAAAAAGGAAAAATAATATGGCTACCAAATTCACACTGCCGGTACTAAATTTTTAGGAAACAATATAACAAAATGACATGAATGTATTTAATTAATTTATATTATCCACTATTTGAAGCCTCTGAAGTCATTTTTTTTTCTTGGTGTAGAATCCACTAATGTTGTACCTAAAAAGATAAAAATCGGAATAAAATTAAATCAGTAGAGATAAAGAAAACATTTTTTACATACATATTTTAAGAATTGTTCTGTAATATGATATCTCAGCTGTCCCCATATATTTGAACATTGCTATTAGATGACTCGATTTTTCCTTAGATATGATTCTTTGTTCTGAGATTGGCTCAATAACTTGTGGCACATTGGGAACATTTGGAAAAACATTTTTGTTTCTACGAAGCTTAACTCCTTGCTTTCTTATGCTTACAGATTTCAAACTTTCAGATTTGTAATCTAAAGAATATTCAAGTTCATGCTCTACCCCCTTAAGGTTAAGAATTTTCAGTGAACTAAATGGAAAATGTTTATAGTCAAAACAAGTTTTTGTATATTTGCTAAAACTTCTGAAATCTGATGATTTCATTTCAATTATCACAAACGAATTTTTGCGGTTCACCTTTTTGAGAATTCTTAATAGTCCAATTGGTGAAAAATATTCGTTAACCGACAAACATTTCTCTATTTGACTATGAGCATTTTCAACTTCCTGTAAAGCCGAATGCCCTGGTAAGGAATATTTCATAGTAATATTTTCTATTTGAGGATGTGTTTTTATGAAGTGTGGTATTGCTAGAGTCATGATTGAATTTTTATTCTGAGGAACACAAGAATCGCTCCATGTTATTAAAATAGTTATATTGTTATCCTCACAAACTTTTTCCAAAATCTTCCATAAAGCTGAAGCTATATCATTACCACTTCTTCCACCTGTATATTCTGTCCATATTGCACAATATATTTTCTTTGTAGTGGACAATTGTGCTGTCAAATTATATGTACACAGTTTGGAATGATAAAATATTGGACCAATTTCAGCCCGAGGACAAGATAGAACATTTTGTAGATCGAAAGTTAACACAGGAATACCAGATTCTTTATCCAAATCTTTCTGCTCTTTCATCATGACATATGATGAAACATTGTTCTATCTTCAACATTTTTCATTTAGTTAAGGAACACAAGGTTCTATCTGGTTGTTAGAATTTTGTTTACCAAATTATTATACAAAAATGCATAGTTAGAACTTTGCTGCTTTGGGTATCTCGTAAACGGCTAGAGATATCTTTAGGGCGATAGCAGTAATCGAAAGAGCATACCAATTTTAGTACGATGTGATATATAACTCAATTTATCAAAAATTGTCAGTTACAACCTTGTTGTTCTAAGGTCGCAATGTATTGTAAAAAAATTGATTCGTTTTGCTACGTTTGCGGTCATCAAATCAGGAAAAAAAAGTTCTACAAGATTTCAAAAGGAAAATAATCTTTTAACTAGTGAATTCAATAGATCATATTATAATAAAACTAAACTTCTGTTTTATTTTTATTTATAGTTGTTTATTAGTTGAACAGCCGCTTTTGCGGCTGTTCTATTAGGTTTTTCTTTTCTGAATGAATATTCTTAAAATTACTTAAATCTAAGTACAAAAGAATTTACTTATACTAAGGCATTTATTCTATAAACAAAGTATCATAAATATGATACTTTGTTCAATGCCACTTACAAATAATTTTAAGTCATTGTTGGGAATTAGCTAGTCAGCATAATCCCAACAATGAGTTTGGTGTGTGTGGACATTGTTGCTTCAACAAAGTGTGAAGCCCGTGTTACATACAGAAGGTACGATAACAGCGACTAGTCAAACACACTACATCTCCCTTTTTCGGAAAAGAATAATCAATACGAATAATTGATTATTCTTTTATATATTACAAAATTTTGGTTACATATAGTTTTCTTAACGTAGGGGCTATTTGTATGGTTCCTATAGCTTATACATTCCCTTCCCCCTTTTCTTTTTTTTGAAGCATGGGAAAGAAAGAATTTCCCATGACCATTTTCAAAGGGTAATAAGAAAAAAAATTTTATTTGGAAGAACTATAATTTAATAATTAATGGAATAAACAAATAAATATTTGTTTTGTCTAAAAGGAAATTTTAGAATTTGTTAATTCTAATTTTGCTTATTATATTTGTATATAATTATGTTTGGTAAAAAAAATTTACAATAAACTTGAATAATTTTTTTTTTGACTAAAATTAAAAAAATCTAACTAAAGGTTCTAACCTATTTATTATGCTCCAAATCGAGCAGAGGATTAACTACAGAAAATTAAATTGTATGCCCAAAACATACGTGGTCAAATATAATAGGTGGCCATTTCTTGTTTTAGTTAGGCAAAAGAAATGGTCAAAAGAAAACTAAAAGAAAAAGTATTATTTAAATTAATTTAAAATATTTTATGGTTAATAATGAGCATGTTTACTCTAACAAAAAATATTAGTACAATATTAGTAAAAAAAAAATATATATGTATAAAATAAAAAAATGTTTTTTTTTTCGATTTTCTAACTGAGAGACTACGCGTCACAAGGGGAAATTTCTCCACTATGGAGTCTTTTGACTCTGTTCTTATGGACAGTGAACAGTTTACCGTTAGTGTCCATCAATGTGACATTATTTAAGATGTCAATTTCTTTTGCTGTGAAGGGTCCTTTGTAGACCGCATCCAGTTTATGTCCTGCTTCATTGCGGACTAGAACGGAGTCATTAATATAGAGTGTAGTTGGATTTGAATTTTCATTGGAAAACTTCTGTCTTAGAAGTTTAGCATTTTCAATGAGACTAGCGGCTCTACGTTGTGCTACTTGGAGTCTGAATTTGACTTCCTTTTCAGAAGCATCAACGTTATATATTGGGTCTAAACTATTAGTATTGGTAAAATCTAGCTCTCTGGGGACTTTTCCATAGATTAATTCAAATGGACAATATCCATGAGCTGTAGATGGAGTTGTATTATAACAATATACAAAAAATTTTAACCAATTATCCCAATCGGATTTATCTGATGACACATAAGATCTTAAATACTCGTTGAATGTTCTGTGAGATCTCTCAACAGTACCGAGCGTCTCATGATGGTAGGCTGTAGAGTTTAATTTCTCTATCTTCATCAGTTTGCATAGCTCCGTTAGTACTTGATTTATATATTCAGTACCTTGGTCAGTTACTATGGTGTTCATAGGACCATATATTAAAATAAAACCTTCCATAATTGCTTTCGCAACATTTCTGGCTGATTTATTTATAATTGGGATAGCCACTAAGTATTTTGTTAAATCGCACATTATAGTCACAGCGTATTCATTCTGTGAATCTGACCGAGGGAGAGGTCCTATAGTATCGATTATCACTCTTTGAAAAGCTTTTAAAGGAGTAGGTGTTAAAACGAGGGACTCCTTGCCGTTAACCGTGGTTTTGTTGGTTTGGCATTGAAGGCAAAGTTTGACATATTTGGCTATGTCTCTAGTCATGCCTTTCCAATGGTATTGAAGTCTTATCTTTTTAATCATTCGAGTTATGCCTGGATGTCCACCAGTAATGGGATCATCATGATATTTATGCATAATTCTCAGTTTTTCAGAATCAGAAGAAACTTTGGTAAGTTTCGGAACGAGCACAATAGTTAAATTAGAATCTTGCAAGATTATATTACCTTTACTTTTGAAGGTTTCAATATCTGTTCCTAGGTAAAATAGCATACTGTCATCTAGTGAGAGTAGCAATGTTGTTAGACCAATATTATTAGCTATTTTTGCAAGCTTTAGTAAGAGGTGACCTAGGTCGACTTTTCTATTAATAATGAGGTCCGTCAACTTAAAATTGGAAAGAACTTGCTCTCCCTTATGGATAATTACTTTATCCTTAGTAAAATACAATCTAGGTATTTTACGGTGCTCATGGGCATTTATAGCCTCATATATTTTTAAATTGTCTGATTCTTTTGGCGGTGTAAAAGAGTTATTTTTTATTGACCTGCCTGCTTTAGTCTGAAGTCTGGTTGTAACCTTCAGAACTGTGTTGACTTCAATGTTCTTAATATCCTGGAACTCTATGCGTGACAGCGCGTCTGCCACTGTATTTTCCTGACCCCTAATATACTCGACTACAAAGTCGTATTCCTCGAGGTCAAGTCTCATACGCGTGAGCTTTGAGGAGGGATTCTTTAATGAAAATAGGTAGGTGAGTGGTCTGTGATCACTTTTGATCACAAATTTTTTGCCGTAAATGTAGGGTCTGAAATATTTAACAGCCCAATGTATTGCAGTTAGTTCTTGCTCTATGGTAGATTTGTTACTTTCGCCTTTAGTGAAAGATCTAGAAGCGTATGAAATTGGCATTAGTAAACCTTGTTTTTCTTGACTAAGGACAGCACCACAAGCGTGTTTGCTTGCGTCTGTAGTGATAAAAAATTCTTTAGAAAAATCAGGGTATTGTAGAATTTTGGGACTTAATAATTGGTTTTTGAGGTATTGAAATGATTTTTCACAGTCTTCATTCCATTCAAAAGGTACATTTTTTTCGATAATCTAGTGATATGTCTGGATGATTCGGCAAAATTTGGTATGAACCTTCGGTAATAATTACAGAAGGCTACGAAGAGTTTAGCTTCATCACCATTTTTTGGTGTTGGATAGTTTTGAACTATCGAGAATTTGATGTCATCAGGCAATATACCTTGATCAGTACATTTATGGCCTAAAAATGTTACTTGTGTACAGAAAAATGAACATTTATCTGGGTCAGATTATGTTTTCTGCATAATTCAAACACATTTACTACTAGGTCATCCATATACACGAATGCTTGCGCTGGAGATAGACCTGAGAATGCTAGTGACATCATACGTTGGAAGGAATTCGGAGCTATTGTAATACCATACGGCAATCTTTTAAATCTGAAAGATCCTTTATCTGTAGAAAAGGATGTAATATCTCTAGATTCTTCTTCAAGTTCTATTTGAAGAAATCCTGACATCAGGTCAAGACAAGAGAAGAATTTAGCTCTACCTAATTGATCAAGAATATCGTCTATTCGAGGTAACGGAAATTTATCAGCTACTAAATTTTTATTAACTGCTCTGTAGTCTACTACTAATCTCCATCTCTTTTGAGTGGTACCTGGTAAAGGTTTCTTTGGTACTAAAAGGATGGGGCTATTATGATCCGAAATTGATGGTTCAATAATATCGTCTTTAATTAGCTTATCAACCTGGTTGTTTACTTCCTCTTTTTGGGAATGAGGTATTCTGTAATTTTTGATATAAACAGGTTGTGTATTATTTACTTTAAGCTTTTGCTTAAAAAAATTATTGACCGATATATGTTCAGATTCTAGGGCAAAAATATCTATAAATTCATGGCATAAGGATTTTAAATCTTTTTCAACAAAAGGTGGAAAGTTCCTGGAAAGTCTTTCCATTTTTTCTTTGGAGTTGGTAGGCATTAAATTTTGTTTTGCAATTTTATAATTTTTAAGATTTTCTGTAACAAGTTTAATATCAGAAATTATTAAATCTTGTTCAGTGGTATTAATAATTTTTACTGAAGGATTTTATTTTGAAGTTATTGTATTTGCGACATAAACGCCGTCTTGAATTGTTTGATAGGGTATCAAAACAGTTTGGTCTGACGATTCAAAAGGTATTGATCTTATAACTTCAGATCTGGCAGGAAGTGATATTGAATTTATGGAAGGACCATTTCTAAGTGGTATTCCAATGTCATGATCAATTTCATTTGATCGAATAATCATTAAATCTTTATCATTGGAATATTGTAAAATACAATTATACTTTCGTATGAAGTCCATACCAATAATTCCATCTGTCTGTATCTTAAAATCATCTCTGACTACATGGAAAATATGTTTTATTAAATATTTGTCTATTTTTAATTATGAATGTACACTGCCTAACGTTGAAATTATGCCATGGCCAATGCCATTTAAATTTTTTCTATTATAAACATTTATAAATTCATTTAGTACCTGGTTGTGATTGATAATTGAAATATCAGCGCCTGTGTCTATTAAAAAATTTGAAGTAGTATCATTTAGAGTATATCTACAGCGCAAATAGCTACATAAATTTAGATTGATATTGTAGGTTTTAGTTTCTACTGAGTATTTAGGGGTGGTTGCGCGTTTCCCGAGTTGTCTTCTGCAGTTAGATTTATATTTCTGTTTTGGAAATTGTTACGGTTTGTATTGCGGTTTCTGTTATCGTTATTATTACGATAAGAACTAGAATTATTATTGTTATTATTACGGTTGGTACCGCTACTGTTACTACCATATGACACGTTGCGGTTTCTATTTTGATTGAAATTGTTATTTCTGTTTTGGTGGAAATTGGAATTTCTATTTGTAGGAAAATTTCTATTTGCGTTTCTACCTTGGTTACCGTTATTGTTGCTGTAGCCTTGGCGTGTGCAACCATAGGTAAGAATGGAATTTTCTTGACCATATACTTCAGTACAACTGCTTATAAATTTAGTTAGTACTTCATTCATGTTACTGAATGTTCCTGATTTAATGATCAGTTTGACTCTGTCGTTAGAAGCATTTTTGGTTATCGCCTAGCTATTTCATGAGGTAATCCATCTCTTATATAGGCAGTTTCGAGTTTTTTCGTTAATTCCTCCATTTCTTTGGCATAGAAATTAACGTTTTTACCGCTTTGTCTAACGCTCATTAGCTTTGCGTTAATAACATCAACAGATTCTCCTTTGACTGTTGTTTTAAGTTTGGAAATTATTTCAGATAGAGTTGATTCTGAAGAGATTAAATTTCTTGCTGTTTCTTTTAGTTTTGTTTTAATAAGGTTAACAGCTACTGACTCGTGAGTTTCCTTTATCGAATCTACGAGGTTAATAGCATCGATAAAGCTCTGTAGGTTTTCAGAATTTCCATCGAAATCTGGAATTAACCTTGAGGCAGTATTTAAAAATTCTATGAGTGTCTGAGGCATGGTGGATTTGTGTTTTTGTTCTATTTCGGGTAAACGATTGAACACTATTGGTTCATGAAGAGAGTGTGGAACAGAAACTTTTATATTTTTTCTATAACTTACGGAAATTAATTTTTCACGTAGGTCAGAATAAAAGATTTCAGCAGATGTTTGATGTGCTTTAGTTAATCTACTATAATTTGTATTTAGTAGTACTCTAAGCTTTTCTAACTGTTGTTGTAGAATGTTTATATGCTTATTGACAGTTTCGGGTTTTGTATCCCTGTCAACGTTTAAGCATTTATGGGACTTAAGAAATTCTTCTCTTACTGCTTTAGCTTTAAATACAATTGTTTCCCATTCCATGAATTAAGAAAAAAAATGTTGAATAAATTGCATAAGATGGTAAAGCAAATAAGACGATCAAAATTGTATCAATAAAAAGGATCAATTGTAGAAGTAAACATAAGGTCGCATAAGCGGAAAAGAGTTAGACTTTGTCTAAATTAGTAGCTAAGGATGCTGCCCTAGTGTAAGACTTTCTCAATGATCTTTTGTGTAACTGGTAGAGAGTAACTAAGAGTTGCATAGCTATAAGACATATAATTATTATAAAATAAACGGCTGGGAATTCAACTTTGACTACGATGTCATTAACGACATTGCGTTTGGGTTTTCAACCTTTGAATCCGTACCGCCCATTTTAAAAGATTTTTGTAAAGAAAAATGAATAAAATGTAGAAGAGTGTACTTTTTAATATAGGTAATCAAAAGGAATTAATTAAGAGTTTGATGTGCCTATAAGAAAACAATTTTGTCATTTTATATAAAGGAGTAATTGGACTATGCCAATGGAATGGACTAAATTCCCCAATTCGTTTGTAGCAGAACGTGATTTTTAAATAGAGATTTTATAAATTTTAGTAATTTGTATTTTACTAAAATAAGAGAAATGAGTTAATATTGGTCAAATAATAGATTTACCATACCAAAATTAATCAAAGAGGACTTGAATCATTTATCAAGTATGTTTGTTTGTTTTTTTTTTTAAGAGATAATAATTAAGAGGGATTAAATCAAAGGTTAATTCGTTTCCCAATAGCAAAATTGGTGAAAGCTGGACAAAATCAGATAAAATTATTATATGTTGGTCAGTTTTGAGTGATCCTAAGATCGAGATTTTGTTTTTATTTTAAGATGAAATAAGGGTACGTTTTAATATTACTAACTAATTAACCTTATAGCCAGCAGAAGAATTCGAACAAGCTGTTGTGGCGAATATTTCAAAAAAAAATAGAGTTTCAGCCTGATAGGATTTAGAATTAAAATTCTAACATAGGGCTTATCTTTTTAATTCAATAATTAGAATTATTATGTTATTTTTTTTTGAAAGGAGTTTTAGTTGTGTATACTTTCAACATAATAGAGGATTTGTTTACATTATGTATAAACGAAGTCACTTTATTAATACCATAAATAGGCATTACTCAGTAAAGGTATTTTGCATTACGCTATTTATTATAAACATTTATAAAAGGGATATTTAAAGAAAATGATTAAGCTAAGCTTTTTGGAACTGTTACGTCCGTTAGTAGCTTGACCGTTTACATTTACAAAAGCAGGTTAACAATAAATTTTACTTAAATTAAGTTTACACGGCAAGCGACTTGTTAGTGTGTAAATTATTCGTCCTGGGGCATGTTAATGCTTATATTTAAGGGAACTTATGTCATAACAACCACCACCATTGTTGCAGGGTGAGTAGTGGTCATGGCATAAGTCGGTCATCACCAATTGATGATCGAGAACAGTTAAATCCTTTTTTGTTATACCACTGCAGGGACACGTATGTATACAGCGGTGATTTAGTTTTTAGTAAAATATTATTTATTTATATAGTTTTTATTTGTATTATACCACTTTTAATTGTGGTTATTTATTGTTTATTATTTATTTTAGTATTAGGATTAGTTGTTATGTAAATAGATATTATGAGATATATTTTTATTCTTTAATTTTAATACTATTAAATTACTTTATATAATTTTATTTAAAATTATTAAAATTTCGTCAACATATTTTTGTTGTTGTATATTTTTAGAAGTGAAAATTACTTTTATAAGAGAAAAAAAAACACAAATTAAATAAAATTTTTTTTTTTTCATGATGGGATCAATGTAAATAATAAAAAAAAACTTTAAAAACATTACTTAAGACTTTTTGTACAATTGTAGTATATTAGTTTTTTTTTTTTTTTTATTATAAAAATAAAATAGGATGCACATTTATTTTAAAATTTTTGACTCTACTTGGATAATTTTGAGAAATTAATTGTATAAGTTCACATTAATTTATTTTAATTTAAAATATTATGTTAATATTTTCTTTTTTTTTCATTTCTAGAATAGAATAGTTATTTGTTTTGTTTAAACTCCGCACTTTGTTAATAACGAACATATGGAAATTAATTAAATCAAGTGTTTGTGAGGTGTATATTTTAAATTTAGTGTAGTTAAGTAAATTGTAAAATTTAGCAGCCATAAAAAAATTTCTTCAAAGGGCTGAGAGCTTCATTATGAAAATTGGAACAAGAGTGTAAGCGATTAATTGAATTTACTTGAAATTTTTGAAGTACTTGCTTGGGAAGATATGTGTTATATCTTCACAGAACGCTGTAGCTTATTATTCCCTTGGTTGTTACTAAGATCTGGTTGTTGGCTGGTCCTCGGCCGACCAGTTTTTCCTTCATATTAATTAATTTTTCACAATTTTTCACAGTTTCTTCACTTTAATTAATTTTTCACAACTCCTGGCAGGATCGCCATATAATAAAACTAAACTTCTGTTTTATTTTTATTTATAGTTGTTTATTAGTTGAACAGCCGCTTTTGCGGCTGTTCTATTAGGTTTTTCTTTTCTGAATGAATATTCTTAAAATTACTTAAATCTAAGTACAAAAGAATTTACTTATACTAAGGCATTTATTCTATAAACAAAGTATCATAAATATGATACTTTGTTCAATGCCACTTACAAATAATTTTAAGTCATTGTTGGGAATTAGCTAGTCAGCATAATCCCAACAATGAGTTTGGTGTGTGTGGACATTGTTGCTTCAACAAAGTGTGAAGCTCGTGTTACATACAGAAGGTATGATAACAGCGACTAGTCAAACACACTACAATATAAGTTGTTTTTCGACGAAGAAGACTTGACATGCGAAAATTACACACCTAATACAGTGTGTCGCCAATGTTATAACAATCTCATGGCATGGTTGAGTGGAGGCAAAATAAAATATGAAGTATTGTAAGCCAGTAAACTGGATTAATCGCACAGGTGATCATGATGCAACCAGTTGCTATGCATGCGTAAATTACACATGTCGTCTAAATCGACATGCTGAGAAGAACAAAATTTATAAAGCAACTGTAACAGCCACACTACCAGTGCTTGCACCTGACAATTTTGTATCACCAAGGCCGCCAACTCCAGATCGTAGTACAGAATTTACAGGAATGACTACAGCAAGTGGTGTTACTTACGAAGATCCATTTGATACCGATTACGAGCCCCAACAGGGAAGAGATAAGGCACAACTAATAACAGAAATGGAAATGGATTTCATTGTGGAAAGAAAACTCACACTTGCTAACGGCAAGCTGAATTTCAGAGCCTCTACACTCTTAATGATGACAATTCGTTCGCTTACTGCAACGATATAAAAGCTTTGGTGGTAAAAATGGGAATGAGCTACATCGCTAGTGAGTGGAGATTATTTATTGATGGTTCTGTTTCAAGCTTGAAAGCAGTGTTGTTGCATGTGTCGAACCAAAAACCTTCCATTCCGCTAGCAATGGGTATTTACATGAAAGAAAGCTATGAAACATTGAAAAATATACTGAAAAAAATCAAATACTACGAAAATACATAAAAGATTTGCTGTGATTTGAAGGTCATCAACATTTTTTAGGAGATCATCGATAAGGGTGGCTTTCCAAAATTCTTTTGTTTTTTTGTAATTGGGATTCGCGCTCCCCTTAGAATCAATTCCAATGTAGATCGTGGAGACCAAGGGGAAGTGTGGAGGAACAAATGAAACAACATAGACTGAAGAATGCACCTTTAATTGACAATACTCAAGAGATCTTGCTGCCACCGCTCCACATAAAATTGGGAATTTTTAAAAAAATTCATCCAAGTGGCCGTTGTAAATTTGAAAAGCGTTTTCCCACAGCGTAGCGATGACAAAATTAAAAAAGGTATTGTAGTAAATTTAAAACGAATTTTTCTTTACCTCATTGTACTATTTACACTATGTTAATATTTTATTTTCTGTCTTTATTTTTTTAGATAGCTATTCAAGAGCAACTATGATTCATCGCTTGATGAAAATCATTCAATGGCATGGATTTACCTTCAGCGTGTAAGCGCAAGAGTCTTGGGAGGGGATCGAGACGCGGAACCGGAAGCAAGAGAATGGGTGAAAGAAATGCTGTATTATTTTGAAAAAATCGGCACATCGATGACATTAAAGCTGCATTTTATTTATTTTAATTTTCAATGCCCATGGAAAAACGCTACAAAGGCAAAAAACTCGACGCATTGCTTGCAGAGGTAATATCAATTTTATTGATGCATTGTTTTGCATTCCTTTTTTGATGTCCTTTCCATTTTATTTCAGGTATGTTGGTGGAGTCACAAGATCACCCTGTATGATGTTAATGAAGTATTTGAAGAAGAAAAATCTGATGATGGAAGGCAGTCTGGAAGCAACGTGTCTGTGGACACCAAAAGTTCTGAATCAGAGTCAGATTCGGACAATTTGGATCCACAACTTAACAGAATTCGATTTGCAAGTCCAGGGCCATCAACATTATAAACATAATACGAATATTTGTTTTAATATTTTTGTAATAGACATCATAGTATCTCAATGTTGAAGTAAAGAAAAAACAAATGAAATTGAAAAAATTTCGGGAAATTTTGATTTTGATAAAAACCCGAATCAAACACTACCTAATGTGTGTTCATCGTGAAGATAATCTTCAAGCAACAAACATTTGCGTTGAAGCAATAAATAGAAACGTAGTAATCTCATCGTTATACTCCCCACCTAGATATTCAATATCAGAAGTCCAATATTATAAATATTTTAAATCATTAGGACCCTGTTTCCTGGCCGCTGGCGATTATAACGCTAAACATACTTTCGGGGGGTCCCGACTTATAATACCAAAGGGTCGTGTTCTATTTAATACTATTTCTAAAATGGATTTGAATGTGATGGTGAGCGGACAGCCAACATATTGGCCTACTGATCATCAAAAAATAACAGATGTCATCGATTTTGGCGTGGTTAAAAACATCCCAATAGATTCATGTTGAAGCTTCCTTAGAATTATCTTCCGACCACACACCTACAATTGTAACTATAATGCACCCCAATAGAATTGTATCTCCGCCTGGTAACTTAAAATTAAAATATAAAAAATATCTCAGTACCCATTGCACAGAAAATATGCCGCTCAGTACACCGGAGTATATAGATCGCTCTATTGACAATTGTGACAGTTTTCTGAAACTAGCTGTTCAACATTCTAATATTGCCCCAAAAAAAAACAAAAAATATTAAAATATATTCAACAGATGTCGGCCATCTCTTGTCTGAAAAAAGGAGGGCTCGAAGAGAGTGGCAATTGCACAGATCCCCTCAACTTAAGAATTTATTAAAAGAGTGCACAAAAAGGCTTCGAAAGTTACTGCAGACTTAGAAAACGGCTTGTCTGGAAAAATATCTTAAGGAACTTGATGAAACTCCACAATCTGACTAAACCTTATGGCTTGCAGCTAGAAATCTCAAAAGGCCAGTTGTCTCTAAGCCACCATTAAGAAACTTGAATGGAAGTTGGGCAAGAAATGATGTTGAAAAAGGAAATTTGTTTGTTAATCATTTAAAAAACGTATTTACCCTAAATATATTTATCTCACGATATTGCGGTCGAGTTACCACCTGTTGCTGCTAGAGCAGCTGGTTCCCTAAGATTTGAGATAAGAGAAATCGAAAAGGTTATTTGTGATTTAAATCCCAAGAAGGCTCCTGGTTTTGATAAGATCAGCAACAAAATGCTTTTGGAGCTACACAGCATAGCAAAGAAAATTATTCTTTTAATTTTTTATGCTATTTTACGCCTTGAATACTATCCTCAAAAGTGGAAGGTTTCCTTAGTCACCATGATACCTAAACCAGGAAAGGATCACACTAAAGTTGAGTAATTTAGGCCTATAAGCTTACTTTCTAATATATCAAAGCTGTTTGAGAAGCTGTTAGCGTCAAAATTGATCGCAATTTTAAATGAAAATAGATGTATTCCTAACCACCAATTCGGCTTTAGAAGAGAACATTGCACAATTGAACAAACTCATCGTATAGTAAACGCAATAAGAAAAACCTTTGAAGAAAGAAAATATTGTTCTGCTCTCTTCATCGATGTTTTTTAAGCTTTTGATAAAGTCTGGCATGAAGGCTTGTTACATAAATTGAAGCTAAACTTACCAGAAAACACAGACAAGCTGTTAGAAAGCTACTTAATAGGTCGAAAGTTTATTATTAATAAAGGTGATTATTTAAGCTCTCCTCAGCTTATTGAAGCTGGAGTCCCTCAGGGAAGCATCCTGGGCCCACTTTTATACTTAATTTAAACTTCGGATATGCCAATAAACAACTACACCCACTCTTCAACATTTGCTGATGATACAGCTTTTCTAAGCGTGCACGAAAACAGTCAAGAAGCATCTCGATATCTACAGGATCATATATTTCAACTCGAACTATGGTTAAAGCAATGGAGGATAAAGGTCAATGAGCAAAAATTCGTACAATAACATTCACCTTGCGTCGGGAATCATGCCCCCCTATTAAGATCAATAATCAAATAATACCTCAATTTCGCATTTAAATACCTCGGTATTCATCTAGACCGCCGTTTAACGTGGAAAACCCATATAGAGGCAAAATTAACTCAAATGAAACTAAAATCCATACAAATTCATTGGCTTATTGGAAGAAACTCTGTCCTTAGTCTCGACTGCAAACTTCTACTTTACAAGTCCATCTTAAAGCCAATCTGGTGCTATGGTATTCAGTTATAGGGTACTGCCTCGGCCTCTTATATCGAAAAAATTCAAAGGCGCCAAAATAAACTTCTTCGAATAATCACAGCTGCCCCTTGGTATGTTAAAAACTCAAATATTCACAAGGATCTCAATGTTCCATTAGTTAAAATTGTGATTACGAAATATGCTGTAAAATACTTAAAAAGGCTCGAATTGCATCCGAATCCACTAGCTCGAAATATTTTAAATGATAGCGGCCACACTCGCTTAAGAAGAAGAGACACTGTAGCACTTATCCAATTAGATGAGCGATAAACACCTAGATATGTGAACAGAACCCGTGATGAAGAAAATTTTTGTCTGGCAGGAGATAAAATAAAGTATTAGGTTAAGATTTGATTAATTATTGTGAGTTCATATTTAATATATGAAAATTCAATAAATAAAAAATGAAAACATAAAAAAAGACTTTGGGCAAAACTGGGAGACACGGGAAGAGAAACTTAACAAAATTTCCTTCCTACAGAACTCTCTTTTTGAAAACATATCAAAAACACCGCGATTATCGACTAATGATTCACCCTTCAAATTAATTAATCTGGTTTATAAAAGATTTGAAAAAATAGCTGATGTTTTGAAAACACTGGTACATGAAAGTGAAACTCGCACGATAAAAACATTTGATAAACTATTTTGATATTTTAAATATAACTTAACGCGTAACTAAGCTAGAAACGGTTGCGAATGATATTGTAAGTTTAAAAGATGAAGTATCTAAATTGAAAACGCAATTACGGAGACAAGAAAATTCATTGATTGCGTTTGATCTACGAATTAAGGAATCCTACCGTCAGAGGAAGATTTGAATGGAGTGTTTACAACAATATGTATGTAACACTTTAAATGTTAATACACCAGCCGTTAAGTAAATTAACCGTCTTCAAAATTTTAATAACAAACATAAAGAAAACTCTCCAAAATTTTATATTTATATCAATTGCTAATTTTCGAAAATGAAACAAAACGCCGCTATTGTTAAGACACATAGGAGAAAATTGTGACCTTCCATTTTATATAAATGAAAATTTAACCTCGTTGAACTTTAACATACTCCAGTCTGCAGTCTGCCCTAAAAAAGCCAATCGATTAAAATCGGTTTTTACGATGCGTGGTTGAATTTATACAAAATTTAATAGTGATGAAGATCCTGTGCGTGTTGATAGCTTGGAATACCTGCTCAATTTTTTTCCTGATGCGCACCAACTGGATGCGAACCAATTACTAAAAGCTTTTTAATCATGTTAACAATAAATTTTCGTCAATCCTGTATGAGCTACTTTTTTAATATGTTTTTATTATTTTACCCCAATATTATTAATTTTTTGAACACAAGTCTTTTTATTATATTATATTTATTTTGTAATAAAAAAAGATCGATGAGTTTCGTTACATTTTTGAAAGCTCTAGCGTAGATTTTGTATGCATGACTGAGACGTGGTTCAATGACTCTGTTCCTCATAATATTAATTTAAAAGATTACAAAACTTTTCGTTGTGATAGAGAAACTGTTGATTTTATTAATTCATTTGTTGTTTAAAGCAGAGTTTTACAAAGTTACTTTTAATAAAGCTTATAATACATAGATAGAATACGTTAGAATACGAATACTAGAGAAAGGTAAAGTAAAGGGTTGCCATAAGGCGTAAATAATAATTTGATGCCAGATTTGTGTTACTAGTTATATTCCCAACACCTCCCCTCAAATCTGACTTCATGTTCAAATAGTCATAAAAATAAATCATTTTAATCCCAGAGAATTGATACATTTGATGTGCTTTTGAGCCACCAACCCCTTGGTTAACACGTCAGCGGACATGTCATCTGTCCTCAAATACTTGACGTCGACTTCACCTCTTTCCATCGAATCACGTATAAAGTGATGGCGAATATCCACGTTCTGGTTCTGTTGTGAAAAACTGGGTTTCGACATAATTTCTCGGCACTCTGATTGTCGTTTTAAATACAAATTGGATTGTTGTTGTCCAGTATTTCGTTTGAAAAACGTTTAAAGTATATGCCCTCTTTTGTGGAGTCCGAAAGAGCCATATACTCGGCCTCAGTGCTAAATACGGCTACAGTCTTTTGTTTTCGAGACTCCCAGCTGATGGCAGCATTCGCATAGGTAAAAGCATATCCCGTATATGATTTCCTATCGTCTACGTTCGAACCCCAGTCCGCATCAGCATATCCTTCCAATGGCCTGTTGCCGGAAGAGTATTCGAGTCCGACGTTTTCGGTATGCTGTAAATAACGTAGTACCCTTTTTGCCGCCGTCCTATGTGCAGTTCCGTAATCTACGTTAAATTGGCTTAAAACACTTACGGCATGTGCGATATCGGGTCTGGTGGACACGGCGAGGTACATCAAAGAACCTATCAAGCCCTGATAAGGCAATTTTTCTGCTTCCCGCTTTTCATTCTCATTCTTCGGGCTCATTTCTTTACAAAGCGTCTCACTAACATTAATTGGGGTACTGACGGGCTTGCAATCTTTCAAGCCAAATCTTTCAAGTAGGTGCTGAATATATTTTGATAAAGACATGCGAATTGCTCACGATTCTGGGTCTCGACAAAATTCGATTCCAAGGCAAAATTGTATGGGTCCTAAGTCCTTCATTTCAAAAACGTTGGCCAATTGGCCCTTTACATTATTTAATATATTCTTATCGCTTGATGCTACCAAAACATCATCGACGTAAATAGCTATTAGCGTAATGTTGTTGTTACCCTTGTTCATATACACTCACGGGTCACACTTCGATGGTGTCATGTTCATTTCTTTAAATTTTTGATCTTACTTCTCGTACCACAATCTATCAGACTGTTTAAGTCCATAGATTGCTTTTTGGAGAAGACAAACTTTGTTGTTGTATTTCGATGCTTCGCTGTTATATAGGATTTTATTTAAATCACCAGGCATTTCCATATAAATTTCCTTTTCTATAACACCGTTCAAATTTGCTCCAACAAAAAAAAGTTGGTGTTTCGTTGTAGTCAATACCAGGGTACTGGATGAACCCCTTCGCGACAAGTCTGGCCTTTCTGCATTCTACTGAACTGTCCATTTTGTATTTGGTACGTAATGCCCACTTTGATTCTACTATTTTTCTGCCAACTGGTATATGGACTATTTTCCAAGTCTGATTTTTCAATAAAGTTTTATATTCTTTCAGCATTGCATCACGCCATTCTTCGGCTTCGGGACAAGTGAGTGCTTCGGTACTGGTTTTTGGATTTGCAGGCTGAATCAAATTTGCTGATTGGTATTCATCGACGTTTGAACTATCAAAACGTACAAAATCACCTGCTTCTTCCATACTATCTTCTTCTTCGGCTGCAATATTTTGCGTTTTCCTGGGTCTGCCTCTCTTTCCAGTCTACACCTTCTTAGGACGACCACGACCACGGCCGCGTTGCATAGCAGGTTCCTTCTAAATTTCGACTTTTTTGTTTTCACTAACAGATACATCATCATGGGCTTGCTGTCGATTCGATGTGTTTTGTGGTACTGCATTATTCTCCGTATTTTCATTTAAGTGTAACTCAATGTCGTTTGATATGAAGTCCTCAAATTTGTTCATGTTAGTTAATTCTGTAAACGCTACATCACGCCTTCGACGCATTTTAGGGGCTTGATCGAGCATGAATGCCGAAGAGCCAAATTTTTGGAAAAAGTTCACGTTCGGAATTTTATTCATCCATAAATTATAATAAATTTCCCCGTTTATACTCTGAGAAGGACAACGATTTCTTATATAATTTGCAGTATTCACTGCTTCTGCCCAAAATGTGGGCGGTAGGCCGGATTGAATGAGCATACATCTTGCCATGTCGAGTAGTGTTCAATTTTTCCTTTTCGTCACTCCATTTTGCTGTGGGGTGTATTCGACAGTCAGCTCGTGGCGAATACCATGGTGTTTCATTATATTTTTCATGTGATTATTAACGTATTCCGTTCCATTGTCGCTGCTTAGACATTTTATTTTTAATCCGGTTTTTCCTTCTACCATATTTTTAAAGTCAATAAATTTATCGGCAACTTCACTTTTGTTCTCCAACAAATAAACTTCGCACCACCGGCTCTTGTCATCTATGAACGTTACGAAATAACGGCAAGTGAACGCACCTGCATTGGACCACACACGTCGCTGTGAATCACCGATAAAAGCTCCCCACTCTTGGTATGAGATGGCTTAAATGGAGTTTGGGATTGTTTCCACTGAATGCAAATTTCGCAATGTGGTAACTTTGTTTCAATATTCGTACGTATGCCAATAACTTTATCTTTCTTTATCATTTCTTTCAAGTATTTTCCGTTTATGTGGCCGAATATTTCGTGCCAATCCTGGAGAGATTTTCCCCTGATTGCGATATTGAAGCGACTTCCAAATTTTCGTTTACGTAATACAAATCCTTCTCACGATTTGCAACAAATAATATTTCATTGTTGTCCGGGTTTCGCACTATGGCCTCGTTTCGTCTAAAACCTACTTCTAAACCACTTAGTGTGATTTTAGATACAGACATTAGATTTGCTCTTAAATCGGGTACAAACAATGTTTTGTTTAAATTTATTTTTCTGTTTGAGAAAATTCCTCAAGTAACTTAACCTTCAAAATTTCTGTTTTTGGCAATTTCTCCTGTGGCTCGATGGCAATTCGGAAAGTTTCATACTCATTTGGGATGCTATATACATAATAAAAGTATGGCTAATAATTCATCTATTATTATTAACTCATTTCATTCAGTTTGTCGACAACTTCAAAAAATGCCCGTACATGATCACGCATGTCATCACCACTTTGCATTTTTGTCAATATGAGAGATTTAAGCAGCATTGCCTGACGGGAGGGACCCCGTGAATGATAAACTGAATGCAATTTGTCCCACATATCTTTCGATGTGACACAATTTTGTAGTTCAGATGGACTGATCGATAGAATAAGATCTGATTTTGCCTTCTCGTCATTTTCTGACCATACATTCGCTTGCGCCGGGACTTCCACTCACATATTTCCATGTTTCGTTTTTTACTAAAAGTGCCCTTACTTGGATTTTCCAAGTGTCAAAGTTTTCCTTGTTTAAAGGATCTATTTTCACTGCGGCATAACTCATTTCGTATTTTAATTCTTAAAAGAAAAAATTTTCTGTATTTCCTTAGAATATTTCTTTTCCTTAACTTCACAAGTCTTTTTCTTCTAATTCGTGCACTTTATTCTTTTTAATAATAAATTCTTGCGTGGTGGAAATGTGCTTGGCCCATAACCTGTTGATTTTATTAATTCATTTACTGTTTAAAGCAGAGTTTTACAAAGTTACTTTTTATAAAGCTTACAATACATAGATAGAATACGTTAGAATCCGAATACTAGAGAGAGGTTAAGTAAAGGTTTTGCGAATTATTTGCTAATAATTCTCACCTACCAGATAGCAGTCAACCACTACCCGAGCTCGAAAAAGTATCCGTAACTATGCCTAGAATAGTTTTTCGGGCTCGAGCTGATAAAAGGATTCTTGCGGATCTCGACATAAACAAGTCTCCTGGGCCGGATGGTATACCTCACTGGTCTTGAAGCAGTGCTCTTCGACGCTAGCTCGTCCCTTAGCAAATCTTTTCAGCACTTTATACCGTGCCGCGGAAATTCCAGTCTGCTGGAAAGTTGCTAACATAACGCCAATTCCTAAAAAATGAATTACTAATAAAAATGAATTACTAATTACTGCCCAATTGCAATTTGTTCGGCACTTTCCAAAGTTATGGATGGTATGGTAAATTACCATCTTGTCAATTATTTAGATTCAAACTACCTACTGAGCAACGGCCAGTATGGCTTTCGTAGAGGTCGCTCTACTGGAGACTTACTAGCTCTGTTATCGGAAAAATGGTGCCGTTCCATTCACCATTTTGGCGGAAGTAAGGTAATTGCTTTGGATATTTCCAAGGCGTTTGACAGAATCTGGCATGGTGCACTCTTGTCAAAACTTGCTGCATTTGGTGTCGGTGATAATTTCTCTCGATTTATATCGAGTTTTATCAGAGATCGCACTATACGAGTTGTTATAGATGGGGTTTCGTCAAACGAGTACAAGACTCATTCAGGGGTGCCGCAAGGCTCCGTTCTTTTTCCTACTCTATTTCTTATCTTTCTAAATGACACCCTTTGTCAAACTTCCAACCCTATCTACTCGCAGATGACAGCAACCTTTGCCATTCGTACTCATTCGAACGCAGACCAAGCGTATCCGAAGTCGTTGCTATGAGGCAGCATATGAATGATACGCTTGGCCGAGACCTTGATATAGTCTCGGAATGGGGTCGTGCAAATAGGGTCGATTTTAATGCCCGAAAACCCCAATGTTGCGTACTGACACATAAACGCGCGACAAATCAAGGTGCCTCATCTGTATATATGGGTGGTATAATTATTGAGGAATCAAAATCTCTTGATGTTCTGGGCATGAGGATACAATGTGATGTCCGATGGACAGAACATATATTCAAGGTGTCGAAAGAAGCATTCAAGTGCCTCGGTTTTCTAAGACGGTGTAGGATATACTTCACTCCATCTGGTCTCCTTACTATTTATACCACCTATATCCGACCGCGTATGGAATACAACTCTCAAGTATGGGCCGGTGCTTCAAAGTCTATTTTGGAGTTCTCGACCGCGTGCAGGAGAGGGCGAAGGTTCTCATTGGTGACAGTTGGGTATCCAATTCTATTGACTCCCTTGAGCACCGTCGCAATAAGGGTTGTATTTGCCTGTTTTATCGTTACTACAATGGGATGTGTTCTGACGAAATTAGGGATCACGTTTTTCCTCAAGATCCCATCCTTATGTGGTCGATTGGCAGTTGAATCGTACAACGCATTACAGAGAGAATTCGTTTTTTTCCCGGACTGTTCGTATGTGGAATAACCTTCCTGCCGAAGTCTTCCCTCTCACTTGCAACATGACCAAGTTCAAATCGAATGTTCACAAACACTACTCCTAGTTCCAACACAATGCAATGCATTAGTAGGGGGCATCCCCTGAGTGCTGGTCCTATCAACAAAAAAAAAAAGATTTGTGTTACTAGTTATATTCCCAACAGAAACTCCTTGAGGTGGCGTGGCTATATATGTATGTCAGAAATACAATAATTTGTAAACTGTGCTGTAGACCCAAACCTGTTGGAGCTTCTGCTAATAATTCGCGTAGTAAAATTAAATATATTTTAATCGAAATATTTGTTTACGGTCGGAAATTACTTGTTGGATCTGTAAACAGACCAAATACTAGCGACAGCACAGATTTTTTTTTTGGAAAAGATTGAAACGCTAACCTTAGCATATGATGATGTTATTATATGTGGAGATTTTAACTCCAATTTAATCGTTAAGAGCCATCTTATCAATGATATGAAATCGTTTGGGTTGTTTCCAAATTGTACAGTGCCAACACATTTCACTCCTACATCCAGCACATTATTGGATTTATTTTTTGTCGGCGGTATGAAAAAAGTTATTTTATATGACCAACTATCGGTACCTTGTTTCTCCAAACATGATTTAATATTCCTAACTTTTATTTTCCAGTTGCAGTATGTATTTGATAAAACTGCTTTCTATGATTTTAAGACTATGAATAATGATCTGGTGTTGTTTGAGCTATCCAATATTGATAGGAACTCTATTTATTATATGCCTTTGGTTTAAGATCAATTGAGTTACTTAGAATATAATTTGTAAAACATTTTTAATACATGTGTTCCAGTCAAAAAAGTTAAGCAAATCGCTAGGAAAAAACCATGGTTCAATGCAGAAATCAAATCAGCAATTGCTCGTAGAGATCTGTGTTATAAACGTTTGAAAATTTTTAATACTACTGAATTTCATACTGACTTTTGTAATGATAGAAAAAAATCGCCCAATTCTTATCAAAAGTGTTTGAACGATTACTCCATCAGCAAATATGTTAATAATAACAGGTTATTTACAAAAAGACAATCAGGATTTCGACGCAGTCACAGCTGTATAACCGCATTAATTAACGTATCTAAAGAAATACGTAGTAAACTTGATGATGACAATATTACATTACTTGTTCTGCTGGAGCATTCCGAGGCATTTCACACTGTGAACCATGAAGTCCTCTGCTTTAAGCTGCAAAAAATGTTTATTTTCTCCACCTTATCAACACGTTTAATGCCATCGTACTTAATAAAATAATAATTAATAAAACATCTCGCTCGTTACCTGTTATGAATGGTGTGCCACAAGGATCAATACTTGGGCCATTACTTTTTACACTTTATATAAATGATTTAGAAAAAAACTACAATACTGTAATGTACACATGTACGCCGACGACGTTCAACTTTATATAAGTAGAGACTTAATTAAGATAAACAACTGTGTGGAAAAACTGAATACGGATCTTAAACATATTAATGAATGGGCAAATACAAATGGATTATGTATAAATCCCAAGAAGTCCAAATGTTTGGTGATTACTAAGAAAAATATTAAGTTGCCCGTTGAACCTTTAATAATGCTTGATAACCAAAAAGTTTAAACTGTATGTACATCTTAAAATCTTGGTATCAATTTTAATTGCACACTCACCTGGTCTGACCACATAAATGCTGCTGCTGGAAAAACTTTTGCAAAGCTACGAATTCTTTGGAACACGCAGTCTATAACTCCACTTAATATTCGAATTCTACTTGCGAAATCTTATTTAACACCTACATTATTATATGGATGCGAAATATATGCCAGCTATGACTTTTACGAAGTCAAAAAAAAAAAAACATTTCCACGTATATCTCTATAATGAGATATGTTTTTAATTTGAGAAAATATGACCATATCTCTCAGTACGCTAAAAAGCTCTATGGAGTCACAATAAATAATTTGTTAAAAATAAGAACCTTGATCCTACTACACAAAATCGTATATACCCGTCAACCACCATACCTTTTTGAGAAAATTCAATTTACACGTTCTAGAAGATTAAATCACATTATACCCATCATACATCAAAGTTTAATATCTAAGTGGCAATTTTATGTTCATTCAGTCCGTCTTTGGAACACGCTACCTTCGTCCATTCGATCTATAAGCAACGTTCTGCATATTAAAACAAGTAAGAGTGCTTTATTCGGCTGTGCCGAATCTTATATACCCTTCACCATTGTGCGAGCAGAATACAACCGGTTTTGAACTTCGCTTTTCATAAGGACCCAGAATATATATACTTTATAGGGTGTAGGATCAATATTGTATAAATTACAAACGGAATGACAAAGTTATATGTACCCTTTTACCTTCGGTGAAGGGTATAAAAAAGAGTAATTTTTGGGGATTCAGCATTTCGGTTATAACTCAGCCATTTTTTAACCGATTTGACAGATTTATATACCAACGTGTTTAAGAAGAAATTTACCATTTACTTGAGTTATAAAGCTGGTTATGGTTCCCGAAAGTGGGTATTTAAAAACAAAATTTAATTTTGGTCATTACTTTTTTGTATCTGAACCGATTTTTCCGAGTTTTTTATAAAATATGTTCTACTGACAATTACCGATATTTTGGTATATAAGTCATATCTATAGGACATATGGCAGCCCTAAAATTTAAAATTTTTATGCAATTTTTAATTTTTTTTGTACGGGAGGTACCACGCCCACTTCTCCAATCCTGCCCACATTTTGTAGTATGGTGTGTATTGACAACCTAAATGTGTGTACGTAAAATTTGGCTTTTGCCGTTCCCCAGATATACAGCAAAAAGTAATAAAAATACAACAACCACAAGGGATTTTTGGAAAAAATTAGAGGTAGTCGTGGTTTTTTGCTCATATCTCAGCCATTTGTGGACCGATCTGGCTAAATTTTAAAAGCAAAATTAAAATAAGAATACCTTACATAGAGATACCCCAACCAAGTCCCCATCATATCTGGGGGCTTCGGAAAACCCATTTCAACAGCCAGACGGACAGACCCACAACAGGATTTGAACTTCGCTTTTCATAAGGAGCAAGAATATATGTACTTTATAGGGTGTAGGATTAATATTGTAGAAATTACAAACGGAACGACAAAGATATATATACCCTTTTTACCTTCGGTGAAGGGCATAAAAAGAACTCTTTACGTATTATGCATAATAACACTTTTCCACTTTGATTTTTGATTCTTCATATTATTGTAATTTTTGTATAATTAATTTTTAAATTTTAATAATTTTTTTTAAATTTATTTTTATTATGTTTTAGTAAACTTATTAAATTATGTATATAAAAATCCTTTACTTTAACTATAAGATTATAAATCTTGTTGTATTGGAAAACAATTATTAAATAAATAAATAAATAAAAATTAAATAAAAACGATTTTAAAAAAATATTTACCAGTTTTCGCTTTTTAAATTTAATTTAAAATAAAGTTTTTAGTTTTGTAAATATGTATGTAAGTATATAAAAAATTTAAAAACTTTTTTTGTCTTCTATTTATTGGAATGAGCTTGCACTAATGCCTTTCAAGGGGCCCATAGACACATACTGCTGACAGCTACTGCCGCTGAACCCTTCGTATATGTGTGTGATTGATATTTTACTACACACCTATCATTCATCATTTTAGAATAAATTTAATTTCGGAAATTCAAGAAAAGCCCTATTTTCTTCACACGTTTTTTTTTCTCAAAAACTATTTAAAATTTGTTTTAATTTAACTTGAAAAGAAAAATATGTGTATCAAAAAATTAATAAAATTATTTTATTGTTCATTATAACATCTGTCAGCAGTATGAGTTTATTTCAAAATCAAAAACTATTTTAATTTTTCAAACTGCATTGTCTGTGTGACGCATACATACATATGTAAATAAAAATTTCAAATTTACAAACTCATGCTGATTGCATGACAGAGAACTGCAAAAATCACTAGTTTTCTTGATTTACTCATACGCTTAAATTTACATTTGTTTGTGTACCCCTTTTAATTCCTCTCTCCCCTCTCGACCATAAGGTAAGAATCGCAATTCCCTCGTAATTATTCCCCTTTTTACATATTTGCGATCATGAAAAAGGTACTTCAAAGGCGAATAATAACGTGAAAAAATGTTGACGTGAAAAAATTCCCATTATAGTGAAAAGTTTTTTCCCTCGTAATATGTTCGTACATATTTCATTTAGATATTCTCACTTTATTTTTGCTAGGGAACAGAACATGTATGTAACTAGTTCCTTCTATAAATCAATTATTAAGGGCTTGATCCGTTCATATGGCACAAACCGATATATTGGTCAACAAAATGCATAGCAACAGGTCGATTACCTACGGGCTTGTGAAACTGCCGAAAGACGTAGTGGCAGAATTTTGGAAAATATTTTAATACATAAAAGTTAAGAAGTGCAAAAAACTAAAGGGCATAATAAACCACACAAATGGCTTTGCAAACTTGCGCTTTATTTTTGCTTCTGTTTACCAACAAACAACACAATCATAGACTTTTATAGAGGTCAATAAATTAATTTAAAAATATTTTTTTTTCGTCCATTTCTCAATGCTTCTTCTTATTTTATTTATTTATTTATTTATCATATTGTTATCCTGTACAACAAGACATTAAGTCTTATAATTACAGTACAGGATTAGAAAAGGTTAATGGAAATTTGCAAAAATATATTTAACAAAATTTAAAATTACATAAATATTTGATAATTACATAATAAAGAATATATATAGTAGAAATAGTAAAAAAAAAAAATAAAAAGAAGAGACAAAACAACGATATTTATTTGTATATGTATATATATCTGTTAATAAAACAAGTTATATATAGCCCTTTTAAAATGCATTGGATTACTAGCAAATTGAATACTTGGGGGTAATAAGTTCCAAAGACGAATTGAGTGGGTATAAAATTGCCACGATGACTGTAATGTTCGGTATCTGACATGCATCAAATCATTGGATCTTTGTGACCGGGTAAACGAGAGTCTCCTATAGAGATACATAGGCATACGTTTATTGATAATTTTGTGCAACAGAGTCAATGTTCTTATTTTCAATAAGTTGATAAAAGTTACTCCATATAAGTCACTTGCATATGGTGTAATATGATCAAATCTCCTTAAACCATATACATATCTTATCACTGCATTATAACGAAGCTCCAATTTCCTCAAGCTGCTTGAATCACTACTTCCAAAAATTTCACATCCGTATAACAAGGTAGGAATTAAATATGTTTTTGCCAGAATTAAACGAATTCTTATAGGAATAAATTTTTGTGATCTCCATAGCGTTCGCAAAAGAGCATATGTTCTTCCAGAAGCTATATTAATTTGGTCATTCCATGTCCTAACAACTTCAATTCTTTGACCGTTTAATGTGACTTCTGGAACAAAATTAGTTCTTGACGATTTACTTTTTATAACTAAGCACTTTGACTTGCACGGGTTAATGCAGAGACCATTTGCAGTTGCCCATGAGTGTACACGTTTGAGATCAAAATTTAACTTACTTACACAATCATCAATATATTTCTCAGGAGAGCTTATGTATATTTGTACATCGTCCGCATAGATATGAATGTTGCAATATAATAATTGGTTTGCTAAGTCGTTTATATATGTACATAGTGAAAAGTAATGGTCCAAGTATGGAACCTTGTGGAACACCTTTTGTTACATTTAGTGAATGAGATCGTATATTATTGGCAAATACTGACTGTCTTCTATCTGTGAGGTATGATGTTATTAGACGTACAGAAGCAGTAGAGAAATTGAACATTTTATTAAGTTTTTTGCATAGTATACCATGATCGACCATATCGAAGGCTTTTGAATGATCCAATAGGACAAGCAGCGAAACATGAGCACTATCAATACTTTTACGTATTTCCTCAGAAACATCAATAAGTGCACTAACACAACTATGTCCAGGTCGAAAACCAGATTGCCTTTCCGTTATTAAGTTATTATTATTAATATGGTTGTAAATCTGCTTATATACCAGTTTTTCAAAAACTTTAGATAGGTATGGAAGAATTGCAATCGGACGAAAATCACCATTAGATATATACGTCTTCACTATGCAAAATTTTCACTAAAATGATTACATTTAACACTATACACTGAAAAAAGTTTGACAAATATCCAATATGTCTACCAATTATTAAAAATTTTTAATATTTCTACAAACATTGCTTCAAATGTTTGTACAAACAGCAAACACCCCAATTAATAACACAAAATGTTTGTACAAACGTAAAATTTTGACATATTTGCCAAGCCATTTGTGTGGTTTAATTTGCCCTTAACGTTGTAGTCAAACTTTCCAATACTAAATATTTTGCTTTATTATTTTAACTTTTCTTTAAAATATATACATACGTGTATATTTTTGAGCAAAAATATCATTAATTTTTTTAAATCTTTATTCTTTTTTACATTCACTGGAACTGATGGCGTGAAAAATTTTTCACGAGATTCACGATTACTTTTTCCCCTTCGAGGGGAATGAACATTTCATGTCAACAAAAATTCCACGTGTTATTCACGATAGGGGTGATTATTTTTTATTAATTAATGAATTCGCCTTGATTTAACTTAATAAGGGTATTAATTTCAGTTTTTTTATATGTTGGAAAAATGGAAAAGTGGAAAAATGTAATTTTTGTTACAACAACCACAAGAAAAAAAATTCCTCCAAAAGTTAAATTTTTGTCAAACTATGTATAACCAAGTGTAAAAAAGTTAGGATAAAAAGATGTAATTTTCCACTATAAAGGTCAAACGAAATGATGTTGCCATTCATAAAAAATTGCTAATTTTTAGTACAAAGTACGAAAAATTACATCTCTTTTTATAAATTCTTGAATTGTACAACTCCGATTTTAAAAATTATTACAACATTTTAAACATAACTTCTTTCTCATTTAACTTTCAAAAAGAAAAAACACATATTAAGAATGAGTTCAATAAAAAAAGTTATTAAAAAAGAATTTAAAAAAAAGAAATGAAATGAATGAAGTAAACATTTCTGCAATTTAATATTTCAAAGTTTATATTGTATTGTTTTCATGAAAATGTATCTTTACATAGTAAATATTATCAATTTTAGTTTATGATGTGACAATTAAATAAATTAATTAATTCACTTTTTACACTTATTTGGCATATTGAAAATATCAATTACTTCCACGAATTATTTGGCAGATTTTTTTTGACAGTTTGTACTTTTTACAAAAAAAAAAAATAAAAAAAACCCCGTTCACGTCAATAAGAGTGTAATTTTTCTTTTTTCCATTTTTCCAACCAAAAAAACTTTGAAATGAATACCCTTAATATTTTATGTTTTCGACTTACATCATTTGTTTTTGACATTGTACAACGATTTTACAAAAAAAAAATGCTTGTGGTTTTTGTAGAGTTGTACTTGTTGTGTACCGAGACTAACTGTAATGAATTCGCCTTGCTTTCGAAGAAAAATACATAAAAAACGCAATATCTTCCCTTCAAGAAATTCCCTGAAGTTTGTCGATTTTTTTGGTGACTTTTTGGCGACATTGTCAACGAAGTGTCTACATTTTTATATTTGTCTTTAATCAGAAGAAAAGTTTGTTACGAATTCGTATCTTAACTTTTTTTTCAATAAAATAATTTAATGTCAAAAAACAATTTCATTTCGACATCTACTATAAAAAAGTGACAAAAGTGTAGACTAGATTTTCTAAAATGTACTAGTGATTTCTGGTTGCAATGTCTACTTAAGAACTACATAGTCAATAGTACCAACGTCAGTAGTAGATTTTTTGACACGCACATGTTAAATTGGTATAGTAATAACATTGTCTGGGGTATAATAAGTCACTAGCACTGGTGAATGTGTCAGTAGTGAATTAGTACAGATTCACTAGTGACATTTCCTACAGGGTTGCTAATTGAAACTAACAAATAATATGGGACCACCATGTCATTGTTAAAAAGTGTTTGGAGTGGGACGACATGTCTTCGTTTTTAACGACATGTTTTCGTTATTAAACGAAGTAAAAACTAATCCCCTTGTGCATACAATGGAGTCGTTTTAAGACTACTCCTTTGTACCTCAAAGCTGGGTTATATGGTCCTGCCCTAGGACATCGTAATGTTAAATTTTTCATACGTTTGGGAGTAGTCCTAGTCCTTGTGGGCTACATTTTGCACGCGTGTTCGGACTAGTCCTATTATTTGCAGGGCACATCCAAAGCGTATAAACTAACACACTTGCAATTTTGTATTAAATTCACGTACATATACCCAACAAACACAGAGGTCCAACCGTGTATTTGTTTATTTTATGCTATTTACGGCCATTTTCACCAAGTTCGGTTATAATTACCCTACAAGAAATGAATGAGCGAGTAGTCACATTTTTCATTTTGGTGTTAAGAAAATGATAGAAAGAAATGACCGAAATCAAGTTTACGACACATTCGGTAATTTTTCCTATCATTTTCTTAACACCAAAATGAAAAATGTGACTACTCGCTTATTCGTCTCTTGTAGGGTAACCATCGGTTATAGCTGTCAAAACATACCGAACTTGGTGAAAATGGCCGTTAATTTGTAACGAATTTAAAAACCCAACAAACATGGAGGTTTGATTTCAAATTGAAAATGATTTGAAATCAAACGTTTTCTCAAACGACAAACGTTTGCTAATGATAAAAGAGGAAATTATTTTCAAATTGAAAAAATGCTATATATAAGTTTTTGTTAAGCTAATTGGGCCTAATGTATTAATGTTAATAAAAAACCTTTTTTTTACATGTTTCTCCCAACGTTTCGTCAATTATTTGTTGACATCTTCAGGGGTTGTAATTACTAGGTAGTAGTTTATCACATTAAATTATTCATTAAATGTTACACAGCTTACATAAAACATTTAACATATAATTAAATTAAACACACAACTTAAATTAATATCACAGCTTATCTTTTCTATTTTCCTTTCAACATTTGACATCAAATTGATAAAACATTTGATATCAAATGTTTATTTTCAAATCATTATCAATTTGAATTTAAATGATAGTCATTTCATGTCAAAGGTTTGACTTCGTGTTTGTTGGGTATGTATTTAAGTTCACGAGTAGATATGAGTGGGAAACAATGGGCCGCGTGAATAAAAAGGTAGCTTTAGCTAATACTTGAAATTTGTAAGTTTAAACTAGCTTTGAGGTGAATAAAAATTTGAGTTAAAGCTAGTACTTTATACTGACTAGTAGAAACTAGTTCTTCCAGTGTTGACTCAAAAAATGTGTGAATAAAAACGAATGTGTGCTTAAAAATACTAGTTTTCGCTTTATTTTTTTTAAGCTTATGATTGGGGTGCTTGAAGTTTGTGTTTTGTCACAATATTGAAATAAAAATTAATTTCTTTTTAAATATTTATTAGTATGTATGTTTAGTTTTATGAACATCCTGAAGATTATTTCAAATTGTATATTTTTCGGAAAAATACCTAAATTGGCAAGATCTCTGTAAATGTAACAAATACAATAATTAGAATTGTGGTTATTTTGTTGAACTATTTATGGTTTTTAATCCAAATTTTTAATATTTTAATACGGCTTAAGTTCATCAAATTTAATTTTCATTCAATTATTGTTATGATGAAAGGAATTTTACAACATAAAAATTAATTAAAATTGTTATTGATAATCTTTCATTCTTCACCGTGGCCGGGGCCGGGGATCTAACCCTGGTGGCAGGTTACCATGACATGTTTCGATCGCAACCATTCGATCTCCTCAGATGGATTTGCCGTCTCACGCTCGCAGCCATCGACGACTGCTGACGTCAATAGTCAAACATCAATCCTTTGTATGTTAACCTTTGGTAGATCGAAATTTGCTTTTTTTGAATCATTATCCATTTTAATTGATTTTACATGTTTCTTCATAAAAATAATTTAATGAAAATTAAATTTGATGAACTTAAGCCGAAGTAACAAATACTTAAATTTAAATATGTACAGTTTACCAAAGCAATTTTACTTAATTTTTCAAATAAATAATAATCATTGACGTTGCCACTAAGTTGTTTTAAGATATACCGCATAAAGGTCGGTACAGACTTTTGCCATAAAAAGTTTGTGTTGCATTTTTTAAATAAAATAAAAAAATCTGTTAAAAAGAAAAATTTATAAAAAACAGATAAATATACAAAAATGTATTTATTTATGTTCGCATACAAACTTAGACATTTACAGCGATTTTTTTGTAATAATAATACACAATTGTTTAACGATTCAAAACATAAAAAAGGAAATTAACATTTTTTTCTTATATTCTGTTTTATATTTTTAAAAATATGTTTTAAAAATTTTAATTTTTGATATTTTTGCACTTTGCAATTAATTTAATTGAATGGTCGCATTATCCAGCGTTTGCTTCCTCTGTTAAGCATTAGCTACCTAGCACTAGCAAATAATTATTCACACTTTTTGTAGTTTAAACTTTTCAGCATAGCTAGTACTGAAAAGTAAAAGCTAGTGCTAGTACTTAGTACTAGGTAGCATAAACTACCTTTTTATTCACTCGACCCAATGTCACACGAGCACGAATGTTTACATCAGTTTTTTCCTTAATAAAATGATAGAAACTTCTGATGTATATTCCCATTAGCAATGCCCATTAGATGATGCATCAAATGACTGTTATTGTTCTTGTAGGGTTCCGTCTCGTGACACCTACTTATGTATAGTATTCTGTGATACAAAGTCTACAAACAATGCAATGCCTAGCATTTTGTAATGAATACGGATGTTAATGATTAATAACTTCGAATTGCTACAAATACATATCGTCATCTTAAAGACCTAAAAACCTATCTGCAAAAATTTCAAAATTGAGTTTTTTATGGATTTTTATTCACACACATGTAATATTACAAATGACAAAGTTTTTGTACCTATAGGACCGTTAGGCACAAAAAAAAAGAGAAACAATTCATCAAAAATCACGATAAAAGGTTAATTTTGTTGCATAGTTATTTGGTTTCTGCTCCGGTTGGTTCAATACTTTCTACTTGTTTACTTTTATACTTGATCTAAATTTGAATTCATTAGGTTTTTTTTTAATTCAGTTGCTTTTAGTTTTGGAAATATATTTGAAAATTATTTTGCATTGATATTTTGTTTGAATATTTTTTTTTTATTTTTTAGAATTTCAGGTTTACTTGTTAAGGAAAACAAAATTGTATAGGGTAGGCTATTCTTTTGAAAATAAAATTTTGTGTTTTTGTTTGTGACTGGGAAAAATTAGGAGGAGTCACCCCCAAACTAAATGATATTTAACATGGTGTCTTCACCTGACAATTTTTTGACATACCAAACGTCAAAGTCTATATAAAAACTCTAAAATTTTTGTCTGCGTTTTTTTTATATGAAGTTTGACGCTTGTTATGACAAACAATTTTCAGGTCAAGACCCCATGTTAAATATCATTTAATTTTGGGGTGAATGGCTCAATTATTTTTGTTTGTATGGGGATTGATCCACTCTCATGTATCTATATCAGTGATGGGAAATTCAGTACTATGGTACTATTTTCAGTCCTTTTACCTTTCAAAAATACCACGGTACCCCCACGTCCGTTTTAGTACTCTTTAATAGTTATGCTTCTTTTTTTAGAAATTTGGCGTTGATATTTTTTTAACATTGGCAGCCGGTTGTGGAGTCTTCAACAAAAAAGTACTAACTCTGACTCCAACCGCTACAATTCCAACTCCGACTCCTAATCTAACCTTAATGCTAAATGTATAGGAGACTAGTCCTTATTTGACTTTAAACTCTTTTTTTAAACTGTACCTTTTATAGGGTTAAATATAGCAAGAAAAGGATTTAGTAATAGTAAAATATAGCATGCAAATATCGAAGTATTTTTATTTTGAAAATTATTAGAATATTTGTTTTTTTTTTATGCCGCAAAATGTTGGAGTCGGAGTCGCGAATTTTTTGTGAGTACTTCGCTTCACAGCACTGTTGACAAATTTATTCATATCACTGCTTGTAGGTATATTTTAATGTCAGATATCCTCATCAGAGATTTGCTGTTGAAATTTGGCCAGCTCGGTCCGTAAATGGCTGAGAATGAGCAAAAAAATTATGTATTTCAGTTTTTTATTTTAAAGTTTATTTTTCAACAAAAAAATATGTTTAAAAAAAGTACCAAAATGTTGAAAAGGTACGCTTGTGCTTGTTGGCCAGTACAATCTAAATTTTTAAATTTTCCATCACTGATCTACATACACTACGTGTGTACATACATATATATCCTAAATTACAGTTTAAAGGCTGGAATCATCTCGATCAACTTCGTACTTCATTGCTGAACTAAAATTCGGTGGCTCAGCGTTTTGAACTAAATTTTCAATAGAACGAAAAGAAGATTCATTTACGGAGCGTGAAATACTTCTGTGTCCTAAAGTAGATGATCTAAGAATCGTTATAACATCTTCAGCGGTATAAGCGCGGTTATTTTGCGTGCGTGACGATCTGCTGTTAGAATTTAATTCGTAAAATGGAGCTGCTGACAGTGTACCTTCATTCATTCGTCTTAAACGTTTTCTTTTTGACATTTGTTTGCGACCCAAGGAATAACTGCGACCATGGAGTAAATTGTGTAAAGGCCTATTTTCAACTTCAATAGATTCACTTATACTAATACTTGTTTCATCTGGTGTAAATGTCGCAGGAATGGCTAGAATTGGTCTTTCCGTTTCTCCTAAAATACTAAAATTTAAAACTTCAAAACTGGAATATTTATAACATTAACAGATATTTATCAATTACCGTCTAATACTTCGCCTTAAGCTTTGTCGTAAAATCTTTGCTAATCGGGCACCTGTTGCTGTTGTATACGATGGTGGCGGAGTATATTTGGGTGGATCATCATCTTGGAATCGTTCGTTTGTAGAATTTTGATTGTTTTCGTAATATCTCGAGTTTATATTTCTACAAGTTCTGCTAGTTCTTTCAATACAGTCAACATCACCTAATGGTCTGTAAAGCATTTGAATTCTCTAAGAATAAAATTGTCATTAGTAAATTAAGAAGTTAATTTTTTTTACTCACATCTAATATATCGGGCGGCCCAGAAGTAAGATATCGATATATTTGTACAATTGCTGATATCGGTATTAAAAGTAAAAATCCGATCTGGGTTAAAGCACCTACTTTCCTCGACCAAAAGTTAAAATAAGATTTGTCTTTCCAATTATACAACTGACTGGACAGGGAAGTTTTATAACCAATTATTGCTAATATAATAAGACCAATAGGAAGAATAACGCTCCATGATAATGCTAGAAATGCCGACATTGATCCAGACATTTTTAAGTCCTTTACAAGATCATCGCCGTTATATGGGCGTCCACGAATAAGAAAAACTCCAAAAATTTCAGCTGTCCATAAAATCGGAATAAACCAAGCACCGCCCATCAAAATTTCCATATAATAAAGTAGTGAAATTCCGATTTCTGTAGTAAAAGGTATGCTTAGTAGTAGGCCAGTTATGCAAGTCATCAATACAGCGCTTGTTGAATTTCCCAAAGCACAAGATACAGGTTTCCACAAAACACATAACTGCGATACGCCAAATATCAAAAATACAGTAAATAGAATTGACGCCCAAATCCATGAAATTTTTTCAGTAGAAAGTGTCATTGCAGCTGGTAACAATTCAGTGATAAATCGTAAAACTTGATATCCACTTACACTTTTGACATCTGTATGACGTCTATATACCTCTCCTATTAAAGTCGAATAATGTGGTATAAACTTGGTAGGATATGCAATAAGATGACTTGCACGAGAGGTCTTCAAAGAGAATATTGATGAATAATTTTCCGGAGTTTCTGAAAATATTTACATTTTATACTTGAATATATTAGTTTTCATAAAAAATTATTAAATGTGTATTGTTGTGGGGGTTACCCAACAAACACGGAGGTTTGATTTTAAATTGAAAGTGATTTGAAATCAAACGTTTTCTCAAACGACAAACGTTTGATAATGATTTGAAAATCATTTGTAAATCAAAGCGTTCTCAACAAAAATGGGAAATTATTTTCAAATTGAAAAATGCCTTTATTTGCAACTTGCTTTCAAACGTTATTCTCAAATGCTTTTCAAATGTGGATTATAATAGAATGTGGAATATAAATAAAACTATTTAATTTTTTTAATTTAAATTTATTATTTATTTAAATAAACTTTGAAATAAACATTCGGTACCATAGCAAAAAGATGAAATAGGGTTCTTTCCGTCTTCTAATTCTTGGAAAGGCAAAATACTTGGCACCTTTTTATTTTGAGGATTGTGGCACCGCGGACGTTCAACAATCTTTCTTCACTTTCCTGTTTTATTATTTTTCTTTTTTTTCGTATTTTTAAACATTGTAATTTCTCACAAATATTTTTTATTTTTCACAAGAAATATACTGTTCACTTTATATTAAAATTTATTTTTAATAGTAAAACACATGTAACCACAAGGAAAAATAATTTAACTTTAATCGCCATTTTTAATGCTTACATTAATTTTTCGCTTTAGTACTGCCAAGTTTATTTTTGATTTGATTTTAACTTTGACAAACATTTGACATCAAATTGAAAAAACATTTGATATCAAATGTTTATTTTCAACTCATTATCAATTTGAATTTAAATGTTAAATCAAACAATTGAAAAACGTTTGAGAATTGCGTTTGATGTCAAATGATAAAGTCATTTCATATCAAAGGTTTGACTTCGTGTTTGTTGGGTAGACACCAATGTTAAATAATCTTCTTCAGAATTAAGTAAACGGCCACCCATTGAGAGGCAAACGGTGGGCTTTTACAAAGATTATTTTTATAATTGCTCCAGAAGAGTATTTACTATAGAGTGGATTAATGGGGAGAAAATGAAACCAGACTTAAGTATCTTTTCATTAATGGGTTTATTACAATTCAGGTTTCTTTTCTTAACTTAAATATTAAATATACATAAATATGTACATATGTATGTACATACATACATGGGTTGTTTATACAGTAGTCCGGTAAGGTACAATTATGATAAATACTTGGCAAATTGTATTGCTTTCGCAAGGTCACACATAAATCCGGCCATATAATCTGCGGAACAGTGTGATGATACCTCCAGCACCAATCGTTAGCCTTGCCTTGCCACTATGCCTTGAACTCATTATTTAAAACTCAAAAATCAAATTCACTATCTAACGTTAGATAGTCTTAATCAAATCGATCAACAGCTTTTAAGTTATCCCATATCTGTACTATACATGAACATTCGGTTACTACGTACAGGTTTTACATCACTCTTAACAACAATAACCAACATAATTAACAAAATCAGCATCATAGTTCTTGTTGAAACAAACATAACAAACAATGAAAATAATCTTTATAGTATAAATGGATTTAATTCAATTTTTTTAAATAGGGATGGAAAGGGAGGAGGAATAGCGGTCCATGTTAAAAAGAATATGACATGCACAACGGTTTCTTTAAATATCAATCATTTGAAGCAATTCAAATGGACTTGACATTAAACAATCGAACTATGTACATACATATGTATGTATATCACTCCTTTCAATCTATCGACCACCATCCTCAAAAATAGAAGATTTTTCAAACGAAATTGATGAAACTATAAGCAGTATTAAAAAAAAAACCAGAATTAATAATTGTGGGAGATATGAACATCGATATTTTAAAGCAAAACAACATAACATTAAAATATGTGGACATGATATTGTCCTACGGTTTGCAGTGCGTAATAAAAGAGGTAACAAGGGAAGACATAAGCAAAAACACTAAAACCTGCATTGACCATCTGTTTGTAAGAAATAACAAACAAACCGCACATTTGCACGCAGCCGTAATCAAAACAACGATATCTGATCACTACCAAGGCCAAGGCGAATTCAAACAGGTAAACTCATCTCGTCAGCCGTTCATCAGCTGTTGCGACGGCGAATTAAAAAATATGGTCAAACGTCAAAATATGATTTTGTTTTGAGAAGAAGTTGAATGAAAAGTGTTAAAAATATTATTTTTATAATAAAAAAATTTCAAAACTGCGAATGATTGAAGTGAATTTATTAATTTCTTTTATAAAAAAGTGATAATTTTAATTTGCAATAAAAAAATTTTGACAACCAACCAGAAAATTGTATAAACAAAATACATGGGGCTTTTTGTAGTTGTAGAGATGAGTTTACCTGTTTGAATTGTAAGTAAAAAAATAGGTTTGTTAACATAAAAAACTATTTTGTATACAAACTTTGACAAGTCGACCACATAAAAAAAACACCATATGTTGACTTGACCCCACCTTCTAGTCAATTCGCCTTGATCACTACCCTACAAGAAGACTACCGGTCATTTTACTAGTTATATGACCGGTAGTTTTGGCCAATATAGTGTTATAGTAATAGTAATTTTTTTAGTTTTGGTTATGCATTTCTTGTAGGGTACTCTATTTTTTTTTGTATTGAAGTTGAAAACCAGAGTACGGAAAAACCCATTTTGCAGGGTGCGAAATTTAATAATCTTAAAATTAATCACAAAATCCAACAAACAAATTGGAATAATATTATTCAACAAAACCTTAACACAAACCATTTATGTAACAAAATATATAAAACTTTTTGTGATATATACGAAAAATCAATCAAGATTGTTAAACAACTAAAAAACGGTCGACTAGTTCATGGATAAGTGAAGAATTAATCAAATGCTGCGATATTAGGGATAAACTTTATAAAAAATGGCTTAATAATCGAACACATAAAATTTATGAAAATCAATATAAACTATAATATAAATAATTTTGCAACAAATGTTTATCAAAATGTACAAAACATAATTCATAACTGTGACATCAAAACAAATAAAGTTACGACACATACAGTACAAAACTCTATGTACTTAACACCAACATGTGAGGAGGAAGTTTTTAACCTTTTAAAAAACCTCAATACCAAAAAGGGAGCGGGAATAGATAATGTTAGATCGAAAGACATTCAGTTAAATGCAAAATGGTTAACTCCAATTTTAACAGTGTTGATAAACTCAAGTATTAATAACTCTTATATGCCTGAACTACTACTATTTACAATTCTGGGGTCAAATCAGACTACAACAATTACAGAACAATATCAATTTTGTCCGTAATTGAAAAAGTTAGTGAGGAAATGATAGTGCGACGAATGACAGATTTCCTAAAAAGATACAACGTCATAAAAAAAATCAGTTCGGCTTCCAAAAAGCCAAAAATATAAACAAATTGTTAGGAAATTTTTCTAAATTTATTAACAAGTCCTTAAGTGAAAAAAAGCATTGTCTATCCTTGTTCATTGATTTTAGCAAAGCTTTTGACACGCTTTCTCACAAGAAACTAATAGAAATATTACAAAGAAATGGCATTAGAGGAAACTGTCTTGATTGGTTCAAGAGTTATTTAGAATGCAGATCATATCGGGTAAAAATTAAAAACAATTTTAGTCAAAAAATTGGGTCCCCCAACGGAGTACCGCAGGACTCGAAGCTTGGCCCGATTCTTTACTTACTCTACGCAAACGACATGATAAGTCAACTTAAGAACAGCACTACTTTTGCATATACAGATGATACGGCTGTTATTGTCGCACATAAAAATGTTGAAACCGCAACTGAAATCATGCAGGACCAGCTTAACATTGTCAGTATAATGGGTTGGTTATTAATGCTACCAAAACTAAAGTTATGCATATAAGACATACAAAAATTTCGATTTGTGCTTTGTTGTGATACAGACGCGTATTCTTAGCCTCACATACAATTTGAATTATTAATTACATTTAAATATAACAATTTAGCGAATGGACGCATGATTTAAATAAATTTTTAAAATAAAAGTTAACAATTATCAAAAACGAAATTTAATAAAAAAAATAAATAAAATATATGTATAAATGTATGTATACATATACTGAACAAAAAAATTTAGTTTAAAATTCTTATTTTTGCTGTAATACAATAAATAATAAAAATAAACAAGAACAGCAAAACGGTGAAAAACAAAAACAACTTTTTGCATGAGTAGTCACAATGTAACAACAATAAAACTAGATGAAAGAAATGCATACGTAACAGTTAATGCTAAAGAGTGCAATACTGAAATAAATAAAACAAAACAATATTAACTACCTACGGCTAAACCAATTGTTCGTACACGTTCCCTTTCGCCCTCTGTTTTTAAAAAGACGGTTGATGCTGATACATTAACGGCTATTTTCACCAAGTTCGGTTATAATTAAGTATCGGTTATAGCTGTCAAAACATATTGGTAACCGGAACTTTAATTGAAAGTTAGTTTTAACCGAACTTGGTGATAATGGCCGTAAAAAATATTAATCTCTCGCTAGTGCCCGCAAGTGTTGCCGCAACGGCAAAAAAAATATAAGTAACAAATGTTACCATGAATTCAAACACAAACGCAATGGAAAACTCACAAGTAAAAAGTTGTCAAAAGCCTCAAGTACAAGTTGGTATGGACAGGTACATAACAGTGCTTAAACGGGGTCGCAGCCCTACCTCTGCAGCAGTTGCTTCGGCCTCAAAAGTTCCATCTTTTGATAAGATAAATTCTCAAAATCGTTTTGCAATTCTGAAGGATGAATCCTCTGAAGCACCTAACGTCATAAAATCGTCCAAGCCTCCCCCGATATATCTTAGGGAGCAAAACTCAAATGAGCTAATAAAGAGTTTAATTTCGTTAATTGGTGAAAATTCGTTTTACGTAGCGGCAATCAAGCGTGGTAGTATAAACGAGACAAAAATTCAAGTAAATCATGAGAATGACTTTCGCAAAATTACTAACCAATTTGAGGCATTAAAAAAAAGTTTTTATACATACCAACTGAAAAGCAGCAAAGGTCTTCAAGTAGTAATCAAGGGAATTGACTCATATGTGGACCCTGAAGAAATAAAAACATTCCTTTAAGAGAAAGGCTTCAAAATAAAACATGTTGTAAATATCAAAAATAGGGAAAAAATCCACAACCACTATTTCGAGTGGAGTTAGAGCCCGGCGATGTTAAGAAAAAAAAAACCTATACACAGTTTGAGACAGTTTAAACCGCCAAGAATTTGGTCATACTAAGGCATACTGCTACTTACCCCCTGTTTGCGTAGTATGTGGTGAATTACATGGTACAGTTCTTTGCGATAAGTCTAAAACCGACCCCAACGTAAAGAAATGCAGCAACTGTGGCGGTAATCACACTGCCAATTATAGAGGATGCCCTGTATACACTATCGTCAAGCAGTCGTCTGGAACGAAACCTAATCCCCCTCAAACGCAGGTAACAAATCAAGTGAACACTAACGACATTCAGGCTATTGTAAATTAAAATAACCACAGACGAAGAGTGCAAGTCAATTGCACCTTCTAATAAAAGAAACCAAAAGAAATTGTTTTAATTTACAATTTATCTTTATTTAGTGCGGCTAGTACGCACTGTTTGTACTTGGTATCAGAATTGATTTAGTTTAATAATTGAGTCCATTTTTATACTCAATAAATGCTTATTAAGCATTTTCATTACAGTGGAAGGTATAACGGTTTGCTTAGCATTTTCTTACAATCTCGCAGACACTTGTCCAATAGCAAGAGTGGTGATAGTATTACTATTGACGACCGTGTGTACTGCTAGTATTGTATTCATACACACACACACAGCGCACAACACTCAAGGGGCTTATTCGTATTACATTAAACATGCGCCTGGTTCATTGCATGTAACGTATACTGAAATTATTTGTGCAAGCAATGTTAATATAAAAGACAGGCTACACTATGCACGCTAGTAATAACAGAACCTGTTATGCTAACGTCTTAAAATTAAACCATGTGCTAATGCAAGGTGCTTCGTCAAGTAATGATGAAACTCCAGTTTCAAATTTGAGTCGTCTAGAAAAAACCATGAAAACATTAGTGCAAACAGTAAATAATTTTACAAATACAATGGGCAATATGATGCAAGAAATTCTTAGAATGCAATCGATGTTATTGCAAGCTGTACTTAACAAGCCATGAACTGTTTAAAAATTTGTTTTTGGAACGCAAACGGCATCCGCCAACATCAAAATGAATTAGAATATTTTCTTAAAAGTAAACAAATTGATGTCATGATGGTTTCTGAAACTCATTTGACCTCAAGAAATAGTTTTAAAATTAATGGTTATATACTGTATGATACCAAGGATCCTCGAGATAGAGCTTGTGGAGGTTCTGCCATTTTGATAAAAACTCGAGTCAAACACTACTTAATGTGTTATCATCGTGAGGATTATCTGCAAGCAACAAACGTTTGTGTTGAAGAGCTAAATCGAAACATAGCAATTTCATCTTTATAATCTCCACCTCGATTTTCAATATCAGAAAGCAAATATTGTGAATATTATAAATCACTTGGACCCTGTTTTCTGGCCGCTGGCGATCCCGACTTATAACACCAAAGGGTCGTGTTCAATTTTATACTATTTCTAAAATGGATTTAAATGTGGTCGCGAGCGGACAACCAACATATTGGCCTACTGATCTGCAAAAAATTTCAGATGTAATAGATTTTGGCGTGGTTAAAAACATCCCCACAGAAACTATTCATGTTGAAGCTTCCTTAGAATTATCCTCCGACCACACACCTACAGTTGTTACTATAATGAACCCCAATAGAATTGTATCTCCGACTGGTTATTTTGCGACGTCAACCACACAAATGAATTGGTTAAAATTTAAAAAATATCTCATTACCCATTGCACAGAAAATATTCCGCTTAGAACACAGGAGAATGTAGATCGCTCTATTGTTAATTTTGACAGTTTTCTGTAACTAGCTGTTCAACATTCTAGTACTGCCCCCAAAAAAAACAAACAATATTAAAATATATTCCACAGATGTCGAGCGGCTCTTGACTGAAAAAAGGAGAGTTCGAAGAGGGTGGCAGCTTTACAGATCCCCGCAACTTAAGAATTTATTAAAAGAGTGCACAAAAAGGTTTAGAAACTTACTGCAGACCCAGAAAACGGCTTCTCTAGAAAAATATATTAAGGAACTTGATGCAACTCCAAAATCTGACTACTCATTATGGCTAGAAATCTAAAAAGGCCAGTTATATCAAAGCCACTATTAAGAAACTTGAATCGTAGTTGGGCAAAAAACGATATTGAAAAAGGAAATCTGTTTGTGAGTCACTTGAAAAACGTATTTACACCAAATTTATCTAACGATATTGCGGTCGAGTTACCACCTGTTGCTGCTAGAGCAGCTATTCCCATAAGATTTGAAATAAGAGATATCGAAAAGGCTATTTGTGACTTAAACACTAAGAAGGCACCTGGTATTGATAAGATCAGTAATAAAATGCTTTTAGAGTGACTCGCATAGCAAAGAAAATTATTTTTTTTATTTTTAATGATATTTTACGGCTTGAATACTACCCGCAAGAATGGAAGGTTTCCTTAGTTACCATGATACCAAAGCCAGGGAAAGATCATACAAAAGTTGAGTCATATAGGCCCATTAGCTTATTATCAAATATGTCAAAGCTGTTTGAGAAATTATTAGTTTCAAAATCAACACCAATTTTAAATGACAATAGATGTATTCCAAACCATCAGTTTGGATTTAGAAGAAAACACAGCACAATTGAACAAACTCATCGAAAAGTAAATGTCATAAGCAAAGCATTTGAAAAAAAAAAATATTGTTTGGCACTCTTCATCGATGTTTCGCCAGCTTTTGATAAAGTCTGGCATGAAGGCTTACTACATAAATTGAAGCAAAATTTACCAGCAAACACTCACAAACTGTTAGAAAGCTACTAAGTCGGCCGTCAATTTATCATTAAAGAAGGAGATTTCTTAAGTTCACTTCAGCCAATTGGCGCTGGAGTTCCACAAGGCAGCATCCTCGGCCCTCTTTTAACTTAATTTAAACTTCGGACATGCCAACAAACAACTACACCCAAACTTCAACATTTGCAGACGATACAGCTTTTCTAAGCGTACACGAAAACAGTTATGATCATCTCGTTATTTACAGGATCATATATTTCAACTAGAAATATGGCTAAGACAATGGAGGATAATGGTAAATGAGCAAAAATTCGTACATATAACATTCACCTTGCGCCGGGCATCTTGCCCCCCTATTACAATCAAATAATTCCTCAACATTCGCATGTAAAATATCTCGGTTTTCATCTGGATCGGCGATTAACGTGGAAATGCCATATAGAGACAAAATTAACTCAAATGAAACTAAAAGCCATTAAAATTCATTGGCTTATTGGAAGAAATTCTGTCCTTAGTCTCGATTGCAAGCTTCTACTTTACAACTCTATCTTACGGTACGGTATTCAACTATGGGGCACCGCCTCGGCCTCTAATATCGAAAAAATTCAAAGGCCACAAAAAAAACTTCTTCGAATAATCACAGCAGCTCCCTGGTATGTTAGTAAAAACTATGATTACAAAATATGCAGTAAAATATTTAAAAAGGCTTGAACAACACCCAAATCCACTAGCTCGAAATATTTTAAATCAAGGCGGTCACACTCGCTTAAGAAGAAGAGATACTGCAACACCTACCCAACTAGAAGAGCGATAAGCACCTATGTATATACATATGTAAACAGAACCCGTGATAGAGAACATTTTTGTCTGGCACTGGCAGGACATAAATAAAGTATTAGGATAAGATTTGATTAATTATTGTTAGTTCATATTTAATATATGAAGATTCAATAAATAAACAATGAAGAAAAAAAAATAAGACCTTCCAATTTTCAAGGCACAAACATTAGAATAAAGTTTCACGATACAGACGGCTTACATAAAATCAACATTATCAGCAACAATCATGACACTTGTAATACCTTTATAGAACTTGTAAACACTTATAAATATCTCGGTATATACGTGGACCAGCACTTCAAGTGGAAAACTCATGTACAAAATGTTCAAAAGAAACTTAGGAAAACCGCATATATGCTTTACCATCTAAGCAACTGCTCCACATTTACCGTTCTGAGACAGGCTTATTTTGCATTGGCAGAATCATACATAAGGCATGGAATAGCTGCCTGGGGAAACTCGACACATTGCAGAATACTTCAGAAAACACAAAATAGAGTTCTTAAAATTCTTGAAACAAACCAACGACTTTCAAGTACCATCAACAACATCAACACGAGCATTAATAGGACAACAAACAACAACAATTTATACAACTTCTTCACAAACAACAATGATAATGGAAATAGCTACAATATCCTTCAACACAATTTTCAAAACGACATTGTCAACAACAGCTTTAATATAACAAATACCAATGCAAATTACACCAGCAATGTTGACGACAACACTACAAGACGAATCAACCCACCTTACAACACAAAAAGTAACAATACGGAAATCAACAATCCTTTTATTTATTTAAACATCGGTAACAACACGAATAACAACACTGGCAATAACAGCAACCCGGCAACCAACAACCAGTATATAAACAACACTGGCAGGATCAACAACACGGGCTACACTAACAATAACATTGATAATAGTACCAATAATGCCAGAAACAAAACTTTCAATAATAGAAACAACACCGGCCATAACAATGCATCACAAATCAATAGGCGCCACAACAACACAAATAACATTAATAACACTACCAACAGCAATAAAACAACTGATACCATTGCTAAAAGGCTTGGCATTTTGAACGTTAAGAATATCTTCAACTTTACGATAATCAACGAGTTTCATAATGATTCAAGATTTCTACATTCACACAACACAAGACGGAGAGCTGATGGGAGATACAAAGTTGAGAGATATCACAACAACTATGGAAAAAACACGCTACAAGTTACCTTACCATCTATATTAAACACTCTACCCGAACATCTTATGAACTTCCCCAGTAAAGTCAAAAGAAAAAAACTTTAAAAAAAATATTACATATCCTCGCAATGAATAACACATTTAATGAATTTCCAAAATAGCATAAGTTCCTACAGACAAGCCAATGGCTTCGTAGGTTGTAGATTTAGGCAACTTGTTAATTTATTTGAATTAAATTGAAAAAAAAAATCCTCTTTAAGCACTTTTACAACTGCACTTATTAACTATTAAAATTAATTTGGTTACTATGAAAACACTCGCGGGGTTAAGTCAATGTTTTAACATTTTGCTTGTTGGCGGAGGTTTCTTCATAAAGGAACTGGATGTGAAAGTTTCCTTTCGTCTGCCGGATGGATGTAGTGTCCTGCAGGCTGGGATCTCGCCTATCGAGAGATATACGTATATTTACTGAAGCAAGGCTGCCCCTGCTTCCCTAGCGGGTATCTACACGGCATCTAGGATAACTGTAGAATGTCGCATGTCTTTGAATGAGATTGCAAAGCATTCAAGGGTAACGCTAATATGGATACCGCGGAACTTAGAGTGCCCTTGCAATCAGGTAGCTGATGGGCTGGCCAAACAAGGTGGTAACATGGGTGACGTATTTACTGATCAATTCATTGGCCTTTCAATGGATCACTGTACGTCACTTATCAGACGCAAGTCTTATAGAGTTGCGCAGATGCGGTGAACCCGTGAGTCCACCTGTCCGCCCTCCAGGATCATATGGCCTGGATATGATAAACGGAGAACTACTCTCTACTAAGGTTAAGCAGGGACCAGATTAGGACAGTGATATCGGTTGTGACTGGGGACTCATGCTGGAAGATGGGGCTGGAATTTAACGACTACTGTAGAAGTTGTCAAAACGAGGAGGAAGAGGAGACTGTGCTTCACTTTCTCTGTCAATGCCCCGGGTTGCAGGGCATTAGGAAAAAATACCTGAGGGAACCGGTGTTTCCCTGCTTGGAGGATCTATCCAGAACGAATTGGTTCGACTTTGCAGTGACGCCATCTGAGTAACTGCTCTATAGGATGGGCATTGGCGCTGAGTATCCCAAAGGGACCAATAAAGGACCCAAGTAAGCTGTCTTTCGATGACTGTCCATGGAACCTAACTTAACCTAACAATTTGTTTGTAATTCTCTATGGGTCTTCGCTTAGAACACCAATTGATGTTACTTTATTTGAATTGATGAACTATCTAGTCGAATAACTCCCTAACTGGTAGCGTCTTTTTAATACAGTAGACGCTCACAAATTAGAGCTTTCAGTAATTCGAACGTCCAGAAATTAGAATCAGTGTTTGCAATACATTTAAAATTCAAATTTTAGAGCGTTTTTTTTTTTTTGTTATTTGAACACAAGAAATCGCCAATTTATTTTTATTCTGTTTAACCCTTATGTGAATGGCAAGGTATCCGGGTACCTTTGGCATTGTCACCTTAATTTTTTTAAATAAATAGATGGTCTACATATTGACAACTTCGAGAGATCTCTAACTTTTAAAAAATTTTAAATTATAATTATTTTTAAGCTTAAAAATTATTTTGAAAAAGCGTTGTGAACCAGTTTTCATCTTATATGTTACCTTCACTCGGTCAAAATCTAAGATAGACTTAAACAATACACATACAAAATTCAACTACTGCATCTTTGCAATAAGGGAAATCTGCGGAGTAATATTTATAATTATAAGTTTTTTGCTAACTTTGATATGCATAAACAAAAATTTACATTAAATTTCAAACTTGCATATCTTAGCATTAACACGTTGCATAGCCCAGTGCGTATACATTTGCTGCAAATTAATATCTTTTTTAAGTCTCAGAGTTATTTTCCATGATAATGCACATATATTTTGACAAAAATTTCAGTTTCCAATACTAATTCCATATAGGTACCCGGGTACCTTGCAATGCTGTTAAAGGTATTATCCCTAGATTTTAATGTGACAACATCTTCAATAAGCTACATCAAATAACATAGAACAGCAATATTAAACGCTGTTTCCAACACATATTTAAAAATAAAAAAAAAATTTTAGTTTTTGGAAGTAAATTTACTCAATTTTTTATTTGAAAAAAAACGTCCAGAAATTAGAATAATTCAGAAATTAGAATTGCCTTAAAAACAAAGCGGCTCTAATTTGCGATCGTCTACTGTAACCGACTCCATGCCCGTCGGTCTGTCCGTACAACAGGAGTCGAAACATTTTCGAAACTTCAAAGAGCGGTACAGGACACAAGATATAGTTTAATTTTTTTTTTAATTTGGAAATCTAATGTCAATTACGAAAAACCATAAATATATATTTTGGGACACACTAACTTACATACATACTTACATTAAACGGAGTTATAATGAGATATTTACCATAAGATCCAGGAACATATGCATATCCTGATTCGTTTATAATTTGTATTGAACATATGCCCACTAATGCTGATAGACATAAGCCAATTAAAGTAACCAGTACGACCAAAATTGCATCAGTTCTAAGAGCAAATTTAGAAGATTTTTTATATGTTCGACTTGAAATTGACACAATGGATGCACCAAAAATGCCCCAGGTAAGAAAGGTTTCTTGTGCAGCTGCTATCCACGTTTTAGAGTTTACCAAAAAATCATCAAACTCAGAAGAACTAAATACTTCCTAAAAAAAAATTTATAATTTTTTTAATTATTAGTAAAATTATTTAAAAATATGGATGTACATATATAGACGATATACATTTCGCACATGATCAGAAAGAGGGTGTTAGCTCAAAATTTTTTTTATTAACTTTTTGGATAAAATCGACTCATAATATTCATATCTACTTCTGCAAAAATATCGTGCAACTTTGTCCAGTTTTTTGTTATGTTTAAAAATTCTGCTTCTACTAAAAATTTTTTAATTAAGAGTTAATACCCTCTTTATGTTCAAGTACGATATATTTTAACATAAATTAATTATGTGGATAGTCACTTTTTCATATGGTAGATTTGTAAAAACCGCCTCAACCCCTTCAAACAATATCATATGTTATTTCTCTGTTTACATTACACATGACATCGTAAAATTTGTCGACATATGTATGTATATAGTCGCTTGCAGTAACGATATGCTAGGAAAACAACTGAGACGAACGACGAATTTTTGGCCACGAATATTTGTCGCCAAGAAAACAAAATATATGTGTATATGAAAATGCAGACAATCAGGGAGCCGACGAAAATTCGCCGGACGTTGCAAACTTTATATAGATTTAATTCTAAAGGCCCAACCATAATGTGCTTAAATTGGCTTAAGCAAATTGTGCGAATACATGTAAATCACATTAGGCAAACCATATTAAACTTAAGGAAACTTTTTATTAAGTTTTATAAACCGGCATTTGCTTAAGCAAAGTGCGAAACAGATCGCACATTCCGTACGGAATCAAATGTTTTTTGATTTTGTTTTTATTTTTTTTAATACGTTTAAGAGCTTTTTTATTGGTTTTTGACAGTAGGTTAAGCATGGCTATGCACATTATGGTTGGAACTCAACTCTTACACCGGCGAACAACGAACAAATCAGTACCGGTTAGCTTTAACTGAATATCATTTAAAATACAAATTAAAAAAAAAAAATTAAAAATAAAAAAGTATTTTAGTTAAGTTTTCCTTAATGTTTCTTGTTTATACAAAATATTGTTTTTCGTCGTTTTTGTGTTTCATGCACCTAATTTATACAGCGAATTTCTGCCGAATAATTCGTTATTCGTCCTAGTTGTGTTCCGAGCAATAGTGTGTTTCTGTAATTTTTTTTAACGACAGATATCACAAAAAACAGCTTTATCATCCCATTGTGCTAATCTAAACCATTATCCAGATTTTGAAAATTCAACTGTTTTAAACACAGAAAATAATTATAAACGTAGATTTATGTTTGAAATGTTACAAATCATAAATGTACCGATAATGTCGAGAATTAATTTTAAGTCTGACACTGAGAATGTAGCACAAAATTATAGACATTTAATTTATAAAAACAGAAACGGAAGGTAAAAAATTTTTGTATATTGTAATAGATCAAGTTTGTATTGAAAAATATTTTTTATTCAATTCCAAAAAATTTTCATAAGTTTGTCAATTTTTGTTAAATTTGTTTTATTTTAAAAAAATTGTTAATTTTCTGTTAAAAAAGAACCCTGAAGAAGGCACTCAAAGAAGTGCCGAAATATTGGTTAAAAATAAACGTTAAAGTTTTTTATATAAAATAAAAAAAGACCTCAAGCTTGAAAATTTAGTTGTATTACATAAAGTTAAAATTGTTGATGAACTTAGTAAAAGTATGAGTGGAAGGGTGTTGGCTGACAAATATGGGGTTGATACTTCCACTTCTTTTATAATAAATTAAATTGAAAATTAACAAAATGATAACATTAAAAATCAAGAATCATAAAAATTTAACATGCAAAAAAATTAAAAATGCTTTTTTAAAGCTCAGTGCGTTACTAATTTTTTGTATATTATGCGGGAGTAGATTCCAAAGACGGATTGCATTAAGGAAAAATTGCCAATCAGAAGTTAAACTTTGGTGTCTAAACAATAAAATTCTTTTACCCCTATTATTTTGCTATGAATTATTACAATTTTTAATAAATACATATGTACATGCGATAATCCGGATAGTTCGCTACTCCGGATTGGGGTCTGCAATCAATTATCCGGATTATCAAATTTTTACTGTATTAAAAAAATGAATAAAAATTAACTACATAGTTGGCCTCCTACGACAACCCAACGTTAAATATGATAATTTGATTTCATATATATATGAAAAAATCAAAAGTGCAACTAGCTAAAAGTAAATACTAGCCAGTATATTTCTAGCTAAATACTAGTTACTTTGTCTGCAGGGCAAAGTCGTATTGCTTAGTAATTCTGCATGCATATTTTATAGGGTCATCGAGGACAGGAGACTTATAAATTAAAAAAAATTGTTAACTTTCACTCCAACTTAATGTACAAAAATATTGAAATATTCAAATTTTCATATTATTCGAATGTGTATTCTAAGTCAAATTACAATCCTCAACATAATATGAAAATTTGTATAGTATAAATGTTACTCAACATGAGAAATAAATTCCCAGATTCTATATTTAAATACAAAAATTTGTTTAACTTACCTGAAGTTTCACAAAATCAACGACACATAATTGCTTTACCACAACGACTGCAAGCATTAAAATTGGTAAAATTCCAAGTAATAAAATTACTTTTCCAAATGATTTAAGACCTTTACACAGTATTAAAAATACGGCTGCCCAAAGTACTGTTAAGTAAAATGCGAGCTGTTGAATATATAAAACAAAAAAAAAAACAGCATATTATTAATGTAGTACGAAAAAATTAATATTCATAGTATACTCGTAAAGATACATTTTTGACATTGCTCGTTTTGCTGTAAAGTTAAAAGTCTTATGAAAAATTTTCTGGATAGTATTTAAATCTATATTAAGTTAATTTTCATATAAACTTAAATTGTATTTTAATACAGATTCAATTTTTTACAAAATTAAGATAAAAGTATGGTAGCACAACTAACGGCCAATTTCACCAAGTTCAGTTATAACTAACCTTTAATTAAAGTTCCAGTTACCAATATGTTTTGACAGCTATAACCGATAGTTAATTATAACCGAACTTGGTGAAATTGGCCGTAAGTACAACAAAATATCATAAAAAAGACAGAAAAAACAGAAGTAAGGAAAAACATGTAATATCAATTAAAATGGATAATCATTCAAAAAAGCTAATTTCGATCTACCAAACGTTAAAATACATTTTGGTTTAAGGATTGATGTTTGACTATTGACGTCAGCAGTCGTCGATGGCTGCGAGTGGCTGCGAGTTTTTGCGATCGAAACATTTCATGGTAACCTGCCGGCCAGGGTTCGAGCCCCGGCCACGGTCAAGAATGAAAGATTATCAATAACAATTTTAGTTAATTTTCATGTTGTTAAATTCCTTTCTTCATAAAAATAATTTAATGAAAATTAAATTTGATGAACTTTAGCCGAATTTAAATATTAAAAATTTGGATTAAAAATCATAAAAAAGTTTATTTATTTGCAAGGTGGTCTCCAAAAACAGCTGAATGTTATGCTTTGCCTGTTGTTGGGTTATTGTTGAGATAAAGGGTCCGCCAAATAACTTTTTTTTTTAAATGCTATAAAAAAAACTGCTGAATATTTTCTCAAATTTCTTTTTTTATTTGAAAGTACAATCCTTCCGGTTAATAATGGAAAATAATTACATTCAAATGGCTGCCTCGGCTGGTCATGTAGTAGCCTACACGATCGGTCCAATTTTTAAGCACATTATCGATTGTGTGCAGCTGTATTTCACCAATGGCTTCACGAATATGAAGGAATAAGGAAAGAGAGAGAGAGAGGAGGGACGAATTCAAAACAGATATAATAATGTCAAAACTATAACTGGAACGCAAAAGTATCATTGCTTCATACCAAATATTTCTGATATGTCAATTAATGTAAAGCGGTACTCTTCGTCTGCCGACGTGCTAAATTTAAAGTTACTTTAATTTTATAATGATGCCAAGACAATTGAAATTTTTAATAAATATTGTAATAAAGTATAAGCAGCAAAATAAGAAAGATTTTTTCTTCATAAATGTATTTTTAACTGTAAAATAATTTTTAAAATGTATTTTTAACAAGGTCGTCTCTTAAATGCTCTTCTCCTGTCCAAACAAGGAGTCGGGCCCATTTTTTTATTGCTGATTCTTAAAGCAAAAATTATGAGGAATCCAAAAAAAAAAATTAGCCGGAAAATTTAGGAGCTTCTGTGGAAAATCGGGAAATTTAATTTTCATGGGAAAATTTAAAGGTAAATTTCTAAGAAAAATTAGGAAAATTTTATTTTTCAATTAAAGCCTGATTCAATACCTTTCCAACGAGCTATCACTCGTTGCGATCGCTTTAGTAGTTTTTTTTAAAAGAACTTTCAATGTGGTCCCTTATGAAGAATTCTTCAATTTTGTCACATGACAGTGGTGTACACCACCACTAAACCAGTCACTATAAAAAAAAAAAAAATTTGTAGGTACATTATTTTTTGCTGGGCAATCGATTGAGACTATTTATTTTAAAATCGGAGAGGGGTCGTCCAAAAATTTGCCAATTTTGATCGTTTTCAAATGGAATTTCTCTATATTTAAAAATATAAAGTATACATATATCAAATTGTTCTCAAATGTCCGCTTGGAGTCTTTCTTGATTGCTTTTTTAATAAATAAACACACAAATGAATAAACAACTCTAAGCAGAAATGATAAACAGATAAATGACAACTGATTAAACAGCAGATTGCTAAGTAATAATTGCTCAAGCAATCAGAAGAGCAATCATTGCGCAATGGATTGCCACTTATTAAGAGAAAAGGTAAGAAGTCGTATGCAGCTCCCATACAAAAAATCCTACTACGAAATCGTAGGGATAGGAGGCCACAAGCAATAAGCTGGATAATCTAGATTTAGCCGATCCCTCATTCAATAAATCGGCACAAATAGATTTAATTCTAGACAACGACTACGAGAGGTTTATTAACCTGGAGGGTATTAAAAAGGATGTTTGCGGCCAAGCGTCCGCTTATAATACCGTATTTAGCTGGGTGCTAAGTGGTGCCATGCAGGCCCAACTAGCTCAAACTTTTACCACTTCAGTTGTTCAATCCGATACTGGTGAACTAAGTGCACTTTTGAAAAGGTTCTGGGAAGAAGAGGAAATACCTACAGAGCGCTCGCAATCGGTCGAAGAGGAAAATTGTGAGAAATTTTATAAGGAAACAACAACAAGATGTGAAGATGGTAGATTCATGGTAAGATTACATTTCAAATATGAATTTCCTGATAAAATCCATCTATGATCATCCCGCTTCACCGGCACAGAATGCTAGAATGGAAAAAACCCTAAATAAAAACCCCGAACTCAAGTCACAATACAATCCGTGCTAGAAGAATATTTAACGCTGGGGCACATGGAGGAAACAGCTTCTCAGGAAATTATATCCGATTTCAAACATAAATCTCTTTATTTACCCCATCATGCAGTGGTCAGACCTGAGCATAAAACGACGAAGGTAAAGGTGGTATTTAATGCCTCCAGAAAAACTAAATCAAATGTGTCTCTGAACGACATTCTCTATACTGGACCCACGCTTCAGAATGACTTAATAACAGTCATTCTAAACTGGAGGAAATATCGCTACGTCTTTAGTTGCGATATACAAAAAATGTATCGGCAGATTTGAGTCCACCCGGATGACAGGAAGTACCAAAAGATTGTGTTTCAAAACCAGCCTGATGACCCAATTAAAGATTACCAGTTAAAAACCGTAACATTCGGTGTAAATTGTGCCCCTTACCTTGCCATTCGTACCCTGCTGCAACTGTCTTCTGAGTGTGAAGCTACATTCCCTAAAGCGGCATCAATTCTTCGTACCCAGACATATGTAGATGACATATTAGCCGGAGGTTATACCATTGAAGAAACCCTTTCAGCTCAGACGCAACTTATCAGTGCATTGAAATCCGCTGGACTTCCCTTAAAAAAGATAACGTCCAATAGAAGTAAGTTGCTCTCTAATTTACCGGCAGAAGATTTATATGATTCCAATTTTCTTAGGTTTCACGAGGCAAGTTCCACCAAGACCCTTGGGATTAAGTGGAACGCACTCTCGGATGCATTCACTTACAGTTTGGAGCCTATGGAAAAGTTCAATAAAAAAAAGACAAATTTTGTCATCAGTTGCTAAACTGTTTGGCTTACAGCCATAGTTATCAGGGCAAAAATTCTTATGCAGCGACTGTGGTTAGAAGGGTTGAATTAGGATGAAGAAATTTCTGCAGAATTCATGCGAAGCTTGAAGGAGTTGGTCGCAGATCTCGCGAAAATTGAAGATGTCGATGGATTCAGTACACCGCAGGATTCAGAACGCACTTAATTTCACTAATAGTGAAACTTTTCTGTGGACGGATTCATCAATAGTACTGGACTGGCTCTCGAAACCACCGTCAACATGGGAGACCTACGTGGCAAACAGAATTGCTCAGATTCACCGCCTAGTTCCCAACGCAACATGGCGGCATGTTCCAACACATACAAACCCCGCAGACCTGGGTACACTTGCTGCAAATCTCAGGAACTGGTGAATCACACGCAGTGGTGGTACGGACCTCCATGGTTGCATAAACCCATTTCGGAATGGCCCAAGCGAAAGCCTTTAAAGATAATCGAAACCCCTTCAACCCGCTGCTTGCGGAGGTTCAACAAGAGGATGATATTCTTAACAGATTTTCATCATATACAAGAGCTCTTCGGGTGATAGTATACGTCTTCAAATTTTTAAACAAAGTCGCGGACAAACTCAGGCCGAAGATACCCCTAAGCACGCATTACATAACTTTAAAGGAGATGAACCATGTCAAGGTAAGATTGCTTGCATTGGCTCAAAGGGCAATTTTTCATGAAGAGTACCAATGTTTGCTAGAATCGCAACCAATAGCAAAAAAAAAGTCTTTTAATTGCTAGAATCGCAACCAATAGCAAAAAAAAGTCTTTTAAAAACTGGAAACCCATTTCTCGATACAAATTCTGTAATGAGGGTCAATGGCAGACTGGCTCAATCGTCGCTGCCATATAATGAAAAATATCCAATGATATTGCCAGGCACCTCGCGATTTTGCCACCTTTACTTAACTCATTTGCATGAATTTCTCTGTCATGCAGAAATAAGGCAGATGTGCCGAATGGTACAAACTTCTCGACTCAAACCCCGAGTGAAAAAGGTAATACGACATTGCAAAACTTGCATTGTTTATAAACAGCAGTCATGTATTCAAATCATGGCACCTTTGCCTCCAGAAGGTGCAATTTATCTTTACCGTTTCAGAACACCGGTATAGACTTTGCTGGCCCATTGGACCTCAAGTCATCCACATAACGCACTGCAGCCGTAATAAAGGGATACGTGGCAGTATTTGTTTGCTTCAGCACGAAGGCGGTCCATTTAGAACCATGCTCGGATTTGACGACAGCAGATTTCCGTGCTGCCTTTTCTCGTTTCGTTGGGAGGCGAGGACTACCCCAACGAGTAGTAACAGATAGTGGGAAAAATTTGAGAGCTAGAAAATGACTTTGGCATATTTGTGAAGACGGTAGCCCAGGATATAGCTCAGAAATATATCGCCCAGGGGTTTGAGTGGAGGTTCATTCCACCGTACGCGCCTCATATGGGAGGCTGGTAGTAGAAGATTAAATTTTGAAGACCTTGCTACCATTCTGGCCCAAATTGAGGGGGTGCTTAACTCGCGGCCGATTCTGCTTTATCTGAGGATCCATCTGACTTTGCTGCGCTGACTCCTGGTCCCTTTTTGCGAGGAGCACCTTTAACGGCGCTACCTGAGCAGGATTTTCAAAGCATGGCGGTAGTAAACCGATGGGAGGAGTTAAAAGCGATGCAATATAGATTCGCGGTAAGATGGAAAGAGGCGATATAAGTGGCAAAGCTCCGGGCCTAACATACAGGTGGGAGATCTGGTAGTGGTTATGGATGACTTGCTACCACCGTGTGAATGGCGACTGGGCAGAGTCGAACAAACTTATCGCGGTTCTGATCAAAATGTGCGTACGGCCATAGGTCCAATAGAAGACTAACCTCCACCAGGATAGTGCGCCCAAGCCGTAGCCCCAGCCGCAATCCAGTCCGGAGTTTAAGCCATAGTCCAAACCAGGGGCCAAGCCGTAGCCAAAGCCGTGGGCCAATTGAGGGCCAATGACAAATTATGGACCTAGAAGCCCTTTACTATGTTGTCTGCGAAGGGTATCACGGCTTACGGTTTTGCCGGCGGTTTAAACGCATGCCAGTGGAGAGAAGGCGTGAAGTGGTGTCAGGGCTGTGCTACAGCTTCAACTGTCTTGCGAGAAGCCACTCGCAGAACTACTGTACCTCTGAGGAGGTATGTAGACGATGCGAGCAGACGCATCACACTTTATTGCATATCCCATCTCGCCAGGAGCGACGGGAAGAGTTAGCGGTGGTTAGGGCCACAGCGAGAAACCAGTGGCAGCAGTCGCGCACTCACCGGCCTTCACCACCCCAGCGTCGGTAACAACCACGACAAAGGCTACAACCACGGCAAAGGCAACAACCACGAAAATGGCAACAACCCCAAAACACCCGTCAAAATCAACAACAACCACGTCATCGTCAACACCTACCACAATCGCCCTCAAGACAACAACGGGCTCGACCACAGCACCAGCGTCAGCGCCAACAACAACAACGTCGTCAGCGGCCATCACGCCAGCAGCATCGACAACTAACACAACCAACGGCAACACCATCTGCAGCAGAACAACGATCCACACCAGCAACCGCTCCAAATACGAGAGTCTTGATCGCGGCCATCAAGTCAATAGCGGAAGTGTTGTGTGTGGACTAAAGGTTCCCTCTAGATAAAGGTCGTCCTTATTTTTATTACAATGAAAGTTTCCGATTTAAATATTTCTTATTTTTCAATTGCATTTTTTGTTAACAAAAATTTTTTTCTTGAATGAAATGGAATTTGTAAATATAAAATAACGGTCAGTTTCAATCAGTAATAATTGTGAATTATTGTAAATTGAAATGTAATTTGATTGAATACTGAGTTATTGTGATTTAAAAGTGTGAAATTTTAGTAATCGTCGAGACCGGACTGTCAAGCCTGGCTTGGCATAGAAAAAAAGGGCTAAGGTACATGCGGTTTAAGTCGATAAAGAATTACTCACTCCCCATGTGACGCTCCACCATAGCAGTCAGTTTTTCGTACTACAATTACTTTTAGTAAAATAAATAATTTACATTTGTTATTAAAATAAAAATTTATTGAATTTATATAATTAAAAATTATATCAAAAATATAATTAATTTAATAATAAAATATAATTGTGAAGTTGAAACATTTGCATCCACATCGTTCTTCTTTTTAAAAGGCAACTCTATCCCAAGGTAAGCTCCACTCTGGAACCTTTTCAAGCTCCACCAGACACTTATACTTGCCTTTTATTCCGATCCCTCCCTTATCACTCAACTAAATATAATTGCTTCTGAGTAATTATAATTAAGTTGCCTTCAGACTTTTCATTCCTTTTTTTCCCATAAAAGGAAGGGAAGTCTGATAATTAAAATAATTTAGGCTAAACCGGAAGTCTCAAATTTATTCAGTAATAAAATTGTTGCTAAAGGAACATTAATCTGTGAATTACCCTTTTAAATTTTGACGATTTTTTTGATAAAAATAATAAGAAAATTTATAATTAACTGAAAATTAAATGTTTTTTGAGGGGAAAAAAGGTTAAGGGACGCAACAATATTAAAAAAGTCGCTGATAACTAAAGTCTCACAAAAAGTGGAAGGACGCTAAAAAGGCTCAAATTGTGACTTTAGTCGGGAGACGGTAGCTCTGTTTCAGGCCTTAATGTAGGTTTACAACTGTATTTTTATTAACTTTTACTTATTCCACCCTACCTTCTTTGAAAAGGTCTTTTATAAAGGTTTTTATTAAATTTCCTATTCTAAGATAAGGCATATCGAAATCGTTGTATTAGTAGTTGTGTTTGAATGTGTAGCAAGTTTATTTTTAGAAGACCTTCCAGAAGCCTTTAAAGTAGATACAAGAAGGCAAGGCTTTGGTCTCCAATAACACACCGTGTAAATAAGAAATAAAGTGGGAATGCGGCTGGGGGACCTTATGTCTGCAATAAGGCCTTTTATAAGGCATCTTTACTACTTCATTTTCCCGCTAGGAATGTTCGGACAAATCACGTTTTCCCCCCTTTGAAGAATTCAAATATGAATTTTTTTGTTTGCTCACTCCTCATGAGTGAGGAAACTCTGCCTAAAAGTTATTAAAAATACATGTTTATCGCACCGACATCAGGCTTATGGTTTTGCAACACAGTTCAATCTATATATATAAAATTGTAACGTTACTGACTGACTCACTGATTCATCATCGCACAGCCTAAACGTCTGAAGCTAATAACTTGAAATTTGGACCAGAGATTGGTCACTCTCCAAATCGATCCACTAAGACGGGATTTTTGGAAATTCAAATGTTTAGGGGGTAAAAATGGGTAAACACGGGAAAATACAGTAACCTTATATATCCAAAACTAAAAGAGATACAAAAAAATGTAATACTCAGCGTTGTTCTTTAGAAAAATAAGCGGACAGGTGTCTGGTACTTTTTTGAAATTCGACCCTTTTAGGGAGTAAACTGGTAAAACCTGAATTTTGGTACTTTTTTGACCCCCCATCTATCTTTTGAACCAATAAACATAGAACTAAAGTTTATACCACATTCGAAACTTATCAAAAAAATACGAATATGGATTTAGTACTTTTTGAAATTCGAACATTTAAGGTGTGAAAATCGTAACTATTTTTGGTACTTTTTTACAAAACATTTTCCTCCGTTCTTTGACATATTCGTACTAAATTACGGGCTCCCACTACAATACTGAAATTTTGGATACTTAATTAAGTAGGGGAAAAAATAGTACAAAAAAAAGGATATCCGGGAAATTTGATATTTTTGTTTAGATTTTTGGTTCTACAACTATTATTTTTTTAATTATCGTTAATATTGGAACTAGAAACATGTAATGTCCTGATAAGAATCTATAAGGGGAAGTTGTTGGTACTTTTTTGTTAATTAACTGGTACTTTTTGAATTTCCGTTATTATTGGACCTAGAAACTTAAAATTGAACATGTAAGGTCCTAAATGAATGAGAATCTGTAAGATTTTTGATACTTTTTTGTTCACTAACTTGTACTTTTTGAATTTCCGTTAGTATTGGACATGAAATTAAACATGCAAGGTCTTGAGTGAATGACAATCTGTTAGAGGGATCTTTTTGGTCATTTTTCATTTTTTAACTGTACATTTTGTAAATTTTCGCATGTATTGGTCTTATTAACATAAAATTAAACCTGCAAGGTCCTCAGTGAATGAGAATCTCTAAAAGCGCTTATTGGTACTTTTTATTTCTTAAATTGGTACTTTTTGAATATTGGACTTAGAAACATAAAATTGAAGATGCAATGCCCTGAGTGGATAAGAATCTGTAAGAGGGCTTTTGATACTTTTTTGCTCATTAACTGGTACTTTTTGAATTTCCGTTATTATTGGACCTAGCTAGAACCAGTAAATTCAACATGCAATGTCCTGAGTGGATAAGAATCTTTGAGGGAACTTTTGGTACTTTTTTGTTCTTTAACTGGCATTTTTGAATTTCCGTTAGTATTGTACCTAGAAACACAATATTCACGATGCAATGTCCTGAGTGGATAAGAATCTATAAGAGGGAAGTTTTACCGTTAGTATTGGACCTAGAACATAAAATTCAACACGCAAGGTCCTGAGTGAATGGAAATCTGTTAGAGGGTTTTTGGTACTATTTTGTTCTTTAACCGGTACCTTTTCAACATGCAAGTTCCTAAGTGCATGAGAATCTGTAAGAGGAATTTTTCGGTACTTTTTCGTTCTCTAACTGGTACTTTTTTTAAATAAACTGGTACTTTTTTTAACTTAATATTTATTTGTGTGCATTAAATAAAAAAAGCAAATAGGTGTCCGGTACTTTTACGAAATTCAGCCGTTTTAGGTAGTAAACGGGTAAAGCCTGTATTTTGGAACTTTTTGTCCACCATCTATCTTTTAAACCAATACGCATAGAAAAAAAAGTTATATTACATTTGTTACTTATCTAAAACGTACAAATGCATATTTGTTACTTTTTCGAAATTCGAACGTATTAGGGATGCAAATTGTACATATGTTTGTTACTTTTTTCAAAAGATTTTTTTTCGCTAGCTTCATATCTCCTAAACTAAAAGAGATAAAAAAAATTGAATACTTATTATTGTTCATTAAAAAAAAGAAACGAACAGGTGTATGGTAATCTTTTGAGGTACGGCTTTTTTGGGGTGTAAAATGACAAATTAAAATTATATCACATTCGTAGCTTTTTTGAAATTCAAACTTTAAAGGTGTAAAAATCGTTCCAAATTTTATTACTTTTTTACAACATTTTTCTCTATCTATCTATACAATATAAAATTGTAAAGTTACTGTGATACATAAATGGGGTGACAAATTATCTAAAAGGATAATTTGGGAATTTAACTTTCTTTCATTTGCTTTTGTGTTCTACGAGTGGTACTTTTTGAATTTTTTATAATATTGAACTTAGAAACACAAAATTATAAGTGCAAAGTCCAGTGTAAATATCAACCTATGAGATGAACATTTTTGGAACTTTTTTGTTAAAACCTATGAACATAAATTTTGGCATATAAATATGTTCATGAAAGAAAAGGCCCGATTACAAAGTAGCGGGTTAAATGCTAGAATTTTAACAAGTTAAAATCTAGAAAAATAAACTTTGGCATAAAAATATGTCCACGAAGGAAAAGCAGACGCTAACGAAGTAGCGGGTTAAATGCTAGTAATGTATAAAAAAAATAGTTAAAAGACCAACAAGATATAACATCCCTGATACCAAAGACAAAAACTATTTTTTCCGAGTGGAGAGTTTATGACCGAAATTAAACGATTAAATTTATAGTTCTTTTATAAGGTTTGTGGTTTCGCAAACTAAAAACGACATATTTAGTACATTTTACTAATGTGACTATAACTAAACTTTGCAACCGCTGATAGATGGCATATATATCAAATGTGCTTTTATCGCTAAATTTGCTATAACGTATATTCTTTCTATTAAATTTACTTGCAGCGGCAGAAAAAAATGATAAAATGGACTATATCACTAATGTGAATAAAAACGGTAGTGGCTATTATGTTTAAAATGTTGAAAATAAAAAATACCCAAAATGTTTACTAACCTGATTGTTTATATGAAATTGTACTCCGTGTTGATCACCTAATTGGAACAATTGCACTCTTTGTAAAACATTTACATTAAAATAGTCTGGAATATTTTCTGTAAGATTAGTGTAAATATGACCTGATTTTCGAGTTATCATAGGATAAATAGAATCTAACCACGGATATGACTTTTTGAAAATAATATCCCGAATGTATATTATAAGCCATACAATAGTAACCGACGAATAAATTGTGATGCAATATTGGACTAAAATTATTGATATTCCTATACCAATGCATATGGGGCTTATTTTCCACATCGAAATTGGTCCTGCTTCAATTTTTGCTCCCAAGCTCATTTGCAACCATAAAAATGGAATTCCAAAAATAATTGAGAGTATTAGAAATTGAATTAAGAAACTTCCACCATAATTTATTGTAAGAACTGCAAATCGACTGCAATTAAACAGTCCTAGTGTACATGAAATTAAAGCCAAAGTCCGGCTAAAGTTATGGGGCCAAAACATATTGAAATCTGACTTTACAGATGCATTCACGATTTCAGAGTCCAATGGTTGTGTAATCTGTTGATCATTTTCCTCATTAACACTAATGTTTGGTTCACCTATTGTATCCGATATAACTAAAGATTCACCAGAATCTGTACTGGATTGAATTGAGATTGGAGTTGTATTACATGATGTCCGAGTCGTACTACCATCTGAACCAACATGTAGAATATCATTTTGATAATTAGACTGTCGTATAGATACGTCCGTTAAGCCGGGAGCACTAATTTGTCTAAGATTATCATAATTTACATGTGAAAACCTTTGATTTGTATTGTTTAAATGTGCTGATAGTGTTGATAGTCGTTCCGCTCTTCGGCCAAATTGACGCGGCCTTTCAGTTTCCATATTTTCATGCTGTTCAATTAAATTTTGAAATATTTGATCATTTGTTAAAACTTCCAAACTATTCATAATTGGACGTTCAGTTTCCAAATTTAAGTTAGTACCATTTTGGGAAGATTCTGATTTGTCGGTAATTTCTGAACATTGTGGTTCTTCTTCTACCTCAAGCTCTGAACGAGTAATAGCTTCAGTTCTTCTTTTATTTTGCGGTTGATTATAACTATATTTATCCTTTTGTTTATGGCAAGCCAGATAACTTGATGCAAATTCGTCTTCTGGTACTGAAAAAATATTACAAAAATTTTAAATAAACAAAATATATCAAACAATATTGATACGAAAGTAACTTTAGTTAAGATTTATTTTTATTTATTAGTTATCTTGTATTTATTAGTTGTTTTGTATTAGTTGCTTTTATTAGTTTAAATTGTTATTGTATTAGTTATGCATATTTCTAGTATAAAAATCACTGTAAAGAGTTTTCTAGTATGTAGTACTAGAAAAAAACTAATAAAAACTAAACTAATAAAAAAAAAACAACTAATATATACAAGATTTTAAATACCGGGTATGTTTTGTTTTTTTGTTTACTTCATATTTTATTCTTTAAGTTTATTTTTTAAAACATTAGGTTATATTGCGATAAACGTTGTTAAATTATATAATACAAATTAAAATTGCTAAGATTTTTATTCCTGAAATTTACTTCACTTAAAAATTTAAAGTTTTTATTTAATTTTTTTTATACAATAAAATGGAAATATTTTGACCATTTTTTCAATTTGTTTGGAATATTTCTATAAAACTATTTTTTGAGATATTAGTGCATATAATATAATTAAAGCATTCATGTAGTGACTGTTGAAAATTTGCACTATTTTATTGTAGTGCAAAATTTTCACTACCACTAATGTTTAGTAGTAGTTAAAATATGTTTCACTACCACTAATTTGTTTAGTGGTAGTTAAAATATTTTTGACTACCACTATAGTAATGAAAAATAGTGGAAAATCAAAATGTTGTCACTATGTGGGATTTAGTGGAAACCTTAGTGCACTTAATATTTAATGCACTACTCCCAACTCTGTGTATGGCATATGGGGGAAAAAACAATAAACGCCCTGCAAATACCCTGCAAATAATAGGACTAGTTCAAACACGCGTGTAAAATGTAGCCCCGAGGGACTAGGACTACTCCCAAACGTATGGAAAATTTAACATTACGATGTCCTAGGGCAGGACCATATAACCCAGCTTTGAGTTACAAAGGAGTAGTCTTAAAACGACTCCATCGTATGCAAAAGGGGATTAGTTTTTACTTCGTTTAATAACAAAAACATGTCGTTAAAAAACGAAGACATGACTAAAGTTTCGTATTATCCAAATTTTTAATATAACCACAATTCTAATTATTGTTTCGTATTATATTTTTTTTAAATATCAAACTTCTTTTCTCGTTCAGTATTGACAGAAAACTAAAAGCTAAAACAAATGTATATAATTGTATAAATTATTTATGTTTGTTGAGTGTTCTCCAATACCGGTCTCCACATCCCTCCTATACTTTTGAGTTTGAGACATATATCGGGCTGAGCTTTTGATTATGATACATTTAAAGGTTCCAAAGCTTCAGAAGGCAAACCTACGGTTTCGTCTATTCGACTTGTAGCTTTACACGACGCCATCTTCTTAACGTGACTAATATTTCTGCGAAATGTTTTACCACCTCCACTTACAACTACTATATTGTCATCCCTTTCCAGTTCTTTATATACCATTGTACCAAAAGTAGGGGTCAACTTATTTGAGAAAATAACGTTGCGCAATAAAACGCTATTTCCAACCACAATATCAGAATATCTCGCTCCTCTCCTTTTGTCCGCCTTAGCTTTCTCTTTTTGCTTGTTTAACGTGCCTAAGTCCCTAGCCCCCGAATCTATCATGTCATCAGTTATATCTTGAATTCCGGGTATTTTTTCGCGAATAACACGATTGAACATTAACTCCGTCGGTGGGGAACCAGTTGTCCCAAGAGGCGTCACGTTATGCATCTTTAAAAATGTTTGAAGTTCAGTTTTATAATCTTGCTTATTCGCATGTGCAATTTTAAGACGTTTTACTAAAGACCGGTTCATATTTTCCACTTCTCTGTTTGACTGTGGCCAGTTAGGTGGTGTTGTAATCAATTTTATATTATTGGTTTTGCAAAAACTTTTAAACTGGTCACTTACATCTTGTCTCCCATTATCTGCTCTTAGCAATTTTGGTAATCCTGAACGACTAAAAATTTCTTGTAATGAGCTTATTATTTCCTCTGAACTAATTTTCTTCAAAAATTGTATTTCCTGGAACTGGATTATTTGACTGTGAAACCAACAAACAATCCCAAAAATTTTTTACAAATGTCTCCACTTCCATGTCCCCTAAGGGCCACCAAACTTTTGCTCTTACTCTCCTTTTTCATTACGGTTTCCCCCTGGATGTCCTTCATGAGCAAGTTCCAATAATTTTCCACGAAGTACCTTTGGTATAACGATGCGAGTACCCCTTAACAAAATATGACCAACTGTAGTGAGCTCATATCGGAATGGATAATAGCTGTTTGCAGTATTTGACATCCAGGAGTAATTTTTAACATGTTCGATTGCATCCAAGATTTCTTGATCGAACTCTTTTCCGCGATTTCGCATATACTAAGAGATGAAGAAATATAATGTGTCATAACGTGTAAAATGCTATGTCCTCCAGTTTCATCGTACGTGTTTGTCTTATCAAGTTTGCAAAGTCGAGATATTGAGTCAGCCATGTTCTCCTTTCCAGATCGATAATGACTTTAAATTTAAAAGATTGTAGTCGCAATAGCCATCTTTCTATTCTTGCAGACGGTTTCGGTAATCAGCTCAAACTCCAATCCGACTAGGTAATAATAAAATCTCTCCACAGCCCAAACAAGAGCCAGACTTTCTTTTTCAGTCTGAGAATACCCCTTCTCAACATTTGATAAGCTCTTGCTGGCAAAAGATATTATCTGTGGAGTCCCGCTTAAATCAAATTGTACCAACACAGCTACAGGGCTTGCATCGGCTATCACCCGTGTTCTATTTTGTAAAATATGCTAAATTTAATACATTGACCAACAAACTTTTAAGCTTATCAAATGACCTTTGTTGGTCCTGACCCCAAACAAATTTACTGTTATGTTTTAACAAACTCCTTACAGACTCTTTGATATTTGCCATATCTGGAATAAAATGTAGCGATTATTTCCGAACTTATCCCAACAGACATTGGTGCTTCAAATACAGCCAGCATTTTTAAAGGTTGATCTGCGGCATATGCTTTAAATTGATTTGAGTACGAGTACGAATATTTAATAATCCTACCCCTGTACTTTGAAGCAGAATCCAGAATCTATGATCATTGCAATATCTTGTCCACCTACACAAAAATGTACAAATACATCGATCGTTTCAGTACTATCAACTTTGAGACAATCGAAATTAATTTTTGCATCCTCTCCGCAACAGTCTTTTTCTTCGATACATCTAACCCTTGATGTTTGTATGCGACGCTGTTTCGCATTCTGCCTTGTAAAACCAGTTTATTTCCGCTTATTATTTTTAGTTTTGCATTAACGAGCGAAGTGCCCTATTAAGCCACATTTATTACATTTAGAGTTCCCGGCTAAACAAATAACATCATAACTGAAAATACCTTTTTTACCACACCTTCCGCATTCATCGCCCTCTTGCTTTGTCCATTCAGGCTTTAAAGATACTCTATTGACCATTTCGCCCTCGACATTCGGAAGTATAGTCCGCGATTGCCTGTTTATCTGTTCGTGAATTTGACAAGCGGAAATAATTTCATCTAAGCTCAGCTCTTTCTCCAATTTCTTTAGGTCAATTGGAGCCCAGGAATCAATTATTTAATCTATTAGAGATTTTTCTCTTATCTAACTTGGAGTAGATCTAAAATCACACTTTGACCCTTGCTGTCTAAGGCGCAACAGAAACTTATTGAAGTCTTCCCCTTCTGCCGGAGTAAGAGTTCGAAACACATGCCTTTTGAAAGTTGAATTACACTTCGGGGAAAAGTACTGATGCAATTTGTCAACCAGTGTTTTGAATACATCATTCTTTAAGAGCTCCTGGAATATTAAACACCACCTCTTGTAGTTGTGGACCACCTAAATGGAGCAATTTAATTTTTTTTCTTTACGGGGTTATTATGTAATTCGATTCGAAACGAAAATACTTTCGAAAGAAATTTCCGTATCGAAAAGAAATTCTTATTACAAAGTACTTTCGAAACGTCTGCACAGTTGTATATAAAAGTTTAAGGGAAAAACGAAATGATGCCAAGTTTTAATACGTAAAAACTTGGCAGCATTTTGCATAGTTTTGTCTTAAGAAACAAAAAATAAATATTAGTTAAAACTTAACAATGGATTGTGTTTTGTTGTGGGAAAGTGATGAAGAAGATGTTGTTCCAGAAAGAGTCCAAAGAGATACATCGAATATTATGCGTCTCAATGAAAATTCGTAAGCAATTTAATTTAAGCAAATAAGAAAAGCGCGTAAAAAGTTTTTATTAAATAAAGAAAAATTACTTTCAGGTTCGTTAAAAATTTTCGGCTTAGTAAAAACGCATTTATGTACGTACTGAACTCCATCAGCAATGATTTAAAAGCACTACAAAGATCAACTGCCATCCCTCCTATTTTAAAATTGGCAGCCACCTTGAATTTTCTTGCGCAAGGTGTTTAGCAACATCAGATTGGCCAAGACTGTTTATTGGAAATGTCTCAATCGTCGGAGGTATGTGAATCGATACAAACAAATCTTTGTCCTAAACATAATGTTTTTACAATGAGCGAAGAGAAAAAAATGGAGGCAAAAAGATTTTTTATAGTAAATGTTCAATACCAGGAGTAATTGGGGCAGTAGATGGAACTCACATACAAATAATACGACCTTATAACAATAAGCATTTATATTTTAACAGAAAACTTAAACACAGTATAAATGCTATGGCGGTAGGATTTAGCATGCATATACATATATCAATTGATTACACCACGTTATTAATTTCTTTAGATTTGTGATCACGAAATGATCATTAGAGCTGTCAATGGACGTTTTGGGTGCTCTTGCCACGACTCTCATATTTGGAATTAGTCTGAAGAGAGGCATACTTAAAAGAAAATTTTTAAGCTGGAGATACTGGGACGAGAATTCTTGGTAAAAATGTATGCTTTAAATCTATTAACCTTAAATCTAGGTTATTATTTTCCAGGTGATTAGGGTTATCCTTTGGAACCATGGATTTTGACACCATACAGGAATGCTATTGAGAATTCTTCTGAATCATTTTTTAATGATCGACATTCCAAAGGACGATCGATTGTTGAAAGAACATTTGGTTTACTAAAAGCAAGATTTCGTTGCCTTTTGGCAGCGAGAGAACTGCATTACTCTCCAGAAAAGGCAGTTCAAATCCTTAATGTGCGTTGTTCGTTACACAATATTTGTTTAATGCAAAGATGCCCAAGGTAGTGGTATTGGTGAGAGTGACGAAATAACACTGGAAGAAAACAATTTGCTATTCATTTTATTTAGTCGCCAACGAGATTGCGATGAAAGCACATGTGTGCCGGGTGTTGTCCTTTTTTTCTGTTTCTTTGTTTAACAAAAGGGAAATGTAAAATTAATGAATGTACATATTTTAGTAATACTCTTGATGAATGTATTGATAGATATATCTATAAAACAGTGGCTCTCATTAATATTCGGTTTTATATTCTGAGTTATTAAAAGTCAACAAAATTAATAGAAAATAATAAAAAAAAACGGGGATATTATTTTCTGTATTCATAAGATATATTAAGAGATCAAAAAAAACTTATTTCAGAATTCTGAATGTTGAACAAACAATAATAATAAAAACAAAAAACTTAAGTAATTGACACCTCATTAATATTTGGTATTTTAGTTTTACCACAAAATGCAACGCTATATGTCTGCATGTTTTCATAATTTATTTGTAAAATGGGGAAACACACATTAATTAACATCAAACAAACAAAGTAAACATGCCATTCTCAAGTTTTTTTTTTATAATGTGCGCGATTGGTCGTAAGGGGCAAAAAATCGTTACAGTAAAGAAAATTAGTGAATTTTGCATTACTAAAAAGAAAAAAATATAAAAATATTGCTGAAATATTAAATATGAAGCCAAAAACTGTCGGTGACATTATCGGAACAATAATCGAATTGTTTAAAAAAAACAAATTGCGAAGCCAAAAAAAGCTTACCGCTTAAAAGGCTAATTCACGCTGAAGTGCCCCCAAAATCGTTACTGAAGTTGCTGTGGAATTTGGAAAGACAGTTTCAGAAGCAGCCATACATCGCACAGTTAAAAAAGAAGCTGTTCACGAAGGGTTCACGGCCGCATTGCCCAAAGAAAACCTTTCGTGAATTTGAAAAACAGAAATCATCGGTCAAAATTTGCTAAGGACCATATAAAAAAAGTTGTAAATTGATGGGATGACGTAATTTTTCTGGTACAGTACAATACGCATATAAGAAAGCCTAAAAATGCACCGATTTTCTTTCTTATATCTGTAACACCCATATAAGAAAGATATTTTCTTATATACATCAGTAACAGAATTTAAAAAATGTCCTATAGAAATTTATAGGAATTGGAATAAAACTGTTTAATACTAATACATACTGCACATCATTTTGTACTAAATTTCGTTTATTTGTCGTACAAATATAAATATATAAGTACACAGCTAACTGCCAGGCCCACGATGTCCACAAGAACATTTTTTTTCGCATATTTATATTGAAAACAATAATAAAAAAACTAAAATTTGTTTTAGCTTTCAATACAAATATACGAGAGAAATGTTCTTGTCGACATCGTGGGCCTGGGCCTAAATATAGAAATATAACAAAAACAAAACAGGTGATTGCACTTCACTTAAAATCTCATTTGATAAAAAAAGTAATTTGGTAAAAAAAATATTAATTCCTAGTTTTAATATTGGATTTGATAAAAAAATCAGTAAGAAGAATGCATATATAGAATATATGAAGAATATATGAAGATTCAATAAATAAACAATGAACAAAAAAAAAAAAAAAAGAGAAGAATGCAAACATAGTTTAATAACATGTGTTTACTTAAAAAATACTAAATGTGAAGTAACACTGAACAGATGTAAATTGTAAGTTATACACGAAAAGAAAACTATTTTAATCATATGTTTTTCCAAAGAATTTTGTGGATATCTCGAGCAATTTTTTGAAATTCATACCTTTAATTAATTGTGAATAAAAGCGAAACGCGTTCATCGATTTCCATGATTTATGTGCCATTTTGTCCATAGGTTATGCGACTTTACGTGAAAGTAATAGGACTTGACACTTTTTTTACCGTTTTGGATTTTTTCTGAATTAAAAATAAAAAATTTTAATTTTTTGGGCTAAAATTTTTTTTTTATACATTTATTTGTAACTGCGAATTGTAGCGAAACGTTGTATGAACAGATTACATTTTTTTCAGCTTATTCCGACTAGTGGTTCTCGAGTTATGACAAACAAAAGAGCCTTTAAATTGACAAATGCCCCTATACGATACTTACTAACTTTAAATTAATTTTTAAATTATTTATTGAGGTACCATGACCAAACTAATGATGCAGAAGTTCTTCTTTTTGAGTCTACTTTCATAAGCAATTATAAATACGTTCCTTTCGTTCGTTTTTTCCCAATTCATTTTTTTTTTAACTCAAACTTTTCTTTTTCTAATTTATACATACGCTCCTTAAAATCACTGTTCCGTTTTAAGTATTTATTGGCTGTTATAAGGTTCATATTTGTTTCTTTCATTTCTCTTAAAATATTTTTCTGATTTTCGTCGCATTTGCAGTTCTATTGACTTTTCTTGATATTTTATTTGATTTTCTACTCGTTTTTCTAATAAATTCGGCTTATTGGAAACATTTTCACTGTTATATCTACGTGGAATATGGACATTTAAAAAATCAAAAGAATTTTCTTCAGAAGGGTTAACCACTATGTCATTGCAAGATATTGTAGTGGCTTCTTGTATTGCATCTTCGACTCTAATGCTTGTAGTACAGGGTCCGCCAAATAACTTTTTTTTTGAAAATGCTATACAAAAAACGAATGAATATTTTCTCAAATTTCTTTTTTTATTTGAAAGTACAATCCTTCCGGTTAATAATAATTTCATTCAAATGGCTGCCTCGTCTGGTCATGCAGTAGCCTACACGATCGGTCCAATTTTTAAGCACATTATCGATTGTGTGCAGCTGTATTTTAAAAATGGCTTCACGAATATTGTCCTTTAAAGCGTCAATTGTCTCTGGCTTGTCGGCGTAACACTTATCTTTGACGGCACCCCACAAATAATAGTCCAACGGTGTCAAATCGCAGCTCCGAGGTGCCCAAACGACTGATAATGCGATCTTCCAAAACAGAGCGCAAAACATCGAGTGTAGCTTCGGCTGTGTGGCACGTAGCGCCGTCCTGTTAAAACCAAATGTTGTCAATATCCTCCTCTTCAGTTTTTGTGAACAAAAATTCGGTCAACATGGTAGGATAACCATCGCCATTGACTGTAACGGCCACTCCATGCTCATTTTCGAAGAAAAATGGCTCAATTATGCCTCTGGACCAAAATCCGCACCAAACAGTGACTCGTTTTGGGTGCAAAGGCTTTTTAATGTATGCGTGCGGGTTTTCTGAGCCCCAAATGCGACAATTTTGCTGGTTTACATATCCGCCAAGATCAAAATGAGCTTCATCTGAAAAGATGATTTTTTTTTGGCAAAATCGGCATCTTCTGTAAGTCGATCGCAGGCCCACTTAGCGAAGCGAAAACGCATATTTCCCAGCGTTGTTCAAGCGTATACACAACCATATTCGTTCAGCGGAAGGATAAAACTAATTATTTGTCAAATCAGACATGAGCAAAGTGATACCATTCACAAAATAAGCACTTGTTGAAAAAAAACGTTAGATGGCGGACCCGTTAGAAGGATTATTTGTTTGTGCCCCATATCTTGACGTACCACTTATTAATGATTCAAGTAATTGCAAGTAATTCAGCAATTTGTTCTTCCAGTGGTGTTAAAGAACAGTATTTACTTGGACGTCCTCCTGTTCTAGAAAGGCTACTTTTGTTGCAGCGGGACTTAACCTTAATGTGCTGCTTGAAATCTGCCCATACCTTTGACCATATACATTTGCATAAACGTTATATTAATGAGTTAAATATACATCCATATGTACCAACCTACAGACGAGTTGAGGACTCAAAGGTCCACTGTCAGAAGGCTGTTCAATAGAGCGAAGTTTACGCGTAGGGAGGAAGATTGGAGTAACTTCAGGGTAAGTTACGGGAGGTATAAGGGAGATATTAGAAGGGCGAAAAGGGACTCGTGGATTAAGTTTAGCGAGTCAGTCGAATCCGTGAATGAGATGTCTAGGTTCAGGATTTATTCAAAGACCGGACGGAATCTGGATCTGAATATCTCTGTTTGCTAATGGAGACTCACTTTCCGGGGTGTGTGGGTCGGGGGAACAGGCTGTATATGGTGGCCCCTTCTCTGGGTCAGGCTCGGGCGTTGAGGAAAGGGAGACGGTGGGGGAGATGATTACCTTGGATAAGGTAACATGGGCGGTAAATACCTTTGGGTCCTACAAATCGGCGGGACCAGATGGTATCTTTCCGGCGATGTTACAGAATATCGGGAAATCATCACTCTTGTTGTTGGTGGAACTGTTTAGGGTATGTGGCTGAACGGGTACATTCCTAGAGGGTGGAGGGAGGTTAGGGTTGTCTTTATACCCAAGGCGGGTAGAACCGGTCACTCTAAACCCAAGGATTTTAGACCAATCAGCTTGTCGTCTTTTCTCTTGAAGACGTTGGAAAGACTGATTGATCTACATTTGAGGACGAAGATTGACGCCGGCATCGTCAGCGGTGCTCAACACGCCTATCTTAAGGGTAGGTCTGTTGAGAGTGCACTGCATGATGTGGTTGGTTATGTGGAGCGGGGCTTGCGAAACAAGGAATACACCTTGGCGGCATTCCTGGATATAGAGGGCGCCTTTAACAATTTGAGGATAGAGGCTATCAGGCAGGCACTGGTTGACCTAGGGGTTCCGTTGTTCTTGGTCGAATGGATAACTATGATGCTTAGCAGCAGAGTTATTCACTCTGACTGGGGAAACGAACGCTTAAGGAAATCGGTGACTAGGGGGACCCCACAGGGGGGAGTTCTCTCTCCCTTATTGTGGCTCTTGGCCGTCAATGTCGTTCTGAGACGTTTTGACAGAATGGGTCAGAAGGTCGTGGCCTACGCGGATGATGTAGTTATATTGGTGTCGGGCAAGTTTCTGCCGACAATAAGCGACATCATGCAAGGGGCGCTGGGCGAACTGTCGGCATGGGCTAGTGATAAGGGATTGGGAGTTAATCCGGAGAAGACGGAGTTGGTTCTTTTCACTAGGAGGTACAAGGTGGAGAATTTCAGGCTACCGGTACTGGGAGGATTGGAGCTTAGATTGTCTGATTGTGCTAAGTATCTGGGTGTCTTTCTGGACAGCAAGCTGTCATGGGGAAGAAATACTCAGGAGAGACTTAAGAGGGGTCTCAATGCCTACTATGCTTGCAGATCATCAATAGGTAGGAGCTGGGGACTCCGGCCGTCAGTAGTGGGAAGGCTGTACACTTCGGTGGTTAGACCCATTCTTACGTATGGATGCTGTGTTTGGTGGGAGTCATTGGGATTTGCTAGTCGTAGGAACCTTCTTTCTAAGGCTCAGAGGTGTGCTTCAATTGGCATGACAGGTGCCATGAGAAGTACTCCTCAGGCTGCCCTGGACGTCATTCTACATCTTCTGCCTATTGAGCAGTATGTGATGGGAATGGCGGCCAGGAGCATTCTTAGACTGAGGGAGTTAGGATTGATAAGGAATGTCACGCAGGGTCACTCACGGATCCTGAGTGTGATTGTGGCTATTGCCTGGGACCACCCGGCTCCACTGACTATGTGAGCACCAGGGTGGACTTTGGGCGGTCGCCGGAGGTAATAGTGCCTTCTAGGGAGAGCTGGTCAGGTAGTAGCAGATTATTTAGTGGATTTGCTATTTTCACTGATGGCTCGAAGATGAGGGGCACGGGTGCGGGAGTCTACATTGAGGATCTGGACATCAGAAGGACATATAGGCTTCCTGACGACTGTAGTGTCTTTCAGGCGGAGGTTCTGGGGGTCTTGAGGGCCGTGGAACTGATGAGGGAAAACATTGATAGGGGCTCTGAGGTCATTATATATGTGGACAGCCAGGCGGCTCTTATGGCCGTAAGGGAGTGTTATGTGAATTCAAAGCTGGTTGATGATTGTAGGAGGGCTTTGGAAGAAGTCTTAGGGTAGTATACGCTAAGGTTGTGCTGGGTGCCCGGTCACTGCGGCATAGGTGGCAATGGAGAGATGGAGGACCCTAACTGCATGGAGGCGGTTAGACCTCCAATAGGCTTCTATTTTGGAAGGATCAGGGAGTGGATTCTGGGCGCGACCAATCGGGCCTGGGGGAACCGGACGGACTGCCGGGTATCACGGACGCTGTGGCCGGTGCTTAGGAAGTCCGATTCTGGGTTGTAGTTGGAATGATCACGGGCCACTGTATGATAGGCAGGATGGCGGTGAGGATGGGATCCGAATTATCGGATATGTGAAGGCTGCTCGAGCGGAGGCTGGGTGCTGCCCACACTTAGGTCGAATTTGGTTGGTCAGGATTTCTTTCGGGGCTGGTCCGAAACTTCTTTTCTATCCATCTTTCTTTTCTGACTTGTGCTTTCGCTGTTTATTTCAACTACTTTCCTTCTCTACATATCTTTCTCTAATTAAGGCGTCACAATGGACCATACTGGTCTCTGGGTGAAGGTGTGAGGGAGACTTCACACCAGCCTTTCTACCTACCTACCTACCTAATTAGTTTTATCCTTCCGCTGAACGAATATGGTTGTGTATACGCTTGAACAACGCTGGGAAATATGCGTTTTCGCTTCGCTAAGTGGGCCTGCGATCGACTTACAGAAGATGCCGATTTTGCCAAAAAAAAAATCATCTTTCCAGATGAATCTCATTTTGATCTTGGCGGGTATGTAAACAAGCAAAACTGTCGCATTTGGGGCACAGAAAACCCGCACGCATACATTGAAAAGGCGTTGCACCCAAAACGAGTCACTGTTTGGTGCGGATTTTGGTCCAGAGGCATAACTGGGCCATTTTTTTTTCGAAAATGAGCAAGGAGTGGCCGTTACAGTCAATGGCGATCGTTATTGGGCCATGTTGAACGAATTTTTGTTCACAAAAATTGAAGAGGAGGATATTGGCAACATTTGGTTTCAACAGGACTGCGCTACGTGCCACACAGCCGAAGCTACACTCGATGTTTTGCGCCCTGTTTTTGAAGATCGCAGAGCTGATGTCGTTTGGCCACCTCTGAGCTGCGATTTGACACCGTTGGACTATTATTTGTGGGGTGCCGTCAAAGATAAGTGTTACGCCGACAAGTCAGAGACAATTGACGCTTTAAAGGACCATATTCGTGAAGCCATTGTTAAAATACAGCTGCACACAATCGATAATGTGCTTAAAAATTGAACCGATCGTGTAGGCTACTGCATGACCAGACGAGGCAGCCATTTGAATGAAATTATTAACCGGAAGGATTGCACTTTCAAATAAAAAAGAAATTTGAGAAAATATTCAGCAGTTTTTTTATAGCATTTTCAAAAAAAAAAGTTATTTGACGGACCCTTTATTTTCATGTGTAATTTTGGCATGATCCATGTTAATTTCCCAGTTCCTTCGTGTCAACATTGGTTAATAGATGAATTCGAGCGACGCAATATCGTCATTTTTAGCCACGAATTCGAGGATAAAGAATAAATTGAGGTATGTACTCGTGCAGTAGCAATCAACATGGATTTCAACACAATGTTTGCTGCTATGATGGAAAAATTAAAAAATTTTCGGAGGAAATTTCTAAGAATTCTAGAAAAATTGACGAAAATTCCAGAAGAGAGGCCTTGTTCGACTGCCACCATCCCCGCCGAACCATCGGGACCTGGGTAGATCTTGAAGATCATTCAGTCCTGCAACCCTAAACTGCCTACACAGAACTGGAAAGTTGTGCAGCTTTCAGCTGCTGAAGGGTCCTCGAGGACGGCAATTAACCAGAAATCCTTGGAACCAATGAGGGAGAGGCAGGGTAAGATCTACTATGGTTTTAGCACGATCTTGCTCCGTGTCTACCGAAGTCTTAACAAAAGCACTCCGGCTCCTTCGATAAATGAGGCCAAGCTGCCTGAGAAAAGCATGGCATAGGCTCAAGTGATAAGGAGGATATGCAGCCTTTCTCCGGATTGGTGGGTGACTTCTTTAATCACTTGGGTGATATGATTGATGAGGACGTCCATATGGAATCTGACCAGATCACGGACAGAACCCACCCAATCAGGTCATCAGTGACGCAGTAATAAGGGCCACAGGTACTGGAACACTAATTGTAATCTGTATCGATGCCAATGCGCACCACATTATCTGGGGTAGTAGGGACATGAATGTAAGGGGTGAGTCACTATTCTCCTTTATTATTAATTATAATTTAGATGTTGTAAATAGGGGCCGTGAGGCTGACCGAAAACTGGATGGTCTCTAATGACTGTTCGCATTCTGATCATAGATACGTGGAATTTATTCTAGGGTTAAGGTCTGTAGGATCGAGTGCTATAATAAATAGAAAAACGAACGAATTGGGGGATTCAATCCTCCTCTCTGCATTTGGCGACTTCCTTGGTGTGTTAGGCAATGGTGCGTAGGAACAGGGATCGTCCACGAAGGTTTTTCAATATGGTTATTGGACGGAATACAAGTCTTCATTGAATAGATTCAGAAACCGAAAAGGAATGCTTAGTGGAACTTCTGTAGCGGCGCACAGTGGTATTTTTTTTTGGCAAAAAGTCTATTTTTTTACAGTTATTTTTTAGAAATCTAATGATGCAACTCTGTAGAGAAATGTTTCATTAGTAAAAACCATGTTTTGTTTTCGAAAAAAATAAAATTTTGTATAAAAAGAGTGTGGTAAAGTTATCTTAATATTATAAACAGTTGTTTATACAATAAATATGGTGCAACTACCAATAGTTTTAGAGCATTTTTATTAACATATAGTATTTTAAATTTAATAGGAAAGAAAAAATATTTAAATTAAATTTATAGTTTAAGAGATCTGAGCAAATCAAAATTATTCCAACAAATTTAGCATTTGCAGTTTTCATTAGAAAAAAATAAGTTAGCTCGGTCTACCTCCGTGTTAGTACTACTACTAAATGAAAGTTTGGAATATTTTCTTTATTTTTTTGTTAAAAAATTCTGCGACTTTTTGCGATCGCTGAACAAACTTATAAATTTTGTGATAAAACTCACGAATTTTTTATGAATATGTTTTTACAATAAATTGCAATGCATATTTACAATAAAAGGTTTTGTATACTTTTAGGCTTTTACTTTTTAATAATTGATTGACAGCAATATCGAAAAAGTGCATAACAAAAAAAGAAAAACAAAACCATATTAATTTTTTAAATAATAATATTTGCCAAAAAAAGTGTAAGAAATTTATAAAACGTAACTAATTTTTAAAATTAATTCATTTTGTGTTTCATATAGTGAATTGTGCAAGGTACTTATAAATTGCAATAATAATGTGGATTTATTAACTGATCACAAAAACAAAAAAACATGGTGCTTTCTATTAATGAAATTTAAATTGTGAAAAAATCAGTTCAGAAGCGATTTCTTAGTCACTTTTTTAAACGATGGGCCGAATCTCACAGAAACAAATCATATTTTTTTAAGAAACAAAAAGTTGTGGGAAAAAATATAATATGGGTTATATGGGCAGTGAGTGGTGGCCGTTAATTTAGGTAATAAAAGATCTGAGCAAAATTTCAAAAACTTTGGGCCAAAAAAAAATTTTAGGTTCTTTGGGCGGTTGGTAGACGGCATGGCCAATTTTGATGAAACTTTATATTTTTCTTAATTGAGCTAACCAAAGGCTCTGTGCCAAATTTCAAAAACTTTGGGTTCTATGGGCGGTGGGTAGAGGGCGTGGCCAATTTTGATGAAACTTTATATTTTTCTTTATTAAGCTTACCAAAGGCTGTGTGCCAAATTTCAACATTCTACGACCACTCCTTGTATTTTTTGCCAAACATTGTATGAACAAATCCCTCTTGCGCCGCACAGTGTGAGATTTAGTCAATCTAGCATCCCAAAATTAATTTTTATAAGAAGTTTTAGAGATATCAACTTGAAATTTGGCACGATCGTTAAGGAGATTATAAGCTTCAATATGGTGAAAGATAACTAGTTCCAACTAGTGTCAAAGGGGACTAGTTCCGAACTATCCTCAAAAACACTAGTTGGGGACAATTTTTTTACACATTTATATTCAAAATTTCTTCTTTTTTTCTCTTCTAACTAAAACTTGTCGATATATTGATATAAGTACCCTCATACAACCATTTCTATAAACATAATAAAGAGGAAAAACTAAAAAATTCAACGAAAGTTCTTAAAAGAATGGAAAATATTCAAAATAAGATATTAATCAAAAACCAAAATAAAGAAATTATATACAAATTATACAAAAGTAAAAAGCGAAAAGTAGAAATAAAAAAAAAATAAGAAATTTATACAAAAATAAAAATTCCAGAGAGCTGCAAGCAAAGTTTTTTATGCTAAATCATCAAATTCATCATTTAGTTGGGTGTCAGACAAAAGTGCAATGACCTCAGAAGGTAAAGTAGAACGCTTGGTTTTTGGAGGCAAACGTAAACTTGCAATCAAAGGGTCTGACGTGATAAGCAACCTATGCAATAAGTCTATGTTGGTGTCAACTCGGGACGTTTTTCTTGTGAACAGTTCGCGATACTGTCTCGACTCTTTATTGCGTGCTTCTTGCGCTTCTTCAGAAAAGTTTCCTATGGGAAGAATGCATGAAGAAATGATAGCTCCTCCATGAAACAATATTTTGTGGACAGTTACTGGCATATAGTACCAAGGATATAAACTCAAATAAAGCTCTCTTGTTTCTGACGTAAATGAAATGAAATGACGCAGAAATTTTTGAACTTAGCCAAATAGCATTGTCATGCATAAATCTTGCTTTATCACGGTGAGATTTGCTCCATCGCGATTGAAATTGGAATCAAAGCTTTTTTATGCGATCTTTAATTTTGGTATCGTCAACATCTTTTCCAAAAATTGATGTAACGTGCTTTTCGACCGCTTCTGTTTTTTCGCTTTTCACCTTGCTCAACCAAATCCAAAATAGCTCCTCTCGCGATATTTCACTCATACTAAAAAAAAGGCAAAAAATGGGCAGGATTTTATTTTTGAAATTTGTTTTGGGCACATTAACAAAGATTCTGCTGGCATTCCCATCACGGAACTCCGTGGGACTTGGAAGTTCTAGTCTATCAAAGATTTGAAAGCTTCAAAATTTGTCTTACCTTTTAGCTGGTTATAAAACAATTTTTTCAAAATACTTGAGTGCAAAAATAAATATTGTATAAAGCAAAAATTTTAAGTTTAAGTAATAACCTTCAATACAAAAAATATTTTAGGCCAAAAAAAACCACTCACAACTTTGACCTGATCACTCAAACTTTTGTGATCAATGCAAGCTAGCAAATCAATTTTTGCATGCTATGCAATTGCACGTGTTTGATAGCTGTTATCACGCCAATAACATTTTTTTATTACCTTTTGTGTTTGTTTTCGTAACAATTGGGGTCTCATCTCACGTAAAAAAAAATATGAGCGAGTTACGAAAACATTTTTTTTTTGAATTTCGAGATGCCAGATTGATTAAATCTCACACTGTGCGCCGTGAAGGAATCCTCTAAGGCAAACCGTTTACGTAGAATAATGCCTTCCAGCCCAGATGTCCCAACCTGTATCCGGAAATCGGATAGTTGTTGAACTACGAATAGTCAGGAAACTCTCGAAGTGTTAATTGACACTAACTTTCCTGGAAACTCCCAAGGGAGCTTGGGGGGTAGACGTCTTACACTGAAGCGAAGGACTACAGACCGATTAGTATTGCATCCTTTCTTCTCAAGACTCTTAAAAGAGTTATTGACATACACTTGAGGATAACCAACCCAAGGTGTTTACTCTCTACCTCTCAACATGCCTATACAAAGGGTAGGTCTGTTGAACGGTACGTTAGTTGGAACTTTTGAGAGATCACTCGAATTTAAGGAGTATACTCTGGTGGCCTTTCTCGATATTGAGGCGGCCTTCAAACAACATAAGCCTAGAGTCCGTTGTGGCGTCCATGAGGAGTATGGAGATTGATGATGGCATATGTCGATTAGTAGATAATCTACTTAGGAACAGGGTCATCTGTTCCACGATAAGTGAAACCAGCGTTCAGACTGGCGAACAGGAGTACTTCCCAAGGAGGAGTATTATCCCCACTATTGAGGAACCTAACTAGACAAGAGGATCAACACTGTGACGTACATATGCTGAGGATTCGCAGTGGCCATCACGGGAAAACATTTGTCTCAGTGTATGGAGGCTGCATTAAAGGTACTTAACACCTGAAGCGTATAATACGGACTGGGTGTCAATCCACCCAAAACAGAACTGGTACTCTTCACGAGAAAGTATAGGACCCAGGCCAAATATCTGGGCATAACCCTCGACAGTAAGCTGTCGTAATGGCAGAACGTCCGGATGAGGATGGAAAGGGCAATAATCGATATATCTGTGGTTTTCACGAATAATCGCGTAAGTCCGTTTTTACCGAAATTGAGATAATGATGTCAAAGTGCTACATTTTGCATTAGGTTTATATAAGTATTAAGCTTTTTAAAATATAATGTAGTATTATTAATTTTTTTCTGCTAAAAACAACTTAAGTTAACTGTTTAAAAAAATATTTTGCTATTATAACGATTTATGTCGACATACATCGCCAAAAATTGTAAAATTGCTGAATATGTTTCCAAATAAAAAGCATATGTGATGTTCTGTTGTTATTCGTGCAAAAAATATGAAAGTATATTTTGAAATGTTTCTATTAATAACAACTTATATGTACATGTGCGTTTATTGTTGACTTCTTTAGTTGCAACAACAGCAGATGAGCGTTTGTTTGTAATTGTAAGTCCCGTTTACTGCATACGTTGTGCTATAAGTATCAAAAACTCTGAATACGTCGCCAACTTGTGTGCTAAAAATAACAACGTAAGTCGTCATGTGTGATTAAAATGATAACATTTATTTTCACAAAAAAGAACTTATGTGGAGATATGATGTTATATTGCACACACTTAATGAGTCAATCAAACATATGCATTTTAATCCTTTTACAGATTGTGATCCTGTGAGGATTTTTTCATGAAAACTATGTATAATACGTAAAAAGTCACTGTTAAGAGGATAGTAAAGAAAAAAGTTTAAAAAAGCATCTACAGAAGCCGCAATTGAAAAAAATAATTGTTTTTGCACTCCTGAAAAGTTTGGTTTTATAACTAACGCGATTATTTGTGAAAACCACAGATATATGCGCGCAGAGGTGCAACCGGCAGGAACTAAAGTATGGGCCCTAAGTGTGTCAATTGGATCTTTGAGGCTGAAGTAAAGCCGACTCTGTATTATGGGGTTGTTGTATGGAGGACTGCGCTGGATAAGGGCAAGCACCGCGCGATGCTTGATCACAGGATCGATGCGTTCACTAGGGCGCTGTTTAAACTGTTCAACTGGCTTCCGATGGACATCATGCGGGGTATGGGACACGTATGGCACAAAGCAATGCTCTGTCGGCTGCGAACACCTTCCATGGACCGGCCCTAGGGGTATATATGATGGTTCGAGGAAGAGGGATGCCTTTGAATAAGATTGCAGAGCATTCAAGGGTAACGCTTATATGGATACCAGGCCACTCAGCTGGCCAAGTGGGGTGGTCGCTTGGATGACACATTCATTGGCCTTCCAATGGCTCACTGTAAGTAGCTTATCAGGCGCGAGTATTGTAAAATTGCGCAAAACTCCATATCCAATGCACTTTGGCCAGGTTATGATAAACTTAGAATTGCATCTCTACTTAGGTTCAATAAGGACCAAATCAGGACTGTGGTACGGTTGTAACTGGACACTGACCTGTTGGGACTCGTGCTAGGAGAATGGGGTTGGAATTCAATGACTACTGTAGAATTTGTCAAGATAAGGAGGAAGAGGAGACTGTGCTTTACTTACTCTGTCAATGTCCTGGGTTACGGGGTATCAGGGAAAAATACCTGGGAGAGGCGGTGATTTCCTGCATGGAGGATCGATCTGCGATAGAACTTAGATTGCTTCTTCTCTTCATTAGGATGACGAATTGGATTAACTCTACAATGACGCAATTTTAGTAACTACTCTATATGATAGGCACTGGCGCTAGGTATCACAAATGGACCGCTGTAGGACCCAATTGAGCTGTCTCTCGATGGCTGCCCATGGAACCTAACCAATTTATTTTTGTGTAGATGACGCCGCTAAGTAACTATACAATTAATCGGAAGATAATTCTTAAGAAGCTTAAACATGAATCGTTTCTGTGGGGATTTTTTTAACCACGCCCAAATCGATGACATCTGGAATTTTATGCTGATCAGAAGACCAATATGTTGGTTGTCGACTCGCGACCACATTTAAATCCGTTTTAGATTATTTTTAAACAAAACACGACTTTTGTAATTTGCAGCAGCCGGGAAGCAGGACCCTTGTGATTTATAATATTTACAATATAAGCTTTCAGGTATTGAAAATCTAGGTAGGGAGTATAAAAACTGAATTAAAATGTTTAGTTTTTACTCTTCAACGCAGTAATCACACATAAGAGACATCTAGAGACAGCTCATTCGGGTTCTCAGCGGTCCCTTTGCAATACTCAGAGGTTTTCCCAGGAATTTCTCCATAATGTACCGAACTCCAAGATATTGAAATAAAATATTAAACCCAATTTCCTCATCCTCCTCGTCCTGTCAACTTCTGCAGTAGTCATTGAATTGCAGACCCATTTTTCTCTCGTGAGTTCTCACAAGCCTGTGACAACTGAGACCACTACAAATATTGGTTTACTTACCTACATATATTAAAATTACAGATTATATGACGACATAAAATATTGAATTTCTTACCTTTATTAAAATTACAGCTTATTGTATTTCGCGTCTTTGAGCCTCGTTCAAATTTAGAATTAATTTTTGAAGAGTTATTTTTTCTTAATGATGATGATATGCCTTTTGGGACGACAAGAGAAATTGGTTTATCGCAATCGTCGTCCATTTTGTCAAGGTAATCATCCAAATCCAATAAGCATTCTTCAACATTCTCTGATCCGCAACTGTTTAAAGGATCATCATTTGCATCAAATAATGTATCTAATTCTTGTTTCTTATATTTTTTAACAATTATTGTGGTGTTATGCATTTCTTGCAAATCATGACCATTTATGTTAACATTAGAGGATTCACAAGCATTTGTATTGGTTTTTTCTTTAGATGGAGCTGATGGCTCATTGGCGAATGTATATAGCGAAAGTTTGTCCGAACTAGTAGACGATCCAGTACTGGAGTTTAACCATTTGTTTTTATTTCGACTGACAGAAGATGAAATTGAATTTTTTTCGGAATTTTCTATATCATCTTGCATATTGCATATGGATTCGTTCCCGTAGCTATCCGATGCAACTAATTCTATACGACTCATTGCAAGTATACCTGTAAAAAACAAGGTTTTAAAAAATGTTTATTTATTGTTGGTGTTTTTGTTTAAGCTTTCATATTGTTACAAGTAGGACTTTGAGTGTTTAAAGTTCTTATTCGCTTTAAGGTTTTATATGTATAATATTTTTTGCTTTTCTTAAATCTTTGGCAAAGGTTTCCTGATGATCTGGCTTAAGCAACCAGTGAAATTCGCATAGAAGCTAGCTTTCCCTCAACAATAAAATATGAAAAATTGGGAATTCAGCACGTCATACAGAATTCTTTTTAATAAAAACTAATTTAGCAAAAGTAAAAATTAGTACAATTTGTACTGGATTTTACTGAAATGCGTTCGCGTACACATATATATATATATGTGTTCCTCTAACTCCCATTGGAGCATAGGGCGCCAAAATTTAGAGGCTGTTTAATTAGCGATTCGTTAGCAATTTGTGATTCGGGAAAGTGGGCTGCTAACCCTCGTCCCCTAGATTGGTGATAGGGCAGCTATCTACGTGTCCAATCCCACGATGCAAACATGTTTCAGCGGTTATCGCCTACTTTCCTGAGACGTCTTTTCGACCATTCAGGATACATGGTTGTGGCGCCTTCTAACTCTGGCTAGCCTTAAAGCGGATGCTACAAAGCCATTGCCCGGGGGGTACTTGGTCTAAGACCGGAAGTAGTTAGCTGCTTGGACAGTTCGACAAAGGAATCGTCCTGGCCACTCCCAGTGTGTGGCAAATCAGAAACTTTCCACCTCTGCGAAAAGTCCCACCCCGCGTACACATAAATTTGTAAAATTTTCATACAACTCACCTACTGGATTTTACTGGAAAAGTAAACGAACGCACATATTCTATGTTACGAAGATTGTAAAGTAGATAATACATATTGTTCTACTAGTTGTAAAATAAGCAACTGTAATTTAAGAATTTAACTATCTGGATGTTAAACTGTAATTTGAAATAATATCATGGTCATTGTTTGTTAAAAAAAATTTTTAAAGTACAGAAAGTCACCATGGTTTTTTGTGGCTCTGCATTTAAGATTAAACGAGGATTAATGGTTAGATTAGTTAATCTAAAAATAACAAAAAATATTAATCTAATAATAAATAAAATAATTCTTCTACATGCTTAGTCTAGGATCGGCATGCCAATTTTTGAACTTGTTTACATACGATTTGGCCGATATTTTGATGATAATTGAAAACATAATTGAACCATACCAATATCATTATAAAAAGAAATGACAGTAATTTTCTAAATAATTTGTGTTTTATTCAAAATCAAAATCGGCCCTTAAAATTTAACCACTTTACATTTGTATGTAGTCGAAGTTTTATTAAATGTATGTATATCTAAAGCGCTTCAGCCGCAAGCCTCCCTTTTTGTCTTCTTTTTTGGAATACATTGTGAGGGAATTAACTACATTTATTCAACGAAGGTACAAAAGAAGTGCAACATGTAATATTTACATTCATATAATTTAAAACTCGTTACAACGTGTCAAGAAGTTCATATTGCATTCTACTTTTAAGACGAGTTTTAGAAGATTTAATTTTTTTCAACACAGGCATTACTAGTTGTAATTACCAGCATATAAAGAAAAAAAATCGCCACGTTTGGAGACAAATCGCCACATCTGACAGCCCTGAATGCTTTACATATTACATATAAATGTTATTGCTTATGTAACAAAAGAGAAAAAAATAATCACCCCTATCGTGAATAACAAGTGAAATTTTTATTCCCATGAAATTTTCATTCCCCTCGAAGGGGAAAAAGCAATCGCGAATCTCATTTGAAAAAATTTTCACGCCATCAGTTTCAGTGAATGTAAAACAGAATAAAGATTTAAAAAAATTAATGAAATTTTTGTTCAAAAATATACACGTATAAATTTTAAAGAAAAGTTAAAATAATAAAGCAAAATATGTAGTATTGGAAAGTTTGACTACAACGTTAGTTTTTTGCACTTCTTAAATTTTATGTAGTAAAATATTTTCCAAAATTCTGCCACTCTTTCGGCAGCTTCACAAACCCGTAGGTAATCGACCTGTTGTTATGCATTTTGTTGACCAATATATATCGGTTTGTGCCATATTAACGGATCTAGCTCTTAATATCCGATTTATAGGAGAGACTACTTACATACATGTTCTGTTCCCTAGCAAAAATAAAGTGAGACAATCTAAGGGAAATGTGAACAAATTACGAAGGAAAAAACTTTTCACGATAAGGGGAATTTTTCCCGTGAACATTCTTTCACGTTATTATTCTTATTTGAATTACCTTTTTTTCATTGGAGTTTTTCATTATCGCAAATATGTGAAAAGGAGAATATTTACAAGCAAAACATTATTCACGATAGAGGTGAATATGAATTTACAAAAGTGGCAACATTGCTAGTGAGTATTTATTAAAAAATAAGAGAGTGAGTGAAAACTGTTAACCCTACAAATAATATTGGACCACCTGATCCATTTTGATAAAATGAACTACTCCATGGACTAGTCCGATGTAATGCAAGCATGGACCATGTCATTGTTAAAAAGTGTTTGTAGTGAGACGACATGTCTTCGTTTTTTAACGACATGTTTTCGTTTTTAAACGAAGTTAAAACTAACCCTCTTGTGTATAAAATGGAGTAGTTTGAAAACTACTCCGTTGTAGTCCAAAGATGGGTTATATGGTCCTGCCCTAGGACATCGTAATGTTAAATAGACCATGTTTTTTCCATACGTTTGGGTTACTTTTGGACTAGTCCTAGTCCCTTGTGGACTACTCTTTACACGCGTGTTTGGACTGGTCCTATTATTTGCAGGGAACCCTCGGAGGTATAACCAGGTCTGTTCCGACTTTTTGTGTCGGAACACGTGTGTGAGAAAATCCATTTTTTTTTCATTTTGTACTGTTTCTGTCCCGATTCACTGGTTTTATGCGTCATAACTGTACAGTAGAAATCTTTATTATAAGCGGTAGCCCACAGCAGTCCTATATATTTCTTGTAATTATTTTAGGACATATGACTTTACAACTTTATGACTACTTTGTGAATCCCCCAATTATAATTTAATGTTCTATAATGTTACTTTTTTACATTGATAAAGAAATGAACAAAAAATTTTAGCAACGACCGCACCAAGAACAGCTTGTGTGTGTATTTGTTTTGTTTGTGTTAAATTATTTTGCTGGCTTTTTTTTTTTTTTGGTATGTGTATTTTGTTCTTGTTGTTGTTGTTGTAACAGCTCGACCTGAAAAACAAGTATGTATGTATAAAATGTATTTTGTATTCTTCTTCTTCTTCTTCACTAAATCAAAGTCCAGTAGCTGTGTTACCTCACGAGGGCGGGTCCATAAGGACACTGCTTCTAGCAGGGTTGGGTTTGCACTGCAGTTGAATGGGTGTCGAACGTCGTGTGGGCCTATTCTACATGCAGGGCAAAGGTCAGGGATGGTGCTATTTATTCTCGACCAGTACTAAATTAAGCGTACGCACCATCCCGATCTCAATTGCGCCAATATCACCCTCGTCCGTCGTGGTAAGTCCCGCTCTTCGTTTGCAGCTGGTGGTGGACGACCTCCTAACACGATATTTTCTCGGTGGCTGTTCATCGCATTCTCCACCGACTCCCTATGAACTGCATTCAGAGCTGCCCTGTATGAGGTGTGGTCTGTCATAGAGTCCAGGTGTTGTTGGTCTAACTCCGTCAGATAGTGGTTCGGATGTCCCTTCCGATAACATCCCAAAAGGAACTGCTTCGTCAGTATTATGTCGTGTTCTTTGACCGTCATCATCTTCGCTTCATCATGCAGGTGTTCTATTGATGTTGGCAGTTCTAAAGCTTCTTCCACTGAGTATCGCTGACTCTTGGGGTCCACGCAGGCGCTGCGTAGTTAACCACTGACCGGCCAATCGTTTTATATGTAGCTAACAAGGTTTCCTTTTCCATGCCCCAACTGCTGCCGGCTAGAGACTTGAAGACATTGTTTCTACTCCGCATTCTATCGCAGATTGCAGTGGCAGGCTATCAAATGTGACTCCCAATATCTTTGGGCGATTTTTGGTCGGAATTATGGCACCGTCGACAGTCACATTCAACTGTAACCCAACTTCCTTTGTACATGTCGTGAAAAAGAGCCGCCGAGGATTTTGCAGGAGAGATGTTCATATTCCTCGCGTGGAAGAAGTTCGCCAGATCATGGAGGTAACCAGACTGCATAGGTCATCGATGTTGTGGCCCGTCGCCATGAGAGTACAGTCGTCTGCATACGATATCATTTTGACACCTTCGGGAGGTGTCGGGAGTTTATACATGTATAAATTAAACAGGATCGGGGATAGAACTCCACCCTGGGGAACTCCCTGCTTAATTCTACGGCACTTCGACCTCTTGTTCCTAAACTCCACAAACGACTGTCATCCACACAAATAATTCACAAGCCACCTCTTTGTGTTGTCCGAGAGACTAGAAGTCGCTATGTCCCTAAAGAGGATGGTATGGTTGACCGTATCGAACGCTTTCGATAGGTCAAGAGCCACAAGGACCGTTCTTTCACATGGTCGGGCTTGATTAAGGCCGTGGCTGATTTGTGTGGAGATGGCGGTAAGAGCAGTTGCTGTACCGTACTGATTGATAAATCCATGCTGATGGTTCGCCAATTGGAAATGTTCCACTAGCTCCGGGAGGAGTATTGCCTCAAGTATCTTCGCGACCACCACTATTATGGATAACGATCTTGAAGCGACGTGGTGGATTAAGCCTTGGCTGTGGTTTGTGTCTTGGTCCGGCCTTGGCAACGAAAGGTTATCCACCCCGTAAACCTAGGTGTTATGCAACCCGGCCTATCGGTTGGTTTGCAGTCGGGGGTTACCGACTGTATTATCACGGAGCTTTGCTGATACCTGGGCACCTCAGCAAATAGACTACGCCCTTACCGCGTTATCGGGGGCTATAACGTGGCGGGCCTCCAGATCCCCTACACTCGTGGACCAAAAATGACAACACCTTTCAAACACAATTAAAAACTAAACAAACAATGCACTGAAAATGCCACGAAACAGGACATAAAAAGGACCAATGATAAGGACAATGAGACGAAGACGATCCCGTCGGTGGCTGTATCAGTCTCGACACCCAACAGCGGCGATGTACCTCTGTCATTCGCGCCAAGTATGTGCATCGAAAGCCGCGGAAGCCCTTTCCGCAAAAGCGGATAAATCCCATGCTTCGGGTGCTGCCAAGTTTGAAATGACAAAGTCGTCCAACAAAGCAGCCTCCCATATGCCTATTGTGCAAAGAGCGTCAGAGATGATTACATCCTGTCCCACTTCTGTACCTCCCCCCGCCAACTCCGGCGTCACTAAGAAGACACCTCGGCATAAAAATTCTTCCAAAAGCGCATACAACTCAAGGCGTACTGCCTTACGTGTTATCGAGCTATTCGGCTCCAAAAATGCCAATGAGCTTTCTACTGAACAGGAATCTTCATTGGCATGGGCTAAGGCCCTTACTGCTGGGCTTTAGAGCGTTTCACCTCCTGCCCCTGCGAAGGCAATGCCTAAAAGGCAACGTTCGGAGGAAGAAGCGACAGCCGTTAGACAGCAACCAGGGACAAAACGTCTCAAACTGACTCTCTGGGCGCAGTCCCTGTCATTAATGGCATTACGAAGACTGAAATGGCAGGAAACTGGGCGGAATATAAGTCGGCATTGAATAGGTTTAAGAATTTGATTAGATCGGCGAAACGGAATGCCTGGAGGAACTTTTTCAGCGGCGTGGAAGGCTCCTCTGACAAACAAACCGATTGCGCAAAATAATGGCTTCTTGACCGGCTGTCCCTAGCTACATTCAGAAAGCTGATAGTAGCTGGACTACGAATAGTCAGGAGGCGCTGGAGGTGTTAATTGAAACACACTTTTCTGACAATTCCCTTCCAACACCACGGAAGATCAACTGCTTATCAGAGCCTGGACCCGTGTCCATTTCTTTGTGCTATGATAGGTTAAATAGGACAATAAGGAGCTTTGACTCCTTTAAGGCACCTGGTCCGGACGGTATTATTCCGGCCGACCTTCAAAAGAATGCGGGGCTTCTGATTTCTTGGTTGTCCGCTATTTATGTATACGGAATGTATTAGATTCTCGTACGTTCCCACGCGATGGAATAGATGTAGGGTTGTTTTCATTCCAATGGGAGGTAAAGCATCCCACACCAGGCCTTAGGACTACAGGCCCATCAGCCTGTCGACATTTCTTCTCAAGACCCTTGAGCGGGTCATTGATATTCATAAGAGGATGTCTATTCCTAGACATTTGCCTACACCAAGGGCAGGTCTGTAGAGACGGCGCTTCACTCACTGGTCGACTACATTGAGAAATCCCTTGAATTTCTAGAATACTAACTTGTGGCCTTTCTGAACATTGAGGGAGCTTTCAACAATGTCAGACCAAACTCTATCTTGGGGTCAATAAGGGAGTTAGGTGTTGACGATGTGATTTGTAGATTTATTGGTAATCTACTCGACAATAGGATCATTGAATCCACGATGGGTGTGTGGTGATACGTACTTGTTAATTTAAAAAAAAACTATATTAATCAATATATCATTTTTTACAATATTTTGTTGTCAAATTTTTTCATAAATTTTTTCATTCAAATTATTTTCCTTCAGAATTAAACTTAACTTTTTTTTAATAAATATTAAATTTTTATATATATACATAAATTGTTTTTTTGTTTCGTATTTTATTAAAGAAATAAAATAGCAAACGAAGAATACTATAAATTGGTGACCCCGAAAAAGAACAATCGATATGGCTTTATTTCATTCACCATCACATGGAATAGAAGATTCGGTTAATCAAGACCAAACAAATTTACCAAATTTACGCCAACAGGAATCACAACATCGGACAGAACTTATGCCCGATTCAAGCCGCAATTCTAATCCATTGCAAGTTGATGCTGCTTCAACAATCAAGTTTCCTCCTTTTTGGCAGAAAAATCCTAAAATATGGTTTTATCAAGTTGAAACTATATTCAGCTTACAGCGAATTACTTCAGATGAAACGAAATTTCGTTACTTAGTGGCTAACATTGATCCAGGTACACTTGATCTTGTCAGTGATTTGCTGGACAATGCCCAATCGGGAAACAGGTATGAGATGTTAAAATCAAGAATTGTCTCTATGTTTTCTGAATCTGATGAGCGGAAACTAAAACGATTGTTAAGTGGTCAGGTCCTAGGTGATCAAAAGCCTTCACAATTTTTGCGCACAATTCAAAATTTAGGACAAGGACAAGTTGGAGCAAAAGTTATGCGTTCAATTTTTCTTGATCAATTGCCTGAAAATGTCCGAGCTATTCTGGCGATAAGTGAACAGGAAGATGTCAACAAATTAGCAGTTCAAGCAGACAAAATAATGGACATGACGCAGCCAGCAACAATTTCAAGTTTAGACACTAATAATGTAGCATCAATTTCCTCGAGAATAGATGCTTTAGAAAGAAGTTTTAAAAATTTGAATCCACCCCGAAGCCGAAGCAATACACCACGAAGACATAGATCAAAATCGAAGTCAAGAGGAATCAATCCAGATTATTGTTGGTACCATAACAGGTTTGGCAACAACGCAACAAAATGTATAAATCCGTGTTCTTATCCAAAAAACTAACTTCGGCATCGGAGAATGCGGCAACCGATGTACATAACACAAGCTCAAGCCGCCTATTTATCCAAGATCCACTATCAAAAAAAGTATTTCTCATAGACACGGGTGTTGATGTTTCAGTAATTCCAAAGGATCATCAAATTAAAGGTAACAGTTTTTCTTCTACTAATACACTTTTCGCTGCAAATGGCACGCCAATCAAGACATTTGGCACTATTGTGTTACAACTATCACTTGGTCTAAGGAGAACATTTTCTTGGTTATTCATAATTGCTGACGTTAACAAATGCATTATTGGTTCTGATTTCTTAAACAATTTTAATTTATTACCCGATTTAAAAAATAAAAGACTAGTTGACGGAACAACGCTTTTATCTTCTAATGCAAGTCTCACTAATGAACCTTCACTTGGAATCTCTACTATATCTAAAGACCAGTCACAATATAAAACACTTTTGAAAGAATTCCCTGAAGTTCACAATGTATCTATGTCATTTGGAGGCAATAAACATGGGATTTTTCATAGAATTGAGACCGTTGGATCTCAAGTCTGTGCCAAAGCTAGACCTTTAGACAAAAAGCGACTTAAAATTGCCAAAAGGGAATTCCAATTCATGTTAGATCATGGCATAATTCGTCCTTCCAAAAGCAACTGGTCCAACCCACTACACATGGCTTCAAAAAATAATGGCGACTGGAGACCTTGTGGGGATTATAGATTTTTAAACAAAATTACAGTCCCTGACAGATATCCCATTCCATTCATCACAAATTACACAGCTGCACTCCATGATTGCAAATTTTATACGAAACTCGATTTAGTTCGTGCGTACCACCAAATTTCGGTGCATCCTGATGATGTTTGTAAAACAGCTATAATTACACCATTTGGTCTTTATGAATTCCTACAAATGCCCTTCGGACTTCGCAATTCTGCGCAAAGCTTTCAGCGTTTAATGGATGAAATCCTACGAGGCCTACAATTTGTGTTTGTATATATCGATGATATCCTAATTGCCTCAAAAACTGAGGAAGAACATATCGAGCATCTTAAAATTGTATTTTCTCGATTTCGAGAATATGGAATTGTTATCAACCCAGCTAAGTGTGAATTTGGTTCCTCTGAAATTGATTTTCTGGGATTCCACATCAATAAATGTGGCAGTACTCCTACATCTGCAAAAGTTCAAACAATCTTGGATTATAAAAAACCAAAAACAATAATGGACTTACGAAGATTTGTTTGCATGATAAATTTTTATCGTCGATTTATACCAAATGCTGCGCATTTTCAAGCTCCACTGAACGCTTATATAAAAGGGGCTAAAAAGAAAGATAAACGGCCTGTTGTTTGGACAAGAGAATCCGAAGAAGCTTTTTCAAAATGTAAAGAAGTTATGGCTAATTTCACACTTCTTGCGCATCCAATCGAAGACGCTGAACTCGCATTAAAAGTAGACGCTTCTGATTTCGCAATCGGTGCTGTTATTGAGCAAAAAGTAAATTTAAAATGGCAACCACTAGCATTTTATTCAAAAAAGCTAAGCCCTGCTGAAGTTAAATATAGCACTTACGATCGTGAACTTTTGGCTGCTTATGCTTCTATTAAACATTTCCGATATATGCTTGAAGGTCGAGATTTTTCCCTATACACCGACCACAAACCCCTAACGTTTGCATTTAACCAAAATCCCAACAAAGCTTCACCACGGCAATATCGTCACTTGGATTTTATTGGACAGTTCACTACAAAAATTATGCACATAGCTGGCGAGAGTAATATAGTTGCAGATGCACTATCTCGAATAGATGAAATCGGAACAATTGATTACGTAAAATTGGCAGAAGTCCAAAACTCCGACGAAGAACTCCAAAAATTTTTTTCCTCTGAATCCAATCTTAAGCTACAACAAATGATAATTCCTGGCTCTAATATCAAAATATACTGTGATGTTTCACAAGGTAAAGCAAGACCTTACCTACCCAAAATATTTAGAAAATCAGCATTTGATTTACTTCATAATCTTTCCCATCCCGGAAGTCGAGCTTCAAAGAAACTTGTCGCTGATCGTTTTGTTTGGCCTGCTATGAACAAGGACTGTAACAAATGGTCAAAACTTTGTCAAAGGTGTCAAAAATGTAAAATTTCGCGTCACACCAAGTCTGCATATGGCCAGTTCAAATTAAGTTCAGATCGATTTTCTGAAATACATATTGACATTGTTGGTCCTTTACCTCCCTCAGAAGGATATAATTACATCTTCACAATGATTGATCGTTTTTCAAAATGGCCAGAAGCTATTCCATTACAAGATACCACATCTGAATCTATATGCAAAGCTTTTTACCATTGCTGGATTGCTAGATTTGGATGTCCTAATAAGGTTATTTGTGATCGAGGACGGCAGTTTACATCAAAACTATTTCATGATTTTTGTAAATTCATTGGAGCAAAGTGTCAACATACAACATCATATCATCCTCAAGCCAATGGAATGATTGAACGCTTTCATCGTACCTTAAAAGCTGCCATTGCTTGTCAAAATAATGTTCAGTGGACCAAAGTTTTGCCTACTGTGTTACTTGGAATTCGAGCTTCGTATAAAGAAGACATGAAAGCTTCATCTGCAGAAATGTTATATGGCGAATGTATACATCTACCTGGTGAATTTTTCCAAATATCGTCGAAAAAGGACAACTATAACTGTTTTTTGCAACATTTAAAACAAATCGTTGGTAATTTCAGGCCTCAAAAAGCTTCGAATCATGGTCTTCAAAAAACATTTGTTAACAAGGATTTGTTAACATCCGATTATGTTTGGGTAAGAAATGATGCAACTCATCCGCCACTATCCGGAAAATACAAGGGTCCTTTTAAAGTAATTGATAGAAAGGAAAAATATTTTTCAATACTTTTCAACAACAATGAAGATACTGTTTCCATCGATCGGTTAAAGCCAGCTTATATGGAGAATGAAAACCTTAATGACATTGAATTTTCTTTAACATCACTTACACCCAATAATTCCATTCGTAAAAGTATCGCTTTCGCTGGAAAAGGGGTAGTGTGGTGATACGTACTTGTTAATTTTAAAAAAAACTATATTAATCAATATATCATTTTTTTACAATATTTTGTTGTCAAATTTTTTCATAAATTTTTTCATTCAAATTATTTTCTTCAGAATTAAACTTAACTTTTTTTTAATAAAAATTAAATTTTTATATATATACATAAATTGTTTTTTTGTTTCGTATTTTATTAAAGAAATAAAATAGCAAACGAAGAATACTATAGGTGCTACCGATGTGTGCAGATATGTGCACAGGGGCAACCTGCAAGGTGGGGTTCTGTCCCCTCTACTATGGAACCTGACGATGAACACTTTGTTGAGTCGGTTCGACAGATTGGGGATAAAATCCGTCGCGTATGCGGATGAAGTTGCGGTGGCGGTGGTGGGTAAACACCTGGACACACTATCCCGTTGTATGTAATCTGCATTACAGATTCTCAGCTCTTGGACCATCTCTTGTGGACTTGGGGCCAATCCACAGAAAACTGAGTTGGTACTCTTTACCAGGAAGTACAAGGTTGGTAATTTTAGGCTTCCTAGGCTAAATGGCACGGAGCTGACGCTCTCGAACAGTGCCAAGTATTTTGGCGTAATTCTCGATAGCAAACTATCATGGGAATTTAACGTTCGCACGAGGGTTGATAGGGCCATCGTGGCCTTATACACCTGCAAGAGATCGATGGGCAGAAGTTGGGGCCTTGGCCCCATGGGCGCCGAATAGATCTTTGAGGCAGTGGTAAAACCGATCCTCTTCTATGGGGTCATGGTGTGGTGGCCAGCCATAGAAAGGGGACGGTACTGCAGGATGCTTGAGAAAGTATACAGGGTGGCTGCGCTGATGATCACGGGATCACTCCGCTCGACACCGACTAAGGCGCTGTTTACTATGCTGAACTGGCTGCCGGTTGACATCATGGCCGAACAACAGGCCCTAACTTCCGCTATTAGACAGGGGGCGGTGGGACTATGGTCTACGCGGAACTATGGTCATGCCAGGGTCACGCTTCGCGCATCATATGACCTGGCGGAACTGGACTATTGCACTCCGGAACCCTTTTTCGGTGTTTTGTTCACAGTTCATCATAGTGATGATGATGAGCTGCTCGATAATACGCGATCTCTGGACCAGCCCTACGGGTCTATGCTGATGGTTTCAGGATGGGCGAGTGGGTGGAGGTTTCTTCATCGAGGAATTGGACATTAGGGTCTCGATAGGTATATGTATATTCACGGACAGCAAGGCTGCCATTGCAGCTCTGGCTGATGTCTATACTACATCTATGTTAACAGTGGAATGCCGGCTGTCTCTAACTGAGATCGCGGAACATTCCAGTGTAACGCTAACATGGGTACCGGGGTGTGGATGCCTGGGCATCCAAATTGCAGACGGTCTGGTCAAACGTGGCTGTCTCTTGGACGACATGTTCGTCGACGGCCTGATTGGCACTTCAATGGCCCAATGCAAGACTCTCATCAGACGAGAGTCGTACAGGAGGGCTCAGGGGAGATGGCAGAGGGAGCATACCTGCTTGATGGCCAGGACTCTATGGCCTGGCTATGACGCGGCGAAAACGCGCGCACTACTCGGTATCGGCAGGGACCGGATGAAGACATTGATATCGGTCATAACGGGTCACTGGGTGATAGGGACTCATGCTAGGAGGATGGGTCTTGCGTATAATAACTACTGTAGGAGTTGTCATGAGGAGGAGGAAGAGACGGTGTTTCGCTTTCTGTGCCAATGCCCCGATCTGGGGAGCATTAGGTTTAGGCATTTTGGGAGACCAGAAATGCCATGTCTGGACGATATGTCCAATGTGGGACTGAAATCGATCTCCCTGTTCTGCAGGGAGTCCGGGAGGTTTGAGGCTGCAGTGACCTCTGGGGAATAGTCTGGTGGATACTGGCTGACTCCTGTCACTGGCTGGGGGTATCACAAAGGAACCGCTTTAACCTAACCTAATCTTCGCGTCGGGTGACAGCAGGAAGATTGGCCTGTATGAGTCTCCCTGAGTCGCATCTTTCCCCGGCTTTAGCAGGGGAACCCCCCTACCCCCTTTCCAGGCTTCGGGTATTATTAGGGTGGTAAGTGATAAATTAACGACATTTGTTAGATACTCTACTCCGGGCTCGTCCAAATTTTTGAGCATAAGCATAGATATTCCGTCAGGGCCAAGGGCTTTGGATGATTTCGCGGCCCTGATGACCTGTGCAACCACACTCGATGAAAAAGTGTATGGTGTGTCAGTAACTCGAAGACCGTGTACCTTCCTCACAACACTTTTTTCGCCTTATCTCTGACGGGGTGCTCTATAAATTGCAGCGCAAAGTAGTTTGAGCACCTTTTGGGGTCCGATATGGTATTTCCATTGAAGGTAATCGAGACCCTATCGTCACGCTTCTTCGGATTCGTCAGAGATCTGACAGTCGCCCATAGCTTGCTTGCTCCGGAGGTAAGGTTGCACTTATTTAAATGATTTAACCATTTGTCCCGTGTATATTCGTTTACCAACTTGGTGATGTCCCTGCTAAGTTGACTGATACGGGGATCACTCGGGTTGGCTCTGCGAAGTTCGTCCCGCTCTTCCGCGAGTAAATCATTAAATTTGCTGTTGGTAAACTCTCTGAAGCCTGTCCAATCTGCCTTTTTCTGATTTATATAGGTGTAGGGTAGCCAGATTTTAAATTCGGAACACAAAAAACAGTACAATCAAGAAAAAAAAGTACATTTTACTTTTGGCGAAAACACAACTATTTATTTAAATTATTATATATTTAAAACTTTTGATTAAATATGCAACAATTATATAACGAGAAACACTTAAAATGTGTAACGCCAAAGGAATGATTTCCGTTTTATGGAATTTTATACGTATACGAAATTACTGCAACGAAGCATTTGGCCTAAATGTTTTTTTTTTAATTTGAAGACAGGAAAACCATAACGTTCCTGTAAGCTATATAAGAAAGGAGAAAAGCCTATCTTAGCTTAAAACAATTAACTCGTTGATTGTGTAAGTAGGACTTTCTTTAAGCATATTGGTATTCAAAGCAATTTTCCACACACATATGTATAGTTGTACAAATCATATAGAATTTGAGAAAATGTATGTGTCCTAAGTTAATTTTCCAATTTCAAACAAATTTTAAATTATTAACGGCCAATTTTTCCAAGTTCAGCTATAATCTATAAAATCAAAAAAAAAAAGTTTGGTGTATTTTTATTTGACAAAATCTGAAAATGTATACGCTGAAGATTTTCAATAAAATTTTTGTAAAAATTAATTAATTTCTTTATTTCAAAAGTAGTTTAGGTAGAGAAAAGTGGTCCTGAAAGGAATTCGGAATTTTTATAAATTTTGAGCCTGGAGAATTTTTTTAAATTTGTACGTTTTCAATTTCACGTGATTTCGATTTCCAGAACTTGCCCAAATATTGAACAAAATTCTAGAAATTAAAGATAAATGTGTAGGAATAAGTATTTATTTAGTATTTAAAAAATATAATATTTTTAACAAAATTTCGATTTTGTTTTTGTCTTTCTCATGTGTTTTAAGGAAAATCCTATTGGAATAGGTAGCCATAAAATCATATGTCTTAAAAATAATAACATGCAAATATAAAACTGCTGCGAGTCACCCATTATAATTAAGATGTCTACTGCGTATTTATGAGAAAACAATGACCACAGCTTAAAAAGTCTTATTATTTTAGAGCTTTTTTGTTTGGAACACAACATTTTTTTTATGCTATGTACTGTTAAATATTAGGATATTTTCAAAATATGACTTTAACAGGGTTTTTCTTAATATCTTGGTTTTTTGTAGACTGAACAAAACAAAAACAGTACAAAGTGTAAAAAAACAGTACATTTGCGTACTGTTTTGGACATTATGCATAAAACAGTACAATTGCAAAAAATCAGTACATGTACTGTTAAAAACAGTACGTATGGCAACCCTATATATGTAGGTGCGGCGTTCAGAGGTCACAAAGTCTGTCGGTCTGCGAAGCTTAATAATTATGGGTACATTGTCTGATACCAGAGAAACTATTGGTTGCCAAGTCGCATAGTTTATCAGACCCGCACCACAAATGGTGATGTCTGGCGAGTTGGTGCAATTACCCATAATTCTGGTGGGGGCATCATCGTTTAATGTGCAAAATGTGGAGTCATCAATATGCTCCGCTAATGCCGTACCCCTCTGATCAACACCAATACAAGTATGTATGTATATTTTGTTTTTGTATAAATTATTGGTTTTTTCCCAGCCAAATGAGCCGATGAAGTTTGTGGATTTAAAAGAAACCGAACGGAATTATGTATATGTTCTCATCTTTTGTTGAGTTTAATAACAACAGTATTTTATTTGTGTTCGAAAGATGACTTACAGGGAAACGTTATTTTTTAATGATCTTCTACACAAACACTATTGGCGTTTGTGTTTTCCACAAATGAACCGAACCGAACACTAATGCCCGTTATTTCTACAAACAGATATCTAGCCGTGTATAGATATCTATGGTGTTAGGAATTTTTGATAATTTTTTTTATTATTATTATTCACCCTTATCGCAAACAACTACTCCCATGAAAATATTCCCATATTTATCTATTTCGTATTGTGAATGATTCCCATAACAAATTTTTTGGGAATAAATTCCCAAACATAAATAATTTGACATCGCCAATGATTACTCCCGCGAATTTTTTTACTAAATAAATTCCCAACAAGTGTTAATGTGAACGAGAAGGGAACATGTAAATTTTAATTTATATTCTAAGGTTGGACTAAATTAAATTGCTTTTTCCATTAATTAAAGCAGTTTTTATAAAGAAATTTAAGATAAAAACTATTCATTATTTATTTTATTATATTTTTGTTAGTATTTTACTTTGTATATTTTTCTTTCACAAAACAAGGCCTGACAAGTTATTCACAATAGAGACTTGTTTATAAAGCACTGACAAATAATTCACAATAGACATTTTTACTCCCAAAATTTTTGCGATACCGATTTGTTGGGGATGGGAATATAGGTTTGCTCCCATATAACATATTCGCATAACATTCGCGATAGGGGTGATTATTATCATTATTATTTTTTAAACACAACTTGAAGGACAAATGTACACATAGAGCTCGTGCCCAAGCTTTAACAATAATTATAGGCGTATGTAAAAATGTTTGTCTTACCTATTGGTTAAACAAAACTTTAATTTTAAAGAGTGCTTTCGATTAAATCAAATCCAAGTTAACTTAAATATGTTTTAAATATTAACAACAATTTTAGAAAAAATACTTACTTTATTATGCATAAAACTAGCAAATAAAATATCTTTTTTTCTTTATTAACATTTAATACTACAAGTTTTTTTCCTATATTTACTTTGGGGCTCATTTTAACACTTTATATTTAGCAATGCAAAGTAAAAAGTGATAAGACAGAATTGCAAAGACGATTAAATACTTTGTGGAACACTTTGCAGACTCACTTTGCAAGAGAATGCAAAGACTTTGCAAGGAGTGCAAAGTATTTTTAAAGAGTGCAAAGAAAGCAAAGATTTAGCTAAGTACAAAGTGAGATTTGCAAAGAATGTTGTGAAACAGAAACACTTATCACTTTGCCAAAAAATGAAATTTGATAAGTGCAAAGTGAAAAGTTGATAAGTTGTTTTGTGGAATAGGGCCCAGATATCTGTTTGTTGAAATTACGGGCATAAGAAGCGATATTTAGTGTTTATTTTCGAACACTGGTTAAAAGCAATTTTTCATATAATTAACTTGACGACATAAAAAAAAGAATAAATTATTTTTGATAATAAAGCCTAGTTGCATTGTTTTTGGATCCGCATTGGAATTTCTTTCTCAAGGGTTATTTCATTAAACATGCAATTGATCATATTGAACGAGTACGTGTGAAGATGCACACAATTAGCCAAAAATCTAAATAAAAATTTGTAATGCTAAATTTAGGTGCAAAAATGCCAAAATGGTCCGACGTATACATATGTAAGACGAATTTCAACCAGAAACATTACCACACGATCAATATGAAGTGAAACATGCCCATGTTTTACAATCGTGCCCACAAATTTTTTTTATTATTTTCGCTTTTCTTGTATAATTTGAGTACCCACACATTCCACTAAGTGGATCCTTCGGCAAACGGGCCTAAGTCCCTTTAAATTTAAATTTTTTTTGGGTTGAAGTGCACTTAACGGGGCGTACAAAAAAAAAATAATAAAATATGCCACCCGATTCAGAATTAAAAAAGAAAAAAAACAAAATTAAAATTTAAGGGGACTGAGGCCCATGGGCCCCCTGGAACCAAAAAAACTGTCCCGCAGACTTGGTGATATGTGTGGGTAGGAGGATAGGAGCCTCTTTAGGCGCCAAAGAGGACTTCATCCTTGGATGTGATGCCAACACCAGGCACACCATCTGGGGCAGCAGTGAAATCCACAATAGAGGTGAGTGTCTATTAGATTTCATAAATACTAACAAAATTACCATTTGTAACTCTGGCTCAAAGCCAACATTTAGATTTCCTAGTTCAGGTAATTTTAATGGTTAGGAGGAGGTTCTAGATTAAACGCTTATGAACGATAGGTCTAATTTATCAGTTGATAGGTGGGGGGTATCGAGCAGTAGGTCCTTCTCGGACCACAACTGGATACTCTTCGACATTGGACACGTAGGTAATACCGGGAAACTTGCCTTTAGAAATCCGAGACGAACGGACTGGGCTAAGTTTAACGGAATTCTTGAACGTAGACTCAGTAGAGTGCCGAAGATTCGGGATTCAATCTCTGCACTCGAGCGGGTGGAGGAGACCTTCAGTGGCGCACTGACTAGGGCGTTTGAAATCTCCTGCCCCATCACGAGGACCAGGAAGAGCTTCCCTCCCTGGTGGAACTCGGAACTCTCGGCTCTAAGAAAAGAAGCCCGTAGGGCTTTCAACACGGTTTATGCCAGTAATTCGTGGCAGGAATACCGCGAAAAACAGAGGGCATATAAAAAGGCAATAGCAGTCGCAAAAAGAAGATCATGGAGGAACTTCTGCGAATCAATAGATAATACCAAAGAATCTGCCAGACTTAGCAGAGTTTTGGCCAAGGGCCACTCGAACCTAACGTATGTCAAGAGAACGGATGATACCTGGGCCCTATTCCACAAAACAAGTTATCAACTTTTCACTTTGCACTTATCAAATTTTTCGTCAATTTGCAAAACTTTATGTTCCACAGAACTATTAAATGTGATAAGTGATAAGTTGAAATTGATAAGTGAAATTTGCAGTCTTTGCAATTTTTTATTCTCTTTTTAATTTATTAGTTATTATTGCAAAGTGTAATTTGCAAAAACTTTGCAAATAATTATGCTGTTGCGTTCCACAAAAACTGTAAATTCTATTTTTGCAAAGCAAATTTTGATAAGTTTGCCAAAAATTTGCAAGGTAAACGATCTCTTTGCAAATTCATATTATTAAAACTAGTGAAGCTTTCAAAATGTTAAGACGTGAGTTTTTGTTCGACGATAGTGAAGAGGTTCCTATATCAAGAAATTATAGAGAAGGAATTAATTTTTCGGGACTACAAAACTTTAATTTCAAAGAGTGCTTTCGATTAAATCAAATCCAAGTTAACTTAAATATGTTTTAAATATTAACAACAATTTTAGAAAAAATACTTACTTTATTATGCATAAAACTAGCAAATAAAATATCTTTTTTTCTTTAAAAACATTTAATACTGCAAGTTTTTTCCCCATATTTACTTTGCGGATCATTTTAACACTTTATATTTAGCAATGCAAAGTGAAAATGATAAGACAGAATTGCAAAGACGATTAAATCCTTTGTGGAACACTTTTCAGACTCACTTTGCAAGAGAACGCAAAGAGTTTGCAAGAGAATGCAAAGACTTTGCAAGGAGAGCAAAGTATTTGCAAAGAGTGCAAAGAGAGCAAAGTTTAAGCTAAGTACAAAGTGAGATTTGCAAAGAATGTTGTGGAACAGAAACACTTATCACTTTGCCAAAAAACGAAATTTGATAAGTGAAAAGTTGATAAGTTGTTTTATGGAATAGGGCCCTGGTCGGAATCATCGGAGGAAACACTTGGCATTCTACTTAACACTCATTTCCTCGGTTGCTTGGACGCTACTGATGGGGAACCAGTATACGATGATTCGTTCTTCGAGATTGACGAATATATCATTTCGGAGGAAAGAATCCAATGGGCGATCGGAAGTTTTGCCCCATATAAATCCCCAGGACCTGATGGCATTTTTCCTAGGATGCTGCAGAGCGCACGGAAGTATGTCACTCCCTGGTTGAGGTTAATGTATAGACTTTGCCTATCCCTCAATTATGTACCGGCTAATTGGAGGAGGGTAAAGGTGGTTTTTATACCCAAAATCGGAAAGAGTAGTCATGAGACTGCGGGGGACTTTCGTCCAATCAGTCTATCATCTTTTGTGCTCAAAACTCTGGAGAAACTTCTGGACTCACATATAAGGCATCGACTGGAGGGTACATCACAACTCTCATGTAGTCAACATGCCTACCTTAAGGGTCGGTCTACGGAGACGGCGCTACACGAAGTAGTAGGGGCCATAGAACGATCACTGGAATATAAACAATTTACCATGGCCGCCTTCCTGGATATTGAGGGCGCTTTTAACAACGTCACGATCACTGCGATCGAACAGGCTCTAACTGATCTGGATGTCCAGGAGCACATCATTAGATCGTTAGTGAGCATGTTGAGGTCAAGGATCGTTACATCATGTCTTGGCAACTGTAATGAACAAGACGGTAGTTGAGTATGAACTGAACTTTATTGTGAAGATTATGTTTATATTAAGTTACAAATAGAAATATATGATAAAGAGAGGAATGTATAAACAGGGTGATGAGTGTTATTATGACATCCCCCCGTTTATATATATAAAAAAAAAATAATAATAATAATTATATACATATGTATATAAGTATAAAAAGAAATTCAAATTATTAAATTCATTATCAGAAATTATATATTTATTTTTTTTTTAATAGGAAGTTTACGGCTTGTAAAACTCAGTCTGTTTTATGGGTCGGCCATATCTTGATGTTTTAGGAACTGGCATTAATGTTGATATGGGGTTTGATTCCATGATTGGTGCTAAAGGTTCAGGAGTTTCTGGAGCCTGTGCTACAACGTTTGGTGTTGTATGTATTTTTGCTTTTGTCGGTTGTATGTGAATAGAATTTCTTCTTAGAAGCTTTCCATTATCCGACCTTACCAGGAATGAACGAAGCATATTATTGACGCTATCTTCAATAGTTCCGCTTATCCAATTACGATGTCCTCGTTGAACTCTTACTCTATCACCTAATTGGATCAATTGATTATTTTTCGTGTTTTTGTCAAAGTAATTTTTATATTCGTTTCTTATTTTACTTATGTTTGTTTGTACTTGTGATATTACTCTGGGTTTTAGCACCACATTAGATGTTGGTACTGTACTTCGTGTTACTCTACTCATTAATCTCTGATTTGGTGATTGCAAATCTTCAGATCGTGGCGTATTTCTATAGTTAAGAAGGGCAATGTAAACGTCGCTGTTGTCTTTTGAGCATTTTTTTAACATTCCTTTTGCCGTTTGTACGTACCTTTCGGCAAATCCGTTTGATCTGGGATAGTAAGGGCTTGATGTTTGGTGCTGGATGTCCCAGGCCTTAGCGAAGTCAGAAAATAGCTGTCGACGATTAACAAGTAGTTATTGTTTTCAAAATGAAATAAATCAGTAGCTACAATTTCCCACGGTAATGAGGGAACCGGTTTTATAATCAATGGTTCTTTTGGTTTTGATGGTTGGTATGACTGGCAAATAGAACATTTTTCAACAAAATGTTTAATGTCAGTAAACATTCCTATCCAAAATACGACCGATCGAGCTCTACTAATACACCTTTGAATTCCTAAATGTCCAATATGAATTTTGTCTATTAACTTTTTCTGCAATGTTTTCGGTATTAACGTTTTTGTAGATTTATATAGGATACCATCATCGCGAAAATTCCAAAATTCTCTAATTTCTTTTGGTAAATCAGTTATGGATGAAGGCCATCCATTAAGTATAAATTTCTTTAGTGTTTCTAGATTAGGGTCATTAGACGTTTCGTTTTTAATTTTTTCTTTTGTTGTTGTTGTTAACTTTGAAAGTACATGAATTTCGATGTTTTCTTCATTATCCAACCATTGATTATTTTCACAGTCTCTACTAAGGGTATCAGCCAATTTAATTTCTGTTCCTTTTCTGTATATGACATGCGGGGAATACGGGAGAACATGTAGCAAAATAGTTTGTAATCTCTGAGATGCTGAGTGCATTGGCTTTTTAAAAATCGTTTCAAGCGGTTTGTGGTCGGTTTCAATTACAAGTTTTTTACCGTAAATATACTCGTGAAACTTCTCACATGCAAAACGAATAGCTGTTGCTTCTTTTTCAATTTGAGCATAGTTTTGTTGCGATTTTGATAGAGCTCTTGAAGCGTATGCTACCGGTTGTTCATTTTGTAGAAGAGCTGCACCTACGCTTGATTTGCTAGCATCCACTTGAAGTTTAACTTCAAGATTTGGATCGTAATATCGAAGTAATGGAGTGGATGAAAACGCTTTCTTTAGTTTATTAAACGATAACTCATGTTGTGGCGACCAGTACCATTGAACATCCTTTTTTAGAAGATCACGAAGGGGAGAGGTTATGTCCGATAAATTGGATATAAATTTACAGAGGTATGTAGCCATACCTAATATTCGTTGAAGCTGAGTACGATTTTCGGGTTTTTTAAGCTGGTTAATTGCTGCAATTTTATCTGGATCAGCAGCTATGCCATTTGACGTTAGAATATGTCCTAAAAATTTTACTTTATTGACATTAAAAACACATTTGTCTTTATTAAACTTCAAACCTGAATTTACTAAAGTTTTAATAACTCTTTCTGTTTGTTTTTCAAGTAGTTCCTTTGTTTCAGCATGAATTAAGATATCATCCATCGATACTTCAGTGTTAGGCGAGTTTTCTAATAACTGAGACATTAGTTGTTGATAGACCTCCGGAGCTGATGCTAGACCAAATGGTAAACGCTGGTATGAATAACGACCCCATGGAGTAGCCATTGTTAAAATTTTTTTCGTACGCTCAGTAACCCCAATCTGCCAAAAGCCCTTTTTACAATCTAGCAATGTAAACCATTTAGAATTTTTAATATTTGCAGTGATTTCATCAAGTGTTTTTAAAGGGTGATAACGTCTGTGAATTTTTTTATTTATATCAGTAGGATCAATGCAGACGCGTATCTTACCTTTTTGTTTAACTACAACCATTGGTGAAACTGCGGGAGTTATTTCATCCGTTTTTGTTAAGACTTGAAGTTTTACCATGTTATCTATCTCCTTTTTTACAGCGTCTTTAATGGCATGTGGTATACGCCGTGGAGCATAATGTTCAAATGTTGGATTATCCACCAAATCGGTATCATAAACAAAATTTGTCACCTTTCCTAAGCCATCAAAAATATTATTGTCGATCATAAGCTCATTTACACGTAAAATCAAAGTAAACCGTTCGCAATCATTTTTGCCAAGCAGAGGCTCCAAATTTGGAAAATCATCAACAACTAAAAATTTCGTTTTGTATTTTTTATTTCTAACAATGCATATTAAATTTAATTCTCCGCGAACGTCTATTTTTGTTCCACCAAATGCAATAAATTTATTGTTTACCGACCGCATATTTGTTAATTGACGTTTGTTTACCAAACTTACAGGAATGACGTTGCACTGTGCTGCTGTATCAAGCTTGAATTTAATATTTTTATTATCAACGATGATTTCTTCATACCAATTGTTTTTTTCGTCTTTATTTGTTTCTGATATTTTTACAGTTAAAACAAATAAATCGCTGTCGCTATCAGAATCGGCATTTTGATTCTGCTGCAGCGAATTGACTTGCTTCATTTCACTGCGTTTATTTCTATAACAGAATTTAGCGTAGTGTCCTCTTTGCTGACAGTTTTTACATTTGCTGTTAAATGCTGGGCAGTTACGAACCTCGTGATTTTTTCCACATCGTTTGCAATCATAATATGACACATTGTTTTTATTTGTTGTATTTGAACCTTTTGGTTTTGCATATTTTCTTAATGCTTCTACTTTTAGATCATTTTTTTTATGCAACTCTTTGAGTTGTTGTGTAGCCATTTCACTTGCTCTACAGATTTGTATGGCTCTTTCCAGATTAATATCATCCTCTGAGAGCAATTTTTCTCTAACCGCGTCGTTTCCAATACCAACCACAATTTTGTCGCGCAACAGAGAATCTTCAATATTACCAAAATCACATTTTCTTGATTGGTTTTTAATTTTTGTAAAAAATCCCTCAAACGTCTCTCCCTCACTTTGGTAAAGGGTGTTAAATGTGTATCTTTCAAACGTAACACTTATTTTTGGTGCAAAATATTCCTCGAATTTTTGCTGAATTATCGTTATATCTTTTTGTTCGTTGGGTTGTAATGAAAACGAATTAAAAATGTTTAAAGCATCTCCTCCAATTGATGACATAAATGTAGCCGCCTGGATCTCGGCTGATCTTTTGTTTAATTGCGCTGCAACTGAAAACCATTTGTATTGTTGTAGCCAATTTTTCCATGATGTAGATGCATTATTTCCCGTTATTTGTAAGGGCTTGGGAGGCTTAACAAATGAAGAAGATTGGTGCTCAGTTTCGTTTGGCTGCGACATTTTATAAAAACCACTATTCTGACACCATGTAATGAACAAGACGGTAGTTGAGTATGAACTGAACTTTATTGTGAAGATTATGTTTATATTAAGTTACAAATAGAAATATATGATAAAGAGAGGAATGTATAAACAGGGTGATGAGTGTTATTATGACAGCAACAGTGTGAGGTCAAAGAATGTTAGCAGCGGTACACCCCAAGGTGGGGTGATCTCTCCTCTGCTCTGGCTCATCGTTGTTAACTTGATTCTTACTGGCCTGGATAACAGGGGCATCAAGACGGTAGCCTATGCGGATGATGTGGTGTTACTAGTATCTGGTGCTCGAAACTATCATGGAGATTGAATACTGAACACAGGGTTAGGAAGGCTACGGTGGCTTATTACGCCTGCCGTAGAATGTTTGGCACCAGGTGGGGCCTTAATCCTAGACTGGTCAAATGGCTATACACGGCAAAAGTACGCCCCATTCTTACATATGGATCTCTGGTATGGTGGACCGCGACCGGCAGGAAATACATCGTGGTTCAGCTGGGCAGAGTACAAAGATCAGCCTGCATTGGAGCAACAGGCGCTCTACGCACTAGTCCTTCAGAGTCTCTGAACACTATACTGCACCTTGTTCCAATTGAAATACACCTTACCCCGGGTCTCTACGTAGCAATATTTATTGCGGCAAACGTCAAATTTGATTGCTCCATAAAATTTGCGACGTATAGACCGCATATTGCCATTATATTACATGGCAATTATTGCGCCATGGTTCTGCCGACGTTATTGATTGTGCTTAGCAAAAAAAATTGCTACGTGGAGACCTAGCGTTATGGCCATATCCGTCAATAGCGCGGTCAGGCTCTCTCCATCGGGATGTTGGAAGGCGAGGACGTACGGTCATGCAAGGATCTTACAGAAGCAACCCACATCTCTGAAACGACCAACGGACTATATGATACCCCGCATGGACTTTGATAGGAAATTCAAGGTCATACTCCCGTCAAGACGGGAATGGAGCAGGGGTATCCTGGCCGAGGAATACCGCACGAGGGTTTACATGGATGGGTCAAAGATGACTTGTGGTGTCGGCTCCGGGGTCTTCTCGGAGGAACTATATGTGAACCTCTCATTTCGTCTGCCGGATTGGGCCAGCGTATTTCAGGCTGAAATCTGGCGATCAGAGAGGCATGCAGAACGCTATACGGTAGGAACATCAGCGGCAAAATTGGCATCTTTGTCGATAGCCAGGCAGCTCTGATGTCACTGAAGTCACACAAAACAACATTCATCCTCGTCAACCAGTGTAGGGAAGAACTGTCCAGACTGGGCAGCCTATCTGACATTACCTTAATGAACAGGCGGATGGGCTGGCCAAAACTGGAGCCCGTCTTGATATTTCACAGGTTGTGCCAGTCGCAACACCCCTGGGAACTATCAGGAGCGAAATCTTCAGGCACTGTCTGGATATGGCTGACGATAAATGGAGGAAACTAGATGGCTGCAGGGCTTCCAAGGAAACGTGGCCCACATATGACATAGGTCGCTCTGAGCGACTTCTCACACATACGTGCTTACTGGTCACTGGACGATCGGCAAGCACGCTATGAGACTCGGCCTCCCTTTCAATGAATGCTGCCGCAGCTGCAGGGAACCTGGAACTGAGGAGACAGTATTTCATCTTCTATGTGATTGCGCGGCGTTTAACTCAATGCGACATAGACTATTCGGGAATTACCTTCTACAAGGACTCTCGGAGATATCGCGGGTGGGACTCAACAGCCTGCTGAAATATCTCAACGCAACGGGCTGGCTCTAGCCACCTCGGCATTGCCCCTGGGTCAAGTTTGATCGAGAGGTTCCAATTTCTTGACGAGTTGTGTGGTGTCAAAACGGAGCCACTGTCGGCTCTATTTGCTGCACGCCTGGACCTATGCGTGCTACCACGTTAACCAACCAACCAACCAACCGAAGCCTGTTTTCGTAATACCATATAGGAGAAAATCCTTGCGCCCGGTCGAAGGCCGGCTATGCAGTGAAGCTTTCGTTAGCGAAGCCGGTATTTGCTATACCATTTGCTATGTTATACCATAGAGCAGAAAATGCGTGCGCCCGGCCAAAGGCCGTCTATGCTGAGTAGCTTTAGTTAGCGAAGCCGGTTTTAGTAATACCATAGAGAATAAAATCCTTGCGCCCGGCCAGAGGCCGGCTACGCAGAAAATAATTTTTTAGAACATCGGAAATAGGCTATTAGTTACAAAAAAATTAAAAATTTTTGTTTAAAAATTATCGAGCATAAAACATAAAAAAATACAAAATAAAATAAAATATTTACAATCGTGAGCAAACTACCTTTAATTTGAGTTCCTACACATAGATGTGAGTGGATGAAGGCACTTTTTTTTTACCCAGACTGCCCCAAAAGTCTCGCCCGCCTAAATTTTATTTTTTTCGTTTTTGTTGTACAATTGCCTTTGAGTACCCACACATTCCACAAAGTGGGCGGGACGGTTTTTTGGATCCAGGGGGCACACGGGCCTCAGCCCCCTAAATTTTAATTTTGGTTTTTATTGTTTTTAATTTTAGAGGGGGTTCAAATTTTGAAACAAATCTAGTTTAGGGACGCACACTCACATAAAAAAAGGACCTAGGGTGCAAACGCATAGTTTTCGAGTTATGAACGTTTTAAGTTTTCATATAGTATATGTATGTGCGATTTTTCATTACATTTCTAAAGCTATGTTCACATTATGTGTATTTGTCATATGGAATGTCACTTTTCTACCCACATGTGTTTTCATGTGTATGTCAAAATTTGAGTTTTACATAATTTACATGTTCACATAATGGTATGTAACGTACATTTGACATAACCTATCAAAAATAATAAAAACATTTTTAATAATTAATTTGTGCATTTTTTATCTGTTTTATTATTTATTTACTATTTTAATATATATGTATTACAATTTCAATTAATTTTTGCCGCCACAAACAAATTTGTTAATAAAAAACAGCTGATGTCAGATGCTTTGTCACTTGAAAATAGAACACGTTCTAAATCAAAGTTGTCATGTGTACTGTACACAGAGAAATAACACATGATAGTGTTTGAAGGGGTTCAGACGATATGTACATATTTAACATGTGAAAAAGTGACAATCCACATGACAAATACACATAATGTGAACACAGCTTAAAGCTATATGGGCAATATTGGTCCCATTTTAAAGCTTTTTACTCAATCTTTTTGGATATACAGCATTTATTACAAAATTATTAACTCTTTTGCTCACATTACATTTTATTCTGCATTTTACGTCGAAATGTTACAGAAGTGCACCAGGTAAGTTTGTAGTTTTTTTAAAATACAAGTGTAATATAAATGTTATCAAATAACAAACGCCCGCGTTGCAAACCAAAACTTCCCTGCATAACCGGCATTCGGCCGGACGCAAGGATTTTCTCCTCTTTGGTAACGTGAATGGTAACACTTAGCTCAGGCTGATTTGACAGATAATTAGTTTTATCCTTCCGCTGATCGAATATGATTGTGTATACGCTTGAACAACGCTGGGAAATATGCGTTTTCGCTTCGCTAAGTGGACCTGTGAAGATGCCGATTTTTCCAAAAAAATCATCTTTTTAGATGAAGCTCATTTTGATCTTGGCGGATATGTAAGCAAGCAAAATTTTCGCATTTGGGGCACAGAAAACCCGCACGCATACATGGAAAAGCCGTTGCACCCAAAACGAGTCACTGTTTGGTGCGGATTTTGGTCCAGACGCATAATTGGGCAATTTTTCTTCGAAAATGGACAAGGAGTGGCCGTTACAGTCAATGGCGATCGTTATCGGGCCATGTCATAAAAATTGAAGAGGAGGATATTGGCAACATTTGGTTTCAACAGGACGGCGCTACGTGCCACAAACCGAAGCTACACTCGATGTTTTGCGTTTTTGAAGATCGCATTATCAGTTTTTTGAAGATCGAATTATATCGGATTATATCGGAGCTGGGATTTGACACCGTTGGACTATTATTTGTGGGGTGCGGTCAAAGATAGGTGTTACGACGACAAGCCAGAGACAATTGACGCTTTAAACGACAGTATTCGTCAAGCCATTGGTTGAATACGCCTGCACACAATCGATAATGTGCTTAAAAATTGGAACGATCGTGTAGGCTACTGCATGGCCAGCCGAGGCCATTTGAATGAAATTATTTTCCATTATTTACCGGAAGGATTGTACTTTCAAATAAAAAAAGAAATTTGAGAAAATATTCAGTAGTTTTTTTTTATAGCATTTTCAAAAAAAAAATTTATTACTTTTCTGGATAGCAAGTAATACGGTAATACACCAACAAATATTTAAATATAATAAAAAACATATACATACTCAAAAACAACAATGAATAAAAAATTACCGTTATAAATCAAAGCATGTATATATGTACATATAAGTAATTTATAAAAGTCCAAAAACAACAATGCATGAAAAATATAGTTACAAATATAAATAATTTAAAAAAAATTTCATCACAACAAAAATCCATGGAGATCAATAGGTCATTAGAAATATTTAAAATTTTTAAAAATATAAATTGACTTTTATTCGACCTTTATAAAATTTATTATTATTATTATTTTATTAAGCTTGAGGTCTCTTTTTTTTTTTTTTTTTTTTTTTAAAAATATTAAATTTATTGAACCAATATTTCGGCACTCCGTTGTGTGCCTTCTTCAGGGTTTTTTTTCTTTAATTTTTGACAAATAATAACAATTTTAACAAATGAAATAAATTTAACAAAAAATCATAACACAATTTTCAATTAAAAACAAAAAAGGTTTTCCAATTTAAAAACTAATCTATTACATTATAAATAAATTATTAACTTCCGTTTATATTTTTACAAATTAAATGCCTATAATTTTGTGCTAAACTTTCAGTATCTGACTTAAAATTAATTCTCGATATTGTCGGTACATTTATAATTTGCAACATTTCTAACATAAACCTACGTTTATAATTATTTTCCGTATTTAAAACTGTTGTATTTTCAAAATCAGGATAATGGTTTAAATTTGCACAATGGGCTGATAAAGCTGTTTTTTGTGATGCAATGTGCCTATATTTTTGATAGATGTTTGGAACAGTTGACTATTAAACCGAAAATTATGACAAAATATGTGGATGATTTATTTTGCGTAATTAAGGAATCAGAAATAGCAAAAATTTTAGATGCATTTAATTCCTTTCATGCGGATATACAATTTACAATGGAAAAGGAGTTTGAATCTAAATTGTCTTATTTAGATACTTTGATAATAAGAAAGGGAAAAAGTTTATTAATTGATTGGTATCAAAAACCAACATCGTCTGGTAGAATAATTAATTATTTTTCAAATCATCCTAAAAGGATTATTATTAACACGGCTAGAAATTTTATAGATAGAGTATTGAAAATAAGTGATTCTTGTTTCCATAGGAATAATAAGGGGAAAATTTTTAGAGCCTTAAGGGAAAATAGTTTTCCGAAGGAAATTATATCTAGTTTATTAACACAATATAATAACCATAGAATAAATAACGGTAATACGGAACCAAAAGTTTATAAATCGCTAACTTATGTACCAAAATTTTCAGAGAGATTAGAAAAATCTAATATTTATGATACTGAAAGGTATAAAATTGCGCATAAATCTTATAACACAATAGGTAGATTATTTACTAATATGAAAGATAAAATAAATAAGTTGGAAATGTCGAATGTAGTTTATAAAATACCTTGTAGGGGAAATGTTAATGGACAATGTGGTAAAGTATATGTTGGTACAACGAAGAATAAACTAAAAACTAGGTTAGCAGGACATAAGTCAGATCAAAAATATAGGCACATTGCATCACAAAAAACAGCTTTATCAGCCCATTGTGCAAATTTAAACCATTATCCTGATTTTGAAAATACAACAGTTTTAAATACGGAAAATAATTATAAACGTAGGTTTATGTTAGAAATGTTGCAAATTATAAATGTACCGACAATATCGAGAATTAATTTTAAGTCAGATACTGAAAGTTTAGCACAAAATTATAGGCATTTAATTTGTAAAAATATAAACGGAAGTTAATAATTTATTTATAATGTAATAGATTAGTTTTTAAATTGGAAAACCTTTTTTGTTTTTAATTGAAAATTGTGTTATGATTTTTTGTTAAATTTATTTCATTTGTTAAAATTGTTATTATTTGTCAAAAATTAAAGAAAAAAAAACCCTGAAGAAGGCACACAACGGAGTGCCGAAATATTGGTTCAATAAATTTAATATTTTTAAAAAAAAAAAAAAGAGACCTCAAGCTTAATAAAATAATAATAATAATAAATTTTTAAAAATAATTTAAAAGGGCCTGTTTCAGCTGAAGCCCTCCCAGTGTTAGTGGATTGGGGACTTATTCCAAAAGATGACGACTATTTATACAAAAATTGTCATCCTATGAAATTAATCCCCAGTAATAAAATTGATGGATGGAACTGGAGGTAAGTAAAAATACATTTCTCCGGGATCAATTATTGTTTCCGATTTTTGGAAATAAGTATTACAACATTAACTATATTTTAATAAATCTTAATAACAGACATATACATATACATATGTACATACATGTAATTATTTTTTCAGTCATACGATACCGTAAAAGATATTGGCTACACTCACCAAAAAGTAAACCACTCCGTTTCGTTTATAGATAAAGTGGATAGCACACCAACACCATCGAAGGCCTGTGGCGAAACTTAAAAAGATCAGTTCCAGAGTGCAATTGGGCGAAATTTTTTAATGGATATATCCAGAAATGATGAAATAATGAATAAATTTATTTTTCTGTTTATTAAAAACTTTTTTATTTTTACAGGAGTAAAAATAATTTAATAATTTCAGTACAACCAAAAAGATATAGTCCAACCCTTTAAAATTACACCACTATTGGCAATATAACTTTAGAAATTATTATTAATAAAAAAATAAATATAGTGGTAAACCGAACATATATTTGAAAACTAAAAACGGCCATAACTCGAAAACTAAGCGTTTCAATTTTCTATTAGCATAGGTACTTTTTTTATTTGGGTGTGCGTCCCTAATAGGATTGTCATACGTACTGTTTTTAGCAGTACATGTGCTGATTTTGTGCAATTGTACTGTTTTATGCACAACTCTTAAACCGTTCGCGAATGTATTGTTTTTTTGTTCTTTTGCACTTTTGCCAAATTTTGTTGTGTTCCAAGCTAAAATGTTCTAAAATAAAAAAACTTTTACGCTGCGGTCATTGTTTTTTCATAAATACATAGTAGAAATCTAAATTATAATGGTTGGCTCGCAGCAGTAGTATATTTTCATGTTGTTATTTTTAAGACATATGATTTTAGAGCTAAGTATTTAACTTTCCACACCTGAGAAAGACAAAAAAAAAATCAAATTTTTTTTAACACTAAATAAATACTTATTCCAACACAATTATCTTTAATTTTTAGAACTTTTTAATTTTCGGGCATGTTCTGGAAATCGAAATCACGTTAAATTGAAAACGAACAAATTTGGCAATTCTCCATGTTCAAAATTTATAAAAATACCTAATACCTTTGAGGACCACATTGCTTTACATAAACTACTTTTGAAATAAGGAAAAGATAAGTTAATTTTTACAAAATTTTAATTGAAAATATTCATCGTTTTCAATTGCACTGGATTGTTTTACAGACAGATTTTTTTTTTTTAATTTTATTGAAACTTGTTTATTTAATCCTATTTTTTAATATTTTAATCAGGCTTAAGTTCATCAAATTTAATTTTCATTAAATTATTTTTATGAAAAAAGGAATTTTATTAATTTTCATGTTGTAAAATTCCTTTCTTCATAAAAATAATTTAATGAAAATTAAATTTGATTAACTTAAGCCTGATTAAAATATTAAAAAATAGGATTAAAAACCATAAATACCTAGTTCAACAAAATAACCACAATTCTAATTATTGTTAAAGCTATGGCACGAGCTCTATGTGTACATTTGTCCTTCAAGTTGTGCTGAAAAAGGTCAACAAGAAAAAGAAAGACAAAATGAATAAACAAAAAAAAATGTACTTTGGACTTCAGGAAGAATTCTTGACAAGTACGGAAAAAACTGAAGTTAGGAAAAACATGTAAAATCAATTAAAATGGATAATCATTCAAAAAAGCAAATTTCGATCTACCAAAGGTTAAAATACAATTTGGTTTAAGGATTGATGTTTGACTCTTGACGTCAGCAGTCGTCGATGGCTGCGAGTGTAAGACGGCAAATCCTTCGGAGGAGATCGAGTGGTTGCGATCGAAACATGTCATGGTAACCAGCCGCCTGGGTTCGAATCTCAGGTCAGTCAAGAATGAATGATTATCAATAACAATTTTAATTAATTTTCATGTTGTAAAATTCCTTTCATAAAAATAATTAAATGAAAATTAAATTTGATGAACTTAAGCCTGATTAAAATATTAAAAAAAGGATTAAAAACCATAAATAGTTCAAAAAAATAAACATTCTTTTATTTAATATTTTCAGATTTTAAAATAATTTTCTTGGGAATACGATTTGCTTTTAATTAAAAAGGTTTTGTTTGTCGTGCTTTATTCCCAATTTTTATTTTGTAATATAAAAATTAACCAAACTATGTGTTTGGATTTTGTAGATTAATGGCCCATTTAACCAAGTTCTGGTGTAATAACATATGTAGTTATTTAAAGCTGAACTTGGAAAAGTTGTTTGAAATTGGAAAATTTATTTCGGAACAAACATTTTCTCATATTATATATGATTTGTGCAACTATGTTTGTGGTGAAAATTGCTTTAAATTAGAATATGTTTTAAAAAACATACCAACACAATCAATGAGTTAATTTTTTTAATATAAATAAGTTAAGCTTTTCTCCTTTCTTGTATGGCTTACATCAATAAAATGGAAATCATTCCTTTGACGTACACAATTTAAGAGCATTTCTTTTTTATACATAATTGTTGTTGCATATTCAATCAAAAGTTTAAAATATGTACCCCCAATTTCACCAAGTTCAGTTAAAACTAACTACATATTACTTTAACTTCCAGTTAACAATATGTTTTGACAGCTATATTAATAATTTATAAAGTTATATTTTCGTTAAAAAAATGTACTGTTTTTTTTCTAGATTGTACTGGTTTTTGGATTCGATGTACTCTTTTTCCGAATTTAAAATCTGGCTACCATAGTCCCTAAACTAGATTTAAGTTCAAAATATTTTTGTACGCCCCGTAAACTGCACTATTGCCGTCCAATTGATCAAGTAGTCAAATTTTATTTTTATGCAGGGAAAATTCATCATTAATTTTAAAAGAAAATTAGTACAAAAGCCGCGGTTCTTAAACGACGGTAACACTGTGGGCTTATTTATATCCCTTTCCGGCCCTGGCTACACAAACGTGTAGGTAAATTTTACGTTTTTTGAAGAGAGGAGTTTATATATAAATATCTTACTTTTCTTACTTCTTTTAGTCTCTATATATTATGTGTTATCTCTTCATCGTTGTTTTATAATTTTTTGGGAGGTATATTTTAGTATTTGTGTGGCCGCGTGAAAAAAAGATGATCATGTTTCGCAGTGCGGAAGACAAGATATGGAATTATCATTATTTTGTTTAAATTACACTAAATATATGAAGATTTTGTTATTATTTTGTAACAAAAGCATCATATATTTAAATAATATGCAAATATTTTTAAATACACAAATAATTTGTTGTGTTTTTTGGGAGCCAATGTGTACCTACACATATGTGTAATATGGGTTTCTACTACCTCAATTTTGCGTAAGAAAACTGCGATTAGGTGCAAGCGCTTGGTGAGGACCTCGCCGAATAATTCCTTTGTATTCTTTGTTCGGAATTTTACCAGCTTACTACTTTTGGGGCGATTGTCGGAAATGAATGTGCATGGAACTGGCACCATACAAACAAATCGTTTGCGCCTTAACTAACAAGTCATTTGCGCAAACAAAAACAAGGAACATTTTTGGAAAAAATAGTCCATAAAACATTAAAAAAACAAAATTTAATCGAAATATTTACAATCGTGAGCAAATTACCTTTAATTTAAGTACCCTAATATAGATATAAAGGGGGCACTGTTTTTTGCCCCAGAGGGCTCCAAAAGTCCCGCCCACTCTAAATGTTTTTTTTCTTGTAAAATTACCGTTAATTCAAGTACCTAAACATAACACTAAGTGGACGGGACCGTTTTTCGGATTCAGGGGGCCCACGGGCCTAAGTCCCTTTAAATTTTAATTTTGTTTTGTTTTTTATTTTTATTTTCAGAGGTTTTCCAATTTTTTTTCGAGTGCCGTGTAAACTACACTTTTGCCAAAAAATGCTTATATTTTGTCCAAGAGAAATCCCAAGGTACACATATGTGTATGTCCTGTTTCTAAGGACATGGGCTTTGTATGTACATTAAAAGTTAATTTTTACGTTATACTAAGGCGAATTATTATATACTGAAAATTTCATTGAAATCCGCCAACTTTGAAATTGCTTGGGTCGGAAAGGGATATCATTTACACTAACAATACAATTTCATTTGTCCAATTTCTATACTGCACTCATTTACCTTACTTCAGAAAAGTTATAAACAATGTACATTTGCATGTACATACATACATATGTGATTATTCTTTATATTACATATTTGGAAATATTAGTTAAATTTTTTATTAATTCCTTAGAAAACTAAGTTTAAAGAATATCTCATAAATAATGTGTTGATTTAGGTTCTTTTTATTTACACGGAAACAACGAATTGTATTTTAGTGGTTTTTAAGAAATGTTTAACAGCATATTGAATATTAGTTATGTATATTTTAAAGTATATTTACACCAAAATTTGGTAATAAACAAAAAAATTAGTTTTCTATAGTACTGCCATCAACGGGACTTATAGATCACACGTGAACGTTACAAAGCACACTGATCAAGTCAGCAAAGTGTATCAATGATGGGATTTCTGTTACAATTGTACAAAATTTGGTGCAATCGAAGCTTTACCCTACGCAAGGCGAATTCAGTCATGACCATTCGTGGCAAGGCAAATTCAAACAGGTAAACTCATCTCATCAGCAGTGCATCAGCTGTTTCCACGGCGAATTAAAAAAAATGGTGAAACGTCAAAATATGATTTTGTTTTGGGAAGAAGTTGAATGAAAAGTGTTAAAAATATTATTTTTATAATAAAAAAATTTCAAAACGTCGAATGATTGAAGTGAATTTATTAATTTCTTTTATAAAAAGTGATAATTTTAATTTGCAATAAAAAAATTTTGACAACCAACCAGAAAATTTTATAAACAAAATACATGGGGCTTTTTGTAGTTGTAGAGATGAGTTTACCTGTTTGAATTCGCCTTGATTCGTGGTGTATACCAAGGCGAATTCAAACAGGTAAACTCATCTCGTCAGCCGTGCATCAGCTGTTTCCACGGCGAATTTAAAAATATGGTCAAACGTCAAAATCTGATTTTGTTTTGAGAAGAAGTTGAATGAAAAGTGTTAAAAATATTATTTTTATAATAAAAAAAATTTCAAAACTGCGAATGATTGAAGTGAATTTATTAATTTATTTTATAAAAAAGTGATAATTTTTATTTTCAATAAAAAATTTTGACAACTAACCAGAAAATTGTATAAACAAAATACAAAGGGGCTTTTTGTAGTTGTAGAGATGAGTTTACCTGTTGAATTCGCCTTGGTGTATACGTATTATTAACGAAAAATCGAGGAAACAGCCGATTGGCTGAAATTACAAAAATGGTGTAAAAGGTAGTAAAAAACGTGAGTGTATTGAGTTTTTCGAACTTGTACTTGTTTGTGGAAACGGGGGAATACTGAAAAAGTGAGAGTGTATTGAGTTTTTCGAACTAGCACTTGCATGTGAAACGGTGCGTTATAGGGCTGTTAGTTTTGGGGTTTTAACCCCAATTTATGGGGTTTCTTGTTGCTAAAAGGGACAAAAAATTTTTTTTGGGGTTTGCACTGGGGATATTTAAAAAAAAATAGGATTTTTTGGGGAAATAAAAAATATGAGTTTAATTTTTCTATAAAAGGAAACTAATTTATTTGTTATCTAAAAAATAAATGAAAAGTTTGAAGCTAATATGTCAATAATTGGATTATATATAATAAATCCAAAATTTTTATTTTCCTAGACAAGTTCATGTATATTAGAGGTGTTCAAAAAAATTAAAGCGAATGTATTAAGTTAATAAATTGGCTAATTGGGTTCCTCTGTTTATTAAAACATTTTATATGAAGTTTGGGAACAATTGGATAAAGAAAAGTCGATGGAAAAGTTGAATAGTGAATAAAAGGCGAAAAATCACTTTTTAAGTTTTTGTAAAAATTTTAAATGCCGTAAAAGTTTTTATTCCAGATGATAAATTAATCAAAATGTAGATACATTTATTCAGTATAATAAGGTTTTAAAAAAATTAAGTGATTTTACCCATGCAGATTCATAACAGTTCAGCCACACGATCAAGATTTTCTTGATAGTCTTTTACATATACTGTTTGTCAAAGTTTCCAAAAATTTAAAGTTGTGACGTAGGCTGCATTCAATTTTTGGTCAATTTACTTTCAATATGTCATCAAGAAAACAATTTATTAAGGAAAACGAAAATGTTGCTCACTAACCTTGATATCAGCTGTTTTCTTGAACGTAAATTGAAACACTTGTGAAAGAGAATTTTAAAGGCAAGTTCCTATTAATTTTTATAAGTATTGGTAAAAAAGTGTGAGTGTATTAAAACTTGATCGTGTAACCCTCAAGTTATAGGGATCACGATTATAAAGTTGGTGCAATTCAACGCTAAAAAGTACGTGGTACCCCCGTGACTAATTTGGTACTATTTCTAAATTTGTTTAAATGGCACTCGTATGTACTCAGGGCTGTCAGATTGTTTGAGCTTCATCGCAAAAGCATATGTCAGAAATCGCCAACGTTAATTTTGTTCAGTTTTCGTAAGTGCTGGTTCACACACACGTCAAGTTTGACTCGTCAAATCTTGAGCTTTTAGGAAAGAAGGGAAAAGGGAGTGCCATTTATTTTCCCCTCTCACCTTAAAACTCTAGATTCGAAGAGACAAACTTGACGTGTGTGAACCGGCACTTTTAGTTTAGTTGATAGTTTAGAAAAATAACGGAAGCTCTGTGTATTTTGTTGTTGGATTTAACAGCTTTGATATTTTGCATTTGCGCTTTTACAAGAGCATTTGCGTTCTAAACTTCGCCACTATGAATCAGGGTTGCCGTTGAAAATTTCGAAAAAGTGTCATATCAAGGGTATTGAAGGAAAAATAGGGTCAAAAAAAGGGTATTTTAAAGTAAAATAGGGTCAAGTTTAAAGGTATGTATTAATCAAATACTTAAACTAAAATAAAAGTAATTATACATACTTGGATTATAAATCAATGTTAAAACTAAGAAACAATTCAAGGGTAGATTCCAATATTAGTCATATTAACAAACAAAGAAGTTTATCACTTTTTAGAAATGCTTATTCTATATTTTGCAATTAATTCTTCACTTGGATTCCATTCTTCCAGCTCCGATTCGAGCAAATTGAGGGAGGAAATCATGGACTCGCAAGTTTTTATTTTAAGTTTGTTTGCAAATAGTGTCCATTGACACTGATACTGGCCGTTATGACTACAAATTTTCATATGTATGTTCACAAAACTCATGAGAACTTTCGTAAGGAATATGGAAACTTGTAGTTATTTTCAAAAAGGTTCAAAAAGTGTCATCAATTTTGTTAAAATGATACAAAGGGATAAATTAAAAAAAGGGTCACGAAAAGTGTCATTGACATGAAAAGGGGTCAAAAGTGATACTTTAGTGTCACAACGGCAACGCTGCTATGAATAAATGTTTTACACTTGTTAATTGGACGATTGCATATGCCACATCATAATTAAGTATCAGTGGCAGCACATAACTTTGCATTTTCTGATTTTATTGACAAGTTTTTTAAAGCTATAGGAAGCCACTTCTGCAAATGTTCTAGTAGAAGAAACGACTTCCTCTCATTTCAAGATTATTTTGGAACGCAAACTCACATTTTAAAATAGTTGTCACGTCATTATTATTTTACTCTGAATGATTTTTAAAAAGATTTTACAAGCGCTAAATTAAGTTTTATTATATCCTGACTTTCTTCTCTAGCTAATAATATGTACATATATTCTCTTTATGCAGTACATATTGAAAATCGTTAACACAATAAATTTGCAAATGCCATCAAAAGATGCTCGTATACACATATTTTTAGACCGCTTAAAAATTTTTTTCATCAAATGGGTCGCAAGTGTTTGAAAAATGAGTTTTTAGGCAAATTTGAATTACACAGTGCAAAAAAATTCGGGTCATCGCTGCTAGCTTCAATACTTCCAACGCGAAATGAAACTAGACTATTGGTAGAGCAAGTCTGCCAAAGGGTTTTGAAAAGTTAGATCGGGTTCCCGAAATATCGGCCAATAAAATTTTCGAATTTTTTTAAAAGGCGTTGGTATACATAAGTCAAAAAAAAACATACCTAATGTTCTTCTGAGCTGAAAGACTATGTCATATGTCTAAAGAAGATTTGTATGGAGATTCTTTTCTTAGAATATATTAACCCTCTAACACTGATTTTAAGGGGTAATTATATCCGTCTTCTCCACAAAAGTATACTAAAACGGCACATCCAAGACCAAAAATTTGTGCAATGTATGTAAAACGGGTTTTCGAAATTTCTTTTCTTAGAATATATTTACCCTCTAACACTCAGTTTAAGGCGTCATCTTTGTTCTTCATTTAAACAGTTCGGTTTGTGCTTTGTTGTGATAGTATTCTGTGGTTGTGATACAGACATGTATTTTTAACCCCACATCAATTATTGAGGCCCTATGTTCCTTATAAGGAATTCCAAGGATTACATATACATATATTTACTTTGCCTTTTTGCACTTTTAAAATATTTAAAAATGTTTCTAAGCAGGTGCTCTACATCTGGTGGAATACATGTAAGAGCTGAACTGCTGACTAAATTTATTGAGTGACAAACACAACCAATATGAAACAAAAGTGGTATCTTTCTTTTTAGAAGAGTAGCTACCCCTTTATTTTTACCGACCATTGTAGAAGCATTATCTGTAGCGAACCCCGAATCCGGATATATGCTTGAATTAAATTTTGCCGCTTGTTCATTGAGTTAAATGAATGATTGGAAATTACCATTCTTAAAACAAGTTTTATTTCAGCTTCTGCAACTTGCTTTTGAAAGCCAGTGTTATTTTTTTTTTTTTTTTGACAAAAATGGAGCTATTTTACTTCATGAGCTTGTTTGAAATTGGTCATATGCTTTGCAGTTTTCGAATGACGATAAAAGTGGGTTTTTTGGTTATTTAGCAACTGTTTACAATCAATACAGATAGGTTTCTTTGCGTCTGGGTCTAACTTGAGCCACTTATACTCCCTTTCCCACTCCTTGCAATACTTCCGAACAATACTTTAATTTTTAATTTTTTGTGTTTTAGCATTTACAAAAAACCTTTATGGAGTATCTTTCGAAAACCTTCTTAAAATTAGAGTCCTTATTTTTTTGCACAAAGCTGTATATACGAAAAAACCACAATACATTTATAATTTTATACAATTTGCTAGATCCACCAGGGGTAAGAACATGATTATACCTAGATTTAAATGTCTTGTGTCGGAATGGCAATTTTTTATAAACGCCGTTCGTCTTTGGAATGGTGTGCCAAACTACCAACAAACAAATAGCAATGCAAATCTTTTTAGGAAATCTTTATTTAACACTTTCGCTTAGCTTAAACTAAAAATTTTTAATATTTTTAATTAGGCTTAAGTTCATTAAATTTAATTTTCATTAAATTATTTTTATGAAGAAAGGAATTTTACAACATGAAAATTAATTATCAATAAAAATTTTAATTAATTTTCATGTTGTAAAATTCCTTTCTTCATAAAAATAATTTAATGAAAATTAAATTTAATGAACTTAAGCCTAATTAAAAATATTAAAAATTTGGATTAAAAAACCATAAATAGTTCAATAAAATAACCACAATACTAATAATTGTTAAAGCTAAGGCACGAGCTCTATGTTTGCATTTGTCCTTCAAGTTGTGCTGAAAAGGTCAACAAGAAAAAGAAAGACAAAAAAAATGAAAAAACAAAAAATATATGTACTTTGAACTTCAAGAAGAATTCTTGACAAAAGTACGAAAAAAGAGAAGTAAAGGAATAACATGTTAAAATAAATTAAAATAGATAATCATTCAAAAAGCAAATTTCGATCTACCAAAAAGGGTTGAATACAATTTGGTTTAAGGATTGATGTTTGACTAATGACGTCAGCAGTCGTCGATGGCTGCGAGTGTTAAACGGCAAGCCCTCTGAAGAGATTGAGTGGTGGCAATCGAAACATGTCAGGGTAACCTGTCCGTAAACACCTGGGTTCGAGCCCAGATTGAGTCAAGAATGAAAAATTATCAATAAAAATTTTAATTAATTTTCATGTTGTAAAATTCCTTTCTTCATAAAAATAATTTAATGAAAATTAAATTTAATGAACTTAAGCCTAATTAAAAATATTAAAAATTTGGATTAAAAAACCATAAATAGTTCAATAAAATAACCACAATACTAATAATTAAACTAAAAATGTTCGTGATAAATTAATTAAATGCTTTTATATCTGTATTTTTTGTTTAATTTTTTTATATATTGTATTAAATTTTTTATTTTTAATATAACTTGTAATATTTCTTTTATTATATTTATTCTTCTTTTATTTTAATGTTAAATGTTAACTATTAAAATCTTTTATATGGTAATCCTTATAAACCAATATAATCCTGTACTTTAATTATAAGACTTGTTCTTGTTGTGCAGGAAATCGATAAATAAATAAATAAATAGTGTCACTTGATGAGGAATTTGTATCGACGTCGGAAGTTTCTTTGTACTCCAACACTTGATCTATATTGCTTGATGAAGCCTGCTGCTCATCCATTCTTTTTGATTTAACCACAAACCTAATGTTAAAATATATATTTTTGTACATAATTTAATAAAAAATTTGGAAATGTAATATTTACTTGTCCATTTGCGTTTTGTTTTGTTGCAAATATAAACATACGTGAATGGCACGCTAAACTACAAAATTAAATGGAAATCTATCAAAAACAAAAAAAATAACCGTCCATACAAATTTAATGTTTATATAAGAGCTTATCGTTGTGAAAACTTAAGCCAAATCACATACATAAATCATGGCATACAGACAGTTTAAATGAAAAAATAGGTATGCATGGAATATGACAGTTGTATAAAAGTCATTTGCTGTAATAATAGTATCGCATGTAATTTTTATATAAATGTTCTCAAAACTCATGAGAACTTTCGTAAGGAATATTGAAACTTTAACTTATTTTCAAAAAGGTTCAAAAAGTGGCATAAATTTTGTTAAAATGATGCAAAGGGATAAATTAAAAAAAGGGTCACAAAAAGTGTCATTGGCATGAAAAGGGTCAAAAGTGATACTTTAGTGTCACAACGGCAACGCTGATTTGAGTACGGATGGATTGATTTTTCTTTTGAGTGTATTTAGGTGACGATAGTATTTTGTTTTAGCCGTAATATACTACAAGCATACCCTTTGAGCATTTGCTGGGATACATTGAATTTGATGAACCACCGCTTACTGATCTAGGAATACTGGCACATATTCAGGGAACTGAGCGATTTGTGCAATTGCTTGCCAATGTTTCCCGGCGTGCCATAAAATATAGTCGCGATGATGTTGTGGCAGTGACTATTGAAAACCGCAAAATAATCTTGTATGCAAATTGTCGCTATATGCCGAAACTAATTTTATTTCCCCCGGTTTGGCCAGTATTTTTTTTTTATAAATTTTTTATTATTATTTTATTCGGTTTCTTTTTTTTAAGTTAGTGAATTTTCGAAATGAAAAAGTGCGTTTTAATAAAAAATAGAATAATAACATAAAATATTTTGTTTTTTTAAATGTTTAAATTTTCAGTTTTTGTTTAAATATTTATTTTAACAAATTTTCGTTTAATTAAGTTTTAAAGTAATTTTTTTTTAATAAATTTTGAATTAAAATTTGGTTAAATTATTTTATTTTATTTAGTTTTTGGGTACCAAATTGTATCAGTTTTAACATTTTGTAAAAATAACACAGATATAGAAAGCTGACAAAATAAACAAACCCTCTTCCAGCAATACAGGCCAACTGTTCATTAATTGCAATAAATATTTCCAAAAAATTTGCATTTTTCGGATTTCCTGAGCACCAAACTTTCAAGTCAAAAACCGGAAGCTCGATTTTAATTTTAAGGGATGCTTTAGGAAAAGTTCTTAGAATTTTCCGTAGATTACGATTTTGCTAAACGCTTGGTCGTCAAAAAAATTTACCCACCCTAATGTACATACATACATATACTACATACATACATACATACATACATATAAATTTTACATTATAATGTTACTTTGTTACAAATGTGATAATTTTCTATTACAGTAACGGTGACCATATTTTTGAAACTAGAATACAGATCAAATTTCAATGTTAATTAAATGACCTTATTACAATTTACAGCTCAACTCAGTTGAGCTTAAACTTAAACACCCTAACTTTGCAACAGCTAGTAATAAATTTTAAATGTTTTTGTTAACCGTTAGTCTGTAAACCATAAAAAAATAATACAAAACTGCAACATTTCAGCTCCACTAGAGTTAAGCTGCAAACCGTAAAAGGTACAAAAGATACATTTACGACGGATCCAATGACCACAAATAAAACTAACATATTAAAAAGAATACGTTCCAAATAACTCTTTTATCTTATTAGAAGTAAAGCCCATTGTATAAATTTCGAGGAGATACTTGGACCTGAAGTAATTTTTCACAAATGTCAAAATACTTTCCGTTCTGTGGGTATAAAAAGGGATAATTGATTAATATTAAATAAAGTCATATGTCTTAAAATAATAACATGAAAAAATACGACTGTTGTGAACAACCCCTCATAATTTAGTGTGCTATTTTAAATTTAAGTCAGCTGATTTAAAACAAATATATAAAAATAAATATTTACCAAAAATAAAAATATTTTTTAATTCTAATCCATGAATTAATAAATTAAATTAGATCGCACCTGATTATTTTCCATTTTTCAGATGCAAATCAGAAATAAATTTTATTTTGTTTGTTTACCAAACAGCGGAACAACTGTTCATTAATTGCAATAAATATTTCCAAAAAAGTAGCATTTTTTGGATTTCCTGTACCCATGTTCTGTAACTTTAGTGAGAACTTCTCGCATCGAAAAGATGTGAAACAAAATTTCCATCGTTTCTCGAAAAGTGAGAAAAAAGTGTGTCTGTAACTCATGTCGAAAACTATCAAAAGAGATTACGTCGTTACGTTATAATTGTCATAACATTGCACCCGAAGCCGATGTGACATTGCAGACGTTAAGAACGTTAGTAACACATATCAATAACGTGCGACTTTAATGTTCATATATTTAAAAAAAAAATTTAAAAGCAAAATAATTAAACAAAGGAAAAACGTGCCAAGAACAAAATTTATTTACTTAATTTATACAAAATATAATTATTATTATTCTTTGAATATTGCATTTTGAATAGTTTTTTAGTGTTAAAATTTTTGCTCGCCCCATTTTTATTTGTGAGTTTATTTGACAGTTCAAATCGGGAACTTTTCTCACAAAAATGTTAGAAACACACTTTTTTTGTAAATTGGCGAGTAATTTCCTCAAGTGACAGCTTGTACTCACCGAAAAAGTAACAGACACACCCTACAAGAAATGAATGAGCGAGTAGTCACATTTTTCATTTTCGTGTTAAGAAAATGATAGAAAGAAATTACCGAAAAATAGATTTCGGTCACATTCTGTCATTTCTTTCTATCATTTTCTTAACACCATAATGAAAAATGTGACTACTTGCTCATTCATTTCTTGTAGGGCTAGTTTAGTGAGAAAGGCAGCTGTTTGTTTTAATATATAACATTTTTGTTTCATTTTCTCGACACGAGAGTTACAGAACATGGGCACTGAGCACCAAGCCGGAGGCTCGATTTTGAATTTAGCACCATGGTTTCTTTAGGAAAAGTTCTTAGAATTTTCCGTATATTACGATTTTGCTTTATAAACAACTAGCTTAACCCGGTGCGCTTCGCTACACTGCCTTAACCACTTTATCGGCTGAGAGATATTTAATATATGCATCCTATGGAAGGTAGTTCCCCCCTGCGCCTACCCGCTTTATTTTTATTTTAAAAGTGAAGTATACCATAAGAGTGACTTCTACAAAGTTTGAACTTTCTCACTATAACAGTTTTTAAGATATCCGATATTAAACATTGGCGTCCTATGGTGGGTAACACTTCCCCCGCTGCTATTTTATTTCAATTTTGGGGCTCAGAAGATCCTACTACCAAAAGTTCCACAAATTGCTTGCAGCGGCTCTTATTAATATTTCTATCTATGAGGGGTACTGCTCATCCTCTGGCTACCCCGCCCATTTCTATATTGAAATTTATAGTTTACCATAATAGTAGCTTTAACTACGTTTGAAGACTCTCCCTTTAATAGTTCTTCAGTTAAGCGATATTTAATGTATGCATGCTATGGGAGGTATTTCCCCCCCCTGCGCCTATCCGCTTTATTTTTATTTTCAAAGGTGTAGTATACCATAAGAGTGACTTCTAGAAAGTTTGAACATTCCCACAATTACAGTTCTTAAGATATGCGATGGTAAACATTGGCGTCCTATGGGGAAAACCGATTCCCCCGCTGCTACTTTATTTCAATTTCGGGGCTAAGAAGATCCTACTACCAAAAGTTCAACAAAATGCGTGCAGTGGCTCTTATTTATATTTCTATCTATGAGGGGTACTGCTCCTCCCCTGTTTACCCCACCCATTTTTATACTGAAATTTATAGTTTGCCATAGTAGTAGCTTTAACCACGTTTGAAGACTCTCCCTTTAATAGTTCTTCAGTTGAGCGATATTTAATGTATGCATCCTATGGGAGGTATTTCCCCCCCTGCGCCTACCCGCATTATTTCTATTTTCAAAAGTGTAGTATACCATAAGAGTGACTTCTGCAAATTTTGAACATTCCCACTATAACAGTTCTTAAGATATGCAATATTAAACATTGGCGTCCTATAGGGCACCACTTCCCCCGCTGCTATTTTATTTCAATTTTGGGGCTCAGAAGATCCTACTACCAAAAGTTCAACAAAATGCGTGCAGTTGCTCTTATTTATATGTCTTCTATGAGGGGTACTGCTGCTCCCCTGTCTACCCCGCACATTTTTATATTGAAATTTATAGTTTACTACATTGGTGGCTTTAACCACGTTTGAAGACTCTCCCTTTAATAGTTCCTCAGTTGAGCGATATTAAATGTATGCATCCTATGGGAGGTATATCCCCCCCTGCGCCTACCCGCTTTATTTTTATTTTCAAAAGTGAAGTATACCATAAGAGTGACTTCTAGAAAGTTTGAACATTCTCACTATTACAGTTCTTAAGATATGCGATGGTAAACATTGGCGTCCTATGGGGAAAACCACTTCCCCCGCTGCTACTTTATTTCAATTTCGGGGCTCAGAAGATCCTACTACCAAAATTTCAACAAAATGCGTGCAGTGGCTCTTATTTATATTTCTATCTATGAGGGGTACTGCTCCTCCCCTGTTTACCCCACCGATTTTTATACTGAAATTTATAGTTTGCCATAGTAGTAGCTTTAACCACGTTTGAAGACTCCCCCTTTAATAGTTCTTCAGTTAAGCGATATTTAATATATGCATCCTATGGGAGGTTTCCCCCCCCCCCCCCCCCCTCCCCTACCCGCTTTATTTTTATTTTCAAAAGTGTAGTATACCATAAGAGTGACTTCCACAAAGTTTGAACATTCTCACTATAACAGTTCATAAGATATGCGATATTAAGCATTGGCGTCCCATGGGGGGAACCACTTCCCCCGCTGCTATTTTATTTCAATTTTGGGGCTCAGAAGATCCTACTACAAAAAGTTCAGCAAAATGCGTCCAGCGGCTCTTAAGATATGCGATAATTAATATTGGCATCCTATGGGGGTACCAATTCCCCAGCCCCTATCGAAAAAATAAGTAGCCTTTTTTTATTTTTAGGGCTCACGTGATGTTACTGTAAAAATTTCAGGAAAATCGGTTCAGTAGTTTCGGAGTCTATAAGCCAACAAACAAACACACAAACAAACAAACAAACTGACAAACAAACATACAAACATTTTTCATTTTTATATATATAGAAGACTAGCTTAACCCGGTGTGCTTCGCTACCCCCATCGTTATAAAATAAAACTGAAAGTATTTACAATATATATGAACAAAAATTTATTTATTAAATTATTAACTGCTTCGTAGTTAGACAATTCCGTGGCATTCAGTAGTTTCGTGTTATGGGGGTATTGCACTCCCTCCGTCAACCCCGCCCATTTTTCTTTTAAAATCATAGTTCTTCAGTTACGCGATAATTGATATTTGCATCTTATGGGAGGTATTGCTTCCCCTGCGCCTACCCGCTTTATTTTTATTTTCAAAAGTGTAGTATACCATTAGAATGACTTCTACAAAGTTTGAATATTCTCACTATAACAGTTCTTAAGATATGCGATATTAAACATTGGCGTCCTATGGGGGTACCACTTCCCCCGCTGCTATTTTATTTAAATTTTGGGGCTCAGAAGATCCAACTATGTACTAAAAGTTCAACAAAATGCTTGCAGCGGCTCTTAAAATATGCGATATTTAATATTGGCATCCACGAAAAAATATGGCTCCGCCCCTTTGTCCAATCACACCTTTTGAACCAAACGACTCATTAATTCAGAACAATAGCCTTCTGTGAAAATTTGATGACGATCGCTTCAGTTGTTTATTAGATATAACGTTTTTTACTTTTTCTATAAACGTATTTCTGTTCATGCCAACAACATATGTATGTATATACCAAATATTATCGCCGTAGGTCAAAAAATGTGATAAATACCACGATTTTAAATTTTGAGTTGTATGGGCGTGGCATTGCCCCTTTGCCCAGTCACAATGTTATACAGCCTAATGTCTCTTCCAGGGTCACAGTTACATGCTGTGAAAATTTCAAGGCCATCGGTCAAGTGGTTTGCCTCCTATAAGGCACAAATAAATATACATATATTCACTTTTATATATATAGATTATTAAAAAAAGGTTTACATCAAAACTTTTTTAATTATAATTAATTTATTATTTAAAAGTTAAACGATGTTTGTCCGGCTGGCTGGCTGTCCATATAAACCTTGTGCGTAAAGTACAGATCGCAAATTTGCAGATATTTGCCTTCTGATATTGAATATCTAGGTGGGGAGTATAACGATGAGATTACTACGTTTCTATTTAAATAATTCTTTTAATTAATTTAATTAATTCTTTAACGCAAATGTTTGTTGCTTGAAGATAATCTTCACGATGATCACCTATGAGGTAGTGTTTGACTCTGGTTTTTATTAAAATGGCAGAACCTCCACAAGCTCTATCTCGTGGGTCCTTGGTATCATATAGTATATAACCATTAGTTTTAAACGTATTTCTTGAGGTCAAATGAGTTTCAGAAACCATCATGACATTAATTTGTTTACATTTAAGAAAATATTCTAATTCATTTTTATGTTGGCTGATGCCGTTTGCGTTCCAAAAACAAATTTTTAAACAGTTCATGGCTTGTTAAGAACAGCTTGCAATAACATTGATTGCATTCTTAGAATTTCCTGCATCATATTACCCATTGTGTTCGTAAAATTATTTACTGTTTGCACTAATGTTTCCATGGTTTTTTCTAATCGACTCAAATTTGAAACTGGAGTTTCATCATTACAAGCACCTTGCATTCGCACATGGTTTGATTTTAAAACGTTAGCATAAGAGGTTCTGTTATTACTAGCCTGCGTAGCCCGAATGTCATTAGTGTTTACTTGATTTGTTACCTGCGTTTGAGGGGGGTTAGTTTTCGGCCCAGACGACTGCTTGACGATCGTGTATACAGAGCATCCTCTATAATTGGCAGTGTGATTACCGCCACAGTTGCTGCATTTTTTTACGTTGGGATCGGTCTTAGACTTATCGCAAAGAACTGTACCATGTAATTCACCACATACCACACAAACAGGGGGTAAGTAGCAGTATGCCTTAGTATGACCAAATTCTTGGCAGTTTAAACACTGAACGGGTCCATTTCTTTTGTGCGGCTCCTCTATCGTGATTTTCCTGTACAGGATATATTTCAAGCTGTATATAGGATGGGTTTCGTTTTTTTTAGCTTAACATCGCCGGGCTCAAACTCCACTCGAAATAGTGGTTGGGGAAATTGTTCCCTATTTTTAATATTAACTACATGTTTTATTTTGAAGCCGTTCTCTTCAAGGAATGTTTTTATTTCTTCAGGGTCCACACATGAGTCAATTCCCTTTATCACTACTTAAAGACCTTTGCTGCTCTTCAGTTGGTATGTATAAAAACTTTTTTTAGTGCTTCATATTGGTTAGTAATTTTGCGAAAATCGTTTTCATGATTTACTTGCATTTTTGTCTCGTTTATACTACCACGCTTATTGCCGCTACGTTAAACGAATTTTCACCTATCACCGAGACCAAACTCTTTATAAGCTGATTTGAAAAATTAAATATAATGTTACATTAATTACTAAAATTTGTAAAAATTTAAAATTGTAATTTTTTTTATTAATTAATAAATAATTCCATTAAAATATGATCAAAAAAACAACGTACGATTTTAAATAATGTGTTAATTGATTCAATTAAAAAATAATTACCCAAAAATCTATATTCCAACTAAATGAAAAAATAATTAATATTGTTATTGAATAAAGGAAACTAGTAATTGATTTATTTGTAAGATTATATTGAAAATGTTATTAAATGAATTAATATGAATAAGTGAAATTTGAATTCGAAATTAATCAATAAAATCATTTATTTAGTTCACCATAAACATCTTATGTTAACAAAACCACACTAGTGGTAGGAACTATGAAGTGTATAAAATACACTATTTATTTTCGTGAAATCGCTCCATAAATTACCGTAGGTCCGTATGCCAACTCTACGAAAACACTTCGAATTTGGTGCACCAGTGTAATGTTTTGTGCATTTCTAGCGACATTTTTCTTTAATTATTTTCAGCACTGCTCACGTTAAAATTTCTTTATAATTGTTAGACACGCTGAATCTCGAAAATCCCAGGATTTTTCAAGGTTAAATATCGATAATAATATGCTTCCCTGAATTAATCTTTAGTCTACCTATGTTTCAAACCACTGTGTGGCGTTTCGAAAGTGGCCCCAGTAGATATGGCAAAAAAAATTAAATTTACCAAAAATTAAGGATTAATTTTTAATGCAATGTGATCCAAATTTTTTTAATGATAGTATGCCAAAGTAATTAAAAATGGCCCTAAAATAAAATATGACCCTAAATTGGGGGTAATTCTTCTTTATAAAAAATCTCCTTAAATTTTAATGAATTTTTCATATGCCCATGGTGTAACAAACACCAGCTTCGCTAACAAGCATAGCCGTCCTTTGGCCGGGCACAAAAATGTTCTCCTCCTTGGTATAAAAAACACCGGCTTCCCTTACTTAAGCTGCACTGCATAGCTGAGCGCAAGGAAATTCATCCCAAACAAACAATTTGCTCTGCTGCAAAGCTTTGCCATTGCAGAGTTCTTGAAAAATTATTGCATTCTGCAGTTTCATAAATTTGCAAATTTATTAGCAATTTAAGTGCTAAATGTTAACACATGCTAGTAGTTACTTGCAAGTAGGTTATACGTATTTACATCGAAAATGTCGACGAAATAGTCGAATATCACCTCCCGTTTCCACATGCAAGTGCAATTTCAAAAACTCACAATTTTTCACTAACATTCACACAATTTTTGTACTTTCAGCCAGCCAATCGGCTGTTTCCTCGATTTTTTGTACATGAAAAATTGCTGCAATAAAAATTTAAGCCAATTCAAATTTAAAAAAGAAACAACAAAAATCACAAAATGTAAACCGGGACATAATTAATAGTAAAATTCAAATAAACTACTCAAATAGATTGGCAAACATGTCAAAATTTTACGTTTGTACTTTTGGGTTGTTAATTGAGGTATTTAACAAACGATTAAAACATGTCTGCAGAAAAATCGAAATGTTTTAATCATCATTTAATAATTTTAGTGAAAATTTGAAAAAATTTGAAAAATGATTATGTTTGGGTCGTTTAATTAAGCGACAAAAACAAAATTTTACAGGAGGAAGTTTTGTATTATACAAAAAGAATACATACATACTAGAAATGGCGCTTAAGCTAGTTAGTCATAACGTAAATATTCGTTAGCACTAACTAGTTATTTATAACGTAAAAATTGGTTAGTACTAACCTTTATTATATAAACAATAAATTTTTTAATTTTTAATTCAATTTTTTATTGAAAAAATTATAATCAAATACATACATAGAAAATAAGACTTCAGAAAAGTATATACACGTATCGTTATTTCTGCGGCTGCTTTATGACGTTCCACTTCTTGCATGGGTCTGAAAATGGAGGTAAACGTACGTGTGACCAATTAATTGTGACCACAAAATCAAGTACTTACTTTTAAAGTTATCAGGATTTTTAATAACATTATTTGTTCCTTTATTACCACCGGTAAATCGTAAACGATGATCCTGGTCAAATCCGCCACCCATATGGCCGCTACCTGTTAGACGACCACTCCTTTGAAAACTACCGTTTTGTATATGACCTCTGTTGTTTCCAGAGAATCTACCACCACGTCCTTTGAAACCCCCATCTGTACCTTACCACTAGCATTCTAGCAATTTTTTTAGCTCTACATTAATATTCAAATTATACAAATCATAGAATTTATTCACAATTTACACATTTTTACAAGCGTTTGACGAAAATATATTAAAAAATGGCTGTATTTATAAAATGTTAGTTGTTTCACTCTACATATATGTATATATGTATAAAACTGTTGCAAGTGTGTTAGTAAAATGTTTTTTTTTTTAGTTTTGGTTATGTATTTCTTGCAGGGAAGAGTACACACGCTTGTGTATCCCTCTCAATTCCTCTCTCCCCTGTCATAAAATACCCTAAAGGCTTTGACTTGGCAACACTGCAATTTCATATAAATAAAAACTCACCTCGGCAAAGGCGTTCAACTACAGGTGGTCTCGGAACTACAACAATCCAAGAACAACATAGGGTTTTTTGCATTGCATTGTTAGTTTATAGCTAGAAGAGTCAACCATTCTTAGCAAAACACTAACAAATCAGATGCCGTTTCGACACCACCTGTAGTAAATTGGCCTTGAACAGGGCGTAGAACAAGACGAATTCACTAGAAGGTGGGGTCAAGTCAACATATCGTCAGGTTATAATTGTTTTAGTCTATAAGCCATCCAGTCGGTTTTGAGAAAAACGATGAAATAGGCTTACAATCAATTTTCTCAAAAATTTTCGATAGATTTTTTTTTACGCTCATAATTGCTACGTATGTATGTTTTTAACAAAACAATACATTTTCATAAATGTACATGCAATAAATCGAAAGTTTTGATGGTTTTTCTTAAATAACATTTTGTCGTTTTCTGCTCCATATCAAATTTTATTTCGTATTATGATACTTTCTTTTGACGTGGAGCAAAGTAAGACTATGGCAAAAACAATGAAGTTGATAGTTAGTAGAGGTTTATAAGGACAGGTTGGTGTGTTTTAGAATGGTGATAATTTCTTAACTCCCTCCTATAAGCCCCGAACTGCAGATGCAACATAATACGAAAAGAAAATATATTATGGTTTGTTAAATTTTGCAATATTTACATATATTTTTTTAGCAATATAATACAAAAACAGTTGTACTGTTATGATTTAAAAAAAATGTATAATAAATAATAGATTTTGTACTGAAGTACTAGCCGGTAGGCTAGCTGGTAGTGAGCTAGTCCAGCAGCGCCGGGGTTGCGGGTTCGATTCTCGCCAGAGACTCTGGTTCCTGCAGACAAGCGTAGAGCTTCGAGGGATTAGCTTAGGGAATTTAAAAAAAAAAAAAAAGTATCAAAAACTGAATACTTTATGTAACTAATTTTTACTTAAAGTCTTAAACGGCTCATACACTTGCAATAAAATTGTTCAGTTCATGTTATTTCTAAAGGCTATGTTCACCTTTTTATTGAATGAATGGAAACATAGTGCGACTTATTGCATAACACAAAGCATACAGAGATGAAAAAAGTGACGTATGAAAAATGCCCAAATCATTTGCGAGGGCAGCTTTCGAAGAAAGAAAATGTTTTTTGGTAGTTAAGTGGCAATGTGTAAAAACAGGCCGCTACCATCAACACGAATTGCGTAATCAAAACAAAATAATCAAAAGGGCAACTTTCGAAAAAAAGACAGAAAAAATTACAATATTTTCTGTCTCGTGACGCCTCTGTGTGCTCTGTGTTGCATAATATAGGACAAAATGGAAATAATAGGGCGAATATCATATAAAATAATATTGCAAGTACATGAGCCGCTTTAGTAAATTTTTGAAATATTCTTTATCTTCTTTTTTCTTTTCATTGGAAGAGTTAGTTTTGAAATTGTATTTCTCCTACTGAATTTTTAAATTTGATTCGAATATCTTATATACAGTAGAATCCCGATAATTCGTAATCGCAAGGGTCCGGCCATTTCTTACGAATTATAGGGGTTTTCGATTTAGCGGGGTTTCGATTTAACGGGGTTAAAATAAAATAAATACGAATAAACGGGGTTTTTCAATTTATTTACTAAAACGATAAAAAAAAACATAAAAAACAATTGTTAAAATGAAAAAAAAATAAAAATTATTCATGTAAAAAACTGATCTTAAGAAAATAAAGAAACACTAAAGAAAAAACCCACGCAAAAAAAAAAATAGAGGTTAACAAAAAAATCATTATTTCCATGTTTCTGTTGTTTTATGCTTTCTATAGAAACTCATACTGCTTTTTAAAATTTTCAACGTCACAAGATATGCAGCGTTTGAAATTTAAAAATTCAATATGAATTTCTATGGAAAACAAAAAAAAATAATGAAATATTTTTATTTTGTTTATGCTTTCAATGTAATTTTTGGCGTTGCGGTTGCGTTTTACAGAATTAAGGCCTCGTTACTCTTACGTTAATGTTGCGGATACGTTAACGTTTCGGTCAACTTGAAATGTTGGTAGTTACTAAAAATACGTAAACGTGTATATGGTGTTGAAGTACATGTATGGAAATTATTTGTTTTAATTTTAGTCACATCCTGCAAACATTATTGGACCACCTGATCCAATTTCATGAAATGGGCTCCCCATGGACTGGTCCAATGTAATGCAAGCATGGACTATGTCATTGTTAAAAAGTGTTTGTAGTGAGACGACATGTCTTCGTTTTTTAACGACACTATGGAGTAGTTTTAAAACTACTCCTTTGTAGTCCAAATGGGTTATATGGTCCTGCCCTAGGACATCGTAATGTTAAATAGACCATGTTTTTCCATACGTTTGGGTTACTTTTGGACTAGTCCTAGTCCCTTGTGGGCTACTCTTTACACGTGTGTTTGGACTGGTCCTAAAATTTGCAGGGCAGTCTTGTTCCAAAACATGTTGCAAACATTCTTGTTTTAAAACGCCAATACATAAAGATATCGGCGCTTTTGTACAAAAAAATAAAATACTTTATACATACATATCTGCGGCATTTTGACAAAACATCCTTAGTCGAGATGATAAGATAGCAAAAAAGATTTTAAAAAAATCTCGCTGAAAGTATAATTTTTATCAAATAATAAAAATAAAAACAATTAAAGAAAAATTTCGTTTATAATACAAAATTTTAATAATGTAAACAAAAATGTTTTTTGAATGAAAATTCGTATGATTAACAACATTTTTTCAACTTTTTGAATTTGACTTAAGATGTTTTCTCCAAGGCCCATCTATCAGGTCTGCTTACTTCTACAAAAACAAAATATGTACGATTCTTTTTAGTTGTCAAAAAATTTACTACTACATATACAAAGCAAAAGGAAAAAACGGGTATGTGTGGCATACCATAAACGTATACATGCACATGTAAGCAAAATGTAAACAACTTTGACAACTAAAAAGAAAATAAACAATGATCATCAGGCTTCTTGCACAGACCTTATCAATGGGCCTTGGTTTTGTCAAAATGCTACAGATATATATTTACATACATATACAGCATTAAAATTGCTTTGAAAAAAATGTATATCTTGTTTTTATTACGCCTAAGGATCTAGTTTTGGAGTTATGGACCTTAAAATATCTTTAGTCATTATTAATATCTGTTTAAATGAAACTTGATATAGCCAAATTGTGTATAGGCAAAAATTAAAAAAAAAAATTTTTATAATTTTGTATTTTAAACTTAATTTAATATCGTAAAGATGATAGCCAAAGATTAGCGAAATAATGAGAAAAATGAATAAATATAATATATTATTTTAAAAAAGACATCATGATCAGTTGTAATTTATGTTATGTTTTTGCTCCCCGCAATATAACAAAGTTGTAAACCATCCTTGCGGGAAATTTGTGGCAATTGGTCCAACAGACTGCCCAGGGCCAGTAAAAATAGAACAAGTACAAACAGAAAGAACTCATGACCAGTGAAAGGAGAACCAATGAAGAACGAAAAGGTAGAAAAAGTAATGAATTACGGAGCAGTCTTCAGCGGTGCTGCGACACATTTTTTTGGACTTTCTAAAATTTGGTTCTTGAATTTAATTCTAGAACTTGTTTCATTGTAGTAAATGATACTAAACTTCATTGAAAAATGTAAAAGTGATAGGTCTTATTCATATAAAGTGTTAGAACTAGAACCGGTCTCTACCACGAAAAACCTATCACGGGATGTTGCGAAAATCTATGGCTGATTTTCAAAGTAAATTTTGATAATTTGATAGAGTTGTTCAAGCAAGAATCTCTTCATGATGATGTGCCTGAGCAAAAAGTTAGAACAATATGTCAGTTCGTTTTACTGCTAATCTTTCATAAACTATATCGGGCTTAAAAAACACCCCTTATAAAGAGAATGGCTATGAGCAATTTGTACCTTTCCTAGATATATGCAAACAAATGTGGAAGTTAAACTCATTATTTAAGGTTTTTTATTTTATGTTTTATTAATTGTTTTTAAGTCTTCAATGTTATTTTTGTTAATTTATTTTAAATTACAATACGAATCTTAACGGTTTGACAAATATTAATTTTATGTCAATAAGTTTGCTGTGTTTTTGCTTCTTTGTAAATGCCTCTTTTTAAATTAAACTTCAATTTTATATCAGGTGTTATTTCATTTAAATCGGGTAATTTTGCTTCATCTTAAGTGTAATTTTGAATTTTGCTGGTGGTAACACTCCCTACAAGAAATGGCTGATGTAAACCAGCCATCGGCAACCTATACTATTACATTTTGCGATTATATGCGTTGTATGAATTTTACGTATGTTGTTGTTAATGTTGTTACCCAGCAAATAAAATTGGACCACCTGACCCATTTTGATAAAATGGACTACTCCATGGACTGGTCCGATGTAATGCAAGCATGGACCATGTCATTGTTAAAAAGTGTTTGTAGTGAGACGACATGTCTTCGTTTTTTAACGACGTGCTTTCGTTTTTAAACGACTTCAAAACTAATCCTCTTGAGTATACCATGGAGTAGTTTTAAAACTACTCCTTAGTGGTCCAAAGGTGGGTTATATACCATGGAGTAGTTTTAAAACTACTCCTTAGTGGTCCAAATGTGGGTTATATGATCCTCTCCTAGGACATCGTAATGTTAAATAGACCAGGTTTCTTCCATACGTTTGGGTTACTTTTGGACTAGTCCTGGTCCTTTGTGGACTACTTTTTACACGCGTGTTTGGACTGGTCCTATTATTTGCAGGGTAAATTCTCTGCAATATGTGTGCACATGTACGTAATAAAAGAGCATACAAGAGAATAAAAGAGAAAAGAGAAAACGCGGCGCCCTGATTTTGCCGATGGCTGATGTAAACTAACACATAGAAAATTTATAACCCTAGGTCTACACTAAAGATAATTATCTCAGCAAGTTGGCAATAACGTCGGCAGAATAACAGAGTAATATTTCTTATTGCACAGCTTATGTTAAAGGCATGGGAAAACGTATTTATGTTAACTCATAATTTGAAAAAAATCAAGGAAGAAGGTGCAGTGTAAAAAATGGCGGTATCTTACAAGAATTATTATTATTAATATAAATTCTTTCTTATTCGACTTTATTACTTAAATTTATATTAATTTGTTTAAGCTTGAGGGCATTTTTAATACAAATATATTAATTTTATTAATTTTTTTATTTTTGTTAATGTAAAATTATTATTTTTATATAAAAAAGAACTCGAACTTAAACAAATTAATATTAATTTTAATAATAAAGATTGAATAAGGAAAAAATTATAATATTTGCAATTTTATTTTAGTGTTTATTTAATTATTTTACTACAATTATAATTTGTTACAATCTCAAAAAACTTAATTTCTTTCCCACACAATTTGCTTCTATTTTTTTTTCTTTTTTGCTTCTTTTTTTCAACTGACAACCAAATTGACGTTTTTTGTAAGCAATAATTGTCAACGAAAATGGACTAGCAATTATTGCAACATAAATTGTAAGCAATAAATATTTACAAAAAATTGCTGTCTACATTAAAGATAACATAATTTTGACAATTACTGCAATATATGTCGCAATAATTATCTCTGGTATAGACGGGCAGTAAACTAACACACTTGCAGCAATTTTACATAAAATTTTTGATGTTGGCGTTGCCATAGTGGGGGTTTTCGTACAAATATTTTGGTAAATTTTCTATTATACTTCATTTTGCTTCGGCATCATTTTTATATACGTATTTGACCTTCAAAGTATATTTTTAAAAAGTTTAAGTGTTTTTGTAATTTTTTTATATAAATTTCATGCAAATATTTTTATATTTTATATTATGGAATTGTGGGGATTTTTGAACCAAAAGTGTGTTAATAAAAAATGTTACGCAGTGGCAACGCTCAATAATATAGTCAAAAAAATTAATAAGTAAGAGAGAGACAACTGCATGTTAACTTGAATAATGCAGAGTTGCATTTTTAGCCATTTAACATGCAAAAGTCATTTTTATTTTTGTGAATCCCCGCGTATTGACATAGAATTGTCAAATTAAAAATTTTTTTATTCGTGGTGGTAGTTTGAATGTAAACTTTCAAAACTTAATTGAAAAATACCAATTAAAAAAAAAACTAAAAGAAAAAATACATAAAAAAAACTTAATTTTTAAAACATTAAAAAAGAACATATTAAAACAAAAAACTTGACAAAACAACAAATTAAAAACAGATAACCATGAAGAAAAGACATCTTCAAAATTGTCTTTCAAAAGAAAAAAGTGCCTTTGAGGCCGAAATAAAAAAATATAAAAGTTTAGTGATGAGTGGCAATAGTGAAAGTGTTGAAAAGAATTTGCAGAATGTCACTGAAGTGGTGGTTTCTGATGCAGTACCATCTACATCAGCAGGTTTTGTAGGGAGTGAATTTTTGCTAGGTGAGTTTGAGAGTGATAGCTCCGAAGCTGCGTCAGGTGATTCATTCAACCCAGAAATTATATATGTAAAAAAATTATGTTTATTCTTCTTACAGAAAACGTTTATGTTTAAATCTAAAGGAATGGCAGAAGACCCCAGCGAAGTCATCCGTATTATAATTACAGATGACCTCCTAGACCAATTTAATTGGGATGGGCGGTGGGAGAAGAGATCGCTGGGGAACTTAACGCTCGATTTTAAGTACGATTTTAAGAGGTATGTAACCATTTTCGCCTACCAATAAATAAATTGTATGTGGTTGCTTAATGTTACTTTTATTAATTTCAGATGTCTTTCCGAAGCATTCCCACACAGAGTTTGAGAGGCGCGTTAAAAAGGCTATCGAAAAAATCCACCATAAGCAAAAGCAAAAAATTTATGCTCAAAAAAATAAAGAAAAAAATGTTTAATTTATGTTGTTCGATATATTTTGAAATAAATTTTTAAAATATTTATTATAAAAATTCAAAACAACCTTTTTTTTTAATGATGTACCAGTCAGCTATGACTGGTTTATACATCAGCAATGATTAGTCAGGTATGAGGATATTTACATCAGCAATGATTAGTCAGGTATGAGGATATTTACATCAGTACTGATTAGTCAGGTATGAGGATATTTACATCAGTACTGATTTGACAGGTATGACGATATTTACATCAGTACTGATTTGTCAGGTATGACGATATTTACATCAGAACTGATTACTCAGCTCTGACGATGTTTACATCAGGACTGATTACTACCATACTGAGGAGTGAGTAGTTCAGATATATATTATACTAGATTACGAAGTTTATAGGTATGAGAGAGAAGCAAAATCACACGTACACGAATGGTTACATCAGTTTTTTCTTATTACCCTTAATAATTTGATAGAAACTTCTGATGTATAAACACATCAGCAATGCCCATCAGATGATGCATCAAATGACTGTCATTGTTCTTGTAGGGCTGATTCAATCTGAAACTACTACACGAAAAATTTCTCTCTTCTCCAATTTTTATCGCAAGTTTATCTGATCTAGCTGTAAAAATCGATTGTTTCGGAGTTGTCAACTCGGTTCGTTTAGAACAGGGGTTTCCATTTCTTTGCACAATTGTGCATACCACTACAAACACATATTTTTATGCTCTTCAATTCAGTCGTCGGTGTGACTTCGACAAGTGTACATGTTTAGCGGATGCTATATTATTTTGTTTCAGCTTACACTCAAAAATATTGTGCGGTCAAAAATGCTTTTGGTAACATCCAATGCCTTGCGTGCAATATTTAGAGTCTAAATTTTAAGACTTAAATGCAGAATAATATAACACATCTATTTAATTTTAACATAATTTAAATTGTTGAAAATATTTAACAGCAAAGCTAACGTAAATTTTATTAAGTAACTTTTTTTAACAATAACATTTACTGCAACGTTTAAGCGTGTTTTGTTTGTGAAAAAAAATTCTTTGATACCTGTAAAAGGGTCCCTTTTGCTTTCTTTAAAAAGACGTACCTAAATGCAGAAATTATTAAGAAATAAAATAGCCAAAAGAATTTGTTGGTATTTTGCTTGTAAAAATATTTTGGTTTCTGTAGCAATCGCGTCGGTGGGTTTTTCTTTCTTTGAAAACACTTTTCTTAAAATAAGTAGAAATATTTAAAAAACAAGTAAAATAGTCTTGTTTTGCTACAATTTATGTGTAAATAACCTCTACACATAAAAGCAAATGTGATAATAGGTAAAATGTTTGGGTAAGAAGATGTGTTTTATTGATGTATTAATGAAACTTTATTGTTTCGCACTATTTTTATTGCTTACTTTTTTATGCTACAATTATTTGACCGAGCCCAAACAGTTAAGGCTCAGTAAGTCTTTACTTTCTGTTCTGTTACGAACCAGCTGATTTGTTTTTGTTATCAAAAAACCTGTGAAATTGATTAGTTGTTCTGTTCTGTTGCGGTTCAATTTGATAAAATCAAAAACTTGTAAAGTAATTGTAAGTGACCGCAAAATAAATCATAAAAAATACATTAATTAAATTTTATTTCTTCAAATTTATGTGCATAAAAGTTATTGAAATAAAACAATGGATGGTGCAAAACTAATAAATTTGTCATAAATGGCTAATAAGTTGCTACGGAAAAAGTAACTTTTACAATTTTGAAACAGAACGGCAACGGAACAGAACAGAAACAGAAAGTAAAGACTAATTCTGCCTTAACCTTACTAATTTATGGTAACTATTTAACGTAACTTTGACCTGTTATAATGACTTTATACATTTTTGCAGGCAAACTCATGTGCGCATTTGGTATTTTCCTAAAAGTTATGATATACCATTAGCTAGAAGTATAGTTTGAAGTATGAGCAACCCAACACTGTGAATACAATTTCTATATTACCTACCACTATGAATACCCTAACTGTTTACTAAAATAACTTTTTCACTTTATAATTCTCATGTAATTTATTTTATTTTTGAATAAATACACCAGGAAAATCCATTTCCATGCACAATTGTGTATACCACTACTAATACTTGTATACTTTTTGTTTCAGGTTAACAGAAAAAACTTTATGATGGCACCTCAAAAATATTGTGCGGTCAAAAACGCTTTAGGTAATATCCAATGCTATGCAACATTTAAGGAAGAAACGGAATTTGTTATTAAACGGCATTGCGATCGTTTTCATAATAATATAAATAATTTAAATGATAGGGAAAGAGAAGACCTGTTTTATAAAAATAAAACAATTTTTTTAGAAAAATTGAAAAAATGGTTATTAGAAGAGGAAATTAATGAACCAAAATCAGTTCCCAAACTGAAAAAGGAGATTTCAAGTTTAGTAATTTTGGAAATTGTTAAGAAAGGATGACCATTGAGGGATGGTGTTTTTATCAAGCAATTGCTGAAGAAAATTTGGGAAAGGCTTAATTAATACTAAATTTATAGAGTCCCTTCCCCTGTCCAGTCAAACGGTAAGCCGTCGTACTGTTCAATTAGGAACTTGTGTAGAATCTGCAATTAGGGAAAAAGTAGTTAATTGCGAATTTTTTTCAATTTGTTTAGACGAAAGCACTGACATAAATGATCTGTGTGAACTTGTAATTTGTATTCGATGCCTAGACAGCGAATACACTATTTTTGAGTCAATGTTTACTTTAGAATCATTTTATGGAAATGTAACTGGCACGTTGTTGTATGATGTTGTCAGAGAAAAGCTTCTTTCCATTGATGTCCGCTTATCCACCGAAAATTTGCAACCTTTTTAAAAAAATGATGTGAATTGAGACCTGAAAATGTTTACAGAAGTTCGGTGGCTAAGTCGCGGTGATTGCCTGAATAGACTTTATGATTTAAGAGAAGAAGTTCTTCAGTTTCTAGAAACTGAGAAAATAGAAAAAGTTTTAGTCCAGTGCTTATAAGACAATAATTTTATTTTAGACTTAGCTTTTTTGGCAGATACGACAAGTATGTTAAATGAACTTAATTTGGAATTGCAAGGAAAGGAACGCAATATATGCGACTTGTGAAAAATCATTTACAATTTTAAAACAAAACTTTTTCTAATTTTTTCCCAAATTAAGTGGCGATTTTTCCAACTTTCCAAAAACTTCACTTGTTTACAGAAATCTCGAAATCGACAAAAGATATGAATATGCCGAAATATTTGAAACACTTTTCAATAATTTTCAAGACAGGTTTCAAGATTTTGTAATTTTACAACCGCTATTAGATCTTTTCGAAAACCCTTTTCGTTGCGATGCAAGCAACTACGAATTTGATATCCAATCAGAACTAATCATACTACGAAGCGAAGTTAATGCCCCGTAAATGGATGGGGAGTTCTATCCTAAACCAAAAAAAATTCATTGAGGTGCCTCACTTTATTCGGCACTACTTACCTATGCGAACAAATTTTTTCGGATTTAAAATTTATTTGTTCCAAACAACGTAATAAATTAAGTTCATCCCATTTGAAAAGCATTCTACTATTACGAAACTGCCATAAAAGTATAAATTTAGAAGATTTTATTTTATAACTTGTATAACACGAGGGAAAAAAATTAAAAATTGTTTGTGTTGCTAGAAAATTTGTAGCAGTTCTTTACCAATTCAATGTCGCTGATTTTAAAACTGCACTTTTTTTCTATCAGCTGTGATTTGCGTGCAATATTTATTTTTTATGAATTTTTAAAACATAAAAATCTTAAATTTTTTACAATTGTTTGATAAGATATTTGAAACTGATTTAGAGTCAAAAAGCATTCCGAATAAAAAAAGTGTAGTTTTAAAATCAGCGACATTTAATTGGTAAAGAATTGCTACAAATTTTTTATCAACACAAACAATTTTTAATTTTGTACCTTTGTGTTATACAACTTAAAATATATATTACTAACATTTTATTTCGGCTGTAAATAAATGCTTTCTCTCAATTTGCTTACTCTCTGGTACTCACTAATACACAACCAAAAAAATTTTGGAAATCCCTGGTTTAGAACCAGTTTTGGTGCTTTTTTAAATTTGTTCTGCGATAACAATAATGATGAAAATATTAACTTTATTTATTTGAAATAATTATTATAAATTTTTGATCTCTCTTTAAAAAGTTTTAAACAAGATTTATTAAATTGATTTTCGAAAATATATCATCTTGTACAAATGAATGCAAACATATAGGCTGAGTTCCAAAACATCATAATACTTTGCAGTCGAAGTCAAAAATGTACCATCAAGTTTAACGATGCACAGTTTGGTCATTGTGAACGCATCGGTAACTGGTTTGATGCACTTTGGGACAGATAACATTCTAAAATTTTACACGGGTGCATTGTAGAATGCGTTTAAAAAGCGAGTTGCTTTGCAACTGACGTTTTGGAACTCACCCATAAATTATGTATTTATATACAAATTTGTTTATTTTTTTTTTATAAAGTTTTGGGTTTTTCTTGTTTAACTATGTAAATGTAAAAGGCTGTTTAGTTGTTATAATTTTAAATATGAAAATATTAAACTTCTGAAATAAATAAATTTTTAAATTTTTTTTTTAATAAAACGATAAATACTGAACTATTGTTAATTTTGAATCCCTACTAGATATTTACAGTTGATCGCTTTAAAAAAAAAAATTGTATATATTTTATGTTAATAAAAATAAATTATCTAGTACATATGAATACCGAGTCGAATTCAACAAGGTAAACTCGTCGCTTCAACAATTACAACTCTTACAAAAATAACAGGAATTTTGTTAGTTTAACAAATCCAATTTGTCAAAATAGATGTTTACAAAAAGTGTGATGAAAACGTAAAAAATATATGAAATAAATTTGATTGATTGTTTTCATATTTTAATTTGTGTTTCTCAAGATTTTGAAGATGTTGGAACAATTTAAAGGGAATAACTAATATATAAGCTATTGAAAAACAAGTAAGTATACATACTTTGTAATCAATTTTAACAAAAGTTTCACAAAAAACAAGTTTTTTCTCAAAAAATTTTAACTTCGACAATTTAATGTATGTAATTAAAACAAAACAATTAAAAAATAAACTTTTTCACAAATGGGATGTAACAGCTGACGAGCAGTTGCTCTAAAGAGTTTACCTTGTTGAATTCGCCTTGTATGAAAACAATCTAATTTGTGTAGTTTTTTTTATTCTTTCTTAAAATTCTGAGCTGTAAAGGCTGGGGCCTAATTCTGGCAGTCGTTATCGAGTACTTTCTCGATTCTAAAGCAATTTTATTTCAGTCGATACTTAATGAATCTAAATTATTTTTTCAGTATTGTGAAACTCAAATTAATGCTTTATAACTCAGAAAAAATAATTCCGATTCGTTCAGTATTGACTGAAATAATTAGATAATAAATTGCTTTCGAATCGAGAAATTACTCGATAACGACTGCCAGAATCAGGCCCCTGTTTTATTGTCATACAGTAGAATCGCGAAAAAAATAGACCGAAATATTCCAAGAGTTGTTAACTTTTTCGAACTATTAAATTTTCTAAGTGGTATTTAATTGTAAAAAATGCAAAAATAAGCAAAGATTTTTCCAAAATAACACACGTAATTTATTTCAATTACTTATTTTTAATAAATTAACTTAGGTTTAATTTGAACCGGCTGGTTTAAAGTGCACAACTCCTCTTGAACTACAATTTGGGATTCTACTGTATTATTCATATAAAAATATTAATCAAAATTAATTCATTAAATATTTTAAATTAAAAAAAATTCTAAATAAAATTGCTGCGTTTTTTCACCATTTTGGTCCGTTTTGAAAATGAAAAGTTGACAACGCTGATTTGTTTATTAAAGACAACTGTCAAAACGAAGCAAGTAGATAAGTCGTATAAACACCGTGATTCATTAACATGATTCAGAGAGCGAAGCAGGTGATTCAAATCGTCGTGGAAACATGGCATTAAGCTGCTTCTTTTATTTTCAATAAAACCCGATAAGCCCGATAACATTGGTTTCTGTTCCACATAAAGCCAACACTAATTTCAGTTCGAACAAAGTAAACCGCTGGTTAATAAGTTTAATTGACAACACAACTTCAAAGCAAAAATAAAAAAGGCCTAAAACGTGAGCCGTATGAACACAGACACACTTTTATTTAGTACCCTACAAGAAATACATAACCAAAACTAAAAAAAAAAAAAATTTACTAACACACTTGCAACAGTTTCATATTAGTTGTTTCACTCTAACATATATATTAGAGTGGAAACAACTAACATTTTATAAATAAAGCAATTTTTTTAATATATTTTTTCAAACGCTTTTAAAAATGTGTGAATTGTGAATTAATTCTATAATTTGTATAATTGGAATATTAATGTAGAGCTAAAAAAAATTGCTAGAATGCTAGTGGTAAGGTACTGATGGCGGTTTCAAAGAACGTGGTGGTAGATTCTCTGGAATCAACAGGAGTGGTCGTCTAACAGGTAGCGGCCATGTGAGTGGTGGATTTGACCAGGATCATCGTTTCCAATTATCGGTGGTGATAAAGGAACAAATAATGTAAATAAATGTAAAGTATGTACTTGATTTTGTGTGTGTTTTCAATAAAAAATTTAATTAAAAATTAAAATAAAAAATGTATTGTGTATTTAATAAAGGTTAGTACTAACCAATTTTTACGTTATAAATAACTAGTTAGTGCTAACCAATATTTACGTTATGACTAACTAGTTAGCAATACCCACTATTTTGGTTATCATTGACTAATAAAAAGCAGGAGAGTAAGCAGTACAGATATATTTTCCGTAGTCGAGTGGAATTCATTAGTTAGAAAGAGAGGCAAAATCACATGTACACAAGAGTTTCGGTTAGTTTTTTCATTTTGCTCTTAATAAACTACCCTACAAGAAATGCATAACCAAAACAAAAAAAATCACTATTACTATAACACTATATTGGTCAACACTACCGGTCATATTACTAGTAAAATGACCGGTAGTCTTCTTGTAGGGTAATAGAAACTTTAACCAATATATTCGTCAACACTACGGGTCATATAACTAGTAAAATGACCGGTAGTATTCTTGGAGGGTACCAATTTTTCTGACAATCGGACCACAACACAGGGTTCCCAGTTTTATTTTAAGCATTATCCCCAATTCGCGATTTCTCATTCCCAAAATAACTTTTTGGTATCCCCAAAAAACCCCACATTGCAATCCATTGCCTTAAAAATAAAATACATAATATTATGTCAATGGAAAAAGTGTGCATACATTGATTTATTTAGATAAATCCATTTGTGTAATATTATTAAAACACATGTTTGGTATGTAACAAGGGTAACGTAAAAACGCAAAAGAAAAATAATAATACGTCAATATTTATCATTTAAAAAACTAGGGAATTAAAATCTTCTAATCCATCAGCCAATGCAATTTTGTTTTACATGTTGTTTGTTTAAAACGTGCATTTGTGATGATTAAATAAATTTGTCACAGAAAGCTACATTATTTTAAAGTGTGAACTTAATTTAAGATGAGCTTCTAATAACCCATATTGCATGCTGTTGTAAATATTAATTTTTGTTGTATTCATTAGAAAAAAAAGAATTGTTCAACAGAAGTAACACTTGTTGGTACAAAAATCATATTTAAGACTATTTCACCAAGCTATTGAAAGCTATTGACCAAGGTCTATCTAATAGGTCTGCGCAAGAAGCCAGATGTTAATTTGGTTTATTCCTCAACGATGTCAAAAGTGGTTTACATTTTCCTTATACATGTATATTTTTGTTTACGTTTTTTCTTTTTTGCAACACATACATGCACACAAAACACATTTTTCCTTTTGTTTCGCCTATGTAGTAGTAAGATTTTGACAACGGCGGTGAATTTTACACAAGCAAAATGCCTGTTGTTTTTTGTGTTGTTGTATTGTTGTAGAAGTAAGCAGACCTATGGGATAGGCCTTGCTTTTGACCAAATCGGGTTTGCCGTTGCAAAAATGGAATTAATAGTAATCACCCTTAACAGGATAACAAATTTCTTAGGAATTTTTTCCCTTTTCCCATTTTTCAATTGAATTAACATAGGAAAAATGGAAAAAGGGGAAAAACTCCCAAGGAATTTTTAATCACGATAGGAGTGAATATATTATCCCCAAAAATCCGCAGCGAAAAAAGTGTTTTTCCCCAAAAAATCACCTGGGGGCATTATAGCGAAATGTGTATCCCCAAAACTGAGAACGCTACCACAAAAGCGGTGTTGTTGTAGGATTGACCTCACGTTCAGTGATACCCTTATGCCAAAACCTAAAAAAAAATCGGCTAACATCTGCTTAATCGAGGTGTCGTGATATTTGTACCACAAAATGTTAAAAAATTAAATGAAGAAGTCAAATTTGTAAAAAAGGTTTTTATATATACAAAGTAATGAAGTAGCACTATATTCCAAAAAAAATTACAATAATCGAAGCTAAGGATTTGCAGATATAAGCAAAAATCTGCGCTGGCGGGACGTTAAAATGAATAAGACTGCGAATCGAGCAAGATGTTTTGTATAAAACCTTTTTTAGTAAACTTTGGACTAATACAGATTTATTTTCCAAGCTATAAAATTTATAAATCTTTGCTCCTTTTAAGATAAATATGGGCATTTTCAGAGAAATGTCTCATTTTTATAATGTAACGCCAGATTACAAATAAGGTTTTATTTTCGGACCATGTTGTTCAATCGGTATTCCTTTTGTTACTAAATGTAGAGCTCGTTACGCTTTACACCAAAATATAAAAAAGTAAACTGTACATATAAAATTTTTTGAGAAACAATTTAAAATATTTCTGGCGTTACGTTACAAAAAGTACCCTTTTTGCTGGAAATGCCCATATGCAAATAATCTGCTAAGATTATAAAATAAAATTTTTGGTAAATTAAATTTCCTAAAAATATGTTAAACTTGCAGAAAAAAATGCTAAAAATCTGCTGATTTTTTTTTAAAATATATTATGCATAAAATCTGCTAAAGAAAAAGGATTTTTAATACAGTATATTTTGTCAAAAATTGTATTTTTTTAAAAAAGAATTATATTAATAATGCGAAAACCGAAGAAGTGTTAAGCATTTCATGTCAGTTGTAGACTGCATGTAACAAAAACATCATGTTAGTGTTAATGTTAAGCATTTCATGTCAGTTGTAGACTGCATGTAAGAAACAAATCTGCTAAAAAAATTCTGCTTTTCTTAAAAGAAAAAATTTGCTAAAAAAAATCTGCTTTTGCACACAGAAATATGCTAAAGAGCTGTTAGTAGATTTAAAAAAAAAGATATGCAATTTCCCAACGCAATCTGCTAAATATAGCAGAAAATATGCTAAAATGGGAACACTACTCACGTTCTAGTGAACTCGCCTTGAAGTAGAAATAACTCACCATATTTAATTGTTATCTCTCCACTGGTTGATATTTTTGTTAACAATCAGCAGTGAATTACATATTAGTTGGAGGCAGAGAATACATATTTGTAAGTTATTACACATATATTTGCAGTTGTTTTTTATTTTTTGATATTTTATTTACGCATTTTATTTGCAGGTGTATTTTTTACGTTTTAAAATGAATAGCGAGGGATCTCGTTTGCGAAGTTTCAATACATGGCCAAGTAGTGCCCCTGTATGTCCCAGAACGCTATCGGTTAACGGGTTTTATGCAACTGGAAATTTTTTAGAGGCAAAGTGCAATTGGTGCCATTGTCGAATCAGCGATTGGGAATTTGATGAGAATATAGAACAGCGTCACATTCGTTTAAATCCTCATTGTGAATTTGTTATAAATAGACATCATTGTGGTAACGTACCTATATCGATATCCTCAAATGATATCCTGCTGGAGGATAGGGATTTTGCTTCGAGTGGTCATACTGCTGTAAAAGATTTAGCCACATTGGATTTATTAAAAGAAAAGGATCGATTAGCCACTTTTGCAAATTGGCCGGTAAAAATATTTTTAAGTATACTTAACATATTTTAAAATACAACATTTATTCATAGAATCCAAATATTACACCCCAATCATTGGCGAAAGCAGGTTTTTTCTATCGCAATCGATCAGATGAAGTTGAGTGTGCCTGGTGCAAGGGTGTAATAGCCCAGTGGGAAAAACAAGACAATGCTTTTGAGGAACATAAAAAATTTTTTCCGGAATGTCCACGTGTTCAGTTGGGTCCTTTGATAGAGATAGCCAATGACGGCATTCGGGACTTAGGAATTCAGCAAATATCACCTCCTAAAAATCCAAAGTATATTTCTTTACACGCTAGACTTCAAACTTACTCTAATTGGCCAATACCAGACATTCAAAAGCCGGAAGATCTCTCCCAAGCAGGACTTTATTATCAAAAGGTCGACGATCAAGTGCGTTGTTTTCATTGCAATATGGGACTAAGATCATGGGAGAAAGAGGATGATCCTTGGTTTGAACATGCTAAATGGTAAGTACGTCGAACTAAAAGACAATTTACTTTATGCATTAGACCGATTAAAAAAAAGTTGTTGATGTACCCCTCAAAACTAACTTTCACATGTTATATGAAGATTCCCAAAATATTTCGGCCTTAGCGATGATCTCAAAAACGCAAGAATTTTAAACGTTGGTGTTTAGTGAAATTTCTGTGATAAATGAATTTCATGACAAATATTTCTCTATTAAACCGAATTTCATAACAAAAATTATTAAAAGTTGTATAAAAGCGTATTAAAAAAAACTTCAAAATTCTTGCGTTTTCGATTTACAGAACACCCCTGTTAGATATTTAGGAATTCTTTGATTCTGAAATCAAACATTTTAAAAATCTAACCACAGACTCGAGATAGCGAGATTGTTTTATTAGAGTTTTGATGCTTTTCAATTTGATTTTAATGAAACTTTAAATAACTCCTCCATATTTTGTCCGATTTTAATTTTCCATACGTCGTTAGAAAGGTGTTGATCACCGGTTGAGATTAAGGTAAAAAATTAACCCTTAATTGCCCATCTTCCTTTTTTTTATAAAAATTTACCGAATTTTTTATTCACGAAAAAAAACATACAACTTTAACTTTTTTTTGCGCATGTAAGGAGAGTCGGTATATTGTGCATATTATTATATATGTCAGTGCTTTAATATATATAAATAAAATTACCTTGAAAATTACACTTTAAAAAACATTTTGATTAATTTAATTTTTAATTTTCATTAAATTTTTTATGATGAAAAGAATTTTTACAACAAGAAATAATTAAAATTGATTGATAATTTTATAATAATTTCTTAGGTTAGGTTCAGAAGGGTTATGTGCCCAAGGGCACACTTCCACTCGGAGACCAGTACGGTCCATTGTGAATCCCTTCAACATGATGAAGAATAGATAAAGAAGATAGAAAAAGAGAAAGGTTAAGAAAAGAAGTATGAGGTTGATAGAGTATAGAATATAGGAAAGTTAGTAGGTGATGTGAAGAACAAATTCCCTCTCTACTGTCCCCTCAACAGAAACAACCGCACTATTTCCCTGACAAACCCCAGTAGATCAGCTGGACTACATCCAGCGATGCACCCCAGTTCGTCGTGAAACCTATTTCCTAGCCACTTCTGTATGAGACCCTGCACCCTGGGACAATGGCAAAGTACATGCTCGATCGTCTCCAGCTCCTCCGAATCCTCGCACAATCTGCAGAAGTCCGGTATGGCGTTGTCCCATCTGCCCACAAAAGCCCTGACCGGACAATGACCCGTCAAGAACTCTATAAGCGTTCTAAGACTACTCCTATCCATAATAATTTCTTAACACACCGCCACTTTCTTTTTCATAAAATTATTTTATGAAGAAATTAAATGAATTAAATTCAAGAACATAAAATAACTGTTATCAAAATTTTAGGAATCGAAAAAATTTACCTATTTAATGAACTATTTTAAAAAGTTGCACAATAACTGTTATATATATATATATGTTCCAATCGATCCTATTAGGGCCTCAAAAACTGTTATAGACAACATAAAAAAAAAAAATCGTTGGTCGTAACTGTCATTCAATTTAGATTTTTTTAATGTTTTAAAATACTTACATATATTTGAGAAATATTTTTTTATTGTCAATAAGTATTATGAAGTAGCATGGTAGAAATCGTATGACTCAAGGCCCATTGAAAAGGTCTGCGAAAGAAGCCTGATTATCATTGTTTATGTTCTTTTTAGTTGTCAAAAGTTGTTTACATTTTGCTTACATTTGCATGTATGTATACGTTTGTTTACGTTTATGGTATGCCACACATAGACGTTTTTTCCTTTTGCTTTGTATATGGGGTAGTAAATTTTTGGCAACTAAAAATAATGGTTTTTTGTTTTTGTACAAGTAAGCAGACCTGATAGATGGGCCTTGGTATGACTATGTTCATTATGGAGAGTTGTCATTATTTATCCATGCACAATTGAACAAACCCATCGTATAGTAAACGCCATTAGAAAAGCCTTTGAAGAAAGAAAATATTGTTCCGCTCTTTTCATCGATGTTTCTCAAGCTTTTGATAAAGTCTGGCATGAAGGCTTATTACATAAATTGAAGCAAAATTGACCAGCAAACACACACAAGCTGCTAGAAAGCTACTTAGTCGGTCGTCAATTTATTATTAAAGAAGGAAATTTATTTAGTTCACCTCAGCCAATTGGCGCTGGAGTCCCACAGGGCAGCATTCTGGGCCCTCTTTTATACTTAATTTATACTTCGGACATGTCAACAAACAACTACACGCAAACTTCAACATTTGCAAACTGTCATGAAGCATCACGTTACTTACAGGATCAAATATTTCAACTAGAAATATGGTTAAAACAAAGTCAATGAGCTAAAATGCGTACATATAACATTCACCTTGCGTCGGGAATCATGCCCCCCTATTAAAATCAATAATCAAATAATACCTCAAAATTCGCATGTAAAATATCTCGGTATACATTTTGATCGCCGTTTGACGTGAAAAAGCGATATAGAGGCAAAATTAACTCAAATGAAACTAAAAGCCATACAAATTCATTGGCTTATTGGAAGAAACTCTGTTCTTAGTCTCGACTGCAAACTCCTACTTTACAATTCTATTTTAAAGCCAATCTGGTGCTATGGTATGCAGATATGGGGCACTGCCTCGGCTTCTAATATCGAAAAAGTTCAAAGGCGCAAAAAAAAACTTCTTCGAATAATCCCAGCTGCCCCTTGGTATGTTAAAAATTCAAATATTCACCAGGATCTTAATGATCCTTTAGTAAAAACTATGATTACGAAATATAAAAATATAAATAAATATAAAATATAAAATACTTAAAAAGGCTCGAATTGCATCCGAATCCACTAGCTCGAAATATTTTAAATGATAGCGGCCACACTCGCTTAAGAAGAAGAGACACTGCAGCACTTATCCAATTAGATGAGCGATAAACACCTAGATATGTGAACAGAACCCGTGATGAAGAAAATTTTTGTCTGGCACTGGCAGGACATAAAATAAAGTATTAGGTTAAGAAAACTGGGAATTTAGCACGTCATACGGAAATCGTATTAATAATAAATTTTGTGTTGAGGAACAGTCCCAAGAATGCAACCCTGCTCGTATGATGATTGCTGATTTGTAATTTCTTTTGCTTTTCATTTATTTAGGTCAGTCTTAATTCGTTCTTTTACCTTTGCACACAAGTGTTACAGTCCACTACATATTCATAAAACAAATTAATTATTAAATAAAGCATTTGAATTTAACGTTTAAAAAACCTAACAAAAAGTCTTTAATTTCGAACTATTCATCAACAAATTATTGGTCCTCCTCGCCAAATCTTGGACAAGCGTATCCGTGAGTGTTTAACAAAAAAAATTAATTGTGTTTAACGAAAAGGTTTTTCTAATAAAGTGTATGTTGGCAAAGGTAATGGTTTAAAAAGTTATAACTAGCGCGAGTAAAGAACAGTGAAACTACGAAACATATCATCAATACAAGTGGGTGCTCCGGTGGGCACAACAACAACAAAACATATATCGGTTTCGTGGTTATAATACAAGTGGGTGCTCCGGTGGGCACAATAACAACAAAACATTAATCGGGTTTCGTGGTTACAATACAATTCGGTGCTCTTGTGAGCAAAAACAACAATAAAACATTTAGTGGCATGTATGTACATTAGTTTCGTGATACATACATATAATACAATTCGGGGCTCTTGTGAGCAAAAACAACAACAATAAGAGCATTGGCTACGGTTTCGTAAAAGACAAAATAAACTAAGAACAAGTGGTTACAACAACAACACACAAAGCTGGTTTTGGCGACAGTCAAGTGCCAGAAAACATATTTGTATAAAAGGTCTGCGTGCAAGACAAGTGTATATGAATTTTTTGCAATTAACGGTCGTTTGAAAATTGTGTTCGTACGGACATACACATATCATAAACAGACTGAGTTTCAGTGTAAAGAAAAAGCAAAATCGTTTGCTTGGTGATCGGTAACAAAACAATAACAACATTGATGTGTGTTAGACTCAAAGTAGCGATGCGAATAAAATACGTTACAAATAAAAAAAGCTGAACGGTTGTGTGTTTAATAACAAAACAATAGCAACATTATTGTGCGTCAGGCGCGGATTCAGGGGGAGGGGGGGGGGAATAAGGAAATTTCCCCCCCCTAAATTCTAAAAATATGTTTGGTTTCTCTCGATAATACAAGAATTCCCAATAATAATATTTTTTTATATGCAAAAAATTTTAGGAAATCCCAGCAAAGTTTTTTTTTTGTTTTTTTTATTGATTCTAACGAAATTTTCAATAAGTATCCAAAACTTAATTCTAATAGTTATTTATTAGACATCTAGTTTACTGTATTTAAATACTTATTATTCTACATTCTATCCCAGCAGGTGGCATCTTTTTATATCCAAAGAATAAACGTTTGACTTGAAAATGCGTGCGGTCGAATTATTAATAAGCCTTAGTATGTATGTATATGCAATATTTATGTATTTATGTGTTATATGAATTAAAATTCTATTCGATAATTTTTGACTTAAACACAGATTTTTCGGGGAAAACCCAGATATCCTTATCTTAAAGATATTCCAAACGCATTTGAAGAGGCTTCAAAGGATATTGATAATGTGATATGTCAATTGATGCGAAGGCAGTATCATCAATAGTTCTAAAAGCTTTGACAAAGTTTAGTCTTGACCTCAAAAATTGTGTAGGAAATGGAACAGATGGGTGTCCTCTGATGTCATCAGAAAATGGTGCTGTTTTAAAATTCTGGACAAATGCAAAACAAACGCCTTGCTGTTCATATAAATCAAAAAACTCAATTTTAAAAAGCAACAAAGTGTCATTAATACAATAAGTTGTATCATTTGTTAAAGAAACGACAAATTTTTTAAATATATTCATCCCAAGCGAAACACAGTTTTAGCAAAGTATTTGGGAGCCAAACTCTCTACATTATGCGAGACAAGAGGGTTGGGCCGTCACGTAGTAGAAGCATCAAAAGCCTTATATTAAGGAACTCGCTTTTGAATTCATTTGAGGAATTGTATCATTTTACAAAAGCACGATATAGATCTTCAAAAAGGATCAAGCCTTATCAACACTTAAATCATGTGCCTTGAAGAGAAAATAAATAAAGCCGAAGAACTATTTAAAGCGATTTTTGAAAAAGTTTAAGTTATCTGCGATCAAATCGAGGTTCCAATCAGATTCAAAATGTTGAAGATTACTACCGAGTTGTAGGTTACATTCCTCTTATTGAATTCATTTTAGAAGATCTCAAAACACGTTTCCCAATAGATCTCCTAAATGTATTGAACATACCTAAACTTCTACCTCAAAGTGTAATCAAGTCAAATACAGATACAAAACTTTTAAAATCACAACTAGCTGATGAACTGATTATGTTTGATAAAAGAGATAGATAAACACCTACTAACATCTAAACTTGAGTCTGAACTGTTGCATTTGCAACAAACATGAAAAATATCTAAAAATCTATCAGATAACATTGTAGATGCTTTAATAAACTGTGATAAAGATATCTACCGAAATCTAAGAAAAATATTAAAAAATTTTCGTTTCAATGCTCGCCAGCAGGGCAAGTTTAAAATGGCACGAGAAATGGCTGGCAAAATGCACGAAAAAGTATAAAAAATGGCACAAAATGGCAAAAATAAACATGTTATTTAAGAATCTTTTTTTTTATTAAGTTTTTTTTGTAAGTACAATAGTATGTTTCTTCAAATTGTCAAAAAAAAAAAAAAAAAATTCTGGGGGCAAAACGCAAGATTTTTGAAGTTGTTTTTAATACATTTTTGATCTATTTTTTGTTATAAAATTCTGTTTAATAAAGAAATATTTTTATAATATTTGTCACAAAATTTTTTTTAACAGGGAAATGTTATTAAAGAACGACGTTTAAAATTCTTGTGTTTTGAGTCTTCGATTTCTAGAACACCCCTGATAATTTCCTGTTATCACATAAAACAGTTCTATATATGACAAACACTCTTTCAACATCGCAATATGTAACTGGAGCATATTTGAACACTAAAAGTTCAGATGGAGACAGATTGTCAATAAATTCATCCATCTTACTTTCATTAAAACAAAACTGTAAGAAAATCGATTAAAACACTTTTTTAAAATTGAAATGCCAAGCCATATAGATTTTTCAGGAGTATTGAACAATTTACCACATGTATTACGATCTAAAACGTTTTTTAAACTTTTCAACAAAATCTTTTGTATTGACATCTTGTATTATTTTCATTAGCACTATCAATTAAGCCAAAGCTTTCATTCATAGAAATCCCTTTCGTTTGTAACTTCAAGAGGCTTGAGCAGATGCATTGAAAGAATTTTTTACGTCCGATTTTTGCATTATTCAGTTAGCATTTCGAATAGATTCTGCCTTATATTCGCTAAGCTTATTTAAAATTTTTTTTCTATGCTGCAAAAAGGTATTCTTTAGCAAGCTGGACCAAAAATTGCTTTTTAAAAAAATAATTGAAGAAATAGCAAAAATGGCATATGCCATAAAAAACTTGCCCTACTCGTCAGTAATGCGACGAGAGAGAGTTCATTTCCTACCCGTCGTCTAATAAAAACATGGCTCAGACCAACAATGACAGAAGAAAGACTGTACTATCTAAATTTGCCTGCTATTCTGCTATTCTCAAGATCTCTTTATTAAGTGAGAAAACCTTATAATTAAAAATACAATTATTCTTGGTTAGTATGTATACTAGTACTAAAAAAAGTACTTATGTTCTAGTGTTATAAAGTGTTGTAACAATGAGGCAATGTTTACTTAGTAATAGATACAGAGTCATAAACGACTGTAAACATAAAATCATTATTACAACATCTCCCTTTTCTTATAATTAAACTTATATTTATTTTAAATACCTTTTTGGTAGTCGACAGACCCTACCACTTTTAGTGACATATTCATTAACAATATTTTCATTTACATGTTCATTTGGATTCTCATTGACAATATTTTCATTACATTTTCCATTTAGGCTTTGATTAACATTCTTATTTATATTTTCATTTACATTGTCATTTAGGTTCTCCTCAAAATTTTCATTTGGACTTCTAGTGACATTCTCATTGACAATATTTCCATTCACATTTTCCTTAATATGTTGCCTATTTCTCCTGTAAGTTGCACCCTCATGGTCCCGTATAATATAAGATCTAGGCTCCTTGCAATCTCCTAGCACGGTACCAGGGTACCATAAAGACGTTGGTGTTCTCTTAAACATAATTTTTCTACCTACTTCTACCGGTTTCAAATTTCTCGTTGTTTTGTCATACCTTCTAATCATTTTCCCTCTCTGCTTATCAATTTGCCTAACAATTTCCTTTGTATTAATAATTCTCTGCCCTAAATTGGTCGGAAGGCAAGGTAATTTAGTTCTTAAAATCCTTCCCATTAACATTTCCGATGGACTTGGAAAATTCCCCCTACGCGTTGATCTATAATGTAACAGAGCCGTATAAGGGTCAGACGAATTTTCCCGACATTTGTTCAACATTTTCTTGACTGTCTGTATTGTACGCTCTGCTAGGCCATTGGACCTAGGCAGATACGGGCTTGAGGTGACATGGTCTATTCCCCAATTTCTACAAAAATCTGAAAATTCCTTGGAATTAAAAGGGGGTCCATTATCCGATATAAACACAGCTGGTATTCCATGCCTGGCATAAATTGATTTTAGCTTAGTTATAACTTGGGTACTGTTATAACCCGAATCCAAGATATCAATTTCTACAAATTTAGAATAGTAGTCTACCACTAACAAATACATTGTTTTGTTAATTTCAAAAAGATCACACCCAATTTTGTACCAGGGTATTGTTACAATCTCATGAGGTAACAATTCCTCCTTTGCATTAGAGTTTTGATATTTCCTACAAATTTCACAGTTCGATACCATCAAGTCTATATCATGATTAATATTTGGCCAGAAAATTGATTCTCTAGCTAAATTCTGACAACGTTGCACACCCATGTGCCCTCATGTATATATGCCAACATCTCTTTTCTAAGACCTTTCGGTATTAAAATTCGATTATGCATCAGTAAAAGACCGTTTAGTTCTGTTATTTCATTTCTTATAGGAAAATATGGAAATAATATTGGATTTGTCTTCTTTTTCTCATTGGGCCAACCCGTTTTTATACATTCAAGTAAAACTTTAAATACTTCATCTGTCTTCGTTGCCTCTCTAATTTTCTCAACCGCAACGTCAGTTAAACTGTTTTGAGACAAAATAAAATTACAGTGCAGATCTATTTCCTGATTCATGTCCAATAAAGTGTTTTCTTTAAGTGGAGCTCTTGAAAGCGTATCAGCAATATAAAGATGTTTACCCGGTTTGTATACTACCTTTATATTGTATGTTAATAATCGTAACATGAATCTTTGCAAACGAGCTGGAATTTTATAAAGTGGTTTTTCAAACAAAGTTACCAATGGTTTATGATCAGTTTCTACTGTCACCTGTAAACCATATACATATTGGTGAAAACGAGTACACTCAAACACAATCGCAAAGAGTTCCTTTTCTATCTGAGCATAATTAGACTGACAATCAGTCAATGAAGCTGATGCAAAGGCAATTGGATTATCTCCATGCATAATTGTGGCTCCCACAGCGAATTTAGATGCGTCCACAGACAATTTTATTTGTTTTTTAGGGTCAAAGTAGACCAGAATTGGTGAATTAGTTATTTCGCTCTTCAAATTTAGGAATTCGTTGTCCTGCTCATAACTCCACTGCCACAAAACATTCTTTTTAAGAAGTTCTCTCAAATTTTTAGTCTTAGCCGACAAATTTCGTATAAAAGAACCTAAATAATTAACCATTCCTAAAAACCTTTGAAGATCCGCAACATTTGCCGGCCTTGGCAACTCTGCGACTGCCCTGATCTTCTCATCATCCGGTTTAACACCCTCGCCATTAAAAATGTGTCCAATAAACTTTATTTCCGTTCTCAAAATTTTAGACTTTGATTTGTTAAATTTTAACCCAACATCTTTCGCTCTATTTAAAACTCTTTCCAATATCACATTATGTTCCCCTATGTTCTCAGCATGAATGAGAAAATCATCCATATAGATGATAAGTCCCTTAATATCACCGAATAATCTCACCATTTCCGAGTGAAATATTTCCGGTGCCGCATTAATGCCAAATGGCAAACGCAAAAATCGATATCGTCCCATAGGCGTATTAAAAGTACAAAGCTTCGATGACGCCTCATCTAACGGAATCATCCAAAACCCTGAACTAGCATCCAGACTACTAAAAACTTTAGAATTTGTCAATTGAGACCTACACTCATCGATATTCGGGAAACTAAACCTCGGTCTAACAATAACCTTATTCAAATTCCTTGGATCAAGGCACAAACGTAGGTCACCATTAGGTTTGGTTACTAAAACTATCGAGTTTACCCACTCCGTCGGTTCATTTTCCTTAGTAATCACATTCAATTCTTCCATTCTATTTAATTCCTTTTTTAAAGGTTCAAAAAGAGCTATTGGGACCCGACGCGGTGCTTCTACTACAGGTTCACTATTCTCAATTAACTTTAAACTACATTTTTTTTAGCTCACCAAGACCATTAAAAATCTCCTCGTATTTTTCAAAAACTGAATCTATATTTATAGAATTAATAGTTTTGATTAAATTTAATCGTATAGCTAAATCTAAACCGATTACATTTCTACAATCCATTCCTAATACGTAAAAGGTTGATAAACATTTTGTTTTATTGTAATTAATATTCAAATTAATTTTTCCCATAACCGGGAGTTTTTCACCACTAAAAGTTAGTATATTACTACAATTATTAGTACATATTTTATTAATTTTTAAAATACTTAAGGTTTTTTCCGATAGTAGATTGGCTTGCGCTCCGGTGTCCACTTGAAACATCACCATCTTGTTGTTGATTTCTGCTTCCACATTCCAATCACGAGATGTACCAGTACTATTTTTTACAGTACCAATAAAAAGATTATCTTCGTCTTCATCGTCATTTTCTACAGCTTTTACGTATTTGTTGTAGTTTTTATTGCTGTAGTTACTATTGTACTTTTTATTGTTATCGGTATTCTTGTTGATGTGATTTTTCGCAAAACACATTTTTGCAAAGTGATTTAACCTACCGCAAAGATGACATCTTACACCTTCTGCTGGGCATTTATCATGGCGATGTTGACCACATTTTCCACACCTTTGTTGCTGTTGATAGTTGTTAGACTTGTTAAATTTTTTCAAACCACATATATTTGACGAGTTGTTGTTGTTGGCATGGGACACTTCTATTGCTGTAGCATTTTCTCTAGCAGCTTCCATGCTTTGTGCTATTTGGAGAGCCTTTCCCCACGTAATTTCCCCATCAGCTAACAATTTTTCCTTTATTTTTAAGTAGTTTTGTGATAAACCACAAATAAAAATGTCTTTCACTAGACCTTCACGTAGCTCCGCAAATTCACAAGTGTTACTTAAGTTTTGTAACTGTGTTGCATATTGCAAAATGGTTTCTCCCTCCATTTGCTTTCTTGTAAAAAACGAGTGACGCTCCATGGCCGTATTTTTCTTCGGAACAAAATAATTTTCCAACTTTTTCCACAAATCCTCATATTTCACGACATCTATGTATGTCTATATTAAAGGAACTTACTATTTGTACGGTAGACGGTCCTAGATGATGTAAGAGCAATGCTACTTTCCGTGTTTCCGCCTGTGACTCCAACGCTGACGCCCTCATAAAAATTTTAGAATTTTGGCTCCAAATTTTCCATTCCACGGATAAATTTGGTGCATTAGTATTTAGTGGCATTATTGAGGAGATCGACATCGTTCCTTCAACTTCAGTTTTTGGTTCTATTACGAATTTTGCTTCCTTCTCAGAACCCGTCATTAAAAAAAAACGTCTCTAAATAGTTTTATTTTACGTTTGTTGGTTCTCCACTATTTTCTTTTTCTCGTGTTAATTTTATTAACTTTTTTTTATTTTATTTAAAGGGAACCAGTTTCTACTAAACTTTTTTTTATATATATATTTTCACACCTGACACCATGTGCTATTCTCAAGATCTCTTTATTAAGAGAGAAAACCTTATAATTAAAAATACAATTATTCTTGGTTAGTATGTATACTAGTACTAAAAAAAGTACTTATGTTCTAGTGTTATAAAGTGTTGTAACAATGAGGCAATGTTTACTTAGTAATAGATACAGAGTCATAAATGACTGTAAACATAAAATCATTATTACAACAACGAGGAAATCATAAATTGCTACTTGCTACTCTTATATTTCATTTAACCTTATTGTTGAGTTTTTTTTAATAAATATACACATATTAATTTTAATAAACTTTTAAAAACAAATTTTTTACTTTTTTGTATCAAAAAAAATTTCCCCCCCCCTAAGGCTCGAGCTGGATCCGCGCCTGTTGTGCGTTATACATATACAGGGGTGTGCTGGAAATCGCAAACGCAAAACGCAAGAATTTGGAAGTTGTTTTTAATAAACATTAAACCTAATTCTTATAATTTTTGGTTTAAAATCCTGTTTAAGAGGAAAATATGTGTTTAATATTTGTCATAAAATTCTTTTTTTATAGAAATCTTATTAAAAAACGACGTTTTAAATTCTTGCGTTTTACGTTTGCGATTTCCAGCACACTCCTGATAGTGACTTCGCGAATAAGCAAAATACGTTACAAATAAATAAAGCAGAACGGTTGTGTGTTTAGTAACAAAACAATAGCAACATTGATGTGCGTTATACATATAGTGACGTCGCGAATAAGAAAATTACGTTGCAAATAGATAAACTATAACGGTTGTGTGTTTGAACATTTTCGTTAACAGATTTGTGACTGCAGGCGACAAGCGTTTGTAAACGAATATTATTTTACTCTTGCGAGTAAATTCAGAGTGGATATATTGACTGATAATTCTGTGAGTACAATTTTATTATTTTTATAAATACAATGGCAGCTTCTATTAAAGGCTTGCAATCAAAACGTCGTGTGGAAAAATCCTCAATTTCTCGAGCTTTGACATTTGCGCAGAATCCACCTGCTGAAATTAGTTCTGCTCAAATTGAAGCCCGTTTAAGTCGTTTAGACGCCGCTTATGATGAATTAAAAGAGCTAACTAAGGAACTCTACAACTTTGATGAGGATAAGGATTTTACAGATCCTGAAGATGAGTTTACTGAATATGGGGGTAAATATTTTACAGCCAAGGGGATTTTTAGAGAGATGTTGGACGCATGCGGTCCTCGCGAACCCTTCCTGAACCACACGATGCTTTTTATCGATTAGCTGAACAGCAATCAACGTTGTTAAATAGGTTAGACTCACCCCTAAATGTGCGAAATGGGGATAATGATTTACCAAAGATTCGTATTGAGCCTTTAACTGGCAACTACAAAGATTGGCCAGCCTTTAAGGATATTTTTAATAGCGCAATTAATTCAAAGCCCAATTTAACAAATACACAAAAATTTCATTATTTGAAGTCCGTGTTGAAAGATGATGCGGCTAATCTCATCAAACATATGCAGGTTACGGATTTATCTTATTCTACTGCATGGGATCGTCTCAAGGGGCGTTATGACCGCCCGAGGCATATCGTCAATTCGTATATAGAAACATTTATGGCTCTTTCAGCAATGAAGGGGGAAAATCCTACCGGTTTACGCAGAGTTTCTGATATCTCAAATGAGGTAATTAGGGGTTTGGAAGCTATTGGTTATGAGGAACGTGATCACTGGTTAATTTATATTCTTCAGACTAAAATAGATGCTGACTCTCGTAGAAGATGGATTGAAAACACACGTGATGAGCCTAAGCCTACAATCTACTCATTTCTAAAATTTTTGGATCAACGTTGTGAGGAAATTGAACTGGGCGAAAATGCAGATAAGAAGAACAATAGCAAATCGAGTAATTCAAAACGAAATACCTCTGCCACACTGGTGGCTACAAACAATAATATGGGCTGCACAAACTGTCGGTCGGGTGAACATTTTCTACAGAAATGTCCACAATTTTTGTCGTTGTCTGTAAATGAACGCCGTAAATTTGTAAAAGAAAAACATTTATGTTTCAATTGTTTGCGTGCCGGACACACTGTCTACAGTTGTAAATCAAAAAATAAATGTCGCTCGTGTCAACGTACTCACAATACTCTTCTTCACAATTTACAACCAACGAGTAATGGTCAACAGGACAATTTCCCTTCTGGATCGGGTATCGTAAATTCAACAACGGGAATCACTCCACAGGTAGCAGTGAATACCCTGGTTTCGCAGTCTGGTCCGACAAATACGGGTCAACTTGGCTTTGGACGCATTTTACCTACTGCACTCGTTAACGTTCGTAATCATGCGGGAAATCTTATTGCTTGCCGTGCTTTGCTTGATACGGCATCGGAATATTCATATATCTCAGAGGATTGTATGAAACGTTTGGGACTACCACGTAATGCATCTCGGATGCCGCTTGCGGGTATCCAATCCATCAAAGCTGATCCAACAAGTGGACACACAACTATTCGGGTTATATCCAGACAATCTCATAGATGTGTCGATACTTTCGTACATGTTTTAGGACATATCACGACTTCTCTACCCAGATCTTCCGTTAACAATTTTGACTCGCATTTGCTTTCTGATCTTTCTCTTGCTGACCCACAGTGGCATCGCTCATCGCCTATTGATATCTTATTGGGAGCGGATGTGATCTGGGATATTTTGTTGATGGAGAAACGGAAAAATGAGCAAGGTAAAATCGTTGCGGTTTCCACAATTTTTGGTTGGGTGGTAACGTCTGGCGTATTATGGCGCGACAATCACGTACCTACAACTTTATTGACGTTGGCTGAGATTGACCAATCGATTCGTGCATTTTGGGAAATCGAGAACTGCTCTGATACTAATCAAAAGAAGGATGAGGAATCTATTATCGTGGAACATTTCAAGAAAACTCATAGCCGCAGCGCTGACGGAAGGTATATTGTTGAGCTTCCGTTCAAAGAAGATGATGTAACATTTGCTGATACGCACAAGGGTGCAATTACGCGTTTTAACGCTACGGAACGTAGGCTATCAAAAAACCCTACTCTACAATCCCAGTACATCAACTTTATGAGAGAATACCAGGCTTTGGGCCATATGAGGGAGCTCAACCTGGATGAAATTAATGTCCCTGATGAACGCGTTTATTACTTGCCACATCACCCTATTGTTGGGCTCAAATTAAGAGTGGTTTTTGATGGATCGTTTAAAGATGCCGCTGGAATCTCTTTCAATGAAAAATTATACATTGGACCGGCAATTCAACGCAATTTGTTTGCAGTATGCCTTAGATTTCGCCTACACAAATTTGTATTTTCAGCAGACATTATCAAGATGTTTCGCCAAATTTGGGTAGCTCAGAAACACCAAACCTTCCAACGAATTATTTGGAGAGAACGTATTAATGAACCCCTAAGATATTTTCAACTATGTACAGTCACCTACGGAACTGCCTCCGCCCCGTTTCTTTCGATTAGGGTGCTTGAGCAAATAGCTAGTGATTATAAAACAACTCATTCTAACGCATCTAGAATTCTACTCGAGGATTTTTACGTGGATGACGTATTGACTGGAGCTTCATCAGAACAACAATTATTGGAAAATAAAAATGAACTGGTCGATCTGCTCTCACAAGCGGGTCTGCAATTGAGCAAATGGGTGTCCAACAGTGACACGATTACATTATCCGATGATAATACACCAAGCTTTTTAAAGGGAGATGACGATAAGTCCACAAAGGTTCTGGGCATTCATTGGTATTCGAGGGAAGATCTCATCGGCTACAAAATTAATTTAGAGAATACCCAACAAGCTACCAAGAGAAGAATCTTGTCTGACGTTGCGCGGATTTTTGATCCACTTGGTTTAGTGTCTCCAGTCGTGGTAAAGTTTAAGATTCTGTTCCAAGAATTGTGGCTCATGAAACTAGGATGGGATGACCCTCTGCCCGCAAGTTTGGCAAACCTATGGCTAGATTATAGAGAGGATTTAAGAAAACTCGACAAATTAAAGTTGCCTCGCTTTACACAGAATCATAATTCGGAGATCACATTGCATGGGTTCAGTGACGCCTCGATGAAGGCGTACTCGGCAGTCGTTTATTGTGTTGTAAAGGATAATAAAGGTGATGTTCATGTCTCGTTGATTGCGTCAAAAACTCGTGTTTCGCCCCTCAAGCTACTTTCGTTGCCTAGATCAGAGTTATGTGGAGCCCTACTACTCACGCGGCTAATGAAGTCTATCAGAGTCTCACTGCCACATGACACTGTTAATTTATATGCCTGGTGCGACTCAACAGTTGTACTAGCTTGGCTATCTGTACAGCCGGTCAGACTCAAAATATTTGTGGGCAATCGTACATCGGAGATCTTGGAGACTCTTCCGCGACGCTGCTGGGAACACGTGGGGACAAAGGACAATCCCGCGGATCGTGCTTCTCGAGGTCTGATGGTTGACCAACTGTTGGATCACGACCTATGGTGGTCAGGTCCATCGTTTTTGAAGAATATTGAGCTTCAGGATATAAATGCTTCTCAACTTACGTACAACCGCCCTGAAATGGAAGCCGAGATGAAATCTACTGTATCCAACATAACTACTCAACAAGAACAAACAGAACACCCTTTGGAAGGGGTGCTTGCAAGAACTTCCACCTGGTGGAAATTATTACGTATCACAGCATACGTCAGACGGTTTATAAACCTACGCATTTACGGAATCAAGAATCCAAATCGCTTTCTAACCTTTGATGAAATCGCAAAGGCTAAAATCACTTGCCTCAAAATGGCTCAGGGTTATTTTTTAACGGAACGGTCTAAATTGGAGCGTGGTTTGGATTTAGGTAAAACATCACAATTGTTACGGCTATCTCCATATATTGATCCCCTAGGACTCCTCAGAGTCGGCGGTCGAATACAACACTCAGAACTTTCTGATGAAATACAACATCCTATAATTCTTCCGAGAAAACACAAGATATCTTATCTAATAATTGAGGAGCAGCATATTCGGAATTTACACCCAGGTGTATCCGCATTATTTGTTATAATTCGTCAACAATACTGGGTTCTTGGTGCCAGAAACTTAATCCGACAAATTACTCACAAATGTTTGAAATGCTTCAGGCAGGCGCAACATACAACACATCAGCGGATGGCCGATCTTCCTTCAGTACGCGTTCGGCAGGCCTTTCCCTTTCAAAATACTGGATGTGATTATGCCGGCCCGTTCATGCTCAAACTGCACTCTGGTCGCAATGCTAGAACATCGAAAGGCTACATATGTTTATTCGTTTGTATGGTGACCTCTGCAATACATTTGGAGTTATCAACTGACCTCAGTACCGAATGTTTCCTGGCCGCATTACGCCGTTTCATGGCTCGACGCGGTAAATGCTCTACAATATTTAGCGACAACGGTAAGAATTTCGTTGGTGCTAAGCGAACCCTAAATGAGTTATATCAGCACCTGCAATCTGAGGAGCACAATGAAATCATGGCAGCAACTTTGGCTTCAGAGTCTATTAAATAGATTTTTACACCACCATATTCACCACACTGGGGTGGTATTTGGGAATCTGGCGTTCGCTCGGTGAAGCTACATTTACGCCGCGTTATTGGCAATAGTATCCTGACATTTGAGCAGATGAACACGCTTTTGGCTCAAATTGAGGCCGTTATAAATTCCAGGCCATTGGGGTACGCCCCAGACACTGAAGCTAACTATCTTTCTCCCTCTCATTTTCTAATTGGCAGGTTAACTACCATGGTACCTGAGGGCGATCTCACTGACTTACCTCCAAACCGACTCGACTACTGGCAACATGTACAGTGTATGTACCAAGGCTTTTGGAAGCAATGGAGCAGGGAATACCTTACTTCCCTCCAACAACGCCCAAAATGTTGCAAGATTCAGCCTACTGTGGGAATTGACTCACTGGTGCTGGTCAAAGGTGACCGAACTCCCCCATCCACATGGGTTATGGGTCGTGTAATTGAAGTGTTTCCTGGAGCTGATGGTTTGGTTCGAGCGGTCAAGATAAAAACCTCCAGGAGAACAATGACCAGAAACATTACTAAGATTGTAAAACTCCCCGTGTGCTGAAACGTTCTTTCAGGGGGGCCGGGATGTTGAGGAACATTCCCAAGAATGCAACCCTGCTCGTATGATGATTGCTGATTTGTAATTTCTTTTGCTTTTCATTTATTTAGGTCAGTCTTAATTCGTTCTTTTACCTTTGCACACAAGTGTTACAGTCCACTACATATTAATAAAACAAATTAATTATTAAATAAAGCATTTGAATTTAACGTTTAAAAAACCTAACAAAAAGTGTTTAATTTCGAACTATTCATCAACATTTTGTATTCGCGAAAATAACTTTGATATGATTAATTATTGTTAGTTCATATTTAATATATGAAGATTCAATAAATAATATAGCAAAAAAAAAAAGGTCAATAAAATATTTCCTTGTTAAAGGAAATATCACATACAATAATATTGCAAGTGTATGGGCTGCTTTAGAGGTAAAATCACCAAAAAACTATAATTTTTTCCTCAAATCTGCGCCAAGATTTGAACATTCTTCAAAACACATTTAATTCCTTTTATTTAATAAACGTTATAACAATTTATTTCAAAATATAAGGCCAATGAAATACGAAGAGGGTTTAATTACTGAACTAAAGAAGTGCATACAAACAAAAACAATTACTGCCATACATACTACAGCAGAAGACTTGTTTAGATACGGTAGAATCATAAAGATACATTCAGTACCTCCAATTTCGTACACACAACAACAACGTTAAGAGATGTAACACAAAGAGAGGAACAAGTTAAATTAGTACAGAAACACACGATAGAGCATATATATGCTACAGGAACAATATACAAGAACTATTGGAACAGTACTACTGGCCAGACATGAGAAAACACTGTAAGGCATTTAATAAGAAATGTTTCGCTTTTTTATACGGGAAATTCGAGCGTAATCCCACGGGAGAACCATTACAACCTTCGGACATACCCGAACAACCAGCGAATACATGCACATGGATATTTATTTTAATGAACATAAAATGTACCTGGTAGCAATAGATAAGTTCTCTAAATATATAACTATTAAAGAAATAGAATCAAAAACAGATATGGACAAAAAGGTAGAATTTCTTATTATAATAATTTTCCGAATTGTAAACGACAGCTGTGTATAAAATACAACATTAGCAAGGTACAAACACCAGTCTTCAGATCAAAGGTCAGGTTGAACGAGCGCACAACTCAATATCAGAATTAGCAAGGATACTAAAAATAAACAATGAAACATCGGCTACTGAAGAATTATTCACATCTGTAAAAGAATTAAACAACAAAACTCATAGTGACATAGGAAAAAATCCTAAGGACATACATTTTAATCTAATTAATTATAACAAAGAAGACATAATTAAAAATTTAGAAAACGCTTCAGAAAAAACTATGCAACGTCTTAACCAAGGAACTTAACATAGAATATTCAAGACAGGAGATCAAATACTCGTTTCAAGAACGAATATCAGCAGTAAAAGTGACAGCCGTTATAAAAAACATATAGTAAAGGAAGATCGTGAGGACACAATCTTAACTGAAGGAGGGAAAATAATTCATAAAAATGACATAAAAAATTATGTACTCACCAAAGATGAGAACGATATCCCTAACATCGCTAGTAATGGTCATCGCAACCGCAGCAGTAATCCAAGCGAAATAATTTAACAGGACAGAAATATATATTGACGAGGAGTGATGATGTACTGCTATTCGACAAATACTAATACTTGTTTCACGTAACCAACCTAACAAAAATATTCACGCCTTATAGACAAGTGCTTAGAAGAGCAAACTTGGATTAAAAAAATTCTGGCGGATCAACTTACGGAGCACAGAATTCAGAAAAGTGGAATTAATTTTTTATGATCCGTGCTAAAATTTATCACAGGTATCCCAGACCACGGCGACGTTATAAAAATAGAAGAAGCCATAGAAGCCAATAGAAGAAGCCATTAATCCAATATAAAACAACGAATATTTATCGGAAGCTTTAGACATGGAGGAATCAATAAGAACTCCAATAATCAACATAATGGAATACGCAGATATACACATTGCTAGAACCTACCATACACAAATACCCGTTATTAAATACTCAGTGCGACTATTAGTTTTAAACATGGGAAAATTGTTACTGGCCAGGAAATAGCAAAATGTAAGAAAGACTATATTCGGATCACAAATTGCAAGAATAATTTAGGAACAAATATTTGCAAACGAAACAAGAACACAGACGACAACTGTATAATACAATTACTGAAGAATACAGACGCTAAATGTTCAATTATTCACGAATACAATCAACCCTTATTACAGATTGACGAAGGATTTATATTATGTGACGGGACTCACATTATAAATAACCAGACAACAACAGGAATAACATTAGTAGAATTTACGGACAAGGTAGAAATAAACTAGGTTAGGTTAGGTTCCACGGGCAGCCATCAAAGACAGCTCACTTGGGTCCTTTATTGGTCCCTTTGTGATACCCTGCGCCAATGCCCATCCCTTAGAGCAGTCACTCAGATGGCGTCACTGCAAAGTCCAACCACCTCGTCTTCCTAGTGAAGAGAAGGAGCGATTTCAGTTCCATCCCAGATAGATCCCCCAAACAGGCAAACACCGGTTCCCCCAGGCATTCCACCCTTATACCCCGCAGTCCAGGGCAATGACAGAGAAAGTGGAGCACAGTCTCCTCCTCCTCCTCGTTCTGACAACTTCTACAGTAGTCGTAAAATTCCAGACCCATTCTCCTAGCATGAGTCCCCACCGGCCAGTGTCCAGTTACAACCGATATCACAGTCCTAATCTGGTTTCTGCTAAGCCCAAGTAGAGAGCTAGTTCTCCGTCCATCATATCCAGGCCAAAGGATCCTGGATATCGAGCAGGTGGATTCACAGGTCCACCGCGTCTGCGCAACTCTATAGGACTCGCGCCCTATAAGTGATTTACATTGAGCCATTGGAAGGCCAATGAATTGGTCAATGAATGCATCATCCATGCGACCACCCTGTTTGGCCAGCTCGTCTGCTACCTGATTACCCGGGCACCCAGTGTGCCCCGGTATCCATATTAGCGTTACCCTTGAATGTTTCGCAATCTCATCCAAAGACATCCGACATTCTACAGTTAACCTCGATGTCGTGTAGACACCCGCTAGGGAAGCAAGGGCAGCCTTGCTGTCAGTAAATATACGTATATCTCCCGATATGCGATGATACCTCAGCCAGTTTGCCGCCCGCCTTATAGCCGAGATTTCCGCCTGCAGGACACTACATCCATCCGGCAGGCGAAAGGAAACCTTCACATCCAGTTCCTCTATGAAGAAACCTCCGCCGACCCTCTCACCTTTCCTCGAACCATCAGTGTAGACCCCTAGGGTCGGTTCACGGAAAGTATCCAATAGCACACTGCTGTGCGCCATTTGCACCACGAACCCCGCACCAAAGAATGGCACCGGGGTGCAGTAATCCACTACATCAGGGACAATCGTACGTTTGATTATCCCGGCGTGTCCAAAGTCACGTGTTGACCAGCTATTCACCGCGTGCAGCCGCGTCGCCGAACAAAGAGCCAACTGTCTGGCCATTATATCCACCGGGAGCCAGTTCAGTATCGTGAACAGCGCCCTTGTTGGAGTAGATCGCATTGATCCCGTAATCATCAACGCGACAAGTCTGTATACTTTCTCAAGCATCGCACGGTGTACGCCCTTATCCAATGCAGTCCACCACACAACGACCCCATAGTACAGGGTCGGCTTTACCACAGCCTCAAAGATCCAATTGACACACCTCGGGCTCATACCCCAGTTCCTGCCGATTGCACCCCTACACGCATATATGGCAACTATTGCCTTTTCCACTCTCATCCGGACATTTAGTCCCCATGACAGCCTGCTATCCAGAACCACGCCCAGATATTTCGCACTTTGAGATATCCGAAGCTCAATTCCATTCAACCTCGGAAGCCTAAAGTCCTCGGTCTTATACCTCCTCGTGAAGAGTACCAGTTCCGTCTTAGACGGATTTACACCCAGACCGCATGATGCACTCCAGGTACTGAGTATCTTCAAAGCAGCCTCCATACACTGGGACATTACGCCCAAATGCCTTCCTGAGATGGCCACTGCAACATCATCAGCATACGCCACCGTTTTGATCCTCATGTCGTCCATCCTTGTTAACATGGTGTTCATAGTCAGGTTCCACAATAGTGGGGATAGAACTCCCCCTTGGGGAGTACCCCTGTTCACCAGCCTCTGAACACTGGTTTCACCTATCGTAGAACAAATGACCCTATTCCGTAGTAGATTGTCCACAAATCCACATATGCCAGCGTCGATCCCCAGACTCCTCATGGACATCACGATAGAGTCCGGGTTGACATTGTTGAAGGCCCCCTCTATGTCGAGAAAGGCCACAAGTGTGTACTCCCTAAATTCGAGCGATCTCTCAATGGTTCCGACCAGAGAGTGAAGAGCCGTCTCAACAGACCTGCCCCTTGTGTAGGCATGTTGAGAGGCAGAGAGTAAGTCCCTTGGGATGGTCATCCTCAAGTGTATATCGATAACCCTCTCAAGAGTCTTAAGAAGAAAGGATGAAAGACTAATCGGTCTGTAATCCTTCGGCTCGGTGTGAGAAGCCTTACCCCCTTTGGGTATAAAGACCACCCTGCACAGGGTCCATTTCACGGGAAGATACGAAAATCTAGCGCATCCCCTGTATATGGCCAACAACCAGGGTATTATCAGGGTCGAATTCCTCTGCAGGTCCGCAGGAATTATACCGTCCATACCCGGAGATTTGTATGGGCTAAAGCTATCGATAGCCCACTTAATCCTATCGTAGTCCAATGGTATGGACATAGGAATAGGAGTCGCCTCCCGCGACCGATCCCGCAATCCCCATTGGGAGTTTCCAGGAAAGTGAGTATCAATCAACACTTCCAGTGTTTCCTGACTATTCGTGGTCCAACTACCATCCGATTTCCGGACGTACGTCGGGACAACCGGGCTCGAGGCCATTACCTTACGTAAACGGTTCGTCTCAGAGGATCCTTCCACGCCGCTACAGAAGTTCCTCCAAGCAACCCTTTTCGCCGATCTAACCAGATTTCTGAACCTATTCAATGATGACTTATAGTCCGCCCAGTTTCCATGGCGCTTTGCCACATTGAACAACCTACGACAGTCAATTCTTGCCTGCGCAATGTCAGGATCCCACCATGGTGGTCGGTTCCTACCCCTGCGCACCCTTGGTCTACATGCCAAGGAAGTTGCCAACTGCAGTGAGTTCGAAAGCAGATCCACTGCTGCATCGATCCCCCCGATATCATTAACCCCAGGAGGGTCAGATAGAGACCGGACCAGAGAGGAGTACTGAACTCCCCAGTCCGTACGTCTCCTGTTTAATATAGCCATCGATCCTGAAGACCTAAGCCCTAGCCTAAATTCCACATATCTGTGATCAGAGAGCGAACAGTCATTCGACACCATCCAGCCCTCGATCATATCGGTGTGGTCTATACTAACTAGCGTGACATCAAGAACCTCACACCTATTTGCAACAACAAACGTAGGCTCACAGCCCCTATTTACTACTCCTAAATTATGATTAATAATAAAGGAGAATAGTGACTCACCTCTTACATTTGTATCCGTACTGCCCCATATAGTGTGGTGCGCATTAGCATCGGCACAGATTATCACCGGTGTTCCAGTGCTCGCGGCCTTCAAAACTGCATCACGGATGAGCCCGTTGGGTGGGTCCTGCCCGTGGTCATGCGCCATATACGCCGAGACCATCCAGACTATACCGTCCGGTGTCTCAAGGGCAATAGTTGTAGTATCTTCGTCACTGTAATCAGAAAGAATGAAGATATTCAACGAGTTTTTAGCTAAGACACAAGATCTTATGTTACCTGTACCTTTTGCAAACAATAGCTTGTAGCCTTTGAGGTTAAGTCCGCAAACCCGATTCTTGTGGATCCAGGGTTCTTGGACCATCACGAGCTCCTCCCTTCTTTCTACCACACGGAGAAGCAGTGCAGCAGATGCTGCTTTAGAGTGGTGGAGGTTTATCTGCAGCACCTTCACCATGATCCATTTTGGCGACCACTGTGATGTTGACGTCCTCCTGGTCAGACTCCAGCAGCACGTCCTCATCAACCATATCACCCAAGTGATCAAAGAAGTCACCCACCAATCCTGAGAGAGACTGGGTATCCTCTTTGTCGCTTGAGCCCACGGCATCGTCGCAAGCCATGCTTTCTACAGGTTGCTTGGCCTCACTTACCGATGGAGCCGGATTGCCCTTGTTGTCACTTCGGTAGACACGGAGCAAGATCGTACTAAAACCATAGTAGAGCTTGCCCTGCCTCTCCCTCAGTGGCTCCAAGGATTGCTGGTTAATAACCACAATCGCCGTCCTCGAGGACCCTTCAGCAGCTGAAACCTTCACTACTTTCCAGTCTTGTGTGGGTAGTTAAGGGTTGCAGCACTGAATGATCTTCAAGATCTCCTCAGGCTCAGATGGTTCGGCGGGGATGGTGGCGATTGATCTTGGCCTCCGTGGTATCTCTCCTACTAACACCACGTCAAGCCTGGCACCTTCCCAAACCTCTCCTAATAGTTGGATGGCCTGCTTAAGAAGCAGCGCTGAGCGCTCATCTGCGCAAGCCATCAGCTTCACGTGACCCTGGAACCAGCCGGCGTCATCGCATTGAGGGGGTGGTCCTGGATTCTCCCTGAGGATCGTCCAGAACACACCCATGAGTTTTTGTTTTACCAGATCCCACTTGGTGTGAGAAATGGCACCATTGTCGACACTCCTGTCGATAATGGCTCGAACAAGGTGACCTTTGGCCACCTCGCTGAATGATTTGTTCATCGGTTTCGATGAAGTTTTGGGACGTTTCGTCCCTGGTTGCTGTTTCGTGGCTGCAGCTTCCTCCTCCGAACGTTGCCGTTTAGGCATTGTCACCTTTTCAGGGACTGGAGGGGTAGCACTTGGCAGCCCAGCTATGTAGGCTCTTGCCCATGCCAATGAAGCTTTCTGCTCATTGGTGAGATCTTCGGCTTTCTTGGGGCCGTAAAGATTAATAAAACGCAAGGCAGCACGCCTTGTGTTAGATGCCCTCTTTGTAGGGTTTTTGTGCCAAGGGGACTTTCTGCGGTCGCCGAGTTTGGCGGGGGGTGGTGCAACCTTGGGATTGGATGTTATCATCGTCATCCCTCCTTGCACAGTGGACACATGGGAAGCTGCATTGTTGGACGACTTTGTCGCATTCAACTTGGCAGCACCCGAAGCAGGGGATTTATCCGTTCCAATGACGGAAAGGGCTTGTGCGGCTTTGGAGGTACTTGGAGCGAAGTTCAGGGGTACCTCGCCGCTGTTTTTAGAGCAGCCGCCTTCTGGTCGAGCTGCCTTACCAATTCCGATCGACCTGGGCCGATCTTCCTTGATTGCCTGGGCTGTTACAGCCGTTGGCTTATTCGTCTTGCTGTCCATCGTTGTCCTTGTTCTTGCCTGTTCGTCATCTGTCTTCGTTGCTTGTTTTTGTTGTGTTTGTTTTTGTTGTGTAGAAAGTTTCATGTTTTGGTCCCACGAGTGTAGGGGAATGGAGAGGTCCACCACGTCATAGCCCCCGTTAACGTGGTAAGGGCGTGGTCTATTTGCTGAGGTGCCCAGGTATCAGCAAAGCTCCGTGATAATACAGTCGGTAACCCCTGACTGCAAACCAACCGATAGGCACGGGTCGCATGACACCTCGGTTTAGGGGATGGATAACCTTTCGTCGCCAAGGCCTTTAAAGTTCATTGCCTTCACCTCGGGAGTCGTCAGTTGCTGGCAAACACCCGGGCCAAGACACGTACCACAGCCAAGACTTAAGCCACCACATCGCTTCAAGATTGTTATCCATAATGGTGGTGGAGAAATAAACTACAAAACATATAAAAACATACATGATGGATTGATAAGAGGCAATACACACTAAACATATTGAAAATTTGCAGACAATGAAAATCCTATATGCAGACACAGAATATGCATTTAATTATTTAGACTCATTAAAGAAATTCATTATACCTATAGAGAATAACCCTGTTAGGTCACTTATTTACTCTATAGTAGGTAGGTAGGTAGAAAGGCTGGTGTGAAGTCTCCTTCACACCTTCACCCAGAGACCAGTATGGTCCGTTGTGACGCCTTAATTAGAGATAGAAAGTAGGTGATATAAACAGCGAAAGCACAAGTCAGAAATAAAAGATAGATAGAAAAGAAGGTTTCGGACCAGGCCCGAGGGAAATCCTAACCAACCAAATTCGCCCTACGTGCGGCCAGCACCCAGTCTCCTTTCGCGCAACCAGGCCATCCCCATTACGAATCCTATCAGATTCTCGAGTCCGCAACCCGAGGCATCCCCTAATTCGCCCAGGAATCTACTGCCCAGCCACCTCAGCCTGCTGCCCTGCAACCTGGGACAGTGACACAAAAAGTGCTCAACTGTCTCCAACTCCTCAAGGTCCTCACACAACCTGCACAAGTCTGATCCTATCCTCACCGCCATCCTGCCTATCATGCAGTGGCCTGTGATCATTCCTACATTGTCCTAACGCAGACCCTACTCCTGCCCAGCAGCAACCCCGAATCGGACTTCCTAAGCACCGGCCACAGCGTCCGGGATACCCGGCAGTTCGTTCGGTTCACCCAGGCCCGATTGGTCGCGCCCAGAATCCACTCCCTGATTTTTCCAAAAAAGAAGCCTTACTCTATAGAAACTATAGTGGGAATTATTGTTTGCCTTTACACAACTATGAAAATATTCAAATATTATATACTACATATAAAATACAAACAACTATGAGCTGACGAAAACTTTAAAGTCCTATACAAAAGAGAGATAGAAAGACTACAAGCTAATACAGTTTAATTCGGGCCGATTTATATTAGTAGGGGGAGAGTTAAGGACACACATGTTAATTGTAAGCAAGATCAACGAGAAAAACCCATCTTAGAAATTAAGACACAAAAATACTTAGAACACAAATATGTTTACTTAAGAAAATAGAGATAAGGACACACATGTTAATTGTCAGCAAGATCAACGAGAAAACCCCATCTTAGTTATTAATGGCCAATTTTCAGGATTGATATTAAAACACATTTATTTTTAAAATCTTTTTAAATACAAACTTCTCTTCTTCACTAAAAACTTAAGTGGAACTTAAGTCACCGATGTGGTACACTTAATTTCATGGCCTAACCAATAGGTCTGCTTACCTCTACAACAATTCAACAACACAAAAAACAACAGGCATTTTGCTTGTGTAAAATTCCCCGCCGTTGTCAAAATCTTACTACTACATAGGCGAAACAAAAGGAAAAATGTGTTTTGTGTGCATGTATGTGTTGCAAAAAACAAAAAACGTAAACAAAAATATACACGTATAAGGAAAATGTAAACAACTTTTGATATCGTTGAGGAAAAAACCAAATAAACATCTGGCTTCTTAAGCAGACCTTATTGGATAAACCTTGCTTAATTTCAACTCAAGTATCTATTGTAATATTTAAGCAAGGTGGCCTCAATATCACAACAATACAACAACAACAGGCAAAGCATTAACAGTCAGCTGTTATTTCATAAATAAATACACTTGTTTATATTTTTTTTGTATTAAGTAGTGTTACCATACTTTTATCTTAATTAAATAAGACTTCAAATAAAACGAGAAAAATTCATCTTAGTAATTAAGACACAAAAATTCTTAGAACACTTAAGAAAATAGAGATTAAGATATTTTATTTAAAAAATAGACTCTGAGGAAGATAGTTCCAAATCCGTGCAAGATATTCTTCCGAAGTGACGCAGTGAGGCACTGTTTATTATAACAGTGGCCTTCCTGGACTCTTTAACAGAGTCAGAAACCCTCATTACTTTCCAGTCCTGTGTGGGTAGCTGGGGGTTACTGATCCGTATAAATACCAGGATCCCCTAGGGTCGGATGGCTCAGCGGGGATAGTGGCAAAAGATCTGGGCATTTGCGGTTCATCGGCCAGAGTTGTTTCCTCAATCTTAGCGCCCTGCCAAACTTTCTACAGGGACTCCACGGCATCCTTGTACAGCAGCGCTGAGCGCTCATCTGCACACGCTATCAATTTGATGTGACCTTGATACCAATCGGCATCTTCACATTGTGGTGGTGGCACAGGGTTACCCCTTAAGACATTCAGGAACGCTTAACTAAGTGCGACGACAACCAGTTTCCAGTTCTTGGAGAAAATGGTGCAGTCACTGGCGTTTCGCTCGATGATGACCCAAAAGAGATGGTATTTTGCCACATTTTTGTTCGACCTGTTCTGTTTGCGGACCGACAGCCTTCAGAAGGCCTGAAAGTTGACCGTAGAGGGCCAGCGGACGCACAGACAGCAGCGCCAACTAGGAGAAACATACGCTAATAGACAGGGTGTTGTTCTTGGTTCCTAGCCGGTTTAGACAGTTCTGGCATGTGAGGCCTTGCCGGTCCTAACTAACGTCACTACCTCCAGCATGAGGGTAATCACAAGCATTTACAAAAACAAAAAAAAAATCAAACAAAAATTTATTCCGTACGGAAAGTGCGATCTGTTTCGTACTTTGCTTAAGCAAATGCCAGTTTCATAACATTAACCAAAAAGTTTTCTTTAGTTCAATATGGTTCGACACATATGAATCACACATGTATTCGCACAATTGCATTTTATGGTTGGGCCTTTAAAGTATTAGTTTTTCAATCAAAATACAGCTTAATTAGCAATTGTAAATTATAACATTGTAAAGAATAAATACAGAAAATAAGAGTAAAATGTATTACGTCCATAATAAAAATCCATTTTGAAAGATACTGAAAACAATTTTGCATGAATGAATAAAGATAAATAAGAAATTAAATATTTTCAAAAAGATTATTATTCTAAGATAGCATTGCTGCCAAATTAACTTACATGCATACTTTTTTATATTTAAAAATAACTTTTTAGGTATCCGATGTGCGAATTTGTACGTTTGGTAAAAGGTGTGAATTATATCCAAGAGGTTCAAGAACGGACTAGGGCTGCTGATTCGTCGAATAATCCTGTTTTACCTATGACAATGGATGAAGCTATGAAAACGGAACCTGTAAAGCTTGCACTTGAAATAGGAATCGATGACAATATTTTACGAAATAAAATTCAACAGCAAATATTAGAAACAGGGCGGACATATGAAACAATTGATGATTTACTCAAAGCAGTTTTTGATGAACAAGAAAGTGTAAACTCAGGCTTAGATAATACTTCTCAAACCTGTAGTGAAAGCAATTGTTTAAGTTCTAACCAAAACAATCAGAACGCAGCTTTAAACACAAATAGTGAATCACATTGCAGTGATGCACACATAGAACATGTATTGAGTAGATCATGCGATTCTACATTAACAGCATCGTGCATTCAAAAAATTAATGAAAAAAACACTCCTAAAAGTCTGAGAAGTAAATTAATGTCAAATCAAATGGAAAACTCATCTCAATGCTTAGATATGAACGAAAAAATTGCACCAGATCGTAAATCTCTTGAAGAAGAAAATAGAAAATTAAAAGATGCTCGATTGTGCAAAGTCTGTTTAGATGAAGAAGTTGGTGTGGTTTACTTACCATGTGGTCATTTAGGTATTGTATAGAATTTTTAATTTTATTCCAAATTTGTTTAACCTTAAATTTCTTTGTTAGTAACATGTGTCCAGTGTGCACCTGGTGTAGATCAATGTCCCATGTGCCGAACAATAATTAAAGGGTTTGTAAGAACTTATCTATCATAGATCCAGTATTATTTTTAGAATGCAGCACTATACAAAATTTACTATAGCATGTAATAAAATATTAAGAATTTTTTGTTAGTAAAATAAAATTCTTAATAAAATTATTATTTATAACATATTTACATATTTTTTTTTTAATTTTAATCAGTTGATGCATTAGCGGCCTCCACTCTTGATAGTAAAGTCCCTTGTCGTCCTTGTTAATCTTATTAATTTAGTTAAACACTAAGATTTACATCACTGCAACAACAAAATGTATTAGACTAAAATTTACTACGCTGTGGTTGAAAAATCCAACAAAAACCTGTAGGAAACACGTTTGTTTAATAAGCTAGAATAAAACAGTTAAGGAAAATGTATCTGTCTCTTTCCCTCACTCAGCAACTTCATTAATTTACAATACTAACGAAAAAGCAGATTTGTACAATTAATACGTGAATAAGGTCACATTAGCGATATAGCACAAAGCATACAGATATGAAAAAAGTGACGTATGAAAAATGCCCAAATCATTTGCGAGGGCAGCTTTCGAAGAAAGAGAAAGAAAATGTTTTTTGGTAGTAAAGTGGCAATGTGTAAAAACAGGCCGCTACTATCAACACGAATTGCGTAATCAAAACCAAATATTCAAAAAGGGCAGCTTTCGAAGAAAAAGACAGAAAAAATTACAATATTTTCTGTCTCGTGACGCCTCTGTGTATATAGTCCACGATTTGGCTATAAGCTAAAATTACTGTATAAAACAAAAAAACTAAAAAATGTACTACAGAAACCATGGTGAAATTACTAGAAGGTGGCAGCACTAGGAGTTGTTGTACAACAATACAACAAAAACAGGATAATTTGTTTGTGTAAAATAGTCCATTATGTCAAAAATATGGATTTTCACCACACCAAAATATTATTGTTTTATTGCATACCCATACTGAATATAAACAATAAAGATTATAGATGAACGTTATAAAAAGAATTACATGGACAAAAGCTCGATTCACCCATGCGTTCCGAAAAATATTTTTGACCGGACAAACAATTTTTTACAGAGTGTTCTGCAGAACGATTCACCCATCTCGGAAAATTTGTCCGGACAAACAAAGCTACCATATGGTTTACAGATGTAAACGATTTTACAAAGTGGCAGCACAGTTAGCAAACTATTAGTTCTTCGCAGACTTTTCCATAATATTTAGCATTCACTTCCTACAATAATTGGTAAACATTATGTTATGCATTATTATATTATATTAAAATTTACTTACGACCAATTCCAAGAGATTTTTCTATTTCCGTCCATATATTTTGTTTAAGGTGAGTATTTTTATATGAACGATTGCCCATATCATAAATACATTATCTTCCTGGTTTTTTATTTCTTCTATAAGTTTCAGGGCAATATTTTCTTTAACATCCATCTTTTGTTTAACTTTTTTTTAATTATTCAGCACAAAACAAAAATGTAATATGTGGCAGCTCAATTCAACTTTATTTTGTACAAATTGAAAAAAGTGGCATCTCAGTTCATTTTGTTCGGCACAAGCAAGGCGAATTAAACCAATTCAAGAAAAAACGTTCCGAACAAAATTATTGCTCTCTCTCCCAAAAGTAAAACGTCAAACTCAATATAAAAAAAATTTTGTCCGGACAAAAATTTTGTTCGGAACGCATGGGTGAATCGAGCTGAAGATTAAAATTTTTTTACAGAATTTGATAATCCCTTTTCGATTTATGTGCCGAGTATAGCACGACATGAAATTATGCTACTTGAAAACTTATAAATAAAGGTTAATGAGAAAAAATTAATAGAAATTAGTCTTAAATTTTCTGGTAGCTCACCACACAAAACAACATATGTATACAGAATTACACATAATTTGTTCATCTTTACATAAAATAAAACCCTTCAGCTGTGTTGTATTCGATCACGCCTGCCAGAATTAGCCCCTGATTATGTATTTTACAAATCTTTTAAAGTTTTTATAGATCACTTGATATTGGACAAAATTATTCTTGATTAACTACTTCGTTTTCATAAAAAAACTATTTTTATTCTTTCTGATGTATTTATAACAAATAAATTACAATTTCTACTTAGTAGAAACACGGGTACGCTTGTTCCAATCAAAGTTTACTCCATAATTCATAACACGTTCCTTTTTGGGGTTTTCGTCAGCCTCGACAAACCAACGCCAACAATTTCTTTCATCTACTAAAAATGTATTTAAGTGGCATTACCTCAAAAAAAAACATAAAGGAAGTTCACCATGCATTGAGCAAAAAATAATTGATTCCGTAGTGCTGCCACCTTCTAATTATTTCACCATGACAAAAACGAAGTATGTTTTTTAATAACCTGGGTGCGCTGAATTCGAATCTGGCATCAAGATTGGGCTATCACGTCTTGTTCATTTTTTTATCGCATGAAGCTGGCAATACCGTAAAACAGTCAATACTGACACTATAATTTCGCATGTCAGGAAGATCAGGGAGACTCATGGCCCAACTAGTAGGTCTGCGCGCAACTACAACAATCCAACAATAGAAAAAACAACACGCATTTTGTTTGTGTGAAAAATGATAAAGATGTCAAGAACAAAAGCAATCGTTTGTGTAAAAAATGGTAGAAATGTCAAAAGCAATTGCTACAAAAACAATTGCACGTAAAAAACACAACTCTGCAAAAAATCAGCAGGCATTTCAAGCAGACCTACTAATTGGACCATGGGGAGACTCAAGCTATTTTTGCTTTGTGTGGTGAATATTTGGTTGGAAAAACGGATATGCAATTTCAGAATCATTAAAGTATGCATATTAACATTACTTTGGAAATGGGGGTTTGACGATGCGGCAGGACAAACTGAATATAAACAACCATTTCCCGAAAAATCTAACTTAATTTCTATTAAACTTGTAGATAAAGATACATACATGTTATACAGTTCGGCAAAATCCAGCATAAATACCTACATACATATTTATTTCATTGTTATAATAATTATCGCACTTTTGCACCAAAAACTTTTAAATAATCACCAGAATAAAAAATTTAAACTTGAAACTTCATAAGAATTTGTTTAAGTATCTTACAGCAGAACATCTTTTTAAAAAATTTCAACCTTTGGCCCTCGTATATATTGGGGCTTAAAAGTCTACGGGACGAAGGTCGCAAATTTCTAAAAAAAAAATCTAAGCTAAAAGGCTATTAACAAATGGCAGTGGTTAACACAATCAAAACTAACGAGTAAATACACAACCGTTCATAACTTTTTTTATTAATTGATTTTTTTGAAAAAAAGAATTTTAAAAAAATACTCATCCTAAGGCCCATTGAAAAGGTCTGTGCAAGAAGCCTGATGATCATTGTTTATGTTCTTTTTAGTTGTCAAAAGTTGTTTACATTTTGCTTACATGTGCATGTATACGTTTGTTTACGTTTATGGTATGCCACACCCCAACAAACACGGAGGTTTGATTTCAAATTGAAAATGATTTGAAATCAAACGTTCTCTCAAACGACAAACGTTTGATAATGATTTGAAAATCATAGCGTTCTCAACAAAAATGGGAAATTATTTTCAAATTGAAAAATGCCTTTATTTTCAACTTGCTTTCAAACGTAATTCTCAAATGTTTTTCAAATGTGGATTATAATACAATGTGGAATATAAATAAAACTATTTAATTTTTTTTATTTAAATTTATTATTTATTTAAATAAACTTTGAGATAAACATTCGGTATCATAGCTAAAGGATGAAATAGTGTTCTTTCCTTCCTCTAATTCTTGGAAAGACAAAATACTTGGCTTCCTTTTATTTTGAGGATTGTAGCACCGCGATCGTTCAACAAACTTTCTTCACTTTTCCGTTTTATTATTTTTCTTTTTTTTTCGTATTTTTAATCATTGTAATTTCCCACAAATAATTTTTATTTTTCACAAGAAATAAACTGTTCACTTCATATTAAAATTTATTTTTAATAGTATTGCCAAGTTTATTTTTGATTTGATTTTAAAATTTGACATCAAATTAATAAAACATTTGATATTAAATGTTTATTTTCAAATCATTGTCAATTTTAATTTTAAAGTTAAATCAAACAATTCAAAAACGTTTGAGAATTGCGTTTGATGTCAAATGATAAAGTCATTTCATATCAAAGGTTTGACTTCGTGTTTGTATGCACATACACGTTTTTTCCTTTTGCTTTGTATATGGGGTAGTAAATTTTTGACAACTAAAAAGAATTGTTTTTTGTTTTTGTACCAGTAAGCAGACCTGATAGATGGGCCCAAGGCGAATTGACTACAGGTGGTGTCGAAACGGCATCTGATTTTGACAGTTCGAGCTTATTTGTTTTGATTTGTTAGTGTTTTGCTAAGAATGGTTGCCATTTCGAGCCGTAAACACTATCAATGCAATGCAAAAAACCTTAGTTGTTTCTGTTGCTGTTGGATTGTTATAGTGCCGACACCACCTGTGGTTGAATTCGCCTTGGATGGGCCTTGACTCATCCCTTCAAAAGTTACAGATGTTTTATCAAAAAATGACCAAGGTATGTATGTATGTATATTTACCTTGAATATGACCAACATTTTTCACTGTGCGCTGCTTTCAAACCAATAGTTTTTTTTGCCAGTGATGCCAAAATGATAATAGAACTTTTCTAGTGATGACACTAAATAATTAAAGATTACAACATCTTCGCAAATTGATGCCAAATGATAGAGGTTGATCATTGTTATGCTATGTTCATACGATGATAGAAACCACTGGTTTCGCTCTCTGAAAATAGATTGCCAAACATGCTGTTCATACGACTTATTCCTGTTTCATTTTGACATTATTTTTGTGTTGTTAGTGTGATTTTTTTTAAATAGATAAAAAAAAATAATTAAAACTTAAGAATATATTATTTAATACTTTTATTAATATTATTATGTTCTATTTATCACTTTATTTTATTAAAATTCAATTTTTATTTTGTTTTTTTCTTTGTTTTGAGAGCTAGTTCAGATAAACTAACGATAACTGTTATCAAAATTTTTCCTGTTTCGCAGCCTGTTTCAAAATGAAACGACCTGTTTCGCTCTCAAAATTTTGTATGGGAAAACAAGTCGTTTCAATCATGTTTGGGGCGCGAAACAGGAATAAGAGAGCGAAACACGAATATTGCTGTCCGTGTGAACATGGTATTATGCTATGTTCATACGACGATATAAACCACTGGTTTCGCTCTCTGAAACTAGATTGCCAAACATGCTGTTCATACGATTTGTTCTTGTTTCATTTTGACATTTTTTTGTGTTGTTAGTGTGATTCTTTTTAAAATATATAAAAAAGTAAATAAAACTTTAAAATATATTATTTAATACTTTTATTAATATTATTAGGTCATTATTATCACTTAATTTTATTAAACATCAATTTTTATTTTGTTGTTTTCTTTGTTTTGAAATTTTTTGAGAGCTAGTTCAGATAAACTAACGATAACTGTCATCAAAATTGGAGATGATAGTATATTTTTCCTGTTTCGCAGCCTGTTTCAAAATGATTCGCTCTCAAAATTTTGTATGGGAAAACAAGTCGTTTCAATAATGTTTTTTTTTTTTTTTTTTTTTTTTTTTTTTTTTATTTTTATTTATTTATTGACATTTTAAAATACTTTACATTTTACTAATATTATTTTCCCGCGAAGCCATGTGGCTTATCTGCAGGATAACTTCTATTCTAATGTTAAATGTACATGTAGATGAAAAAAGATAATAATAATTCATAATTCAGTGGCTGTGGCTGTGGCTATATGTTAATATATTCTAAAAGTTCAATATTTCATTGCGAGTTTAAAATATACGATTGTATTAATTTCCTTCTTTTGTTTGTGTTTGGTAGGTTAATTAAATTAGTGGGTAGTTTGTTGAACAGGGCTGGAAGTACAACACTAAGAAATTGTGGAATCGTTCTACTTTATATCTTCCTTCTGCTTTTCGTCTTGTGTTGTAATTATGGTCTATAGGTTTTAGGTATTTTGAGTCGTTCCAGAATTCATTTATTAGTGCAATATTATATAAGCTTCTGATATTTAGAACTTCTAGTTTTGTTGCTATATTCCCTACTGTTTTTATTCTCCTGTTCCTTCTATTTGTGGCGGTGTTATTGTTGTATGTGTTGATGTTTCCTGTTGTGTTGCTGCTTGCGCTAGTGTTGTTTCCGTTCATGTAATTGAAAACGTGAGTATTGTTGCCGTTTACGATTTGGATGTTGTTACCGCTTACGTATTGGATGTTGTTGCCGTGTGTATTGTTATTGACGTTTTGTGTGTTGTTGTTGCCATATGAGTTGTTATAATCGTAAATATTGTTAATGCTTATGTTGTTGTTGTTAACATGAGTGTTGATTACGTGTATAGTGTTGTTTGTTTGTGAGTTATTGTTTACGTTTGTGTTGATGTTAACGTTTGTGTTGTTGTTTACATGTGGGTTATTGTTAACGTGAATGTTGTTATCGTTTTGGTTGTTGCTGACGTTTGTGTTGTTGTTAACGTATGCGTTGTTATTAGCGTAGGTATTATTTAGGATTGTATTGTTGATTGCGAGTGGGTTATTGTTGACAGGTGAGTTGTTTGCCGGTATGTTGTTTACGATTGTGTTGTTTAGAAGTGTGTTATTTGCTAGTGTGTTGTTTAAGAGTGTCGGGATTACAAGTGTGTTTTGATTGGAGTGCATATTGTTTGTGTCACTATATATCATTGAATACTGTATTTGTTGGTTGTGTTGTTTGTTTTTTAGCAGAATTTTTAAAATTTGGTTTTGTGTTTGCTGTAGGCTGCTGCAATACGTAGAGCTTCCCCATGCTGTAATACCATGCCTAAGATATGATTCGGCCAAAGAGAAGTATGCTTGCTTTAGGACTGTGAATGGGCTACAATTACTTAGGTGAAAGAGGCTGTAAGCTGATTTTTTTAACTTTTTTCGAAGGTTTTGCACATGGGTTAGCCACTTAAAGTTTTCGTCCACGTATACGCCTAAATATTTATATGTTTTTACCTTTTCTATAATGTTGCTGCATGTATCACTATTATATAAGTTTGTTTTGTGTATGCATTGATTATCATGAAAAACGAGGTTAAATTGGTGATGGAGAAGATGGGGTGGTTTTATATGCATTAATTTTGTTGTTGATGCATTAATAACGAGGCCATTGTCATGACTCCATTTTGTTATTATATTGAGTTCATTTTGCATGATTTTTTCTGCCTTCTCGATTTTTTTGTTGGAAACAATAACTGCAGTATCGTCTGCATATGCAAAAGCTTCGCTGTTTTTAAGAACGTTAATCATCTCATTTGCGTATATCAAGTACAAGATTGGACCTACCCAGGCAGAAAAAGACAATCACCACGACGCTGTGCCGACGTTGCAGGGGATACTATCAACACCAATACAACGTACTGTTTACCAAATTTACAATGTTGTCACAATATTGAAATGATAACGCCAAATGTGCGTCTTCCGACTCTTCTTTTTAGTGTTGTCACAGTACTGTAAATTTAAATTTGCAATGTTGGATTCACGAATTTACAACGTAGTCATAACCGTATTCCGATTCTTATTTTCAATATTGTTATAAAGCCGTTAATTTAAATTTACAACAGTGTACTGATGTTGATAAACTGCAAATAACGTTCCCATACAATGTTGCAAATTTGCAATTTTTGTACCCATGCAATACCTCTTAAATAAGAAAAGGTTTTAAAAATTAAGTTTGATTTATATATTGAAAATGTTATTATAAAAATTCATTGTTCTATTTAAAAAAAAGCATTTATAAAAGAAAACCAAAAGAAGGAAATGGAATTCAGGTTAATATAATATGTACATATATATTTAGCAAACTAATTCCTACTTTTTCTTCCAAAATTCCGGAATCAAGAGCTTGTTTTTCTTTGGTAAATATTTGTGGGTTTAAAATTACAACAACCCATCCTGATAATATATGTTTACTACAAATTGGGCATATACTAATAGTCACAGAAATTGTGGGTAAACAATTTTCTCAAATCAAACCTAATGAAATTTTTTTAAAAGGTACCATTTTTCTTGAAATCAAAGAATTTTTTGAATATCTGCTTTCATCAAAAGAAATTGGATTGTATAACGTCAAAAAAACTTGACAAAAATATTATCGAGTTTAATGTACATACATACAGTTTGTTATGTATTCTTACTAAATTTTATGATGAAATAATAGCTATTACTATTTTACATTAATAATTAAATATAATGTAACTACATAAATTTGCTTAATAAACAAGCAAAAATTTGTATATTTTCTTACCTAAAATAGTTTTTGTGTTTTCATTTTAATACGACACTATTAAATTAAGACTGAAATTTTGTATATACAGCGTTGTAGCGGTATAGAATTATTGTTAACACGGTATTAGGAATTAAAGGTGTAATTCTTGTATATTCAGTGTTGTAGCGGTATAGTTTTTGGTAAATACGACTTTAAAAAACTAAGGACGTATATTTGTATTTAGGGTGTTGTACCGGTGTTGAATCTTTTTTAAAACGGTATTTAAAAACTAAGGTTGTAAGTTTGTATCTACAGTGTTGTGATGGTACCATATTATTGGTAGAGTCACAATTTTCTATTTACAGGGTTGTGGCGGTACAAAATATTTTGAAGAGTCGTAATTTCCGCCTGGGTAGTTTTGAGCCCTGAGGTACACCAGTATTTTCCGAAAAAGTTTCGTTACTTAAAATATTGTTAATTTTGACCCTGTAGCTTCTTAGTTCTAAGTAATTTTTTAACCACTGTAAGCAATTTCCTCTAATTCCATATCGTTCCAGAATTTCAAGAAGGTTGCTGTGAGAAATAGTGTCGAAAGCTTTGCTAAAATCTATAAATAATGCTAAGCAGTGCTTATTTCCGTTAAGGCATTTATTTATATAATTAGAAAAATTTCCAAGCAGCTTATTTATATTTTTACCTTTTTGAAAGTCATGTTGACAAGAATTTAAGATTTTGTATTTTTTTAAAAATTCATTTAATCAGAATTGTGGTTATTTTGTTGAACTATTTATGGGTTTTTATCCAAATTTTTAATATATTAATCAGGCTTAAGTTCATCAAATTTAATTTTCATTAAATTATTTTTATGAAGATAGGAATTTTACAACATGAAAATTAATTAAAATTGTTATTGATAATCATTCATTCTTGACTGACCTGAGATTCGAACCCAGGCGGCTGGTTACCATGACATGTTTCGATCACAACCACTTGATCTCCTCAGATGGATTTGCCGTCTTACACTCGCAGCCATCGACGACTGCTGACGTCAAAAGTCAAACATCAATCCTTAAACCAAATTGTATTTTAACCTTTGGTAGATCGAAATTTGCTTCTTTGAATGATTATCCATTTTTAATTGATTTTACATGTTTTTCCTAACTTCTGTTTTTTCCGTACTTATGTCAAGAATTCTTCTTGAAGTCCAAAGTACATTTTTTTGTTATTTCATTTTGTCTTTCTTTTTCTTGTTGACCTTTTTCAGCACAACTTGAAGGACAAATGTACACATAGAGCTCGTGCATTAGCTTTATCAATAATTAGAATTATGGTTATTTTGTTGAACTATTTATGGTTTTTAATCCAAATTTTTAATATTTTAATCAGGCTTTAGTTCATCAAATTTAATTTTCATTAAATTATTTTTATGAAGAAAGGAATTTTACAACATGAAAATTAATTAAAATTGTTACTGATAATCATTCATTCTTGACTGACCTGAGATTCGAACCCAGGCGGCTGGTTACCATGACATGTTTCGATCACAACCACTTGATCTCCTCAGATGGATTTGCCGTTTTACACTCGCAGCCATCGACGACTGCTGACGTCAATAGTCAAACATCAATCCTTAAACCAAATTGTATTTTAACCTTTGGTAGATCGAAATTTGCTTCTTTGAATGATTATCCATTTTTAATTGATTTTACATGTTTTTCCTAACTTCTGTTTTTTCCGTACTTATGTCAAGAATTCGTCTTGAAGTCCAAAGTACATCTTTTAACTATTATCTCTTCCAGAATTTTCTCAATAGCTGGTAGTATAGCTATTGGCCTATAGTTGTTGTAGTCGTTTTTAGTACCACTTTTGTAAATTGGACGTATTATTGATGATTTTAATAAATTAGGAATAGTTGCGCTATTTCTGCTCGAGTTTACAAATGTTGTTATTAGTGGAGCTAATAGGGCAGCATTGTATTTTAGGTCTTTTGGTCTAATACCATCTATTCCTGCGCCTTTTCTTTCATTGATGTTTGTAAGAATTTCAAATATCTCTTCCTCACTTGTAGGACAAAGAAATATTGTGTTTGGCAATCGTGGTTTGCTGTATTTCAAAGTATTAATATCGCACTTATGTAAAATTTTTTTCACGTTATTTTGAAAGTTGTCTGCAAATTTGTTTGCTATATCTAATACGTTTTCACTATTAAAGTTTTTCATTACCGTTTTATCGTTACTAGTTTTTTTACCCGTTAACTCATTAATAAGTTGCCAAGTGACACGTATATTATTTCTGTTTTCCATGAATTTTGTTTTATAAAAAGAATTTTTTGCGTAAATTAATTTTTTATTTAACATATTTCTAAATTGTTTGTACAGTACTTTTCGCTTATAGTCCATTCCGCTTAAAGGCCAAAAACGGATATAAGCCAAAACTGTCATATTCACATGCAGATTTTTTCGAATTTCATACAAATTATTTGTCCTAAGGTCCATTTCGCATGTAGTCCATTTTCGTTTAAAAGCCACATTTTCTTAGCATACGAATATAATTCTTTATGCAAAAATGTTCGCTTATAGTCCACTCTGTTTTTAATATTTTTTTAATCAACTTGTAACATGTTTTTATTTACATTTCTGGTAACTATTATAAATACCAAATTTAGCAATTTACATTTCATAACATGGTGTCTTCATCTGACCATTTTTGTTTTTATTGTATTATTTTTTGTTTTAACTATTTATTTAAATTAAATCAAAATTTGGTTATGTTTTAAATAAACTTTTGTTTTGTTTAAAAAAGAGCAGTTTTATTGAAGAAAATAATTTTTATAAAGTCCAAAATGTGGATTATACACTTATAAGCCATTAAATGGCTTATAAAAAATATCGGTTATAGTCCAAATTCGCTTATAGTCCACAAAAGTTGTGCAACTATAGTAGTGGACTATAAGCGAAAAGTACTGTATTCGCTTTCATATTGTTTATTATTTTTATTATTTAACCATTTGTTATAAAGTTTATCCCGTATATTGCAACATTTTAATAGACTTTCATTTAGCTTTTTTTATTTGTATTTTGTTTTTTAGAATTTTCGTAATGTTGTGAAATTTTTCATATATTTTGTTAAATAGATTATTCGTACTTAAATTTTGTCCATAAATTAAACTCCAATTATAATTTTTGATATATTTGTTTACTTTATAATTATTTAAATTGGAGCCCGAAAATTGTGTGGTTTCCTCACCCTGGTTTTGTTTATTTTGATTTTCTTTTACTTGGAATAAACAACAGAAAAGAGCGTAGTGGTCAGAGATGCTAGTTCTCACTATAGAGGCGTGTGTTTGTGTTGTTGCGTTTTTGTTTCGTGTGTAAATATGATCAATGCACGTACTGGTTTTGTTATTGATGTCTTCTCTTATGCTCTCATTTATTATACCTTGTAATCCATTGGATGATAACATTTCAGTATATTTATTTGTTGTGATGTTTTGTTTGAGAATATCAATGTTAATATCTCCAATAATAATTATGTCTTGTTTATTTTTTATGTTATTTATTGATTTGTCTAGCTCTATAATAAACTCTTTGACATTATTTTTTGGTGGGCGATAAATACAGATAAGAGAGTACTTATTGTTTTTAATATTTACATCAATTTGCATCGATTCGTAAGAGATAGTTTTAATGTTGGAATTTATATATGTTATGTTTTCTCTTACATATAACGCTATTCCTCCTCCACTGCCATCTCTGTTTAAGAAATGTGAGTTAAACCCGTTTATGTTAAAGATGTTCTTTTAGTTGTCGGTAATGTTAGTCTCGACAAGTACAATAAAGTTTATTTTGTTTATTATTTTTTGTATGGAAGCTAGAAATGAATTAAAATTTAAGCGTAATGAACGAATATTCATGTACAGTATATTTCTGGGATAACTTAAGTATTTTTTTTCTATTAGATTAAAGTTTTCAATAGTTGTTACTAAATTCATGTTTTATCTCTATATATATAATTTTGGGGTACATAGGTTAAAAAAGTTAATTTGTGTTGGGAGTGATCGTGTCGATATCATTGGTATTGTTAATAATAATTGATGGCGTATTTTCAATTTTACGGGCAAATATTTTGCCATCCCTGACCCATACATATTTCCAATTAGCTTCTCTTGCTTTGGTTTTTGTCGCCCATAGTAGTTTTTTGTTATTAAACGTGAGTTGGTCAATAATGTAGACGTGTTTATTATTGTAGTTGTTTTCGTTTTGATCTTTGTTTATTATATGAGCATCTATTCGGTGTCGTATTATTTTACTCATCAGCTCTCTTTTTTTGTTGAGAGATGTAAATTCAACTACAACTTTGTCATTTTGCCGTCTCAGTCTATAAGCATTGCTAATATCGGCTTCGCACATTTCTATTTCTACTGAGGATGCAATTGTTTTTATTATTTCATATGGTGATATATCTTTGTTTGTGACGTTTTTTATTTCAATGTTTTTAACAATAAGCTGCTGTTCCATTTTATTTATACGTATGTTTATTGCATTTATTTCGTGCTCCCTTTGTTTATCTTTTTCGACGAGTTCTTTTACTTGGTCTACCAAACCAGAGAGCGCAGTTGTGATTGTGGAGAGTGCACTTGTTATGTTGTCTCTTATTTGTTTTTATATCTTTAATATCTGACTTAAGGTCATTGACATCAGATTGTACCGAGCATAAGTTAGAGTTGACGGTGTTAAGAGCTAGGGAATCTTCGCGTGTTATCGCTCTGTTGTCTCCAATATTTTCTTCATTACCATCTCTTAATGTTTTTTGTTGATTTGTTTCATCATACACGAATGCCTGATAAACGTTGTTGGGGGATTTAGATCGAGGCTTACATTTTTGGCACTTCCAGTTAGTTTTTCTCTCCCCATACATACTAGAATATGTAGACTAGCGTGGCCGTTAGTTGTATGGAGAACTTTTTTTTTTTTTGATTTCTTATATTCTCCCCCCACCCCAAATCGGTTCAGTTTTATGTAAAAAAAATACAAAAAAATGTCGTAGCGAGAAGTTGTGTTTTAGGGGGGGCGTCCGCCCCTCAAAGTTTGCCATCAAGCCATTTATTCAAATGTAATTTGTTTGCACATTACTATCTCTTAAAAACAACATTTTACAAGAATATGATATATGGCAATATTTTAGCTCTTCTAGTCAACAACATTGGCTTCGAAGAAAGTTTTTTGCTAAAATTAATATTTAAGAAAATAATTAAGAAAATAACAACAAAATACGAAACTTTTTATATACGTTTTAAATATATAAAAGCCGGATTTAATGTCAAGTGACCCAATTTTGAAATCGATGTCTTCCGATTAGGATGAAATTTGCACCAAGGTTAGTCCTATTGGATAGTAGTTTAGACACAAATTTTCAACAAGATCGGTCAAAAAGTTTCAGAGTTAGAGGGGGTCAAAGTTTGCCATACAGGTGTTCTATCTCATACATGTAACTTATTACGTACTGGTGCTAGCAAAATTTGTCCCAAGTAGCTTCGATAGCTATTTGATCAATCTTTTTAAAAAAAAATTTTTCGTTTTTTTAAAAATTTTTTAAAAATTTTTTTTTAAACTTAAAAATTTTATTTTTTATTTGTTTGAGCCAAGTTTTAAATTTAAAAAAAAAATTTTTAAATTTTTTAAAAAAACAAAAAAATTTTTTTCATAAAGATTGATAAAATAGCTATCGAAGCTACTTGGGACAAATTTTGCTAACACCAATAGGTAATAAGTTACATGGATGAGAAAAAATACTTGTATGGCCAAAATTTCAAACTTTGACCCCCTCTAACTCTGAAACTTTTTGACCGATCTTGTTGAAAATTTGTGTCTAAACTACCATCCAATAGGACTAACCTTGGTGCAAATTTCATCCTAATCGGAAGACATCGATTTCAAAATTTTGTCACGACATTAAATCCGGCTTTTATATATTTAAAACGTATATGAAAAGTTTGGTATTTTGTTGTTATTTTCTTAATTATTTTCTAAAATATTAATTTTAGCAAAAAACTTTCTTCGAAGCTAATGTTGTTGACTAGAAGAGCTAAAATATTGCCATATATCATATTCTTGTAAAATGTTGTTTTTAAGAGATAGTAATATGCAAACAAATTACATTTGAATAAATGGCTTGATGGCAAACTTTAAGGGGCGGACGCCCCCCCTAGAACACAATTTCTCGCTACGAAATTTTTTTGTATTTTTTTTTTACATAAAACTGAACCGATTTGGGGGGCGAGAATCTAAGAAATAAAAAATAAGTAAATAACGGCCACCCTAATGTAGACTCAGCTAAAGGGCAGCAAGGTGAGAAGTGGTAATTCGAATTGCAATTGAAACATTTCACATATGAAGTTGTTGTAATTGTATTATTACAAGTATTGCAAGAAACGCTATTAATTTTTTATTATTATTTTTTTAAAGTTTTTTATTTGTTTAATAAGAGTTTTATATTTTTGTTCCTTTATAATAATTTTCTTATTTTTTTGGCACACTATAACCACGAGTAAACGACTTTTTTCAGGAGTCTTAAAAAAAACACGTCTGATCGCCACGAAAGTTATGTGATATGTTTGGGGTGCGAAACAGGAATAAGAGAGCGAAACACGAATACTACTGTCCGTGTGAACATGGTAATATGCTATGTTTTTATTTATTTTTTTTATGTTGTTAGTGTGATTCTTTTTAAAATAGATAAAAAAGCAAATAAAACTTAAAACTATATTATTTAATACTTTTATTATATTATTATTATCACATTATTTTATTAAACGCCAATTTTTATATTGTTTTTTTTTGCTTTGTTTTGATTTTTTGAGAGCTAGTTAAGATAAACTAACGATAAATGTTATCAAAATTGGAGATAATAGTACATTTTCCCTGTTTGGCAGCCTGTTTCAAAGTGAAATGACCTGCTTCGCTCTCAAAATTTTGTATGGGGAAACAAGTCGTTTCAATCATGTTTGGGGCGCGAAACACGAATATTGCGGTCCGTGTGAACATGGTATTATGCCATGTTCGCACGGTGCTTTGGATTACTTCGCTCTCTATTTTTGTTACTTATTTGAATTACCTGTTCGCACGGCATTTTCCTAATCGGTTTTGACAGTTCTTCCTCTTCCTTTTTTTATAAGTTTTGTTTATTGCTAAAATTAATTGTTTGTTTGCGGTTACTTGTATTAAGAATGGAAAGAAAAAGTAAGTAAAACATATTATTTTAAAGAAATACATACATATGTATAATATATTTTTTTTTTTTGGATTCCATTAAATTTTATAATATAAAATTACTGTCTTTACTTTTGTTTACTTTTCTTTGTTTATGTTATGTTTTTTTTGTGCTTGACAGCTGGTGATGGAAAAACCCGATAACAATTAGAGATCACATTGATTTTAAAGTAATCCACAGGTTATTTAATTACGTACAGATGAATGGCGAACGTCATGATGTTAAATCATCAATGACATATGTATGCTGAATTTTCTTTGGCGTCATACATGAATTTTTTAAGCAATTGCCCAAAATATCGTAGATGACGCCAACGAAAAACCATTCCCTTGCCAACAAACTGCCATTTTACGCCAGCATAATTAGTTTAGTGTGTGATGGCATGAGATTCGACTATTTCGAACAAATTTTCTTTGATAATACATATGTATGTATGTATACAGTAGTAGCATGCCACTACTTGCATGTGTAAAGGCAAGGTAAAAAGCCGATAATGTAACAAATGATATCAACAGTGGAATTGAAAAAAAAATTAACAGCAACAAAATTTAAAGAACTTAAAAGGGAACAACACAAGAATGAATTGTATAAATTAAATCTGCCAACCGCAGGAAAAAAAGCAGAGCTGCAGCTACGAATTCGAGGATAGAGAAGAAATAGAGGATCATATGTACTCGCGCAGTAGCAAGCAATATGGTTTTCAACACAACGTTTGCTGCTGTCATGGAGAAAATGGAAAAATTGTCTGAAGAAAATTCTAGAAAAATGGATACAAATTCTAGAAAAATTTAAGAAAAGTCGAGCCAGCGTTGCTATAATGAAGATTTTTTCTTATTTTTGAAGATTTTTTGACCAAAATAAGATTTGTAGATTTTTTTCTCAAATGAAGACTTTTTATTTTTAGAAATAAAGATTTTTAACTTTAAGCTTGTATAACATAAATAACTTCCTCTTCCTTTTTTTATAAATTTTGTTTATTGCTAAATTTAATTGTTTGTTTGCGGTTACTTGTATTAAGAATGGAAAGAAAAAGTAAGTAAAACATATAAGGGACTGGGAGTTAATCCGGAGAAGACGGAGCTGGTTCTGTTTACTAGTAGGTACAAGGTGGAGAATTTTAGGCTACCGGTACTGGGAGGTGTGGAGTTTGGACTATCTGATAGTGCTAAGTATCTGGGGGTTTTTCTGGACAGCAAGCTGTCATGGGGTAGGAATACTCAGGAGACTCAAGAGGGGTCTCAATGCCTACTATGCTGGCAGATCATCGATAGGTAGGAGCTGGGGACTCCGGCCGTCAGTGGTGGGATGGCTGTACACTTCGGTGGTTAGACCCATTCTTACGTATGGATGCTGTGTTTGGTGGGAGTCATCGAGATTGGCTAGTCGTAGGAACCTTCTTTCTAAGGCTCAGAGGTGTGCTGCAATTGGCATGACAGGTGCCATGAGAAGTACTCCTCAGGCTGCCCTGGATGTCATTCTACATCTTCTGCCTATTGAGCAGTATGTGATGGGAATGGCGGCCAGGAGCATTCTTAGACTGAGGGAGTTAGGACTGACGAAGAATGACACGCAGGGTCACTCACGGATCCTGGGTGAGATTGAGGCTGGTGGCTATTACCTGGGACCGCCAGACTACCCTCTAGGGAGAGCTAGTCGGGCAGGAGCAGATTATTTGGTGGATTTGCTATTTTCACTGATGGCTCGAAGATGAGGGGCACGGGTGCAGGGGTCTACATTGAGGATCTGAACATCAGAATGACATATAGGCTTCCCGACGACTGCAGTGTTTTTCAGGCGGAGGTTCTAGGGGTCTTGAGGGCCGTGGGACTGATGAGGGACAACATTGATAGGAGCTCGGAGGTCACTATATATGTGGATAGCCAGGCAGCTCTTATGGCTGTAAGGGGCTGTTATGTGAAATCCAGGCTGGTTGATGATTGTAGGAGGGCTCTAGGGGGAGTCTTAGGGGAATATGCGTTGAATCTATGCTGGGTGCCGGGTCACTCCAACATAATCGGCAATGAGGTGGCTGATGAGTTGGCGAGACAGGGCTCGGAGATGGAGGATCCTGACCATGTGGAGGCAGTTAGGCCTCTAATTGGCTTCCTCTTTGGAAGGATCACGGAATGGATTCTGGATGCGACCAACCGGGCCTGGGGGAGCCGAATGGACTGCCGGGTACAAGGGCACTGTGGCCGGTGCTTAGGAGGTCCGATTCGAAATCGCTGCTGGGAAAGAGTAGGGTCTGTGTTAGGACCTTGATAAGGGTTATCACGGGCCACTGTATGATAGGCAGGATGGCGGTGAGAATGGGATCCGACTTATCGGATGTGTGCGGGTTGTGTGAGGACCCGGGGGAGCTGGAGACGGTTGAGCATATTCTGTGCCACTGTCCCAGGCTCCAGAACAGCAGGCTGAGGTGGCTGGGCAGTAGATTCCTGGGCGAGTTAGGGGACGTCTCGGGGTGTGGACTCGAGGGTCTTATAGGATTCGTAATGGGGATGACCTGGCTGCGCGAGAGGAGACGGGGCGCTGTCCGCGCGTAGGGTGAATTTTGGTTTGGTTTTTACTCTATTTTTCTATCTATTTTCTGATTCTCGGGCTGTCATTCTCTATTTCATCTACCTTTTCTTTTTCACCTTGTCTATCCTAATTAAGGCGTCGCAATGGACCCTATTGGTCTCTGGGTGAAGGTGTGAAGGAAACTTCACACCAGTCTTTCTACATACCTACCTACCTATTATTTTAAAGATATACATACATATAAAATATTTTTTTTTTTTTTTGGATTCCATTAAATTTTATAATATAAAATTACTGTCTTTACTTTTGTTTACTTTTCTTTGTTTATGTTATGTTTTTTTTGTGCTTGACAGCTGGTGATGGAAAAACCCGATAACAATTAGAGATCACATTGATTTTAAAGTAATCCACAGGTTATTTAATTACGTACAGATGAATGGCGAACGTCATGATGTTAAATCATCAATGACATATGTATGCTGAATTTTCTTTGGCGTCATACATGAATTTTTTAAGCAATTGCCCAAAATATCGTAGATGACGCCAACGAAAAACCATTCCCTTGCCAACAAACTGCCATTTTACGCCAGCATAATTAGTTTAGTGTGTGATGGCATGAAATTCGACTATTTCGAACAAATTTTCTTTGATAATACATATGTATGTATGTATAAAGTAGTAGCATGCCACTACTTGCATGTGTAAAGGCAAGGTAAAAAGCCGATAATGTAACAAATGATATCAACAGTGGAATTGAAAAAAAAATTAACAGCAACAAAACTTAAAGAACTTAAAAGGGAACAACACAAGAATGAATTGGATAAATTAAATCTGCCAACCGCAGGAAAAAAAGCGGAGCTGCAGCTACGAATTTGAGGATAGAGAAGAAATAGAGGATCATATGTACTCGCGCAGTAGCAAGCAACATGGTTTTCAACACAACGTTTGCTGCTGTCATGGCGAAAATGGAAAAATTGTCTGAAGAAAATTCTAGAAAAATGGATACAAATTCTAGAAATATTTAAGAAAAGTCGAGCCAGCGTTGCCATAATGAAGATTTTTTCTTATTTTTGAAGATTTTTTGACCAAAATAAGATTTGTAGATTTTTTTCTCAAATGAAGATTTTTTATTTTTAGAAATAAAGATTTTTAACTTTAACCTTTATGTCAACAGCTGACAAATTATACTTACGTCAACAGCAAACATACCCGGGTATACAAGTACATATTGTTGTTAGTGTTTTTCGTTTTATTTGTATTTTATTTGCGCTTTTTTCCCATTTTAAATTGTTTTTATGCATACTTAAAAAAATGGGTGTTTAAGCAAAGACTTGTGCATTTTTCTTTGCTTTAATGTGTGAATATTTACAATAAGTGACTTTTTGGCAAAAACTTATTAGTTGCTCGTTGTTACTTGAACTGCGGTGTAGGTAAGAGGTAGGAATGAAAAAATTACCACATCTAAGATCTGATTTGTCAAATTTTATTCAAACTTGAGAATATGTTAGAAAACACTTCTAGTGAGGATATCATGAGATTTCAGAGCGCTATGATAGCCACTTTCAGAAATACAGAGTTTTTAAAATTTAAAACATACCCGGGTATGTTACTGTTGACATAAAGGTTAAGGTTGTACAACATAAATATTTAAAACAATGAGGTTTTGTATCAGCTTGTTGTGTATTGGTTTTGCACACTCCCAGCGGTAAAACTCAGAAGACCTTCTTACTTCAGGCCTTTTAAAAGGCCTGCTTAAAAATTGTTTTTATTAAATTCCTATTCTTATCTAACTGCTAAAGAATGCCTTATAGAAGGCCTCGGCTATTTGGTGTAAAAGATAAGATAGAGAAGGAGTAACATTTTTTGTATTGTTTTTTTTTTGCACAAGCAAAAGCAAAACAATTATTTTTTTGTACCCGTTGCCATTCTTATGTACCTGCTAAAGAAGCGAGAGCGGAAGACCTTCTCCGCAATGACAACGTGTGTAAAAAAGATATGAGTATGGAATGGAGCGAGAAGGCCTTGTATATCCAAAAGAAGGGGTACAGAGGCCTTCTAGAAGGCATCCGTACCCCTTCTTTTTCCCGCTGGGCTTTTGTACCCATTGTCTAGCATACACAAAAATGCATCATTATTTCTGAGCATACAAAATATTTAAAAAGCATTTTAGACTCTGGGTAGTTAATTTTGAGAATATTGATAAAAAATAATTATTTGTGAAAAGAAAATATGTATGTTTACAATGTTTCATACATTAAAGAACAAAATGGTTCATATGTATATTAAGTACCAAAAGGTAAAACTAATGGAACCTAAGAAGCTTTTAATTTGCTTACGATAATTTTCAAACAAGGTATATATCAGGGGTGTGCTGGAAATCGAAAACGTAAAACGCAAGAATACACTTTTAATCTAATTTTTATAATTTTTGTTTTAAAATTCCGTTTAATAGAGAAATATTTGTCATACAATTTTTTTATTACAGAAATCTTATTAAAAACGACTTTTAAAATTCTTGCGTTTTACGTTTTCAATTTCCAGCACACCCTGTATGTATGCATAAGTGCTTAAGAATCTATTTTAAACATTATTTTAATAACTATTCTATTAGGAATATATTTAGGAAAATCCATATACATATTTTCAATGACCTTTTTTAAAATGCGATTTTTTCAGAATGCCTTCGATATAACAACAGTATCAAAAAATATAATATTAAATTGAGAACCCTTAAGATTTCATATGATGTATGAGCTTCATAGCTTCCAAACTGAAATCTTCTTGCCCAAAATTTATACATATCTAATTTAAGAATTTAATTTCAATGAAACTTCTTTATTTAGATGGGCTTTTTCACGACCAAATTGAATCGAAATTTAATGGATTAAAAATGTATTAAAAAAAAAAATTCTGGAAAATTTAACTAAAAACCAGTGTTCAAAAATAAACACTAAATATCGTTCCTTTTTTAAGTCCAAAATCTTCTGGCAACGCTGAGTCGATCATTATCCTGTTTGAAATTCTAGAGAAACAAAGTGCCGGTTCACACACGTCAAGTTTGACTCGTCAAGTCTTGAGTTTTTAGGAGAGACGGGAAAAGAAATGGAATTCTCATTTACCTTCTCTACTAAAAGTTCAAGACTTGACGTGTGTGAACCGGCACAAACGAGAAGCTTAGGAGATATCTCCTAAAATTAATGAAAGAGTAAATGACAGAAATAGAATTCAACAAAAAGTTTTTTGATTTGAATGAAAAGCTGCACAATCTGGAGACAAAAGCTAATCACCCCTATCGTGAATAATTTTTGCATCGTAATTTTTCCCCTTTTCACATATTTGCGATCATGAAAAACTCCCATTAAAAAAAAGGTCATTCAAAAGAGAATAATAACGTGAAAAAACGTTCACGTGAAAAAATTCCCCTTATCGTTAAAAGTTTTTTTCCCTCGTAATTTGTTCACATTTCCCTTAGATTTTCTCACTTTATTTTTGCTAGGAAACAGAACATGTATGTAAGTAGTTTCTCCTATAAATCGAATATTAAGGTCTAGATCCGTTAATAAGGCACCAACCGATTATTGGTCAACAAAATGCAAAACAAGAGGTTGATTGCCGGCGGATTTGTAAAGCTTTCGAAATATTTTACTCCATAAAATTTAAGAAGTGCAAAAAACTAACGTTGCAATCAACCAACCCCTCCAATACTAATAATTTAGCTTAATTATTTTCACTTTTCTTTAAAATAGGTACATACGTAAATATTTTTGAACATAAATTTCATTGATTTTTAATATTTCCTAATCTTTCTTCTTTTTTGTTACATTCACTGGAACTTATAGCGTGAAAAATTTTGCACATGAGATTCATGATTGCTTTTTTCCCTTCGAGGGGAATGAAAATTTCATGGAAACAAAAATTCCACTTTTTATTCACGATAGGGGTGAATAACATTCAATGCCAGTAGGGATCGATAAGAGTTGTTCTAGAAGCCTCGAGTAGAACAAAAGTGCCTAGTTTTGACGGTAGTTAACCATTCAAGGCTTTTAAGTTCAGTTTAATACATAAAGCTAATTCTTACTTTAACTCTTTGACAGCCATAGGCAAGTTTGCTTGCCTGAGGGTTTTTAGTTAATATATTGGTCCAGGTAACAGATATAGAACGATTGGGGTCACAATAATGTAGTTGAGTGCAAGTATGCATCTGTTATCACTTGTTGCCTACGAAGCTTCGAATTTGGCCAAACAATGGTATATATGCCAAGGGCTCCTACAGGGTAAACAAATTCCCAAGTTATGTTTTTGATTCAGTTTTTATCAAAAAGAAATGGAAAAGTTTAAGGTGCCTACAGCTATCAAATTATGTTTGGCAGTAATGTTTGACCATGAATTGAAGCGAAAATTGTCATTCCTAAAAACCTTTGCTACTAGAACTTCTAATTTGAAATTAAGAATCCAGCTTTTGAACTATTTTTTAAAGAAATGTAAAACACTAAAAAGGCATACCTGTGTTTAGTATTTTGCAGTCGCATATTTTTTTCATAATTTATTTATTGAATCATCATACATATACATTTAATACCAGCATATACCCGCTAGTTCGTAAGCGTCTCCTTTTTCTTCGGGGACATATTTGTATGCCAAATTTAATTTTTTAGGTTTAAACTTTTGTAGTGTACCTGCTAAGCGTCCACTGCTTACGCAATATCCAACTTGAAATATATACATACCACCCGAATAACTGTAGGGTAAATGCCATAAACAAAAGATCAAATAACGGTATTTACCCAATGACTCAATATGTTCGAACACATGAGTCAATACAATGGTAAAGCAGATCAATCAGAAAGTGAGTGACATAATTTTGATGCATTCTGATTGGTCACAGCACAATACAAAGGGTAAAGCAATGATAATTCCATAGTACTAAGAGAGAGGCATAGATTTTAAGAATTAATACTATAAGTTAGAATAAGTAGGCAATAGGATTAAATTAGTATAAAAAGGGCAGTAGCCCACAAATAAATCAGACTTTAGATTTGAAAACGTAAAGTGGCACTTGTTGCCTTGTTGATTATTTTTAGTCTCTTAATTTGGCAGTTAATCAGTTAAGCAGCTAAGAACGCCTGACCATCGAGCTGGTACCCTACAGCTGCATAAAAATATATTGGGCTATAGGGCAAACAAGTGAAAACAAAAATAAACATACTACATCTAACATCTTACACTACATGGCGATCCTGCCAAGCTGGCAAATTTACGGAAAACATCCAAAAACTATGTTCCCTCCAAATGGTAGATCCAACTGACTAGGACCAAGAAAAATTGCCAAAAATCCTTGTCTGCAGGATGAAGTCAATATTAGTTTGCGGCATAAGGAAATTATACCTACATAAACCTTGTAACAAAACATTCTATACATATATGTATATATATACATACATATATAAACAAAAAGAAAATTTTATACAAATTTAATATCAGTAAATTTTAAAAATAAAATGTATAAGAGAAAAGTTATTAAAAAAAATAAAAAAAAAATCTTATAGATTTTACACCAAGAGAACAAAAAGAATGGAGTTTAGAACTAAGAATAGAATGGTTAGCTGAATTGTGGAAGACATTAGAAATTGAAGGTACACCAACAGCAGACGATGTAATAAACAAAAGAAAAATAAAATTAGAGACAGTCTTAATGATTAGGAAGTATTGCGATAGTATAGGAAGAAAAGAATAAAACTATTATTACTAATGTATAAACTATAAAAAAAATATATGTATAAAAATAATAAAATTTGATACTAATAAGAAATATAATTAAGATAATTGTAACCAATGTTATTAATGATTTAAAAAATATATAAAAAATAAAATTGTAAAACTAAAATTAAAGCCCATATGGTAGTGAAAGAGAGTTTCCAAAAGTAAACAGAAATATAGAGATTAAAATAGATGTAAGAAAAACTAGGTACTTTGAAAGAATTCTGGAAGAACTTAAAGAAAAGTCCAGGAAGAACCTATTCCGAATCAACGGTAGTAAATAAATTAAAATTCATAGAAAACTTGAAAAATGAACTTCAACTAGTTGAATTAGAAGAAAAGAATAAGGAAAATTTTGCGTTAAAATAAGAATTTAACATGTTTAACAATACCATGGCAGCATTTAGTTTAGAGACAGTTTCTAAAGCACTCCCACTAGTTGTTGGAAACTTTGAAGAACTGGAAAGTTTCTTAATAACAGCAGAACTCATTGAGAAAACTCTTGCTGAAACAGCAAAACAAGATTTCATACAATATGTCTACCACGCCAAATTAACCTCAGGGGTAAGAACAAGAAGAAACATGCAGATTCAAATTTCATCTAGTAGATGACAATTTTCCAATAGAGACGGACGGAATAATATTAAGAGACTTTAAGAGAATACTTTGTAACGTGATGTTACAAACTAGCCCTACATATACATTTAATACTAACGTCATATAATATAAGTAACCCAACACCTTGAATGCTCTTATTAGTTTACTTACTACTATGAATACCCTTACTATTTACCTACATAACATTTTCCCCGTATAATTCTCATTTAGTTCATTTTATTTATAAATAAATAGACAAGAGAGTAGATATTGATACTAACCCCAGTATTTACTATTCGTAGTTAGCACTAATCGTATTTAGTCGTATTTTACCCGAACACATCGCTCTCGAATTCCGTTGGTGTCCGAGTAGTTTAATGCTATAAACACATTCGAGACAGCAAGCTACCGACTTCAATATGTCAAAAATAGAATACATGTGTGTCTATTGAAATGATTATTTTCACGACGACAAGGCTACATGGCTGCAGGTTGTTGTCTGTGCTTATTTTGTCGTTGTAGTCAAATTAAACTAATTTCTATTTTTGTCCACTACAAAACAGAAAAAGTGCTGCTAATATAAAAAAATATTTTAAGAATAAGTGCTTAAAAATTTTTTTGTTTAACAGAAAAGAATACGCTTCAAATTGAAAAAAACTTTTTAGTATTCTTAAAAGAAGCTCTATAGGAAGATGTTTTTCGCGCTTACGCTTTCCTAGTTTATGAGTTATAGGTCGTAAAAGTTGCAAAATACTTTATCTATATGTCTTAAGTTTTAAAAAGAATCTATAAAATATGGAAATCATTGGAAAATTATTCAAAGTATTTTTCACATGGCGTTTAATTAACCAATTTAGAGCCAATTTAAAATATATATTCGTACTCCTTGGCTGATTTTTTTTTTACAAAATTAGCTTTTAAAATTAAAATTATATCGATATAGCAATTATTATCCAACCCTTAGACATTTGCTTAATACAGTTTTATTGTATTGCGGGTTTTCAGCCTTGCGGAACACTTATTAATTATGTACATATTACAATAATTAAATTTGTAACTAGTACATTAATTACTACCACATATATATTTCCAAGATATATGGCCTGTTCAACGATTTCGAAAGAACGACTTCGATCGCATTCTAAGCGATCGAAAACTATTTTGGGTTCAACTAACTTTATTCTATACGAACATTCGTTTAGACGACAACTCGAAAGAAAACGTAAGTACTCTCATACAAAAAGCGGTTTATTAATATCGAAGGTATTGTCGACATTACGAAAACAAATGTCAAAACCACTCACTTGTTGTTTTGTTGTCGAATCATGGTATTTATAACAAACAAGAAATATTTAAGGGTAATTTAAATAAATTATAAATAAAAATAGAGAACAATTGGTAATTTTTGTTTTGATTACAATACGGCACAACAAATTAGACTTAAAAATTAGATTTTGTTTAAGCTTAATGGGGCGGGTAAACTCAAATATTGCACTCATTTATTTCTCTCATAATCGTTTTCGAATTATTCGCGCAAATCTTGTTTGTCTGGATTAATATTATATAGTATAGTGTGTTGATCGGATAAAAATTCACTGAATTACAAGCTTTTTAATTTGTTTAATATTGAAAAACATCAAAAAAAAAATTATTTTTGTTAAATCGAATGGCCTGTAGCACAGTAAATTTTCATCCGATCAACACAGTATACATATATATGTGCTGAAAGTGGAAAACATTTTTATTCAATAGTTTTTACAATTCAGATGAACAATTCAATTTTCAAAATAACGAGCTAAAACAACTGCAGAAAAACATGATTTTCGCGACTATCTCGAAAACGCTTCTTGAGAGAAATAAATAAGTGAAATATTGCTTACATTAGGCGAATAAATGGAGGAACATCCTAAGATGGCGAAGGGTGCACCAGTGTTTGGAGCAAATAAATTTTCAATGGGCGAGTAATGGAAAATAATAGGCCTAAAACTAAGCTTCATTGGTCCATCCATTCTATTCAAGGCGGGAAATTTTATCCCACATTATAATTAAAGGCAGAAAACTAGCTTGAATTGGTTTTAAAAATATTACATATTTTTACAGACATGGGAGGATTTTAAATGTAGGACAAAAATAAATTTCAGGAAACAACAAAAGCCTGCAAGAAACCGGTGGTGGTACCTATAAACAAAACTATTTAACTTCCCTAGATCATATAAATGATCGGACGCTGCTTTAGTCTTGTAGAGTGTTGGCGGGTAAAGTTAAAAGTGCTGAAACTCAGTCAGCAGATATCTGAATCACCGCCAAGAGTTTCTAAAGCTGCGACAGTGGTTGCACAAGAAAGCAAAATTGAAGAGACAGGCCCCTTAATATTATGTGAAACACTACAAATTCTAAATAAAAACATTAAAAATTTTAAAACTTCATCCAAACGAAGAAGGATAGAGTAATAAATAAAATACAAACTGCTCTTCAGGTAAAAAAAAGTGGAATATGGTTATATATATAGTTGAGGAACAACTGTCGTTAATTTGACGTCAAATGAAACAAATGCAACTACTTCCAAGGAGCAAGCTGATGCTAGCAAAATATTGACTTGGTTCTTATTTAACTTTCTTTTAAGTTTGGTTTGATTGACTTATTTATTTCTTTGTATCATTAATTTTTTTTGCTTGAATATTTTGTTTTTTATTAAATTCAATTTTTGTTTACACTTTTCTTTAGTTTTGGTTTCAACAAAAAAGGTTTTTTTTATTTTTTGACATTTTTATACAGCTGATAAAATTTCAAACGAGGTTGTATTTGTCAACAAGCCTTTTAGTATTATTTTTGATACTTTTGAACAAAAAAGCAACAATATATAGAAATATCTAATATGGCAATACTTAATTATTTTAATACGTAAGTAACAAATATTTACAAACGTAAGAGCAAGCGATCGAAAGCTGTCGAAATTGTTGAACCCCATCTGATTCGAAATCGAGCGAATAGATGGCGATCGCTTCGTTTTGCTGTCGAGATAGTTGAACAGGCCATTAATAAATTTAAAATTTTAGATGATGGAGTTACTAATATGTAATATGTTTGATTAAATATTTTGGCAAAATTTCAAGTGTTGTTGAAAAATCTATCAAGAAATATTAATATTTGAAATTGGTTCTTAACGGGCAAATAAATCGGAATTTTTAATCCATCATGTGAAAGATATTTCGAAGTAGTTTCTTATAATACCAATACTTTTTAGATCCAGTTTTTCCTATAAAGTTATTGATAAGGGAAATGTTCGTAGATGCAATTGTTGGGTATCACTTGCGCAGAAGTAAAGTTTAATGTTCATAAAAGCATCACTTGTAAGAAACTTGGCATCACTCTCATATGTCAAAAGTTTTTATGCAGCAAATTTTTTTCTGATGCAATAAATAAACTTTGACAAAAGAAATCGTTTTATTTTTCTTTTGTGATGCTTTTTCTTGTTATTTATAAGAACACTGTCACTTTTTGTTTCAATATTTTCAATAGAATTTGTCATCGTAATTGTTGATAACATTTTTATTATTATCTTATTTTTGCCGACTAAACTCTTGAAATTTAGCTCGTGTTCAAAAATTCAAACTTTGCTCAGCTGTTTTGCAGTAAAAAAGAATTAATGCCCAACCATAATGTGCTTATGTTGGCTTAAGCAAATGTGCAAATACATGTAAATTAAATAAGGCAAACCATATTGAACTTAAGGAAACTTTTTGCTAAATTTAATGAAACTGTCATTTGCTTAAGCAAGGTGCGAATCTAATCGCACATTCTGTACAGAATCAAATGTTTTTTATTTTATTTTTGTTTTTTAAAGTACATTTGAAAGACTTTTTGTTAATTTTTGACAGTAGGTTAAGCAAGACTATGCATATTATTGTTGGGCCTTTAACATTACAACTGCAACTGGTAACCACGCATTAACAACAACTTTTTGCATCACTGCAGCAGTGATGCATAGCTTTTATATATTTACGTACGTACCCAACGTGTTCTGAAACTTTTATGACGTGCGATGACGGAACAAAATTTTTATTTTAAAAGCAGTATATATTTTTTTATTTAATCTGCTGTTAAAATTATATTGTTTATTAGTTCCAAAAAAAACAAAATTATGTATTTTAAATGATTTTTAATAAATTCATTTGTTTTTACGCTATAAAAAGTATTATAAATAAGTATTTATATATTTACTGGCTTAAATTAAGTTTGTTACGAGTCTTGAATTATGCATGTTTTTCCATTTCACAAAAGTTTAAAAACATGATAGTGGCACCACTGAATTATAAATACACAATAAAAAAACAGCTGTTTTTAATTTTTCAATTGTAGCTGTCGTCTTCAAAATCATTTAGTAGCTGTCTACACGACTGTTATTGCACCCAGCAGCATTTGTAGTCGTGTGTTCGTGTATCCTGCTGTGGTGAATGTGTTTAATGCATAACCAGTAGTTAGCCGTTTTACCCGAACACCTCGCTCTCGCATTCCGTTGGTGCCCGAGTAAACCGAATCAGTATTTAGTCGTATTTTACCCGAACACCTCGCTCTCGAATTCACTTGGTGTCGGAGTAGTTTAACCAGTAGTTAGTCGTTTTACCCGAACACCTTGCTCTCGCATTCCGTAGGTGTCCGAGTAAATCAAACCACCGTTTTCATAACCCATAATAACCGAAGCCGTTACTAGTCTCTTTACCAGCTCGCCCTGCAGCCCGACTCCAGCGCACCCCCCGAACGCCGCCTCTCAGCCCCGTAGCCCTTCCCGTCAGCAGCTGCACCGACTCACCGAGGACCGTCGTTAGTTCTAAGTATTTAGCGTAGATTAAGTAAATAAAGCTTTGTTAAAATTATTGTAAGCGAACATACACGAAAACATCCTGTGTTTCATTTCAAAGGAAGCAGACCTTCGAATTGACCCTAGACAGACTGAGTCATACCTCAGCTGGAAAAATAAACTGCGTTACAATGGCGCCCAAGCAGGGACCCGATTCCAAAACCGCAACCTGTGGTAAAACTCCAACCCAAACCACCAACGGCACTGGATCGGGTCAAGAACAAGAACAAAGCACCGAATTCATGTCTAGGCCGAACACCTTACAAACGGATTCCCTGTGTTGGATCTACCTACTCAGAAGAGACAAGCTTCTAGAAGTTTGCCGGCAGCACAACATCTCTATCACCGACAGAGTTACGGTGGACCAGCTTCGTCGACAGCTAAGCGACCTTGTAAGACTTCGTCGGAAGATCTTTTACGAGCACTAGAGGAGGAAGTTCTGGAGGAGGAGAAAAGACGACTACTACAAGTTCCCGTTAGTATAGAGGTTCCTCGTGCCGAAAACCGGAAATGTCCCCCGAACGTCTTAAGCGACTCCGAAGTCATGATCACCATCCGACGTTGATAGTTGATGGAATTCATCGAGCGTCTAGAAGACTTAGCCGAATGCTATGGCTTCGAGCGACGCCGGTTGTTATTTTCGCTACTGGAAATACTGAAGGGGAAGGCCTTACAATGGTACCGTGTCAAAAGGGAACAAATCCGTAGTTGGGACGACTTTAAGGAGGAAGCCAGTCGATTTTTTTTGCCAAGACGACACCTTGATCACCTGGAGGAAATCATCTACCATCGCAAGCAAGGCAATCGGGAGAGGGCAAAGGATTATGTCATGAGCCTTCAGGCCCTTATACGTCAGCACCCCGACTTAAGGAGGTTCGACCACACCGACCGTATCTATGACGGCCTACGCTGCGAGTATAAACTGTACGTCCGTTGCACCGACTTCCGATCCCTGGATGAACTGATGGCGCTAACCGACGAAGACGAGCTTCTTAGGAGGGAAGAGGCCAAACAAGGAAGACCGCAGCCCACCCACTTCATTGACACCACTCCTTACCAGCGTAACACCCATTTCTGGCGTTGTAAGCAGCCAGGCCACGTCCACGGAGATTGTCCCAAATCGTCAGTGCGGTTCTGTTCATGGTGTGGTCAGGAGGGCAGGCTTACCCGAGAATGCGCCTGCAGAGCCGCACCACTCACTGATGGACGGTACTACCTCACCGTCAAGGGTAAAACGAGTAACACGAGTAGCAGCCCCATTAGAGCTTTGGTCGACACTGGGTCAACCTTGACCTATCTAGGGCAGAGGGTGCGCCAGTTGCTGGAATCTCACAACATCCGACCTCGCGGCCACCAACGCAGCATTCAGTTGGCCGACGGCTCCTGTCGCTCCAGTTTAAACGTCTACCCACTCATCTTGGAAACACATGCTAGAGCATAGGCTCCCAACCTCAGCATCCTTGTCTTATGACCCGCCAGTTGAGGGCCGAAGAATGGCCACCTCACAACCGTCGGAGAAGATTGACAGCCCTAATAACTCCACCGCCCACGATGGGAATTTCCAACAAGGTGAAAGTGATCTGGCAAATGAAGTGTTTAGATTAATGTCCATCGATACAAGCGAACTAGAGGAGTCAGAAGACCCCTTTAGGGGAATTGCTTTCGTAGTTAGCACTAATCGTATTTAGTCGTGTTTTAATCGAACTCCTCGCTCTCGAATTCCGTTGGTGTCCGAGTAGTTTAACCAGTAGTTACTCGTTTTACCCGAACACCTCGCTCTCGCATTCCGTAGGTGTCCGAGTAAATCAAACCACCGTTTTCATAACCCATAATAACCGAAGCCGTTACTAGTCTCTTTACCAGTTCGCCCTGCAGCCTGACTCCAGCGCACCCCCCGAACGCCGCCTCTCAGCCCCGTAGCCCTCCCCGTCAGCAGCTGCACCGACTCATCGAGGACCGTCGTTAGTTCTAAGTATTTAGCGTAGATTAAGATTTCGTAAATAAAGCTTTGTTAAAATTATTGTAAGCGAACATACACGAAAACATCCTGTGTTTCATTTCAAAGGAAGCAGACCTTCGAATTGACCCTGGACAAATTGAGTCATACCTCAGCTGGAAAAATAAACTGCGTTACAACTTATGCAAAATAGACTACGAGACATTTACAATTTCTTTGTTCACCAACAATGAAACCATAATTCTGCCAATGCAAACGAATGCATTTGACACATTAAGAATTACTTTACCCCCTCGGACAGAAATTATACAACCATTAAAATTAAACCTCACTGAAGATTGCGTAAAACTTATAAATGAATTAAAAAGCGGTATTTTTTTTAGTAATTCAATAGCACCAAAAAACGAAATGACACATATTAAAATTTTAAACACAACAAATAAGACACAGATTTTACAGTGCATTAAACTGCATACTGACCCACTAAAAAATTATGACATATTCACCCCTATCGTGAATAATTTTTCTCTCGTAATTTTTCCCCTTTTCACATATTTGCGATCATGAAAAACTTCCATGAAAAAAGGTCATTCAAAAGAGAATAATAACGTGAAAAAATGTTCACGTGAAAAAATTCCCCTTATCGTGAAAAGTTTTTTCCCTCGTAATTTGTTCACATTTCCCTTAGATTTTCTCACTTTATTTTTGCTAAGGAACAGGACATGTATGTAAGTAGTTTCTCCTATAAATCGAATGTTAAGGTTTATTTCCGTTAATAAGGCACCAACCGATATATTGGTCAACAAAATGCAAAACAAGAGGTTGATTGCTGGCGGATTTGTAAAGCTTTCGAAAGACGTGGTGGCAGAATTTTGGGAAATATTTTACTACATAAAATTTAAAAAGTGGAAAAAACTAACGTTGCAATCAACCTATCCCTCCAATACTAATCATTTAGCTTTATTATTTTCACTTTTCTTTAAAATATATACGTAAATATTTTTGAAAATAACTTTCATTGATTTTTAATATTTCCTAATCTTTCTTCTTTTTTGTTACATTCACTGGAACTGATAGCGTGAAAAATTTTTCACATGAGATTCATGATTGCTTTTTTCCCTTCGAGAGGAATGACAATTTCATGGGAACAAAAATTCCACTTGTTATTCACGATAGGGGTGATTAAGTTACACAAATATAAACAGTGACGAACGTTTTCAACAAATTCTAAATGACTTGCAATTAAATAAAACCGATGAATATGCATTATCAAGAATAGAAATAAACTCAGACGTACTAAAACAAATGATACCGTTGGAAAATGATGAAACAGAAAAGAAAATATTAATAACCACAAGGGCAATGAAAAAGAAGAATGAAGATAATATAAAGTCAAAAGAGGCAAATAAAAAAGCAATAACGAGGCAAATAAAGTTAATGGTAATGAGAAAATAGATATGAATGAAGCACGCGTGAACAGAAGTAATATGGGAAGATGCATCTCTCAGGAGTCTGATCAACTTCTAATATGGGAATGCACGTCCATAAATGATATTAAGAATATGAAAAAATTGCAATTTAATAAGTTCGAAAATATAGAAGACGTCGATGTAAGAATTGAAGATAATATTGTGCACATAGGACGTGATGATAATTCATCGAAACAAGATTCGATCATGAAGAAATCACGTACCCAAAATAATAGTTATGTGAAGAAAGGATGTAATGATAATTCATCGAATCAAGATTCGATTATGAAGAAGTTACATGCCCAAAACGTACAATATGATAATAATAAGCATGCAAGATTCAGCGATAACTCAGCGAAACTAGATTCGATTCTGAGGAAACTGATATCTAAAATGAAGAAAGAATATATAATGGAATTAGCGCTAAAAAAGAATGATAAAATATTTAAAATGTATAAAATGAAAGATTTAAAAGAAGCATATGCAAAGATAAGAATAAATAACAAAAGTCCTCAACTAAAAATATTAATTTACAATCCCCAAACAAGAATAACAGATGACATTCTGAAATATAAACTCATCGATGAATTCCACTATGCCACAGACGCAGGCCACTTAGGAATTAGAAAAACGGTAATTAAATTAAAACAGCGATACATTTGGAAAAACATGAACAAGATGGTTAAACAATTTGTAAGATATTGTGACAAGTGTAACATAAACAAACAAACAAAGAACATTAAAGAACCACTTACGTTAACAAACACCTCAAACAACAGTTTCGAGATAATATCAATTGACACTGTAGGACCTCTACGTATTTCAAACGGATACCGATACATATTGGCAATGCAATGCGAACTAACAAAATTCGTTATTGCGCACCCAATGTCAACAAAAGATGCACTTACAACTGCCAAAACATTAGTAGAACAATTAATTTTAAAATACGGAAAATTTAAAGTGCTCAAATCGGACAACGAGACTGAATTTAAAAACGAACTGATGCGTAACATATGCTCGTTACTTGAAATCAAGCAGACATTTTCAACCCCTTACCATCATGAAACAATAGGTTCGGGAGAAAGAAATCATAGAGTTCTCAATGAATTCTTGCTAACAACAGCAAATGATTATGAATGGGATAAGTGGATAAACTATTTTACTTTCGCCTATAACACGGCACCACACATAGACACTGTAACCAGCCATTCGAACTAGTTTATGGTAAATTACCATGTTTACCATCAGAAATCAGTAACAATGAGGAAATTAAAATCTATAATTACGATGATTATGCAAAAGAGCTGAAACAAAAACTAAAGTTTTCTTTAGAAAGAGCTAAGGAACTGACAATAAAGACAAAAGAAAAAAGAATACTAGACAATAAATATAGTAATAGATTAAATTTAAACATAGGAGATTTAGTTTTAATAAAAGTAGAAAATAGAAAGAAAAACCAGAGCCCATACAAAGGCCCATATAGGATAATTAGGAGAAATGATGTAAATACTATTATTGATTATAACGGAGTAGAAAAAGATATTCACAGTAACCAATTAAAACCATACCTAGGATTAAGAACTAATGAATAAAATAAACTATGTAAAACAAAAAAATATAAAACCATAGCTAGAATTAAGAACTAATGAATAAAACAAACTATGTAAAAGAATAATATAAAACCACATCTATGCCTGAATCGAACCCACAACCCCGGCGCTGATAGACTAGCTCACTACCAGCTAGTCTACCGTAACAAAAGTGTAAAAACAAAAGTATAAAGATATAAAAATTAATTATGTAAATAGATTTTAAGAATCATTAATTAAAACAACACATTATATTTATAATAAAAATGTTTACAGTACTATGAAAATATCAAGAAAAATTACTCCCCTAATTTTTCTCTTAACGGTGAGGGTGTAGTGTACCTGCTAAGCGTCCACTGCTTACCCAATATCCAACTTGAAATATATACATATTACCCGAATAACTGTAGGGTAAATGCCATAAACAAAAGAACAAATAACGGCATTTACCCAATGACTCAATGTGTTCGAACACATGAGTCAATACAATGGTAAAGCAGATCAATCAGAATGTGAGTGACATAATTTTGATGCATTCTGATTGGTCACAGCACAATACAAAGGGTAAAGCAATGATAATTCCATAGTACTAAGAGAGAGGCATAGATTTTAAGAATTAATACTATAAGTTAGAATAAGTAGGCAATAGGATTAAATTAGTATAAAAAGGGCAGTAGCCCACAAATAAATCAGACTTTAGATTTGAAAACGTAAAGTGGCACTGTTGCCTTGTTGATTATTTTTAGTCTTTTAATTTGGCAGTTCGCTAAGAACGCCTGACCATCGAGCTGGTACCCTACAGCTGAATAAAAATATATTGGGCTATAGGGCAAACAAGTGAAAACAAAAATAAACATACTACATCTAACATCTTACACTACACTTGTTTGAATTCTAGCATTTAACCCGCTTCTTTAGTAGAACCAAAAAGCTAAAGAAAAATATCAAATTTCCCGTATTTCCTTTTTTGGGTACTATAATTTTCCCCCATTAAAGTATCAAAAATTTCAGTATTGTAGTGACAGCCCATTATTTAGTACGAATATGTCAATGAATAGAGGGAAATGTTTGTAAAAAAGTACCAAAAGTAGTTACGATATTCACCCGTTAAATGTTCGAATTTTGAAAAAGTACCATATTCATAGGTATACGTATTTTTTGATAAGTTTCGAATGTGGTATTAACTTTGTTTCTATGTTTATTGGTTCAAAAGATAGATGGGGTGGCAAAAAAGTACTAAAATTCAGATTTTACCCGTTTACTCCCTAATAGGCAGAACAACTAAAAGTATAACATATATTTGCATCTCTTAGTGTATCGATTTGGGGAATGACCAATCGCTAGTCCAAATTTCAAGTTTCTAGGGTCAGCGGTTTGGGCTGGGCCATGATGAATGAGTCAGTCAGTCAGTCACTCACGCAACTCTTATATAAATATATAGATGAATTAACAATAATTAATCAAATCTTATCCTAATACACTATATATGTCCATCCAGTGCTAGACAAAATTTCGTCATCACGGTTTATGTTCACATATGTAAGTGCTTATCGCTCTTTTGATTGGGTGAGTGCTGCAATGTCTCTTCTTCTTAAGCGAGTGTGGCATCCATGATTTAAATATTTCGAGCTAGTGGATTTGGGTGTTGTTCAAGCCTTTTTAAATATTTTACTGCATACTTTGTAATCATAGTTTTTACCATAGTATAATAAGTACCAGGTATGTTCATTAGGGAAAATTTTCATTTTTTACCATGTAATGTCAAATTAATTTATTTGATTTTTGACACTTGTTTTAATTTTTTTCCATATTTTCTTTTGTTTGACGTTATATGGGTTTTGAAATTGAGAACAAAATTTCTAAAGACTATACCTTGTAATTATTCTACCATGGTTTTTACTAATGGCACATTGAGATCCTTATGAATATTTGAGTTTTTAATATACCAGGGAGCGGCTGTGATTATTCGAAGAAGTTTATTTTGCCGCCTTTGAATTTTCTCGATATTAGAGGCCGACGCAGTGCCCCATAGCTGAATACCGTAGCACCAGATAGGCATTAAGATAGAGCTTTAATGTAGTGGCATTTTCACGTTAATCGCCGATCCAGATGTATACCGAGATATTTTGCATGCGAATGTTGAGGAATTATATGCACGCTTAGAAAAGCTGTATCGTCTGCAAATGTTTGGGTGTAGTTGTTTGCTGGCATGTCCGAAGCATAAATTGCGTATAACAGAGGCCCCAGGATGCTGCCTTGTGGGACTCCAGCGCCAATTGGCTGAGGTGAACTTAAGAAATTTCCTTTTTTAATAATAAATTGACCACCAACTTAGTAGCTTCCTAACAGATTGTGTGTGTTTTCTGGTAAGTTTAGCTTCAATTTATGTAACAAGTCTTCATGCCAGACTTTATCAAAAGCTTGAAAAACATCGATGAAGAGAGCGGAACAATATTTTCTTTCTTCAAAGGTTTTTCTTATTGCGTTTACTATACGAGTTTGTTCAATTGTGCTATGTTCTATTCTAAAGCCGAATTGGTGGTTAGGAATACATCTATTTTCACTTAAAATTGGAGTTAATTTTGACACAAACAGCTTTGATATATTAGATTAGAGCATTGAAAATTAAAAGAATAATTTTCTTTACTGTCCTGGGTAGCTCCAAAAGCATTTTGTTGCTTATCTTATCAAAACCAGGGGCTTTTTTGGGGCTTAATTCACAAACAGCCGCATATTGAAACGAAAAAGTAGAGTCAGCTAGGGTGCGTACGTAAATGCATCACTGCGCTGCATCAGTGATTTCAAATGGTTATATATTTATCAGTGAAGTAGATGTGGACCAAAAAATTGTGAAACACTCCACAAAAATAATATTCACTTAATAAAAAAATTATAATTATTCTTTTAAAGCCCTTAAAAAAAAGTTTGCTTTTCTGATGCAGCGCAGTGATGCATTAACGAACGTACCCCTAGTTTCACCTACATGCATATGAATACATGTACATACGTATTTTGACAGTGTTTATTTAAAGTTTGAAGCGTATGTGCTTTTTGCAGCAGTCTATATAGAAAATTGAAAGAAAACGGTTTTACACAACTCTCTTTGAACATCAATAACAAAAACATTTCAATCATCTGTCTATCGTCCTACTGACCTAAGAGTCACAGAATTTATAAAAGAAATTGAGGAAGTAATAACCAAAATAAACAACAAGCAAGACATCATCGAGGTTCAGTAAGCCGGGAGTAAAAGTAACTTAACTTTACCGTAAAAAAGTTAGAACAATCTATTTCTTACAGATTGAGACGAAACATCGTACTGCTAATTATAATCGTTCTAATTGCTTTACATACAACAAAATGAAGTAGCTGATTTGCAACGTTACTGTTACTCCCGGCTAACTGAGCCTTCATTGTTGGATACATGAATATAGACATAAAGAAATTAAATAAAACAACAACAACATACTTAGATATTAGGCTGGGTCAAAAAAACATTTTTTCTCTTATCGACTTCTAATAGCGTAAATATGTTGTATTTTTGTCTGAATTAGATCCCTGTACAAGATTATTAATTTATTTTTAGTGTAAGAGCCCGCGCTTTGACCTTCAATTTTGTTAAATTTTTAATAAAGCAACAATAGCATTGTATTGCAGAGAAGCATATTACTGTATTTTAACGACTTTTAGGTTCGTGAAAATAGTGTCAGAAGCAGTGTTACCACCAGAAAAATTCAAAATTACACTCGAGATGAAGCAAAATTACCCGATTTAAATGAAATTACACCTGATATAAAATTGAATTTTTATTTAATAAAAATACATTTACAAAGAAGCAAAACACTACAAACTCATTGAAAGAAGATTAATATTAGTCAAACTGTTAAGATTCTTATTGTAACTTAAAACTGTTAGTTATTGATGTGTTTTCTTCTAAAAACTGGCAACGACTGAAAAATTTATTTTCTACTTTTAAAATAAATATTACAATTAAAAACAAACATTATTGATTTCATTTATAAAATATTCAATCAAGCAACATAATTAAAGTTCATTCTCTTTTGCCAACAAAAACAAATTAACAAAAATAAAATTAAAGATTTAAAAACTATTAATAAAACATAAAATAAAACTCCTAAAATAATGAGTTTAACTTCCACATTTGGTTGCATACATTCAGAGAAGGTTCAAAATGCTCATTGCCATTCCTTTATAATGGGTGTTTTTCAACCCCGATAGAGTTTACGAAAGGTTAGCTGTCAAACAGACTGTCATACTGCTCTCACTTCTTGCACAGGCGATGTGTTGATTTAGAGAAAATAAACTGCCAATTAGACTTCAAGGCCGTGTTATGTATAACCTCTTGATTATTTTCCGTATGGCTGTGAAGTCACTGGCTTATACTGATAAGCCAGTAAAAATTGACGTCTTAGAGTTCAACATTGGTAATTAAACTGGTGACATGCAGCCAGAAATGCTGCATGTGGAAAAGTAGAAAAAAATTGGACGTCTGCAATGCATTTCGTCAAGAACAGGCGCGGTACCTGTTTGTTTAAAATACGTTTCAATTGGTAATACCGTGTATTAGTCTGTGATTAAAATTAATGTTTTTGTGTTGACTACCATTTTATGTTTCATGGTCTTAAAAATACCATTTATACCTTATTTAGTAAACAAATGGGCTACAGTTTTAACTGCCCCTTTCGTAATTCAGTTTTACAACTGTTAAATCTTTATCGAAATCCAAGAGTCCATCTTGCGACATTCATTATCGAACTTTTATTATTTAATTTAATTTAATGATTTATTAAATGATTGCAGACTTTTCTTATAAAGAAACCAAGACTTTGGTTGAAAAGACCAACAATATTTAAAAAGAAATAAATGCCTGATATCGAATCTTTATTTTATTTGGGCATCTGACCAAGAATTTTAAATTGCACCTGAATTACACCTAAGAGAAATTACCCACGCTCTACCCACGACATTATAAATTATACCAAATTCGGGTAATTACCCACAAAGTGGCAACACTGGTCAGAAGCATTCATGACTCTTTGCGCTAAAAAATTTCAAGCGATGGTTTAATATAGACGAAACTTGAATCAAGACGAGAGATGCCCGGATTTGACAGTAAACAAGACTTTGTGACCAAAAAGGATTAAAAATATTGCTATTAGAATATGATTCGAGAACTTTTATTTTTTCTCATACATCAGTGACCCACCTTATTAGATATGTTATTGTCAAATGGTATTCAGTGTTTGATAACAGAGAGCACACGTGAAGATCCAACCAAAAACACAAGTACATGCATTTACCACTTGTTTATTAAAAGCAACCAAACAAACACACTAACTCATGCTAATATTATAACAACAACAATATCTGATCACTACTGCCTTTTCTGCTGTATAAAGAAACAAGAAAATAATAAGGAAAGAGAAAACTGCATTATGCAGGGGCCGCAATTAAATAATTTTTTATTATTATTATTGAGTTTTTTTTTTTGTTTTCCTCACGGGCTAATTATGATCAATCGTTTTTTTTACCAAATGTAACTAAAAAACATTTATGGTTGATTTATTTTTTCCCAACGTTTCGTTCGCTTTTTTCGAACTTCATCAGGGGCTAGTTTTTATTTTATAACAATCTAGACAATTAGATAATAATTATAATAAATTTTAGAACTTTAATAATATCAGAGCTTAACTTTCGAATAAGGGTTTACATTTTTATTGCACTTTTTAACTATTAAGTATAAAAACTGGACTACACGACACAGAAATAAAAAAATAATTAATAAGTACAATACAACACAAACACCGAATAAAAGTCAAACTTTATGTAAATATCACAGAACTATAACTAATTATAATCATTAACTATTGCGGCGGAGTATTGCAGTTTTGTATTGCCTTGTCTTCTTTCGTGTTCATTGTATTTTTGATTTTCTCTTGGTTTCGTAAGCTTTCGAGAGTGTAACGCTTGTTCTCTCTCCGCTCTCTGTCTAATATTTTTATGCTGTCGAAGTTCATGTTATGATTGCACTCTTTTACATGCAGAGATAGTGCCGTCGCTGTTTTTCCTTTTTTGACATCTGTTTTGTGCTCATGAATTCTCTTCTCTAACCTTCTTTTTGTTGTTCCAATGTAAACCATATTACACCTTTCCCTTTCGTTTCCGTCACATTTTATTTCATAAACTACATTATCTATTTTACATATGTCTAGTTTGGTTTTGTTATATGTAAACAAATGCCTTAGTGTCTTGTTTGATTTAGGTGCAATTGTTGTTGTTTTTTCTGTGACCAAGTTCTTTAGTGTTTTTGTCTCCGTTAATTTTGGGATGTATGGTACACTGTAAAAATATTTTTCTGTTTCTGATTCTTTCTTTTTCTTAAGATTTTTGTTTCTTAGAATTTTATTTATAAATGAATTTGTTAAGTGTGTTGGATAATTGTTCATAGTCAAGATATTTTTCGTTTTACTTATATTTTTCTTTTTAAATTTTTCATCGCTGATCTGCAGTACTTTCTTTATTAGATTTGTCGCTGTGTTTGTTTTCATTTTTAATGGTTGTGTGGAATTAAAATTGATCATTCTTCCTGATGAAGTTGGTTTTGTGTACCAATCAGTTATTATTCTACCGTTTTCTCGGATAATCTTGATGTCCAAATATGGTATTGTCATGTTTCTTTCCCGTTCGATAGTAAAGCGGATCTTATTGTGGTAAGAATTAAGTGTTTTTAGAATTATTTCCTCGTCAGATTTTCTTATGATTGCAAAAAGGTCATCTACATATTTTGTTATAAGCTTGATTTCTATATTCTTAGATTTTAGTTCGTCTATTGCATCGTCGAGTAGTGCGTCCAGTACTATATCAGCAATTGTTGGCGATAGAGGGTTTCCCATTGGCATACCATATAATTGATGGTAAAATTTGTTGTCAAATGTGAGATAATTGTTGTCAGTTAAACAGAATTGTAGAATCGTTAAGAATTTTTTTTTTGGTGTTGTGGTATGTCCCTTTAGGGTTTCCCATTTTCCCAATATGTTTTGTATTGCCAGGTGAACCGGAATGTTGGTGAATAATGATACCACGTCGAAGGAAACCATGACATCGTCATTTTCCAACGTTATTTCTTTTAGTTTTTGTTTAAGTTCCAATGAGTTTTGTATATTATAGTTTTTTGAATTTAGTGAACAAAAATATAAAACGAATAGATTGGGACAATTTAATACAGTATAACCCGGTTAATTACCCCACGCTTAAATACCTTTAACGCTTATTTACCATGAGTTTTTTTCTTCCATTTTTTCAAACAAAAATCCACGTTTAATTGCCTTAAAAATTAAAATCCCAAAACAAAATTACACCTTAATTTTTTTCGTTTAATTGCCTCAGTAGTATTTGAACAATAACACAGCATGTAATGCAACGAAGTTTACATGTTAATACTTTGAAAATATACAGTAAAAATTAAAAAAAAAATATTGCTTATTTGAAAGAAAATTGTTTCACAATTTCATATTTTCATTGAAATAAATTTTTCTGTGCTCACCAGAATAAAGTTACGTTATGAGGTTAGGATTCATATAAGATTTATTTGTAATACATCAAATATGTATATGAGATTTAACCATATTTAATTGGCAGTAAGATATTTTGAGCCAAATTTAATCTTAATACGAACATGATTAAATGGTTTATAGACATACCTAAACCCCCTGTTCGTCGATATAAAATATTGTTTTTGTTTTATATGTAAGTTAAGCGAACGAAGTCATTATTCGCTATCGACGAACAGGCCAAAATAAAGAAGTTTGCTTAGGGACTATGTGATGTTATAGATCGATTCTCACAATTCACATAGGTTTCGTTCGTTGAAACATTTTTTGTTGTTGTTGTTAGAACCAGCAATTAGGGGACGCACCCTACTAATGGATTGCATTGCGTTGGAACTAGGAAAATAGGTTATTGGAAGGAGGATAGAGGGAGTAGTGTTTGTGAACATTCGATTTGAACTTAATCATGTTGCAAATTATCTTAAAACTGCTACTTTTACTTTACGCACAAGTTTTATATAGACAGACAACCAGCCATATGGACGGACGGACACAAAAATATCACTTAAGCAATCAGCACAAATTTGTATAATCGATACCAAATTTTATAAAAAGTTTTAAAACGGATAAATATATTGTTTCTGCATTCATTGATCCCTGATCATAAGTTTGTACATATGTATGTATGATACGCTTTTGTTAATAGGATATGACAGAACATCTCAAAAAGCATTGCAGATAAAATTTAAGACACCAAATCCCATTGTTTTCATACATCAAAGTTAAGGTATCTATTAATTACATCAACGAGGTAGTTAAGCGTATTCGTTTAAATGCTTACTCCGCATAATTAACCAAAACTGTTGGCATTTTTGGCGAGGTAATTATCCGTGGAATACTGCAAATCAAATCAAAATACCAATGATTTATATAATGAAACTAGTTGTCCCGGCAAACGTTGTTTGTTTGTTGATGTATTTTTTATACTGAAGTATGAAAACAACTAATCGTGTAAAATTGCAAAGCCAAAGAAGAATAACCGGAGTAAAATTTTGTCAAAAAAATACATAAAAGAATCGGTTAATTAATTAATATAGGAGGGAGGGCTTTTATATTTTAAGAAGCTTTATTAAGAAGCCAGGGGTAGAGGGAGGTTTTACCCCTTTTGCCCTGTTTTACTCCCTAATTGTTGGAGTTTCCATAAAATGTATATCTTAAAGTTCCTTTAGATATTACAGTGTCTGCATGCCAAGTTTTAAAAGAACCGGTTGATTAGTTAAGAGGATATAGGTAGGGGGGTGTTAACCCTCTTGCGCTATTTCACGCCCTAAATAATACAAATTAGAGGCTATAGTTCCTTCCAGATGTTAGACTATGTGCCTGCCAAATTTCAAGAAAATCGGTTGGTTAGCTATTTAAAACACAGTCGTTTTCAAAACGTTTGCTATTTTATATTTTATATCAACGTTTAATTCTTTTGATCAGAATATCAGGTTTACTATTGAGAGGGAATTAAATTATTCGATTCCATATTTGGATACATTGGTAATAAGGAAAGAAAATAGGTTATTGATAGATTGGTATAAAAAACCAACCTCATCAGGTAGAATCTTAAATTATTTTTCTAAGCATCCTAAGAGGATTATTATTAACACAGCTAATAATCTAATAGATAGAATATTGACAATAGATTGCATAGGAAAAATAAAAGAATTATTGGAAATATTTTACAAGACAATAGTTTTCCTAACAAACGTAAGTATACTTTATTGGGTCTAAAGCTTAGTCTAGACGATATGTTGAATCAGCAAATGTATGCTTACACTCATATGTTTAAAAATATTAACAAATGCCTCTATCAGCATATGCAATATATTAGGTGTCTAGACGATATGCTGAAAATACTAAAATTTTCAAATTCAACATATGACAGCAAATGATATTTCAACATATAAGTTAGCATACAATTTTTGTGTCTACACGATATGTTGAATTTCGTATGTTCATATGTATGTTAAGTATTGAGAACATTTGTTTAATAATTATACAATATAAATTTGACAATACTCTTTTTTATTATTTATATTTTTATTTTATTATTTTTTTTATTTAAAATTTGTTTTCATTTATCGCCTTAAGTGCAAAAATTAATAGTTTTATTAATACTGAATAAGTAAGAATGATATATTTGGCTGGGTCAAATCCGCAAATATGTAGCTAAAATATCTATGTATGAACTGGATTGATCTAAAAATTATTAATAAAACCTCACAGTTTTATAACTTGTTGCAGTTCTACCCCTAAGATAAATTATGGGCCGATCAGCAGTATGTTTTATGGGTTTATTTTAATACCCACACCACCATTGTGTCTGTAACACCTAAAAATATTGGTCCTATAACCATTTTTTAGTATACCGATCGGCACAATCACTATATAAGTCGATATAACGATGTCCGTCCGGCCGGCTGGCTGTGCATATTGTAGTATGCAAAGTACATACTTGTTAATCACATATAACTTTATTTGACCAAATTTGAATAAACTATAATGATTTGTATCAGTTTAGCCATATAAAAGGGATTTTTGGGTCAATCATCACAAAATTCGGTTGAATTAGGCCAAATTCCAATACAACTATAAAAAAATGTTAGCTGTTTTAAAGTCCCGCTTTATACGAAACCTACAGTAAGTTGTATGCATCGTGTTATTTCTAGCAATTTAAAGCTAAAATGGACTATATTTTACCACAACATCGATATTTTTACGGTTTAAGGCGTATTTAAATTATTTCTTAAAATGGGCTTTATATGAAGCTTACGGTAAATTGTGGGCCGATCTTTGGAGATGAGTTGTGAAATTTATAGTTTTATGAAACTATGACAGACCAAATTTTTCTATAATAGCGTTGTTTGGTACGTCTTAGGCATATTGAATTATTTCCGAGAATGTGTTTTATATGGGGCCTTTGGTAAATAATACAGCGACCATCGTAGTGTAATATCTAGTCATAGAAAAGGAGTTATTTCTTGCAAAATTAAATTACAATCGGTTCAGATATGAACCACAACTCCTACAGAAGGAACGACATTAAAAAAAAATCGTATGAAGCTATTGCAGATGAAATGTGTTTGGACGTTGAAGCCATAAAGAAAAAGATCCGGTCGCTGCGTATTACATACACCGGGGGAAAAATTCAGTTAATTCGCTTCCACATCGAATTCACATCTTTTTATTAATAATGGCTTTACCCACTGCCTCCTATTTACTGGTTTTTTTATTTTCATTTCTTTTTTTTTTGTTTTGGTTTTCAATTTCTAGTTGTTTTAGTTCTAAAACTAAAACAATTTTTGCCACTTTGCGCTTTGACGACATTTTTCAAATAAACTTTCACTTTCCTGTGTAATCGAACAAGAAATTTTCAAGAAAGTCGTCTATTTCATTGAAATTTTTACTTATAATACGTATACAGAAATTTCATGAAAGAACTTTCATGTGTAAAGGCAGTGTAAGCATACGTTTGCTGAAAAAATTTGGTGTCTACACGATATGTTGGCACTGAAAGCAAATTTTTCAACATAAATTTGCTGATTCAACATATCGTGTAGAATTAGCTTAAGATAAATATTGTAGAAATTACAAATGGAATTACGAAATTTATACATATACCTATACCCTTGAACCTTCTGTAAAGGGTATAAAAATGGGAGAAGGGAAAAAACTTACAGCGAGTTTTAACTCTAAATTTGGCTGTATAATTTTCAATAGAGCGATTTCATCACAGGAGGGCAATATAATATACAAAGCAATAAAGTGTATGTAGGTATACTTACATTATTCATTATTGACAATTTTTCCAGTTCATCTGATAGTAATTTATTTTTCTTTTCCAAATTTTCTTTCTTGATAAGAGTATTTTTCAACTATTCGTGACTGGACTTAAGTTGATCTTGCAATTCTTGAGGTAATTTTTTTATTTCATCAGTTTGTCTTGCAACTCTTGCTGTTAAATAGTTCATGGCTTCTTGCATATTTTTGTATTGTTGTCCATAATTCAATCTATCCATAGACTCAAATGTTTCAGTTTGATATACATTTTCCTTTTGAGTATTTTTAAACTCTTCTTGAGGGGTAATACGTTGGTTTTGTTTCTCTATCAACTGTGCAGGCAAACTTTCTAATGTTTCCAATTCATCTTCGGGGATTTCTTCTAAAGCATTGTATTTATTGCGTTTATTAATAGGAGCGTCTGCTCCCGTTGTTGATACAGATTTTGTTGAACTTGCGGTAGCTTCTGTTCCTTTGTTTAAAGTAGTTGTTTGCCCAACTGTAACACTTCTAGTGGTTTGTCCTGCCGTGCATGTTACTGCATTATTTACGGAAATTATATTATATGCCCCTATATGTGGTGGCTTATTGTTGGCAGATCCAATTGTTGATTTAAGTTGTGATGTTTTAATATCACGTATGACATTGCAGGCTTGCGTGAAGAAGCACGTTCTAAAAACAGCAGAAAAACTTCAGATCTAAAAATTTGTACATAGGCATATTAAATTCAAAACACATACCTCCAGCATTTAAATTTAGAGCACTAGTTGTTTGCCCAACACTACTACTGTTCGGTCTAGTGGTTTGTCCACTACGTGGTGGCTTATTGTTGGCAGATCCAGTTGTTGACGTAAGTTGTGATGTTTTAATATCACGTTTGTCGCATGCAGAATGACTTCGTTTTTGGAAATGAGTGTTTGACCTTGCAGGCTTGCGTGAAGAAGCACGTTCTAAAAACAGCAGAAAAACTTCAGATCTAAAAATTTGTACATAGGCATATTAAATTCAAAACACATACCTCCAGCATTTAAATTTAGAGCACTAGTTGTTTGCCCAACACTACTACTGTTCGGTCTAGTGGTTTGTCCACTACGTGGTGGCTTACCCGTTTTGCCCTATTTTACTATCTCTAGCGATTTTCAATATATAAAAAGATCTATTCCGAATGTCATTGGACACATAAGACATTACGATACATGGTTCGTTATCTTTTCAAGCGACAATAAAAAATTATAATATGTATGGAAAATGAAAGGCATTTTGTTGATATGGGAAATATATATATATAACCCTTATGCCCAATTTTCAGGATAGTATTTAAATCTATATTAAGTTAATTTTCATAAAAATAAATGTGTTTTAATATCAATCCTGAAAACTGGGCATTAATCCCATATCTCAGGAAACACTGGGCCGATTTTGTGCAAACTTCACGTAAACCATCTACAGACTAGTGCTGGGAAACTATCGATATTATCGATAGTCTTAAAATATCGAAAATATCGATAGCAAAAACATCAATATAGATTTTATTATTATTTAAAATAAAGCTATAAAGACATCTAATAACTGCTATACACACAGATTTTTGTCGCAAGTTTTTACTTGCTATTATTAATTCGCGCTGAATTACAGGTGGTATGGATTGCTTAGCTGTGATTTTTTACTGCTAATTAAAGTCCTTTATGTCGAAATTTGTATATGTTTCAATAGGCACTAAAATGTCAAATATTTTTGTAATGTTGCAAAAACAATGCAATTGCAATTGCGAGCATAGGATAAAACAATGAACGACCATTAGAGGATAAGTCTACTAGAGAGAGGGAGGGAGAGAGAACCAAAATTGGGTTGAGAATCAAAACCAATTTACCAATTTAGAAAATTATCTTAAGTGTCACTTAAATAACTTATAGTCCCTGCTACTTCGGTTCCTTCAGAAAGGTGCTTATCAGCAGCACAATTTTTTTAAAACTGCCATCTAAAATAACGTGCGAACTGTAGCCTGAAAAAAACTAGTACATAGAAGTTTTTCCGCACAAGTACAAACATTTAGTCGATAGTATCGATAGTGAAATCTGAACTATAGATAAATATCGATAGAATCCCAACACTCCTACAGACTATCTCCAAAGTACCCTTACATTTTGGTTTAAATAGAAAATAAACAAGTTGCTGCAAACTCGCAAAAGTCTTCCCCTCACTTTTTTAGCAAATATGCACCAACAGCAATTGATTAGTATGTATATAAATGTTATGGCTTGTTTGAAATATAAAAAATTTTCGCGATTTTTGCAAACTTTTTTATGCTATTTTCTGACATTTTGTTTTTTTAAACCCATTTAGCGATTTCAAAAAATACTAAAAATGTTCGCGAATTTTCGCGATTTTTGCAAAGTTTACCGAACATTTGCGCAGCTTTGCTGCTCTTTCGTCGCAAACTATAAAAATATCAATTTAACTACCGATATCGTTTAGTAAAAAGAAATCTCGGCTACTTTAACGAATTTTGTATTCTTGTTTTTAAGTTAAAAAATATTTTCTTTAAGAAATAATAACGACAAATATCGTTAAAAGAAAAAAAATACTTAGTTTTATTAAATATCTTCAATAAAATATTCGCATTGAACAGCTGTACATATTTTGTTAAAAGAAATAATTTAAAAAATAAAATAGAATGCATAACTAAAAGAAACATAAAAACGTAAATTTATTTAAAAAGGCAAATATTGGCGCGTATTGTGTTGTTTGATTGCCGCACAAGAACACAATAAAGGCTCAGTTAGCCGGGAGTAACAGTAACCTAACCTTACCGTAAAAAAGTAAGACCAATATATTTCTTACAGACTGAGACTTAACATCTTACTGCTAATAATAATCGTTCTAATTGCCTTACAACAAAATGAAGCAGCTGATTTGCAACCTTACTGTTACTCTCGGCTAACTGAGCCTTAAATATTCGTGCATTTTTGTTAATTTTTTTGACGCGCGGTTGCATAGCAAGCAGTCACACGATTGCCTCACCAAGGTTGCATTTTATTGGTGAAAGTAAGTACAATATTGTCCTCGATTGGTACATAAGCCATTTGGTTGAGCAGTCACACGATTAATGTATTGAAGAGTTTGAAAATTGGTGCATTGTGATCCCAGCCTAAGGGATTCTTATAAAAGGAACAAACGTGCTGAAGAATTTACAACCGGAAATGCTGCATCCGTTCCAGTAAAAATAATGGAAGTATTCCAATACAATGTCCTTTCTCATCAATAAAAGATTGCAGACCGTAAATTTGTGTAAAATTTAAAATTTCGTCAGCGTCTCCTTTTTTTCGTGGACATATTTATGCAAAAGTTTATTAAAAAAATACCAGTTGTAGAACCAAAAATTTAGTATATTTCCTCTCCCCCTAAAGTATCAAAAATTTCAGTATTGTAGTGGGAGCCCATAATTTAGTACGAATATGTCAATGAATGGAGAAAATGTTTTGTAAAAAAGTACCAATAACAGTTACGATTTGCACCCCTTAAAAGTTCGAATTTTGAAAAAGTACCAAATATGTATTCGTATTTTTTTGATAAGTTTCGAATGTGGTAAGAACTTTGTTTCTATGTTTATTGGTTCAAAAGATAGATGGGGTGTCAAAAAAGGACCCAAATTCAGGTTTTACACGTTTATTCCCTAATACGCCCATTTTCAAAAAAGTTCCAGACACCTGTCCGCTTATTTTTCTAAAGAACAACGACAAGTATTACACTTTTATTGTATCTCTTTTGGTTTTGGAGATATAAGGTTAACGAATTTTCGCGTTTTTTTGCTCTTTTTTACCCCCTTAACATTCGAAATTCCAAAAATCCCGTCTTAGTGGATCGATTTTGGGAGTGACCAATCTCTTGTTTAAATTTTAGTTTTTAGCTGCAGGCGTTTAGGCTGTGTGATGTTGAAACAGTCAGTAACGTAACAATTTTATATATATAGATTTGTTCTATCTATTTATATCTAGAACTATTGGAACCTTTATTAATCTCTGCGAAGGCAGCAGTTTATCTGAACTTTAAGAAGAGCAATTTCCATGCGACTCAAACGTTGGCGCATTTATTCCAGAATCTCTTAGCTTTAAAGTATCATCACCTTTAAAATAAAAATCATCAAGAAAAAACACGATGCGAAAATAAACAAATCGTTTGCAAAAATAATGGAAGAACGCTGTGGGAAAATACTAAAAATAGCGACTGAATTACCACCTCAAGAAAAAAGTTCAACATTACTGTTGTTCAAAAGTCTTGCAGGTAAAATTATTTCAGAGGCATTAACTCCTGATGACGTCGACGCCATAGTGGCAAGAGTAGTAAGCGTTGTCTACAAGGAAGTACATAAACGGCGACAACGTAAAGTTTAAGAATTACATATCTACATATTTACTGTATTTTTTGCCAATAAAATTCAAATTAAACCAGCCTTAATTTCTATTATGTCTTTTATTGTTATAAGATAAAACAATTTCATTCACGATTAAATATGTATATAGTTAGCTAGTATTTCTCTTATATAATGCATCCCTTTGTATTTGCGGCCCTTTGTTCCTACTAGGAACCACAGGACATAATATATATATATATATATAATGCATACAAAGATGAGCGATTGCACTGATTGAGTCTGCAAGAGTTCATAGAAATAGTAGTTTCCCTCCAACTGCCTGGAATAAAACCCCGTTTAAACTTGTCTTTGCGTGTACTTAAATTTCTTCCGGGAAAAAGTCTCATTAACGGGCCTGTTCTGAAAATCACGTGATTTCAAATCACGTGCTTTTGAAATCACAAGTGTGATTTTTTGGTGTTTTGAAAGTCATACTGTTGGTGTGTTTCTCGGTGTGCTTACTGCAATTGAAGATCACACCAAAACACACAAAAACGGGACGCTAAAATATCACACGTGTGATTTTAGTAGGCACATGTGATTTGAAATCACGTGATTTGAGTTAAAGTGATTTTCAGAACAGGCCTGTAAGTTATGCTTAAAGGGGAAGGCACTACCACCAACAAACAAATAAAGTGCATTTGTTTGAGATGTTAACAGAAAAATACTAAATATTATTATTTATTCACATTTCGAAAATACCTGGCAGATTATCCTGAGATGGTACTTCAAGTTGCTCTCTTAAAATCATTTTTCCAAAATTACTTCTAGATAAAATCCCTCCATCGCTTTGGCTTCCCAAAGCACCTACAACACCGTAGGTTAGGTTAGGTTCCATGGGAAGCCATCGAGAGACAGCTCACTTGGGTCCTTTATTGGTCCCTTTGTGACACCCAGCTCCAATGCCCATTCTATATAGCAGTTATTCAGATGGCGTTACTGCAAAGTTCAACAAATTCGTCTTACTAGTGAAGAGAAGAAGCAATTTAAGTTCTATCCTGGATAGATCCTCCAAGCACTCAAACACCGGCCCCCCAGGTATTTTTTTCTTATGCCCCGCAACCTAGGGCATTCACAAAGAAAGTGAAGCACAGTCTTCTCTTCCTCCTCGTTTTCACAACCTCTACAGTAGTCGTTATATTTCAGACCCATTCAAGCAGGTGGACTCAAAGGTCCACCGCATCTGCGCAACTATATAAGACTCGCGCCCGATAAGTGACTTACAGTGAGCCATTGGAAGGCCAATGAATTGGTCAATGAATACGACATCCATGCGACCACCTTGTTTGGCCAGCCCATCTGCTACCTGATTGCCTGGGCACTCTGAGTGCCCCGGTATCCATATTAGCGTTACCCTTGAATGCTTCGCAATCTCATTCAAAGACATCTGACATTCTACAGTTAAACTAGATGTCGTGTAGACACCCGCTAGGGAAGCAAGGACAGCCTTGCTGTCAGTAAATATACGTGTATCTCCCGATATGCGATGATACCTCAGCCAGTTTGCCACCCGCCTTATAGCAGAGATCTCCGCCTGCCGGACACTACATCCATCCGGCAGACGAAAGGAAACTTTTACATCCAGTTCCTCTATGAAGAAACCTCCGCCAATTCTTTAAATAATAACGGGCCGACCAGCCATGCGCCGCGTGCAGCCGTGTCGCTGAGCAGAGAGCCATCTGTTTGGCCGTGATGTCCACCGGGAGCCAGTTTAATATCGTAAATAGCGCCCTCGTGGGAGTAGATCGCATTGATTCCGTGATCATCAATGCGACAAGTCTATGCACTTTCTCAAGCATCGCGCGGTTCCTGCTCTTATTCAATGCAGCCAACCATACAACGACCCGTAATACAGAGTCGCCTTTACTACAGCCTCAAAGATCCAATTGACATACCTCGGGCCCATGCCCCATTTTCTGCCGATTGCACCCTACACGCATATATGGCAACTATTGCCCTTTCCACTCTCATCCGGACATTTAGTCCCCATGACAGCTTGCTATCCAGAACCACGCCCAGATACTTGGCACTGTGAGAAATCTGAAAGTGAGTTGCGTTTAATCTCGGAAGCCTAAAGTCCTCGGTCTTGTACTTCCTCGTAAAGAGTACTAATTCCGTCTTTAAGGTGCTGTGTACCCCCAAAGCAGCCTCCATACACTGAGACATTACGTTCAAATGTCTACCTGTGATGGCCACCGCAACATCATCAGCATACGCCACTGTTTTAATTCTCATGTCGGCCATCCTCGTCAACATGGTGTTCATAGTCAAGTTCCACAATAGAGGGAATAGAACTTCCACTGATCTCACCTATTGTATAGAAAATTACCTTATTTCTGAGTGGATTGTCCACAAATCTACACATGCAAACGTCGATCCACAGACTCCTCATGGACACCACTATAGATTCCGGGCTGACATTGTTGAAGGTCCCCTCAATAACGAGAAAGGCCACGACTGTATACTCCTTAAATTCGAGCGATCTCTCAAAAGTTTCGACTATAGAGTGAAGAGCCGTCTCAACAGACCTGCCCTTCGTGTAGGCATGTTGAGATGCAGAAAGTAAACCCCTTGGGATGGTCATCCTCAAGTGTATATCGATAACTCTTTCAAGAGTCTACAGAAGAAAGGATGCAAGACTAATCGGTCTGCAGTCATTCGGATCGGTGTGAGAAGCCTTACCCCTTACACAAGGTCCAGTTCACAGAAGGATACGAAAATCTAGCGCATCCCCTGTATATAGCCAACAGCCAGGATATGATCAGGGTCGAATTCCTCTGCAGGTCCGCCGGAATTATCCCGTCCATACCCGGAGATTTGTATGGGCTAAAGCTGTCGACAGCACACTTGATCCTATCGTAGTCCAATGGAATAGACATAGGAGTGGGTGTCTCTTCCATACTTGATCCCGCAAGCTTCATTGGGAATTTCCAGGAAAATGAATGTCAATCAACACCTCCAGTGTTTCCTGACTATTCGTAGTCCAACAACCATCCGATTTCTGGACATAGGTCGGGACAACCGGGCTCGAAGCTATTATTTTACGTAAACGGTCAGAGGATCCCTCCACGCCGCTACAGAAGTTCCTCCAAGCACTCCTTTTCGCTGATCTAACCAAGTTTCTAAACCTAATAGTCCGCCCAATTACCACGGCGCTTAGCCACATTGAACAACCTACGACAGTCACTTCTTGCCTGCGCAATGTTAGGATCCCGCCATGGTGGTCGGTCCCTACCTCTACGCATCCTTGGCTTGCACGCCAAGGAATTCGCCAACTGCAGTGAGTTCGAAAGCAGATCCACTGCCGCATCGATCCCCCGATATCATCGACCCTAGGAGGATCAGATAGAGTCCGAACCAGAGAGAAATATTGAATCTCCCATTTCGAACGTCTCCTATTTATTATAGCCCTCGATCCTGAAGACCTAAGCCCGTGATTAAATTCCACGTACATATTTGTTGTTGTATGTTAATGAAATAATACTTGAAAAAGTGGACAGCATAACTGATCTGGGCTTTATGTTGGATCATAGGCTAAATTTCCGTAATCATATTGCGTTACCTGTTAACAAAGCTAACGGTGTTCTTGGTTTTATGAAACGGTGGTCCAGAGAATTTTCTGACCCCTATGTCACGAAACAACTTTATACATCTTTGGTTCGGCCAATTCTTGAATATGGATCCATTGTATGGGATCCTTACTATTCCATTCATATAAATAGTATTGAATCAGTACAAAAGCAATTTTTGATTTTTTGTTTACGTGGTCTTGGTTGGAACTCATATGTTCTGCCATCGTATGTTAATAGACTTGCTCTTATTAAGCTGCCAACTTTAAAAAGCCGCCGTATTATGCTGAGTATATCTTTTCTACTTGGATTGATTCATGGTGAAGTTGATTCTTCGTTCCTGCTTAGTAAAATTAACTTTTGGGTTCCAAATAGGCCAACTCGTAACTTTCAGCTCATCAGGCTTAACTACTACAGATCCGTTTATGCTAATAATGACTCCTTTCGCCGCATTTGTGAAAATTTTAATAAACTGTATCATATTAGAGATATTTCTGAAAGCAATGATATTTTAAAAAGAAAACTAATTTTGTATTTAAATAGTTAATATGTATATTCACACCTGTATTATATTCTTTAGTCTGTAAGGATTTATAATCTATAGACCAAATAAATAAATAAATAAATAAATAAATAGGCTACTCCTAAATTACAATTAATAATAAAGGAGAATAGTGACTCACCTCTTGCATTCGTGTCGGTGCTACCCCAGAAAGTGTGGTGCGCATTAGCATCGGCACAGATTATAATTGGTGTTCCAGTGCCCGCGGCCTTATTTACTGCATCACGAATGAGCCTATTTGGCCGAGACCATCCAGTCTATACCGTCCGGTTTCTCAAGAGCTACGGTTGTAGTGTCTACATCACTGTAATCAGAAAGAATGAAGATATTCAACGAGTTTCTAGCTAAGACACAAGATCTTATATTAAATAAACAATAGCTTGTAGCCTTTGAGATTTAGTCCGCAAGCCCGATCCTTGTGAATCGATGGTTCTTGGACCACATAAACGTAAGTAAAAGTATAATTGTAGTCACATGCAACGAGTAGGACGATACTAAAATTTTTTTATAATAAAAGAACAGAGAGCCACTACTTTTTGGACGCACAATATTAATGTGTTTTCCGTCATTGGCTCCAAAACAATGGAATTATAATTACTTTCATTTCAATCTACCTATATAAATAAAAATCAATGTTGTTCGTTGGTGATTGCATCAGTTCAGAACGGCTAGACCGATTTGGACGAAAGAAAATTTTGGCCCGCCTACTTTTTTTGATTTACCTATAATCAGAAAACGGCTCCATCGATTTTACTTATTTTTCTTTTAAATGTTCAAACTTGCCACGCCTACTTTTACGCCCACTTTTTCTATTTATCTAAAATCGGAAAACAGTTACACCGCTTTGGCTTTTAATTTACCAGTAGGGCTTTATTTTTTAAATAAAAATATAAAATTATAATAAAATTGTAATGTTTTCGATAAAAAGAACCAATTTAGGGCGCCGAACTCGCAACGCTTCCAACCAAGCGTATATTCGATCTAATCAAACTCCAGAGCAACTCGAAGAGCGTAATAGAATTGAGCGAAATCGATTATTGCAAACACGTTCATCACTTACACAAGGTGCAAGAGAATATGCGAACGAAGTAGATACATATGTGTAGGGTGAGTCAAAATCGCACCGTAGAATCCAATTGAGGGATAACCGCATTTAATCAAGAGTTGCAATGCGAAAACAGTACGATTACGATGCCTTAAGGAAATCAGTTCGAACAAATGTTCCACTCTTGAATCTACAACCAAAATATGTATACGATACTCTCTTGAAAGCTGTGAAAGATTTTCTTTTTTTTTTGTTCATTGTTTATTTATTGAATCTTCATATATTAAATATGAACTAACAATAATTAATCAAATCATATCCTAATTCTTTATTTATGTCCTGCCAGTGCCAGACAAACATTTTTTTTCACGGGTTCTGTTCACATACATATATAGGTGCTTATCGCTCTTCTAGTTGGGTAAGTGCTGCAGTGTCTCTTCTTCTTTAGCGAGTGTGGCCGCCATGATTTAAAATATTTCGAGCTAGTGGATTTGGGTGTTGTTCAAGCCTTTTTAAATATTTTACTGCATATTTTGTAATCATAGTTTTTACTAATGGCACATTGAGATCCTTATGAATGTTTGAGTTTTTAACGTACCAGGGAGCTGCTGTGATTATTCGAAGAAGTTTATTTTGACGCCTTTGAATTTTTTCAATATTAGAGGCCGAGGCGGTGCCCCATAGTTGAATACCGTAGCACCAGAAAGGCTTTAAGATAGAGTTATAAAGTAGACGCTTGCAATCGAGACTAAGGACAGAATTTCTTCCAATAAGCCAATGAATTTGAATGGCTTTTAGTTTCATTTGAGTTAATTTTGCCTCTATATGGCATTTCCACGTTATTTGCCGATCCAGTTGTAAACCGAGATATTTTACATGCGAATGTTGAGGAATTATTTGATTATTGATTGTTATAGGGGCAAGATTCCCGGCGCAAGTTGAATGTTATATGTACGCATTTTTTGCTCATTTACCATTATCCTCCATTGTCTTAGTCATATTTCTAGTTGAAATATATGATCCTGTAAATAACGAGATGCTTCATAACTGTTTTCGTGGACGCTGAGAAAAGCTGTATCGTCTGCAAATGTTGAAGTTTGGGTGTAGTTGTTTGTTGGCATGTCCGAAGTATAAATTAGTATAAAAGAGGGCCCAGGATGCTGCCTTGTGGAACTCCAGCGCCAATTGGCTGAGGTGAACTTAAGAAATCTCCTTCTTTAATAATAAATTGACGGCCGACTAAGTAGCTTTCTAACAGCTTATGTGTGTTTGCTGGTAAATTTTGCTTCAATTTATGAAGTAAGCCTTCATGCCAGACTTTATCAAAAGCTTGCGAAACATCGATGAAGAGTGCTGAGCAATATTTTTTTTCTTCAAATGCTTTTCTTATGACATTTACTATTCGATGAGTTTGTTCAATTGTGCTGTGTTTTCTTCTAAATCCAAACTGATGGTTTGGAATACATCTATTGTCATTTAAAATTGGTGTTAAATTTGAAACTAATAATTTCTCAAACAGCTTTGACATATTTGATAATAAGCTAATGGGCCTATATGACTCAACTTTTGTTTGATCTTTCCCTGGCTTTGGTATCATGGTAACTAAGGAAACCTTTCATTCTTGCGGGTAGTATTCAAGGCGCAAAATAGCATTAAATATAAAAAGTATAATTTTCTTTGCTATGCGAGGTAGCTCTAAAAGCATTTTATTACTGATCTTATCAATATCAATACGATTTCTCATTTTTCAAATCTTATGGGAATAGCTGCTCTAGCAGCAACAGGTGGTAACTCGACCGCAATATCGTTAGATAAATTTGGTGTAAATACGTTTTTCAAGTGACTCACAAACAGATTTCCTTTTTCAATATCGTTTCTTGCCCAACTACCATTCAAGTTTCTTAATGGTGGCTTTGATATACCTGGACTTTTTAGATTTCTAGCTGCACGCCATAATGAGTAGTCAGATTGTGGAGTTGCATCAAATTCCTTAAGATATTTTTCTAGAGAAGCCGTTTTCTGGGTCTGCACTAAGTTTCTAAGCCTTTTTGTGCACTCTTTTAATAAATTCTTAAGATGCGGGGATCTGTAAAGTTGCCACTCTCTTCGAACTCTCCTTTTTTCAGTCAAGAGCCGCTCGCATCTGTGGAATATATTTTAATATTTTTAGTTTTTTTGGTGGCAGTACTAGAATGTTGAACAGCTAGTTTCAGATAACTGTCAAAATTCACAATAGAGCGATCTACATTCTCCGGTGTTCTAAGCGGAATATTTTCTGTGCAATGGGTACTGAGATATTTTTTAAATTTTTACCAATTAATTTGTGTGGCTGACGTCGCAAAATAACCAATCGGAGATACAATTCTATTGGGGTTCATTATAGTAACAACTGTAGGTGTGTGGTCGGAGGATAATTCTAAGGAAGCTTCAACATGAATAGTTGCTGTGGGGATGTTTTTAATCACGCCAAAATCTATAACATCTGGAATTTTTGCTGATCAGTAGGCCTATATGTTGGTTGTCCGCTCGCGACCACATTTAAATCCATTTTAGAGATTGCATTAAACAAAACACGACCCTTTGGTGTTATAAGTCGTGACTCCCAGAAGGTATGTTTAGCATTATAATCACCAGAGGCCAGAAAACAGGGTCCTAGTGATTTATAATATTCACAATATTGGCTTTCTGATATTGAAAATCTAGGTGGAGAGTATAAAGATGAAATTACTAAAAACGGCGTTTGCGTCTTGTAATGGTCCGGACGAAACGCCAATACGTTTCGTGGAGTGTGGACTGTATATAGGGGTGGATTTGGGCTACAGCTCCAGAATACCAGCCAATGATCCAAACACCTTGGTATATTCCCCAAAAGAACGCCGATTGCGTGGTCCGGGCGAAACGCCGATACGTTTCGTGGAGTGTATTGGGTGGCTTCGGGATTCAGCGCTAAAATATCAACCAAGTATCCAAGCAACTTGGTGGTATTATAAAGGCTAAAAAGAGAACTAGAAAAAGGCACAGATATTTAAAACGAGAGAAAAGCACCTTTTACCATATAAAAACACTTTCCTGTTTTTTCCAAAAACATTATAAACTTCCATTTATTTATTGCCAAAATACAAAATTTATTACAAAATATCAACTTTCTAAACAATTTAATTTAAAACGCGAGTATAAAAAAACAGCCGTCCAACATGGCTTTTAAACAACGATTCGACTTGAAAGTTTGTAAGTTACAACAATAAAAAATTAACCAAAAATACATATGTATGTAAAACGTAAAGAAAATTTTAATATATAAAACATGATGACAGTGGCGCCTCAAGTTGTCAACTCCCTTCACACACAATTGACACCAGAGATGGGACGTGAACAATTACGCTCTTCAACACAAACGTTTGTTGCTTGCAGATAATCCTCACGATGATCACACATTAAGTAGTGTTTGACTCGAGTTTTTATCAAAATGGCAGAACCTCAACAAGCTCTATCTCGAGAGTCCTTGGTATCATACAGTATATAACCATTAATTTTAAAACTATTTCTTGAGGTCAAATGAGTTTCAGAAACCATCATGACATCAATTTGTTTACTTTTAAGAAAATATTCTAATTCATTTTTATGTTGGCAGATGCCGTTTGCGTTCCAAAAACAAATTTTTAAACAGTTCATGGCTTGTTAAGTACAGCTTGCAATAACATCGATTGCATTCTGAGAATTTCCTGCATCATATTGCCCATTGTATTTGTAAAATTATTTACTGTTTGCACTAATGTTTCCATGGTTTTTTCTAGACGACTTAAATTAGGAGTTACCTGCGTTTAAGGGGGATTAGGTTTCGGTCCAGACAACTGCTTGATAGTGTATACAGGGCATCCTCTATAATTGGCAGTGTGATTACCGTCACAGTTGCTGCATTTCTTTACGTTGGGGTCGGTTTTAGACTTATCGCAAAGAATTGTACCATGTAATTCACCACATACTACACAAACAGGGGGTAAATATCAGTATGCCTTAGTATGACCAAATTCTTGGCAGTTTAAACACTGAACGGGTCCATTTCTTTTGTGCGGCTCCTCTATCGTGATTTTCCTGTACAGGATATATCTCAAACTGTATATAGGATGAGTTTCGTTTCTTTTAGCTTAACATCGCCGGGCTCTAACTTCACTCGAAATAGTGGTTGTGGATTTTTTCCCTATTTTTGATATTTACAACATGTTTTATTTTAAAGCCTTTCTCTTCAAGGAATGTTTTTATTTCTTCAGGGTCCACATATGAGTCAATTCCCTTAATCACTACTTGAAGACCTTTGCTGCTCTTCAGTTGGTATGTATAAAAACTTTTTTTTAATGTCTTAAATTGGTTAGTAATTTTGCGAAAGTCATTCTCATGATTTACTTGAATTTTTGTCTCGTTTATACTACCACGTTTGATTGCCGCTACGTAAAACGAATTTTCACCAATAAACGAAACTAAACTCTTTATTAGCTCATTTGAGTGTTGCTCCCTAAGATATGTCGGGGGAGGTTTGGACGATCTTATGACATTTGGTGCTTCAGAGGATTCATCCTCCAGAATTGCCAAACGATTTTGAGAATTTATCTTATCAAAGGAGCACTGTTATGTACCTATCCATACCAACTTGTACTTGAGGCTTTTGACAACTTTTTACTTGTGATTTTTCCATTGCGTCTGTGTTTGAATTCATGGTAACATTTGTTACTAATATTGTTTTTGCCGTTGCGGCAGCACTTGCAGGCACTAGCGAGAGATTAACAGCCTGTTCGACGATTTCGAACGTCAACGTTCGCATAGAAAACTACATTTAAAACAAAAACAAATTTTCGAATATTGTTTTTGTTTCACATATAATTTTCTATGCGAACGTTAACGTTCGAAATCGATGAACAGGCTGTAATATTTTTTAATGTATCAGCATCAACCGTCTTTGTAAAAACAGAGGGCGAAAGGGAACGTATACGAACAATTGGTTTAGCCGTTAGGTAGTTAATATTGTTTTGTTTTGTTTTATTTATTTCAGTATTGCACTCTTTAGCATAACTGTTACGTATGCATTTCTTTCATCTAGTTTTATTGTTGTTACATTGTGACTACTCATGCAAAAAGTTGTTTTTGTTTTTCACCGTTTTGCTGTGCTTTTTTGTTTTAATTATTTATTGTATTACACCAAAAATAAGAATTTTAAACTAAATGTTTTTGTTCAGTATATGTATACATACATTTATACATATAGTTTATTTATTTTTTTTATTAAATTTTTCGTTTTTGATAATTGTTCACTTTTATAATTAGAATTGTGGTTATTTTGTTGAACTATTTATGGTTTTTAATCCAAATTTTTTATATTTTTAATCAGGCTTAAGTTCATCAAATTTAATTTTCATTAAATTATTTTTATGAAGAAAGGAATTTTACAACATGAAAATTAATTAAAATTGTTATTGATATTCGCTAAATTGTTATATTAAAATGTTATTAATAATTAAAATTTTATGCGTGGTTAAGAATACGCGTCTGTATCACAACAAAGCACAAAACTAATGAAGCGATAAATGTGAACCACACCTAAAGTTTTTTTTTTGCATTTCATTTGGCATATCTAAATTTCAGACTAACTCTATTTGAATCATGGAAAGATACACAATCGAGCAACGCTTTAAAGTAACTCAGGCTTATGTGCCAGTTTACCGAATCAAAGTCCGAACTCATCCGAAAGGTGTTTCCAAACATTAAAAAAATCATGATTGGTTGAGCGAACGTGCTATATTGGCAGCGGAAAACGTTTATGTCAACGAATTGCATTTTAAGATTCAAAGTGAAATCACTGTCGAATTGAAGACGTACAAATCGGTGGATTCCGTTACTTCTCAGAACGATGTCGTCAACTATCCAATCGAATTTTTAAAATTCCAGGAATTACCCGGATTACCGCCTCATAATCTCCAATTAAAAGTTGGATCGGTAATAATAATGTTACGAAATAAAAACCAACCACGTCGTTGTAATGGCACCCGACTTACGGTTAAACCCCTGATGAATAACGTCATCGAAGCAACAATACTTAAAGGAAAGTACAAAGGAGAAAGTGTTTCGATACCTCGGATCCCAATGATTCCAACCGACATGCCATTTGATTTTAAACGCTTGCAGTCATTGCGTGCTTCTCGCATGGTCAATTATGTCGCCTGTTTCCGCGTCGAAAGTCCATTAGCATTATTTGGATATGCGCCAGACAACCAAACAAAAAATGTCGAATATCATAAAGCATTGCAATGAACAAAATTATGACATCCTAGCAAAGCAATCGAATCGAATAAGTTTTACTTTTTTTTACTTAAACAATTTCCAACTTATTATTTTGGAAATTGTGAGAATTCAAAAACAGCGTTGAATAAGGCACAAATAAAACAAGAGAAATTTTATTTGTTACTTACTTATTGGTTTTTTTTCTATGAAAACACTGGGGGTTTGTTAGGTTTAAACCGTATGGCGGGTTTATTGTTTCACAATAATTTTTCAATGTTTAATTTTAATAATTTTCTAAAAACAGAAGGAGTTGCTGCCGAGCGCGCACTTCAATCGGGTTTTGTTTTGTTTTTTAATCGCCCCCGAAGCCCAACTATGGAGGTGTTTGGAGGCCGTCAGTCAAAGTCGATAAGGCCGTCATCGAAGTCGATAAAATCGTCTTCAAGATCGATTAGATCGTCTTCGATAACAGCTGATCGATCTTGAACATGCCGCCCCCCTTGCACTGGTGCAATTGTTGAGCCAGTTAATTGGCCCAAAGCCGTAACGATTTGATTTACGAGCCCCTGGGTGGTATGCGGGACCTCAGTGAGAGCTGGAGAGGGCTGAGGTTGTCGCTGCCGTCCTCTTGATTGTTGTTGTAGCTGTTGTTGTTGCCTTTGAAGTTGTTGCTGCTGGCGACGAAGACGCTGCCTCAAGCGCTGCAAACGTAGTTGTGCCCCTTGCCGAGGCAGGTTGGAAGGTGGTTGCAAATTAGCACTGACAGCTTGTGTTCGTCTGGATCTGCGATCATTTCGAGCCCTAGCTGAGACTTGAGCCAGACGTCTGCCTTGGGACCTTTGATTGCTTTGGGACCTTTGATTGATGGGCCTTCGATGGAGGAGCGTATGATGAAGATCACCGCATATTTAGCATGCCCCCATGGATGTGCAACTTCCGATTTGGTGTGTCCTCGAAAAACAGTTGGAGCAGTATTTGTGGATCCGCACCAAATAAAGTTTTTGGTCCAATGAGAGCTTCCGAAACATTTTTCAATATCGCAAAGGATGGTAGTTGAAGCACACAACACAAAGTTCAGGCTGCTGAGATGGATCCATTCTAGGACAAAATAAAGAAAGAAGAAGAAAAAAAAAAAAAAAAAAAGAGAGAGGCAGATTACGAAAGAAAACCTCATTAAATAGATGTGGACATGACAGATAATACACAAGAACTTGTTAACACTCTACAGACTTTTACATAGCGGAAGCATGCATAGTTTAACTATTGGCCGAGTTATTACACCACTTGATGTCCTGATATCAGCCACCCGTACACGTTTATCGGGACCCACGTGCACAGTTTCAATTCTGCCTAACCTCCAGTCGCTTGGAGGAAGAAGCTCGTCTTTAACGATGACGAAATCACCAGCCTGTAGATCACGTCGTGGATTCTGCCTTTTATACCTTTTGTGTAGCTCGTGTAGGTACTCATTTTTCCATCGTTGACTAAATTTGTGATGGAGTGCCTTTAATCGTTCCCAACGGTTAATCAAAGATAAGTTCTGAGATGGTAACTCTGCGTGCCTGCAACCTTCCTAAAGTGAAGTTTAAAACTCTTCACTCCAGCCTCCCATAAACCTCCCATATGAGGAGCACTTGGCGGAATAAACTTCCATTCAAATCCATGAATAGCATATTTTTCCGTAATCTCCTTGGCAGTTTGTCTAAGAAACAAGGAATATTCCTTTAAAAGAGACTTACTTGCCCCTAGAAAATTTGTGCCATTATCCGACATAATAGATTTGGACAATCCCCGCCTTGCTACAAATCGAGCAAATGCAGCTAAGAAGGCTTCTGAAGTTAAGTTTGAACAGGTTTCAAGATGAATTGCTCGTGTGGAAAAACAAACAAATACACAAGCATAACCTTTAATGTACGCAGAATTTCGCAAATTACCTGACTTAATCTGAAACGGACCAGCAAAGTCGACTCCCGTATGTGAGAACGGTAATGAAAGAGTTGATCTTTCCAATGGCAGAGCCGCCATGATTTGTGATTTAACCTGTTGTTTATATCGAACGCAAGTCAAACAATGATGAACACATATCTTGACGGTTCTTTTAAGGCCAGGAATATAGAACTGGCTTCTTACTACGCACATCATAAGAGATATGTCAGCATGTAATAGTAATTTGTGAACAAATTCTAGGAAAATTTTACAGAACTGAGAGGAATTTGGAATTATTATTGGAAATCGTTCATCATATGGCAGCAAGGCATTAGCCAATCGTCCGTTGACTCGAATTAGACCTTGAGAATCCAAAAATGGATTAAGTGTACATAAATAACTTTTTTTTGAAACTCGCTTAGAATCAGAGAGATTCGTAAGTTCCTGAAGATAATATGATCGCTGAGTCAATCGAATAAAGGCGGCTTTGGCACAATTTAACTCTTCGTGAGAGAGCGTTAAATTTTCAAACCTTTGCCTTGTTTGCGGTTTACATGCACGTATAAACCTATTCATATAAGCAATAACGCGGAGTGCTCGCGAATAAGAAGAAAATCTTTGGATCAGACTAGAATCATCTGTGGAGGAGCAGTGTACCTCTATTTTCCTTTTTTCCACGAGAGCAATGGCAGGTGGATCTGATTTTGGCCAGTTTTCTTGAGAACCAAGGAGCCACATTGGGCCATGCCACCACAAGGAATTATTTTTCAAGTCTTGGGGTTTAACACCTCGAGTTCCTAGATCTGCAGGGTTATCGTGGGTTGAAACATGATTCCAATTCGCATTGCCGACATTCTGTATAATCTGTGCTGTACGATTGGATACATAAGTTTTCCAAGCTGATGGATGTTTTGTAACCATGCTAAAACAATAGTCGAATCTGACCACAAAATAAGTCGAGAACTTTTAAAAGAGGAGTTCTTGAGAATCTGTTTGACCAGTTTTGAGAGCAGTAATGCTCCGCATAACTCTAGTCGAGGTAAACTTACTCGCTGCAACGGCGCAACCTTACTTTTAGCCACTAGTAGATGTGAGTGTCTGCCAGATAAATCTTCTGATCGTATATATAACGCAGCGCAATAGGCCTGTTCGGAAGCATCACAAAACCCATGAATCTGGATAGTACTTTCTGGATGGAAGTGGATCCATCGGGGGATTTGAATGGTTCGTATTTGAATAAAGTCCTCTAAGAAAATGTTCCACCTTGAAAGGGCTTGAGGTTTTACATCTTCATCCCATTCCACCCCATCTTGCCATAATTCCTGTAGTAGGATTTTTGCTTGAATTATTATGGGCGTTAGCCACCCTGCGGGATCAAACAATTTAGCAACAGCGGACAAGATTTTCCTTTTCGTTGTCTTATCTGCAAAATCGGGCATTTCGACTTTATAAGTGAATGAGTCACTGATTGCATTCCACTGAATACCTAACGTCTTCGTAGAGCTCGAATCGTATAACTTTAGAAAATCTGTTCTTAAAGTATCTTCAGGTGGGATATTTTCAAACAATTTTATATTATTTGCTGTTATTTTCTTAAGTGGAAACCCTGCCGATTTTAATGTTTGTATAAGCTGTGTTTGTGCTTCCAGGGCTGAAGCTAAGGTATGACCACCAGCTAAAATATCATCGACATATGTTTCGTATCTCAAGATATGAGATGACAAAGGAGCCCGTCTTTCCTCATCTGTTGCCAACTGCAGCAACGTACGTATAGCTAAATACGGTTCACAATTCACCCCAAAAGTAACTCAACAATTCATAATCTTCCAAAGGGTCAGAAGGTTTTTTCGAAAAAGAATCCTCTGATATGGATAATCAGATTCTACTACTAGTATTTGGCGGTACATTTTCTCAATGTCGCCATTAAAGACATATTTGTACGTGCGCCAATTTATAATGATGGACATTAAGTCAGATTGTAATGTGGGTCCCACATGTAATACGTCGTTCAATGAAAATGAGCTTTTCGTTTTCCTAGAGCCATTAAAAACTACTCTGACTTTCGTAGACGCACTTTCGGGTCTAAATACTGCATGATGAGGTAAATAATATGAAAAATACCTTCCATCATAACAAATTTCTGAAGATTTTGTTTTCCTCATGTGACCCAATGTTAAATATTCATTTAAAACATCATTATACATTCCAAGATCGTTTTGTTTTTCCAGCTTAGATTCTAAGTGTATATATTGGCTCTTCGCAGCAAATCTGGATGCTTGCAAATATAAGGAATTTGGAAATTCCTGTTTAAAGGGAAGTTTGACTACATATCGTCCATCATTTCGACGATATGTTGTCTTCTTAAAAAGATCTTCGCAGTAGAGCTCTGTCTCGGATAGAACTTTTGTATGTGGGACTTCTTCCGTTTCCCAAAATTGTCTTAGCATTGAGCCTATATTTTCGTTATCTTCCCTTTGATCATTAGTCGTTAAAGAAATGCTTTGTAACTTTAATGGACCGTAAATATACCAACCATATATTGAATTTTGAGCAATGAGGTTGCTCATTATATTTTTCTTGATTCCGTTCTTTATTATGTACGGTAAGACATCACTTCCAAGAAGCATGTCTACTTGTGATGACACCAAGAAGTTGGGATCTGCAAGCTTAAGACCCTTTATATCAGTTAAATCAATATTGGATACTGAAAAGCTCGGCATTAATTTCGTTAAATTTGGAACAATAATAACTTTGGTACTGAGTGAGAACTCGTGGTTTTGGTTACATAAAGTAATATTGGCCACTTTATTTGAATTTGCCACCACTGTACCCCCTAATCCGCAAATTTCTATATTAGCATTTTCAGTTTGTATACCAAGTCTGTTCGAGATTTTCTTTGTCAAAAACGAACGTTTTGATCCAGAGTCGATGAAAGCTCGAATGATAAATATTTCTCCTGAATGAGAGATTTCTACAAGAGCTGTAGGCAACAATATGTTCTCGTCATCCATCGAAAAATTGGTTTGCGTATTAACCTTGTGCATTATTGATCTTGAGCAACAAGGTTGTTCCGAGCTTACAGATTCATCTGAAAGCTGAGCAGAATCGACATGGAATGCATTTGTCGCATTACTACGGTTTTGAGACTTTCTTTGATGCTGAGAATTTGATTTTTCCAAGTGCAGTAAGCTGTGGTGCTTATTATTGCATTGAACACAGGTGTGAATGCTTTGGCAGTTCGTGCTGCTATGAGCTGATGACAAGCAATTACTGCATAAATTATTCTTGCCCACATATTCAATTCTATGTTGTACCGAGAAATTTTGAAACTTAGGGCAATTTCGAATGTTATGATTTTTATTACATAACTTACACAACATATTATCATTATGCGCATGCGAAACGCTATTGTTAATGTAAGATTTAGTTCTATTATTCTGTGACTGTAAAGATCCTACCAAACTCTGAGATCCATTTTGAAGCCGTTGACCTCGAATACTAGATATTCTTTCTATTACCTGATGTCTATTAATCAAAAATTCCTCCATTTCTGTCCAAGAAGGCAAACGAGTTGGAGAACTCAGTGATTGTTCCCATAGAGCTAGAGTTTCATCAGGTAACTTTGTAGAGCACAAATATGTTAAAATTGGATCCCACTGGTCAGTTTTAATGTTGTGAGCATTTAATAAAGACAAGCAATCGGTAATTGTTGTCTGAATTTTATTTATAGATTCACAACTTTCTGATTTTGCCACCGGGATGTTGAATAAAATGTGCAACTGATTATCTACTAATACTCGTTTGTTTTCGTATCTCGCCCTTAACGCGTCCCATGCCAATAAATAATTTTGATCGGAAAGAGCATACTTCGCGACAATACTACCTGCTTCACCCTTGGTTTTATTTCTAAGGTGATACAATTTTTGAGCTTGTGTTAAACGAGGATGATTGCCATAAATGGCAGTGAACATATCACGAAAAGATGGCCATTCCTCATAACCACCATGAAACTCCTGAGTATCACAAGGAGGGACCTTGATACACAATTCCGAATCATTAAATGTCGTACTGATGGGAAACATTTTTGACGTATTGTAAAACGTAGAATTCGAGGGAACGTCTTGCCTTGGACCTGGGTTGCTTGACGCCTTAAGCATCTTAAGTTGGTCAATCATATTTGCCTTAGTCCTCTGGAACTCATCCTTAACCGAACCATATCTAATCCTGGCCGAGCATTTTTCACTTTCAGAAACTAGATTTTCGTTAGCAAGGAATAAATCTTCAAACGCTTTTCTAACGGATTGCCAGTCTTCTTCAAGCGACTGTAATTTTGTCTCGAGTAGGGACTCGGTTAACTCTTATAAGGGGGTTTACGTCGAATTTTGCACAACCCGCCATTAGATTATCAGATTCCAAGGCAAATCTAGCGCATAAAGTGGAACCCATAATTATTAAATTAAATAATACAACCGTTTACTCAACTGCAATTATCCGAAACTAATTGTTTTTATTAATATTTTCAAGGGAAAACCTATTGCGTTCAAACCGTATGTAGTACCTATTATACCGACTTAATTTGCGTAGGGTAACTATTGCATAAACGGAGATTATATCAATCTAATACTAAACAAATATCCCACAAAACTATTTCAAAATCAAATTATGTATTGAACCAATTTGATCGACCTATAATGTGTAGGGGTACACACATGCAATATGTAATATACAAAAACAATATTGTTTGTTTACAATTTAAGTAATTTGTATGTTCTCTTTAATTTTTCTTTCTTTTGTTATAGCTACGGAATAGCGTATAAAAAAAGAGTATTTATTTTTTTTATTATTAAAGAGATCAAATGAAGAGTTTATTTAGCAACAAAAAACCACCACCAAATTTAATACCTTAAGCAATAATGCAATTTATTTTTGTTAGTTTGTATGTATGTGCTATGTTCAACAATGTTTGATGAAACCAAACAATAAAACACTGGCTCGGTTCTAAATAAATTTTATTTTACACAAATAATTATATGAAGAACGGAATTCTTTGCAATTATAATTTTTATATATATGTGTATTTATTCTTTAATTTAGCACCTCATAATGGTTTGACGAAGGACCATGAACAATTTCCAACTTATTATTTTGGAAATTGTGAGAATTCAAAAACAGCGTTGAATAAGGCACAAATAAAACAAGAGAAATTTTATTTGTTACTTACTTATTGGTTTTTTTTCTATGAAAACACTGGGGGTTTGTTAGGTTTAAACCGTATGGCGGGTTTATTGTTTCACAATAGTTTTTTTTTCAATGTTTAATTTTAATAATTTTCTAAAAACAGAAGGAGTTGCTGCCGAGCGCGCACTTCAATCGGGTTTTGTTTTTTAATCGCCCCCGAAGCCCAACTATGGAGGTGTTTGGAGGCCGTCAGTCAAAGTCGATAAGGCCGTCATCGAAGTCGATAAAATCGTCTTCGATAACAGCTGATCGATCTTGAACATTACTGGTTACCTGAATAGTGATCTTATCAACTAAAATGTAAATAGAATACTATAAGATTAATAGCATATATGTACCAAAACTACATATGTATGTATATGAAAAAAATATTAATTTAACAATAATTTTTCTCCTCT